>CM053982.1:2054578-4571268 GCA_028641955.1 Protonibea diacanthus | reverse complement strand
GCCCTATCACCGCCACCTCTCCTTTCTGCAGCACTTTACAGCAGGCTGCCAAGCATCCTTGTTAACATTACCTGCAATAGATCAGCAGAAGATATATATATATATATATATATATATATATATATATATATATATATATATATATATATATATTGTATGTAGTTATTTACTGCATGCATGCAATATGCTTTAAATTTTGTGTATAATTATAATTGTGATTATGGTTCGCTCTGTACAAGTCATGAGCTGTGAGACGGAAAAGGCAAAAGGCAGTGGATTTCCATACCATTTACCGTTTTGCTGCCATACATTACCAATAGCTCACACGGTTTTTAGGATTAGTGACCAGTGAAATTAAACTTGATGGCGTTATGCTCTACCACCCACCATATTACACACCCACGAGAGATGACAAGGGGTATTTACTGTCTGTGTGTAGGACATCTATTCCAGTAGAGCTCATCATTGCCTGCTGTAATAAAGGCATCGACTGAGTTAAATATATATGTTTTGTTCTGAAGGTTGTAGCACAAGCATTGTAATTAGCGAGACAATGGAAGTTATTTTTGGAGGAGTTTATGCTTGCAATTTATTCCTGTTTTTTTACACCGCTGCTGTTGTTTTCTGCCATGCAGACTCCTTTCTGAACTTCAATTAGTGCAGAATAAAAGAGAAAGGTCAAAAAATAGTGCTTGACAGTTAGATGTTGCAGCTTTAAAGCTTAACTCGGGGGGTTGGCGGCATCAGCGGTGCTATCTGTAAATGAGTGATCCTTTTTTTTAAGCGATGCCTAGAATGACATCACTTGGATCCCTGCTCATATCCACAGAGAGCAGTTTGATTAGAGGAATGATAAGCAAGATATCATCTGCTCTGCTGCAGATTAACCTTCTTCATTCAGAAGAGACTACTTTCCAGTCCATTTTGTAATCCACTTCAGTCGTATTACAAAGCTATATTCTCTTTCAACTCTCAGACGCCCTGTAGGCCAAGAAATCCTGAGCATGGAGAACCTCGAGTTGGACTGAAATCAAAGTTAGAATAAAAAAACAGGAGGGCTGTGCTGCCTTTCCACCCGTCACATCTCTGAGGACAGAATAGGACCGATGGCAGCGTGTTTGTACCACCAACATTTCTACGAAGTTTACATACTACAAAAAACAAAGCATTGTCACAGGAGTAGTTTTGATGCAGTGATATACTGAATTATATAATTCTACAAGTCTCAATACACAGAGATATTGTGTCATTAACAATGTAGGGGTGAGATGTAACTGATGATGGATTCACAAAGTGACTTTATGGTAATTATTTGAAAATTCACTTTAGTTTTTTTTCAGAAATGTGTCCTATTTTTTGAACCAGTTTAGTATCACAGTGTAAGATTCAAGATTTATGATTAAAATAGAAGAGTCTGATGGTGTGGAGTTAGACTTCTCAGAACTTGTAGAGTCTTGTGAAGTCTTGAAAAATCTCACTGGAATATCCGGTATGATTTTCTGCCATGGGTTTCAAAGTATGGTGGAGCTTCTTTTTGATTATTTTCTACTTTGGAAACACTCGAATGAAGGGAAATTGAATGAAAACACAATGTTCAGAGCTGATATTTTTGAGGTTTGATGGTGTGGTGTGAGGTATCAGGTTTTAAGATACAGATCACCTGTTCAAAATGTAGATTGAAAATGAGTTGTGTTGCCATCGGGGCTTCTAGATCTCAGAATAACCAGCCCACGTATTTTCACTTCTTTCAGCTCAATTTAATAGTCCCACTTTTACGTGACCTCCCCGTTTGTTTGTTTTTATTCCTTGTGAGGTTCTTTGTGGTTATATATTTTGAAAATTGCCATGTTACACAAATTATTGTTATTATTTGCACTTTTGTTGTCATAGTTTGATTTCGTACGTGCTACGCCCTCTAATGGGCTTTGCAAAGACAGATCTTTCACTTGCACTCACCACCAGGAGGTAGCAACCACACACTGGTGCATCACCCTTTTTCACGAAGCCAACTTAAAGCACAAATCTACACTCGTGATATTTGGCCACTCTCTGGTGTTGTCAAGGAATGTCTGGCTGCCAGTAAGCTTTGTGCTAGCTGCTCTTCGCTGCTCCCAGCATCCTTGGATGGTGAAGACGTCTGCTTGTCCACCCACACCCACCACCAGGATGCTGAGGATGACGAAAGGGAAGACGTGGGAGTGCACTTTGAGGAAAAGCCTCTGGCACACCGCTGCCAGTCCGACCTTTTAACATCAGCCACTGAGTGCATGTTTGCCCTCTCTCCTCCTACGCTTGCCATCCAAGAGCTTAACTGAGGACTTTTCTCGTGGCCTTGGTGCCCAACCATGGCACCCTTCTTCCTTAATGCTAAACGACTGAGTGGGATACCCCACTGATGGTCAAACCACCTGTAGTCTTTTGTGCCCTCGACAGCTGGCAGTAAGGATTCAGTCAGGGTCTCTATGCTGCCGTCTGCCTCTCTTCGGTCAGGTGGTCAACTTTGTTCCTGTCCTACAGTGACAGGTCGATGGCCAGCATGGTTGTTGTCACTCCGAAGCTGCTCAGGTAGCGGCACCGGCTACAAATATGACCTTACTCGCTGGACAACCTCACTGTGGAAGAGATTGTGTGGTCCAGATGACGGCTGCTGCCTTCCTCTGGATGTCTCTCTTTGGCCATTAACAGTGGCCACTCCAGGGAGCTCAGCTGGGGCACAAGCACCTCCAGCTGGGTCTGTCCAGCCTGAATGAGCATGGATAGAGGCAAATTCAACATTCTGTCTTCACTGATCATCTTAAATCTCCTCTAATGAGATGAGCTGCTGTAATGCACCTAACGCTCACTGGCTTTAGGCTATAAACTCATCATTAGAGGTGTCCCTCCTAGAAGGGGTGGGCCTCTCCCTCTTTGGTTAGACTTAAGAGAGGAAAGGTGGTTTCATGACCACTCTTCCTGAGCCCCCTTGTCAGTGACTTCATCTTCCACTTCACATCTCTGCTAATCAGCTGTTAATGACTCACCAGCGAAGAGACCTCTGTGTATTCACTTCCTGCTCCTGTGTGTTATGTTTATTGTCCTTGTTGGTGTTGCAGTCATCTTTATTGTTGTTCTTATTGTCATAATTCTTAAGACAAGACAAAGAACTTGTCGACTAGTCACAGTCATCATTGTTGTGAGACAGTAAGACATTATTTTCTTGCCAAGTTTTGTTAGGAGTCATGACCTTCGACTTTCAACTTGTCGCTGATTTCCTACACTTGGAAAAAAACAAATAGGACATTTTTTCACTCCTATGAGAAAAGTAAGTACAGCATTTAACTCTGTTCTAGCCAGAGGTAAGACACAGTAATTGGAACACACTGTGTGCACCACAACATGAGTGAATAATGGTCTTAATCTTCACAAACTGCCTCATTAGTATCATCAACCACAGAGGGAGAGCAGGACCAAAGCGGCTCCCTGAGGCACGCCAAAAACATTGCCCACATTGCGAGCTTTAACATAGTGCAGGAGAAAACAAAAGTCGAACTGCTGAACAGAATATCAAACAAAGCCCTGATGGTAAACCTCGTCCTGCATTCCTCAATAATGCATTACCTTTCCTAATTAATTCAGGAACAGCATGGGAAATATGATTTCCATGTTTATATAGCATTACGGAGGTGACTTTCTTGGCATTTAAGTTACTATTCGCAATGATGAACTACTATAATGGGCACATTATGGAAACTGAAGCAAAATAAACAACAGAGAATGCCCTCAGGGTAATATATATTCCATCGTTTAACTGCAGAATAAGCCGTCTGTTTTCTCAATGTTGACTTTGCACTCTAAACTGAAGATGCAGTCTGAGGTGTCGCACATACTATTCAGGATGTGTGACAGAGGTCTGCAGAGCTTGCAAAGCAGGTAGCACCAGCCCCTCACAGGCAGAAGAAACAAATAGAATTATTTATAGGTGTAAAATATTTATTTGGGATCTGTCTGTGCCCCCATTGCTAAAATATAACATAGGTGAAAACCCAGAGTGGGCTGGAACATTGAAAGATTAATGTCTCCTCATTTCATTGCTATAATAACAACCTACTGTAACAACCTATTTGGTGATTTCAGGGGGATAAATCCAAAAGTAATTAAAAAAAAGAAAATAAAGTAGCTACAGTAAATAAGCTGGAACATCTAAAAATGCTAATCATCAACACGGCTTGGCAACTTTTGATAAATAAAGCACTTAAAACTAGAAAAGTCTCAAATATGACACTGTAAATATATAACACAGTGCAACACCTACACTTACTAGATTTAGTTTGGGTGACTTGTGAACAATATTAATGAAATACTGTGTGTACGGCAAAATGGAAATCAGGATGCTGTTCAAATGCTGCTGTGTAGCAGGAATACAGAGTAAACACTTCTTTTCCAGGTTCCAGAGATTTAACAAGAGGTTCAGGGGAGCTGCTTAAACCGAGACAAATTTAAGAAGTCATCGCACTAGTGAGACATCTGTATCTGCATACTGAAGACTAGTGTGAGTGGATGTGACGCTGAGAATGTGTACCTCTTTTTGAATAAAACAGATTTTTGTGTGTCCAGTGTGTCCTGATGTGATTAAAAATTGCTGTCAAAGGATAAATGAAAGCACAGCCAGTATTAAACGGGAGCTGGAAATCCTCCAGTCAAACAATGACTTCTTTTAACACACAACCTCCCACGTGAGGCCGAGCTACAGTCGCTAAGTTCAGTCAATAACAAGTTAAAATGTGACAGGACAAAAAAAAACAAAAAAAAAACAGACCTAATAATAGTAATCTATCATGTCAAAGCCAGTTTACTAAGAAGATTTCAGAGTATTATAAAGTTGATACTGGGCAGGTTTAACATTGTCACTCCCAGCGAACATTCACAAAGCTCAGCACAGCGGAGACTGAGGTCCCATGATCATAAACTAAACCCTGGATTAAATACAGAGCAGGATGCCAACTATTAGGCAGAATCTACAGCACCGGACTACATGTTGGCAGGCAGCACCAGCCGCTATGTGACCACTTCTCAGTAAAGCACCTCCGATTATTACAGAAAATTTACTATCCAGTGAAATGAGATGTGTGAATCCAAACACCTGCTATGCAGCGGCGGGTTCAGACATGTCAGCTATGCAGCAGGTAGTTACACATGCAAAAAGATGAATTCATATGTAACAGAGAATCTCGTCTGCACCGTCACCTTTATCTTAAGGTTGGCAATGAGTGTGAATGAGTGAAGCAGCACTTGAACAGGTGCTCAGCTGTTTTTTCACATAGCTGTAATTATGTGAAGAAGAATAAATCAAGCTGTCACACAAACTGAGTGTTTTGAGTTTAAATGTTTCCTAAAAGCTGCAGGAAATGTGAGCGTGTGACAAGGCCACGTTGAGTTCTTCACAAAGCCAGTATATTACAACAGAGTAATTACAGCTTTGTGAACTGACTGTGTGCAAGACAACAGTAATGTTTACATCTTAACAGATAATATACACCACACCTGTTTACATCCCTGAAAACTAAGGCAGCAACCTGCAGGGAAATATGCTGCAAAACCAGATCATCTCGTAACATCGTATTCTACCACCGTACAACAAACAAACAGCATACTGTAGTGCACAACAGCAAAGAAAAGCTGGGCCACTACGGGAAAGTAATTAACAATGCAAACACTGCATACAGGTCACTAGCAAGAGGTCAAAACACGCTAGCAGCAGAAGCAGAATTTAGCTGCAAACAGGTGCCAAGACTTGCTCAAAACAGCACAAAAAAAGTGCTGAAGATCAGCAAAGATGGCCTGTGTCCCAGTGGACAGTAAAACCTTTGGGAGATCCCAAGCTGCAAAACTGAAGTAACCTCCACAGCTGCCAGGACTTTGCGGGAGGAAGGCCTTTGAGCTGGTTCAATCCCGATTATTTTCTCCACAAATCCTTCCCAAAGCTAAACGATCGGACTGAAGGCGTTCAGTTTGTCTATGAGACGCTTCATGATCAACAACAATCCTGAGCAAAGTTAGAGCAGACTTAGCAAACTGCACAGAGCAAGCCAGAGAGGAGGACTGACACTTTAAATAGACTGTGCACTCGCTAAAGGTGCGTTGGATGTGGATGTGCTGCCGATATCAAGCGTGTGTGTGTGTGCAGCACCATAGTTTTGATAGTATAATAACATGCTTTCATCAAGTATCCTGCATTTTAATAGCTGGTTAAAATAGTGTGTTTCATTTTTCCTCCAAGATAACAAATATTAATCATCCTCTCATGCACACGCTTTAACACAGGCACATTATGATTAATTAATTTCAACACCACAAGCTGTAACAATGAGACCAATAAAATCAGATCAATACGGTTTGATGAAATGAGACGGAACCAACAGAGACAGCTGGAACAAAATGTTTTAAAGAAACCAAAATGATGGCCATCATGATTTTAGACATGACGAAGACGAAGTCTTTTTCTTTCAGGTCTTGGATAGTACAACCTGGAAGCACACATTTGTGTGCAGAGTGTTGTGTGACGGTGGTGCTGGACCCAAAATTCAGACAAACAGCTGAGGGAGAAGGATAAAAAAACAACAGTTTATTGAAACTGGGGCTGGAGGTGAGGTGGCGTCTCCTGACGCAGGGAAGGCTGTGGAGGCAGGCAAGCTCACGGGGGGTAGGAGCAGGGAGCGAGGGAGGTGGAAAGTGTGGTGAGGTTGAGGCTGGAGCTGAAGGGTGAGGTGGCAGGGTGGCTGGATCCTGAAGGCAGAGAACACAGGTGAGTTATACTGTAGGAAATCTCAGGCAGTAAATTCACTAGAGTACACGGGCTGATCTACCACGATGTGGTGACAATCTGGCAGTGAGAACACAGGAGGTCAGCCTCTGAGTGCTGCACCAGATGATGATGAGACTCAGGTGTGCACAGCCAGCTCCTCAGCCACCCAGCAAACCACACCCATCTCTGCAAAGAGAGCACACAGAGCCCGACCCCCCGCCTCAACATGCCACGCAGAGTGGAAACACTACAAATGATGAACAGCAGTGATCTGGGTCTCCTTTGTGTATCAAACACTTGTAATATGTTTGTCAGTGTGACGTTAATGATCCGGCTCCTCCGTCATTTGGAAAACAGATCCTGATTCTGTAATCAACACTTATGAGGATCCTCTTCACACATCAGCCCTTATTGATAGAAGGGCTGCTCAGTCTGGAGGACATTGCAATATAATAACCTTCGCTATCAGTGGAAATAATGAGCAGGTTCTCCTTTCTAGGACGGCACCATGTGTAAGCCATTAAGTAACCCTTAGTGTCTTTATCCAGCCTGGTTTGTCAATTTGTTAAGATGACCCGGCCCCATTATTTTTGCTGTTTCCAGTCCATTCTGTTTGCCTCATGGTCACTACAATCATTATACGGAAATGCAACAGTGACAGCTCTTTATTGCACATTTTTTCCCGGCTGCAATGAGTATGGTTCATTTGTATGAAGAATGAAAAATTCCCACAGGTACAGTCTGTATAATGCCTGAGCTGATGTCAGCTGCTGTTAGAAAAAACATGTCAGTGGATTCAGGAGCCAGTTGATCAATCAATACCACAAGAGATGAAATCTGTATCCTTCCTCACGTCACAAGACTATGATCAAAGCTCTTTATTTAAGTTGATGGCTGCTTTCATAAAAGAGGGAAAACCAACTGGAAAAACAGAAATGTCAGGAAAATACATCTAATATTCATATTGCCTTATCATTTGCCTGTGCATACATATGCAGGCACATGCACCATGATGAATAATAACATTTTTCTTCATATATTATACATTTCTGTGCGTGTCCATCTGCACCGGAGTGCATTTGTGCAAAAGGGGAAAAAGGGTAATTTAGTGGAAACTAGAAAACCAAAAGGGAGCGATGTATGAATGACTGCTGCTGTCATGAACGTGGGAGACGTGACCCCCGCCTCCACTCCTAGCAGGGCATTACCTTGTAATGCATCCTTAACCGCCCTCCTTACTCCAGCTGTGTACTCCCTTGGTCCGTCTGCATCCTGTCTCCTTAGGCTCCAAACCATCATTAACAGGCAGAGTAAGCTGTAGCCCTCTCTCTCTCTCCATGGGTTCACATAAACATAAGCCTCCTATGCTGGCCCTGGCATTCTTGAAATGTCAGAAGAATTGTCCCAAGGCTTTCCGGCCTGTTAAATTAAGCCAGACATGCAAAACTGAACCTCTAATGAAGTACATTAACCTGGAGCACTGAGCATCCATTCACAGCACTGTGTTTGCTTACAATCCACCACGGGGGAAAAAAGGAGAGTGTGGGGGAAGATACACTTGACAAGCATGTTATTGAGGGAAAGAGTCTGCAATGACTTGGTGGCTGCAATACACTGATACACTGCAGTATCTTCTTCAAGGATAGAAAAGATGAAACGCTTTGTCCGACATCTCTGATATGACTGACAAAAGAAGAGGATGGAGGAGAAAAGGCAGTGCTCTCTCCGGACCACATTTGTCTGGCTGACACAGCTGATGCGTCCAAGACTGCTGCATCAAAATGAGCCATTGTGTGTCCATCCTTTTGAAAATGCATTTATCCAAGTTCTACATTTACAATTATTCAGCGTCGCTGACTTCCTGTCTAACTCACGCTGGCATTTAGGTTTGGACCAACACTGAGATCCGTCAGCTCCGGATTTGGCCATCAGAAAATCTCTTCTGTTTGTCTGTAATGGTGTTTATTAAAAGTGCATTAAGCGAGGATTTTAACTGCTTGTCTGATGCACACATAATATAAAAAAGGCCTGCAATGTTTGGTGGGAATGCTGTTCAATGACTCAACAATAACTTTGCCAAGTGCTGACATTTCTGCCTTTCAAAATTTCCACTCCATCTTCAACCATTTACAACCGCTGTTAAGGATGAAGACTGAGGCTAAAAGCAAATACAGAGCAACAGAACATTTTGTTTCCACTGCAGAAATCAACTTATGAAGGAAAAGTTATGTTATTCAATCTCCATTTCCAAGTATTGCAATTCTTATTTTCATTTTTTTTCAAACAGCAAGGGTAGATTCAGCTCCTGGACACCCTACAGGCCACACGTAGTAGTGTAATCTTGTACTTCATCTTTAAAAAATGCACCCATTTGGACACATTTTGGGTATGATGACAATTAGTTTTGCAAGAATGAGAAAAGGTAAGGTTTTGTAGGGAGTGCTGGTGTATTCATCCCAGAACATTGAGTACAAGATGTTTGGTATGCTCTCAAAAACTCAGTTGTCTAACTATCATTTCTAAATGATGTGTACTGCTCATCAACAGTTTCACCCAGAATGTTTTGGCAGTGCACCAGTTGTTTTTCAGATGGCATGCTAGCAGGCTAGTTGGCCAATCTCACGTAGTGTCGCTGTCATCCGACTGGCAAACACAAAACGAGAGACAAGAGCTGGAGGATTCACCCATGACCCATTTAGATCCAGCGTATGGGAGCATGATGGTTTCACGGTTAGTTACAGCAAAAATGGAGTCAGATTAGTGTCAAACTGAGTGCACACATTGTTCAACTTAAGTTGGGTTTGTCTGTGGAAACACTTCAAACATGTCAGTTACAACAGCATCACCCGAATGTGTGTAATGAGACAAAAACAGTCTGAAAAGTGAGTCCTTCCACCCCACAGTGTTCAGGCAGCCTCTCACTGCAGATAACTACTGCTGCACAAGTGTTTATTGCTGCAGACGTGCAACCCTACTCAGTCATAGAGAATACAGGCTTTAAGCATGGTCAAGAGCTTGAGCCTCGCTACAATGTCAGGGTGGTCAAACTTTATTTATACAAATCAGAGTGGTTTGCAAACTGTAGAGCGTATGGCACCATCTGACCCTCGATACTATATCCTTCATAGAAATTACTAATGCAAATGTATGACACAGAATATGTATAAAGAACGTGGATCCAGGAGGACACTGAATAACTTCAAGTGCTGTCAAATGGGACCTGAGTCATATGACCTCTCTATGAGACAGTCACTTGCGGTAAAAACAAGCACAAGGTGACATTTTTCAGGTATTTATCAACAGGTCAGAGTGTTATGATGGAGCTTTGCTATTTTTTTCTTATTGTCAATATGCCAGTATCTGAGTGCTCTCTTTTCTACACGTTTTCCTGAAATCCTTGACTGAAAATGTACCAAACTGTGGCCCCAAATCCGAGGTATATACTGAGGTATGTATTGAGTTTTACATGGAAATACACTTCTAGTGTACCCCATCATCTACAGACTTACACACACTGCAGCCCTTTATAAACTTCACGAAGGGGAAAAGAAAATGCTCACAGTATCATCTGAAAAGCTCGCCGCCTGTACATTATTTTGGATAACAATTGCTTTCCCTTGTGTTGCAGCAGAGAGGCTTTTCTCCACTGCTGGAGACACAACAGTAATCACAATACACTCCTTTTTTCCCTTTGTCCTCCCTTTATTCAAGAGCACACACACACACACACACACACCTTCTGTTTTTGTCTGTTCAGACAATGACCCTCATCAAGACCAGCTAGCTTAACTGCCAGTTATGTTTCATTTGCAGCTCGGTGACAAAAGAGTTCTGAAGAAGTGACGATGAATCGATTTGTGACACCAGTAATAAAAACAACAACAATAAGAATCAAATGGAATCATGAGCTTCCCCACCCCTGTCATTTAATCATACTATTTATCGAGCTCACTCATCTCTTCCTAAAAATGTTGTTTCTACGTTTCCAATAGTGACGGACATGTTGGGACATTACAGGGCACATCAGACTCTTTCTATTATGCAAGTTACCTTGAATGTACGGTTATTTATTCTGCAAGAATATACAGCATTATATGTTACACTGTTTAGTACACCGGCCATGTTACAGCAGAGAAGTGGAATGTGTCCTTCCACATATAGTGGTGCTCTCACACACATACACTGGCAGCATATAGAGATGAATTTCTTCAGAGTTCAAAAAGCAGCATCGGCAGAGGTGAGGAGCTCGTGTCAGTCAGAGGTTAGTGACTGCTGAGGGGGATGTTTTAGTACTCAAGTCATGCACCATTGAAATTACATCTGCTGTCCTCCATGAATGTGTTCACCAGAGATATACTGGGTCGATATGAGGTTTGATGATCAGTCATCATGAGTGATTAACAGATATATTTAGTTTCATTCGATTGATTTTCATCATCACCGTTCATGGGATTTTAGGTCACGATGGTGGCATGTCTGAAGAGCGTTGATCCACCACTGTGGTCCACACTGAAATATCTACAACTAATGGATGGACTGCCGTGAATTTGGACATGAGGATGGATCATGCCATTTGTGTTTTAAGGTGAAATGTCTCCACAACATTACCACAGAATAAAGTTTGGCTAACACAAATCATGTATTGTATACTGTAACTCAATAGCATTTCATCTAGTGCTACCATTGGGTATAAATATTCATTTTTCCAGTACTTTTATGACGTGGCCTTTTATTTGAAATGATGAGTGGCGAGTCATCTTACACAATGTTAAGGCAATTAGCAACAAGCTGAACTTACACAAGATTATGAAACAACTACATCATACTGTATGCTTGTTTCATTCAAGACATAATGGCGACATATTTTGTTCATCTAAAAGAGCTGCAAGAGGGCAAATCCAACAGCAGGGCTCTCAATTCACTGGACAACTGTTGACCAGTCAAAAGACTGCAGTGTGAAAGGACTGGGAGCAGGAGGAACTGCAGAGCTAGTGTGTCCATGTCAGCTCCATATGTGTAAGTCACCACTGGGAATACAAGTTTATTAATAATCTGGTCCAAACTACTTCAACTTAAAGTGGTAACTGACAAAATGCTGGATAATAGGCTCTTAAAGTCAGCCCTCATGGGCTTACTCCCTCACACTGCGCTCATTTTCAGCCACAGTAAGTCCATGTGGTCCACATTTTCTCTCGTGAGAACAATACACCCTCTTGTTACCCTGCTAGTTCACATTAGAGCCCACGTGGACATTTTGGGTGAACGTTGCTTCTCTTTACCTTCCTCTCAGCGTCACCATGCAGCCCAGTCTCAGGTGAAAACAAAGCATACACACAAAATGAGCTAACTGACATATCCGGAGATTTATTATACAATGTATTATCTAAAAAACAAAACCATTTGGTAAAGCGGATTTTCAAAGCACAAAATGTGCTTTTCTTTTTTTTTAATGTCTGCTTTGTTCTCAGTATTTAATATAGATTTATTTGGGCCGAGTTCCATTCAGCTAAATGGTCAGTCTGCGGCACGCTCACATCCTCGTTCTGTATGCAAAATAACCATGATAATGGCAAAAACAGTATAAAAAAGCAGTATAAAATCATGTCATGGCTTCTGGTGTCTTTCTGAGCTGCCAGCACCTACTTTTCATTAAAAAAAAAAAAAAAAAAAAACTGTGACGCTGCTTTGAGCTCTGTTTTCCCTGTGAGCTATCAGCTGTAAGTGTTTGCCAATGATTCTGGCTTTGTGAGAGTGAAATCCAATTCTACGGGCGCAGATGACTAAGAGAAATTTGAAAAGGTGTTGATGGCATTTTTGTATGTGGCCAGGAGGAGACAGTGTCAGAGGCACAAGTCAGGAATAATGAGAGAGGTGACAGCGCAGGAGGTGAGCTAACTGACATTAGTTAACTGGGTTGTCATAGTTTGCAGGGCTGGAAAGTGAAGAGTGAAACATTTAAGAGAAAATTGGAATATAGGGGAAAGATTCAGGATTAACTCAAACAGGTAAATATTGTTAAATTACATTCATATGGACATTGGGGGCTAATAGGACATAATAATCCAATATCCAAAAGTTACTTTCAGTATTTTGGCTGAATTAATGTTTAAAGACTGACCAGTTCAAGAAAAGGTCAACTCTAATGGCACTGCCACCGCTCGACATGCTATACCCTGCATCTATGCTACACTGTGCCATATTTATGTTCCATGCAGTGCAAATGTTCAAATGTTTTAAAGGCAAAGATGCTTGTTACCTTCCCCCATGATGCTTTGCTTGGAAAGTTGGAGAAACTTCCAACAATAAATCATATTACATCATATCATTGCTCACCATGTGGCTTGAAATTCATGAAATAGCTCCTTGTATCTCCTTGTCCATCACTCTGAAGCTAGCTGTCAGCTAACATAAGTTAGTAATGGGCCGGCACTGAGATAATTGGCTCAATTTATTAACTTGATTAATCTGACTCATGATGAATTAAGTTTCCAAAAGGCTACTGACGAGTGGTCTAATTTAATGCGGAAGCAGTCAAAGGGGACTCCTTGCCAAAATGTCACCCACAAGGAACCCATAAGACGGTGCAGCTGCCTGCGTGCGTCCATTTAGCTGCTCTCTTATCATTAATCCACGCAGATTAATTAATCTTGATTAATGTGGGTTGCTTGATGCACTCTGCAACACATAAATATAACAAATAAAAAGATGAATAATAACGTTTTAATCGATAAAATGAAACATTTCTCTTGTTGTAGATTCCATTACACGGCGCTGTTATTTCATCATGTTGTAGTGGTATTGTTTTGACAGATACTTAATGGTATAATAACCTTTTTACAGTCATTCTGTCACAATTAGTGCTGATCATAGTTACTCACTAACAAAGCTTTTCAAATCCACTCTCAGAAAGCCACATTTGAAGTAATACACAGTGAAAATGTCAAATTAGTTCCTCGTTTTATTGTCTGCATGATAGCTTTCGTGTTTCAAAAGAGTCGCTTAAATTTCCCTGGCAATTCCAGTTAACAGCTGCAGCTGTTGTGGAGCACCGGCTGCTAGTGACAATATCCAACACCTTATGTTGTATCGATAAAATATTACTGCCTATAAAAAGCTGATTTCCTCACAGTGCGTTGCCAACATGAGAACGCTCTCTTTAATAGCCCTGAACACATTTGTTGCGAGCCTGACTGCTTCCTTCCTTCCTTCCTTCCTTACTGTGTTAATGTATTCATTTTCTCACCTTTTGAAATTCAACAACTGTGTAAAATGCAACATTTTGAAAATGTTCTGAACAGTAGAAAAGTTGAAAAATGTTCTGATGTGTGTAAATCATCGAATACACACACAGACGACTGATGCTGCCGGAAGAATCGCAGCAAGCTTGAAATAACTTGTTTATATCCACAGTATGTTTGCAGTTTGCACTATTGCACCAGTCATATTCATAAAAGTCTAGTAATAATGGCAAGTGCTGGACCAAACTCTCTTACTAGAGGGCTGTTTGTTGGACTAATCTTAGAAATGTAGCAGCTCTGGTCATGGTAAAGGTTAAGGCATTTAAGTCTGCTCTATTATGAACCATGTATATACATGGTGAGTGAATAGGTTTATTATGACATGAATTCAATTCATGTTTTATCAAACAGGACTGACGAGGAGTGATGATGAAAAACAGTATTTCCACATTGAAACTGCTTCACTATTTGTGTGATCCTGAAGCGACGCAGGTGATCCGCTGACCTTTATTAATCAGACTAAGCAGCCTCAGTCAGCTTGTCGATTAAAATCGACCTTCCTGAGCTTGTCATGCAGCGAAGCCACAGTGTGACCAGATGCTGACCACTGTCACCGCCTCCCACTGACCCGCACTGACCCTCTAACCAGCTCGGTAGAGCTGGCTGCTCCCTTGTCCATTAATTTTTCCACTACATGTCTCGCTTAAACTGCAAAATATTCAGGCTGGTCTTGTTTTCTTGTGTACAGGACGGGTAGACGCAGTGGAAACATTTTCAGTTGACATAAAAACATCATCTCAGATTGGTGAGGTGTTTTTTAGGCAGACGACAACAAACTGAGTTACTTATGCATCTAATTATGAGTTATTTAAAGTGAATTAGATTTCACATAGATTTCACATATTTTACATCTCTTTGCACATTTCTTATTATCCTTACCAATGCAAGAGTTGTTATTGAAATAGTTAGGTTAGCTTCTAGCTTAGCTTAATACAGAAGGTTCAGATTAAAACTTTATATCCTGTTTGTTTGAGGCTAACAGTCTTTATGCTAAGCTAAGCCAGTCACCTGGAGGGTGTACTCTTATAAGGGACAGACATTAAAGTTGTATCGCTCTTCTCGCCTTCTCATTTACCTCTCCACCGGAGAAAGAATAATCATTTTGTGCCGAACTATTCCAGTAACACTGTGTTTTTCATCACTGGCAGCTCTCCAGTCTGTCTTTATTTGCTCTCCTGTTGAGCTTGTAGACTGCCGCTTTGCTCAAGGGCACCTTAATGGTTGCTATTATGGTAACTATGAGAGCGATCAGCATTTCTCTTCCCTCCCCTGGACTTTCTATCTTGAGTGTCAGAAGTCAGGTTAAACTCCATCCTCACTTCAAGGAAATAACACATGAAATACTGTAGTTAACAGACACATCCCAGGAACAGTTGACTAAAAAAAAAAGAGACAATCCAAAGTCAGATGACCATTAAATTAAATTAAATAACATTATGTAACTAAATAAGGTGTAGAAAGAATTGCACCGTGACAGGGTTTTGTTAATGGTAATTATCTGCAGTTGGATAATAGCACTTTTATTCATTTTAATGTTACAGTCCTCTCTTTTATGAGCACGTTTTCACTCAGACTTAGATAAGTTAATTGAAATATAGTGCTGCAGTGATAGCAGCTCTCGGAACTGAAAAATAACCATTCTTCTACATTTGTCAATTATGGCAGGTTTACAACCAGACTGTGTGAAGGGTGATAAACTGCGGCATGTTTCTTACATTTATCAGTAGTTCTATTAAGTTCTCCGATAGGAAATTTAAGGTCACGGTGAGCGAGTGGTGACAGGTGCATTAATAAATGTGCTGCTGTGAGCCTGCATAGATAAACTGTGATGAAACCCGAATTATGAAATCTTACTTTCATTTCAATGGAACTGTGCTGAAGCCGATAAATACCTTTTAATAGATTTAATCAAGCGAGCCAAATATCTTGATCAAGATTTATAGTGAACTGTCACAGACAAATGATACTTCACCGAAATGCAGAGGGGAACCTCTTTTTTCACCGCTGCTTAATAAGTATGTGATTTTCATATTTTTGCATATTTGAATGAATGCTTCTCTCTCTCTCTCTCTCTCTCTCTTTTTTGTTAATGTCACCTTCAAATGGAGCCATCAGTATTGAACTTTGATGAAAGTCTTTTGTTGTGTTGTCAGATAGAGCCACAGCTCCTGCAGTTTACATAAGAGGGGTTGAAATTGGACTTCAGAGCACTGAGAAAAAAAAAAAAAGGATTGACGCAGGTTACAGTTTCACCTGATATATGTGTGCTTTAAAAAAAAAAGCAGCTACTCTTTGTGTCTTTTCAGGTGCAGGACTGCCAGCAGTTAGCGCAGCAAAGTGGACGGAAAGGAAGAAAATTTGAAATGACACATTTTTCCACGTTGACACGTGTTTCCCAGAGCTGCCTGGAGACGCTGTCATATGCTGCTGCAGAGTGCGAAAACCTGCCAGTCACTCACTATCAGTGCCTGTGCCATGCCTTGGTAGAATACATGATAAATGTCCCCCACCCCCCAAAAAAGAAAAAAAAACAGTCAACAAGTTGCCTCTTCGGGATTCAGTGTGACATATTAATAATGTAAATTGTACAAATGAACCATCTATATGAAGAGAGTTGTCAAAATACAGCATGAGCAGCAGCTACGACCAACAACAGCTGCACCGATGTCAAAACTCCGATCGTGTCTGGTGTGAAACTGCGTGGCTGGTGTGCAAAGAAAGAAACTGCAAAAGTGAAAGTGCTAAAAGCTGATAATGGGCTACTTTTAAAGTCGCACTGACATCATAAGCTTTTATCTGACTCTATTGTTCAGGGTGACTTGCAGTACAATGAGTTAAAGAGGTAAATTAGCTTCAAATGTCTCCATCTACAACATCACAAACAGCTAAGAATAAGAAGGGTCAAAGGTCAGAGTCACGCTGCCCCGATAATAGAGCGAACAAAATATTACAGTGCCTCAGGAATGAACATGAATAATCACTCTTGTTTGTTGTCCTGCTTTCACACACACACACACACTCACACGCATACACACACATACAACTCCAACCTTTTGAAGTGTAATGTATGAAAATTACTTTCTACACGAGCATGCAGCAGTCTCCCCACAGCTCTTATCTCTGACAGCGTTTTGTTTATCTGCCTCCTCACCGTTGCTCTCCATTTATCAGCTGCTCTGGCATTCCTGTTAAAGCACCCCCGTGGCTTGTCTCTTGGACAATGATGGACACAGGTGGTCAGAGAAAGTGTCCACATGGCTGAGACCAGAGCACTGTCCCGGGGCTCTGGCAGTGGCCTTGAAGGCTTATCATCTCTCCACAGAAGTGCTCTTTCATGCTTTTGATCTTGTGTAAATTAGTTTCTGGCTTTTCTGTTAAAGCAATTTTCCTCCCCACCCCTGTCACTGAAAATCCCAACAGCGATGAGTATGATCAGAAACCTATGGTGTCATTTCGGCTGTCCTCGTGTCTGCGGCTCTGACCTTAATTGACAATCTTAAAGAGGGTAGTCTATGAGATAAAACACATGAAGACCACTTAGAAGGAAATGACCATGGAGGGAAATACATTTAACTGAATATCTGAGCTCTCTGTGAACACTTTAACACAGATGATTATATATTTATTTTGTATTTATTTCCAATAACAAAAGAAGTCTGCATACATGCATGATATGGTTACACACATTACATTTGTTATTTGACAAAAACAGAAGTATACAAACGATAAAATAATATAAATTATATTAAATATAAAGACGAAAAGCAGCAGAATAGCACAGATCTTTGCCATGGTGATGTTTGAGGTGGCTTCTGTGTTTGTTGTATGTTTAGTCACGGCACAGCTTTGACTTCAGGTTTGCACACATGCAACAAACTCATCTCATTTTGCCACTCACTTATCTCGCAGTAAATTTTCTGTGCATCTGCCAAAATTTAAAAGGTTCCTCCTTGGCTCATGCTCCACCACCCCTCCACCCAGTTTCATGAAAATCCATTTATTAGTTGTTTCTTTTCCATAATCCTGCTGACTGACAAACAGCACTGAAAATCTATGGTGGAGCTGATTTACAAAAGAACAAGCATTAACTGCATCTTTAAGAGCCATCAGCATGATTAAAAATGCTGAAAAAAAAATTGCATTTTATTCTTAATTCACAACCTCTATTGAAGCAAAAGAACAGTCCTTCATTGTTGTACCATCTTAAATGGCTGAATTCTTTAGAAAGCACTGAAGTGGTTTTATTTTTAGAACACATCTATTTTATTCATAGAACAAACAAACCTGTGCAATCGAAAACCTGCTGTGTAAAATTACCTGAATATAATCAGAAAAATAATGCACCGAATACTTGGAATTTAACACAGTTTGATAAAGCTTGAATTAATGTAAGATAGTTAGTCTTTTAATATGTGAATATTCTATGTTTATTTTCTTCTTTTCAAGTAGGTATCAATATCTGCAGTGTCGACCTAAAGTATCAAGACTGTGATGGCCATGTCGATGAGGTTTTTGATGAAGTTAGTGTCAGATGGACTGATATCACCTCAGTGCAGAACAGATCTGTCACAGATGAGTGACAGATCTGCAGAAATGAAGGTGAGGTACCAATACAGAGCGCAGCACCCCCCAACTGACACAGTATGATCAGACAAAGAGACAAAGGAACTAAATAACACAAGGCAGGCCAAACGAGACACAGGTGAACTAACGAGGGGCAGGTGAAACCAATCAGGGAGAGAGTCAAAAACTGGAGGGAAAATAACACAAAGGCAGGAAGTAGAAATACAGAAGTCACAGAAAGGAGATAATTCCAAAATAAAACAGGAAATAGAAAACAACTAAACAAACAAACAAACTGTGAGTGTGTATTTTTACACTCTTTGCTTCTCTTCTGCTTCTGTGTGCCTGTGAACAGCAGTCACCTCATTAGTTCAGAGAATTCACACATTTGTAGTTTGTTATTTACCATAAAAAGCTGTCTTGTGAGTTAGCATGCGTGAGATTGGGTAATTAACAGAAAATAACAAAAAGGGAATGTTTTCTCTGGAAATTGTTGGAATATGTTGCAAATTATTAATGATGCAATCACCTCATGACATGAACAATGCTTTGTTATTTTTGTTCTTTGGGATAGAAGAAATTTTAATAAGTGCTCGAGCATATAAGAAAATTGTTTAATTTGATTATTAAGATAAGAGAAGATAAAAATGGCTACTGCTCTCAGATGCTTTGTCCATCCAGGTCTTGTGCAGAGAACACAGCACAGCACCTGCATTGACTCTTACTGTATATAGTGTTTAGTGGGTGTTACCTACGCTAATAACAAACAATCGGCCATATGCCACCAATTTATGAGTCATCATGCAGCAAGCTATTCTGCAGATGGCATAAAATTAACAAGAAATTTAAGAGGCTGTTACTGCAGGAGTCTCCCTTTGCAGCCCTCTACATAATACCATATTTTATCATTAAGAGTATTGGTACTGGTGTCCATGTTGATGTAATAGTTTTCCATGCACTGTAGATGAATCAGCTGGACTTTTACAGGCTGCGTAAACATAATCAAATAAGTGTAACAAAACTTTTGATAGACGTTGGACTAGTTTGCTGCATATGCTTCCCATATTGAGTTTAGTGGGAAAAAGATTGACAGGCTGACATGATTACCTTTAAGCAATGGGTAATTGTCAGTGACCCGTGTGATAGAGGAGATAATCAGATCCATTACTGTCTGCTGTGGCTGTGATGAGAGAAAACCACTGTGGGTCTCTTTGTGTTTTCTTGCAGACGGAGGAAAAAAAGTTTCTGTGTGATGCTCAGGAGTAAATTTAATTTCTTGTTGACGAGCCCTCGCAGCACTGATGTGAAAAGAGTCTGGATATAGAACTGTTCTGCTTCTGTGCTTCCTCCCTCCAGGCCAAAAAATGTTATCTTCTATTCATTATTTGGCTTGTCGTAGCATATGAATTACTAGACAAGAGAAGCACTTCCAAATAATATGAATCTGTTTGCAAAACTTGAGTCATAGTATCAATACACTTCAGCCAAAGTCAGCTTGGCAGAACTGCTCTCTCAACAATATGTGATTAGGAAAAGGAAAAAGGCTTCACTGTAGGGACTGGTTATGATGTATAGCAGGAGGAATAATGCTTATTGGTTGTGGCCACTGTGAGGAAAGGACCCATCTCCCTCTGCTGAGAAGTGTCACATGGAATTTGTTTCCATTTGTGCAAGGCAGAGAATCAGTCAATTTCATCCCTATCTCCCTTTTCTCTTCTATGCATCCCGATGAGCTTAACACAATATTAAAATATGGCAGAGAGCTGATGAGAAAAAATGAGCATAATGCCCATCTGAGCTGCTACTTCTACTGTCTCTCCCCATTTCCCGCATCTACAGGAGAGCTGCATCGATTGTGACTGCTGACGTTTTAGTAAAAAGCAGGAACACATCTACAGTGTGATGCATTAACGCCGCCACACACACAACACACACACACACACACATACACAGCAAAACAGATGCATTTAATATGCTTGTCTGAAAGGTCAAGTGTTCAAAGGAAATTGCCTCGGCTAACTTATTGGAAAATGTAATGAGATGGAATTGTTTATGCATCCACTAAACACTTGTCACAATTGATGCTTTTTCCCTGGTTATTCTAATACATAACAGAAAATGAGAAATCACTTCAGGTTCCTTTAATATGCTCCTGGTCACTCTTGTCTTTCATTCTGGGTGTGACAAAGATCTCTTTAAAGCCTGTACACACACACTTGGTGCCCGGAGCCGAGGTGTAATTGGTCACAGACATGTTGCAGGTGTGCTGGTAATTCCCTCACAGCATACCAAGCTTAGCTTTGCTCATTGCTATGCCACCTCGCACGGTAACCAGGGAACTTGTTAGCAATTTGACCAATTTTCCGAGGTACTTGAGGTGGACGAAATAGCAGAAAGTTGTTCAAAATTGCACAGTACAACACAATAGGCTGCAATATCCAGTCTTTGTGAAGGTTTTAACAGCCATAGAAGTGTGGCAGTACAGTACAGTCAGAAGAATGGAATGTTCGCACACACATGTATATGTATGATTCAAAACAACTGCACCCGTTTTTATTAAGATCTAATGTGTGTCATAGCAAGGTGACACTTTCAGTAATGCCTGGATCAGGAGACCCTGTGTGGCGGCTTTACTTTTGTCTGCTTCTAATGTGCGGTTTGAGCAAAATGACTCTGCAAAGTGAGTGCTGTGCGTTTTCAGTTTTGAGTGGAGGTCAGCGGTGGATGGCTGGGTATATAAAGCATCTGACTTTGCCTCCGGAGACCATTGTTCCTCATCGCTTCTCACTTTTAGTTGCCTAAACATGGCTGAACTTTAAAGGGGAAGTGTGTGCATGATTTTACACATCAAAGTCTGTTTACAGGTCTTGTGGAGTACCGCTGCGTATGTGAAAAAAAAAGCCTTTTTTTGAGGCTCCAGTGGGAGTCAGATGTATTGCCTCAAGTGATGTCACTTGAGGCAATGTCAGTTGGGTCTGAAGACTAAAAAGGTTTATAAAAATGAAGTGATCGCACCGGATCTCTGTAGCCTGCTGCTCATCTCTGCTCGAGGCTAGCAGCTGGAGGCTACAGTGGCTGCTACTAGCATTGACAGACCTGAATCGCTAGGTTCCAGGTTTAAACAAGTAATGGGCTGCAGAAAGAAATGCTTATTGTGCGTCCAACAGCAGATGCTGCAGCAAACAGTGCTCGTATTTATGCTATTTTATACCATCGTGGAAGGTAATGACAAATAACTTGTCATTCAGGTTGGATGACATGTGGGATAGGGCTGCATATCAAGCCCTACTGTAATTGGTATTGCTGGAGTCATGTGCATGTGCATGTGCATGTGCTGTCTCTGTGATGTGTGTAATGTGTCATAGGACTGTTGAATCTGCTCTACATTTATTTCTGAGGCTGCAGTTTGTGGGGTTGTTGTATCAGATTGCAGAATATTGAACATGTGTTCACATGTCCAATTACTGCTTTGAAGACATTTATTTAAGGAAGCCACCTGCATTGGTTACACCTGAAGTCACCGGGGAATTTGAACCTTTGTCTTTCAAGAAAAACAAAGCCTCTTGGGTATTCATTCTGTAACATACAACAGCTAATCTACCCGCAAACCTTGCTCTGTTCTAATGTCATACTGTAATTGGTATTACTGAAGTCTGTGTGACTAAGATGTCTGTTACCCAGATATTAGAAAGACAAAGCAAATTAGGGGAGAGCAAAAAGAGGAGCACAGCGACATGTTACATAAAAGTGACACAGAGGATTTGTTCCAGGAGACTTCACCCAATCCAATCAAGTGGGCTTTTCTGGATGAGTTCTCAAGCGATTCTTGCATCTCTCCGGAGAAAGCACTCAAGTTAACCTGTCCTTCAGTAATGAGGAAATGAGCTTTTTCTTTTCCTTTAACAAGCATGATATTCTGCAGGATCCTGCAGTTTGTGCTGCCCACACAAAAACACTGCTGGGTACTGAAAAGATGTGATCAGGATGTATCATGTTGTTGTGTTTTTCTTTGGCTTTTATCCACATCTACATGTCTTTTGCACAAATCTTCACTGCAGCTATTATTAGCTGCAGCAGTGTCAAAGTAAAACTACAAAATTTGAGATTGCTATAATAATTATATTTTTGGAAAAACTGCCTGTGTGCGACATCCTTTGCAATTCAAGCATGTCAGATCACACAAAGCAATAAAAAAAAAAGACAAAGACATGTAGTGCAGATATTTCACCAGATATGTGCTGTTCTGATCACCTGCAGAGTAAGAAAATCTGAGTGAATAATTGGAAGCTGTGTGGCTCTGAATATAGTACATTCATCCTGGCATGCTCAGCTGTGTGCTCATTTTACTGTTATGGACAGTTGTTGTTCATTTTAGTCACTTTAATAGTCATGAGGGCAGCAGTGACTGGTGGAAGATGTAAGCATATTTAAACATTTCAGAAAACTTGTTGACAAATATGTCTTAATGTTCAACTAGGAAAGTTTCACAGTGATTTGGCTAGTTTATTTTCTGTATTATATTTTAGACATATCTTCAAAAGCAAATGAGTGCATTGTTAATTAAACAATACAACATTTACATATTCAAGTATACAATTTCAGAAAACCTGAAAAAAACAAAAATAATTGTGTGTAAGTAATCAACTTTTTGTGTTACCGTATTCACCTGTGGTGTCTGCCCTTATTATAATGTCATTATTTAATGCCTAACATTTTCCATAAACAACAAAGAGACAATGAATAATAATGAAGCTATCTACTTAAAATCCATTTTACAGGTCAGTGTGAAATGTTTAAATCATTATTGGCACATTCAAAAACTGCTGCTGCTACCAAAATGTTTTCTGTGCCGTTTGAAAGTCTCAGGAGAGTCAGACATTGAACTTTAACTGCAGCTGAGAGTGCATTTAAAATAAAACTTCAACAAACAAAACATTCATTCTTTGCCATGCACTTAACAGAGACTGTCATTTAACAGCATTAGGCTTTCAAGTACCATAGAAGACTGTGTTGTTACATGTTGTCGTGAAGCTCTTCCCTTTTTATTTCTTTTGCTATTTGACTATTTGCATAAATGGAAGCAGACTGTGATTTAAACCAAAAGCCTCTTCTGTAAAACGTGTCAAACAATCACGATTCATCCTTTTCAGAATTGCGTTCCATGTTTTGTCTATCGGCTGTGATGATATTTCATCCTCATCAGTGGCTGTTTGTAAGTTCAGCACTGACTCAGTGAAACAAAAGCAAGTAGCATTTATATTTTGGATGTTTGTGTCAACAGAACATCAGACTTAGACACAGCACACCGCTGTTTGACCACGATTGTTCCCTAACCTTAACCGCATGTTTATTATTGTAAAGATCTCCTAACCTTAACAAAGTAGACATCTTAACACAGACCACAATGTGTTCCTGACACTGGCGGTCTCAGCCTGTCTGAGGAGTGTCTGATGACATATTTTATGGATATTTCATATTATATTGACTGCATAACAATAACAGAACAGAGCGACTGATAACCTGCACAATTCACCCAAACAGTAAAACAATAAGTGCAGAAAGTTTGTGTCAAATGAAAGATTTGTTTGTATTTTGATCAAATTATTTCATGTGAATGTTGCAGAGATGTTGATCTATGTTTCATTTTCAACAATCATACATGAGCTTCTTTTTTTTCCTTCTGCCTGTCACTTTGGTTGTTTTGACTACATACGAAGCAGGACAAGGCGGTTTAGTGAGAGTGAAGGCTTTGTAAATGTAGTTTGTGTTCAAGTCTTCAATGTCATCCTTAAAGTTTATATTTTAAAACTTTAAAAAGAACAATTTCATTTAGCCTCCGTCACATAAATAAATGAAATGCTCAGATAAAGCCTGCTGTATGTTTTATTTCAAAGTTTTTCTTTTTTACACCCTGTGAAGCTTTGGCGACCCCTAGTGGAGGTCAGGATCTCCCAGGTTGCCCCAGAGGTCGCTTCACGCATTTTCTTGCACACTGGGCCACAGAGGGCACTCTGTCATGTTTTATCTATATCCATGTGCATCCAGGAAGGTACTCTTGCTGCAACATAGGGGCGCCTCAGGGTCGAGTTGTGATAACTTCAACTACAGCGACAGGTAACACTGCACATCATCTAGACATGTGTCAGTTCTTTTGTTTGAGTCCTGCCTGCTCACATGAAGAACACACAGGATAAACTGACTTGCAGTGGTCTCATCTTTCTGTTGAACACACTGAACTCGAAATAAATGCAAAAATAATACTGCATAAATATTCAGCCTGTTGGGGAAACAGGGTTAGGACCTGCAATGAACAGTTTTGTGGAAGTAACCAGCAGATTCAGTTCAGTTCAGTTCAGTTCAGTTCAGTTCAGATAATTTGGGACCGCTTTATTTTGATCAGCTGCCTCAAAGGCTGTGTAGGTGTTACTGACAGAGCACTTCCGCTGACTTACTGACTCTCTGAATTCCTACTGAATGAATTCACTTCTGATAAAACTGCCTCAGCACTCACAACCCATGGCTATATACAGTATTCTGCTTTATCAGTTACCTTAAGTTTTCCCCAGAGGTTGATTGTTTGAATATATTTTCCCTTCAGCCTCCCTGAAGGCTACATTTTCTAAAACCTCAGTATCTCCTCATACAAAACGGTGTCCAGCCTCACTGTAGATATCACATTGTTTCAACCATTTTGCGACATTTAAAGAACAGTAAACAGTTATGAAAACATTCAATTTGGCCTGAAGGATCACTGAAACCTGCCTCTAACACTGCTGAGTCCAGATATAATGCACAAATATATTGGTGCTTTGGACAAGCATCTACCAAATGTCATATTATTTATGCATGAATACATAATTTAATATGAACTAACTGAAAGTCCACGCCATTATTCAGCCAGGAAGCCAGCAATAAACACATTATCCCTACAGTAGTAGTGCAGCTCGATCATCAGTGAGAAATATCTATAATGCACTGTAGCAGCATTCATAATAAACTATAATACATTCATGATGTCTTGTAAACATGCACAGTGCTTTCTGGTGCACTAGAGGTGGATGCTCCTGACTAGTTATAAACTACAAAGACGTTGACAGATGGGGCTCATAACATATTATGATCATCTATACTCACCTAAACACACCTCCACAATGAACTGCAGTAAGAACTCACAGTGTGCTATAACAGTCCATGCAGTATCAGTTGTCACTGTATGTGCTATGTTGAGTGAAGTACATTTGATTGATACATTTGATGCATTTATAATAATTCATGGCTCATAATGATGTTTCATTTTCAAAGTGTCACTTTTATGCATTTGTAAGAATCTATGCTGCATCATGAGAGATTAAGAAGCCAACATGCAGAGAATGAAAACATAAAACATAAATGATATATTCAAAAGGAAAAGACGGGATACGTTTTGTCACATCTTGATGGATGACAACAATAAGTTGTGATGTTCTAAGAGACCATCCACTGCATGCAGACTGTTGATACAGAGCACCTGAAAGCATTATGCATGCTTATGAGGGTAGTAATAACAAATTATGAATGCATGTATAATTTATGAATGACATTGTCACACACTTTAAGTGTGGCTGTCATAGAACTGTCTCTTGGCCTTGTTGGCGGTATTACATGAAATGATCTCTAACATGCCTTTGCATGTTTAAACTCATTCACATGTTTCCGATCACACACAGTAATCACGTTTCTGCAGGTAATCCAAAGTGTTCTTTTGTTTTCAACTGAATCTGAAGTTTCAACTGAATCTGAAGTTTTATGATGATGTGCTGTAATTTATTACATTTTAACTTGTTAAAGAAACATCACATTTTATGACTCAAAAAGAAAAGAGTATTCAGTTCAAAGTAATTCTAATAAATTGTTGAGCAGTTTGGGTATGAAAAACATTCTTAGATTTGAGCACACTTGACAGACTCTTGAGAGTGTTGAGTCAAGTGTTGGAGCAGACATAGGGCTACATAAATAACTGCATATTATATTATTATTGTATTATTTTCCCCCCCAGACAGCTCAGACTCAGTACTGACCGGGTCGTAATCATATGACACCCTATCAAGCAAAATTTCCTAAGTGACGCACACATTCAGATATTACACATACTTATCGCAGTTTCAGCTGTTTGGTCCAAAAACCACTATGTACCGAGCAGTATGGTGTCAATCATGTGTGCAGAGAGTCTGACACTAATATCCAGGCATTACGGATATCAAAGGCAAAAGAGTTTTTCTAAAACTCTTAGTGTCAGCTTTCAGCGGTATGAAAAGGCCCAGGTGTTTGGATATCGATTAAAAGATTTAGCATCCTGCAAACTACCTTTTTATTTTAGATTTTTTGTCTCATTTTGCTTGAAGGATCCAAATTAAGAGAGTTTATTTTATTTTATTTTATTTTATTTCATGTGTGTGCTGCTCTTAACTTTTCTAATGAGTGTTTATCGGAACAAAAAAAAAAAAAAAAGGTTTCTGGGCATGAAGTTCTTGATAAGCAGGTCTGACTTTCTGCAGTTGGCAGCCAAAGTGAATCTCCTCTGGCTCTGGCCAACAACAACAACAACAACTGTTTACAGCTGATTACACGAGTATGGATTAGATATGAACTGTTTCAGTGATCGGTTTGTCTGAGAACTTTTTCTCAGTGCTGATGTGTGATTCATTAACAGAAACATACATTAGCTTGTTGACATGTGGCATTTTATAGCCAGAGTACCTGAATGATCAAGAATTCAATTATCAATTCTGGAAAATATCCATGTGAATTTACATTTATGCAGCCATTAATCATGTGTTATTTATCAATATCAAAGACCTACAGATGCTCACGTCTGGCTCCAAATAACCAAGATGGCGCCGTCCCCGTGCCAAACTTGGGGCTTCAAAATGGTTATCTACAAACCAATGGGCGATGTGAAGGAAGGTTTGCACTTGCATTAGCCAAATCGACTTTCTAAGATGATATATTCATGTTTTTGGATTGTTTTGCTGCCCCCAAGTGGCCATAAAATAAATCAGAGTAAGACAATCGTGACAATATAATAACAACAATTATAACATGGGTAGTTTGTGAAGTTTAATGTTAAACTGCATGACTTGTTTTTTTCACACATCAGATACATTGTTAATATTTACAACAAACATAACTTCAAATAATAATTAAAAAAACAAAAACAGGTTAAGTTGTTTCACATCATCATGTAATTATTTCAGCCAACAAAGAGCTCATAACTCTAAAATATTATTCAGGCATTGACCTTCCACAAATGTACAATACATGTCAAAAGAAATGTGCTTGAGGTTTATATATATATGTATATATTTAAAAAAATAAAAACTAAATGTTACAGTCTTACAAAACACAAAACAACGAGGTCAAGGGTGAAAACACACACATGGCAATTCTCTTCAGGACATTGGAAATAATAAGGTGATTGAAAACATGAGGATCTGACCATAAAAATAAATATATGTAAATGCCATTTTGAGTAGTATAGCACTTACACTCAATAATAATAATAATAATAATAATAATAATAATAATAATAATAATAATGTAAAGGAGGATTTTCATGAATAGTAAATGTGTCACAAAAAGACAAAGTAGTGTTTCAGTGTTTTTTTTCGCACAGCAGGTACAGCAATATCAAACTCCAGCGGCTCGAGACCGCCGCTTAAACTAAACGCTAGCACACAAATCGAGCCATCGCAAGACAACAAGGTGAGCACAGGAGAAAGTCTCACAAGCTTCACTCTATCCCATTAACCATCACCATTAAGAGTAAACACCAAATTACCTTCAACACCTCAAGGACGTTTTTTTTTCACACTGAGCACAAACACAAGTATTTTCTTTCTCTTTTTTTTCCAAACATACATCTGACATGGAAAAGAATGCGAACTTTCAGTTTATGTAAATTTTGGGTGTCTGGAGGGCTTGTGTGTGTAGGAGGCAGTATCCTGAAATTGGCTCGTCAAGCACATTAGCTTATGCACGGTCAGACATTAACAGTCACAGTGTAAAATGGAAATAATTGGAGTGCTTTCATTTAAAACTAAACATTCTCTAAAAAAATACAGTAGCAAGCTTTTTTCTCTCTGCAGTGTTACGAACCTGGCTATGTTAGTACAAATCATATTCAAAAAAATAATAATTAAATATGTTAAACATGTTTTTCCCAGGACAACCCAGGCGTGTGATTGTCGTCACCTATTGCACCCGCATAAAGAACAGCTCCTGTTGGTTGAGAACGGACAGAAAAGGACCCACAACGCGACGAACCTCAAACCAACCTCCGTGAGGAACTCAAGTTTTCACACAGTTTTCGCACAGATATGGAAAATACAGCATATGGCAAGCGATAATGTAAACTGGGAAAGTTTAGCACATTGCCAGCATCAACTCGACTGTTTATTTCCCATGAGACAAGGTAGTTTTAATGTAAACGCTGGCATGAAAGCAAATGGACAAAAGATGAATCAAAGTATATGTCTTTGGCAACTACTGGTAGATAATAATAATAATAATAATAATAAACATAACCTGGATGGATGGATGATAATACATGGGGAAATAGAAGAGAAGTAGATACTGTCAGATCTCAAGCCCTTTGTTGTTTTACGTAGCTAATGAGGATAACATTCGCTTCTAATAGTCCGAAATATCCAGTCAGACTTCATAACAGCGAAGCTATTATGAAAAGTAATGAAGGATTCAGTTGACAGACTGCCAATTCACATCTTCACATAACAACCCTGTCATTAACTGTCATTAAAGGGGTAGTCCATGTCATTATAGATTGATAATTAGCTTTACAAATCCAATGGCATTGTTTTTTTCATTTTTCTTTTTTTTTTTTTTCACCAGAACACACTCGATCACACATACAGTATAGTATATGACTTTCAAAGAAGCAAGCATATGATTGACAGACAGAGAAAACAAACAAAAGAAGCACATTGCTAGAAAAGGTCACAACCACAGTGGGAAAATGTAAAAAAGACAAAAAAAAATGGAGAAAACAAAACATCTTGAGTGATATAGTTCTGTACACGGTTTAGACAGTTGGCAAAAAAAAGCAAAATATCCAAAGGTGAGGAAGCAGTCAAAAACAAACAGGATGCGTGGGCACATGAGGGGTGAATGGGAAAGTGGTGGAGGAGGGTAATTGGTGTCGGCTACGCTAACATCACAAGGTGAGCCCGGGTCCTACAGATACAGGCTCGGTGGAGCAAGCAGTGCACAATACACAGAGGATTCAGGGCCACAGAATTACAGATATTTTCATCACATCAGATGAAAACATGTTTTTAGCTTATAAACTAAACAGAAGCGAGGAGGGAATGGATGCACATCCGTTCAGCAGAGCTTTGATTTCCATGAAGTGATTGCGGCACTATCATGTTGCCTCTGCCTCTGCAGAGGTAAAAGTTGCGTGGCGTGTCACACGGATTGCTCCTTGGGGAACGTGAACGGAGCTCGAGGGCCGGGGGCGGAGAAGCTCGTGTTGGAGTACATGGGCTCGTTTTGTGGATGCTGCTGGTAAGGGTGCTGAGGCAAGAAAGTAACAGGAGGGTAGGCTGGAGCGGACTGAGGCTCGGGGACGTGTTCCATGTTGCAGACGCGCTGGTAGCTCATGTATTCAGCCGGGTTCAACAGCTCTTCTGGACGCCTTCCAGAGTCCTGGAGAGGGAGACAAAAGAAGAAAGAAGATAATACTGCAGGGTCACAGGGTTTCCTTTATCTGAGGAAGGTTGACTGATCCTGAAATGGAGTGCCACCACATCAGTACATTACAGTGCACAATAGAACACTAAGGCCTTGTTCAGACTGCCAGCTTATATCTGGTTTGGGTATATCCAAACTGCATCCAGATTGATTTTAGAAAGTCTGGACAGCAGCTAAAGCCACTCAGCCTCATTTGAAGGTGGTTAAAAACGCGATTCAAATTTCTACACATGCATCTTAGTCTTAGAATCAGATTTCATATCGTCCTCGCAACATGACACACAGAGGAGGACAACACAGAGATGCTGTTAATTGTCTGCTTGCACTTTGGAGGTAGGATTCTGTACAAGCAAAGTCTCCAGTGTTGTTTGTCGTAACTCCTGTAGATATGCTGATGATGTCTGCACTTGCAAATAATAGTGCAGACAGTCTGTCTCAAAGATTTGATTTCAGAAACAAATCTGATTTGCCCGCAGCCTGAACAAAGCCTAAGTGCTTTACTAAAAAGACATTATAAACAGTTTTTGGCAATGTCACACACAGCAGTATTTTCTTACTATCAAACATAAATTTAACCAGTTTTAATACAGTGTATGTGCATTATTATGCTCCTTTCCACTGAGAAACCACAATGCCAAAAGGGTTTGATTAACTAATATCTACTGTTCATTCTGTTTTTTTTATACTTCAGTTCTTCAGATAATAATGTTTTTTCTGTTTGCCATTATTTAAAACTTTCAAAACTTTTATGTTTACAGTGAAAGGAAATTCATTACAGCACCAAATGTGGCATAAATTATGCCATAAATGCAAAACTAGCCACTAACTTTTTATACTGAGGGCCACATTTTCATGCATCTGAAAGATGCAGATACAGATGGTGATGTAAACTGGTTTAGACCAGCTGGAGTTTCTGGCTCCGCAGTTGCGGGAGGCTTCGGATACAGATACAGAAAACAGTGGAGGTGTTTGCTTTGGGGCTTTTGTCAGTTGTCATGAACAAATCAAATCAGTCTCAGGATTTGGATCTGGATATTACAACTGTAAGACGTAAACACTGAAAAGAAATACTTTGCCTGTAGTTGGTTTAACTTTATTTAACTGGTTTAAATCTTTGTATTCAGTTTGGTTACACTTACACGATGCCAACTGTCAATACTTGAACCAAAGCAGTGTCTATTTAAAGGGGCAGTCCACCAGTTTCTCACCCCAAGTTTGCAACATATTCTTTCTGATAATCTCAAGCCCAATCTGAAATACTCCTGATGACATCATCACTCCAGAGCCAAAGATATATGGATCTATGTGTAAAACAGGAAACACATGTCCCTTTTAGCTGTTTACGTGATTTCATAAAGTAAAGATTTCCTGTAATTATTATTTTTACTGAGACTTTGTACAATCGACTTGTTTTCTTTCCCGTCATCATCAAATTGAACCAAAGCAACAGCAGCCGTTATTCTGCTGTGTCATGTGTTACATCATTTGTCTGAATTATCGGATTCTGACTGTTCTATCTGACTGATCTATTAAAATTCAAAACACAATACTTGCTGTCCTGCTAAGGTTTTAATGGTTTAAAGATCCTTAATGGAGCTGTGTGTCCTCTGGTTATCAGCCATCGTGCTGTGTGGACTGGAAACACAGTTACCCAGCAGTAACTTGGAGATAGAATCGGCTAGTTTGTTGGAAAGTGAGTAGATTTATGTATTTATTTTTCATCATTCGGTCTAGTGCAATGTTTTAATCATGTAGTTGCAATGGATGAGGAATGCAAAACAGTGTTGTGCTTTGTGAGTGCACATCATACTCAAACAGCTCCATAGATTTAATCCACTGAAAGAAGAGGCTCCCACTTGTGGGTGACATGTTAGATCTGACTTGATGAATTCACTGCGCCCTTTGTGAATTAAAATGATGCATCGACATGTGTTTTAGGTGGGTGGAGAGTCAAGTTTCGAACATCACAATTGCACTTTGCTATTAAATTTGCATTGACACTGTTATCCAGAATGCCCCCCGCTCATTCGAACACAAGTGATTATTACAATATTATGCAGGACAGAAGCTAAATTACCTTTGTGGCTGTGTAAAGTCAGTGATCCTGACCTGCACAAACATCATTATAGTGCCTTCAGACCTCAACTGTTCAGTTTTTGGCTTTTTGGAAGAAAAAAGCAGATTCAGAAAAAATGTATTTCAAAATTTCACAGTCTAAGATGATCCCGCTCCGAATGACGAACATCTGCAACTCTGCATTGCTTTTTAAGAAGTTCTCTGTGCTTGACACTTTCAAAGAAAAGGATTATGATCAAAAAATGATGATGAAATGACAGCAATGATAAGCAGCATGCAAGAAAAAAATGGATGAGAGTGAAAATGGAACTTACGAATATTCCTCAAGCATCTCTACATCTACGTATACGATGATCCCAACTCTGAAAATGTTTGGGCGGGGCAACAAAAACCACAAACAGGCTTAAATCTGCATACAAACGGTTGCAAAATATGACAAAAGGGAACATTTACATTAAACAAAACAAATCTGTCATAGCACAGACGGGTGACAAATGAAAGGAAAAACTTCTGCACAGGTAAACTGCATGGTTTAATTAGACAGTTCACATCAAATTGTGTTCTTTGGTATAAAAATGCTGAGCAGGCCTAGTTCATTCTGATTTGGTCTCGAGAGAAAAAGATCTAAGTGACTTTGAAAAAGAGTTCATTGTTGGGCCGCAGATGCTAGGAGCTTTATATACAACTTGCTGTTTCAGTGGGAACAGTGACTAAAGCGAGATCTGCATTTAGATCCATGAGGGAGACGTCAGTAAATAGCTGTGGTCGGCTGTGATGTTCGTGCGTTAGTGCGATATGTAAGGAAAAACAGAAGAGTAACTCCACCTCAGGTGACTGAGAATGTCAATGCAGGACGTGATCAGACTGTCGGCAAGAACAGTCCGTCGATAATTACACAGAGAGGATATTATAGCAGAGCTGCAGTGCATAAACTCCTCATTCCAAAGATGAATGCACATTTGAAAGTTCAGTGGTGCAAAATCGCCTCCTGGTCTACAAAGAAGTGGGGAAAAAAGTGAAACAATCGGATGAGTCATCCTTCATCATATTCTTGACAAGTGGAGCAGTCCATGTGTATTGGATACACCAAGAGAACGGTACAGGTCTAAAAGGTCGACCCCTACAGTGAGGCGATCAGGTGCACTGTTGTGCTGTTGGGGGGCTTTTTACTGTCATGGTTTGGGTCCATTTTGGGTCAGTGCAAATCTCTGAGTGATCACCTTTATGATGAAACATTTCTACCCTGATGGGAGAGGTCTCTTCAAGGATGCATGGCATGAGGCATCCCTGAATGGTTTGATGATTATGAAAATGATATAACTCATCTGTTACGACCTTCACATTCAGAAAATCCAAACCCAAATGAAAAACCTCTGGGACATTTTGTACTGATGTTTTTGAGGTGGATGACAGCGCACTGTACCATTATCAAACACCAAATATGGGAATATCTCTTGGGAGAAAGGTATTTATCTCAGCAGCAGAGTTTCTAGCCTTGGACAGTCAATGCCCAACACCTTTAGCCACTTTATGTTGGTTTTTCCTTTAATTTGTCACCTGCCTGCATTAAATGGATAAAACACGGGAGGAGGTCTCTTATAAACGTGTGTTATACCGTTTAATGAGTTCAGTACATTGTACCTAAGAAGATCCACAAGAAGGGGCTCTGATTTAGGATGACATTGTGAGGAATGTATGGTAAGATCAGGACAGCGGATCAGAAGGGTGAGCGGTGATCTTGTGTGAAGGTGAATTGGTGTTTTCACAGCAAAAGACATGCAGGAAAACCTCTTCTGACACCCATGCTGGAAACATTGACAGAAGCGTCTAAAAAATCTTATTTGCTTCAGGTCAGTATCAAGGACCGCTCATGCAGTCGAAGAAAACGTTCTACTTTGTCGGGTTATTCATTTCTTTGCTTTCTGAGAGGGCTTTGGTGATTTCAAGCCAAATTAAAACCAACAATCTGAGGAGAAGCTTTCTCAGCTTATAAATTTGTCTTTAGACATTTGGGAGTCAGACCTGAAACTTAAGTAAACTGCTTCAGATAAAAGTCCAAGTCAATGTTAGTGATGTAGTGTCACCCTACCTGTGAGAAATGCGTCGACTAAGCCACAAGTACAGCAATAGTCTGACATTTCCTTTGTTGTTGAGAATATCTGTCTTTTATATGCTATCTAGCTTAGCACAAAGACTGTAAACAGAGGGAAACAGCTAGCCTGACTCTTCTAATGGTAACCAGATCTACTTAGCAGAACTTTTAAAGCTCAGCAATTAACATGTCAGGTCTCCTTTGTTTAGTGGGTACAAACACAAGGTTGTGCAAAGAACAGCAAGATGAGTGGAGCTTTCAAGGAGCTGGTTGGCTGATGATTTTATGAAAAGCGCAAGCTAGCCCTTTTCCCTGTTTATGCTAAGCTAAGCCATCAGACTTCTATGTTAAACCAGCTGCTGCTAGTTGTAGCCATATTTACTGGGCAGATAAGAACTATTATAAATAAATGTTCATCTGCACTAAGGTTACAAGACTTTTTTGTTCTGTCCAGAGTGGTTGACATTTCAGAGAAAGATGATTTCACTGGACAGAAATGAACATTGCATTTAACAAGAGATGGGCGCAGATCAAACTAACTGACTCTTCACAGAAAGTTTGTTTTTATTTGTTCGCTTCACTATGATTCATTTATTAGTTTACACCACCTCCGATGTACTGTAAGTACCTCATGTATTATTAAATAAGGGTGAGCCCCTGCCTACACAGACCATATGTCAAACTTTGCTCAGGGGTATTTAGGGTTATCGGATGAGGTCCTCCATCAGAGAGGGGGAACAATTGGATGAGGTCAAATACATTTCCAGGAGGCACCACCGTGCAGTGAGATGCAGAGAACTGCAGACCCGCTGTGAGCAAAATATCTGCTGCACTGACAGCAAATCCACACTCTGGTTTACCTTTATTTGAGAGCAGCAAAGTAGTTTCCAAGATAAAACAACTCACAAAGAACAGCCAGCTGTCAGATTTGAAACTGTTCGCTTTTAGCCATATTCTCTTTGTTTATTCTACCACTCAAGTTGCACCTTTTCAAATCGTTCACACTGGGGCTTTAAATTTCTCCAACTATGTCCTTGGCCTTCAATTACTGTCTGGGATTCCAAACTTTTAGAGAAGTTCAGCCTCTTATTTGCATATTTTGGCTCCTCACAAAAAAGAATTTTAAATTCCGTTCTCATTCATGAATTTCATTAAAATCTGATGCTCCCATACGTTTGTGTACCAAATGGCAACCACTGCAGTTTGACCTCTAACTCTGGTTAATCAATACATTTTTTATGACTGCAGTCTCTTTCACCATAGGCAGAAGGCTCAAGCTGAATGTGTCTCTTTCTGTTTCCAAGCATTTCCAGAGTTTCAGCATCAAACTCTGGGCAGCTGGCCAAGGATTTTGATGATTTATGATAACAGCCTATATCAGAAGGGAATGCAATGCATAGAAGGGCATTAATAAGAAAGGATGAAGGGTTTTTTAGACTTGCATAAAAAGAAATAAAGCAGGGCTAAGCAGAAGTTCTACATAAAATTAGACACATCTTATCCAAGTCACAGAATTAGGGCAACAAAGAGATGAATGTCCTATCCCCCTGGATGTTCCCCTTATATTTAAATTAACATCAGGACTGGAGATTGTTGTGAAAAACTGAAACTCATAAAGAACAATGAGTGGCTGAGGCCTCTGCTCTGCGTTCTGTTCTCAGTGTCTCAGCAGGAGGCTCTTACACGTTGACTCGTGGCCATTGGCTTTCTCAAACACTGAAACTGAATGTAATCTGAAAAGGGATGACAGAAGTAGATTGAAAACACATACTGTAGACCGTCAACTGTTCGGCTCTCACTCTAATTTTTTCCTGTTGTCGTAACACTGGATAGAAACAGATGCAACATCTGCTGGCAGAAAGATGCTCGGTCACATCTGCAATAAAAGCGTAGCTTTCCTTTTGCAGGATTTTATCGTGAACTGAGGTTTTGTCCATGTTCGATGTCTTTTACCGTGATTAATTATAGTTTACAACCATTGCCCATCATTTACTTTATTAATTAAATGCACTTGCACATCATCAGATGGGTTTGATAATGTAACAATAATTATTCATTACATCACCAATGTGTAATTATTGACATTAGTGAAGATAGATTTACTCAGATATGTTGTTTCTAATTCTCACCCTTCCATTTGTATACATAGATTGGAAATGTGTTGCACCAAAAACATTTGATACAGCACATTTAATCCCCCTATCCCATACAAATAGCTCTTCACACACGGTGGTGTTTTGTTGATAGGTGCTATGGCCCGAATGGAGAAGACTGCCGCCAACGCCGTGCTCATTTACAGGCCTGGGATCTGTATCTGTGATGAGTTGAGGGTGTGTTGGGGTCATGTGCTACACCGCATGCTCTGTAACAGCTTTACTGTTGAGGTCTGAGAAGTTGGAAGTGGGGAGACCAATGATTTTGGAGGCATGGTGTGTGATGAGAATGAGTTTGTTCTTATTAGAGGCAATTAGCATGCTGAAAAAGCAGGATGAACAGTAGAGGTTGTCCACTTTGTTCCAGAGAGACTGTACATTGGTCTTCATAACCAACCGTCACTGGATAAAGATTAGTGTATTTCCTGAGCTGAGTGCTTTTCTTTTTGTGCACGATTCTCAGAAAGCTGTTAAAGGAACATGCTTTGTTCCTGACGTAGCCGTATGCTGCACTATTGATCTCCATTGATCCAGTGCTTTTTAAATGGCCTGTATTAGCTGTTCCAACATTTAGTTAAACAGTAATTGGACTTATTGACCCTGTTGGTTTGATTTATTCACATCGTGCTCATTGTCAGCAGTAGTACAAGCAACAGGCAGTAAACTCATCAAAAAGTGAAAAATCCAATTTTAAAAAACCTTCATTTGGATGTATTATGATCCTATTTTCATCCAGTGATATTTCCATTGGGGAGCAAAGCATAATGCTATGCAAATGAATGGATAGCACAGCCTGCCTGCTTTTGTCACTTCTCCTCTCGTCTTCACATCTCAGTTTGCTCAAAACAACAAAAAGTCTCGAAAACAACAAAAGCAGACAGCATCTTGTATTCTATCCAGGGCTGCGTCTCCCTAATAAACAAAAACTGTAGCAGGAAATGAACTAGGTATGAATGATTTTGACACCATTTTACTACCTATGTTTGTCCTCAGTGATTATTCTGCCAAACAGCAACCTGCAAACATTAAGAATAAAAGATGAGACAAAACAGGCTTCAGGACGCCCATTCAGCTTTTACAGCTGCTTCCTCAAAATAGAAGAAAGCAAAACTGCTCTGTGAGGATCTGATAATTATTCAACAGAAGGCTACAGGTGCTTCACTTTGTGTACGTGTGGGTTTTCTGCTCTGCTGCTGAATTGTAAGTGACTCTGGTCTCAGTTAACGGAGCAATATCAGCAGAGTTATAGTTCATGAATGATTGTTTTTTGTTTTTCAAACACCAGATGGCAGCGGCAAGAACTGAGCATTTACACATGGGGGGGCACATTCATGAATGTCTAAACATTCATAAAATGAGCAGAATGTGAAGACGTAACAGCCACAACATTATGTTAAATATGTCTTTGTATTGAGCTGCAGAGATACATACTGAAATTAGCGAGCTAAACTACTAGCTTTGGCCTGTACTGTCTTGTAATACCGTTTGTGCCTTGAGAGGCGATAGTAAGTCACTGCAGCATTCAGTCTAACCTCAGTCCAACGTGAGGATGAACAGGTAGAGGATGGACAGAGCTGCTGCTCATTGACAGACCACTGACAGACCCGCAGCTTCATGCTTAAATTCTGCTCTGATCCGAAGTCGTTTAAGAGAGTTCAGTTACTTTCTCAAACTTTTGGGATTGAACAGTGGATTTATTGTCACTCGCGCCTCTCAACCTGCCTGTAGCAGCTAGGGCCAGACAAACAGGAGATTGCATGAAGAATAGTCAATGATGATGATTTGCACACAGGACGATGCGTGTATACTGTATAATTCTATATGTGAGGCTTCCCTTTTATTTGGCATGAAATTTGTCGCGTACAATTATGTTCTAATAGAAGATTTCAGCACTGTGGAGCAATCAGGCTACATTCATGGTTTCATTGAGAATCATTATAAAGTTTCTGAGTTCCCGTAACCATAGTAACTCACGGTGCCAGAGGAGACGGAGAGACACCGAATGAAGCTGGTTACACAAATCTACTCCATAAAGTCCATATTGGAGTCGTTGGTAACACATGGAGCACAGACGTGTTCTCTCAGTCTCAAACTCAGAATAAAAAGTAACTGATAACTGATAACGGAGAGGCAGACGAGCAGCACCGTGCAGCACCGTGCAGCAGTGACTTCTTCAGACTCTCAGGATGAAGGAGACAGACATGAATCTGCAGCTTAACAAACGTGTGAGAGCATGAACTTACAAATCACTTTCATGATTTATTATTATGTGATTTGTTATTTCAGCATCTGTTTATTGGAATCAAATCACAGCTAAACCTGTTTGTGTTCAGGCTGCTGCATTATTAACAACATGGGTTGATAGTTACTTGTGGGAAATAAACACAAATGATCCTGCTGTCATACTATAGCACTTTTGAGGACATTGAAATATATCACGTGTGTAAACAATCTTGTACAATGTCATCACATCACAGGAAGCGTACTGCTGCCTCTATTTTTGGAGAATGCAGCCATTACACATTGTTCCTTTAAAGGTCCAAGTTCAGCAGCTCTTCACAAAGCTGATTATTAATCATTTGTGCCACTTCCTTTCATGTCTGACTTCCTCTTTTCCGCTGAAATAAAAGCTGTGATATCTTTCAAGTTTTATACAAAAGTAAAGCAAACGAGGACAAGGGGATGTTTTTAAATGCATACATTTGAGGCTGTGTGTTAATCTAAATGAAATCTGGCTCACCTTGAAGTCATTTTAAGTTTATTTAATGTTGGGTAGATAGCATAACCTTGGAGAAGCATAGCCCAAATACGGTTTTCATATCTCATAATATAATAACTATGTTAAAGCAAACGCATGCTAGAAAAATGCAATCAGGCTGTGATTGTAGAACAGTCGGCTGATTCATTTCACTGATTAGGCAGTGACCCAAGGTGATGTTGAAAGTCTTTATTCTTCTCAAAGAATACTGTAAAATGAGGATTTTTGTCACCAAGGATGTGAACGTCTAGTTCAGTCTTCAGGCTCAGCAAACAAAGATTTTATTTAATGGTGTAACCTCGTGACTGGAGACACTCACAGTGAGGCTCAATGCTGTATTACAAACAGGTTATGTCAACAGGCAATTCTCAGGAGCGCTGTAACGTTGACACTCTTCTGCCACTACGGTATCCCATCAATTACAGAGCTGCTGACTGAACACCTTGAGAAAGCTGACATACAAACTGAATCAATATTCATTATTTTGTCTGCTCGGTTTCAGAAATCTGATGGCTGAACGTGTTTTCAGATCAGATAGCAGATTTCAAACTATCCTTGTGCCCAGGAAAATGAATGTATAGTATAGAAACCTTGAAGAAATCGTTATAATGTTTTTAATGTAGATTTACATATCCTCTGTTAACTTGCATACTCGTTACAAGACATCATTATTTCACTGTTTCATCACTATGCAATACTAAAAATGTTTAACGTTCTTAATAATAATACGTCTTGTTCTAATCCACTCTTACCTGTTTCAAATGTCCTAAAAAAATCACAATATACTTTGTTCCGCTAAAGATAATGTCCACTTTTATTCTTATTTCATGAAAAATTAAGGTAGTGTAATGAAGAATTTTAAGACCCAAAGCCAGAATAAATTATGTTTTACGGTGGATATTTTTAGAAGACTTTAAGGAACTTCATCCCTCAGATTTAATACCAAAGAGAAGTGTGTGATGTTAATATGGACTGTATGCACAATGTTTTATACGACATATCTCTCATATTCTGTGCAAGGATATTAAAATCTGCTAATTTCCTCAGCCTGAATCACGAGGGGAGGCAGCAGGGACGCGCATCTCCTCCACACAAAGTGACCAGATTCATGTCTTCTTGATTGAAACACATTAGTCCTAAAGTTTGAGCATTTGCTTGTCTTAAAAAAAAGTGATGTTTGTGAAAGATTTGCTGGGTACATTGACAGACTGACAGATGCACAATATATACAGTGCAGCTTTGCATTGAGACGGTGTTCTTCAAGCTGTCACTGGTCCTGAGGCTGCTGCTACGCTGCTCGTCTGCTAATTTCTAGAACTGCTACAAACGTTTGGCACTGTTGCTGCTGCTGGCTTCTCATGTAGCTCTTCATAAGCCATGCCTCCACCCGGCATTCACCTGTCGGCTCTACGTTTCATACGCCTCTAATTTAGAACAATTGGAATGTTTTGAATGGAGCATAATTAGGTTCTTTTCTAACATAACGAGGATGTGTGGCCTATAAGCCTAAATGCAAAATGCTGATAATAAACATCTGCAAAATGTTCACTGATGAGGTCTTTAATTTGTTTTTTCCTGTAATACCTGCTGCAGCACATGTGATACATTTTTTAAAGGTTATATTTAGACTCTGGCAGCATTTGGTTATGGCAAGAAAGGTAAATATTTGAAATGTCACAGTGAATTGAAGCAGGAAACTCGGTGTGCTTACTTCTTTTTTTTTTTTAACATTTAGCCAACATTACAATATTTCCCTCCCCTTAACTGAAATGTTTTTGTTGTGTCAGGAAGTCCCGGTGATCCAGACCTCCCTCCCCATATGACTCCTTTGTGGTGCAAAAATATAACTCCTCCTCGAGGCGGATATTCTGTTTTATTTTTGTTTTTTTTTACCTCAACGTAAGAGGTAAAACAAATCAAGTCCTTACAGAGGTCATTTCTAGGAGACAGGGCTGCAGGGGAAGTTTATTGTTGTCACTCCCCAATCACTTCTGTGTGCTGAGCTTGGTGTGTGCTTGCAGGGAGCGACAAAGTCAAACTGTAGAGTACACACTCCGCAGTTAGCTGACTGAAACACATTTTGTATGTGTTGTTCTTGTGTTTCATGATTGTGTTTATGCGCTGATGCTAGCCGTCATTATTATTCACAGTGAATGAACTAATTGTTTTATAGGTCTGTGTTATTAATAGCATTGTTTCACGCTGGAACAGCCGATCATCAAGAAGAAGATTAATGTTAAAACAAAAGCAGAATACAAACCGTCGCCTGGCAACCAGGAGCTTTGTCCGGAGAAGGCTGGACTCTGCTCTATTGTCTCTTTTGTTCCTTTTAGTGCGAAGCATCACAAAGTTGCCGGGTTGATAAATGCGTTTGCAGTTTACCGACATCGTGTCTCATGATTTCTGGCTACTTAGCTGGTCTACATTCAAACAGTATCTCCTGTCGCCATCTGTGGCTGCCAGCGAGCGAATACCTTATGTAGCTTTAAATTCTTCTTCATGGTGCTGTTACACCTGCAAATCTTCTTAACGGTGCACCTGAAACTGCAAACAGTAACACTGTTCTTCAGTCCATCGGTTAAGGCTGCTCAGTCTGAGACTCTACTCTGTAGAAAAATCTGCGTATTGCAGGAATGACAAACAATTCATTCCAGTAATCTCTTTTACATCTACATTTACTTCCCGGGGATGAAATGTCTCTAAATGAGAAGAGAATTGCACCTCTCAACCATTGCCTCAAGAAAGCCTCCTGAATTGCCTGGAGAATTACCAGTCTTAGGAATTGTCATAGAAACCAGTCTTGCTGGTTTTGTAACATGCCAATTTGTGCCCTCCTTATATCCCACTTTGCTGTATGTGTATAATGACGACTTGAAGTGGAGTAGAGGACTGTATTTGTGTGTAATGGAAGGATTTCTCCCCTGCTCGCTCTCTCTCTCTCTCTCTTTCTCTCTCTCTCTCTCTCTCTCTCTGTCTCTCTTTCTCTCTCTCTCTCTCTCTCTTTCTCTCTCTCTCTCTCTCTCTCTCTCTCTCGGGGTTCAGATGAGAGCTTGTTTTTTGCCCTGCTACCAATCACGATTGTCAAGAGTGGCATAATCACTTGAGAAACACATTTTGTTTGTGACTGTTGAGGAAAAAAAAAAAAAAAAAAACATTTTACATGAGCTATCTTCAATATTTTACATTGTTGTTAAAACACCCGGAAGCACAGTTAAACGTTATAAATGCAGTTGCATGTAAAGCGATTCAGCATTCCTGTAAGATGTTCATGCAGAGACTCATGCAGCTAAATCTCCCAGATTATTGACATCAGACTGGAATGTTAGATGCTGACATGGCAGACACTTATCTCTACAGATTTCTCTACGATCAGGGTTCATGCATACAAAGACTGAAAGACAAGAAGAGGATGAAAACGTTTTGTTTTCCAGTGAGTCATATTTTACATGACATTTTCTGGAAATAAGAGAGCACTTATATGGCTGATCTTATGATCGCTCGAACAATGAGCAGGCTTGATTTAGGTTTCATTGTGTCTCTGCTGTGAGGGCTATACTGTGTGGAAATAACAGGCTGAAAATATCTCCGCCTCGATCCACCTTTCCAGCAGTGAGGACGAAATCAAAAGACGGCCAAGTCTAAAGAGGAAGGTAGACAAGGGAACCGTGTGGAGCATATAAAGGGGGGTCTGTGCATGTGAAAGGGGGGATGAACGAGGGAAAGGAGTGCATCAGTCTGTGTACCTTGAGGCCAAAGTCTGAGGGGAAAGGCCTATAATGGCATGCGCTAGTGTGAGCTAGGCTGGATGGTTGCATACTCGACAAGATCCCCAGGGCCAGTGTGAGCAGAGCTTCGTGGGCTGGGAGAGGAGGCCAAAGCTGCAGTATCCAGCTCCGCATACTGGACATCACAGTCCTTGTGGCCAGAGTTCTGGAGACAAGAGAGGCGAAAGGTGTGTGAGGAGTGAGGCAGCCAAAAAATATGAGAGAGAGAGTGAGAAAGACAGATTGACAGACTGGCTGAGAGAGAGAAAGAGAGAGAGAGGAGTGTGGCAGAGACAGATGAGAAGAAATATTGATTGATGATCTGATGGTCACAGAGACATTTTGAGTTTGTGAGCAGCGGTGTTAGAGATGAAGGCAAAGAAAAAATGTGAAAGCATGAAACATGGAAATAAAATGTCAGATTAGGTATGAATGTGACACGCTGAGGAGAAGATGGAGATGTTACACAGAAAATAATTCAAACATAAAATAATGGAAGACCATAAAGAAAAGGTTAGAGATGAAGACGGACTTCAGACTTTGTTTACATGCACATAATGACATTGTTCTGTTATTTAGATTCAGGATATACAGAGTGTATACATGTGCAACAGAGAGATGTTTTTTTTGTTTGCTTTTTTTCAGTTACAGTGTGATTATTTCAGCGTGTGCGTTTCCTAGAAATTATGTAACGCTCAGCATTGATGGGCATGAAAACTGGATTTAAACAAAAACAATCACTGTGACTAAACAAATCAAACAAACAGCGGGCAGTGTTGCAACTCTTATGTCTGGATTACAACGAATGCATGTCCACACAATCTTTAAAAAAAAAAAAAAAAGTAATTTATGTGTTCTAGGAATTCGCTGATTATGACTGGAACCACAGTCAGTGTGCAGCACACATGGAGATATTTACACAAGCCATAATCACATTCATGGAGATGCTGGAAAGGTTGTTTCAGTGCGGGAATATCAGCGTGCATGTAAACACAGACAAAGACCTTCATTTAAACCAGCATCTGACCACTGTGCACAAACACAAGTCCAATGATTGACTGACTGATTGACTCGATGAGCAATTGGCCAAGTGGATGATTGAGTAAATGACCTTAATGGAGTAATCAATAAATGACAATGAAAGCTTTCACCTCCGTTTATCCGATTCAAAAAATACTTCTCTGATTCCTGTCTTCTGCACGACAAAGGAGACTCAAAGGCAATGGGTCAATAATAATCTGACACATTATGAATTTAGACACTCAGACTACTTGGAATGTATTTACTTTGACAACTAAAGACGTTGACAGACAGCTGACAGACAGACAAAATAAAATAACAAGGTGTCGAGATAAGGTTTTGATTTATTCAGCCCGTTTTCTCCTTAAAGGTGATGACTGACATTTTTTATTTACTCTGTGTTGGTTTGGTGATGGATGTTAACATGTTGATGGAGTAACCACAGAGGAGGACAAACAGCAAACAGAGTGCACTGATGTTTGCAGTACGGACAAACTAGAATTACGGCTGAATGATGACAGGAATCAAAAGATAATTTTCATTTCGCCATATACATTTTGAAGTCCAGAATCTACTTTGCCGCTCCATTTTTTTCTGTTCTAAAAGTAAAAGCGGCTGCACGGGAAAGTCAGTGACTGGATCAAATGGTACTGTTTCTCTTTTTACTCTGCCTGCTTGTTAAAAACAGGGAGTCAATGCAAAGGAGAGATGTCAGCTATCCTGTATCTAGCTAAAACGCATCTCTGGATAGACAGTGGAGGCGTGTGAGGGAGGGAATGCAATGGAATGATACCTGTTGTCTCCCCCATTGCATCAGCGTACCTTATTTCCACCTGAGAAAGGATTACACAGAAATGATTGAATCTTTTACAGAATTTCCACATTAATAATTCACATCTTCTGTGCAATCTCTCCCCCATCGCATATTTCCCCTCCACTCACACCCTCCACTGGCTGGATATTTAAATATCTGGAATATTTGTCATGACCAGAGTGCAATCAGGGGGAAAATTACAGCCACATCGCATTCAAAATTGGCAGATAGTGTTTTGCCCTTAGAGAATCATCATTAGTAACACTCGACGCTCAGCAGTCAATGCATGTCTCTCACAAATAGTGTTTTGAAAATCTCACTGATACCCTATTCATCTTAAGAGCAGTCCTAAACTTCAATTTAAGTGGAATTTTATCAGAGATAAGAAATAAATCTTAGAAAAATCTACCCTCTGTGTCCAAGGATTATCAGACTTAAACATCTGCTTCCTTTGAGCATTGAATTGAAGATGATAGTTTAACATCCTTGAATAACTACACAAAAAATCTAAATCAATTCGTCCAGGAAAACAGTGAAAGAACCGATAGAAACTGAGTTATCCACGCAAGTTTGGCGAGAAAATACGAGTCATTTAAAAAGCACACCATCAATGCCGAACGGTAAATTTAAGAAAATGAAAATTCAAAGCGTGTAATCAACAGTCAATCACAGGCGGCAGTAAACAGTTAGGCAACATGTTTAAGAGGAGAGTTGTGTGCATCGATTTCATATTAAAGAAGATACAACAGACAGTAATTAACATTAAAGCCTGTTTAAGTTAATCAACAGGGAAGCATCTCAGAGAAATATCAAACACAAACTGTAATGTCAGTTCTCTAACAAAAGCAGTTTAATGGTGTTTAATTTGCCGTGTAAGTTAAATTAATTGCATAAGTTTGATTAGAGGACAAGGCTGGTGAACCAGCAATGTGTCAGATCATCACAAATACTTTTTATTTTTAAAGGAGAGAGAAATTATTTAGAGAACTTGCTGGTTTGGGAGTTTTTTGTGGGATTTGTTGACAGATTTCAACCTCTGAGACGGTTTTGAATCTGTTCTTTATGTTGATTTGACATTCCAATTACACTGACTGACTAATAAAACAGAAGCTGATTTCACTAGGCTGACTAAAAGAGTGATGGAGGTGGAAGTACAGGCTGTCGAGAGCAAGATTAACACCCACATGTTACTGTCATCAATCTTTCTGCAAGGTGCACGATCCTGTTTACACCAAGAGCAGGTGTACATGACACTTACCTTCATTATCAATGCCAGTATGAACGGTAGCACCAATTTAAAGCAGATTGTATCATATGGCTGCTGCAGCAACTGTTCACATTTACCACTGTGAGACGCAGGCTGCACACACTGTCTAAAAGTCCAAAAGAGTTTTCTCTTCTTTGAACTCCGTGCCAAGACTCCAGCCAAAGCAAATAAAGCCCCCCAAAAACACTCAAGCATCTGTGCCACTGAGGGAGGCTCACCACGGTTAGCAGAGGCGTCTGATACAGCAAGGCAAACACTTCAGTCAGTTACAGTTAACACTCAGGGGCGATGATGTACTGTAGAGAATCACACTGCACACGGTTGCCATGCAAACACACAAATCATTACGCGGATTAGAGGAAGTGGAGGAGAGGTGGGGAAGAGGGCAGAGCGGGCGGTGAATGTTTAGGTCACAAGGTGAAATCCACACACACACACACAGAGGATGTCGACCAGCCCAGGTTTAGACAGAAGGTGAGTGGTGCTGATGTAAATGATGAGATAAGGAGCTTAATGAAAGCACGCAGTGGATTTACTGCTCAGCTTGTTAGAAAAAGCTGCCGTCCACTTTTAATAGCAGACGAGCAAAGACGGCTACGTTAAAGATCCTCAGTGACATTCAGGAAGCATCACAGCACTGCATTTCATTTGTAAATCAATTCTCAAATACCTCCAAGCGTAATGGCACAGAGAGTTCGCCCTTTCACCAGCAATTACTACTGGCCGAAGGCAGCGGCTGTGGATGACACGTTCATAGAGAAGCTCCTTTGAACCCGCTCATGGCATCACTACTCACCGGCTTATCAGTGAAGGGGGTCGACTCAGAGGGCGCCATGTCGTAATAAGGAGGCTGGAGAGGAAGCTTCTGCATTTCCTCCTCCTTGTCGAGATGAACCACCTACAGGAAACACCGAGAGCTCAGCAAGACTCATAATGAGCTCCAAAAGTCCACAAACCAGCCAGGTCAACCATACTTTTTACTGGAGCTGCTCTACAGTGCTCACCAAGGTTAACTTTGCAATTAGCGCGTCACTTAAAACTACTACCTTCGTTGCATACACATTAGTTCGGAGCCGCAACACTTCAGCAGCTGAACATGATGTTGAGAGCTTTCTGATTTTATTTGTTTCTCGTCGGTAATGAACCAAAAACAAGATGTGAAATCTGACAAAGAATGACAGCAGTTTGAAGTTTAGCTGCTCTGCTGAACTCTATATGTGCATCACAGTTATTTTGTCAAATCAATCACTTCTATATCACACGGACGTACTGTATGATGCAAACTGCTGCAACAGTGGAGCAGGAATGCTAAAGCAACTGTACAGCTGAGAGAGCTAGCGATAATTCATTCACAGCCACAGAAGGAGAGACCTGTGGGTGTGTGGTTCATACATGAAGGTGACATGTGATTACAAATCAGATACACTGCGGATTAATTACAGCTTAGCGAACACAGCTGGTCGATATATGGATGGAGCTCCTTGAAACCACCTTTATGCGCTGAAATAAGATCTCGCTGCCATATTTCTTTTTTGTTAAAACGTTAAAAACAATAAAGAACTGGACTGAACTCCCAGTTTGGTGTTTATTTTGCACGTTCCTTTTAACGGTTTGATTCAACCACCAACAAAGACGCCTTTGAGTGGAGAGTTTCTAAAATTGTGCCTTGAATTTGTTATATGCCAGAGGAACATCTGCCCAGTTTTTTAAGGGTTTGAAACTAAACTGTAGATAGTCTGAAATGTAGAAAATTTATATTCTAAAAGTGAAAAAGTGTGTTTATTTACTCTAAGAGATGTGCTTATGAAAAAATACATGGGCTACTATTTCAGTAAATATTTCTAGCGTTGAGCATTGCAACAAACAGGAAGTCTGAACCTTTTATTTTTATATTCAGAGAAACCATTCAAAGCAGATATAACGCCTCAGTCAACTTTAAAATTCATTATATAAGCAGAGGATTATGCACAAACATGAAAAGAATGTTATCATGTTATTTAATGGACTTCTTGAAATCAGTGTTTGAATCGTGGTGAACTGAATTTCCAGATGAAGAATTGGTTGCATTTTTTTTGTTGTTGTTGTTGTTTAAATGTCTAACAGCTAAATATGTGTTTCCTTCCTGCAGTGATAATGGACAGACTTTAAAAAGAAAATTCAGCAGGAAATCAGAGAGGGATTCATGTTAAAAGAGAGCAGTGCACATTAGAAAAGAAATGAAGGGTGAAGATGATGGAACCAATCCTGTTTCACTTTATATATCTCAAAACAACATGATTCACACCATGAGACAGCACTCAACACAATTTTTGCAACCCAGGGCTCTTTTTTTTTTTTTTTGGGTGGGGGGGATAAAAGAGATGACAACGTCATGACAGCTGTGTTTTTTTCCCCAGCAGTTCTGCAGATGAGTTGAGTCATTTATCTAAGCTTCACACTAAAATTCAAGGTGCTTTTAGGTCTTCTGCAGCATATGAGAAGAACAAGGGGGGGTAATGTGGCCCTCTATAGTTTTCCTTCAGGAAGTCGGCAGTCTTAAACTTTCCACACAGCATGCCTCTAATTGATGTGTCAAACTCAATCTCAATGTAAAGTCGGATGCCGCTCACAGCAAAGTACCTTTTAAGGGGTTTCTACAATGGGACATTCACAACAGGCTCCAGAGATGTTTCACGACGTGAAAGAATTAATCACTTTTGTAATTGCAAATGAACACTCACAAATTTTCATTAAACGTTTGTCAGACCTGCTCTTTAGACAAAGAAAAGAAACGTGAATGAAAGAAATCAAAGTCATGCAGAACAATGAAGTCCTCAACGTAATAAATGTGAGATTTATATAACACATGTTGAACACCGTGTTTCCTCTCCACACCAATGTGCTGTTCCAGTAGTGAGTTCACTAGCATGGACCACTCCTTCAACAAGATTCATTTAAACGAGAAAAAGAAAGACTGTTAGTGAAGCGTGAACTTCTTCGGTCTGTTGCTGCGGTGTGGCTGAAGCTTCGATGGGGAATCCGCTGTAGCACCCGGGCACGACGAAGCCTCAAAAGCTGCCAGTTACTTGAGATGTGATGGATCTGAGGTCTGGAGATCTAAACGGATGTAGCGGTGATCCACTTGGGAGGATCAGCCGTCTTTGATTGCATTAAGTGTTCAGGGATACTATTGTAGGAGGATGAGGCCTCAGATCCTGAGGGAGTGACCAGAGCAGTAGATGGGTGAATTGCTGGACTAGAACCAGCAGCATCAGCAAACTGGTGGACATCACATAGGTAAGGAACATGTTGGATTGCAGCTCGAGTAATGGGTGGAAGAAGAGATTGATGGCAAGTGAGAGTCAAGCTTTCCAGCAGGTGTTAGTTGGGAATAGTACGTCCCTGAAGAAAGAAAGTATAAACAAACTGTTGGAGAAAGATCTCTGGAACAAGTAAACACTTCGGGTATACAAGTAAAGACTGCAGGTGACATAAGCTGCAGGGATCACACCGGCATGGTGGCAGTCGGGACAGTGGAAGGAGGTATGGGTTGTTCTCTGAAGCGATGGACTACTGTCGAATTTCTTGTCTCTCGTTCTGGAGACGGAGGTAAGCTGGGAGTCACAACAGATTTGACATCTTTCGTCGCTAAAGTCGTCTTGCATATTGAGGACAGATGAACCAGGCAGGATGCGGACAGCGGAGACTGAGTGGAGGCTTGCTGCATTCACTCGGTTCTTGGACGGCTTTTGGTTTATCACAGAGAGTTCCCCTGGAGAAGTTTTCAGCTGCTGTCACTGGGTCTGCTGGGGTGGGTTGATGAAAACTTTGAACGTGGTTGTCCTGATTTCATCAGAATATTTCATCGTCCATATTCAAGATGAGACGAGTGGACGGATGAAGTTACTCGTAGGATGGATAAGTAGTTCACTTTCCTGAGTGTGCTCAAGGTGGTATTGCGAGTTTGTGGGTCTGGTGCGGAATATGAGAGTGAAAGAGGGCGAGAGGGTATTTATAGGAATGTCGGGAGTGGCATGGCTGAGGTGTGGTCCTGCTCCTGAAACTCCTAAAAGCTTCAAATCAAAAAGCTGCCAAATTCTATTTGATCCCCATTTTTCTTACACTTCAAAATAGCTGCTGAATGCCGATATGTGTGTAGCTGGTGTGAGTGTTTCCATTCATATTACATCAAAAGGTGAAGAATTTAATAGCCGAGTGGTCGAACTGTGAGCTGAGCACCAGGCTTCATAGGCAATTAGCTTGAGGAAACATTTGTTGGGAGTATAAAGGCCCCTGGACGGTTGTTGTCTGTTTGGCTCTCAGAGTCCGTCTCACAGCAATACACCCCGAATGTTTGCGATGTAGCGAGTGTAGATGTTGATACCGGCTGCATTGCTGGTTTTTGTCTGTGCATTGAGCAATAATAAAACCACAAGGCTGCCAATTCCTTCAGGCCAGCAGAGTCACTGAGCAACTCATCCTGAAATAAAGCTGTAATATCCAACTCTTGCAGGTTCCAGGTCAATAAAAGAATATACTGCGTTACCTGTCTCTGTCTTTTTTTATTTGTAATCCAAACTTTTTTCCTAAAATTGGGTTTTCATTGATGTTCAGGGTGATTTGAATTGAGGGCTGTGGTCAATGGGGAAACAGGAAAAAAGCAGTATTTTAGTCTGTTTGGTCAATTTGAAGGTACAGTGTGTTAGATATAGAGTGCATTTAGAGACTATGAAATAAATGGAATATGATATGCATAACTATGTCTTCATTATTATCCAATCACCTGAAAATGTTTCTACAGAATCCAAGAACAGACAAATGAAACATCGGGGCCCTTTTTTGAACCATTCCTTCAGCTTCAGCTTTGAGGAGAGGGCGGGTGAGTAGATCCTACAAACTGGTCCTGAATTATCCTCGTCACAATTTCCATAGGAGGAATATGGCGAAGATTTGTAATTAAAGATGCTGATTATGAGCGAGGTAACCTGGTCTGACAGTGTCCACTTAGTTGAGAGTACGAAGTACAAAAATGAATTGTCTAACAAGGTTATACCTGCAGCACTTCACAAATGTGGTGGACAATTAACAGCACTGTGTTATTATTATAAATTGTCTGGCGGCTCTACAGATGCTGATCATCTCTGAGACATTTAAAGAAACAGCTCATCAAGATGATTGACAGGTTATGGGGCTGAAATATGAGCGAGGAAGAAACTGCTGCTTTATGATTTAAAGTAGTAGCTTAGACTATCCCATTTTTATTATTATTATGGATGACATGGAAGTGTCACAGTGTGACATGGAAGTTTGTTATTGAAACAGATGATGAATGAATGTTGAAGTTGTAGCCATTCAGTCATGACCTGCTGTGCAAAATGAATTACAGCCATAAAACCTGAACGCTTAAACCTTAAAAATGTTTTGGTCTGTCTGTACATAGTCTAGTGTAGCTGTATAACAGTGATGCTTATAGTTTATGCATCGGTGATTATTGTTTATTCATGCATACTTTACCCGTCATGTCATGAACCTGCTGTGAAATACATATCTTTTCTTTTGCTTACTTTTATTTTTCCAGATGCAAGCCTGCTGAGCATGCAGCTTCTTTTAAAGCAGTTATACAGCCATAAAATCAAACGCATTAAATCCTGTTAAGTGTCTATAACAGCCTCGTCTGTCTACTAATCGCCAGAGTGTCCAGCATTAGGTGCCTAGCTCAACTATTACTCTGCAGTAGTTGCGTAAGCAGGAGAGAACATTACTTTTCTTTTTCTCCATTACTTTCTCAGCTCAGATGTCCAGAAGTTTGACCTTGGAGCTATAAAGAGTATCGTAAAGTTGGATTTAAAATCTCTCAGCAGTGCTGCGCTGGCCAACTCTGCATTTAGGTGAATCTTCAATTATTCAGATTCTAATAATTCTTTTTTACACTTTATCTCGCCAATTTGGAATGGGCAATTATTTTGTACCACAGTCCTTCACAAAACTGAAGGTCTCAGCAAGCTCACTGACTCTTCTAGAGACTGTATCCAACCTTTAATATGCACATACAGTACTACTGCACTTCTTGTTTGTTTGTGCTATCTACAGCAAGCTGGACAGGTTAATCTAAAAGCAGGAAAATCTTTCAGATTTCTTTATGCACTACTGATTTAAATAACCTAACCTAACATAAAGATTATGTTCTCATACAGGCTCGACAAAAGAATGTTGTTCCGTGAAGCTGCCACCAACTGTTGGTCACACAGACCAGGAGTCAATCATCAAGGGTGACTACAGAAAATGGTGTCTCAAATTTCAAGAGGTTTGGATTCAGTTGCATTCTTGTAATTGTGGTGGTGCACACAAATAGGAAAAAGTCCACTGTAGAAACATGTCCAGCTGCATGCAGCATGGAGCTGTTCACCATTATATAGATATATACTGATCTTTGTTGAAATATCAACAGGGAATGGTGTTATATCCATGCAAATGCAATCAAAGTGTGACTTTAGAGTGCCAATCAAACCGAAAATACAGTTATTATTTTGTATTTTTAAGTGTTCCCAGAGTTGAATTACGATCATCCACAATTAGTTTTAATTTTCCTGAGAGCACACTCAAACTGAGCCATAGTTAGCATACATGCTGTCTGTTTACACACACTTTAGCTACATACTTAACCTGCTCAGAATGAGCGTGTACAAGCCAAAAGTGTTGCCTGCATAACACGCACGGTGTTCATGTAACTGCCCGACCTCTGCATGTTTGTACATCAGTGGTACAGTACCGCCGCCAGAGACTGAACACGGGTCTTTGCAGAGGTGGTGACTGTTTTTAGCTCTTCTTCCCAGACCAATGATCTGATTCAACTCACGACTCTATGTTGACATTTAGATGTGATTAATAATAAAACTGCTCATTCAAATTATGAAAATTATGTCTCAGTATTAATATAAAACAATCGCTGCCATGAAATTGAGCTATTCAGACTTTCTAAGGTTCAAATACAGTAAAATTATTAACACAGTATAACAATCAGACATATGCTTTATATAACCAGAAGTAAACTCAAGGGCTCACTCTAAGTCACACAGTATAATTATAATATATATGCTGCAGAGCAAAGTCAGTATTTACGCTTCAAAAGTGACCCACTTACTTTACTTATTAAAAAGGACATTAATTAGTGTCAGATTGGTAATTATGTTACATATCAGAGAAGGAGACATTTCTAAATTTAGATATTCAAGCACTCTCAGCTAATTGTGCTGTTAACAGTTGAACAGCTGTCGGAAGGAACTGTGTGACAAGCAGAAGTCCAGAGACGATGATGAGAAACACGCTAAGATGAAAAATACTGCCCTGTCGCTAAAGTGACATCAAAGTGTATTCCCATGATAAACTATGATAAAAACACCAGTTATGAAGTTCAACTGATCACTTCGAGAAAATACAAAGAAAGAAGGCATTGAACGGCTCTTATACCTGTGTCACGGACGCTGCTCTCCGTGTTTTGACTTAACTTTTTTTAAAAGCTGGGTTTTGAATTGGCAACATCTCACTCAAACGTGTGGAAAAGTTCTCAGGTTTTGAGTCACATCAGACAGAGAAGACAGAGAAGACAAGAACAAGAAGATTAAAGAGGTGTTGGAGGAGGATCTTACCTGGATATCGTCGGATGTCAAGTGTCCCTTCATGTCACTGTTCTTCTTTTTAGGTGGGGGAGGGGCTGGTTTGTGGGCAGGTGGGAGGTCGGTCCTGTTAAGAGAGTGAAAAGATAACATGACACTCAGCACAGTGAGGGATGGCCACTCTTTACGTCCCTCACCTTCTACAGCACTCTATAATGAGAAGTCCTGCCTGCACTTGCCTTTTTCACTCTTTCCTTGGATTTTGATAGATCTCGTGTTGGTGGCTTTGTTGCGGCGGCAGCCATTCCCCCCTGCCCTTTCAAAGGCTCTCGCTGGAGAGACACTGTGCTAATGAGAGTGGGCTGTAATTGGACACTGAGGTGAGGAGATGGGGATGGAGGGAGTATAGGGGGCAAGGAGAAGGGCATGTGTGAGTCAAGTCCTCAGGGTGGATTGAGCCTCATCCAGAGTGCCATGCAGACAAACACCCTGCTTGCTGAGCAGCGACTGTTTGTTTGACATGTCGTCCTGAGCTGTGACTCAGAGAGCAGCAGGCAGCTTCTGCTCTCCACCTTTCCCCGGATCCCTGGTACTAACATCCCATTATCCCCACGTGCCTGCCCCACCCCTGCGTTGACACACCTGGGGAAGAACAAAGCCTCAACAGCTGAACACCTGTGCTCATTTACATGCCGCCATTAACAGAACAGTAAACAACTATTTTCTGCAAATCAACAATGAAATTCTCACTGGCGATAAAGGCCACTCCGGCACACAGTCGTTGATTTGATAATAAAAGGGAGAATTAAATCGTGAACAGGAAAGACAGCGGTAATTGAAAGCTTATGTTAAAATCATTTGAAGTGCATCTGGATAATTATTTGAGACAGGGAAGCAGAAGGGTTGCTGCTACGAAATCGTTACAAAGGAAAAGCCCTTCCCTCAAACATGCTGGCAGTCAGATGTCATCTGCTGTATTCTGACATGATATCAGGAGTGATCAAAGATAATGAAGTGGAGCACAGACACTGAGCTGTGTACCTACATGCATTATCTCCAGCTCCTCCCGCCTCCCATTCGCACTGGTTCACGTCCTTATTGAATAACATGACCTTTCCGCAAGGCCAAGCCGGCGTTTTAATGTGCAGAAAATTTGTGCATGAGTGCACCTCTTAACTCTTTCTTTCACGCTCATTATTTCCAGTCCGTATCACCTTGTCTCCAGACAGGGCTGCCGTGCCACTGCCAGATTCGTGTGGCACCCTGTTCAGCCCGCCTGCAGCACACAGGCATGGCACAAAACAGGCGAGCAGAGCGGCGGCGCACTCCCTCGTCTACAATAACCTCTTCCATCACAGAGCCTTCAGAGGAGAAACATCCATTTTGTCTGAGGCAGATAATTATGAGTGGTGTGGAAATGCGGATTCGACAGGTACAGCAGTGTGCTCATTATAAAGTATTGTAATCCGCTGCTTATGACTGGATTCTGATACAGGTGAGATCTGAGAAAAAAAACACGTGACAGCCGACAAGATCATTTGCTTTCATGAACTGTAGGAAACAAAATGTAATCTTCAGTCTATGGCTGCCCTGTGCATACACCGAGACACCGAATCATGACATTTCCACAGAGCTGAAACAAAAGGCTGATGAAAACCTCACGCACTGACCGAATTGACATTTTATTAAAAAGGAAATGTGGCGGGGCGGCGTTTAGCTCAGTTGGTGGAGCAGCCGCCCCGTGTACGAAGGCTCAGTCCTCACTGTGGAAGCCCAGGGTTCAAATCCGACCTGTGGCTCTTTCCTGCTTATCATTCCCTGTCTCTCTCTCTCTTCACATTCCTGTCACTCTTCAGCTGCCTCATCAGAAATAAAGCTTGAAAAGGCCAAAAAAAAAAGAAAAGGAAATGTGGCATTGCTCAACATTTTCTACAATATTTACATTTTTTATTTATTATTTACATGTTTTTTTGTTTTTTTTTTAATCAGCATTTTCATGTTAGGATGAAATTCTTCAAGCATGATGATATATCATGTTTATGTATGATGCAGCATTTACATTTGGATCCTCCTTGTGCATTCAAGTAACATTTGATCCCACAGGACTTGTGATGATTGCATTTCATTGCACATTATGTGAAAAAGCCTGTTCAAATAGGAAGTGTGATGGGGCCCCATATGCAGAGTGGGTTTATTAAATCTGACCAAACATGAAGAAACTCCCTCGTTCCATGACTTCCTCCCAGTCATACCTCCCTCTCTTGATTGAATCAGCTCTGTTTGTAATCATGTTACGCACAAGCAGCGGCCTCAGGAGACTGTCAGTGTAAAGACTGTCACTGCTGGTTGACACAATAGCAGCAAAACGGGGCAAAAAGTAGCATCGGTGTTTGATGAAGCAGCGTGTGTGCAGAGCACACAAACATACAGTGTGGCTGTGTTCACAGGAAGGCATGTACCAAGACAAACATACAGTGTGTGTGTGTGTGTGTGTGTGTGTGTGTGTTCGCTCAGTCACTCAAGCTGTGTCCCAATTCTGTTCTGCAAACTAATCCTACAAAGTGCTGATCTTATAGTATACTGTTTCTGTTAGTACACAGCACATTAATGTACTTAACAGTCTTGTACTGGCAGGAGGTGATAAAAGTGCACCAACGTCAAACAAAGAAAGCAAGAAAACTGCTGTGAAGTGAGCTTAAAGAAGAAGAAGCTAAATGTTTTTTCTCAAAGATTTAATACTTTGTTCTTTTTCTCAGAGATGCTCCTGAAGCTGTTTCAACTCCATCCTCAAATTGTTGTCATTTTTTCCAGCTGTGATTATTGAACTGCATCGGACTGTAGTGTCTCTCGACAAGAAAATTCAACATGCATCCAGACATCTCTCAGAGTACCTGAAGGATAATGTTAAACTAACTGAAAGTAACTGCTGAGATCTGCCAACATAGCAACAGCACGGACCTGATGTGTCAGGTAGTCCATCTGACCACATTTTTTTAAACAAGCCATCTAAAATATTCTGAATCCAGCATCTTGCAGGAGATCTATGTGTGAGCTCATACTATGGCAAGTATTGTAGGTCAAAACTCTTTTTCTCCCTCCCCATAAAGTCCATCTTGCCCCGGAGAACCCGTGTGATTGTCTGTCTGCTTGTGTTTCTTGCCCCATCTGATATTTTTTCAATTATGTCATCACATCGCCAGATCTCAGCAGAAAACGAGGTGAGAAACACGGAAAAAAGAAACCCGAGTTGTAATAACCTGGAACTTTACTTTTACCAAGAGAAAGATTTAATACTGTTTTTTTTTCTTTGTCGAGATGCTCCTGAACACTGTCCTCGATACATGTTTTCATTTTATCCAGCTAAGAGCAGCTCTTCCAATTTTCCTGTGCAATGCACTGTGGGAAGAAATGTCAATCAAGAGTACACTCTAAAATGACATGACTTCAGTACGCGTGTGGACATCTTTGTGTAGGCCTTGTTTTTCCACTATGCCTATCTTAGAATTAGCACCTAGCATTCAGGACACAGAATGCAAATCAACAAACTAGGACTCATGGGATTGAAATGCAGGTCTACTATTGTTTGAAACAAATCCTCAGGGAAAACTTCACAGGTGCAGCAGTCATTCAAGTCATGTTTTCTTGACAGGTGGAGGCATTTTCTACACCATAGTACTGCAAAGGCTGCAGCTAAATAATTAAATGACTTCTTCTTCATTCAAAGCGTTGAATGAGGTCAGATTAGCCTTTGCTGTTAAATATATATTTATATAAATGGGCATATATGTCTTTCTTCTTTTGATTAATATATGCAGCCTTTCTTGTTTTAACATTTAAGCGACCACCTGTGGAGTCGTGACCTTTTCACTGGCCCAAATTGTCATAAGAAGATGTTAAGAGCAAGACAGTATCAACCCAAACAGGGTAAGTAAGAGCTGCACTGAGGGTTGATAAACCGTGTAAGATTAAATATTTATAAAGGTTGTTTTCAGCTATGATGTATACTTTGCCATATGGTGAGTAAAATATTCAGCGCTTCATATCTGTGTATAATATTCAGCATTTTCTCCCCTGACGCATTGCGATCGAGCTAATTCTGCGGTTTGCACTTAATGTTTGCTCCATCCGTCATTAGTCAGAGCAGCACGGCGATGTTCATCTCGGCTTGACCACCTCGTGTGCATCTCAGCTGTGTGATTACACACACACAGACTTCTTCAGAGCTGAATGTGAAGCAGGCAGCATGTGGGCGTTGGCTTTGTGAGACGCAGACACTAATGAAAGCTGACAAGCAACACAAGCCTGTGGGGAACAGAAAGCACTGGGCAGGGAACCATAAGCTACATTACAAGTTTGCACTGTTTCCTTCTCAGACATCCACCTTGAAAACCTCGCTCCTCTTCGCTCTGTTGGCTACAAAAGGCTCAGGGCAGCTTAAGGGGAGATTTAAGGGGGATAGCGAGGAGAAAACATAACTAATCCTTAAACTGAGAAGAGTAATCTGTGAGGGAAGATTTACAGCAGAGAAAATTACTTTTTACAATGCACTCACAAAAAGTGACCTTTCTATTAGAAATTTTTGCAACAATGAGGCAGTTTTTGAGCTACAGATAATCAGAGTTAAGACGTCGCTCGGTGCGACAGTTGGAAAACTCGGCTTCCTTTTGCGGCATGTGAAAGAAAGTGATGAAGTGCCGCATGCCCAGAAGCGTTTGGATTAAAAAGCTGCCATATGACACAGCCAAGCTTGTGGAAAACAATGTGAAGTGTCTGAGCTGATCCTTGGTGCTCTCATTGATTTCTGTTGATCGCAATCTTATTTGGCAATTTAAATGCTAATGATACTTTTAATTGCAAGACGGGATAAATGTGATTTGATCTTTAGGAGGCAATTACTTTCATGCTTTGTCTCGCTCCGATCTTTTCAAAAAGGCGGACAACAATTACTCTGCAGAGCTCAGCCTTTTTTTTTTCCTTTTCTCATAAGAGAAGAAAGAATAAAACACGAATGAAACAAGATGAATTCTGTTTTTGTTCTTTGACAAGTTTATCAAAAACTATTTCTGTTGTTGGAGGGAAGATTTTCGCTTCTTAGAACATTTAGCTTTACAATTTTACACACACACACGGCCAGTTTCCACGCTTTTTTCAACAACTTACGTACACTGCTATACAAACAGAAACATAAAAATAAAAGGTGACAGTTGAACTGCATGTATAACATTCTGTACAGAGAAACCAAGCACCATTTTTACTCATAAACAACAACAGTGAATGAATCAAATTCACACTCAGTACAATATCAGTCCATGTTGAATGATTCAGAGAGACAAAAAAAAAAAGACAATTCTACTTTGGTTACAGCGTAAAGCGACAAGGTGTCCAACAATGATTCATCACATTTTAAAGGTCTCCACACAGAAATGGTGAAAAGAACTGGTGACCGGTTTATGGATCAAAAAGGTACACAAGAATAAATCATATCTCTACGAATCACCTCGCACAGTGTCCTCTTTTTCACTTTGACGTTACTGCAGAATTTAGCAATATTTCAAGTGTCCTCCAAAGTCACAATGGTAACATTGTGATTTCAGTCCTGGAAAAAACATTTCCAGTCTCTTAAGTTAGAAGTATTTGTACCTATGCGCTTGAGAAATAAAAAGTCGTTCGGTGGCAATAACATCCAGCTCATAATTCATCATCCTTTTACATTCTGCATGTGATTCTTTTCCGATACTGTGGTGAATATGGCCGGGAAGTTGGCATCAAAGTGATTTATACCAGCGAGTATTTGCAACTGTGTCAACACCAGCTGCACGTCAGGAACACTAGCGAGTGAATTCATTTTGCAGGGGACCGGCGCCACGATTGGCAGTGCTTTTTCCTTGTTTTGGAGGTCATACATCACGCTCGGGCAAAAGACAGAGCGATGAACACATTATTCTGAGAACATCGCTTTTGACAATGCCCATCTATTTTGATAATCAGTTGACTATTGTGCCAGTGCAGCCTCTAAAGGGCCAGTGATTTATTAGGATTGACCAATTTTGAGTCACATCATGTGCTGCTTTGTGAGGGCAAACAGAGGCGTGACTGGCGGTGCAGTCAGGCATGTTATCAAATGCCCAGGCTTGATTAACGGCTCATCAACATGCAGAATTAAACAGTCTGGCTAAATGCTTCCCCCTTTTATCCTGACGTCAGGCACTCGTATACAACTATGAATCTCTCGCAGTGCTTCTCTACATTAAAATAAACCCCACACACACATACGTACTCACACACACACACACTCACACAAACTTATCTGCATTCACATAATTAGACATTTCAATAAAAGTAAACAGTTTGGTCATAAGACACTGAACATGTTTGATGACAAGCCACAGAAGAATGGACACAAATATTCATCTGGACAATTAACAGCTTTGAATCACATTTCACTACATTCAGCGATACATGCCGAGCTACAAAACAACAAGAACAACAGTTAACACAGCACTGACACGACCAGAACTCTTGTCATGCATATTTGACAACAATCATGCACATGAACAGAAGGGAAAGAGCAAGAGGTGGAGGAGGGAGGCTGCACAATGTGGTCTGTTAACAAAGACATTATCAGTGAGTTTTAGCTTAATGTAAAACAAAGCCTCTGGAAGCTTACAGATTTCCCTCCGATTAACAATTTGATACGCATTTTCAATCTCGTCAAAAAGTGTTCTGCTCTGTTCTGTCCAAGCTCCCCAGATCTGATAAACTCTAAGTGGAGCTGGATATTTTATCTGTAGACTTTTTAAATGAAGTTTCATTTATCTTGGCACTGTTTTCAGCGAGCTTTACTTTCATTCATAGTTGTTATCAAACTGCATTGCCATTATTTGATGAAGCTGGATGTTTTTTTTTTTTTTTTTGTCATGCACTTAATAGAGATGTTTGAATTTCACTTCAAACGTCTCATTTTGTCGAGCGTTATCAAAAGAAAAAATAGTTTTTCAGACGTCAAGTCCAGTGTGAATGTCTAGCAAATGAATCGAGGAACGTTTGCCACTTTCAGCGCTCACAGCGGTGTGCTCAAGTATGTCACTTGGAGGCCACCGTTACATGCAGGCAACAGAATAGAGGATCCAGGAGGACAGGGGTCAGCGGGGGAAAGACTGGGGTCAGGTGCCTCTACTTTCCTTGTGGGGGACTCTGGCTTCTCTGGAGCCTGTGTCACACAACTATCAGCAACAGCAGCAACAGCAATGCTGAGGGAGGGGAGTGGGAAACAGAGAGCAGTTACTTTGGCATCAGAGTGAGAGAAAGAAAGATAGATTAGCAGAAAGGGAGAAAGAGACAGAAAGCAATGGGAGAGGTAAGAATCTGTGTGCTTCATTTGTCTTAAAAAGCATTTCTGAGAGGTCGGAGCGGTGTGGTTTCTCGGTCTACGCGGGCTCGGCATGACGAGACGGAGTGACGGAGGCCAAAAACCATCTCGCACAGCGTCTCTCTGATGCTTGATGTTAGCATCACTGCTTTGAATATCAAATCAATTACATGATTCTGGAGGGGGGACCTCTAAAATAAGCAGTGTAATCTCATCATGCGAGTTGATTAAAGGCTCATGTGCACCCTCAGCCAGATTCTGCACACCCCCAACCTCTGTTGTTTTGGTAATATTCCCAGGGAGGAAGATAGCCAGCCCCTACACACAGCAGCATCATTCCCAACGGGATGTGGTGTGCATCTTGTATATTCAGTATAGCCAAGAGCATCGTGGAAACCCTGGCAACCACCAAGCTATCTGTCGTGGCCAGGTGTTTTAGACAAAGGCAATTAGCAGGATTCAACTTGAACGCTTTCTTTCTTCCTAAAAATAAAAAAAAAGCCAGAATTTTTTTACAGTTCTTCCAAAACAGATGGCAGCGACTTTTATACCGAATAAGACAAGAATATTTTAGATTTTCACAGCTCTGTTGATCGTGATTCCCTCAGCTGCATCCTCTGCAACTTCTGTTTCCCCCTCATCTGTGTGCAGGCAGCAGCTGGCAATGTTCAAAACTGTCATGGCCTCTGGTTTACGGGCAGAACAAAATTACCTGCTTGGCCATAGGAGTGGAGTGGAGGTGGGGGGGGGCAGGAGTAAATAAAGTCACACACAAGATGTGTAAATCTATCTTTAACAGCAGTCTGCCCGACTTAATTAATTCAACGGAAGAGGACTTATTTCTTCAGAAACACTTTCTGAAGTGTAATTTTTCAATTTGAATGATCTGCAAACATTCCTTTGCCGTTCACACTTGAACTGCCACTTCAGTGTCAGATTTGATAGAAGTGGTGAAAGTTTCCCGAGAAGAGACTGCAGCATATGATCCTGCAATCAGTCCTGATTAAAAGAATGGTGTTTTAATGGGAAATGGGCTTGCTATAGCCAACATTACAATCAACCAGCCGCTTAATAGCTGCCGCTTTAATGATAATCATTGATTCTATCTGTAATTGTAAACAAAGATAAACATGTTTTTTTAGACTGGGTCCAATGAAATTATTTTTCATAAAGTGACCTATAGGAAAGGAGATTATCGGCTCTCGGAATGAATGACAAGGAGGTAGTGACCCACTCTCACTGACCCCCCGCCCCACCTAAAAAAAGTGTTTTGTCCTCTTCAAAGTGTGTCTCTCTCGTGGGCACACCTAATCTTACCACCTGTCCAGCCCCCTGCAATATTCTCTGGCAGAGGCTCAGTACTCACAGGTCATTATCCGTCTCCGTGCGTGTCTTCTGCTGCCGCCGATGGACCATGAAAACAGTAACAGCCACACCGACGATGAGTCCAATGGCAACGACACCTCCAAGGATCCCGATAACACCACCTGGGGGACCCTGAGGCAGTGGCTTCTCTGCAGACAAGAGGAGAAATAACAGTGTCAAGGTAGGTGTTCTTTGAGTAATTGATGCTGCTGGGTTGAACCTGGAGAAAAAAGCAGCGAGCACAAAGAACCAGTAATATTACATCTCAATGAGCTTTTCCACATCTGTGGCAGGGAAACCTTTTGCAATAAATCACCAAAAATCTTGGCCATGCTTCAGCAATTGGTTAAAAATATTTCAAATGAAAGCAGCGTAACATCCAAAAATAAGACACAAACAATGGACTATTGTAAAAAGGAAAATCTTTACAACCCATTTGACATGGCATTGGCCAGACTTGAGGCTTTCTGTCATAAAACACATCCAAACCCTATTTTCAGAGACATATTTCAAGATGAGACCATTGTCCAGCTCACACTGGCATCGCATGAATACCACGCTGCTGTGGTCACTCAACAGCTGCTGCTGCATTTCTAATGTGTACTCCATCAACCGTTCAAAAGGAGCCCAAATTGGCTTGGATGAGACGGTGAACCCAAATGCACTTTGCAAGCACGACAGAGCTATTATATTTGAAAGTCCTTGCCAACAGGGGGTAGCGGATGCAAAAATATATTTCCAGCATTTCCAGAAGAAGAATGAGTGCGGTTAGCAAAGTAAAACAATTTACCTAATTCTGTTGAGAGCAAAACATGGAACATTTAGTCTCCAAGTCTGCTCTGTGTTCAATCCTCCTGTCCCCCGTCTGTTGATAAAGCTGAGGCTATTAACTTTAGAAAGGCACAGGGAGTGCACAAGAAAGCTAAAACTGAAGACATTGATATAACCTACGTTTGGAAGAGTTACGATTATCTCCTAAACGTAATTTCTGTATGTGTCTCCGAGAGTCAATCTCTGGAAGTGTCTTTGAGAGTTTTCAAAGTGAGTGTCAGAAGCAATCTGTGACCGGAGGACACATCTGAAGCTGGAAGAAATATTAGAAAATAAATACTCTTTGATGCCAGCATGTAATTGTTTAGCTCGATATATACTGCAAGAAACCGAGCATGCTTTGAAAATCAACACCAATCCTTTTCTTTGCAGAAGAGCCTGTCGATTTTATGCTTTTACATCTGATACCAACAATGAATCATCCTGTATGAGATCAGAATAAATCAAAATTTATTTCATCACGCAGATAAAAAACTAAATTACTGCAGGTCCCATGTGAACCTCTTTCACTGTCTCCCAACTGATATTAGGTATTACTAAAATGGAGCCTTTTTTTTTCAGAAATGACGTCTGTTTTCTCCTGCAAGAACAGTGAAATCTGTCCTTTTTAAGACAGGCCAGGGACCAATCAGTGGCCGTGTGCCTGTTGTGATGAGATACTGAAAATTCCCACCATCTTCCACTTTGAAAAGGAAAGCCTATCTCCTGCCCTCATGATGTCTCCATTATTATCTGGCCGTCCCTCCCGGTAGTGACAGGACAAGGCCTCGCTCCCAGGGGTCCTCTTCTCAACAGCCCCTGCCTGCTTGCTTGATTCAGTGCCCATAATGATGGATACACAGAGGACTACTTCACATAAGGCCACACAATAGCAGGCACGTTAACCCGCTCTTGTATCTGAAATCCTCTGCCTCAAAGTCAGTGTTCGTGTCCATCAGATTGTCGTATCACGCTGCGGTTGTTGCTGCTCTAATTTTCTGACGTCTGGTGCTTTAAAGTCGCATCATGTAAAATTTACACACCAAAGGAGAGTAAAATCTCGTGACCACATACACTCCCTGCTTGTGATGCAGTTCAACATAAAGGCGGTGGAGTAGCTTTGAAGACAGAGCATGAATGTGATCTTGCTGTAGCATGGCAACAGATAAGCCAGAACTCCTACTGTTGTCTCATCGCGGTACATAGTGAAAAAGCCAGTGGGCTGAATTTCATGGCCCTAATGCAAATGCCAGACACAATAGTCTGTTGTATAACACTAACACACAGAGGAGTGGACTGGATCAGAATGTAATTTCCCTGTTGTGGAGCCTTAGGCACTCAGCACACAGGATTTAGACTGTCACCCCTGAACGCATAAAGGTAGGGTGAACCATCTGGTGCAATCTGAGCGCTTTGTCTGCTTCTTATATCGCTCATCAAAAATTCTAGCCTCCATTTTCAGTACATGAGTTTTACATTAACGCGGCGTAATTATCACGATCTCATCAGACACCTATGCACCACTTTGGCAAAAAAACAGTTTAACAACAAGAGGTTACAGTGTGTGGATAGCAGTGAAATCTGTGCAGCAAAACAATTTGCGAGCATGCACCGTTACTCTACTGTGTACGATAACGCTGAGCTGGGATAATTTTATCACAAAAGCCAAGTCAAGCCCTTCTACAGTATGTGCAGCCAACAAAACACCTTCAAATTCAATTAAGTCCAAGTAAGATAGTATGACTGTACCAGATAACCAGTGCCGGATGATTCAATTACTGCAGGGAATGTATTTTCAAGGACATGAATTGCTGTGAATTTGGGAACACGGTGGTCAAGGTAAATTCCATTAAATAAAGGTTTCAGTCCCAAACATACCATCTCAACCCACAACACATGGATTGTTGATGGCATAAATAAACCCAGAGTTGAAAAAGAGGAAACAATTAAAAAAAAAAAAAAAAAAAAAAAAAAAACAGTTACTCAGAGGGAGTGAACCCGAGCTTTGGCTGAAACCACTCAATAGCTGTTGAAGAATGCAAAGACATGTTAGGAATTTGGAGTTCAAGTGTCCAGATGTCACGAGTTGAGGAAACATTAAGCGATCTGGCAAAGCATGACAGGCAAATGAGTCACTGACAAATATTTACGCCTGACCTTGGTTCTGCACTCAGTCGATGTGCTGTGGCTTTAATCTTTAGCGGAGAGTCAAATTTCTGTTGTGTTACTATTGTCTGATGCCTGTGAAAGTAACCGTTTGGAAATTCCCCTGTGCTGCACACAACAGGCAGTGCTACATGGAGAGGGCTCTGTCCTTGTTGTAGAATAAACAGTGGATCTCTAACGGTTAGAAGAATGGGGGCTGAGTTACTGTATGCATCCGTTCTGTTTCCTGCTTTCACAACCACCAACAGAGCGAGAACCACCAGCACCATCATTATCTTCACCTTCAGTGTCATCATGAAACCAAACAAATAAAAATGAATATCATGCTGCGCAGAGGAAAAAGAAAACCTGTCTCTCAAATCACTGCGCAGCAAGACACGACGCAAAGTGGTTAAATCAGCCACTTTCCTGTAATGAAATACAAACAGTTATAATGTATATGTATTGGTTTGACACGCACATATGGCTTATTGTCATGTATGAGTATGCTCTTCTCCAGGAAACGAAGAAAAATGTTTAATTTTAATGCTTTAATACATTTTGCTGATGATAGCCTGTTTTATTTCAGTAAATAACTGTATTCATTGTATGCAGGACTTTCACCTGTCATAGAATATATACCAGCTGAAAGCTACACTGATCTATATTGACCACCAGTGGGCAGAGAAACATAATTACCTATAGCAACAGCATCTTATTGGCTCCCACCATCTCCAGAAAAAAAAAAAAAAAAAAAAAAAAAAAATATATATATATATATATGGTAATTGTGTCAACAAATCAAGAAACAAACCTCAAGGATCTGTTAACTTAACAGGTGAAGGTCAAATGTTTATTGGATTTTCTTCTTCACGTCTAAAATCGAAGAACCCTTTGACCTCTTTTGACTTTTCACCTGTGAAAAACCTGCATAAAATCTGTTGAATAAAGACTTGTTCAAATATGTCTAGTAGCTGCCACTGAAAGATTGCTATTCATTTTCAATAAGTGTAACGCACCCATCCATGCGGTCGCTCTCTCTTCTGTCAGTCCACCACGGTGGCACATTTGAGCTGACAGACTTGACCTTGGCTTTTTGTGGCTGCAGCTCCCTCTGAGGTGGCGGCACTCTTCATTCTTGTCACATCTACTCCCCCAGTGTTCATTGAGCTGCACCGCATGTATGAGTTATTGTTGTTTTTCTCTGCCGCGCACTACATCCAAACACAATACAGTCACAAGCCTGCACACGGGCCTCCGTCAGCTTTGATAGGGCTTTGTGGCATTACGTTTATGTCAGCTGGTAGCCCACGGAGAATCAAATTTCCCTGCCAATCCATCAAGAAGGCATCATTGGCTGAGTTCAGCTTCCACCCAGCAGGTTGTTCTGTGTGCTGCAGAGTTCAGACAGTTAGGGGTCTCATGGGATTCAGGGACAGAGTGAATAAGTGCTTTTGCATGTGATTATTACTTATTCATTCCTCAGGCAGAGCCTACATATTTATATGCATTCTCCCAACAGGGGGTGGTTACTACTTAGAGAAGATCTGGCAACATTTTTATGGAGCAAAGGCAAGTGATCAGCTGAAGCTGACGCCTGAAAATTGATTACGTTCTCACTGCCGCTTGTGGCCCTTTTTGAATAAATGTGAACTGTGCAGAGTGACACAGCGATTCAGCGTCTGGATTGTCCAAAATGTGTGAAAACAGTGTAATCTCAAGCGCCAGCTGTACTCAATAGCCAAAACATGTGGGCTCTAGTGTTACCAGTCTCCCATCGAACACGTTAGTCACACATACCAGAGCAAGAAGAGTTCAGGTGAAAGGCCAAAGCGTGAGCAGTCTCCAGCTGGAGCAGGCTTTGCCCACTCCAAATCCAATCTGTCACAGAATGCAGCAATGCAGGATTTAAATGGAAGCAGGTTTTTCTCAGCAGATCGCTGCCATGTACCTGCTGAGTCCTGGTGTGGTTCATCAAACACTGGCATAGGGAAGACAATTCACAGCGTAATGATGTCTTTAAATGTACAGTCACCCCTGGCAATCCGACAAAAAGGCTGCAAAGAGGAAGTGTATGAAAAGGCTGAAACTATAAGGAATCATACTGATGGTATTAAGAGGACATTTGTGTAGTGGTGCTTTGTAAAAATGTTCCAGTCATAAGTCTGATCATATTCCAAAAATGAATGTGGCTCCTGGCGCTCTCTCTCTCTCCCATCAGAAATTGTAATTGCTATCTCCTCCACAGGGGCCATAATACTTTCCAGCAATACTGGGGAGTTTTCAAGTGGACAGATTGAGAGTCTGGCTACTAACCCACGCCAGCTCCACACCACCAATGCCAGTCTGAGATGGCCACCTGTTCCAAATACCACAGTGACTGGTTTTCTACCTCGCCTCGCACGAGTCGCCAGTCGACCAGCAGAGTGTAACAGTCAAGGTGTCTGCTTCCTTTTATCTCTCTATTCATGAGTTGTACAGCTACCTTATGTGGAAGTAAATACCCAGGCTGTTAGTAATTTATCCGGAGGAGATTTTTTTCTACCCTTTTTTCCACATTGGGTAAATGCTGCAGGCCCCAATAAAGAGAAAGAAACGTGGTTTAATGGAGTTCATAAATCTGTATTTCATGCTGCCAACTCCAAGCGGCACATGCTGTTTCGTCTCCTTCTCCTAGCCCTCCCCAAGTTGGTAATCTTGTTAAAGTTCAATGTTTCCAGAGCTGTCTCCTCTGGGAGCTGAGGTTCCTGATGTCATCCACTTTTCCACAGTAGTTTACCCTCTAGAGAGGTCTGCATCCTATTTCACCTAGATTCACACTGATGGTCTGTTTCTGCACCATCTCTCAGACCCGACGTGTCAAAACAGAGAGAGGAGCCAAAGGCGATGGGGGCACGGGGCTTGTGATGGTGTGTGATTGCTGTTCTACATCACTCCACAGAGGGCAGCACTTCATTAAACACAAATTGTTAACACATGGGGATGTGTTCATTAAAAAGAAACCAAGCCCTTTATGAACTTTACTGTCTAGGACCAGCCGGGCCACCATGGAAGACACCAGAGCCAGAACATAACATATTATAACACTGTTCTTTTATTTATCATACGTATTTTGTTTTATTTACATGTTTTATTTTTCAGCCATTTGCAATTAAGAGCCAAATCTCAGCTAATGGATGGATGTCACCGCATGGATGAATGAATGCCTGCTGAGCCATTCTGTTTCACTTTATAGCCTCCTCCGTTCTCGTGTAAACATTTTGCGACTCAATGGTATGTTAAGGCAATCTGGGGAAGTAATCACGAGCCTTCAATAATAAAAAAAAAACACTTAGCCGATTTCCATGCTTAAACAGATGCCTCTCAGCGTCAGTATGGCGAGCTGGAGATCTCCGTGCAACCACGTACACATCAGCTGCGATCGTCTGGTGCACCGCTGAGTCCGGCGGGGTAGATGAAGCGTCGACAAGCGCCACCAAAGCCCCCTGTCAATGAATATGAGATTGCAGGCTGCCAAGTTGATGCTGATGCTGTCATGAGGTATTACCTCCCGTGACAGCCTAAATAACAACAGTTCTAATTAAAGAATGATTGGAATGGGTGGACCACTGCCTCCTAATGGGGAATAAACCGCAACATCGCTCCAGGAAGTGAATTGCACTCATTTATTAACTTCAGGAAGCCGGTAGCTGCTGTCAAGATGTAATAGCTTACTTTTAAAGCTACATCCATTCTGCCCACTGGCCTGTTCACTCCAGTGCTTTAATTAGAAAAAAATCTAAACATATACGAGTATTATATACAGTAGATTGTCCAATAGGTTGCTGTTTTTCTGTTTTATGACAGGGAGAATTGAGGTGTACACTAACTCGGCTGCACTCTCCTCCGCCGTGCATCACTAATCTGAAAACGAGCTTTAGCTCCATAAAAAGAGCTGGCTATGCAGTGTCTGTGATAGGGCTCCCACTCTCTTACTTGCAAGCCCTTTCATGCCCCAGCTGAACTCCCCTATGTGTTGAATGTTAATTTAATGGCTGCTCCCAGCTCTAAACTGGAGGGACGGCAGTGCTTATAGAGATCCGCACCCTCATCGCCACCCTGTCCTCTCCCTCCCTCTACCTTCTCCTGCGAGTAAGCAAAATTACTTCTCAGTGTCTCTCTCTGGCAAGCGGCGTGAGGTCACGGCTGTAATTTCCTTTGCCTGGTTAAAAGCTGACAGAGGAACGGACACAGTCAGTGTCCGGATATGTTCGAGAGCAGGTTTTCAATTTAGCAACACTTGGGCTGGTGATTCTGCAGATCCCATCCCAAAGGCCGACCGCTTTCACTGCCCCCGCTGATAAGCATGTGTGTCATCCCAAACAGCATACACACTCAAACGTATTCAAATAACCTCTGCAGGGTTGAGTATCCGAAATACAATATATTTATATTCTTGGACTGGACTGTTTGTGTTCTCAAAATTATCGATTCTTTTATAGCCTGCTGGCAGACCACTGGATATAAGTGCAGGAATATGAATTCACTCTTCAGTATTCATTTGTAAAATGCCTCTCCCTTGTCTGACATTTTGATTTTATATTTCCCCTCCATTGAATCTTTGTGGCTGGGTATCTGTCATCATCTGCTCTGTTTGCCTTTTAATAGGCTGTTGTTCTCTTTCACGACATGCATTTTTAGAGCTTTTTGGAGCAATTAACCCAACCCCAGTTATGTGCACTGTGCTAATCTGAGGTATGAGGGTCAGGGTTATGAATCATGATCTCCCAGCGAAGATTATATTCTAATAGCATCTGCTGATTAAGAATACTTTGTCATTACTGTGACACTCTTTTTAACACTGGCAGATGAATTGGTGACGGTGTTATTGTCATCTGCACAGACACATAAAGTCATCAGGTTCATCACTTGCAATTATTATCTGAGCCTTAATTAGAAATCACCTAAATGTTGTGATTGATGACATGTGTGTGTGTTGTGTGTTTCGTACAATATGTTGAAAAGTTCAATCAAATGTTGGTGATCATCACTTCAATTAATCAACCCTGTTTCCAGGTCTAATCTTCAGTTTCATCATTTCTCATATAAAAGATGCGAGTCGAGCTCCTCTGTGTGTCTGTTTGGTATTTTTAGCTTCATCATAAACTTAAAGCAGAAGGTCTTTCAACAAGACTAATTTTCTCACCTTTCAAACCTGTTAATTACTGCCGTTATTTTCTGTATTATTCCATCTGCAATACGTCAAATCTAATGTGACATCGCTGTGTAAGGGAAATGAAGGTTAGAGGTCTTTTGTGTGATGTATGTTTAAGCTGTGCAGCTGCCTGACGCCCTGATATGTGTCGAATGCCTTATCGCTGCATGCACAGTGGAAAAGTACCGAGAGGTGGAAGAAAGAAGAGGTTTCTGGGTAACAGAAACATCTGTGGATGGGTTTGAAGGTTAGCATGACACAGTGGGGGTCCAGCATAGCTGTCTGTGCTCTCTCGCACACACGCACACACACACACACACACACACACACTGTTCTTTGAGTACAGAAGCACCTAAGGCTCACCATCTCAGGTGTGGCACTAGCATAATTACAATTCTGTGTATTCTTTCTCCTTAGCATTGTGATACATGATTTGAGGGGCGGTGGCATCTCCTTTGTTATCGTCAAATGACCAAGATGAATCCCCCTTCTTAACCTCCCACTCTATAACCTAGTAGCAGAGAGGGCCGGGGTGGTGTTTATTTGAATGAAGTCTGCCCGACGCATTGACCCTTTATCTGACTGTGGTTTTGAATCCACAGCTCTGAAGTATCAGCAGCTTAACTTTCCTACGTACTGATAAAGCCATGGCATTGTCTGGAATGCTAAAGATCTTTTATTGCGCCTTTTTCTCTCAGTCCCACCCTGACCATAATATAAATACCAAGAGGCAACCTGGCTGTAAAATGAAGCCAACGTGGAACTGCAAAAATCCCCCCTCCTCAAACGGCCATTTGAGGCTGGCTGTAGAACAAGTTAATCTCCATAAACTTCCATATTAAAATGCCCAACTTCATAGAGGTAATAAATATATTTACAGCCTGGTAGAAAAATGGTTTTGTTATAGCAAATTTCCCCCGTTCATGAAAACTGTAACTGTGGCTGCATTTTTATATAACTCACCTGTTCAAATTATATTAAGACTTAATTAACAATGTGGTGGCTTTGATTGACAGGTCGGTGCCATTACAGGTGGCTTGTTTGAGCAACCAGGCGTCATTCAGCCCACCTCAGCTCCACATTGTGGCCCATTTTTAGATTAGCCAGGAGGCAGCAGACGCAGAACTGTCAAGAGCCGCCACACACTGAGCTTCACAACGGCTCTTTGCAAACCTGTGGGTGAAGTCTCAGATATGATGTCCATGTTTTATACGGCCTATGGTAAATACTCAATTATCTTCTATATTGTAGCCTACTGTACATTTTATGCAGAGTAGTGTCATGATTAAAGTGACAAGTAGCAACAAGTAGTCGCAGAAGAGCTAAAGGATCCTACAGACACACTGCTGAGTATTCTTTTCACATTTCTATTATGATTCAGCATCTATGCTGCTCAAAATACTCAAGCCACCTCTGCAATGAAATATTTTTGCACAAAACTACTGCAGATGTAGTTCTTGTTGTAATGGTGTAAGGTTAGGGCCATTCTGTAATGAGCAAATCACCACCTGCTGATATCCATATGCACATGTGCCCAGACTGCAATAGAAGTCTGTCAAGACTGGATTATTGTGTTGACTTGTGTTTTTAATGTTGAATCTCACCAAGACAAATGCAGCATAAATGCTCAAAGAGAATGGGTTGGTGATGAGTTGATCCAAAACAAACAAAAAAAAACAAACTCTGGCACTGACTGATGCAAAGCAACCACCAACCTGTCCTCAGGCCGTGACTTATTCCTGCATTTAAGGAAAACAAAACAGAGCAGACAAAGCTCCTTGAGCAAAGACTCAAGAAATGACCATCTCTGAGATAGCCATCTTGTCTGTCTTCATCAGTTTAGAGCAGAGACAGAAGTAAACAAACGTCCTCCAACACGGCAAGACCTGCCTGCTGACACTTTTATGAGTTTTGCTTCAAAGTTACAAACTATTTTAGAATATGAAAATCTTTGGACATTAATCTTCTCGTCCCTGATATGGGAACAAAAGCAGCATCTCCACAAAAACTCATAAAGGCTCTGGAAGCAGCAGCACATTTCCTGAAGTGATTCATGGTCGACTCTAATCTAACATATTAATGACACTGTAGAACACGAACCCTTACTTCATCCCATTTATATTTTTAGGATTTTACATTATCTGCTCCTGTTCAGAAGCTTACTTCAATGTTGGTTCAAAAATAGTCTTTCAGAGGACATAAAGTTCTGTCAGAAACAGGAACAGGTGGAATACAGATATCCAATTATTAGCTAACATTTAAAATAACCATTAAAGACATTTCATCTGCACAGCAGTCATTTAGTAGACTTGTACATTGGTTTTACTGCTGGTTGGGTTACCTGTAGGTGAACCAGAGTCATACTGCTTTTTTTTTTTTTTTTTAAGATTATTTTTTTTGGCCTTTTCAAGCTTTATTTGTTAGCGACAGCTGAAGAGTGACAGGAATGTGGGGAGTGGGAGAGATGGGGAATGACATGCGGGAAAGAGCAACAGGTTGGATTCCAATCCTGGACTTCGGCAGCAAGGACTGAGCCTCCACACATGGGGCGGCTGCTCTACCAACTGAGCTAAACGCTGCCCCAGAGTCATACTGACTTGAAGTCACGATTAAGACCACACGGTTCCCATTTCAAATGAGCCAAAATGTGGTTTGGTGGAACAGAACAGATAAAATGAGTATATCAAGTCAAGCACCATAACAGTTTACATACTGTATCTGAGTCTCAATTTGTACAAAATAAAATATTATGCTTTAGCAATAACAATAAGAAATGACCCATTCCAAAACTGTAGGTCTGTGTTCACCTGATATGATGATTTGCTTGACATTTTACAGCCCTGATATAAGTCATGTTGTTGTGTTTCCAAACCAAGAAATGAATCAGAGGACTCTGGATGACATTCCAGGTATAAAAGAAACATTTCGGGATCATAAAAGCACCACATAAGTCAACTCTGCGTGAGCTACAGGAAAAGAATATCTACAAATATGCCCTGAGCCAACAAAAATCAAGATGTTCTCCACTGCTGATGAATCAGCACAATACAGTATCCATGTTCATCTTTATATAGACCTGTACATGGAAAAACAATCAATATGCAGGCTGTAAGAGAGCCAGAACCTCGGAGCTGCTTGACTTGAATGTACATTCCACAGATTGGCACTAATGCGAGGTTCATTGTGGTTTATGGAAAGCCAGGTTGCAATAAAGGACTCCGCAATTGGTTGTTTCCACAGTGCTTGAATTTCAGGCAAACACTTCAGTGAAAACATGATGCGGTACTCATGGTGGAGGGAGCAATTGATGGATGGACCAAATGCTTTCATCCTGGATGCCTTGCTCCCCACAGAAGAGCAAGCTAAAGAGAATAACACAGTGCAGGTGAAACTTGAATTTTCCAGGTAGAAATAAACCCCTTAACATTCACGCGGGGGGATTCTGTGGATCTCGACAATCCTCACCTCCACTGCCAAGAAAATATATTCATGTCGCCCAATCTGTTATTGTCTCAAAAGTCAAATCCCCACATGGAGCTGCAATCTGGAGTCTGATATGAGGAAAAGGAACACAAGTGCATCTGACAGGTTATAATACTCGAGCGGAGCCAGTTAGAATCATTTAAAACTGTGCTGATGCAGCAAAGAATCACCACTGGGACATATATGACCTATCACCACAAACCGCATTTTATGGCTATTACAGTCAATGAGGAGAAAAGCTATTTGAGATTTCTGCCATGAGGGTCAGCCAACAAAATCACTGAGAAATCTCAACAGAGGATTTCTCCTTGTGTTCGTTTGGAAAATGAGATGGTATTTAGAAGAAAGTCGAGAGTTTTAGAATATTTTTACTTCACTCTGTTAGCACTGGTATGCTAATATGCGTGCATATTTTCCATTGGCAAACTGTTTCTTTAAGGGCAGCACGTTAAACCTGACCTGCCCTCTGATGTTTGGCGCAGAGGGTTTAACGTTAAAAGAAGAAGGCATGTCCTCTTCATGACAGACAAGAGTAAAAAAAAAAAGAATCTTCTCACTCACAGAAGCTGCCTGAACTCAGATCTGCTTCAGACCACGTAACAGGGGTGACTATTGTGATTCTGCACGCATACCATCACCCCCTCACCCCAGCCAAGTGCAGCCCCACTCCGAGCACACACTGCTTAGACAGACACCAGAGTTTCAAAGGCATTTCATCGAGCTGCTGAGGCTACTTACTTCCACCGCTAAATACTGCCGGGGAATCTCAAAACTCTGCTGCGGTCACTGAAAATTATCTGTGGTGGGAAATCTGTGAGGGGAAAGAGTACGGTGGGAAAAAAGACCTTCCTAAGAAATTAAAGTTGTGCAAGTCCTTGAAAATAGAATGAGTGCAGTCAAAGAAAAATATATATTTTATACATCACTGTTGCAAGCAGCGAAATGTGAATTCAGGTTGGATTTGTCCTTATTTTGATACAAATACAGTTAATGCAAAAATGTGCACAGATATGCACACAGTGTTAAAAATATAATCTCTCCCATTGTCCAGGACGGGAAACAGGATAGCAAAAAGCTACTAGGTTTAAACATTTACACATTTGCCTTCTTTGGACTTCATTTGTTACTTTTGGAAACTGCTTAGTTGTGGAAAAAAGAAAGAGAAAGAAGAAAAAAAGGGAAATATGTCAATAGGACACAGTAAAAACACACTTTATTATTCTCCAAGAGCCAGGAATCACACACACACACACACACACACACACACAGTTCCTCTAAGAATCCAAAGCAAACAAATCTAACCTTAACCCTACCATGACAACAGCGACACAGTTCAGTTAGGTCCATCAAGACTGAATAGAAAGATAAATGTGATGATTCGTTGTATTGCAGCTTCATGTTTCATTTCAAGGACATGTTTTTTTTTTTTTTTTTTTACCTCACTCCTTGGCAGGTTTTGATGGTGCTGTATGTTTTGTGATTGTCTGTGACGCGCTGTGTCAAATCACACCATCACGAGTGTTTGACAAGTGAAAAGAATAACTAATCTTAGATTAAAACTGCATAAATTACACAATTCATACAGTGAAACACCTCAGAGACTGAAGACAAAGGCTGAACTCAAAGCCGACTTTTGTGCAGTCTGGCCTTGTACGTGTCTTGCAACTTGTTATGCCTCGACACTGCATTAATTACAGATCAGCTTCGCCACCAACTATCCAACTATCTGCCTTTGACTGAAAATCGTGTAGGAATCAGGGGGAACTGCTTTGGAGACAAGTCGCTCGATGGTCTCATCCACAAAGTGCTACCATGTGGAAGTTTGCGGCATCATTTACAACCAAATGTTTCTTTGTTCAGTTTCAGTGGAGCTGCAACAGGGTAATTTCAAGGAGGATTGAAAGCGAGGACCCCGGTGGGCGGCTTGTTTCAAAAGCCAGATGCACAGATGATCCAGTCAATCTAAATGAATATTTGGTTTTGTGAAGTTGACTTTCTAAATTTGTTCCTGAAAATACTAATGGCTCAATAAAATACTTTTGTTAGACATGAGGGAACACCGGTTTTCTCAATTTCAGTTTGTTTTCTGTGTCTTTTCAACAGGTTTAACAGGCCTGAGTATCATATGGATCTGTTAAAAGCAGCGATGAGAGGCAACAATGCCTGTAACCAATCAAAATGACGTCGTGACACACAAACAGTCTACTGGATGAGGCTCTTACATTGACTTCTACTATGTGCATGGGGGTGGTGTTGGCAGTAGCTTGTTGTTTGAGTTGCTGATTTTGTGTTTGCTCGGTGTTGATCTGTTGTGTTGCACAGCCACATCTGAGAGCTCCTTTGTGTTACAGCTTAAACGCGTCCATGTTAAAGACATGTGAAATGAGTTTCTTCTCTTTCTCTTTGAAGGTTTACTCAACCAAAATCACTACATGTCTTTCCTGAAGCGATCATCTGTTTACTGACGTCACCGTGGATTGTTCCCATTGGGTTTTTATTTCTTTGGCTCCCTTGCCTTACCCCACTTGTGTTTAGGCTGGCAGCAAGAGTAGAAAGAAATCGTGTTTTTCCTCCAGCTTTGGTTGAACTGACCCTTTAAAATCCCCACTACACCTCTGTGTTTTACGACTTAAAGAACCATTGACTTTCAGAGCGTCGCTCGATGATTAATCTTAACAACAGGGAGACAGATAGGTATGTTCCAGTTAGGCTTCACCTCTCGCTGTCTCGCTGATCTCTTTCAAACAACTTGATTGCTCCTCTTGGATTATCTGGTGGATGTGTGACCGCGTGAGCACAACGGTGTGAACCTGTGTGCACAATGTGCATGCAACTGTGTGTTTTAATTAAAGTTGAGGAGGACTTGAGAAAAGTTTAATTTAGCAAAGGCAGGGTGAAAAATTGTCTCGTTTTCTTGTCTTCATTTCTGTGTCGTTTCTTATCTTCCTTTAAGCTCAGCCACTGCACAGGTTATCTCCAAATTACCAACAGAACTCATTTATTCTTCAATTGAATTAGGTCCAAGAGAGAAGGCCTGCACAACCATCTCTCCTTTATAAAACAACCCACTAACAGTGGCTATCCACGGCTGCAATGATTAGACCGCAGCATGACCTGGATCAAACACCTCAATCAGACACCTCTTCTTGTTCTCGCTTTGTCTCTCTAACAATTTTCTCTCCTCTCAGTCTTTCTCGACCAGTGATTGTGTCTTGACAACATTGACAGCAGATTTTTCGAGAACATACGTCACGTCACACAACACAAAGATTCACAGAAACGTTCAGAACGACGGTGTGAAACCGAAACTGCTGATGAGATGCCAAAATTAGCCAAAGTGATTCTTAATCGCGGTTTCTGTCATTGTGCTGAAGCATTTATAGAAGCAGGTAACAAACAAAAAACACACAAGGCATTTGCAAAATGGTACAATTCGTGCTCAAACGTGTAATTATGTTCTCAAAACTGTTAACAAAACCACAACAAAAAATATTCACAACCTTCAAAATAAAGGCAGCAGCAAATGCAAAAAACAAGCTTTTTATTCAACAGAACGTCAAATCAGAATTTCACACCTGCAGTCAGTCAGCAGGGCCACAAAACTTAAAATAATCAAGCCTGAAGTTTATTTTTTATTGTTCTTTGGATCAGGCCACACTGAGCAGACAGAAATAACACATGATCAGCCCAAATGATGACTCTGACCGGGACTTCTGTCTACATTAATAGGCAAAAAATGAATCCTCAGTTACATTAAAGGCGAGCAGAGCCAATAAATCACTGATATTCCTCTGAAACATCTACAGTTTGATGGAATCTCATGTCTCATGTTCACACTCTCCTCTTCCTCATTTTTATTAATTTGTTTTAACAAGTGACCAATCTGCCGTGTGCCTTTATATTTGACATTGTGCTGCTTATCAAATAGTGTTTTCTACCCGCGTGTTCACAAACACAGTGAACGAGCCAACGTGGCTGCAACTGATTTGTGTTAATTGAGACAAAGTTTGTGTTATCTAAACATTTCCCAGCCGTGTTTTTCATGCGATAAAGGCCCCGGGAGTGATGAACGAGAGAGCGAGACGCGAGTGAGAATTCGGGAAATGTAGCTGCGTTTGCAGAAAAAGAAACCAAACGTAGTCAAACAAACAGTGAAAGTGAGGCAGAGACACACAGGCTGAGTGACACCAGCTTAAACAGTGCAGCGGGAAGTCCGGCCATGTGAGACAGATTTTCCTTAACGATGCTCAACCCCACCCTCCTCCTCCTCCTCCTCCTCCTCCTTCTCCTCCGGGCTTCTGCAGGTAGTTTTAATTGGTTAGCTGTTTGTGTTTTTTTTCTTTTTAGAGACTGAACCGGAGGCTTAAACCTCGATGGGTGGAGTTTAACAAAAACTTTCCAGAGAATTAATTAGGTACTTTGAAGATCAGAAACAACAATAAGAATTTAAAGCTAAAGTATAAGTTAGTCTAAATTGAAGAAGTGCAGCTTTAATTACTTTGGAAGGGACTAACCAACCTTGAAAGCCGAGCAAATAGTGGAGGTGTATTATTATAATTATTTATTTTTTTATATTGCAGTAAATAGCAACAAGCAAAAGCATAATATTATCTTCTCTCCGCTATTTCTTCTTCTAAGTTTAACGATCCCTAATTAAAACGGTTTTGGCTGCTCGGGGCAGAGGCACTGTGAAATCATTCAGGGTTGTTTCCACCTGATGAATAAGTTCATAAATAAAGATGTGCAGCTTTTAGCTGCTAGATGTTCAACTTTCCTCACCAGCTAGCTCAGAGGGTTAACTCTGAGCTAGAGTTACCTGGTGAGACCTACTGAAAAAGGGCTGCAGAGCTGCTGCACTGAGAGTGAATGTATTCTCTGTGGGATCATAATGCAAGCAATCCTTTTCACATTAGACATTTCATTCAGCGCTAATACAAAAAATAGCGGTTCCTCTTTCTTTCCTTATAATTATAACATTAGCGAAGCTTTAATGTAACTTATCGTGCTAGCCAGAAAAAACTGTGGTTCTTCAGCTCCGCCCACTGTGGTTCAGCCCAGCCAATGAGAGTGTCCATGCCTTGTGAGAAATGCTTGTATAATTAAAGCCTCACTTGGCTGCTTGTCCTGTGTACGCCATATATTGCTTTACAAATATTGCTTTAGATTTATTCTTACAGTATCTATTGCCTGAGAGACCTCTTGTCTTTGATGATTGCTTCTCTCCCTTCCTCTCCCTGCTCTCTACATCTGCTTTCATTTTTCTCTGTGTATGACAAACAGCAAAGAAATTCCAAACTGTGGTCGTCCTAAGCCAGCAGCCCCTCCTCCAGCTTTCTCTTGGCAGGACGGCTCGTGTCTCACATTTAATCATGAATGCTTTGCCAGGCAGCTGGACCTGAGGGAGATTCAGTGGGGGAACAGTAGAAACCTGATCTGGTGAGGCAGGCAGCGTACAGTTAAACCTCTCTCCATAAAGGCCCAGGAGCCAGTACATAACAACACCATCGTGATAGTTTTAGCAGAACAAAACACAGACACACACAGGGTCCGGCTTGTTTTTGGTCAGCGGTGTCCAGTCAAACCAAAGTGGCAGAAAAACGCAGAAAGTTTCAAAAAGCATCAGGAGCACGTTTCATGGCAAATTAATTGAACAGATGGAAAAGGCAAACGTCATTCTCTTTGTATGCTGTACCCTCATTTTTTTTTTATTTTTTTTTTTAGCTTTTTTTCCATTAAGAATATGACTCTTGTCTAGTGAATGAAAATAAAAACATTGCCAAGACATGTGTGATCTATTAAGCTGACCAAATTCAAAGCTCCACCATTGGCCAGCCCCACATCACAGTGTCCAACATTCTCATTCACATCCATCCTGTATAATTGCATCCTCAAAGAGAATGCTTTAAGGGAACAGATAATTGAGTGGCACATGAACCTAATCATTTCTGCAGAGTCTCTCGAGGGCATCGGAAGTAAAAAACTCTTTATCTCACAAGTCTCAAAGGCGAACCTTTCTCTTAATCTCACTCTGGACTCAAAGAGAAGGGCATTATAATGATGGCCACCAATCTTCCTCTTTTTAGTCCATCAAATATTTCTCTCAGACTGTAGGAGAGCGTGGAAGTGTTTCTCATATTCCGAAGGTTCAATTTTACTCTTCACTGACACTTTGGCAGTTGCTAAAGCGACTGAAAAAGTACAAATTTAGTAAATGGAGAGGAAGTGTGAGTTGAGCTGAGGTGACTAGCGAGCAGCTGATTGTGTTTCAGTCCTGTATTCCTTCTTGGCTGGGACTGCTATCCAAGATAAACTTAGAAAATAGCAAATATGTTTTGTAATCATCAGCTGTTGTATGGATTAAATAAATTAGATATAGCCTTCTAGCTTTTGTGCAAAGCTAAGCTAACCAGCTGCTGCATGTAGCCTTATGTTGGCCATATATAATGGACAGATGTGAAGATGGTGTCAGCCTACTCATCTAAGAAAGAATCAGCCATGGCAGCCAAGATGTCAGTCCTCACATTCACTTCAGTTGGGGTAGTCTTTGTGGACTGCACAGTGGATGCTAAAAAAAAATGTTGTAAGGTCTAGAGGGTGATTTTTCATGAACCCAGCGTCGATGTCTGCATCTGGGTTGCAGTCTGTGCTGCAAAACAGCAACACCAAGAAGCTTCATTTGACTTATTTGAGGGAGACAAGGAGAGAGACATCGTTGGTTAAACGAGCTAGATGGTAAATGAAGAGAAGGAGCAGTGTTAACCAGGTCAGCCATGATGCCAGATTTAGCCTGATCACTCAGTCTTATTATTATTATTGGCATAATGATTATTTAAATCCAGATCATCATATCTTCCAGAATACAACTATTCAAATAGCCTTGTCCAGTGAAATTAATAACCACGGCTGGGCTCCAATGTTTGCCTGTCATGACTCATTAGAGACATCTGTAGTAAGCATGTCATTACCCACTCCTACACCACACAGCTGACAAAACTGTTCCACAGGAGACCTCGGGAACAGACACTGTGTGGGAGCCATGTTGGCTCGGGCTGGCAGGGGGTGGGAACGCCGTGATATATTTTTTTTTAACTTTCACTCAGCAACAATTGAAAGCCACACCGAAGTATCTGAGAAACAGTGAGCCCGAACCATATTTGAATGTCAGCCTAACAAGCACCATGGCACCGGAGACACAGGCTGCTGTCATTATGAGGGCCCTGGATAATTACGGTGCAGAGTGAAAACGAGACAGAGAACTCGAATAGAATTTCAATAAAAAGAAAACCTGAGAGACAAGCGTGTGGTTGATCAAAAAAATGTCTGAAAGAGAAATGCAGGGTGATGAATCAATAACTTCTTGTAAGAAATATGATAAATTCACAGCGCATAAAAGTCTAATTACAATATATTCTGGAAAGCATTACTTGGAGTTTTATTTGCATCCCAAAGGCCACATGATACATGACTTTTAAAAACACATTTGCAAATGAGAACATTGTGTAACTACTATTAAAGTCTGTTTTCACTCCCAGGTTGCCAAATATGGCTGCCTGGTAGTGGCTCTATGGTTCTAACTAGGATGCTGCAGGTAACAATCTAACATCATTTCTGGCCCGTCTGACTTTATGTTCAAATTAAGATTTTGACTGTGACGCTATCAAATCTGCAAAAAAAATGATGACAAACCAAGAGATTATGTGTGAAACTGCAACATAAATATGTGGTCAAAAACAAATTAAAAGGTAGATGATAGCAATTCACAAGTTCCTTCTCTGTGTTTGGATCCATAATATATAAAAAAACTAATTGTTGCTGTGGGCAGCTGTAAGTTTTGAGTGTCTGAACAGGCGGCAAAAGCTCTGCTGAGTCCTGAAATGGTGTTGCAAATGCTGAGAAACAAGCACATCAGTGCGGTATTCAGAAATGGTTTTGGGGATCACTAACCTCGAGGCTCGTCAGAATAATCTTTTTTTTTTTTTCTCCCTTAACCCAAAACAAACATGCATTGTTCCCAAACTCCTTATCCGCAGAAATGAGGCACACAGTCAGAATTTCACCAAGATTCTTGTTTTCTTTCTGGTTCCCCTCCATCCCGGGCTCTCTAAACAGACCTACGCTTTGTTTATCCTTCGTCGTGGCAGTTCCAGCCTGAAGAACACAGGCATTGACTGACAATGGCAACAAATTAAGACTTACAAGCTACTCTTTGAAACAAGAGTAAATGTGCTCACGATAGCTCACCGCAGACCCTCTCATCGATCAGCTGGAGCGTCAGGAGAAACGGACAAATCCAAACCAACTCCTGCCCTCTGTTTTCCCTGTTTGTTACAGCCTGCTGACATTCTACCAGATCTATCAACATTTGGTTTCTGTATGGAAAGAGCGTGCCCATTTTTCAACAATCTGTCATGAAGCTAACAAAAACCTCAATGTCAGGCAGATGAAATGATTGCAATCGAAAAAGATTGTATTTTATTTTAATGAAAAAAGTCAATTATAAAAGAGTTTGGATCAGTTTTTATTGTGGTGCTTCATCACAATCTTGACTTTATTTTCAATTACTGGAAAATGCCAAATAATGCAAGCTGCTCCGTTCGTTATGTGGGAATCACTGTACCAGAACATGATCCGCGCAGAATAATCATGAGAGAGAATATCGATATAATACAAATTCCGTCAAAGCCCCGGCACCGTCCAATGGGGTCACCTCATCTTGACATATAAACTGGCAGTGGAATCATTATGAAGCACTGCCCCTCGTCTTTCACCGTGGCTCTTTCACATCAGATTATAATGTACCCTGCAAACTTTCAATACCTTTGTAGCATCTGCTTTTTGCAGCAAGTCATGAATTCAATAGAGAAAGGTCCCTCTCTAACACAATAGATCACCTGATTGATGGCCATTCCTGAAAGAACTGCCAGAACAAAACAAGACCCTCTACTCCAATTCCCTTAGAGGCGATGAGTTTTGTCGGGTGTCAAAATGAACAAAAAAGAAAGGAGAAGCTGATTCATTCTGGCCTGAAAATAGCTGACAGGAGAGGACTGCTGCAACAAGAATGGCAGCACAGCCCCGCAAAAATAAAAGACATCTCCTGATGGATGAACAGGCACTTAATTATGAGGTGCGCAGAATCATATCGAGCTCTTCTACAATGAAGCCGCTCAAAGACGTTCTGAGAGGTGTCGTCATTCAAACAGGTACGTCTGCTCCGGTTTAAGTCTTCCTCACGTAGATAAATAGAGTATGATTACAGGGGGGTGAACAGACGTGCAAAATCATGAAATGTAATACAGTGGTGTGCAACCTACAGCATATGAAGCTCATTAGGTTCAATTCTGTTCTGTTTTCTTAAGATTACAATGTTTTTGGCGTCAGCAGCCAATAAATTTGAGTAATTCTCTGTCTTTCATCTTCTTTTCTTCCCCATAAAAACACATATGATGGTAGTTTTACAGTATTCACACACTTGGTGACAGAGATTTCATGTAAAATACATCTGCCAGTTGGAAATTCCCCTTTTTTTTCCGATGCTCCATCATCTATTCACTCCTGACGGTCACATTAACAGCTCCGATACAAAAGCCACTTCTGAAACTGACTACTACTCACTGCTTTCCTGCTGCCAAGGCCAGAATGAATTTTACAACCAAAAACTGGAGTAATCTATTGAAGAGTCTACCAGTTCAGAAAAGGACGTTTGCCTCTGAAATCATTTCTAAGAAATGTGTGAATATCTTTCTCCTTCTGAATTTGCTTTCATCCAATTGTTTTCCTTCTTTTTTGTTGTTCTGTCTTGTGGAGCTTCTCTTTGAGCCCTGCAGGTATTTTCAGCCTGCCGTGCAGCTCCGTTCATGAGCTGCCACTGTACTTTGCGTTGTCATTATTTTCTAAACTGAATTAAGCCGCATGATTTTTATTTTAATTAAAGCGTGTCACACAGTCATTAGTAAATAAAATTCTCCAGCGTTGAAGACTAAATTAGTCATACATTTTTGAAGTGTCGGGCAATAGGTTGAATGTTACAACTTGCACAAAGTAAAGAGTACACAACTGTTACTTTTGAGCTGCTCGAGGGCAAGACGCTCTATACTGAAGCCACTTGGTTGAATTGTTTGACCTCTGAGTGAGTTAAAAGCTTGTTAAGAGAAGGAAAGTATGCTTGTGTGGAAAACAAAGCTAAGTATGCAGTGTAAGGATTGGTTTGACTTCTGTCAATCATCGCAGATAATGACTCGTCAATACAACAGGAATCTCTGAGATTTGCTGGCCTGTTTGGACAGAGGACAATAAGCCTTAAAAATGTAACCCACACGACACACAAACACGCACTCTCACTATGACAACTACAGTAATGCAGTCAAAATATGTCCTTGAATTTAATGGTAGAAAACCGATACCACTTCCCCTGTTTTCCTGCACCGCAACATATAAAAGAGCATCATTTCATCAGATTTAGCAATTTAACCGACACTAAAAAAAAACAGACCTTGTCTCATGTATTGCAATATAACATCATTTCCAAGAGCTGAAACTCCATTCAGCAACAATAAAAGTAACAGAACGTCTCACAACACCTTGTTTACTGCTGCACTGGAGGGTATAGTGTTTATGTATCTGCAAACAGTGTGTACAGCCGATGCAGCATCATATAGTGTAGCATGTGTTTGTTTTGTTTTAGCCTGTAGGGATGAGTAAAGTTTATTGAACTCAACTGTTTTGCTGGAAGTTGCAAAGTCGACCGCTTCAGCGTGTTTTTCCTGTTCACATCAATGGGATCTAATCCCTTTAATATTATATGCTTGTCTCATGTGTGTGGTATATGACGCTATTGATAGGAGCTTAGCTTGGCCTAAAAACCTGTAAACAGGGAGAAACAGCTAGCCTGGCTCTGTTCAGCGGAAGCAGAAATAACTTCCCGGAGTCTCAGCTGTTTTAATTAATCATGATGAGGAAGGTGATGACAAAGACTACAAGAAACCGGACAGCACACAACCTCCATAAAATACTCTGGATAAGACACCAGTTCATCACAGGACACAGAGAGACAAGCAACCATTCATACTCACATTTTTTAGAGATTTTAGATTTTTTACCAATTAACCTATCAAGTGCATGTCTTTGTGGGAGGAAGTACCCGGGGAGAACCCACGCAGAGATGTGGAGAACATGCAAACTCCACACAGCTGAGGTTGGAACCAGGAACCTTCTTGCTGATCTCAACACAGACGGGTGGTGCTGGTAGGTGGATGATTCTGTGACCTTTGGATGAGATGTTTCCCACAGTTTCCACACATTCCTTATGCTAAGCTGTGCTAACAGGCAGCTGGCTGCAGCTTCATATTTACCAAACAAACATGAGAGTGGTGTAACTCTGAAGTATGTCTTTAAATTATTTAAGCAAGAGGATGTTTGGTCTTTATTTCTATAGAAATTCATTTTCTTAAAGTTTGAAGTAGCTTTAATATTTTTTTGCTTGTGTTTTATCCAAACACTGTGATGGTACAATACACCAACATCCATCTATATGTGTAAAATCACTCAGTCCTTCCATATAAAACAGAGAGGCGCCCTCTGATGACAACCTTGGTTGGCGGCCGCCATGCACATGAAAAAAACGTTCACATGAACTGTGTCAACATACTTCTCACACACTGCAGTCAGCTGATAGATGTGTTTTTTATTTAGGACTGTCTTTTTGTTTCAGGGGCATGAGCACATGTCGTGCTGCAGTTTGAGGCCTCAGGATCACCCACAAGAAAACATCCTTCAACTCTGTCATTGAAATGACAGGAAAAAGCACACAGCCTTTCACTGTGTATGTGAAAACCTCTTTGTATATAACTCAAGGCCACAAATAGTTACAAATATGCACACAAATATTTACAGGCAGAATATAAGCTGAATACATTCTTGTCAGCTAAAAAAAAATATCACTCACAAATATTAGAACCGGAAAAAATACAGGACAAATAAAGTACATCTGACACAGTTGGCAGTGGCGTGAAGCCATCAGATCCCCTGGATGTCTGTGGAGCTTTTGCTGTTTAATTTGAGGTTTAAACTGGAGCTTTGTATCCTTGTGTGCTCTTGTCAAGAGCCAAATTATACTAAGTTACTCATGAAGCTTTCACTTGCTGCTGCAGAACACCTTCTCTTCAAACAGGAAGCTTTCACACCATAAGGCTATTCATCAGAAGAAGGAGGACCTGCTAAATCAACACTGGTGTCTCAAGTTTCCCTTTGACAAGATGTCTCATGGCAGGAAGTTCTTTGTCAATACCTGTGCATGGAGAGTGAGTCATTCCTGCTTTGAGAGGTAGTCATCAAGGACCCAAGACAGATGTGGAAGTAAGAGCACTTCCAAATAGTACTGTGCTGACAAATTACTGTAAGCACTACTGTAATCATGCAAGCCGACAAGTATTATCTATTCCGTGTCACAGATCACACTGGTTAGAAAACAAATCTTGCATAAAGTAACAGATTAACTATCAAGAGCTTTTAATGAGTCAATTTAATGGCTGCAAATTCAAACTGTCAGCATCGTCACGTCACGGCAAAGCACAACGGCAATAAAAGTGATTTGGTTATTGAATACACAGAGGGTGGTTAATGCAAAGCAAACACCCCAATATGCACATCACACATGCGCATAATCAACAAGTCATAAAAGTAATCAGAAATGCCTCCAAAGGCCACGTCTTCTGCCAACTTCTCAGCAAAACAAGATGACAGAGCTCTTCAGAAAAAGGCCCGTGTGATTATCTTCACGGAGAAAGAGACATAAATAAACATGTCATCAGTCATAGTGAGCATTTAATTATGCTAATACACTTCCAACTTTGATTGGCAAATTAAATCTCAAAACTATGTTAAAAATCTCACGGCATATCAACCAGAAAACATAAATTTACCTAAGTGCAGCATGTGGCTGGTGATTGTTCATGTCTTTGCATCTTTGCTAAGATAAACTGGTTTGTGATACTGGAGCAAAATTCAGATTTATCAAAATACATTGGCAGAAATTTGATAAGTTTGGTCCTTGTGATAGCGCCATGATTTGGTCACATTCCAAACAAAAAACATGAGGAAAATCTAAATATTATTTTTACCTGTTGTCCTTCCATTATCTCACAGATTCTGCAGTCTGCTCTAAGCAAGAAAAATGTTGCCCAGGGCGAATACCAACATTTAAATCCAATCCTCCCACAGACTCTGGTGGTTTTTCACTTCCAATACAGACATGGCCTTGAGAACGCTGTGTGACCAAGTCACAGAACATTGTAGTTGTTGACGGCGACATGCTGTCTCTCAACAAAGTTGTGATGGAAGATAGCCTTGCACAGATTACATACCCTATATAGACCACACCAGGTGGGAAGAAAGGCTGAAAACCACTTGCTCACCAGCTGTTAAACTTACAGCGAACTTGTATTTTATATTGACCTTTGGACAAGTTCTGCTGTGGTACCAAGCATCTTGGCCTTTTGGCAGTGTAACCTCTTCGATTCCAGATTCAGCTTGTGTGTATCAAGCTGTGCCTGTTTCAGACAAAGGAAAATACACAGATTGTGCAGGAGGAAAGGAGCCACCATTACAGCTGGTGTATCGTTTGTAAAGTGATGTGACTCATACCAATAGGTTAGCAATAATATATATCTGGGAACATTGGAGCAAACCAGATAGTATTCCAAATGAAGTGGTTTATCACTTGTTTTTACAATTAAAAGACTTCTGTAGAAATGCATTCAACCCTTTTAGATTTCCTACATCTAAAACAGATCCGGTCCTTGGGTCTACTTTTCTCAAATGGAGAATTAAATAGCACTGGCACATTCACAGAACAAAGCAATATCAGCTTGTGCTGATGTGAGTTCAGCAACTGACCTCAGGTTTTGGTATTGAAACCTGCCACTGGAGAAAGCCAATCCTCCTGAGTCAACTAATTAGTTGTGACTCGTCATGGCAACCAGCCATAAGACTTTGGGGAAATTAGTCCCGACTGGCTGTGTTGTGAGGATCAGTTGGTTTGTTTGCGTTTTTTGCATGGATCAGCTTTTCAAAGATGGAGTTGCAAATAGTGCTGTAATCAATGGCTGACTCTGCATATGCATTTGTAGCTAATCAGGAGATTTATTTTGTTAGCAAAAGACCAGAGTTTGTGTGTGTGTGTGTGTGGGGGGGGGGTCAAAGCCCTACAGTCCACGGCTATACATGTCCCGAGATATGAGGCAGTGTAAGATGTAGAACTTTGGACTCAATTAAATATTCTCTGATGACCTCTGGTGCCCAAAGATAATTGAGTGGTTAAGTCAGCCGCTGCAGCTACCTGTGTGTGTGTGTGTGTGTGTGTGTGTTGCCTCTAGCGTATAATCAGATCCCACCGCTTCTTTTTCTCCACTGCCTCCACATCTCTGCCTGCCTGTCTCATTTCTAACTGTGGGGGGATTCGTTTTAACAACTAATCACATTTCAATTTTAATTGGCACATTCCACATATTTTGGGGAGGGGTTAGCCTGCAGTGTGAAACATTGTCAGCCAGAAGTAAATATGTGAGTTCTGCAAAGATTAAAAGTGGGTAAAACATGTGAAGCGCACACAGCGGTGTGGGCTGGACCAGGAAATAAGAAAAGTGCACATGAGGCTGATCCAGCTTTGAAGAGTGCATTTTTTTCAATCTCAGTCATTAAGAAGATCATTTATATTGTTTAGTTTCGACTCTGATTCATCTCTCCCTGTTGTTGGTTAATTTTAACAGCCGAGTAGACGACACTTTCCATGAACTGGCGTGTCAGACATAAAAATCCTGCCTGGTGCAGCTTGAATTTATATGAGCCGAGCGTTATTTGTTTTGAGATGAGGACAGTCTCACTCCTGAAAGCAGTGGACAGTGCAGCGTCGGCCTGCTGGCTCTGCTGATGAGGATTGTTTCTGACAAAGGGTCATTGGCTCTGCATGACGACAGACATGCCTGTATGTGCTGATGGGCTGCCTCCTCTGGCACAGTTAGTCTAAATGTAGACTGGCACTGACACTAATGTACACTGATAAAGCTGTGAGAGTCAATAGTCAGAGAAGAGGGAGTGTGGGGGTGGGAGACACTAGATTCTTAATTTACCCCATTTGTCCTATTTGTCAGATGCTGGAACTCGGTGGTAACTGGGCTGATGAATCATTCCGTGGACGGGAAAGCTCTCCCTGCAGTCAGCGGGTTCAGTGATTCTTAACAGGTGAAGGTTCATTTTATGGCATGCTTAATGTCTGGAGGCCATGGCAGTTTTAATTTCAGCTGACATAACGATGCTGAGTGAGATTCGACTCATCCTGTGATGCATTTCCTCTCCCGGTGAGAGCAGCGGATTCATGCGTGCTCATCACCAAGGACGTTGGCAGGGATGTAGGTTTAGCCTGAGGATAGTATGCACGTCAATATAGACTGCACACACGGATCTAATTGGTCCTTCTGTTGTGGACAGGTGCGAGTTAGTACCTGGTGCACATTTCTGTCTTTCAGAGGGACCACCGCTCATTGATGTTTTGCTCCTTTAACCCCGGTGGATCTCCCGGTGGTGGTGCAGTGCAGACCACCCCTCTGCGGCTGCACTCCTAGGTTCATGGACCCCAATTCCCCTGTATTCCTATTCATGTTTATTAACACCTGGACATCTGTTCTGCACCAAAAATGATCATGTCAGCTGTGCACATGATGTATATTGTGCCTATGTGCATTAACATCATACATGCTAAATTTAGAGGGTTAAATCACGTCCTTGAATTCTCACTTTCTGTCCCCATGGCCACGCCTCGTTTCTGTGTAATTTGAGGATTTCTGGGAGCCTGTCAGTCACAATCAGTTTTATCATCCTGCTCCTACGGGAGTTAATATTCACAGACGTTTTATTTTCGAAAAGACAGGAGCTCGGTATAATGCACCGAAGTAAAGTAAATGTCAACAAGCTGATCATTGCACCTTGGTTTTTTTTTTCGACAAACAGTTTCCAGCAGCCTTTCATCACAAATAATATAGAGAAATCCTTCACACGTTTTCTTACTGAAGCTGAAGAAAATGTGAGGTCATGTCAATATTCAAGAGTTACTATGCGTCTAAGGTCACCCGGGCTGAGTGCAGGAGAAGCATCGGTCAAGAAAGAGACGATGCACAGTAACTTCCTCAATGCCCCTCTTAAACCCACACGCAGACACACTGACACACACACACACACACACACACAACTTCTTTGACGCTGGGTAAATGGTCACAGGGACAGAGTATTCCCAGCAGGACTTTGTAGATGAGGGTTGTCAGCACTTTTCTCACCAGAGGGTTTAGGCCTTTCGTTCTGCTCTGGGATGGCTGGGTTTAATTGGAGAACGCTAATGCGCAGCTGGATAGCAGAGCTGCTCATGCCATGACTAGCTCTGAGAATGGGAGGGCGTGAAAGCAGGGCTGGTGTGTGTGTGTGCGTGTGTCTATAGCAGCTACTGCAGGCATCCCTCAAGTGTGCCAACAAATTTATTCATGGGATCTGAACAGTTTGTTTATGAGCCGTCTCATTTACAAAATAATAAGCAATAATAATTTCAGCAGATTGATCCTGGGTTAATCCAAATAATTGGCAATTCATTATAATTTCGCATTTTCTGGAAATAGAATTGACTTGTTCTGTCTATCACTGGGGTGCAGACTACATGGCCAATCGATCAGGTTATATGCGAAACATGTTTTATCAAACAAAGCCAAAGCTGAGCAGACAATGTCAGAAAATATTCCACACAATGGAAAACAAATTAGAAAACGCGGGACTACACCACTGCATCATCATCCTGACATATTTATCTGCTATAAAGAATTAAAATGGTATAATCACAGGCTGCCCAGGCGAGTCGATATACAACATAAAAGCTTCATCGGGGAACAAATCATTTTGGGGTTGTTACTTTTCCATAAACAAACTTCTTTGAGTTTGTCGATGATCAATGGAGTCTGGTGAGCTTTAGATGTGTGCTTTATGATGGATTTCAGTTATTTCTGGATCAAATATCAAATAAATTAGAATGTGTTCAGTTCTGACAGATTCACTGAAGAGAAAAGCAATTTTGAGGCTGATGTTTATGTTCTCGACTCTTTAGAAGCAACGCTTTTGTTCTGCAGTTACACAAAGTAAAGACTGGTATGTGTTGGTGTGGATAGTGTTTGGTCTTTATTTATTTGTATTATTTATTATGCTCTAAATGCTTTGTGATGAAAAAGTATGTATGCATTTTTTTTTATTGGAAGCAATTTTTATCGGAAACCTCAGCAGGAAGAAAAATGACTATTTTGATTTCATACAAAGAAGTGAATGTTTGGTAACAAAAGCTGCGTATGGGTTTGAAATCAGTCATTTGTTTCAGGTTTGTACCTGTCTGGTCACTGTGATGATGCTTTTTGTTACTGTCTACAGAAATAAAGACAAAAATGTAACATTAGACATAACATTACAAAATTTCACATCTGGAAACAAACATGGAAGAGCACAAAATATGTGAACGTGTTATGATTCCCACATATGGAAATAAAACATGGCGCATGAAATCAGGTGAAAAAAATGTGCATTTTCACAAAGTTTGCTGCTAACTGATGTTTTGCTTTAGCTGATGCTGCAGAGTTACCGACAGTACTGAGTCACCTAGCTGACTTTGTGACTTTACTGGACCTCCTGTTAGCCTGCTTTTACTAATTTTTAAAATTTTCCAGTAAGATTTAAAAACGAACAAACAAATCAGTGAATATTTTCTGGAAAATTAATTTTAATGTGGCCCCTGTTCAACAAAAGGCTCATACTGATGCTCCCACTTGGGAGACTTGGACGGATTGCTGAGTCTCACTTTAAGGTTAATTTGTCACAAAATTACTAACAGCTGCTGATTATGTTTTTTGTGCCTGGAGTGTTTTAAAAGCTGATTACACCGTCATTTTAAGTTCCAAAGGATATTACATCACAGCGGAGAGCATAGAGGTGAAACACATCCAGGACCTGGGTTAAGTCCCAGCAGCAAGAGAGAGAGAGAGAGCGGGAGGATGATGTCCTTGCTACAGAACAAGTCCACTGGTAGGTCAGTTCAGACAGTGTGAACTTATATATGCATCATGTTCTCCTGGAAAAACACATTTGTAAGCAGCCACAGAGAGTTCCTGAGCGTCTGAGGCGTGTGGTGGCTCCACAAGGTCAACAGAGGACATGAAGAAAGCCCTGCAAAAGTCTGTCAGTCTAAACGCTAGATGTCTCGTGTGCATCGTCTCATTATGAGCAGTCTACAGCCTGACGGTGTGTCAGGTGAATATGAATTGTAGATTTTTATGTAAAGCACATACACAGGCACTTAAAAAGGCCAGATGGATGGCAGATAGGCAACCTAATCAGTTCTAAACATAGCAAGAACACTCAGCCAGGTGTCAGCTCTAAGTGTTTCAGAAACAACGCTTGTGAACTATTCATGCACCAAAGTGTTTGTTTCAGCGTGAACAGTCAGTCAGCTGAAGCATTGGGAACCAAAACAGCTCATTGTTGGAGCAGCTTAAGGGAGATAAAAAGAACAGTGTGATCTCAGCGTCTCTGAGATGTGAATATGCCTTTTTTCTTACTTCATTTTGCTGGTTTTGGCCGTGGCAGGAATATTCCTTTAAACTATGTGCCGTTGGGTTTTGGAGAAGGCTCCAAGTAAAGAGTGTCAACTTCAGTCACGCCACTCACTGCCTGAGAGACTAAATCTAAAGAGATAGGGACAACAAACTGAGAGTCAAAATGCAGCAAAAGGAGCTGGAGATGACACAAGTGATTTCAGGACATCTTTGATCAGATGACCGGTGAAAATTCTCCATGTGAAGTGGAAAACACAGTCAGCTAAAGCAGGCAGGCTTCTTTCCTGATCATTATCATGGAGCTGCAGTTTGACTTGGAGTCACGTCAAGACTGCAAACAAAGTAGCAGTGTGTAATGGCTGACATTAAAATGTATAATTGAGAGGATGATAATATGTTTTGCATAACCGATTCAATGGTGAAACTCTTCATGTGAAAGACTCGGTGACAGTTTGGCCACAAGTACACAATAGTGTTCCAGCAGTGGCTGAAAACCTCACAATAAAAATACTTGTCTTATAACTTAAATGTTCGGTTAGCAATCTGTTAAACACAACGTCCAAACTCACAAAAGTTTCTACACAGTTGTGTTTGTTGGCATCAAACTTAAAAGTAATTTCCCTTTTTTATGGTATCAATGTGACTTTAGTGAGATCATGAGAACATCCTTCACATGTCTCCTGCTAAGCTAAAGCGCCATTAAACCACACATATGAAAAATCTCTGATTGCTTGTCTGCATCCATTAAAATCATATAACAGGACACCACAGTGAATGTCGTGTGTTTTTCTGTTTTGACATATGTGGACACATTAATATTTGATCTTCACTGAAACTTTACAGTTAAAAGGAGACGTAGCTGTACAAAAACAAACAATGAGAACTAAATTATGCCTAATTTATTCAACCAAACTTTAACAGAGATACTAATTCCATCGTGGGGAAAAAGTAAGTACACCCTTGGTTTTGGCCTCTTTTTGGCAGAAACAACTTGATGTAAACAGTGACTGGGGGAAATATTTGCCCATTCTTCCATTCAGAACATTTCAAACTGTGCTATGTTTGGAGGGTTTATTGCGTCCACGGAAATCTCCCCACAGCATTTCACAAGGATTCAGATCTGCGTTTGGCCATTTCAAACGCCCCATTTCTTCTTTTTCAGCCACTCATCTGTGGATTTACCGATAAGCTTCCCGTTAACTTCTTAACAAATGGCCTTGCATCCTCCTTAGACACTCTCTGGTGTAACAGACATTGTCCATTCGCTGATCATAAGTTGACCTGTGGAAGAAAAGCAGCCCCAAAACCATTACGACACACCATCGTGCTCTGTGAGGTTTCTCTGCTCAGGTCTTTGGTTTTTGCCAAACATGTCTCATGGCCAAACAACTCTATCTTTGATTCAACTGTCCAGAGAACATTGTTGCAGAACTCAGTATCAGAAATCATTGGCAAAAACTCTTGTCGAGAAGCTCTTTGCAGGCAGCAAAGATTTTCTCCTGGCACGCCTCCCACACAGGTCAAACGTGCTGTATCTTTCGACTTGTGCACTGTCACATTAACAGTGGAAAGGGCCACCTGCAGATCCCATGATAACACTCTGAGGTTTTTAGAGACTTCCTTTAGCATCTTATGTTTGGCTCTTTGGGGTAAATTTGCTCCCGGCCTGGACAAGCTGGAAGTAGTTTGAATTTTTCTCCCTGTGATCTTTCAAACAGTGGAATGATTTACTTTCCAGTAATTTGGAGATTTTCTTTTCTTCTTTTGGGGTTTTTAAGAGCTAACCAGACATTTAAATGAAACATAATCTCCCATTTTACTCTAGTGTGTAACAATGATCTACACATTTGCACTTCATCTGGTGTAAATAGTTCAAGTTTCACCCATTTGAAAGAATGATATATATCTGGGGTGTGCTTATTTTTTTCCACATAGTAAATTAGCAGTTTGTTTTGTTCAAATTGCAAAAGGCATGACAAAATTTCATTCACATTGTTAAAATGAAGATCAAACATCTGCATAGATAAAAATGATGGAAATGTCACACATTTCCAGGGGTGTACTTACTTTTTCACGACTTTGTGATATAAGTCACGGCTCAGGGTCAATTAAATCATCGGTAACCATAACAACAACCCTCTGGCTATGTGAGAGGTGATTCTCACTGGTGAGAAAGAACATGAAGAAACCACACCATCTGACTGCAAGCGTCAAAAAAAAAAAAAAGGTCTCTGACAGTGGACGGTGATCTGAGCACGCACACACTGTGATCAGAGTGTGATACAGAGTTGTTGTCATAGAGAAAACAACAAACTTCTCATTTGCTCAGTCCATCGTCTGTAGGCCAGGTGTTGTCATTGTCAGTCTGTGAGGAAATTTGGCTCAGACGTGAGGTTAACCTTTCTCCTGCTTACAAATACCTGTAAAACTAATGAACCTCAGCTGTACTGTTAGCATGCTAACATTACTCACTAAAGATTTAAGCTGTGAACTCAAAGTGGCGGCTGTGCCCTGAATACAGCCTCACAGAGTCGCTTGCATGGCTGCGGTCTCTTATATAACAACACCTCTCGGGGCACATTATCTTTCACCTGACACCCTCGAAAACTATATTTAATCTTTTAACATATCTACAGTACATTAACTTTTGGGATCACTTGTAAAAGAAAAAAAAAGTAATAAACATTTCAAACATTTTGTGTGAGGCTGATTAGCCTGAACTGATAAAATGCATCGCTTCTACTTGGCGAGGTCGAAGGCTGTGGTTGAGTGACTGTATCATCCCCTTGGTGAAGTATACACCGGCCATTAAACCTTTGAGAACACGAGAGTAAGAGCATCGTTTACAGTAACACATTTTTATTATGGACAATCCCATGTGACCTCAAACTGTACACAGTGAAAACAGGTAGAAAACAAGAGAGAAAAAAAAATGAAACAACACATATCTAGAAGCAATTAACAATCTTTTTATCCAAAATAAAGTTATTAGTAAGAATTATGTATAAACGCACCATGGTGACAAAGCAAAGCACTTTTTAGTTAGTTTACAGGCTGTGATTTTACAGTTTACAGGTTAGATTTCTGGATATTTTAAGACAATATGAGAGAACCTTTCATAACTTACACAGGAGAATTAAAACAGCAGAAGAAATTAGATGTTTTCCCTCCCCCCTTTTATATCAGACTGCGGATCTGTGCACAATCTGCCCTCACAGCTACAATGTAGTGCAGCTAAAATCCACCTCAGTGATCAATGAGTAAAACTCTCCCCGTGTCCAGCCCAATGAATTGCTCATGCGCATAGATTGTGTTCATTAACCCTTTAAATCACTGTAGTTTAAAGACTTGTGATATTGACTGCTTGGTGTGCCGTCCTGGAGCCGTTATTGATCTTTTTTTTTTTTTTTTTTTCTAATTCTTGGGTTATCGACAGCTCAACAATTCACAGTAGCTAAGAGTTTATTTCAGCACAATCTGCCTAACAAATGTGAGAGTCCAAAGTCAAACTGACTGCTAAAAGAAACAAATATATGAACGTCAATATGATTCACAATAAGAGTGTAAAGAAACTCACGGGGCTGCAACGTCTGACTTTATTAGCATCGTAAAACATGAGACTCGTAGGCCAAAAGAAACACACTGTTCCACACAACACTGCGGCACGCACGGCCAGGTCATTGTAGTCTCTTCTTCAAATCTATTCTCTCATGAGGCTTTTGAATTTACAGCCCATGGGGAATATAGTTTAAACAAAACAAAACAAAACAAAAAAGATCCAGCCATATTTCATCCTACGAGTACTTTGATAGAGGAAATGTTGGAGAATTCCACTCTGCTGGGAGGAGAAAAAACTAGATGGCCATGCATGTTAAAAGCCTATGTGCCATCAAAGCCCCTCGGGCTACAAAGGCCTCTTTTAGCAAATGGATGGCAACAGCTGCAAACTCTGGGCTGTTCTTAATGTGCACGGTGCAGATGTCTGCACTTGAGTCCCACAGTCTGAGACAGATCTGTCTGGCTCTACACTGGATCTCTCTCATCATATCACTGTAGCTTCATTAAGCACTGAACTCAATATCAACATCTGCCTGACAGTTTTTACTCTCCAATTAAAGGAAAACGCCATGAGAAGCTACAGTTCTAACCACTGTAGACCCTCGTTACATACGTCATGTCTTCCTTTATCGATCTTGTGTTCACCTGACATAAAATGATCATCAGTTTACTCCACCGTGACTCTGTCTTATTTAATTTACCTTTTCACAGAGGTGGAAGATCTTTTGGCAACAGAAAATGTTATAAATGCGATAAAACGCCTTCCACACTGTCTGTATCACGGGGCATTTCCTCATCATGTTGGATTGTATCGCTTCCATTTTTATCATGCTTAGGCTTGAAAACTAGAGCAAACAATGGAGGGAACCATGGCTGCATCCAAAGAGAATCATCCTGCATTAGCACTGCAGCCGCCTCTGTAGCTTTTTAATTCTGAAAACTGGAACGCCGATGAAGAGCTGGCTGAGAAATATTGGATGCTATGATGCAAAAAAAAAAAACTGTGGCTCAGTCCTAATGGCTGCATGCCTGAACACTCTCTGTGCTTTGAAGATTTGAGAGCGCAACATCTGGATTCAGATAGTGTCCTAACAAGGTCTCTAATTATTAAAAATGAAGGGGAATTTATTTGCAGAGCAAACCGTTTAAGTCTCACTGGAGGTGATGAAGCTGAAAAATAAATCCAGATAAGCACCTGCATGAGGTGGCAGGGATACATTACTGATCAGAGCTATTGGCAAAAGAGCTGCAATTACCAAAATCAATACACAGCGATAAGAAACGTGTTGCAGTCGTGAACAATATTCAATCAGATAACACACATCTAACCAATCAGTGAACTGGGACAGAACAATGTTGACTATTGAACTCATTTAATGCTTAAAACAAATACAAGTTACTTCACTGGGTCATCACAATTGAACAAGAGATTTTTTTCATATTTGTAACACCCTCAGAAATATACATTCACATGGCTGCATACAGACAATTTTCTCTCTTTTGATTTTCTTTCAATAACATTAAATCGACAAACTGTATGCATCACCCCTTTGTATGACAGTGAAGCCGCTAGTGGCATATTAAAAACGGTACTGCAGGAGCATTTTTAGGTGGGACTTTGGAAATAAGCTATGCATCGACTTCATCTATCGAGTCTCTATGTTTGCAGTCAAAATATGTATATTTTACATGAGTCCCTACGCAATTGTCCCTAAATAAATCCCGACTATAATCTCAAACCTATGTACAGTATTTACAGTGGAATGTTGAACATACTGAATACAAAAAGTAGATTAGGATGGAATGAAGTTACAGTCAGTATTACAAAATAGAAACTCATAACACCCCGACAACATGAAGACAATGTTCACATCTACCCGAATACAGAATGTCGACTTTTTTTCTTTCTCCAATATGTCTGAGAAGCAAGTGTGGCAGTGGTTTCATAATGGATGCAGAAAGAAAACGTGAAATGAAACCTTAAAGTTGTGCTTTAAAAAGGGGGCAGAGTTGATCTTTGCTTCGGGCCAAAGTTGTTCTTTTTTTCCCATTTAAATTTACAAGTTTAATCTCCTTTCATTAGATTAGTGTTTCAATTGTTTGTGCTTAGAAAAGTCAGCGACGCGCGACTAAGTTGGATCTCTTTAGGACTTAAATTATCCAGTATTGACAGGAAAAAAAAAAGTGCTGTGTCACCATTTAGCCATCATTAAACTTTAAAATGAAGCTTTTTAAGAGATCAAGTACAGACATGTTGGCATTGTGCTGGAGCTCGGATGGAGTAACATCCCCGCTAAAGTTAACTAAAATCCACCACAAGTAAAGAACCATCATTTGTTGGATTTGAAGAGCTCTGCAGTCCGTGTCATATTTCAATAATATTTATTCTATGGCATGAATAACTTAAATGATGGAGCAGCAACTGTTCAGACTACCTCACGTCTCCTGGTTTTTAATAGGCACTGAAAGCGAGAATAAAAGAATAAAACATGCCGTCCGTGTGTTCGTCTCCACAATGCTGCGATGCAAACTGTGTGGAACTGAAAAGCTGCAGCAAAGCAGCTCATAGGCAGGTGAAGAATAAACTAAAGGCTATAAAAATTGTCATTTGCTTTTGCACTTGAAAGTAGCAACCCCGCTACAGTCAATTATTTTTTCCCCTCCAAAGCTTTCTGTTGCAGACGTCATGTATCGTTCGCAAACTGTGGTGGATACACTGAACAGAGAGAGAAATAAGGCTGTAGAAGAACTGAAACCAACAGAAAATGAAACTAATCTAGACCAACATAATCTTAATCAGAACGTGACATTTCCCACTTTGTAATGTTAATTTGTGTTGAAGATACAACAGAAATTGAGGCTCATGATTAACATGCTCATCTAAAAACATACAGTAGACAAGCATGAACTGTAAAACATTTTTCATCTCCAGTCGGCAGACAGAGATCTGCACGCAAAGAGATGCTATTTATTTTTTTCTTCTTTATTTATATATATATATTTATATACTTTTTTGTGTGTTAACTGCAATATTGTTGCTGGGTACTGTGTGCCCATAAACTCATACCTCTGTCAATACTGACAACACAGACCAAGTGTTGCCTTTTGAGCTGCAAATGAGGACAAACACACTGGAATTGATACAGAAAAAATAGCAACATACGCACATCCACTCCAACACAAAAAAACATGCATAAAATAAGGCTTAATATAGTATTTATATTGTTCAGAGCCAGTCAGATATGTTGTTTATATCCATGGATTTACTCCTTTGCTTCTGTTTTATTCCACGTCACACTGAACTTTTTTGTTTGAAGCAAATGCCTTTCGCTGATTGTGTAATGGACCTCAATGCTGAGGAGAGAGAGACAAGTAATTTGCTATGCTACAGTAGCATCCACTGGCACTTGTTAACAGTGATTGAAAAAGCCAGGTATATATAATGCCTTCAGACAGGGTCATTGTGTCCTGACTGGCAGGTTCAGATGCCAACATCAGGGGAAGGACAGCCATTCATTCCTTTAAAATCCCCCAAACAGCCACTGAAATTCATTTCAGAAAGAAAAACAAACAGATGGAACAAAAAAACATCATGAAAGCAGCAGGTGACTTATTATACTCGAGCATGGCCACCATCATTATTCCCTTTACATCTTAAAATGTTTTCTCTGTAGACGTAAATAAAAGCATCGGTTGACATTCCCCTCCTTTCAGTGTCCTTTGTGTCCTCATAGCAAATGCAATCGGTGTCAGCGAGGAGGCTTAAGCCAATTCTTCAGTACATAGTCACACAATGATAACGAAACACAAAGTCATCATTACGGAAATCCCCCAAACATCCAAGTGATGAAAGGAGGTTTAGAAGAGAACATAATTATGACAACTCAACATTTAATTATAGTGGTAAAGTAGAGAGCTTGTGTACACAGATCGACCTGTTGAGTGACAATCAAGACATTTCAGAGCATTATCGCAGGTTTCTGTGGACACAGAGACTCACCGAACCTCTTCTGGACGTGATCGTGATGCACCACGAGAAAAAAAAAGTGTTGTGTATGATACGGTTGCAGCCCTTCTCGCTCCCCCGCTGTTCTGATTCACTGATGTGGCAACTCATTTCATTTAAATTTAGGAAAATAAAAATAAAAAAAAAAGAAAACACGCTTTTTTTTTTTTTTTTTTTCTGTTAGCGCCATGTCCATATGGCTCAGTAGACTCCCTCTCAGTAAAGAAACTAATCAAGCATACAAACACAAGGAGGGTCAAGGAATACTATGCATGTCTTTGGAAAACAACATTAACATATCTGCTTGTAATGCTGTAAATATACAAAAATGAATGATTTCATAAATGTTAACCCCAGTGAGAAACAGGAGAAATGATACAGGTTCTGTACGGTGTGTTTTTTTTTTTTTTTTTTCTTTTCTTTTCTTTCTCTGAAACATTTGACCACAAAATTACAAACACTTAGAACTCCACCTGTATTTATGTCAGACACGTAACTCTCAATTCTCTGGTCACTTAAAAATCATACAAAAAGACATATTAAAAATAACAAAACGGCATGGAATGGAAAAAACCAAAACCAAATTGCACATCCAGTGTAGGACTTTCACAAATGTGCTCAGCAAAACCTCAACCTGCAGTCTCTTTTTATACATTTAATACATTTATAACATGAAAAAATACACAAAAAGAATATTACACCTGTATTAATCAACCAATCACCCTCCTGGCCTCGTAGGTCAGTGACAACGAGTCCGTTTACATAACTTAGTTTATACTCTTTGCCCATTCACCTGATGAACTGATACCAATGCCGTCATGTTGACGTTGACGTTGCTAGCACTTTAAATAGACGCTTGATTTTTCTAAATGACATTAGTTGGATGGGGTCTGATGTGGGGGCAGACAGGGGGAGGGGGGGGTACAAGGTTCACCGAAAGAGGAATGGGACTGTGAAAGGTGCAGTTTGGTGGTGCACGAATGGGAGGGCGGGGTCGTGATGGAGGTGGAGGGTGCAGTGGAATGCAGGTGGGGGACAAAGGGTTGTTTGGTTTGGTTGTTGCATGCCCCTACACATACCACTCTTTCTTAGAAATGACAGAGCCGTCGGTTTGAGAGATCATATCATCGGCTATCTCAGGTTCAGGGTCATACTGGAAAGCCAGAGTCCGCTCGTCATAATCTCGGCTCTCTCCTTCGTCCACAGTGAAATAGGGCCTCTTCAGGTCCTCTTGCTCGCCATCAAAATCGCGCTCGCTTGCCTCGAACCCTCCGGGGCCTCCGATCTGGGCGGATTTCTTCTCGTCGTCCGAGTCGTCCGGGTACTGCAGGTTCTTGGGGATGGGAGGATGGGCGGGCATGCCGCCGGCCTTACTGTACCCGTTTCCAAACACATGTTTCTTGGTGCTGTAGTCTCCTTTGAAGGTGCGCTGGCGGCGGCGCAGGAATACGAAGAGCAGTATGGCCGCCACGCCCAACAGGGCGACTCCCCCCACAGCGCCCCCGATGGCGGCACCTGTATTGTGCTGCTCCTGCGGGATCCCTTGGCCATCATCTGATGGGTTGTTAGGGAATTCTGGGTAGGAAAAGACAGATGGAAGGGAGTGTGTCAGTGCTCAGGTGGGAGGAGGTGCGTTTGTGCAGGTGCATTTTTTTTTTTTTTTTTTAGGAAAGATGAAGTAAGGGAGACAAGGACGGAAAAGCAAAAGGGAAAGGAAGGACCCCTGACCCCACGACAAACCCCCACCCAACCCAACCCCAAAGGAGCCCGACAGTGCCGCTGAAAGTCGCATGCAGTTTCAGACATGAGATAAACAGCCATTCACCACACAACAGAGATTAAAGTGAGTGAATCTTTGTCAGCATGCATTAAATGAATTAAACCTCTCAGAACTTCATAAACAAACTGTAGAAGAACTGTTCCATGTTTCAGTTAATACATTTAAGTTTCACACAAGTCAAAGTAAACAGAAGAAATGAAACAGTGTAGAAGAGTCCAGCGTAAAATAGTACAGCATGACATATAACCACGTTCATCATCATGTAGTTGTAATGAAATGAAAGAGCACTGCCAAAGATGATTATCAGCAGCCAAGCAAACACAGCCACGATGCATCAAGAGAGCTGATAAAACATGAAGCTCTTCTATTCAGGCAGCAGAGCAGGCAGCAAAAAATTCCATATGCAACCAGAAGAAGAAATATTATTCAGTAAAGACAGCGAAGAAAAGAGAGAAAATGATCAAATGAGTCAAAGATGTGCTCTAATCTAGAACAGAGTGACAGTGACTAATGGTCTGCTAGAGGAAAACAATAACTAAGACGCCAGAGTCTGCCCAAATACAAACAGATATGTTGATTTGGATTCAAACATGCCATGACTATATCTGGAGCGAAAACCGAGCCACCACATTCACTTCAACATTTTGGAGAGCACGTAGTCGACCCACAGGAAGATAAACAATGCTCGTGACTAACACAGTTGTTGCTTACAGTAAATGTAAGCGTTGAAAAGCATGTCCCTTACATAAACATCTCCACTTAAAACAAAAAGAACAAGAAAAAAAGAAAAAGCTCCTCCGAGCGCACAGACAGAAGATACTTTTATCTGAAGTGTGATCAAAGCCCCGAGGTGCGCAGGTAGCGGTTGTCTAAACCTGCCGAGCAGAAGCACGTTTAACTTCAGTCGCAAAACGCTGAATCCTTAACAGAAAGGTGAGGGAACGAACAACAAAGAGGTACACCATCTACTAAACAAATGGTGTGAGAGGGGAAAAAAAGAAGGAGAAGATAAGAGGGAGCTTCTTGTTAACGCAGGGCAGACCACAAACTCGTATGTTCAGCACAGAACAAGGCGAGACAAGTCAGGCGAGATACAAAAAGAAGATTTACTGCTTTTGATACTGTTCCTGCTTAGTGTTGTACTGATTTATCACCAACCTATTATGACACATTATAATCTAATAATCATAAATCTGTTCAAGGGTGTCTTCTAAAGTAAATACCAGCATCTGACAGCCACAAGCACTGTAATACTCATGAAGAAAAAACAATTATTATTTATTTAATTAAACACATACAGTGTTCTGTTTTGATTTACTGACATAAATGTGTCAGTAAACATCACCAAATGTCCCTAACCCTCACACATTCCACTTTATATCTACACAAATCATAATACAATGTCGAGAAAACAAGAGGCAGACGACGTGGTGAGATGGTCTCAACAGTAAGCTCTTATATTTAATATATACTTGTGCATGTTTTTTTGGGTGAAATTTGAAACTCGTTCACAAAGCAACTGATCGTAATTGGACCAAAATGAAGGGTTATGTTATGTTGAGAGATTAAATTTAACATGCTGCCTTGCAGAAAGTCAAATCGCAGCGAAAAAAAACATCAAATCTGACAACGTCTGCCGTCATGCAAAACAAAAAGCACAAATTTGTCACTTAAGCAGAAAATGATTTTAAATCATCGCCCTAAACTGCCGAATTAAAACCATCACACTCGCATTTTAGCGCAGATGATGAATCTCTGCATAGCTGTTAGAGAAAAGGGTAATATTGGGTGAGGTGACAAATCTCCTGAAGCCTTCCTCTCTCCTTTAATTACAACAGCACTCTGTCAGTCCAAAGAAGAGACCTCCCAAACACACTCTCCTCAGCCACTCTTCCTCTGCACCCTTTCTCTCCCAGGGTTGACAGTAAAGCTCTCCAATTTCCAAAGCGGTGCCGGGCACAGTCTCAAATATCAGCTCAGGTTTTAATCTGACCACCTAATGGGATTATTCAGACACAGGCCTTCATTACACACATGAATGAGAGAGCAGAGCCAGGTCACCCCTGCTCAAGAACACATCCTCCCACCAAGTCCAAAGAGGGGTGAAAAATCCAGAGGACTGAGGGAGCAGAGAGAATAGGGAAAACGCTCTCCGGTAATCCTCTCATCTACTCTTCACTTCCTCCCTCTGCTAGGATCTGTCTCTTGGCTCTTATCAGCCTCCTTATTTAATCTTAATTAGGCAGTTTTGTGCTTTGTATTTTCTAAAAGGTTCAAAGACTCCATATTTACCACTTGGAGAGGTGAAAGGCACAACTCAAGACCATAAAAACTACAGAAGGGTACCGGTAAAAGATGGTGCAGCGAGCGTTCAAAGGCGCTCTCCATCACCTCCATTTCTATAAAGGATCAAGTGACACCATCTCTTAACACCCGTATTTGAAGAATGTCAGCACTTAAAATTGAAGAATGTGTTATTGTCTATTCAAACTAAAGACATGAAAGCAGGTAGTAAACATTCAGAAGGCCTTGAAAGTTGCCGTACGCCAAAGAAGAAATGGAGTTTCTAAAGCGGTATTAAGATGTTTTACGAGAGGGGGATGGAAGGGAGGAGTATTCAAGTGTTCAAATGTCTCTTCCTCTGTGATGGGGGTACTCTAAAAGCTGAGAAAGAAGCTCTGAAACACCAGAGAAAAGCACATCTGATCACTTCAGTGCGGTACAGGAACAGTGCTTTAATTTTGCAACTCAAAAGAGGCGCACTGGCAAAGAGGACTGGCCGTTCTCGCCGTGTTATCCGGCACACTCCTGCTCTGTACTTATCCCCCTGCAAGGTCACATCACACAACACCACCTCCCATTCAGCCCACTGGCCTTGTGCACGCATGAAGATAACAAAAATGGCAAAAGATTTCTCCGGCACGTCGGCTTTGTCTAGCCCGTGTGCTCTGTGAATGCGAGTATGTGAAATTAGAGTGGCTATGGTGCAAACTAATCACATTACAGAAACACTAATAATAAAACACATTTGAAATGGTTGGAGCACGTAGGGATGCTTGACAGCGCGGAGGAAGGAGGAGGCGTTCCACCAGCACGCCATCGCTACTGGCAATAACTGCCAACAGATAGATTAAAAAAAAAGACCTCAAAGCAGCAACAACAGGCCTGATACTGTTGCAGGCAACAAAAGGCAGTGACTATTAACACCACTCTGAAATATGCAGATAGTGGGGTAACCTTGAGTTGCAATAACTAAAAACGTACTATTGAGATTAATAGGTGCCAAGATGAGCTATGAAAGGCTATAATTCAACCCACAGGCATGATAGATTTACACAGGTGAAGAATAACATGAAATACTGCAGCTATTTAAATGCAGCGACCATTTTCCTTTGCATTAATCAAAAAAAAATTCAACACATCAGACTTGATCGAGTGGATGATTTACTACCTCCAAACGTTTTAGTGACAAAATCTGTTTCCTTTACAATTTGATGAGTGTTCCACCTCTGAGTCATTTGTGTAAAACAGGAGTGAGTCTTTAGGAGAAACAAATGATACACAAATGTGGCACACTCTGGACTCTGGAAAAAAACTAAACAAAAACCCATCTTGTTGTGGAGATGACACATCGGGTCCATGCCAGATTTGTGGTTTCAGTAAACAGCACACATTCGGAGCAGGGTTTTGTATTTCAGTGTAAGCTCCAACATAAAAACAAAACAACCAAAAAAAAAAAAAAAAAAAACAACCAGCAGGAGCAAATGTTCAAAGATATCGAAGGAGAGGTGTCTGAAGCAGAGGAGGCTTTCAAGAGAGAGAAACTGTATCTTAAGTCTGTCCTGCAGGTACTGTTTCTGGGTGTGTTCCAGTCATGTCTGCACATGAAGAAAGGAGAGAGACAGCTACAAACATTCCTGAGTCTTAGCGCAATCACTTGGACAAGGTGTTATGACAGAGGCTGGGAAAATGATAGAGGATTTCAAAGAGTGGTACAGGGAGTGGTGTTCTAATATGACTAAACGAGGAACAAGCGGCTGACAACAGAGGATGAAAAGAAAATAGAGGGCTACTCAGAGTTTGAGGAGTGGCAGCAAGGAAAGAAAAAAAAGAGAGAACAAGAAAAGAAGATGGAGCGAGCGCCTTCGAGAGGTTGGGGAGTGACAATGGCAAATAAAGAATGGCATAATGAGTGAGAGAGAACGGGGACAATCGAGGAAGACGCATTAATTCAGCGATTCCAACGATCCTCATTACTCCCCTGTCTGAATTTGCCAGTGGTTGTGAAGTCATGGAAATGTAATGCTGCCACAGCGAATAAAAGCTCATCACTGACAGGAATTTAACATGCTGCCCGGGGAGTCAACGCCGAGGCAAAGCTCTTTTTCACCCTATCGCACACTCCCTTCCAACATCTTCCATTTTTTTCTGTCAACATACTTTTTCTTTTGCTATTTTACAGAGGCATAAGCCCGTCTCCTGTGTGGGTAAACACCACTCGCACCATTAAAACCTCCAGACTAGTAATTCAAATTCAACTCTGCTGTTAAAAAAAGCAGATAAGAGGCACAGGATGTGCTGGAGGAGATAACGCTGTGAAATAGTGGCATCAAAACACTGGTGACATCATGTACGGCATGTTGTGAACATGCAGCGGCATGCAGGACGCTCCCGTCAAGAGAAACCGAGACCGAGTCTTGTTTTTCGTCTCTCTGCAGGAGAAACTGCACGTAGGCCAGGGCCTCCACTGGGGACTGAGGATCCACTGACAAACTCTGAATAACATTTACGGCGGCTTGTAATTAAAATAAACAATAAATTTGTATCAACTATGAGATGACAGATTAGAGCAGAGATCCTACATCAATATTGTGAATGAAAGTACTGGAAAATATTCATGTTCCAGAAGAAAGTACCTTGTAACATGGCCATATTTATGCTCGGAAGGTTGTGATAATCATTATTTATTCATCTTTAATGAACAATGAATATTTACACCGGCATCTAAACACCAATGCTCTTTTGGAAATCATATTTGCTCAAGGTAAATGCATCATAATGCATTCCCTGCCCGCCTGCATGCGGCTGCAGTGCTAAGTGCAGTGAGGATGAGTTATTGGGTCAGCAGACATGCAGTAAACAGATCTGCATGTTAGTGCGCATTAAGCCAGAAGAGGTCAGAGCCCACTGTTTGTTTACCACACCATCCTACCCTCAACTGTTTTTTTTTTCTTCTTCTTGTTATTTGTCTCCTTGTTGTTATTATGATATGCTGTGTGTGTAATGAGTGAATCACCACACAGCAGCAGCAGCAGCAGCAGCAGCAGCAGCAGCAGCAGCAGCAGCTCTGGAGCCAGTGGTCAGACCCTGGGACAGCGTCTGACCTACTTCATCAGGCTCTCAGGGAGGCGTGACAGATCCAACACCACACTGGTGGACAGTGAGGAGGAGGAGGAGGAGGATGGAGGAGCAGAGCTGGGCCGAAGGGGCTCAGCCAATCCCCCTGCTCCATCTGTCTGCCACATCCCTCTCCTCTGCACATCCTCCGGAGAGCAGAAACAGCAAGCCATGCAGAAACAAATGTTAAGATAAATCACTACGATCTCAGCTGCTCTGCTCTCACATGCTCTCCCCTAGTGACATTTCCATTTTACTCCCGCAGCCGGCCTATCTCTTCTTCACCAAATAAAATAGCCCACCCCTGTACACGCCGAGCAACCCCCTCCTCTGTTTTACGCAAGATGAACACGGCCACAATGTCTTTGCCCTCAGTGCTTTCGCTGGCATAGCACAACGCAGCGGAGGCTTTATGAGGAGGCCTATGGTGCGCGAGCGAGGGAGCGGCTCATGCTAATGTCTCATTTGGATAATGAGGTATATTCTTGGCAGGATCTGAGCAGCGAGCATCCCCTCCTGTAGTGAGGACGCGGGGGCTAGAAAGTCACTCTATCAGCCTGCGGACTTGAATCCTAGGTTTGGGGACGCCTGAACGAGAAGTTCAAGGGTGATGAGAAGCTGGCAGGGAAGAGCAGGAGACCAAGAACCGTGAATACGCTCTTCAACGTGCCTGACAGCATGTGTCGGCTTGAAGTGAGGGTGTAATGATATACAAGATATACACATGTGGCCTTTGGATCTATGAATAATGCAGCCCGCGAAGTGAGAGGCGACAGCAATATGGTATAGTGCACAGATTGAGACAGACTCCACCATGACAGGCGAAGGCAAACAAATTTCACATTGCTGTGGGAGCCTCTGTAAAGCTGACATCATAATGTCTCTTGTCTCTGTCAGAGGAAAGAAAGAGACGAATGTTCCGCGTGGAGTGGCTCTGCTGTTAGATGTCAGTAATATATAGCGTGATACTTGTTTTATTTAAGGATGTTCCCATCGCGGACCTGCACATATCACACAGAGAAATCAGCACGCTATCGTGTTGAGAAAACCATCAGACCTCGCGGTGACGGAGAGAGGAACATGCCTGTTTCACAGCTGATAAAAATGAACCAGGACATCACCACCTACTGTTATTTACAGTTTGCTGGCGCTCGCAGGGATCAACGAGGAGGGATGGGGAGAGTTTTGGAGAGAAAACACAGGAGAAAGTCGGAGTTTAGAACATTTGTGCAGATTAAATTCCCTTTAAAGTCACTACAAACATGTTTGGATTGATCTGAGGTTTGGCAGGCCCTGTGGACAATAGCTGAAGCATCTGTCATGAGACCCACCTTGAGCATCTTGTCACAAAGTCTCCCTTTAAGTCCCATGAAAGGGTGATGTGATGTATTTCTTGTCGATGCAAGACAGCAAGGAATCAATCATAAGTGTAAAGCAGCGGGCTATCAGTCACAGAGAAAGAGGGTGTTTAATTTGATAAGGCGGGCAGAAAAGTGTGACTGTGCTGGCATTTTTTTTATTCCATTTCATGAGATCTTCAACCCATCCATGTAAGTGGAGGAAACTACAGTTATTTTAAATATGTAAAAATGCAGCTGAATGAGGCCAAAACACGACTAATAAATGTGTTATGCACATTACACATCCAGTTTGAGTTACAATAAGATTTTAGCACAATTATAACATCTAAAGTCAGCTCAGAGTAACATTCTCTGCTCAGTGATTTAAATTTATGCTGAGAAAGCTCCCTTCGTCAGAGCCAACAACCCGCTGCTGCCTTCCTGCCAACCTGGTTGCAAGCTTTTGAGCTCTTGGAATGATTATATAGACATAGCTAATGTTCCTGGCAATGTCCTCATTTGCTTGCATTGGTTATGCAAAGCCAAAGAAAATTAAAGTGAGATTGGTAAATAAATAGTGAAAAACTACCACGTAGGTACTTTTTTTCTTTTTTTTCTCCTAACGAATGTCAGCCCCTCTCACTACCTCCGCTGTCTCGACTCATCTTTGTACTCCAGGATTTGGATAGAGAGAAAGTGACACGCAGTGAACACCAGGAGTTGACACAGGCTGTTACATAAAGTCATGTAAACAGCTTCCTGCCCTCTCCTCAACCTCTGCCTCTGCACCGCTCCTACTTTGTGTTTGCATGGGAGACCATTTCTGGAATCCACTTTACCTCTTCAACTAAATCCCCCCAAAAATCAGACTCACTGAAGCATCGTCCTCACATCACATGAACACCTTTATTTATTTATATTTCCATTGGACTGTCTATGTTTTATTCATCTCATTTTTACCATGTGGTTAAGATTTTTTCCCCCAGCTCTTCTCTCTCAACTTCATTTTCTCACGCGGGAGAGAACTATTGCTTGTTCAGGCGAGCGTGAACAGATGTCGGCAGCGGTTGCCTGTGCTTACCGAGGGATCCATCCTCACGCTTTCTTGGTAAATTGAAGAGAACGCTCTCACTCCATCCAGTTTAACCCGAATGATAAAGCCTTGTGGCAAAGCTGAGTGCACCTCTGCTCTCTAAAGCAGCTCGCTGCCACGGTTCAGACAAGAAGGTGGAGCGAAAGTTAGCTTTACTGGGCCGTAAGTGAAATCATAGAGAGAGTTCACATACTGGCTGACCCCGAGCTGATCTGATATTATCCTTCACAGCTGATCCCGCTAACGTGGCAGGAATTATGCATTGTCTCTGACTCAGTCCTCCATCTCACAAAGATTAACACTGCTGTGAGGGAGAGTCAAGGTTAAAAAATATCTAATCAAGTTTGAATGATTATTCAAGCGAGCAAACAAATGAATTCTGTGGTGAACGTGCAGCTTTGCCAAAAGAAATTTTCCCACATGTCACCTAACCGCCAAGAACAAAACACACACACACACACACCTCCTTTCTCAGAGGCGATAATGACATAATTGTAAGGCCATCCTGACAAAACGGCCATTCATCACGTCTTATTATGCGCTGGGAAGAAATTTAAGATGGCAGCATCGATTTGTTTCGAGCACAAAAACAAGAGTGTGATGGTGGAAAAGCTGATTATGTTAATGAAAGAGTGATTTCGCTCTCTTAAGTTGGGAAGGATCTTTGAGGTTTTAACCACATTCTTCAGCCCTCTTCCTGTGGCTTTGTCAGCTGCAATATTTCACACGAGTCACCGTTTGACTGTCAGTCCTATTAGATGGTTAGAAGCTGCAGAGGATGAATCGTCAAAAATAACTTTCATTATGAGGCTGTTTAATTGTCTCTATTTTTTAACGTGGCCTCTGATGCCTGTTAGTAATTAGCTGATTAATCAGATCTGACGACTTGTCAACTTTCCCTCAGGAGATTTCTGAACTGAATGTGAATGAGAGAGGTATTTGCTAAAGAGAAGGCCGTTACATGCAGCTCATCTCTCTTGCCATAGATCCTCTCCCCCCCCTCGTCTCTTTCCCTCAGACTTTCTCCTCTTTTCAACTCTTTTTTTTTTTTTTACTGAGGGCGAGGATTGATTAAGACCGGAGTGGTTCATTAGATTCTGACAAGCGACACCATATCTGCAGAACATATGTCCTTGGAGAAAGCCATCTTAGCCCATGTGACTTACCGTTAGTCGATGCCATCTCCACAGCAAACACTATCCCCAAAACTAATTGAAACAAGGTGCTCCGTGGCCCCGGCTATCTGCCGAGGTGACAGTTATGCAGCTAACACAAATCCACCCATGAAAACTGAGGAGCTTGATTAAAATGTGTCTTCCTTAAGTGCTCCATCAGTGTTGTTTCCCAGTTTGAGAAAATAGCTTTTCTGTGATACAAACAAGTTGTCACGGACATTTTATCTTCCTGACACTGGAGGCAGGGGCGTCCCACTGGCAGGTGTATATTGCTGTGTCAATCTAAGAATCAACTTCAAAATGAAAACAAAAAGCGCTGCTGCCGAATGCATGCATAGTGCAGCTAGCAGTAGTGCGTTTGGATAAATCTAGGTCTTGATAGTGACAGACCTATGTACTATGGTGGTGTGTGAACTGCTGGAGAGATTGTTTAAGTGTCACACTTGTCATGAGCTGCGAGTTTACTGCAGGCAAAAAAAAAAAAAAAAAGGGCTGGCCATGACGCCTGAGTTATTGACTGTAGAAACACGGAGCTCCGCAGAGTGCCTCTGAATCCAAAGCCATTAAAATGTGCCCTTTAACAAGGGAAAGAAAAAAAATGAAATAATTATTCATCATGTTTAGCTCTGGTAGCTCTGTGAGCTGTTAGACAAATGCACTGCAGCTCTCGGCTTCCTTTTCTGCAGAGAACACTTACTGTAGTTAGCACTACTGAGGCCCATTGCTGCAGCCTTGAACAGCAGCCAGCAGTGGGCTCTCTCACCTGCCATGTCTCAGCCTGGCTTGTCTGAGGGCTGTTGGGAGCCACAAAGATGCTCTTTGAAGTTAATGAAGCATCAGCATACTTCTTTACCTCCACCACTGGGTCATTATGCACAGCCAATGTCAAGGCTGCACAGAGAACATCAAAGCATTAGAGGGGAATGTTGTGCCCACCCTCAAGCTCACCTCTAACCGTCTTTTATTCATGTCATCATAACTGGTACAAACTCTGATGCTCATTCACAGAGATGTCTTCTAAACAGAACATCTTTTACACATTTCCTCAAAGCTTAATGGTGCTCCGAGATAGCGCGGGAGATTACGCTGACAAGGCCGCATTAAGACAGGAATAGGCTAGCATTTCACAACATCAGCAAAGTGCGTTGTATGATCCCACTCTAACGTGTCCACGTTGCACTTGCATGAGACACACGAGCAGGACGGCTCTGTCCCTGTTTGTACACGCTGCTGCTGCTGCTGCTGCTGCATTCCTCTCTGCAACCCAAAGCACCAAATCTTACTAACATTTCAGTCGACTGTTTGTGAGCTTCTGCTGTTTGACTGAGCGCCATGTTGGAGCTCAGAGCTCTGAACTGTGCTTTAAGAAGAGGCTGGCTCCTCTCCCTTTAACTTGTCACTGTTACTATGGGAACTGGCAACATGCTTTTAAAGGCCTGTATGGGACCCTTTGGGAATGTATCCTAAACAGAAATTCAAGACTTTTGCCATCTAACAGTATGGAACAACAGTTGCAGCTGCAGTAGCATACAGACAGCTTATTACTACAGAGAGTGTGAGCAGACCTCCCAAGTGCCTCGTGACACTTAATATTCAGGATATGTGTTGGCATGACAATACTTAGTATAACTGAAGAATGGAGTTCTTGTTTCAGCTGAAGGAAAAGTAAAAAATGTGCTATGATCTGCTATGAGTGGTTAGCCTGGCCGTACGTCGCCTAAAGAAATCAGCCAATCAGTAGAGAAGCTCATTAATATTAATGAGGGAAAAAAGAAACATAAAGCACCGTGTTCTTAAAGCTACATCAATGTTTTTTGCAACTTAAAATCACAAATTTATCTTAAAATACAGGACCTTCCATCTATGATCTTTAAGTTCTGATATGCAATTATCAGGTGCGCTAATTAAACATGCAGAGTGACCCATGTGTCTTCAGCTTCAAAGCCGATCTTTACCTTTCCTCCTTTAACCTGCCGCTGAACAATATGCAATGTTAAAAATACATAAACTCACAAACTCAAAAAAAAACAAACAAAAAAAAAAACACGATTGGATTCAAATTTTTGTCTGCAGACAAACTGAAACTGAATGCTCGCATTATGCACCCACGTGTTATTCAACCTCACTCAGTGTATAAAATTATACGGACAAATGATGTGAATAAACAGAATGACTATAGGGACAATAGCAATACGGTTGGTTAATTTAAGCAATCAATGAGAAAGCTGAAATAGAAAATGACTTTGGAGCCTTTGTTTTGCCATTCTGAAGGGATACAGTACTTTATGCCAAAACAGTACAGTCTCTTTGGAACTAAATGACTCACTACAAGCTTGTGCACGGTGATTTCCTGACAGCAGATTACTTCCTCACTTTCCTGTTTGATAAGTAAAGCTTGTTCCAACTCCTTTGAGATCTCTACTATCACACGGCTAAACCCGCCTTTTTTGGACGGACAACTTCTTACAATGTAGGTAATGACATCACATCCTACAAGGCTGCTTTGTCCTACCCTAACCCGTCCCAGTAGGGAATAACACGCTGAAAGAGAGGAATCAGAAAAAAAAAAAAAAAAAAGGTATGCAATGATACTGTAAGGCACAGCTGTTCACTTCACACCAAGCACAGCGTTCCCAGAGACACAACATGAGTCAACATGCAAAGCAATGCGAGTTAGAACACCCCCGCTTCCCAGAAACCAAGCAGCACAAAGAGTCAAAGGGAAAAAAGTCTTTCCAGTCTGACCAGAGCAAAACTGTGACAGTCCCCCCAATACCACACACACACAGCTGGTACCAATAGAAGATCATTCCCACATTTCGCAGTACGTATAGCAAAAGTCAGATCTGGTATATATTGAAGCAAAAGCTTTGAGTGCAAAATATCGTCTCCTATGGATGAGAACCCAGAGGAACCACAGTGCGTGTGTGCCAACAATTATGTGGAAGGCAAGGGAACTGAATCAGTTTTGTTCAGCATTTTGTTTTCCCCAGAAGACAGCAGACACAAAAAGAACGAACGCAAGAGCTCGACTACAAAAGAGGCTGTTCGGAGAAATGTGAGCGTGATACGAGCAAACTATGATCAATACAGTACCCTCACCTCAAACCCCCGTTTACCTTGATGTTATTTTAGGCGGCGATAATAGACCTGCTTTATATTGCTCCCACACATGAGATGGGCTATGGTGGGAGGGGGCGGCTGTTGTGTTCTCACAGTGCGAGTGAAGCTCTGATACACAAACATCAGCAAGCTTTTTTGATTTTTTTTTCTCATCTAACCTGCCACACGGTGCAGCAGGGAGCCGCACAGCCGGGGCAGGTGGGTACCGCATCGAAAACACACAGGCAATCTACTAAAGTCAGCCGGTCTGTGCGAGTGCATGGATATTTGTGTTTATTCTGGCAGACGGGGGTCTGATGGTTCCCTGACAACATTTTTTTAGCACAGGTACTGTATTAACGCAAGCCATGCCGGAGTTACTGAAGAAACGGAGAACGGGGGAAAAAAAAACGACCGCCTTCGTAAAAACCTACCCGTGATGTTGACGTCCACGCTGCCAGTGCGAGTCCCGATGCCGTTGGTGGCGTCACAGACGTACGTGCCGGCCAGGTCGTAGGTCACCGGACCCTTGAAGAACAGGGTGTTGTTCTTGATCTCCACATTAGTGGGCAGGGAGCCGTTCAAGCTGTGGCGAGAGAGAGAGAGGCAATAATACAGACACCATAAAAAGGCAGAATTACACCTGACCACAGTGGAAAAAACAAACAGAAAAAACTCTACCAGGACCAGAAAAGCAATTCAAAGCCCGTGAAAAATACGGTCTCTAGTGCCAAACAAACCTGGATGTGTGTGTCGGGGTGAGATAAATACCAGGAATATTTGACAGCAATATATTTCAGCCATCATCCATCAAGTCCAAACAAAATTATGAGGACAGGGAATCCCAGCAGGTTCATACAGGTAAGACATAGTTGATGCCTGAGGACACCGGCTTTTTTGGCACGAGGAATACAAAACAAGACAGTAGGAGCAAGAGGAGGGGGGTGGGGTGGATGTGGTGGTAGTGCTGGCGGTGAGAGGGGGGGGTTTCTTTCCTCAACTACAGCACAGCTCACATGGCTGAACTCAGGGGAGCTGTCAAGAGAGGCAGCTGATCAAGCGATAAATGCAGAGTCTACCAAATGTTGGGCTGTCAATGAGAACTGGAGCCCCTCTCTCCTGCCTGAGGTGTTTGTCTTCATGGTTCGCTTTCTCGACCACGTTCAGACTTGCTCGTGTCCTTTGATCAGGTCAGTACACTTTGAGGTCATGGATCATGAGCGCATCAACTCTCCATTCTATTATCTGGACCCTTTTTTTATGTAGCCCCGAGGCTAAAGTAGGTATCAAATTTCTTGCCAATTAGCTGTTTCCTGTTGCCTTCCCCTCGATCGGCTTCATCAGCCGCTCTGAATGGATCGAGCTTGAATGAGGCGGTGGGGAGCTGCTGGGTGCTGGTAGCTGTTTTGGTTTCTTTAAATAAAAAAAAAAAAAAGGATGCAGCCCTCCCACCTTCCCTCCTCCCCTCCTTCCCTCTCTGCCTCACTCCTGGGCTTGCTCTCTGTTGGAGAGACACTTTGAAACGCGTTGTTGTGTGAGAACATTAAAAACAATGTAATGCTCCATTTATTACAGCGAGAGAAAAACAAAATGACATTACAGAGGCAACAAAATTAGGTCTCATGCTAACAATGGCCACACATCAAGCACTTGAGCTGCACTAAACAGGCTTTCAATAGGGCTCTTCAATGATGGGGGGAAATGCACAAGCTATTTATTAATTACTCTATCATGAAATATCAATTGAAAGCAGATCATCCAAATGTGGTTAAACACCTTTAGATTTTAAGGTATAAAAAGTACAGTGGATTTTTTCCCCCCCTTTGGCGATAAAGTGTGCATAGTTCAGAACAAAAGTAATAGAAAGAGCCACGGTCGAGTTGTTTTTCATATGCCGCTATGGCAGCGCATTTGCAATGGAGCTGCAAACAACCCTCAATACAGTCTGTCACGATTCAATCATCAGTTACCTTGTGAGCCTCTATCAAATGCTGAGTTCTGCAAAGCCCAATTGATTTGCTGCAGAAATGAAAGGCTGGCAAACTGCGATTCACCGCAGATTCTGCTGCGATGTCTGCATTTGTATGAGATCTGAACATCTGTGTGTGTGTGTGTGTGTGTGTGTGTGTGTGTGTGTGTGTGGAGCCCGAGGGGGCAGCAAAATGAAAGGCTAACAAACAGCTTGAGAGTCAGATTCTTTGGTGACTGGCTGGCCTGCTCATGTGCATACATGTGTGTGATGTGTGTGTGTACAGATGTGGGTGCAGAGAGGGCGGTTGGGGGGGGACTCAAAGACAGTATACATCAATGCACCACCCCTTAAATTTGACCATAATCTGCATGTGGAGGCGGCTTTAAACTTGAATGCAGGAAAACATACTGTGCATTTTATGGTTTCGTTTAATAAGCAGATGCAACAATAAGGCAACTCACATTGGCAACTGATTAGAGGAGATTATAATTCATTAAAAAGAAGACGCGATCTGGACTTCAAACTAACAAACAGTAGCATTAAAGGACAACGTCTTTAATCAAACATCCATCTGCTTTGTTGGCTTTAAAAATTTCTGTTCTCACATTCACGTTTAATGTTTAATGTTCATTCGCTTTGTGGAGCCGCAGACAACTTAGCAATATTTAGTGAGTGCTTATGTTAAATAAAAATGTGTATCAGCTGTAATGGCCTCTGTGGTGTCAAGGCTGGCTGTAATACATCCTGTAGTAATCATGTTTTACAATAAACCTGACTTAAATATCATTTAAAGGGGCATTAAGATATCTGGGAGCTTCATCCAGAAGTGCCGAAACAAGAGTTCACTTACGGTGGTCTTTAATCAACGTGAATAATAGAATCACATTTTCACAACAGAGATAAGCAAGAGAACTAATTAGAGCGGAGTCTGAAGTAATCACACTGCAAACTATACTAATAATAATAATAATAATGCTGCTCTTTTTCATTTATAGGATTTCATATCTCTCCGTAACCGCAGAGGGATGAAGTATGTGCTGGAAAATTGGTTTCCAGGAGAAAAACGGAGAGAGAAAGAAAATATTAAGTCTGAAATCTAATTGAGTTATTTGTGATGATAAACAACTCTTCAGCTCTCATTTCCTTCCTTTACTATCCTCATGCCCACTAAAAAACTACAGCGCGCACTTAAAACAGACTCAGTAAATGAGCACGGAGACTTGAGAATGCCCCACAAACAAACAAACAAACAAACAAACAAACAAACACAGATTGCAAAAACAAACAATAAAGTTCAAATTGGGTGCATCCTTTTTTTTTAGGTTTGGTTTATTTCAGTGCAGCTCCCCATTAACCCATTTTGAGAAATAGCTGTGCCATTGTGCTCGAAAAAGAAAGAAATAAATAAAAATCAAAGACGCTCGGATGCTTTCTTCAACGGTTGTATATATGCCAAGGCTTCCTGCACACTACACACAATACAGCGACAGCGGAAACAGTGTGAAAAGCAGAACGCATGTGATATAAATAAAAGATGTTTTTATTTATAGCTACAACGATAAACCAAATGAATTTGAAAATAATATAAATATTTTCTACAATTCATGCCTCTGGGAAAAAAAAAAGTGGATCTGTATCAAAGACATTGATATTTATTGGATTTGGCTACACCTCTTGTGTGTGTGTGTGTGTGTGTGTGTGTGTGTGTGAGGGTCTTTCTGCGTGTGTTTGTGGTTAAACGTGACGCAATCCTGCCGGCCTGTTCCGGATCCTTCCGTCACAGCCTTGTGCTGACCTCCACAGTGGAGCCCAGGGGAACCTTCACAACAGATTTGGCATCTCATTTTCAGTGCAGCAATGGCCGTCCCCTCCTATCTGTCAGCACGGTGCCCTCGTCTTTCTAGATCACATCGCTTCACCCTCCTCCACCTCCTCCTCCTCCTCCTCCTCCTCTCTTCCCCTATCTCCCTAAATCTCCCTTTGTTTCTGCTAAAGAAGAAAAAAAAACAAGCCAAACAGGTCAAATCTTTTCTATCTCTTCGTGTTCTTTTGCTGCTGTGTGTACATCAGTGTTTCCACCCTGAGAGCTAAAATTATGCATAAGAAAAAAGAGGGGGGGGGACAAAAAACCCCTATGCCTCATTAAAACCCAACAGTGGCCCGTAGAGTAGATACAATGAGGGCACAATGGTCTATTAATCCACATCCACTCAAGTCCAGTGACATATTTCTCAACTCAGCCTTCACCGAGCAATTACAGGACAAATTGCTACATTTATCTCTCAATTTTGCCGTATAATACTTTCATTTAAAACCGTGATAAACACTGTTTTATATTCAAAGAGCTGCACCCACTTTTCTTAAAAAAGAAAACAAAAAAAAACAAATCTGCATCTGATATGAAAAGCTCAGTAAATCAGTGCAAATTACGACAAACATTCTAGCTGTTTTCCCTCCATGTCTCGCTGCTTACATTCAAACGACATCATTTCTGCACGACCAACTTTCATGTCATTACTCAGAGCAGATCAAACCCGGGGTTATTTGCCGATTCCCAGAGGCCTTGAAAACATGTTTGCATCCCTTCTTGCTCATGTATTTGCAGTGATAGTCTCTGAGGCAAAAACACTGATGTCAGCCCTGCGGTATGCCGGCCTAATCCACAGCTCCTACTCCAGCTTTCAGTCTGAGCCCTCTCCTCTGTGCGTCAGGGACAAACCGCTGCCTTCTGTGCCCTCCGGAGAACACAACAGCACTAACAATGGTGCTTTCTTACTCCCTCTACCTGCATGCTGGCCCTCAGACTTCAAAGTAAAAACCCCCCAAAAGCAAAGCAAACCCTGTTCTGTTTGCATTTATCTGCCTGGATCTGTGACCATCAGGCAGATAGGGGTGTGTGTTGCAATCATAATGGGCCCCATTGTGTTCCCCCTCGGGTCCAAGTCTTATCTTCATTACACGTTTTCTAAGCAAACAAATAAACAGAGACACTTTTCTAGAGAAGATGAAGGAAGTTGGTGAGGTTTTATCTTTGAAGATTAGTACCTTGTGTGTATATATATATATATATATATATATATATATATATATACACATACGCTGGAAAGAAATGTCGAAATACAGCAGACTCTATTCAACCATACGATTCTATAAAATTGCCTCCCTGTGCTTTTAGTAAGCCCTCCGTGAAAGAAACGCTTTTTTTTTTTTTGTCAGTCAGAAACCTAACGTGAGAGAAACAACACACAGCCATGCTGTCTTCTCTCTCTCTCAGCCTTAAGGGGTTTTGTTAGGGTTTAGTCAGACTCACAGTTTCCACTGGTAGATCGTGACAGGGGGGTTAGCATCAGCACTGCAGGTCAGCTGAACATTCTGACGGTTCAGGTACCAGTTTCCATCAAAGCCCTCGATCTTCACCTCGGGTTCATCTGCAAGGAAAGCACATTGCTGTCAGTTCATCCCCCCACAACATATAACAAAAGCACTCTTGCAACATCGTCTCTGTGGAAGCTATTGCTAAAATGTCGGAGCTAACAGTTTTAGGTATGCTACTTTTTTTTTTTTATATGATGTTACATGACTGCCGCACAGGAGAATAAGTTGGAACACAAAAGCTCTCCATCATTCTTTCAGAACAAAACGTTTCAGTCTTCTTTCTGTCTGAATAACTCTTCTAAGATGTGAATTTGAAGTTTGTTTTGATTTATTTAAAGACAAAAAAATCAGGAAAAATGTCTTTGTGAAAACTAGAATTTTTCTCAGTGGGAGTCTGGTGCATATTCAGCAGATTGTCTGCTCTCTTTTGTCGACTTTGTACAACTGGAAATGTTTTTGAGCTGCGTTCGCAAGAGGACTTTGTTTACAGTAAACGGTGGTCGGTTTACTCTTACAAAGGAGCAAAATTAAACCAACCTGCTTCTTTAAAAAGGAAAAGTTCAGCTTTAATATGGGGGCAGATTCTTACACTGGACGTTGAGCACCACGCTGTCTGTGATCCTCTCGCCGCGGTACGTCACGATACACCTAAGCTTCTGTTTGTGGGTCTCGCGGCTCGGCACTACCACGTAGTTGCTCCGTACTGTCACCGTCCCGTTTTGGTTGCGGGTCTCCTGGAAAGTGGCCTCGCCCTTCAACGTGGTCTCCCATTTGATCACACTCGGGGGCTTCCCATTGGCTGACACACAAGTGGCAACGGTCATCTTGCGTTTCTGGGCCCTGGCCACGATTGTGGGCGTAGTCAAGGTCATACGTGTCATGGGCCGGGCTGCAGGGGAGAAAAGATAAAGCAATCAAATTAGTGAAATGCACATAATTAAAGCTCATTAAACAGATCTTATTTCCATCTTGTTTCAGAGTCTACTCCACCTTCAATCAGCTTTGAGGTAAATTAATCTGAGGGGATGAGAGTGCTGTAATGGTGTTGTAACCCAAATCAGACAAAGTTTTGCTTCTTTTCCTCCTCAAACCCAGAGCAGTTGTCAAAGCTTTCACAGATGTAGAACCCACTTGCCTACCCAAATGCACATTCATCCAATTTGAATCCTTTGTGAGTTGCCAATTAGCAATCTACTTGTAGTACATCAAAAGGCAGGCTTGAACTTGAGTGAATGCAACCGAGAGAGATAGGCCATGAAGAGGCCTCTTTGAACGCTGCCGCTTGGTTATCTGCACACAGGTTCCTGACGTTCACTGAGCCGCAGAAGCCTAAAAAGACTTCGGAGGCTCACTGACACAAAATGGGGACTCTGAGCTGGCAAGACGCTTCTGCAGCGGGGACTACTTAAGTCAAGTGTTTCTTCTTTTGCTGGGACTTAATGGAAAACACACCAACACTTAATTTCTAATTAGATCCTTAATCAGAGTCAGTGCACAACCTTTTCAAAGCTGCCTCTTTCCAAGATAAACTATATCCCAGACACACCTTTTTTTTTCTCAGCCACAAGATGAGATTATTCAAGCCGAATTACACACTCTGAAGTGGCCTTATTGATTTCCGTCTCACCTGCCATTTTTATTGACTGTTCTCTGCGGCAGCTTCCTTTCATAAAAGCCAGATGAGCCAATCTGGGAATGGTGTTAAACGACACGTCACCCCAATCATCACATTATGACTTGGTCAAAATGATTTTCGCTTCAACGCTGAACATACATTCTCAACGACAAGGTCCTCAACAGGGAGTGGAAGTCACAGCCCGGGAGTTTTCGGCGTAAACAACATGGCTGGAGCAGCAGCAGCTTCAGCAAACAGGGAAAGAGCATCTGGTTTGAGGTGTTCCAAAAAGAACTCAACCTACTTTACAACAAAGCCTGTGGCAATGTAACGTAAGAGCAGAGCAGTAAACATGTTTTCTTTTAGCCTTCCACTAAAGAGGAAGATGTCAGCTTGACCCGCTGTTATCTGATTCACTGAATTGCTCTTTCCTTCTTTCTCTCAAACAGAACCAACTTGAGGAGACAGCTTTTACACTGCTCTGACTGCTCATCAGGCCAGCAGTGACACGTTTGAGAGCATAACACTTTCAATGATGTTAACATGAAGAGCCGGACGGGTTTTCACTCTTTCCTTGGCCTCCTTCTTCACTTGATTCACTGCAGCGATTACACAACCTTTGTTTTACAGCATGTGAAAGCTTGAAAATTGAAAGTAGCTGACCAAGGCATCCAAAAACCCTGTGCACCAAAATAATCAGGCTGTGGCACTGAATGCAGATGTATTTTCTGATTTCACACAGTAATCCTTCTTTTCTTTCTTTCTTTCTTTCTTTCTCTCTCTCTCTCTCTCTACTGTCCAGTGAAAACCGTGAATCTCCAAATTAGATGATTCAGAACAAACTGAGGGATTAAGTATTCATTTATGGGCCGAGCAAATTCCCAGTTTTTAAGCTAATTAAACAATTTACAACCCCCATGGAAGAACTGCATCGTCACAAAGATGAAAAGATGCTGTTGGGCTGTTTTTTTTTTGTTTTTTTTTTCTTTAGCTCATTAATAGTTGATGTTTTAACAAACAAACAACATTTTAGAAATATAAATGTCATCAGTGGACTTTATGTAAATGCTTGTGAAGCTTTTTAAAGTTTGTGACTTCCTGATTTGACAAGACGGAAATATGTTTGAGTCCAGAAATACATTCAGAACTTCCTCAGAGATAAATCTGACCTACATAGGAAAGAAAACAAATTCCATGACTGAAGATTACATAACTATGATGTACGTCTGTACATCTTGACTTTCAAATTGTAAATGTGGATTCAAACAGACACGTCCTTACCAAATACAGTGAGGTTGACCATGTTCTCCCGGTTGCCAGCAGGAAACGTGGTGTACTCGCAGATGTAGGCAGCTTCGTCAGAAAGCTGCAGGTTGGAGAACACGATGGTGGTGTCTTCCAGCGAGGGCGTACGATGGCGAACCGCCGCCTGCTTGAAGCTGACACGCTCCTTGAAGGGCTGCAGGACGGACACGCCGAGGGCCGGGTTGGCTATGGCCACGTTCTGTTTGGTGCCATTGAGGAGCTTCTGCCAGGTGACTTGGGAGATCTTGACTGGCGGGTTGCTGTTGATGAAAATGCAGCGCAGCTCCACTTGCGAACCCACGAAGCCAGACTTACTGGGGTCCATCTGCACCATCTGTCCGTCGCCACCTAGAAGTTTACAGACGCAGAGAGAAAAAAAAACCAAAACATTTAATTACGATTAACAAGTGTCCAAGGCCAAGCAAAGCACTCCAGTCAATAGCGAGTACATGCACTGAAAGTCAAGGAGTCAACTGAGCCTCCTGGGTAGTACATACACGCACAGCACTCGCAGTCGAACTCATACATTCATCGAATGCCACAAAGGCAACGCCGGCTCCCTATACATCTACGTAAGGAGGTACTACATGGTGGTGGTGGTTGCTGTGTGCAAAAGTGGCAGGAGGTATTAACATAATGGGCACATCTATACAACTCTGTCTTTGTCCACCAGGGTACTATTTCCGATGAAACGGAAGGACCCAGCGAGAACCAATGCATCACTAATGAATGAGTACAAGGGCAGTGAATTGGAGCCAAGTCATCGTCTGCCGTGCTCCCCTCCACCTTCCAAGCACCACACTGGCTAGCCCATTGTAATTTTAATTACTTTCTACTCACAAATACTTCAATGACTGCCTGGAGCTCCTATTAAAAGAAACAATGTAGAGTCCAGTGTAAGCACTCAAAACAATGAGAACACACACATTAGCTTTAGAAAAAAAACACCAATTATGGCCCTCTCCTCTGCTATCCAAGCCTGTGAGGAGTTTGGTCGTAAAAAAAAAGGTCAATTAGGACGGAGCTTCTGTAAACTCGCCTGTGGTGGTGTCTACATCTCAGCATTAACTTTTATCCAGCGCTGGAACAATTAACTGATTGAAAATCAGCTGATAATAATGATCGATTCAAATATGCCGATATTTGCTAGTTCCAGCTCCACAAAAGTGAAGATTTGCTGATGTTTTATGTCACTGTGAACTGGATAGCTTCGAGTTTTGGACACTACAAACCATTTAAAGACTATTCTATGACTTTTATGGAGCAAACAAATGAATCAGTATTTAAAATAATGATTGCCCTCGTCCTTCAATCTCAGCAAACTTTCATTTCCATCTGATCTGGGACCTGAAACGACTTCAGTCTGAACAGATGTCGTTGCACTCCTGCAGGGCTCCTGCATCCTGTTGTCTTCGACACATCTTTGTTATCTCAGGGTCTGATTTATGCTCCTTTCCAGGTGAAGTCTGATGATGTCCCATTTCCTGGTCCAACAACCCCTCGCTGGGCTTGTATTTACAACCAGCCATGGCTATAATTATCTCCTATGGATAGGAGGACCCACAGGAAGAAACACCGGAATTCCTCCGTTAATCTCATCAGACTCATAAAGCCACCAGTGAATCATGACATAAACAGAGAGAAAATATGTTTGTGGCCTCAAGTGGAGTGAGGACTGGAGCACACACACACATAAACACACACATTCATAAACACGCATGCACGTGCCACAGACAGAGCAGCTCTTTAACACTGAGTAACTGCATCACAATGATGGATAATGGCTGCGTTCAAAGATAAAGTTTCCACAGGGGGCTTTAAAATGTGAGAATACATGAGAGAGATCCATTTATGTATACACCCACTGAATACAATATCTGATGTAGTCTATCTTCAACTATACAGGAATTTGAAGCAGAGAGGAGGACGGAGGGAGGAGGGGCGGCTCGGTGCATGCAGCCTGTCAAACTGTCTAAGCGGCGGCGGTGACTGTTTTTTCTTTTAAAAACTGTAAGTAGTCAGCTGAAGGACACCGGGGCATAATACACGCATGGGAGAGAGGAAACAGTTGCTGCAGACTTTAGCTGGAAGAAAATTAAGATGAACAATGTCCTTTTTTCCATCTTTCACGGCGGGCGCGCAACTCACAGGTTGAATGATTTATGCTGGAAAGCAGCGCATTACGAGAGAAAGGCAATTTCTATCTATTGTTATATTCTTTCACTCAAGTACAGCCCGCGCTGCCTACATGAAATCATATAAAAAACAGAGTGACAACCTTTTGAAGTTACTGAGTGCACATCATCTTTCATTTCCTCCTGGCCACATCAGCAAGACTCCCTCTATAGAGATTTTAAACTTGGGGGATTTGACGATGACAGATTGATTTACTAATACAGTTTGACAGGAAGGACTGGCAACCTTGTCATCTGTACCTTGAGGAACACCTGTGTCCTTGCGCACCTCGGGGCAATGCTTTACTCCATTTTATCAGAGCTTAGATTATCAGTTGTGGCAGCTATAGTATGATATTTTTTGAAATAGCAAACACAATTTACTGTGTGACAACACTAGTTAAAGTTTAATCTTAAGTTGGAGCGAGGTGGGGGGCTGTGTGTGCGAGGAAGGGCTGTAAAAACTCATAAATATGTACCTGGCCAGACCTCACCCACTTGAATGCTAAAACAATAGTGGCAGGGTCTGCTCACATGGAAAGCTGCAGCCCCTCCCTCCTTCCCTCCCTCTGACGCTCCTCCTTTGAGCCTAATGTTCCCCACTCAGATTGAACCGAGTAAACAGCAGCTCAAGCAAATGGAAACCAGAGGAATCGGCATAATTACATAGCCACAGAGCCCAAATCCCCTCTGTGAAGGACCAGGGGCGCCCACGGGGACCCCTTTCACTCCAGGACTGGAGGAGTCTTTGGCTGAGCTCACAGCAGAACTGTAATTACAGACTACACCACAGAGCGGCAAAGCCATAGAAGAGCAGGGCTACACATATGCAAGAGGCACTGAGGAGGTAGACTTTTTGTGGGGGGGTTAACAGAGCCAGTGGTGCAGAAACAGAGCAGGAAAACATGAGGAGGAAAAAAAGAGATAGGCAAACTAGTGGAGATGCAGAGAGAGAGGGAGACAAAGAGGAAGGTGGAGCTTTAGGGAGATTTGTAGGTGCGCTGTGGGTTTGAGGCTGGCCCGGCAATGTCGCCTGAGCTGCTGCTGCTTTGTTCTCACACTGACAAGAGGGTGACTGGAGGGACAGTCATGCTCTAATACACCCGAGGCTAGACGCTGTCTTGACAGTTGCCAGTAAAGAGAGGAACCCTATTTCTGGAAGGAAAAAGCAATAGGACAAACAAACAAAGCATAAAGTATGCCCAAGCTGGCAGACTATGAAAAAAAAGAGTGGTTTGATTCACACCAGGTGAGCCGACTTGGATCAAGGGGGACATAAGGGGCACTATAAAAACAGCTGCTGTACCGTCTGGCCCTGCACTGATAGCAAGAGACTCACAAGGCCTCGGCGCAGAGCTGTGCACAGAACATTCGACTGTAATAAGATCTGGCCTGTCAGGCCGCGAGGAAAAGCATGTGCTTTGTGTTGTTTGCATATTGCGCATTGGACAATGTGTGAGGCATGCTGCACCAAATAACAGCCTTCAGTCAAACAGCCTTTCCTACAGCGTGCGGACAATATCCAGCAAGATAGAGACCTGCGGTCACAAGCTTCACTTGTGACGAGCTCGGATCACGAATGCCGAGGGGTGAATGTGTTTAAATCAATCAGGAGGTTTTATTACCCACGTGGGAGAATAAGACACGCAGAACAAGCTTGATTCTTTCTGTAACAAATAAAAAATGAATGAAAACCATGACATTAACATTTGATATTTGTTTTTTGTCTCTGCTGCAGAGAGAGAGAAGAAAAAAAATCAAATTAAAGTTTCAACACCAAATATACTACATTCATACATCTGTTTGTTCCCAGACATTCTTTAGTACAATATAAAAGCAGACCTTGCTGTACATATAAAACAATAACAATGCCATAAAACCCTAAATTGAAAACCAGGGCATCATCCCCTAAAGCCTCGGAAGCTTCTTTTCCATAAAACAACTGCTATTTGGCAGCTCATCTCGCAATGGATATGTAACACTATTGTCTTTTTTTTTTCTCAGCTCTACTGGCCAACAACCAACAATATTTCAAAAGACAATTATTGGCTCATTTACCATAAGTTGGGCCGTGCTCATCCAAGAGAAATCCGTTTGTGCTTGAGTCAAACAAAGTTCAAAATGATTCACCTCTAGCTGCCGCAACGTGAGGAAGGCAAAGATTAAATAGGACTCAATGCATATTTTAGAAGAGGCACTCATTAATGTTTTCTATTTAAAGCTCCGGCAGGCAGCTTGGCACGCCGTCAGTCCCAAATGGCAGTGAGACGTCGCTGTTTGAAGTTTTGAGAACTTCAAAAACCCTAAAAAATGTGTAATATGATGTCATTAAACTGAACTCTTCCTGAATGTAAATGCCGTCCTCTTAGTGGCTTTTAGGAGGGAGAGTAAACGGTTTCCATTTTTTCACTGGACGGAGCGATCACGTGTCGCTCTCCTGTAGGCAGGGAAGATTTCCTGCTACACAAATATCACTCATGCAAATAAATCAAATCTGTGACATCTCTGTTTGTAGAGAAGTCTTCAAGCTGATACAACCGGCGTATTTTGGTGTAAACTTCTTGCCAAATGCAGCTTTAAAGATTAGCACATGAAGACACATCATCTCCCTGTGCTTGTGATGCTTTGGTTGCTCCATTGTTACTTAAGTATGATGCTGATAGATAAAACATGGCTTGAGCCACTCAGGATAATGACTGTTTAATGTTGTCCCAGTTCCCACGGCAATGGCACAGGGCTCCGTGCTCCCCTCTTCATGACCACACATGGGGTGTTCAGGGGGAATCCAAATCTTCCCTCACACACACACACATACACACACATAAATACATAAACCCACCCATTAGCTGCTTGTTTATTCGCCTGCTGAAACATTTGCACTCTTTCTTGTTGTCAGTCAGTATTTTGGAGCTCAGTCGGTGGCATTTTGCATTTGTTATCAACAGATAGAAGTGCTTTTGAAAAAGCTTTGTAAAATAAATGATGGCACCGCTCTGAGGGAGAACTGCGAGCTATCTCTTTAATACACCCAGATATGGCAATCGCTTTAGCACTAGCAGCCGTATAGTCTCCGGTTAATGTTGCTTTTTGTTGACCAATGGCCATCGAGCTTTTTGCGATGGAGCAGTATGTGTCAGAGAATTTGTTTTAATCTACACTCAGACACTATTTGATGGTGCTTCAGCCGGTCCCCTGGGTAAACAATGGTGTACCTGCCAAAGCAGCTCTCTTTACCCTCTGTCTCCCCAAGCAAACATTCAACTGCAGTGGAAAGCGAAACCTCGCTGGAACAGATGGTTTGTAGACCTGTTCCCAATTTTCCACTATCTGGTTCAAATTTGAAATAGTCTTTTGTACAACACACTCGTTCATTGAGGACAATGTAACATCTGCTGCGCTGTAAATGTTAATGATTATCGGGAATATTTATTATGCTAGGCAACTTCCCAATCTGGGATTCCTCCATGAAAGGCGCAGTGTATTTCATTTTAACTATTCCCAACAGCCGTATGTTTGTGGGGAGAGAGAGAGGCGCGATGACCGAGCGCTTCGGCACAGTAGTCCTGTGTTTTCCACGGGGGGGTTATAAAATTACAACGTTCAGGTTGGCTGTGCGTAGCATCGGCCAGTCAACCGTACGCACCGATTCTCACCTAATGTAGCTGCATTTATCGTCTCTGAGGCAACATAAGGTTCAGAGCACAAGCTCACACACACACACACACACATGCCCCTCAAGCAGCTTTGAGGTGTTTCAAATGTCAAGGGGACGCATCAGTTTGCATGAAACCGAGCTTCTCGTCTCATTTCAGCGGGATAATGATTCAGTGAATGAAATGCTGGCAAAGCAGTCACTGCATTTTGTTATCTTATGATTTCAAAGACTCAAACACAGGTGACACAGTGAAGTCAATGATGCTCTCTTACTACCATCTTTGGATTTGTTATATACAGTGGGGAACAGTGCCTGTGGATAAGTAATTAATGTTTTTTTTTAAATATTATTTTTAGTCTCAAAGACAATATGCTAGAAGTAATCTGGGATTTTAGTTGTCTTTGACCACGGCAATGGCAAATAAAGCGGGGGCAAAACTAAGGCTTTTGCCCTAGAGAGGGAGAGAGAGAGGCAGAGAGTGTATAGTACATGGCGAGTGTAAACACAGTATCAGAGAGCTCTGACCCTCGTCCCTCCCCCTGCAGCTTAACTAAACAAGGACACCACAGTTTCGGTTCTACGACAAAATAAACAGCGCTGACGTTACCTGACCAAATGGCGAGATGACATCACCCGCTGATACCAGATAGCAAGCAACTGTCAGCAAACAAAAGGCCGGTTACAAGTGAAACGGGGGAGAGTTCCACTTCCAGGTAAATGAATGACTGGGAGCTTTACAGTCGAGTTTGTTTGACTGAAACTAAAGGACAAAAAAAACAGAAAACACAGGGACCAGATCCAGCTGTGTTAACGTGCGGTCTCAGGAATGAAATATGGTGGTGAGAGAGGTAAAACAGCTAGATAATAATATGCTTTATTAGACAGATATCAAGCCAAGACACTGGGGAGCACTTATACAGACCAGACAATTAGTCAACAAAGCATCTCATCCTGAGAATGGGCTCAGCGTACACGACGATGTGCGCTGGTTATTTTTCAATAATGCAAAAGTTTCCCAGGGCTTTCAAATGAGGGCAGCCGCTGGACGTCTTCATAGAAGAGAGCCGATCGATAAATAAAATGGGGGCCAAAGGCGCGCCGCAAAGTGATGCATTATGGTCTCAGGCAGGCCGAGCCCCCGGCGGCCGCAGGTATAGGCTCACAGAGCGGAGGAGTTAAAGGGTGGAGTGGGGTTACGTAAATGTGATGTAGAGGATTTTGGGGAGTTACGGGGGTGGGGAGGGTGAGCGGTGAGAGTGACACGCAGCGGGTCAGACATGGTGAGCAGATTACAGCACTCAGGATATTAAAGTGGCAGCGAGACGATGCTGCAGGCTACAAACCTCCCGTGGAAATCTCAGTATTAGCACAGGGTGACACGGAGGCTATGTCCACATTTCTTTTGACACGGTGGTACAATAACACGAGTGCTGCAGGAGCATGCTTCTGCTCATGCCTCCAGGTAAGGCTGCGGTACTGGTGGGCAATGTCAGAGAGGTTCAGACTGAAAATACTCTTAATGGAATAGCACAAGGAAAATTAATTTAGATCTACATTCATTCAGAATTTAAAGGTGGACGCTCACCTGACATGCAACACACATGACGTCTGCTCACTTCACATGAATCTCAAACAACGAATCGATTTTGATTATCGATGAATCGTCCAAGACTCTTCAGATCTTCGGATTTTGGACTGTTGGCTGAATAATGCGAGCAGTTTGGAGACATAACCTTGAGCGCTGGGAACTTGTGATGGATATTTTTCACACGTTTCCCAGAATAATTGGTAATAAAACTAAAAATTTGTTGGAGCCTTAATCACTGCTGGCTGTGACGGTCGCTCACTTCGCTTTCATATTAACGCTCTGTTTTTTCTACTGATGAACCACAAATATCTTCACTGAATATGGATTGGCCAATGAATCACACAGGATTATGGGATATATAGGGATGGGGTTGACTCAGTCTGAGCCAGCCCCGCTGCAGTACCCTATACCTCTGTAATGCACTCAGCAAATACAGTATGAAATGCATATAAAGTCCTGCCAAAAAAGTGCTGAGAAAGAGTCTGGCCCTGGACAACCATGCATGACAAATCCTTCTCTCACACCATCTGTTCCATTGTCCACAAGTAAAGATAAGTCTTGCATAGAGTACAAACACTGAATACTTCTATGCGATAATGCCAAGCTCTTGTGCTGGATACATTATAAAACATTAAGATTTCAAAAACCAAGCAGCTATTCAGCTGAAACTGGATGATCAATTATCGGCTGTTCGTATGGAAGAAAAAGGGGAAAAGCGATGTGGAGACCTTCAGCGAGCTCGGTGAAAACACATCAGATGGGTGTAAATCCATACACCCCATGCAAGGTGACCTTTAGAAGTACTCAGTGAGCACATAGAATATCGTTTTTGGCATCTGACCTGTGCTGACCTTTACTGGTGGAGTTTTTTTTTTTGACAAAGGCCAGCAATATCTTACAGGCTTACAGAACGGAGGAAGCCGCCTTTAGGGGGTAAATAGCTCCAGTATAAGCATAGCGAGAAGCACTGTTGCATGACCAGTGGCTTATTAAAGCGAGAAAAGAGAACGTACAATCAATATTTGATTAGAGTCACTTTTGATTTTTTCAGACATTTCCACTCTGCATTATATCGGAACGGCCTCTAAAGATTTCTTGAAATAAATTAATGTTGTGGATATCATACATTTTTAAAGACGTGTGGAAAAAAAAATAGAAGAACTGGCTGTCATCAAAGTGCATCTCTAATTGTGGTGGCGGCATAAAGAGGACAGCAGGGGCAACGTGCACGCTGCTCCGCTTGTTGGTGTGTCGCACCGAGCTATTTTTCTCCGGCATTGCTGGCGCAGTCCATTTATACAGCAGATCCATTAACATATAGGAGAGGGAATTCACACTCCAGCTGGAGTGGGCAGTGGGCTGAAGCCCCAGTCTGCTATCAATTAACAAGCACACTTAGTATGTGTCTGAGTCATGGTCATCATGGGACTCTGACAAATGCTGTGCATTTGCTCAAAACAAGTGTTGTCGCAATGGCAAATCTTTAACTGATTACCAGCCCTCGTATCACAAATGATCGTCTCTGGCAACAGCGTGAAAGCAATAATATCAACTCACCAGCAGCATTGCCTAATACTGTAACAAACCAGCCATCTCTGCGCACGTGTACAAGGAATTAAGTACAAATAAACATGATTATGAATTTTGCCCTGCAGTCACATCATTTAGGCATGGATTAGCATCCTGTTTCCACCACTGGAGGAATGATGCGCACAGTTACTTAAGCTGATAAAGTTAGATATGCTGTGCTCATTTCATCCCTGAACATGTTATCTTATCTTGTTACTTAAATAATTTTTCACATTGGTAATGCATGTACATATTTAATAAGCATTCCTGACTTTGGTTTAACAGATATTCGCTCAATGAAAGTGTTTTTGTTCGGGATCATATTGCCCTGCCTTGACTGCCTCAACAGCAGATATGACACGGAAACAAAAGAGACAGTTCGACGCTAGCATGTGGACGAGATGCTAGATGTGAACACGGAGCATTTCAGCGTAAATGTTGGATTCTGGCCTTTGCCAAATTATCCTTTTTCATGTGTGTTTTGATCATAAACCTCTATGAAATCCTGCGGTTTTCGGCAGAACTCCGAGACCAGGGCTGAACCATTTCCTAAACCACGACCACAGCCTATCTTTCCAAGGCGAGTAAGGGCTCCATGTTCCACATACATATAACCGTTGGAATGCTCACCACATCTCAGGACTATGTTCATATTCTGCTGCATGTGCTTTCCAGCTGTGATCGAGTATTGTCTTTCCCATCGGCTGCCGAGCTCCACCATGTACAGTACTTTCTCACAGCTTGGTGTGTTTGTATAAAGCCACTTTCAGTATAGCAATTTCTACACAATAGTATGTGGGATATTATGAAATATGTCAGGTCTCTGCTTATACATCATTCTGGCACCACGTCCATTTCTCTTTGATGACTTTGTATGCCTACTTATCAGCAGAGACAGAATAAACAATATTGGTCAATTGAGCAACTTAATAATTTTAAGTAGAAGCAATTTTCTGGGTAGTTATTTTTTGTGCATCCCTCATTTTTCATATTGCAACATTATTTTTGATGGAGAGCCCTAAAAGAGCACATGAAATAACAGCACTTAAATGTCTGCACAGTTTGCAACTGGCCTTTCAAAAGAAAAGCAACTGGAATGGAGACATAAGTAAGGAACCACAAAGCCACAGCAAGGGGAAAGGAACAGCCTGAAAGCTGAGTCGGGTGGTATGAGTTACTCCAGTCTCCACTGGTCGTTAGATGTCTAACAATGTGTATTGACACAGAGACCCAGGACACCAAAACCATTCGGTGCATTCTCAAAGATGTAACATGGCTAGAAAAACACGGCCGGCGCTCCTGAAATATAACTAGGAAGAGAAAGAACGGGAGCAGTAATCAATTGTAAGAATCGAAAATCATGAAACGACTCTGGGTCGAGGTGGGTGGGCTGTGGGCGTAGAAAAAAAGTCAGGAAATGAACTCATAGCTTTTTTTTTTTTTTTGGTCTGTGTAGCTGCTGGTGGAGAAATTGTAAGAGTGGGATACAACGCGTTGAACTGGAGTCACATTACAAGCGGCGGGATCAAAAATCACACACAACAAATCTCAACATTTAAGTTCAAACTTTAAGTAGCATCCAGTTAAAATGAACGATGCTGAAGAGAGCTGCCAGTGACTGCAGATAATTGTGTGGTTCAATGCAATTTCAGTGTGGCCAAATTGTAACTGTGTGACTGCTGTGTGACTGCTCCACTGACAGCTTGTGCTATTAACTGCAATCAAACCGGCACCGTAATTACCCTGCGTGTTAAAAGATATTCTGTAGTTAAACTTCACGGCATGCCAAATTCGGCCTTCCAAATGCAGGAGGACGCACGGTGAAATGAGCCTGTGAGAATGGAGCGGGCTGTGGCTTGTAGAGCTTTGATGAAACAAAAGAGCAAAAAAAAAAAAAGAAAAAAGGGTCGCTGACAAACCCTGATAGTGTATTACTATTGATCACAAGCAGGGAAAGTGAAGCAGGCAGTCACAGGGAGATTCAACAACTCAATTAGGCCATATTGAAATCCCTGTCAGTCACTCAACCAGTGTAGAAACGTACTGTTTTTTTGGAAAGAGAGGGGGAAAATAGTCTGATTAGCATGCTAAGCTTGTGAACAGGCGAGAGATCTATCTCCCATGACACCCGTGCCTCTCTAAGTGATGGTATGGAAGTCAATCCAAAGCTTTTTGTAGCCACAAACAAACTTTATCCCAGGTGAAATCACTCACGTGAACACCGCCTACACTTTGACATTAATAGCCTTTGAAATCTGCTGACAGGGTTTAGACTACCGCTGTAGCTGGCTCAAAGACACCGGGGCTCGTCCAGTGGGAGCCCAGGAGAAATAGCTGTACGCTGCATGTACAGGCTTTTTTAACTCGGGGCTGCAGACATATTATTTGGAGCTCTTACCCTCGTGTTGCCCTCCCTTACTGTGTCTATACTGTGAGCTGCTCATTGTTTGACAGGATTGACAAGCTCTCTGGCAGAGCTGATTAAAAGCTTTAAGGTCAGAGAAGTGGGACAGATATCGAGCGAACACCTGTCTCCTCGCTGCGAGCCAGTCCCCTACTGGGTGTGTCCTTCATTGGTGCAGAATCAATGGCTCCATTAAGACTCACCATGGACTCTTTTTTTCTCTCCCCCTCTAACAGTGCTACTTTGGCTTGCAAAGAACCTTTCACCTGGCTTTTCCTCCTTTCACTTCCCTCCGCTTCTCTTGCAGTCAAATCAAAAAGGGAAAGCTAAAAAAAAAAAAAAAAAAAAAACAGAATCCAGAATAAAATGTAGAGCGACAAGCACACGCTGCAATGTATTTACTTTTTTCCAGCTTCAGACTTAATTTCATCATGGATTTCCACATTCTGGTAAAAATAACTTTGAAAGCCCGGCTGCCCACTGAAGATTTGCCAGAGGATTATAGATCATTAAAGAGATGTTTGAAGTTCCCTTGAAGCCTCTCCAAATAAGTTACCCGAATCACAGAGTTTATGGTGTCTTGGGCACACGTTGTCTCTCTCTCTGTTTTCTTTTTTTTAAAAAAAGAAGAGGGTCTCACGGACCGCAGAAGCCGGTCATGCTCTCTGGAGTCATAATCCAGAAATGGACATTTCAATTTACTCCAGCCCGAGTTTGGTTGATAGCGAATTAAGATACCTGCTCCTGTGGATACCTTACCGATTTCATCCCTTCTGGTAGGCTTTCCACTCAGAGCTTCACAGAAGAGAAAATGTTCTTCTTTTGACATTGTATCTCACAATAATCTATAAAATGAAACCTAATACTATAGCTTTAGCCACGGGATAAGACTTCAAGGGATGGGTGACTTTCACCAAAAAGATATCTCAAACCGTGCTCCACATACCACTCATCACTACTTTCATCTCCAGAGTACTTCCATTTCTCACAGCTTTTCTGGAACCCTCCCCCACACACAGTCACCTAGCTGGTCTGTCTTGATATGATTCAGTGGCTGAGCACAGAGACACATTGTGCTGCAGTTTTTTTTTTGGTTTTTTTTTTATCTTGTTAATATGGTTTGTAATCTTGTTTCTGTTTGCAGTGAGAAAATAATGAAGCTGACTAAAACTGACTTAGAAAACAAAGTGAGTGCTTGAAGACGCTGTCAAACACACATTATCAGAGTGTCATACTTGTTCTTTTTCACATCTCTCATTTGCCTCACTAAACGGAGTACTCTTACTAATTTTGTCATAACCTCGTCATTTCACCATTGAGCGCTAATATTGAGAATAAACTGCTGAATTGATAAATAGCTAAAGAAACTTGCTATTACGTATGAAGTGGTTAATGACTTGTCACACCAAATAACAAATAACAATATGCTACTACTTTGGAAAGCCACGCAAGCGCTTCAACACTTTGAGTTTCCACATTTAGATATTTGATGAAGATGTAGCACAACAGTGAGGTGAAAGGAGCGAGTTCACACTTCTCCAGGAGTGTTTTCAAGTAGGTGTGAAACTGGGTTTTTGCGGGAGGAGAGGGTGAAGGTGTTGGTGAAGTGTGAGGCCACATCTCCCTTTGCAGCTGCTCTTTGGCCCTTTCTCATGTATGTATCTCTTCATTTTATATACTGTATAAGGAGTTGGTTTTCAGGCGAGGTCGGACAGGAGGGAAGAAGCGGTGCAGTGTTCTGAAAAACTACACCGGTAAACAAAGTATGCTTTTGGATCATAATGTGTAGCATGTTGCAAAATGGCAGATATTTACTGAATAATTTGAAAAATGTGGACACTTTTATGCTAAATGAAACACACATTTATATTTGTAGGTGCTAGGTGCTGACAGTCAGACGTTCTCGTTTCTCATTTTCATCATTGTGTCCACAAAACACACATCCTGTTCTGCCCGTTTGAACAATACATGAGAAAAAAAGGGGGAAGTGTGTGTTGACTAGCCGTATTTTTGGAAGAACAAGATCATAATACATCTTATCTTTACTGTTGGTTGTCGCTTTCGTCGCCATTATTGACTCCCAGTGACAATTAGCGCAATGAGTTTGTCATTAGTTAAAGATCACGCCTTTGTCCTGCAGCCTGGATATTTTTATCGACACCCGGGGAACACTTACTGCCACCAGGATTATAAATGCCAGTGTTTACAGTCTTAGTGCATTAGATAGTGCACACACCTCTATCTGCTGCCTACAAATGACAGTAGCTCGGGTGAAAAATTTCTCATCTTCTCTGTGACCTTCACAGATTGCAAGTATAACCTGCGCTCCCACACTCACTCCTCGGCATTCCCAGGCTCGCAGAGCTGCTAGAGAGAGAATGTCTGTGGAGAACTAAGCCGAGCGCTGCTTTCTTGACAATCTAGAATACTACATTTGTGCATTCAAAGTTGGAGAGGCTCATACTGCGGTGCACACATAAGTATTGCGAATGGATGCTGGAATAAAGCTCGACATATGGGCTAATGCAGGCCAGAGTAAAATAAAGGGCAGTGGGCTGTGACAGGTGTATTCCTTGTGGGCATAATCTTGCATTTAATCTTGTTTAAAGTTATTTATAATTTTAGGCTGTGTTGTGCATGTATCCGTCATGCATATCAGGGTGGTAATTACAGCCAGTATTAATTTCAGAATGATGGATATGTTTGGGGTAAAAAAAATAAAAAAGACAATCACATTAATCATTTTATCTTTGGGTCGACATGAGCTGTTTATGACAGCAGCTCGTACAGGCTTCTTAGATACAATGAAACAATTAACAGGAGTTGCAGCGTTGCTCATTCAGGCAGAACAAGCTAGGAAAGCTAAAAGCTAGCCTCTCAAAAGTGCACATATTCATCATAATATCAAGATTAACGTGGAAAATGTTGCTTACAATGTTAATACAGACATTTACATAAAGGATTATAATAAAAACCTTCTGCAGGGCCACAATAATAATAATATTCTTCTGCCACACAATCACTCTCTTGGAATTAAAAAAAAAAAAGAAAAGAAAAAAAAATGAGAAAGAAGAGACTGACTGATGAAGGCCAGTGGTGGGCTGAAGGATTTCAACAAAGACGGAGCTTTTAAAGACGCTTTTATGTGTTCCAGCTTGGCTGCCATGTATGCTCACTGTATGTATGCTGTACAGCGACATAGCCGACCCTTCATACATAATAGATGTGTTTGTGTCCATGGAGCTGCAGATATAGAGGCTACGGCTTGGTGCAGGGCAGAAACAATAAGAGACAGATTCTCCGATGTTTTATCAGGCCTGACTGCTTTATTATAATCAGCATCCTCTCCAGTGGCACTGTTTACATTTATCATGCTAATGCGGTGGCTGATGATGGCACCATTTTGGGTCGGCCAACATTCGAAACAGAACGAGTGCTAATGCTGAATCTCATTGCTTTGGTTTGCTCTCACTCATTAATGTTCATTTAGTTGAGGAAGTTTTCTCTGAACTGATGGAAAGTTTCTGAACAATGGCAGCAAACAAAACGCAAAACTATGAACTGCGACTTCACACTTGAGCTACCGAGAGCCTTTGGAAGCAGAGCGGCTTATTAATATGTCAGCTTATTGTTCCTAATGAAAGTGGATGAAGCAACAAACTAGCATTAATAACAGATGCATTTAGATTTAACTGCATTTTTTAATTTTTACACCAGCGATGATCAAAGACATTTGTTTCCAGGGATGTGGGAATGTCGATGGTGTGCAGCAATTAACAGCGTATTGTATTCCTATTCCCCAAACACTTAGTTATTTAGCAATTATCATGCTCACCATAATTTAACTATAGTTTTGAAATGCAATTTACTTTATGAATACAAATGTCTCGGCCCTTTTTTTAATCCTGATGTTGTAGGGAGAGAGAGGAAAAAAAAAAAACATGAATAAAAAAAACTGTTTAATATTTATGTATCCATTTTCTAGCTACGAGCAGATCTCGCTCGACTGCACTAAAGCGAAACTTGTTGTGACCTAGTTAGAAGAATGCCACATGACGGAGCCGTGCCCGCCCTCTATCTGTGAGGCTAGCCAAGCAGAAACAGCCAGTATCGAGCTGGATATTTTGCACGGGGGTCTTTATTGACAGTTTGTTAGCAGGACTCAGGGCAGCCAGGTCTGTGTCCTACTCCTTGGCTGATTAGCTGGGTGAAGGACAGATCCTCTGCGTTGCAGGAGGCCGAAGCGGCCGCGCTTTGTTAATGTGCTGCCACTCCCCTGCAGGGTGAGCAGGCCTGGACAGGCTGAGGTGACGCTCCCCTCTTTCCCACAGCTCATCCAGGCTGACTTTGCTTGGCTGATGAACTGTGACGGGGCACAACTTCAAGGTTGTTTGTGCTTCTTTTTTTTTTCTTTTTTCCTTTTTAACCACAAGGCAAGCCAGTCAGAGACGAAGTGTGAAACATTGTTGAACTCCTCTGATGGCTCTCAACCTTCATATCAGCTGGCTCGGCTGCACCCGTGACACACTCCAGTGAACACCTGAAAGATCCCCACTGTCAGGATGTAAGGGTTGCACACCTTACAGCCAGCTGCTTATGTTTCAATACCAAGAAGAAGAGCACAAACAACGTCACAAACCTGCCCGGACACGATTTACCTTGCACAACTTAAAAATGAGTCAGGCCTGTGATCGCAGACAACCGAGCACTCTAACTCCAGGGAACTTGCACAAGTCGGTCTAAACAAAGGTTTCAGCGTGAGTCTGTGTGTCTGAAGAGATTGGAACACTTTTAAAATCATGATTCAGATCACTTCTATAGGCCATTTGCACCTCAGCTAGAGAGCCTATGAGCGCCATTTGTGGGTCTCAAAACACCCTGTAGCGCTTTCATCTGGTAGTTTTGTGATAATTCTCCTCTCAGTACTGAGAGGCGTTACAATGGGCCTGTGTGCTGGGAAGGTTATTATTTTGTGCTTTTCTTTCAACTTTCTGCAAGTCAGAAACATACAGTACCTCATGACAGTACACTTCAAGAACCCCTTCACATCTACTGAAACAGTATCCAGCAGTACCGTAAATGCTCATCTTGCTGAGGTCATTGAGGCGCTGCTACAAAAGCAATGAGTGAGGCCATTGTGCCATTTTTTTTTTTTTTTTTTTTTTTACAGTATGCTTGAAAATCCCACAGCAGGAGAAGCTGCCAAAACCTCTGCATGCTTATTATACAAAGAACCCTCTTAAAATGGTATGATGAATTCCCACAAGATGAATTTTTGTTCATGTTAAGGCACGGGGAACATATTTCTATCTATGTCAAACATTTTCGTGGAGAGGTGCCCCTTCAATGCAAACTACTCCCTTTGTTGTTGCTGCTTGCTTTTCACTTCTTTATAGAGATAACACAGCTAGTAGTTAGAGCCAGGACCTTGTTCACACCCAGTGTGTTATTACTGCCATCAAACACAACAGGTAAACTGCAAAAAGCCGACCAGTGGGACTCCCTCAAAACAGCAGCCATTCACAATCTCAAAGCAGCTAGTGTCCACACATGAAAACTTTGCCGGAAAGTCGGCAAGCTGTTTGGACTTACACAATCGAGTACAGCCGTCAACTCCAGTTAATCCAAGTGATTACGAGAGACGACGTGCATTCATGTTGGAAGAGTGACAGAAAGGTGAATAACTAACATTACTGCTTCTTCACATCAAAACAAAGACAATTACAAATTTCTCCATGATGGCAGGTTGTTAAAATCAAACTAGGCAGACAGGCGGTAAGAAAATCACAAAGCAAAGCAATTATGTTGCAATCTACCATTTTACTGTATAATCGCTCTTCCAGCTTAGCAATTCATGCTTCAGAGTTCCCGTTAACTCTCCAAATACCCTGTGACAGGTCTCCACTGGCCTTCTACATGCACCTAACAAAAGCTGGATTTCCTTTAAGTTTTCTAAAGTTTTTATTTTTTTTTTGTTGTTAAGAGCTAATTTAGCAGACTCAGCATGTGTGGCTGTCAGGGGATTACTAGTCTAGATGTGCACTGTTTGTTGGTTTCACTACATAAACCAATTACAGAATGAGGCACCATGAGAGAATTAAAAGTTTGATTAGCCTTAGGGTGGATGGCAGTATAATTGGATTGGATAACAGTGGGACGACCGCTATCTGTGAACAGGAAAAGGAGGATGCGTTTGTGTGGTGGTGCTGGAGTCTGATCATGGTAAAGAGGTTATAAATTAAAGTAATCATCTGTGAAATGTTTAAATAAAGACATTACAGCTTTTTGATTGACTGGTTAGATGGCTCTCTCTCAATGTTGGACAGATAGCTTTAATGTTATTGGTCTAGTAAGTAATTGCTAAGCTGTATCTGCTGTTAGCAGGAGACAGAATTGTCTCTAATGCTACTGTTACGTTCTACCCTTTTCTATTATACTGCGTCACTGTCACCTGTAGAATATGAAATAGTCCGCGTGTTTTACAAGACCAGGGCTTCCAAATGCACTACAGAGTGCTTTTTATTTGAAATGTAAAAAATATCACCCTCCTCGCGCAGCTTTGCCTTGTTCTTCTCTGCTTGTGGCAGCAAAACGCATTTTCTTTTCTTGATTGTTGCATTGTGTTGAAGTGACTAGCAAATCACATCCCAGGCAGATTGTAATTTAAGGCTAGCCGGTGAAATAACATTTGAAAGCTCTGACCTGATGTTTTCAGAGTGATTACACGAGTGAATGTGTGATAAATAAGAGAAAAAGTATTGTTGCTTTTAGAAAAGAGCACCTGCTAATGTTCTGAATACGTCAATACAGTCACTTGGGGTGAGAAAGAACACCTAATTTGATACTTTTATTTTGAAAAGACGTCTGTTCGTCCAATCTATGGGATCTATTCTACAGATTCCAAACTTAAAGAATACAGTTTCTAACTCATAAAGTATGAAAGCTGTCTTTATTAAATACTCCACAGATGATTACAATGTCAAAATGATGATGGCACTTTAATCAACCGGGCCTCGGTCTGTCCCTAAGTGTGCAGAGTCCTGAATTAGTGAGCCGAGTCGAGTTTCTCGAGTATGAGAACCCAGGCAGTATAACAAGTGAAGTGCGGGACAAGCAGCACAGCGATGAGCTCAGTTTAGCTCAATACATGTCACTATAAGTAATAACAAGTCTAAAACTGTGCCATGAATTATATAAAGCTGCAGCGTTTGGCGTTCGCTCGGCATCTGAGGCAACAATTTGACACAGACTGAGCTGACATTTCTATTTTAGCCACGCTGACGGTTAAAGTAATCAGACGTGCTGCTGTCGAGCACTTGCCTGACACTTTAACTCTTGCCCATATTTCCTCCTTATCATAGCAATATGCCATGAAGTGAAAACTGATTATTATTTCTCTTCTTTCCTGGAGAATTGTTGTAATTCATCTTTGAAGATCTCGCAGAGATGCCCTTGAACCAGCCGTTATCTGAAGTAGTAGCACATTAATCCAGACTTTTCAAGAACACACAGAGGGTTCAGATTGCAGAAATACTCACAGTGCCGCTGCAGATTAACTGCACTTAAGTCAGAAATTAGTTTCACATGCGGTTCACGATTCAGAGACATTTAGATTCAAAAACCTACCAAAAAAAAAAAAATAAAGTTCTGCTCTATTTAGGATTCACTGACCTGACACGGCCTGCTTCTAAAGCTTGAGCCACTAATGAATAAAAACAACAGCGGGGACACATTTCAATTTATCTTGTCTAAATATTCAATAAGTTCAACCTGGTGAGAGCATTAATAAACTAGCAGTTCAGCATTATTGCATGGTCAGGTATGTGTGTGTGTGTGTGTGTGCGTGTGTCCTCTCACCGAGACTACACTGTCCTTGACTGACCTTGCTGCGGCACTCACTCTGAGATTTGGCTCTGACATGTTTACACTGACTATACGGGCCTGCTCGGTAAGGTTCACAGAGTCGTGTAGCAGATCCTCCGAGGGGCCCCTGACAGGAAAACGAGCGAACACAGAAGCAGAGAAACAAAACACAGTCTCCAGCAGGAAAAAAAACATCCAGTTTTCTCTCCAATAACCGAGCGAGATGAATATAGTTGTTTTAATTTTCATCCACACTTCCCAAACGCTGTCACATCCGAGGGTAAGAGTAATCTACTACCATTACAGAGCAAGGAGGGCAGAATGAAAGAAGGCGGGGGAGTTTTCTGAGAGAGGCAGGGAGAGAGACACAAAAATAGACAGACAGTGGGATGAGAAAGACAGAGATGAACACTTTTATTTCCACAGAGATTCATTTTTATCAGACGGCGCTTCTATTTGCTGCGACTCCTTTGTCTCCTTTTATGTGTTTAGCAAGATACTGCACTCTACCTAGTCAATGTGCAACGCCCACACTGTAAACAGTCTGAGAAGTTAAAGTGCGAGGGATGATTGTACTTTGACAAAGTCGTTTCAAAGAGACTTCATTTATTAAAATTGGAGTGTGTTTTGCATCATTAAGAGAGCATTTTACTTTTTTCGTTCTATTTTGATTTGAATGGTGCGACTGAAATCGATGGCTAATGGAAGAAAAAGTGACTGAAGCCACAACACTGAGTGCATTTTAGGACAGCGCTGCAGTATTCCCCGGGTACTTTCTTAAAAGCACCGAGCGCTTCCACAAGTCCCGACACCTAAGAGGTCAGCCAAGGGTGAATTTTTCATAAAGCTCCTCGCTGGCACCTTTTTTTAAAAAACCTGGAGGTACCCTGCCAACGTTACAGAGGCACACATGAGCATGTAATTTTATTTATTTATTTAATTATTTTTTGTGCACATTTGAAGAGGAGGAGAGTGAAAAAAGAGGGTGGAAGAGGGGGAAACAACCAGGAGGTGGATGGAGAGAACATGGAACAGAGAAAACAGCTGGGGTGCCAGATCAAATGGGAATCTCCCCCATCACTGCCCCTGTGCAGTGATGGGGGAGAACCAAGCGTGTAGTGCATCAAATTTTCATATAAGCATCAGTGCGCAGCTTAGAAATGCATTATGGAACCAAAGCAGCAGAAAATATCCTTGAGGAACAGCTGAATAAAAATGTGTCTTATTTATAGACCACGATGAGGCCACAGTTGAATGATTTAATTAAGCTAATTAAAGGACGTTGGAGGGCCATCAAGCAAAATACGTATTTATACCGTAATATGTGTGCAATTATTCCGGAATATGCCACATTATATTCCAGTCTATACCTACATTTCATTCTTTTCTATGCGCGTATTAACAGCTAATGAGCAGTGGAAAAATCAACACGCTCTCCAGCTCAAGCAGTTTTCAGACGAGTCTCTCATCCCAGCATTGTATGTTGTTTTATTCTTCTGTGTTGAGTAATCACGAGCTGGAATGTCTCCACAGAGATCACTGGCAAAACGCTCGCACAAACCAGCATGTCAGGACTGGGAGTGTTGTTGATTGTAAACAAGGCCTGTATTCACAGCCATGCACGTGTGGTCCACGGTTTGTTCAGTTAGAAGAAGAAGAAACATGAAAATACGGCAAAGATACATTTCTGTACTGCAAAAGGTGTTCAACTGTAAGTGCATTCATCTACCATTGTGTCACCGCTACAGATGCTACAGACACGATGCTCAACGTTGTAATCGTGATTTCCTTGGCAAGCCCCGACTGTTTCATTTACACTTGAGACGTGTTGAAAAATGCTACTGTAATATTGCGATGATCCAGCTGGACAGATTTCCAGAGAGACAAGAAAGGGGCAGGCGATGCACCTGGTGAAAGGTGCAGACTAATCTAAACAGAGGGTTAAACTGACATTTCTTAAGCCCTTTTGACAAGGTTGCATTTATCAAACTCCAACAAAGACAGGCTTGTTGAAACGCTGAGTTTGGATTGTACAAAACAAAACAAAAACAAACAAAAAAAAAATGAATGCGATGAGTCCTTTTCAAAAAGCAACATGTTAACCTGGCGGACGACTTCCAGATTGTGCGTTGCACGACTGACTGCGTCTCCTGTCACCAGCGAGGGAGCGATGAACGTTCTGCATGAGAAATGAGGAGCCTCTGTGTAATACTCGGGTCTTGTTCAGTGGCACCTGGTTTCCAGCCTTGGCACCGGCTTCACAGATGCAGTTAGCAGATGTGCCATTGAGAAGAAATAGTGCTCTGTAATGTGGGTGTAAAAAAGAATGAGTAAACAGCCCACAGGATTACAATATTCACCTACATAAAACAAGTGTATTAAATTGCAGGCAGGCTGCTTAATAATTTTGTCCAATAAAATGTGAGAACAAGGCAGTGCAAAAACAAAGGGAGCCACTGTCCACTGTCTTTTTTTTTCTTTTTTGTCTTCTCTCCTTGTTCAATAAATCAGAGACGAGACAACCTTTAGTCCAGTTCAGGTCAATACAGCAATACACTGTGGATTTCTTGACCGAGGCACAGACTGCAGAGAACAGAACATACAGCACAGAAAATATGATACATCGAACTTAAATAGTTTCTACTAAGCTCAATGAATCTGAAGTATAAAAAAATACTATGAAAGAGACGAGAGGAGAGAGCAGTGCAAACCTACGGCAGCAGACTGAGACGGGTGGTCGGTGTGATAAGGCTGTTTTATGGTCTGCACTGTGAAATTGTGATATTTGAAAATGGTAAAGTAATGGTGTCAGAACCGATCCCGCTTTCAAAAGCCACGAGATTTCAGAGTGAAATTGCCATTAGGCAGAAAAAAAATGAAAGGTGTGAGTGGCATATTGGAGTCCTGTGAAAGTTTCATCTGGAACATCTGTGACTATAAAGCATCCGTGTCGCTCAGCTTTAAAGCGAAATTCATGGCGTAAAAAATAATAACAGTAATATCACATTTTTTTTTTTTTTTTAATGAAATATTTGTTTAATACTGACAGGAAGAAGAAGTGTGTGAGAAATCCTCCTTCAGTCCTTTCACATTCTCGTGTTTTTCTTGCCTCATTGTTCAAATGAATGTTTCAGGTAAACATATCAGCAGTATGAATGGATATAATGAAGTGAATTAATGCGTTCATATTGCCTTTGGCTCTTCCTCAACTGTTCTATTAAAGTAGTCATTTGTCCCTGATACTCCTTGCTTAAGACTTGTTTGTTCACAGCAGTCAGTCTGGCAGCGCCAAAGCACAGTGAGCTTGAGAAAAAAAATCATTGCGTTGGCTTTTGGAGCCATTTAAGAGCCAGAAAATAAGATTCTTATACGTCTCCCCCTTTAAATTGTGTAATCTATAAATATGACACATTTGTGAGTTGGTGGTTGTAATGCGAGTGACGGTAAACTCACAAAGATATGATATGAACTAAGTAAGTTTTGGTGATTGCACTGTGATAGGACAGCGGTGTGATAGGAAATACAGTCCGCTTCTACTAGAGCAGTTTATGCCTGTATTTAGCAATGGCAGGGTCCACTTGTGCAAACTCGAACGCACTAATCCCTTCGCCTTTCGCAGTGTCTAAATAACACACTAAATGTGCTTCTCCCAAACTCAAACACAAATCCCTAATGGATATACACACTATGCAAACACTCCCTCTTTCACAAACGTACACACACCAGTCCAAACCACCTGCGGGCGAGTTTAACGGCTTTTTCTAGATTACGAGTGTCATCCACAGACCGGTTCAACAGCTCAGTCCACAGCTGATGTCACCCATGCTGCTGGTGCCTTTCTTTTTTCTTTTTTTTTTTTCGCTCTTGGTGCAGACATGTGGGCGAGCCGGGTGTGGCCACCTCTGCCGCCGCAGCTTACTCTCTGGCCAGAGTCACATATAATTTCTACACATTTCACTAACCATGACATGGCCAATATGAGACGCTCGAAACCCCAGCGAGCGTCGCTATAGCCGCCAAACACTCCTCAGCCTCTGCTTTGTGCAAACAAGCTTCAAGGTTTGACAGCCACTCAGTGCCTATCCCCTGCCATTATCCATAAGGAGCAGCGTGTCTGAAAGGCTATGAAAATGCTCTAACCACACATGAAATCCAAACATCTGTACCAAGGACACTGTGCCTCTGGAGGAAAAAAACAGGCGCAGGCAATAACACAGCCTCACTGTGGGGGAAGCACCTTCCCTTTTCCCTCGCTGGCCCATCTGTTTGGTCCTTTTTATTCCAAACAAATGGCTTTATTGTGTGTTTTTCTTAGGGCCTCCGCAAGGTGACAGTTTTCTTGGATCCCACATTCTTCCCTCAATATCTGTAAGCTGACAGTGAACCAGTGTCATGGTCTGTGTAAACTGCACAGGTTCAGAAATATCAAGAATGATTCATGGGAGGAATATTCACATGGAAACAGCTGAACAACAGCCCTATTCAGTGGGCTGAGCCCCTGGTATTATGAGTAATTGTTTCAACAGTGGCTAAGAGACAGTTGGTTTGGCATTGTAGGTGCAGGCAGGGACTTGTCCTTCCTGTCACAGCTCAAACCTGAACTTCCAGGAGACGAGTGTGGGAGGGTGCAGAGAATGCAGGGCTGTCATCTGATAAGTGCATATTGTGATTATTTATTTAAAACCCCCCGGTGACACTTTGGCAGCGCAGCATTTCTTAAGGGGGAAGGGCAAACAAAGAGAGAAAAAAAAAGAGTGGAAGAATACCCGAGAGAGTGCTGGAGATATTGTTCAGATCTCCCCGTAGCAACAAATTCACTCGGAGGTGGTGGCATTACAATCCCCCTCTAACTTGCAGCATCTGCTGCACTTACAGGAATCTCCCAGTTTATGTCTGCTGCTTTCATGCGAGCCGTGATGGTTTGTGTCTTCTAATTGGTTTCGCTAACAGGGCCACCATCGAGCCAAACAAGACGTAATTCCTCAGCCCTCAACTACTGCTGAACTAGCAGCGTTCCACTTCTGTCCCATGGTGCATTCTGATTTCTGCAACGCCTGCTCATTGCATGACTCTTTGTTGATAGCGATCGCATGAATAAAACATCGGAGATGTAAGCGTGTTATCAACCTCACACACGAGGAACACAAGCCGACATATGGCTTGTGACCGTCGACTGTTTCTTGTATTAGTGCTGAAGCCATGAGTCAACTGACAGAAAATTAATTACCAATATTTCTGACTCATGTCATTTATCAAGGAAATCCAAACACTTCAAACTTCTCAAATGTGCAGATTTTTACTTTAATTGCCCTTTAAAGGACTTTGCCTTGGGCTCTGCAACTTTTCTGACACGTTAAAGACTAAATGATTAATCCACTTATCCAGAAATTGCTGAGAAATGAATCAATAATGACTAAAAAAATTACCCTTTGTTGCAGCCCTTTCTATCCTTCAGCTAAATACGGCTTGAAAGCTAACAGTAACGTATAACAAAATGTTTGCCCAACGGCCTCACCAGGGTGCCTTGTTAATGCTAAAGTACATAAACAAGCCAAATTACTTGCACATGAGTATTTCTGCACTAATTTTACACAATCCGGAAACCTGCCAAATCTTGTTAAGACGCCTCTATAGTCTGAGGCTTCGTATACACAGACCGTCCACACACAACGCCGTTTTCTCGATGTTCAGTTAACGTATTCAAAACGTGACATTTAAAGGCCCGAGTTCTGATGTCCCGCCTTTTGTCTCCTCTGAGTTGCTTTGTATCGACACAAAAGGGTCTCCTCCTCTCTGCTGTCACCAATCAGGTCTGGCCGAGAGTCTTGCGAAATGATCAACACCGTATTCGCCGTCAACACAAATTAGAGCTTAATTAACTACAGAAATACCCATTCACTATTGTTTCCCCTCCTGAGTGCTCCCCTGCGCCTAACCATCTGCATTACTTCAATAATATTTATCATGTTATACTGAGAGGCCTCTCTTTCCCACAATGCACCCCCCTTAATAAGCCCCGCACCCGAACACACGCTGTGTGAGGATAATTTCCCCCACGTCCATTCCAGCTTATTGTTTTATATACTGTACAGTGCTACTCTTCCTCCAGGCAAATGTCCTCTTTTTTACTTCCCGTAGTCCCAACAATCCCATCATAATTCTTTGCCAACACTTCTGTGTTCCATTAGCGTCTGGCATTCCTCCACTAATTGCATGAAACTAGGTCTGCAACCTCTTTTACACCCAATCAGCGGGGGGCAGAAGGGTTCCCTCTCTTGATTATATGCCACAGGAGCAGGGTAACAGACAAGACGAGCAACTCAGGTGGGCGGTGGGAGGTTGGGCTCCTCTTACCTCGCCCGTGTCACTCGGCTTGTCGTCACCGGCAGGAAGAGGGGGTGTGGGGGGGGGGGGCGGATGGTGACGAAGCCAATTATTTTCACCTATCTGCTGCTCCCTGCCAGCAGACATGTAATCTTAAACGGTCTCAGTGATCCCTGGGCAGGCTTTGAGCCCTTGGAGAATATGGTTTCACAGATGAAGCTGTCACAGGAAACAGCTTGCATTCGGCAGCAGGCTTTTCAGACGCTTCTCACCTGTCGCCTATTAGAGCATCATGGCAGGAAATACAAAATTCCCACTTCCTGAAACAAAAAAAAAAAGAAACTAGCTTGTTAGCATTTTATTTAAGGATGTAATCACAGATAGTTTTGTTCTTAAATTTACTGCTTGCTCAGCGTCTATTATTTTTATGTAAACGAGGAAGTGTGCCGTGGCATGAAGAAAAAATGATCGCAGCAGTGAGCCCTCAGAGAGAAAGCAGGGTGAAATTTCAGCTGTGCAGCAAAGAATGGCAAGGTGTAGCGAGGGATGCTGTTACAGTTTAAGGATCAGGTGGTGCAGTCCGACAAAAGGTTGGACTATAAAGTCTCTCCGGGTTATTACTATAAATAAACGACAGGCAGGCAGGACGGACAAAAAAAAAATGTTAACTTCTACCCCAAGGAGGAAACTGAGCCGTCTTTTGATGAGTCAGCCCTCCCTGTGGTGAGAAGGGATATGAACGCTGTTTAGTTCAACATTTCTACAGCAGGTTCACATTATTGCAGGACCTGTGGCATCCAACTCTCCAGCGCATTATCCCTGTAGTGCCAAAAGTTGCTCTGAAGTGGCCAATGCTGGAGCAAATGTCGGGCGTTTAGGCTACTAAAAGCTAAAGCTGATGCTTGCAATTCCAGCGTTTCTCTCTGAGGCTTTTTTCCTAGATAGTGAATCGCTAGACTGCACACTAAATCCATATCTTCCCTAAATGTGATGTACCCTTTTGAAATGTTGCTGAGTCATACTCAAAGACGCTGTCTCTGTTAAATAGCACAGAATGATGTTTTCTTTTTAGCGGAAAAAAAAGAAAAGACATGAAAGGTTGTCTGATACTCCACCGATGTACGAATAAAACCCATTCAAACTGAAGAAAAGGAGTCCTTCTATATGTCCTGAGTTAAAACAACCTGTTTTGTGAATGCAGACCCATCCCCCCTCCTCACAGTCTCTTTAACCCTTTAGATGATGACAGCTTTATTGGTGTTATCAACCTAGGATTCCAGCTTCAGAAGCTCAGTGCCACTCCTTAACAAATAGCTTTTGGCACCATATAACACTATAAGTGAGCACCCATACTACTGCAATAAGACAGACATTCCAACTGAATCATTCTCACCCCGTTTCTTTTAAAGAAAGGTTGAGTCTGCGAAAAACAATCCCATTACTTTCAATCAAGACCACAAAATGAAGTGTTTTCCACGTGACTTTTAATCCTGGTTCCTTCTTCAATGTTTCTGTTCTTCGGTTTGACTTGATTGTCGGCTTTGGTTGCAGATGTGGGAGTGAAATGGGGAAGTCCCAGACACTTGTAGAGAAAACACAAGTTCTTGTACAGACACTGTAATTTATGTCTTTGCAACTTGATTAAAGTAAACAAAGGTCACAAATTACCTTTCGCTCTTTAAACTAGAGAGCACTTACAGAGCGCATATGTCTAACAAAGGCCGTACGGTCCTTCACATACGTTTTCACTTAAACAAGTGAAGAGATTCTTGAGAAGAAAAACATAAATGTTCAAATTATAACTTGTTCAAAAATGCTTTAAAATCCCTGGATTCAATCCTGGATTCAGATCAGCACCAAAAAACGAATAATTTGTTCTCTAACCTTGAGCTAAAGTTGAAATCTGTCCGATATCCTGCTGACAAACAGCCCAAAGAGCACAAACATGAGTAACAACCGTCAAACACATGTATCAACATGTTGGCTCCAGGTGGACAATCAGTCACCTGGCTGTGAGTGTGTAACGCCGCTTTTATCTGTCTTCTCATCACTGCTGGGTTCAAAGAGGCACATCCTCTCAGAGCCACCTCAGATCTATAAATATGCTACATTTATATTTTATTTATTTCACTAGAGGCAGATCAAGGCAGGCTTTCCTTCTTGCTAATGGATCCTACACAATGAGACTGACTGGACATCAAAGATGCATAAAAAGAGCTTTGAAATGAGACCATTAATATAATTCCTCTCTTTCTGGTGTCGGACATTTATTTGCAACACATCGTGATGGTAAAATTTGCAGATTTTCAGTCGCCTTAAAGTAAACTTGTCAAAATGTTTGGGGTGTTTCGCAACACGTTTCAAAGACATGGGAGCCGGTCTCACATGAAAACTACATAAAAGGCATTATGGAAGACAATAACGCTTTTACAAAAGACTAATCCTGTATGATTACAGCCTTCAGCTGATACAGTAACTGCACAAGCACAAACACGGCTAATGTAAATCCAAAACCAGCCTCGACACACCTAAGCAAGAAAGACAGCTTTCTGCAAATGGCACGACTGTGTAATCTGACTACAGTGTTATGTATCTGTATCACACGAACAAATATGACTGTAGATTATGAATGAACTGTATCCAGCTTTTTTTTAACAAAGCAGCTCAGGACAGCAGTTCTCCTCCAAGGCATGAGGGAGAAAATGGATACAAGGTAAACTGAAACACTGCAGTGAATATTGTCATTACGTTTAGTCTTGAGGCATTTGGCAAACGTTGTAATCCAGGGTGACTACAATAACAGAACAGACAATGGTTTGGTTTCTAGCTCTAGGACACTTCAACGTGGCACACGGTCGATAAGTTGTCATGGAAACATTTCAAGTTAATGGTTCAACTCTTAACTTCAAACACAAACCAAAAGTTGAATCATTTAAAGCAAAAAAAAAAAAAAAAGGTCATTTTTTTTGTAAATCGATTTCAATTGTAAGTGTGAGAAACTTCACATATAAAAACTTCAAGCGACACACAGGCAAAGAAACCACTCAGAACTTCAGAGTATGTTTCAATCTGACATTCTGCAGTCACATCGTTTCAGGAAAAAAATAAAAAGTGCTTCCTATCGAGGGAAATTACTAAACATCAAAACCCGGCCAAAGAGGTGTCAAGAGCGGCGCTGTAATCTGATTTTGGGTTGGGCCTTTAAGTCAAGTCAAGCCTCTGCTCTATGGAAAACAGCCCTGTCAGGACCTGTGTGGTGGGCCCCCTCTTTGTGTCACTGTCATTTAGCATCTGCACTGGCACGTCAAACAGAATGCCACCCTCACGCTGGCTGCTAGCACCCCGTATGAGACAGGATGCTGAACAAAGGCCCCAGAATGATAGATGATGTTATACAACAGCCACTGTTTTTGTCAGTGAGCGGAGGGGGTCTCCCCATGACACCTACTGATGGATATGATTCTGAAAATTTGTCAGCATGTGAGATGGAGTCATCAGAGAAAGGCAGGCAAAGGAAATGAAAATAAGGAACCTGACAATATCAGCAAACAGTTCAGGGACAGAGGTTAAAGTAATTATCGGTGACATTTTCATTTAAGGGAATGTCAGCTCTGCTGCTTTAACCGTTTGTTTCTAAAATACTAAAAAGTCCAACAGCACGTCACTCACTGCAGCACATAACGTGACGAGGCTTAAGTTTGCAAGAGCAGAGAGAGTTTGTTGAAATTAACTGCGGGGTTAGCAGGAGCAGCGCTGAGACTGAGCAGATGAAGAAAAGACCAGTGCCTAAACAGATCAACAGTAAATCCAAGGAAGCAGATGCCACAGAACTGGACAGGCTTGCAGAGGGAGCTGTGCAAACTCACACAGATCGAGATGCAGAGAAAAGAGAGCACTTTTAGAACCACGCGCTGACACCTCCTCATCAACACCGCACCCCTCCACCACCACCATCACCAGCCGACATATGTATTTCCGGGTGCTGAACATTAAACTCCTGTGTCTTCACTGTGAGCTTCAGCACCCAGAGGGTTCGTGTGTGAGTCATGGCCACTGGCTGGCCTGATACACAATGACAGACCGGGCCTTGGGCAGACGAGAGCAAATGCCATCACGCCACACTCGGCTCACAGCGCTGCAGCACAAAACACAGCCATTAGCTATCTAAGTAGGCAGCTGTGTCTTAGGAGACGAGATGAAAAGAGGGAATTGGCATTTTACCACGGAAACACATCGCTGGGAACTGAGAGAAATGATAAGCCTATCACAGACTTAACAAGAATTTAACTGCAGCAACACCGGCTAGGAAAAATTCCACATTTTTTGTGACAATGCAAGGCTGAGAGACAACCTTGATGTTCTTCACTAGATATCAACCTCAATCTCAAATGAGCTCAACACACCAAAACTAGTTTGGTCTAATGAAATAAGTTGATTCCCCTGCTGGTTACAAATGCAACAAAATCAACATGCTGCCAAGAGCCGGCAGAATAGAAAATCTTTCTGGCGTGTTGAGGCACAACCATGGCCTGACTCAAATACAATCTGTCACAAGCTACACCATCTGAGCTACAATTTATATGTTACAAATCAGTGAAGGAGAAGAAGGAATCAGGAAAATGTATGGAGGCAGCTCCGGTGTTCTGTAGAACAATCCAGGTAAGGTAGAATGAACACATGCTGGTGCACTATGTGAAATCAAATGTCATAACAGAAAATATAATCCCCCCCCAAAAACAACCGCAACGTTTGACACAAAGTAATAACACAGGTATCTGAAACAGATTCAAGGTGTTTGGTGATTCCTCTTAGGCCACAGTGGTATTTCGTTGTTGTCAAGTCAGCCGTCAGACACACTGAGCAGCTTCAGGCAAAACTTAAAAAATATTTATTCAACGTGTTTTGCGGCCGCTGTACTTCTTTACTTTCCATCAATAAAACTCTTTTACCATCGAGAACTTTCAGCTTCCTCACTTAACTCGCTTCCTGCCCATTCTGCACCAGCTGCATGTAAACTCAACATATAAGCTGTGACAAAATCCATCAGGCTTAGGCTCCTGAAAGGATCCTGTTTTTTTTAACATGCTCACAAACACATGCTGCGCTTGGTGTGAAAGGCAGAGGTCAAAGGGCAGCCACAAAAGGAAGCCAAGTGTACTTTGAGTGTGACACACCTGGCAACACTGCGACAGACCTCTAGATGAGTGTGATTAACCCCCTGGCCTGCTTGCTTTGTTTTCTTCTGGCTGCATCTGCTCCAGTGAAGCAGCACAGGCTGCAGAAGTTAATGTACCGGTGAAGAAGGCAGGCCAGCTGCAATCTTTGAAGGTCCAGGAGAGGGGATACGGGAATTCCTTAAGACGAAGACACTGAGAGGAACACGGTGGAAGATGGATCTGTCTGTCTTGGATCACCTTTGCCTGCGCTGCTTCAGAGAGACAGTGGAGCATTTGTGCCAACATGTCAACCGAGGGGGCTGCAGCTTGTAAATAAGACATTAACCTCAGTGTTTACGAAGGAGCAATGTGTTTTTTTCATCGCAAAGTGCTTTTCCATTCTACTGTAGCACACGACCCCCCTATGAGGGGATGGGCGGGTTGCTGAGGCAAAGAGTAATAAAGCGTGTCAGTTTGTTTCCAAGGATAAAAATATTAAATCTTTCCGTTTCTCAGAGACGGGGTCCACTTTCATTTCTCACTGCTTCCTTTGCCTCTCTAACCAACTGGAGAGGATAAAAAAATGTTTTCTGTCGACATTTGTGCCAGGGAAAATCAATCTATTAGCTATAAGCGCTGAGATAAGTCGCTTTCTCATTATGTGGAGAGGAGCTGCACACTGATGCACTTACTCGTGCACACAATGAGGTCAGCACGTGACCCCCCTCCGGTGCTGGGTACAAACACATCCCTTCTGCAGAGCTCTGGGTGAAGCGTTAAGGACCATCTGACTGAATCCTTAACATGATGCTGTCCTGACACATCGCATTGGAAAACACAGAACTGTGTGTGTGTGTGTGTGTGTGTGTGTGTGTGTGTGTGTGTGTTGCTAAAAATACTTCCACACATGCAAGCATACTCTGGAGGACTGGACAGTATAGTAGTGCCTCACCGTGCTGTGTGTGTGTGTGTGTGAGGCGACTTTGCATGAAAGGGAAGCCTGCACACACTCCATTGTAATGCATGAGTTGAGGCCACGCTGCCTGAGCTCATTCAGGCTCACGGACGTGTTCATTTCCTCCAATACTTAAAACATATAATAGGAGGAGGAGGAGCAAATAGCTTTGCACTAATAAATCACAGAGCAGAAAGGTTACACATTTCTAAATGGATCCTTTTTTATTCATCTTGCTGGGATTTTTTCCTGCTCAGTCTTTGATTTATAGCACATCAACTGCCTGTTGAGTTTTGAAGGCTCGTTGATTCATACGAGGCTGACAGCTCCTGACAGTATTCTATAAATATTAATCATAAATCTAAGGTTTGAGTCGTGATGGTGAATAATCTGAAAGACATAACCAGTCCAGAATATTAATTAACTAAATTTAATTAATCCTCTGAATAAACTAGTACAGGAAGTCGCCATGGCTACATTACCTAAATTGAGAGCACGGGCATGAGCAACGTGATGATGTTTCCAGTTCTGCAAACATAGCTGCGTCACAATATGTATATTAATTCTGCGTGCAGCTTTTAACATTTAATTAAACCTTTGTTTAACCAGAGGAATCATCTGAGGACAAAATCTGATTTACAATAATGATTTGGAAATTTTGCAAAGGCGAACTAAGCCTCCATATTCGGGCATAAAACCTGTGGGAGCGGGTCTTACACTCGTGGAAAGATTGAGAAATAATCGACAATTATGTGGATTCAAATAAACTCGCGTTATCATGAAACAGTAATGCCTGTAATCCTCTCGTTATTCATAAAGTCGACTTTCTCATCCACCGCATGGAAATCAGCAGCGTCTACATCGAGGCGAACTAAACAAATGAGTCTACAAGTACACACGCAACACAAAGAGCTTATTCATGCCTGGGAGATCCAGCTAACCGCCCTTAAAATATCTTTAGTTCAAAATACAACACATCCTTTAATGGCAGTTTTCGTTGGTTTCGTCTTAAATTTTCTGCAGGCTTTTCAAATTAAAAGAAAAAAAAACGTCAGATGAGAATTCAGTTCAAGGTGTGTGGGAAGGTAAACCTCAAAGGCACATAGATAAGCCTTTCATTCCTGGCCTTTGTTTATCTCGCAGGGAATTTTAAAAGGATATCATTCATTATTCAGACTGTATTCGCGGCGTACAGACTCTCAGCCGCGCTTAGTTCTGGAGACGCTCTTTGTATAAATGTTAAATAAACCAGACCTTTGCTCCAGGGATTACCTTCCAAATGCATCATTCCCATACTCAATAGAGAGATCCTCCACAATAGGCCTATACCATTACACCATCATCCAAATGACAGGGTGTTTGGTACAACCCTGTTTGATAAAGTGCTAAAAACTGCTAATCCACCCATCACTTTCCCATTTGTTCCCAAACACCACCACTCTTCCACCACTCCTCAAACATAGTACCATGTGGCCATTTTCACAGGCGGCTGTACTTAACCAGTTCCTCCTGCTGTGCTTGCTGTGCTTAGTTATTTTGATCTGGTGGTGATTGTGACTGAAGATGTCTAACTGTGTTCCAGCTCTCTCCTGAAACATATCAAGAAATCTGCTGTTTCCTGTGTTTACCCTTGGCAGAGGTGCTCCGACTGTCAGTGATTGCGAGTCAAAGGGCAATGTTTTGACGATTTAATGCAGTGCAGAGGAATCATGAAAATGACTGCCTCTTGTTTGAGCTGCAAACCATTAAGATGTGCACAGTACTGCTGCAAATACTGCTGATTTTTAGTTTTGTTTTTCCTCTGGATTTGGGAATCGATACGATAAACTTCTAGAGGGAGTGCGAGCCCACAATCTATCCAATTATTTCACAAATATATACTTTTTAGAGCAAGAGTAATCCAGGGACCGGGCCTGATTTTCACACTTCACGAGCAAATCATCTCCAATCATATGTGAGAATAAACACATCAGCAAATGTTACAGGGCTCACTACCCTGACGTGTTTAGGTTTACAGAAAGTTATAAGCTAGAGGGTACAAACAAGCTGGGTGAGTCAATTATCCCATACAGTCAAATAAAGCACACCAGTGAAGCGCCTATGCCTGAATAAACCGCAGTGTCTTAATCTACGTGGTAAGTAGTTGTATTCTCAGATGACAACGAGTTTCTGCTTGATGGATTCTTTGAGCTCAAAGCGTGAAAAGCAGTTGGATATCAAAAGTCCCCTGACGCTCATCCACCAATGATCAATTTCCCATCCTCCATCCTCTAGCCTGCCCTCGCACATCAGCATCAATCCAACACACGTAAATACAGTGAGTGGCCTAATGCATTTTCTCCTCCAGGGATTCTACAGACCAAAATGGCACCACGGAGGTAAATAAATATATATTCCGGTGAGCAGTGGAGTGGATTGCATTCTGTTGAATAGTGAACAACCTTTCTTTCCCCCTCTTCTGTCCATGAAAATGGAACGAAATTGTTTTTTAGTTCAGGCGTCTGAGCATAAACAGTCATGGTCACGGCTGCAGAGGAGAGTCCAGAGCTGGATGATACTATAGCGTTAAAGCTCAGTTCAAATGAGGAGAGAGGAGGCAGTCGTCCCTTGTTAAACAAATCAAAAAGGCACCACTGCATAGTCAGCATGTGCACTTGAGGAGCAGTAATTAGAGTCCTCCTTTAGCGTGGCCTCCATTCAAACTGCAATCAGGAGTTTGGCACAACACGGACTATGAAAATCACTCCAGCTAACTAGGTCCATCAGAGTCCTTCACCATGACATAATCCTCTGGAAAGACAGTTGATTTCTCTCGCTGCAGCGGTTCATGTCAAGATATAAACGTGTTGCCCCCTTTGGCAATGACAGGAAGGACACTGAACAACATTCAACACAGCTGAAGGGGCACATGGATGAAACTTTTCACAGAATAACTTCATACGATTTGATTAATCTCTCCGAGCACATAATCTAGTGTGCTGCCCACAGAGCGAGGCAGTTCTCACCCCACCTCTGCACAGCAGCAGCTGGATAAGCTGCGATAGGACGAAGGGCATCGTGGCAGATACAACACATCCAGCCCTCGACATCGTGACCTTGACTGGAGAGCAGCCTGACAGACGGTCTCTCTATCTTTTCACACTGCTGAAAAGGGCCCGGTCCAATTACAGGCTCTGGGTACATTGTCTTGTTAACTCCAGCTCCGACTGTACATTTGGGCAGCTCGGAGATCAAGCACTCGCTGGAGTTTAAATTGACAGAGCTACCTTTCCTGCTGTCACAGCCTCCTGTGTTACACTGTCACAGGCGGGTGATGGAGGAGCAAAATAAGCTGTCTGAGGCATCTATGCAGATAGTGACGGCATCAAAGTCGCCGGATTCTGACAGCCTTCGTAGGAGGTCTGACTTGTTAAGCAATCTAGTAGAAACACACAGTAACACAGACATCACCATGTTGTAGAATTTCATGGAGGAGGTGTACACCTGCCCCTGTGGCTTAATCTGTCTGCCATGACTTGTTGACTACAGACAAACACACATTAACACATACTAAAGGGGGGCAGCAGTAGCTCTATAGGAATTTAGCTTGGGGGACCCCTAACTGCTCCCAGGGGGCCACTATGTGTGGCTGCCCATCACTCTTCCATCTCTCCACATTTGCATGTCTATGAACCCTTTGTGTGTGTGTGTGGGTGTATTTTGGCTAAAAACTTAAGGGAGGGATCAATAAAGTATCTATTCTTTTATTCTAAAGCTACAGGATCCTGCAGCTACAGTAGCGGTGGTAATAGTTAGGTTTAGAGATCATTTATTGATGATTTCATGAAGTAAAAATATGAAACATTTTCTGTTTCCAGTTTCTCAGAAGTGAGGATTCGCAACTCTGATAATTGTAAATTGAACATCTTTAGATTTTAGTCCGTCGGCTGAACAAAACGCAATTTGAGGAGATCACCTTGGGCTCTTGCAATTGTGATGGACATTTCTCATTATGTTCTCACATTTTATAGATCAAACAATTTGGAAAAAAAGCATTAAATAATGATTGAAATAATCTTTAGTTGCATCTCAAGAGTGAAATAAACCTACGTGCCTCAACTAAACGGTATCAAACACGTCATGTTCGCCTCGGTGGAACATCCAGTGGCTTCGCTGTGAACCTGAAAGTGGAAACGGTTGCAGCTCAGCGACACGGCGAAGACAGCAGCTGCATTTGATCCAAACTCCACCAGATTACTAATGAGATATTGACCTATAAATGGCACTTCAGAAATGACAGCTACCAATATTGACCTTTAAAACAGGAGTAAATACAAAGAGTATCTCCCCACAGCTCAGCACTGTGCACGTGCCAGAAGTCAATAACAAGACTCTATTAGAGCCTTTTAAGCAAAAGATTCTCCTGGAATAAAATGCCACATTTACTGTAGTTACTTGGTCAAATGATGCTGTGGAACAAGCATGGAATATTTGCATGCTTAAACAACACACGGGGCAGGCTTGACACGAGCGCAGCTGACAGACTGAAGAGCAAGAGACGACCTAGCCGCGCGTACCGCGCTTCTGAAATACGCCTGAGTGTTAATTGGAAACACAGCGCAACTGCTTCCTCGCTGAGGCGTGTCATTGGAAAGGAAATAAGCAGGAGCAGCAAAATATACAAAGACGCTCGTGAGGATAAAGGAACAGCGCTCAGTATGATCGGAGCAGGCAGATGAGACGATGCTAAATACGCATCTGACTGAGGCAACACAGTCATCTTAACACAGACAAATAGCCTTTTTGTCTGAAAAGTGTCCTCATGGCAGAAATGCAATGTGTCATTTGTAATATTCATGAAGCTTTTTTTTCTCTGGACTCACAAGAATTATGTCTGTATGTGAAGAAGTTCCATCTTTTTATTATTCTAGCTTGCCGTCTTTATTTCCATGTTTCCGGATACGTTGAGGGATTAACATGTGCTTTAAGAGAACCTCCCAGGGCCCATCATATATCCTGAAAGGTTGATGTTGTGGCGATATGTTTTGATGTTTTACTGCCGGACTAAATTTATTTTTCACTGGGAGAATCTGACTGCATCTGTTTTTAGATGTATCATACAGGTGTACTGTAGCCAGATGAGTATCTCATGACATAGCTCCGGTGCCCCTATGACTGTCCAACACCCTACCCCCATTCCCTGACCTCTATTTCCTTGTTGGTCAGTGGAAAGCAAATCCGAAAAGCCTCCCAGCATCTCCATGGCGACGGGCCTCAGTCGAGCAGATGGCCTCAGTGTGCCGCGCGGCAATTAAAGAGGGAGCGACGAGCAGGGGGGGAAAGAAAGTGGGTCAGGATCAGGGGGAGAGCAGGGCCGGCAACGTGAAGCTGCCTCTGCCTGGGGCCTGCGCATGGACGTTTGCACACACACACACACACACACATACACGGGTGTATTCACGCCTCAGTGCACTCTTTCCCGGGTCTTCCTAGCAAAAACAAATACCCGCCCCACGCCAGTCACGAAGCGTCAGCAGTGCGAGAATGAAAAGAGGGGTTAGGGCGACAGGGGAAGTGCGGCGTACAACAAACTGCCCCCAAAACTCACACAGCCAATCTCTCGGTGAGGAGTCAGAGAACCGTCCACCAGAATTGCATGGGCAAATCCCACACCCAATCAGTGGGATTAACCCTTTAAATCCCATATAACGACATACAGACTCAGCCTCCTGTTATTTGGATTACTTCCACTGGAGCGCCACTCACTCTGGCAGAAATTGCTTCTTCTTTTTTTCGGCTTAACCAAAATTTGACAAACAGCGGGGATGAAACACACCCTTGGCGATGTGGGCCAAATCCAATCAGTTTCATCCCCCCCAACCCAACCACTTTCCTCACATATTGAGCTGTCTGTTGAAACATGGGACTTCTATTTAATCTTGACTCGGACCCACTTGTTCAAAAAGATCTGATTGAGCTTGTGAATCGCTCATTACTCAAATTAAGAAAGGGCTTTAATTAAACGACTTTAGCAGACAATATGATATTTAGCACATTACAGAGCCTTTAATTAAATTCACTGTTTTATGCATCACGATATTCTCACAATTATGCAACATGCAAAGCGCTTGTTTGAAGATAGCTTTAATGGACAATATGAGTTGGTATTGAGGGGAGGGGGGTGTCCACTGGCTACCCGCACAGAAAGAGAATAAAGGACTAATGAGCTGGAAAAAATTGAATGAACTTTTATTTGCACAAGTCTTTTCTTCCAGCCAGCCACCCCAATGTGCCCAAAACGAACTTCAGCCAAGAATACTATTTCAAGGCGAACTGGAATCACCCTTGGAACATTGCCTCATTCAAGAACAGCACGACCCTCTGCAAACTCCCGTCCCCTGCAGGGTCCGCGTGTAAGTCTCTATTTCCTCTTTACATTTAGACTGTTATTTTACCTTGCTGATTTTTTTCTCTCTCTACGACTTATGAAAGAAGGTAAAATCCTTGAACCCATTCTGCAGAACAATTTGGATCTTGGCATCCCGTAAGGTACGAGACTGCAGACCGTAAGAGGGAAGGTATTTTAAGGGTTTTGCTGCGGTATTAAACAGCCACTATATCAAGTTTCTCATTCCAACATTTGTTCCTCTTTAGCTTCTATTTTGAGTTTCATAATGCTGACAAAGGAGGTACACGGTGCCGGGAACAACTGCAAGCCCCTGCATCCATCTGAGATAAATATTTACGATGTTTGTGCTCTACGTGAACAGAACATATGGTTGAAAGTGGGGGAAGAAATTCACCTCAGATACATCAACGGATGCAGGAAAATGCGCTGCTCCTTCACACAAATGTGAGACTGTAAGCTATGTGGGAGCAGGGTCAGGTAGTGGGTGTTGATGTGGCCACTCTTTTCTGCATAACTTATCATTATACAAATGTTGTAACTCATATGTGGACACGTGGGCGGGAAAGGGGAGGGGGACCCTTGACCCCCAAACCTTCTGTTTCTCTGGCCTGACGTGACATTTGGCACGGCTCAACTGTCGATTGCTGTGAACTACAAAATGGCCCTGCTTGATTCCTTCACTGGTATCAAAGCCCTCTCCAGATTCCTGACTGGTTAATTCCACTTGCAAACCCGTAGCCAAGCAAGACGTGTGCTGCCAGAGTGGGAGCTCCCATGTGGAAAACCCTGGCAAAGTTATTCAGCTGGAAGAGGCAAGAGAAGTAAGGAGGAGGGGCGAGGTGGGTGGGGGGTATGGCAGGCATTTTATATGCAGTTATTCTGCATTGGAAATGATTATCTTCAGGGGAAATAGTAAAATGTAACCCAAACTAAACGCCAGCTGGAAGTCAGACTGAGGTCAACTAGACCTGCGTTGTTCTCTAACCTTAAACAAAGGTTTCCTGTTTTCTAAACTTAACCACAACTCAGCTTTCCTTAGCTCAGCTTGCTCCTGACTTAAAACCTCTGCGTTACTTGCCATGTGCTGCTCCAACAAGGAGATCAACTGAAAAAAACATTATCAGAGAACATTCTTGCAAATCTGGAAATGCGATCATGCTGCTGATACTTTGAAGAACAATGTTCACCGGGAGACATTTTACCGTCCTCTCCAAAAATAATAAATTAGATGAATGCAAAGCAGCTGCAAAAGAACATAATCTGTAGAAGACAGTGGAGCCTGAACGATAGCACAGAAATACTGTTATCACTGTTCATGTTTCCAAACAGAGCGACAGAAAGTGAACTGCTGCATTTATCCTTCATGTTATTTGATAGAAGTTTATTTAAATAATGTTTTTAATGTTTGTGATCTGATATTTGCTTCTTTATGTCATTTGTTGGCATAAAAAGCTACAAACATCAGCTGATATCATTGAAGAGACATATATTTTCGGATTTAAATATCGACCTCACTCATACATTGGAGTCTCTCAGAGATACAAAGGATGGTAGAGGACAGACAGGCAGTTCCTCATGCAGAGACTCAGCCCCCAAAAACAATGCTTCGGGGATCCTGCACCAGCCTGATGTGCACTTTCAGTGATGGAGACCTCGAGTGTGGTGGGTACATGCTCATCTTCCATTTATGAGTATGAGTCCCTTTGGTCCATGTTCATATACTCTTCTCCTATAAATGTCAGGTATGAAAAGAACAGGAGTGAATGCATGTTCCCCTCGTATTCCTTTACTGCCTCGTGATGTGCTGCATTTATGATATACTGTAGTGCACTGCGTTAAGAGGAGTAATATACTTTAAGCACTGCACAGCCATACCCGACTGCCTTACTTTTACACAAGTCTAGTTTAAATTAGTGCAGCGCTGACAGGGGCTCCAGATAAAGAGATAAACAGAGGCCCTTTCCTCGCTCTGAGGTGGAGGTTAGTGTTTACATTACTCACACCCCCACCTCTCTTTCACACATGCTTAAATCTACTGATAGTCATGCGTTGTGGTGTCAATTAAAAGCAGAGAGGGCATACAGGAAGCGGGCGGAGGCCATTTGGCACACCTAACTTTGTGAAAACAATGCAACATTGGAGTGAAATTCAGCCAGGCTTGAAACAGGGGAATCAATAGCAGACTACATTAGTTGCTTTGGCATAGACCCTACAAACAAAATGGAAGGATCAATGCCAAACTGCAGGCCATCCCCGTGTTTATCTTAATCTCTTTCACAGCAAACTTGAACCATGTGTGCTTCAAAAAAAATGGACAAAACAGAGAATTTCAACCACTCATGTAGGTTGACCTCAATCTCAGTGTAATGACAAGCTTTGAGAAACTATGGTGTCAGCTGTGGCGCAGGTGGAGTGAGAGAAAAAATGAAAGATTCTCAGTAATGTTGGATTATATTCCGCTGAAATCCTTCTGAATTGTGCAATTATCTTAACAGTCGATCGCAGCGGGGTGTGATGCAAACATGAATGAAAGGCACACGCTGAGAGAAATGTGACAGACACAGAGCTGACCTGCTATCAGTCATATTTTGCTAGTCTGTCTGCACAGGACGAGGGCACTAAGTAGCTTTGCACCAAGCTGCAGCGCACTGAAAGCTTAGCTATATGTCAGGGAGAATAAATAAACCTGTGTTTGTGTTTTCTAAGCAGCACCCCCTCTCCCCCCCTTATACCACCACCACCACCACCACCGCTGCTGCTGCTACCGCTGCTGCTGATGCTGCCCTCCCTTCACCCACTCCCATTTACAACCCCGCTGGTGCTTTGAAGCACAGTCAGCTCCCGGAGAGATATCAGTGCAGAATATTAAATGAGCGAACACCATCACTCATTAAAAAGGGAAACATTTCATGAAACAAACCCCCTTTTGTATCAAGTGCTAACCAAGCCGAGTCTCAGCAAGCGCCGTCCTCAAAGGCAGAGCGGGGAGACAGGAGAGGGAGGAAAGGGGAGAAGAGAGATAAGGAGGTTGGGGAGGTGGTGGTGGGTGGGGGGGTAAGTTTGTCGAAAGCAAAAGAGAAAAATGTAAAGTTCTGGCAGGAGATCAGCTCTGAGCGCCGTGAATACCCCGGGTGCTGTGTCACAATGATGGAAATTTCAATAGTACTTTGATTCTGAACATTTCCGTAACGAGAGATTGAAAGTGCTGCTAAATTTTAGAAATGTTCGATACTTTCATTCGAATGTGCTCTGCAAGCTAATATTCCATTTCAGCTTCAACCCTGGAGGGTATTTATCAGCGGATGGCATGTGCAGTGGGTGAGCTGGAAGGCTTGTAATGGGATTGACAGATATGGTTTTTGAAGGCGCTACGGATGTTTTCAGTCAGAAGTTGGGAGATAGTTTGTGCAAATATTCAATGTTTTATAAGTTGACCTGCTTTTGGGGTCACAAATTTAGAAAAAATGTCAGACTTTGCAGGATGGAAAAGAAGTACTCATCAGTCAAGTGTCAAAAATACAAGAAATCTATGAAACCAAGAATAACACGGCTACTTAAAGCAGATGGAAGGAAACTTTGGAAAACAGTACTGACTTTGAAAAATGAATCATTCTTAAATTTATTGAGCTGTTACACTATATTACTTCTTAACAGTGGGATTATAAAAAAAGTGGCAAAGAACAACATCAGAAAGACAGTTTTGTCAGGCAGAAACTTCCATGAAATATTAAATCTGAGGATACTGGCCCAACACATCAGCTCGCTGATATATCGTTCTGACCCAGGACAGTAAGAGACGGAGCTGCAGGCCAGCTCTTGTCAACAGACTGCACGAGTCAGCACAAAATTTTACTGAGTCAAACAGCAGAAAACATGGCAGCTGCATCAACTAGTCCATCAAGTTTTAAAATGAATCCCAGCCTATTTCAAGTGGTTCAAAGTAGAGCCGCGAGCCGCTTACAGAGCGCTAAGACGAGCATACGGCCAAAACCTCAGAGCTAATCGCGCCTGCCAGGTAACTGTAAAATTCACTGTTTCTCTGACGTCGCGTCGTGTTGTTCTGTAGCACTGGCATGAAAATTCAGCCACCGTGATGAGTTTTGTATTTCTAGTTTCCAGGCCGAACTTTCCTCTTTATCCTCAGACTCTCCAGGTTGTTCACTGAATGGTTATCAGGACTCCTTTGCTCCTTAATGGAGGCACATCAGCCCAACTGCCTGCACTGATCAGATCTGCTTTATTTTAAGAGGCATACAGCTTTAGCAGGAAGACCAGGAATCATCCACTCTCTCAATCCCAGATCAGCTCGTGACTAAATGCCCCAGATGTAAACCCGAGCACAATGAGCAAAGAATGGTGTTCCCATATGGTTTCTTTTTTAACTGGCAAAGCAGAAAATACGAGACAACTGCATAAAAATATTTAAATGATCTATTAAAAGTAAAAAAAAACACAGGGGTAGATGCAGTTCCTGCAAAGGAATAAATATCATTTGTCTTTAAGCAAAATGACTGATTACAGGTCGTAACTATAGTAACTGAGCACCGAGGAAGAAATAGTGCAAAGAAACTCTGCAAGCTATCGGCGTGCCAAGACAGTGTCACATAAAAACAGTGCAGACTGCGAGGATCCCTCCAACATGTGAGATTATTTACTTTTTCTTCAGAGAAGATTTACATCAACCCAGGAACCATAATAAGCCTCGTATCCGCAGATGCTGGAACAGCTATCTGAAAAACGGCAAGGAAAATATGGAACAAGTGAACAAATAAGTCAATGCCATTCTCATTCTCAAGAGCAGAACAGGATTTTAACCATTTAATCCCCCGACAAGGATCGGCTAAACAGAAAGTAAAAAGACTCGACAGATTAATGCCAAATCAGAAAAGCTCAGGGCGAGATTTGATCCCCATTATTGATTTCCTTTTTCCTTACTTTGCTGATTCTGCGATTTGAGTTGAAACAGAGAAGAATTTCAAGGATTTAAAGCAACAAAAATTGCAGCTGCCGCCTGCTGATAAACGTGTTTTCCATCCTGATCCAACACGGTGACTGCAGGAGAGGACACCTAACAGACACTTTACACCAAAATAACAACCAAATGAAAACACTGCATCTGATACCGAACTGCATGTTCTGACAAAACAAGCTATCTGGTAACCTTAGACAGCCGGTGTCTGGGACAAACATTATTTGTGATATTTGACTAAACTCCCCCGAAAATAGCTTCATTGTGACGGGGAGATCAGATCCAACCTATTTCATCACCACAGAGACATGCAGAGGAGCCATAAGCTCCCCACTCAAAGCCTTGAGACATCCATTTCATTATCATGACTAAAATTCTGCATCTAGACTCCAAACAACAGGAGAGGCAAACTTAATTTGACATTCATTCAGTCTTGTGCACTCTCCCGCACACAAAGAACACTCCATTTTGTCATAACCTTTCCATTAGTTGGGTTCAGTACCTATCGTCATGTTTTATTCATCTATTTTGGGATACACGGCCTTCATGCAGAGACCACAGGGGCTGGAAACATGCATCAGGAACTTCAAATGTGCTTCTTAGCTCAACTGTGCAGTGGTGTATGGAACCAAACTCGGCTAATTCAAATATTTTGCCAAAGAAAAAGAAAAGTGACTTGTTTGAGAGCAGCCCCTGATATTAATGAAGGGCCACTTCATTTCCAAAATCATAGCAGACCAAAAAAGGCATTCCACGCTGTGTTCTGAGAAGGATTTGCTAAAGAGCTGACAGCAGAACCACAATGAGCTAAATGCTCAAAGAGATGAAGTTGAGTAGCCAAGTGCCTCCATTAGTTCCTATGGCAAAAAGCGAGGCTTAATCTCCTGTCAGCTTCCCTCAAGCTAGTCTCCAAGGACTCTGAGTTCTCTCTCTCCCTCTTCCTTCCATCCATCACCTCAGCGGGGACCAAAGGGAGACTCCCCAAAGGAGTGAAGATCAGAGCAATTTGCATTCACGCTCGAACCATCAAGGCCCAACAATCCCATCGTGACTCTCTCCGTTTGACTATATCTAAACTGAACTGTCATCCGGGTGAAATGCGAAATGCCACGGAGCAGCAATTATAGTTTTCTTCAAGAGAGGGAAGAAATTAGCCAAGTCAAAATGATAATTATACCGTTCCAAAAGCGGGTTGCAGTATTTGTTCCGTGAGTCATCTGAGGAAACATTTCTGGCCTACACCTATTTCAACACTCTCAGCTGTCCTCAGACCCCCTAACTGTTCAATCAATCCAGCCGAAATATAAGTGACATTTCATACACAAAGGTAGAATACAGCATGCCGCAAATGAGTGTGAAAAGCAAGCACACACACACACACACACACACACACCATAACAGCACAGCATGCGACTGTTTTTCACAAGTCAAAATGAACTTTCAGGCTTTGGTGACAAGCTCGTGTATAGAAATCAGGCAGTTAGCTGAGCAATTAACCCTAAAGAGTTGAAACAATAAAGCTGTCTATCAACGCCAAACAGGAAGTATCACCTGCCGTTCACAACTCTTGCGGGACGCCACGTGAGAATCAAACAGCAAATCGACACAGTTAAAGGGCAGTGACACACATGCCGGCGCAGCTGTGATATTAGCACAGAAGCTTCCGAGCACACATTCAAGAAAACTCGTGAGAGAAATGACAGACAGAAGTGAACAACAGGGGTCTCTCAGCTGAATGATTCGAGCTCGCAAAGCTGCCAAGTTATTACAAAGATTATAATTCAGAGCTACACAATTTCCCTTCCTGAAGAATAGTACATTCAAAGTTGATGCTTGTCCACCATTCAGCGTTCATTTCCCAAATGTTTAATCCAACTAAGATGAGGAATTAGAGCTGGAAAATCTCCTTATCCCACCGCTGAGAGTGATATCTATATGGGCTCCTACAGCAACGAGGACCCGAGGATGGAGCCAAGCCATAAACAACCACCTGGCTGCTAGCTCAATTCACACTCAATTAAATATCAGTCTGGAATACAGCAGAGACCGAGCGCTAATATAAGAAAGCAGCAACAGAGCTGCTGTTATTATTCACAGATCCATTATTCTCAATGTTCCTTTTTGATAATCTATTTGGCGAGCGGTGCGGAATATTTTCTGTTTATGAATTTGGCAGTCTTCTGTTTTCTACAAATGGTTATTACAATGACAAGCACAAATGGCTTTCCCTAATGGATAACTGCAACAGGGTCGGCTGCTGCTGCTGCTGCTTGCATTTGTTCAAACCGTTCCCCCACTTGTTTGTGCCTGGGTAATGAGGGAAGAGTCTGGAACATGTTGTATATCAATCAGGCCATCAAAGAAAGTGGGCATTTATGGCAACGCCCTTTAACCTCAGGGTGAAAGACCAAATTCTTGTTTTTGCATGTCAAAAGAAACGAGCCCAAACAACTGCTGAAATAAAAACATTTCCAAGCCCTTCCCTTCATGAAGACGTCTTAAAGAATGATTTATGCAGTCCCTTTGGTTTTAAATAAACTAAAGCAGTTAAAGTGCATTCATGAGACGTTTAATTAGTCTTCTTCTTCCTGTTTTGCTCCAATGAGACATTTCCAGGACGCTCCAAGTGCAATTTTTGAGACGTTTTGCTCTCCCTTGATTGAACAGCTTCAAAAGACTTCCACCGTCGAATCCCAAGGGAACCAGTTAATCCTGATCTTCTCCACGAGCAAAGGGATCATCTCAATGTAAATCAGACAGAGCTTTTGATCAAAGTATTCAATCAGTCTTAAACACATGACGCCATAAGGAGGCTTGCAGCGAACAAGGTCAACATCTCGGTTGTTCTCGAGCTCCAGGGGAGGTGCGAAAGAAAACAACCCAGATGTGACGAAATGTTCGACTTTTTACAGTCATTAGACCGGGAAAGATCACCAGAGCAAGATCATCAAAAAACCACCACCACCAGAGAGAGGATGAGCTCATTCAAAACACGACGTGACATTTCTTGACCACACTTGACCCTCCTTTCTCTCAAACAGGGGCGCCAGACAGAATCTCCCCGCCCAAGACGTAAACAAACCTGTTAACTATCAGCTAATCCTTAAGACCCACTCTGCGTAATGGATCACACGCAAACAGTGACACATACACACACGTTGACTTGTTTTGTTTTCCAATTCCGGGTTGTCAGTATGAGTAGAGTAATGATGCCCCTTCCAGGAGTCACACTTATTAAGCATGCCTTTCAAATAATTAGGGAAGCTTTAATGTCAGGATGATCAATGTCAAATTATTCTTCCATTTAACAACCAACAGTGTTTCCCACAAATGCCTCCTGCTCTGCCCAAAACACACACACACACACACACACACACTCACACACCCTATCTCTGTGTGTGTCTTCTACAATCTATTATGCATTCAGGACAATTTCTCAGAGAATGACTGGAGCCAAGACAAATGTCACCACATCCTGACTCACTCCTCCACAGAAAATATGGCCGACAATAAAAACAACAAAAGAAGCCTGTGGGTTTAATTCTCAGATTAAGATGAAGGATTAAAATCTAATTATTGACAATGTCCATGCCAACAGACAGGTTTCAATTATCATGCAGGAGCACTCTGTGGCTCAGAGTTGCCATTACAATGAGATATTGGAAAACTTGTGAGACTGCTGGCCCTGCACGGTTCGCACACATCGCCATCTGCCTGCTGTCCGGGTAACTTCATTATTTTTTGCCTCTATGTAAGTATTCTGCAGCCGTTTGGTGCGGCTCGGATAGTGAGACTTTCCAATATATCCTCTTATATGCACATCATGTTGCAAAACACAAACCACATCGATCCACCCAAATCGGTGCATTAATCAAGTCTGTTATTGCAAAACGTCACGCAGCATGCGCACAAACACGCGCACACACACACACAAACACACACACACACACACACACACACAGAGGGACGTGATGGTAAAATGAGGCAGATGCTTCTCAGTCTTAATTTGTGCGGCTTACCTTGGACGTGCAGCGCTAACAGCAGTATCCATATCCCCACACACATCGCCATGGCTCCTCAACTATCCGGATCTTCTCTGATAATCTGAGAGTGGATGAACAGGGCTCACTCGAGACGACAAAGACCAAGCATGTAACTTCTGCAAATCCCACTTCGGCCACGAACTAGTAGTCTACCTCTCCCTCGCCGTGCAGTACGGAGACTTTGGTGAAACTAGAGGAGATCGGCTGCGCGCGTCTCCAAAAACCAAAGCATCAATTTCACGTCTTGCGGCGGATCCCGACTTTGCACTAAAGTAGAACCTGGTTCGTGGTTCTCCTTAAACGAGATCCAGGCGGCTGCGGATTTGTCCCGTTTTGTAGGTGATGGAGTCTTTGAGGAGAGAAAGGAGAGTTGTTATCAGGGTAGCTCTTCTAGTTTAAACCATCGAGCCTTTGTTGCTCCATCCACCGCAGCGGCTGCAGGACTCTCTCTCTCTCTCTCTCTCTCGCTCTCTCTCTCTCGCTCTCTCTCTGTCTCTCCCCCCTTCCAGGATTGTGGATCAGAGGTAAAGTGGGCGGGAGGTGCTCGATCGATGCTGCGCTGGGAAGTTTCCAACACTTGGAGAGTTCCTCCAAAGGAAACGTCGCCCTTTATTGTTGTCTTCCTATTGAGCCAGCACCGAACAGATAGAGATAATCTGCTTGGCACCGTCCTCTTCTAGTTCCTCAAGTTCCCGGTTGTCCCTGATCTGCAGCCACACAGCCAGCCGGAGAGCTGAGCACACCAGGGCCGGTGAAGTTGTTGTAACTCTGGAAATGGTGGGTGATGTGCAACCCCCTCTTTTTTTTTTTTTTTTTTTTTTTTTTTTTCGGTTGGATGAAATACACTGAGGCTTTATCCCGCTATGCGCACCGCCCCGCTGATCTGCCACCACACTGTGTTACTGACTATCGCTGACGCTTTGGGAGAGATCGGGATCGGGTGACGTTGTGAGAGGGAGGAGCCTGGATTGTCCTGCAAAAAAGCAAAAGCGTCGCCTGGGAAAAAAAAAAAAAAAAAAAAAAAAAGAAAAACTACAGCAGCAGCCTGGTGGTGGCCACCACACACACACACACACACACACACACACACACACAGACAGACAGACAGACGGGTGACTCAAACTTTTCTTGCACGTCGATCGTTAGAAAGAGTCGTTCGCAGCAGAAGGTGACAGTTCAGTTGTGTTTCAGGAGGCTGATCCGTCGAGCACAGCAGAGACAGGGTGGGGATGTGAAAAGAGGACACAAGCTTGTGGAGGCATGCTGAAGTGAAATGTCACCCATATGTTGAAATCCCACAAAACGAGAGAAACTAAAACTGATGGCTGTGGTGTGTGTGTGTCCGTGTGTGACCTCATGATGTCTGAAACACATACACTCATAGTTCAGTTTTACCAATTTTACTCCCAAACACAAAATCTCCAAGTATAAACCATATATAAGACGGATAGATGGATATTTTATTGATCCAACAAACATATATAAAAAATATATTTAAAAAAATGCAAATTTGGAGGCTCCATGCTGGTCTTGAACCGGCCTCCCTCTGGTTCCCAATGAATGATGCTGGTGAGGCTCATGCAAAACAAACAGCAACATTCATAGAATTATTACAGTATTTCTCAGATGTAGGACACCTTAACGGATCGCCTCAACACACCCTGCAGCCAGGGAGGTGAAAAAGGGCCCTCACACGACTAGATTCCACAGAGACACTGGGATGAATGGTGTGGTTGTGGAGAGGCGCCCAAATGTTGTGCTACACCCCTGCTTGCAGCACCCCAGACCTCATGAGAACCACAAGTTTAACAAATACGTCAGGGTGGGGCAGCCAAAGATAAAATATGATCCGAATAGTCATCCTTCCTCCAGGGGAAGAATTTCTTAAGATGATCTCAGAGGCAGAAAAAAATAATCTTCATCTTCAGCTATATATTTGAGTGTGTGTTTCCTTCCTCCTCCACCCTTCAGCCAGTTTATCCTTTTCTCCAGAAGTAACCCAACAGGATCAGTCCTGTGAAGGTGCTGCCTGTAAATGAATGGGAGGATGCATGTGATAACACTTCCCTCTTGTGGACAGTACTTCTTCAGATAATTACAATGGTCCAGGAGCGAGATGCTTCATACTGCACAGTGGATTGGGTTGTTTGGAGTTTGCAGGTTTGCATGTGGTCAGAATGCTGTCTTTAGTCATGATTTACTATCAGCCGCACAGAGTTATCTGCTAAGCAGCAAGAAAAATTACCTGGTGTGACAAAACAGCACCGGGCCAATTGGTTATTAGGGTCAGCGTGGTGTTTGGTGGCACGGCAACATAAATCAAACTGTATAGCGCGGGAAACCACACACGGCACGCACAATCCTTTCTACGTGAAGGATGTGCAGTTAATAAACATGCCTGTAATCCTGTTAAATGCAATAAATGTAGACTGGTGCATTCTGGGAGCACACAGATAAGCTCAAGACTTGACATTTTGTTTTGTCAAATACAAAGCTGCCAAGAAATAAATAAATAAATAAAGGTTGGGGCTGCTGCTTGAAATTCTGTGCATTTATTTCCGAGTAATGGTTTTAACAAAATAGAATCATGTCAACTGAACTGTATTTCTGCCTATTGGGTGTCACGCAAGATAGCAGGAGTATTTCCAGAGCTATGAATAAAATATACAGTATGAATTAACAATGTCAATTTTTCACTACATCGTACCATTTGGAAGATAATCACTTTACTTCATAAACCTTGAAAGGTCAGCACAGCAGCAGCCTGGGGCTACAGAGAGAGAGAGCTAGTAGTCTAAATTAGATAAAGTTGTAAAAATTTGGACAGCAGGATGGGAACATAAAATCCTCTACTCCAAGAATAACTTCCAAACACGCCCTTGAGCAAGGCAGCTCACTGGTAACTGCTCATTGGTCGACAGTGGTCGTGTCTTGTGCAGACAACCTGTAACAGGACAACAGGTGAGAAAACCCGCGGGTTCCCCTCTCGCCTTGGGTGCATTAACTCTGATGCCCCCTCCATCGAGCTGGGCCGAGGTTGTGATTGATTTACAGGCAAGCTGATGATTTGATGCACTCATTCTGAACTACAGCTTGTGGCAGGACTCGAGGCGATGCCCAAGCCACCGGGGGAGATTTATAGGACCTGATGAATATTTGGAGATGCATTAGAAAAAGTAGCGATGGCTAAAATATAGGGTAGAGATAAAAGTGACAGATGAAAGGTTTTCTGATGAATACGTCAGTGTCAGATAAAAAGTGATGATGCATTTCACTGCAGAGAAAGTAAGTGATGTTTTGCTGATGGCAGTGTTAATGTATGCATTTAGAAAACATAGAAGCAGATACAGTATAAGCTAACCACCTTCAAGCTGTGCAGATTATTAGAGCTTCAGTTCTTACAACTCACAGAGGTAGACTGCATGTTCTTTTTAAAGCAAGCTGAAGACCTACCTGTTCTCAGGCCTGTGGCTAGTTAGTGCCTCTGTCTGTCTCTTTGTCTCTCATGTGTGGGTGGCTATATTTGTGTTGGAGGGTGGGCAGGGAATAAAAATGTTACCAAGTACTTATCTTCTATTTTATTTTGTTCATATTTGTTTTGTGTGCAGCGCATTGAGCTCACACTGTCTGAAATGTGCTCGATGAATAAAGCTGACTTGACATGTTGAGCCAAACGTGTTAAATGTAAATATCACGTGATCTGTCCTTTTAATGCCGAGATCTCATTAGTTGACTTTGTGATCTGATCATTTGATTTGTCCTTGATGATCTCTTTATTGAGTTAAAAACAAAATATGAATAATTGCAACCCCATGAAACACATTCAAAGAGTCTCACTCAGTTACAGTAGTCATACACAATAGCTATGATATAAGACGTAAGTCTAATCTGCCTCTGTCCCAAATTCTGTCATCACCTCAGCAACCAGTGACCCAGACACCGATTTATAAAACACTACATCTGTCGTATTGGTGACCTAATGTACGCTGTCACAAAGTTGCAATTGTGAGCATAAAAAATTATGGCAGAACTTTGGCAAAGTGCTGATGAGTGAAGCAGAATCCAGGTTTTCGGCAGTCTAGAATAGCATGAAATCTGCATTGGGCCTGACCCAAGTCTTCCTCCCTGGAGAGCAGACAACTCTTTTGATCCAAAACTGTTCATTTCTCTGGCCTGAAAAAAAAGGAACACGTGAAAGAGAAATGTGTGTCTGTCCTGTAGAACCTCCAGCTGTCTGTAGTTTCTCTGAACAAAGGCTGATATCATATGAACGATATAGATATCTTAAAATATAAATATCTTACAAAACATGATCCTCAGCAGAGAGCAGACTTCATCCTGAAGGCAGCGTATTAACATCTGGAAACAACAAACACCCTGCCAGGCTGGTGTTAACTGATTTCCCTCAGCATTTAATACAGTGCAATTATATTGTGGCAAACAAATTACTGACCATTTTAAAATAATGACTTCATACAGCGGATAGTAATTATTTCACCCAGCAGACTGATGCTGGTAATGTCTTCAGTCCTACGTTCTCCACAGAGAAGCAAACACTTGAATTTAAGTGTTGATCAACCTCCCAGCAGGAGACACGCGTGAACACATATGATTATAGATCATTCAGAGGCATAAATACGTACAATAATAACCAAACTGGACCATAGCGGTAATATTACCTTGCTTACAACCAGTGGAGCTACAGAAAAATGCCATGTTCCCAAATACACACACACACAGCATAGAAGAGAAAATCCATCACCGCACCATATGAGGCAGCTAATCTCCTTCAGCGTGAGCGAAAAGGTCTTATCAACCTTTTACAGTGTTTTTATTGACAGTGTATTATCTTTTCCTTCAAATATCCAATCAAAGGGACAGAAATTGGCTCTCTGGCATCAGCAGCAGGTGCTTCAAAATGACTGGAGGAAGAAAAGAGGAAGAATTAGAAAGTTTGACTCAGTACGCTCTGAGAAAAGCCCAAAAAACATTCGATGAAATATCTCTGTGGCCAAAAATGAACATTTAAATGACATGGTTTCCAACATGCTAACACATACATATATACATTGACATCTGACTTATGTACATGTACTGCACTTCATATATGCAGATGGTAACATCTGTCATGTGAAATGCACAATTCGGTCTATGCGTCATGTTTAATGTTGCTTGCATATTTAATGGAATCCTCTGAGCTGTCCTAAATAGGATAAATTAATGTTGCAATAAAGTGAAATGGATTGAAGTAAATTCAACCTTTAACAGGCCTCTGTGTGTTTGATAGCAGCAACATTTTGGTGCCATTTGAAAATGAAAATATTAAAGAGTGAAGTGGAGAATATTCAACACCTGCACAGGTCTTCTGTGGACTCACATACTTACTCACATACATACTTAGATGCATACTGGACTTCTGCTTCTGTCTGAAATCCCTTTAAAAGAACTGTTGGGGTTATTTGTAGTGGTTGTATGAGGTACTTATCATAGTCAGTGTACCTGCATGGGCAGCGGTCGCCGCACCCCCAGTGTGAAGGAAACAGGTAGAACAACACGGACAAACATGTTTTACTTACCTAAAAAAGTAGTCTCATCATCATTCGAAGCGTACGCTACATTCAGAATATTTTCACCACTTTACCTCGCCGTCAGACAGCCCATTCTGCTGATGAACTAAAGTGTTTAAATCCATCTATGAGCTCTTCAAAGCCACCACACTTCATTGACAGAAAATGTAATTTTACCTTGCAGAACGCAGCAGTTACAAGTCTGCCGCTGCCTCAATCAATTAGTTCACTTTTCTTTGTTTTTGTGTGACTTTGGTGTTTTAACAGAGTAGCTCAGACCTGCAGCGGCTAATGTTGCTGCAGATCAAGGCGGTGGTAGGACAGCAACTCATGTTCTACAAGGTGAAATTACAGCGTGTCATTGAAGTCTGGTGACTTTGGAGAGAGTGATATAACTGCTTCAGTTTCCCATCAGAAAGGGCTGTCGGCAAAGCACATATATTATTCTAAATATAGGAATATAAACATATAGAAATATAAAATATATGTTGTCCACAGCAGTGCATTGCTTAGCTTCCATGCTCGCTCTCTTGCCTGCCTCTCCAAACTGGAGGCGTGCCGACTGTTGTCTACTGTAAGTAATACACTGTCTTTGTGTAAGTACCTCACACCACCCTTCTTCAAATAACCTGAACTATCCTGAACCTTTAAGGAGGGCAGATTCTACTAAATCCGCTGTAGTTATGAAACAAACCAGAGATCTCAATGCAAACAGCAGCTTAAAATTCATTATTTCACTGTGTTTAAGTGATTACTTGTAGCCTGTTATTGATTGTTAGCAGGTTTAACTGATTTATGTGGGAATGTAGAGATGATTTTTTTAAAAGACGAGGATCTAAATAGGTGCTTCATAATGAGAAAAATCCCTTGATGATACTGCATCTTTTTTCATAAGAACAGAAGCAGATTTCATAATAAAGGGAAAATTTCCCCTAATCATAACAAAAGACCTTGTTACAGTGAGGAAACCTGGTGATTTTTCTCTGTCAGCCTAAATGCAATATGCATCCATAGTCCACTGCTGTTTTTTTATTATTATTATTATTTTAACACCAAGCAAAAACACAGACTTGATGGCCGACCAAAGAAACACAGATGATGAACTGCAGCCGACAGCATTTCAGATTGTGAGCACCGAGCATGCAGTCTTTTCTTTATAAATCTTTCAGGTACAAGACAAAGAAAGATGACGTACATGCACACAGGTTGTGTGCGTGTGTGTGTGTGTGTGTGTGTGTAGCCAATACATGTATGTGTGTGAGAGAAAGACTTGAGATAATTCTCTCCTTCAGGGAACATTTAAGAAAATGCCACTGTTTCCAACTTAAAGAGGAAATCGATCTGGAATAATAAAGTAGCCAAAGTCACATCCTGTTACTCTCCTACAGTAGACGAGTAAACTAGGTAGCTGACAAATGAGTGAATAACAACCCACAGTGTAGTGCACTGACACACAGTTATATCTGCAGGGATACAATTGACCTCTGTCTTCTAGCTAGATGCCACTAATGAGTGAGCATTAGCCTTAGCTTATGTGCTAGTAAACAAAGACAGAACTATTGTGGCAGAAAGCTGAGCTGACAGAAAAAAAAAAAAAAGCTTCTTCACCAGCCTGCAGACAGCAAAATGTACTGACATGGAATCACACACAAAGTAAAGTTCACATTAAAATGATGTTCTGCCCTGTCGATTCCTCAAGTAAGACTGTTTATGTTTACCCATATTCAAAGCCATATTAAGCCATTCACCAGTGTTTCCGTGACTCTCAGCTCTGGTTGAAACTATGCAGAAGTGTTATGATTGCATTATCTTTGCAAACTGTGGATCCAACAGCTACATCCCAGCACGGAGGCACTTTTGCAGTGGCAGCAGGATAAAATCTCAGCTCCGAGGATAATGAGATGGATCACATGCATGGCAGCGCTTGCTAAGTTACATGGTTTTAACTATCTATCAACGAGCTCATTTTCAAGCCACTTCAGCCTCCTATAGCCTGAGCTAAAGCTGTCTCCACTCTGACTTGCTGCCTTGTTAAAATGTGGATGCTTTGGCTCTCATGCAGAAGCAACCTGACTTCCCCCCGAAATGAAAAATAAATTATAATTCTGAGGGTGCTATCAGCCGTCCCTAAATCACTCATGGTTTCATAATCATCTTCCTGGTGGCAATAAGCCACATTTATTTCACTCATCAGTGCTAAAAATAGACAGGATTTAGCATAACTGTTCCTTCTAAAGCTGTGGTAGGCAGGTTACTGTCACTGATGTCCATGTGTGCCAGCCGGGGTTGATTTGCTTTCAATCCAATCAAATGTAAATAGAAACCGCCTCATTTGCTAATGGTAGAGTATTCATTCTGATATCCCCTGGTTCGTTAGGACAACCTTTTCATGCCAAAAGCTTTTCAATTTTTTTTTTGAATTTTGAAGAATATCCACTTTGCTGAATTGATTGCTGAATAGAGGACGAATTGAATCCAGCTTTTGTGCCAGCATTCAAAGCCACGGTTTAGCACATGTGCTTCACAAATTTGCAGAAAATGTTCCAGGCCTGTCCTGTCTGATAAAATGCCTAATATAATTGACATCCTATCCTGGTGCTATACAACAAGGATTTAACATGCAGCAAAACAAGCCAGTGGTACTGCAAGACTTCTTGTGGAAAATAAAGACTCTCAGTTACTTTGGCTTCAGGACACCACAGGCATATTTAAAACGAGCTACGCCCATCAACCACACCTCTAGACTAGTACCTAGAGAGCAAAGAGTCGATGCAAATATCTACAAGGTCGAAAAGTAATGGAAAAAAACTTCCACTGTGTTGTCAACATATAGACTACATCAGCAATTTTACAAAGTAATAATGGGAAAAAACCCTCCTTCTGTCTGAGTCTGAGGAGGACACCCGAAGGTGACACAGCTGCTCTGCCACTACGCTACTATCAGAGTCTCAATCCTCCAGTTGGGATGTTTGATGACTCAGCATTAAGTTAACCAAATTACTTGTTTATGTAATTATACTGTCCATCATCTGCTGTGTCACCTACAATGTGATCATTAAGCCCAGTCCCTTGTTGAGTTTATGTTTGCACAGCACTGCACTCTCCGATGTGCTGTTAGTCAAGAACAAATATCAGTTACTGCAATAAACAGGGTCTGCTTTCTCTTATGTTCATGACAGATTGCCATTTCTGCGCTTTTGACTACGAGCAATCACAAAGCCGCATATGCAAACAGATGTGATAAACCAACAAACAAACAAAAAATTGGGTGATGACAGAAAAAGAAATGGATTTATAGGAAATGTTTTCTTTGGACTATGCAAATGAATGCAAAGTAAATGTACAAAAACCTCGATTGGACATTTTGAAATGCTGACTGCATCATGCTCAGGCTATTCCAGACTATTGCCTGAGGCGGGTGATTTGGTTTCTTTATTTCAAAGGAATACATCATTAGAAGTGTTTGCAGAGAGACACATGCTTTCTGTTGGTGCCTATTAACTTCTATTTATATTTCGTGATTTATTTACCAGAAGCTTATTAACATAAATGTATCAGGACAGAGTGACACAAAAGGCCACTTTAGGTTTTGCACTGATGTGAGGAACACTTAAATAAGCTAGCAGTTCGATATAGGAGCAGAGTAAGAAAATAAACTTATAAGCCAGTCACCATGGTGCTCCAACATTTAGAAGACCATGAAACAGATGTGAGTGCTGACTCAGTGTTTATCTGGGGTTAGGATGTAATTTATGTTCAAAGTTTGTTTATATGATGGAGCTGAATTATTCTTATATTTGATGTTGTGGAGTTCAGTGAAACATAACAGTTTCAGTAATAAGTGCTCAACTTTAAATTACAGAAATCACACTTCCTGTTTATCTGCTGATATTTAGACTTGTCGTTCTCTGGCAGACAAGTCAAGGTTTGGTGTTAATGTGAAAATGCATTCACATCCTGTGTTATGTTAATATTTAGTGGCATCTAGCGATGAGGTAACAGCCTGGCTTTGTTTGTCCATTCTGGGCTACACCAGAAAAATGGTGGTGCAACTTACGTATGACTCTAGATTTAAATGGCTCAATCGAAGGGAACAAAAACTGAAAGAAAATTCTTGTTTTCAGGTGATTCAGGTGCTTATAAATCCGGCTACATCTTATTAACTGGTCCTTTAAGAAAATTATTGGCCGGTCAAAGATATGAAGTTGCTAACGTGGCAGTGGATGGATGCCATCTTTGTCGCAGTTCAAATATCATTTTATTGTCTCTCACAGAAAGCTGGAATTCAGCTTCCAGTTGCAGCCTGATCCTGTAATTGGATTGGAAATGTTCTGCCTTTGAAATATCGTATCGTATTCCTGGAGTGTCTCATCGATATACAAAGAGTTTGGAGCAGAGCAGATGTGTTGCCCCTCGAACAGATCAAGTGAGAAGTTTTCCATAATTATCTTCAGATGGCCTGCTTCATACTTCTTTCTGGCTGATTAAACACTTTAATACACCAAGAAGTGGCCTAACCATCAGAGAATTTCGTAGTATTTATTTTTTGACTCTGCACCTCTCCTTACTTTCCTTTTCTTCATATTGCAGTCACACATTTCCTTTGTGGTCAAAGGCTGAGCAGACTATAAGAAACAATGCACATATGTACAATCTTATAAACTATGTATGTCGTTTTGTGCGCTCTAATATTGTTTTCTATTTTCTAGTTTAAGACTCAGCAACATGCTGCACCTGTTTGTCTATGCCATATAGAAACATATAGGATACTGCACTTTCATATAGACCATTGGTTTGTTCATTTCTCTGTATTCATATAACTGGAGTCTCATTAATACCTTTGTGTAGGTTGCACTTGTCATGCCAGTGTATGTTTCAGATGCAGTGTTATCTCCTGGAGCTGCATGACATGATCAAAACAAAGTCAGATCTTCGATTTGTCTCATTTTACGAGAAGATAATCACAGCAGGAAACAATGGCTTCAATCAATCAGCGTAGAATCTAAGGGAAAGACATGATTTGACTTTTTAGAGGAGACCGTCTGCTGATTCATACACATAACAAGGAAGACAGACAGCATCTGCACTCCATAAATACACTTTAATGCTTTTAACAGCATGGCAGCAGACAGAAAGTAATTTCACTGCTTGTGTTCTTGCAAATTTCAATGTAATATTCTGCACTGCCATCAATATTAACAATTATAAAAGCCATCAGATGTGTATCCAAATTCAATCAATAGCTCTTATGTTAAGCTTTCAGGAAATGCACTGCAGGCAGAAGATATCTTTTATTCTGTCATTTGAGTGGGATTATTATCTGGAGTTGCCGGTCACAAACTCAGCACATGAAAAAGTTACATTTTGCTCAGCTGGCCAGAACTTTGAATATATTTCCCATAATGTGGCAGGTTAGGTTTTCCCCTTCCTCCTGCCTGACCTTCATCAGTCAGAAACAATCAGCTCTCGGGCGTGCTAATTGCAGGGCGGCGCTGCTGTGTTGTAGATTAGGACAGGTAAATGCGACTCATGTTACCGGGTGTGGCTCATTCTCTGAGTCTCTGATCTGCTGCGCGGGGTTATCTGGGCTGATGCTCTCCTGCTCCTGCAGTCTGGGGAAACCACACACTTGCTTTTACATCTGACATGAGGACGTTCATGCGTTCACTGACTCCACACAAGGCAGCTGAGTTTTAAACCTCCAGAAACGTAAAGCTGTTTGAGAAAAGATGCTAAAAAAAGTTAGCATGTGGTGCAACAGATGATCCTCTATTTGTCAATCCATATCAGCCATTTTAACACTGGCAAACCTTGAAAATCTTGAAACATTGAAAAACCTTCTCCTCTTTTAAAACATCCTTGAAATTCAAATGAACCATGATGAGCTTTTATATTTTGACCAAAGTTTTGTTCATGAAATCATTTGAATTAAATTGCTCAGCTTCTTCTTTTTTAAATCCTGATGAGTCACCGTCTCTCTCTTTCCTTTCTACCCCGCCTTGATGTGCCTGTTTCCAAAAACTAAATATGTCAGCGAAGTGTAAATTTAATCCAGCACAGCTAGAAATGGATCTTGATAGCGACCAGCTTTTGACTGCTCATTTTTATACCGACTTCTGTCGCCTCACTCCTCCTAACCGACTGGTAGGAGCCACAAGTTATGAACAAGTGCTAGGCTTAATTTGGCCACATTTTGGGCTCAAAAACTGACAACCAGGAAAACATTTGGTCTCAGTCCATACAGGATATATGATGATAAAGTTTGGCACGGTTCAAGATGAATATATCTTTGGTTTTGTTAGCTTCGTCACCATCTTGACTGCAAAGGAACCAGCCACATGTGCATCTGCATGTTCTTTACAGAGGTCAAGATCAGCTAGTAAACAAATATCATTCGCATCATTGGTTTTTGGGGATTGGTGACATGAAAGAGTTAATCCTGACATTTTTACTGAATATCAGCCGATGGCTATCTGTGGTCATCGATCTGAGCATCCATAATCTCTCCGTATGACAGAATAAAATACAAGTTGGAGCACTGAACAAAGACACAAGTTACTGTGCACAGCAAGTCTGTGGAGTTAAACTGCTGAGCAAGATCCAGAAAGAAGACCCAAGTGCTGCAAGGAAAGGATTATATCAGAGGATCTTTAATTTCAGTCTTGGGCTTCAAAGGCCTGCAGAGAGAAAATGAGAGAGTTGGTGAGTGACCAGTGGGCTATCAGCAAATGGGTGGGCAGTGACACAGGGCTCATCACAGGGACCATTCTGGAGGTGCACACAAGACAAAATTACTCTGTCTGTGTGAATAAATTCTAGCTGTGGGCAACAGTCAGTTCCATCGTGTGTTTTATTACAGCTGAACCACCAGAATAAAATAGACGTGGAACAAGATTATTGTTTCTCATTTGTGGTAAAAACTCAGATGAACTCAAAAATGAAACACATTTATGCGTAATATTTTTTTGTTTTGTACGAGATCAGGAGGAACACGTTCTGTCCGACAGAGAGATGGAAAGCTGTTTGCATCTGGAGTACTCCGGTGTGTCTTGTTTATTTTTGTATTATCACCGAGGGCGCGCAGAATCAGCCTGAGATCAATCCTCTTTAATGCTTATGTGTGAAAAACATCTGCTTTTCAATTAGATATTTCACAAACCCGACAACAGGGGGTTACCTCAAAGTAGCAGTAGTGTGGCTGGGCCTGCAATAATGATGTGGCTAATGTGCCTATCGAGCGGCACGTGGATCGAGAGCTCAGCCTGCTGCAGTATCTTAAGATAGCTCGGCGCAGTCTGTTTCCTCTGATAAGGTGCAATCTGATTCAAAGAGATCAAGCATGCTGCAGGAATATAAGTCGACTAAGAGAAAATAAAACCCAGTCAAAAGCCAAAGATTAATAAATCCACACCCGCAATCAGAAAAAAACGTGATCCTGTCATGTTGGTCTCATGTTCCCGTTTGAAACCCCGACAGTCCATCAGACTATCTCTGATGCCTTTTTGGCTGCAAGAGTTTGAATAATACCCTCTGAGCATGCCAGGGGGTTATCAGCTTTCACCTCCTGGTAACAACATGTCTTATAAAATTTTTTTCAGCAGAGGTAGCAACATTTGTGAATACGGAGATAGCCAAAATAAATAAAATAAAAAAAAGAGGATCTGCCAGAGCTGATAAGACTTCAGGATGGTGAAATTGATTGCAGTTTGTTTTCCTCAGCATGAGGAATTCTGCTGATCTGACCAAAATCTTCTGAACAATACAGTAGAAAGGAATGGATTTTGACTTGTAACATTCTGGATCTGCGATAGTCAAATAGCTTAGTTCAAGGGCCCCTTTTGGGACGTGACGGGATCTCGGGGACAGTTGATGAAACTCAGTTATCACCTCGAGCCTTTCAAAGTTCAATCCAAATATTTATCTTTGCAGCAAGAAATGGGAGTTACCCATTGTAACTCCAGTTCTGTGATCACAGGAGGAGCCCACTAAAGGGCTCTACAGGGTTGGAATAGGACCAGAAGAGTAACTGACTGATCCAACGCTGTATTTCTCCTCTTGCATGTGTCTGACATATGGGAATGGAGAAGCGAGGCATATCCCCCTGCTGCTCTCCACACATTCCTCCACCCCAGGTGTCTAGGAGGAGCTGATGATGATCAGGACGCCGGTGCTCTTCAGCCCTGCAAGCTGACGAGATTTGGCAGACGATCCAAGCATAGCGCTCGTGGCTTCCAGAGGTTAAGGCCTGCATCTCTGAACCGAACGACCTCAGACCTACATCAGACCTACATCACAGAAATACAGTCGCCCAAGTGAAGTCATCAAAATCACCCTTTAACTTACAGATAAGTTATTTAAAAAGTGGCAAGAAAATTTAACACTTCAGCCCACTCTTCACCCTCCTCTGTAGCCCAGACAGCTACGACTGAAGCCCAACCTGTCTCACCGATTCGCCCACAACTGTTGGCTTGCTACCAGGATTTCTCCCAAATCAGCCAAGACATAAAAGATGTGTTGATTATCTTGATAAACAGAGTACTCGTGTACAGATTTAAATGATCACAGATACAGAGATGGGGAAGTGAAATCTATAAAGTCCAGAGAGAGGCTGAAGCCCTTTTTTTAAGTAGGACAGCAGGCACTCTACTAGTGAGTGAAAACAAAGTTTCTGGGCCTGTATGATCAATACAGGCATCCTGCCACTGCTGCAGCAAGCATTGATTGAATAATGTGCAAAGCATCATGCTGTTGTTCCGACTCGCGAAGAGGAAATGGGGATTAAATGGCTGGTAAAAAAAAAGAAACATTTGCTGTACAACTGTGTATCCTGATGGAAGTGAGGTGAACAGATCGTCCTTGGGAGGATTCTGGATGTGGAGTGGAATAAATCTGATGTGATTCATCAAATAAAAGTGAAACGCAAAAAGTTAATTTTACTTTTGTAATTTCAGTGCGGACAACTCTCAGCCTGTGAAAACTGGCTTAACTAATGGGCTTTAAATCAACGTGATGTCTGAAAATTACTCTCTGCAACCTCTATACCAAGCAACGCTGCATGCAAATGACCACATTGCAGCCACACAAGACTACATATATATATATATATAACTACATATACAATGTATATATATGTTTTTTTTCAGAGCTGTCAGACGCTGATGTTCTGAGGCTCTTCTTGACGTTAAGCCGACCTGACAGTGTTTTTGCTGTCTCCATGGAAGCAGGAAGAAGCTATCACACACTGACTCGGTCAAACAGGATCTCAAACATGGTGTCACCCAGGAACAGTGTCATCTTTGGAGGTCAGACTCACGTTTGAAAACAACATTTGCATAATGACCTTTCCAACCAGAGACACCATTATAACTGGACATGTGTGACTGTGTGGACTTTTTGGAATAGAGAGAATGTGAACAGTATTAACCCCTCTTTTGTAACCATATACTCATTTATTTAATATTCAGAACTTAACAAGAAATCCATAGAATTTCTGTTCATGTAACTGCGCTTGTAATTCTGATGCTTGTAAACATGCTGGCCTTGAAAACCAATGCAGGTGACAAAAATCAATCTAAAACATGCAAACATGTTTAGTGTGTAGGCTTTAGAGGCATCTAGCTCCTCACTCGCCTCACCCTGCGGTGAAGGAGAAACTGTGGTGGTCGCAAAATGTATGAAAAACATGAGAGGCTATTCAGAGCCAGTTTGTCTGTTAGAAACATGGCACACTCTGTGGAAGAGGATCTGTACATGCAGGAGGATCATTCTAAGGTAACAAAACAAAATGACACTCATGGAAACATAGTGATGAATATTATATTCAATTTCTACCATATTCTGTAATTAGAGCCGCCTAAATCTGACACACTGGGTCACTAAGACAGGAGATAAAACTGGGAAATGACTGCAATGACTGTAAGCCGGGTCTCCTCTGGCAGATTGTTCCACAGCAAAGGCCTCGTCTCCTTTGGTTTTTGGCTAGACCTTGAAATGGCTAGCAACGTCCAGTCTGCGTCCAGCTCATAGGGGTCAAAAAAACATAAGGCCAGGCCAACAAACTAATTAAAATGATTTTGAAATCAACTCTGAAACGAACAGAAAGCCAGTGTAAGGATGCTACAGCAGGGGTGATACAGTATAGTCACATTTCTTCTTTGGATGCAGTTAAAAGCAGAGCTGCAGCATTTTGAACTGACCGTACAGTAGGTGATGAATTGATTTCTGACTGAGACAGGTGTACAGGGAGCTACAGTAGTCGAGGAGGGAGGATGTGAGAGCACGGACGAGTTTCTACAAGTCTGAAGCAGAAATTAACTAAAGACTTAACTTTTGTAATTTTTCTTTAAATGATAAAAGACATGAATAAACGATTTCCTTTAAATAAGACAAAAACAAATACATGTGTCCACTTTATGGAATAGCCAGCACACAGTCCAATGCAAAGCATATTTTATGAATGCAACTGATGATTACATTCATTCCAGATCAATCTATGACTTTTGAAACAGCTAAAATACCATCATGTTTCCGCAGTCAAAGCTGAACAATTTTGTCTGACCAAATATCCAAAAAACAAACATTTATAATGATATTAAAATGATCAAAGCAGCAAATTTCCATATGTGAGAAGCTTGATCCAGTGAATATTTTCTAACTGTGTTTGATGAACGACAACTATTACAAATCTAAAACTATTTGAATGGAAATGAGATGCTGTGTGATTCTGTTTGGTGTAGCTTTGCAAAGTGTTGTACGGTTCACTGCTTTGATGGGCACACACTGTGAGTGTGGTGTGTGTGCGTGTGTGTGTGTGTGTGTGTGTGTGTGTGTGTGATGCTGATGGAAGGAGAGGGAACCTGAGGAGTCGAGGAAGGTGATGAGCTGCTGCCTGAGTTAAAGCCAGGTTTGGGATGCGGAGGCTTCACTATCTGTTTGGCCACCAGAGCACAGGGCTGTGCTTGTGGTGCGATAACGCAGGACCCACGCATAAAACAGGCTTAGTCTCCCAGAAAAGTTCTTTAATCAGCCTGATGCGCTTAGTGAGCAAAGACTGTGGGAATTGAAGTGAAGAAACTCAGGTCAGATAATGAGACTTACATCTGTAACATAGAGAATGTGATTTCCTTGAATCCAGCAGAGGAAGAAGAAAAGCTCATTATCCTTATCACTTGTCAGAGAGGCGAGATATCGATATTATGCATATTTCGTGAGGCTTTTGTTGGAAATTAGCTAAATCTTTTCTGTTTTTTTTTTTTTCTAGTTTGAATTTTATGTGTCCATTTTCACATTTCACGCTTTCAAATGCATGAGGCCACTGTTTCAATTTGCCTTCTGGCTTTATCAATGCACTTTATTTTTGCACACTTTTCATTCATTTCTGAGAAAGCTGACAGTTAATTGAACAGATGGATGATAATCACGTCTGTCGCAAACTCTCCCTGGAGACCGTCCTCTCCCTCTGGTAGGGAACAGCCCAGATTTTTTCTTTTTTTTACATTCTTCCAAGCAACAGAAAGAATGAAATGTGATGGGTGTGTGGGAAGATAAGGAAACAGTTTATCAAGCCACAAAGCAACAGACATTGCAACATTCGGTAATTATGGCTGACACTGATTAGCACTTAGACTGATCGTTGCAACATTCGGGTGTGATTTCCACAATTTTATTCAAACCTTTTCTTTTATGAGAAAGATTCTTCTCCATGAGCTGAGCTCAGCCACAAACATCTCTGTGTATTTTAGATTTTATTCAGTTTCAAAGAGGAAAGCTGTCACAGTTTGAATTTCCTCTGTGTGTGAGAGGATGCAGATTCCTGAATGGGAAATTGTGTTTTCAGAGAGGTCACAACATTGTGCCAGCTACAGAACAGCCTCAAGACGTTGCAGTGTATTGCTCAAGGGCTCTTCAGTAGCTTGTATGCTTGCTGTCACAGGGGCTTGAACCTATTTTAGGGATAGTCTCCCAGATTTCTAAAGTGGCACTCTGCTGAGAGCTGAGGTCATGGTCAGGAGGCATCGTCAGTGCTGTAAACAAAATGCAAATAAATCTTAAGTGGATGCAATCAGGAAATGAGATTCATCCTGATGCACGCATGAAAAGTATAACGGAGGGTCAATCAGCAACATAAAAACATTCGTCTATCAAGATTTAAGCCTCCGTCGTGTTTTACATCAGGTTGTAGACTTTTTAGCAAGTTTGAGAGAAACTTCATTCATAGACACACGTCTTTCTCCCAGGAAACAGCCGTTTGTGTGTCTAACCAAAGTGCAACCATTTTACAACATTAACCACATACAGTAAGCTTTATTTTGAAAGTCAAACTGGTCCTCATAGATATACACTTTAATAGAACTGGATGAGGCATCTTTTCATACAGAGCCGCATTATTAAAGAGATGTCTGAGCTGAGTGGGAACTCTCAGGGTTGCATATGCCAGGAACCAGGACATAAATCCAGAGAAACTTTGCACCAGGGGGAACTTTCTCATTGGATTGAATAGGCGCCATGTTAGCATTCAAAGTGTAGTTATAATTAAGCGTATTGAGACACTGGACAAATATTCGAATATTGGTTGAGCTGGGTGTTGTCCACAACAACTCAGCACTCCAGGCCAGAGATGCACTTCACCTCTTTGTGATGAAAGTTCCTTTTTATTACGTAAACCAAAACCTCAGATTATTTTCCTCAGTTTGTCTTTAAATAAAGTAGCTTAGTTGGAGAAAATGAATTAAATCTATAGCAGCCAAGTGCTGGTTGTCGCTTTGATTTGGGAGGATTCAAGCCAGACAGGGTGAGTACAGAACAGCTGTAGGCTTTGACTTCAAAATGAATGCATTACATCCCACAACCTGACACTGTGTTGATACAGCAGCACATGCACTCAACACAAACTGCAGTGCCTGTAAAAAAAAAAAGACACTGTACAAAACCTGATTTGGAAAACTGCCAGAATGTGCTTCTTTCTTAAAAGTTTAAGAAATTATAATCACTGTGCCAGTTATGTTCCGACTCTGGAACTGAACCAAATAATCCTCAGAGCGTTTGGTCTGAGAAAATCAAAGACTCTACAGTTTGAAAAGTCATTTTTCATCTGCTCCTACTTTTTATTAGCTCATGAAAGATACTGTAATGAAGAAAACAAAAACACAAACAAAGTGCTTTAGCTGGAGTTTTGTTTGCCAGTAAAAATACAGGCAACACCTAAGGCTGCACACGATGCAAATGCAGCTTAAAATCAATGATGCATGTGTAATGAATTTCCCTACATTTAAAATGACTGACTGAGCAATGAGCACTGTGTGACTCTGTGGCGAGCAAAGGCGGTGCATTTAAGTCCATCTGAGGCTCATAGGTCGTTCATTTTATTTACGCGAAGAAAGAAATTACAGACAAGGCAGAATTACAGAGCAGGTGAATGTTGTTTGTCGAAACAGCTGCGATGGAAATCACTGTGAGACGACAAAATACTGGGTAGATCCCATCGTTGGAATCCCTGGTAGCATTATATAAGAAATGTCAAGGCTGGCTTAGTTAACGTTCCCCATGAGGCTACAAGCTACTCGTGCATGTTTTACATCCTCTTATGCTGCTGAAACGTTGGGCTATTTAACCTATGGAGGATAAGAAGTGATTCCTCTTGTAGAGGTCAATGACTCTGCTCTACTTTGTAACGTCTAAATAATAACTAGATTGTTACTGAAGCTATAGAGCATAACCACCTTTCATATTTAATACTTAGCAAGAGAAAGAAAATGATACACACCACTGGAGCTTCATCGTTTCTCTCAGAAATACTGAATCTTTGTTTTTCTTGTGCTGGAAATGAAAAAGAAAATTGAGGTGGTCTCTCTCTTCCTATATGCATAATAAAGGCGTCTTTCCTCGTGTGCAGTCTGCACTGTGTGCTCGTCGCAGTTTAAACATGAAAGAAGCCTGCAGGAGTTTAAATTAAGATTACAGAGCTGCAGCATATCAGGGTTTAAATGTATCATTTCTCATTGGGAATATAAGGCTGTCATTGCACAGTGTGTATACTGCACGTGCATGTGTGTGTGTGTGTGTGTGTGTGTGTGTGTGTGCAGTTCAGCCGGTCTGTGTATGTAAATGTATCTCCCTTCAACTATTCTCCCAGAAGGCCATCGCTCTGAAGAGGGAAGTGTCCTCATTTAACTTGTCTGGTTAAATAAGGGTTACAAAACACAACAGCATTAAATGTGCAATGAGCTGACAATCCTCCGAGTTTGATCCTTTATTTAGAAAATTAATTACGTGGGCTGTTTTGTCACCGGCACAGCTGGAGGAAACACATTTCTTATTGTAACCTTTAGAGTTTGTATTGCGTTCTGAGCGCATTGTGAGAGAGAACACAGCAACATGTTGCTGCCGCTGTGATCGCTGTTCATATTTGTTGTGAATGAAATGATGCAGCACAATGCCGCTTGTTGTTCTAAACCAAATGCAGGCTGTGTGTCAGAGACTTTTTATATACACAGGCAGTGTCAGGACTGCCTTCAGTAATGCCTCATCACTGGTGTACACTCACTGCAGTTACACACTCTATTATCTGCAATTTCAACTTGAACGTGCAACTTTGGTGCAGAGCGATGGTAACACGCTAACCAAATGGTGAATGAGGAACTGATTATTAATTAATAAAGGACAGTAGTTACTTATTTATCCAGTTTGAAGTGACCGAGATCTTACATTAATGAATCATCAGGTAACGATTACTTCAGAAATATCTACTGATTACTTTGTGATCAATTATTCCTGATTAACTTCAGTTACTGAACAGCACAAAACCATAAATGACTAATAACTCAATTGATCAAAGTGTAAAGTGTTTGCAGTGTAATGTGTGTACAGCTTTTCAGTACAGAACAAACACTGCTGCGGCTGTATTATTGTCATTAAATATTAAAGGCAGCACTAGTCGCTGATGGTTGGATTCACTTGTTTTCGTTAAGCGGGTGTACGTGACTGAATAATCCAAACTAACATCTGGTTTCTTAAAATTGATATGCATAGTTCACCAGACAACTGAAAGTCGTCATATAATAATTTGATTTCTGTCACTTTTGGGTCAAAGTTGCCAGTTTAATCTGAGATATGATGGACAAACTTATTATAAATGATTACAATGTGCAGCGTTGCCGTTTGTGTTTAAAGTCCTGTAATTAAAAATTCCATCTCTGCATTCAGAATGACCTGAATGTTAAATTTGATATCGCAGAGTGAATGTGATCTCCATTTTTGGCAACAGATTACATCTGAATTAATCAGGTTATTGTAATTCTGCAACATGTAATCCTTCAGCCCACCCCAAACTCCTCATCTGTTGCTGCTGAACAGCTTAAAACACTGAACTGTCACATCTGTCTGACAAAAACTGGACTTGATGTGAGCGAGGTTTTAAATTCGACATTATTACATCCCACGATAAAGGAAATATCTCTTTTGTTGGCATCAGCTCAGGGTGAGGAAAAGGATAGTGCTTAATGTCATGTGTGTGTCCACTGCTCCTCCCCCACAGAGAGCTAAGTAATTTTATGCTCTAATTCTTTCCTTTAAATTAGGCAGGAGGCATAAAATATGAAAAAGGCGGAGATATTTTGAGAGGTCATGTGATTTATGGCATAAATACTTAACAACCACTTGAAATGAAACATTTCATTATGTCATGTCGGCAAATAATGTTCAGCTGTAACTTGATTAAATACGAGAGTAGTCTCTAATGTGTTCTTGATCCTTTATTTACCCGTGAAATAAGATGTGATGCAGCCATAGGATAATCTTCCAACTGGTTTTGCATTAATCTGGGTGTAACGCAATATGCCATCCCCTGCTGCGAAGGTTTCTGGCAAAACCTATAATCAAACATAGCTCATGAAAATTAAGGGTTCATTTATTTATGCATGACGACTAAAATGATTTCAGAGGCGCGTTTGCTGAAGAACAGCTTCAGAGTGAAAAACGTTTGAATTCCACATCGTTAAATTAGACGACGCTTTTAATACGAGCGTGCCACGTTTAAAATCTTCCTCAAAGGCGACACCCAGCGAGTTTCACCCATTGTTGACCTCACTATCTGCATAGTTCACGGTCTTTTAATCTGAAAGTTCAATTTCTCATAGCTTCTCTCTTTGTTAACTTTCTCATTTGGTGACATTACAGACTTTGGGATGTCTCACACCTTCATTTTCTACTATAAGCAGCGAGTTGTTGAGAATAAATTAATCACTGTCAAATCTAAACAGACCCCCCCCCCTTACCTACCGACATTTATGAGGTGTTATTTCTCCCATGTATTAGTAAATTGCGTGCATGCAATTCATTTCCCCCAAGGCACCTTGTCGTTTTTCTCATCTGAACGGAGTGACTGGGGCAGTGAGCTATATGGGAGATATATTAGTGTCCAGGAGCACAGCACCGAGAGGGTCGGCCCTATCACGGTGATTTATTCCAAATCCAAAAGCCCCGCAGGAGCGTGTTGTCAATCCCATTGGCATCACCTTAGGGTCACGTCAAAGCACTGAGATGGAAAAAACAGAGACAGTTGTTTACAAATTCAGCCGCCTGGTTTTGTTCTTTGTTGAAGATGGGAATTAAAAAGTAAATTGGGGCTGCGGCCGTGCTATTAAATACGAAGAGCAGGTGACGGCGCGTCTGTGAAATTTGATTGGCGTTTTCTTGGCCCGAACAACAAGAGGCAGTGTGTCGGTATCAATCAATTATGTCAGACTTTTCTGTTGTTTTAAAAGACGTTGAAGAGGCTTTCACTGGCCGGTTTTATGGTGATTTACCCAAGAATATTCTCACATATGTCATGCGTGCGTGTGCCAGTTTAGGCAGGATACTGACTGATTGACAGGGAGTGATTCATAAGAAGTCACAAAGAAACGCACGTATCACCAGAACAACGCAAAGACCAGGAAATTCAGTCCGACACTGCAGTCACGGTATCATCCTGAATCATGCTGCTTGCATGCCTGAGTCATCACTTTCCTGCTAAAGCTCTCCAGAGGTCTCCAATCGTATTAATCATCGCTAACAATACATGACAGTGTCTCTCACTCAGTTCACAACAGAGCTTATTTGTATAGATCTCCCACCACAAAGAGTCAACACACAAACTGCTTCAACACAACTTTCAGTCCATTAAATCAGCCGCCACACTCAGAGAAGGTCTTATGAACGATTAGAGACTAGATGTTACATAAAAATGGATTTTGTTCCAATAATTAATTCACGATTGAATTATCCGTGTTAACGTTTGCATTTGTACTGAACATCTGTCGTTCAGGCATCCTCGTCAACTTCTATCTTTTAGTGAAGTGCAGTTGAGCAAAGCATATTATGGAGGAAATAGGCAACTTCTTTGCTTGTCATTATCATTACGCGGTAAACGTTGATTTCACAGTTCTAGGACAAAATAATGACACCTTCCACGTATACATCAGTTCCCCGTAGGCCTCTCTTTCACTGGGCACTTCTGAAGAGTATTTCGTAAGACTCCCAAGCAAACCAAGTGTCTGCTTCCCCTTTAAATATATGATACAACATGTATTTTTCATAGCAACATATTCTGCAGCTTGTGTTTACGAGCATTTTTGGTCATCATTGTTTCATTTTAACTTTGTTGTTGCTGCAAAATAAAGTTATAAAGTTATATACTCATGAGATTGTTGAGAAAAAAAAAACATCCTGTGTCTCAACAATATATAGTATAACATCATAACAGGATTCTCTTGTGATTGAATCTATTAATTTCCTACTGGCTGAAGTTGCTGATGTATTCTACCTCAGTGTGATGGAAGTGTGGACATTACCCTCCCATTCGCTCCCATATTGAAGTCCCAGTGGGAAACATTCATCCCAGTAAGGTTTATTCATGAGGACAGGCGAGTGCACTGTGCTTTATAAATAGAACAGAGCTCACAGGCTCGCTCCGGCTCTGACTGCATCTCGCCAGTTGCTACAGGTTTGAGCTCTGAAAGGCAGCGAGGCTCTGAACACAGAAAAACACGGCTTCAGAAAAATGAGTCGTAATCACAGGCTGTTGATACTTGATTTGACAATTTACCTGTTATCCCAACATCCTCACACTCGAGTCAATATTAGACAACAAGCTGTAAGATTCAGAAGCCTGAAATCATTTATTGACTCTCAGTTCACCCACCTTGATTTGCAATAATTTCTAGTGTTGCTCACGACAGTGAGATGGAGAGCATTAAAAAATAAAATCACCCTGGATGCTGCTGGCGGTGTAGCAGGCAACACCACAGTGTCTGGCTTTGATGCAAGTTATCTGCATCTCTCTAATTTTCCTCTGCTGCTGATAAAAAAAGGATTCACCTCCAACCCAAAGCAAAGCACGCTGCCATTCACAAGAGCACCTTTGATTACTGAGATTCCACCTCGATTCCCTTTAATGGCAAAAGCTGGTTTTAATCTTCGGGCATATTTTATTAAAACGGCCGTGTCGCCAGGACCCTCTTTCTCTATCAGACCTCTGAAAGACTTCTTTGTGCTGCGTTCTGCGATTTAAATTTTGATACAGAGTCAAACTGATTGCACCATGAGGAACCAAAGGTGATTATCCTGATGGACTAGATATCAAAATGTAGCCTATTATGTGCGGGGAGAAAAGGTTGATTAAAATGAGTTTCGAGTTGAGTCTGCTCCCTCCTTTCTAACCTCTCCTAGCCTGTCCACACATCGCCCCGAGGCCTTCTTAGATTTGTTGAAAGTAGTAGAGACATTTTATATTTTAAGATTATTCACTAAACAGCACCGTGGTTGAAGTGTGCACAACTCAACTCTTCCCCATGCCTTTTGAGACGTTCTTGAAGATAATGTTTATTGATTTACAGATTAATTACAGACTAATATTGTGAAGTGTCAAAATAAAACTAATCATTTTTGCCAATTCATTCCTACTTGAAATTCTGAAGTCGTGCTTTCTCTGGGACTCTGGATGCCATACGATGTTTTCATATTACAAAACTGAAACGCTTCAGTAGACAGAGAGCAAAAGCTTGTAATCCTGTGAAAACAATGGACCTGTACTGTTCATATTGTTTAAGAGCCCTTGCACATATCCGTGTTTGATAGAGATCTCTGAGCATTTGAAACCTTGCTTCGTGAAACACACAAATGCCCCCGTGTGTGTGCAGACAACTTGTATGGATATTGTAAACAAATCATGTTTCCTCTTTCAGAGCGTTTGTGACATGAGCTGTATTCCTCGCGGTTGGTTAGAGATAGAATCTCATGTATTTTTATTGTACGTTTGTGCCAATGAAACAACATTTACTCTTCGGTGATGGATTTTTTTCCCCCCTCAGATATTGAATCTTAGCTGAACCAATAACCTGAAATATACAACTCATTTGTTGCATATTTTGGAGTCCCAGCTTTGTTGCCGTGCTCTTGCCCTTTAATTCAGTCCAACTGGTGTTGAATGTGAACAAAATAAATTAGTGACTAAGCTGCTTCCTGTTCAAAGCTTTCAAAAATGCATTTATACATGTTAAAATATCGGCTATGATGGTCCAAAATGCATTTTATTCTCCTTTTTCCTCCCCAGAAATGACTTTTTATATTTTGTCTGAGATAAATAACAGCCAAAATACATTAGTGAGATTTTATATTGTGAGTAATACGAAGGAAGTGCTGCCCCTAGCAATGTCAGAGTAAGTTACAGTCATCCAGAAATAGGTACTGAGGATAGGAGGTGAACATGTCATCCTGACTTAGGTCAAGCCAACAGGAGATTTGCAGAGAGAACAAAAGCAGTCTAACTGTTTCTCTCCACCGCAGAAAACCTTTGTTTCTTGCAGCAGGATACAATTGCAGCTCATGTGCACTCCAATCAGATCATCATTTCAAATATGTTATCTCCCCGGACCACAATGAAGCAGCAGAGGCCATCAATATTTCTTTGATGAGCAATATGGCTGATACATTCAGACGTTTCACAATTACTTTTTTTCGTACTGGAACCAAAGGTTGCTGAAATTTAAGCTAAATGATGTCTTCAGTGTTTACAGAGCTCATGTGTTTTATAGAGGCTGTGCGATTGCATCATAAATCTCCAGCCACAGCTGACAACATCACAGAGGTCCAGTGGAAAAAAAACTGTCCGAACAGCCAGATCAGGCAAAAATACCTGAAAGAAAAAACACAGTGCTGTCATGTCGAATTTCTGTCTATCAGCTGCTGAGAGATGAGAACCAGCCAGTGCTGTGCATAGGCAAAAAACATCATTATGCCCGTGACTCATGGGAGCTGTAGTTGTTGACTAAACTTGTATCTCTGTTAAACAGATATGGTGTTTCAAATTTAATCAGCATGTGAAGCATAGTATCATTTTGTAGGTTTTCTCACAGGGTCTGAAAAGTGAAAGTGTTCTTTTATGGTACGTAACGGCTCGGAGCCAAAAGCTAATATGAGTGTAATAAATCAAATGAAAACTCTCAGAGAGATCTTTGCAGCACCGAAAGGACACAACTGAAATGATGACCCATAGGTTGTAATTAAAAGAAAACTGAAAGGCGAAACAGTAAAAGTGGTGTTTTGTTCAGTACAAAAAGGGCAAAGTGCGCCTATGTCCTTTGTTATGGGGAGTTTTATGACTTTGAATGTGTCAGATGAACACACAGAGTTCCAGGACACATCAATAAATAATAAGGGCGCTCCAAAAATGTATTTAATAAAGGCTGATGTACATGCGGTTACACTGTTTATGGAGATTTGTAAAGGTTTCGCAGGAAGGTGAATGTCAGGCTTGGTGAAAATTGAGCATTCATTCAAAATAAAATTAATAAAGCGTTACTTACATATGAGTCTATTGGGAAAAGGTGTGTCTCATTCATTCTTCCACATTTAATAAATAGTTTTCATCTTGAACAGCAGCAGTATTGTTTTTATAGTGATGCTCAATCTGAAAGCACAGAAACATCAAACGTTGTTTCATCGTGTTGGCTCTCTGCCCACCAGTATGTAAAATATGTCCTCAGGTGTTTGACAGGGCATAAAACCTGAGAAACGTGTTGTGCAGTCAGCATCTGAGTTTGCTCATTATTGTTGACCATAAAATATAAAGTCAGCCATAAAAGTGTTACACATGAGTGTTGTGACTCTCCACTTTGCAGCAGGAGAATAATTAAACGCGCATCACTGAGGTGGCAGGCTAACAGAGAGCAGCATCATCGAGGAAAGGTAATGCCTGCACATTTACTCCACGCCACAAAGATTTCATAATTAAAATGTTTGATGCCGCTCCGATCTTCGTCAGGCAAAGTGGAATACAAGCATTTTGTTTACATTATGTCATTAATAAATGTTTGTAGAATGGAGTTAAGTGTGCAGGCGTCGCCTTTGCTGTGACTCACCACATCCACACTCATGCTTTATAAATTTCACGGTCAAAAAGCTTCAAAGTTCAGATTTATTGTTAGGTAGGAGTTACTGCGCTCTCCACACTTCACACAGAAAATGTAGAAATAAATATGTAAATTGAAAAGGAAAAAAACAAACAAACATGTAGACAATAAAATAATAAAAGGTTGCAAGGAAGCAGCAAGGAAATACTACACATACATGCTGATAGTGCTAACAGTATTTTACCAGCACTTTACTAATGAGGAGGATCCACAATCTGACAGACCGCAGGCTGTTGGTATGATTATTAATTGTTTTGATGTTTTAATTTATTAACGTTCTAAATTAAATATAAATATTTACAAAAGGTTGTTTTTGCAAGCTGGCTAACAAGCTACCAGCATGCTAACATTAACCCTACTGTTACAGTGTGTGCTGTTAGCCTCCTGTGGTTGCTGATAGTTCAGTGTGATACACGGATGAGGTGAAATGAATTTTCCTTTTTTATAGAGAAATATGGAAAAATGATTTCAGTAAACTTCTGTGCTATTCTCTATCAGCACTGCAGAGGCACCGACATGACCCTTCACATTCCCAAATATCAACCATGAAACGTTGCCCTTTCACATCCGGGACACACCCAGGCTGTTTCTCCAAACAATCCACTTATTGATTTAGACTGACAGAAAATCTCAAAATGATTATTTATGTTCCTTCCCAGGAGTCGTGTTCCCTGGCCAGTCCCGGAGTGTCGGCAGTCCTAATTAAAAAATCAGGTGTTAGACAGAGACGGTAATGTTAGCAGACAATGCTATGGTTCATGAGCAAACAAGCTTGCATCATCCGAACACAAAATCAATCAAATATATTAGGGAGAAATCAATTTCCCATGACTAATAAATTCAGTTCAGACAAAGAAAGTTGTCGTTTTTTTTTTTAGAAACACAACCAGCTGTTACAGACCACTGAAGCTCAGCGCTAAGGACCTCCAATATGGCTGCCAGAGGTGTGTTAAATCACCTGACAAGGTTTTCTGCTGGAAAAGGAAGAAATGCCAGGATTACTTTATTCTCGCTGTATACTGTTGTCGAATATAATCTTCTAGCTGTAAGTTATTCAGCTAGAGAATAACAGCCACATGATAACACAAGCTCAACCCACCCCACCTCCCCGCTCTGTCTCTGACAGCACAGATGCTCAGAAAGGCTGGGACTGGTCATAGAGTGTCACTCACAATCAGTCACCGAGTGCCAAAGTGCATTCATCCAGAAAATGCCAGATTCCACTCTAATCATTTTTTCTTATTCTATCTCCATCTCTTCATACCTTGGCTATCTGAAATTCTGAAGACAGGCTATTGAAAATCTTGACCTTCAGGATGACAGTTATCACTGCTCAGAGATTTGTGTGTACTGTGAGTTTGTGAAGTACAAATCGTGGAACATTGCAGGGTTTACTGAAGCTTGTAAATGTGTTCAACATTATTTGGCTTAAACTTGATAGTTTGGCTAAATATGTGAATTATGAAAAAGCCCTGCTGAGGAATTTCTTTTTTTTATTTAGCTATTAATCACGTCCACTTATTTGTGCATGAATATTTCATGTCAGCATTCTTTTTTTTTTTCAAGCAGATGAAGAGTCAGCGCTCTCTGTGTTGAAATGGAGATCATATGTAAAACCGTTTTGTCGTGGTTGGAAAACTTTTCTTCCCACAATCCTGATGAGGAATGATGGCGGAGGGGACATTCTTTACTGTGATTATGGGCATGACAGTGATGCTGCGAGGAATGATGCGCTTGTTCTGAGTGCATCAGCATCACAGCGGGACGTCCACAAAGATATAGTTTTTCATGCAAAGCTCAGCAATGCATGGTAACTGCTGCAAAGTTATATTTTCCAAACATTGGGGGGAGGCAACAGGAATGTATAGAAAGGTGTATAATTAACTAGAGATGGGTTTGTGTGTCAGTACTCTGCACATGTTCGACGCTTTCAGTCAAATTCATTTAATGTTGCAGGCAGAGAGGCGACCAGACATAAAAGTGATGTTTGAATGTATTTTTAAAAAGTTGGCCAAAAGTGCAAGCTACGTAACAGAACAACAAGATCAGTGATTAAACATCTGTGGATTTAAGTACGAGGAGAAAACAGCAGAGAGCGATAACAGGAAACCTCACATCACCTAATTAGCTGATGTTAGCAGCGTTATTAAGCTCCATTGTGATGCTACCAGGGCAGTGCAGACCAGCCAGCTCATAATATAAGTGGTGACTGGAGGTTAGACTCTGTGTAAGGAGGAGGCTTCTGCGACCCAACGCTGTTTGTTGAGGGGGAGTACAATACCACCCATACAATAACAACTACAAGAGTGGACAGTGAGGTGAAATTGAAGGCTGATCTGCAAAGTGCTGAATGGAATTAACTGTTTAGATGTAGCCTACAGGCTGAGGTGGCTGCAGATGAGAGAGTAAACCAAACGCACCTTTTTTTTAGCAACCAGATTATGGAATTATTGCAAAATCATAATGTTTGTGGATACGGTTTGTCTTAATGTCAGCTAATCTCTCTTTGTTTTCCCTTTGGGTGTTCATTTCAGACCATATTCAGCTCAGTTTAGTTTTTAGTAAACAAAGATTCAGCGTGCGTGCTGGAATACAGAGATGATTTAAAATGCCCAACCCTATAACTAACTGCTTACATTTGTACCTTGGCAATGATCACATAAACTACAGCTGTATTAGCTCAACCAGTGGTGCTCCCTGCTGCAGAGAGTTGTGCCTTATTTGTTTGAAATAGAAAGAGATTATGGAATTTTTATGTTTTTTTTGCTAGGAAAATGAATGAGAGACTGTGTTAAGGAGTCTTCAGAGTGAGGTAATTTCCCTCTGCAGAATGCATTTAGAATGCATAACACCCCGACCCAAACAGATTGTAGATGATGTCTGCAGCCAGGCGTAGCTATGAGAGCCATCCCTTCATGCTTAAGTGGGCAGTCAGGATGCACGATCCTTCCGTGTGATGTCGGGAAGTAACCCTGCAGCAGGTACAGTGTGCCCAAAACGGCATTGATGATGCTTGTGCATATTTGATGTTAAATATTTGATGGGAAATGTGGGGGCAGGAGGACGAGGATGAAAAGCCACTTCTATGCCTGGAACCCGGCATTTGATCAGCATATTAATGCAGAATAGTGATTATACTTTGTCGGCAATACCTCAAGGCCGGACGTTTAATGAAAAAAGGGGTCTGACCTTCCAGCGAGCTGAATCAAGTTTCACCAAAAAATGGAGAGTTCACTATCAGCATTCAATCTTAAAATAAAGTCTCATTCATTTACATAATTAGAAATCAGATCTCCCAAGGAGTCCATCCATGCTCTCCACTGTTTAGTAATATGTGCTGCAGGACATCGCAAACCTCTGCAGAGGACAAGTGAGAGGTGTTTTAAAAGGGAGATGAGGCACCACGCTGCAAAGCCTTATACATGAGTTCAAACCAAAGGAGACACCTTTCTGTTGAGAGGAGCTGATTTAATGTAGCTGCTGGGGAGAATTTACTGTGCGCTTGTTGCAGTATAGAACTGCTGTATAATTTACTAGTTCTTATCTCTCCATATAGCACATGCTGATCTGGGATAATGGTATTGTTTGATGAGACAGCCAAGAGAGCAGACTGCAGAGTTGTGAGATAATGTACATCCGTCTCATGTTCTCCGTGCGGGGACTGTTTGACATCTTTTTTTCTTTTAATCTGGAACAATGAGGAAACTGCATTTATTATTTGTGTTCGCTGCTGATAGTTAAACCCATGAAATGTCGCTCAGATTATTCAGATTTATAAACTTGCACCAACTACATAAAGGATAAGAAAACATGTACTCTTCTTCACTCCCTGAGGGAGATTGTGAAGCAGAGGAAATTGTGTATCAAGCCATAAGCAAGGCTGGAATAGTGATTCTGTGTGTATGTGTGTGTGTGTGTGTGTGTGTGTGTAACCTGAAAAATATATGTAAATGTGTTTACACAGGCAGGAGCTGAAGAAGCGCAGGGAGAGAACAGCAGGGTGATATAAAAGCTCCATGTTTGTTGTATTTTGATGTCAATTTACGTAATTTAGAGTAAGCCCACCTTTCCAAAGATATAAATGAAATTAATTAATCCCTGAGTGACAGCCATATGGCTGTTAAAATAACGACCCGCTGCACAATTCATCATCCCATTAAAAGTGAGCAGAATTCTGGGCTGGTGTTATTAAACAAAGTTTTTAAAAGTCCAGCATATAACTGGGTTAGCATCTTCCCTCGTGCTGATAATAACCTCTCCTCATCATTAAAAACACACTGAACCAGATAAATCACAAATAATACGAGAGAAAAGTTCTGAAGACGGGAGGTCACACAGTATCCTAACAAGACCAAAGAAAACATATGCAGATTATCATCGATTGGTTCGGGCGATTTAGATTCAGACGACACTGCCGCTCTACTGAGCTGCATGTGATTATCTATGCTGAGCTGATGAGGTGAAGACTCGACGGGGACACAGAAATTACAACAATACTTCATTTTATCAAAAGGAATTAAGGCTTTTTTTTCAAATATTCCCAAGCAGAGCCAAGAACTGAAAATATCACATTGACAGCAGGGGTGGGTATTTGGTACGATATAAAAGGATTTTTTCTGAACTGAGTACAACATTTCCAATTCCATTCTGTCACTGTTATCACAAATTTGTCATATTTGTGTATCGTGTTCCAATACTTCTTAATCCCTTGTGACAAGGTCTGCAAAATGTACTTTTTTACATTCACTCTTATTTCTTCAAAGAAGCACCAGTCAGAGCAAGGAGCAGACTCTCCTGTACTGACATCAGATGTGGGCCTTTTTTCATTTATAGCTACAATATTCGTCTCCTGTAGTGCTGCTGAGAGACTATATGACTCAGACTAAAAACCTCAAAAACAAATTTTGAAGTTTGTTTTTCTCTTTTGGGTTTGGCGGCAGAAATTACAGCTTCGGGAAAGTTTTAGTCGTTTTAGTCTGCGGCTGGCAGCTCTTGTCATTGGCTGACACGATGGTTGTTCCAGCCCCCTTCCCCCTTTTGGCTGTGCTAACCTTTTAAAAATGTTCCTCCGCCAACGCAGGACAACAGCAGGGCTGCCCAGATAGCAGCAAAGTGTTAGCAAACTGTTGATGGAAAACTGCGAGGAAGAATTTGATCGAGTGCTTTTAAAGGACAGCACAGGATCCAGCTGATGGCTTAACTCACCTAAGGCATGGAAGTTATTTCAACCCACCATTTTACAACAATGCCGCTGCTTTGGAAGGACGTGGTCACCATGTTGTAGGAGCTGCACAAGCAGCGATGGTGCTAACGGCACACTGACGGCATTATCCAATCAGAAAAGTGAGCCCTGCAGATGATTGTTTTGCTTTGATACAGTGAAATAAAGAGTGGAGAATGGTTTGGCAGGGTAAGACAGGAAGATTCATGTTTTTGCTTCTAGATTGTTTTATGTTTTAGTAAACAGGATGTTACAAAAATGGATTGTGCCAAGAATGGGGAGGTATTCCAGGCTGCAAAATGGCTGCAAAGCGTCACTCAAGAATCATTCCAAGTGTCACATCTGAAGGACTGCATTTCTGCACACAATTCACAGCACACGAAATTTTCAAATCTGAAAAGGGGCAGACAGTGCTCGCATTTGAGCAGAAACACGGGCCGTGAAGAAAACAGAAGGGCTTTGCTTCTGGGCTGAGAAGATGAATCTGTTTTATCCAGCAAAGCAAACCCTGGCTGTATACTAAGCGAGACAGGATGTGCCCAGATATGTTGTGTATTTGGGTTCCACTATTCATCACTTCAAACACATCCTCAGCTTGCTGCCAATACAGTGCCTCATCCTCAATGCAGCTCAACAGTGTGACTGCCACCGGTGCTCTCAGCCCAGGAGCCACAGCCAGTGATTTACTATCTAGCTGTATTTTGTCTCACTTGGGTGCACACCACTAGCCACACTGTTGCCCTGTCACAAGCTGTCTTGCCATATTTGTAATTCCGTGTAAAGCGGTACCTGTGAGGTGGTATCGCCTCCGCATTCATCAGAGGACACTCTAATCTGGTTGTGTCTCGAATCTCCGCTCTGCAACAATGAGACAGATGAGTGTGATGAGGCAGAACCAACGGGAAATATTTTCTGCATACCGCTGATCAGATTAAGAGTTGCAATTACTCGCCAGGGAAGTTTGCTCTGTGACTTAAGGTACTGTTGGACTTTTTACAACCTCAACAAAGTCAGTCAAGAGTAAAAAAAAAAAAAAAAAAAAGTTGTTTTTTTTTTGATGCTGGACCTCAGAACAACACTTAATGTGCCGCTGACAAAAGATGACTACAATTATCCCTTTTAACACCCCTGAATATCTAGTGTTTCTGTAAAGATGTTCCTGTGAGTGGCTTCTTACATTAGGATGTCAAGCAATCACCTAATGGAAGCCCAGGGAGCTTTTCCTCATCTCTTTGTTTAGCTTTCTTATGTGTCCCTGTTTTTTGTTTTTTTTATGCAACTACAAACCTGAATAAAAAACACAAATTAATGTGTAATGGAGGTTCTGCTACCTGTGCCCACAGGCCAAATGGTCTTTGCAGAGTGCGTTCTCCACTCACAACGAGGCATACGGATTTGAAAATGCCATTTCAGATTCTCATATGTGCACATTTGTTTAATAGCTTATTTAAGTACGGCCTCTTCCATTACTTTTCTTAAGGGGCCAAGTTAGACTTTGACGTAAAGCTGCGCTAGGCAACGTTTCAGGCTCTGACTGGCAACAGGAAATGACTATTTGAATGAATGGCAGCTGAAGACCAAAAAATATAGTCAGTAAACTGCACACAGCATGTTACTGTGTGCCAGTGTGATCATGTCACACCAAAAGATACCACATGGGTGATAGAGACAGAAGAGCTGACATTACAGTTGGAATAATTGCTCAAGGAATAGTTTTTCAAATTTTTTTTTTTTCCTGTGTGGGGACAAGAGTTCACACCACACATTTCATGTGGGGAAATTGGAAGAGTCTAAATTAAATTTTTCCCCGCTGTTTTGTGATTTAAGCCTCTCCATAAAGTATATCTGCTTTATGTGCCGCACAGCGCAGTTAGTTTTTATGTGCTGCCATGCACTCGCTCAACTCTTGATGTGTACAGTTACAAAGTTTATCTTGTAATATGTAAATTTAAAGGCCTCTGCACCAAGTCTGACCTTGACATAAATTACTTATGTGCCTTTCTATACCAAAAAAGCCTCAGCCTGAATGTGTTGAGCTGTAAAAACATCAAGGTAATGGATTAAATCCTGGAATTACTTTATGAATAATTGGAATGGATATTCAGTCTCCAGTCAAAACAAAAGTAAGTAAACATGATTCATCCTGCCATTCAGTTAGTTAGTTTAGTTATGACCTCTGCTGCAAACAAATATATAAAGGTACATGACTGAAAAATAGAATCAATTATCCTGTAGTTGTCATGGCCGCTCCTGGTTTTTCCTCCCTCCTGCCAGTAGTTTTCCACTCAGCCTGCCACGCCTACCTCATCAGTGCAACCACCTACACCTGTGTTCCTCACCTCATCTCCTACCTGCCCACATTTAAACCCACTCATTCCACTCAGTCTCTGCCAGTTTGTCTTTCGTGTCATGCCTAGCTTTCTTGCATTCATCTCCAGACTGCTTCCCGGGTGTCGTCCCTGCACAGGTAACCTGACCGGCCTTCTGTCCCTGACTCCTCTGCCTGCTTGCCCCTCGTCTGTCTCCTGTTTGCCTGGATTCCCTCCCCGGAGGTTTCAACTGGAAAGTTCATGCTGGCTCTGTTTGTGGACTGGTCCCTGTGTATGGACTTTCATATAGAAGAGAGGCCTTCACCTGCTGTGGATTTTTGTGGTTTCAGTCTGCTGTCTGTGCTGTTCTGGGTCCAATGTCACACCTGATACAGCAGCACTTCTTCTCACTCTATGGTATCTTTACATTTTATGCAGAAGTTCTGGCATGAATAAGCAGAATTTCATATTTCTGATAGAAAACATTATTTCTTGTCACATTAATGGACTGCAGATTTGATTATTCTGTTTTCCATTTACTGTGCTGGAGGGATTTACACTGTAAATTCAGTTCTTCTCAAACGCAGGTGTACTGCTTCTGAAGGCGATACAATACACAAGCAGAAACCTTCATGATTTTTTTTTTTTCTCACAAGCAGGATGAAATGAAAGGAAAAATGAGTTAAGCACAGGTATATCTAAAACACATCAGCAGAAAACAAACTAAACAGCGCTCTGCCTGCTTTAAACCAAGCCCCCGGGATGAGCACCAGGCTTTGAAGCCGATTTGACACAGTGGCCAAACCATGTAAAGACAACAATGGTGTCTGTCACATGATGTACACTGGCCCAAAAAGACTTTTCCCTGAAGCTTACACAGTGAAAGAACCGTCTGAAACGGTGAATACGTTTTTATTTTAGCATCACCACCTCTGCAAATGACTCATTTCACCAGAATTTGATCCGTCAGGTCAAATGACATTAGGAGTCTAGAAGAGCTGCACAATGAAATCATTCTATCCACATTCAAGTTAGCGCAGGCTAATCTGCAGCGTTGTAGTCAAGACCAGCTAAACCTTGACCAGGTCGAGACCAAGACTCGAGTTTGAGAGGTAAAAAAAATTCTCCAGATTTCCTTTCATACATTTCAAATATGAAATATTATACACTATGACTTGGCTGAATACTTGATGGCTAAAGATGCCCCGATCTTTTTCTGGGTCTGATCGCTGGCAGCTGTATCAGCCTCTGGCCACAGGATTCACAGTCCCAAAGTTGAACTAGTTCACGTTCATTTCTTTTTTAATAAGCTGCTTTATAAAACACTGACTTTGTTGGAGGAAGTTTGCAGCTTTTGGCTCGTGGCCTTGTGGTTAAACTTTGACCTGAACTTCTCTGTCCTCTCTAGTTTTCTGGGTCATGCAGGTGATTCTCTATAGCAGAACATAGAACAACTTTTTGAACAGTTTCTAAGCTGCTTTCACAGCCATTTCTTTTTTACTCTATTTACTGGTGCACCAATGTCCAGCCACCGGAACGTAAAAGTATAACCAAAGTATAAATATTTTCTGTTAATTTTGAAACTGATGGGACAAACATTGACATTAAGTTAAAATAAACACTGTTTATATCCAGTGTGGTCAGTTCTGGTTCAGAGATGACCCTGAGACCTTCAAAAAGTGGTCGTGGTGCTAGTTTGAGATCAGGACTGGTTACGAGAATTACAGCACTGCTTATGCGTCCATGGTTTACATGAATCTGTAGTGAAAGCCTTAATCGTTTCTGCTTCTGTACATTTCAGCAGGGTGGCTCAATGGTAACTGAAGTGTGATTTCTCAGCTTCATGCATATTACTGCAGACACTCCTGCTTATGTTAAAATTCAGGAGGAGTTGAAGATAATTTCAGGTAAGTGCAATCATGCTTGTTAAATAAAATTATTCTGCTTCCTACTTTGTGACTTTCGTTTGGGTCCTTAAGGAGCTTTCAGGGGTGTTTAACAAAATAAAGTTTCAAGCTCAATATCCACTTAATGTGTATATGGAGGTGCTTGGAGTTAAGGTGTTACATAAACCATGATGGATTATTTCTGTAGAAATATAGTTATTAAACCATGGGGGCATGGATGGATTGAACATGGGTTCATGCCTAACCTGAACATCCAGTAGAAGTGCTAAAAATGTTCTTTGTATCTTACACTACAAAGAAACGTACACTGCACAAACTCTATGAAGGCTAAGAACAGATGCCCAGCAACACTGGAGAGTAAAATACCCTTGGATCCTTATTCAGAGCACTCTGAGTAAGTAATAATAGCAGTGAGAATGCTGCAGTCTTTATGTGGTGAAAATGGACATGTCAGTTGCAGCTTGCCCTTGTGGTGAGAGCAGCTTACACACATACTATGTCTTGAAGCTTTATAATAGTATAATATGTTAAAGATGGAGTACACACTTTCATTTTATCCTTGCTAGCAAGCTACATGGTGTGACATTGAAATGTCTCAAAGAGATTTCATGATGACAGGATCCCGTATCATGGGTCAATGCTATTCAGACCGTGAGTGGCTTCCTGGGGATAAGTGGAACACAACAGACGTGATGGAAAAACATTCATCCAAGACTGGACCGCCGCATGCTGTGCTGCATGTGACGTGATTTGAGAATTCGAAGAAAACAACGTTTGTCATTAACAAGTCTCTCCACACAAAGCTTTTTCCTTTCATTTTTAAATAATTAAATCCTGAAACATACATCAAAACATAAACTTTAAAAAACTCAGAGAGCTGAGACTTCAATTGCTCGTGCTCAAGTGCAAAACTTTAGCAAAGGCAGCAGAATGAGAAGGAAGACACAAATTATTCCTTCACTGAATCGCCACATAATGCGCGCTGATTAAATTCAGCAAACTCAGCTAAACGCTAACATTTGGCCAAAATTGCACATTCACTGTCACTGATGATAAGAGTAGCTTCATTGGTTCACATTGTCACTTCGAATGTTAAACTTGTTCCTCTACATAATGCAAAGACAGCATCACCGTGGGAGCTGACAGGAGCCGCAATTTGGCAGGAAGTCTCTTTATGTAATTGCAGCTTGCTATATTAAACAACTGTCCATCACACACAGGTTGTGTTCATCACACTTACTGTAGATGCTATTTCCGAACACGTCAACAACAGAATCACATTCAGTGATTTCACTGGAATTACGCACACGGCTGCATATACTTAAATGCAATATGCAAATTGGGCTTACTGTGTTATGTCTGGATGTTAATTCTGTTTGAGCATCTGTTGTCCAATTTAACTGAGTTCTGAAAGAAGGAGTTCACAGGAAGGATGGAGAAACTTAAGTTACCTCTGAGATGTTCCTGGGTCAACTGCTGCTTGGTAAAGAAGCAGTGAAAATGATCAAGGAATCAAAGCATGACCTCCAGCTTCAGAGGGCGGTACACAGAATGTGAGCAGCTCCTCTTCATATTCTCCTGGAAGCTCACATAATTTCTAAAATGCTGATGAGTATCTCTTGCTTTCATGGTTACAAATGGCCTTGGATATTAAAATGAACACCTCCTCCCTAAAAATCTATTTACGGTATGCTGATGTGAAAGAATCCCAAAAGTGAAATAAATGTATTCTCCATCTCTCATAATAACAATACTGTGGCGTTAATGAACGAAGCGTCTGGTCCCTCCGTTTGTCCCTTTCAGGTACAAATCACAGCAGGTTCCAGCACAGATGAGATTCTTTTTAAACACCTCTGAGGCGAGTATTTTTCACAGGTTAACACGATATCACCAAGAATCAATACTGACTTGCTGCTTTCCATACTTACTACTTAAACTGATTAGGTATTGTTTGAACCACGCAGATTCACGTCAAGTACAGTTTTATATTTTGTTTAAAAAACCGAACGTCTGTCGAGGTTCCAACCAAGCTGAAAGTGGAAGGTGGAGACACTGCAGACCGTCGATTGGTCAGACAGAGTCATCACTTCGGTGATGTCCTCCATTTGCTGATGAAATGCTCTGAAAGGAAAGGATATCTTCAATTGTTCCTGTGTGTTTGTGTTGTAGACGGTGTCACGGGAAATTCATCCTGTGTTGCCATGACATTCAGCTAAAAATCCCGCCCAATCACTGAGGACCGACCTGACTGACGCGAATGAAAGTGAAAATACAAATCGTCATTTAGTGGGTTATTTTGGTCTAATGGAGGCGGGTGGAAGTAGTGTGGTGAAGTGAATGGTGAGTTTAATTGTTGCATAGCTATTTATTTATAAAGCACTCAACACTTCCCTTGGATTTCATTGCTGCAGATGTACAGTATTTTTCTGTATTGGCCTCACACATCTCTGCCTTGACAGATTGTCTGCATTCTAATTTTCCTCCTACGAATTCAAGCCTATCTGTATGATAGTAAATACAGATTTAGGTGTTAAACACGTTGTGCATTTACGATGAAATTCTGATTACGTGAGCACAAGTATAACAATTCTGTAAGATCTAATATGATTGCAGATCTAGATGTTGCTACAGCAGCATGATGGATTCAAATGACAGCAATCGTGCAATTGTGACGTCCATGAAATGTATGGTCACATTTTATGTAAATTTATTTGTTTATTTTGAAAATATTATTTCTGTGAAAGAAATGTGTTAATGTGTGCCAAAATGGTCAATGATTACCTCTTGGTAAAAGCAACAGCAAAGAGAGCTATTCAGTATTACCAGTAGGAGGCAGTGTGGCGCCTTGCTTCTTCTTTTGGACTTTTCTTGTGAACGGAACTTTGTCTACTTCCTCATTATTCTGAGCGAAGCGGCACTGAACAGAAGCAAACGGTGGCCTGTCTCATTCTTTCTCCTGTTTTACAGGTTGGTGGTGAATTAAAACATATATAACTACGCACATTTGTGTTATAAGTTAAAAAAAGATGTGAACTCGGTTTTGTTAAGGGTACTGAAAATGTTTGAATGACTTTTGTAATAAGTGGCAAAGCATACGTTTTTCTGTGTGTCGCGTGTGACCCAAGATGGCGCTGCTGTATATTCGTTTTTCTTTTGTGACCAAAACCATGTTTCTGGCTCCAGCACATTTCATTTTGGGTTAAAACTATTATTTTGGGTACAGCATTTTGTTACATACGTGAGTAAATTGAATGTTACAGCTAGGCTATAGAGAGATACATTTGTTAATATTGGCAGCAGTTAAGTGTTTGAACTTTGTAAGTCTTCAGCTCAGGAATTTATCTTATTTTTATTTGCACTACAATTGAGATTGAATAAGGGAACCTGTGAAGGCCTATATGTTTTATATTTCATTATTTTAGTAGTGATGGACTCAATAGTAGCTCAGTTAATTCGCTGAATGAGGATGTAACAATACAGTGGTTCACTGAATTATTCTTTATGAAGAATTGGAAGAAAAATGTGTTTTTTTTGGAAACTGGGATTATGCTGTAACCAGCCTATGTGTATTTTGAGTTTTTTTGGATATTAAGTACTGCTTAATGATGTTTGAGTATGGACAAACAAAATACAGAAAAGAAAAAGAAGAGATATTTTGCAAATTGTTAAATAAATTATTCTGAGCGAAGCGGCACTGAACAGAAGCAAACGGTGGCCTGTCTCATTCTTTCTCCTGTTTTACAGGAACCTTATCTGCTCACAGGTACCCTGCCTGGGACCTGTTACACAATGACTATCACTGTATTTGATGCAGATCTCTGTGCAGATCCTAAACATTTTATAATGGTAAAATAACCGTTCTAGAGGTTTGTATGCCGTGGCAGAGCTGCCTGAGTGCTTTCCACTTTTCCTGTCTTACAGGGCTTTTGCCTTTCAGCAAAACACTCTAGGCTCTGACTGGTTTCTTTATGACTTCATGACTTCAGTCATGCTGAAGTCCCTTTGAAAGACAAGGCCTGCTGCATGTATGTTGTTTCTACTGTTCTTTCTTCCCTCCTTTGGTTTACCGAGCGTGGGCAGCTACACTCCAGCTCTTCCTGCGAGCACACTGTATATAATTGCCCGACTACAGGCAGGTTTGAGTGTCTGGATATCTCTCTGAGGGATGTACATGTCAGTATCCTCACTGTCTTTTTTTTTCATGACATGTAGCAGCCCTCGCCACGTTCTCTGATATCACTGACATTTTAGGCGAAATAGTGACCTGATTACAGCCTAATTTCACACACTCTTCGCTGTTAAGATGTGATGATAATTAAATAATGAGGCAGCGGTGAGACAGGTTCTCTGAGAACAAACTGATTTATAGGAATATTGTTTACCTTGTTTGCAAAAAGAACTGAAGGCAGCTTCATGTGTTACATCGTGTGTCTGTCAGGGGAACAGCTCGAAATGCATCAAAGGGTTTACCTCAGAATTTAGTGTTATTCAAAGGAATGATGGATGACTCATATGTAATTCTTTTCAGATTCATTTCCTTGTAATCAAATGGATTTTTGTGTAATTTAGGTCTGTAGATTGAAAAAATTGATTTCCACAGCCACACAATCAGTCCATATAGAAATATTACACATTTTTTAATTCAATTACAGCTCCAATAAACAACAGGAACGTATGTGAGCACAATCTATCACACCATATCAATGATAATTTTACATATTACAATCTATTAATTGTGTAAGAACATGGCTGTGATTATTTTATGACAAACTCTGTCTGTGTCAATTGTCAATATTTCTATGAAACTACAGGAATGGAGACTTGATACTGAATCTCAAGCTCTGTTTGCAAGGTCAAAGTTTCAGTTTAACATGTGATTTAAGCATTCGTGATGATGAATTGGGGAATAACAGCGTGTTAGAGAAAGCATGGGCAGAGCTCATGTATGTGTTTTCATGTTATTGATAGGACTGACCTCCCCAAAGATGGAGGAGGGTTCATATGTAAACACACATTACTGGTACAAAGAGGTGGCGGTGGCGATGTGCTTCTGTCTCCTCATGGCCCACTGAGCACAAGGCAATTTCTTTTCTTCTTTTTACTTCTCTCAGGTGTACCTGGATGTTTTATTGCCTCAGACCGATATTGCTCAAGGACAGGAAAAAAAAAAGTGTGCCTGTTAAAAAATTAGATTTTGTAGACGCTGAAACACTGAACTGTAACATGCTCATTACCTTCTCCCACAGTTTGCCTGTCAAATGTACAAGCACAATATGATTTAAGACCCAAAAAAAAGCTCTGTAGGGGAAGGGATTAAGTTAAACGTGTACATCTGAGCAGAAATAACCACGAGTGGTCAAACACACACGGAGGTTTGAACTCAACAGATGCCTCTGAGGAAGGAGAGTGTTTGTTTTAAGCTTTTTAATCAGGGAAACAGGGAGCGACACTAGATTAGCACCTCTGGAACATGGAAAGGAAAAGAAAAACAGACAGCGGCACACACCTGAAGCACTCATGTCATGAAACTCAATTAGCACTCCACAGCAATGCACAAAGTCACGCAACGTTACTGTTATTTAACTTTCTGATTAAAGTCTTTGAGCATGCATATATTTCTCACCGTACTTTCTTGGTCACGTACTGATTCAGTTCAAAATTGCCACACAGACACAGTTCTGACAATGGAAGCTGACAGTGCTGAGAATGAAATAGACAAAAATTAGCAAAACATCTAAGTATGCACTTTCATCATGGAAGCACTGCTTTAATCTCAGCAAAGAGGATGTTTATGCTAGCTATGCCGCCAACCACTTTTCATCTTATTAGCTGGGATGGATTTTTTTTTTTTTTTTTTTTTTTTGAGAGCGAGATCTGAAAAGGGCTCTCACAGAAAGACGACACAACACTGCACATCAAAAGAAGGGAAACGACAACTAATTTGACGAACCATCCAGGTAACAGCTTGCAACCGCACTGAAGAAGCTAAGAGAAAGAAACCTGCAGACTTGGAGTTATAATTATTCTGAGAGTGCGTTTTGTCTGTGGCCTGAGTGACTCGAGCACTGTGGCTGGTAGACATCGTCTGTTCGAGGCAAATTCATCTTTGTGACAGGTGACAGCAGAGCCTCCTAAACTTTTTTGATTTGTGTAATGTTTTGATGAATTTCCAGCCCCGCATTCAAAATGAATGAGCACGGGGAGACATTCCTGGCCCAAGTTACAGGTGACAGTCTCTTGCATCAGAGGAAGTGTGCAGTGAAAGTGCTGCATCTATTCAAACATTTTGCTTCTTACATGAATTTATGATATTTATGTATCATTCTGATAGTAAATCTAGATCTTTTCATTTGTTCTTGTCAGCCATCACAGCGTATCTCATTCCAGCAACTATATATCCCAGAAATTAATCTTTCCTCCACATTTGTCAGTCTATTAATAAGAATCAGACATCCACATTGTCTGTTTGACAGACAGGCACACAGCACATGTAGGGGCTTGCAGGATGTGAGGACTGAAAGGGAAAGTTAACATTCACACATGAGGAAACACTTTTGTTCAAATTTGCAAATTCACCGTGAGAGCTGTCTGATAAGCTTTCCAAAACGTATATATTCGACTGAGATACTACAGGACCAATAATGGCTTCTTGGATTGAAAACTATAAAGGGGAAAAATGTATTTCAAATAACCTTTATCTTTCACTGTCAAAACTGAGACACAGTCAATCCTTTGAAGTGTAAAATTTCCCTTAGAGTGTAAACAACTCTCTCCCATCCATGACGTTTACCTCTCCTCTTTGTGCTCGCAATTTTCTACATGAATAAAGAAGCTGCTCCTTTCTCCCACTGGCTAGACCCTGACTGAAGTGCAATCTGTTATAATATCAACTCAAGCCCCCATTGGCAAGCATCATTAGCCCCCGCTCTTTCTTGCATATTTAGTGATGGCACCATCCATATGGCAACAGACAGTAATACAATTGATTCTACACAGTGCCATACTTAATGCTTAGGATGTGAATTTTCAGTCTTATCTGAACAAAACAACACCCCCAAAAAATCAATTATCAATAAAATGATCTTCTCTTCTTATTAATGTGGACTGAACTCAACCCTGGCTTCTCATTTCCTCATAAAAGTTGGGTTATTCCTCCCAAACAATCTCGCAGGATGTACGTGAAGAAAGCTGTGACAGTGTGTAAAAATGAAATGCCTCTTCCCCCACCAGTCAGCTTAGCATCCTGATACTGCTGCTAGCTGTGCACCTGGCACTCCACTATAGGTAGGGAGGGCTGGCTTAGGATTTCTCACACATCTCTGTCATGAAAGATTGAGCACGTGGGAGTCATTGAAATGTATTCATGCTCACAATGTAGAGGAAGCACGGGGCCACAGTAATGGTTGTCAGGGGCTGGTATGCCTCAGTGAACTGAAGACGACATTTTCTGTCTCACTGGCTGCAGGGATGTTTGAGTTATATAACCCTGCAGGAAGCCACAGATGAGAATGTCACATGTGAGCCCTAATAAAATGCTACATTTAGTAAGTGTGCCATGAAGAGCCTCGCATACACCGAGTGATTAAATAAAAGCTGTGTTTTCGTGTAGCCTCTGCACTACAAGCTAACATTTCGCTCCGTGTGCCTCGGTTCTTTGTTTGTGAAAGTAAAATCGATATGATGCTGCCAGGGATAAAAAAAAAGGGAAACATCTGGGAATGTTTAGAAATTGGACATTCTTATTGGAAATGCTGCTAGAGGCCTGGGCATGTTCTGACCTAAAGCGATATATTTAGAGACTATAAAAGCCCGTCTCAAGTCTGTTTTCTTCCCAGATCAGTGCAAACAGCCATGTTTGGCTGTGAGCATAACAGAGGTCTCAGACAACAACACATCACACCCTTATCTTCTGCAGGATTCTACAGCATCGCCGCTCGGGTTAGTGCGTCCTTTTCAGAGATGCAAATGTTGTGAAAATGAGATGAATGCATTTCTGTACGCGGCCATTACAATAATGAGATAGAAAAAGTCAAACAATGTCATTGGGAGGTTTGTTGGCGAGTGCTGGATAAAAGAAATGATCCGCCATCTCGCTGAGGGAGTCACTCGGTCGATATGCATCTCGGCTTGAAGGATTTCTTTTCGTTTCATTTCGTTTCGTTTTTTTTTTTTTTTTTTTCATTCCCGTGAGGATAATTATCATCATTTTATAATGTCCAGAGAATTTCTGGTATTTGATGAAACAGTGCACTGAGGTAACCTGACCTTGATCCTTAAAACAGCGAGTCTCCAAACTCCAGCTCAGACCTCGAGGGTCCTTGAGGTTAGATTTTAATTTACTTCATTTTTTTCTGTGAATCAAGGGACTAAATATATTCTGCTGCACAGAGTGTAAAGCACTTTTGTGATTTTGGGAACACATTCCCTGACTTTGGTATGTTAAGTCAATTATTTGATGAGTCAACTGACTGAAGAATTGCCACTCATGATTGATCAAACAGAAGATAACATCTTAGTTTCTTGGAACACAAGATTATATTTTTTCTGATATTTTATAAACCACATCACTATCAGATTAAAGACATTTCAACCTGGACCGTGTCCTAATGGGAATGATGATTTGTGGGCCAGCACTGCAGCCGTGAGACGGGCTGCATCATGATCCTTATGGGCAGCAGCGCACCATCACAGTATGTCCACTAAAGCGCTTGTTTTTTGCCACAGACTGTTATTATGTGTCAGACAACATTATGAAAAGGACCCGAGAGAGAAATAAAACGCTTTCTGTACCTTTCGCATGATCAGTTCTGTGAAATCTCCTCTGTGGGCACAGGGTCACAGCAGCTACAGGATCAACACCAGCTTGGCGGCTTTGCTGCAGCTTGTTCAGCCTTCTTTGCCTCTTCAGTTTGTAGTCTTAGGTTCAAATAAATATGGACAACCATTGAATTCAAAGGCCTCATGCACATTGTGTAAATCAGCTAAATATTCAGCCATGACATTGAAAATCTTTAACACTAAGCTACACTTTGTGCTCTCCAACAAAACAAACTCTTCCTGGCTGGTGCATTACTACGCTCACGTTTCCACTGTTGACTTCCTGAAACAAATCACCTCACCTCTCCAAAGATTTCAGAGCGAGACTTCTCCTTGAGTGAGGCTTGGTTAGACACACCTCAGATCAAGCGAAAGGAACAGAAAGCGATTCATTCGCCAGTACTCTTGTGTTGACACCTACAATGACAACACGAGTAAAAAAACAAACACTTCAGTGGACGTTCTTTGACGGCGTGCAATTGCCTACGAGAATTACGCTGCAGCCCGTCTCAGGATTGCAGTTCTCTCACTTGATATCGGACCAGATTCAAAACTTGCTGTTCCAGTTAGTCAATAGCTGATAGCAAATTATCTTAATCGTTGGTTACAGTCCTGATAGAGTTTGCCTAATGCTGCATTCATGTAATGTCGGCCGAGTGAGAAAAAGAAAACCTCCAGTTGTTCTGGCTCGAGTGTTCATGCATTTTTCCAAAGATGGTTTCCCCCACTGCTCCAAGTTTGATTGTCTCATCCGAAAACCTGAATACAATGCTGTGTCCCAAATAAGACATGCATAATTTGAAGGCAAGGTGCACCTGCTGAAAAACAACAGATAAACACTCGCCTTTGTTTAGTCAGTAATGTGTTCTGCTCGACGTGGAGTGCTTCTTCCTTCGTTACAACAACAACAAAAAAACATGAATCTAATTCATCTCAAATGTTTCTGCTTCACAAAAAAAAAATACGTGAACACCTGTGAGAGATATGTTAATAAGCTCCAAAGCTTTAAACACTGTGTGTTATCTCTGGTGAGATGCAGCCTGTAAGTGATTTGAATGTCATTTATCGCTAATAATGGTTCTACGGTTGGCATGAACTCCAAAACTATTTCATAAAACCACTGATGTGAACTCAAAAGTAGTGAAGCAGTGACACATTTCATTTTTTTTTTTTTTTATCTCTTTAGATTCCAACTGATAATGTGAGGCAGAGGTTAAAGCCCTGACAGTCAACTTAATTTTTTTTTACCCAGAGATCCTGATCTGCTCCGGTTTATTTAAGTCGTCATCTCAACGTGTCAAACACAAAGTTTATTTCAAATAAAAAGTCTTTGCAGCCACTCACTTTGCCTGAAACAGTCCAGAGATTCATTACAATCATGAAGAAGTCTTTTCCAAAGCAGGAAACCAGAGAACTGCTGTGTGACTCAAACCTGTGATGCCATCAGGCTTAAAAAAACAAAACAGAGTTGCTCATTAGAGACTAAATTTAAAGTGACTGCGAGGATACTGAAGGCAGTTTTTTTTAGGGGGAAAGAAGGGAATATTTATTTGATAAAATAAAACACTGACACTTGCAGTGTCATATTAGACGCTCCAAAATCACAGAGTACAACAAAGCATCCCAAAACGATATGAGCTCATGCACATAATGAACACAAAGCTACACTGACTTTTCCTTGTCATTTTTTAAAGAAATGCAGCGAGAATAATTTACTTTGCGAGACATGTGCTCTCACGTTGTGACAAAAAGAGAAGTTTGAGTTTCGTTCCCCTCCAAGGTTAAAAAGACATTTGTCTGCATCTTTCAGGCATCGATGAATGAATCAACATTCAGAAGCTTGTTGTGTTTATATCTGGAAATTTCACAGCCAAACTGTGAAAATCCAAAACAGGTAAACCAAATGAATCTCATGATGAGATTAACATGAATTCATTGTGAAGTTCTTTTTTTTACCAGTTTCCAGCTGTATTCAGGCATTACAGGCTACGATTTTCTGCTAGGTGTGTTGAAGTCTAAATTTATTGCACCACTCTGATATTACAAGGCACGACTACAACACGATCCAAATCAATGCAATAACAGCTGGTGCTGAGGTCGCACTGATTCCGCTCATATTGTCATTGTTCAAAATGCAGTGCAGAGATCAAATAAAAAGGTTGGCCTGCTCTGGGAGTCAACAGAAAGTAAAGCTATATCTGAGAGCAGAGCTGAAGTCAGATAATTCCCAGGTGTGAGTGCCACAATATAAAATCCATTAGCTTTCATACTAACTGCGGGAAACACACTTGAACTTGACATGAAATGACGAGGTAACAAAGATCTGCAGTGCACCATGGAAGACTTCAGGCGCTGGAAGTCTCATAAGATAAAAATCACCTACTTATTTCAACATTTTTTCCACTGTGTGAATTTTAGCACCTGTGAATTTCTCCTAAAACTTTACAGCCTCAAAATTGTGATGGAAATTTCCTGCCAGTGGAAGTTTACACCTCTCCTTCTGTATCACTTTTTTTTTTTTTGCTTGATGTCAACAATTAAAATGTCATGAAACTGGCGCTGAATCAGAAAGATGCAAAGTGAATGAATGAGCGATGAATGAATTTGTAATGAAAGAACACTGCCACTTAAATTCATTACTTTAATTTGCGAGAGTGTGCATCTAACATTTTTCATATCACAGCCAGTGATGCCATAATTACAGAGATGTTGTCATTACAGCACATTCACCGACAATTAAAGTGAAAGAGAGTAGAAATAAATTACCCTTCTCATCATTTCCATTGCGTCATGCAGAGTGAGTGCAGAACGGGCAAATCACAGGAAAAGATGAAGTAATATTCAAATGGAGGGAGCCAGAGTTACTGTATATTTCAGGCCCTTAAACCAACTTGTGTACTAAACTTTCCAACTGATGACTCCACTAAAGTGTCTAAAGAGGAGAACTATTGATTTGTGTTCACCATCCAAACGGATTTAAATCTTTAATTAGCTCAGTGGCATGTGGCCAAATGTAAATTAGACATCTGACTTGTGATTGTGTCAGGATGTTGATGAAAGGTTCCAACATTGGCTTCTGGCGGAAACAGCATTGTCTATGGTGAAAATAAATCTGATTACTGAAATTGAATTGTAGGTAGTGTGTATGTGTATGTGTGTGTGTGTGACAGAGAGGGAGAGGGAGAGAGAGAGAGGGGAGGAAGGGAGAGAGACCCAAATGCAATCTAATACACTAATGCAAATCTAATGCCACTAAGAGCTATTTCATTGCTTATCTTGACTGTAATTTTTTAAAGTTTAAGTACAGAACATTTGATCCAGTCCTGGCTTTAACATCGTCTCAAATAAGTAATGCTCCCAAACTAAATCACCTACTCGCCCGTGACTGGCTGCTCTAATCTTGGCGTGTTTGTCGTGTTAATATGTTACTTCTGATTGGCTGAGCTGACTAAAAGCTGTTGACTTATACATCCAAAATGTCGCCCATGTGGCAGGAACAAGCCACGATAAAATAGCTACAAAAACACAGAAGTTGGGACAAAAAATAGCTTCAGGCTATGCCTAGAACAAACAACTAGAGGTTACATCTGTTTGTAATCCAAAATGTGCACATGCACAACGTGTGGGAGCTTATGTGGCATATATATTTAATAAGCAAAGTATTTTTTTTTAATAATTAGCTGAAACAATGTTTTCACACTGCAGGATTATATCAAATGTTGAAGAATGCCAACACTGCTTCCCACCCTGCGTGGAGACAACACCTGTCGACAATCTGACAAGACACAAACCGGCAAATAAATGTTACTGTGACACACTATTAAAGCACTTTGCAAAACTAAGTGTTGTTTTGACATGAAAATAACCAGACCCAGCTGCTCAGCCCATTTAATCAAACCCCAAACCCTCAGAGGCTTAATAAATGTCCCTGCCAAGTTTCATAAATGGAGGATCAATTATAATTGATTTCACAGTCTGATACATTTATTAAAGTGACATTCATTTATTCACGTGCTCACCTGTTTTGCCATCAACCCCTGCTCGAGCGAGCTCACTCCTCATACTTTATTCAAAGTATCACTTTGAAATTTTCGTTACACTGAAATAATTGCTACAGCGCGCCAAGGCGGATTCAATACATTCAGAGCAGCACTTCATTTCTCACACTGGTCAGCCGACGAGACATCTCTATAATTTGTTAACTATGTGATATGTACTATTGAGTGTGCAACAGGCAGACCAGAAATGCACTTTCCCTTAAGAGCAGAATAAATTAGTTCCAGGGCGTTATTCTCTGTCACATTACGTGACATCGCCTGCAGATGAAACCTGCCACTCAGCAGAGCAGGAGACCGTCATAGATGATCTCATCACACCAAAGACGTGGCCAACATGCTGGGATGAACCATTAGTGCAAGGCTCCTCTGTGGCCGACTGGAATATGTTTGTTTTCTTACCTCAAAGTCGTGTCTGTTGCATCAACTCAACAAACGTGCCTGTGTGTGTACAGAGTGCGTGCATGGTTTTGTAATCACGTGAGTTAATACTATTTTTTAATCTTTGAATAGATTATGTGACTACTTAAAGCTGCATCATGACCCGCACTGTTTCCCCCGTCAGATGGTAAGACGAATGTGGATGCTAATTCAGCCCTAAATCAACCTGCCAGCAGCTACTTTTCTCCGGCAGTGGACTTGATGAAGTAGCCTACTGGATGAAATAACATAAAGTTAAGCCTCATTGACATTTCTCAAAGATAAATGGTGTCCTACAGGCCCCTCGTCTGTGACCATGACAAACTGTACAGTGATATCAGTCTGTTCAACTGTCGGCTGGCTATATCCTGGCGTCAGATCATCAGTGGCGACACACAGGACTTTCTTTATGCTGTCCCTGAAACAGAACGCACTAAATTGGACTCATTTCATCCCTGACATTTAGAGGTGTAATGTAACTTTTTTTTTTTTTTTTTTTTTTACAAGTAACGAAATGATAACAGTCGCCTTACTTTGCAAAAATACGGAACTTTAGATTCTTGGAGGTCAGCACAAATGACTTTCTCTATATGCCCAACCATGGTGAGTGGAGAGGGTTGCAGTAGTTTTCCACTAGAGACGATATTATTGGTTATGTTATCCAATATACACTGATATGAAAACTGTCTTTTCGTGCATGTGTTAATATACTGGTGTCACTGCAAAATGTATCCAGCAGGGTGCATCTGGTTGAGCAACATCAACTAACATTATTTGACCTAAGTATTCTTTAATAATGATTATGATTTGTTGAAGAAAACTGCCTTCTGAGTGCAAAGATGGTGAACAATCCAATCCACAGGTCTGTTTTCATCCCAGCTCGAAAATTCAGCCACCGGTTTCAAAACTCTCATATTGGTGTTCCTCCCATTCAAGCACCTTTATCCAACCAGAAAACACTCTGAGTTGAATATGATAGATTTCCAGTGTTGGAAATCTAATTGGAATCAGGTCTGCTGCACATGCATCGACTTCCACCACAGATAAAAAAAAACAAACTAAACGACAAGAAGCTAATGAAGAAAAAAAGCATCAGAATTCAGAAATATCAAACTATCTCTGTAGCATCATTATTTTAACATTTGTCATCGGATGTGTTTCTGGGGATCTCCAGTAGAAATAACCATCTGCTCCCACATTTTCTCACCTTGTATGAGCTTTGATATACAGCATATGATTGCTTGATACATAAACAGTGTTTCCATGAAGCAAATTCAAATCAGCGATGGCTACGCTCCTACAGATAAGCACGCATTGCCAAAGATGGCAAACCGGCTTTTCTCTTTATCAAAAAGTGAAGTAGAGCACAAACTGATGCTTCACTGATTTTCAGCTCAGTTTTTTAGGCTTGACAGTATACCTTTCTGTGCGCTGCACATGGCAAGTTGTGTTTTCTCTTTCTCCACATCCCCAAACAGAGTACACAAGACAACTGTGAAACAGATGGTTATTTCTCCCAGCGATTCTCTGACCTTTGAAAAGTAGACTTGTGACTGGAAGGACTATGGTTTGAATTCAGAAGCAGATTGGAAAGTGAGTAAAAAACTGTCTCACATGTCTCCACAAGTTCTACCCAGGTGCTCGGGAAAAAGGCAATTGGATTCACACTCGAGTGGTGGAGCCGAGGCAATTCCTTTGGCATTTGTGCTTGAAAAAATGCTCAAACAATTAACCGATCATTAAAATATTGATTGCTTTTGTGTTGATTGACTAATCAGTGCAGATTTATGTACAAATACTGGTATTAGATACACCTACACAACAAAATACTTCATCAGGGCGTTCCAAAACGACTCATACAAGCGTTTTGCTGATCTAGCACCCCGATCAGTGGAACAAAGACTCACCAAATTGCATGGGTTAAGAAAAGACTGTGGTCAGGCCCACGGAATTGTGATTAGGCAACCAAAACTACTTGGTTATGTGGTTAGGCAAAGATTGTCATGGTTAAATGAAACCACCGTTGAATGCTGGTAGGAGACAGGAGATCCAACCAGTTACCACAGCCTCCACTCTCAAGGGTAATCCACACCACTAGCATTTTAAGAAATTTAGATGCTATTTAGAACATTTTAGACATCCGTCATTTTGACGTCTGTCTCTCGGAGCAGATCCACTTTGCACTTCCAAACTAAAAGCATGTGGTGCACATGATGGTTTTTATGGTTTGATTTTCTTTTTAGCAGCGTGATCTCGGTACAAAGCTTGGAAAATGTTGGTTTCACCTACTGTAATTCTGAGGTTCTGGACAGTGATGGACAAAATTGAGGTTGGAGTCAATGTGGATTGAGCAGATCGATGCTTCAGTAGCAACATAATTGGAGGTTTGCAGAATCATCCTGTGTGCAATGTTCTCATCTGGCAATAAAGTCTAATTTCTAGACAACCAGAAAAATGTAGAAATCTTTGTTTTGGGCTGTTTCATTTCTCTACTGAGGATAGCCACTGCTGGCTCTAGGTTGTGAAAGTAGAGACAAGCTCTGACATGACTAAACTGAAAACACCAGCAGAGACTTAGTTCGTAAAACCAGTGGACTTCGTCTCTCAGGTCTAGACTGTGTTATTCATGAACCTCTCACTCCTGTAAGGTTAATGGTGTGGGACGATGCTCCGCTCTGTTGATTAATTAGAGCTGGACTGAGGTCAGTGCCTCCAGCCTTTAGCTGGAACTATAGCTCATAACAAACAACTGTATTTACATGGAAGCTTTGAGTGGGCGGACAGCTCTGGAAAGACCTGAGCCAGATGAAAACACTGCTGCCACCGGATACAAATGTGATGAGTCACCAAAGAAACAGACCAGTAAATTTGCCATAAATGTTTTTCCTCTTTAGTTTCTATTAATGCCTTGTTGACCTATATTAATGAAACTGCCTTGGAGCTCTCAGTTTTTGCAACAAAATCTAAGACCTTGCTCTGATAAGCCCTTGAAATAGTTGAATGCTAAAAGAAAAATTAATAATTAAATGCAACTTTGGCCAGACAGCGATGGAATGAAGTCTTGATGTTGTTATATTGCTGAAGGCATAAAAGAAGAATCATGTTTTATTCAGTCTCCATGCATGAACCTCACAGACTGAATCCCTTGGAATGACCAGAAGCAGGCCTGAAAACTCTGTCTTTGGGCTCCATCCTTTGGTCAATATGTATAACTGCAACAACAAATGTGTTGTTGGGGGGTATTTTGTATGGTATGGAGCAGCCAGGGGGGTGAAATGAACATCATCTGTTTTCTGTATTTCTGTTCTTTTTCTTGTGTTTCCTATTACATGTGGCCTACTCTTTTTGACATTTCCATAGATAAGATGGAGAGTGAACAATATCCATTTGTAATGAAAGATTTCTTTATGCAAAACAAATTTCACACTCTTCTACTGCCATACTTAGTCCTTTAGACAATCCAGCCTGACACATTAACCAACCATTTTTGCACCCGGTGAACTGGCTGACAAGAAGTAATCTACAAACCATACAATATTGCAGCCGATTAGATCTCACACATCACTCCAAGGGACTTTTCATTTTCCAAATGAGTTATCCCGCCTGCACAAATGATGTAGCCGCATGACATCAAGTGTTAAATAAGCTTTGGACCAAGGCTATCCATTCTACTTTGTGGCTGCACTGTAATGTCTACTCCACCATAAAAATCGTATTTTCTATCCAATGCAGGTAAACGATCTCCAGGGATATTCATGTGCTCATTTAACTTTCTAATAGAGGACTTTAAAGACATGCAGATGGCTTCTCACAAGGACCAGATATGCCTTTTCAAGTGCATCCTGGCATGAGAACAGTTGACTAAAAAATGCATGAGAAATGTGATGGTAGGTGGGTGCGTGCTTTCCAGGAAAATGCGAGCAGCAAGAGAGCATTTTATATTTATTTTCTTTCACTGCTGGTTCAGGTATGATATCATACATCATAGATAATAATTTGTTAAATTGTATTTGATTACTTATTGCCTACCCGATTATTATTTGATGTCAATTCTGCGTGACAATTCTGTTACTGAATTCATGCAAAGACTCGTGGACTGACAGAATATTCAGTTGCGGTATAGCTGTTTAAACTGACAATGTTTATTTCAGTGTGCCTCGAGTTCTGCACCAGCAAATGTTACTCTTTCTACCAAAGATACCCTGGATACTATCCAAAACGTCAGCTAGTCCTTGCAGCACAGTGGGAGACTCTTACTCATGCTTATAAACCCAGACAGAGCTGTCAGATGAGCAGAGGAATAACATTGATTGAATAGCTGTATGTGTGTGCACTGTCAATGCGGTGGGAAAAGGATAATACCTGCATTATACAGGAATTCAGAAATTCAATAGTGAAATTTCATTTTCCTCATAAATAGGATGCAGCTGGTATTCTAACTCCAGAGCTCAATACACAAAACCTAAATTAAATACAGCAGATAATCCACCATAAAAATAAATTGGGAATATTACAGTACAACAAAGATAAAGCATCTTTGTGGCCAGATTTAGAGGGAAAGTGAATGTGCGCATTATTTGTTCATCTATCATTTGTTCCTGTTTTTTCATGGACGCATTCTAATGATATTCCTCTTCTCTGCCTCTAACTATGATATACTGTATAATCCCCTGCAGCATCCACACACAGGTGCATCATCTGAGATCGATGTTAACAACTTATACGGGGTAAGTGTTGCCAAAGAGAGTGTAGCAACTCAGCTCACACTCCTCTGTGTTGCTCAGAAGAAGCTAAAGCCAAGAGCTCTGGGTATTGCCGCTCTCACTGATTTGAGCAGGGCAGTGACTTTTGGAACAAATGGTGGCATATCTCTGGTCCCCAGTGAATGAATTTAGAGGGTTTTCTTCACTTGGCTTTGAGCTACTTTGGCTTCATCAGGAAGGGCCAGTATTAGTTTGAACTGAATGTCACGCCTCAGCGGTGCAGTCTTTTTTCATGCAGCAGGAAGCTGTAGACTGTGATGCATGCAGGTGCTGCAATATTGCACCAAAAAGGAGGCAGTCTAAAGTTCCCCCAACTGTAGTATTATGCACTATAGTGTTGGCAGTTAGCTGTGCGGTCAGATGGTGGCGGCGCTTCATGACTCAGCCATGCTGTGTTTTCAGTTGCTGGTTTAGCCTGTCTGACACTGAGAATGAATGTTTCTCTAACATAGACGGCGTGTAAAATTCAAGCATGTATACTGAGCAAATTCACACATATAATAAGGGAATTTGACAAATCAGTAGTAATGTTTGATATTACCAATATAATTCAACAGAATGCATTCGTCTAACGCTGCTGTCAGTGTGCAGTAAAGTGTGAATGGCTGTATGTGTTTTGCTGGTGTGGTGGCCCTTTTACATTCAGATTGTAGATTGCTAACCGTTACGAGGCAGCTGGACTCGCAAGATTACACAAGAATCCATCTTGCCAGACTTTAAGCTATGCACTCGTGTCCGAACCACAGTGTGTGAGAGGTGTGTGTTCAAAAACAACAATGGCAGTTTTTAAAAAGGTTAGCGTAGACTCTGCTAGCATGAGCTATATCAGAAGTGGAGTGTGCGTCCTCACTGATGATGAGCAAAGAACGACATTGGATGGAAAAGATGTTTTCACAGTAGTTATGAATCATCACGGTGCGGCTTGAAGGTCACCTGTGATAGCATTTTTAGAAAGTGCTGACCCTCCAAACACTTTCCAACAGCTACAACTTCCCAGCAACAAACCATCTGGCACAGTCAGGTTAATAGTGTGTACCTTTAAATTGTATGGCAACACTAGACTGATTGTAAGTAGCAGCACAGCTGCAGTGTTATAAGACCCCCCCCTCCTTCCCCATCCACACACTCACATACACACAACATCAACATCTGCAAAGCATTCCCAGCAGGCCTGAAATGTACATTAGCCGAGGGAAATCTCAGATTGGCTCACCTCACTAGTTTTACTTTTGTTCCAAAGTCTCAGTGTGTTGTTTTCTATCAGCCGGTGAGCAGTGGCACAACACCTCTAACAAAGCAGCCTGCTCCACTTAAATCCCTCTGTTGTTGCCCACGTAAACCATAAATCATCTATGGGTTCGTTATGACAGTTCCGGCTACGCTCCACCACATTACTTTGGGAAAACATTACAGTTACATGTCCAGATATCCCGAATACTAAAATTGCTATTCGGTTTTATTTGTTTTGTTTCTCCTCAGCGCCTCGGTAGATGCAATCATGGTTTTAATCGTGGTTGGTTGGTCGGAAGAGTGAGTGAGTGATTGAATGTGTGTAAGTGTGCATGTTGAAGCCGCATCAGATTTTTGTTGACACATTCTCAGAGGCAGAGCTGCTCCTGAGTCACCGACCATTCGGTTTTATGCTTGTTTCATGTCTTGTTCAACACAGTTACAAAGTCATTTAATTTCAGGGTGCAGAACAAATACTCAGACCATTTTTTAAGGCAGAATACTGCATGTTTCTGAATAAAATTGTTTAAAAGTGAATCTTGTCTTTATAATAGGCCCTGTAAAATCATCATATCATCCAACTGTGGGTAATTGATACCATCAATAGGTGATGTGATCACCAGGGGGCCGCAGGCGTAGGAGTAGGAGTTGTGTCATGCCAGCATGGAGCAGTGTAAAAAAAAAAAAAACAACATAGCATCCTATATCCGTGGATATTATGTATTTACCCAAACACCAAAGGTGAGCCTGGGGATGCAGCACAGCCTAGCTGCAAGCTACCTGACTGATGTGCCAGTGAAGAGCATGCAGACCATTTATTAGCACATGAGCAGGTTCACCATTCTCTAAGGCTGCAACACTCGACTCATTTTCAGGGGGTTATACATTAATGAAAATATAGCTATGAATATCAAATGTAGACTAAAATATAATCAAACTGTCATGGTTTCCTCATTTCTGTTTCTGTTTTTTTTCACATCTTTGTCTGTGTGGCAGAGAGCGTGGCTGGCTGTGCTTGTCTCTGCATAGGTGCACCTGTCTCTCATCCAGCAAATACTCACGGCCACTCCTGAGCCAGATTATCTCGTTCCTTGTTGCAGTCATCTGTGTGTCATGTGCCTTGTTTTTTTTTCCCCACCCAGTGTTCTCCAGCTTTCTGCAGTGAATCCGCTGATCTGCTTGCCTTACTTCACCTGCGACGCTGGCCGCCCTTCATCCATCACCGCCACCTTCTTTTTGTCTCACTTCCCATAATAAAGTCCTCAAGACTTTACCGGCCTACATCTCTGCATTTTAGATCCAGACACAAAAACGAAAACGTAACATAAATATTATAAATCATCTAATTCAGGTGTCAGGTCCTGAGCAAACTCTCCATTCTTACCAATTATAAAACAGACAATGACTATCTGACAGTGAGCCAATAACTTTTGACACTGGCCTATTAAATTCTGTAAAACGGCAGCGACTTGTGACCATTTCATTCCTTTTTTCAAAAAACCCATGAACGAAATTTGTGAGGACGCTCTAATCTCAGTGTCACACTGACACCAGAGAGCAACACAAGGCTACTGCCCGGCATTAATTTACTTTTCTGGGCTAGCAGACTCTGCCTGAACTAATCTGTTCGAATTTAGAAACCAAACTGCAACAACAATACATGCTAGTAGTATGCTGCGCTGAGATTTATGGTGATGGATCCCGCCACATGCAACATCCTGTTGTGGGAGACAGCAGTGGTGCCTGACAGCCTTGGCTCAACCATAAGCCAAGCTTTTCTACATTCCTGCACGGGCGGGGGGAGCCGTAAAACTTGTTTACAAATTCACAAAATGTCATAAAATCCATGATACACTGTATATACTGTAACCTAGGTTTGGGGGAAGTGCTGGAGGAAGTGCACATGGCTTTTCACAGCACAGTACAGTACATAAACCATCATTAGCTGCACATAAAGCCATCAGGATGAATGGCTAACCCATCCCCTCATGTCTATGGCAAGATGAACAGGAAGCAGTATGTAGTTATTGTATTGCGGTACAAAGGGTGTTGCTTAAGATTTCCCATAAAGGAGTGCATTGTTTATTTTCTTAACCTCTGGCACCTCTGCAGTTACTCCCCGTCTCTCCACAGAGCGGATTACTTTGTTTTAATCCAGCTCAGAGTGCCCCCGCACAGCACGCGATAGTCCTTCGTCATCATAACAGGCCAGGTATCGACACACAGGCCCCTGTTTACCTCCATAGGGCAGAGGGATTAGGAGCACATGCTTTGATGTCAGATTCACAGAAAGAAGTGGAGCAAAGCTAAAGCCTCTCAGGGTTATTATGATAACCGTCCGTTTCTTAAGCAGACGTTATGAAGCATCGGGAGAGCCGGGAAGAGGAGGAGGAAAGGAACAGTGTGGAGGAGGACTGAGTGCAGAAGACTTTTATCTTCTGCTCATCTGATTCCAGTCCAGCAGGAGATTTTACGTTAGCCCTTAAACAAATGACCACTGTGTCTGCAAAACAGCTAATGAGTAATAATGTTGTCTCATTCTCTATTAGCACTTCACTTAATGTTGTTCCATTATTTAGACTTTGCCCGTTGCAGTCCGACTGGATCTATCTATTGTCCTCGTAATTGCTGAGCAGGAATACAAAGCTTGTGCTCGTTGCTGTATGCTGGTGTTAGGTATTACAGCTGTACGAGCACTGAGGGTCAGTGTGTTTTGATTATCTCTTAATTTCCCTCTTGGCCTACAGCAGAAGTAACTCCATCCTCTCAGCTCTTGGTTTTAGAGTCTGTAAACACAGCCAATGTGTGTTTTCCTACTGACATAATCACATTGAGTGGTGCTGATGCGGTGACATTTGCAGTAATAGGAGACTGATAATCCTTACACAATTGCTTCTCCACTTTTGCACTAGGGGAGGCCGTGGGGGGGCACACAGCGCTTCTGCAGAAAATCTGCCGCTTACCGAGTGACCGTGAACATGATAGCCTAGCCCTCACTCTTTAACTCTTATTACCCTGTGGAAAATGGAAGTCCTGCACGATCAAACTGTCTGTGCTGACTTGGTGAACGGGGGGAGCAGGAGGCGCAGCAGAAATAAAAGCAGCAAGAGCTCTCTCAAGTGGCAAAAATGAAAACCTCTCTCTAGCCCAGCGATCAGAGAGCTCTTTTTTTTAATCCTATTGGATTTTTATCATCCGGGCAAATAACTATACTGTCTAAGGTTTTTAATTGCCTTTTTAAAACCTTGAAGTAATTTGTCCTGATCAGATTTTCTTCTCACAGTTAAATTAAGCCTGGAATGGCCTTAGAATATAGAAACGTAGCAGCACAGGAAAAGTTTAAATTAGATACGTAAAACCTGCAGCATTAAGGCCTCTAATTTAGATGAGTCTTTTGGGGTCACATTCATACACTCTGCTGTCATTTTAAGACACTCATCATCTCTGGGAAGCTTCAATGAACCGCTTGTTCTATTTCTTTGAGCGGACAAATAACTAAATCAATCAATCAAAAAAAAAGACTTAATTGATTAATTAATGATGAAACTATGATTTAATCTATGATGAAACAAAGACAGAGTATCTTAAAAGAATTTGCCTGATATCCACACTGAACGGTCATTTCCTCACCACTCCATTATTTATATGACATTTCCATCTCATAGCTAGTTCTACGTAGGATCGGTTCCTCCAATCAATGTTAGACTGTCTCACAGTCAGCAGAACACTGACAGCAGATATTGAGCATATATGTAATTTATGCAAGTCTGTTGCTCTGCATCGTGACATATCCAGTTACTGTATGTTTCTGTGTGTATGGCAGCTTTTGTGAAGGAAATATCTTTCACTTCAGAGCGACTGCTGTCTTACCTAAACTATAATTATAGAAAATGAACTGCACTCCACATCAAAAGCATTTCTCTCGCCTCAAGCCTTATTCTGAATAAATATCCTACCTCTCACTCAAAAAGTATGTATCCTGAACATATGGTGGCACATGTATTTCTTCCCACACTCAATTATTTGGCACACAGAAGTTAGATATATTTACATGTTCACACTTTCAGCTGGTAAAAACTACTGACTTAAGTGTGGCTGGGTCAAAACAGCCCACATCCATAAGTCAGTCCACTCTCTACCAATCTCTGAACCCATCGGCTATCATCTGATGACAATTTAGCCTCAGAGGGAACAGCCAATGTTTTTGGGCTCCCGGTGCAGCCAGAGGATATCTGGAAAATAGATAACGGATATCCTGGCCAAGACTTTGTGCAGTCTGATTAGCAACTTGATACGCGGGAATGACGTGAAAGACATGTCTGCTAATCTCTATAAACAGTTATCTGCATTTAAAAGCAGATAACTTTTTTTAAAAACTAATCGACCACTATGTTCTCTTTCTCTTACCCTGCACATGGACTGTTGCAATCAAAGCTCACTCAAACGTGATTGGTCAATACTCGGACTACAACAGAAATCAGAATGCTTCCAGCGCCAAAACCTTGGTCCCCTGACTACATAGTCTGCATTAATATGCAAGAGATTACCTCTCTACAAAGAATGGATGCACAATGAATAACACATGCACAACACTCCACTGGCCTGAAACACAGAAAACTTTTCTGAATTTCTGTGTTTACTGGAACTTATACGACGTGAGAGATGAAAATTGAACAAACCATTTCTCAACAAACTTTGTGTTTCAGCTACTTAAACATCAGATCTGCCTTCTTTAAGAGATGCTTTTATACTTTAAAGGTCCCAGAAGCCCGCAGCTCCATGAGCTCTCTTGTTCCACATCACTGCTGACAGTAATTGGAAACAACTGAAAAAGGCTTCGAGCTGGAACCGTTCTCATGTATGTGACTCACTCACACACGTTGGCTGGTGATACCTGTAGTTACTTATGTGAGTACTGTGACAAGCCGCAGTGTTTCCATGTTCCGTCAATCTCACCTGTATTCATATCACTTACTTTGGCTGCTCGGTTTCCCCTTCAGGCGATATCAATTGTTCCTCACCGCTGCTATCTACCATTTGTTACTTTTTTTTTTTTTTTTTTAAACGGTTATGTTCTGCCTGTGTTGCTGTGGAGATCCCTACAGAGCTGACGGTCTTTATTTCACCACTGTTGCTTAAATATCTTTTGTATGCACTGATTTTCTCCTGTCTCTGTGATGTTTTTCATTCATCTTTCAATATTCAAAATATTTAATTCATTTTTTAAGCCAGCCATACAAAAACACAATTTGCCATTCAGCATGATGGATTTTTAAAGCAAAGATGGCCTGGATTAACAGAAGATGGTGCACTAAGGTGTTCACATAAAAGTATTCCCTGAACACTATGAATGTACGACATAAGATACGCACTGTGTGTTGTAGTAAAACTACAGTTTGCACCATAGATTAACTGTGTTTTCTGTCAAAATACTTCATCTCATGTCACAGATTTGCTGGGAGAATTATTAAAATACTACAGTTTACATCAGTGGTATCCAACTGTTTTCATCAATCAAAACAACTTCTTTTTGAGGTCCCTCGTCACAGTGTGAGATGTGAGCAGTGTAACCAAGGAGGGATTTTTCCTCCTCCGAATGTTTCATTTGAATAATCTTTTGATTCTGAGGAGATAAAGCTATCTAGTATTTCACAGGGAGAAGAGGCAAAGATCAGAGAAATGTGTTCACTGTACATAGTAATAATTTAACATCTTTATCCAACCCTGTCTGGAAAAATGTGTTTCTAGACTATTAAATAGTTTTTGGGTTTTTTTTACTGCATAACAAAAATAAAGTAATTTCCTCTGAAGATATACTTTTTACTTTATTGTGGTTTGCAGCATAGATCTATATGAAACTGCTTAATTCTAATTCCACTGTAGATACAAACATGAGAAACCATCACATGCAAGACGGCAGATCTGTCAAAGGGGCGACCGTGGTAGAGTGGGTCATCCACCGTTGGCGGTTCGATCCCCACTCTCGTCGCTCAGAAAAGATTGCCACGGCCGAACCCCCCCAAACATCCGCTCCCTGGGTGCTGTGAATTGATGCACATCGCTCCAGTGAATGTAACATCTGTCAATTTGAGTGTGTGACCCTGTGCATGTGCGTGTGTGTTCCAACAGGTGCCAGCCTGGATGGGTTAAATGCGTAATTTCATGTTCAAAAGTTTCTAAAAAAAAAAAAAAAAAAACCTGTAGACCACTTAACTAACAAAACCATGTAAACCACATTTTATGAAAAGAATCACAAACCGTGCAACAAAAAACAAACAGGACACTGACAAATATCCATTAATCGAGCAAACACAAGCACACGAGTGTGTTTTACCTCTAGAAGAGCTCCGTCTGTATCAGGTCATCAAAGTGCATTAACCTCCAGGTCAGCTGGGACAGCAGAAGACAGGATTTGAGCCATGATATCTCATCTGGATGTCTCCTGTGACAGAATCTGGTCATATTCTGGTGTCAGCAATGTACAGCAAAAGCAGTGTATCAAACCGGGAGATGCTGAACAATTCTCTTGGTACAGTTTGATTGTTCTGGAGGCGGCAATGCAACAGCTCAGCAGTAAGACAGCATAGTTTTCCTCCTGGACCGGTGTCCCATAGATCTGTCAGCTTTAGTCTGAGAGGCTGCAATAAATAGGCTCTTCCTGGACTCGCTCAGTAATGGTTCCACATTGGTTAGGATGTGAAACAATATTGAAATGCTGCTGCTGATCATCAGGCTGAAACTGATCAGTTGCTCGGTTCACTGTTGCTTCCCTCCGGACTGTCTGCAGCAAAGTGCTGCGGGCCATGTGCCCCTGGCTTCTGGTTCTGACTTGAAGACTTTCCTCTCATTTTTACCTGTCTGACCCAGTGGTGGAAGTATTTCCATTTTTATATATTTATATATATATATAGAAATAACAATAAATAGTACTAGCAGTAGTGGTTTATTGTTACATGGAGCAGATTTGAACTTGAAGTAGTTTTACTTGTGACAATGCAGCATACAAAGTAAGAAATGTAAAATATTAGTGTTGGAGTGGAGTGAAAAGCACAATATTCCCTCAGGATTTACTTAAGTAGAGGCATACATTATGAGATATTCATGTAAAGTACCTCTAATTGGTGATCTACTTGAGTAAATGAACTTGTCTACTGTGGTTATCATGACTGTTCTGCCCTATAAAAGCTGTCATCTGCTTGCATTATCAAACTAACTGCTAGATTCTAATGCCCTGAACCAAGGCGACAGCGCTAACCACTGGACCACCATGCCGCTCACATGAAGTTCTCAGCGGCAGTTTTACATCGCTGTCATGTGTCCAGAGAAGTGCAGGTCAACTCATTAAAAATCCAAGATGGTGGATCATTGTTAACTGAGCTCAGTGCTTCCACTTTGTGTTTCTGCTCAGCCGAACATGTTCTTGATGTTTTATGCTTTCTGTTGAGTAAGTGTTAAACAGGACTAGCAATAAAGCAAGTTTTGTGGAGCAAACTGGCCCAGACCAGTGACCGTAAAAAAAAGATGGACGGCCTGACAGCTCCCCGAACGGTGTAGCCAAAACATCTCAATGGCCCCCTGGTGGCTGTCTGCAGTACTGATCATAAAGCTCGCCCTCTCTGTGTTTATAGACGGGATTTAACTGCACAGACACACATCTGTGACACAGACAAATTTATTATTATCAGTTATATAATTTATGAAGGTTAGCTGCCATCTAACACAGTTACAACACTGATGGTGAATATTATTTATGGTAATTATGGTATTATTTACGTATTATTTATAACAATATTATACTATTATATAATAATAATAATAATAATAATAATAATAATACTTTTTATTCTAATAATACATCTATATAATATTTCACTCATACATGCTTGTTGGTTGTGGATGGTGCATCTGCAGGGACAGATGTTGATCTAGCCAGAGCCAGGATGTCAGAGCCATCGTGCAAATATGTGTTCCTTCTAGCAAGCCTCCTCCTGAGAACAATATTTCCTTTTGTTCCATTTTACATAAACATTACTGTAGTTATTGTTCACAAATCTTGTTTACATGAAGTGTGGTGTTGTTGGTGTGTTGCTGGGGGGAGGGTGGGATTTGGTGGCTCGGTCGGAGTGAAGGAATCCAGGGTCATTTTTTCATTCTCAGTCTGTCCCTGTCTACTGCTGGACCTGAACAGTCAGGGATTTCTTCATTTTAAACAAAGATAGCTACATTTATTTTGTTATTCGCTGCAAATCCTGTGGAGCTTTGACAAAACACTTTGCACCGAGCAGAACCCATCAGATATATTGAGAACATTTTCTCTGCCTTTCTAACAGCAGCCCTGCAGCTTGCTGTTATCCCTGGCCTACATTTTTGAGTTAACCAAATACAGATGTGCTCGGTGCAGGCAGATCTCAAAGTCCAGCTCTGCTTCCACCCCCTTCTTTGATTGGCTGGTGGAAATGGCAGAAGTTAGGGGTGGAAGGAAGAATTCTCCACCCTGCTGTAATTTAGGTGTCATGATTTTTCTTTTTTGGCATCTTTCGTTGCTTTCTTCGCAGACACTGGCAAGATGGCCTCGGAACATGACAGAGCTGTACTCCAGGCTATATTCAACCCCAACACCCCCTTTGGAGACATCCCTGGCCTGAACCAAGAGGAGGAATTAATTGATGATGGTGAGCGTGTGCTTATGACTTGATGTGTCTCTACATATCATGTCACAGCTTTTTTATGTTTATCATTTCACAGCATATTGAATTTATTTGAATGCGTCCCGTTCATGGACTAAAAAAAACATGACATTTTAATCCAAGTTGAGTTCTGGGTGACGTTTCTGTGTTTCCGTTGCCACGGTACCTGTCAATTGAGTTTGAGTGCTTTTTCAACCTGTTTATCTCCCACTGCCAGACAGTGGCTTTGACACAGAGTTGCTGAAGCAAGTGAAAGAGTTGGAGATGCAGGGTGTTTCGGCAGCAGAGGCTGGGGATTTGCAAGCTGCACTTCAACTGTTCAGCCAGGCAATCCAGATCCTGCCTCAGCGAGCTTCAGCCTATAACAACCGAGCACAGGCCCTGCGGCTGAAGGGGAACACAGCAGGTACATGCCACAAATTCAATAGGAACCTTTTCCAGACACTGCAGTGTGCCGACACATCAGACTGTCAAGTCTGAGGCCAGCATGACACCATATCTGTACAGTATGTAATGCACTTTGTCAACACTGTTGCAATACAGGCTCTGAATGAGAACTGGTACGTTTACATGTTGTCTGTCACATGGATGGCAGGGCTGTATGATGTACAGAATTACAGGTTTGGGTATTTTATTCAGATCTTAAACATCTAGAGGTTTCAGAACTCCTTGATTCAGTGTATTATAATTATATCATAAGTTCAACATCATAAAAAAATGACAGCTGTAAAAGGTTATAGCCATTATGCTACGATACGTTATTATTAAACCTCTTGGCACACGGGAGTATTGCTTTTTTTACTCACTCCCAGGAGATCGCTTTTAACATTTCTGACTTGCACCGTCTTCCTAAAATAGGAGTTTCTGTTATAGGTGATGTTTTTTGTTTTTTTTTCTTCAGTTTGTATGTAACCTGGTGCCAGCTGTTGTTCATGCTGACTAACAAGCTCTTCTGAGTATTCTCAACAAAACACCTACATGTCTATTTAAAATAATGTGCAGAGAATGTAGATTGAATTGGGAATAGGCTGAATCACTGCTGTATTACAGAGGAGCACAACAGGAGCTACCACAGGACTATTATATTTATAAACTCTACTTTTGGATTAGTGAAAAACATCAGAAGGCTATAGACGTTGATAGAATGACTGTAAATACACTTTGAATTTAACTGCATGCTCCACAATATTTGGTGGCAAATCCAGCTCTATCACTTGGAGTGTATATTGCAGTAGACTGACTTCAGACAGAGTTGCCTGCAGAACATAACAAATTAACAATCAACTTTCCAGAAATGTGTGTGCCTCACAGGGCTCTTCTCTCCTCTCAGGAGCGCTGGAGGACCTGGATCGAGCCATCTCTCTGAGCGGTGGCACTGGAAGAACTGCCTGCCAGGGGCTGGTGCAGAGAGGCCTTTTACGTAGATTAGCATGCCAGGATGATGAAGCCAGAGCAGATTTTGAGAAAGCAGCTGCACTTGGAAGTGAATTTGCTCGACAACAGGCTGTGGCTCTCAATCCGTATGCAGCCCTGTGTAACAAAATGCTGTCAGAGGTGATCAACAAACTCCGCAACCCAGTGTCTGAGATGCAGTAGTTCATTTGTTACTTGTAGATCTTTTTTTTTCTTTTTTGTTTATGTGATTATTAAAACATCATTTTTATCTTTTTATGTCCTTTTTATTCCACTGACTGTGCTGCTGGGAAATAAATGAGGCCAACTGCGAGTCAGATTTATTATACAGTGTAAAATGTCAGTGACACACATAGATGACAGTCCTTTCATTTTCCTAAATCTAAATTAGAAACAAAGCATGCACTGCTGTGTTCAATCAACTCTGACATAGAGGACGTGATATTATGTCCAGCATTCAAATGCCAGACTTGTTTTATGGTTCCACACAGACGAGGTGCTTCAGCTTTTCTCCAGCAGATGTCAGTCTTGTCCTGTTTGAAGACAGTCACCAGCAGCAGAATTGAAATATTGCTTTTCACCACAACAATATAAAACAGGAAGGATTAAACTACACAAGGCGGATGATCTGATGTTAAAGCAGATGAACCTCTCAAAAACAAATTTGTGAATTTAGTGTTCTCCGGGGGGAAATATTTAAGTTTCATCTTCTCTCAATAAACACTGCATAAACACATCCATCCTAAAGCATTTTACCTACTTACAGACAAAATGATTTGCGGAGACGTTACAATAAAATAGAGGTTGAGAAAATCATATTACAGTGTTTGTAAATTGCAGTTTATGCCAAAGTGAATTCTTTACATATACAGCATCTGTCCTCAGGGCTTTGGCACGCAGTATTCCTTCTGTTTCTGTACAGTAGCTGTATATGCGGAGGCTTTATCCACTTCACAGCTCTCTGGGTGCATATATATATCACGTTTGAGTGATTCGAACCATGGTGGTCCACCCACTGAGCTCTGGGACCATGAGCATTATCTTCTATGCGTTGCCTCTGCATATATGTCTCTGACCTCTCCCAGGCAGGGTAAAGCCACTGGCTCAGTGTGGACCTCTCTCTGGTAGAAGGAGCAGGTTTTCAGGTGGTCTGACATGGAAGGATTGTTGCTGAAGCTCCATCTGTCCACAGAGGAAAACACAGGGCTGAACTCCCAAACCTGCAAAAACACAGAGACAGAACTGAAGTAGGTGTGGGAGGCTGCTGTCATGGCATCTATCAGCTATACTGCAGCTATGGCCGTGAGGATAAATCTATTTAATATCCATGGAATCTAGATCGCAGAGTATTTTTATCACAAGTCAGGGCGTGATGTTATTTTTGTATCTATCCATTACAAATTTATACAAATTATGCCCTTCATTGGGGAGCAAATACCCAGCTGTCGCTACACAAGGCTCATCAACACCTTGTTTCCATGAATGATCACATATCTGACTTGTTATGGTAGCACTGTGTTTACTGGCATCGAGGCCTCAGGCCATTCCACATCACTGATATCACTGGCATGCTCTTTGTTCCGTGATCACTGCAGTGCAGAGATAGTCTATGTAAAAACACACACTTGTGCTTTTCAGATGTAGGCTTGTTTGTTTGTTTCTCAGCAGGCTGTATCTGAAAAAACTACAAAACGGATTAGAACAAGAATTTGCTGAACGTCTGCCAAACGTGCATCCCCTCTCCTGTGCATTTAGGTTCTGGCTCATAACTGTGAATCACAGAAAAATAACTATCATTCAAGATTTCCATGTTTTACAAGTGTTTAAATCCACCTAGACAGATCATAATTAAACTATTTTTCAACAATTCCTACTATTTTCTTCCAATCTTCTCCAAATATGCAAATATGGTGCATAAAATTTCATTTGTGTGAGCTGTCCAAAGATTTATGTTTGTTTTTATGTGTTTTCCTATGCCTGCCTGTTTGCCTGGCTTAGATGAGAGAATTTGATAAACTGGCATCACTCTCAAATGCATTAGTTGGAACCAAAATAAGGCACGGCACATGCAATTGTCCACCTCAAGCAATCCTGTATATGTGCTCAATGGTCACGAGTCTGAGTCACTTAATAATTCATCCTTACAGTGCTCGGAATTCCAGACAAGATTTAGATAGTCTCCACAAATCAAGGCAGCTGGGGGCTTGAGCAAGGCTCAGACCACTAGACCATTAGGCGTCCCTGTGGCCTAGTGGACTAAAGCCATGGGGTCTAAGGTTTAGCTTGGTGGTCTAATGTAAACGGAGCATCTGTGGTTAAACTCCAGCTGCAGCTTTGGTTGTCTCTAACTATAAGTATCATTGTTGTTGTTTCTGTGTGTACCTGTTATGTCAGCTTTGCTTCCTGTAGTTGATTTATTGTCTTTATTTTATATAGTAACAAATGTTGCAAAGATAAATGATTGTTTACTTCAACTGTCTAGTTACTAGAGCAGAAAACAAAATTTCCTTTTTCCAAACACCTCTCCATGGTGCCTGACCCCACATGAAGCTGGTGAGGTCACAGAAAAACAGAGCAAATCTCCAGTGACTGCTTCAGTGGGACTCCATAAACATCTTCGGCCTTCCGTGTGGGATTGTGCCAGCGCAGTTATGATTCAGTTGATATTGTTCGAGAGGACTATAGGGAGTGTTTACAATGCAGCAGCTGTCGTGCTATATGTATGACTGACATTTTCTAATGACAGTCAATAGAATGGTGTCAGATACTAAAGGGGAACTTATATAGAAGTTTGGCCTCGTGTTTTCCATTCAGTGTATACAAGGTTGACATCAAAAGAATATATGACATGAAATTGTAGCCCTCAATCAGTGAAATAAATAACTATCATAATGTAATACAACAGATATAGACAGATGACTTAAGAATATAATACAAGAAGAAACATAAAAGCGTCTTTAGAACGATACTTGCTTTCTTTCGACATCTCCAGGAGCTTCCCCCGTGGGAATATGTCTTTTTCTCCCACTTGAGGGAGACCATCCCTCTCTCCAGCAACAATATGGCACACACCTCTCTCATCAGGTGTGAGACCTGGGACAACTGAGACAATGTAAAACTGTCAAGGTAACCAGCAATGTGCTGAAGGATTTCCATAGGCAGGCTACTCAGCGGATCCAGATTATGAACACCATTTCTCTGAGGGCCTTCACAGAGGGCTGAAGGGACCTCTGGCTGGAGGACAAAGGCACTGACATTTTGGCAGTATTTGATTGTAGCTTGGTGACCTGCAGGGTGAAATCTTGTCTGGGTGAAAGTGCAGCCGAGGTATGCTAAGGGGCAGCGTTGTTGGAACCAGCCGCTTAAAGAGGCCTGTATGTCACAGTGCACATTCCTGAAATGAGAGCGGTATTCGTCACGGCGAAAGAAGTGGCCACACATGCAGCTGAAGGCTGAACTTGTCTTGTTGTGCCTTCTGGTGACAGATTCTGCTTCGATGTGTACATAAAGACTGTGAGGTTTGTCTGCTATGACATCGGCAAGCGTTGCATCCGTTTTGAAAGGTGCAGAGGCAAAGTTGTATGTTTGCGTTCCTATGTCCACATAATGACCGTCTATGCCCACGCTCTCTGAGATGGAATGTCCCTTTAGCTCCTTTTCCAGAGAGCACAGGAGTGTGGTGCTGACCTCGTCACACTTTGGAAGATCCTCAAGTGACTCTTTCAAATCTGAAGTGTCAACGCTCTGGTGTGCCGTCTTGGTCTTCCGTGTGGGATCTTTGAGGTGACAACGCTTTGCTCGATAGCTTATCGGAACGTTGAATGTGCGGACACTTTTAACCTCGATGGGCTCCAGATTCCCATAAACAAAATCCTTTTCTCTCGGGGTGCAAGCAGCGAGTTGGCCAAAGTTAATCAACATCGCCCCGTTGTGCACCAGATACATGTTGTATTCGGCAATGTTGACTTCCCTGCCTAACCTCTCAAGGACCCCGTCTTGCCATGGCGCGAAGCCAGTTGCACCATCCATTCTTGGAGCAGCAGCAGCAGCAGCAGTCTCTTGGCTCACGTTTGAGTCTCTTGTCCCCCCCTGACAGTTTGTTGATCCTTGCTCTTCCTTTTCCTTTCTGTTTCCCTCCTCTTTATTGAGGTTTTTGACAGTTTGCTTGCATCCGTCCATCTCCTTCTTGAATATTTTCTCCCAGGAGCTGTAGTTCTGAATACAATCCACATCTCTGCTTCTGGCCAAAGCATCCCTCTCCTCTTGACTCAGTTCTTTTTCCTCCATTCTTGTACAGCCTGTTTCTGTAAATTCACCATTAACTAAAGAACATGTTGCCTGCTCTGCAAGACCGTTGACCCCAGTAGAAATTTCTTGAAGGGCAGCATCTGACACCATCAACTCAGGAAAAATGTTCTTCATTTTGATAGACTGAAACAGCAGTGCTTGGTCTCTGAGAGCCATAGCAACATCAAGGTTTACCTCAGTCTGAGGGTTTTCTGAAACATTTTTGTAGAAGGTCAAATCAGTTTCTGAAACAGGCCAGCGGTTCCACTCTTGAGAGCAGCAGACCACGCTGGCAGGACAGACCTCCAGGTGTTTGGCCAGCCTGTGGCGCAGCATGGTGAGAGGACAGCCATAGATGACATTGAGGCAGGGGACCGTCTCATTTGGACAGAGGAGCTGGTGTTCCTCTTGCTTGCACATATGGAGGATGGCGCCACAGTTTTTACGGCACTTGATTACCATGCATGAGACAGAACTCTGCACTGGGACTTGACAGTGGACATTGTAACACTTGTCACAATGCTCATGATGGCCCACAGGCATCTTCCTGCTTTTCACCTTCAAAGGGAAAGAACACAACACAGAACAGTAGGCAACATTTCTAGGTCAATACTGCGGCTGATTAAAAGCCGAAGCAATCATTTGAGGTAATCTGAAAATCATATTTTAAATCTTAAATGCATTTACCATTGTGACTTGTGAACACAATGATCATCTGAGAGAGTTTCAAGGCAGAAACACTGTTGGAGAACAAGAAATCGTTTCACATTCGCATTTTTACACTGTACATAGAAACTACTTTCAAAAAAGATATTTTTTACATAAAAGTATGACTCATTTTAAATAGAAAAGTAAAGATGTTAAGAAGTGTTCTGACATAGAGTTTAAATCCATAATTGGTAATAAGTAATACAGGGTTATTTTCATTTCAAATTCATTAGCATGAGTTTACAGAGAAGAATTGCATTACATTCAGCTCAATAAAAGACTTTCTAAAACCAGAAATCTATATTTCAGTAAGTAGAGAAAGTGAACTGCAACAATAATAGCAACATTTCTCACCCTTTGTTCCTCTGGGCCTGTCACCTTGCGTTTGCTGGCACCTCTGAATAACCTCTGCACTGTGTCTGGACATTATAAATGGACACAACAGAGGGGCAGACAGGCCAGTGGGACGGGGCACTATTGTCACACACCCATTAAGAGACAAGGTCAAGTTACAGCCCCCACCACCAACGCCGCCACTTCACTGTGAGAGGGTGGTGATAATAGCACGTAATCTAAGTTCAAGTTCAACAGTTTAACTACCATATGTTCGAAAACAACAACATCTGAGCATGTGCAATACATTGTCAGTCTTTAAATACACCCACACTGCCAACTGTGTTATATTACCAGTTGTTGTACAGTATGTGTTTCTATTTCTAAAATTTGGAAATAATTAGTCACAAATCACTTCTATAATTAACAAAGTAGCTTTTACAGGTGAAAGATCTAATGATAATTTTGAGTGTTTATTTGTTGTTATTTGTTATTTGTGATCTCTTCAGGTGATTTCTTTAATCAGACATTATTTGTCCTGATCCAAGTCCTCCACTAGATGTCAGTCACACACTTTCAAAGATTTCCAGCAGCTTTCTTTGAGGTAAAATTCACAACACGGATTAGTTTCATTCTTTGGGGTTAGAATAAGATCAAAAAGGTGTTTTCTTTTTATGATGTTTAGAAAAAAAAAGTTTTTACCTCAGGTTCATTTAAATTCATCTGAAGCCTCCCTCAGTTCATCATGTCGCTGTTTGAACTTGAAATTGTGACACATTTAGTATCCATGGGTAATTTTTTTACCTGGAGGGAAACTTATCTTCATCAAGTGATGTTTTGATTCAATATAGAAACTGATTCTTTCTCATCACCTTGTGTCATTGATGGGGCAGGCTGAAATAGCTGCCGCTTTTAATTAAATCACCATTCATTGGTGTCATAACACAACACAAACCTCTGCTGCTGCTCGACAACAGCAGTACACACACAGTATTTGTCCACTCTTACAAATATGATGATATCAAACTACAAATTCTACAAAAAAGGGTGTACTGTCACTCTGTTTGTCATTCATGCCATCTCACTTGCAGAAATACTGCGTTGTGCAACATAATGGGGCATTGATCCAGTCTAACTAGCTTTAACTAATTACACTCATTTACATCAAAGCTGGCTGAACTATCATCCCGTTCACTCCCCCACATCACCCAGCAGACACCTCCTGACGCTCATTTTCTAGCCCGTGTAAAATTTGCTGGATCCACAATCTGCATCTGGGAGCCTTCATGCTACTTTTTTTCACCTGGCACAGATTACAATGAACAGCTTATCAGAGGCAGCTGCTTCGCTCTCCATAGGCTCTGCAATCAGCATACATTTCATCAAGGGAAAGACAGAGAGAGAAACAAACTAGTGAAGGAAAAAACATACTTGCTATTTCAGTGTCTTGTTGCTATACAACAGCAGGGCATGTGAGGTTGGAGGGCTCAATTGTCGGGTTAAGATCAGTCAAATGCAGTTTTAAAACACGCGTATCAATATATACCAACAAATAATGATGCATCTACAATAAGCAGCTGTTGGGTCTTTGCATTGATTCGCATCATAGTTGTTGACAGACAGACGAATGTACTTTAATTTAAATTCTATTTATTTTTCTGAGCTGTCAGCAGAATATGTGCTGGTTTTAAAGGAAAGTTAAACATTATAGGAAATGTTTTATTTACTCCCTGACAGAGAGTTAGATAAGACGCTCAACACAACTTTACATATCTGTTCATTAAATATAAGGCTACAGCCGGCTGCTAGTTAGCTTAGCTTAACATAAAGACCGGAGACATGGGAGGAAAGCGAGCACAGCGTTCCACCTATCAACCTATCAACCTGTCTGAAGATCACTAATTAACACTTTACCTTATTTCTGTCTAATGCAAATAAAAAATAAAGTGTAAAAGTCAGTTATGTGCCACACAGTTGCCTGGCAACCAGTGGAGACTTACAGGAAGTTGCTCATAGCTGTACCTACACATAACCCCCCAGTGGACCTGTGGATTTTCTTTGTTACGCTTTGGTTATTGTAAGGATTGAATCAATGAATTGAAGTGTGACATCTGGAGGTGTTGGCAGGTCGAATGTGTTTCCTTTGGACAGGCTAGCTCTTTATGTTAAACTCAGCTAGTTGGCTTCTGGTGGTAGCCTCACAGACAGACGCATCAATCTGCTCATGTATTTTCCAAAATATGAAACTTTTCCTTCAGAACAATATTGCGCATGCACCTTTGGTTGGTTAATCATGGCTGTTCCAGATTAAAATGAGGACTTTTTAAAGTGTAACAGAACAAAGATTGTTTGTGTCTAAATTAAATTGGAATATTAATAAGTACATTCACCAATATGCAGACTTTGTGATAACGAACGTTTGATCAACTGAAATCTGGAATGCTGATTTTTCAAAGACACTTTGCCACTGAAAAAGAGCCTTTTTTAAGTTTTACTAACCAACTGCAAAGTAAAACAATGTTCAACAGAGCACAGAAGTCTCATGCAATAAAATTCTTCTGGATGCTCAGCTTGAGTTCGTATGCAACCTGGCAGCTCAAAAGGAGAATAATTACTGCTTGTCCATTTTCTGTAGCAGGAATTTGAGCAATTCTGAGGCTATGGGTTAATGATTCATGCAAGCACCATGTCATTTAACTCCAATTTAATGTTCTAAAATGTGACTGGACAGCTTTAGACGGCAGAGAGAGAGAGAAAAAAAATCAAACTTGATTAATATTCAAGCCATTCAAAAGCTGTCAGCAGACAGCAGGACTAATGAGAGCACCACTGGTTTCAAGTTGCATATTGAAGGTTTGCCTGTTTCCATCAACACACCAAATATAGTGCATCCTATGGTCTGCAGAGCTAAATCTCCAGTTCTTATCCCCCTTATTACCATTCCTCTTAAAGATTGCCCCCATTTTGGGATTTCCATCTAGTTTATTATACCTGGCAAAACATGTTAATAAAGCCAAACCATTGCTACGACATGGAGAAAAATGTGCAACCCCTGAATTTTCAAAGACCTGGGAAACTGTGTTTATTACAGAGCCCAGCCCAGCAGAGGGCTATAAATAACTGCAGACTGCTATGGAAATGTATAATGAAAATGTACCAACGCAAAGCCGAGCTCAAATACTCTGAGTTAGAACTTTTAGACTGAGAAACCAAAAGACGGCATCCTTTGACCTGATGTTTAGACTCACATGAATTAAAACATGAGTAGACCTTTAATCTTTTTTTCAGTAAAAACCTTAACAATCACTTACACGGACCATTTCAACATCATAATATTATTTATTGCTGTGTTGTTGTACTACTGTATGGGCATGTATACATATATTGTAGAACATATTAGAACTGCAACAAAATCATTTAAATGCAGCCGCTCCAATGGGAGAAAAATGACTAAATAATAATGAAAATAATGGTTCCACCCCTAATATATATATATATAGTATATGTATAAGTATATATGTGATAGCCTACATGATCATGTGTGCAATATATCGTGTGTGTGTGTGTGTGTGCAAACCTCCATTTTCTATAACTGCTTATCCTCATCAGGGTCACAGGCTGCTGGAGTCAATCCCAGCTGGCATCAGGCGAGAGGCGGGTACACTGTGGACAAGTCATCAGTTCATCGCAGGGCTAACACATAGAGACAATCAACCATTCACACTCACATTCACACCTACCGGGCATTTTAGAGTCACCAATTCACCTATTAAGTGCCTGTCTTTAGAGTGTTGGAGGAAGTCAGAGTACCCGGAGAGAGCCCAGGCAGACACATGTAAACTCCAAACCCCAGCCGGGGTTCAAACCAGGTACAGTACTTTCTTTCCACCGTGCGGCCCCCTACAGTATATACAATAACGTGCTGTATAGAATAATGTTGCTTTTATTTCACTGTTGAGTCCATGGAGGCTAGCCTTGAAGAGAGACATAGCAAATAAACAACAATGTGAGGTATGTTGATATGATGGATTCAATCTGAACTGACTGAAAGCTACGTATTCATATCATGAGAATTTATCAGATGAAAAATTTATGGTCAAAGGGTTTTTGACATGTGACGTGTGTGTTGTGGGAATTTATAATATATGGCTTTTTTCTTTTTTAACTGAATTAAAAGGGTATTTTAAACTCATTAAAACTATAAACCATCTCTATCAACTTAAGGCACTAAAGTCTCTTTAACCTGACATTGCAAATTACCTCACAGCTGCAGGATACATTTAATAGTATATGCCTTTTGGTGAGTATTATCTTACGAGCCCCTTCTGGACGACATATTGTAGCATATGGTCATCCAAAAATAGAAGAGAAAATGTTGATAGCAAACTTCACACCTAGTTTTCACTTTCTCATTATACCTCCTCCCCTCCCTCCCATCCCATTTAATTAAGAGGGTGTCATGCACATTTTCTTTTAAATCCCTCTGCAGTTCAACTCTCCAGCCTCTTGTCGAACCTTGCCGAGTAAAAAAAAGGAGATGGTTTGCTGACCCTGACCAATGAACATGCAAATGTTTATGGGCATATTAATTTAGCTTCCAGCCTTTCTGCGCCCAATATACCGCGTTTAATTACAAAGACTAATTAAAAGTACCTTGTAATGAAGTCTGTGTAGGTTCCCCCCAGGGCAGCGTACTTTGTGTCATTTTGCATCATTAATGGAGAATGCTGAAGAATGACAAAATCTCAAAAATTGTAAATGAGACATTTCATTCCACTTGTTTTGGTAATGTCAGGGGCTAATAACTACTAAGAGAAGGAGGACACAGTGTGGGGGAAGTTTTCAGTGGCGAGTCATTTCATGCCCAATATACAGGCATAATAAATGATAGATCATATAAAATTCATGAAAGTAGTAAAAAAGCTTGTTGTGAACAAGTTAAATAATAAAGTGCACTGAAGCAATTTATCAGCTCTGTCTTGTCCCTGCAGGAGGAACTTTTATATGTATAATGTGCGCATTCAAAGGGAATGCAAAATCATCCTTCACGTGCACAGACCAAATGCTCTCATGTAAATCTACACAGATGTGAGAAAAATATAAAGTGCAAATCTTCGCCCAACATCCACATTTTTGGATTCTCCGCCAGTGTGATATTCACTGGGAGTTGTCTGGTTGTACGTGAGTGTGAATGAATATGTGTGTTTATGCGCATGTGTGTGTGTGTGTGTGTTTATTCGATATTTGTCAGACTGGCATCTGTCTGTGTTTGACATCTAAAAAGTCTGGCGAGCACAAAGCAGCTTACAGTGAAGCTGTACGGAAACTACGTGTCTGTATAGTTTAAATGTCCCATATACATTATTGCACCTGGTATGTATGTGTGGTTATGTTGGAGTCATGTCTCCACCTGATGAATATAAATGTGATATTCTTATGCCTTAGGGAGTGATGACAGTGATGAAACCGAAATCACACTGTAAATGCATTGTAATGCCAAAACAATGAGCTAACAGGGAGCTGCAGAATTTGGTGTAGATTGGACAACAGTTGTCATCATTTGTTCACAGTTCCCACAGGTTGGATGCTAGCATCTCATTCCCAGTGATGTCGCACAAATTCAGACAGACGGAAAGTTGTAGACTGTCAAGTCTCTCGGCCGAGTAACGGCAAGAATTTATGACTTCTCCAGTCGTCTAACCTGAGACGGCAACCATCCAAACAAACACAAATATCACAGTCTGAATGTGGCACATTATGTTGACAAAGGCTTCATTACTGAGCGCACAAATAATGTCTAAATACGGTTTGGCAGTATGATAATGGCTTTGTTGTGAGATGCCGCTGTCAGTTCTCACAGATTTTGTGACATTAAAATGTCTTCTTAGCACTGAAAACACTGTTTGTGTCTATTCAAATAATCCTTTTCTGTGGCGTCTGGAAAATAACTTGGATGACAGACTGTTAATAAGGCTCGTCCTGTTTACCAGCACGAAGTAATGTTACCATTGCAAAACATAAATCTTACAGTAGAAGAGCGACACAAAAATATGCTGATGGTGACGATGTTACTTAGTCAAACACCTCCTGAATCTGGAGCTGTGTGCAAGTATCTGCACACAAATCATTTGTCACTTATTTACTCTCACTTTCTGCTGCTTGTCTGTAATGCATAATTTTTATCTGGGGCCCGCAGAAAAAAAAACACAGCCGAATGTCATGCAACAGACATTGATGAAGATAATTTCTTTTCATGTGGTGCAGCTGAAATAAGTCTCTGTGTGTCTCTGCTGTTGTGGGGCTGAGTGATAAGAAGCAGACACTGATAAGAGACCTCAGTGGAACCACAGGATGTCACTCCCACCGCTAACCTTGTACTTTCCTAACAACTTCAGTAATGCACCTCAGAGGTGTGTGTGTGTGTGTGTGTGTGTGTGTGTGTGTTTTCACATGTTTTGATGCTATCGCACTAAAAGCATAAATGAAACATATGTTACGTTTATGGCATTTTTTTGTGTCAGCCCTTGTCACTGCTGCACTCTCTGTGCAGTGGTTATGCATATGCATTATATTGTAAGGTTTTTGTGTTACTGTGTCTCCCACCTCCAGCTCCACAGCATAACACATTACCCCCAAAAAAAAAAAAAAAAAAAAAGATGATAACAGCACAAACTGTGGCTTGGAAATTACCATAAAGTGGGCACATCTCTGTGAAAGAGCCTCAACAAAAACGCAACATTATGACTTTCACAAAAGTAATATTCAGGGGTATCTTGCAGTGGCCCAGAGAGCTTGACGCACTGCAACTTAAGAAAACACATTTAAATAGAGAAATCATAGAAGCAAATTAAGAATCCATCTTCACAAATTTGACAACACGTGTGCAGCATTTAGAGAAACCCCTGGAGATAAACAAAACACAACCACATGCAGAAATGCCGGAGGTAGCTAAGATAACTAGAGACAACAAGAGTTTTCCTAAAGAGTAATAGTTCATTTTCCAACACAACATTTACAGTTAGCAAACTTCAATAACTCCTTGAGTCGCAACAACCCTGTTCCAGCTGTGTGCATTACTTTTTAGTTTCCCCTGGAAACTGTCCTCTCTGCGGCTTGCAGCATTTTCTCTATTTGCTGTATTTTCTTTACAGAATTTTTTTCTAAGTGATGAAGTTTTATCTGTTGTGTATTTGTGTGTTTTCTTAAGTTGCGGTGTGTTGAGCTCTCAGAGCCACTTTAGCATCTCATATTTTATTTTGTTTGCTGATTTTACAATCCAAACACAGAGAACTCCTGCAAAAAGAAGAAAGCAAAGCCAGACAGATGGATTGAAAAGGACTTCCTTAAACACCTGTAATGGATGACTAATGATATTGATCCAATCTAATTACAAAAACAGGACTAATAGCTCCACTGGAGCGCCACTAAATTAGAAAAAGTGATGGACAGCAACAGCTTGGTTTGTTAGCAGCAAACAAGCTCTTTATCTGCATCTGTATTCACACGAACAACCCCTGCGGTAAAACGTACTCAGCATCTCCATCCAAAGAAATTCTTCTGAACTGCTGAGTTCTGTACTCATTTAATCAATTAAATCTTGACCTTATAAAATATATGCAGACGATGTATCATGGGGAGTTCAACACATTCTCTACAGGAAGTGAAAAGATCTTTGGCGTGCAGACAATCACTCCTTTTCAACTCAAAGGGACCACAGTCAGGATATTCTCCACTGAGCCACATGGATCAGGAATGTATGAAATTCCCTGCTGTGCTGTTCTCCAATTACTGCCACTGATGTTTACCCCTGAATTGGCTCAGACTCACAGCATGGCCCCTTGGTCTTGGTCTCATACAACCATTGCCTGCAGCTCCTCTCCAAACGGGGGCGTGACTCAGCTACACAACTCCGGGGGAACTGCCACTCTCATGCTCCATTAGCCCTTGCGTCCCCAGTGGATGAAGAAAAATGTATTCACTATTGGGATGCTGCTGCTGCCACAGACGTCTGAACAGCAGAAACCGTTCGTCCTTTCTGTTGCGTCCTCTGCGCGTCAGATGACCTCGTGACTGGAATCACGCTTGTGGTTAAATCGGTGGAGGGGAAAGTAAGTTTCTAATCACAGCATGTGAAGATCAGGAGGTTGACAGTGATTGTTTTACCCTGAAACAGTGCTGAAAGATGAAATGTGGGTAATATCATGCAAACATAAGTAGCTAAAGAGTTGGACCAGTTCTACAGCATATCCCGCTGATTTAACCACAAAGCAGCGCATTGACTTTCAGGCAGTTTTCAAGGATTTACTGCTGGAGGCGGCATGATGACATTAGGAATCATGTAGATGCAGTAGTGAGCACGTAAAACGGGGGATTCGCCTTGGCTAAATCCAGAGGGAAATCATGGAGTTGTCTCTGTCAGACAGCCAACCCTGTAGCTCTAAATGGGATGAATCACAGAGCAAATGCTCAGGTCACTGCTGCAGTATTGATTACCAATGGAAGATGTCTGATTCCCTTTCTCAAGTCTCACTCTTTCACCCCACCACACACACTAAGACACACACACAGCCATACAACTAAATACTTTGCTCGTAGTTTACACTCATTTGCAACGTTGGAAATGTTTATGCACAAGCTGTGAAACTTATCCAGTCAACAGCACGTATTGTACAGAGCGATTGCTTCACAACTCATTTCCAATTTACGGTGGAAGTGTTTTGCAATGGCCATTTGTTGAACATACAGTATCATTCATTGGGCAGACATTAAATTTGAAAGCTTGGTGGGGTGTTTATTGAAGTCCTGACCCCGTCCTCTGCTCATTAAATTGATTCATGGATTCAATAAGTGGGGCACAGGCGGCAGGTGTGCATGTCGGTCTGCACACGATGCTCACAGGCATCCATCACACTGATCAGGTATCTTCAGCTGCTCCTCCATGCAGCACTCTCACAAGACCCCTGCAGATGTTGCTGGCTTCCAGCCCAGCCTGACCCGAGGCTAGACTGTATGCAAACGCATTTATATGCACGCGCAGAGCAACAGAGGCTTTCAGATATACACAAAGATGTTAAAACACACACACACACACACACACACACATACAAAAACAGGCATAAACATCCTCACATGCCCAAAGCTCCAGTTTCATTATACTAACTGTGTGTCATTCAGGCTCAATGCCAAATGGGGTTAAACCGTCTTCTACAAAGAGATCATTCATGTTCCACTGAACATTAAGAGCCTGATCCAAAGGCTCACAACTAAAAATAGAAAGTGCGATTCAACACATTTTCAGTCTTCAGTTTGCTGATGCCAGTGAGGTTTTGATGTTTGGTGAAGGTATCGCATACAATATGTCTGAACGACTAGCAAGTTAAATTCCATCTGATGTAATCACAGCATCCATCCAGTGTGTGTGTGTGTATCGGCAAAAATAAAACTCTTTATTTCAGTGACAGTGAAAATGAAAAATGAATCATAAAAGTATGAATGTCCTGCCTATTTGCAGAACAACGCCGGGGGAAAACATTGGCATCACAACATAAACTCACATTACACTGCTAAACATCTTGAATATCTTTATACAATATGTCTGGTCTGCTGTTCATTAGAGAAGACATGGCCTGAAAACATTCTCTGGTGAGGAATTAAATGACCTGCGGCACTTCCACCTGAGCATCTAACATTTCTCTGTACCGACTGACTGTAATGAAAACATCCTATAAAAAAAATATATATTTTTTGGTTCATCGGGTTTTAAAAGTTAAAACTTTTGCCAGCGTTCACCTGAGGTTCTGACTCACACCTCGGAAAATCAATGAAATCCCATATTTGTTACAGGATTTATGTTACACAACCAAGACGAGCCTAATTGACATCCAAGTCATTCAAGGTGTTTTTTTCAAGCCAGCACAGAAAAGGGATTATTTCAAAGGAGGCTGTTTTCTGTGTCACTAAGACATTTTAATGTCACAAAATCTGTGAGATCTGAAAGTGGCAACTTAGTCACCCAAAACAAAGCCGGTATTATCTCACTTCAGCATCGATCCATTCAAACAGAATCTGGAAAAAAAAAAGTGTCTCTAATAAATATAAACTTAAAAAAGGAGAACTTAGATGCAACAGAAAAGAAGATGGCTGACATTTGCTGTTATTGTTATTTATGTTTAGCAACTTTTTAGCACTTCAGTACTTTCTGTTTCAAATTGAAGCTGTAGAAAATACTGCAGAGTTCCAAGACAATCTGACTTCACATCAATTCTCTTCTCCAAACAAGTCAAGGATGCCAGCCAAGCCCCTAATCACAATGGCAGCTTTTTATTACCAAACAGTTAATTCAATTCACGATTGCATATCTCCCTGATGGCTGCAGATTACCTTTAGTTGCACTGTGTTTGCGGTTCCTCTTATTCGACATGCTAGCCAGGTTGCTGGCAAGCTTTACTCGCTGTGCTGTAGCTCTGTGGTGTTTACAGTTCAGGCTTGTGCTCAAGGCTCAGGGATTGTCCCAAGAACAGCTATTGTGTCACCTAAGCTTCACACCTCAAAAATAGGGAATAAAAGATTCTCCAGATGCTTTTCAAAAGTTTATTTATAGCAGCAGGAACAATCACATCAAAAGAGAAAAGAGGACATAAGAGGAAAATCTGTGTCTGTAACCTCTAAAGGATGATGGAAATCCAGGTTTGTGAGCCACTGCTGGTCACACTCACTTCTTAGCCACAGGCTCGCCACGCTGCTTAGGAAGGACTGCAGACAGGAAAACCCAGTGGTGTCCTCATCAGCCCCCCAAACTGGAACTGAAGCTGTAGGCATGAAACCACAATTAAAGGGAAGTGTACTTTCGCTGGTGTCCTTTGAGAATTACATCTCTCTCTCCCTCTCTCTCTCTCTGCTCGTCCATGCTGCTGCTCCATGGCCAAACGTTGGCATAGAGTTCCACTCGGAGCGGTGTGCACTCAGCATAACTGGCTCTTTTTACTGCTAGTTAGAGGTAAGGAGCCATGTCATGCTCCTCACTGTCCCCACATGAGCCTTCAATACTGACTCAAAGATGATGAAACATCTGTCAGGCTTTTGTTATTTTGCAGTATAAATGTCTGACCATAACGGGGACATAAATATATTATTTATACTGAGGCGATGTTAGGTGGCACTCAGCTGGAAAGTTGTGTCTCAGTTATATATATGTGTACAGACTATAATACATGACTGTTATAGTCTGTATGTAATTAAAACATTACACATTTCCATCTTCTAATTTAAATGTGGTGACAGTCTGAACACCTGAGCACATCAGTACCTGACAATTAGGGAGCAGATTCTCAATTTAGAAAATGCATGCAACTTAGGTGTGCAATTTATTTAGGTGTGCAAGTCCATGTCTATCAGGGAGCAGCACGAATCCAGGAAAAGGATACTTGGGAATCCAACTCAAGGTACATGATTAACTCCTGTAAACACATATCTCATTCCTGGTGGCACAGATTTAGGAAACAGCAGAACCTGAAGAAGAGGCCGTGTCGAGTTACACAACTGGCAGCTGTGATTAGACTTCCAGCCTCGTAGCTAACAGGAGCTCATATCTGTTCATGCAGAGCTGGTCTGGTCACCTTGCCTCAGAGTGGTGATGGCAGTACTCCACTGACATGCTTGTAGTATTTCAGACAAGTTTCTATCTCAGCTAATATATGAAAGATGCTCCCAGCTTGGAGACCGCCAGTAACAGAAGGTACAAAAAAGTGCACACAAGCTCTACATGTGTTTATGCCATTTGCCCCAGTATCGGGTTTCCAGCTCCCACCACTGAGGCACTGTGGTCAAAATCTGACAGGCCTGTACCTGCTGAATCCTCTGCGGTGGGCGAAAAAATGACAGCCCTCACTGTTGGAAGCTGTATTGTTATGAATGTGGAAAGCTCCTTGGAAATCACATTCTCGGGCACAATTTTTTAAAAATCTAAATAAAAGCATCCGTCTGAAAATGTATTATTTTGAGATGCACTGTGACACAGCTGGTACATGACATTTATCGCTTCACTTTATTCGCTTTACATATCACTTTATTCGTGTGTCGGGAGGGGAGGTGTGATGCTGTTTGTTGCGTCTCAGTAGTAACCGAGACTGTGCCAGATGGTTTGTTGCACAAAAGCATCTGGGAAGTTGTCGTTGGAACGTGTTTGAAACGGGGCAGACACTTTCAAAAAATATTTGGCAGGTATCCGTCTATCGCCGTCTGTCCCAAACGAACTTTAACCGACCAGATCAGCAAACCAATAATGAACACATGATGTCAAAGAGCGTGAGGAGAGCGAAAACATCTTTTCCACTGAGAAAAGCCTTCAGTGCCATTCTGTGCTGTCCAGTTCTGACATAACTGATGCTAGCAGCATCTATGCTACAGCCTATTTAGCAGCCACTGTTGTTGCTCACACCTAGCATTAAGCTACACCTGTAGCTCATGCCATAGTTGCCTCATAGGACACTAATTGGTCTAACATAGCTTGAAGCCTGCCAGTATGGACTCGCAAGATTTTGAGATCTCTCAAGTCCAGCTGAACACCAACAGGTGAAAACATTTAACTGGCTAACAGGGAAAAACCTGAGCCTGACTTCATGTGGAACGCTAACACTAATAATACCCGGTGCTGGATGCTGAAACAAAGCTCAGATCAGCAGAGCTTTATTTTAAATTGCAGCGCACACCTGGAGTTTTAGCACAAACATGGAGTGGTGAATTTCAGAGACATGGCTTTTGAATACGGTGCATAAACTGGATGGCATGGATTAAAAGTTTTTAAGAGTTCACTACCAAACAGACATTATTCTCAGATTTTTAAGGACGAACAACATGGCACATTAATGACTTAAAAAAAGAGGATAATAGTCAAAAGCAACAAGAAATGTTGAATTAGCGCAGAGGTGAAGCTCACAGCTTGAGCTTTTCTTCTACTTGGGACATTTTTGTGAACAGCTCTGATTATGTTTATGTCACACTGTGCAGAAAATAATGTTTAGCAGTGAGTGAGCAGTTTAGAGTATTTGAATACAAAGTGTTTGGTGGCTAACTCCAGTTCAGCTGATCGTGTACATTTCCATGAATTGCGGTTTGTTGATGAATTGTTAAAATAGTTTTCATACTTTGATTTATATTGTTTTCAAATATTAATGAACAAAAAGGTTTCACTGTAAAAGAGCCAGCACTAATGAATCAGCTAAAACAGAGACAGTTTGATGTTAAATATGATTTGCAGTTTGAGATGCACAAACCTTTTTTCACCCATACATCACAGTTTTATTAACAGCATGTTTTATTCAGCAGACTTCTTGAAGACTAATCGATGATAATGCACATTTTGGTTTCTTAAGTTTATCAATATTCATGTACCGCTGCATACTCTGTTATTCACATTAATTCTCATTCACTCACAGGCAGAAAAGAGAGAAATGCATCTGTGATGTAAGAGTGTCACTTCGGTAAAATTAATGAACTAATAGTGACAAATGATAATTAGGTGAACATATTACATACATATTAATTTTTAGATGTGTGTGTGATAAATATGGAACCTACCACAAGCTGTTTTAAAGTGCAAAGATATAATATGGATAAAATATATTTAAAAAATAAATAAATAAAAGTTTGAAGGAGCAAAAATTTATATCCAAAGTAGCAGACGATTATTCAGGAATCCATATCTTAAAAAACGAAAATGCAAAACTCTCCTGCATTTATGTGCATATATGATCAAAGACAGTCAATGTAGAAATTAAAATTTGATTTATTTTACTAAGAGGAAGCTCGAGAACTGAAAGTCATGCCAAGATATGCAGTTAGACTGTTTTAGCGTCTGAATTCAGAATTATTGCATGATTAAAAAATAATCTTTTTTCGAAATGTTTCCAATCGTGTTAGTTCGGAGAGTTGGAACTGGAAAGCCACAAATCAGAAGTGAGGAGCTGCTCTGTTAACAACATTAGAGTCCAATATTGCGGCTGTCTGCCTGTAAGAAATCTGTCTTTAAATTTACTCATTCACTGTCATCTTTATGTAATTGCTGTTATTTGCAAAAGATCATTACTGTTATCTTTTGCTATCATTTGGTATTTCTCTAACAAAATCATGAAAACTTAACAGGACTCGTTTTAAAACCAGAGCGTTCAAAGGTTGCCCTCTGACTAAAATGCCTCATTCCTCATCCCAGTAACTGTAACATAAATGTCTGGGTGACCATTATAGTTATTGATGGCTTTGATGGGGGTCATTATACATGCTGTGGGCAGCATATGCTCTTCCAGTGCTCTTGAAAGTCCTGCGGGGTTTAAAGAACTCCTTGAAGGGACACGTGTCTAGACCCCTGTGTTTACGCCAAACCAATTACGTGCCTCCGTTTTCACGGCACTCACGAACATGTGCAATCACATGTGTATTCTCAGTCGGTAAATCTAAATGGTGCTTTTCTCATTACGATGGCGTGAAATTCACTCGATTGAACTGTGCAAGAGGCGGCTACAAAATATCAATGGAATTACCAAGTGAAAGTGAATCAAAAAAATGTGTAACGCAGACCGTGCACAGTCAAATTAAACAATTTTACACTGAAAGCACAGAGATAGAACTGTGCATGTTCTTCTCCGTGGAAGAAAACATGTAGCATTGTTTCATGTCATGCATTAGAAATTGTTGTGATATCACGCCTTCACTGTAATGAGTAAACATCTCACTGTTACTGTTAACCATGGATATCTACAGAATGTCATGTAGTGTGCTTCTCAAACTCAAAACCACTAATAAACAACTCTTTAAAAACATTTTCCAGCATTACCACGGGGGTTGACATCATGTCTCAAATACTGTATTTAAAGTATTGTACAGACATTCATGGTTCCCACAAGATGAATTTAAAGAGTCCTTAACTTTTTTTGGTTTATGATTAAAGACTTGCAAAACTCATGTAATTCCCACAAGCCTCTGCTGTGCTAGTTAGAAAAAGTTTCGTTTGCTACTTTCAGTGGTATACACTTTCGTGATGGACAGTAAAGTAACTGCTGCGAACTGTAACTGTTGTTAGGTAGTTGGCTCTTAGCCGCCAGCACTGTGAGCTCAGAGCACCAGTGGAGTGTTGGTGTTTACACCGGTAGCGCAGGGAGCTCTGGACCACCATGGGGGCGTGGAAATTTTTTAGGGCCTCGGATGCGGGGAGATGCTGGCGGAAAGCGTCAGTGTTGCCATGCCAGAAATGGAGGCAGGCAAACAGGCAACATAATCAGGCTCAGCAGAGGCAGAAGCAAAGAGATCGAAGGGGACAAAGCTACACGAGAGTAAATTTCAAACTGGGTTAGTTGTTGCCGAGAGCCTTGTGAAGTAAAAAAAACTGAATGTCTGGCTGCTATATGTCTTGTGTTGTTACACTCGCTTGGCTGTGTTAGCAAAAATGTGGACTTTGTGTGGCTAGTCTCTGATCACAAGTAAAATGAACAATATGTCCAAATTTACAATGAGTGGTAGTGCACATTGAAACTCAGGCAATGTTGAGTCTTACGTAATGTTGCATTAAAATGTTAAAATATATTTTTTGCACCAAATTGATGACAAACGCACCTTATCCCTTAACTCATAGCCTAACCTTTGCTAAATGTCAGTTAAATCTATAATCCTTATGAGATCTTACACAATCAGAAAAATAAAGGTTACTGAAAACTCTTTGGTAATATCATCATCGCTAGATGTCAAAACAGAACAGGGGATTGTATCTGTATCATCATAAAAATGCCCTCTGCACTCCGTGGAGTTTGTTGAAATGTGGAAGCAACAATGTGTCATGAGACTTGTCAGTCATTTTCTGGATAATATGTCTGTCTACTTTCACGGTTGCTGATTTTCAAACACTTGTTCCATTGGGGGAAAAAAGACATTGCAATTTCAAGCTACATTTATCGCCAGTGACTTAAAAAAGCTGTGATGTTGTCATGAGTGATCGCTGTATAAGCAGGGATTTGCTGACGTGCCACAAACATCTGTTTGGCTCTTCTTTCTGAGCAATATCTCTGCACTTTTGATTGAGACTTAAGAGGTAAGCAATTCACTGCAGACTAATGGAGAGAGCCGGAGTGAAGATTTGCAAAGGTATTTCAATCTGAGGTCCAACTGGGAAAAGGAAAAAGGCAAACCCGAGTGAAGAGTCCAAAAGTTTTGGAATAATGTGCTTTCCTATTACACTACATGCAGCTGTTGTTTTAGTATACATTTATTCATGGGCCTCCTCACAAAACATAGGCTTTATGAAAAAAACATTTTGTGGGGATTTAATTCACTTTTTTCTTTAAACCATAAAACAGCAACTTGACTTTATTTGTTTTTTTTTCTTTCAGTTCCAATCGAAACATACAATGCTGATCTTCGGAATGGAAAGTAAATTACTTTTAATTTCACAAAAATGCTCATGAACTTGTTTTGAGGACAGCGATGACGTCAACAGAAAGGATGCAAGGACGTGTAGTAAGTTTTGCAGCTAGCATAAAATTTTCAGACATTCGTTTTAGTATCCTTGCAGCTTTAGCACCTCGTATTCATTGACATTGACATTTTAGATTCATTTATTCATCCATAAACTATCTATGTCAGCGCTTACACATCCCACTCCTCCAGAACCTTTAAAAGAAACAAGATAAAAACATAACCCACAATAAATGTAGAAACACAAAGGTCATGCCAACCCTACACAGTCCTCAGTGAACCGACACTCACCCTCTATAGAGCCACAGAACTTTGACAGCCGATCACAGTCCTGCATCACAGGAGACTGAAAAGGACTGACGTTGTTTCACTGACCGTGGTGCCAGATGGGGCCCTCTGAAGGTCAACATTTATCTCAAAAGTTCTTAAATGCATTTCACAGACATATGACCAATACACCCGCAGATTCATGGAACAGTACTGAGTTTGTAGATCAGTTACTGCTACAGCATTTCTAGGAATGGTGTGTTGAAAGTACCGTGTGTACTGACCACTAATATCGCTTGGCAACAATGATTTTTAAGTTTTTCTTGTTCACGTGCATGTAGGCTCAGTTCATTAGGCACTCAAAAACAGACAGGAACATTCCTCTTTCTTATTGCACTTTCCTGCAGGGGGGGATAATGAGTCAAATAATGCAACAATGCACCAGCAAAGGTAGAGAAGAAGAACTGCTAGGACGTAAACAAGACAGGTTTCAGATGATTTGAGGAAGGAAATGCATTCATCATGTTTGTTAAACCTCAAGGACACTCAGTACATTGCAGTGACTGACAGTCAATTCAAAGAAAAACTTAATATCAAATATACAGAGAAAGAATGAGGTGTCATTCAAATCAGTTTGGGTCTATGACGAAGTGAAGGAGGCACCATGGGGAGTATAGGTGACTTAAATAAGTAAGAACATCATTTATTATGGTGCAGCCAATTGGTGCAGTGAGGATGTCAGGCGAAACTCACTCACTCATGAGGCCCTGAGGCGTTCCTTACATGCTGCCAAGGTCTATATACCTTCTCTGCTGCAAGGAATGTAGACTCCCACTCTATGTGTTAATAGGTGTCAAAACTCACACCCACATAGGACTCCCACTCTTTGCTGCCGAGCCACTCTTTCAACTCCTTTACCTGCCTCCAGTGTCCAGACCATGATATGGAAAGGTGTGAGAGCCTGAAGGTTTGTCTGTAAGAACCATTGCATCAACTCCAGGTGTCAACTCCTGGCTGCTTAAATCAGGCATCTTTAATGGTAGAACAAAAGTGCTGCATTTTATGGAGGACAGATAGATTCGTGTTCGAGTTATTTGTTATGATATAAACTTTTCCATCCATGCTAGCAGATGTCTGTCTATCCACCAAATATACACATGAATTCAACAGACTTTGGTAATTCTTTAACTTTAGTGCCATCATCAGGTCAAAATTATAATCTGTCCAATGTTGATGAGGAAATACAAAACTCTGTCCCTCCTCTCCAGCCATATTCCGTATTCCCCAGGTCCCTTTGTTACCATTTTCCATTCATCCATCCACCTGATGCCCTCAGACTTTCCCTCCTTTCCCCATCACCTGACTGCCCCACCCAGCTACATACTTCTTCCCTCATCAGCCCTGCAGATATTTAACCAGCCCTTTTCCACTTTCTCCGTGCAGCAGTCTCAAAATTACCATGTACCTTATCATGCAGACACACAGAATCCATGCATATGCATGCACCGGACCACCGCTTTGCTTTCAGATCATCCATTTTCAAGATGACATCTGGGTCTGGATTTCCTGCTTTCCCTAGAAAAAATGAATATGATCCGTCAAAGAATTGAGTGTGTGTGCATCATTATCCTTTTTTTTTTTTTTTTTTTTTTTTTACTGGCCTCTTTAATTTGCATTTTGAAGTCTGTTACCTGCCTGTTTTTTCACCTTGTCTCTTTGGATTTCCTCGCCTGTCCCCTGGGCATTGTTTGCCTGTCTAGACTGCCTTCTCTGGTTTTGACCCTTGCCTGCTTCATGGTCCTGTGAGTCTTTAGACCTTTTTTTTGTAAATAAATCATTGAACTGATCCAGTCTGCCTGCTACTGTCTGCACTTGGGTTCTATCCCTAACAAGACATATTGGCCACCGTCATTAGTTTTAGACACATCATGTCATGAACCGAGGTGCTGACCAGATGGGAATTTTGACCTGTTGGTCATGCTCAATGAAAAGTCAGAAGAATAGCATTAAGATTAATCCTCTGTGGAACATGAATGTCTGTACTAACCTTTATGGCCTCCCCTCCAGGAGTTTTCACATATTTCTTCACGAGCACATAAAAAATGCTGGAAAAGCATGTCAAATGATAATACAGTAGATGAAATTCTACCAGGCAAGGGTTTGCACATGGACGGTAGGGACATGTCACTTCCAATATTTGAGCTTGTTCAGAGAGAGACAGAGAGCTGCAGCTGTTTCTATGTGCATCCCTCAGCTGATTTTGACAGAGAACCATTCATAAATTTGAAAAATGCGTCCGCTCTTATGTGAACACTCTGATTAATAAATGTATTGTTTGATTGTGAAGCACTCTGCACAGGCACTTTATCCCAGCACTCCGCGGCTCCTTGACAACAGTGGGTTGTTGTGTCCTCACCGACGTTGACGCCAAACCTACGCCCTTGGTACCCAGTGATCCTAACAAAAGTTTTCTCTCTGACACGATACTCTCACATAATATCTGAAAGGTAATGTAAGTCAACACTTCAGTAATAGAACTGATCCCATGGGCCTTCCTCACGGAGGACACGCAAGTGATCCTAAAATTGTTAATGGCCGCATTTCACGCCATTGTCTAGGTCCTGATATTTTGCATGCTAAATTAGGGAGACCCCTAAATAGAGTCACAGCTTAATGAAGGATATTAGTTACACCAGGTATGACGTGAAAACGTTGCCTCATAGTATCTTTTTCCCTTTTTTTGACCATGTAATATCCACTGCATGGTAGACTATGTGTTTTATATATACATGTGTGTCTTCCAACACTTTACTGCTTACACAAAGTAATATGTGTCTTTATGATCAATATTTGTCCATATAACATGCAAACATTTGTAACGTTTGTAATAACAGACCCACGGGTAGTTTAAAATGTAGTTTAAAAAGGCTTGGGAATTAATTTTTTTTTTTAAATAATAATAATTTCCTTTTTTCGTCGAAGCTGCAGCTCGTGACTCCTGATCTATCTACTGTCAGTTTAAAGAAAAACAACAAATCACACGAGTACCAAGATGTGATGGATGTGACTGCTTGTGTTATTGAATTTGATGCTGCTTATGTTGGTCATTATTGGTTTACACCCAGGCATTTGTTTCCTTAATTGCAATATTGAGATAGTGGGAGTCCAGCATGATTAATTATTATCTAAAAAAGGACTTAGAACACTGGGGAGTGCGCAGAGTTTAAATACACTTTGAACTAATAAGAGAGCCACTTTGATGCGGCACCATAAAGGACGAGCTGCGAGAGTTCAAAATATGATGAAATCCATTAAAGTGTACATATGAGCAATCGGCATGTTTTAACAGTTTGCATAATTTCACAGCACATCAGTGAATTGAGAGTAAGCTGAAAACATTTTTAATTTCAGAACATTTTATTAGCTTTTACTTAACAACACGGCCTAATACTTCATATTTCTTACTCAAGACGTTGCATAACTGAATGAGAAGAGTTCTGTTTTTCTTACAGAGCATGATTCATCTTTTTTTGTTAGCAGCGTAGCAGCACTCCTCTCTGTTTTCCAAATCTGCCGCTGCTGCGTTCGAGTTCATGCAAATGATTTTGATATAAAATGTGTCTCCAGAAAACACTCAACCCCTCTTATAAAGGTTACTGAGAAAATGAAAAGTTACAAGCTTTTAAGACAAACAACTGTGCTGCTGCATCTTTTCATAATTTAACATCAAGCAGCTACTGAGAATCTTAATTAGAGAAAATGTGGCATGAGCTTTACAAACATTAACAGTTACTTTTTTTTCTTTCCTTGGGTCAGTTTATTTAAAGCACAAAGAATGTTGCAAAGAAAACAAAACAGCATTCATACATACAGATGATACCTGAATATCATAACAACTGAAAAATGTCATATGGAAAAAAAAAAAAACTTTTTCATGTTTTTTTTCATGTTCATCTGATCTTTAAACTGTGTCGCTGACACTGATTAACAACAGTAACAAAAAGACTTCAAACATCAGTGCAGACGTGGAATACAGCAGTTGAAAGTAAAGATAATAAAAATAAAGACAGGTCAATGATCAATGATCAATGATGAGGTTCTCTCAAACAAACTATATACAAACTGACAATTCCAGTTTATTCAGGTAGCAACAGTCATTTTTAGGGTGTCCCAATTTATGTAATCTTTTGTCCCTTTTGAGCAAATCCTGTGTGACATTTTACTGTGGGCATACTATTGGTACACAAATGTCACTGGTCATGTGAAGATGATAACAAAATGGGTCACTTCTGTTTGATTGGGGGACTTTTTTTATTTATTTTTTTTGCATGCACCATGTTTGTGGCGAGGCTTACAGACATCAAAAAGAAGTATCCACTTATGCTGAATTCAGAAACACTTCTCTATTCATGTCTTTCTTTGGTTATGTAAAGTCACATGTAAAGTCACAACACCTTCAGTGTTTGGACGCTCTCAGTGTAATAACACACTTGAAGTGTCACCTTCTTATTCCTCTTTTCTTTTGGTTCCTTGCCACCTCATGTGGAGTGTCTGTTATCATCTTATAAAATAAATGATTAGTTTTGCCTCGGTCTGGAGTTTTATAAGTTTCCGACCTCCTGTTTGAGCCATGCTTTATGGAGGTCGTAACATATGCCATATAGTTGAGATGTTTTACACAGACGTGAAGTATTACTCTTGTTTTGACAACTCATTTTTTCTGCTGTCAGTCCATAGAACGATTGCTGCCAGTAGCATGACCGAAAATGATGTGTATGGATGTGTGTCTCCATAAATATAAGGTGAATAAATATTATGACAATTGTTCTTCCAGCTAACAGCTTTTTCAGAGTAGTTATTAATCATAAAATGCTCTTTTGATAAGAGCATGAGTGGTAACATTTGCAGTCCAATAGAGGTTCCCAAGGAGTGGCAGATTTATCCTCCCCTGCCAACATAACTGAGGCCCTATTTTCTTGCTCAGTGAAGTGGAAGTGGGTGGTTCAGCACTGTTTGCCAATGTGATGCCAAACAGATCTTATACAAACACAATTAGAGCAGTGTTTGGTCCTGTTGTGCACAAAATTGATTGACAATCGGAAAGTAGCATTAGCGGGATGCATTCTGCAATTCTCTGAGCTATTGCTTTCTTTAGAGGAGAAAGGAGAGGTATGACTACTGCGAAGGTGAAGACTTATCCTCAGAGCTGCGGGTTATTATGCTGAAAAGTAATCTGCAAGCCCCCTGAGGTATTAGATCTACAGAGCCGGTTGGGCCAAACCAAACAGCCAACTTTTGCTCAACCCCCGCTGAATCATCTCACCCAAAAGAAGCCCAAACAGGGAGGCAAATATTAGAATATGCAGGATTATTGGAGTCACGTATGTGCACTGTATGCACATTATTAGGGACGCATTCAAACACATTGGAACAATGCTCTGTCACTCACACATCCCCACTTCATTTCCAGCACTCTTCACAGTGTAATTTGCATTGCGTGAGACTAGAAGCCCCCGACAGTCGGTCTCTTTGATGTCGGTCAGCAGTTGGAAGGAGCCCACTGATACGTATATTGATTGCTGTGAACCACAAGCAGACCTCCTGCTGTTCCGTCTTTCTATCCCTTTCTTTCTTTCCCGAGCTTAATCTCGATATTGATATACTGGATAAAAACAGTCTGGGCTTTTAACAGTTGAATGAAAAGCCATTTCTACTGCTGAATTTTGTTTTCTTAAAGATTTGGAGAGTGCTTTGTTCTGCAAATATTAATGGATGTGAGAGTGAACGTGGATTTTCTGTGTGTTTATAATTTGATATCAGCAATTTACTGTCGACACTTGTTTGATGTTTTAGGGCCTCGTTTATTCCACTGAGGTTTTTTTTTCTTTTTTTTTTTTTTGCCAAGTTATTTTTCATGTCAGATTCATATTAATAAGTTATTATGCCTTGTCAGAACTTAAACTTCTCTTCCCCGAACAACCTTGGGCTTCATTAACATTTTGAACCTTGGGTATGTTTTCTTCACGCTTCATTGACTCTCTCCTTTGGTGCCGGCTCAAACTTTTATTTTTGTCTCTTTTTGAGCTTCAGTCAGATGACTCTCCACTGAGAGTTCCTCCCAACAGGTGTAGTAAAAAATTTCTGCTCGGATGATTATTTATGCAGCGTAATAACCTACACTGCAAAAATAAAGCAATGACTTGTCACACGCTATTTCTCCTGCTGTCATGGTGATAAAGACGGTTTTATAATCAAAAACAGAATCAATGAATTGACGATGTTATGTCTTCATTCTTACCACCAAATGTACAGCCTCATATCAGCCTGTGGTGATCACTCGGCCAGCGATGCTTGGATGTTTCAGCTCAATTTCAGCTTCCAAATGAAGAGGGTGGCCGTGCTATTTCCTCCAACAAATTTAGATCCCCACCGGTAATGTGAAACTTATCGCAACTCAAATATTTGCCAGTAGATGCTGTCAAGGAGAGTAAAGAGCCAGGAGATGATGAGAGACAGCTCTCTGCAGGCCACTCTGTTTGCTCGATACTCATGGGAAGTCCTGATACACACAAGTCAATAATGGAGGAAGCGCTAAAGCAGATGTCTGCTCTGTGGACAAGATGGGCTCGGCCAAATGTCTTTTTCGAGAAGCACTACTCGAAAATATTTTCAGCTGGACTTGAAGCACAGTGGTATCGAAATTAAAAAGATATTTTCTCATGCGGTTTTATTTGACACAGCTGTATCTGAGTTTCTACAGTGTGTAAAATGATTTGCACTGATTTCTAGGGCGAATGCAAACACTCTGTGTGTGTGTGATGTGTGCACAAGAGTAGGATCCATTCATGTGAAATGGTTTGAATAACTGCATGTAACTATGGTGATGATGATATTAACTGGTTTCTATTTCCACACAGTCAAGCACCTCACATCATCGAAGAGGCTCAGGGTGCTGCTGCTGGTCAGAGAAGAAGGGTGCACACCTGCTTTGCCCCCTTTCATGAGCTGTCAATCAATCAGGCCCACATCCTGCTGCATGCTGCACATGCAGGTTAACCCTTGCTGTGCCACACTTCACAGCAACCCGATACAATGCAGAGATGGGTCACACTCGACACAGCTCGTCTTATCAGTATTTCATATTCAGGGAAAACTTATCGTGGACCTTCACATCACACTTACCTATTATTTTACAAGACAATTTAACATTTGATACATCTGTCTATATGTATACCTCAGAAAGATGATGACTGTTTAATAAAACATTTAAATACCTTGCTCTGAGTGGCATGTCGCTGTCTTACGGTAACCATGCTGGTTACAAAGCACCTCCACACCATCATATCTCCTCCTCCATACTTCATTGTGGGAACCACACATGCAGATACCACCCATTCGCCTTCACTGTGTCTCACAAACACACCGCAGTTCATCAAACACGCAGATTTCCGCTGGTTTCATGTCCATTCTTTGCTTTTCTTGTCCCTTCTTCTTGTTGGTCTGCCTCAGTACTGCTTTGTTTGCAGCGGTTCAACAATGAAGGCCTGATTGATTGAGTGTTTCTCTTTACTTAGTTGAGCAGTTCTTGCTATCATATGGATTACTATGGTAGTCCAATAGGGCTATTTATTGTATGCCAGCACTACCTCTGAATAACACAACTGATCAAATATTGATCAAACTGGTCAAATACTACTTTTTTTTTTTTTTTTTTTGCTTGGGACGGTTCTTGATAAGAGCTGTTCAGTTCTCTAAGTACGAAGAAAAGGAGCTTTATTGCTTCCCTCCTTATCTCCTTTAGCATAGGATACATTGGACCATCCTTTATGAAAGGATAAGAGATAATGTCGGCCTACAATTTCCTGCGGCAGCAACAAAAAGGGATGCACCATTCAGCCATTCACAACCAAGTATTATAAAAACCATCAATTGAAAAAAAAAATGTGATCTAGACTTGTAGCAGAGAGAGAGAGAGATCTCATGGATGAGTCAGTGGGATGTTACTCCACAGTACTGTGGTTTGCAGTGCAGACTGGAGTCTGTTAACAGTGACAGATAGATCCTCGTTATATCCACTCGTCTCCTCTATGAAACCTGGCCTGTGTCCTCACTGTGCTGGATTATTATAAACTCTGATGAACTGTACGTGTTGTCCAGATGCTGTATGTTCCTCTTCATCTCCTGCAGTTCTCATGTCTTAGTTCTTTTTCTGTAGAGTGTGGAGCTGCTGTGGCTGCTTTGACATGTTTGTTCAAGTTTGCTGTCTTATAGTGCAAAATATTCTCACATTATTGTAAATTATTGTTAATAACTAGATAGTCTATAAAGTTATTCATTCAAATGACAACAAAAACATTAGACAGTCATTAGACTGGTCTCCAGCACGCCTGCAGATTAAGAACTGTATGTTACCATTGCTTAACAAATATTTTCCATTTTTTACCATGACCTGCTAAAATGTACAAGAGGACAAGGAGGTGAGCATGAGCAACCTTTCTAAATATTACGACTATTTAATTTCACCTTTGTGCCTGCTAGCCAATATTCCAATATTTTTATTGCCGGGTTGTCAACTTTTATATAGCCTTCATGATACAATGTGGTATGAATGCAGGCGGAGAAGTATCTAAGATTTATTTTTGTAGTCCATCTTCTGAACACTGTAGACCTGAACCTGTGTCAATCACATCCATCGCTGCATTGCTACACAGCCTCGTGTGAATGCAGTTGCATTCTCTGAGCACCGTGGATGTTTTTTCTTCAGTCCGCATGAATTCTCTTTCATGTCTTTCCTTGACCTCATGATGTTTTCCATGGAGGTCAAAGAAAAGTGTTCAAGCAAAGGACACAGAACATTATTATTTTGATTATTCAGCTGCAGCCTGGGTCTCAAATGAATTCAGAAGGCAAGAAATGCCATTAATTACTGATTGAAAAGGCAAACCTGCTTACTTAATCCTAGAGTGGAATTCAGAATTATTTTGAGCAACATCATGAAGACATATTATTTATTTATTTTTAACAAAACCTGATTATATACTGCTTATGGAAGAGTTTAAACATGAAAACAACACAACACAGTGTCCTTGTTACTGAGAACAGTTGATGTTGAGGTCAGTGAACAGTCCAGGACTGTATCGAGGAGGAGGACACAAATGTAGGGTAGGTGTGTGTGTGTGAGTGTGATCATGGTTTTTTTTGGTGTTTTGGATGAGCCAGCTGTCTGACTGTTAGCTACCCGACTTCAGTGTAAAGACAAGTCATTTTCATTCTGAATAGTCCCTCCCAATAAATATGTATATTATGTTGTATGAATAACTGCAGACACAAAAGGTGTTGCAGACTGTATTTATTCAGCAATGTGCTATTGTAAAGAAGAACGCTGAATGAGGATGGGATTAATGCTCTCAAGTCTTTGCTCTGGAGACACAACAGCTCTAAAATGAGCTACAAACCATTTGATGAATCATTTATGGAGGCAGACCAATGGATTTAGCGGTAGAGCACTCAGTCGTTTAGGACCCCCCAGAGGATGACTTCATTTGTTTAGTTTGCTTTGCTGAAAAGCTGTGTATTGTACAGTAAAGGCTATTTAGGGAGTGGAATGGCTAACAGCTGCCCAGAGGTTAGGTTCAGGGATATCACTGTGTTACTTCAGGGTGTTTCTCCATCATCTATAAAATAAGACAGGACAAGCAGATGTGTATGGGAGTATCCACCTTAAAAGAGAGGAGGAAAGAAGAGATATTGATTTATGACCTCCTGCAGGTTTCCACCCTCATTCATCATGCTGTCCCTGCGCACGCCGCTATCACTCCCTGGTAGGGAGCTTCTCTTCTTCTCTGTGCAGCCGGCCACTCATCCTCATGTCTGGGTAACAAGCTGTGTGCTCCTCGCTCAGACCCCTAGCAACCCCCTCCTCCAACACTACTCCTCCCCGCTTTACTGTCACACTCCTACACCCAGAGACGCACCATGACAGGATTACTCACAACACTCCGAAATATGGCAGAGGCAGATATGTGCGGTCGAATACCTCCTGTCATAGCCCATCAAATAGCTTTTTAATTCGCAATTCATTAACAAAATGCTCTGTTTGTCAGCTAATTTGTTTTACTTAATGTTTGTCTTTGGAGGGATTAATTAAATGAATGGTTTCAAAAAGAATCTCGTCATTCCACCTGAAAATGTGGCTCAGTGAAGATCACGCATATGACTGATATTTTGTGTACGTGACCTTTCAGGGAGCAGGTCTGACTTTCCTGCACAGATCTCGGTACAATAAGTAACAAGCCCTTGAAACAAGTGTCACCTCCTTCATTATTCCAAAAAAACAAAGTGACAATTGCACCTGTGTGTGTGATACTGGCTCATCTCATCATGCTGAAGTAGTCCAATGCTAATTAGCACCATTTCTCGCTGTGGGAGGTCTAAATAATTTAATTGCTCAACTTCGTCTCTGCATTCAGAGTGTGGTTTCTCTAAAAGGATTTATTATTCCCTCAAATTTTAATGACCTCCTTCAGAAAGTCATAGACTTTTATTGCATTTTTACTGCTGCATTCATTTAAAAAAAAAACATTGTGTTTTATTAATGCATTGAAACACAGAGGTCTACAGAATGAGCTGTTTATGCATATTCAAATCAGGCTTTGCCCTTTAATAAGAAAAAAGGCACAGCCTTTAGTGGTATGCTGTCACAGGGAACAAAAGCAAGAAATTTCAGGAATGTAAGAACGGTGGGCTACATGCACGTTTCTGACTTCTTTTTATTGTCAAGCTTCTGTTTTGCGTCTCACAAAGACAACACGACGACACGAAGCAACGGCCTTCAGTCTTATTGTTTTCTCTCTCAGGTCACTGAGGAAAATGGGAGTGTTGTGTCAGTTTGACGTCGCCGTTTGAATAAGATCTTCCTCTCCTCTCACCGTGATGCCATTGACTGGGGTCATCCGCCCTTCACCCTTACAAAGGTTTCATGGAGCTTCCCTGCCTCCTTCACCTGACATTACCATCGCATCTCATCTTGTGTGAATATTATCCTGCAGCACAGCAACACTGCATTCTCATTCCATTCTCTTTCCCTTCCTTCAAGGCCCTCACAAAGTCAACCCCAATTTATTCACGAGGGATGGCCTCATCATTGCTCCGGCCTGCCTCTCTCCAACCGTACCCTGCACAGGGATAGGCGTGCGCTGCTGCTCATTCGCATGCAGCTGTTCCTACAGTATTTCATACATCTTGACTCTGAGTCACAATGATCACTGGTCAGTCAGAGCACATTAAAAAACAGCAGCTGCATTCGGATGAATGGGCAATTAATCAGTTAAATGATGAAGTGCTAAATGCCTGCGATTCAGTGGAATATCACATCCCTTCTGTATCGTTCTGCGCTCTGGGGACAATATTTTTAGTGTTGCTACTACCCAATTATGAAAAGATGTGTGTGTGTGTGTGTTGGGGGTGGATGGGGGTCTGTTTTCCCCAGCTGAATTTCTTTTCATCATATTAACATTTATTATATTTCGTGTTGTTGTACATAGGGTAAAAAAGACTGTTTGTCTTTACAAAACAACAAAACCAGGCAAATTAATGAGAAATAACTGCAGGGCCACATACATTTTAGCAGCAAGTGAGGAACTGTGTCTTGTTTTGTTTTGGTTTTTTTTTGCAGATTTACTTGAACTGACCCTTTAAATTGTTTGTTTCGTAGGGAAATCAAAATGTGTCTGAATCAATCAATCTTCTGGCTACTTTCAATTTGCAATTTGCAGCCGCGTTGGACTTCCCGTACAGAAAATAACAACCTGTTTGAAAAGCTGTTTGTGAACAAAAGTGGACGGTATATGTTGAACAGCAGTTGCACCATGGAAATTTTCTCGGCTTTACTCCTCTTGACTATGCAGAGAGACAACAAAGGAATGTCAAGCAACCTTTGGTCTGAAACCCTTGTCATCCTTTATTTACCTTTACAACAAGGTGGAGTTGTTTTCATCTACAATGTGAATAGCTGAGTGCCGTAAGGACGTAGAAGAAATGCAATTTCTCCCCAGAATCAACTCCCATGGTTAGCATAAAAAATATTTGATTTTGTTTTTTATCGCCTCATGTTGAAAGGAAATCTCACTCTGTCTGTGAATCTCCATACCGCCTCAAGAATCTCCTCACGAAGACGATCAGAGAAGAGAAATAAACATGTCAAACAAATCATTTTGGAGGGAATGCTTTATATTTGAAGACAAAAATTCACCAATTCTGTGCCTGCATGGCTCGATGTGAACATTGTCAGTTTTTGATTTCTTTTTTTTTTTTTTTGGATTTCAGTCTGAATAGTATCAACCTGGCGCAGCAGCTGCTGCTTTTGGATTTGCTGTGTTGGCTGACTGATTCCAATGCAGGGGGAAAAAAAACCCACACAGATCTTCCCAGAGATTTACTTACCCACATCATGCCCGCCTCCCGATTCGGTGAGTTTTATGTCCTTCAAGAACAATTCTAGTCTGACTAATGAAGCCGAGCTGATTCAGACGCACCCAGGCTGCACAAATTGAGCCCAGCATCCTTTCTTTTTATCCCATCTTCTTCCAGGAACAATGTTCTTGTTAGATTTTACTTTGAGATTTTCTTTGTGCACTAATGTATGACTTCTCTGACAGGATTCTGAAGCCAAAATGAAAGTTTTTGCATTTCTAAAATCAAAGCCCTCATTATAGAGGGCTGAAACACTAGATTGCACTTTGCCTCTGATATATGATCTGATGGTTTTGAGCATGTAAAATCCTCGTAGCATCTTGCAACTAAATAGATCTTGTTGTGAGCTAATCCATTTCAAAGGTGTGGTTCATCCCGTCCACGCCGCGGTTGTCTCTGGGTGATGGAGAGCATGTGTCTGTGGCCACGCGTGCTGTTGAGTGCTCCAGATCACCCGCTGCAGGCGTGACCTTCCCTCTCTTGCTGCTTAACCTAATCAATTATGGTTCAGAACAGAAGCCAAGACAGAGGGGAGACAGAAAGCCCACGACCTTGTCAGAGCCTGAGGAGACTGTGAATAATTCCCTTTGAGTCCCATAAAGAAGGTTTCCATGGCAAGAGGAGAAGAGTAAAGGTAGCTGGTAGAGCAGAAGAGAAGGAAGCTGAACAATAACATGTAAGTTAAGATCAGGAGCCGCTCGATAATCTGAGGAAACCACAAACCTGAATCAAGGCAGCTATTTGGGTCCTCGTGTCAGCCAGTCGCAAACGTTAGTGAAGTCCCTGAAGAATTCTGCTTTGACTGCAGCGACCTCAGACAGGTACACATACATGCTGCTGTGGATTCAAAACAATGTTACATAACACATAATATAATGATCATATTTTTAACCCATCTTTTGCAGTTGGAACAGGCTGCAGGTTACTGGAAATTGATGGATGGATGGAAAAAATACAACACAATCACCAAACCTGATTTAGTTCAGATAAACCCTCAATAAGACGTGAAAATATTGAAAAAATAGGCTGCAGTGTCAGCAACACAATCCAAATCCACTTAATGTTTTGCTTGTTTTTGGCTGAAGACAATTATCCCAACAGAGAGAGACCTTTTTGTCAAAGAGTAAGATCTTTTTTTGTTTAACCAGAAACTATCTATCGCTTACCACACTCCATTGACAAAAACAGTACTATTACCTTGCAGATTGTTGCAACATCCTAACAGAAGAAAATATATAGAACTCACCAAAACCTTCTTTCCACTGCCCCATCAATCACCAACTCCGGTTTGGTTGAAATAAATTCACCACGGTCGATGAGAAAACAAATGTCCATTTCAGTCGCTGTCCTCAAAGCCAACAGTTTCACAAGTGGGTTGCAGGGACGGCTGCCCCGGCTGTTTAAACAAAGCACTGAGCAGAACACACACAGAGGGAGCGTGACGTCATCCTCTGCTCAGGATGCCAGTTCTTCTCTACATAACAAATAGCTGTTAGCTGCTAATTAATGTTCCAAATCTCACTTATATATGTCCTTCAACTGAGGTGATGTGTATATTGTAGCATGGACCAGGCAGTTTCAAATCTGTTGGACCCGAATCTGAAGATCTGTTGGGTATCTGCTAATTAGCTAATTACTACTCTCTACTCAGAAGGTGTGATTTCCTTATTTGTGACAATTGAAGGCCACCATGAGCTCTGCCAGAGAGCTGTAGATACACTTGAATTAGCATCAATTTAGCTTGTGTGGCTACACCACAGAGCAAATTATTTGGCAGGCTTATTCACACAACCCATCTCCAGCTGCAGTGTGTTTTTCTTCTTCTTATATATCAATACAGCTAAGTGTTGATGCAGCTTAAAGCTCAGCAGCTCAGGGTCTCCCTTCGTCTCTCTGCAAAGGCCTGAAATTTACCCTGGATCTCCACTGAGCTGCAGAGCCATGACTCAGACAAGTGCTGTAATTAAACAGTCTACAGTGAGTTGAGTGTGTAGTAATGTGGAAGTTCATAAGAAGTTACTTTCCTGACCCTTTCCTAGTAGACTATATTATTTACTAAGAATTTCCACATAAATACGGCTCATGTCAACTGCAAATGCATTTATTTATTTCTGATGCTGAACTATTGCATTAAATGCTGGGCTGAGGATTTGAAATATCGTTTTCTTCCCATGAGGTGAAGTTTAAAGTCCACCAAAAATGTGCTTATTGTTACTTCACTTGGATGACTTTCACTGTGCAGACACATTTATCTGCTGAGAAGGAAAGCTTCTCTGTGCTCACCTTAAATCTGAGGTTAAGACGTGCACGTACAAGAGTGATTTAGTGACTATCAAAACTAGTTTGGAAGCAATCACGGCCTAGTATACAACTTAGACAAGTGTGTAAACTTGAAACTTCTAGCACACGTACCCTGAGAATGGACTTTACGTGAAGTAGGAGACATCATCCAGCCATTAAACTACTGAAATGAACAAGCATGTTCATAAAATCTGGATTTTTAATGAAGGAGACAGTGTAGATGTAATTTGAAGGTTTGCCGAAACAAACTTTTGGTTCTAAAAGTCATATCAGGAAGAATTTTATCCATAGCAGAGTATTTTTAAATGTTTTTAAACATGTTAAGAGGAGCATGAGGGTTTTTATTTGAGCTTTTTTTAATATTGAGTTCTTTTCAAGATATTCAAGATTCAATTTCAAGATCAGATTCTGAAAAATAAATATTTATCTCCTGATTCTTCACATCAAAACAATATGAGAGTAATATGAACACATAACACTGTGAATCTGTGCCCAAATCAGACAATCATAAATCAGACAGTCATTAATCTCTCTATATTCCTAAATGTAGTTTAAATGCACCTTTACTCGTTCAGAAAAGGGTTTCTGAACATGCAGGTACTCATTTCAACCAGCTTCACATGCAGCAACATCTGGAAGCTGCCCAGTACAACCACACGGCGTGGTGAGATTAGCATTGAAGGCTCAAGGGAACCGTTTTTAGGGACAAACTGGTGTTATGTGTTAAAAGAATTTGTTTGGGGATTTCTAGCAGCAGCCTTTAAAGTCCTTATGTTTAGCTTACATCAGCCAGGTATAGCATAATCATCTGTAATGACTGCAGTGCTCTCCTTTCTACTTCTCTGCATCCTTTTTATATGGCACTTTAAAAAGCATGGGTAGAATTATATGAGTTTATGTTTTACACTGCAGTTATTCATTTGAAATTGTTTTGCTGAAGGGTCGGGTGGTAATGCAACTTAGAGCTATTTCAACAGCTTGTCTCTGCATGAATTCTTGTCTTTAGAGCAGCTTATTACCTTTCTCTGCTGTATTATAGCCTGGGGAGGGCAGAATGTTGAGGTTGCATTACTATAAGACACGTTTCTGGAGCCCCTTCAGTCTAGTGGGTATTTTAAATCACCAAAGTGTCTTCTGAAGTGACAGTGAATATAAAACATGTTTTTTTATACATGCACAGATATAAGCATATATGCAAGATTTGCGACATGTTATTGTTCAGCTTCTCTTTTGTGCAGTTTTTATTTTGTTTCCAGTTCCCACAATCATTTGAAGATCTTAAAGACGCGTCCAAAATAATCATTTTATTAGTAAGGTTTCACGGGAAGGTTAAAATTCCCTATCATCAATCCCTTTAAGTTGAGGCTTTTCCATGATAGCAAAATAAGGAAGGAATCCCTGCTTGTAGTCAACACACTGCCTCTGAAGACCTGACTATAAGTAATGACAACTTTTTCCTCCATCAGCGCGCTAATCACAACTTTTGCTCAAAACCAAGTATGTGAGATTTCGGAAAGCAATACATCAACTCTCTGTGAAGGGAGCCCCAGCTTCACTGCCTCATCCAATGAGAGATCCCACAAGGCACAGTGAAGAAAAGCGTGTTTAAAGAGCAAACCACATATGAATAGTCTGTCATCAGGAAGACAATGCGCATATGGTGGAATGGATGTGCCGTCTGCTTGATTCAGCAGTTGGTTCACCTGCAGTTTGTCTGGACTCCGCGCTGATTCCAGCAGCAGCCGATCGTAGCGTGTTTGTTTCTAACGCATCAATCATAGTCAACTCCTAATGACTTATTCATTAACTTCTCCAAAACACACATCTTGATGATGAGACTGGAAGGAGCATGTTTCAAGACACACAGTTGCAGAGTCTGCAGTCAGCATTCTGTGGAATTAAAGCCACTATTAATCAATTTTAGCCAAGCTGGAACAGATCCCAGACGCATGATCGTAAGAGCAAAAGACTGAGGAATGTGCTGTGTCTGTGTGTGATGTCGACGTGTGAAAGAGAGGGGGTGGATGGAAGGCAAATTCAAACACTAATGACGCCTTGTAGACCACAAATAAACCGTGCTAACGGCAGATAGATCGATAGATACTGTAGGACAGATAGAAATTTGGCTGGATGGTTGCCTGAAAAATTCCCTGACGCTTGCGCTCCTTCATATCTGAAATAATTATTGCTATTTTGGTGATCAGGAGCTTATTCCACTGTTACGTCCGCTGGAAATCACGTGAGATGAAAGCATCAGTTATACGGCTAAAAGCTTAGCTAAATGTAAAGCGATTGGCACCATAGGAAATGTCATGGCTGTTGACAGCATATATTATGGGTCATGCCTTGCAATTTATGTTTTTTCAGCCCTTGTACAGAGACATCACTGTGATCAAGCACGGATTCAAAGTCTAGCTCTAGGATACAGAGAGCCTTTCCTGAGCATTCCTGCAGGGAAAGGATGACAACATGTGTCCAGCTGTCAGGCACAGCTGCTAGCTTCTGAAGTGATACACTGGGTGGGTGCATCCTGCAGTGGGTGGTTGGAACACAACTCCTGAGGTGGCCCCATCAATTGGGTTATGACAGTGCTGCAACCCTGTTAAATATCAATGTGTCCTTGGGTTTGTGCTGCTGTGCTGTTATTATTGATCTTACATAATAGAAACATTATGGCTTCGGTATTTTCTTCTTTTGAAAGAATCTGTGTCATTTAGTGTAAAATTTCATGCAGCTCCGGTAAAACTGAATGAATACATTTGGAGGAGGCAAAACAGCTTTCTCTCTCTCTGTATAAGGACAAGTGATTTCAAAGCAGCAATTATTGCACTTGTTTGTGTGTTTTTCTTCACCCCTTGTGAGAAATCGGTCAGTTTTCTCACTGGTGGCCAAGTGGAATATGTTTTTTTTTTTTTTTTTTTTGTCTGTAGGGACAATTTTTATTGTTCAGGCTCTTGGCACACAGCCAATTTTTTGCATTGCCTTCAGCCCTTGAAAACAGAAAACAGAGCTGAGACTACTTGACTGATATACTTGTCTCCATAAAAACACTGCCTCTCACATGACTTTGTCAATGGCTGTCACATATTCTTTGGTGAGTGTGCTTGGTTTATCATCTGTGATTTGGAATGGAGTCCCGGGTAGAGCGAGCAGTGCCTCTCTCATTAAAGAGCCTCTTGGTTGTGCCATGACACATGGATAATCCAACAAGGAATCAATCATTACATAGTTACTGAGGTAATAGGTGAGCAAATATGTTTCCTGGTGGCTGTCCTTATTATTCTAGGGCTACCGGGCCCCCAGGAGACAGCGGAGCCAGATGGAATTGAGGTGTTGTCACTACTGAGTGAACAGGTAATGAATTACTCCAGGACAAATGGGCCGCCACATGGGAGATGAGGAATCCTCCCACAAAGAGTAGAGGCAGAGGATGAATGGCAGCATCCACTTGTTTGCCTTGACTTCATCCCTGCGTATGTAATTTTTCTTTCTAAATTGACTAAGTGAATGGTGGTGAAAGGCTAAGAGAAGGGATGAACAAAGCAAGAAAACAAACATCTTCCAACCTACTTTGGCATTTTAAACCCAACCACATCCAATCAAAAGGATTCTGACACAGCTTTTCTGGAACTGCATGAAATTACACGATACGTGATACTGAACCTTTCCAATTATAGAGCCCAACCTCCCCTCCCTCTTCTTTTTCTGGCTCCTGTTCTTGAAACCAGCTGATTTGTTATGACATTAGAGTAATGGTATTTCTCTGGTGACAGTCATTGCTGAGGGATATGATTACGCTGTGGTAATTATGATTGTTATTTCCAATCACAGCTGAATGGAGTCGGAGTGTGTTATTTCAGCAGCATAGACAGCACCAGAGTGACTATCTGCACTAGATGATTCTGATGGGGGCGATTTGAGATACAAGCGTTCTGCTGGCACAAGCACTGACAAATGCATTCTGTATTTCTGCAGGGAGACAGCAGACAATCTCACATTCTCTGCAGGTGGATCTATTGGACGCTGAGGCAGCTGGATGGCTTCGACAACATTTCACTGAGGAGCCGAGTGTGGGCTTATTCAAGACATTGAACTTTGAGTCAGATTCTCTGATTCTGTGGCTAAAATGCATTTATATTACAAGAGGTGTTACCACAAACATCTTCTTTAATGCTTTAAATGTGTTGAAAAAACATTTTTGATCAGATAAGACAGAAACTGTGATTATAAATATGATCCAACTATATATAATGTTGAATTAAATGTTATTTAAACCTGCAGCAGCAGATTTCTTGTCCACCTGGGGGCAGCTTAAAAACATGAATACTGACATAATACCTTTTAAAGTAGATAAGGCCGGGATATTAGCATACTTGCTTACAGACATCCAGCAGATACAGAGCAACATTAGCAGTCATTTGTCATCATGTTTCTGGTTGTGGTGAGGCCAGTGTCCAATAAACTCTGTCTGTTAGCTCTGATTTTGGTCTCTACCAACTACAGAGGAAAATATCTGTTTCTGTAGCTCCAAATGTTTTGATATGTTCTGTTCTGTTCTGTCTCTAACTGTGTCTGTCTGCTGTTCGTTGCTGAGCAGGTATTGAGTTTTTCATTGTAAACAGCAGTCTGACTCTATCCGAGCAGTCTGTGTGGAATTAAATTAATGAATTAATTTGTTAAATGCAATCTGTGTGCATGTTCTATATTCATTGTTATTTACTTTCTTGTAATTCTTCTAAAGAGAGCTATGTAAAAATGTATTCTCTGTTATGCTTTGTTCATCTTGTCATCATCTTATAAATATATATATTGTAGTTGTTGATTTAATTATATCAATAAGATCACCTAAGATATTACCTTGTGTTTATAAATTTAACATATGGTTTATACAGTTTGTTACTTGTACTTGCGGCTTGTCTTTGTAGTTTTTTAAATGCTTCACTCAGCCTCATGTGAGACAGGAACATGGGCACGTTATTGTTGTGCAGCTGATGAAGCTGCTTCAGAGAGTTATCGGTCTCCGTCCTGCTGTTCTTCTCATTAAGAGAGATCCAGCCACCACATATCAAACCCACAGTTTGTCCCACTGTACTGTTTTCCATCCTGACAAGACACAAAGTGTACGAGATGACAATATAGTTTATGTTACCCTTTCATGAAAGGAAACATACTGTATTATGTGACAAAATAATAGTGACTCAAGGTCCACTGGCTGACTTTTTTGAGCTTTCAGCCGATGGGCAGATGCTCAGCTGTCATTGTGTGACCTAAGTATAAAATGTCTAAACACCGGGAGATAATAATGTTGTCTCTGCTCAAAAATGGTGTCTGGCCTCAGATGTGAACATCCTCCTTGGATTTCCTCCAGCTGTCCACCAACTCCTGCTCAAGGACCTTTGACCCTCCTCTGAACAGTTTTGATCGAGTTTTACCAAACAGCTGATGTCATCTTTTTATGTTTAGTTTCTTGTCTAAGTCCTTGAAATGTCCACACAGCTGTCAAACACAATTCCAGGCTTCCACTCAGGTCTGTCAGCAGAGATGTTTTGGTGTCTTGATGTTCCAACAGTGCAGCCATTGAGAGAAATATATAATATATGTATACATATAAATCAAATTAAATCAAATGTGCGACGCCATAGTGTTTGTGTGCTGTGCAGCTGTGTTATGTGTGCATGCTTTTTCTTGGTCGCATCAGGAGCATGGTATTGTGTTACGGTGTGCTTTGAGAGGAGTGTGGACGAGCTGTGGTATGTGATCATGGACACGCCTCCAACAAAGCTGTGAACTATCATGCAATTACTGCACTTGAGAAGTGTGTTACTTTATGTTTGATACATCTAAAATCTGTGACAGCTTTTCATGAATAAACACAGACGTGATAAGTGCGTGCAAGTATTGACTTTCTTCTTTGGAATGAGTCACATTTGATCACATAAGAAGACAATAAGATGCAGAAAGACAGTAAGTATATTTTGATATACTAATATTTTGCTCTCAAAATGAACTGTACTCTATACTCAAACACTGCATTATGTATTTGATTAACATGCCATTATATATTGTATTCTAAATATTGGCACAAAACTCTGTGGCGCTGAAGTAAAATTGACCTTCAAGTGCTGGATTTACCTTACAAAGTTCAATGTTTTCCAGCTTCAGAGTCTGAAAAATGAAAACAAAGCATCCTTTTCTCTGTGACTGTAACTATGTCTTCAACTCGCTGACAGGTTTGATATGTTTAATTAATTCAAATGTTGCTCTGATTCCTGTTGTTGTTGTTTTTTATACTTACTTTAAATAGACTTTAAGTCTTTCATCCGTCAGTGTGACTTTATGCAGCCACTTGCATGCATAAACACTCTACCCAGCAGATGTTGGTGCTACCAGTAATGAAAAGAATCAGTCTACCAACCAAATTATAATTTACCACCTCTATCTAGTCAGCATCTGCTGAGCAATAAATATAAATTGCTTAAATTTGCTAAGCATGTTAATGTAACTCACCATCTGTACTAGTATACCTTTATGCTTTTCTGACATTTATACGGCAGCGGAGTCATACTCGCAAATAAAACATGTGCAAATATACTGTATATGCACAAATACAGTATAAATAGATGCTCCCATATTTAAAGTCACTATTGTTGGCCAGGTATGTGTCCACACATACACAAGGAATTTGACTGTGGTTTTATGTTACATCCACAGCTATAGGCACGGTAAACAAAAAGCTACTATGTACAGATATAAATATATCTATATATGAACAACAATGTCAACTGTAGACAGTAAGACAATAGTGCAGTGGTGCAGAGTGCAAAGGATGCTAAAATAAACAATTTATGTAGCAGGTTGCTTTATGTACATGAGGTAGGTGAATGTGACAGTATACACAGTGTGAGAAGTATGAGTAGATTGTGCGTGAGTGATGATATTTACATATTTTAGAGAACAAAACTGAATTTGGACGGCGAGGATAAATAATTTACAGGCACAGTGGATGTTAGAGATTCGTAGTGTGAGTGTTCCTGACACTGTGTGTCTGGTGTTAACTGTTAAACACAGTGGATGGCCTCTGGGAAGAAACTGGGAATTTAGAAATATCATCAGCATATTCATTCAACAGAAATATCATATATAAAGATACATCTCATTAGATTGTACCAAAATATACTATCTCCCCCGTTTGACTCAGAAGTTGGTGCAGCAGCCTGAGCAGTAGTGGAGTGGAAAGCAGTGTAGCACAACACAGCTCGAGCCGAGTCTGTAATGAAGATAAATTAAGACGTTTTCTTCGTGGATAGTGCTGTGTTGGCTCAAATGCTGAGGACTGCCATCTCCTTAGCCTTTTCTTGGGAAATTAGGATTCAGTCAGCTGCAACATCACACACCACCTTGCAAACCGCAGATGTCAGATACTTGCATCGTTAGAAGTGTGAAAGTGTTCATTCCTGCACCGACAGAAGAAGAGACAGACTTGAGTGAAGGGAGATTATGTAGAGAACAGGTTCTGCCAAGTGATATGACTGATCAGACAGGTGTTCAGGCCATGCTGTTGATTCCTGCAAGACGCTACACTAACTCATGGGACTGGCTGCCGTCAGTTAGTCTGGCTTTCTTGCATCTTAATTATAATGGAGAACGTTTGAAACCCTTGCAGAGTACATCATTCATGAATCAAGTCCACCATGAAGCTGGCTTCACAGGTTTGATCTCGTTTCTAGCGCGCCCACATGCAATTTAAATTTACAGGTTACGACACAGAGGAAATTTGTTTCTGATTGTTGTCATAGATTTGACCTGCCAATATCATATAAAGTTTGGCTCAACAGTGTCCTGCCCTACAACTCATCCCATCACTTTCCGCTTGACATCAGGCCCATATTTCGAATCTTTTCCTTGCTGCAAAGCACCGCCTCTCTAATTATTCGTGTGATTCTTACTGCCAATAACATGTTGTCATTTTCTGCATCTCAGACAGTTTTATTGAACATCGAGGGTAGACTTCACTAAACTCTAACCGTCAAACTCAAAGCTTTCTGCCATCATCCTTGGCTGTAATTATATTTCATATGAAAAATATGTGTTTGCAGTTAGTTAGAAGTGTCCGGAAATGTTCAAGAAAAGAGGGAAGAGCCACATCAGACAAAGGTCAACGGGATGAAACTGAGTAGGTTGGCTAAATGTGTCCTTCACTCATATTTATGCCACCATTGTGTATTTCCTGGGCCCAATTGTACAACAACTAACTGCAAATGAGTTGCTGTGACATCTACAGAGCATTCAGGTTTAGCACCTTGAGATATCTGCATCACTTTTGTTCATAATATTTCATTTTGTCAGCTGTAAGTGTCACAATAACAATCTGAAGCCCGCAGTGTGATCATAACAAAAAACAAAACCGGTGTGTTCTCACAGGCAATATGGCAGATTTGCATTTAAAAAGATGGCCGCAAGAGATGCGCTCAGGCCTGCCAACTTGTTCCTGTTGCCTGGTTAACGAACTCTGGTGATTAGTGGTGTTTTTAACATGAAGCTTTAGGAGGCATGTTCCTGCTTTATCTTTACTTTAATTACACATTGACCTTCCTTATCTTATGTGCACCTGACGCACCATCAACTGCAGGAAACTGCTAATCTGGTCCCTGAAGCTGCAAAGACTGTACCAAGACTGTTGTTTTTCTCGCATCGTAAAGTCCCCCCCAAAAAATATGAGTGTAGATTGAAAACATGCAGCGTTTGAGACAGCACAGGCTGTGTTCATGATTGAGGTTGATTATTAGTATTGTGACTGATTGTGATTTTTGCTTCATGACTGCTCTGCTGAATAAATGCTACTGCATTATAGATAATAGTACAGTATTTACCCTGTTGAAACAAAAGCACTGAACAGTTTACTGCCTTGTAGTTGAACAAGACAAATAGAATACACCATATCCTGTGAATCTGAAACATTATTCAAGACTGGGAGGCAGAGTCCTAAACTACTAAGCTTAAGGTAACAGACATGAGAAATAATATGCTGTCCTCTGAAATATATTTTGCAGGCTCTACTTACTATAGGCAAAGCTCTCCAAATGATATCTGTGCCAACAAGCAAAGCTGCAAAAAGGACCCTTAAAGTAGTGCTTTTAACGACGTGGCATCTGAGAGCTGATAAGAGCTACAAGCATTGGAATGGATCAGTTGTGCAATAGGAAGAGCACTCAGTCATGGGTACTGTTTAATTAATGATGGGAGGTAGAGATAGCCTGTTATTGTCAGTCAAACACTCACAGCAGAGGGTGGCAATATGAGCTATGTAATGGATATGTGAAACAGAAGGAACTAATCTATACTCTCCAGTCTAGTACCATTAATGTTCCTTTAAGAGGGCAGGGGCGCTGCTGCATTACACACATAATGTACACTTATTTTTTTCTGAATGCAGAAAACCAATTAATAAATGTACAATAATAAAATTTGGAGAGATGGCTTCATATTTTCTTTAAAAAAAAACCAAAAAAAAAACAAGTTTTAGTTCTGCTTTATCTCGTCTGTACGCCTTAATTAGACCCTGACATTCATTTCACAGTACAAACAACTAATTCAATAATAATAAACTGTTTTCTTACGTTCGCATTCGTCAGAATGTGCTTACTCACCTTTATATTCACCTTTTTATTTCCATAAAGACTCATCGTTCTTTTGTTACCTGCGGTTTCTAAAATGAATCCTGAAAATAAGATTGAATAAGAGCTCAGCTCCCCTGAGAGAGCTGCTTTAACAAACACACCATGTTCGCTGTAAATGGAAGAACAAAGACAACTGGACCAATGGGCTCAGGATTCAAACAGAAGTCCCTTCCATGGATGGACCAACCCAATCTGACTCTGAAGCTCAATGAGGTAGTAAAGTGGTCTATTGATTCACAAAGACTGCATGGATCTACAGCCAGTTGTGACCATCAATAGACACTCGTCCTGTCAAAAAATCCTTGGACAAGGCACTAACCTCGACTTGTCACTGTCAGATTAATAAATGCCCGTTTGTACAGTTAAATTGAAAAGATGATTCGACAGGTTACCAGACACGAATCAAGTGGGCAGTTCAGCTAATGCATCTCCAATGTCTCCTTTTCCACAGTGCATGATTTTGTCCACTATTTAGAAAGTTTTACTTTGAAAGAAATTATTTAACCTGACAGCACAGTAACAGTCTCTCTGACACAGGACTTTTTTTCCCTAACATCTTATGTGTCAAAATAAAGTTCAGCTGGCTCAGAGGCTGCTGATTACAAAGCAGGTGTGTGCGGGGCGTTTACCTGACTCAAAGGTGTCACCGGCAGGTAGCACGCGGCCTGATTCTTCTTCTTTTATTTAATGGTGGATGGCAACAAGAGTTTAAGGAGCATTACCTCCACCTACTGCGCTGGAGAGTGAGCTAGCCACTAGTGGACGCAGCTCGATTAATCTGCTTTTTTTTATCACGTTGTTTTTTCTATAATTAATTTAAATTAACACGTTAATTTGACAGCCCTAAAAATAACCAAACAACCAGAGGCTAACACATTAGCATCATCTGATATAAATATTCAGTAGCTAGAGGTCTCTTTACAGAGATGTGAAGAAGGAGCGATGGCGGAGTTTTCATGTGTTTGATGTCTTGTCAGTGGAGGACTGCACTGTATACTCAGTATTAATGCTCTGATCTCAACATCAGTGTTAAATCAGACATCATATCAGAGTAGCCTACTTTTCAAAATAAAATTGTCTAAATTAGCAGAGGTGTAGTTACAGAGTGTGGCCACTGGATGGCACTGAAAACTCTCATTGTGCCAAATATTACACATATTAGTTTAGCTACGTATTTTTGTCAGTAAAAATAAAATATTTAAATAATAAATAAATCTGCAGATACTCTGCATGTAAGGTGATTGATGAATAAATCTTAGCTGTGCATGCGTCCACTTTGCTAACCAGCGTGTTAAAATTGGTTTTAATGTCTTTAAATCAGCTGTAATGTGTGCACCTCTCAGACACTCTGCACAGGTTGGTTTTTACTCCTTTCTTTGAGCCAACTTTAACATTTTCCACACCATGTTTTAACCAGGTTAACTCGCCTCAGTGGTAGACACTGATGCCGATGCCACTCCTTGTAACTAAACTGAGGGGCCACCTTTTTTTTTTTTTTCTTTCTCCTCAGCACCAGTGAGACGGGATGCTGCGCTGCAGAGAGAGCCTGCCGGCTGCAGCGGTGGAGACTGACTGAGAGGGGAGACCAAACCAAACCTCCGTCCACCACGACGCACAGCTCCGGCACAAAGCTCCCTGAAGTGGAAGAGAAGGTTTGGCGCTCGAGGGTGGAGAAAGAGCCGGACACCGACACAAATCACATCTATCCACTGCTCTCTCTCTCTCTCTCTCTCTTTCTTTATTTCTTTTTTTTTTACTTGAGGATGTACTGTTTACGCTGGTTAACCAGATAGAGACGGCAGAGACGAGGACCTGGACTTGATATTCCTACTGCTGCCATTCCGCGGTTTGGATCGGGAAGGAGAGACGCTACGGCGGTCAGCACAGGCTGTATCATCCGGGAGAGGAAAGAAAAAGTGCGACGAGCAAAGACTTTTTTATATTCAGTGAGTAAACTATTTATCTTAAGCGTTTCTGTTTGTTTCTGCTCGGCTTGTAATGGAGCTCCGGCTGTATGAGTGAACGCAGGTTGTCCAAAGAGAGACAAGTTCTGCTGAGAATGATAATAATGTTGATAAAATCACCTCAGAGGAGGAGCTGGATACTTTGGGATTGTGTCATTTATCGAGATAAGTTACTAACCTCCCGCCCTTCAGGCTGCTTTATTCCCTCCACACTGCTCTTATAATAACTTCTGCCTTTTCCTAAACACTGATGCGGAGTCAGATTTAAGCGTGTGAGCGATGGAGCTGTTGAATCAAAGATGCACAAAAACACACCACAAAGTGTCAAGTGTTTATTATGCCTCGGGGAAGTTGGAATAAAGCTGAAATGAAACGTGTCCCGCACTGAACCCTCACCACAGCCACGAAACAAGAGCAGCTTTTGAAATGGATTTACACTCAAGTGGGGTCGAGGTGTTGCTGCTTTTGATTGGAGCTCAGACAAACCCCCGATGATATTTGTGAAAGGAAAGAGCTCTCCTGTGAGGGAAGGGCAGAGGCAGGTCCCTGTTTTTGTTTTTTGGGAGGGAGGGAGTGCATCTTTAGGTTAGCAGAGCAGGAGGCTTCGAACACTCCACTTGCTACACAAGTAGACCCACAGGAATTATCTAATCAGAGATATGCAAATTTCCCAAAGTCTAATTTTGTGGCTTCTCTGCGGTTGAATGTTTAGTATAATACTATCATCTAGCTGCTGGTGACAGTTGGGTTGTGCATTGTGGCTGGAGGCTGTGCACACTTCTTCTTGATCTTATTGATTTGGCTTTTTTTCAGGGCTGTGTTTGGAGGATGAGCACAGGGTATTATTAAGCCATTATTCAATTAGGAGTATTATTTCCATTTTTTTTTCTTGAAGTTTGTGTGACTTTCTTTTCAATGACAGCAATTAGTCAAGAGCTGGCAGACAGTACAGAGTCTGCCAAAGGAAAAATACAACCTTTTGAAGTGTGTCTTCTGTCAGTAAATCCCCCTGCTGCTTTGGCTTCTCTTCATTTTTTTGGTACAGGTCCATTCAGAGACACTGAGTAACACATCACACTATTCTAAGGCTAGTTTCTAATTGAATGTCACTAAGTATGTCACTACAATATTCAAGACTGCCAGAGATTTAAACCGTGAACCTTTGGACTAGTTTCTAAAAATACAGGAACTAGTTTTTGCGTCTTTCAGTCAGTCACTCCTGAATTTGACACAAATGATGTTCAAACATAGCGGTGCTGCTTTGAAACTCTGCTGATAGAAACATTACTGATGCAAAGGGAGTCAGACAACGTGACAGAGGAACATTTCAAACATGTGGCTCAGGAAGACAAATGAGGGGAAAAAAGAGATCATTTTCTCTTTTATTTATTTATTTTTTTTTTCTATTCTTTGACTTGTGATGCTCAAAATTTAGTGATGCATACAGCGGGTCCTGACCCCCTGGTTGAGTTGCAGTGTGTGTGTGTGTGTGTGTGTGTGTGTAAGTGAGAGAGCTGGATATGCATAGAGAAAAGTAGCCTACTCAGTCTTTTTATTTTTTGCTTCAAGCACAGTTTCATTCACATCCTTTTGATGGATTGTGAGTTGAGCACATCCATCTTCAACTGTTATGTCACATACGCTGTACTGTAGTTGCGTTCTATCGTTTGCAACATGGGTGCAATCAATATTCAATTTTGCAACGATGTAAAGAATATCTAGACGATTCAGCGAAAATCATTTGGCTTTTTGTTTCCTTACACAAACCGCTCTGTTCGCTTCTTCTCAGCTTTTCTTTCTACTGACACCAACAAGTAAATCGTTTCACTTCACTGGAGATCGTGAAGGTGTAAAAAATACTAAATTTCAATTTAAATTATATCCTCAGATGTTACCTGTATGACTGCTAAGTCATGTGCTAAAGTCATGTGACCTACACAGTCTAATGCTGCCATCGTTTCCTGTTAGTGTTATACAGCATCCATTAAGGCTTAATGATGGAAGCCTAACGTCAAGTCATGCTTGTGATTTCAAATGGGCTATAATTTGCCATAATGTTAATCTGGATATATATTTCATGAACCCTAATGTGCTTAAACGATTGTCATACCAGACCACTCCGCCGCTACGTTTAATTTCCTGGGATCATCTGAAAATGGTTCATCTCACCCTCACTAAGGGCCGCGCAGTCAAAGAGTCGCCAGACTCAGTCCTAATCAAATGTAGTTTCACCTGCACGTCGGGGGAATAGATGCAGGGAACGAACAGCTGTGCCTGTTTGACTTGGCTCAGATTAGAGGTTACCCGTATCCTTATCGGATGTAAATCACTTATTTGCTTGCAATACATGCTTTAAAATGTTTGTAAATCCACTCGGGGGCAGGTGTGAGATGAGATGCAAATTAGCAGATCGGCTTGATGGAAATGGAATATGTCCTGAAGTTACAGCTGTCCCACCCTCTTAAATGAAATGATTATTGACGTGAGCCAACAGAAATGTATTTAGAGTATGGCTAATTGAAAATGACAACTCTGGTGAAGGCAAGCCCTCGAGACACTTAAAAAAAAAAAAATTCATACCAGCGGTGACAAGAAAGAGGCTAGGGACAGCAACTGTCTCGCCAAGACAATGGCACCCAAGGGAGTCCTATTTCCACTGACAAATCAGAGACTAATAAAGTGAAGATGGACAAAAATGTCTTGCAGATCACAGTTTGTGCTCAGCTCGTCTCTGTTGGCTGTTTTTCGCATGATTCAAGCTAATATTTTCAGAAAGAGTCACTGCACAGGCTGTATGGACTGAGTGTGTACTACAGAGCTGTGCTTTTTCTCTACAATGACAAAAGGACGTGTGTGTGTGTGTGTGTGTGTGTGTATCCAGACATCTGTAAACATGTTTTTCAGTGTCCAGAGAACGAAAGGTTGTAATTTTGTTCTCAGACCACAACAGTGACTAAGAATGTAGGTCCTGGGCATCCGTCCCTGCTAAGATGCAAGATGACATGCATTTGTTAGATTAAAGAAATTATTTTATATAAGAGCTGTTGGTAATCTTGACAGAGGCAATCCTTTCCTTGGCTCCCTATCTCACACTTTGTCGGGTAAGCGGGACCCACTGGTCTTGCAGAGCCTGGAAGACAAACGTCCCTCAGGACCCATCTGACAACTTAATTTATATAATTGCTTAGAAGCATCTGTGTAAGAAAGACTGACTTTCATCACCCTCCTCCACTTGTCATTGTTATGAATGACTTAGACTTGATGTCCAATGAGTCAAACAGACAGTCTTAAGGCACGCTGATGTTGTCATGCGTGTGATCTACAAAATAAACACTGTTAATTTGATTACAGTGTTGCAGTCTTCTTATTGGAAACACTGTCAGCTGTCAGATTGTTCAGTAAGTCCATGACAAATGTGTACATGTGTTAATTAACATTAAGCGACATGACAGTGTCCATGTGTGGCTTTTCCCTCTTGTTTTTGCGCCGCCTGCATTCCCTTTGGTTCTCAGCAGCTGATCTAAATGGCTGAAATAAGTTGTTTGGGCTGGCGAACATGTCCCACAGCCTCAGGTTGGTTAATTATACAGTCCCTTTATCTGTTTGTCTTTGCGCTGTCCTCATTGTGTTAACTTTGAGCGAGTCACCTGCAGATAGCCGCCGGCAAACTGCTTCAAATAGGTGTGAAGATGTTGGAGGTTATTAATTGCATGTATGGGATGAGGCAGTGTGGGTTTGAATCACGTTTGAAACGAGAAAAGTAGAAAAACACAACACTGAATTAAAAATGTTTGGCACTCATTTGTTCAGATATTAAGATTTAGCAGTTATTGAGGCAACAAAGCGAACCTTTCACCTGCTGTGTTAAAATGTTTACACCAGCACACTCTCTACTTTAGTCACATTACTTGTGTGAAAATAGGTGGTAGTTGATTTGGAAATAGTTTGTCAGTGAAGTGAACACAGAGTATTTGTTGAGATGGTATGGAGAGAGCAGAGATGATGGTGATGGTGGGGAATAGCCCGAGGATGGAGTGTTTTTCAGTAGGCAGCTCCTGATTTTATGTGACAGTAAAGGGCCTTATCTTCCAGGGCCATGATGAAGCACAACACTCTTTGATTTTTTATCTTCCAAACGTCTAACAATCTCATGCTCGAGACAGATTAGTGAGATGAAGGTGCAAAAATGGGCTATGCGATTTCAGGGGAGTCAAATTCAGCCAAAAAAAGGGTCTAAGGCAAAATCTGCATCATACTGATAGTACAGACTGAAAGATTAACTGGAATTACTGACACACTTTTGACCTTCAGGTTGAAGAAAGTAAAATATCTATTGTGAATGACGGTGAAAATATGATTCCTCTTGTAGCATGACTTGATTATTTTTGCATTTGCAAACAATACTGCGTGTGGAAGACAGTAAATGGGATAAAAAGGACATGCTCTTTGGTTGAACTTGTTTCTGCTGTTCAGTGCAGCAGCAACACAGAACATCTCACTCGCAGTCTCTTTTGTACTCTGCATTTTTTTCTGTTTCTCATTACCTCAGACGGCATTGAGCCCCTAAAGAATTAGTTTGTTGGTGATTTTTTTTTTTTTTTTTTACCCCGCTTAATATTCATTGGAGAAGTCCATTTCTGTGCTATCTTACTAAGTCAAACCTCCAAAGACAAGCAGAATAACTCTGGCCAAGGATCAACAGCGCCTCAAAATCAACAGCACATCGAGTTTATTGAATTTTCATGTAACATTTGTTATCATACCTAATTATATGGGATTACCTTTTTTAATATTTTGATCTTCAGCCCTAATGAAAATGTCTTCAGGCCCCGTTGGTTAACAGTCCTGTTTGCTAGCTCATTAATGTGAAATTGCTTCTCTGCTTCTTATAAAAGCATGTCCTAAAACAAATAACATGCAATATCCTTGCAGATTATGTTTTCAATAATTCACCTTAGATCTTAAATCCTTTGCCGTTGCTTCGTTTGTACTTTTTTCTTATTATTAGTGTTTTCATTTTCACCTGACATGACACAGATTGGTTTCTGTTATATGTTTCTTTATTACATAAGTTAGATTATAAGCATGGAGGCATCCTGAATAAGATTTTGTTGTTGCTCATGTAGCAAGCTGTTAAAATGCTTTTCCAATCTTTGCTTTATTTTTACTGCATACATGGCGTTTAGAGTGTAAAGGTTCAGAACTAAAAAGCTTTTTGAATCCATGAAAATAACCCCTGAGGTCAAAATGCGATTCAACACTTCTCTGTTGTTGTTGTTGTTGTTGTTGTTGTTGTTGTTGTTGTTTTTAAGTTTAGGCCTTCTTACTGTCCACTAACTCATGGTGAGGATGCACTGTGACATCTCTTGCAACCCAGTGGGTATTTCTGAAAAGAAGACAGCAGTGCTGTGGAGGAGGAGGAGTGTTTTAGGGTCACCTTTCATACAGTACTAAGCCATGCATCCTGCAGGCTCATGATGAGTTGCTACGTTCCACTCTCATGCCTCCTTTCTCCCGAGAGATGAAATGTGTATGGAGGTATCTGTCAGAATACAACTAACAGGGCTGCTGTGCTTAGCTGTACTCGTGCAATACCTCCCTGTTCATTGTCTCGTGACAAACACTGGATTTATTCTACCCAAGTGAGGCAGATTTAGCATAATTTCCTCAATATCGTTCTGTTAGGAGACATAACAGTACTCATATGAATGGATAATGATTGAAGTGTAGTGATTTCATGTAGACTGCAGTGACTTGGTGATGAAAATCTTGATCTCATACATTAACTATATGCAAAGTGAATGGCCAACTCAAATGTGAACTGGGAATATTAACCAGGAAACTGCATCTCATTCTGCAGGAGTGCATCAGCATACAGAATGCACACTTTAACAAATGTAGGACTTAACACCGGTAAAATGTCCTCCAGATATTAGGATGATGTGAAGCTTCATTAGGCATTGGGATAAGACAGATGCACTGATGCATTTTGCACAAAATAAAAGAGAGAACACTGTTCTCTGAAGCTTTTACTCAAAGCTACTATTGAGTGGTGAATGCTGATGTTTGATTTCACACTTTTTTTTTTTTTTGACATCAGCTGGCATGTTGATGTGGGTAGAATCATGGCTGCAGTGAGTTTAGAAAATGTTCCTGGAGGAAAAAAAAAAAAAAAAACAAGCAAATGAGGCAAAAACATTGGAGGTGTTAGTGTTTCTCTGATTTTAATTATTTCTGTTCAACATTTCATGCTAGCTCTGGCATTATTTCGATGTGTAGTAATTTATTCACACGCTTGACATTTTAATTCACAAGTCAACGTTCAACCTTCCTCGCAGCATCTCTCAAAATGATTAGCTCTTAATAAAATGATAAGATAAGCAACCTGTGAGCAGCAGGTGAGAGGCCACTCGATTGTCTCATTTTGCAGCAGTCTGGTAGATCAATAAATGTAATAGTTAATATAATGGGAGATTAATGGGCGATGTGACAGCGAGGGCTCACAGAACAATATTGTTAGCAGATATGCAGAACTGAGATATCGAAATGCAGCCTTACACAATTAAAATAGCAGAAACCTTTTATGTCATTGCCTGTTTTAAAAAAAAATTGCTTCAAAATATTCACGTAATACAGCTGTAGAATGTCTCACCTGACAGACTGAATTCTCATTTGAGGCTTTGATAAGCAGCTTCTAATTAGTCAACAACTGGAGGTTTGGTTTTTTACTCTTTTAAAGGGGATGATTAATTACTGTACTGGTCTGGAACACACACACACACACACACACACACACACACAAATCAACTAGTTAGTTTAATTAGTTGTTTTTCAAAGGGAAAATAATTATGATGTGGCTTTCAGGCCTTTTTTTTTATTTGACATTCACATACCATCCCGTTAGCCGTTACTTTCAGTTTTATAAAACTGCACGTTCTTCCAGGCTTGCGTGGGTTTTCTCCGGGTACTCTGGCCTCCTCCCACAGTCCAAAAGCATGCAGGTTAATAGGTTAATTGGTGGCTCTAAATTGCCTGTAGGAGTGAATGAATGTGAGCATGAAGGATTGCTTGTCTCTGTGTCATTCTCGTGATGAACTGGCGACCTGTCCAGGGTGCAATGTCAGCTGGGATCATCTCCAGCTCCCTGTGACCCTGCAAAGGATAAGCAGCTATGGGTGGATGGATAGATGGATGGATAGATGGATGAAAATTAAATGGGTGTTGACTAAGCTATATTTTAAATTCATTAAAATGCATTAAATGCATTGTTTGCATCCATTTTTACGAGCTTGTAGTCGTCCTCTTCCCTGCCTTTGCTGGTGCATTGCAGCATATCTTAACCTGTTAGTAGCTGTAGCTGTTGATCAGTGGATAAGCATAAAACCATTAGCAGCAACACACATACATGTGAGCACACGTGTGTGCACAAGATGAATAAAGCACCCACTAATAGAAAACCTTCTCCATCGTGCTGTGAGAGGTCAAAAACTCCACAGTGCTTATTATAAAACGCATATGGCTAAAAATATAATGACCCTTATGACTTGCCTTAGCAATACCAGCTACCTTAAATCCTCTGACTTGCATAAAAAAGTAGAACACAGTCGTTGGTGGCACTGCTGTCATGTCAATGTCATGATCATACTTGACATTGGCGTATAGTATGTGAATATTTATGCAAATATTAAATATGAACGTAAATATTACGATGTTATGATTACGATGGAAACAACAGACTTTGTTTTATCGTCTTTATTGTGGTAAAATGTGTTTCACTGATAAATTCACACAAACTATATCCTTTGGGTAAAACCTGTATTTTCTCCCTTTTTTCTACCTTTCTCTATTTAATTCTTACCTTTTGTGTAGGATTAAGTGGCATCTATGAGTTATCATGACTATCATCATCAGCTGAATACTACTCGCCTCACCTTCCTCTTTGTGTTAGAACTCTTCAGCCTTGAGCCACTGTTAGGTTTGTCCATGTCGGGCTACTGTAGAAATGTAGTGTTGCAACATTTTTTTTTTTTTTTTGAAGATGATTATACACTAATGGAAATATTGTTATGCTGTTCTATATTCAGTAAATCTGACACACCGCACCTTTTAAAATCGCACTAGGTCAAATCGTTATGAGCTGCTGTTTTGTCAAAACAACCAACAAGTTCATTTCTTGAATGTTGATGATGTTGCCTTTTCATCTAACGTTACCAGCTTAATGTTAAAATGCACTTTGAATGAGTGAAAACCAATTTTTGCAGTCTTAGCGTTTTTATTTCATTTCATTATTCACACACTTCTCGGTGTGTGCCATCCTCAAATTTATCTAAACAATTATCTATAATTTGAATTTAATCATCGTGGATTTAAGAGATTATGTGGAACAGAAATCCCCAGTTCAGTTGCTAATGTTAACCGGTAAGTAGCGTCACTGTGCTCTCCACTGACGAAATGAAGACACTTGGTCACCTGGGGAGCCAGACAGTGGAGATCACATTCAAATAAATTGAAAATTAATTAGATCTATATATCATTGCCACGTATGTGTGCCGTGGGACAGGACAGAATTGCACTGGGAATGAGCGTGTGATATAGAAACTCATATCTACATTTCAGTACTGTTGTGCTCCATTTTCCAGCTGTGACTCTTAAAAAGTGACCACACATTAAAGACACCTATTTCTGTTACAACACTATCGCTGTATCATTTCTATGGAAGCGATTTTTAGACGATGAAACAAGACTGCAGTTTTTTCCAAAAGCACTTTTACAGATCGCTTTAATTCTATAGCTTATACTAAAGTTACCATAGCAACGTGTGCCCCTTGATTTGAGCAGGAGGAATCAGGTCACATTATGGCTGTGTTAGACACGACCTTCACTTCACCACAAATCTAATAGTTGGTTTCCTTTTTCCAAACTGCCACTCAGTGTGCTGCTCTGCTTCTTACCTTAACTGTCTGCATTCAGTCGGATATCAGCATAATTCCAATCATGAATTAAAAGCATCTTGACTAAATCACAGATCAAAGCGAGACTTTTAAAAGACCATCTGCGCTTTTCACTTTTTCTCTTTGCCTTCATGTCATCGGGGGATATCTCGATCTGCTGTTTGGCTGTTTAATGGATTTTTGGAAAAGAGTGATACCTCTGTAGACGTCAGTGATACAGAGGTAAACATGCCATATTTGTATGTATTTGTAGGATTTTGCAACGTGTAGAGAAAAACTGTGAGAACTTGTAATTTCCAGCAGGCAGAGTTTGAGATTTCTACGGCTGACTAGCTGACAGTGTTGTTTTGATTTTATTCGTTATTCTAACCTTGGGCACAAAGGCACTGATAGCTGTGTTTTTTTGTTTTTTTTTTAATTGAGACATTACCATTGAGTTTTGCATTGCAGTTAGCCAATCTGCCATTACATTGCTCTGTGTAACAATATATTGTTTCTTTTGCTTTGTATCCATCATGATACATCCAGTTAGTGCTGCACCATCGGTGCCATTACACATGAGCATGACTTCACAGAGTAAAATATAATTTCTACCTTACCTCATTTGCTGGATTCAGATAAATTCATTTCAAGCTGAGAGAGTCATTTTTGTTGTCAACAGCCCAACACTCATGCATGTGTTAAACTGTGCTGACCTGAGCTGTAGAGATTCAACAATGCGCCTTAAGATAGTCCCCTCATGTGCCAGATCACATACTCATTAAATCTCAATTACAGCAGAGCTCATTTAAAGTACAATTGTGTACCACACGGAGCCCGTGCTCTGTTGTTTTCTATGAAAAGGGACAAATTCAGCTGCAGCGCTTCAGGTGCTCAAAGCTGGTACGAGTCTTTCTGCAGCAGCCTAAAATGGCCAAACATATGATTCTGCAAAACAGTGCTCTGTGTATGCACAGATGTAAAGTAGATGCTTGAAATATTCTGTATGTAAATGTGATCTATATAATTCTTTATATAGCACATGTTCATATTCATATAGATTCAAATAGCCTCTTTTTAACCCAACACTTAAGTTGTTCAAAAAGCAGAGCTGATGTGTTATTTAGTATTAATCAGCCACTGCCTGCAGCAGAGCAATGTTTTGTCATCGTTTTAAAGTCACCATTAATTGATTAATTAATTAATTTACTCTCCAGAATCAGGAATGAAATTCTCTAAGACTTTAAAATAATATGATTCTCTTATGAGCTATGCCCTTTGGCAGGCATAGGTGTAATAATGTGTTTGTGACGAGAAAAAAAAGATTTTGTTTACAACAATTAAGCAACTGTAAAATGTAATTCATACCTGGCTACATTTCATGATCTACAAACTAGATATTTTATTGGGCATGAGCAGATGTATAGTAATTTGCCACATTGCATGACCAGTCGGCCCCGTCCAAACAGAATCTTCACGCAAAGTTTAGTCAGATTTTTGACGGATTAGGATTCCAGCACATAGAGCATGTTTTTGAGATGACGTACTATCACCAACTGACGTCCTCATTATGAATGAATACATAAATAATTTGAAATTAAAATTTAAAGGTCCAGTGGGTAGAATTTTGTGCCATCTAGTGGTGATGTTTCAGACTGCAACCAACTGAAGAACTGTCACCTCTCCCTATTGTTCAAGCATAAGGGAGAAACTACAGTGGCTGTGAAAGGTCCTACGTACAGCCAATGTTTAGTTTGTTCTCTCTGGGCTGCTGTAGAAACAAGTGTTTCAAAATGGCGGACTCCATGGAAGAGGAGCCGCTCCCTGCGTAGATATAAAAGGCTCATTCTGAAGTAACATAAACATAGCAAGCATTTCACACTAATGAAAACATAGTTATGAATATGATATTCCATTTCTGTCAATATATAGCCTCAAATGTTACACTGGACCTTTAATATCACACGGTTTTGTTAGAGCCTTGTGCTGTGTGAGAAGCCGCCCGACACTTAACAGCTCTAAACAGCTGAATTGGCTGTTTGAAGCATTCAGATGTGGTCTCCGACGTTTTGAGCAGTTTCTTAGATGCTGATTTCATTTTTCTTATGAGAAGGGTCAGCTGTCCCATTAGCTTATTGTCATCTAGATGGATGGTATAGGTGGGAATACTTGGGTGACAAGGTGCAGTGTTTGTTCATTACTTCTTCTTTCTGCAGAAGAAATTGCAGAACTGGATGCAACACCTGATGTTGGGAACAACAAATAGCACAGCCATGCAGCCATGTGGAGATAGGAATGAGTCTGGCTTTTACTGTGAAGCAGGTGCAGGAATGTTAATGTTGTAGTTTCTATTAACAGCATTCAAACATCACAGTGGGTCAACCATTACCAGCCTTCCCTCGCTAGTTTCTGCACACAGCTGCTTTTTTTTTACAAATATTTTCTGCTTCTTCTGTAATTTAGGGACACATTTTTGTGTGTGATTCTTTTTCAAGGGCGTAAAAAACTCAAACTGTCCAACTTAATTTTAGATAAGGTAGAGTGATATGCCATACAATAAAAAAGCTGAAATAATGTTCCACCTAGTTTAATAGTAGAAAGGGGTTAGCCAGTAACTGCTATGAGTATTTAACGTGAGGACTTGCAGACAGTTATCTATACGTTTGTTTGCTATGTGTTGAAGTGGTGTTGGATGTAAAGTGTCCTTGTGGGAGTGCTCTCATATTTCTTAATCTGCTCGAGTATCTGGCTTTTTCTGAATGTAATCAGTCAGATTGACGTTACAAGCAAAAATCTAAACATTTACTATATAAAATCAATTTTTTGTTTCATAAGCTGAAGAAAAAATAAGTCGATAAGAGCCTGTTTGATGTTGAAGATGTTTTGAGCTTACAGTTTTTTTTTTTTTAACTGAAGCCAGAGTTTTATCAGAATATACTTCTGATGGAGTTAAAACAGAAAGATAAACAGAAGACGAGCATTCTGTTTATCTCACCAAATCTAGTAAATATCACATGTTCAAAGATCCCTCAGGAAAGATGCGCCGCTCTGAGAAGTGGGAGACAACTCTCATAAATGACAAACAATAGAAGTGTGAGCGGTGCATCCTCTCAGGGGAATATTTTTCCTCAACTCAAGTGGATGAGCATGCACAAAGAGAGAAAGACAAAGATTTCTGGAGAACACTGACGTGACAGTTTCAAATTTTGCGATTAGACTAAGAAAGGTTTAACCTGCAGCTCTTAAAAAGACTGAACGTTTTGATAAAATGGTTCACACATCTGTGACTGAGCTCCTCTGATTCTGATTTAAACACGGTGATTGATGAGGCTGATGCTGTGATTCCAGTTAGAAAGATCGAATGCTGGTCTTAATCAAAATCAACAATCAAAATGAAACAAATGAATTGCCAGTTAACACTCGATTAGTGATTAATTTAAAAATAAGTCAAGGATCCAGTGAACCAGGCAGAAGTTGGCTCCTCGACTCGGCTCAGATGTGGGTTATCAGGCTGCTGCTGGAGGTGAACTCGTGTCATTGACAGCACTGAAGGTATTCCAGTGCAGTTGCCACTCTGCAGTCTGCTTTTGCAGTGTCACAGAATCTAATAAAATAATCTGCCATCCACAAAAGTGACATCTCAAAAGAATAAGGCCATGTCAGATGGACTCTTATCTCTTGCTCACTCTTAAGACTGCCTGTCTAATCCTTTAACTAGTTTAACATCTGTGACACCTTTTTTTATACTGGCTGCATTTGTTCCCCGGGCTCAAGTGTCAGCTTGTCTTCAACCTATTTGAAAGGCTTCATTTTTGGACACATACATGAAGATTTGAACTGCTACTGCTCCTACAACTACATTTACATTGAAATATTCCTCCACCTCACCAGCAACTACCAACTTGATGATGTCCAAGTCCTCTGTAGAGCCGATGATAAGCTCTTCAATTTTAAAGGCTAAAAGCAATTATGTTTTCACTAATATAATGAAACTCCAGTATGCAGATGATGACGCTCTCTTTGCCCACTCAGCAGCAGACCATCAGACCAGACTACATGTATTTGCCAGGGATTGCCAGGTCTTGGAAATCTATCCTCTAACACCTAAAGAAACATTGAAACTCAAGGATGTGGATCATTTACTATATGTTGGCAGACTCCTGTCTACCATGGCAGACATTAATGCTGAGATACAACAAAGAAGAAAATGCTCCAGTGGGGTTTTCACAAGGCTGAGGCGTAATCATCCAGACCAAACTCCTGTCTAACAAGCAGTAGTTCTGTCCTCACTCCTCTATTGCTGATAGCTGGAGTATTTACAGCAAACACATCAAAAACCCTGGAACAACACCACAAGGGATGCTTACAGGTCCTCAGGACCAACTGGACAGACAGCCAAACAACAGCTGCCCTAAAGGTAGCCAACCTACCAAGTCTTTCCACAACTATCACCCATGACCAGCCATGATACACAGATTAAATGTCAAACTCCCATCTCTAGCAACAGGCCCTATACAGCCAACCTGGGGAGAGGAACAAGAAGAATTATAAGCTTATATCCCGCCTGAGGAAATGCCGCTTCGACCTTAACACCTGGGAAGGGATGTCCTATGACAGGCACCTTTGTAGAAGGATGACTTATGAAGGCACAGACCCTGTGGATCCACGATTGACCTCTATAGCTCACAAATAAACAATTTCACCAACAGAGCGATCATACTCAGCCATGAGTGATCGTGCAGATATTGAGTTAAAACATACATTAATAATTGGAGAGATCAATTTGATTTCTGTATATACAGTATGGCAACGGTGTTTCTATGACCTCCCTTTGAGCAATACTGCTGATCTTCAGATGGGAGGCAGCTTCAGTTTTACTCCTGTAGCTGTAGACCTTTCCAGAGTTCCTCAGTAGTACTGTGGTTTCAGTTTGTTGAATGTCACGCAGTGTCTGCAGTCACTGAAATGAAGATTTTTGTACTTAATTAACTTTAATTGTGTAAGTTGGTCAAAGAACAAATTGCAAATCATGTCTGATGTTTACTGTGCTTTCAACAAGCAACAAGTGTTTGTAAGAAGTTCATACTTGACTAAAGATGATTTTTTTAGTAAAAGAAACACTCAATTGAGTGCACGACACTGTGGCAGAGATGACAGTAAAATGATTTACTGATTTAACCATGATTTACTGTACGCCATGCAAACAATAAGTAGTTTTTCTTCAGGCATTTCTGTGAACGCGAACAGAGAGATTCAACTTATTTTAATGACAAATCTGTACAATAACCGAGCACTGATATTTGGTGGGAATGTTGTTATCTATCTGCATTTGCTTTTAAAGAGGGCATAACTGAAGGAAAGCATAGTGCTGCCCTGCCACAATAAAATGGAGTGGGTTGGGTGCACCAGCATGACTCAACCACAGTCAATTCCAAAGAAACTTTTCATCTAAGGTTTATTGATCGGCTCTAAGATTTATTTTTTAAATTATTCTGTAAATTCGCTTTTAGTAGAAACAATATGAGATCCATTTATTTGCTTATTCACAGATCACAAGAGTGTTGTATGTAAAAATGTGCTGGAAAGATGTAAATTGACAGACGTTGCTCTGCTAAAATCTATACTGTTCAAGCTTTTGCTGCTTAATCACTTTAACTCATATCATCATTACCAATGCTGCTATAACTAGTCTTGACCTCACATGCACTTTCACTGGATATGCCCTCATGTATAACGTCAACGAATATATAAATATATGAATTTTCTTGCATCATGAATCTGGCACTGCAGGCTCAAATGCGCATAAACATGTGCACACAGTATATGCAGTATAATTTATGTTTTCAGTCTATAGATATAAAAAAAGAAAAACATGTTCACCGGCTTGGCTCTCCTTAAACGGTGAAGACAACACTTGGATTTATGAGCCATGGTGAAGCAGCTAGATACATCATTTTTATGCCACTTTTCAACCTTCCTGATGGTGCGAGCTCCCCTGGCAACCATCTCTACCTCAGGTCAGTGTAATTCCCCAGATAGCCGCTGCAATGAATCCAACATTGAAACGACATGACATTCCAGTTATTTATAAAATGCAGTGTTCGGAAGAGAAGGGTGAGTGTGAAAGGGTGCATAAACCGGAATAAATCACTTGTTTATATTTTAGGATATTGTGTGTTTGGCTGGCATGTGATTTTATTGGTCTCCAAAGATTAGATGGCAGAGATGAGTGTGTGAATGTGCTGGTGTGATGACAAGACAGGTGACATTTGAAATTTGTCTAACTTGGCAGGGATGTAGTTGTTGCTTGATTTTGAATTTTTCACTCACATGGATTTGTCCATCTCTTTATAAACACAAAATAACAGTTTGCCCTTTCCATGATCCCCCGACTGCTGCAGAGAAGATAAACACCTTCCTCCCAGGAAGAATGGCTGTCATTCCACCAGCCTCAGTGTGCATCCCTCCATTGATTCTGGAAACAATGATGGATTTCAATAACGTCAGACAATGCAGTTCATTATGATATAGGTTTATGGAGGTGTGCCTCATTTTTACTGCAGGGACAATCTGCAAAATCAATAATTGCCAGACTGTGAGTTTCGGATCATTTCCGACTTCTGAGAAAATTTGCTTCAGTAATATTAAATGTCTACTCTTTCTTTCCCTCTTAACCTATTTTCTGACTCATCTTGACTTGCCCTGAATTCCTCCACATAACTTCACGTATGTGTGCCACTTCAAACAGTAACACCTTGCTCGTTTGGCTTTGATGTGTCGGTGTCTTTTCATATTCACCTCTCTATGGACACATAAGCATTTCAGGCACATACTTCATGCTCATTTCTTCATCGCGACAGCCATCACTGCCTGCGCATGTAATTTTACCACTGAAAGGTGCGAGCTCCATTCAGGTATGCTCTGTCTTGTGGTGAAGACAATAATTGCCTGTGCTGCTCTTCCCTTTGGTAATTGTCTTTTGATTGAGGTCATCAGGACAATTAAAACCATTCAGGGGTGAAAAGTGGCAGCGAGAGACTTGAGACAGCTCTACTAGGTGGTAGAAAGGATGAACAAAACGTACAGAAGAGATAATTGCTCGTCAGGAGACCTGCTGAAGTCAGGACACACTGTAGAGAATGGCTTTGTCTACACTACTTAATCACAGAGTATTAATCATATGCCTTTTTAAAAAATCTGTTGAAGGTAACAGGAGGGTGTCATCAGTGATCATGGGAGCTTAATTCTCGGTTTGTCTGTAATGTCATGAATTCACTTAGACCTCTAACGGCACGATGGAGTAGCACTTTTTAGAAAAGTGGAATAATTTGCTGCTAAAGGCAGAGTATAAATCAAGGGTGTCGAACTCATTTAGGTTCAGAGGCCACATAACGCCCAATTTGATCTCAAGTGAACCGGACCAGTAAAACTATTGCATAGTAACCTATAAATACCAGCACCTCCACTCTGTTTGTTCAAGACGTTCAAGTAGAAAATGTCCATAAATTATGAACCATCCATTTACAAATAAATGATAAAGAGCCTGAGATGTCCTCAGAAAAATAAGTTTATCATTCATTCATTCACTCAAGCCTTTAGTCATGTGTATTTCAGAACCAAACAACAACATAGTCTAGTCTTTTTATGCAATTTTCACACTTTTCACACTGGATTTGACCCTGTGGCTGGCCAGCTCTGGCTGATGTTTGACACCTCACTTGTAATGCCCCTCTAATATGGAGCTGCTTTGTTGTCTAATAAAAAAAAACAACAACAACAAGTAAATGCTGCCGTGCAGCAATAATGGCAAAATCCACTTTGTTTCTACAATCTGGAAAAAAAATAATCGTCTGTGTCAGTGCGGGGACATCGCTCATGATGATTTGCATCTCTGCAAAAATTCATGATGGTAAGTCAAACAAAACCCGAGATATGATTTCACTTATTTGCTGCGGGGCCCCTTAGGCAAATCGTTGTAATTTTGTGAAGTGCTGGTTTTTAAGAAGACACATCACTCAGCCAAGTTTTGTCAAAATCGGGTCAGTAGTTTCTGGGATGTCGCTTGTGACGAAGGAGACAGAGACGGATAAACTGTTCAAATAATGAATAGGAAACCACATTCACACATCGTTTGCCTTGACTGAAACAGTCAGTTGAATGTCAGGTATCAGGCCGGAGTTAGAAAATATGCACTCATCCTCAGGAATTCCTCATGCATTGTGTGACAATTACATTTTATTTTTATTTATCCATGCGAGCCATTCTCTGTTAAGCGTGGGCAGAACAAAGTTGTCTCTTCTTCTCTGTGTGGGGGAGGGCGGTGGATTTGTACTAATACACACTAAATAGTCTGAGGGCGTATGAGTAACGTTTTCAGGGCTAAAGTTTTGTGGTTTTCTTATAGTGATGACTTGATGCAAGGCTACCAAAAATGTTCTTAATCATCCAGCTTACACTTTAACTCCACTTGTGGAGGGTTTAGGGCGCCATTTGACACAAACTTCTATACATCCTTTCTGGCTGAATGGACGGTTAAACATTAAAAGCAGCAGTAAGCAGCAGATACATGAATACACCAACTGAAAGCAGCAACGTTGCACTGAAGCTTAGAGTGTTTACCCCGATTAGATTTCCATTACCCATCTGGATAACCATCAATGACCCTATTATAATAGATTGAATATAGTTAGAAGTGGCGTGATGTGTCTTCACATTCAATGGAGATCTGTGGGTAAAGAAGTGGGTTTAAATGAGTGGATGTCATGTCTCTTGGGAATGCTGATAGCCGCCATTGTTTCATTTGTTATTGTCTTTCATCAAAGACAATAACACACTGATCAGGAACACTCATGTTGCTCTTGTTGGACTTGCTGGTTGCTGTTATATCTTTCTGATCAACGTCAGGCTGAGAGTGAATAGGGTGTAAATGATTGTTGAAAAGCAGCTATTCAGTGTCTCTTAGAGCTAAAATCGTACCGCTATTAACATAACTTATTATTTTGGACAGCGAATTCACTATCTACAAACAGAGTGCCTCTCTGCGAGCTGTAAATGTGAGCATCAAGACTTGAATCATGATGTCACCAGGTGACCTTTTTGGAGTTGATCCAGCGAGATTGAATTAATGAACGGCGCTGTGGGCTCAGAGGATTTTCGTTTCAGATATTGCATCCAAATGAGTTTTACTTGAATGTAGGGCTTTCAGCTGTGATTCAGAATATGTCCCAGTAAAATCACCATGGGTGCTGTCATAGCGTCCCGGGAGTTGTTTCATTATTCACTGTCTACGAAGCAGCTCCAGGATTTGTCTGTAGATGACATCATCACTACAGTCTGACTGTCTGCTTTTCAAGGACAGACTATTCATATTCACGTTATTATGCTGGAGTGCAATACGACAGATATACAACTTAAAAACATGTTCAAACAACATGTACCGTCCTTTTAGTGGCCAGTAAATTAAATAATTCTCACTAGATATGAGCTGTGCGATATCAGATCTTCACTACACCATTATCATGGCTCAAAGAGTTCACAATAATAATATTAGCTCGATTAAGTAATTAATTTAAATTTGTATGTCACAAAAGTGTAAAAAAAAAAGTATGAACCACAAATTTAAGAGCCACTGGATTACTTACATGATATTATCACATGTTAATACATAACATCAACACTGGTTTTATTGTGACAATCTTAACTATAGCAATAGTCTATTATAAATCATAAAACAAAAGTCATTTTAGTCATTCTCTTTTTGTTGGTGAATGTCCTCTGACAACCGAAGCATGCGCTGTATTTTTAGCTAGTAGCTGTCCTTGGCTCACGTGGATGCCTCAAAAGTCAAGTGTGAGTGTATATGATTATGTAAAAGCAATGAGGGCTGACGTTGATCAGGTTTTTACCTGGTTGCTGATATCACACACTCACATTACACGCACACACACACAGATGTTCATTTAGTTCTGCTTTGTTGTCTTTGACATTAACACCACCGATAGCACTGGACCACGTAGTAAATACAGCATTTGCAGTATTTTTTTTTTAAAAAAAAGAGAGGACTTGATTTTCATGCATATACCAGAGGCTGGTACAGTGCAGTCCAGCATATCCCCAACATGTTTAATGTGGTAATTAAATGAACTTAAAAAACCCAGACAGATTCCTCGTATGTGTTTCTGGTGCTGACTACCAGTGGAACTGTTTCAGCTTATTAAGTGCATATTGCATCCAGATGTTGTGGTTGTTGTTGTTATAGATGCAACTCATTGTTATATACATACATGTCATTATGCAGATCAGAGCCAAATCAGAAGCAGAAAAAAAAAATATGTATCTATGTGGTGAGCGTGACACTTTGCTGTTTTCAAGTTTTCTCCATTTGAAATTTTGCACTAACTTTGTTGAACAGTATTTTTCCAAACCTTGAATCTTATGATGAGCTCTTCTCCTCGTGTTCAGTTGTCACAGTGGAAAATAGAACACTAGCAGTCTTTTCAGTTAGGTCAAATCAGAAAATTTTAAAATCATTTTAATGCTCAGCTGAGCTGGGAATGAACCATGTTCACACATACTTGATGGGTTTCACACACACTTGACGCATTTTAGTCGTATTTGCTGGCTTAGGTTCTTAACCACCTGCAGTGTGGAGCGTTTGTCTCTCCCTTTGCTCTCCATTGCAACTCTGGCAAACCAATCATTGTCCTTTGATATGAAACACATCTATATCGGTGTGCCAATGCGGGAATGTTACCACAGAGACCAGATTTAAAAACTCTGGGATACCGAGGCGTCTTTACTGTTCTTTGTTGCACAACTTTACCATAATCTGGATTCCTTGTTTATCTCCTTCACTAAACAAAACAAAAGAAGGGACTAAGAATAGCAACATATGAACATGACATTAAATACTGAATGAGTCTTTCCCATTTCCCTGCTAAGTGTACACAGCAGCTTCAGGACATTCTGTTTAGATTCTGCTTTCAGAATCAGGTCTTTGTTGTACAGTACAGTAGATGCAGGACTCCCACAGGTCTGTCTAATCCCAGTGCAGCTTTGTGTGGCATCGGTATGTTTTAATAGCTGGAGGCAGTGAGGTTGGAATGCTGTAGGTATAATGAAAAAGTAATGAACATAGTTGACATGGAGATTGTGGCATATTTAATTGATAAACTCGGCTTCAGTCAGACATAAGCAGAATGTTGAGATGATGGGGGAAAAAAAATAAAGATTAAAAAATGAGTGAAAATCTTCTAAATCTGCAAAGCAGGACCGTGAAGTTATCACATGTAACATTTTGTAACAAAAGAATTCTGCATTAATTTCACATCCCACTGTTTGTCTGAAATTGGCTTTACAATGATTTTGGTCGCATTTCATCTCCTTGGAAAGCGTTTGTGTTCTGGGCACAGTGAAGGAGTGTGTTGGCCATGGCTTAGAGAACAATGGAGAGAATCTAAAAGACATAACAGAGCAGAATGTATAAATGTGGAGCAGAGAGGACACAATATGTGTGAACACTGACACTGTTCATAGATTGGCTGCGTTGGCTGCATTCGCCACCTGCTACAACACCTTTGATGGCTTTATGGATGCTGTTTACCTCACCCTCAGGCTACATGCTGTTTCTAACCAGACAGCTCATCAAGATGAGTGACAAGTGATGGAGTGGAAACTTGACCAACTGAGGTGGGACAAATGATAGACCACCCGCCTCAAAAACGAGAATTTGCATACTAGCTTTAATTCTGTTTTAACCCCTTTAAATCTAGTATGTTTGATGTATTCTTTATGTTTGTGCAGTGGCTTTATAGTTTCCCAGTTTAAGTGACGTTTTACTGCTAGCCACCGTGTCGTTCAATCGGCACAAATGGAGGAAAAGTGCTCATGGGCATTCTCAGTGGTATGAAGGGAGGAGAAGTGTTTACTTCACCCATGTTTCTTCTGCCAGTCCAGAGACTGAAATTCCAATCAAAAGCCCATTTCTCCAACATTCACCATTATCCTTCCTGCACCTGGCCCCTCTTATTAGTTGTTTTTAAGAGTTTGCTGTGACCTGACTTAGCTTCAGGCTAATCTAGAAAAGATGTACTATTAACAAAAGGTTTGTTTTGGTCAAAGGAGAGAAACTGTGGGGAGTGTAATCCCCGTATTATCATGTTTTAACTTCATCCCCTTGCACTCGGATTAAAACCTCCGGTGTGTGTAACGAGACTCATTCTAAAGAGCTTAGTGCTGTGTATAGGCTGAAATTCACAAATATGTGTGAGCAATGTTTGCTGTCTGTTTTTAGCTACACATAGCTATCTTTTTTTGTCAGAGAAATACATCAGTATATGACATTAAACAGAGAATCACTAACTAATTACAAACTACTACTATAAACTATAAATACTTTATAGTAGTAGTTTGACTGACATGTTCACAACAATAAAAAAAGTCCTCATATTATATGAGAAACATCTAGTTACACAGAAACTAAAATATTTACATACAAAACCACTATTTTAAAATTATTGTATTTGTCATATCACATCAAGTTCTCCCAGGAAGCGGCTGCTACACAATAATGACTACCCTGAAATACCACAGAGGTAGAGTTATAAGTCTAACAGGTCTGCAGTTGGCAGCGTAACTTAAAGGGTAAAATCCACTCCAGCTCTTCTTTGAACATGAGGACATGCACAACAGCCATGCCCATTTCCAGATGAAAGTATATGTGTGCAAGGGGAAAGAGAGAGCCCGCATTGTCCAGGTCCAAGTGAAGTGAAGCTTTTGAAGTAGGTCAAGGTATATTTGGCTCTTCAAATGAACTCTGCTGCACTTGCATGTGTCTGGTTTGTTCCAGGGCTGTGCCCACATAGAATATAGTCTAATTTATCTTATCCTACATTTGTGCATGCCCAATTGACTCCATAATTCCAACACTTGCACTGCATTACAATGTTTTAGATCTACCTGAAAATAATGCTAATATTCATATCAGTAGAGCAAATGCTAAAGGAGTTTGTCTTGGACAAAATATCTCTCAGTATACACTTGTGTCTTTAAGTGTTCATGTCACAAAATCCACAAATCAATGAACAAGCGCAGCAGAGATGAGTGTCCCAGAGTGCAGTGAAGAGGCATTCACGCGCTGCCTCTTTACAAATATTTTTAGGATTGTTATATTCAAATGATTGCTGAGGAGAAGGCAGTTTGTTTCTGCCACTGCTAGCTACTTGTGCCGATTCTATTGGTGCCATTAGAGAGGCTACCAGAACTGTGACTATCATTACCACGACTGTAATCAGTACTTCCTCTAACACTTATTATTGTTATTAGTACAAATTACGCTGTGGGTGTTAGTGCTTGTATTTAGTAACGAGAAGAGGAAGCAGAAAACTAACTACGTGTTGTTTGATCATTCATTTATTTTGTGTATTTTATGTAAATACACATATTTTTTTATTAAATACAAAAAAAGGGAGAGAAACATCTGATAACACCAAATTGCACAAATGACATACTTTGTCTACTTGATTCCTGAATTTGCTGTAATTTGACACTTTGTGTGTGTGTACTTCTTTGTGTGTGTGTGTGTTTTCAGTAACAAGTGCAGTACTCTCACTAGGATGGCGCTGATTAAATTTCAGGTCTCATCCTTAGATATACTTGCTTCCTTTGATCCACACGATCTATGCTAATTAAAATTGGTGACAAAGTGAGACAAGGTGGTGTGAAAGCGATTGCAACAATCAGGATCTGGGTATTACATTTGTCATCCACTTGCCTTTATGACTCAACCTTTGCTGCTTTAGTCTCATACCTTTGTTAAAAAACGACATGAAAAGGTTACATCTATGGCACCTTTGTGTTTAAGCATAGAGAAACACAAATTGTTGAATAATCCAGAAGAACAATACACCGGCACATAATGTGTACCACAACTCAGTGACAGCTTTTTACTGTCAGACGCACATTTCACTGTCTTATATTGTCTTGAAATGACATTAATACCTCTCCAAATGGCTGATAAGAGTGCAGCTACCGTGGTAGTAATGCTATCAGGCGATGTTTGTGACTTAGTTTGTCGAACCTCAGCCTGACAAATGATGTCTGTTTCATGTGTAACACACCCTGTGGATATGCAGCCATGAGACCAAGAAGAGGCATTGCATTCAGAACTGTGAGTGCACCTTGTTGCACCCTGCGCTCTACCTCATTAATAACCATCTGGCTGGGCTGTGGTCGCCTGGACAGGAGTGTGGCAGAATTCAGCTCCACAGCCCCCGATTGTATATAGCACACACCTGGAAATGTTTCAGGGTACTGTAGTGAAAAGTAGGGCTGCACGATTTGGTAAAAAAAAATCAGATTGTCATTATTTAGACAGATATTATAATTGTGTTAAGATTCGTGGTTAATGCATCAGGATTTTTATTTTCACTTAAAAAGCTATTAAATCTTGATAGTGTGACATTTGTCGCGGTCCGTACCAAACAAGCATGTTTCTTACATCTGGAGAACGAGAGGCCAGGGCGTCTCTGCAGCACTTCAGTACTTCATCATGACGCTGTTTTGTCACACATTTTACCTTCTCTATCAAAACATTGCAGCTCCTGCTATTTGAATATTGTGCTTGGCCACATTGACATTTTGGTCATGTTTTAATTAATTGTTCAGCCCCAGTGAAAGGTTATTGTGTTGCTTTTGTAGACGACTTCATGGAAGACTAAACAGAGGAGATTCTTCTTTCTGGGAAACACTGAAGGTAAACAGAAATCTCTCAGATATGATTCCTCTCCGGAAACAGTTACAGCAGCGTCTGTATGCATTTGTAACAACGGTGGAAGAGTTGCCACATGATATCTCTTTGGAGGATATTTAAATTAGGAGAGATTTTTCCCGTTATTTGGTGGGTTGAGCGTTGTGTATTTTTGGTTTGTTTGTCATTTCCTGTCATTTATTTCATATTTCTTTGGCAGGACTTCCTGCCTAATTGATGCCACTATGCTCTAAAGCCTATATCTTCTCTGTGGGCTTGTCTTTTTGTGAATCAAAAATGATTCTACCAATTTATTTTCTCCCGTATAAAGTATATGGTTGACTGGAAAGTGAAAGCTGAGTCCACAAATGACATATCTGGCAGAGTTCTGTGAGACGCTGAGCAGTCAGGTAAGGTGAACTTTAGGTTGTCTGAGTGCAGACCAACTTTATTCGATATACACAAGGGACCAGTGTTCTCTCAGAATCATAAATACTTGACAGTAGACAAGAGATCCCAAAACCCAGTTACTGTAACGCAGGTAACTGAAGATGTAGTATTTTTAATGACAATGCATGTTCTCTCACCATGTTGTCATTGCATCTGCGTGTGTTGTGTCATGATTTTATGACTGACAAGCAGTTGCATTCACATGCACTTTGCTTGTGTGTGAGCCATGAAACAGTTACCTTCAACAGCAGATTGAAGACTGAGTTCAAATACAGGACAATGAGGATGTTTAAATTGTACAAATGTCGGCTCCACATAAATTTGTCACTAAAAATTGACAAAAAAATGGTGAAATTCTGTCACCAAAGATTTCTAAACACAGTGTTCTACACGGGGAGCTGATGAGGGATCGTGTCCTTGTCGCAGGGCTATTGTCTTAGCTGCAACAGAAATGAAGCTATTTCATACTGGAGGAAAAGAAAATGTAACAAGCCGATGAGCATTAGTCAGAACTGCAATTGGTGTAACTCACTCCATTTTGTTGTTAGCTTTTCCAATGCGGCTGTCAGATGTATGAACATTCATCTTCATCGAAATGTTGCCTTTTGGAATTTGCTCTATTTTTTTTAGATTACACTCTGACATGAAAAGGACAAACTTGGATTTCAGATTTTTTGGTACTGCCTGAGGTGGAATGGTATTGGTCTTTCAGAGTTTGCAGAGTTTTATGAAACTATTCGGATTTCTGTGAGCATGGTCTTGGAAGAACTTTGTCTTCTATTCTGTAAAAAAAAAAAAAAAAAAGAAAATACTCAGAAATGATCAATCGGGGGAGCTCCTGGATTTCTGTAGGTAGAGATGTGCTTCAGATTCCAGTTACCAGGTTGGGGCTGATGTGAAACTTGTTTAGTCCAACACGTACTCAGGGGTTTGTATGACAACAAGCTGACCCATGTAGCCAAGAATAAAGTACTGAAAAGAGGGGACAGCAGAGGCTTCCTTTCCTGGGTGATATGTGCATTTTAATGTATGCAGTAGGCTTCCGCTCATGTTGTATCACACTGCTCTTGTACTGTACATGTTCTATTTTTATGCTGCTATATGCAAGTAAAATGAAAGCAAGGTCATCGTGAGGTGAAGGAGGGTGAGAACCTTTTCTCAAAAAGCAGAGCAGTTTTCAGGAGCCTGTGCAGACAGCTGTCTAGACGGCAGACCTTCGGCTGTTGAATTCTTTGCATCGGTGAGCAAAGACAGTGAAAACTAAGAAATAGCCAAATAAAGTACCCTCCTGCATTTTAAGTTTTTAATGTATTCCTGGTTGTAGAGAGAGGCTTAAATTTACAGAGCAGAGTAGCAGCTTATATACAACCTGCAAAAACAGCTTTTATTACAGGGAGGGAAATGGTTCATTGTGTTTGTTAATCTATTTTTTTCTCTCTTTATTTTTTTGTTTTTCTTTCTCTCTGCCTCTAAATAACAGATAGCCTAATTGCTAAGTCACTAATTGTTTAACCCACTAGTACTACTGCTGATGCATTCTGGGAGCAAATGAGGTGAGTCAGAGACAAGGAGGCATAAATGATGAATGTGAGACGACTCCTGCTGGATCTGGACATGCTTCCCTCAACCTCAAAGCTGTCTGTGCCTCTGCATTAATGATCTAAATGACAGACAACTTTAAATGAAGATGAGAGAGCCAGTTAGCGAGGTAAGAGAGGAAGAGAGAGAGAAACAAAGACAAGGAGAATACATCCAAACATGTTAACAAAGACACTGAAAATCGCAGAGAAATACTGTGGGTATTAATGGTACTGAGGGAGAATAACAAGGTCACTAGATCTCACTCTCTTTGTGCTGTAGGCCTACACATCTGAAATGTATCCAATTAGCATTGTCTATAAGCGCAGGTGCAGCGTTTTACACAATTCCCCAGAATATCAGTGTTCTTTTAATGCTTAATGTATAAAGATAGTATTGAAGATTACAGCAGCCTAAATCATGACCACTGACACACACACATATATTTATTTCAGTATTGTTTAAACTTTTCTTGTTGGTACCCAACCACTGAAAGACTATTACAGAGAAGGCAGTGGAATAATTACATAGGCGTCACTTCATTTTATTCTTTATTTTTGTATTTATTAAACACTACGGTGAGAAAAGAATCAGCCAAGATGCTAGTTTTTATCTGTAGTCTCTGGCCAGGTGTGAAGTATGAAGAAACAGGTTCAAAACAAGAGTGATGGTGTACGACACGTCAATTACAGTAAAAGTAGAGCACAAACACAGGCTGCAATAGAAGCTGAAAAAAATACAGCTCAACAAGGCAAACAACAGGAAGAGATTTAAAAAAAGGAAAAGAAAAACAGAGCCGGTAAAGTGATTGTCAGCGTACAGTATATGAAATCAGGTTAGATGACATCCTTGTTGCTGTTGTCAGGATGTGTGCGTGAATCTTGTGTGTGTGTGTCATTTCCTCGCTTTTAAAGAGCTTCGCATGGTGAAAGGAGGTTTAACATGTATTCTAATTTAAAGTGCAAGGTTAATTAAAATGCTGATACATGTAGCACTGATAACAATGCTTTAACAAGCTGGGAAGAATCGCAAACTCTAAAAAAACAGAGTGCTTTGATATGTACAGTATGATGTTAGGATGCTTGATCCACCTTTTCTAATTATTTTTAAGACACCTTGATGTGTTTAAATGCTTATGGAGATGACTATTAATTTAGGGAATATCAATTTATTCACAGCAGCAGCAACACATTCCTCAGACTCCTCAGAGCCTAAAAACTTTGTTGTCTATTCACAAACAAGTCGCACTTTGTACTTGGAGCGTATACTGTGCGTGGCATTTTGACACTGAACATGAAAAAACATGTTTGTGTTTGTCACCAAGATATTTGAAAGTCTTCACATATACAGTATATCCAGGCAACATTTGTTTTCTTTTCGAAAAAAAGTGTAACTTGGAAACAGGAGCAAACTCTCTGCAAATCAGCTATGCAACTCAGTACTTGCTTTGTTATTATCATCATTATTGTTTACTGACAACCCATTTTAGAGCCTAGTTAGTGTTGTGGTTGACAGCCACAGTCTGATTGATTCCATAAAATGTGTGATTTTTTTTTTTTTCTTTCACAGTAAAGACACCTGCAACAGTGTTGTCATACAAGGGGAACTTTTAAAAGCTGTGATAGACGAGAAGGGAAATTAGAGTGTATCAGAGTCCAGGAAGTGATAGGAACTGACAACATACAGTAACAGTAACAACACCATTGCTTATGTTACATTTGTGTATATATAGCACCAGTAATTGCGACAGGAGGCAGGGTCATATGATGCAGCAGTCCATCATTCTCCTTCTTGGTCAAATAATCCTCACATAGCCTGGAGGTGTGTCATGGATCGTTGTCCTGTTGAACAATGAATGACGGTCCCATTAAGATCAAATTAGATGGTATAGCATGTGGCTGAACAGCCATGCTAGCATTCTGATTATGTTTGCAACCAGCGGCTTCAGGCTTCATAGTGGGAACCACACATGCTGATACCATTAATTCACCTTCTCTGCATCTCGCAAAGACCTGGGATTTTAAAAAAAATGAAAATCGCAAATTTGATTCATCAGACCAAACCTCGATTTTCCCTCGATTTTTTTATTCCTTGTATTTCTTGGCCCGAGCAACTCTCTTTCTTTTTCTTGGTCTCACTCAGTCAGGGGTTTCTTTGCAGCCATTTGACCATGAAGACCTGATTGATGCAGTCTCCTCTGAACAGTTGATCAATTGATGCAGAGATGCGTCTGCTACTTGAACTCTGTGAGGCGTTTATGTGTGCTCTAATCTGAGGTGCTCTTAATTGGCTATTTCTGAGGCTGGAAACTGTAATGAACTTATCCACTGTAGCAGAGATAACTCTTGGTCTTCCTTCCTTTCCTGATGTCGTTCTCATGAGAGCCAGTTTAATCATCGTGTTTCGTGCAGCTGTAATTGAAGACACATTCAAAGTTCCTGTAATTAACTGACCTTCATGTCTTAAAGTATTGATGGGCTGTTTGTCTTTACTTTGTTGAGATGTTCTTGCCATAATATGGATCACTGCAGCAGTCAAATGGGGCTGTATATCATATGCCAGCACTACAACACAACCGATGAAATGATATAAGAAGGCGAGAAATTCAACGTTTGACAAGGCACACCTGTTATAGACACACACAAACACACACAGTCCTTTATTGATCCAAATGCAAATACATCATTTAGTGAGAGTGGCACAGTGATTTGAGTTGACAGTTGTGTAGTTCTACAGTGCACCTCTGGATGGATGTGATAACCGGTGGTTTAACCTTCCACCAATTGATGTTTTCACTCTCTCTTTCTCTCTCCAGGCACAGCTTTAATGAAGAAGCAGACCTGCTAACATTCTTGCAGAAGGGACCCTCTTCAACAAGTATGGGGTCACCATGGAAACCATTTCTCATCCTGTCTGTCATCAGTGGCCTTTCAGGTAGGAATATCAAAGCAGCGACAAGAAGTCCGTGACTGGTTATGAAACTCTAAACTCCTCTAAATGACCGACACAAGCAAACGAGACCATCGGCAAGGAGATTGATCCTGTAGTTATTATATATTCTCGCCTGTTCCCGTATTGGGATGAGATCAGATGAAACAATTGATGGCACGCAGACTGCTGTTTATATGTTCCCAGTGTTTCACAGTGAATGGTGTTTGAACCAGCTAAAAGGAAACAGATTTTTGGACGGAGATTTTTGTTTGAGAGAGTTTTATTTTGGATGTTAAATTTTGTGGTCATGGTTGATTCTGGCGCTGAATGGGCAAAGAGAAAAAGAAAAGGGGTGATCAATGAACAAAAAAGAAGTGGACATTGATAGAGTAGAGGCGAGTCACCTTGATCAGTCATTCAAAGATAAAGAGAATTGCAGGATTTGAAAGGATTCAAAACTGGTCTTCTGTTTTGTACAGAGGCATAGGTCACAACTGACATCACTGTTATGCAACTGGCTTAACATTTAATGTTTTCCTTGCTACTGAGCCATTTTGCTGCCTTATTTTTTATGATGACATAACATCAGGAGGGAATATTGATACCTTTTAGCCTTCTCAACAAAATCATCTGCACCTTTCTTTCACTTAATTCCAAAACAAATGTGCATGATAGCCAGATCAAAACCTTTACAATATAAAGCAGTGGTGTTCATGGGAAATGCAGTCTTACCACATAGCACTTTTGTCAACAGGGGCTGTCAAAATCAAACACAAAATGAAAGCTCCTTGTGTTTCTCTCATAGGTAACACTAACAAGAAATCATCTTAAGCACTAATATTTGTACGCAAGGAGATCAACTGTATATCTGCAGTTATAAATGTGACAGCAGCTGTGAAAATCATCATTTATGGATGTGAGAGGAGGTTTGTACCTTTCATACTCTGAGAGAGTGAATTCACATCTTTGAAATGATAAATTTTGCACTTAAATCTGGAAAGAAGAGAAGATGCCATGGCTCACTGAGCATTCATATTCTGTTAGGCTTTAGAGTTCAGAGATATTTGATAGGGTTTTCCACACCTTTTCAGCAAAGGTCTATGGTGGATGTAGACAGCAGGAACTCATGGAAAAAAATCGTCAGCCAGTGATAAGGCCACATTAACTTATTTAGTTTCAGAGTCTTATTTGCATAACATTATTTGAATAGAAGGGTTGATTGGCATGACGAATGCTTTCCCATGTAACAAAAGCTCCATTTAGTGGGCGTGTTTGCAAAACAACTTTAAATCATCTTCACTCATCAATCAGTGCTTTAGTCACACAGTAGGAATCAAACCTCAGCATGGCAGGGCTCTGCTCCACCCACCGAGCTTTCTGGTAGCATGTCTTTACTGTTGTGATTAGCAGTAAGTGCACAATTTTAAGGTCCAGATAGAGTGTTTCCCTTGTTCAGTCCACAGCATGTGTATGCCAGTCTAATGGATCCTGCCCTTTTTAATGGCTCTTTCAACCCACCAGAGCAGGGTTCATGCACTCTGTGGCTCTCTCCGAGCTTCGTTTCTGGGAGTCAAACGCACAGCGCTGACCTCACTCCTGTGCTCGTTAAACCATACTATTAAATGGAAACAAGTGTTTCAGTGTTTCTTAACTTTTGATCCTCGTCTCTGGGGACGTTTAGATTCTGAATAAGTGTACGGCTTTTAGAGGAGAAGCCGAAGGGTAGGATAACCACGCAGTACTACATCTGTGCGTGTACAGATATATGTTTCAAAAGTTCAACATTTAAAAGTGCTGCAAATACAAGGACGACTTTTGAAAGATGACATTTTGCGTGCCACAGGTTTATGGCCTGAACTGTCTGGTTGATGTCACCGCAGGCATCAGGCTTGGCTCCACTGTAGCGTGTAAAGTCTATTAAAGGGCAAAACTAGTCTGAAGTAGAATTAAGCTTATTCATTATAAATCTAGTTCTGTGTAATCTCTAACATTGTCACACTGTTGCTCTTTGAGTCTTTGAGGATGCTTGCCTTGGTGTTCACAGAATTCATTTCCATCTAAGTCTCCTGAATTTCATTGCTATTACAAAAGGTAATAATTATTTTCTTGAGAGCTGTTTTGTAGGCAAATGTGTGAAGATGATTTATTCCCCCGATTGTGGCCTGTAAGGTGTTTTACATTAAAGACAGTGTAAATAAGGTGTTTTCATTCACACAGGCTACTTGATAGCTAATTTGTTGTACGCTGTTGCGGCTCGCACCATCGGGTTGTAAGTGTATATGCTTGCATAGACAAGATAACAAGCAACAATGCAATATATAAACATAACAGCAAAGCTGATTTGGAGTGACACATCAGGGAACCGTGAGATTGTACAGTGAGAAATTAGCGTTAGTGAGTTAGTGAGCCACATGTCAGCCTTCAACAGATAGTGTGCTGTATATGGTACTATGGATTCTCTTCTAAATTTATGCCAAAGGTAAGATGGCTCTGTAGTTGTATTTGCATAAGCACTTACAGAATCTTTGTAGTCTAATGAATCTTAAGTTGTCTTTGAAGAGTAAATCTTGCCTCCCTCTGGAGTTTGTGAAAGTAATTCAAGAGCACTACGGGGATATGTAGGAAAAAGTAGTAGAAACGGTTAGGCAAAACAACTCATGTATTTGTTATCGGTGTAGCAAACTACAATAAAGCGTTCTCTCTATCAGAAATTATATCTCACAGAAATGTAGAAAATCAAACATGATCACAACACAGTGCAGAGTGACACGTTAAAAAAAACGGCATCATGAAACAAAAAACACAACCGAAAGATTAAAGATATCTTCAGCATCACTGATAAAACTGAAACTTAAATAACCGAAAACTTTCTTCCTCTTCATCTCCGCCTTGTCTGCGGTGTCATATCTAGCTAATGTCACCTCTGCTTAAATGTACACACACCGAACAGGTCTTGCTCCTTTTAGAGAGACAGCAGAAAATAGTCTGGTGGATATTGGTGCACTTAAGAAAATTGCAGTGCTGACAACTCAGCCTCTGGGTCCTGTGCCGTTCTTGAAGTAGATCATGGGATGATGGAGTAAAGTGAAATTCCTCAAGGGAAACAAAAGACACCTTCATTATCTTTTTGTCACTTTCAGTGCTCCCACCCTGACAGTGATCCAAGGATTTTAAGAAAAGTAAGAAAAGATATTTTTATTTTTGGTCAGCATTTTATATTTGTTCTTTTTTTTTTGTTTTTTAAGTAGTCATTTGTAACTCCCGGTCACATGCTCCAAAAATATAAGGGGCAATATTTCAGCTACTCCCACCTGCAATGCGATGACACAGTTTGTTTCGTTCAAGCAATTAAATTCATACTTTTTTTCTTGTCTGCCTCCAACATGGCAAGAAAACTACTTTTGAAGTGCTTGTTCTCTGAGCGGAGTTCTTAGCTAAAGTAGTTCGCAGTAAAGTAAATCTAGAATCAAGTAACAAAAAATGTTGTCAGCACTTACAGTACAAGGTATTGCTGATCACTGCTTACTTTTCGCCTCTGCTCCACCTCGTTCTCTAATTCTTTCTCCTCGTGTTGGACTGAGACCAGACTAGACACTACAGTGACTCACTATTGCCTCTAGAGGTACACATGGTCTTACATGACAATACATTTCAAAGCTAGCTGGTTAGCTTGCTAATTTAAGATGATTTAAGATGGCAACACAATACACTGATGCCATAGCTGTTACCCTTTCTTATTCTCATAATGTCGGTTCATTTTTTGAATGTTTAAACATTCATGAGCTATTATTCTGGCACAGTCATGCATTTTGCTCTTTTGAATAAAATGCTTCAGACCACAATCTGTATAAAGATATTCAGTCAGTCCAAGTCATTCAGATTGAAGAATGACTCAGAATTATACACAGTCAAAGATGATAAAAAGAAATCTCAACTGCAGAATAGCCACAAAGCCACAAACAAGTGCTGAGAGCCTTTCAGACCAACACAAACACTTCTGAGATCCCACAGAAATGTCTCATCTGTCATGGGTGTCTGTGTGCTTTATGTGAGATCACAGTGAAGGTCAAGACTACACCAGGTACTGTTCTCAATACAAACATCATGAACAAAGAAATGGAAAAACTTAATGAAAAGTCAACTCTGGTATACTGAGGTCTAATGTGGGACTAGACTATGAACAGATCCACAGTACTGTTAAGTATTAATGTTAATATCAGCATTGATGTGTATAGGTGGTAACATAATGCAGATAGTTCTCTCAGGCACCCAAACCACATTGTTAATATCAACCCATCTCACCAGTCCAGAAGACCCTGAGTCCACAGAGCAATTCAGGAGCAACAGCACGGCATGCTGTAAACTTCTGAGAGCCAAAATAACCACAGACCACAAAACTAACATGACTTAAGGGCAGCGTCACGTCGGACAGCGTGAGGCAGGCAAGGTCTCTGCTCCAGCGGTGATTGTCAGTGGAGTTGACTGAACCACTTTTGAACCAGACGGTGGTACAACCTCTTCTAACCCACTGCCGTCCACTGTGACTGACAGCATTTTCAGTAGCCCAGCAGGAGAGACGCGCTGCGATGAGCTGGGATTTTATATCTGAGCTATGAGCAGGATGTACGCTTCTAGCTTCTCTCACTGTCTGGAAATCTGATGGGTTTTTTAAATCATAGATGACAAAGGAGAGCATTAAGTTGACTCTGTTGTTAGACTGAAAATAATAGAAACTATTGAACGTCTAAACCTGATTTTCTGAACTGGAACCTAACCATTATATTCTTACTGTAAATAGCAGCATAGAAACAGAAGCATTAAAGACATAAGAACACCTTAGAAATGAAGCTGTTGTAGAAAATCTGGAGGTTATCTGTTTAGAAAGACTTCAGATAGTTTATCAGCTAGGTTATAAAATGGGACTTAGTGGCTTGTGCAGTTAATTTGTTTCAGTTGAGTCAATTCTGTCTATTGATTTTTGATCTGAGGATTTGGTTTCATGGTACCTCGGCTGTATAGTTGACAGAATTTGCTCTGCTTGTTCATCAGCCGTATCTCAGCCCTCTGTAGCTACACTGACCAATTGCCTCACAGAAACCTTTGAGTGGCTTTACTACGAGATTGATTTATCCACCTTTACATTTCAGAGAGGAGAGAAATATGCGACCATTTTGTCGAAACCAAAATTGTTATTTCAGCTATCGGGTTAAAAAAAAATCCAGATTTTCACGAGTAATTAAAAGATTCCAGGTTTTGATGTAATATGAGCTGATAAAATCAGCTTCTTTGTCGGTACGCTGTGTATCTGAATGAATTACAGCGAAGGAAAGACTCTTCTGGGAGTGCTGTTCATGTTTTTACATTCAATCAAATGTGACAATATGCAAATTTTTCAACTGCAAGTCATTAACCTTTCAGCAACGATGATGTCTTAAAATAATAATTCTATTGCACATTAAATTATTGTCACACTGCTTTCACATTTGCATATATGCATGACCAAAATTACCACTTTTATACGGTGGCCCTGCTGTGTAAAAGCACAGCAGACAAATAAGTTTTGAAGCACACACACTCTGTACCCATAACGAGTACTTTCTGTTTAAATGAGGAATAAAACTACATGTATTTCCTCCAAGAGAAAACCTTTTCTATTTTCATGCAGCTATCAGTTTGCTGTCTTGAATATTTGGCACTTTCAGTTTGAAACCACTCTGGTTTGGTCTGTAATAAATATTTTTATTTGACAGAAAATCAAATAATCAAATTTCTTTGAAAATGTCCTATCCATATCTTATATGAAATATGGTACCCACATTGATGAATTCATATTTTCTGTACTGCATCACTGCATGTTCTCCATTTGTATAATTCTGGTGTGCATTTCCTCCTCTGTAAATTCTTGTATTTGCACTGATTGTGTGAGCCAAGCGATGCATCGCAAGTAAAAGTTTTATGGGCATCACGTAAAAATCTCAAAGAAGATGCTCACCATAATTCAGTATTGTCCTAAGGCTTGTCCTTTTGTTGTCTGATAACAAGCAATGGCAGGCCTTTCCTTTTGTTTGCTTTCTTTGTTTCTTTGGCCTTGAGAGACATTTTCCAAACTCATCCCTGTCTGTTTATTTTCGAGGGATGACTCTCAGTAGACTTTTATCAGATCTTGTGAAGGAGCTTGCATTTCCTGCCATCATCCATCCACACATTAACACCTATGCCCTGCTTTATCAATAACTGGAACAGAATCAGTCAAATCAGTGTTGCACATTTTGTATGCAGTGCTGAAACCATCATGATATTGATTTTTTTTTTTTTTTTTTAAATGTGTGAAACCAAAGACACACCAGTGTTGTTGCAGAGTTGCTCATTTCATCCAATAATTACTGCACTAATGTTGGACCCTAGGTAACAAAGAAAATCCATAAACATAGTGCTTTTCCATTTTACTCAAAACAGCACTGAGAGCTCAGTATGCTTGAGTCAGAAATATGTCACATTTTAGTAAGAGTGCTGCACTTCAAACTGGTTTTCAATATTATTAGCAGCAGGAGCTACGAGCAGCCACTCCCAGGGGTGTGATGTGGTCTTTGTATATTACGATACTTTTGACATGATGGCTGCTATAATGGATTATTGACCTACTGTTCTCTCTGAATATTCTGAGAATGTTTGCTTTTAAAACAATAGTTCCCATGTTCCGCTTTATTTTCCTCTGTACCTGTCTCCACGGCCTTGTCCTTCCTCATGCCATGGATACCATGCAGAAGTAGAGAGGGCAGCACAATGAGATATGTCTCATGTTTAAAATTGGGCCAGGCAGGCATGAGGTCTGGGGCTTCCCCTCAGTCTACCTCTGATTGAAATACAATGTTGCTTGGAGTGTTAAGTGTGGAATAGTAATTCAACTGTTTCTCTGCTTACTCTGAGGTATCTCAATATTAGAAGTGGCTTGCAGGGAATATAGATGTGTAGCGCTGTATAAGTGATGCATGAAGTCATTTTCACCAAGGGCAAAACAGTCATGCACCAGAAATACGGTTGCATAAATGGATTTGGAGTATTTGCATGCACAGTGCAGGACCATGCAATGAATATATTGTGGTGATTGTATACTTTGATAAATAATGGTTAAAATATGGAGTTTTTTTTTTTTTTTTTAAAAAGCCAGGCAGATTAACTATGATTTTTAATCTCCCAACATCCCTCTAACCCAAATAACATGGTGTACAGAGTAAGTCATTCTGCAGAGAATTAACTTTATAGATACAAATACACAAACTTTGGGATCTATTTATGAACCCACCATCAGGGACTGATGGACTTTCTCCAACTGGCAAGAAAACCTGAGTTGTGACAGCCTCTCCTACACTCACAACTTGAGCCCAGGAATGAGGGAAATAAAAAAAGAATAAAAAGTCATTGTTGATTTCTGTAAGCATGTAAAGTTGGGCACAACATTCAAGTCTTGGCAGTCAAGCTTTTTTTGTGTGTACCCAGTGATCAACACTATAATCAGTACCCAGGGATTTTAAATTTGGCATTTCAGAGTACACAAGTACATACAATGAGCCTGTGTCCTGATGCCAAAGTTTGTGAATCAGAGTCTTGCTATCATGTGTCACATAGTCTGAAGCCAATTAAAAAAGTTTGTCGTCATTTGCTTAATATTTTGGAAACAGAAAATATCGTGTCACTGTAGAATTTGTTGTACCTCCAGCGTTAAATAAATAATAGAGAATATCAGTAACAGAGTGTGTTGGATAGAGACTTCCATACTTTCCATTGAGGAGCATGACAACATAATCCCATACATCACGCAACATTACTGCAGTTCGCGCTTGCATTGTTACTCAAGGTTGAAGCAGCTCACACAATTTCCATTCACCAAGGATCAGGGAAAAAGACGGGCTTTTTAGTGAGCAGTCCACTGTGATAGGAGGTGAGGTGAGGTTGCATATGATGTATGGATTGTTCTATCTGTAATGATATTCAGCTGAATAAATGGTCTCAAGCATAATCAGCTTCAGTCAATATAATCTCCCTGTGAAGGTCTTCATTAATCTTACAGGCTATGGCTAATCATGTCCGTCTACTTGAGCCCTCATGAGCGTCTCACCTACTTACTGTATGTTATTCTAATTAATTTTTCACACTGCAGTCCAGAGGCTGCAGACCAGACTCACACATTGTCTCCGGTGCTGTGCCAACCCAGTGACTTGATACAAGTAGATAAGTTTCTCACTGTTTCCCCAGGTCTCCCCTCTGTTCTCTTGAAACATGTCATTTTTCCTTAGCCTCACCTTCACCTCTGACGCTGCTTTCTTTGCATGTCACGTCCCAAGTCTCCTCAGTTAGTTGTACTGTGTGATAATCAAGACTTTATTTAATGCTTATTTTATATATATCCAAAGATGATCTCCAGAGTCTAACATATCCAATGATAATAAGGACAAGGAAACAGGAACGTTTGGCTTCTTGTTCTTTGTTCAACTCTAAAATGGCCATTGTGTCCTTTGGTGATGTTATCATGGAGGTAGTGTTAAGACCTGAAACGATCACCGATCCCGCTCCCTGAAATGCAGCAGGTGCAGCCCTTTCAACAACAATGAGTGTTTCTGATTTTGCACCCTCTGAAAGATAGGGATCAGTGGGATCTGCAAGGGTCATTGCTTTTATCAGATGAAGGTGACAGCTGACAAGAGCAAGTGCCTGTCGGCTTCAGTAGTCAAACAAACAAAAGGGACTTTTTTTTTTTTTCACTGTGCTGTATTTGTCAGTATTTAGCACCATCCTGCAGTGTTGTTTTCTTGGAATAAAGAAGAGGCCTATTATAAATTTCATTTGACGGAACAGTTTGCAGTGTGCATAGGCTGACAGAATATAACCTGTTTCATGATGCACCCAGATCTCCCTACCAGTTTCTTTAGTCAGGGTAAACCTTGTAGTGAAGACTTGGCATTGTCTTGCCTGTTCATTACTTAAGGGACACCTAGCTACATCAAGTACTATCCAATATAGCACATTCCACTTCCCACAGTCACTATTATGGGATGGGAAAAGCATTAGAAATAGGTTTCAATATTATGCACTAGACTTAAGCGGCACAAAAATGCAGCCTTCAAAATGATCATTGAGTCAAATCAATGTCAGAGAGGTTGATTTGACTAACTGAATATGTCAGAATTGTGACAACCTCACCACAAAGCCGTGTTCATATAACAGAACATAATAGCTCGGCTCAAACCGTCTGATTACTATGCTAAAATCCTCTGCTCCCAACAACCGACTGTCACATATGCATAGTGATAAACACTCCTGTGGAATTCTTTATGGCTTTGGCCTGGTCTCAATCTGCAGTGAGAGATTGTTTTAACACTGTAGGGAGAAGAATTTGAATCCCAGTGTGTCATTGCCAGGTCTTTGTGTGATCCACTACTCTTCTGTCCAATTCACTCTTTCTTTTTGTCCGGTATTGCTTAGGGACAGGAATCTGCAAGAGTCTACCAATTTCATTTTGATTCATGGTGCCGTGATTGAATTACAAAGTAATTGACTGACGCGTATCTTCCTGAGACGTGTCAGTCTTTAAATTCCATTTGTTACAGTATCACCACATTATTAATTGCAAATAATTACAAATTAGCTTTATCATTTATTATCATGACAGACTACCAATTTGCTTGAGAAGCTATGGCATGTTTACATCTCCCACTTAGTGATACAAACTTTTTTTTTTTTCCTGACAGTATTTTGAACCTTGACCAAATGAAGTCAGTGCAGCTGTCATCTTTTAACAGCATCAACTTATTTTATAACAAGCTGTTTCCTTGTCATCACTCGCTGATTTTCTCATCCAAACTACAACTGTCACAGCACAGCTGTCACTCAGAGAGATACTGGGTTGTGCCAAGTCATATATACATGTATGCAACAAACTGACTAAAGTCCAGCCTGCCGCTGCTGACAGTTTGGTCTCAGTCACGTAACAGCTGTATATTTCTGTCTGATATAATTGGCGAGCCTGTACCGCTGGAACTATTTCCCCTTTTATTCAGTGACAACTCGCGCATGGAATTAAGTGAGAAACAAGTTATGGCTGTCTGGTCATAAAATGTTCTAAAAATCTGTGAACACAGTGGCATTTTCTGACCAATTAGATTTTAGGAAACCAATTGTCCAGCAAAAGCATTACTCTGGATCTTTATATTTAAGATAATTAATATGGCGCATTAAATATATGTAACACATTTTATGATTAAGTTTGCTAACAGGGGTGAAAACAAAGCAATAGGTGTGTTTGTTTCAGTCTTACTACTTGAAGTTAATATGGTTTTTAACTTTCCAGCTGTCAGAAGAAATGGTGGAATGCTCTGCATCGTTAAGCCAACCATGCGCATCGGCAGTGGAAATGTGCCTTACACTTCAATTGGGCTGATTCTCAGCAAGATACTTTTTTTTTTTTAACTCATTACGAACCAACTACTAATTACTTTGCTTATCAATTTTTTAACTCCCAATACCTTTAATTTCAAATACAGTTTCATATCCTGCTTCTCTCCATAATATGTAATACAGTAATTGCCCGCTCTCCATTTGTAGATAGCAGTATTTTTACAGCTGACAAGTCCCCAAGGGCACATAATTATTTCTCAGTTTTGTTCAGTTCCTTCATAGCACTTTATCATGTAGTGCAAAACACTCCCACCCCCTCTTTACAGAACTCTGATTAGACTCTCGCTGAGCGTCTGGTCTTTTGCATTTTTCTTCAAGCACTGTATCTGGACAGCAGCGGTTCCATATCACCAGAAATTTAAGCCACAGTTTTAGCTGTATTGTATCGTTGCTTTGGAACATATGTATCAGTGATCAGCTGTCATAATGTGAGGTAATTGTGTTTGTTATCTTGAGTTGTTGAATTTAGAGGATCATAAAATACAAGACACTGAAACATTACCTGACATAAAGTGGAACTGAAGAATACGGCTTCAACTGGAGTTTACATTTCAGAGGATTCAGGTTATTCTGAACCATCATGAACTTTCCTTTTAAAGATAACAGTTTCTGTTCTGTTCCACAATTTATTCTATTTGAGACTTTGATGGCAGTGATTTCCAAAATAAACCTGTAAAGAGTATCTATAGTATCGTTTGAGGCATCAGGGCTTTACACTAATTGCAGCCATATTCTAGATGCTCCAGACTGCATGAAAGTCAAAAGGGAACGACTCCCAGCATCGTTCCAGTAATACAGAATGAAAGAGTTTTCTCATTCACAGTGACAAGGAGTCTTTATCAGTAATTTCACTTCTTAACAGGTGTCTTGGTAGTGATTTGGAAAATTATTGCTCCATTAAGTGGATATTAAGACATAAAGAGGAATAGATAAAGTCTCGCTCAGGCTTCAAAGCTTCAAATCTACACCTTGTTTCCTAAATGTGGAAATTTATTCCAAAATCTATTACATCATGGATACTATGCCCATGTTTTTCTAGAGTACATGTATTTTCTGCAGACTGGAGAAATGCCTTCTAGGTTTTGCAACCTATTTCATTCAGAGCTGTCTCTGAATCATGACACCTTATCTTGCTGTCTCTACTCTTTTCTTTTCTTTGTTTCTGTTCAGCAACATTTTCTACCCTGCAGAAAACTAGTTTGTTGCAGATTATTCCTCATACAGCAACATGGGAAACTGACTGGAGCTTATCTGCTTAATAGAGGAGAACGATAGTACGAAGAATAGTGTTATAGATTACAGAGGTTACAGTAACGGCTTGGTATTATTAGGTTTGGACCCAAAAGTACGACTCAGAGACCAGGTAACGTTAAAAGTTCAGCTTTAGTCATGATCGGAAACAGGAAAAAGTCAATTCCAGACAGTCAAGGGGGGATGGGGTTCATGCAGGCAAGCAGAGATGATGATCTCTGCCCGCCCGCTTCCTGCCTGGACTGCTAAGTTGAAAGTGAATAAGATGATCTGGTGGAGAATGAATAGGAATGGGCTGGTATATTTGCTGCAAGGCTAATGGGGAAGAGGGAAACAGGTTTGCAGGTGATTGGAAATGGCAGGAACAGAGAGAGCGAGAAGGTGAGGTAGTATGTAGCAAGCCAGGAGAAACCAAAGAAATTGTGGAACTAGAATCAGATTGACGTTGTGACAAGCACGGTGTATAATCAGACAAGAAGCTTTGAGATTCTTTAAACCTTAAAGTTTGACATTTGCATGTATTTTTCTCACCATTTAGACATTGATTTAAGATACATGTCCAAATATTTATCCATTCTTCGAGTGTTGAGTGAAAGTCATGACTATAGATGATGTAACTCTTCGCTGTGTTTCACCCCTTTTTTTCAGACTTTGCAAGAGCTGTTGCAGCACGGCCAATATCATATGCAGCAGTATTACGAATGAAACCGGACAGCTCGTCAGTGCTCAACTCGCGGAGCAGACCTCGACAACACCACAGTGGTGGGCTGGTGACTCCTGACTGGCCTGCTTTCTCCAGTCACCCCCTGTCAGCCCTGAGTCTGCTCAGCTCTCAGGAGGACTACAGGAGTGAAGGTAAAACTAATGGTGCAGTCAAACCTACAGTTTGTTTGCTCTTGTCTCAACCAGAAATGGAAAAGTTTTGCTTTTGTTTTCTTAAAATTCACATTCACACTTACAAACGGCGCATTAAAGTTAAATAACCTAATAAATAGTTCATTGTTTGGTACAATTTGAAAAATTCTCTCGCATAGATTTTATTCACAGCTTATGCCAAGCACAATGAACACTTGTGTACTGTATGGCTGTGGTGTTCATTTGTTAAGAAAACAGGAAGAGAAGCTGAATATGATTATCTGTAGGATGTTTTTGCCAGCTATCAAATGTCAGCATCTTCTGCCAAGAGAGCTTTGCATTTTTGTGTCATTTCCAGTTATTAGTCTGCATTTTATTCTCAGTTCTGACCAGCGGCATTGTGTGAACAGGACATGCCACATGAGTTCACATTGTTCTCACCTGCCTAAATGATCTAAACTAAAAGGGAGGACACTGCAGAGTTTGAATAAACCTCTCCAAACATGATTGGTGTGAATGCACTCTGCTATCTCTGCAACTGTCTCACATATCTGGTCACACTTGATGTGTGAAGGCTTCCTGCCTGTTTAAATTTGGTCTGAAAATGAATCTCACCTATCCATCATCACCGTGCATGGTCTGCAGTGACCGAGGTTATGCCCTTTGTGAAATTGAAGTGGGATCATTGCAATATCCAGCTCTCTCTGTGTTCCTGTCACTATAGAAGCTATAGATATGATGGATATCTTTGTCAGAAGGGAAGATTTAATATCCCAAACACAGCATTGAAGCACACTGTCATAAATCTACATGGGTCACTTCCTGACTTACAGTATGAATAATTCTAGAGGATATAACGACACATGACGCTTTAATATATGATTAATTACATCATGCTTATTGCATCTGGAGTGCTTAATTAATGGAAATATGAAGTAGCTGCTGAATTGGCAAAAGGATAGCACACACTGTAAGGAGTTAGTCACATTGAAAGCAGGCAGAAAATAAGAATAGCAATCATTCCTTTTCTTTTTGCCTTTTTGTGTCTCTTTCTATGTTTCCTTTCTTTGCGCTTTTCTGCCTATCGTTCTGTCTTTTTTACTTTCTGACAGCATTATCACTATGTAGCCATAAAATGACTTACATTTCTATAACCAAGGTGAGAGTAATGCCTCTCCGTTGTCAGTGGTGACAAGAGCATTATACCATTGCACTGGATTGATGTTCAGTGGATGAAATGGATGCCAAAAAGTAATGCACCTTTCGTGGCTTAAAGGGGATATTGCTTTTTTGGCTCTGTGACTGACAGATGGCCATGGCACTTGAAGTTGAATGATTTAAACTACTTCTATGCTTCTGTATGTGTGTGTGTTTCATATACACACAGACCATTATGTCCTCAAGCACCAGAACCTTTTTTTCCAATTTTTCATTCGACTCTTTAATGTGTTCAAATGGTTACAAAAATGTATCCTACTGTATGTGTGGACACGACTCTAGGAATTCAGCTATAATTAAGGAACTAGGTCTACTAAAAAATGAAGTAACATTAACTTTGTTGACTCCATTTATTTACATGTTTGGACATCTCTGATTGAATTATTATGCTTTCACTACAATAAATTAACAACGGGCAGATGTTTTGCTCCATTGTACATTTATAAATTAGCTTTACATCAGTCTACATCCAATGCAAAAAGCACAGCCTTTTTATCTCTCTCTGCAGTATATTATATATTATTTATTGATTTTGATCCCGTTCAACTGTACTCAGGTACAGTGCAGTCAGAAGGGACAGTGACGTTCTTTTTTTTTGTTGTTTTGGCTTTGTGCACCATCACACTGACAAACAATAATTTTGAGGGTAACGTGCCAAATTTGAGGCTGTTTAGGCTTACACCCAAATCAGATAAACATTGTGTGAATCGTAGCCCAGTTTAATCTTCATCACCTGATTTTGTGGGACAGAAATGAATTGGAAAATGTAACATAAATTGAAAAGCATCATATTTAATTATATATATTTCTTAATGACTGCCTGTAGTCTATGGCCCCTATCAGCAGGCATGGTATTCTTACTTGTTCCTGAGTATCAAAAACTGTATTGTATCATTTGACTTTGAAATAATTTTTATCATACTTCATGGTCCACTCCACAAGTTAAATGGGGGCAGGTGGAGCACACTGTACGGGTGGAGAGACAGAGAGCTATGTAAAGAAATATGGTGATCTGGTGCCATTTTGTAGCACTAGCAACACTGCAAGCTCTCAATTGCTTTGTTTTATATGCACAGCTAGGTTTGCAACTTAATATTGATTCATTTTCATTTTCCTCCACTGATTAGGGTATTATTTCAAAAGCTCTTTATTTCCCCACAGAGCAGTAAATTGCTGACAAAGGGTCGGGAAGATTATACATACCCCGAGAAAAAAAGCCATGATTCTTTTATATTTATTTTTTTGTCCTCATTCTTACTAAATAGTGCGAAGTACTCAAGACCAGTGACTTGCATGGTTGCATCATACACATACCCGATCAAATGTAATGCCACCGAAGCATAAATGCTGAATATAAAGTCTGTTTGAACACACGGCATGAATATCACTGTACTGTAAGATTCAGCGGCTGTGTTGTGCCGTCACAAAGAACACATCACTAACTATCTGTTTACCTGGTTTACCGTCTCAATGAATTCATTATCTTGAGAGAACACAGGATTCAGCTGTCATTTGTAGTCTGATGTAATATACCTAGAAAGCCCTCTAGTATAAATGCATCACTTCTGTGTTAACAGTAAGCTAGATCAAAGTGTAGAGCACTCTGAAGGAATAGAAAAGAGTTGCAACAGGGACTGTCATGCAGAAAATACACCAGCAGCAGCATATCCATATGTGGGCACATTTGTGCTGAGGTGAGTTCAAATCTTTCACAAGAAGCACTCTAATGGCAACGTGTCAGAACTGACCATTTTCAATAGAGACGTGCCGTAAGGTACTACTCTATCACCTCTGTTATTTTCAGTGTACACAATGAATTCAGAATCCAAGACTCAGATTTGGACGCTAACGTACTCTGGGGGAAGCATATTATCTTTTAATATAGTCGCCTACTGTATGGATACTTAGACATCGATACGACCAATGGAATCTCTTGACATCTGTCCCTTCCACTGTACTCACAATTTGAATACTGTCCCTTAGGAAGGTGCTCTTGCCTGCCGCCTGAGAGCCACCAAAATGTCTACAAGAAATCATTTGTCCCAAGCACAGCGTTAAATTATTAAATACCGTACATAGTCAGTGAGACAGGACCACTCCCTTACCGCAGCCCTCACTGAATTTCTCTCATGTTTGTGGAATTTAGCCCTTTGTGCTTTTTTTAACGCCCACTGAACGTACTTGCCTGTGATTGAGCTTCAGGCTCTCTCTATGGGGCTTCTACTTGTAGGCATTAAAATAGCATTTCACAAATTGTGCATTATATAAACATAATCCCACAAGTTCAGTGTAAAAACATAAGTAATATCTCAGTGCTACATTTTAAATTAATTTTATTACAATATATTGTAACATAATTGGGCTGCGTGTCACCTGAAAAATAAATAATTGTTGCTATACAGTAAAGTAATCTCATTTTTTTGATTCTCAAATCTATTCTAATCTAATAAAATATATATTATAAAGTTGTTTATTGTTTAATTGGTTATTTAGAATTGCCCTGGGCCTGCATGCTTGTCTAATCTAATAGTGTACAACAGTTTTTTTCCTGCCCTGATGATACTGTAAAATATCTTTCAGTGATATATTTACACTTCTGACAATGATGTTTTAATACATATTGATGGAACACATTGAGTGATGTTGTCAGTGATTTATAGAGATCATCTGTCATCATTTATCTGGGCAGTGGCATGATTAATCTTCATCAGAAGAAAAGTGGGCTCTGATGTGCATGCACCTCTCCACTTCTCATGGCTGTGGTCATTACCAACTCCTGATAATGTATCACAACCATTCAGCCTCAAAAACAAATACAAGTGTGGTAGCAGTCCCTGTGCACACTACATATGGCACACCTAAGCCTCTCTATAGTGACATGTATTTTTAGCTAATTGCTTTCTGTTTTGTTGTCATGTATACAGTATTTTGTTTATTTTATTACATTCATTAGATTGATTGCAGTTATGTAAGACCATATTTAGGTCCAAACATAACAGCTACATACAGTCAGAATTTACAGATGTATGAATCCCAGATGGATCAAACATTTCCGCTGTTTTATTTCTTGTAATTTTGCTTGTAGAGCTTGTTATGAAAGAAAATAGAAGGCTGCCAGACTATGAGGAGGATAGTAAACAATGTTGGAGGACTGACAGAAAAGGGAAAGATTGTGTTGTTGTAACATTCCTTCCCTGACAAATAAAAAAAAATGCCTGGTTTCAGTGGTAGGGTGGTGAAAATGATTCTGCAAAAGGTCAGAAATAGATCAGTGAGAAGAGATGATAAATAGTGTGCTGTTGCAAATGCACTAACAGTATGTGAGTAGATGAGTTCTATCACTCATCTAACATTGTGGTGTACCTCTGGGTCCCATTGTTTGAACACAGTGCGCGTTGTCTGACATTTCTAAATGTGTCTTTTTCACCATATGAATCTTTTCCAACCAGGTTAACTGTATGATCACACTTCTGACTTCAGAACTCATTTTCTCTCTCCAGGCTTGAGGATCACTAAAACACTCTTCCTACTATATATCACAGTGGCACCTTTACCTGTCAAAAAATCTGTTGTCCTCTGCAGAATGTCGTGCTGGTTACACTTACAGTCTATTTTATGATTGAGATAGGAAATGCACTTTCACTGAACTGGGGAATAATAGAAAAAGTAACTGAATGTTAAAAACTGAGCTGCGCTCACGTTGTTATAATTGCAATCATCCATGTCTTTATCTCTTTTTGTCTCATAGAGAGTGAAGAGTTTGGGCCTGTTTTTATCCAGGAGCCCGATGATGTTATTTTTCCTTTGGATTCTGATGAAAAGAAAGTGGTGATGCACTGTGAAGCACGGGGGAATCCACCGCCCACATACAGGTGTGACATATATTTGTCTGCCCTCCTAATTGCAGTCCTACTTTCACAGCTCATTAGCACAATTTTTCAAAATGTATCCTTCTTCTTGTGTTTTTCAGCTGGTACATCAATCGGACAGAGGTAGATGCAGAGGCAGATTATCGCTACAGCTTCATTGATGGAAATTTAATTATTACTAATGCGAGTGAGATCACCGACTATGGGAAGTACCAGTGTAAAGCAGAGAACAGCTTTGGGACCGTTCTAAGTCGGGACGCACTTTTACAGTTTGCATGTGAGTATACTTTTTATTTATTAATTCAGACATCTCTGCAGACACATGGCCTGATAATATATGATGTATTCTATATATCAGCATGTAGCTCTGTGTCTTTGTTGTAAAAATTGTGCATTTTTGTCTGTCTGACTCCAGGGGGGTGAAGAACATGGCTCTCACGCGCAGCAAATAATTAGCTTCGAGCTCTTTGTCTCAGAGTCGAGATAAACCTATTTGGTTCCAGGGGTAAATAAACACTGCGCTGTCTACAGTAAGGTTTCGACGCTGAGTTTAGTTCCCACCGGCTCCATCTGATACTGTTGAGTTGCTCTGCTAACAGGGTGTGTGCCCTCAAATGCCATGTCTCAATGGTAAATGAGAGCAAAAAGCACATTTCTTCCCCCAGTAATCCCCTGGACTAACTCCAAAACATCATCACAGGCTAAGGCAGCACACACGGAGAGACCAGGGGCACTATGCTCAGAGGAAAATGTATTGTTAGTTTTCTCTACAGTTTCCTCGGGAGCAATGACCTTAATAGCCTTATTGGCATGTCTACGGGGATATTACCGGTCTCACTCACTGAGCTGTTGCTAGAAAGTATAGTACACAGATTCATGTGTTGTTATGAGGTCTCACAGTTGTCTGAATAGAGGATACAAATGGGAAACAAATGGCTAGATTAACCTGAAATTATGCAGACAGGAAAAAAGAAAAGGTGTTCTGTTTCTGCGAGTCAACAGAACCATATTTTTGTTTTACCATTTTGACTGGTTTGTTTCATGTACATCAAAAAAATTGAAGATAAATCAGAAGAAGACCTGTCATAAATTAAATATAAGCCTGACTGCATTGGCAGGCACAAATGCCCAGATGGTAAAGCACAGACACGCTTCAAAAAAGAAAAAAAGTGCTGCTAGTTTCAGAGGGACCAAAGCTGCACCTCAACATGTACCCTCATCTGTCCTCTCAACTGTCCAGATCTTTTCCTCCCCCTCTCTCCACTTGAGTGTCAAATCAGCGTGTGACAAAAACAAGCTTTAACTCGCCTGAAAATGAGCAATGTAACATGTAGGCACTCATTTATTAGTCTAAGCTTCAAGCTGCGACATGGACAGCTATTTTTAGTCTTGCATAAATACTGTGCATTTATCCATCAGCTTAACAGTGGCACTATGAGATAAGATTCTAGTATTCTGCCAAAGTTTTTGTTCTTTGGCATCAGTGTGTTGTTTTGTATCGTATTTATTGTGCATTTCATTTGGTTTCACTTTTTGTGGACGTTTAACTTCATCATCTGTTGGACTAAAATGACGACAGTTGCTCGTTTAAAGCCAAGTGAAACACGAATGCGTCTGCGCTGTTTTACTGTCTTTAAACGGTTTAAGCTCCAACCTAATGCTCGGAAAGAATGACATCACAGCAACCAACACGACTACACAAATATCTCAGGGTAGCACCTTAAAATAAACCCCCTGTAATGGCCACATGATTCTGGCTCCAAATAAAATCAGAATACAGTGAAGTAGTGGCAGGTATGTTTTGGGTCATGTGTGTTTGATTGGCAGGTGTGTCGACTGAGTTGATGGCCACTTGTTGTCACAGATCAGCTTCACCCATGACACCTTTGCACAAAATTGGATTTCCTAGTTCCAATAACAGACAGGTTAGTGTGTATCCTGGTGTTGGAGACATGATAGGGTGCAACATGGGGAAATGCAACGTGGACAGGCTTTGCCGGGTTCTAGGTATTACAGCATAAAATAGCTTATAATCCAATAAAATTCTCTTTTTGGCCAAATCACAGCCTTCCCTCACAGTTCAGTACAGTCGTATAATTTTTCTGCAGCCTCGGGGTTTGGAGCTTCAGCCTTAAAAGTATCACTCATTGAATAAACATGTCCAGAACCGTCAGTTTGGCTGTGAAGTGTCTGATTGCAGAGGGCCTCAAGTCTGTGGTCGCTGTCATAATAATAGTAATAATAGTAATAATAGTAATAATAAGAATAATATGGATAATTGCCATATTGTAGCCTGCAGTAGATGTAGAATAGGCTACATTAAAATGTTTGAAAGGTCTATCGGCTACAGACCTGAAACATAACGTAAGAGCAACTACATATTTGTTAAAAATGTATCGATTACGCGTGCTGTAGAACTAGTATAGCTTTGTGCGTATGACTGTGATTCATGCACATGCATGTCAATGAGACGGACCTTGCACGTCAAGTTCACACAGGGCCTCGCACCATGACGGCCTGTGTGTGGTTGTCTCACTTGTATTGAGTCAGTAACAAATCCCACATCTCACCAACTGTTGTTTTGCGTCCATGCGTGCGAACCTGTGATACTCTGAGTAAACACATCATAGTATCATCATATACTTAAAGAAACACTGACGTGTCATAATCTACATAAGTATGAGCAAACGGTCTGGTCGTTTCCTGAATAAGCTTAACCTGACATGAAAGTTCAGCTGATGTTTAGTAAGCTGTATTCAGAAAACCTGTGTGGTCATTTCATCCCATGACTAAATTTAAATTAAATTCCCTCCGTGGCCATTTGCTGTAGGAAGTGACACATTTCTGTGACTGTTTCTTCAGCTTTATGCACCACAAATATTCAGCAGCGTAATAGTCTACATTTCTTTAAAAAGCGACCCTTCAAAAGGCTAGCCACAGAAACAAAGAGAGGTGCCCTGCAGCACACATTTGGATGCAGAACCTTCCCTCTCTCTTTCAGCATAACAAATGGTGGGTATTTATCACTCAGCGTGGAGCTCAACTTTTTCTCCCCTTTTCATGTTGGCAGTGCACATTTTCACGCATTGACACAGTTGTCGGCTGCTTTAACTAGTTCAAGCACATAAGAGCAGTTATTTTGCACGTAAGCTGAGTCTTTTAAAGAAGTAATTATGTACTTTTACTTGTTTTTACTACTCTACTAAATAGAACAGGTCGAAATCAGTGTACTTTTACACATCACATACAGTCAGCAGGCATCTTGTAATTCTGTTTTCAGATGGGGAACACTACATACTCCCTGTTATTATTTCAAGCAAAGCACACTAAGTCCTTGAATTAATTTCTTTGGGTCCAGCAAAGGTTGAAATTACGCATCTGTGCAGCAGTCCACTTTACCCTCTGGTCCAAAGGGTTGTTAAGTCAAGCTGGTGAACTGAGCACAGCTCTGTTTCATGCAGGGGATCAGCAGAGAGGTAGAGTGGACCAGCCAGAGTGCAGGAGGAAAGGTTCAGTCAAGATTCTCTATATTCTATCCACTGGTCATGTACTCTGCTCCAAAGATGTTTCAGCAGGATGCTTTTTTCTCTCTTTGTTTTGAAATTCTGAGCTGCTGAACTCACACTTGGGCTGTTTTTCAGCCGTGACTTTGAAGGCAGCAGGCAGAAAGGAGGCCTCTGATCTTTCTCCCCAAAGAGTTCCTCTCCCTGTGCAGACGTGAGTCTGGCTGAGGCTCAGGTATCGAGCCACTCTGAGCAGTACAGTAGTAATGAAATTAACGGGATGCTTTGACTTGAGCATTGGAACAGCCACTTGCACACTCCACTCTGAAATGTTCTGCAAATCTGAAATGATCAGCCGTTAATGCTCATTGATTGAATTCATACTGATCTTGAAATAACTAATTTGCATTGAGCACCTGCTCCTGAGCTTGCTGCAAATTTCATCACTGCATTTCTAGATTTTAAACATTTATATGGACATATGTTGACTTGTAATTTTTTGAGTATGCTTTAATAACCATGCTGTTATTACATTATTAAAAAGTCATTAATATTGATTCACTTACATAACTGTAGTTTGCAAAGGGAAATGATGGGTCAGTAAGAGTTTCATCTGAAGTTCATCTCACTTGCTTCTAAACAATAATGTCTTATTTCTGAATGACTGAAACATCAGCTCTTTGTTGCTTTTATATTTATATATTATACTTTTATATTTTATATTTAAGCGTTGCTGCGTTGATCATTGCTGTGGTGCTTCTGTATTCCACGTCGCACTTGGCAATCAAACAGTGCACCAGGTTATAGGTGTCTCTCTTATTTTTCTCCTCTCTCTGTCATGGTGGCTATTACTGCTAACCATGACTTATTTATTCCAAACAAACAGTGGTGCTGTAGCCTGAGATACAAAATGTATAATTTCTCATGTGCCTTGAGATGTTTCCCAAGAAAGACCTCCCCCGTTATTGGCTGTTTTAATGGGCCTCTTATACCAGTTATATTGTGTAGGTTGAATTGTTATCATCATATAACAGTTGGTTATAAAGAGTCTTAAATATAGTCTCATATTGGTTGTATATAAGAGAGTATATAAAGATGAAAACTACATTAGATTAAGCAAGCCATCTAAGAAGACTTGTGTTTCCACCCTGGCTGCATAATTCAAGGGAAAGAAATCACAGAGAAAGAAATATCTGCTGGTTCCTGCCAAGTACAACAGTCGTGTTGTAGGTCAGTAATTACTGTTGCTGCACATCAGCAGTTAGATGCAAAAACCACCACCAAACCATCAGTCAAGCTGTTGTTTATTCAGTTACTTACCCATTCATTTCAGAGCTTTCCCTCTTAATCAGTAGGTGAAAAATCTACTTAGCCTATCTGTTGTCTATGCGCATCATAACGTAAGATTGATGTTTGAATTCAAAAGTAAACAGAGGTACATGGTAGCTACACTGACACAAAGACCGGGTCTTGACAGCTGCTGGTGAATCAATAGTGAAAACGGTGCCAATCAGTGGTTCTCCATCCCTATACTCTGGTGGCAGCAGGTTGTTAGCACAAATAAATCAACACTCGTCGCACATAGTAAATGGGCCAAGATAATGGGATTGAGTTTCACTAGCATTGCAGTCCAAGACAATTCTAATCAAAAAGTGGCAAGTCAGGGTCCAATATAAAAATCACTTCACAACAACTGGCAGCACCCAGTTTGAATGGAGGGACCTAACATAGAAGTGACAGTGCAATCTGCGGGAAATCGATCAAGGTTCAATCACTCATAGTTGTTTTTAGATAAAACTGGGAGCCAAGAGAAAGTACATACCGCCATCTGCATTTCAGAAATATTAGTTTAGTATGCTGTTGTTGTTTTGGAGCTGCCTTGTTTTAAACACAGGAAGTGGTCGGCATGGCAGATACTCCAAGTGCAGCATCGCCATGAAATATTAATCATAAGTCTTCCTCTATACTTTTTTGAAATAGTTTCTATTTCTATTTGTCATAGTCTTTTTTTATTATTTATTTGTTCCAATTAACCTTTTGTTGTGGACAGTTCATTTTTTTTCTTTTGAACTTAGATGTTATTAGAAAGTTACATGACCAGAACATAAATGCAACCCAGCGCTTTAATGAGGAGAAAAAGGAGACCACACTGATGTTTTGAAAAATGAAGAAATTTACTTTGACAGGAAATTGACTTTGTGCTACTTTTTAAAGATGAAAGCCGCGAACTATGATCATTATTAAATGTGCCAGAAATTTGGAAGAAATGCAGGTTTCACAAGTCACTTGGAGGCATAATTATCCAACGGTTTCAGGGTAATGGTAAACAGTGCCCCTCAAAGTGATGAAAAGAAAGTGGTGGAGGCACAGAGACCCGCCCTGGGTCAGCAGCCTGTCGCTTGATTTTCACATTTTGGCATCGCTTCAACTAGAAATTAGGCAGGCAGTTTTCAGGTTCCAGAAGGCTGCAGTTGTAGGATTTCAGATTAAACCGGCTTTGTTTTACTTTCACAGAAAGGTGAAAAAACTGCTGCAGTGTATTTCAAGTAATGTCAGTAAAGGAGTTTAGCTAAGAAAAAGTTATATCATACCAATATCATGGGGAGAATTTTATCTTATAAATATGATGCTGATTAAAATTCTGCCAAACAGCACGACAGCACTGCAAATGTTAACTGAGCAAACATCTAAACTTAATTCAGTCAGCAATAAGTCAGCTCTCGATATGCTACAATAAAACACTTCACAGAATCACAGTTGAATGTTTTCTTTGATGGCGGAGACCAACAATTAACGTTGTCTCTGTTGAACGTGATGATGATCTTTGACGAACCTTAATCAAGTACCTGTAGCTGCTTAACCCCAACCATTGCCGAAGCAGTGTTAAGGTTAATCACTGAGCACTGAACCCAGTAGGAGTTACTCCTTCAAGCCGCGAACATAATCGTGTGTGAACGTAAACTCGAGGTACCTCCGCTGGGAATCAAACAAAGGATGAAAGCTTTATCCTTGTGCCATCAGTTCAGAATTCAGTGTTGATGTATTCATGTTTATTTTACTAAATCATAGAAAGAAGTTGAAGCTTGTCTGCGGGGATATTACGACCTATGCTATATTTCACTCTACTCTCTGAGAAAGATTGTTTTTGCTGTTCCAGATCTCAGCGCTTTCAGTGGGAAGACCAGAGGTGGAGTTTCTGTGCGTGAAGGCCAAGGTGTGGTACTTATGTGTACCCCTCCACCTCATTCACCAGGTAAGAGTTTAGACCTTCAGTCACAAACATAAGAAAAATGTGTTTTTTTTTCTTTTCACCGCCTTTGAGGTTGTTAATAATCACAATCTCATCACAACAAGTTACTTTGTTATTAGCATGCCAAGGTGAATGATTGTTCCCATTATTTATTTATCTGTTGCACTGAATTTTGATGGTTGGTTTTTGTGCCCATCTGTTCTCTATCCATTCATCCATCCATGATGTTGAAATGATGATGGTAAGTCATGACAGCAGAGCTCGGGCACAGATTCTTATAGACTGAATTTGCTGGATCATTAGAAATGAAAAGAAATGTTACACACCCAATTATATTACATAGGCAGAGCATAGACACCGCTCTTTAATGGCATCTGAATATCCCTCTCTGCAGTTGTCCTCTCATGTACGCTCTTATGTGAGCCATGAATCATCCAGGCTTTCTGTTTGCATCAGCTCTGTCGTACTGCTGCACTGCACCCGTGGGAACGCTTGCCAAGTGCTCTTCAGCACCCGCTTCCAGTTCTGGATGCCGTTTTGAATGACATGATGGCAGCAACAAGAGAGTCAGTGACAGAATAGCTGATTAAAAAAAGAGACAATTAATGATTAACGATGCGTAATGATTGACAGATTAAAGTGTAGTGCAGATGATTCTCATCCTTAAAGTCCTCCATCAATCACAGCAAACGTGTTGCCTTTGCTTCGGGTTGTGTCATTTTTCACACTGCTTTTACAGGTCAAACCGCCGAACATGCATGCTCTATTTTTACACACAGGTTTTTTCCTCTAATGGGGAAAAGTGACATTGACGTAAAATTAGACTCAAACACCGGAGATGATGGTTGGAGTGAGATCAGTATAATGGAAATAATGATTTTCTGTCATTTAAGGTTTGTTACAGTCTTGCTGCTGTAAGCTGTAAAATTGACCCAGGTTTCAGTCATGATGACATACAGCAAGACCCTCGTCTTACAACACTTCTATTAGATTGGCCGAGAGGATCGATACAGAATATGTTATATAAATAATCACTCAACTGTTAAAGTGCAATTTGAAACAATGATTTTGATCTCATTACATACAGTAACCTCAATATCAAAAGTCAAGTGTGGTGAAACACTGTGAGTCATTTTAATAATTTCATCTTTGCACTCTTGTTTTGGTTGGTATTAATGACATCCTTTAATTCACTGTTACAGAGGCTGTCAACTCAGCAGTTATGAACCGAAGACAACAAATAAGAAAAGACATTAAAAACGATCAGTTCTACAAACAGCAACATAAAATCTGCCATCTGCTTTCTGTCAAAGGTTGTGGAAGGTTCCTGTTCTCTTTCACTGTATTTCTGTGGCAAGAAGTTGTAACCAGAGTGAAATCCAAACTAGCTTACTTTATAGGGCAACCTTGGTTAAATGAAAAATGTAATTTAAAGCAGCTCATCTAAAACTGTGAAAATGTCTTAACAGTTTTAATGTTCTTTATCTCTATAGACATCTTAATCCACCTCACATAGTAAATAGTAAGCATAGTAAATGGCAGCCTGGCCAATGGCCAGCCTCAACAGGCTGTCGAGCCTTTATTTTTCATGTTTACAGATTATGCTCAAATACGCACTAAGATTAAAATTTATTTCGTCAACGTACCTGACATGAAATGAAAAATGATCTCAAGCAACTAAAAATAATTTTCAAAAATGCCAGAGCCATAAAATTTGCTGGCGTGATGAATGCCTCGGTGAGTCAGAGCGTGTCACTATTGAAATTCAGATTGTATAGGGAGTGTTAAACAATGTTTGGGTTAAATTGGTTGTGGTGGGAATTCAGCGACATTAAAGTGCCACTTAAATGAGATAGGTATCATGACTGAACATAATTTGGAATCAGTGAGATGTGAAAAGTTTATTATTTTCTATTTCATGGCTTTGAGCACTTGTGATCAGTTTTTATGTGTCTTTGGTAAATAGTGTTTTACCTTTATGAAGCTCAAGTATGATGACCTTTGAATAAAACGTGCTGGAGCTCAGGTGTCTGAGTCTTTATAGCAAAGATTATTGTCTGTTACACTGTATTATGTCTTAAATCAGCAATATATGGAGTGCTAAATTAATTTGGTGGAGTTCGTGTTGTAGTCTTCTCTCACTGTCCTCTCAGTTAATTAAGCAAACGATGCTGAAATAAATCTGTTGACATATAATATTCTGCATTTAAGTTTTCTACTTTATTGCAGCCATTAACTTTAAGTTCACATCAAATTGAGTTTGAATCCTTCTTTGGTGGAATACATAATAGAAAATATAGCCAGAACAGACAGATTGTGGATGCACAATCAGAGAGTTTTGAAATATTGTTAGGCAACGTTGAATGGATTAATTTGTCCTGGGTTTGACAGTCATCTTTTTTTAATATCATGATGGATCTAAAAGTTTAGAACAATCGAGATGAAGCGAACAGCGTGCTGTCAGGATCTGTTCCATGTTCATCGTAGTCACATTGCATCCATCCATCCATCAATCCACCCATCCATTTTATTACACACTTATTCCTTTCCAGGGTCACTTTGGCAACTATTTCTGGCTCTTTCTGTCTTTTTCTGGGTTTTTTTTGTTGTTTTTTTTTCCCCACAGAGCCACATATTTTGTTCTAAGCAACTGTGTAATGTTTCTTTTTGCACAATTTAATTTGTGTATCAGCGTGCGTCGTAAAGAATACTAAACATAAGCACATCTGTGCTGCCAAGCCTGCCAGGAATCAGGATTTTTATCCTACACTATTACACACTGTTATTCATGAATAAAATATAAAAGATTCAACCTAGATGCAAATAGCTTCATAATATTTCAAAGATTATTAGCTGAACAGTACAGAAAAATCCTACTCTGTGTGCACACACACACGCACACACACCACTCACTGGATTCAGTCCATCCTGGAATCTTTTTGATGATATCACCAATTAATTGAAATGACCCCGCTGCAAATAACAGCTCATTAAGGCCCCGTTTAATTATTATTTTTCCATCTTCAGGGGCTTCAGTTTTCTTTTTCTGGACTTTGTACAGCCTAGCACTTGTTTTATGCTGTGGAGCAAGCTGATCCTTTGCTGCTGTACAAATCCCATAGTCATTACTTCTTTAAATTATTATTGTTTCAGATGTTGAGCAACGATTAACATTGATGGCATTTTTTTATTAGCATTATTTTATTCATTTATTGGACAGGGACAATACATTAAGGCTTTTTTGCATTCAAATAAAATGCAACCGATGCAGAGTATGTAAAGCTTCAAGCTGTAACTAATTTTCAGTCCCTGTCCGTGGTTCAGCTTTTCTAAAGAGTAAATTCATATAGACATGTAGATTTAATAAAACAGACATAAACAAACAAGCACTATTGCTGTTTATACATTATTATTTGGTAGCATGTGACAGATTCTAATTATATCTCAAAGCACAGCAAGATCAGATCAGATGCACTTTCTTTTACAGTGACATCTTGCTCTTTAATGCAGAAAGACCAGAGAAACCTTTTTTCTGCGCTTCAGTAATTCTTTGCCATGCTACAGCCTAATTGGCAAAAAATTAATAACTCGTATATTGTTCTGTGTGAAGTGTTTTTACCACCTATCACTATTCTACAGTTATTGATGGCATAAAAAAAGATGTTTATATAAGTTTATTTTTAATCTACAGTAAGACGAGGTTTACAGAGTTTTCTCTTGATCACGAGAGATACGTTCAATGCCCGGGATGGATTTTGGCAGGGTGCATAGAGGACTGTTGGAAACATTAAGTCTCTATGTTCTCTGCTTGCTTTTATAGAGATCATCTACAGCTGGGTGTTTAATGAGTTCCCCTCATTTGTTGCTGAGGACAGTCGGCGCTTCATCTCCCAGGACACGGGGAACCTGTACATCTCAAAGGTGCAGCCCTCTGACGTAGGAAGCTACATCTGCCTGGTGAAGAACACAGTGACGAATGCGCGGGTTCTGAGCCCTCCGACACCTCTAACACTGAAAACCGACGGTGAGCCTCTCAGATTTATAGCACCTCTCACACATGATGGGCCCTGATTTGTATGAATGCCCTAGGCGGATAAATCAAATGGATTTCATTGGATAAAGCACACGGGAAGTATTGCAGAATCTTCTCACTGTCCATTTGAAAGTGTAAAACTGTTCTGATTTGTATTTTTTTTATTTATTTTTAAATCTATTGCGGTACTTCCTCCCCTTTGAACTTGTTTAGCTCGGATGATCTAAAAGCATATTTTATATTCTGCTGGTGCATTTTATTATGTTCTAATGCGTTGGGAGAAACATTTTCAGATCAGATAGGTTAATAAAAGTTGGGCAGTCTTCTACTTTCCACTGAGCCTCGTGTTTGTGGAGGGCGTTATGAATTCCATACACACCGTAAATAGATAGTGAGCAATGCTTTAACATTAGTGTGGGGAGCCTTCTTCACTCACAATGTGCTTTGGTGAAACTGGCCATCAGGGAAATCATTTTCCAGCATAAAATTAACTGAATCAATGGCCCTTGCTGTGGATGGGATTTCGCTCTTTTATACTAGCCTCTCAGGAGCCATGCTGTGGAGCCTGTTTGTTGGATTCAGGTGTGGATTTCACCTACAGGCTTTTTACATCTGACTACACAGAGAAACGTCCATCACTACACTCAGGTGCCTGTCATTGTCAAGGTTTCAAAGAGCCACTGAGATTACATCCCTAGTGAAGCCGTGAAAGGGCCTCTGTGCCTCGGAACCAGGTTTGTTCCAAATGTTGCAACACGAATTTACCTCTGAAGGATTACATCCCTTCCAGCAAGAATCCTACTCTGTTATTTGCATAACCTTGTATGAAATGGCCCTCAGAGACATACATAACACTTAGCACATAACCATGCTAAATTGGTTTGTGTCTCTTGTTAACCAAGATGCATAACACAGTCAGAAAGGCATGTGGTCAGTCTGCTATCAGCGTTGTATTATGCTTGATTGTCGGATAAAGAAGCAGCAGGTTTTTTTTTTGTTGTTCATTTTTACTTTGCAGCATTTATATCGTGATAGGTGGCTCTGACATGTGGGCATGAAGGACAGCGCTGTCACCTGCAACACAGCATGGCCAAATCAGATGTCTGCAGCTGTAGGTCCATTATGCCAAAGAATGTCTTGGCATCGTTTGCTCTGCGTAGCTCATGATGTTCAGCAGCCTTCTATATTGTGAATTTGGGTCTAAAATGACGGAAATCACATTGGCACACCTCACAGCAGACACCCAAATGTTCCTGTGTTGTGTTCACCCCTCAGTCATTGGAATTCGACCAATCAGACACTGCAATCTGTGCCTCAGTAAAAGTGAGTGATTATTACACAGTAGACAGTTCAAGCTGGATCTCTGCTCAGCTCACAACTGTCTGCTCCAACCATGGCTCTCTTAATCAAAACAAGCATCTGGGCTCCATTATACCCTGCTGGAAGCCATTGATCGTCAAATCGCAATCCACCTTGAGCAGGGCCGGGCTAAGCACTGAACTCTGTGTCTGTTTAAAAACAGTGCATTAGTCCACAGATCATCCCACAAACACACTTCCTTTGATTTATCTGTTTGGTTTGAACAGAAGCGAGTGCATAGAGCAGTATTACAGAGGAGCGCAGTAACTTTGAAATGTTTTTTGTTGTTGTTGGTTTTTTTGTTGTTTTTTTTCATCCATCTCTTCCTATTGTTTGTCAGTCACTAACATTCTTTTGATTAAAGGATCCTGTAGGTTCACAGTACAGAGATCATGTTTACTTTATGTTTGCACACAGGGCAATTTATTTATAGTGACGTGACTCACTTTCACTTAAGCTATCTTAAGAATACTGGATGATTATAACAGGGTTAGTACAAAGTCTTGAAAGATAAACATTATGTTTTGGAGCTTAAGAATATACTCACATTTGAATGTACTCATTGATTTTCAACATAACCTGGTGTTTTATCTACACAGTGACTCATGTAAACCACGTCAACACTTGAAATGAAACCATTTGTTTGCTGTCTCCTGGCGTGCTCACTTGTCATTCATACAGTAGCTAAAAATCACGGTCAAAACATGCAATCAAAGTTAATATGAAGCCAGTAAGATAAACAAAGTAACAGTATGCGTGGACTGCTGTGGATTTAAAGTCATAATTTTCATTGTAAGTAATGATTTGGATCTGATGGTGATGCTTTAAAATGTTCATTTTTATTTGAAGTACCTTGAAAAAAGCTGCATGAACCCTAAATTTGCCTCAATTTCTGAGGTAATTGTTTATCATATTCTTATTTCAACTGTAGGTGATAACAAACTAACAAAATCTGAGAAATGAATTTTCAGTTTGTCGACAGCAGTAAACTATGAATTGGGCTTTAAGCCATTGTTTTTACATAAGAGGTAAAGCTCCCAGTAGGACTGCAGTACTGGTGGATATTATTGTCATATCACTACACACTGACTCACTGTTATATCAGTGAAACATAATATTTGCAGACATGTTGTCTCCATATGGACATGTTTTCTATACAGGATAAATTGTTATTGAAGACGTCAGGCCCACAGCCATATTGGATGTCTGCATGATTTTCTACTAGCCAACATATGTTTAGTGACGTGGTCAAAACAACTCAACACATTCTGCTTTAAAGAGTGCGCCAGCAAACAGTCTATTAATATGCCGTGTTATAGTAAAGCGTTATACAGTTGTATAGTCACACAGTGGTCTGGAGTGTTTTTTTTTTTTTCAAGGCTATAGAACAGAAAATGTAATTTCTATTAAATCTATTTGAACGTATCGACTTTATTGAAGACAGCAATTGTAAACATGACATTTTCATTGCCCTCATGTTAGATTACTGCCTCAGCCCCAAGAAAGAATCTAATCACCAAAAATCAATAATTAAAGTCACATTATCAGCGATCGTCTGGTATATTACAGCATTTTGTACAATGTGAATCATGTTCCTTGTATAAAACATGGCTGCATTGCTAATGCGGTATAGATGGAGGACCGATGCCTTTAGGGCAGCCTCCTCAATGAGTACTACAGTGGGGGTGTGACAATCCAATTACAATCAGGGAGAACAGTCCAGCTGTCCAAGAATTCGACTAATTCAAGTGTATGGAGACGGAGAAATGAGAGGGGGGTGTTATTAGCCTGTTATAAATGATTGGATTTAAATGTGTATGTTTATGGATCATTAAAAAAAAAACGTGTATTTATTGTAAAGCATTAATTTGTATAAACATAAAAACCTCCAGTTTATTTTGAAGTTATGTAATGTTTGTTATAATTTCTGTTTTCTTCTCAAAGTTTCAAAAGTTCTCCCACATTATTGCTTCTAACACGGCCATCCATCACCGGATTAGAGAGCTAATCAAACAGTCCTTTTTCAAGGCCATACGCTCGCAGTCCCAGTAAATTTTAAGACAGGCGTCATACTTTGGAAGTGTTTCGCAGAAGCACAAAGCACAACAGGAAAATGTAATTTTCATATGATTAATAAATGTAACTGGAACATAAAATATAAAGCTACAAATGAGGGCTGGTAATGTTTTAGCACACCAAGGCGAGACATTATTTCTTTCAGGTCTAGCCACTGAGACTGAATATGATATTGAATATACTATGGCATGAGCCAATGAAATATGGCAAATTCATTATATGTGAAGGGCTGCTTTGGAGCCATAAATGTTGAGAATGAGATTGAAATTGAAAAGTTCTGTGGAACAAATATCATAAAACTCCTTTTCCATTCATAGTGGGCCACAATTCAATAACCCCACTCCTTCTTTGCGGCATTCATTTTATCACATAAAAAGTGTCAGGTACACGTAGGAGGTGTAATTATGGTTTCTCAAATGTCATGCCGGTCATTTGTCTTACTGATCATGTACGTTACAGCGCACGTGGAACACCACTGCATATGCTCTGATATGTTTTGTTGTGAATTTATGCAGGCGTCGGGGTTAGCAGTGTGTCTATCAGTGGTGCTGCTCACATGCAGTGGCTGTGTGTGCATGTAACATTTGTCTGTAAAGGGTAAAACGCTCATGCAATATTCATAACGCAAACTCCCATTTAATAAGACAGATAATAGTAATTAGATCCCAGATGAAGGCGTTTTCCATTGTTCCTTCAAATTTGCTCAGTGTCGTCCAGCATATTGTTCTGGCAAATGGATATAAATGTCCATCTAAACATACAGAAGAATAAACAAAGAAAACGCGTCCTCTGGCTGTGACTTAGATCAGAGGTGTTATTCACAGTGGCACTTAGCAGGACTGATAACACATTATCATATGTGTCCTTCACAATGTGTTTGTAGAACTGCAGAGCGGATTACTAATTCTTCAGGATAATACAGTGCTTTTCCCTGTTATTTGTTAGTGAATGTAGTGTGCTTCTGTATTCTCTGCAGAATTACTGACTGTATTTCCAACTGACCTTGACTGACATAAAAATATTAAATATAACATATTGTGTTTAAACTTGGCTTATCTTGTGTATGATGCTACTGTACTGTATTTTGTATAGATCACAAATTTAATTATTCAGTTCTGTATTTGATCCAAATCAGTATCACAAGCACTATTAATAGACGGTGTATAAAGTGGAGGTGGATAGTTAACTAGATGGTGCGCATAATGTGCACTGTGAGATTCACTGTACCATGTGTATTTTGAAAAGCTTCATTTGTTATTTTTTTCAGTTGTTACTTACATAAAATTGGCACAGAGGCAATAAGAGACGAGCATCGCTGTAACTTTAAATCACTGTGGCCAGTGTCTGTGCAGCATGCTGCAAGAAACTATGAGGATGATTGGAAATGTGGTGGTGGTGGGGGGTTAGTAGCTGTGTCAATCTGCTTGGTTCTAATGTCTGCAATTCTTCTTTCTTAACCTTTTCCAGGTGTCATGGGTGAATATGAGCCCAAAATTGAAGTGCATTTCCCTACATCTGTTCTGGCTGCCAAAGGAGTGACAGTCAGACTGGAGTGCTTTGCTCTGGGGAAGTAAGTAAACAAGGACATATTGCACAAATATAGGCTGTTGTTTATTACAGCAGTATCATATTAATCACCAGGAACAGTAAAGCACAGCCTATCACTGCTTTGTTCCTGTGAGATCTCTTAGATGATACTCCTTTTGTTTTTCTCTCTTCTTTAAATTACATTATTCCATTACCTGAATGGGAACCAGGCATGTCTTGTCTTCAGGCAGGATGTTAAGTGAGTGTAGAGAAGTGCAGCATCGTAGCTCGGCTGTTAGATGGCATGTTAGTGCACGAGGGGGGGGGGCTGAATAGGGAATTCAGCCCTAGGGACCCATGTGTTCTCATAATTGAGAGCCCTAATGTATCTGTGTTTCCTGGGTGCTTTCAGGGTCTGTTATGAATGTAGAAAGCCAAGGTTGTACCTCTGGAAAAAAAAAAAAAAATGAAACTAGTAATAGTTGTCTGCCAGGAGGGAAATTATACCTTTGTCCAGAGAGACTAAAATCTAAACCACTTACAACAGTTACTAAAGTTAGCATAGCTGCCTACGTGGTTTACAACATTATTGCCTTTTTAAATTAAAACATTTTTAATTTTTTTTCTCAAAGTAATTGTGATTGGAAAAAAGAAAGTAGATTTTTTTTTTTTTTTTAATTTAACTTTAAAAAAATAAATCACCAAACATTTTGAATCGTGTACAAAGCAAAGTTGAAGTGTTGTTTGAAATTACCAGAAGTAATTTTCAATGTACAGAATAATCTCGCATCACCACTTCTCCATTTTGTTTAGAATTATGCAACATGAATTATTCATCACTGATCTTAAGTGCAAACAGTCTCTAATCTACAGATGACTAAGGACCTTTATAATTGTTTACCTTGATTTTAATTAATTATCCACATTATGGTGAGTCATTTCCTAAATATATAGACACTGCATTATAATCTCACGCCCCTCAGATTTTTCAATCAAGCTAAGCGAGAGTTTCTGGATGCTTATAGAGCAGCCAAACAGCTCGAGTTCTCGCCCTGTGCTTTCTTCAATGAAGTAATTTGTGCTTGATGGCTTTCACTCAGACAGTGATCCCAGTGACTTACCCTTTTACGTACAGATGAATGATTTATCAATGCACCCTATTAAGAAATGCCAATCTTTATATAGCACTGAAAATGAAGTTAAAATGGGTTTTGTTCTCCTGTTGATCAATATTTATGATGGCACCGATAGCTAAGTCGGGACAGGAAAGCTCTTTGTGTGTGAATGCCGAAGCTCCTTGATGTGATTGTCTGTTGTCTGATATTTACCTGTGACAGTACTTTGTAGGCTACAGTCAAGGGCAAAGAAAACAACAAGGCAATGGAATGAGTCCTCTTAATTACTCTCAGAAGCTTTCTAGTCACCTTAGAATTATTTTTAATGTAAGATTTTTAATTATGATTTTATAATGTGTGTGTTTGATGGTTAGGGCTAGAAAAAATAGCCATTGTTTACTATTGTGTAGCATAGCGGTGCCTCTGTTTCACGTTACTTCATATACATAAAAATATTGGCTGGAAAATAGGCTTCATTAGAACTTTTTTCCATTAGCACTAATAGGCTTATCACATCTTTTATGTGAACAGGACTTATTCAAACAAATTATATTTGCCTAACGAGGCTCAACAGGCATTTTCCTGGATTACACGAGAGCTGTCAATAGATGTAGACCAAAGTTACTTCATAAAAGAAAGCTCATTAGCTCGTAAGCAGAGCCGCAAACCAAATAAAGAGCTTGGTTTGAAACAAAACATGGCACTGTTGATTGTCATCGTCATTCGTTTGCTGGTTTGTCTGACTTCCAGCTTCCTGTCAGTTCTCTGGGTCAAAATCTGTAGCCAACAAATTGGAAGATTTACTTGTTAAACAAAGAGCCTTTACTGGCTGGTTAACATTGTACATTATGCTAAAAATAAAACATGCAATTTGCTAATTTGAGGAATACTTGACTAATATAAAACTCTTTTTACAGCCGTTTTATATAAATAAAGCATGAATAGATTTTCAAACAGCACAAATTTAATTTAAAACCTGCATGGCTTCACAGTTTTATTCACGAGAAACTCTGCAAAGTGCAATGCCGTTAGCTGCATTCATTCCAACGGATGTTTGAGTATGAAGTTCATTGTAGTTCAAAAGCCTTGTACATTTGATGGGTTACACACTCTCCCACTCTTTTCCACTTAAAATATAATATGTGGCATGTGGTGGATGCTTTCATCCAAATTGCCTTAGAGTAGAGGATATACTTTTAGTTTCAGTGACCCCACAGGGAAGCAAACTCTTGAAACCCTTGTAGTTACTTTCCTCATTGAGCTACACAGGAGCACAAGGACCACATTGTCAGAGGCTCAACAACACATTTTGCACTCTTGGTGCTGTGGTTAATGTTTTCGAAAGACAGAGATCATGCAGGTAAAACGTGGCTTTGTGTCACAGTCTGATTGTCTCTAGGAGAATGTCTTAGAGAGACAAAGAAACTGAAAGCTTAGCACGAGTTAAATAGTGGGATAATATCTAGATCTTAATGGTCTGTAGCAAACCAATTCTCCACTATATTTTGGTATTATATTTAATTTTCAACCTTTATTATGGAACCAGCCCAGATGAGGGCACAGCAATTGTGTGGGCTGCTAATTAAGATGTAATCTACAAAGCTTGCCTATGGGCACATTCTTAAATTGAAAACTGTAACACCTTACATAAACTCCACTGTGTGTAACACATTCATGGTGGAAGGGAATGAAATACTCAGTTTGTACACTTTGATCAAATGGACAGGACCAGAGCTTCAGAGTTCAGGAGTAAATGCCAACAGTTTCATACAGAAGACACTGACAGGCAGAGTTTCCCGTTTCTAAACTAAGTAAGTCTATTCCCTGCTGCCCACCCCCAGTCCTGTGAACACGTACAGGCCTAGTGCTCATTATTCAGCCTCCAAAGAGAAATCCTGCCACAGACTCAGGAAGATTCACCCTCATGTTCCAGCCCCCCAAGGTCTCTATAGATTTGCTCTGTTCTCTGGCTAGTCGACAGTTTAGATGGAGCAAAAGGTCTCTAACAGAATTCACCATCAATAACATATAAAGAACAGCTTCATAACAACTGCATGCTATATTCATGAGTACTGATTCAATCTCTGGTTGTTGCTAGTATTTGTTTATGTTGTTTTTACACCCCACAGGGGCATTGAAATGAGAATGCCAAGCACTAACAAATGGACACCCATTAAACAACAGATATTTGATTTTACCTCAGGTCCCAGATTTTGCCCCCAGTATCCGTACTGTATGTGAAAATATTTTGAGTTGATTCACCATACTATTAAAATGTATACTTGTCTATGCTGCAGATGGGGAGATATGGTGAATTATATTTTGTAAGTAATCAATCTCAGTACTCATCGGCTATTTGGAGGCAACTGCCTATTTTTTGAGGCTTCTGGTGTCGCCAGTCCAGGCGAGAATGGTGAGAGAGACACGTTTCGGCTTATCTCTATAAACAGATATCTGCATACAAATGCAGATACGCTTTTTAAAAAAAGCTAATAACAAGCTAAGCCGTCGTCAGACAATAGCTGATGGATTCTGAGATTGTATTCCGGTCAATGCAGTCTGCCTCTTTTGCTCTCCATAGAGACTGTTTACCTGCATGCGACCACAGCCCGCTCGGACGTGATTGGTCAACACTACTTGGCCTATAAACAGAAACTAGAACGCTTCCATTGCCAAAATCTTGGACCCATGCCTACAGATTCTGCATTCATATGCAGATATCTGTTTATAGAGATTAGTCAAGGATTAGCTGAAATGCATGTTACATAAATATCAATTCAAGTGACAATGTTGTCTCTGCATGTGTCATCATATTAAGGAACTAATATGTTTTTCTACATTTTACATGGAGATCAAAGATACCGCAAAATGAATATTTTTTCAGACCCTTAAGACACTGACAGAGTTTCACACTGTGAATTTATATAAATGTATATCTGTACATAGTAGTTTAATGTAGTTTAATGTTTCCCTAGATTCCCAAGCTTGTTATAGCTGTGTTATTTATCTGATTGTAATATGAAGAAACCTAAACGCCTGTGCTAAGGCCATGAATATATTCAAAATACAAAGTAAAAGAAAAAGTCTGAGTCTACAAAAACACCTGTCCAAACGAAAAAAAGAAAAAACACTTTGAGAAAAGAATTCTTTGTTTAATACAAACCATGCTCTGAATCCTAATATGAGTCCATTTCTGCCATGAGCACTTCAATGTCCTTGTGAATTTAGAACAGATAAAAAAAAAAAAAACTCTGGGATGTAACATTTCCATCCTCACTAAATGATTGATGGGTTCACTGGAGGTTTGTATGGTGTCACATTTCCATCTTTCAGACACCTGTCAAATCTAGTTGTCATACAAGAGCACTACGGGTACTGAGCACATAGTAACACATTCTGTCTCTGCATGTGAGAGCCATCTATCATAAGCATCTATAGGGCAAGCCATGAATAAACAGGGATAGATGACATTTCTTGAACACTAATCATAAAAATCTCTCTGGCTGTTGTGATAGCACGATTTGAATATTGTTCATGTCCCTCGGAAACCTGAGGTCTGATGTGTGGTCATTTGCCACTGTTAATATATGACGACTGGTCAAAAGGTCAGTGATTCAAATGTAGACTAGAAATAACATTGAATGCTCATTATGGTGTGTCAATGCACGCAAATGAAGGACTTCTGGGATCTCTAGTTCAATGCTATTACCAGTGTTTTCTATTTCCATAAAGTAGATTTCACAGTGTTCTTTCACACGGGCAAGGCAGAGAGAATCTAGACAGTAAATCTATCGAGGTCATCTCTCTTAATGTTGTTCTTTATTTGATGAAAACAAAGAGTATTTTTATCAGTAGTAAACTGCATCATTGCAGTTCACACCTTAACCTGATACTGCTGTTGTTCTGTTTTTTTTTATACTGTACTGTTGAGCATAAAATACTTCTATTCTCTCCTCGTAGTCCAGTGCCAACAATCACATGGAGGAAGATAAATGGCAACATCCCCAAAAAAGCAAGACTTCGTAAGTCCCAGGCCGTGCTGGAAATTCCCAACATTCAGCTGGAGGACTCGGGCACTTATGAATGCAAAGCTGAGAATCCAAGAGGAGGCACTGCTTTCAAAGGACATCTACAGGTCTACAGTGAGTCTGAGCACGCTCTTGTTCTCTGTTCAATTGTTCGTCTTGTACATTACGGCCGTATAACATTATATAAGAGCACAAGTGCTCCAGTAACATTGGGCTAAACATAGCCAGCTGAACAACCATTCAATTCATAAGCTTCCACACAGTTTCAAAGGGTTTTTTCATGACATACTCTTAGTAACAGTATGTTCAGATTCATAGCTGGGGAGCAGCCCTAGTCCCTGTGAATTTATTAAGCAGTCCAAGGGCCAATTATACATCCATGAGAGATAATCCAAGAACAAGTGTCCAACAGCTCCAACAAATGAGCTGTTTAGGTGAGAGAAGAAAAGTGTGTGTTTTATTTCAAGTTCAAATGTTCTGAACTAACCTGACCGCTTAGTTTTTTTTTTGTTTTTTTTTATAGGCTGTCGTGTTTGTTCTTTGTCTTTTATTAGAGATTTAGGATAATATGATCTGGTTGTTTTTTTTGTTGTTTGTTTGTCTAGTAGTCACATCTTTGGCTTTGGACATCAATTTCTATTAATAATGTGTGTACGCTTGTTTCTGAATTATTTTTGTAATTTCAGTTAACAGATGGGAATAAATTATTTAAACAAGATGACACATTAATTATAGAACGATCAGTTAACAGGAATACCAGCCGATGTATAGACTGCAATTATTATTTGACTTGTATCACCAAAATATCAACTAAAAACATTGAATATACAATATTTTTTTTCTCTGTGCAGTGATTTTATGTCAGTTTCGGGACATAGCTCAGTTAAATAACTTTTAGTTTTTAGTTCTCTAACCAAGTAAAAGTGCTGAATTACTACTTTTTCCCATGATCATAAACTTGTAAAACCATGTCCCTCATTTCTCATTGTCTGTGCCGTGTGCACAGCACCAAGATAATGGACTGCCTCAGCCTTGGTAGGACACATTTCCAAGGCCCCTCACTTCTTGGCAACCTCCATTCTGTTGACATCACAAGGAGAATAGGGAGCCTAATTTGTAGCAGCCTCACGCTAAATGTAATTTACACAGGTCAGATGGTAGTTTGAACTTTCTTTGTGAGAAGGACCTTCCTGACCATAATCATTCAATCAAACCGGACAAAAAAACGCATTCTACTGAAGGGACCATATGCAAAGAATAGAAGAGATACGTGCTCTGCATCTTCCTGAAGGTGAAACAGCTCAATGGACGGTTTTCCTGCTTTTTCTGCAAACACCGTCCAAGGAATACACTAGTATGCAATGTGCATTGTTTGGGTCTGCCAAGGTGTGTCATGCGATACACTCATAATAATATTAATAATATATCATTATCAATAGCTATTTGACTTGTCCAAAGACATGTAGCTACACAAATGGGTTATTAATTGCTGGTTGCATGTTATATTTTGTTATTTTATACACAGTTTTGTTTAAATGCTCAGTGCAACTTGGTGTTTATATATTTACATATGTATTGGTGTCACCACATGCCTTTTATAAATGTCTCATTTGAGTGTAAACACCTAGAGCAAAGAGTACAAATAAAGGAGATTCAAATAAAAGGGAGAAAAAGCCGAGGTTAGTAACTAATTAACATTCCTTCCCCTTTGCAAGCCTGGCAGAATTGTCCAGCAACAGTTAAAGGTCCTTGTAAATTTTAGAATCCTTGTAAATGTAAAAAAAAAAAAAAAAGAAAAAAAAAGAAAAACACATATCCTACAGTATGAGACCCCATAGATGGAAAGAGACTACAAGATGAAAAGAAAATACATACAGCCTATACAGCGCTCAGATCTTGAGTTGTGACAGAGATGCTTTGTAGCATGTAGAGTTGGACAGGAACTGTGGATGCAGCCTTGGAAACATAAGCAAACAAGCTATGGGGAAAAAAAAAGAAAAGGGAAAAAGCTTCATGGTTAAGGGCCCCCAGGAAAGGCAGTTGCCTAGTTTGCCCAGGCCATGGGCCAGCCATGCAGTGCAATGCATGAACGTGGTCTGCACTCAGACCAGAGATCAGAGGATGGCTTTCCTCTCTGACAACTCTGGGCTAAAACAGTGAAAATCTCCTCTGCATTCTGTGTTAATATTTAACTGTATACTCAGAATATTAATAATTTAATGAGATTTATTGAAAGGGTAGTTCATGTCAATCAAGGATTTGTCTGGTTGGTGGTGTTTGTTGGTTTCACTACAGTATATACTTAATCTTAGTTCTATAAACAAGCCCTGGGTGTTTAGCACTGCGCACCATTTTAAACCATTTTTCTTCTTTCTTTAATGTCTGCCTCAAAGCCAGAACATCATTAGAATAGTGTAGGTGTGCGTTTTCGTATTCCTTCAGTTCTTCAGGGTTAAAGAGCATGAAAGGGATCAGGAAAAGAAGATGTCTTAGTCGTGGACACAGCAGGATTTATGAGTTATCTCTTATAAGTGCAGTGCAGAAGTACAGCAGCAATGAGTCAAGTCACAAGTCAGTGTGTTCAAGGATTCAAGGATTTTTATGTGAAATGACAAAAAGACAACTTTCTTTTCTAGTGTGTCCTTTTGTGACTACTGTATAGCATTAAGGGATTACAAACAAGTTCAGTGCATACAGTGTATCTGCTGACAGCTCTTACAGTGTGTGCTGCCTGTGTTTGTGCATGTCTCTCCTCATACGAGTACAGGTGACCATACTTTCAAGGATATATTACTTATTCTTAAATCTTTTTTTTCTATCTTCAAGCCCCTCCTCAGTGGGTCAGAATGATTAATGATACTCAGATGGATAGTGGAGAGAAGCTCCAATGGGAGTGCAAGGCCATAGGGAGGCCCCGACCCACCTACCGCTGGCTTCGTAATGGTTTGCCCTTGACATCCCAGGTACTTACCTTACAATACAGTGCCCTATCCTTTTGTTGATTACCATGAAACATCTGAGTTATTCCTGTGAAACTGCACTCTGCTATGTCTGGCATTATCATGCATAGGATATCTACATTTCGATATGACATTCTTTTATGTTTTTTTCTTGTTCCAGGGTCAAGTTGAAATCGTGAACGGAGAAGTGACCATTCACAAAGTGCAGCAGACGGATTCAGGAATGTACCAGTGTGTTGCAGAAAATAAATATGGGGCCATCTACTCCAATGCTGAACTCAAGATTTTAGGTAGTTACATGTTTGGTTTATAATTCAAATGAGATTAAAACACTGCGTTAATTTTATGTGGCAACTTCATCCTGGTCAAGTATTCTTCTTGATACTCTGCAAAGCAGGCAGAGGAAATCTAAATAAGGTACCAGATGATAGGTAAGGGAGATTGAAATGCAAGTGGGGAACACTGAACTGTGAGATGTGCTGATTGCCAATCAATGGTCCCTGATTTAACCCGGGCAGTGGATGGCATGAATAAAAGACGGACCCTTATGGTTATATTCAATGAGGTGTCTGCATGCATCAAGTTGTGGAGAGAACAGTTCTACATTATTCTGAGAGAATGAAAAGCAATGACTTGCAGGTACAGATTTATACTAATGGGAGCAAACACCATAAGAGAGAGACATCAGTGGTTTTCTTTGATGGAGTTTAATGACTCCATTAGGGTCTTATCTCCGCTCTATCGTTTGTCATCAAAGCACAGCCTACATCCCCATCCCCATTACTTAGGAAAAAACAAACCTTCACTTTGGGCGTGACTTTCATCAGGTATTTATTAGTCAGCGTTTGCAATTGCTATTTGATAATCCATTATTAATAATTCAGCTCGCACAATGGATATAATGTTTTGTATGTAGCAAAACATGCATCACGTGTACTAAATGTAAGGACAGTGAAAGCCGAGGAAACTGTGTTCTTCAGACTCGAGGCTTCAGGCTAAAAACATAGCAGTCATCCTGAATGGCTGTCCACTGCTCTGTGTTGATGCACTATTTTCTCCTTGTCATCTTCCATACTGGGACGCATCTGGTGATACCCGTTCCCCTTTCGTGTTTCCCCGAGGGACAGTTTGATTTACTGTCTGTGTGGCATGCCCTTTTTTGAAGGGGAATCTGTGGCATTTTGAAAATCTCACAGCAAATGAACAAAGTTTTTTTTTTTTTTTTTTTTTGTGGAAAATCTATAAAATGTTCATGGAGACCATCAGTTTAAAATTTTTGTAAAAAAAAAAATAAATAAAAAAACAATGTTTAGTTTATTTAAATTCACCAATCCTTCTAGTCCTTCTAGATTTGTACAAGCTTTATCCGAGCTGAAGAAGAGGTGCTTAAGCCTTCCTTAGAGTCACAGTCACAGTGATGATATTTTGAAGCTGGTGATGAATGTTTTCATAACTATACCCCCCAGGCATCTCTTCCCGGTGACCTGTGCTCTGTGGAGATGTCCACAAGCAAACACTATCAGGACAGATTACATGGCTAATAACAGCCTGCAGATGAGCGATCACTGGAGGCTACATGGGGGCAGCGGCTGCCCTCATGCTTGTGATCTTGTCCCAGATCCAGCTCTTGTGGGAGGGTGGCGGGTGAAGCAATAAGGGTACTGGGCTGCCACCAGCTGCAGGCCTGCTCTTATTTTGATTAAAACAAATACACACAGCAACTGCTCTGTTTTCTGCTACTTTCCGTGTCTAGAGGGACCTCTGCCACTCAAGCAGCTACTCGGGCTCAAAGACACAAGTGTGCAGCAGGGAGAGGGGTCAGCCTGTAGCTACAGATGGGATTGAATTGTCATTGCATATAATGTCACCTATAAAGCATCATTCAGGATTTGAATAATCAACGTTGACAAAGCCTTGCAGCCTGTAGATGGCCTTGATGTGTAACACAGCTGCATACCAGCACCACATCAAGCCTGAAGCCTTATTTAGAGCATTACTGCTTAATTCATTCTCTTAAGTAATTCATAATTGTTAAGAAATGTTTATATTATGTGTTTATTATTCACTCAGGCAGCCAGGTTAAATCTGGGTTAAAAACAGTTTTCATTAAAGCAATACAAGTCATCCAACCATGTCATGATTAGCATGATGACAGTCATTTAGTAATTAGACTGCACAACACAATGCATATTTATATAGCAGTAGTGGACACGGAATTTGCAACTGAGTATGATATAATAAAAATAAAATTTAAGCACATTTACACCGCTGCATGTATAGAAGCATGTTTTGTAATACTTCATGTGTGAAATCTGGTTATTACTGTGAAACAGATTAGCATTTTGATCAAGCAACATTCATGATGAGTCATGATGTGTCAGTCCAAACCCTGTAGCATTATTTTAAATCATTACTTTGAAATGCCACAGTTGAAGAGACGAAACGGCTCTTACATTTTAGCACACAACGAGTAAAACTGCATTAAGAACGTTTGCTTTAAAACTAGCGAGCAGAAAGAAACAAACTCACAGAAATAAGTTAGTCAAGTTGTGTTAGCACTCACATGTATAGCAAATATGCAGCAACATGACACACAAACCGGTGTCATTCTCCAGCATAGAGGTGACAACAAGCTGCCTCAACCCCAAAATGAAATTAGACGGGATCATCTTCACTATACGCCCATTTGTTATCTGGAGTCATTTGATTCAGTGTTTGATCTAAAGATAGATCAGTGATTATACATCACAAGATGTGTTTTGATGTGATAACAACTTGAGATGTGATGTGACTCCAGTGTTTCCTTTCTTTCTTTTTTTTTTTTTTTAAAACGCACCTTCAAATGTTCTGTGTTTGTTCTTACACAGCGTCGGCACCGGTCTTTGTCCACAATCCCATACGGGTCATTGCCACACTTGGAAAAGATGTATCACTGGAATGCAAACCCAGAGCGTCGCCCAAACCACGAATAACATGGAAGAGAGGAGACAGAAGGATTCAGCCAAATAAAAGGTATGGAAAGACTTTTTTCAGCATCATGTGTCACTCTCAAATACAAGTGGTTGGTCAGTTTTAGTGCACCGGTAGATTGAAATGATAAAAATGCAGTTTTAGTTCTCGGTCTGTGTGAGAAATTTCCCCATTTATATGCAGCTTGCGAGAGCTCAAAGGCTGTTAGAGATCCAGCAAGGACACTTCAGTTGCACAGGTGTTTTCCTATGCAGAGACGGGCATGTGGGTCCACAGACTGAGGTCAGCATGTCACACCTTAGCCTGACCTGAAGCAGACTCTCTCTAAAACAACACAGACTGAATACACAGCAACATACATCATTTATTTAAATCTGAAACATTTGGTCTGTTTGTTTGATGTCTGACTCTCTCCATCACTTTGTTGCCATAAAGCTTTTCTGGTCATTGATTTGAAACATTGTCTGCAATGAGCTAATATAAGTGGAGATATTAAAGAGATAAATAGACACTTCAGGAGAAGTGAAAAACTTCTACTGTTTGACAAATCTTTATAATTGCACAGTATATCGTCATAACATCGGTTCCTCTGTACAGGTACAATTTGTGATGCTGAAAAGTAAAAGAATTGCGTAAAACTCAGACAAAATCATTACATGCCTTGAAGCATCAGTGAGGTAATGACCTGCCCTGAGCTCATTACTGTGCATCCAAAATAGCAATATGTTGAAGAGTGTGTTTGAGTGTCTGGGAGGAAACCCATAAAATATTTTACACTTTTAGGAAGATTATTTTTTGCTGTTATCTTTGAGATCGATGGTGTACATTTCCATGCAGACAGGAGTAGATTCACTGCAGCTCTGTTTTATAAATAGCATCTGAATAGAATATTACGAAAGAAAGTTAATTGCTCTGTAAAATATGCATGAAGACATAAAAAGTTTGTCTCCCTCAATATCTTTATATTGTTGTTCATCTTGGTTTCATGGAATAAATGCAAGTGTTATCACTCAGGCTCAGGCCCGTGAGGAATTGTATACATGTCTTGTTGTAACACATCACAGTTTCATTACTGTAACTGAAATTAAGTGTCACTGCTAAAATAAAACACCTTAGGTACTGGCAAAGCTCTGGAGACTCATCCTCAACCCCACCTCCTTCTCAGGGATGCTGACAATTTAGACCGAACAATTGCATTTGGAATTCACATGCAGTTTGATGCATCATCTTTTATGAGAAACATCTCTCTGTTGCACCTAGAGGGGGGCTGAGCAGGGCGAGGGTCCATCAATCAAACTGAGTGACACTGTTGAAATTATCAGTCACTGCTGAGCATCCAAAGTTTTGAGTGAGAGAACAGGACCTTTATTTATCAGCCGAGATTCAGCAGTCTGTTCAACAGCCTCGCAGCAAGGGCAGCCAGTTGATAATCAGATCCTCAGTGTGCTGCTCCTTCAAACAGGCAGCGACAAATCTTTGTGCCTCTAGGTGGATGGAAAAAAAAATGTATTCAGGAATTAGTTTAACACTGTAATTTCAGAGCTTGTTGCAAATTTGCAAAAGATTTCATTTTCCATTAAATAAAATGTGTTCTCAGAGGTAATTCTGAATGTCTATTTTCTATAAAAGAACTGGCTATAGTTGAACTGATGGATGGGGATAAGTTACTGAGTGTGTTGCCCTAAAATGGTGATTAATGACCCTGGCTTGTCTGGATCTGATAAAGCCTTTGAGGTATTTGTCAAAACCTTGCAAATCTATTTTCCAGTGTTGTCGGCGTACACCACGGGCGGATTCATACCTGTTCAAACACCTTGATATTGTTTTTATCTTCAGATAAAGTCATGTCTTAAGAGGGCAGAAACTTTTCACAAGAAATATTGGCAAAGGAGTTAATTAATCTCTCCCCTCACAGTAATGTATCATTCACTGGTGCTGGCTTTGTATCTGTATGTAGTCATTTTTCTTCATAATCTCAAAGAATTTCTACATTCTGTAATTGTAACTTTTCTCAGATCCCTTTTAAGCTGCTATAGATAGTGCTCTCATAAAATGGAAATCCAATTAGAGTTTGACACTCTAATGGGATGGTTTTTTTTTGTTGTTGTTTTTTTGCAATTTAGTAGTACTATAGTGAATAGAATAACTGGGTAACAAAGTGTGTTTTAGGGGTCAGTGCTCAGCTGGAGATCAACCTTGTGAAAGGGTGATGTCTATCTGAAAAAAGCAGAAATAAACAAGAGGAGCCATGTGTTTTCAGGTCTCGGCCAGGGTGACTCCTGAAAGGATTTTCTGTCATTACCTATAGTAAAGTAAAGAGTTTATGGATGGAAAGACGTTCTATTCTTGGTAGAACAGGCGAGGAATCGAAACAGCTTCACGTTTATCTGGCATTGACAGCTGTGCTGACTTAATGAAGGTTTGTAATTAACATGGATTTCCGCTAATGTTCCGTGCTTTTGTCTCTTAAATAGAAAGTATTAATCCCATTAGTTTGAAAGTATGTGGCAGACTCAAATGAATCCCACAGACTCTTTGTGTTTTTATAAAAATTTGGGAATGTTTAATCATGTATTTCACGTTACTGATTACATGTGTAAATTCTGTAGCAGTCTATTTCATTTCATCTCCTCTCTTCAGATTAAAAATATATATCAGATGCTCAGGTTTGTGATCGTCTAATGTTTTCTTTAAATGTCCTATGCTTGAAATGATTTGCATATTCTGTATACCCAACAGTCCCTATCTTGTCCTTTTATGCCTCGGTGTCCTTGTCGAATGTGAATTTCCTCCCTAATTTGAAAAATGTCTCCTGGCTGCAGATTGCTTCTGAATTGTCTATGTGTGGCGAGATTTTGTCACGCCTTCATGAGTTTCTCTTTGCCAGTTTCAATCGCCTCGCCCATGATGAAAGAGCTTAGTGTTGTAAATATAAATGCCAAACAATGTAAATTAAATTAAAGGACCTCACTCCCCCAATAGTTTGATTTGGGATTAAATTTATTTTCGAATTAAAAAAGAACAAAACTTTTTTTTTTTATTCTGTAGGCCATGCTAGAATCAAATGTGCTTTATATTTGAATAAAATGCGTTCGTACTGAACACTGAGGAAAGCGCTCAACATGGCTCAACATAATTCACAATACTATAGTTTAACGTGGTGCATGCTCTGAAGCCATCTGCTCATGCACCTGCTTCCAGTGTTGTAACATCCTATAGCTACTATCTGATGTCATGCACCTAATTTTCAAGCTGTTATTTACAAGCCAGAATGAAATATGTTAATACCATATTGCTAGTGTCCTTCAGCTGGATAAGGGGCTACTTATGAATGCAGCCGTGGTGTTGTTGTTTCTCTCTATTACACTTGAGTTTCCCTGGAGGACAGCTCGCTGATATGCACATCTTGGTTTGACAGCTTTAGATTCATTGAAAGGAGCAATATGAAAGGTTTGTCAGGTGGACTTCATGAATGCGCTCTTCATTATGAAAATACTGAACAACAAAGAATTATGACATCGATTTTACTTTGTTGTGCAGTGAAATGTACTTTTAATGACTTTCAAATTGTACAGTAATTACTCCAATGGGCAGCCTTGTGTTCTTTCAAAGGCACAAGATCAGATACGGAGCGTCATTGTACCCAAATTGAAAGTGGAATACTGTCTTTCTTTGTTCCTGACAGCAATACTGTTTTTACTGAAAATTTGTCCCCATTACCTTTATCTGTATCTCTAATAGCATCTGTGTTTTAATCCTGGTGAAGATAGAGCCTACTTAGCGCTATCTGCATATCAGATTCATTAACACATTCAAATTGTCGATTGATCTTTTCTGAATAGGGTTTGTTTTCATGTTCCCTTGTTGAAGGTTACACCACAAATACAAACACCGCTCTTGACTTCACATCCCCCAGTCCTCTGAGCTTTTTTCCTAACACAAACAACTTACTGTCAGATGCTTTTTGTCCTTCAGTGCAGTGATAATAGCTTGCTGTAAACACAATTGTACTTTGTGTTTTCCATCAAAATCTCCAGTGGATGATTATTTTAAGAATATCTGGGCGGTTGGTTTTAACTTTTCTGTTCTCATCCCCAGTGAATATTGTTATTCCTGTAACCCGACACAACCACAAACATGTAACTTCATGCCTGAACTTGTAGTGCAACTGTTCGTACGTGAATTTGTTTCTCATACCAGTATTGATTTTTGTGTCCTTTCTCACAGGATTATGTTGTTACGGAACAACACTCTGAGAATTGTTAACTCCAGCCGAGCGGATGAGGGGAACTATGTGTGCCGGGCAGAGAATCAGTTGGGCTCGGCAGAGATGACTGCCATACTGTGGGTAAAAGGTAAGTGATGCCCTGGGGGCCTCTATTTTCTGCCAAATTAGCACAAGTCGGCCACCAGTAAACAGTCCCCAATGTCATTTTTTCCCCCCACCTTTGCTCAGGCGCTAGAAAATTTATTGTGTTTGCTCAACCGTGAACCAAGGGCTCTCACATTCAAGAATCATATTACAAGGACACACTTTAATAGTGTAAAGGCTTCTGTCTTATAGATGCACTGTACACAGTCTAGACCAGAGCCAAGCAGGATATTTATCCGACTAAGGTGAGTGTTTTTGCTCAAGTTAGGGTTTGGTTCTGATGATCACAGTCAAATGCAGCTGCTTGACGCTGGCTTTGGGTTAGCCTGAGGTGACAGTGTAGCAGCTTTGTGCTTCCAGATGCCATGCGCGTGGAGCTCAGCCCGAGCAGAGTGGAAGTGACTGTGGGGGAGAGCGTGGTGCTGAGCTGCAAAGCAACACATGATACATCGCTGGATGTGGCTTTCCAGTGGTTCTTCAACCAAAAACCAATCAACTTTCAACAGGATGGCGGCCACTTTGAATACATCCAAACAGTAAGAGCACGAGTAAGAGCCAAAGTAAGACTAAGAGCAAATTTATCATATTGGTTATGCCTCCTACCTGTCTCTCTCTACCTGTCTGTTTGTCTCTGTCATCTATTGGAGCTCTGTCTGTCTGTCTGTCTGTCTGTGTGTGTAATTGTTCATCTGTTCAGTGTAAACAGATGGCCGTTGTATTTTTGTTTTTTCATTTCACTGACTTGATCTTGTGGCTTTACCAGCTGAAGTTAAGATTATTTTATTATTTCCATTTCTGTTTCTTTATTTAACAATTTGAAGAATACTACTCATTGCATCAAACACTTGTTATACCTGCATAACAAATCAGTCAAGGACCTTTGCATATCATCAAAGGCATGCATTGAATCACACAACCATGTCATCAGAGTCAAGTTTATTGTGATAAATTGCCCGTGTGAAATTGTATCACACAAATAGAGACTGACTCATACTAGCTTTGAAAGGCAATAAGGCTTGAAGTGAATGAAAATAATTATAAAATAATGAAGAAAATTATCATGAAATTCATATTTCTGTTTCTTAATGTGCCATAATGCTTTTGTAGACATGTAACATGCACTACCGTCATCTTTCAGGCCCCGTCTGAATTGTAATTGTACCGATTCATTTGAAAAAGCATCTATCTGCAGTCATACAGACTACCCGACACACCCGCTGTGATAACTTCCTGGATTAAAAGACTTATTTTGATCAAACCATAATCTTTTCCTTAACCTAACCAAACAGTTTTAGTGCCTGAAGGTAACCAAGTAGTCTGCAACTGCAACCATTTCGAGGGTGTATCAGTAGGCTTGTCCTGTGGTTCTGTGCATCTGCAGACAGACCGGCTTGATTCTTTCTGTCTGTTTGTTTGCTTGTCTGTCAGTCTGCCTGTTCAGTCATCGAGAGTAGGTCAAGAGATACAAGGGTCAAAGACCCTCTGAGGAAGATGTTATAAATTCTGACAGCGAAAACAAAATACACACAAATAAAGAGGCATTTAACCTTTGCCTCGGTTCAACATCAAGGTTGCGTTGTTAACGTTGCCATTGCACCTTCGCCTTTTCACCTTTTTCTCTTTTTGCGTGACCTGCTTATAACCTCCATGTTTTACTTGTTCCTCATTATAAGGTGCAATGTACACTATTTCACCGTATTTGGTGAACTAGAGGAATATTTTAGAGCAACATACACATATTGCATATAGATGTATGACACTAGTTGGTTCACATAAGTTTCTCTAATTTAAACAGAGAAACTTACTGCAGGATAACACAATTATGCTAAATGTCCAAACTGGTTAATTATCTCTTTTAAGATGCATCATTTGAAACATAATCACCTTCAGATGTTGCACTGGTTATCTTAAGCACTTGTCCACTTTGAGGCTTGGTGATTCCAGTTTTATATTTGCACAGAGCAGCATCTTACATTTCCCCTATTTATAATATAAAAAAAAATCATTAGTGTCTAAACCATAAAATGAAGTTGAAAACACATTTGTTAGAGAGTAGGGAGTCCTTTTTATGTCACTCCTATGTCATTTCTTTATCAACAGTGGGTGTTAAAATCACATCTGTCCAGATACATCCTCTGCTACTGCCCATGCTCTAGAGAGAAAGTATTTGCAGTGACAATCCTTTACAGGCACAACAGATTCCTGGCTGATGCATGGTTTGTAATTTTAATCAGGTTTTGTGCTAAACAGCTGCCTGTAGACCTTGAATTATTCCCAGTCTTGCCTTAGGCATTTCTCATTTCAGAAGAGAGAAAATACGAGTAGCTGAAGAATGTAGCAGCAAGCAAGCACCTGAATTAAACAGGAATATCTCAAGCCACATGAGCCTCTACAAGATGTAAAGGAATCACACTTTTTTTGTGCAGGGTACATTTAGGCTCCTTTAATACCTAACTTTTAAAAAAACATTTTCTTTCCCAATTGCAGCAGTCTTCGACAGTGGACCTGATGATTAGGAGCATCTTGTTGAAGCATGCTGGGAAGTATGGGTGCCGAGCCCAGACCAGCGCTGACACGGTATTTTCAGAGGCTGAACTTCTTGTTCGAGGTGATTTTATCTCTCAGTCTGATGTCTTGTGTATTTTTAAACTGAATCAGTATTCTAAGCTGGAATAGCGTTAATGTTTTCTGTGAATCTCAGATACTATCTCACAATTTGTTACGCGTGCTGCAGATTTGGGAAGTTGCTTACTTTGGGCATTTAATTACATCAGACATTGGAAATTTGCTCCTGTTGGAGACAGTTGACTATTTCCACATTATTACCCCCCATCTGACCATTTTGACTAAGTTTTAATGGACACTGTGACTATTGCTGGGCAGACGGTCTGTCTGCATGAACGGATTTAATATGTTCTGTTAAGCCGATTGGCTGCGATGTCTAGTGATCATATTCTGTGGCTGCTTGTGATTGTTGCTCATAACGTTAATGTTATTATCCGCATAGTTCTTGGTCTGTTTTTGACCAGGCGTGGTTGTGATTTCTCATACACTGTCAGTCATAACTAAATCATTATATAGTAGTTGATGATACATTTATGACAAAATGATGCTGTTTGAATGAATGATTCCAAGTAAACTGTGCATATTTTTATGATAAAATGGGAGACAATTACAGTCTGCTTTTTATACTATATTATTATATATTTATATTGTGACATTCACCCATCACCGCTATAGTATTTGATGTATTTAGTGATCATTTCACATTAATCACTAATGCAGGGGAGGTTTTGCCATGGTGGTGAGCACACTAAAAAGAGAGTGCTGTTCCTATAGTGACGCAAAATGCATCTTAATGTCCTGAAATGCAAATGCACCTTTCAGTCCAACCTTATAATGGGTACTTTTTGGGGACACAGTACATTGGTTTTCATTGAGCGCACCAGCTGCCAGCTTTTCATTTACAGCTGTTCCCCCTTGAGTCCTTAGACGTTTGCTGCACTTGCAGATTACACTTACTTCTGAAGACTGAGGTAAACATATGTTCAGCTGCATTAAAACACGGGAAGGTCTACCACACAGTCATGCTCAGCAGTACTGGCGAACTGCCCTCGAAACCCCAAAAAAAGAAATCTTCAATACCCCTTAATCAGCATGAAATCCTTGGCAGCAGATCTGTATGAGCCCGAATCCTGATTCAGAATAGTGTCTGTTCTGTTTGTGTCTGTTGTTTGTTTGTGCAAAGCTTAAAGCAGAATTGATTGATTGTCACCATATGCATACAACTGCACATCCTTCTTAATGTGTACATAGATGCATCCATTAGTGTATCTGATCGCAACAATGCGCGATGAAGATATCCCGATATGGACCAGCTTAGAGTTGTTTGTTTTTGTTCTTCCCTTGTGTCTCGACATTTTTAAAGGTTTTGTGGTTCAGCTGTTCAAACATGTAATTTAATCTCTGTCCTAAACTTCTTTTCACCAGGTCCCCCCGGACCACCTGGAGTGGTAATAGTGGAGGAGATCACAGATACCACAGCCACCCTGTCCTGGACTCGTGGTCTGGACAACCACAGCCCTATCAGCACCTATAATTTACAGGCCCGCAGCCCGTTTTCATTAGGCTGGCAAACCGTCAAAACAGGTAATCAATAAGGAGAAAACTGCAGTATCTAGATTTGTAAGGTTAATGTGGGGCAATATATAAAGGACTTAATCCTGCCCAAAGTCATGTATAGAGCTGGTGAATCACTTCAGCTAGTGCAAGGTTACTGGTTTCCAGAGACATAATTACTTTTTATACATTAACAGAATCAGCCCTCGAAATCTCCTCCAGAAAGTCATGGATCAAGTGACTTACACTTTTGCCCTGCCTAAGACGTTATTCTCAGATCCCTGCTGAAGCAGTTCTCTTTCCTGCTGTTGTTTTATTGTCTGAACTTGGCTGTTGTTCAGAAGAACTTTGCAAAGAGTCATTTAAGCTGATATCAAATGTGCTTTGGATTTTATTCGGTGTCATATCAGCAGTTGGTTGGAAATTAACCTTTTGGGCATGGATTATAAGACTTATCCATGTTCATTTAGTTAAAATGCACTTTAACTACTTAAAAATGAATTAGGTTCTTCTTTCTGTACCTTGACAGAAAAACCATCAATTACTATCACTTAGCGTTAAACGATGAAGGCTTTCCGATCATTGTGTGTAATTCATCTTAATACGCCATGTGATAATAATAGCAGGGTTTAAGGTGTGATAATGATTCATCCCCACAGATATATAAATCATACTTTGTATACACTCCTCTCACATCATGTCTGTTCAACCACGTTTAATTTGATAAAGCACAATTAGGAGTCAGTGATCTACTGTCAGTGTTGAACTTGTTAAGATTACCATAAAGGGGATTGGGCTTTTAGCTCGTGCTCCTTGCAAACACAGTTATCAGCTCATGTTTGAAGAGCAGCTTGCTTGACAGAGTGTTCTCATTGTGAGCTGCTAGTGGATGATAAGAATGTAAGCTCCACTGCTTCAGCGAATGTTACCTTAGTTAGCACAGAGAGACCTTTGGTTCATTCGTGACACGGATACACTTTCAGTCAATGTTTGTTTGTTGTTGGTCAATATTGACAGAGTTTGATTATGGTGGCCCTGAAGAAACTAGATTAGTCGTGTGTCGTGTTAGCTGCTTGTAATTCAGTTAAAAACATGTTCATAAAACTTGACTTCAGTCTCAGGATGTGATTTATAATTACTCAGCTCTCCATGTTCTACGCAGACACTGAAAATCAGCTTGAAATCAGCTTGTAATGAGTCGTACTACCAAGTTCAGACATCAAAACGGGGTTACAGTAAATTGTGTTTCATCTCCACCTGGTGTAAAAATATTCCAAGTCACAGTGAATCTAGAGGGAAGGTGTAATACTGTGCAGTTTATGAAAATAAAGACAATGTTTTGTTTTCTTGTGCTTCGTTTTTTTGGCTCTGTACAGCAGCATGCTGGATTTGAAATGAAACAATGGCTGCGAGGTTAAAGTGTCAACTCGCAGCTTTCACACAGACATAAAAATTGTAGGAATTATCCCCCGATTTTAGGGAACAGAAAGTAATTAGACAAGTTGACACAGACTTGAAGTCCTCATATAAAATCGTCATATTTAATCCTTGCTGTTAATGACTGCCTGGAGGCTACAGACATCAGCAGACACTTGGTATCTTCCCTGGCGATGCTCTGCCAGCCATCTTCACTTCTTGCTGGTTTCAGTCTGGCCTTAAGCAGTGAAACAGCTGCTCCGTTGGTTGATTGAGGTCAGGTGACTGCTTTGGCAAGCACAAAATACTCCTGCGCAAATGTTCAGCAATAAAAAAAATGATTACTTCGTCTGTATGTTAAGCATCGTTGTCCCACAATGTCCTTCTGTGAGACTTTGTATCAAACGGTGTGTGATTTTACACTCTTCACACTCTTAAACACCCTTAAAGCTCAACATTGGCTCTTAAAGCATGTATGTTTTACATATTGCATCTCATCTGAACGAAAGTGCGGGAGCTGTTATGTGGTGCTTGTCTTGATTAGCTACACTCTTGTCTGCAGACCCAGACCCAGTGACAGGAGACATGGAGTCAGCCATGGCTGTGGAGCTCAACCCCTGGGTGGAATATGAGTTCAGGGTGGTGGCCATCAATGCGATTGGGACCGGAGATCCCAGTGCACCTTCGAGGGGAGTTAGGACTAAAGAAGCGGGTAAATCCTCTAAGCTGTTAATGCTGGATATACACCGCATTTTGACAGACATAATCACCCCGTCCAGGAACTTATTATAATATACTGCGTGCACATTCCAGATGATGATTTATTGCAGCTTACAGTAGCTGGTGCCCTTCATGACCATGTTATATTCCCATTGTTGATGTACTCAACAATGGGCAAGAAGTTGAAAATAATCTGCTTACATGAATTTCAACAAGTTCAGTGTTTCTGCTAAAGCAGCCAGTCTCGTGATGCCCCACGGCAAAGACACAGCAGAATACACTATTTATGGTGGGCAAAAAATTGACTGAGGCAAGCTGGATGAAGCGCGCCGCTTCACTAACTGCTCATTTCTCATCTATAAAATGTAATAATTACCAAAGGTCATTGGTCATTTGGAAGTGGCTTATTTAATTTCTCCTATCTCTTCAGTGTAATTAACAGACTAATTACTGTATCAACAAATCCATCCTTAAAGTTATAATCCGTGATCCAAATGTCAACAGAAGGGTACAAAATTCAAAACGCAGCACTGAAACCTGCTATTATTCTCAATTTGACTGACAGGTATTTTAATGCAGGCACAAACATTAAACATATATTGAAAAACAATGACATATTTTGTTTTCTGATGCTGTTAAAGGTTTGTCTGTTTGTCTGTTCTGTTTGTAATGTTTTAAACACATCATTTTCAGTTATGATCAGTTCATTACCTTTTTTTTTTAAATCATTATGATAAATTTAGATAAATATAAATGTAGCTCAAATTTAAGAACATGGACTGCTATCTGAATTATGTTTCTGTATTTCTGTTCTGTTTTTAAAAACATGTTGAAGTGTGTTTGGAGTGTTGGGTCAGCGATGCAGGGTTAACCTTTTTGTTTCCAACAGTCCCGTCAGTGGCACCAGCCAACGTCAGTGGTGGGAATGGCCGCAGGCATGAACTGGTCATCTCATGGGAGGTACGTCCTCTGCCAAATTCCTTCTGTAGCCTGAGTGTTACAACATGTGCAAAAACGCAAATGCCACAGTGGCTCTACTGCGTCAGTTAAGCAAACTCAGATTTTTGTTGAATAAACAGGGGTTAATGGAAGCTTTTATTTAGTCTGCTCTCACTTAAAAATAATATTTGCGGTTTCCTGTTGTACGTGGGAATGTCAGCGAGATGAGAAACTGTGCGATGTTTTCCAAACTCCTCTGCAAGTATATGTCTTTATATGTACTTATATGTAATATACAGTATATCTTATAAATAATAAATAAACTATATCCAGGTGCTGTATCAAAGCAGGCTTTTGGGTAATTGAAATTCAAGCTGCTGTCTTGAGAACATTCTCTTGGTTTCTAAAGAAACTGATGCAGAAACTGCCACAGGTCGTGTATTAATTAAACTGGAATTTAAATTCCAAATTATAATTAAGAATTCACTAAAGTTTCCAGTATAATTTGAGGATTTTGAATGTGAAACATTTTACAACATTTAACTATTTTTCTAGCATTTAAATCCACGGTAAGTCAACTCATTAGATCAAGATTTGCTAAAGATGCTTTCTTCTAATTAAAAAAAAAAAAAAAAAAAGTTGTACTCCAAGTTCTGTTTTCCAGCAAAGTGCATGACTGTGTTAGGTTATGTAAGCAGAACTGTGTTAAACAAAATCTCATGACTTCTTTAGCCTGATAACGTCACTATATGCTTGGTGATGGGGTTCTGCAGGAATGAGTCATAAAACACAGATACGAGTTAACAGTTCTGCACTTCAGGGTCCCTTCATCTCAAAGTCAGTAAGTTTTTTGAAAGTTTTTTTTTTTTTTTTTTGGTTAGATGTCTTATGTAAGGTTTGTGGTTATCACAAGCTCAAGTTTTGTGCTACGACATAAAATCTGTCAGTAAATACCTCATCCGTGTCTTCTGAAGCTTTTATGAGTGAGACAGACTTCGTCGGGAATATTAATCATCACGTTTATTAAAATAAAGCAAGATAAAAGTAATATGATTTTTCATGTGTAAGTTATGAGTCTATTTTTAATTAAACTAACATCTTGATCTTATAAGCCAGCGTTTCTCAACCTTTCCTGCTTGTGACCTTTGTGACCCTCTACAGAGCAGCTCCAGGACAGAAAAGTACAGAATGATGATTATTCTTCAAATTTTTATGATTAAAAACGGAAAGAAACCTGTAGGGTGTAAATATTCACAGTTTGACTTGAGAAAGTGTGACTCACCAAGGTTATAAATGTGATAATAAATCTTGGTGTTGAGGAAACTTGCTGTTGAGAGCATTTCTGGACCCGCAGGTTGGGAATCAGTGTTTTAATCCAAGAAATAAACAAACAAGCCCGCTGAAACAAGGTTCACTTTAAACATCCATCCAAACTACAGCTTTGGCATTGTTCTCTTAGGAATTCACTGAGTGTCACTGAATTATAAATCCTGCATGTGAATGTGCCTTAATAATCGTGTAGAGGCTGCTGCTGCATGTACCAATCATTAAAAAAACTTTACTTTTTGATGCCTGGGAATACTTGTCAGGCTTTATTAAGAGGGATAAAGCATGCTTGATGGACGACGGTAGTCCTTATGGTTCCTTGAAAGGAACGGTCTAATGATTTGAAGATATACAGATGATTGCATTAGTTTACAGCCAGTTGCATTCACTTGAGGTGAGATATGACGAGTAGCTGCAGTTTCACTCAGTGTGTGCTGGGGACCCGTGTTAGCTTGCTATCTTATTCCCAGAACCATCAAAGTGGGATCTAATTAAAACATAGAGGAAAGTTTCAGCAGTTCAAGTGAGAAAATGATGAGAGGAGTCTGGAGATGTTCTTAAAATGCACAAGGCCAGATGTACTGAGGGAGCTGCTGGAGTATTTAAAGAATGGAAGTGAGCATATAGGAGGTCAGCATCATGTGAGCTCAGACAGCCTCTACTTTGGCTTCCATTTTTCCCACGGTGCATGCTTCATTTTATCTTAGTTTATTTTTTACACTTTAAAGCAACATTGTGAAACTTTTCTACCGTAACAGATTTAAATCATTTTGATGCTACACTGACGTGTTATCAGCTGAATGGTGTCTAAGAAGTACATAGCGCTTCACACCATTAAGTCACACACCACCAACTATTTCACTCATTTTGGTAAAACTGGGTCATATTTTATGGAGAAAAGGTTTCTGGTAGAAAACCTGATGACCTCCAGCTGCTCTGCATCAATTCTCTGTGTCCTGATGGACAGTAAAGTAAACTGCTGTGAAGTATGACTGCTGTTAGTCAATGTTAGCCCACTTTGTTAGTGGGGCTCTATGGACTATGAGCTCAGAGCACCAGGGAAGTCTTTCTACCACAGACATTTTGGACCACTGGGAAGAGAAAGTTTTCAGGCCCGGGGCATGGGGAAATGCTGACAGGGAGTAGAGCCAGTGCCATGCCAGAACCAGAGCTGACCAAGTGGGTAATGTAACCAGGCTTAGCAGCCTCTGTGGACACAATGACAGAGGCAAAGAGACCAAAGAGGAAAAAGAGGATGCTAAGATGAGAAAAATAGAGTGACCAGGCAAGGAGCTGCTGGGACTGACTTTTAGTGGTTGGTGAGAGCTTGGTGAAATAAAAGGCTGAAAGACAGACGCTGAGCTGGGCTGACTGTTGTTGGACTAGTAAGAAATATTAGCTAGTTGCTATGTCTGCTGTTGTTGCACTTGCTTGATGTTTGGCTGTTACACAATGTTGCTTTAATAAAAAACAAATCATTACATTAAAACAGTAGATAACTAATTTATAGAGTGTTTGTAACATTGCAGCTGTTTCTCTTTTCTGTAGATGTTTGACAGATTATAGAGTGACAATGTGACAATTCATGATCATACCATAACCAAATAAATAATATCCAGATAATACAAATTCTCAAAACAACCAAAAGTAACACCATGAACAAAAACCAATGAATCAATATATAAAATTTCATAAACAGCGTATTGGGTATGAGTCAATGAGGTCAAGTTTCAGAGGAAATTTTAAACAGTGTTAGCAACTTTTTAAATTGTTGCATTTAACACAGCTTGGTGAATCCAGTTGCAGTTTAATTAAAGTCATTACTGCATCCTCTGATTGAATTTGGCTTTAGTCAGCATTTCTTTTCAAGTCTTAACATGTTGCTGTATAATTGTTCTAAACTCGAAAAAGCACTTGAAGAAGAGATACAGTATGCAGCTAAAAAAGGGAGCATACACTCAGTAGTGCAGGACTGTAATGTATCTGCTGTAGCAGTCCTTTTCAGCACCACAGCTATAGAGACAAAGGTAAAATAACTCAGGTGTGGAAGCACTGAACTCCCAGGAAGCCATGACCCTTCTTATAGAAAAAGGCAAGAGAGATGCGTATTATATCCTGTGGGATACCACAAAGGTGGAGGTTGTAGTGTCTTGTGAGCTGCAAGAGGTCTCAGGTGAGTGCCCATCATTAGGGCAGAATGACCTTTTTTTTTCCATTTGAAAGGGAAGACATGCTTTACCCATCTGCAGGTTGAGCCTGCAGAAAGCATTGGACTGTTCCAATAAAGGAACACCTCAGACAGGGAAGTGTTTCAGTCCACTAGAGCTGGATGTTTTTTTTCACAGGATCAGAGGATGAAGTGGTTATTGTAAAAAAAGAAAAATATGGATATGTGTATATAAAGATTTAACTATACTGGTCCTGAGGGAAATACAGTTGTGGAAGCAGCAAATAATCCAATACAAGTATTAACATAACAAATGGAGCCCATTCAAATGAAATAATATTGCTCATTTTACCAAACCTCAAATTAACTTGATATACTGACTGTATGTAATGACTATTGACATATTTATAGATTATCCATGGATTCTGTTTGCAGAGATATTTAACACCACACATGAATGGTGTTTTCATTATCAGCCACTGGCTCCCCTGTTAGATGTAAAGAGCTTGTGTGCAGGTTGTCATTACAAGCAGGGGAAAAAAAAAAAAAAAGTCCCACTTCATGATTAACAGTAGCACAACCCAGGATCACAGCTCATTACATTTTAAACAGGGTCCCCCTTTATTCTGTTAGAAATTTGTTTAACCATCCAGGGTCTTAGAGTTTGAGGGCAAAACTTGGTCACACTTACAACGTTTGCTGACAAAGCTAAAAGAAGGCCAGCTGGGCCGTGTAATACACAGAGCTGCATCGGCCGGGCAGGTGATTAAGATGTTGTGAATTTTAAATTTGGTCCCACCAGAGAGGCACAATGATGATTAACCTTGAATCTCGGAGTCACTCCCAATAAAATCCATGGATGTTTATGAATATCTGTTTGTAATCTCAGTCTTGACAATGGTTGTACAAAACGCAATAAATCTCAGACCAAGTAAAGAGGATATTAGTTTGTTTCCATGTGGACAGCTTGGCTCGCGCCCAGGTTCAGGCCACGGCATGTTCAGAATTACTATGAGCAAAGCTGAGAATTTGCAATGGAGATCAGTTGAAGGATATATTAACATGGGAACAGTGAACAGATGTGGAAGCAACTGACAGTTATTCTTGTACTTATTAAGTATGGGAGCCCAACTGCCACTGGGAAGATAACCTTCACATGAGGAGAAGTGCCCCTCAGTGGCACATTATGGGGGATAATGTCCATTCCAGATGGGATGGTGTTTGCTAGTAGACCATTCTCTATTTATAACTCAAGAGTGTCATTAGATTAGCAAGTATAACACAATGATGACCTCCTTACAAATAAATACAGGACCCTGTGTTAGAAGAACAATAAAGGGGATACTTAAAGTTACACAAAACCATGATTAGTGCTTGGTAAGACATAAAACCCTAATAAAGAGTCCATTCAGGCTATGCATGCTTTTGAGTAATTACAGAAAGTGCTTCAGAAACAATTTCTCACGCAGAATTCTTAAGGATTTTTTTGATGAGAAAATATATATTGGCAGCTTTTCAGTTGCAAACCTCCACGATTGAAACCATTTGTCCCTCAGCATAAAAGTGAGCGTGAGTATTATTTAGTCCACTCATTTGTTTTTATTCAGACACTTTTGCAATCAGATCAGTTCACTCCTGAAGTACGGAGTAACCAATGGTGAAAAATTAAAGTGCTTCTTAAAAAAACACTGTTCCCTCTCCAGCCATTGTGGGATACAATAATTGGTCACCCCTCAATAAGTCTGTCAGCTTTCAAGAGCATCACAGGACAATGCCGAGGCACTCCACTTGCAGTGTCCTCCTTTTGGTACTTGGTATTTTAAGTCGTTTTAGCTCTGCCCTATTTCTTCTTGTTTCTGCTAAATGCTTTTGGAAATAAATCAGGACTTTGTCAGTGATCAATGGAGATGGATATTAAAGGAGACGGAGCAGGAATGTAAGCCCTTTTTGGCAGTCGAGGCATGTGAGCGTGTGGTAGATCTGCCTCTCCAATCATCTGTGGAGAGTTGTCAGAGCCTGGACGGCCATGGTGGGCAGGGTTATTAAGCAGGATGAATGACTAAACAGTCTCCGCCGCTTCATTCAGCCGTCTCATTAGAGTCGACGGTGAGAGACTGCTTTTTCTCGGGGAGCTATTGGGAGGGCCATTAGTGTTGCCCCCACAGTCACCGTCACTGAGCCCAGCATGCCCACGCAATTTCATCCACAGGACTTACCTCAGTTGTGTCAGCCTCCTCACTGTGTCCACACAGTCTGTGTCTATCTCAATTCCCGAACCCACAAGTGTTTCTAGACTTAACTAGCTAATTTGTTTATGCCGTTTTTTTAAAAGACCCATATTCCTTGGCATCTCTTTAAAGGCATTGCCAGCTTCGATAATAACCTTGATGCAAGCTAATTCTTTTTCACTGATCATCCCTGTAATTAGGCAGTCATGATGATTGGTCGTCGAATGAAATGTGAACTACATCTTCATCCACAACCAATTCCTCTGTAGACTAGATGGCTAATTTGCGCAATGCCTTCAGGGGACAATATTACTTCGAAGGCTATGCAAATCAAAACATTACAGCACGAGCACATTTTGTTGCCAAGAACAGGTGTACAGGTGTTTGTCATTTATTAAATTTAGAAAGATTTAATCCCTGCAGCTCACATTTTAATTAAATTCTAGCTCACTTAATAAATTGGCATTTGATTTGATTAAGCATGGAGCAGCTGTGGAAGACAGCTCCCAGTTTCACCACTTCAGGAAAACCATAGATAAGTAGGCTATTGAAGCCAGCACACAAAACCTGTGTCCCGAAATCCTCCTGTCAAACATGGAAAGATAAATAGCTACATAATGGGCACAACTGAGCCAGATATGATTTGTTTCCATTACTCAAGACTGACTGCATCTTTATTAACACTGGCAGACAGTTACTGTAAATGGCTAATAAATTGAAAGCTGGTTATACGGGACAGCTATAGAGGAAAAAGTCATGTTTTGTTCGATGAGAGACTTGCTTGCTCAGAAGAAACTGTTCAAATGAGAGAATGTGCAAATATTGCCCCTTCAGTCACAGAGCTAAAGTGCTGGCCTGTTGTACTTGATCACAGTGAAAGACACTTCTGGATGATTGTCTGTGTCTCTCTCTCTCTCCAATGTGTTCAGCCTGTATCTGAGGAGTTCCAAAATGGTGAGGGCTTTGGGTATATCGTTGCATTTCGTGCCAACGGAACCAGAGGCTGGAAAGAGAAGATGGTGACTTCAGCAGACTCTACGACATACAAATACAGAGACGAGACTTTCCCTCCCCTTACTCCATTTGAAGTGAAGGTTGGAGTGTACAACAATAAGGGAGATGGACCCTTTAGCAAAGTTGTCGTCATCCACTCTGCTGAGGGCGGTGAGTTGAAGTCTGTGGATGCATAGAGTAGAGAGGGAATAGTTCTCTGCATTTTAATGATTGTCACCGTTTTGACTTGTTTCACTTCAGAGCCGAGGGAAGCACCATCTGATGTCAAAGCTTACAGCATTTCTTCATCAGAAATTAGGGTCACTTGGAAACCTCCCAATCCTGGCCCCGGAAGACCAAGAGGATATGAGGTGCGTGTGACTTGTACATTTACATACAGTGTCTGACATTTTGCACATATGTAAGTACAGGTTTGGGAACAGTATTTTTTCAAAGTCATTCATTTCTGTTAAAAGGTCAGCTACTGGAAAGACATGGAGCAAGAAGAGTCAGGAAAAAAACAAAGAACTGTGAAAAACGAAACCTCCATGGTCCTGACAGGACTAGAGGGCAACAGTTTATATCTCATCACAGTAAAAGGCTTCAACAGCATCGGCCAGGGTCCTGCCACTGCTCCTGTCACAGCCAAGACCAGGAAAGCCCGTGAGTATAGCACTGACACTAATCATATAATACTATATATGGAATAGAGGCTACGTGTTAAGTTTGCCCTAAATCCCCTTATAAAAAGTGTAGTAATTGACCCAGTTGGTTGGAACGTATTGCGTTGTCTCCTTAGCTCCTGCTCAGCCACCGACCAACCTCATGTGGATTCAAGAGGGCAACAACGTGTCTTTAAGCTGGGACCCGGTGAAGGCAAAAGACAATGAATCCGATGTCATCGGGTACATGGTAATGATCAGTCTCTAAAGACAGTTTTTTCCATTCCATAACGACACATACAGAACTTTCTTCAATACTTGTAATTGTCATAGTTACCTTCAACTTGCCATTTTTAGCATATACAAGGAAATTATGCTGTTTTTATTCCTTGGATCTAATACCTGCCTGCACGCAGTCGCTGTAATTTTTACTTTCTGTTTGAAGAACCTTATATTTACCAATAGTTGCTAATCATTTGTATTGTTGATTAAAAAGGGCCCTTTCATGTCCTGCAGGTGTTACTCAAACAGGAGGGCAGAGGCCACAACCAGGTGACAAGAACCATTAACCCTTCCACCATGCTCTCCCTGCCAGAAGGAGGCACCTATATCATTGAGGTGCGTGCCCTCAGCGAAGGGGGAGAGGGAGCGGTTAGCTCCCAAGTTCGGGTGGTCACCTCCTCTGGTAAGTTAGTTAGTCGCCCCACCTCCCTTCTCAATCACACACTCTAATAATATATGACCTCTGAAATCCAATCTCTATGCACAGGCTGCTTTTTTATGTAGCAATGTTATGTTCTGCCCTTAATTGAGTCACCACAGCTGTTGTGCGAGCCAAGTTTTCTTTGGCTAATACTGTTTTAATTACCTCGCCCACACAAGCCTTCCTACTCTTGCACAGCCAATTAACTTCTAAGCAACAGGACGAACTGAAAGTTTGCAGCCCTGAGTGTGACATGAGGAGCCAGCTTCTCAAGGCAATGGATTGTTGTTTTCTTGCTCGTATTTGTTCTCCTTCACTGTCCTTTGTCTCCCTTTAGCAAATAAGACTTTGTTCCTTGCGCCAAACTCCTTGAGACCAATTCATTCAAAAGATCAATGGAGTTATTTAGCATTAAAAATGAATGCCTTTCCGGCATTTTGTTTAGCATCTTTGTTTTCATCAGTATTGACTTTCTCTCTCTCTCTCTCTCTCTCTCTCTCTCTCTCTCTCTCTCTCTGCCCCCCACCCTCTCTTAGGTGTTCGAGCAAAAAGCAACCAGTGCTCAGTGCACTGCCTGCCACAGAGCCTAACATGGACAGCACTGGTCCTGGTTCTTCTGGTGCCTTCAGCTTCCTGGTGAGGCCACTGTGCCATCCTCATTTTCACGGAGGGAGCCACCAGTCTTCTGCTCCCTTATTCCCTCTGACTGCCTGCTTGCTTTGGCCTTACCCATCCCAAAAGGCCCGAGGCCTGCCAAAGGGGGTTTAGTCTGCCAGTTAACATGCAGCTCTTCAGAGTTCATCCTTTTAAGTTCCCTGTTTCTTTTGAGGCCCCGGACATTTGATTTGCACAGTACTTTCCAACATCGCAGTAGTGTTGTACTGTAGTGTACATTGTGTGGAAAGATTTGTTTAATCATTTACTTTAACATCATGTGTTCCACTCATTGACTGGCATCTAACCACTTCCAGACGGCTCCTACAGCTCTGGGGCTCTACAGAGCGTGAACAATTCCTCGAAAGCTGCTGTGGTAGTAATACAGGGATCAGCCGGCCTGTTTCTTTTCATTACTTATCTGCATCAATTTACCCCTTGGCTGCCTAACAAGCAATGCAGCAGAAGCTCAGTAGAGATAAGTGCATTGTTTTCTTATTCACACATTGAGGAGAAAAAAGTTTTTTATGGAACCAAGAATCTTAATATTTCCAGACTTGCTTTTTGTACATTGTGTTACCTTTAGAGAAAAAAACACAGTGGTGTGTGTCAGCTCTGTCAAACTCTCTGTTTTTGGTAGTGATTAAGCAACTCTTGGTGATACAGTTTGTTGACTGTTGGATGTATGGAAGTAGGAAACAGGTGCTTACCTGTAGTGCCCAAACACATCAATAGACAAAGACAACTCTGTACGGACTCTTGGTATCAGTACAAATAAATGTGATGTATATTTTTTAAATGCTTGTTGTTTGTAATTTCTAATATTTCGAAAAAGATATATTAATGATGACTGGGCTACAAATAATAATTTATTTTCATTATTGATTGATTTTTATAATGAAGCTATTAATCATTTTGTCCATACAATGTTTCCCAAACCCCAAGGGGACATCATGATCAACAGTCCAGGATCCAGTGATGTTGAGTTTACAATTAAATTAGAGTAATCCATTAAAACCATCAAATTTCCATAATTGAGAGGGTGGACACAGAAAATGTTTGGTATTTTTGCTTGATAAATAGCAACAATTAACAGTTAATAAAAGTTGTTGGTGCATTTTTTTTTTTGTACAACAAATTACAAATTCACTATGATACTGTCTATAATCTGTAATTCTTAAATCGTCTATCAGTTCTGCACCCTTTGAGACAATTTTCTAAAGTGTTATGTAAAGTCTGGGTTGATTGAATTCCACACACGTGGCATTAGAGGCTACAAAACTTTCTGTGATAAAAGAACCGCTGCAGAGCCAAATAGGGCAGAATCAAGAATATCTCACCCTCCTCTCTGGCTCCCCTCTTGCCTTGTCTGCAGTAAAAGCTTATCTCTCGCTGGGCAGAAATCCAAATGAATTTGCCTCAAGTGTAATTAATGTTAGAATGGAGATCTGTAGTCCTAAAGCCTGCTTGCTTGAGCAGACCTTTTGCTTGCTCTGCCTCCAGCTCCCTGGACTCTCCATTACAGAGTCAGAGTAACCTGGCTCACCCGCTCAGGTTCAGACAAGGGTACCATCTCAACCACAAGAGATAGGACCACACAGCAAAACAGAGGACGAACACCGCTCGGAGCAGTATCCCATGGATACTCCTCTTCTTTCAGGCCTCTCTGTTTTGGTTAGATTCAGAGGGGGGGGGTGGTGAGGTTGGTCTCCTCTTTCTAACTTGTACATCATTTCCGTCAGTAGTGCAAAGCATTAAGCTGTTTAATGTGGATGGAGGGGTTTTTGTGGTGCTTTTAGCCTGTTCAATGACGTCGGCTCAAACACATACCTCCACACAAGTGCTAATGTACCGACCTTTAATTATTCATGCAGCACCTGTCTGTGTTGGCGCATCTGATTTATGATAATGGATTATGTATCCTGCAAGGGGACCCATTTGGTTCAGAGAGCCAGAAGCTATAGTGTCAGCAATTAAAACATGAACTCCCCTTAGGTTAATGTCAGCGTGTATGTGTATGTGTACGTGTACGTGCGTGCACACGTGAGTGTTTGCTGGGATATACTGTACTTTTTGAGCTATCTACAGCGTGTTTAGATTTTACAGCTAATACAGAATATTGCTTGACATCAACAAAGAGTCACTTTTACAGTTTCAATAACATACTTACATGCAAATACATTTCGTACAAGAAAAATAATTTTCATTATGCCAAAGCTACTAATGGTACAGAAATGTTTTTGTTTTACTGACCAGAATATAAAGCAGGACCCATTTACTGCCATTAGTCTAATATTTGGATATTTTTTCAGAGTCAGATCAGTATAGGTTTTAGGCTCAGGGAGTCACACTACACTTTAACATAATAATCCTCTTTCCTTGATAGGGTTAGCAACGCACATAATGTAACAGCAACCCTGAAGCTGAGGGATTCAACATCTCCAGTTCCAAGGACACTTCAGCAGGACAGACAGTTGCTGAAGGACACATTTCTCCTCTTTATCCAATGCTAGGGCAATAAATATAATTTTTTCTGAGTTTACATTCTATCCCCTATTCACCATTAGCAGACAGTAAAATTACACACTTTCTTTCCTCTTCATTCTGCAGCACACTCTCTGAAAACTAAATTAGTGACCGAGTATCTGTACCAAAACAAAAACTTGAAATACAATATGGCAACAAGTATCAGTCAATACTCAGTCTGCCTCTATAACTAGCCTTCTGAAACTTACAAAGTCAAGTATTAAATTGTCTCAGTGGCAACGCTTTTGGAGTGTTTGCTCTGTGACTAAGCTGAGCTGTGACTTTGCTTTTCAGATGGGTCACAGTTTAACACTCATCATGAAATTGCTAGAAGAGTAGAGCCCTCCAACAGATGCTGCTGTGACAGCAAGAGGTAAACTGTAACATCATACAGTAAGAGACTTCCTGTGCGAGGTATCGTTTTTCTGTTTTGCGTTTGATGTTTGCGTGAGACTCGATGTGCATTTACCATCAACTGTGTTACATCACACAGTTTTTGGGCACAATTATCGAGTTTTTCATCAGCTGATACTGTAAATGAGACGGAAGTAACAAAAAAAAAAAGAAATGACAGGTTTGTCAGGGACTGTGAAGCTGGTGATTATTGCCAAATGAGAAAAAAAGATGTCTCTCAAAGATCGAGGTAAAATGGTGCAATAGCGCGGTGTGTCTGTGTGTTTTAGGAAATGTCTTCTTCACGACCACTCACAGATTCCACTGAATTAAAAAACATAATTGTGGCTTCACCCTAATTCAGTTTTGTCTGCAATTTTTCTCAATAAGCTTTAATTAAGTGTTCTCAATTCATCATTCTCTACCGATGTATGTCTGGTTAATTGTCTTATAGTATAATTAAAATCTTGTGTGTGATGTGAAGCCTTCTGTGCTAATGAAACATTCTCCAGACAGGATCATTTCCAAACTGTTGAGTGAGTTTTCAGCTGATTTATTTCCTATCTTTGTTATTGTGCAAGACATTCTCTAGTTTGTGGTACATAAATGTAAAAGAAAAAAAAATGTAACTGTTGCAACTTCTGACACAGCTAGCAAATTTGTGTTTGATGTTGGAGGTTTCTGTGATGTTTGGATTTTTCACCCTGTTGGTCCCCCACGGCAGTGACAGAGATGGCTAAGAATGAGAATTAGGGAAGTGTGCCATGTTCTGTTGAAGACTGTGAACAGAGGGATTAAAGGAGCAGCTTTGCAGAGAGAGTCAACATCCAGCATTGTATTGCACTAGTCCAGTAATTATTGAAGTTATAATTGAAGTTGTCTTTTGACCTCTAAAACCAGCTGCACTCTCAGGGAGCCACTGCGCACACTGTTTTTCTGGTCTGTTTGTGTACAGTACTCTCATAGTACCATCAGCAATTTATTTATCAAACTGTTATTCTCCCGTTTTGCCCCACTAGTTGCCGGACGATTATACCAGTTGGTTGCCTGTCCATTCAATACTTTGATCAATAGTTCAAGGCATCTTGGTTAGGATATCTTGACAACAAGTGTTCAGTTTGGAAAAAAAGAAAGAAAGAAAAAATGTAGTGTACAAGTTTTGCAATGAGTGCAATTGTCTATTTTTTTTTTTTTGCTCCACCCTCAGGTTGTCTACTTTACACACATAAAATGTTGTTATGTAGCTTGCAAACTTTGACTAATATTTGCTGGCTACATTCATACTCCCACAGGAGGGAACCCGGGTGATTGTAAGGAACCCGGTGGCCTTTCCTCCAGCACCACTGTCAGGGCAAATTGCACATTTTGGCTGCACTATTGACAACACATTTGTATAGGCTCAGCAAGTATGTTGTAGTTGTTGTCTATGCAAGACTATTTGATATATTTGAAAGAAAACAAAGAATATCATTTAGTCCTGATAAGATAATTGTAGTATGGGCACATTAGATGGTTTTTAGAGCCAGAAATTCAAAACACATTCTCCATCACATCCTTTAAAACTAAACATCCACTAGTTGCACAGTTTGTTTATGTAGATCTTTTCTTTATTCAAAATAGATGCTCCTGCCTGTGTGATGGCAGATGGTGTACTATTAGAGGGAAACTTCTTAAGATACACCAGCTAATTTGATTTACTGTGAATCTTCCCTCAGAAGAAATTGAAGTAAAAGTGCCCTGCAGAGAGGCCTCATTAAGGAGGCATGTTTAAGAGTAAATCTGAGAAGAAAAGAAAGAAAAGAAGAAAAGACAAATTCTGTTGATTAAACTTTCCACCCCTAGTTCAGGCCATGTGTTGTTCTACTCCCAAACATTTGCCAAATGTAATAATGAAATGTAGCAATGGGATGCATTGTACAGCTCTATTTTTTCAAAGCTCTATTTCTATTGAGGTGAATAGTGCTCTGACATAGTCTCAACCAAAAAATAAATATTATAAGCCTCAGAAAGCTTACAGATATTGCAGGGCTATGGGGTTGGAATGCATTACGCTGTTGTGTTGGTATTCATCTGGAATACTAAACTACCTGCTATACCGAAATGTTTGGCCTTTGCTAAGCCGCGTATCTAACTGCAGATATTTCCAAATGGTGTGGCGTGTTATGCTGCTCACAAGACATCAGCATTTCCAAGAATTTCCACTGCAGGTGTAAATCCTGTCAGGAGTCACATAAGGTGATTTGTTTATATAGATCTTGGAATTCAGCCAAACTCCTGAAGATTGGTGAAGGTGGTGATCCAATTTGGAGGTCCGAGCTACTTTTCTCCAGACCCATTGTGTTAGGAAATATAATGGGATGGATTTGTAAATCTGGGGATAATCTAAGTGCGATGCGTATAGCAGGATGGAGGCTGCACGGGGAGATTTAAAGGTTAAGTAAGAAAGCAGTCAGCTCAGTGCAGACCTCTGCCAAGACCTTATAATCCTCACTGCTTTCATAGGCAGTATTGCACTATGTAGATGATTGAGGAGTTATATGAAGGTGACCAAACTTCTACTTGATGGAGGCAAAGGTTAAAGGTCGTGGGGTCGCAGTTTCTTTCTGATGAAATAAGATGGGTGCCATCTTTGGGGGCAGTAATGTACATGACAAGTTTTATGCAAGTGTTGGGAGGAAGAGTGGAGGGATTTATTTTGGGTCCGACCTCCTATGTGCACTCAAGAATTCTTCACTTGCATAACAATGTAAAAATCTATAAAGTACCAGGAAGAAATAAAAATGATGATGCTCTCCGATAGTGGGGAGAAACATTTGCTTTGAGCATGGTGTGTTAGCATGATGATATGCTAATCCTACTTAGTGTTCAGCTTGTTAGCTTGCCGACATGTAACATTCTAATGTCTTGCAGATAGCACTGTGGAGACATGACCACTAATTCAATTTACCATAGTGTGCCTCAGTGGGCCACGCCTGGTTTAAGACTTAGTTAGAGCAGTGGTCCTCTTGGGGGTTGGGTCATGAGATAATGTATAAATGGTTGTGGAAAATAAAATAATATGAAATTCTATATATTATTCAAAATATAACTTTTTAATGACAGGAGACAAGAAGTCAAAAACACCATGTACTATAGGCTCCACATTCTGTTTTTATAGATATTAACAGTCCCAGTTACCGCAGTAATGCATTTCTGTCTATTACTTTTAGGCCTAAAGCAAACATGTCGACTGTGAAGGTGCTGTTATTTCAATAAATCTAAAAACACTAGTTATTCTCCCTGTGGCAAAGCATTGGTGATATTCTGTGTGATATTACAGCAATCCCTGAACAGTCTTGGGCAGACAGGCAGGCGGGGGTGTCGCAAACACCAACCTGATCATTCTGGGGGGTCGTGACTCTAAAAGGTTGAGAACCACTGAGTTAGAGTATTAGCTGAATGTCATGTCCGGCCAAATCATCAACAAAACACCATCTATCAAACAGTGAGACGTCCAGGCCATCCATCATATGGAGCTGACTGCACTGCAACTACAGGCTACTTCAGGTCACATCTCCGCTAGTACATATACAAAAGTTAATTGGTGGGAGGTGTTGGAAACTTTTTACCTCAAGTTTTGATTAAGCTATCACTCAGTGTGAGTGTAATAAATGCAGATTTTTGACTACCTGGATTGGGCGAAGCATTTAAGCTCAAACAGCCAAAAAAAAAAGCTTCTCAAAGTTCATCCATCCAACTTTTGGAAACTAAACCTGCACTATTATTCTTCGCTAGAGAAAAGAAAGCATTTTGTGTTTGCAGTGTGGCTGAATTCACTTTGCTCTGACTGTGGTTAGAATTTTAGCACTGGTTCATGGGTTTGTTCATATCTACTGTAGTCTGACTGACTGGCAGCCTGACAGTCAAAATCTGACATTAAAATGTTAACACTAAAATACAGCTGGGGCTGATGGGAATTCAACCATTCATAATAGAGCTATTTTGTAATGGAATTATATGTAACCTGTAGCCTATGGAGCTGTTCGTGTGAATTGGTCCTCACCAAGTGCACAAAAGCGAGTGACGTCCTCTCTGGTAAAGCGCCAGAGAAATGAGCCAACGCCAGCAGGGAAGAAGACGGCTGCAAGCTAGTAAACAAGGATGTAAACAATACAGGATTTAAAATGTTCAAAACATTGGCTTTTCAAATGTTTTCTCAGAAAGGAAATGCATTGGACACACTCACTAGACTCACTGCACTAAACATGACTTTTGTTTGGTTACAGGAAAACTCCACAGGCCCTCTCGAAGTGGAAATTTTGACCTGCTGTTCGGGCAGTTCCTTGGCACATGCTCCAAAAATGGGAAGCATTTTACCTCCTCCCACCCTCGATGCAAAGGCACTGCCCAGCTTATTATCAAAACTCTTATGAATGCCAAGTGTTTACAACATGACAGACGGATCATGTGTGTTTATCCATGCAAGTAACTATGACCTGCTGAACCCAGTGATTAACAATACAGTGGTATGAGCCCAAAATAAATGGATTTTACTGTGATTTGATTGCAATAAACAGATCAAACAGATGCAGAAGTAACTACGTCATGATGAGCAAAAATATTTTATTGCAGGTTTCAAAGCTCAAATGGGGAAAGAAAGAGAAACGTTCCATGTTTAACACAGAGACTGTGAGAAGGTTCAGCATCTGTGAAAAAAAAACATGACATGACACCTATCTGAACGTCAGGGAATGCAGGGTGCAGATGGTCACATCTAATTGTGTCTGGGTTGCCTGGTGGGCTTACTCGTCTCAAGGGGAGAGAAAGATGCTGCCTTTGTCTCCTTTTTTTAAAAGGTAACCATTTTTCCACGGGAAATGAGACTCCCTCGTTCAGTCTTTAATAGTGCACCTGTGAGCTTGTACAGCTGGATGTGTGACTACAAATACCTCTCAGAGATTCCCTGCTGTCTATAAATTCTACTGAATCAGTCCAGCTTTAGGTTTTTCTTTCTCTTGATTATATTCAGTTTTTAAGATCTTGGTAACAAGTGGATCTGAAGGTAATACCTAATGTTTTATTCATCGCTTTAGATTCAGATGAATCAAAGTCTCATCAGTTCCTTTAATGCACTGGCTTCTTCCTGGATTGAACTGTTCTGACCTGTCGTTAAGACCTTGCCGCAGCCCCCACCTTCCATTCTCCATTGAGAAAGGAGAGAAAGGTAAATGCTGGGTTTATCCTTGGTCTGGAGCCCGGCTGTGCAAGGGAGCATCCAGTTCATCGCTTGGCCTTTTACAGCTTCATTGCCTACTTTACAGTAAAGCTAGGTGCAGCGAACCTTTCATGGGGCTGACATATTACCTGATTTAAAGATTCCCTGGGTGGCAGGCCACAGTAAAACCTGGATCAGTTGAGGCAATCTGAGGGTTCCTTCAAAGTGAAACTAAGTAATAAAACAGTAAAGAGACCACACTCCCCTCGTTTCCTTACTGCTTTTTGCCACTCTTCTCCAAGTTTAAATTGGCTGGATTATCAGAAAACCTTATATTTGCCCATGTCAGACTCTGCAGTAGAACAGATCTGAGAGTTTCCATGACTGATAGAATAAAGTTGGAGCCCTTTCACGCTGGCTTCATAGTAGTTGTGCTCTTATTTTAGCTTGGCTGAAATGTGCCTGATTGTTCAAAGGGAATTTGTTAAGTAACAACAGCTGCGTCATTTCAATAGTCATTTCATTCAGACTTTTAATACACACCAAGTGTTTTGGTAAGGATGTTGCTGTACGAGCATTTCCAAAATTTCAAAAAATTCAGTGTCTCTTTTGTTCACAATGTATGAAATCAAAATGTATCTGGCACTCTGCACGGAATGTACTGTGTAGAGCATAAACCACTCATTAAATCTGATCTCAGTTTTTATAAAAAAAAAAACCCAACAGGAACAGTGTGTATTCACTCTATTCAATTATGATTTCAATTAGCTCCTAAGACTCCTTACAGCTAGGATTTGTTATAAAAAGATTAGCTTATTGTATCCTGTTATTCAGAAGGACTTGAGACGCTAACAAGATGGAAATCAATGCCGTGAGAAGGATGAAAGAAATGAGTATCTGTGCACATGAAGTTGAACACTATAGACCCTAAAAGGCAAAAATCAGATTAAAGAACTCCTTTTTCAGCTTATCTGAAGGCATTAGTGTGCCCACATTATGTTAGTTTGTAAAACATACTATACACAGGTATAAAAGGTCATTGATATGTGAACCACGTTATTTTTTTTAACTGAAAGGTCCATTGTGAAACGTGTGAAATATCCAGCTGATTGTGTTGCTTGACCTTACTGACCTTTATTTAATTACCATTGTATAGCACCATTGTATAAAACGCCTACACCTTTAACCATTGTCATAGATTAAGGCTGCACATTATCATTACTAAAGCAATTGTTTAAAAGTTACACAGATTACAACAACAACAAAATTATCCCACTCATGTCTAGTCTGTTGTTTGAATGTTGTTTATTGTTTACTTTTAGCTTCCATTCATGCCGTTGTTTGAGTTGTTTCTGTGCCATGAATACACAAAAATATCAAGGGACAGAAATCTTCATATCATAATATAATCAGTTAAAAAGAAAAATGAAAACAAAGAATATAAAACATGCAAGAACGAGAGCAAAGAAGAATGGCAAATCTGCTGACTATGGAACAAGACTGAATGACTCTATACAAAAGCTAATAATTGCCATGTAGAGAGTTTATGTGCAGAAGTGTTGAGATATCTGTCTGTGAAATTTCTGTTTCAACAACAATACAGTGAAAGTTAGGAATACATTTGTGGTGGTGCAGTATTCAGAATTTCAACATCAGTCTCAGTTACTCTGGATAATCCACAGACCTCCATGGGAACAGTCTTTACTGGAACCTCTTTCTACTGAAGAAATATTCCTTATGAAAACTGTGTGCAGTGAGCTTCACTATCTGGGATACCGTGTCTGTACGCTGACTTTTCACTGCTCACAGAAACACAAATAAAATGACCTCCACTGCATCGTGATGGCAGCAGGATTCTAAGGCTGAAACCTCTGTAAACCCAGAACAAGGCTAAGTGAGGAAAAAAAACTTGTAATTCGGATGAACTAACCTTTTAAAAGTCTACAGCCCTGCATCCAAACTTCATTCTCTTTCGCCAGAGGAATACTTCACAGTATAAACTACCTGGCTACAGCAGGTCATGTCTGTATACATCTCAAATGCCCTGCAGGCAACCAACATCTAAAGGGTGGATACAACAATGATACTTGTAGAATCAATGCCAGCGTCGTTACCGTACAGACTGCCAATACGCTCAAGGCTTAAATCATTCACCTCTGATGTCTTACACAAGGTGTTGTCAGTACGTCTTCCCTGTATGACAGTTGCACACCATCAAAGCCCAACAGCAACCTGAGGTATAGTCCCAGTTGGGCTACAATGTCCTCCCAGGATGTTGAGTGAAAACAGGTATGCACACGTGCTGCAGAATCAATATGGAAGGAGATTGCTGCTGTAAGTAAGAGCATGATGAATGAGACAGGCTTGGAGGTGATTGAGCATGTCTGCTCTGATGGTGGTGCATTTAAATTGGGCTGTGCATGTAAATGTTTTCGCTTAATTGGTAGCCAGAAGAGGTTTATCACCCGAGGTGAATACAGATCTGCAACACAAGCAACTGAAAAGAAATTCAATTCAGATTTAATGAGCTGTAGGCTGGAAATCTAGGTTTACGCTCATAGGTTGAGCTGAGAGCCACTTCTCTTTGTACTGCGATGTAGAGATTTTCTTCTTTTTTTTTTAACTCCGGTGATTAATGTCCTATGTTTGACCTTATTGACTTAAAGCTCAAATGAGGAAATTGCTCTCAAGAGCAGTGCACTTTACCCTTCATTCAGACCAGCATGTCACATGTGCAGATCCGTTTCCCTGGATGGTAGATTAGTCAGACCGATTTTCCTGTGCAGAGGAAAACAGAACCCAAATTAATTTTGAAAATGCATTACACACAGCTGAGATGCGCCACAGATGGCAGTACTGTCTGTTCAGGTGGACTGGACATCAAGGTCTTTACTGCTGAGAGGGCTGCTTGATTAACGTTGTCTCGGAGACCAATCAGCATGTTAGACAGCTCCTTTATGGCTGTGACAAAGCGTAGGCAAAAATACACGACAGGAAAGAGCCACAGGGAGCTGAAGTAAAGATCTGAAAACAAAGCAGATGCCCATACTGACAGAATTATAATAAATCATCAGATAATAGTGGATGCTGTCTGTGCCAGATCTTCACACATCACAGCATGCAAACTCTGCGCAGTAAATGAGACGCACACATGTTTGACGCTGCACATGAGAAGATAAGCATGTTGTCGAGAGACCGTTTATCCATTTTAACTACAGACAATTCTTATCATACTTGGAAAAACAATTTGACTGCACATAGAAATGTGATTCATGGATATCCTCTTTTTGTTAGGAAAATCTAAATGATATCACACCGCAGTGAAGCTGAAATTATTGTAAAGCCACTGCATGGCAGCACCAACGTCAACCTCATGTACTGATAGATGACTGTAATAAAGTGCAGCTAATGTGGCATTTTTCAACCTATGTTGAGGGTCCTTCAGGTTATGAATAAAACTGAAATTTTGCATGAACGTACTTGAAATAAAAACGTTCATTTATCCTGCAAAAACAGAAGCACTGAAATCAATAGAGCCCCTGATATGTTTACTGTGTTGTACACTGGCATAAAATCAATGTAATATGGGTTTTTGGATATCCTGCTGGATGTCTTAACTTGTGCAATTGGTGGATAATCTTCTGAGATTTCCTTTGGGTTTTTTTTAGAGCAGCTGTACAGTTTCTTTTGAGTGGTTCAGTTACAGGGCTTTCCACGCCATCGGAGCAACTGTGTGATTACTGCAAGCTCTTCTGAGGCTCCATGTAGCCTGCTAGACTGCTGGAGCTAATCTCAGTTTAGCATTTTCACACAAAAGCGGTCTTTGTGGTTACTCAAACAATGGAAGACCACTAGAAGCCTCAGATCAGGCCGTCACGAAAACAATGACATGCGGCCCCCAGTTTCAATCTTTCTGAAATGGCAGTTTGTGCATGTAAGCCGCAGATCAAGTGGTCTCCCACTGGACTGCCCCTGAGGCCTTGATCCTCTGGCAGGAACACTGACATGTTTATGAGTCACTTTGCACAGACAGCAGTGACAGCTGTATATCTACATACATTTTGGCATAAACATCTTATACAGAAGTATCAGCAATTGGGAAAATAAAGAAAAGCGAGGTAAGATGAGACCAACTTTGAGATAGGACCTAATTAATAATAAATGGACAATGCATGCATGCATAGAGGTGATGTTAAATGATAATGCATCTTCAGTCAGACTAAACTCTACAGGCAATGGCTTGATCACTTCACCTATTTTCTCTCCACATGTTGAAACAGGCAAAAAGACTATGAAGACGAGACGACATCTCCTTGCAGCACTGGAAAACTGTGCAGCAAGTTTGCAGCTCTAGCATAATGTTATAACATGCTTAGCATTTCCACTGGGCCCTGTTGAAATCCACACTTGGTTTATCATTCATGCTGTGCATACTAATGAACCCTGTGCTAACAGACAAATCCTGTCCTCACCAGCTATTTATAACTTTTCCCAGGATCACAAATAAAAGCTGAGAAATTCATAGAAAACTAAAGCAACAGCATGCAAAGAGATTTTGTTATACTTTGACTGTCTAGAGAAAAAAAAATCATAAGAATAACATTAAAAATGTAGTAATTCAGTGAGCATATAACAAAGAACATTCTGTACATTTGCTCAAGTGTTAGGAATGTACCATCAACCTTCAGTGTGCGGTGACTGAATCTGGCAAGGGAATTTTTTACATTACCCTCTCTGTCTCAGTCTTCATGTTGCTCTACTCTTGACTGTCTAATGAATGCAGAAGCAGATCTGTCTGTCTGCCTGAATAGTCCCTTCGTCTGTAAAAATACATTACCATCTCAAGATCTTTCAAGATTTAACAATATCAAAATGCTACATACAGTATATAACTTATTACTAAATGCAGGCTTAACCATGAAAATGTGTAACTACATTATCTGCTGCTGAATAGCAGAACACATGCACAATATTAATGATTAAGACAGCATTCATGAGTGCATGTTAAGATGGATGAGTGTATGTTAAACAGATGAGCTTGTGTTAAGATAAATGAGCGCATGTTAAGATGGATGCAGTTTTAGAATAAAACTGAAATTTGGTTGTTATTGTTTCCAGCAGAGCCGCTGTCAGAGCAAATATGGTGCATCATACTGTAAATTGAAGCATGAGACATTTCATTGTTTCATCTGTTGAAAGTAACTCATACCATGATGTCCAGAAGGGGTAAATAATAATTTAAAATCACATAACTTGATTGTTTTGTATCATTCAGCTGTGTCACATCCCTCTCCGGGCAGCCTGTTTGGAATCTGCAGCTGTTTACGACGAATCCACAGAGGGATTTGTCACACCTGAGCATCAAAATAACAGATCTCCCCTCCCTCCTACAATACTTCACATTTAATAGCAAGAGATGTTTGGTAATGCTGCCCATCCAGTCACTTGACACGTGCAAGCTAAGGGTATAATCTCCTTTCAAGTAAAGGATAAAAACAGACACACGGCTTGAAAGTGAGGTATTGATGGTGTGTTGGTCTGTGCACAGCATGTAAACAGCAACATGTTGAACACTGAAGTTATATCAATCTTTCTGCATTGTCCAATTGTTTTGCATCTTTTGTCCTGATGTGCTCATGAAGCCTGACACCCTAACAACAGCCGACTGGGTGAGCTCATGCAACCTTTCAGATTAGCATAAATCTTTAAAGGGGGAGCTGTCACTCAATTGGTTTGACTGGCATTACTGGCGATGTGAGGCAAACGAAAAGTGGCTAGATAAGCCTTTTGTCTTTGTCTGTTAAATGCCTTGACCTTGGATTATTGAGCTTCTGTCAACTGCAGTCTCTACTCCTTGTTGCTTATTTACCAGCTTTGTGCTTGTGTAAGGACATTCTGGTGAAGAGAGGGATGATAGTTCTGAAGCCGCCTTTGCCGACACTCAAGACAGTCATTAGTTCTGACCTCACCTGGCCCTCGGACGTAGGCTTGGAGACATCTTTTGCAATGTTCCGCATAATGTTGGAGTGGAAAATAATAACTTGACATTTGTGAGCAGCAGCTGCTGCAAAGTGAGGGCTGTGATGACAAATGTGAGAATACGGTTTTGTTTGTCCATTTTGGGAAAATGATTTGGACAACATTGAGAAATGGCTGGGTCCAAATGTCACTTGGTGCCTGGTTTACTAAAGTTATGCCTGCTTGGATAACAAACTGATTTAATTAATGTACCAAAACACAATGTGGTTATAAATTCAGGGGTTGTTACAGCTGCCTGTTTATCTCTAGGGCATTGTGAAAGCTCTTAATTTCCAGATATTAAACAGTGGATTGACTTAATGTTATAAATGGTGCCATATGAAATTACAGTTATCAAATGATAATGGATAGGCTAATTTCATAACATATTGAATCTGCTGTTACAGCAATCTATTGTTTGGAATTATATTATTTTTTATGCTTTTTTGGGCGATATTGTGAGACTTTCTGTTGTGTTATGAATTTTGTATCAGTTAATTGAGTGTGTTTCTTATATATTCAATGTGTCTCTTCGTCAGTCCTGAGTGAGGTCAGCATCTCTTGGATTTAATCCTACAGGAATGTGCTATAGACATAGATTACAATGACTTGGATAGCCATTGGTATCCATCCTTAGTTCATTTTAGTGCCTTGGGAAGCTGAATTTCTACTTTACCACCACTTTGTCCTTGTCAGCCTCAGCACGATGTTACAGAGACATAAACAGACACATCACAACCTTCTTACAGTGGAAGACATCAATCACTGAGCAAAGAAAAGACTCCAATCAGCTACTTGTTCTGGTGTGACCAGTATGGTGCCTGTATGTAGGTTAAGGTAGATATTGTCCATGATAGAAGTTTTCAGATGCCAGCACAACACTGTGATAATATTCTTATTATGTGTTGAGGTTGAAGTCATTTCAACTACTTCATGTCAGTTTGGGTGGTTTATTCTACAGCAATGCATCATATTCTGTAAGAGCATATATGTTTGTGTTTGTTTGTCGCTGTACCGTTTGAACCAAGCATCACTACAAAATCAGCTTTTCACAAGCTCAGAAGAACAGCCTGTTTCCAGCTTTGTGACGACGCATTTTCCAGCTAATCCAGGAGGATTTAAAAAGTTTACAGTGTTAAAAGTAGAAGAATCGTCTCAGACCACAACTTCATTTTATCAGAAAGCAAGTACAATATTTATGCCTCTGAGGAAGAGAAGTCTGAAGTTAAAATGGAAATAGGTTCTACTCATGTAAAGTACCTCAAATTTTTACTTGAGTAAATGAGTTACATTCCATCACTGGATAACTCCTGATTACTTACTGAATTAGTTACTTACTGAATTAGTTACTTACTGACTTCCTGATTGAATCAGTTTTCTGACTTTGTGACTTTTCTTTATCTGTTGCACTACATTTGAGCTAATTCAGATCATCAGTGATGATGTCTATAACATAATGATCTCTGTGGAATATTGTAGGGAAATTAAACATGCCATTTATCCTGTAATTTTCATTTTTGGGTACAGTGGAAAGTTTACATTTTACATTTAGTCATTTAGCTGACGCTTTTATCCAAAGTGACTTACTGAGAAGGGAATCATATGCATTCACACACCGATGGTGCAGCCTTGGGGAGCAATTTGGGGTTCAGTATCTTGCCCAAGGACACTTCGACATGCAGATTGGAGGAGCCAGGGATCAAGCATCTGATTAGTGGATGAACTGCTCTACCTCCTGAGCCACAGCCGCCTCACATAGTATCACTTTTTTGCTGTAGATCTAAAAATAGTAAATAGTAAACATTTACGTCTTTATAATATGTTTTATTTGCATCTAACATTTTTATTTTGGGGGCTTGTTATGGGAATTACAGCCTCACTGGTGCTTTAGTGTGCCTATAGAGATCTAACTCATGTTTTGAATAGCATACATAGAAAATGTAAAGAACAAATATGGTTATTAAATCTTCTGTCTTTTCATTTTTGTTATTCATTAGTAGCTGTTGTTGTTGTTTTTGTGTTAGTAGAAATAAGCACTTGGAAAGCATAACTACTGCCATTAAATTCCTTGTTTCTGGGTCTCATTACAAAACGCCCAAAGTAGCTTGATTGAAAGGCAAAGCTGAGATGCAGCACATTGAATATGGTCTGTGAGGCATCAGTCTATTGAGCCCATCCAGGATTATGTAACTGCTGATGAGGGTGGTAGTGTTATGGATTTGTTGTCTCTCATGTGTGCCAATGCTCAGGATTTAGCCTTTATTTCTGCTCTGTGGCAGCATTTAACCTGTCAGATGATATTCTATGCACCGCACTGATGGACTGTGAAAAATCCTAAGTTAATTTAGGAGTATTATAAACATGAAAGTGTAGGCTATATTAATATCTGTGTTGAAGAGAAAACAGTCAAGACTGGTGTTGCTTTCAGCCTCTTGCTTTTAGTTGTGTGGATTCTTATTTGTAAGTATGACCCACACAAAGACTGTTTTTTCCTTTTCAATTACCTGGCTCAAAGCTATAGGGATCCCAGAGAGAGCAAACAAAGCTTTTATCAGTCAATCACAAACAGTGGAGGCATGTATTTGTGTGCCTTTTAAAATTGAAAGCTACGTAGTTATTAAGCCTTTCCTCCAAAGCACATTCCCCTGCAAGAAATACTGATCTCTTCTGAGCGAGCTTACTTCGACCCACTGAGATTTTTTTTTCAAACTTGAAATAAACTAACAACAGTTATTCCACCTCACCTCCAAAATACTTTTTGTTGGATCACTAATGGCCAAAGATTGCTTTCGTGTCAATTACTGAATGTGGCCTACAATGTGCCATTCACGTTTATATAAAAAGTCTAAAAACAAGAATCGTATACTCAAAGTTTCAGCAGCCAGCCAGCCAGCCAGCCAGTCAGTGTTACCACACATAACTGCTCACTCACTGCATGTGCTTAATTATATTGCTTGACTGAGAAACATAATACCTCATCTTTGCCTCTGGGAACAGTATCATAGTGGTGCAATTTTGAATTTCTTAAGGACTGTTTGCTTGATTTCTCTTTTAGCATGCTCTGTGGAAGTTAATCTCTTTGGCCCCTTTCTCTCTGTCAGCAGAAGAAATATATTGGATAAAGAAACTTCAGGTGACATAAAACTAATGGGCTTTAAATTTAACCATGAGAAGGGAAGATGATTGGAAAACTTTTTGAAGAATGTAAAATTATAATTCAGCGTCCCTGAGGAAGCCTCTGAAGCATTGGAGGACCTGTGTAATTCTCTCTCTGATGAAAACCCTTAATACTGATTTATCTGATCAAGAGCGTCTCAACAGCTTTCTCAGGTCTGCTTGAGGAATACTAATAAACCAGTCAAGGAAAGGCTTGTTCTGCAAAGAACTGAACAGAACTCAGGCCTTACAAACAACATCATCCGAGGTTGCTATATCTGATCACCCACAATTTCTTACTGTGACGGCCATGTTGGATCTGCAAAGATACATTTTGTGGTTGGTTTTGCTTTTTATATAAATGCACACCTGGAACATAAACTGTATTAATACAGAAATTATTAGAAAAAAACAAATTTTTCCCGCATTTTGAGGCCTCTGTTTCTCCTTCAAACTAAGAAGGAGAGGCTGAGGTGAGGGGGTTGCAATCAGCATCCATATTTCTAGATGCCAATTACACACTGGTCCTTTAAAACTAGTCTCAGAAAGTTTCAAATCTGAATTCTCACTAAAACAAAGATGAGCACAGTTTACTGCACAACTCAATCAAGTTCAGATTATTTTATTTATGTTTATGTGAAAAATTATGGACAAAATGCTGGATTGGATTCATTTTTGGAGGGAAAAAAGTTTGCCAAACTTTACCCAACTTCTTTTAATATCAAGTAATTTTGAAAAAGCTTCTCAAGCTCAGTATTTGATTAGAAAAAAAAGAAAGAAAAGCCATGGCATCATTTCAAACTGAAATGGCACTCATAAAAGATGTCTTGTCAAAAACACGGTGTCCAGAAGGAATAAGCTGCAAGAGAGGATGATCCAATTTTACATGCAATCTGTTGTTTTCTGTTAGGACTAAGATATTGACTGGATCCTTTGCTATTAAATCCCAGATGGTTCAAATGAATTGTCCAATGAATTACATCAGTTATTGCATGCGGATGGTTTTTAACCACGGTTCTTTGAAATTGTTATTTTTAAAACTAATAAACCAGCATGTTTGCTGGGTTGGACAGCAAATAAAACAGCTCAAAAGACTTGTGTGATTTCATCTCATTTTAAAAGAGTAAAGGGGTGAAAATAAGAAAACACTGTATGGTAGAGGCACATTTTCATATTTTAGTACACAAATTTCAATTTGGCTTTTTCGCTCTCTTCCAAACAGAATCATATTTTTCATGGTCAAAGGGCAGAGTGGAAATAATCTGTTTCAGTGCCATGAAGAGAAGTGAAGCACTCATTTTTCAGTGATGTATTAGATGTGAAATATTCTACTTTGAGCTAAAATGGAATCAAAGTATCTTCTGAGATTCAGAGAAAATCAAAAGCAACTCCCAGCATTTGAAGTGGTAACCTGCATCTTACATCTGGTTTTAAAATAAGAACAAAGGCTTCTCTAAAGTGTAGTAGCTCTTAAACACTAATCTCTGCCTCATAGTTTCAAATTTTTACATTTGGTGCAGTTATACAAAAACACCCTCACAGTTTGGGGTCAACACATGAAGGTGCAGAATAGTTCATTTCAACAGGGGCACGCTGAGTTGAGAGGCCTCTTTTTTGAATTTCTGCTGCTCCAAATTAAAGCCAAAGTCCCAACAAAGCACACCAACTGCTTGCTGATAGAGCAGCACTTGTAATTTATCACGTAGACTTAAATATGTGCCTGGGGTCTGGCTGGACAGGTATCACCTTATGAAGGTCATTGAGACAAAAAATAAAACTGTTTTGCTCCTGAGGACAACCCTTCTGAGCTGCACTGAGAAGATTTGTAAGTCAAAAGCTACAGATGCAGAGACACAGACGAGGCTTTCATGTGTGCTGGATTGCATTTACTCTCTTCAGCTCAACCATTTTCCAGAGGAAGTGTCCTTTGCTTGACACCAGATTCAACTCATATATGGCTGTGGCATTTCCAGCTTTAAAAAAAAAAAAAAAGAGCTTACCATACCAATTTTCACTGTGCAGTGAAAGGCAATAAATGGAATCCCTGTGGACACTCACATGCTTTAGAGATGCCTCTTTCTGTAAAGAGGAGGTAATCACGCATAACTGCTCAAACGTCATCTGGACATTGGAGTCATAAACAAGAGCCTGGCACTTGCCACTTTGGCAGATTGCACTGTCAGGAGGTAAACAACAGAAAGAATGAGGAAGGACTCATCTGATAGGAAATGTCAGAGCATGATTGGATTAAAAAAACCTTCTAAATTAGGGTCATTAATCATGAGCTGGGAAAACAGTGACAGGTCTTGTTCTCAAAAGCTCTCCTCTGGAACTAAGCTGAGTGCCACACGGAAATTGTGCAATTACCTTAATACCTGATTTAAATGAAGAGTATGCATGGCAGTGTCAATTGTTAATTGGGGAAAACAGCTCATATTATTTAGAGGTAATTGCCATCACAAGAAGTCTAGTTATCTAATCCTGTCTTTTTTACGATGCATCCGTTTGTCTTGAATGCATAATTAAAACAACACTATTGCATTAAATTAGTTTCGGTGTGATGTTGCCCTACATTGTGTAGCTAAGGCTGACACTGATTGAATGTCATGTGAAATGTTTTCCTCTGGTCAGAATTGTCATCCGCATCCCAGCCAGTAATACACATGTCAAGAGTGACATCTTAAACTCTATCATCTCTGCGCTTTCAGAGAGAAAATTGAGAGCTGTGCATTGAGCAGAAACATATATATATTTTTTGTAGTCCATCTCTGAGTTATCATCTTTCACCCAATAACCCAGTTCAGTACTGCAGAGTGCACACAGCAATTAACGAGCAGCAACAGTTACACTAATGTATCACATTTCTCTGCTCACTGTGTCGATGTAATAAACTGCACCCCTGAGGGCAGCTGCTACAGGAATGATGGCACGAGAGCTGGAATTGACGAGGGCATGTTCGGAACTAACAACCCCTCCCACCACCACCACCACCACCTCTCCCACCATGGGCAGACCAGACATCTTCCCACTGATTGTCCCGCTGTGTAATGCATTATGATATCTGAGGAAATCTGATCAGAAGTTCCCTGACTTGTGTATAAGTCTTTGCAGAGTTAATCAATGCTTATTCTGCATTGATTATAAATATCTGTAGTGAAATCCAAGCCTTCCAGTTGTGCTGCTGATTCTCCATCAGGCCAGGCCAGCGTGACTCTGTTTAATGCAGTGAGAGACTGAGAATGTGGGAAGATGTGTGTCTCATATCAATTTTTTTCCCCCACATGTATGATATGTGAAAGATGTCTCACTCACTTAGTGTGTGCAGAAACCCTGTGTGTGCTCCCAGGCAGTTTCTTCATGGTTCCTAGTTGGTCTCCATAGGTGCAGACACAAAGGAAGTCACATGGACTGCCTCTCGGTGGACTTGTGTTTGCATGACTAATATGAATGTGTGAATGCCTCTATGAGAGAGGAGTACAGGGACATGGTTTTCCATTCAGCAGCATCTTAATTAAACCAAATTTCCCTCAAAGACTCTACAGGCAGCTATTTTAGATTGCAATTAGCCATGCCTCATGCGGCTAGCCACTCGTCCACAAGGCTCTGCTGGTGTGTTGCTAGGACAATATTTTAGACAACTTTCATGCATAGTTCTTGAAAAATCAGCAAACATTCGCATCATATTTAGCCTTATTTTCAGAGAATTACCTGATCACTGAAGCACTGCTTCTCCCACGGTCATATCCCACCAAATGGATAATGCATGCAAGGACATTATCCCAGCTGCAATAACCACATATCCCCAGGCACACTGGGCTCCCTGGCCAGCTTTGTCACATACAACTTTAATATGATTTTACTAGTGACCACAATGAGGGTTACACCTCTTAATGAATCACTTTCGTCGCTCATTCAGTTTCATTAGCAGACTTGTGATTTCTTCACTGTGGATGCATATGTGTAAGGAGACAGATGCAGCCGCTGTTGCTGATTTCTCAGGAGCAGCCAGAGCTCAGTCTTTGTTCCAGCTGCACATCCTCACAGCTGTAGCTCGTTCCTGTCTTACCTAAGGCATTGTGATTATGTGCGGCACAGAGTCAGAACAAACCCATAAACGACAGAGGTGGAAAAAAATACAACCAGATAGTGATGGGTTATTTCATCAAAGAATGCAGATAATCATCAGAGCAGTGTGACCTTAAATTGTACACCTATGTACTGTAATGCATCTCCTTTGTGCTCTTCAGATCCAGTCTTTTGTTGTCTGGTCTTCAGTGAGAATCATTATATTAAAGCATCATCCCTGTGGATTGATGGCCCTGTCTTACATCTCAGGAAACTTCCTAGTTATATGCTATTTCTATGCTGGACATCAAAATTGTGAAGCAGTAGACTTGTCTCATTCAGTTATAGGAGACACAGGAAGCAGACTTTTAAAGGCCCTTTTTTCGAGGCAGGATATGCTCGTTAAAGCGCTGATAAAATATTCTTCACATGCTGCTTAAATTATTTGTACCTGATCAGATGAAGCATCCTGACATGATTTATGTATAGTTCATGAATATGGTACATTATTAACAAAAGGAAATGTATTGTTATCTGTTTAGAAAATGCTGTTAGACCATAGGCCTACTGGCTGTTGCTGTGAATATGACGCTAACACACACTAACAACTCTGCTGTAGCCACATGACACTGCCCAGGAAGGTTATCTGTCGCCAGTGATTTATCTCTCTGCTACAGCCAAAGCAGGTATCTTATTAGGAAAGGTTGCTAGTTAGTTATCAAGGAAGAAGGCTACAAGGCAAGCTTCCAGAGCTTATGGTCTGCTTTTGATAGCGAAGCATTCAATAATTAATGTAATTTCACTTGTGTGTGTGGGCTCTCGCCAGTGCTGCAACTTTCGCCTCTCCATGGAGATTGTTTTTACACTCTGCTAAAAGATAAGAGGTCTCTAACACCAAAAATAGAAAGAGTCATACAAAAGACTTACTGCCACTGGTGACAGAGCCTCTGCTTCATTTCTACCAAGACAGTCATTTTAAGTGTGACATCATTATCCCTATCCTTCTCTATTGCATGCATGTGACAAATTCCCCTGACTCCAATTAGGCTCTTGTTTAATTACTTCCATTTACCAAGGTATTAATTCAGATCCCTCTCCTCAAACCCTCTCTAATTCCAGTATGATGCATTGTCACCAATAATTTCTAGACAGTATACAGTTGACGAAAAGTAAGCCCAGTGGCAGAATTTATCCAGAATAAGATGTGGCTGAGTCACAGCTCACACGGTGTAATAATAAGATAAAAATGAAGTGTAATATAGCCAGAATAATTTCAATAATAAATGTGGGCTAAGTAATGATTATCAGAGTTAATTCTTGTGAAGAAGCCTATGAAAGAGTTCATCTGTTTGCATAGTTGAGTTTGGATGTGTCGCAGAAACCAATTTGTCACAAAAGTCTGCCAAGAATATACAGCAGCATATTTGGCACACACATTTAAAATAACTCTTAAAGGCATCATTCAAGCAGTGTGCACATGGACACCAGCATATTGATGTTGATAATGTTGTCCTGACTCAAAGCTGGCCAGAGAAATAGTAAATATAATATGTGCATATGTATATGCATATTTAACAAGAACTACTGACTGAAGACCTTGAGGAACCGAAGAATAAACTGCTGTAAGAAACAGCCATTATAGCATGAAATCTTACTAATCTTATTTGTTCTCAAAACGTTTGCATATGCAAATTTGACTGTGTTATATTGTACAATAGAACATAAAGATTAAAACATTTTATTATGAAATGATGTATTGTGTTTTTGACTTTGATCATCATCTTACCTGAGCAGTATTTATGAAGAAATGTGTCCATGTACTTTAAAGTAGCTGGCAGAGTGGCCCCTGATTATGTAATACTTTAAATTAAAACCCATGGTCAACATTAGTATAAAACACAGCAAGATGATATGAAGTCACAATAATTGGGAAAGTCATGAAAAAACTGGAATGACAGAATAAAGCTTTGACAAAAAATAGACCTCTTGGATCAGTGGGGACTCTGCACAGATTCTGCACAGGAACCTCCACACGCCTTGCAGCAAATTTAAATGTATGTGTAGGGCAAACAGTAGAATGTGGCATTTATTTGTTTATTTCTTTATTTGCTTTTCTTTATATGAAATGCACATTTGATACAGTATGTCTACCTTGAACAAAGCATGCCGACGTAGACTATAAAACCTAGTTCACAGAAACTGCTGTAAGTTATCCAAAAACGGACCAGCAGGAGTCACACGACCACTATTTTTATGATAGGTAGCCGAAAAAAAGCGGAGAAAATCAAAGCGGAAGTGAGGAACTGACTGAGCGGAGCAGGAAAAGTTTTTGGGGGGGGGACTTGGAGGCGGCTGTGTTTCATCGGAACTGCGTGATGATAAGTAAAAGCTCTTCTATGCCGAGTTGTAGTGTTTGAAAGTACTTTTGTCGTTGAGGTACAATGGGACTCCCCACTTTGGAGTTCAGTGACTCTTTCCTGGACAGTCCGGACTTCAGGGAGCGAATCAAATGCCACGAAATCGAGGTTGAGCGGACGAATAAATTCATCAAAGATCTCATCAAGGATGGGAATATGCTCATCAATGCGCTCAAGAGTAAGTAGCCCAGCGTGGCCCTTTCCACTCCTATGGGCCCAGAAATAATCTTTTCTAACTGTAACTAGGTTACCTGAACGCCACAGGCGACATGTAATTAAAGGATGCATTCATTACAGCGTGTTTAAGTCTGCTGTGTTCCTATCTGAATGGTCCCTGTTTGAACCCAAGCCACCGGGGGCTGAATAACCCTGTGCTCTGCCATAAGGAAACATTTATATTGCTGGTGGTAAGCTTTAAATCTCTTTTAAAAAACACACATAATTCATTATTCCGAGGTTGTTGTAACTCCAGGACGTTTGTTTGCCTTTTTGTCTGCCTCCCTGGCTGTGCTGCATGCATGCATGGGCTTGTCTAACAGAGCCTGGAGTAAAGAGTAAAGACTCTGAATGTTTTTCCTCTAACACCTAATCTATAAGGCCACAGCCAGACATATGCAGATCAGTGCACAGCCAGGATTTACTTGAACTAAAGTCCATTAATGAAAGATGCTTTCACCCTCAAGGGCTTTCAAGTCACCTATTAGAAGAGAGTGAAAACAAAGACTGTCTTTAATGTCTTGCATGAATGAGAGCTATATGACTGTGTGGATGAGGATGCCAGCACTTTGTCATGGGTCATTGTCCTCTCAGATTCCTAGTTCAATCTCAGATTCCTCTGTGCTGATTAAAGTGGACTTCCTGTTCCGCTGTATCCCTGTAGGGACGGGAGTTTGGTCTGTTAACGCCAGAAGTGTGTCTGTGAAATGGAGAAAGATTAGAAATATAGGCCTAATAAATATGGAAAATAGCTGGCTTGGATTATGATGGGAAGGCCGCAGCGGTGTCTTGTAGTGCACTCACTAACCCATCACTCAGCCCGATTATATTTTTTCACCCTTCACACTTCAGGTTTACTGTGAGAAAGCATCAACGTTTTCATGCTTTCACTCTTTCCATCAGCATTCCTACACACGCTGTACATGTGCTGCACGTGTCTGTTAGAGCTACAAAAACATACTTATTTTTGCATTAAAGGACCAGTTTGTATGATGTAGTGACATCTAGTGGTGTAGTTGCAGATTGCAGCCTCCTCATTTTCCCGTGACTACGAAATGTGTGAAAGGCCCTAAATAAAAACCAGTCATTAGTTTGTCTGTTCTGGGCTACTGTGGAAACACAGCGGCTCAACATGGTGGACTCAGGAGCATCTGTAGATATAAAAAAAATCTTATTTTCAGGTGATTATACACTAATGTAAACATAGTGTTGCATATTATATTCTATTTTTTGCCATATTCTGTAAATAGAGCTACTTAAATGTTAACATGCAGCACAATCATTCTGTGTATGCACATCTATGCTTTTGTGCCAGAAATATTCAGGCAAGATGGAGTATACATACCATCGGAGTGTAAGCCAAGATTTTTGTATTGTACAGGCCTATTGTGTAGTGAGCACTGTGCTGAGTTGAGATAAAACAAAGCCACTGTGCAAGTTAAAAAAAAAAAAAGTTAGAAACAAATGAATGTTATGTCCTTAAAAATTCAAGTTTTTGTGATGATCAACTTTCCGTTTATCGTTTTAAAAAATGGGACATGATGTGCATAAAAGGACTACAGAGTAATATAAAGTTACTTTGTTTCAGGCACCCAGGTTAACCAAAGGGGCTTTCAACAGCTCGATGTGCAGCAGCTTTTGTGAGATGCTGCACATTATTGACACTGTTTCAGCTCCATGTTTCTATAGGTTTCTATTTGACGTCAACAAAACCAGCAAGGACCACTTAACATTTGAATCATCATGGCTTACTACTGTATTTGAAAGAATCTACTATAGCTGAGGGTCAGCAGAAGGCCAAACCTATTTCAAACCTTTTTTGCAGGAAAACTGTTCTGTCAGTGGCAGGGCACTTCAGGTGGACAGGAATTCCCCACTGAATGGTTTATTCATGGCAGTCAGGATACTCAGTGACAGGATGTCAAAGGTCCATGCGGCAAACAAAACCTTAATGCTGCAGGTTGTACAATGCAGTACGCGAAGGGAGACTTTGATTTGCTTTGATTGGTCTGTAAATGCAGGAAAACTGCAAAGCCAAGCCCCGATTGGATGTCCCAGATCTCTTAAAAAATGAACTTCAATTTGAGGAATTGAAATCATCTGTTGATGAAACTCAATATGTGAACTATTCCAGTAAACATCCCAACAGTTTAACCACAATTCAACCAGCTATAGGAGGGTATTCAGGGTTATGTTTGTCCTTTCTTTGTACTAATGAGTGAAATAGTCCTTTAACTGGAAAGCCCAGTTGCAGTCAGGGGAGGAGTGAGAGCGAAGAGACGGAAGTAAATTATTGATGGTCTTTAACTTAGGACGCCGTAGAGGTTTATGACCCTTTATGACCCACCATCAGTGGTGACATTACTGGAAGACCTTTAATGGAGCACTTTTTTAGTAATCATCTCATGTTTCAAAATTGAGTAGTATACCATAATTCACCAGCTTTCACATGTGCTGTCTGCATGACTGAGGCCCATTGAGCCAAGGTTGACTCTCATGTTAATACATTACCTGTGAAAGAGTTACTGAAACTGCTTTGAGCACCGTTTCTAATATGTGTGTAGCTACAGTACTTTATGTGTATATGTGGATGGGAGTGCAAATGTTTCTTTGTTTCTTAGTTACTTCTTTGGAAGTTTAACAACGTTTGTGTAATAAGGTGATGTGATTAACCTTTGCAAGGTAAAGGAAGGTAGCATCTAACTTGGCTTCATGGATAAAATCAGGGCTGTGGCTTTTAACGAACCCATTAATGTAAACATGTGTATTAACGTATTGTGGTCTAAATTTTCCACTACATTTAGTTATTTGTTGGTATGGATGATTTGTTCCAGGTGCAGGTAACATCTCTGTACAGATGCCTTAAATAGCTTTGTCTTACTACTATCTGACTGTTCACACCTGGTGTAAATAACAACTGCTGACTTTTATTAATCCGTCCACTTGACTGCAGTAATTGAATACACTAAAAGCACTAATTATCCCTCTGAGAGTAGGGTGGAAGAAACCACAGACACGAGGCATATAATAATGCATTTTAGACATGCTAGGTAAGTTTGTATACAAAGCTCTTGGGCCTGTAGCCAGGCGTCATACCTGAAATCTGTCTGGTTCACTCATGTTCATTCACAAGAGAATGTGCAGAATGTAGGATGCCTGAAATCTTGGCTAGTTGTCTTTCATTTATTTGAAGTTTTAGGGCAAATGATGCAAATGTGGAAGTGCCTTCAGTGAGAAGTTGGCTGTTCTCTTTCTTGTCGAGAATTAAACGTGGAACAGCATAACCATTCTCATGTCTATACAATAAATATGAAGTTACAGCAAGCAGCTGCTTAGCTTAGCTTAGCTTAGCACAAAGACTGGAAGCCAGGAAAAACACTGTACAATGGTAACAAAATCCATCTAGCAGTATCTCTAAAATTCATTCATCTTTGATATCTCATTTGTTAAGTCTAAATATGTCAAGTTGCAGTGCTACAGGGGGTTATGTGTGGGACTGTTTTCTTGGCCAGGCTCATTAACTTCCTGAACTCTCTGCCTGGCAACCTCACAGTGATAACAACACTCCAAGACGTGAGTGGACGAGAAATGGTCCGGCACATAACCCCCACATAAAAGTCTGTGTGGTTTTTACACTTGGGTTTTTGTACTGATTAAATAAACAAGAGAAAAACGTGTTAATTTGGGAGCTTCAGAGGTTGTGGTAGGCTGATTTTGTTGCAATATACAGTACACTGAGCTCAGATGACAAGCTGCTGGTTGTGGCTTCATATCATAATAATCACATTTAACTATCTACAAGAAAGTAAACATTTCCCAAAATAAGGATCCACTGTTTTTAGATTAAGGCTTTCACAAGAATTCATTTTTGTCATACTATTAGGAGATTCATGGTTTGTGTTAGCAGATAATCTGATAGTGTTGCTGTTGCCATGGAAAATTCTTATTTCTGATTGGAAGCAGGTTTTGTTAAAATAGTGTAACAGCACATGATGAATCTGCTTTGTGCTACAAACCCGCTGCAGGTGGTGAAACAGACATAACTGTAGAATATAGATGACAATTTGAACACACAAGATACAAAATAACAGACATGGCAGTGGAGTCATTATATCCTGTACCACGTCAGTTATTTTTGTATATCATAACATCTCATTGGTTTTCATCAGAGCACCATGGGGGTGCCACTGCTGTCATGTACTGTTTGTCCTTGTACTGTGGATTGACAGGCCAGCTTCCTATAATAAAATCAGAGACCTTTTTATTCACTAGATGTTTTTTCAACCACCACTCTCTAATTTTACACTGAACTCATGGCATATAGTAGCTTGTGTTTGAGCTTCTGGTCTGAGAGTGGCTACAATACAGCGATTCAGAGAACATCCTTTCAGCGGGCCACGGGTGATGTGCCATCCATATTTTCTACAGACAGCTTTAAACTGTAGCAAAAAAAGTATTTTAAAAGCTGTTCCAGGTGGCCACAAATTGTGTGGTATATTACATTCTTGCTATAGAACATATACCATATCGATCACAGTGATATATGTGAATGAAACGCATGATAAAGGTCCATAGCTGTTCTCAGTGCTGCAGTGCGGGAATCCTCAGAGAGCTGCTCAGACTCGGGCAGCCTTTGGGACATGGCTTGTGTCCTTCTCTCATAATTTGTACAAATGTGCAACAATGGGCTGACTGCTTGTTCCTGCACGCACTTCAGGACCACCAGATATCTGCAGTTTATGCCTGGAAATATTTCTCATATTTAAAGTGCATTTAAAAGTTCAGTTATTCTTAAAACCTGTCCATAAGAATGTTGTTGTTTTTTTTAGAAGATTCATGAATCCGAGAATAAATACATGAAGATTAGCTGTGTCTATAAGACAGCCCATTATTATGTTAGCTGACTGTGTGTCTCTGCCGCCACCACCACGCCTGTTCACCAGCTACAGAGTGATGCTTCCTCCCTGGGATACATGCAGTAATGAATAGCTGACACGCATGGCTGTTGTTATTATAAAAATTACAGTATTTAGCAAGTCTGTAAACAGCATCTTTACTTGTTCTGACTGTGCCTGCATAATTCTGAGGTCTTTATACAACTTAATATATCTATAATTAGGGACATTTTTATTAAATGGAGACATACTTTTTTTTGTTAAAAGTGATGTCACAAAATCTTCCAGCTTTGGGAACTCCAAGTATTTGTTTGTCTGAGGACAGATGATGCTCCCAAGGCTCAGCCACAGGAAATGTCCTGTAAACATGCTTGTATAACCATCCCCCATCCTCCCTCAGATAGCATTTGGCCGGACATCATTCTGCTTCAGTGTGTGTGTGTGTGTGTGTGTGTGTGTGTGTGTGTGTGTGTGTGTGTGTGTTAGACTGTGACTGTAACTATTGCAGGATTATACCATTTATAATGTATTACTGCTGCTTTAACTACTTTGATGAATTTGAACTCATGTAATGAAAATGAAATACAGGAGTACATTATGTGACTTGTTTAGCAATAAAGCTGGGCGAAACTGTAAGCGCAGCTCACTGCGAGGGACTCTGTGTTTTTGTGGACAGATTTTGATAAAAGGATTAGACATTGTATTCCTAAAAGCTGTTTCTCCTCAGACTGTGCAGGGAAATGTGTTAGACTCCAGATTGAGGTCTGTTCTGAAGTACTCTGTTGCTCCACTGTCAGTCAAAGTGATTGTCACACTGAGCACACCACTCTCGTGCTTTCAGCCGCATGGCTTTGCACACTGATGCTTTTGTTGCTTCTCCAGACTGAATATGATAAGGTGATATATTTGTGTTTCTCCTCCACAACATTAATAATTCACTCATTCTCTATGACTAGACATGTTTATTGTTTATTGTCTTTTTTCTCATTGTAGATGAAATGCTGTGTTTTCCAGGCTCAGTGTTATTAGAGGATGATGAAAGCAAAGTCTATTAAGAAGTGCTGTATCTCCAAAAATGCAGTTTTAGTATATTAACATGAAATTACTGACTTAGTCAGATTATTTTGCAATAATTTAGCTTTGGCAAACACATGATTTGTTACCTGCTCATGCAGACTTGGCTGGCAAACATCATTAGTGTGGTATACATTCTTGTGATGGACCCAAAGGTTGTGTGATAAAAGATGGATTCTCATGACGCTTTAGCCTACGCAGATGCTAAACTAAGACTTTGGATGGCACATTAGACAGTCTCCAGCGCGTAGCCCCACAGGTTGCCAAGTTTTGTCAGAAAGTGTTTGGACAATGGGGGGTTTTAAATTAGTTTTGCACACCTCTTAGAAGCGTGTTCTCGGCTAATTGTAGGCTATTTGCCGCGATAAGAACAAGAAGGCCTGTTTTGTAATATCTTATTTGTCAATGCCAACTATTACAACAAATTCTGCTTATTTTTTCTGACTGCTTTGATTTTCAGAGGCGAGTTCATCTTTGTCAGAACTTGTGTCAGACATATTGTCTGTGTGTCTTGTGAAAGAAAACCTCTCAGCTCAGTCTAAAGGCTGCAGACTTGGTGATAAATGGTGGGGGCTGGCTTGGCTCGCTTTTTTTTTTCGTTCCGGCAGAATTGCAGGGCTAATAACTCTGATTTTTTTTTTTTTCAGAGCTTCAGAATAGGTTGTAGCATTGCATCAGCCTCATATCAAAGAACCTGGGTCAGTATCTTTCATCTCTTCAATTATTTTCAACAATTTAGACAGGGTTAGGTGAGTGTAAAAAGTCTCTGCCTGCCATATTCTGACCATCAGTTACCACTGCATTGTTAGATTTGTTGATATAATTAACTAGCCAACATTCAGCACACATGTTGTGTTTTTTTCCATCAATATAACGTATTTGGCTCGACATTACCAAAGCAGGCTATCCTGCTCTTGCTTTCTTAATCTTTAACATGATGTTACAAAAACCTAAACAAAAGAAGTGGAGTGAAAAGTGTTTAATGGCATCACCAACAGCCATTTTAATTGTGAAGTATACTGTACATGTGCTGTATCACTGCACTCCAGAGACCGTGTTCTGTAGTCTCTTCTGTTCATGTTTTATTCAGCCGTATTAAGACCTCCCTGTCACTTTAGAATTAGTTTGCAGGTTGACCAACTGCCACTTAAAGTCGCTGCCTGCTTCTACAGCAACGAGCGTGGAGTTGTGAGATAGGGCTTTGTTTCAGGCAGCGGTTGGCGGTGGGAAATGTTCGGTATGCTCTGGGAGTGTGAGCGCCTGTCTGGTTGGCTCATATCGCACAGCTATTCTCCTTCCCCTGCTGGGCGACTGACAGGCGAACGTAATAGTAAGCAGGTGGAAGAGGCCTTACCTGAAGGGCCACTCCCTCGTTACAATCCCTCCAAATGGAATCAAAGTGGCACAATGCACCCTACTGTTGCATCAAAGTGATCTCCCTGTCTCTCGTTAAGCGGGGCGCATAGAAGCGTTCCCCTTTGAAGACCTTTTCATCTGAAATCGGCTGCGTCTCGCTGACAAGATAAAGTGGCTGCGGTGTTTCTCACTACGATGTTGATGTACAGGCAGACTGTGTACTGCCTGTACCATAGAAGCATTGTTGCAGCATGCTGTTGTTTTTGTTTGTTTCCCTCAGTAAAAGACGTATAGTACATTCTGGGGATGTGCCTTGTGTTATATTTAGTGTAAAGTATTATATTAACCAGAAAATACCGCAAGTGCATTCAGAGTCATTTCAGTGGAAGTGTAAATATGTCGCTATTTAGCAAAAGCTGAAGATGAATTCTTTACTGTGCAAATTGTAGCTTTTAATGGAACACATTTATGCCCATGACTTGAGGTTTAAAAGCTTTTCCGCTCTAATTTGTGCTAAAGCACTTTATTAAAACCCCTAAGAGTATTCAGAGGAGTGGAATCACAACAAGGATGCTGCTTAGCAATTAGTGTTGTGATGAGTATGTCAGTCACATAACACACTGCTGCTGTGCACTGATGTTCTAGCATGCCTCAACATGTGCTAGTCAACATTTTAAAAATGAATGTTTTCACTTTTAAACACATTTACACATATTTAATTTTACTACCAGATTTCTATTTACCGGATATAATCATTATTTTTAATTTCATTTTATTCAATAATGATTTCAGGTATCAAAAAATGTATTTCTGATATTTAAACAAGCTATTTTGAATATGTTGCATATTCATTTTGGATATGTACTCACTGACGATCTCTGCAGGGACATTTTGGCCAGTGAAAAATTTTAACTTTTTTGGTATCTACTGATATCTGTTATTAGTAGCCTGACAAATATGAGCTTCACTAGTTAGAACTGCATTTCCGATATAAATGGAAATTACATTCTTATTAGGTCAATTTCCAAGCCTACATATTAATTATTTCATTTTGACTTGTCAAAACTGAATCCCGTCTGTATAATGTAAGAACAATATCCTCTATCTGCAACGACAACAGCAACATTGCTGCAAATAAAAAATTAAATGATGGATCAATAATTGATATTTTGAGTTGTAGATAATTAATTCAAATGACAGCTAGTCAAAATTACATTACTGATATGCCAACTTTTTTACACATCAAAATTGAATTATGTCTGTAATTAAGTTTAAATAGGTATGAGATGACAGGTTGTAATTAAGTTACAGATATCTATAATGAACATTTCCACTAGAAATTAATTGTCACATTTGTTTAAGAAATGAATTGTAGATATTTTATAGTCCAAAAGTTTTTCAGTTCACAACTTTTTAATGTAGGTTGGAATGCCTTGTTGTCCCATTATATTTAAACATGAATCAATTAATAGACAAACGCTGCTAATTAGAATTCAACTTAGTGTAAGCTCTGGAGTGCTTTTCTGAGAATATTTAATATTTGACTTCCGGCTGGACAAAAACTTGTTTGTTTAGGTTTTTGTTCGATAGTGTTATATGATATTAGCTGTACTGACATTAATGTAATACTGTTGCATTTGTATATGTTATACCACATTTGATAACACATAGAAAGTTGATGGTGCAGTAAAGCATCAGTATAATTTTTGCTGATCGAGCCAAATATCATAAAATATGAGTAGCTGGGAAATGAAAGAAAAATCTTGATATGTTGCCTGTATGACAGACATGATGTTCCTCATAATGACATGGTTTGTTGAAGTCATCACACCACAACTGTGAAAATCTGAATTGCAAAATTTACGCATGTCCTTAAATTATAACTCATGTCCTAATAGTTGCTGAAGCAAGCGTGCACTTAACTATTTGCAAGAGAACCGCAGACTTTCCCGCAGTGTTGTCTGAGTTTGGTCAGGGATTGTCAGCAGAAGGAATTCAGTAGTATGTGGTTGCCCTGGAGACGGGATAAAGGGCATACCCAGGGGGGCTCTGCTGTGTGGTGACTGACAAACATAGTACTCTCACACCTCACACGCTAGCCACTAACTGGTATGGGTGCTCTGTCTACTCAGGTCTTGGCCCAGGTGGTCAAAGCTCTACTCTTTTAATTTAAAGCCTGCACAGGAGGGTGGAACTATTGTTCTTTCTGTGACGTCTTTGTGCACGCATGCTGGATGAAGAATCATCAGGTCACATACGGTGAAAACTGCATGCAGGGAAAGATAAAACGTTTGCTCAGTGTAATAAAATTAGAGAGCACAAATTTGAGGCGGAGGCATAAATACTGTATTAATGAGTCACCATTTCAAAAACAGGTCGTTCTTTCTCCCTTTTCTTTTTCAGTGTTACACTTCATGTGATAAATAACATCTCCAGATTCAAACCTTATCAAAGTTATGCTGCTTCCCTTTTATTACTCCCCTGAACAGCACAGCTCTTTTTCCACCACGCACACACTCAAAGTGATATGCACCAAATTCCTGCTCCTGTCAGAGGAGATGCAGAGGAGTAAGATGAAATATCTTGGGAACCATGAAGTCTCTACTTCCTCTCCACGAAAGGTGCCTCTTTCGTTCTGTCTCTTCTTGCTTATTTTCTCCCTCTCTTCTAGAATGGAAACTAATCTGGCCTGCTGCTGTATGTCCCTGTACAGCACCGTTATCACCTTTGAGGTGTTACTTACCCCAGGCATTGTGTCACCTGTAATGACACAAAAAACCGCTGGAGTAATTAGTGAAGCTTTTAAAGTATTTGTGCTGTCATTTAGTTTATTTAAGTTAATATTGTTACAGCTCAGTGAAACTACACTGTTTTATTGCCAAACCAAACTGACCTGAAATAAAAGTGTATATGATACATTACTTAATTAATAAGTTGACAAACAAAACTTAAATTCACTGCACTTAGACATGTTGGTATATATCCAGTAAGCATTGGCATTGTTGTGCATACATACTATATATGTACCAATTATAATAGTACTATATCAGCAATGCTGTGATGTATCTTACGTGTGATTTTTCACATGTTGTTTTAATTTTGTCCTGCATTGTGTTACTTGTTAATCGTGCCGCTGCACGATTGCACCCCTGGGACGAATGAAGTGATTTGAACTGAACTCAAACTGATGGAAGGCCTGTGAAAGCAGAGCGTTTGTGTTTGCATTGTAAAAGTTTTAAGTGTACAACCTGGAATGTGTGTGCACTGATTATACCTTTACTTCTTGCCAAGGGTTTAAAATTTAATCCGTTCATTTATCTTCCTTTATACTGATTCTCTTTCCATTTATCTTTGCTACTCTATCTTGTGATCACTTAAAGTGAGTTGGTTTCTTTTCTAATGAGCAGAGGGCCAAAATCATTAGTGGTGAATCCCAAACCTCGTAAATAATGCATATAAATAGAAAATAAAGACAAAATTGTTGTGCCAGGTCTCCCATGAGAATTACCCTAATTAAAATATGGTAAATATTTATTCACGCATATGTTAACTTGAGGTAAAGCGGCACAGGATGTTAGGAGCGAACGTAATCATCGAGGCAACCCATTTCCTTAAGTTCTGCTTGTGTCAAACTGAAATCATACACTGTACTTACACTCTTAATTGTGGAGAGTGGGAGTGGAGATGCAGAAATAAGTAAGTCTGTAGGCAATCAGCTTTTCTGCTGAGGACACGGCAACGACTGGATGTTTGCTGGATAGCATAAAGTTATGAAACTGTTACTGTAGCAAAAATAACTTATCGCTGTATATTTAAGAGGCACACAGAAAATGTTGCTCACTAAATGTTGTGCACAGTTCAATAAAAAAGAAATCAGTTCTGTCGCTTCACCTGTAATTAACCAACGTGTACATAACTCTTTTTGCGGTCTTCCTATGAAGCATAAATTAAAGCGAGCAGCATGCATAGGTGGATGCAGCTGCAGAGAATGAGCATTGAGCTCGGCCGCTGTGTTAGTCCTGACATATATTACAGAGGGCATTAACGGCTCATCATCAGTTCCCTTGCTTCTCCAAATGAGGTGAGTGAGTAACTAGCTAAAGCTTGTTGTGTTAATAAATACTGTCCCACTTAGGGATGCAGCGATTAACGAATTATTCTATTAACCTCTGTTTAAAACAGCGCAGTTTTGTAACCGTAAAGGCTCAGGTAGAGATTGTTTCTGTCACTTGCAATCAATGAAATAGCAGGCAGTTAAAACATGGGCTTTCAGTGCAGCAAAGCAGGAAAAGAGCATTGCACCATTTATACTTTCAACACTCACCAAAACAGCTTGTATTCCCCTCAAGGGCATACCACCTGCAGAAGAGCAGGTCCTTCGTTTCCTTCTTTCATTTTTAATAAAACAGCAAAAAAAAAAAAAAAAATCATCCGAACAAAAAATGTTCATGTGATTTGATACATCTGTGTTGTGAAATAAATTAATCCATCATAATCATGAAACGAGGATTTTTCCTTAAACTATAATCATAAAATCTCGATCTATAATCGTCGTGTCGTCCCACTTCTGCCCCAGCAGCTGCTGTCACAACCACATCTCCCATGAGCCCTCAGCTCAGAGGTGCTTCCAAATGAGAGCTGTAGCTGGGAAATGGTAATGATATTTTTCCTCAATATCGGATACCATTTATTCCCAAATGTTAAATGTTGTACAATACATCAATAATAATAATACAGTATTAATAATAAAAGGTGTAATAAAGGTAAATAGTGTAAAAATTGGAAAACAAATGTTTCAATCAGGAACTTTCTGAGTAAAGAATAAATAAACTAATTATAAGACTAATTGATCGACTACAGGTTTAGATATTTCAGTTGAAACATCACTGAATACTGAATGCTGTTATTTAAATATTATTCAAATAAAGCAAAGCAGATGATCATGATGGTTTTGGTATGTTTTACGTGCACATATTTCCTTGTTTTTTGTTGTTTTTTTTTTCTTTGCTGAAACAGTGCGTTCACTTGATGGCTACAGAGTTTGTGTTTTAGAGGATGGTGCCTGTCTGAATGTCAGAGCTAAAAGATCATCTGTTATTGATGCTCCTGTGAGAACACCCGACAACAACTGTAGCTGGGTATTGATCTCAAATCAGCAGCTTTAGAATCAAGGCAGGAATGATGGGACCGCATCACTAACACAGTACATCTAGTGGAAAAGTTCCACTCAGTGGCGCTCAGGGCAGCCAAGCAACATTTCCAAGTGGTCAGACACACTCAGTCTGTATAGTGCAGATGTCTTTAAGAGCCTTTCAATCTACGGTCTAGCAGAGTAATTTGTTCCTACAGATACCTAAAATACGCTGAAATACAATATAACAATGCTTGCTGTGATGTAAAGAAAAGACACTCACTGACAAATGTCACATGATTCTTTTGTATCAGGCTCTCCAAGCAATTTATGCTCCTGTGGAGATGAGAGCATTGATTTTTGTGGGCTTTTAAGGCCAGTTTGTACCTGGTAGATAAACTTGTAGTGGTACAGAAGAAGCTGTATGTCCCTTATGAGCCGTCAAACATTGCATCCAAAATACAAGATTCTATTAAAAATGGCAAACTTTAATGTTATAAAGTAATAAAGCTTTAAACTCTCAGTCATTATTAATATCATAGTTGATATTATAGTTGAAATAATCAACTAAAAATCCATTCAAGTCAAGTCATATTTTATTCATACAGCCTAAAATCACAAATTCCAAATTGCTTCAGGGGGCTTTACTCGTATAGCGTGCAACACCCTCTGTCCTCAGACCCTCGATTCGACTGAGGAAAAACTCCCTGAAAAACCTTTTAACGGGGAAAAGATGGTAGAAACCTCAAGAAGAGCCACAGAGGAGGCTTCCCTCTGCCAGGATGGACAACATTTAAATTTAATTTCTTTGGAAAAAATGTGATCTTTGGTTCAGTACTACCAATAACATGACTGCTTTCATTTGGCAGAATGTCCCCTTTTGATACTTTTCCTACTGTTTTTGCTGTAGTAAATGCAGTTATTCATGGGATCCCACTTAAGGGCATATGCAGTATGAAAAGAATGTGTCATATCCAAATCCATTCAGAAGTAATTATTGCAAGCAAGTTACTGCAGTTTGGATTTTGACTTGCAACTTCAACCTCCATTGTCTTCAATCACATGATATTTACTTTATATTATGTGCATTTTCTATTTTCCAGACAGATTCTGTAAAGTTCACAGTTTTTTAAAGTTAAGACATGACTGCTGGTGAGAGAAGACAGAAGGAAAGAAGAAATTAGTGAGTCACTGTCAACAATGGATATGAGAAAATGTGTACATTTCAAACTGTGTGGGCTGACAGCTAAAATGTCAGAGTATTTTAAAATCTCTATCTTGTTTTACTTTTAATTATAAATTCAGCTGAATTATGAAACGTTAAAAGCCTCCATTACATGCAAAAGCTTCATCCCACTCTTTAAAGTACTTGTAAACATAGGTTACCTTCACCTCAGCAAGAATATACTCGCAGTGCTAACACAGCAGACCCACACACTAACCTTTATATAACTGGGGTATGAAACAAATTGAAATCAGTTGCATAATAAAAATAAAATAAAATCACAAGTGATTCATGCACTGGGCCAGCTATTTGCAGGTCAGCGTTGCAGTTAGCCCCTCACATTAAAATGCAGCTTAATTGCTTTCCATCCCAACACGTTCACATTTTCGTTTGAGTCTGACTGAAATCAGACCCTCTCATCACCAGTGTTTGATTTTTTTTTTTTAGCATGCAGATAATTAGATATGTATACTGAATATTGTATGGGTGTATGTTTTCATGCATTTATGAGTCACTACTCAATGTTTTATTGGAGTAGTGTTTATTTTGGTCTTCTTGTACCCTAGTTGTTAGAACACATTTCCTATTCATAACCTAAAATCCACAGAATACATAAAAATTCATGCCATGATATACGTACATATGTTCAATAATTAGAAATGGGGCCTGAAAATTAGTTGTTCAGCAGTAATGCGTTGATGTTGCCTAATTGGGGAGTTTAAGTTTTTGTTTCTCCACATAAACTTGTGAAAAATGTAACATTACAACTCAGTTATATAAAAAGATAAAAGCACAAAAATATATTTTATATATTTATTGGATCACGTAACATTTTTAAGCTGAGAGAAGAGGTAAAAACTGGTAAGTGCAGGGCACGGTAAGGTGTCTGACATTTATGGGCCCATTTTGTTGTTTGTTGTTTTGTTTTGTTTTTTATTCTGTGGATTATAGTGAAGTGGAGTGGGAAGGTTTTTATTGGGTGGGCAGGGTTCAGGAAATGAAAACCTAGTTGTTTTTTTGTGTTTTGGTGTTTTATTTCCATAGACCCTTTTTAGGTGAGAGGCTGTTAAAGCAACTCTAATTCTCAAATGGACACGTAACACTGATTGACTCATCACTACAAACACTGGGCAATTGCTTTTTGCCAATTCTGGCTCATTGCTGATAAGGCTGATAAGTAAAGGTACGAGACCACATAAAAACTTTGAACGTTGAATATATTCAGTAGCTTGAATCGATTCTGATTTTGGATTTTGAGTCATATTGGGATCAATTCAGTAACTATGGTGCAGTGATTTGTTCCTAATTGCCACATTGAAGCTTTGTGAATAAGCCTGGACTGATTTCAACCTTTAACAGGCTCATGAGTACTGTAGGGCTGAACAAATGTGAAATGTATGTCACACACTGCTATAGCATAGTCGTGTAGTATTGTTAGAGTATAGTTCTATTTAAAGGACCAGTGTGTAGGATTTAGTAGCTTACTGATTGCGACCCCCTTCGTCACCCTCCTTCCAAGCGTAAAGGAGAAACTTCTTTAAGCATGTAACATGCGAGGCCCTCTCTAGAGCCAGATTTTACTCCATTTAGATGTACTGTAGAAACATGGTGGTTCAACATTGCAGACAGTGGAAGATATAAAGGGCTCATTCTAAGGTAAAATACATAATCATTCTTATTTTCAGGTGATTATGCACAAATGAAAACATAATTATGCATATTATATTCCACTTCTGCCACATTCTGTAAATAGAGAATAGAGAAAAATACTTATGAGACTCAGAGATACCAAATTTTCCACTGACATCACCAGTGGATGTTTAAATAAAGGGCAGGACACGCTTTTTTTTTTTTCTTTTTTCTCAGCTGGAAAGTTGGAACGCAAAATGCTCAAACCTGTTCTCTGGAGGCTGTCAAATGTCACTCTGAAAAAAATAAGGACAGCTTTTCAGCACAACTAAACCTCTGGAATGTGGTAAACATCAGAAATTTATATCCAGCCATTTGAGAGTATCCAAAGGTGGAATTTTTCTCAGAATTTCAAGTCTGCGTGTGCACTATATCATCTCTGACAGAAAGGTTAGGCAGCTCAGCTGGGCTTAATTTTTCTGGACAGATCTGAGTATTATGATCAATGGACAAGTGATAAAGTAAATAAAGCAGATATTGCAGTCACACACAAAACTGCAATTGTATGAATGTCACTGGGCATGGAATTGGACAGTCAGCAGATCATAAAAGTGCATCCTTTAGCTCTTCTGCTCTGAGAAGTTGTCAAGCAGTACTCTTCTTAAGTTCCAGTATTTTGTTTCTGTTGCAACTATAACAAATAGCAAACCTAACACTAAACCTACCGGGGTCATGTGTTTATGTATTCTGGAAGTACTGCAGTATCCACAGAGGAAGACATGATCCACATCCACGTCTACGCTGGTGCATAATTTGAACTGTGACATCGTATTGAGCTTGGACTTTTTACTTTATCTTTCTAATTACCCTGCTGCCACCTTATCAATATACCTTGACATGCTGATGTAACCAAATGACTTCTGAGGCATGACCCACACAGAAGTCTCCATGTCATGTAAAAGGTTCATTGATAGCTATACTGTTTGTGTTTGCCCTCTACTGTGCTAGATTTTCTTTTCATTCATTTGTGTGATGCTCAGTCTCTCTGTTTTTGCAGATCTCTCTGCTGCTGTCCAGAAGTTCTCCCAGTCCCTGCAGGAGTTCCAGTTTGAGTGCATAGGTGACGCAGAGACAGACGATGAGGTGAACATTGGTAAGTTCAGTCTGGCCAGATCCAGGAGGGCTCATCTCCTCTCTTTGGAGACTTTCATCTTCCTTCCTCTTTGCTCATCCCAATTAGTCAGATTGTCACCTCAGTGCGAACCTTCCTGACATTTCTGTAAGGATTCTCTCGGGAGATACTCGAACACAATTGGCTGCAGCACTTACACAAATCAGAAGAGCTAATGTCCTCTGGTTGAGAACCAAGTACTCAAAATATGATATTATATTTGAGCGATTTTACATCAGTAAAAAGTTGTTAAAGCAAAATGGAAAACCTGTTTTCAGACTGAATTAAGCATACCCTGCAAAATCTTGGAATGGGATTTAGCTTTGAGCATAGATCTTAAAGTTGTCTGAGATGCATGTATAATTAATGCTATTGATTTGCTTATGATGTTTCCCCTGTATCTTTTTAAGCCTATAAGAGATCAAAGGGACTAATTGTGATCAGTGTCAGAGATTAATGGAGGTGCAAACCTCCAAGCCTCCAACAGGAATATGAAAGCAGCTGTGCAGTGGGCCTCTCTGGCTCTAATGGGCAGGACTCCCAGTCTGGCCTCTTCTTTCTCTTCTTTTTTCTTTTTTTTCACTGCTCATTATCCCCAGCTTGAGTCCGTCGCTCTGTAGAGCTGGAGACTACTGAATTACTGTCCATCTGTGAGGGCTAGACTGGATATCGACCTCCTCTACATGAGGCTGTAATGTTCATCTGAATGCGTAATGAACAGTCATTCTTCCCTTTTTTTCCTCCTAAAGCTGCAGCTTCTCGATGATAGGCAGGGGTGCAGGACACCAATTATGCTTATTGGAAAATCCACATCGAATTCAAGCCCCATTAGAATCAAGCATGCTTTGATTTGAGGCAATACACCCTTTTCCTGGACTTCAATCAAGAAAGGTGTTGATCGCAGATTGAACAATGGATATTTTAGCTGCCCACCTGTTATGTAGCTGGACCTGCTGTGTATTTACTGTGCAAATCGCTGGCACAATAAAAGCCAGCGGTTTGGCCATGCCTGTGGCTCAGATGACAGAGCAGCAGGCACCTGTTTTGAAACATTTTATTGACTGTGTAATACAGACAATGGTAAACTCACTTGGGAGGCTTTTAATCAAGACCACCGGGGATACAACATTGGCACAAATAACAGTGAAATTGAAAATTGAAATAATTTAACACGACATAATCAGATATGAAATTCCTTGCATCACCAACACTCAATCTTAGCCTCTTAATGGGACTAAATGTGTTATTTTGTGATTGAGCATGACTCTTAGTGTTCAGTATCTTCTTAAAGAGAAGTGATTTCATCGTTTTCTATACCAGCGTTCACTCACCGTCTCAGATAGAAACGGCCATGATTACTATTCGAGAAAAAAATGAAACGCCCTGTTGAAATCAATCTAGTCATCAATGAAACTGGGCTTTCTGATTGACATAGCTAGACCCTTGCGTGAATGCCAGCCACAGTCTTGATGCAGTATTGGTATGGTTCACTTTGATGCTCCCAACTTCCCCACATAACATCAGGATCCTGTATGTGCTGCCAGACGGGTTCACCTGACCTTTTATTGATTTCACTCTATGACTTCCTGCAGTGACATTCACATTCCACGCCAGTTATCTAGGAATCAATGGGGCCAAAAGATTGATGTGGCTATAGAAATTTAAATTTTTAGAAAAGTTACATGCCCTTCTCTCAGAAGGTCAATCCTTTAGTCTCTGAGAGCCGTTCGGAGCCTTCCAAGGTAGAACAACTCAGATGCGGTCCATATCTTGAACAAAACATTAAATATCGTGCAGAAAGGCAACGTTTAAGCCCATAACCAGCCCAGAAATCTAAATCATCTTATAGCGTGCAGAAAAAATACATATGTGCAGTAAATGCCTTTCTTTATTTTCACATAAGCTCATCTTCCCTTTTCCTTTCCTTCCTCTCTTGAGGTAGTAAATTTTATTCCATCCACTGATTCATTAGGTCTATTGCCTTCTCTCCATTTACCAGTGAATGATATGCAAGCTGTAACCTCACTTTGACTCCCATTTCCTTTCTTTAGAGTCTAATCTTGTCCCATCAACGACTCCAGCTGTGCCCTTTACCCCCTGAGAGGTTTGCGCTGTTGATAAAGGAGCTAGTGGCGTTAATAGGAGGCCAGCCAGCCTGCCTGCAGGATCACTGGCACAAAATCATTGCTCCATGGTCTTTAAAAGCTTTGGTGTGTAAATGGACCAAAGTGTCTAAGATGATGCATGGGTCCCCATGCCAGGCTGTTGTGGCTGATAATGATGTTACTGTGTTGGCAAGCAGTGCAGCTAGACCGCTGCTAAATGGCTGGACACAGGGTGACACAGGGGCTGACCAACAGAGGCCACACTGTATCTGGCTTTCTATTTAATGAAGCTGTGAAGCTATCAAGGCACAATTCTCTCGCAGATAAGATTCAATGTATTATTTGCCGAATTTATCTGGCCCTGCAGAATATAATATAACCCAGTGAAGTAAAGCCCAGATGGTGTGAACATATCTCACACCACCACATCAGTCTCTCGTACACGTGACAGCATATTGTGAAGCCTAGCAGGGAAAGAAAATAAAGGGAAGCAATCAGTGGGCTCCATTCAATTGAAGTATTGTTTTTTACTGCTAGTCTTGGTTTTAAATTGGACAGCTGCATGATTTTATTAGGGTTTAAAACGTGCAGCACTGAAAGCACTGAAGCTGCAGTGCAAATAAACATTTTAGCGCCGTGCTACACTGCTTGTGGGGGGCCAGGAACATCTGATGTTTAACGACTGAGCCACTGTGTTAAGAGATCCTTTTTTTTGATCTGAATAGAACGACACAGTGGATCACTACGTATTTTCAAAATTGTGAACATATTGTGCATCATCATATCATGCATTGATGTATAAGTATTTCACCTTTAATATGGCACGGTAGGAATGATGTTTCTTTGTCTTTCAGCCCAGTCATTCAAAGAGTTCTCCCAGCTGTTGAACACTGTTGAAGAGGAAAGGAGACGCCTGGTAAGAACTTCATTTTTTAATAGACGATTTTGTAAACATATAAAACAAAAAAAAGAGGAAGCCTGCCTGGCTTTAGCACACAAAAAAATGTTATTGATTTGGATGGTACAGAGTAGAGACGTTTTCAGCGTTAGGACCCGTGGATTCTGCCACTTTGTCTGTACGCCAGTCAGTCACTTTCTTCTGCTGTAAAACAAAAAAAGTTGGTGCTCTATTGAAAAACAATGAGGATGGATTGACCTCAATATTCCTCAAAGTGTGTCAAAGTCACAGCAGTTGGAAGTGAAAGAGAAAACCAGGTTCAGAATACAGGACATCAGAACATGCAATGCCCGTACTACTACTACTACTACTATCAATATAATCATAAACCTTTGTATTTATTTTCTTGCATACTTGTTTTAGATTTGAAAGTTTCAAAAAAATACTTTTGCATTTAATTTCTTTTTTACGTGTTTTGACTTTTTGTCTTTCCAGCTTCATAGTTCCCTCCTCGTCTTTCTTTCATCACTGTGTTGCTCCGTTTGTGCAGTAAAACCTCGGCCTGCACTAAGGATTTGTTAAAAGAGACATTTTCGAGGGTGGCACTGAGAGGTGCCTCGAGGCAGGACTTACTTTAGTCCACATACTCCGGCTGTGCATCTGATTTACAAAGTCTGATATGTAAATGAGATCAGCTGCAGGTTTGCAGTCATAGGTTTGTAACTACCTGAGACATTTTCATTAAGACGCCGTTCTCCATGAAGGAGCAGACTACAAACTTTTAACAGACACTTTTCTCAGTCTAAGGAGGCTGAGTGTTTGAAACCAGGAAGATTTATTTTGGAACAACACTTTAAATGGAGAGCACAGATGGTCCTTTCAGGATAAACACAAACACGTTTAAGGTATTTCTAAGGATATTGAAATGTGGTTAAACTACTCAAGCTCTCACACAGCCTTCGTAGTTTATGGATGCACAGATATACTGTACCTCTGCATGACTATCAATTGTATTGACTAGTAGTAGGTTCTAAAACACAGGAGCGTCCCATAGATGTTAATATAAAGGCTCAAATTTATGTGAGTCAATGTGAGCATTTTCCTCCTGACATTCAAAGTGCAGCTAAATTTTATGATGGAAAGAGTTGCCCTTTGAAGATGTGGGTCACCTCTGTGCAGGCCATGTAGCTTTATGGAATCTTGTGTCATCCTAATGAATTTGACAACCATAAAGGCACTGTTCATAAAGTCATATCGCCTGTAGAGAGTGTTTTTTTGTTTTTCTGAAGCTCTGATCCTTGTAAATGGTATTAATAATATAATAATTGCCGTAAATGATGCAGAGCCTGTAACATCAGTGTCAGCCTGGTCAAGTAATATATGGCTAATTTAGCAGAGACTCAGAGCTTGATAATATTTTCTCCAGGAAGGAAATAACATTTCTGTTTTATTCAATTAGTCATTGTATGATTACTTCATCCTTTTTTGTGATCCCTGAACAACACTGCAATCATCTTCTTTTGTGTCTTTAGTATTTGAAATTCATGATTAGTCAGTTTGCGTGCATACAGCTTCATTTGCAACAAACTTCCAATCCTGGTCTTTGTGTGTTTAGCCTGCAGCATGAAATACAGCAAACAAACTAAATAACCTGATGGATATGAAGCATCAGGATCGCATTAAAAGGCTCCTGGAGGATTTCTTAAAAAGTAGTTTGCAGCATAAAATATTATATTGTTGGAAACAAATGTATTTTGGATGCACTGAGCATACAAGTAAATACCTGAGAATTTGTTTTTATGTGATGCTGTTGAACTCACTCATTGTAAATTGAGACAAATGATTTACTAAAAATTTGTTTGGGACTGTGTTTGTGTGAGACATTGATGTCTCAGTTCTGCTTATCCAGTTTTCTCTTAATTTCTATCACAAGACAGTGCTGTCGCTGCTACTGCTTGAATCACATGCTAGGCGGCGAAATATTTTTAATTAAAGACACATACGTGACAGTTTAGGTTTGGATTCACAAAGGTTTTCATTATGCCGCTGGTGTCTAATATAGTAGCAAAGGAATGTGGAGTTCTGTCAGAATGTGGATAACAACACATTTATCAGATTACAACACATTTATCAGATCGCCCTGGATACAAAAACAGGGTGTGACATCCTCGCCAGTAAACACAGTGTGACACAGGCCTGGTCGGCTCTCACTGTCCCTGGTGCCTAGGATCTGGCATACGGTTGCGCCTCTGTCTTTGTGGTGTAGTGGTGGTCGTTTGATGGCTGTCAAGGATGATCAGGGGAAGATGTGGGCACACTGACTTACACACTAAAACGGCCTTTATGTATTTGAGTGCTTGGCACTTGGCTCTTTGGATGAGAAATGTGGATGGCACAAAGAGGGAACGCTGCTTTGTAGCTTGATGTATTTACAGCGTTTGCATGCACAAATGATAGAAATACAGGACGATAAATTCATATTAATGCAGATGTTTGCAGGGGTTTTTTTAAGGGTGCAAAGAAAACAAATCAAGGTGACAAGCAGAGACACAGCTGAACAGGATAACAGAAATGAAATGACACTGCAGCTGAGTAGGACGAAAACCGTAAGACAACAACAGCATGTGCAAATGCAAAGTAATGGAAATAAACTTAATCAATCAAAGCAGCTATGACTGGTCACAGAGGCTATAGGTTGCAGTACTTCATTCAGTTGTGATAGATTTAATAAGTAAAAACCTATTCATATCTCACACACACACACACACACACACACACACACACACACACACACACACACACACCTCCTCCCTCATGTACTGTATCTGTCTCTACTTGCTTGAAAAGCACCCTCTTTGCATCATCTCCTTTCTCTTCACCTAGCAGTCTTCTGTCTCATCAGATCACAGGAATATGGCAGAAACATGGCTCTGATCCTTATGCTTTGAGCTGTAGGTTGATTTTGATGTTGGTGATGCAGGCAATGCTTATTCTCCTCTTGCAAGTACTTTAAATCTCTCGGGATACAAATGCCAGCAATGTAACTAATATCATATGAAGACATAGCATTTTAAAATATCCATGGTGTTAAAAACTTTTTGATACAGATTTCCAAGCAGAATTCTGAGGTGCTGCTTACTTTGAAGTGAAACTAACCTTCTTTTTTTTCTTTGCTGCTCCTATAAATGAACTGTAAACTTCTAATGACTCACCTCACACGGTGTACAACTGTGACTGACAATCCGTTATAAGCTGTGTAGGTACTGTGTTCATTTTGAAGCTCATTTACAGATACAGGAAGTGAAGACGTAGCTTGGTGGTTAGTGGGCAAGTTGCCAGGACCATGACTTACATCAAGCCTGTCTCTGTGTCTCAGTTTCTGTTTCCTCATTCACAGTTTTCACAACAGTGCCACTTTGGCATAAATTGATCTCTGTCATAAATAATTAAAAATGCTTTTTTTATGTCTTCTATGGGCCAAATAAACAGAGTCAGCATTGAAAACTGCATCAGTTGCCCTTATCCCACCATAGTGATTTAAACATCCGTCAAACTGAAGATCAGAAACTCTATCCAGATGTACAGCCTGGCTCATTTCACAGATTCATCACTAAAAACAAAGAAACAGTTTAGAAGAATGTGTTTGTGTTCCACTACACCACAGCTGCCAAAAACAATCTAACATGGCTAACTAGCTAAAAATCTCCCTACTATGCTCTTTAGTTCTGCGTTCTTTTTTCCTTCATATATTTTATTTCCCAGACCTGCTACTAATCTTTTCGAATTCCTCGCCGCATGTATGACGTAATGGGAATAACCTTTCTAATTACACACTGCGTACGCTATAATTTTCACATATCTCAGAACTACGATAAATCAAGTTTATCTAATAAAACCCGGTGGTGTCAGGTGTCCTTTTCTCCATCCAGAAGATGTAATGAATCCATCAAAAATTCTCCGGCAGCAATTCACGAGCGCTTGCGAATGGTCTGATAAATACTGTCAGATCTGTCTTTTAATCGTGACCGTTTTGCAGAATAAATGCGGAGGGAATACAGTAGTTCTCATTAAGTAGTCATAAACCCAAGTGAGCATATTCTAATCTGCCCCCATTAAAGTTGCACCACAGCTGCAGCAATCAAAAATTCAACCTCTTTTAAAGTGTACAGGCTGGGATAATAGCCTATTTGATCCTACCAAACATAAAATTGATATATATTTCTCCAGCTGTTACATAATTCATTGTTTTACTATGAAAGACACGTTGGTGGGCACAAATTGTTTAGGTTCCACGAGGAATAGGAGAATATGGAGCAATCTGTGGAGATGACTTTCCCTTTCATGACTTGTATTCATGTATTTGACTAACAGTGAGTCACTCCCGCGCAGCGTTCATTAGACCTGATTAAGATGCAGTCGAGCTCAGCAGTGTCACAACACCGAATAGAGAAGCGACAAAGTAACTTTTGGGTCTACTTTTATTTTCATTCTTTACTGTTTGACATTTATTTTGAAAGTGAATAGTAGAGTTAGTTCTACAGTGAAGTTCAGATTTTTACCTGCTTTGTATGCTGATTTCTGACAGCTGTATCCGTGTAGCTTATTACAGCAGGCAGTGTATCTCATATTGAGCTACAAAGATGGAAAATCAGGGATGACAGAATACAAACAACAATGCAGAGATGAGGTATGTGTGCGTTGTTAGGGATAGAGGTGCCAAACACCCATATTCAGCTATCTCTCACTGGCTATTTGGTTATAAACAGACAAAAAGCTTATTTTTCAAAGCACTTTGCACAGAACACCTTTTATTTCACTAACTGTCACATGAGACAGCACAAAGAGGAAATTCCTTAAATGTTTTCCAGATCAGTGCTGTGGTGGTGTGTGAGCATCTGGTTGGGTGAGAAAAGCAGAAAAGCACTGATGACCAGAAGGTTTCATTCTGGCCTTTGTGTAAAATGAAAACAGTTGGTCTGCAGAAGTCAATTAGCACATCTCAGACCAACACATGTTCACCAAATGTATGCAATTCTTCTAAACAAGGGAAGAACACTATCCTCAAAACATGAAATATTGTGCATTATACCAGTTGAGACTTAACTGTCTGCTATACTTAAACCACAATAGCTGCCAGATGGTGCTTCTATTTGTAAGGTTTGTTAGTGCTATTAGATTACGGCAGACAGATGCGGCAGTCATAGCCACGCATTGGTAAAGAGAAACTTGTCACACTCACACTGAGTGGGTGTAAACTTTCAGTAGCAGATCCTGACATAAAAAAACAGATCCCCCATCCCCCTTGCTCCCATTTCACATCTGGACTGAATCTGTGTACTAAAAATAGAAGGGCACACAGACTGATAAGAGTCACTGAAGCCCAGACATTTCAAAGCAGATGAAGAGGAAACCTGTATGTCTCAAATCGAGCGCTCCGTCCATTGTGGAATGTTAACTAGCGTACTGTATGTCAAAGGTACGTCTGCTGCATGGGATAGATTCATACCAGTAGCCCCATTTCTGCAGGCCTTGTCAAGCTTGAAGCGTTTTATTGTCTGTTGGCTTGGCGGGTGGCCAGGCCTGAAATCTTTTTGCTTGTGCACTTTGTGATTGGCTTACCAACTACCCAAGTGTGTTATTCCACGGAAAGATTTCACAAATACTATCTTTTTAAAAAAGATTCCCGGTATAATTCCCCTGCTGATAACCCTTTCAGCTGCATAAAAAGAGTGAAAGTGGTTCAAGTTCTGCATGGGTTGAGAAGGTTCAGCACTGCTGAGCGTGGATGGCATTTAGGAGTGGAAGGGCAGTGCCCTGATGTTGTGGCTTTTGGAGTGGTGATCATAACCCCCTGGGAGCGAGTCTTTTATGGCTGCAGTGGAAAACAGATTGGGTTTTCCTGTTATTGTTATTTTTTTATTGAAAGGTGGCAAAAAAAATCAGGTGACGCTTTTTTACATTACAGCTCGAATAATAGAATAAACCTGACTGTAAAATAATTACACTAAATTTATTTTGATGAATGTGTCATGTGCTTAAAAATAAAACTGTGTTCAATTTAAAAAAAAATAACTAAATGAACATGTGAAAATGTAAATATTCATGAAAATATTTTTTTCAAATAAAATAAAATTGTCAGAAATCTCATTTATAGTGTCAGCTTATAGGTATTTCTGAATGGTGTGCCTTTTCCTCCCTCTGCTGCTCTTTTAATGCGATCTTGTGTTATTGTTGACAGTGAAAGTTACCGATTATCCAGGCTGTGTTAAAGTATTTTCACACAAATAAAACCTCAGCTAGTCCTTATTGCACTTTGAATGATTTGTAACCATGAGCAGCACTATCTAACCTCCCTCACTCTACCGCTCCCTACCATAAACCCATTTTATCTTTTTTTAGGGGAGTATAGGGGATGTTTAGGGGGAGATTGCAGGTTAACAGTATACCACAGAGAAATGGTATAGATCAACTGAAAGCTGGAAAACTGAAGATAATTTAAGATGCAGTGTGCCTTTCTAGTCATAAATATATAATAAACATTGTTTTGCCACCTCTTTGAATATTGTATGTACGGGCTTCAGACATTATATTGAAGTATATGATGGTATGTCCATCCTCTGTTAAGTTGTAGCAGCCATTTTAGGGTTGATACTGTACCATTTGTTACTCTAACATTGGTCCAAAATGGTCCAAATTTCCACATCAAGGCACAGAAACTCTGAAGAAAAAAATCATACTGTCATTTGATATCAGAAACTTTCTGTAAGATTTGAGAGATCATTTTATACAGTGAGGCTGAGTTTCAAAAAATGCTCTCACTACAATGAAATGTCTAATATGGAGACAAATAACACAAATAAATAGAATTGGGACTCGTGTCAGCATTCCAGTCATACCCAATTCATTCAATTCCAATACTGTTTGAGCACCCCGGCATGCAGAACTATTCAAATACATTACACAAACTGCAGCATAGGAAAAAAAAGTGGGAAGACTCGTGGACACCTATTTTAATTCAGGTATCTTGAGGTGAGAGTTTAAGGGACCCTTTTGAAAATGAGACTTTTTCCATCACTAAAATTTAGCTGAACTTTGGAGCATCACTTAGCCTCACTCCTGACAAGCTTGACATGGTTGGTACTAATTTTAGATGCCTCATTTCTTCTAGTTTCATACATATAGCTTCACAGCTTTAAACCGACCCCACTCCACCCTCTGAAAGACAGTAATGTCAGTTGAGGACATTTGCTTGAATTGCTCAATTATTCTAGCCACATGTGACACAGTGAAAATAGGCAAACATCTGGCCAGGCATCTTCTGTTCTCCTTTTCCTGCTCCACCATGAGATGAACAACAACAGTCCCTGATTTTCTGCACAGCGCTGCATTTATTTCCCATGTTGAGAGTTTTCCTTTGGTTTACATTTTCTTCAACAGCCTTTAAACATGTACAATTGCACGTAATTTGTCTATGCCACAGAACTGAAACCAAATGGTATAAAGTGTGTCTCTGTCTGGCATGAGGCATGCCGCTGCTGTTTTCTCAGGATTTAACAGTACAGTAACTCCGCTCTGTGGGTAACTTGTGTTCTGGCCTGTGAACTGAGGAATGTCCCGTTGACCCTGAAACAACAGTGAAATAAAGGCACTCATTGTTCTTAGCAACATCCATGGTGGCTTGTTTAATGAAAGTCTGAAAGTATTTGGAACGGACAGTATCAAACCTTTGTGCTCTTCACCCGCAGATAAAATGAGCCTCAGTTAGCCTGGGCCAAGATATAGCTGTGTGTATCATTATTCACCTCAGTCCGATGTTTGTATACTGAGAGTCACAATATTAAAGTTAACCAGAGACTGCTCTGTTTTCTCCACAGACAGTACAGATAAGGAATACTATATATAAACCATGATTTTTTCTTTTGTGGTCTACAATATATAAATAAATGTAACTTTTACACAAAGAGAACAGATGTTTTTGTTACATGTGATGAGTTTCAGCTTACATATAGTTTGTTCTGTCAATTTAGGCCTTGGGTTTCTTTCAGTAGCAGCTCAGTGAAGCGTAAAGAAGATGGTTTTATCTGTTTATCCTACCTCAGTGTATAACAATCTACTTCCGGTATAACTCTTATTTTATTTTCATGCAACAAACAATTTGTTAAAAAAAAGACAAGCACCTCAGGCAAAGGAACAAAACACCTTCCATCCTGCAGATTTTCTGGCAAACCCAAGTTATTTTAACAAAGTAAGCAACACAGACTTCTCCAGATATCGCGTGTTGGCTGAGACAGACCTGTAAACCAAACCTTGATGGAGCTGATGAATGTGACAGATTTAAGCCTGTTCATGCTGCACTGCAGACTGACTCCTTTTCTTCTTCTTCTCGCTGTTCTCACCCTTTATGCTTTCTGCTTGTTATGTCATTTCAGTAAAGCAGGGTCACAGATTCCTCTGATGGAAAGCATTTTTCTTCTGATGTAAACCATCAGTCTGGAGACAGCAGTTTCTTGGGAAGTGTGGAAAGCAAAGAAGGCATTTAGACAGTCACCAAAAGAGCTGTTTGCTGACATAATGTATTTCCTGTCACTCGTCTTCGCTAAGGAGGGACGGGATCCCACAGAGCCCAGGCGTGCTGGAATGCCTCTCCTAGGCGAGAATTTTTATGTTCCGATATATCAGCCTGAAGGTTCACCAGCCATACATTAATTAATACATGAAATATGGTGCTTAAATATCTATGTTACTTCAGCAGACAAATTATCTCGCTCACTCAGGGTTCTCAGTAAACTCGGCCTGCCAGCTTTACTAACTTACTGACAGCTAGCTACATTTTTTAGGATCCAATTGAATTTTTTATGATGACAGTTGGGTTGGTGTTGTAAATGTTTAGTTTCAGTGCACTGGGAGTGCAGTGCGGGGACAGCTGTACTTTTGCAAAGGCTCTCTAAACATAATCTGGCCTACTCACATGACTGACTGACAGCAAAGCATCCCGTTTTGACACACGGGTATCACGAGTAAATAATACTATTTTTAAGTTGCTGTCATTTCTCTCTGCCAACTCCATATCTAATGTGATGTGTTTCAAGTTTAACTGTGCAGAATAGCACAAGTTGAACTATTAGACAACCAAAAAATAACTTTGTATCATTGTTTACAAAATGCATAAACAGGATTACAAGCATTTTAGCCGAGGTGTTGTTTTACACGTGCTACATGTCACCAAAAAACCTGGAATTTATCACTCCCAAACTTTGTCAACTATTTTTTTATGAGTTGACAAACATAAAATGTTGATTTTCATGACTTACATTTGAAACTTTTTTGTACTTTACTTCAAATCTATGGATAAAGAAGACAGATTGTCTTTTTGTCTCCTCATTTGGCGAAAGCAGGTTAATACACGAGGATAAACACACAATGACAGCTACTCAACAACAACTTCAAACTCTGGTATCAGCAAACATTACTATATATCAGAGGCAACCAAACTGTACTTAAAACAAACAACAGAAAATCCTCATGGGACCAGGCACACCAGCTACTGTCTCCCTTTCAGTGGCTGCCTCATATCCTTGCTTAAAAGCTTACTCTCTGATGAAATGTGGAGGGCAAATGTGTCACATCTACTCGCACACTGCTTTGTGACTCTGTCTGCAGAAGGTTTGTTTTTATTTCATAGCTCATAAAAGTTAGGGGAGATGATTTTTCAGGTTGCTGCAGGTGCCAGTGCTGCACCAGATAAAGATTTAGCTCTGCAACGAGATTGTTACCCCCTGCCATACTCACACACATGCACGCACTCAGACACACACACCTCCCTCCAAAACAATCTGAACAATCTGCAGATAGAAGTGACTGAAGCACACAGCTATTGCACTCCCTCTTTTAATAAAGGTCATCTCACACCGTCAGCATGAAATGGGACGTTTTATTCCATCATGATGATGAGGGCAATAATGTTTATTATGCATTTAACACATTAATTAGGTTGCGGGGGCTTTGCTTACACCTACTTTAATGAGTTAGGCTAATTCCTTTTGGTTGCTGCTGCTGTCATTGTGGTTATTGGTGCGAGTGTTGCTTTTATTTGATGCTGCTGGCTATCATTAGCTGTAATACGAGTCAAGACAAAGACATGCAGATGTCCGACGCGAGGAAAACACACCCATGTTATCCCACTCAGGAGCTCTACCAGCAGCACTTATTAACATTCCTCAGCTACACATGTCGACATCTCACTGCTGGATTTAACACTTTATAAATTGGCACAATGGTATATTCAAATCAGCCACGAAGACTTTAGTTGATCATTTACACATGACAGCTAAACTTAGGCGAGGACCTAACAGGAAACTGTAATCACTTTCAGGAACGAAGGCCACTTTAAGTGCATAGTTAAATCAGTGAATTAATCACCAGGAGTCCTCTTTATGGTCTTAAGGTGGGAACAGTCATAAGAATATTCCTGATTAATTTTAAACAGATGGGCAAAATTACATTACCCTTAAGTATAGTATAGTTTACAGGGTTTTTTTTTTTTTACTGTTCTGGGGTCAATAACTTGTTAAACATCAGGACATCACATGTAGAAATCCTCGATTTTTCTCTGCAGGGGTTAAATGCTGCTGTTTTGCACCTCTTGACTTCTTATCACTTCTACTTAGAAAACCTACACGCACTAAAACAAATCAATACTGGCCAGGAGCCTGCTTAATGATAGTTATTTTCATAAATATACATTGAAGTTGGATGTACATAGAAAATAATAAGATATGTTGAAATCATGATGTCCTTTTTTAATCATAACTAGGCAAATCTTCATATTTTTCTCTTGAGTAAAAAAAAATCAGTGATTTCTGACCCATTTCTGTCAGAGGCTTTTACTAAATTGTCATAGTTGGCAGATTTTAACCAGCAAGCACAGACCGATTAAACACTCACTTGTCAGAGCCCAGTTGCCTTTTTTCAGAACTCGCTTTCCTGCCTGGATCCATGTTTGCTTGGATATTGCATGTGAGTGAAATTGCTTGCAGCCAAAAAAATAAATATATATGCTGTTCCATTTGATTGTTAATGATAGTGCAACATGGTGAGGGAGCAAGCTTTTATGGCACCTCTTCAACCAGCAAAACAGGGCAGCACAAGTGTGTATGCACAATACGTGTGTTTGTGTGTGTTCTTATGCAAAGACATTAAGTTGATTTGCAGTGAAGAAGCAGGGCTTCAGGTGTATTAAGCTGGCTGATTATTGTGAGGACAAAGGTTATTTATTACCCAGTTATAGCCTTATTGTAACCAGTGAGACAGAGCAATTTAATGCCACACTGATTATAACCTATATGCATCTAACAACAAAACTTCACAAACACATCCCCTGGAGTGAATGTCACACATACAGCCTACACTATTGTATAACCACTGAAATCAGTCCAGTAGATCTGAAACACAGTATGCCTTACAGTGCAAACATTTGCAGGACAAAGAACATGGTTTTGTCCAAGAATGTATGTTTCGTGAGCCAACACAGCCAAAGAGCTCACCAAGCTTCTCTTTGAGTTATGCTTATTTGTGCACACTGTGAAAAAGACAGAATAAATTGTATGTGTTGAGAAAGATGTGGAAAAAGATCCTAAAGAAATAATAGATTTATTGAAAAGTGTCAAAGGCAAATTTCAATTAGTATACTGTGCACTATTCAATTTAGTCTGGCCTATGTGGCTTTCTGATCTGTCTCTGCAAATTAACCTCAGAGCAAGACTTTTGATCCACTTGATATTTGGACTGGCAGAAGCAAAAGGAAGGGAGATACAGCACATTGACATTCCTCCCCCTATCTGGTAATGAAATTGCTTAGCGCTATTGCATCCTTTCAAGCATCACACTGTGCTCGCTCATATGGATTTAATCCTGTTTAGAGAGGCTGTTGCTGAGGGCATTCGGCACAATGCCAGCTTAAAAGTAATCCATTGAGTTTTAAATAAGTTGGCCTGTTTCAACTATGAATATCTGAATCAGCTTATTGGGAATTAATAATCAAAACTAATCTGAAATTTCAGACATTTTAAATTCTGACATGCTGATTACAGTCTGTTTTGTCTAGATTAGATTCTGCATTGGCTTGGAGAGAATTTGTGCTAATTGCCACAGGCTTTCTGACACATTGACCAAGTGTCAATTTAAGAGTGACTGTGGTCCTGAAACATCCAAATGTTGCATACATTCTGGTTTCAGGCAACATCCTGAAAACAAGAATTATTTTTCTTCCTGCTTTCATTCAATTCTAAATATTACACCATAATTTAAAATGTGTATAGCGCTCTATATTTAATTGTCCTGTCCATTAAACTGAAAATGAAAAAACTAATGGTATTAGAAATCTCCATAAGTAATACTGCAGGCTCAATTGGACTAAAAGCCTGGGAGGCAAGGCAGTGGAAATGACATTATCTCACTGGCAGAGTAGTATAATTCTCCTTGTTGACACAGTAGATAACACGATGATTTAGACTCCAGTATGATTGGAGGATTATAACGGCTATGTTTGATGACCGCCAAATGTCCTCTACTCTCCTAATAGGGTGTCACTTGTAACCAGATTGCCTTGGTTTATCTTACAGAAGTACTCTCCTCCATATAAGTCACGTCTTTTCACTGCTTTTAAAACACATCTACTGATAGTCTGTAATACGTGTGAAGTGAATTCTGTGTACATTCCAGTTTATCACAAGCAGCTGATTATTTCAAATGTTTTTCTTCTTTTTATTCTGTGTATGTTCAGTATGCACCCTGAAACTGACGACCTTATCTAAAATTGTGTTTCTGTAGTGTGAGTAGATTGTCAGGCTCCATGCCATCAAGCCCACAGACTGCAGCTTTGTTACATTTAAAACTCACTACTGTAGGGTTGCACTTAATGGTTCATTCATTATTTTTTCCATTAGTCCAGTGATTATTTAGTGTGACCGACAGTCAATAAGTAAATCCATTAATACATTTACAAGCATGCAACAGTGAAGACATATTTCAGATATTTGGTATTTCTACTAGATGAATTATAATCGTCAGAATTAAGTAAGTACAGTTTCACTCTCTAAATGTGCAAATGATTTTTATGTAACCCTGCACCTGTCAGTGATGGCACAAAATTATCATTATAATCATGATTCATAATGTAAAATGTCAGTATACTGCTCACTATAGTGTAAACTATAAATGTTTATTATATAGAGAACAGTGATTGCAGACACAGAATAAGATAATAACGTGAACGTACGTCTGTATCTGAAGGATCTCGAGTAGCAGGATGTAATTACATTATTACAACATAGCTACAAATCTGCACTACAAGCTTACAGCAGTGCATGCTAAAGGCGATGGAAACATTGCGGGCTCAGAGAGATTGCAGCCTCTTTTGAAGTCACTCGTTCTGGTTGGCTGATGGAGCTGACAGGGTTATTTTGGGACAATGAAAATGCGCTGTGATTAATGGTTCAAAACAAAAACTCTATCCTGAGACAGTGTGTGTTCAGGGGACTGTAGCTGGGCTGCTGATAGTCCATCTGAGCCGACACCTCTAAATTAGTGCCGGTATCATAGATGTATTACAGAGCTCAGCCCTTAGTTTATCACATACACTCACCACACAGAATAACACCTTAAATCAACCAAAGAGCCATGTCATTTGTGACAGTGCCTCCCGTAGAGCGGCCCCAACAGCCTGATGTCATCTGATCTCGGTGGATGAAAGCCCATACACGGGAAATTCAGAAGCACCTTAATGGCACCTTTTTCTGAAACGCTCACTCGCAAGGATTGAGCGTAGAATGTAATTGGCACAATATATCTCTCCTTATCTATTTCTGTCTGGGACGAGAAGGAAGAGGCTCCAGGAGAGACCTTTTACACCGGCCATGACGTGGGAGAGGTCACCAATATGTGGAGACATACCTCAAACATTTAAATGCATTGCAGGCTGCAGTTGTAAAGCTCCCTCATCTGCTCTGCTGTGTCATATTTCAGCGAGGTTTGACAATACTGGTGCTTCACAGCTCACATAAAAAGTCTCCATTTTCTTCTATCTAGCCGAGCCATTGTTGAGAGCTCTATCTCCTATCTCTGCTGTACTCATTTTGGCTTCCTCAGAGTAACACATTGTTCATTGTCAGTGGCTTAAGAGATATTAATGAATATGATTGGTCTCTCCTCCACTTGTGTTTAAATTCAATGCATCTACATTTGACTTGAGCCGGATAATTCTCAGTGCTATCATTTCCTGTGTGTCATACGCTTTCCGGCACATTTATAAGGCGTTCATAAAGTTACAGTTAAGTCTTCTAACTGATTCTGACATCTGTCTGTCTCTGTATTTTCTGCATTTCTCATTTCAGATTCAGAATGCAGACGATGTGTTGATTACTCCCCTGGAAAAGTTTCGTAAGGAACAAATTGGTGCTGCGAAGGTAAGGCACCACCTCCACATGCAATTAGCTTATAAACAGCGGCGAATACTTCATTTGCTCTGACGGCATTGCCTCTCGTCCTCACCCTCTTCATCTCCCCTACAGCGTGTAAATCATTAATTAAAAGTAAGACGTGACTCTGCTAAGACTTAGCTTAATCAGACTCATAGGGGGGTATAAATAAATATGTCTGTGATATTAAAAGATATTAAGATCATTAGTTAGTCAGTTATTGTCTTTGGCAAATATGTTATTCCCAAATAGAGCTGTGGGGGTTATTTTCAAAAATAATTTGACACAAATTATATCTTACAAACTGCCTGTTAGATTTTTAAAATGCAATGTGTTAAAAATATTTAAAGACTGTTTGTCAGAGTATCACAGTCTCTCTTAAAAGATACATCTGCATGATGAATTTTGAATGCATTTATAATCTCGTTACTGTAAATTCATAGTATCTAATATATTACATCTACTATTTTTGAAATCAGATAACTGTAATGGGGTTAAATGTAATTCCTCCCTAACCTATTGGATATAGAGGATTGATATCAGTATGGGTTCTGCAGAGTGTTGCTTGAAGGCATCCTGATCCCACAGTGGATGTGTTGTTGAAGCCGGAGTTGACCGCAAAGAACAAGTGTGGGCTTGTTGCTACAAGCCATACTTTCATTCCTGGCCAACGCAAAGGCATAAAATGAAAGCACGGCAGCTTGTTTGTGGTCATTCCCTGAGTGAGATCACACATGAACAAGCTGGTAGAACTCGAGCCTTTGCACAGATCTCCCACCGAGTTTGCAAGCCCACTGCTAACTCTGCACTCCACTCTGTGAATCATTTGCACATCTTTACATAGCCCTAACCCCTTTGAGGGACATTCCAGCCTCAAAGTTAGACTCACCCATTTTGATTTATTTTGCAGGACATGACAACCACTGGTCTGCAAAAGTAGTCATTTTATTGTACTTCATTGGTGTCTTCACAATGCAGCCTGCAATGCAAAGGAACTATTGCACTTCTCAGTGCCGAGGCATGAACATCAATCACTCTCCATTTTACAGACTAATAACCATTGTCACTTCATGCCTCAACCATCACATGTATCTACTGTAATGAAATGGCACATTTTGCTGCCATCTCTTTCTCTCTCTCTCTCCCCATCATAGTGCTCAGTGTTATTGCACTGACTCTCTATGTTTATAAAATGGTTTCTTAAAAGCCACAGCCTCTGTCACTCCCACTACCTCTTCTTTCCTCCGACCACTTCCTCCTAATGGCTCTCTCCTCCTACGGCCCATCCCCCACTAAACATTAGCCCAACTAGAGTGAGATAAAAGGCAGACATCACGAGTGGCTGAGCAACTTTCCACTGTTCTGAGAATCTGGAAAGATTTGCAGGCTGTCTGACCCTTCCAGTTACTGCGCTTCATGTCTGAGAACGTCAGATGGACAAACTGGGAGCTCTTGCCTTATTTGGGTATACTGTGAGTAATCCCACTGAGGTTACGTACCAGTGTATCAGCTTCTTAGGCACAAGCACAACACTTCCGTGGTCATAACACACCAGCAGATTGACTGCAGCACTACAGGACATATTAGGCACAGTCTGCTTCACACGAGGCTGAACCAAATGTTTTGGAATAAAAACCCTCAAACTTTGCATGGCGTATAACAAATACACATTAAGAAAGCCACAAGAGTCCAAACAGTCATGTATTTTAACTGGAACACAGATTCGCCATATGTTTTGGCTGCCAAACCGAGATGTAGAACTGAAATTAGTGTTACAAATTTTTTTTCAGTTTCAGATACATTTTTGTGAGCTGAAAGTTAACTTAACAGAAATAAGGAATGAAAATCTGTCCTAGTTTCGGTATGTGTGTGTGTACTGTTTCCTGTCACTGTGTCAGCACAGTCAGCCCTTCTGTTCATCCACTGAATTGCTAACTGATCTACAACTCAGACCTTTAACACGCCTTGAACTCTCACATTGACCGGCTGTTTTTTTCCCACAAACTGAGAATTATTGGAGATAAACTGCCCAAAGCTGGCTCCACATCATTTATGTGTGTATGTGTGTGTGTGTGTGTGTGTGTGTGTGTCTGTTGGTTGTCAGATTTTTTTATTTTTTTTTAAGGTCTTGAAATTTAAACAGACCCCAGGGATACTTTCTCAAGAAATTACCAGCGGGTGCCCAAGTTGTGGGTTGCATTCCTGAAAGTTTGAAAATATTATATTGCCTTCAAGGATTGTCAACATTAAGGGCACTATAGGGGTCCTGTACTTGCTGAGTGTGAAGAATCAGTGCAAACAGACCCAGATGGGAGTCAGATGGTCACTGATAATTTGAGCTGTCCTCATCCTACAAAGGGTGCACACAGACATCAGATGATTCTTGGCTACTTGTGCTCTCCAGAGGCAGAAACGACATTAGCATTCATGCTATGAAATCCCAAAATATGCAAAACAAGACACTGTGGAGTAAAATGATCAGTTGGAGTGGCCTGGGCATATACTTGACACTAAAACCTTTCAAAATATGTACAGTATATTATTTAATTAACCTTGAGTTGTTGTGGTAAGTCGGTAGATCTTGAGCTACCTCTTTCATTTGGCTGGAAGCCTGTTCTTCTACCTAACGGTAAGAAACCTTCAAGTCTTTGACAAAATTGATCATCAGAATTGTAGTCGTCATCTATCATCTAGGCTTACCCGAATCAACTAATTTTCGTCATGTTGAAAATGATGAAAATCCGAAGTCACCTAAAAGCCCAGATTATCACAGATGGAAATGGTGTCCTGGGGATATGCAAATCCTGTTGCATAATAATCCTGCAGATGACACTCAAACTTGCAAAAAAAACAACAAAACACATAAACAATAACGTAATGCAAATGAAATGTATTTCTTTCCATTATTCTGGTGTCTGTCCCATCACGTTTCACTGCGCCTTATCCAGTAAAGCAGAAACACCATTAAAACAATCTTTCACAAAGTAATTACTTTTTCTCTTGATCACCAGAATTTTACAAGGCAGTCCTTCAGCTGTGGGCCTTACCTGTTCGAGGGTAGCAGCCATCCAACGCGACTATATCAGCCTCCTGCCTTTTGCCTCATGTATTATATTCTATATATGAACATCACACATTATTAAATTACAAGTAAATTGCCTGAAAGTATTATAATTCAGCGGTATGTATTATATTTATCATGTGTTATTTTGAAGTAATTAATGCACAGTGAAATTAAAAACAGCTCATGTCGTGTTAGCTGTTTACATCTGTTCACATAATCTTCAGTTTCTTCAGGATAACTAATCTCTCTGTTTTGTTTTTTCAGTATTCATGGCAGTTTTTAATTGAGAAATCAGATTTCTGTTTTTACGTTGTCATGCATTTTCTGAGGATATTTTTATTCTAATAATCTTTTTTCTAACTCGACAGTATCTGGTATGGACTACATTCGAACAGCTATTCCTCGGATTCATGCTGAAAGATGAACTGACATAATGGCTTGTAGTTTTATTGTATTTCCTTCCAGTGCATTCACTGCTCTCTGGAGCCGAAAGCAACACTAAACACACGGCATTTATGTTTCCAGTCATTCCCTTTCTGTAGTGAACCTCCTGTCAGTCTTCACTGTCTTTGGGTTTAATAAAGAAGAATTATTGTGAAAATGATCTTCACAAATAAACACAAGACTGACCATTAGATTGCAGACTGACCGTAACAAAACAAACTCTTAACTGACCCTCTTTAAAAATATCTGGATCAATTAGGAGATAACCTCAAAGCTGACATTAAATAACTTCCCGTTAGCTTGAACATAATTAGGGTAGTGTGAGGACAAAATGAGTCGTCCTAACAAGGAGTTCCGAAAGGTTTGGTTCAAGTTGTCTTTTCCATCCAGTTAGATGGTAAAAGCAATGTTTAGGTTCATCTTAACAGGGAGAAGCCTCAGGCATCCCTATAGGATACAGTATATATATATATATATATATATATATATATATATATATATATATATATATATATATATATATATATATATATATATAGTATATTCATACAGAGCTTGTCAAAAGACTTTTTCACGGTATAACAATAAAGAACCTTTTGAAGTCAGATCTTATGAAGATACCAACTTTTCTCCTTCTCTTCTTGCAGTCTAAAGGTTCAGTCATAGATTGTATAATAAATATTGTACTGAGCTTTTGAGTCTTCAAAGAGAAGCCAATGCAGAAGTGCATTAAAACTGCATTCTTTCTAATGGCCAGCAGGGGGGCGCTCCATTGATTTCAAAGAGAGATCTAATCATATTTAGCCTTATGAGAAGATGAACTTGCATCTCACTTGATTCATTATATCAGTAAACTGTTTCCTAATGGGCTTATGTTCTCTGTCGCTAGTTTCAAGTCTTCTTCAAAACAGCATAATCTTTATTTTGTAAATTATGATTCCATTTTGAGTAAAACGGATGACAAAGCAGGGTATGCACCTTGTGATTGACAAGTTTCTACCACGGTAGTGTGCCCTTGGGTTATTAGTGAGGCAATCCCGTGCAACACATCAAACTCAGATCCAACTGTCAAACTACGCAGCGCTGATGAAAAATGAATAAATTCTGTCTTGCTATAATCTGAATATGATCACTTGTGGTTCCAAAAAAGACCATAATGCCAAACCCGTTGTTTCAAAGCAGTAGTCCAGACTCACACTTGGGCCAGTCAGCGATTCTAATCCATTACACTTTATCAAATTCAGCATATATCTCCTCACGGTCCGTTAGCTGTCCGTTCTGCGTGTGCGCTGAAAAAAGGGTCCAGTGTTTGTACACAGCCCTGGCTCTGTAAATGGGAAACAAACAAAGTGGCTTGGACCAAGCCACACAACAGCGTTCCAGCCAATCAGTGACGGGCGTTCATATTCATGCACAGGACAGGGAGAAGAGGAGCGGAAATGGAGGGAAAGGGGCAGTGGGAATAAGCCAAAAAAACCCAAATATCAGCAATATCTTTCTCCAGAATCGCTGATTCCACCTTTAATACTTATTCTCAGACAAGATACAAAGAAAATACAGAATAAGGAAAACTGTGTCCAGTACATGCAGCATTTGTGCTTTTATTTTTATTACTTTTGATTTATGACATCATGTGTCAGAAAGAGTAGAGGCACTGATAAGCTGATTAAAGTTTATCTTTTAACCAAAGCTTTGCAGTTTGCCTCACACACACACACACACACATACGCACACTAAATATAATCTATTTAGAAGTCTGGGTATTTGTTTTTCAGCTCTTCAGAAGCAGATGTTTGTAATTATTTCGTGTTAATTGGCCGACTTCTTGCTGTCTGTGATGTCTCCTTGGGAAGTGGGATTTCAGGTAAAGAGGGAGACATTTTTTGGCTTTGCAGCAAAGCAACTGAACTCAAGCTGAAACACTGTGTTCTCTCTGCCTCCCCTGTGGAAACAAGACCAGCTCATGTGTAGTGGAGCATCAAAATAACCTGGCTATTGCTATTTAATCGCCATTCTGGACCCCTGCTCAAATTAGATTTCTCTAATGAGCTCATAGAGATAGGTTTCAGACTTCTCCCTTTCATGTCGCTGCTCAGAGAATCCATTTAAAATGAACGTGTGGTGAAATATGCTGCATGTGACGCGCTATTAGCCATTGATGTTTGTATTATTTGAGGGCGTTGGACGGGAGTGAGGAAGTGTAGACGTGTCTGATATCTGGGGTTCTTTCCTCTATATACACACAGACACATCCGACCTCCCTTGCTGCTTACATCTGTTACCATGGTGATGAGAGGCTCAGAAATGATGGCCCTGAGGCTCGTTAGGGCCGGTGTCAAAACTGGCGATGTACGGCTAGCGTCCAAATATTCCTCCTGCCGTCTTCCATGCTTGTTCTCAGCGTCCTTTCTTTAGCAAATTGAGAACACCTGACCAGAAGAGAAGCTGCATGCAGTTTTCCTCGTCAGTTTCCTCCGTGCAACATTACATTAGCAGTTAGCAAACTCACACATACTACAGCTGGCTTTAAAGCACTTTTAACAGCAACATGAGATTTGCCAGTTAGAAATTCCACTACAGAGGAATCTGCATCAGAATATTCTCTTCCTGCATCTGATTTATTCATGAGTATGAACAAAGCAATCAGATGAGAAAATCTCCCAAGTGGTAGGTTCATGTGTGTTTTGTGCACCACAGAGTGTTGGGAAGTGCTTTAGCTTTATCCATTCCCAGCCAGCTGATTACTCTGGGGCGCTGGCATTAGTTTGTGTCAGGAACTTGTGTGCTTCAGGGTATATATCTATCCACATCTATGTCCTCTGCCACCACGTGTTGGGCTTCAAAGGCTTTTGCCTGCTCCCCCCTCTCTCTGAGAGTCTTTGCAATTTAAATCACTCGTATTCCACTCTGATTGCACAAACATATCAGGGAGGAGGATGAGCGAGGAGGGTGGGACGCACTCACTACATAGGCAAACCAACAAACACCTGGTGTTCTGCTAGGATATCATTAAAGTAGCACCAGTTTATACACGTCCTGCCTGGATCAAAACAAAGCAGGACACTTTAGGTGACTTAATCAGGCTGACTCTGCCTCACAGACTCGCTGCAGCTCTGAGTCACTCCCCACTCTGTAAGTGTGAAAGAGTTAGTCCAGACGTACGGAGGAGGTTTCTTTGCAAGGAGTTTTCAGGCATGCTCACACTGGTCAGCAATGCTGGGAGGTTCCTGCTGTGACTGCAGGGCTCAGCTAAACCTAAAGCTCTTAATTTAATATGATCCCTTTCCCGTGTGTGTGTGTGTGTGTGTGTGTGTGTGTGTGTGTGTGTGTGTGTGTGTGTGTGTGTGTGTGTGTGTGTGTGTGTTGGTATTCTCCCCAGGGTTTCAGCTGTATGTGTGCTCACAAAATAATGTCACGTCAACAGTGGTCGCAATGGCCGACAGTCCCTTTTGTTCTCTGACAAAAATCCTTAAGGGAAATTTATTTCCTGTCAGCATGACATCATATTTAATCATATGTTTATTCTGCTATCCACCTGTTTACTTTCTCTTTGTTTCTAACTCATGAGCGTATAAACAATTGATTTTCTTCCGCACTCCTGAAGAGATCATTCCTGGGTCAGACATGACAGGAAAGATGGAAATAAGAAGCTACTATATGAAATTATCTATTGATTTTCGTGTAACAGTTATGTAGCAGGGTTACTGTATCTTGTGGTAAATTCCTCCAGTGTGCTTAACTGCTGTGGGGGTTGCTGAGGCAGAACACTGTTCTAGGTCATATCAGTAGCTACTAGATTAGACTTGCTAAATTTCAGGGCCATGGGAATGAAAACAAACAAGCTGGATCTGGTTACATTAGCCATTTCCTCACACTTTATTCGGTCCCTCCTCTCACCCCTTTATGAATGTTTGCATAGCGAGATGGGCATTAAGTGGGCAAAACTCAGTTTAGAGGTCAGACTTGGAGATGAGACACTTGAATGCCCTCGCACAGACAGGTTCTCTCTGCTTGGGCAGAGTTTGATTAGGGTCTGCGAAGTGAATCTTTTTTGGGTGAAATGTTCAATCTCTTAGTCCATATGCTTTATAGATGGGCATCTGGCATGAAGAGCCCATTTCCTGTTCCTTCCTCAGAGCCTTCTGGGATACTCTGTCTAAATCTTGGCACTCGTGACTGTAGAGCTTGACTTGTCTTTGCAGGTGGAGCATAACCAGGAAGGAAAATGCAAACAGCATCCAGCCAGTCTTGCCTGTGACAGTGCCAAATGCATCATGCTATTGATGATTTACAGTATTATGTATTTTGCTGTGAACTTGTCTCCTGCTGTGGCACTGTGAGAATAATAGCGTATATTTCTCAGAAGCCCTATTGATAATACACAGCCCTTATTGACCATGCCGACAGTGTCTACTTGTCATTGCATGGTCATATGCCACTTTTATGACCTGTAATAATCTAGGACCTTTAAATGACATGTGGCAAATGCCTTGTGTAAATGTAGTGAGACCTCCACCTAGTGGCAGTTCAATCATACACATCCACATCAGAAATGCATGACACACTTTGGGTAATGTTTAAGCCTTTCTTTTGTTTTGTGGACCTTTTTAGGAGGGTAAGAAGAAATTCGATAAGGAAACAGAGAAATACTACTCCCTGCTTGAGAGACACCTCAACCTGTCATCCAAAAAGAAGGAAGCATATCTCCAGGAGGTAAGAACCAAAACAAATTTCAATTTGATCCCCAACATCTCTTTGCATGCTGTTTTATGGTCGTCTGAGTGTCTCCTAAAAATGAGGCACCATTGTTTGCCCATTACTTCTTTAAGCACACACTGTTTCCAGGTGGTGATGTAAGCATTAACTCTCTGTCCACACAGTGCTCTCCCTGTTTGACCCCCTATCTTTGTTATGGCTCTAACCCTGATTTGTTTGCTCATTCTCAGGCTGACACGCAGATTGATAAGGAGAGACATCTCTTTTATGACGCGTCCCTTGAGTACGTTTTCAAAATACAGGAAGTGCAAGAAAAAAAGAAATTTGAGTTTGTTGAGCCGGTAAGACAAGCATCAGTTTTACATATTTCTGTGCTCAGTTAGTGATGAATGCATGAAGATTCAGTAATTGCTTTGCCTTTTTCTCTATATATGCAGTTATAGAGTTAGTTTAAGTGGCATATACTCAAAATAGCACACATTCTTTGTACTTACTGCTAATGAAAGTGGCTTTTTAAATGTCTGTTGTCCCTTCCTGAGTAAAGACAGGCTCAGTTATACATCTCTCACAGGTATATATATGTCATCTGCATCACAAAGTCTCAGTTATATAGCCTCCATACAAGCCTCCACCTTACACATATGTGGAGTCAATTCTGACATCTTTAACGGAGAAGTTACCAGGCAACATTAAGTTCTTTAGGTGTTAAATGTCTGGGAACGTGAGATGGGAGCTAAGTGGCTTTTAAAAGCCCGCACTCTCATCTGTTTACATTCACTGGCAGGTCACCCAGAACCCAGGCCAGAAATGTAAATCTCCAGGTAGTGGTGGGAAAAATGACAAGGCTCAACCTTGCCTGTGATGAATCTGGGCACAGATAAGATTGTTCATCCTTGAACATTTGATATGGCAAGCCTCATCCTCGAAATAAAATCAGTGGTTGTGTCTGAGGACTGAATGAGAGCAGCTCTATGTTCGTAGGATCCTCCATGCTAGAGATGAGATCAGTTTTTTCCTCCAACAATACTGCCAGCGCTTTTTTTTGAACAATGGTTAAGGATGTTTGTGTGTTAAACAGAAAATCAGATCAATATCCGTCAGCCATAAAGAGCTACAACTTGAAACTTTCCTTCTTTGGCTTAGATCCTCAGTGCAATATTCTGTGCATCGACATAAAATATTCAGTTTTGTCAGGTTTGCTAATCCTTTTTTTTTCTTTGCATAGCACAGTTCTGTTTAATAAGAAGTTAATTAGATTTGATTGACAATGCAATATTTACATTATAATCATAGTTTTAGCACAAAATTAAAGCAAATTATGTACTTTTTAGGAAACAGGATTATAATTAAATCCATGGATGAAAAAATCACTACAGACCAGATTTTTCATGTTTTAAAAAGACTACATGATAATTGTGTGATTATAATACGGATTATTGTTTCTCATGCTCATAAGGGGATTTTATTTTGCAATGCACCTTTTTAAAACATGCCCTGTGGTGTGGATTTGTAATCAGAGTCTATATTGTTTATTAACTCAGTGAATTACCCTTAAATATTCTTTCTCTCCAGCTCCTGGCTTTTCTTCAGGGCTTGTTTACATTCTACCATGAAGGATATGAGCTGGCTCATGAATTTGAGCCATACAAACAGCAGCTCCAGTTCAACCTACAGAACGTAAGTCTCAACACCTCAGGGGTTGTACACAAAGGCAACCAGCCACGTAATCAGATTCTGCAGCTTATCATACCCCAACATAACAAGCAGAGTTTTCACAAATGGATAGCTGTGTGATTAAATGAGATTCTTTGCTGCACAGAGGATCAATATTTTCAGAGTGTTGTATTGCAGGCAGTTACTGCAAGCCATTTAATGGTACTGTGTCAAAAGAAAGTTAGAGTTGGGAGGAAAACTACAGCCACTGCCATGGCCCCTCCTTCTATCACCATGACCTCACCACTTGTAGCCTGAGGGCCAAAATTTTTCTCTGACCCACAATGTCAGACCCATTGCCCTGACAATTTCTACTCCGTAACCCTCTCTCCATGTCTCAGATGCAGAGAGCTCTAATAGGAGCTGGAGAAGGTGAGGCTGTCTCAGCATCTCTCTAGTAGGGGAAACGAAACGGCCTCATTCTGACCCTTTTGACTCCAGAAAGAGGATTCCTGGGAGCTTTACCAACTGATCCTCCAACCTAATTTTGGATCAACTCTAGTGCAATCTTCCATTATAAATTGAACATATTTGAATTAGATGCTATTTCCAAATGGTTTGCCAGAGTTTTTTGTTATTCTTTTCCCCAGGTGTTCTCATGCAGCTGCACAAATATGAAGCAGTCAGATGTCTGATGGTCCTCCTTTATTTATTTCAGTCTTGGTTTAGGAAAAATATTATATTATTATTTTTGAGATGAGAAATTGCCATTACACAAAATCCTCTGTTAATGTGATTATAATCCAATCCTGCTTTTTCTGCACAGACACGAAACAACTTTGTTAGCACCAAGCAGGAAGTGGAGAAGCTGATGAAGAGGATAAGGTCTGCAGATCAAGACTACAAACCCCCAGGCCAGTGGACGATGGAAGGCTTCCTGTACGTCCAGGAGAAACGTGAGTCTCTCTAGCCAGCCGTCTAGCCAGCCCCCCCGCCCCACTTATAAGTGCATTTTTTGACATCCATCAGCATAAACAGGTCTTAAGTTCTCCCAGGCCTCTGCAGAGAGATCCTCTCACAAGAGCTCATAATTCATCCTGTTTACCGATTCACTTTGATGTGCTCTCGAACAAGGGGGGAGATACCCAACTGGAAGAGTTTTATCAGCAGTGATAAACAACTTTTGATTTATTTTATTGCAAATTGATTTTCAGAAGTATTTCCAGAAGCTCTGTGATTCAGAGAAAAATATTTTGGCCATCTGCCATTTTCGTTTTTTCGTGTGTATTTATTTTCTGTCCTAGGTCCTTTGGGATGCACTTGGACACGTCACTACTGCACATATGAGAAAGGCAGCAATACCTTCACCATGTGCAACACTGAAAATAAGTCAGCCGGGAAACAGGTAGATTAGTTTCAGTTTATCTTTTCTTATTGTTTCATTTAGTTTAGTTTTTCGTTTGTTTGTTTAGCTTCTGTTAGTTTAGTTTTTAGTTCAGTTCGGTGTGTATACGAATGGTAAAAGCTGAGAAAAGACAGAGGAAGTATAATCTGTGTGGGTGAAACAAAGAACCCCCCTGAGGCTTATAAGAATGTCTCCCCCCTGGAGGGAAAAAAGAGAGAAAAGTCAAGATGACAGATCTACGAATTGGGCACAGAAAACAAAAGACTTGTTAACTTGAGGCAGCCAAAAATGGTTGAAAGATAACAAAATCCAAGAAACAACTTGTGAAATAAAAATAAACTTTTAACTGGGAAAGTGTCTTGTTTTTAACACAATCAACTGATTCATTTCATTTACAAGAATTTATCCTTACAAATAACTGAAAAGTTTGTGAGACTTCATACAGCTCAAACAACCAAGTTGTAACTATTTAGATCAACTGACTGCCTTTGTGAAAGTTTTTGCACTTTCTAGTAGGATGGTCATGTTACTGTTTTTAGACTTGTGTAAACATTTGTTGATGCAACTTCTATTTATTAAAGTATGGTGTGTTTATTTTTAGAATGGTCTTGTCCTAAACCAGCCAGAGACGTTCAAGCTCAAGTCCTGCATTCGGAGGAAAACTGATTCCATCGACAAGCGTTTTTGCTTTGATATCGAAGTGGTGGAGAGGTCTGTGTCTCTGTGAATCATCTCTGTGAATCATAAACGTCAGCATTTGACGAATACATTTAACGTTAGCTGTCCATCAAAGCAGAGTCACCAACATGGAATTGGTGGTAAAATCACCCAAGACATACAGAAGTTTCCTTTTTTTACAACTAACATTTTAAAATTAATGAAACGCATGTGCAATGTTTTGTCTCATACATCTTGAGTTTTATTGAACCCAATTCATACTGGCAATTAACCCAGATTATCATGGGAGTACTCAGCATTGCTGGAGCTGTTCAGGTTTGATTAACATCTTCAAAGACTCCCTGTTGTTTACCAGTGTTAGATGTTTTCAGCTCTGTTTGTGTCCTGCATGTTCATCAAGTCCTCTCTCTCCCAAGCTTTTGTTTGTTGTATGTCCACAACATCGATATTTACTCTATTTTTGAACCCATTCCGTCTTTTCTCTGTGTTCATGTCGATGTAGAAATGACATCTGTCGTGGAACTCTTTTCAGGCCACTTCAGTTTTTCTGTAAAGTCCGGTATGTGAACTGACCAATGCTGCCCTTTCAGAGCAGTTGCATGTGCTGCATGTGTGCTGCTAATCATCATTCACTCAGCCTCAAACTCAAGCCTTCTAATGATTTACTCTTGCCTTCTTACCACTTCACTAAATCAGACATCTGTTGGTCAATATGGGCTAAAGGACACAGACACATTCTTCTTATATTATTCTGAGAATCAGATAATCATTTTGGCTCTCTTTAGCAGTTTGATATCTTTAGCTGTATTGGAGCATTCATAACTGATTTGTATTTAATGCTGTTCGAGGGGACATGATCAGGAGAGCACAAAATCACCTTTAGACTGGCTGCCTGCTGATTAACAGTCGCTAAATTGATTGAAGTCATACGTTATGAGAGCTTGATATGAGCTCGTTGTGATGTTTATTTTAGAATATAGAGTTAGCTCATCACTATGCATTATTTTTGCACCAGCGAGGGCCAGTACCGCTCACCCTTGGTGAGTGTTGCTGAGCATGGACAATAACTGCAGTTTATTTGCAGGACAACTCATTTATCATAAACAGCGATGCCCCAAGGTGCTTGTTCCAACCACAAGGACAATGTGGGCCAAGCTCCAGTCAGCTTCAAGCTCATCCATTCATCCTCATTACAATAAACATGCTGTTACATCTATACTCCGGCCAGAATCAGGCCAACCATCTCAGAGCCTCATTTGGGTTGGTTCACCCACATTACTAAAGGGGTATTTAGCCATGCAGATAGTTTGATTGTATTTGCCATGTTCTTAAGATAGACCTGTGATGAGCTGGAGACTTGTCCACCTCTCACTCAAAGTCAGCTGGGATAGGCTCCAGCCCCCCGTGTGATCCTGATGAGGGTAAGCAGTTATAGATAACAGATGGATGTTCTTCAGATATCCATCTCTGAAATGTCTGCATGCACCCCAATAGTTCTTGCACACAAAGTGCCAAGACACCAAAAGTACAGTTGCAGAAGTCAAGCGTATGATTTCAGTACAGATTATTTTACATCTCAGTCTTCAACAAAATATTGTCTTCTCTCCCAAACCTATACAACAAAACAAGTCTAAATGACAAATCATTAAACTAAACTAAGCATTTCAACTCATTAGCCCAGGGATGATGATGTGAAATGTTCCAGTTAAATATATTTTAATAGAATTTAATTTGTGCTCAGAGCAATGAAAAATGTTATTTCAAAAAAGTTCAACGGCAGTTTATCTTTCTTGGAAGAATGTTTGGATAATCTGCAGACCAAACTGTCAACGGTTTTCACTGGAGCAGCGACAGTACTTCCAAAAAGACTGATGAACTGTGAACTAGATAAACAGGAAAGAGATGTGGCTGATTCTTGATGATGTTTACAATGTTATGAGAATTACAAATGAAATTCTTTCCACTCCTACAGTTTTTGGGTGGAACTAAACTATTTGCATGGCGAGACACCCCTACTGTAGAGTTAGATATAAAATTAACGAATTTGGCTGACATTAATAACAACACATGCAACTTGACATGGCTCCATGCTAGTACTAACTATCACTACTGGGTGCGGTTTGTTTTTGTTTGCCAGTATCATCACATAATGTTATCAGTAGGTTACTATGCCCTGTAGCAGTGCTGTGTAGTAACTACAGATAATGCTCAGACCAGTTTCAAGCTATGAAGCACACAGGGAGACGTGAGACACGAGAACTGCTGTGCTATATAACACAGATGAGGTGGCGGTGTATGCATGTTGGGTGCAAAAAAATGTATCACTCTAATATTAAGCACATGTAATATTTAATTGGGAGTGGAATGTAAAGCACAGAGCCAACCAAGGGCACAGTTTGAAGTCAAGCATTTGCACATGAACTATTTTAGTCACACTAGTCCTTTTATAGTGGTCTCAGCCAATGTAAACATGGTCTGTTCAGGGGGCCCAAGGCAATGAGATCAGACTGAGAGCAGCTTTTCTCTGATATATTTCCAGGCACGGCGTTATGACACTGCAGGCACTGTCAGAGTCCAACAGAAGATTGTGGCTGGAGGCCATGGATGGCAAGGAGCCGGTGAGGAACTGCCTGTTTGGTTTTGAAATATTAATTTTGTGCTGGCTGCTGTTTGGCCAGGATGTTTTTCAGTTGTTTGACAAGAAAACAATACCGAAACTGAACTATTGTTCACCGGCACCCTCTTCTGGTGGGTTCAGGTTGAGCCTTTGTAAGAAACCATGACCTCACCGTCCACTTGTGCTAATAATAGGACCGTCCGCTTTTCCCACTCACTGGGAAAAACTGTGTGGCATAAATCTCTTCTTTCAGGGAGAGGGTTCCTTAACTTAATCATGTTTTTTTGTCTGCTTTCTCTAGATTTACAACCTGCCAGCTATATTAAGCAAAAAGGAAGAGAGTAAGTGTGTTTATCTTCCCAAAGCCCTTTCATCATTGAAATACATTCAGTCTGCTTTGTAAGAGTGAAGTAAAATGCCTTACACACACACACACGCATATCAAACACATTCCTTGTTACCTATAGCTATCCCTGCTCATCAGCACAATTACTTGACATACACCTACTCAGCTGACATAGAAGAGCCTTCCAGCACAGCAGTTGTATCTTATTAGTTAGAGCACAAGCATAAGGGAGAGCTTATTATTCCTGCATGATGCGTGGTTAACCAATGCTAATTGACATGTCAACCTTATTCTCATGTTGTGTTACAGCATTTCTTAATGAGGCAGGCTTTAACTTTGTGAGGAAGTGCATTGACCTGGTGGAGATGAGAGGTGAGGCATTTAAATCTTTCAGCTTTCATTTGTCAGATGACTTGAGTAAAGCCTGACTGTTATTATGAATAGCAATGTGCTTCATTCATTAGTGGACAAGACAACACATTGTGTTCCTTGGTATTATGTTCCACCCTGTATTTCTTGTTCCAATTTTTTAATTTCCTTTATCATTGTCATGCAGGCATAAATACAATGGGACTGTACAGAATTGGAGGGGTCAACTCCAAAGTACAGAAACTGATGACCACAGTCTTTTGTGAGTAGCCTTCGAATCAGAAAATATAACCAACACATTTTCCCACTCATAAGTCAGTATGATTGAAATTACTGATGAAATCTATTTTCAAATGGACCGGAGACAGTATTATTACCAGAGACATTATTATTAGTGTTTATTAAGCTTTAAATTACAATCCTTTTCTGTCCTCAGAGTATTTCTTTGTACTATATTTGCAGTATTTAATGACATTCTCACATGCCACATAACAAAACCAACATAAATAAATAGTTATGTAATTTCCTGAATGACAATTTTTTGTTCTTGCCATAGCTTTTGAATAGTGTATGAACAGCTTTTACAGCCATCTTGAGTTAAATCTAGAGCTTTAGCGAGCATAAAGTGACCCTGCAGAGTGAGGAAAGAGGTCCTCCTTGTGGTGTGACAGTGTAACAGCCATCTGGCCTCATTTTACTTTGTCATTTCATTATTAGATGACCCAAGGTAATCCAGTTTGCATACATTTCATACATTTGAACAGGAAGTGTCTGGATGATTTATCCAAGACTCTTTGAGGGTTGATCTCCATCTCTGTGAGACAGCACACAAGAAAGTGTTTTTAGTGCTCATTTAAGCATTCTGTCAGGTCATGTCAAGATGTATTTGTTTGTCAGTTTACAGACTAGTCATGGTGGTGATAAAAAAAAAAAAATCAAATGTGTTTCCAATAGCATCCAAGGCACCTGTGGATATGGACCTGGATCCAGAGACGTGGGACAACAAAACTATCACCAGCGGACTGAAGAATTACCTCAGGTCAGCTCGCCCCACCAGCTGTGTGTCTTTAGCTGTCAGGAATCATCATTACCTCCATAATGCCTCTTTCAAACCTCCCTGGTGTTAGTCACACATTCAGCATTGCCAGTGTCTCACAAAGGCTGGTGGCTGCATTCAAAAGACCTATGTCACTCACATAAATAGTAACTGTTCTTTTTATTCACCAGATGTCTCTCCGAGCCTCTAATGACCTTCAAGCTCCACAAAGATTTTATCATGGCTGCCAGTAAGTTATGAAAAGTTACCCACAGCTGTAATATAATAGATATTTTACCAACTGCTCCATTTGCTTTCATTATCATACATGAAAGAGACATTCTGAAGTTGGCAGAGCATGATCAGATGTCGTTTTTATAAAAAGGCGTGTATGGATGAATTGTGTTTGTGTCAGAAGATGGCACATTTCAATTAGAATATTCTGTATTTTTAGATTTATTTTGATCCGGTTGAATTTGTTTAACACATTGTGAAATTCTACCTAACCCTTTTAAAAGGGAAATGAGTTTAAACTGCATTTAAAATGTATCCATTTAAAATGAGATAGCTTTGTGGGCTCTACATCCAGGCCCTGACAGTAGGGAAATCAAATGAGTAAAGATTGAACTAATTAAATAGTTTCCATCTCAGGAAATGCCTTCTTGCCATATGCATCACATGGCTCTCATTTCAAATTGAGAAGTTAAATTGCTTTAATATGTGCTCATTTACTCATTTCTGCACCTCTAGATAAAGTGTCAAAAGTCAATAATTGGCAGCTTCACATTTTCTGTGCAAGTATATGAGCCTCTTGATCATTTTATATCCATTTGCCTTTCCTCAGAGTCAGATGACCAGAACTACAGGGTGTGTGCTGTCCATGCTTTGGTTCATAAACTGCCGGAGAGGAACAAGGAAATGCTGGAGCTACTAATAAAACACCTTGTCACGTACGTGTACCTGTAGCAAATCAGTTACACAGCCTTAAAAAAAAAAAAGAACAGCTCTATGAAAGGAGATAAAAATTGCTGAGACTGATTAAATTGTCTTCACAGTTCAGGGACACCTTAATGGATTTATAACTGTCTCTAAACCTGTCAGTATCTGGTAAAGACTAAAACTGTGTTTCAGCAGAAACACCCAACAGAAACACCCATGTCTTCTTCCTCCAGAGTTTCCACGCAAAGTGAGTCAAACCTGATGACCGTATCCAACCTGGGCGTCATCTTTGGGCCCACGCTGATGCGGTCACAAGAGGAAACTGTGGCCGCCATGATGAACATCAAGTTCCAGAACATTGTGGTGGAAATACTTATTGAGAACTTCACCAAGGTTATTGTTTGGCACTGGACGTAATTTTACCTGCACAACTCTTAGTTTGTTGGTTACAGTTCACCATACCTTGTCTTTACACAATAACATATTTATCTGCAATATTATGTTTAATTATTTCAATATTTGGCCTCTACATTGGGTAGCGAGTGACATATTTTGGTTGCAATTTCAAAACACAAATTTAAATATTGGTCTGTATTGGTTTGAAATACACAGTAATCGGTGCTCCTTTCTGGACCTACAGATCTTTCACCAGCCTCCAGATCCTAATGTACCTCTGCCCCAACCCCAGAGCCGGCCTGGCTCTCGGAGGAGTAGGGCCATCTGTCTGTCCACAGGGCCCAGGAAGCCCCGCAGCCTCTACACCCCAACACTGTGCCTGGCAGATGCAGAAAGTGAGTACCAAAGCAGTGATTACCACCACAGGTCATCACACCACAATTCCCCAAAGCCTGTTGGTGGTCTTTAATATCTATCAGACATCTGCACACACTATCTGACCACATTTCTGAGATATTCACCTCATATTTGCTGTTTTTTTTTTTTTCAAATATTTTCAAATGTAAAAATAGTATAATGCTTCCAAATGCATATTATCTCTTCAGAGATTCTTAAAGTTATAAAAATCTCTTCCTCACTCCTCAGCAGGTTTTAATGAGAGCCTTGTATGCCTCTTCTCTGGTCCCTGCATAGGTGACACTTTTAGCAGCAGTCCAAGCAGCACCCCCATGGGCAGCATGGAATCTTTGTCCTCCCACTCCTCTGAGCAGAATAGCTGCTCCAAAACAGCTTCCTCTGCTCAGGTCAAGGACAAATCACTCCTGGACCTCCGCCGAACGCCATCACAGCTCTCAAATGGCCCCAGGAGCGCTGTATGTATCAGCAGCCCAGAGTCCAGCTCCAGGGAGGATGCAGCAGGGCGTACAGATGGAGAGTCAGAGGACGCTCTCAGCCTGTCCTCAGTCAGCATCACACCTAGGTTGTCTCCTGCCCCCAAAAAAGCCCCCCACTGCCTCACTAACCTCAGGCCGCCACTGCTGAACCGCTCACCTGCTCCCTCTATGAAATCACTGCATTCATCTGAAGGTAGCATAATCTAATTATAAAGTAATACCAGTTTAAGCGTGCCTGTCATTAGATCTTTGATATTGTTTCCTTTGCAGTGATAAAGTGGAAAGAAACCTCATGAAAGTGTCATTTTCATGACAAAATTCACAAGATGAATAGTTTTGTTGTCATAAGTTATTCCTCCTTAATACTTTGAAAAAGAGACAACACCCCCTTGAGCATATATAAAACAGCAGCGTTAAAATATTATCTACAGGCCTCCTGGGTTACTTGCTGTGCTGTGATCTGTTTCAGTATAAAATTTTTGTGTCTTTGTGTCATTTAGTTATTATTTGTATGTCTCCCTCAAGGCCGCAGGAGCTGCTCTGGATCTGTCCAAAGTCTGTCAACACTGGAGCTGAAGGAGAGTTTAAAGCCTACTGAGAACCCAGACCTTCCACCAAAACAAGTGATCCGCCGCAAGATGGACACCTCAGTCACCAACGGCTACCAAAGACCTGGCTCAGTGTAATGGCTTTTGAAATGCTCATTTAAAATTCAGTGAAATGCCACTTATGAAATCTCATCTCGTGGACATTTTATTCGTTATTATTAAAACACCGTGCTGAAATGATTATTTGAATAATCAAAAACAGTTGGCATCGATTCATATATATATATATATATATATATATATATATATATATAGTGTGCCCCTACAGAAGTCAATATAGCTTGAAGACAATAAGTCAGCAGCACTTCTTTCTGTCTTCCTCCCTTTCTCTGTCTCTCCCCTCTGCGTCATCAGCCTCCTCCAACGTCTGTGTATGAGCGTTGAGCATTGAGAGGTCTCTAAGATTAGATGAGTATGTGTTGGGAGATTTATGTCTTTTCCTCTCTGGTGGGAGAGCTGGGTTTAATTATGCTCTGTCTGCTCCTGGGTTGATGTGACCCAGCAGCAGTCTGCACCCGTCCTCTCGGGACAAATAGATTGTTTGACTTGTCATGTCTGAGAAACCAGTCACACAGTCTCTCAAGTAGTTTCCTTGTATGGCACCCACCCTGCTTGCCCTAGGCTCTGTCGTCCCCTTGACTCTGAGGTTGTTACGTGCAAGGTCAAGTACAGCCTTGTTATATAGTTTAATTCAATTTCGTGCCATGCTGGAGCTGAGTCCACCCAGAGGAAGGAAACCTCCCGTTTTGTGTCGTTACGCCTTTCACCTCATTCTAAACAATGAGGAATGCTGGCTGGGCTCAGAGAAAGTGGACAGACTTGTTTTGATTTAGGTTTGGGCGAAAATTTATTTCTGAGGCAGCACTGCAGATTTCATAGTCAATGATATGAATTACAGAGTTATTGATTATTTATTCTGATGATCTGATCCTAGGACTTATGAAGATCATCATTTACCACACACTTTGGGTTCAGCTGTTTATTTTATTCTTGATACAGTCAAGTGGAATGACCTCTTGTGTTTTCATATTTTTCCAGGGTCGCTGCCAGAGCACTGCTTTTTGAAAATGCCTCTAACCCCCAGTCTGTTCCAGTCGGAAGGTGTTGTAAAACATGACACCATCTATATCACAGTTTTACCTGAAATTAATTCCAGTCTCATCTCCTTACATCTGCCATGACATTGCCTTTTTTTCTGTCTTTGTAGAGATGCCAAGGCAATGTATTCCTGTGAGGCAGAGCACAGCCACGAGCTCAGCTTCCCCCAGGGGGCACACTTCTCAAACGGTGAGCAGAGACAGCACGAGGCAAACATTACATACTTCGACTGACTATTACTTTGCTGCAGAAATGCTCACAGCAGCACACATGCCTTCTTGCGTGGGATGATTGAATATTGGACAGTGTACACAGACAGTGTGTTGTGTATTGGCCGCGCACAGCAAGGGTTTGTGTAGTTCACAGTGTTATGCAGAAACATAAAATAATTCGCCCTTAGCGTGACACCCCCATATGCATTGCTAAAATCCAAACAGCCCCAGGATATTTTATTGCCTCTTGCCTGTTCCATGAAGAGATGACTTGGCCCTCAACCAGTGCAGACAGGTCACTGTAACCTAGTGATGGAAGGCACCGGTGCCTGTTCCCTGTTAACACAGCCAGCAGAGCCAGCAGCCAAACGTAAAAACGTCAACAAACGCTCCCTACCACTTACCAGCAGGCAGAGTACTTTTATTGCTCCCTACATTAGCAGACCATTTCTCTCCTTTTCAGCATATCACTGCTAGGATATTTTTTAAAGCTGTTTTGGTGCATTTCAGCAATGATTAATCTTGTTGTTTTTTATAGTTTACACTGTGTGATTAAGCAAGCCGTTGCTGCTTTCAAGCCTGCTAAAATTTTCCGTAGGGACTGACTTTAAAGAGCAGTTTGACCTAGAGTTGTCCTCAAGTGTTTATTTTTCTGCCTAATATGTTTTTTTTTTTCTCCTGTTCACTAACTCTGAAAAATAATGTAACAAAACACAGGCTCAGTGATTCTAATCAGCTTACACTGTTTCTCTTTTCTCTTCATGTAGTCTACCCCTCTGTTGAGCCAGGCTGGCTCCAAGCAACATACGAAGGAAGAACAGGCTTAATCCCTGAGAATTATGTCGTCTTCCTCTAACAAGCTGGTAAACATTACATCTTTTTCATGGTATCCATGGAAAACAATAATACACAATGTGGCTGACTGGTTGTTCCTGTTATTGCTGGTAACTGACATTTCTGCAGACTTTCTGCAGATGTCAAGCAGCGCAGCAGTTGCTTTAACAAAGTTCAAAAAAGTACCTCCTTTTCTGTGAATTGTGAAATGATAGTGGAATCTGCAGAGATTCAGAGGTTAGGAAGAAATAGGTGTGAGATTGTTGTTAGATGTAAATGTATAACCCATCGACTGCACTGATGTTTTTAATCCCAGTATTAGCCTACAGAATCACAAAACAGTCACATCCCATTTCACAAGATTTATTCTCAGAAATATATTATTTTAACTCCCCATTATATCAACATAACACTTTCATCAAGTTGCTAATGGAAACCTGTAGCTTCATAAACATAATAACTGTAATTGAACAAACTGTGATTTGAAATCTAATCTAATCTATTAGAATTTAATAGAAAAAAGCATAATGGGTTTGCACCTTAACTTTCATGTTTATGGCCTGTGATCATTGTTCATCCACTGAACCTGCTCCCTGCTGCTGTGCACTTTCTGTTTAGCTACACGGTACTGTATTGTACATTAATGCTCGAGTTCTTCTGTAGATGCTAATCAAAAATATTAACTTCTTTTAACTTTTTATTACTATAAATTATCGCTTCAAATATATGCTGTATGTAAAAATGTGTTTTGTTTTTTTATATATAATGTCATGAATGCTATGTTCATGTGGTGGAGCATTCACCTTTAATGCCTGTTGTGGTACTGTAGTCACTGGTACACTGGTGTACTAGTAATGTCAACTAAACATGTATCAGATTATATTATGTTACAGATGCCATTTAATATTTAATTTTCTATTACTGTCACAATATTTCAAAAGTACAAAGTCCATAATTATCTAAAAAGCTCACTTCAGTGATACTTTTTCAGAAAAAAAAAGATAAAAGGACAAAATAATCAACAACTCTTTCACTCCTCAGTTATTATAAACTGAAAAATTACTCCTAAATAAGACTTTGTCTGGTGACTGAAAATGTATTTGGGAAAGTATTTGAGATCTCGCACTTGCCAAGATCAGGATGTTCTTTTCCATTTACATGTTTAAGAATGCAAGATGTCCTTGAACACTGATGCTGGGATAATACTCCCTTACAATCTGAATTTGCAGGGCCATATCACGGAAATGATATCAATATCCTGAATATGTAACATTTGGCTTTTTTTATATGGCAAGCTTGTTTCCTTGCAATCATCTACTGTGTCTTGACAGTCATAAACATGTCTATAAATAAACAGCGTGATTTATAAGACCTGTGGTCCAAATTCTTTGTCACAGTTGGAGAGTTTAATTTGTGCTCATTGTGGAAAGAAACTCAAAAGCCCGTAAAACAGGCTGAATAATGAGAATTTATTGTAAGTTTATGAACTGCTGGTGGGTAAAATACAGCCGTCTCCTGTTGTTCACTAAAAAGAAAAGCTAGGATTAGACTAAGAAAATATACTTGTAGCATAATGTAGGTTCCTTCCTATCCATAGTTACATGAACATTTGCTTTTATTGCACATTTCATTATATCCACCATAAGTTATATTTTGGTCCCATTACTTGATTGTTAACTGTACAGCTCAGCTCTGGTTTTAGGTCAGGTTGATTTGACCCTGTGCCAAGGAGAAGATTTATTGTTTAATTTATTGTTTACACTTCTGTAACTGATCCAGAAATTTCTCTTTCAGGTTTCTAAACATGGAAATTAAAAAAAAAAAAATCAACTCCTTTAATTAAATCTGTCTGATGCATTCCATTAGCATCTGTAATTGTTTGTGTTTTGATGCAGATCCTGATTCACATTTAGATTTTTTTAAAACACATTTAATTATGGAAATAACACATTTAGGGCATTTTGCAGCCTTGTAGGTATTTGTGCTAACTGAGTTATTTGTAATTCATCTGAGCACACAGTGAGCTTTTTTGGCTGTTGTATTACAAATTCCTTTAAGAAGTTAACATTCCAGTTTCTCCCGGTGCAGTGAGTCACTCTGCTGCTCACCCTAAAAGAATTTCATTACTTTAAGTGGCAGGTTCCTGTCTCCTGCATTTCTCAATTATTAAGAATAAAATGTCACTGAGAAAGTTTTTGTTTGTATTTTTCTTTTCTTCAGTATAAAAATATCAGCATCTCTAGTGGACTGTATATCAGCTAATAAGTACCATCTGTACACAAGTTGTAGGATGGGAAGGCCACCAGAGTTACACAGAGGTGCTTTATTGATTGATGCCTCTGAATTTATAATATTCAAGATAGTTCTAATATGTTTAAGGAACATGTTCATTCTGTTTGACCTCACGTAAGTAAAAGAGCTAAAGACCATTAGATGCATTTTGGCAAAGAATAGATGACGGACTACAAAAGCGGAGGCTACGAAAAAATCCCATAAATGAAGGGTCAGTAATCCAGTCACAGGTTGTCTCTGCAGAACTGCGATGTCTGTGCTGGCGTCATCACTTGGTGTGGAATAAGAGGGGCCTCACCATGCCTGCCAGGACCTTGGGAAGCTGGGAGGCAATGACCTCTGACATCATCTCTGGAAACTCCACTCTCATGGCGTCTGCCTGGATGAAGGTGCTCAGACAGAACAGGTTGACCTTCTTCACAATCTGTGAGAAGAGAGACATTCATGTTTGTCTTGGTACTCATTACAGTAGCAGCGAGATGAATGCTGTTGTATTCTATGAGGGATCCTACATCATGCATGGCATCCATCAGCTTGGTGAGGTGGTAGAATCGCTGTGAGGTGGCCATCAAGCCCTTCTCCTTCATGTGGATAGCCTTGGTCAGCTCCCGGATGTAGTTTTGTCTCATCTCTTCAAATGCTCCCTGGCTTTTGAGACCCTCAAGAGGCACTGAGAATGAACAGGACACGCCTTAATCCATGCAGTCGTTTCTCCAAACATTCTGCACTTTTAAATGCAGAAAACATATTACAACCAAACCAAACAAATGCTTAGCAAATGTAACAGCAGTGCAGGTCTACAGTGGTTGTTTTTGAAGTAACACGCTGCTATTAAAAACAATGTTTTTCAGTCCGTGTGGAACTATGACCTGATAGAAGCTGCTACATATTTCATGTCAAGGTCCAGTCACCCTGCACAACACCACCTTTGTTGTGTAGCTCTACAGTAGATCATAGGTCATCAAAGCTGCAGATCTCTCTTTGCAACACTGTATACTTTAAGTAGTTATTTCAAAAGTAAGGGTCGACAAAAGAGTGAGTCAATCCTCTGTTTTTTACCTGTGTTGAGTAATATTATGGCTTTCATGCAGAGAAACTCCTCACGGGTAACTTGAAGATTTGCAAACTCCTGAGGAATGAACTGTATCGCCAGGCAGAGGTCATAAATAGGAGATCTCCTCATTTGCTCCCTGACAGACAAAAACATGAAATGGTTAGCATTTCTGAATAATTAGCGTTTCTGAATTGTGAATATGTATCAGTATATACCTCTTAATTATAAATCATTGTGACTCAAATTGTTTTTGTGATAATAGTTACTTACTGGCTAAGGACCAGATCAGGAGCAAAGTACAAGTATTCACGGGTGACATTCTGAAAGGAGCGCCAGCCGAGAGAGAAGACCATCAGGTTCATCCATGAGTACTGGATGAGGGTCATCTGATCAGTGATGTGAAGATTACGAAACCCTTAGAAAGAAAATAAAATCCTATATTAGAGAAAGCTGTGTTTTTTCTTTACAGCACAAACAAACTGTGTCTCAGACCCCACAGAGGGGTCCCCAAAGCTTCATGTTGGGCCCCAAGGACGTTTTGATTTTAGGAGTGTAAGAAAACTTAAGTAGCAAGTAATTAATTTCTGTGAAGCTAAATGACATTATTTTAAAAATTATCAGGAAAAATCTGATTCAATTGGAAATTTGAAAATTAATATTTTCTCTGACAGCTCAGAATTTTAACCACTTCATTTAACTTAATAACTTCTCATATCCAATATTCATATCATTACAAATCCCTCTGTCTCAGTAAGTGTTTCAGGCTGAGACCTCCGGCAGGGCTTGCCAGTGGATCTCCATGGCGACAACTGTGGTGACCCTGGGTTTCAGAGAGCGGTTACCTGGCAGACACTTGGACCACTTGACAATCCACAGCAGCTGTTTCTCACACAGTCTGTTGAGACTGTTGAGCAGGAGATGGGAAACATCGGGCTGTGTGTTGTCATGACCAGCGTACACGACATCTGGTTCGATGTTTTCCAGGATATTGACGATCTGCTGGGAGAGCTGCACTTCACGGACACCTGGTATGCAAGACATGCTGGCCAAGGCCTGATTGTCACTGGACATGGCCAAGTGGGACTGGAACATCAGGGACGGGGGCAAACCCAAGGCTTTCAAGGCTCCAAACTGCTTCAGCTTCCTGCCTGTGACATGATTACAAGGCCTGGTTAGATTTGATGACAAAGAGCACAGTTTGTGCCTGTAACACAGCAGTGAGTCGGTGTTTTTTTATATGCAAAGGAAATTCACAATTTGGTAAGTTCAATACCTCTGAAAGCAGAGGTATTGAACTCCACTGTTACATTTTAATAAAGTATTGTCTTTTTGATTTGAGCACTTTTAACATCAAAGTGTGACTCGCTGTTACATCAGTTTCATTTCTGCCTTAGCACTTGAAAAAAGAAATTCAACCGTATAATACCTCCAAGCATCATTCCAGCTTGATAGCACTTTCTGAGGCGACATGCAGGGCAATTTTTCCTCCGGATTTTGTCCACAATGCAGTCATTTCGCCCAGCACAGAGATAGCTATGATGGCCTGTTGAATAAAAGGGTACAGATAATGCACGCAATTTTAAAAGTGCTTCAAATATGTAGAGACGAGGAGGGCCACATAATAAGTAGAAAGTTTGGAAGGCCTCTTGACTATTAGCATGGCTACTCACGCTGCACAGTGAGGCAGCGTTCGGAAGAGAAATCTAAAGAAGGAAATTAGATAGAGGCAAGGCTGTGAGGACAGAGTGACACGGCCGTGGTGAGACATAGTGGCTCTTACATATCTCTCCTCACAAGATAACAAGAAAAACAAGTTCAAGACGAAGGACACAGTGAACACTGGTCAATGTGATACTGTTGTTAATGACCTTTAATAACTACCATAGAAGGCCAGTCAAGCTTGACATGGAAACTTTTGTGTTTTTATGTAATTTTTCATGTTTTTAGTTGATTTGAATAGGAACATAGGACATAGGAAGTGTATTTGCAAACATCAAGCATTATACAGCATGTAATATAGTAACAATAGTGTGCATGAAATGACACATGCACCAAGAGAACACAGAAAAAGACACACTGTTCCCATGTAGATTATAGGGAGCTGAAAACCAAAGAGAGGTATTATAAAACGTATAAATCATCCATGTTTGATCTGGCAACAATGGACCAGATGTTAAAAGGATATTTTAAAAAGCAGTTCAGCTCCTCCAGTCTGTAGCTGATGATTTAGGCGTTTCCTCGTTAATCACAATACAAGATTTTTCTGGTTTAGACATTATTGACTGAAATCAAGTACAACTTTTTATGTTTTACTTACAAATTATAACTAATCATTTTCATAAGTAGGACTCAGTTTCTTTACTCACCTTCAACTGCTCTCTTAAAAAAGACTTTACAGCTCCCGCAGGTTAAGACTCCGTAGTGGCAACCAGATGCCTCGTCCCCACAGATCACGCACATTCTCTGAGGTGGCATACTGGATAAAGAAAAAAAAAACATACATTGCTTGAGCTTAATAGATATAAAAAATGTCAATTTGTCTTAACTCAAAACATGCTCATTTTAAAACTTAGTCCCACTTTTAAACTTTTGATATGATGGTGAATGAAAAAAGAAATCCCTAAGAGATAAATCATCTGAGTGATCTTTGATTCAAGGCAAGAAATAAATATTGCTTTAACTAAGCAACTGACCTTTATGTGAATGACTGGCTTGTTCAACTCTTGAGTGAATTTAAAGTTTATCTCAAATTATTTTGCACTTCAAAAGAATTGATCCTAACACATCACATAAATATATACCTATAATGAGTATGATCTGTCCAAACTTTTGTCTACTTTCCTTCGTTTAACTCCAGCTGTCACAGGACAGTGATTTTATGGAAAATGTATCAAGTAATTAAGTAATTACCCCTGGAATGCGGAGAAAGGTGATGGGTTCCTCTGAGACAGGGTTTGGCTCTGGATCCCATCATAGCCGCTGTGTGTGAACAGGTCTTCTGTCACCCCTGTGGACTGGCACCAGTACTGAGGCTCAGCTGGAGTCATCTGCACCTGCCAACGGGGAGTCTCGTTCTTGTACATCGGCAGTTGCGTGGCTGTGTGCCTGTTGGCATCAAAGTTGATGACAGCTTTCCCCGACAAACCACACCTGGAGTCAGTCCTCACCTGGCTCAGCGCCGGTAGTTGCTCTGGCTGGTTCAGGTCGATCAGAAAGTTTGGAGATCCCTCCAGACTCGGTCGAGGACCCACCGTGGCTGGCATGAAGCTTGTCGACTCCCCGTCACCAAGCCCTAACTGCTGCTTAGTGTCGGTGTCACAGCAGGTGTCGAGAGCAGGCAGCTCCGATGATGGATCAAAGTTGGGACAAGGGGTGTCCGTAATTACAGAAGGCTCCTTTTCGTCTTTGATGAACTTGCACGCTCCGGTTGCTGAGGAGAGACTCAAACTTGAGCCATGCAAACTTTCGGAAGAGGCCACATTCGTCCCATGAACATTTACAAAATCTTCCCATGGCACACTGTCACACTTCAGATATTCACTGCTACGGTCATAGAAATTGCATTTTGCATCGAGTGAGCCGTCTATATTACAGTCTTTGAAAACTGCGCCATCGCCACTTAGATTTAGACCGTGGATAAGTGTGCCAGCGTTTCCAAAATTACGCACAGAAGAGGATATGCAAGTTAGAGACGGTGACTCGTTAGGCAGTTTGGTATTACTGTACCCAGCTTCAATCAGGTCGTTTACCCTTGCGTCGGTTGAATCAGCGATAGAAGTATTAATGCTGCTCATCCTTCCGTTTATTTTATTTTCCATCTGAACTGCGACGCGCACCGCAGACTGGAGTGCGCCCGAATGCTGGACGGTGTGTGATAAATTGTGCCTCAGAGACTTTCCTGTAATCCTCCCCCTCGCCGAGGAAGGCTGTGACTTCGTCTTTCTTTCACATGGGAGTCTATTCCATCCAATGCAACAGCTGCTCAGAAAGCAAAAGAAAAGCAACTTATAACTGATTTGTTGACGATGAGGGATGAAATGCGCGAAACTAAAGAAACTAAACTTGGAATATTTGGGTAAATTACAAATATTTCCTTCTTCTGATTGTGGGTGTCATGTTTCAAAGTTAAATGAATGTTCTTTTCCTGTTCACAGAATTCCAGTAGTTTTCAGGCTAAATCCTCCAAAGGGTGTAGAGACAATCAGAGCCACGTAAGAGAAATGGATGGACACTAACACTAACAGCAGACCTACAGTGTAATGGCCAGCCAATGAAGGGCATCGCCGATGGATCACTTTTATTTCGGTCTTTAGTCTCCACCCTGCTGTTCACAAGAGAAACAAGATGACGGCTTTTTTTTATTATTATTTGAACAAATATGAAAACAATGAGACGCCTTTAGAAGACGAGACCAACACTCATCCATTATGTTCTGAGTTCATCTAATATATTGTCTTCATCTCCTGCTTACACATAAAGGGCAGGATTGCATGGTATTTTTATAATCAAGAGACAGGAAAATCACATTTGTCAAGTTTGTGCTTTGAAGTTTTATTTAACACTTTGAGACATCATCCAAGTTACTAAAAGTGACAGGGAAAGCTAATGGGGTGCTATGTAAGGTCTGTTATAGATCCAGATTAGCATCTATTTAAGGCTGTGTAAAACCAAAGTTCTTCATTTAAACCTGTTTTGTGTGCTTGACCAAATGAAGACCTTTTAACGAAGTTGAGAATATTCACCCATGTGTTTCCTGTATGCTGGTCTTCTATATTTCTTTTGTATCTCACCTCCTTTGTACTGATCTACTGTCATTTTCATGTCTCCTATTCTAATCAGATAACAGGGAGGATTTACTATTCAAGTTAATCAGTTGAGTGTGGATGTTGCTGATGCATGTAGTTATGATGTACACACAGGCCTTGGCCCTCTCTCCTGCGTCATCTGTTAGATATCAGAGGGGTTTCTCATGCTGTGACTACATAATTCTTGGATAACAGTTTCACATGCATATCTGCATGTTTTCCTCAAATTCTGTAATGGCCTAGTTTTCAGACAAGGCTGTAATCTGTGCTCATGGTTCACGGTGACCACCAAAAGCTTTTGATTCTTGTGTAATCCCATCATCTGGTACTTTTTGAATCAAATTTCTCATGTTGTTAATGTATTTTAATGGTGCAATTATTTGTGGTTATTTGATCAGTGCTGCTGTTGTAATAATGTCTGTCACCTTCTATGATATAAATGCTTCACAGTACCTCTTTTCAGGACTTGACAGCTAAAGTCTGGTGGTGGCTTCTACTCTCCAGGACTGACTTTAGCTGGAGGTGAGCTGTTTGTCTAAGTGACAGGTCAGACTGTTCCCAGACATTTGTCTTGCTTCATAGCAAGCGTGAGAGAGCACAACAGCATCTGCTGCAACAATTGCTGCAGAAAAAAAACATAAACTCTCTGGAGCCCATGAAGATAATCATTTAATGATATTCATTAAACACTATGCTTAAGTGATCAATATTTTAATGATACACGACATTAAAAATAAAAAAATAATGTCTCCTATTATTAAAAAATAAGATTCACAGAAACTCTGATGGCAGTTATTACCAACAAGCTTTCATCTGTTTTTATGATGTTCTGATTTATGGACCATTCACTGACACATCCAAAAAGCAGTTCCTTTTTTTTTACTTTACCTGAACTGATTTTCTACTCCTGATGGAAATGATTGAATGAAACCTTGGTAACAGGCAGCACCATCGTATGTTAGCAGTCAGTGGTGCATATTAGTGTAACAGAGCTTATGAAACAAGAAAAATACACCATTGGTGCGACCATGTGATTAGCCGTACACATACGAGTATCTACTCCCAAAGTGATAAATCTACACTACAGGGAAAAAATCTACCATATTTTATATTTAAAATAAAGAATATCTTTTTCAGCTTACAATGTCGCCCTGACTGAAGTGCAGTGTGTCCAGTAAATATATCTCTAATATTGACATTGTTTAATAAAGTACAGTTAGTTAATTCTTCTGCTATTCTCTCTGCTGAACATGCATGGCTTCTCCCAATTGCTTGATGAGCTTTGCCAGTGTCTCCTTGTCATGGTTCCCTCTTTCCAGTAGCTCATAGCGCAGACTGGAGATGTCCTGTTTGATCTCTTTCAGTTCACCTGTGAATGGAGAATAGGTGAAACAGCATCAAACAAGGTCTTGAAATTGAAACATGAAAAGCTCTGTATCCATAAGACCTGCTGAACTCACCCTCGTTCACTTCGTCATTGTCTTTATCTCTCTGTGCTTTTAAGATGTATCTTTTGATGAGGCGATTCATTATCTTCTGTAATAAAGAACAGAAGATTTGAGTCTCAAACTGATGAGCTAATTCTTCCTAAAAAGGAGCTGAAGAAGAGCAGCTGCCAACTTGTCTCAGTAACCACGTTTGATATATGGTTTTAACTTTAGAGTGACGCTTACATGAACATATAGCAAGTGTCTTTTTGAGTACCTGAATGTGTCCTCTAGATATGAGGCACCAGGTTGAGTCACTAACATTATATTATTTATATTAGCATGTCAGACTGAATAAAACTTTACTCAGGAAACACAATTTAATCTCAACAGCTCAGTTATTAAGACGGTTAATGAGCACTGAAAACTGCTTTACTTGGTGATGCTTTGGACAAAGTGATTCTTCCACACTCAGATCTTCTTGTTGCCTCAGCTAAGATAAAAACAAAAGAGAAGACACACTATTCAAACTTATTTAAACTCACACCTGCACCTTTTAAATGTGACACAAGAGGGCCCTGTAGACCAGTAAAATTTTAAATATAATTTTTGTCAGCAGCTGATGCCTCACCTTATTAAGCTCCATCTCATCACTTGAATTTTCTTTGCCTTTGCCTTGAGGTGCATCCCAGAGAAATTCCCTAATTCCCAGCAAGAGGGAAGCAACAGATGTGGGGCTGGGGATGAGATTGAAGGGCACAGGCAGTGTGCCTCCATGCCCAAAATACGAGAACCAGAGCTTAGCTCTGGCAAACTTCCACTCAACATCAGCGTCACCCTGCAGTCACCAAAAGGAAGCGGTTAAATGGAAACGCAAGAGGAAGGGGAAACATTCGATGAGCAACAGGAGAATACTCAGAGAATTAAATCTATAGTATTATTGTGTAAACCAAACTCAGGCAACCCTGGCATAAATCAGCAGTAAACAACCATAATATGTATTGAAGATTTTGTCAAATTACGTTCTTAAAGATTTATGATGTTACATGCAAGACACAGAAATGAAACATACCTCAATCTCTTGGAAGGAGCTGTTGAACATGGCAATGAGCATATTTAGCAGGACAATCACCATGATAATGTTGTACACCCCATACAGAACATAGCCAATATTCTCAATGAACTTGTGGTCAATGTTAATAACCACTGATTTCACTTCGGACAAGCCAAAGATGGCCCAAAATAACGTTTTGAAACTCTCTTCGAGCCTGAAGGAAAGGAGAGATAGCAATTAAATGAGTGTTTAGTCTTCCATCATATCATTTTAACACAGATCGTATCCAAAGGGACAAGCCATTTTCCAAGCTGTTTCAGATGAACTGTGGTAATAAACAGTTTACAGTCAACACTCACGTTGTAAAGGCATCGTTGTACTTGGCTCCAAGGTAGTATGAGTACAGATTGAACATTCCTACCATGAAAGCCACGAAAACGGTTATGAAAATCACCATGAACTTAAAAATGTCTTTAACTGTTCTTCCCAGAGAGATCTGCAAAGGCCCGAAGCTCTCATTGGCAGGCAGGATGTATGCAATGCGAGAAAAACTGAGCACAACTGCAATTGCATAGAGGCCTTCAGAAATCAGCTGCGGGTCTGAGGGCATCCAGTTGATTCGAGCTGAAAGTAAACAGATGTGATAGCATTAATTCAGTAAACGTTCACTTTATTGATTCAATTGATTCATTTAGATCACTACCTGTGTATTGAATTCATTATAGCCTCACTATCTTGGCAATGGATTATTCATAAAAATCAACTGATTGAAAAACGAGCTTGGTTATTTTTATGGATTTCCTGTTATAGAAAAAAAATAATCTTTAAATAGCTGCCTATCAGATAAAATGTATATCCACTGATGCAACCTAAAATTTAAGTCTAAACCAGAAAATTCTCTCAATAGCAATATTTAAGTTTTTTTATATGTTTAAAAACATATATATAGTACATACTTGAATCCTTTGGTCAACACTTACCGAGCTGGAAATACTGTATCTCAAAGGGCAAGGTCATGTTGGACAGGTCAGTATAGTGCAGGTCAACATAACATTGGGCAGAATACGCATGCCAGAAAGCCATTAATCTGGTGATGAAAGACGTCATAAAAATGGCCAAAATGCTGAAGTCGAGAAGGTTCCAGGGTTCTGAAATGTATTCCCGGATGTCCTGCGACCAAATATCTTTACATTCTTCCCAGATCTTCCCTGTAGAAAAAAAAACACACATTAGGTTGATGGGCTGTGTCTCTTAAAAGGCTTATATTGAAAATCAGATCACATAGGATTTCGCCTGTAGAGCTAAGTGAAAGTGTCACCTTGACATTTCCATCTTTGGGAAGTCATTACCAGTTTGATTTATTATGGTACATGTGGTAAGAATGCATAATTATCTGCACATGCAATTTCCTAGCATGATAGATGTTTCGGGATTTATAACTCCTCAATGACTTGTAATATCCTTGACCCTGCATGGATGATGTAATTGTAAAAGTGTGGGAGCTTGACTTATGAGGAATAGACGAGACTGAGTGTCAGAAAGATAGAAGGGGAATAAAATAACATGATAAAAATATATACTAAGATAATATTTCACAGGTAGTTGTGGAAGGGATGCAGAGAGTGTGTGTGTTTGTACTCATGACCTATGACCCAGGATATGATAAGAATCTCCATCCAGGTGAAAGGGGTGGTCTTCATGCGAAACAGTTGCGACGGGTGATCGTGGGTGGTCATGTTTGGCAGCAGCAATGTTCCTCCAAACCGGTCTGCTGCGTTCAGGACCAGCAGGCAAAGAAATATCATAAAGGAAGCTGCATGGGCCACAAACTTCAGGAACGGTCCACACATGAGTTTCCCTAACTGACACAAGTCAGGGAATGGCAAACAGAACAAAGGTTAACATTAATTTATGTGAAGAACCTCTCACAGAATATTATCTTTGCACACAGTAAGATATACACTATATACTGGCCTATTAAAAGGGAGACATGGGAAAGCATTGGAGTCAAATGTAAGTCCAACATTCACTCTCCCTGTAGCTCTATTAAAGTGTTTAAAATGCTTCCTAAAAGAAAGGTCAATGAATGCAAAATATTAAATTAAAACAACGTATGACTTTTCACAACTAACCTTACTTGATGGGGCTATCCAGTACATAAAGGCCAGGACAGGCAACCCAGCAGCTACACCAAGGACAAGAAGGATTTTAACTGCTGTGGTTTGCTGACGTAGTCCAGACAAGTTCTCATACCAGATGGAGAGGAGTTGCTGTTGGCAGTTTGGATGTGCCACAAACTGTGTGTGTGTGACAAAGATAGAAAGGGAGGGAGAATTATTATTTGGAGAAACATGTGTGCAAAAAGATTTAATATGAAAACAAGCACATCAATTCCAAATCCTACAATCAAAGTGCTATTCACGTGCTTACCTTTTTAACTTCGTATTTAATTGCAAGTTTTAACCTGATAAGGTTTTGTCTGTTTAGGGTCTCAGCACTTTGACACGATTCAATGTCCCCATTTAAGATGGCCTTCACTTCCTCTGTGTTTCGACACAAATCCAGAAGTCCCACCACAAAGTCTTTACACTGCATGGACAGTTTCTTGTAATCATTCTGTAACAGACAGGGCAACATCTATAGCATCTTATTCTTATACTTTTATGTATATCTCTAACATCAGAGCAGGTACAAAAAGTAACTTAAATACGATACCTTGAACTCCTTCTCAATGTTGGCCAGAACTGCAAGCTCATTGCCCAGTTCCAGAGCCGCCATCACAGGGTCTTCATTGGAGAGGGACAGGTATGCTGGACTGGCCAGACCTTTATACGCATTGATGCGCGATTGTGAATGACTGAATGAGTCATGCCTCTGCTGCTCATTGCACATCCTACACTGGCAGAAGTAGTCATGGGGACGCTCGATACGGGCCCCCTTCAGAAGAAGTATATGGACGATTTCATACTCATGGCACTGGGAAGCCAGGATGATGGGAGTGATGTCATGAGAGAAACGTGTGCCATCCTCATCATATGCAAAGAAGTCATCATGTGTCTCTGCCTGGCTGGGACTGTTAGCAAGCCTCTGACCGTCTGCAAACGCCTGATGACTCAGTATGGCCTCAACAATACGGATGTAGCCTTTACTGATGGCTAACAGCAAAGCATCTCCTATTCTAGCAAGGTCTTTCTTCCTAAGTAGGAGCTTAGTTACATCTAAATGCTCATTGGCAACTGCCAGCTGCAATGCATTCTGGCCCATGTAGTTCACGCAGTTGACATTGAGGTCTTGGAGCTCCTCTAGCATTCGCCTCACTTCAGGAATGTTGCCATATTCTGCAGCTTCTAAGAAAAGTTCCTCTGTCATGGAAAGGCAGGACGAGGATTGAGCACGAGACAGGTAACCAGCTCCCCGTAAAGCTTGTCTCCGGGCTTTGGCCATGACCTGACGCAGAATTATGGCTCTGCCATCATTGCTCCACCTAAACACATGTAAACATGTTTGGGATGACATGATTAACATATGGCTTAAGACCTTAACTGAAGACTTACTGTTGATTTTTTACTAAGCAGGCACATTAATTTTAATAGCAACTCTTTCTATGTTTACAAAAAAGGCCCTGGGGATGAGAAAGCAATGATCTAAGAAGTGAATGGACAACAGGGTGCAATGGACAGCTGGTCTCAGCTGAATTATTACTCTCACTACATGTGTGACACCACCCACAGACTCATCATCTGCTCTCCTTCATTTCACGGACTGGCACTGTCCGTCCACTTAGCCGCTGCCTAAGAGTTGGACAAATTTATTTTGCATTTCTGCATTATTATACAACAAGTGTTTGATAGTTAGTCCAGTGGTAAACTTTTATTTACTGATTCATGTTTGATGTTAATTGTTCGTTAGACTGTGTCCATACTACCATATGACAGTGACTATTTTAAGTACTGATGATCTTTTATGTCAAACAAGTAAATCTACTTTCTGTCCAGTAACTATATTAGGATAATGTGGTTATATCAAGCTAATTGATTCAGCACATATAATGATAGATGACAAAGTCCCTTCATTCAATCATAATTAGAACTAATAACATTTTACACAACTGAACAACCACACTATTCAGAATTTCTGCTGCCATTTTCTACGTTTGAATACAGACAGAATTCATCTTTTGCACTAGTCTAAATAAAACCCAACTAAAATTGAATTTGTGTGGTGATGAATATGGTTCAGAGACGAAATCTGACTATTTTTTTGGCTTCAAAACGGCATAAGTAGGTGCTCCATGTGGATTTACTTGGCTGAATTTATTTTTGTTCTGCTGTTCTTTGTCATTGTGACAGGTAACTGTTCTTATGGGAGATGAAAAAGCAAAATAAGAAAAAACAAAACAAAACAAGAAACACTACTGTGGCATGTTAGATTAAAAAAACTGGCATGATCATCACTTTAATGATGCATGTGATGGATAAGATGTCCTATAATTAACGTCATTAGGTGGTCTGTGTGAATATTGATATTTTTAGTAACTCAAAAAATTTCCTCCCTCTCCTCCCTTTATTCATGACAAGGAGAGGTACAAAAGATGGGACTCTGCAGGATGAAATCACTGAGTAAGAGTCTCAAACTGTGGGTCATTTTAAATACATCATCATGGGCCTGAAGCTTTTTCCTTAAAAGCTTTACCAAACACGACCACTGTTTTCAGAAATAGCAAGCAGAATTTCATTACATCCAGTATCATCTCCCTCTGTCTACATGAATATAACAGGATCGTCCACTCACCTCTCAGAAGATAGATGTCCTAAATGACTTCACTTTCACTTCATCAAGTCGTTACGAGCCAGAACTACGCCTGACCACCTGTCAGACTGACTCTCACCCTGCGTCCCACCTTGGGACTTGATGCTGACGGTGCTGCCTCTCCACGCCCACTGGGCGTTTTTAGCAGCTTTTGAGGTGACTTTTATAACATAGGGTATTAGCATGTGTTGAATACATTTGGGAGCTGTTTTGGAGATTATACAACTGTCTGTAAGTTTAATTTCCTTGATTTTCTATAACTGTGACCGGTAAGCCCGAAAAGCAAGCACCTTTTATTAAAGCACTTTGTCAAACTAATGGAGGATTTGAGCACATCCGAATTGCATTGACCTCTCTCGTTGTGCCATAAACGGAGGCACAAGGCTAAGGGATTATTTTCTTAAGAACTATAGTAATTGTCAATGTGCAAGCTGCAGGCAATAGCAACACTAATGCTCCTATATGGTGTCTGACACACCGAAAATAGATTTGATGCAGTGGCCCCTGCTCATAGAAGAGCATAAACAATCAGGGAAAAGCAGATTTTTCCTAAATCCTCTTAACTCACTGTGCCATCAAATGTAAAAGGTAATAACGACACACATTTAGGCTATATTGTATGGGAGGCATCACCCCTGAGGAAATATAAACAATGCAAATAGGTTAAAAATCAAAGAAATTCTAAACATAGCATCATTTATTTATATTTATTAATCAGAGGACTTGCAATAATCGGTCCAAATCAACAGGGAGTAATGCTTTTTTGTCATGACAGTTTTTGTTTAGTTTAACAGGTAGCACTGTGACAGTGTGGATAGATAACTCAAATCTATCAAATCAGTCCTAGTCATTTAAGGAGGAGATTGGATGAAACTTCAATATTATATATTATTATTATTATTATTATTATTATAGTAGTAGTAGTATTTTGGTCATTATGGATCAACAAAAAATAAAAGCTTCATACAGTTATTGATGATTGGTTATTATCTCACTTAAGAGCTGCCTGTAAAATTAAAAATATATCATACACCTTCTGAACCTAATAGCATCACTCATTGTGTCTCTAGTACTGTCACTGGTTTGCTGTTTCTGTTGTTGATCAATAAATATTCCGACCGTTTCAGGTGTACCTGAAGGCCGCATGCATGTGTGCGCCCTCTGCTGGTCACGGCGGGAACAACAACACGGTGCCCGGTTGTCAAGGAGCTGCGTCCTCGGTTGCTATCATGGAGAGACTGTACACAGAGACTGAAACAGCCAGAAAAGTGACAGTTTAGCCGGATTACTTGCTCACCAGCGAGCCTGTCTTTCTCCAAGATAAGTAGCTGCGATGTGGATTCTCACATTTTCTCTGGGAGTTTATCTTCGCCCTGAAAATGGTTGAATAAGTTTGACGGCTGACGTTAGCTACAAAGGGACGCAGCAGTTAGCAGCTAACGTTAGCATCGTGGCTGGGAGCTGAAACTGTATGTCTGCCCGGTGTCAGCGAGGACCAGCAGCCCCGGAGGATGCAGGCTCTTCAAGACAACTTCTTCTACCACTCGTATCCTTTAGACGTTTAGTTGTTTATCCTGTAGATTCATTAGAGAAATGTGTATAAACCTCCACCTCCACACCTGTGTTAAAGCAAGTTTAACTTCTCTGCTCTTCTATTGACAACATGCTCTGTGAACCACTAATTATAATGACAAATGTATGTAAACAGCCTGTATAATGTAATAACTTCGATATATTTTTATTCACTCATGTCAAAGGTTGCATTCAGGTGCCATGACACTGCTTTCCTTAGCTGCCCACTTCCAGAAATTCAAGGTTGGGAGCTGATGGAGGCCTTCAAGAAGAGAGACAACTTTTGGTGGAAGAGCAGAAGTTATGCAGAGCCAGAGCTCGCAAGTTCTCCCTGGAAACCAACCGACGCAGGAAGTCAGTTTTAGTGTCCAATAATTAACCTTTTTCTTATTATTGTTGCAGTTCAAACTGCGGTTTACATTCTGCAGCCCACACCTTCAGAGACGATCCATTTCTTTCTTGGTATCACAAGCAGCATCTTCCATTTCTTCCTGGAAGCAGACGCTGCTTTCCTAGCGTACACTATGCGCCTCCTGGACAGCTTATGGGTTTGTCCTCGGATTAGCACCTTTGAGGGATGGATTGTGTTGACAGGATTTTGCAGTCACAACCTGGAAATAGATCTGTTGGCCCAGAGGGTAACTGTGGGCCAGAGCAGTGACTGAAGCATCACCTCTCTGACGACTATGGCTGGAAAGTTCAGCAGTATATGAGGATCAGATCCAAGATATTAATAACCTCCTAAATTTTCCATAGTTATCAGCTAAATGTGAGAGAGCTCAAAGGTTAATGCAAGGATAGCTGTAGGCGGAGGATCAGAGGCAGATTATGGTTTTACAGTTTATTATTTCTTAAACATAATGAAGGTTAACAAGGGTAAATGGAAGCAGGTGGATACGATGCTCCTTTTAACGTTACATGAAATGTAACTTGTTTTGTTCCGTCTTAGAAAACAGCAAACAGCTGTGTCACTTATGAAAACTTCATGCACTTATCACGCTTGTACAGACATTATACATGTATAAATCAAAATGCAAGTAAGCTGAGATATAAATTATTGCTTGCTTGCCTTATTGCTTATAAATATTCATAGACTTTGTTTGGAAAGCAATACCAATATTTACTTGCTCCCTTGCATGTCAGTGTAAACATGGCGGAGTAATTAGACACAAGTTTGGATGATTTAATTATAAGGATTCGTGTAACACCGCTTCATGGTGCATGAGTGTGTTTACCTTATTAGTCCCAAATTTAAGTCATTGTTATTAAAAACATAGGAGTTCCAAACTTCAGCTCCAATAAGAAGTATTTATAAATAATGATATTAACTCGTAAATATAAGATAATAAAGATTTACTTTTAATAGAACAGATATGTGTTAGCTAAAGGCTAGAGCTACGTGTTCTGTTCTGGTTCTCAACACGCTGAACGCTGAACTTGATTGACCCTGCTGATGTTATTATTGGCTCCCTCTGTGAATTCAGTAGTGAGTGGTAGCTTTAATTTATTAATGACTATGTTGAAAACATATCTCGAGGAACAGACTCAGGTTTCTGTACCTTAAACATGACCAGCCTACATTTAATCAATTAAAATGTGCCTCAGGTTCATGCTCTGCTTTTTTTTTTGCTCAGGGCTCTGGAGGAAAGACGGAAACAGTGGGACGTGCAGGAGCAACGGCTGAGACAGAACGTCCTACAGCAACGCAGACAGCGAGTACAGGATGCAACTGAACGCTTCCAAAGAGCCCATTTACCGCCTTCTCAGAGATACAGACAATGTTAGTGATGTCGTATCTTACATATGCCTCTTATTAAATACAAATAGACATATTGTGCCTTTACACACTTTTCTGCTTTTCTGTATGTTCTTTATGGTGTTTTAGCTTTTAGAAGAAATGTCCCAAATATTGAAGATGCACTCTGTCAAATTCAAGACACCTTGAGTTCATACAGCCGGCAGTCCTCTTTCTTGTCCAGCAACTCTAACCTAAGCAGGTAAAAAAGTTCATCCTCACTGCTGATGAACTAAATCTTCTACTCTTACTCAGATTTTGGTAATATTTATGTTCATGAATTCAGATTTACATTTTATGTTTAGCCTTTTGCTCCGGAGAAGTCACACATTTTATTTGTATTTCCCTTAAAGAAGCTGCACTCCATCTCCAAAGCCTCCCACAGTTTCTAAATCCTCCCACCGCCAAGCGCTCTCTGCTGTGGAGGCCTACACTAAACTGCTTCAGGAGCAGAGCATGACTTCCTTCAAGAGCAGTCAGCAAACTGAAAAGACACAAGAGAAGCAGCAGGATCACAGTTCACAGGTATGTTGGTTATTTCATTTGAATGTCCAGGAAACTAAATGTTTTGCTGCCCATCTGAAAGATTTTCATGTTAAAATATTAAAATGTTTATTCCAAAATATAATTTCATCTTTCTCTATTGTTATAGAGGTCTATGATCTTGTAAGCTGCTGTTTTGGCACTCACACACACACACACATATACACACCACTAGAATACTTTATACTGAATACTGTCAACAGACTGACCATTGTTACTCTATCCTGTGACCTGTTCTAAAAGTAGACTGCAGCTTATCAAGCAGTCTTTATTATTGATGATGTTAAGTACAACTTGCTTGTACTTGGTACTTACTTACTATCTTCTAAGCATAGAAATCACCCAAAAAGGATAGGAGCAGAGTCTACTTGAAGAAGTCTGGCTATTCCTGTCTTGAAATAACCATTAACATGGTCAGATAAGGAGGAGTGCGGTTTATTTGAACTAGGACAAATGGCAAGACAAGTTAAAGAAGGAGCTGAAATGAAATCGTGGGCTGACTCATAATTTTCTGGGATTCATTTCATTCACTAAATTTCTCTAATCAACTAATCAAAAATTCATCTTCTGATGAAAATAAAATGATTTAAAAAAAAAACAAAAAACAGCTGCATTGAGTTCTACATCAAAATCAGCTCAGATTCAATTAGCTATTTTGAAAAACCTCAGAAGGTCTATTTTGTATGCAGTCTTGCTTTTGCACAGCTCTACATAAATAATGTACCATACCATGTATCACCCATCCACACCCCGAGTGACATATATAGGTAAATTATATGGGTATGAACAGAACACTGACATGCCCATATAACTTTTTGGGTTGATAGGAAAACTTATCAGCACTTCCAGTAGTTATAAAGCAAATTGGACAGCTAAATAATGAGCTGAAACTCATCATAGCTCTGTACAGCCAACGTGAGCTGCAGTTTTAAAAGATAAATCTATAGAGGCAGCTTCTTTCTCATTGTTACCGTTACATTATTATAAAAATATATATATCCACTTTAATGTTCTATCTGTTCATTCATTTTTTTCTACATTTATTCCATTATTCTCATATCTCGATAGAAACACCACACGTTGCACACTTTATGTGCTGTGTACTTTTACAGAAACTGCAGTTCAAATACTGACGACTCCAGTGTGGTGAGTGAGGAAAAGTATGTTGATAGATTGAGTGAACTGGTGAGCTTAATCACTGGACACATATGCATAACTAGTTTATTTTACATTGTGAATTAGATTTCAGGCTGTTCACTAGAGGGCAGCAGTGTGACATGAGTCCTTTCCTGCACCAGGAATAGGCCTCTGGGTTGCCACAAACATCAGCACCATCTGCTGAGAAGTGTGTGTGAGTTGTTTTAGAAATAATTTTATTTGTAACATAAAATTTTGATTTGCTTGTGTAAAAAAATCTCTGCCTCTTTCAATGATGGAGACAGAGAGAGGCAAATGCTTTCTAGTGTGGGACATGAATTGATATGCTTGACCAAGCACAAGGAAAAGTACTGACATCTGCATGAAGTATCAGATTTCTCTTTGGAATATTCTTAAAATGTTCCTGTCAAACCTGATCTGCATATAACACGCAAATTGATTTAGTTCCAAAGGGAAGGAAATTTGTACCAAGCCTTGTTTTGGCAGATATATTCAGTTTATGCAGTTGTACTTTATTTCAGACTTTCTTAGCTTCACACAACATTTTACTAGCTGTTGTCTTGTCACTGCTATGAGCTCAGCTTTGTAGTAAACTCTGCATCTTTTACGTCACTGTCATTTAAAACGACCCAAAAAAGTGAAGAGATCTCATTACCGTCAAGTAGTAGGAAGTCTACTTCCTTGGCTCACCCTTGTATAATAACAGTTTGTTTACACATGAACTTCAGCAAAACAAAAACACCAAATTTTCACCATGATCCTAAATTATAAGTATAAACGGCAAATACAAAGGATATAAAGCTCTTTTACTCTAGTGTTGGTCAGGAACAATTAAAATATTTGATCATAGCCCTCAATATTTCTTTTCCACACTCCTCCTCTATACATATTTTTTGTGGTGCAGTATCAGAAACACTTAGGTTTAGTGTTGGATCCCAACTAATAATGTTGAAATGTTTCAAATGCTGAAGGTGAACTATAAAAAATAAAGGGTTACCCATTATTTCTTTATTTTAGGTCCAATGTTCCAACCCTAGATATATTTTTAAAATGTAATTCATATTATTACTCATCACCTCTCTTCTGTTCCCTTATTTCAGACCAGCCACCTGTCTGACTGCCGTAATTCTGAAAGCCTTTCAAGTAAGGACAGTTTGGATGATGAGGACCCCGACCACAACACAAAAAATCGACAGTGTTCTTATTCATCATTCTTTCGTGGCTCAGAGAAGTCCCATCCGGACCTGAGAAAGCTACATTATTTGTATCCAACATCAGATCTAACTTCTTTCTCAGCGATGATGCTTCTTGGTGATAACTTATCCCAATCAAGGAAACTGCATGAACCTAAGCAGGAGAAACAAGATGACTCTGAGGGGCCCAACAATGAGACGCATGCTTCTAAAACTTCTTGGGGGTTCACATCTGTTGAGCAAACTCCTAAAACAGAGACCCAGCCTGCTCTACACAACTGCAACTTATTAACTCTTTGTGAAATTATTAGTGGAGACCCGGAGCACTTTGAGGTAAACTCCCCACAAAATAGTCCCAGTGACAACACCATCATTAAAAATGGAGTTTCTCCCAGCAACACAGCACTGCAGTCTTCATGTCCTAAACAAGAGGCTCTGTTGGATCTCAGGCAGCAGAGGATCTATGATGACAAACAATTAAAACATCCCTCAGCTACAGAAATCCTTTTGCCTGCCAAAAATGGCAACAGCAAAGACGTCTTGTATGGGGCTCCCCCAAAGCCAAATATTGTGTTGAACGATAGCACAACAGATAATGCCTCACAAGAAGGAACCCTTCAGCAAACAGGAAAAGAAATCCACTATCTGTCATCCCAGAAAGAGCCTAGTGCTTCCATAAACAACCTCAATAAGGTTTTAAACTCGGAGACCAAAACTGAGAAGCCCATAAATACAGCATTGCTGCAGCACGCATGCTTGTCAAACATTCAATCAGATACTTTTAAGTGCCTTAAGTGCCCTGAGGAGGAAGTACAAAAATTGCCTGTTTCAGTGGGGACATCCCATTCAGTATGTGAAGTCAGATTCATTAAAGGAATTCTTAAGAAACAGTCCAAATATATGGCAGGCGATACCACGCGTCTGTACGGCTCAGGACATTTGATTTTTGCAAAACAAGTGGCTCTAGCGATCAGAGATAGTGTTGAATTGACCAGGGCAAAAACTAAAGATGTGGAGGTCAACACAGTCAAAAAGAAGCTGCGCTGGTTTGATGAGGTGCATGTGGAAAAAGAGGACAAGAAACAGGACATAATGAAACAGATGAAAAGCAAGGCTTTCAGTCTTTGTCAGTCAAATAATAACTTGGAGGACCACCAGCTAAGTCTCACTACAGTCTCAGGGGCTTCCAAGCCTGGACCCAGCATGACCCCTACAGCCTCCACTGGTTATCACTTTACAAAGCAAGCGTGGGCAGATGTTGGGGTTCAAGTCGCCTTGCCCCAGGAACAAGCAGACGAGGTCAAGGTGCCGTGCAGCAGCACCAGGACTGGCGGCCCCAAGGTCCCTCGGAGAGAGCGCTCTACCAAAGCTGGAGCGGGTACTGTTTCCTCTCGGGCTAGAAAGGGCACTGTCATACGACCTCAATCTGCCACCGAGGTGAGTCAGATTGCCAAAACCCAAGGGAAGATCATAGTGCCCCACCCACCTCCAAGGATGGAGTCAGTGGAAGAGAAGAAGCCGGACAACGCTAAGACTCCATATGGCATGGATCATGCAAGTGTCATCTGTAAACAAGCTCCGGCTGCAGAGCAGGCCCTGCACATTAACAACTCAGAAGGCTTTCTCTCACCTTACACACATCACGTAATCAGAACAGATAGTACTGTTATGTATACACCACTGCCACCCTCGTATACCTGCCCTGTCTCAGAGGGAAACACGAAGGGCACACCCAGCTCGGGTCATCAGGAAAGTCAGGGCAGCAGTCAAAGAAGAGGGATGGTGTACAGTGAAAAGGGCCTCTGTTTAGATTGCACTCCCACAGATGAAGAGATCTCACAGCTCTGGCATGGTGTCCGCAGTGCTCTGGCCACCAAGGACGGTAATGTATATTTTGGCTGACAACAACCCACAAGGCTTAGGCTGGGTTTGTGTATGCAAAGACGTATCAGTTAGATTCTCATGCTGTTTCTCTTGAGCTCATTTGTTTCTATGCATGAGCTAACTTCAGATTTCAAGGTAACAATCTGATTACTGGCTGCAGTACTGATTCCTTTTCATGCTTTTGCCTTAACATACAGTTACAATCCCAGTGACCCTTTGAACCTTTTTCTTTTATCTGTCCTCACTTATAATCACATTAAAAGGAAAACAGAGAATGAGCTGCATTATGTCTGTGTGACTGGCAGATTGAAATGTGCTGCCAAGTTCTATAAGATTCCCAAGAGATCCTTTTTCACTTGAAAGCTATTTTTCATAATATGCATCAATGAGCTGTGTCTTCTCTGGTGCGTAGTGTTTACCACCATTTATGTATTACTAATTTAATGAAATTGATCCCTATAATAGCTGACATACTGCTGTTTGAAAAGTGAGTGAAGTCTTGGTTACTTATCTTGAGAAAAGGAATCCAGTAATATCACAATGGCCTGTTATCTGCCTTCTTTCTTACCCCTTGAGATCAAACCTTGGATATAAACCACAATATCACAGTGCACCAAAGAATACTAATAAGAATGTACCTTTATGGTAAGACATTCTAAACTAGCAAGAACTAAAATAGCAAAGCTCCAGATCCAGGCTGACCTGCACAGTGTAAGACATAATATTCAGTTTTACTTTCAGTATCATTTTTAGCAAAGAGACATCAACATGTAACGCACAATGCCTCCCTGCTTTGTAATTTTCTCTAACCTTTGAGTCAACAACAATATTATAGCTACCGTTTAATGTGCTTATTTTGCTCCATTTATTCTATAACACTTAATTTGGAAATGTGCTGCATGCATACAGATCTTATTCACAAGCTTATTATTATCTGTTCTAGTTTTCAGTCATATTTATTAATGCAAATTATTTTATTATGTATAATCTGTAGATAGAAGTTGACACTGTCATTTCTGTTAATGCATTTATGTTTTTGATGTTGTTTTAATGTCATCAAATACATCTTCTTTCAGAAAAGAACAAGCTTAAAAGGCAGGCCTTGGAGAGTGGGCGAGGTGTGAGGAAACCCTGTGTGGAGCAGAGCAAACAGTCTTCTGGCTCAGGGAACAGAAGGGTTCCTCAGCCCTCTCAGGTAGATGCATGCAGTTGGCCTGTGGGGAGGAAGAGTGAGAATAATTACTAAACATCAGTAAATGGGTGTGTGTTTGAACTTGTTGAATCAGTTTTGCAGTCCCTTTCATGCTGTCTTTAGTGTCGGTAAAACCGACTAGACGTAACAATTTATGCCTCTCAAGACGAGACTTTCCGGATGGACTTGAGTTGTCAGTGTTTTACAATAAATAAGCGTTGATGCATAATGTTTTTGTTTACAGCTTGCTCTACCTGTTATTGTGCTTGTGCACCTAGAACCTTGCAGTGTACTATCGGTTACATAATAATTTTTTAAGTTCATCTAAGACTTAAATGTGTTTATTTTGTTATGCCTAGCCAACAAAACAAATTGCAGAGCCCATCAGACCGTTTTCCAGTCCCTATGAAATGGCCTTTCCAGATGAAGGTATTGTATTCACTGTGTCTGTGTTTTGGTTTCTCTAAGAGTTAAAACAAAGGGTTAATTTCAATATACAGCAGTATTACAAAAATATCTGTCTTCTGTAAAGTTCAACATTTCCTAAGACTTATATCATTTGATGTACAACCAAAAAGTTCTTAGGAGTAAAGCGTGAGAGTAAAATGAATAGTCTGAGTGAATATCATTCACACAGTACAACAGGGACATCAGACAACAACACAGCTGTATATACACATAAATTCATGAAAAACAACAACAAAAGTAAAGTGGAAACAGGTGAATATGCGTGCCTTTGTTGTGACTTTGCCTGTGCTCCAAGGTTTTGAGAGTGCAGCCCAGTTACACCTGGCTGAAGGACACGCTGAAGGCCTACTGGAAGAAAGGGATATTGTGGCTGTCATGGAGACAGTCCAAACACAGAGGTCTGGAACGGTGCAGCGGCGGAGCCAACAGCAGGGACTCACCACCATTTCCTTGGAAGAGCAGAAAATCCTCCTCTCTCTGGACAGACTCAACCACCAACTGTTCTGTGAGAACTTTGTAATTATTGCAGGCTATAACTAATTGACTAAATTGTTCTGTGCATATAACAGAAAAGTATTAAATGTGTAGTTTCATTGCAGAATAACCACTCCTACCTGTTTGTTACTGTTTCTAGGTGTGCAGGAACATATGGGGGGTAGTACTGGCACACGTGGCCTCGTACTTGTGGATGGACCCTCTGTAAGTATGAATTTCTAAAGGAGTCTTTGCTTGTCTCAGCACGTAAGGTGACTGTTTTATTACTTACCTTCTTCCACTGTTTTCAGACGAGGGAAGCGAAAGTAACAAGCCAACACAAGAACCGTGCATCCTCAGCTAACAACCACTCTCGATACCAGAGGAAATTCTGACTGAAAGCATGTGTGGTCCACCATGGTCTTCTCTCCCATCAGTGCATTAAAGCTGTCATGCTGAATAACCATTATTAGTATTTATTAAAATTAGTTTTGTCTCCTTTAAAACTAAATATGCCCACTGGAGTAACTTCAAGATCTAAAAGATGAGCAAGAAAACATATCAGCAAAAATTAGACCAAACAGAATTTTTAAGGGTTGAAATTAGTTTTGTATTTTTGCCATTTCATTTCATTTCAAAAAGTTTTTGGCTCTTGCTGAGTCATTTGCTATCAAGCGATCTAATTCCTATGTGCCTACGAAAATTATCCAAGTTTCAGTTTGTTTTTATTTGACAAATGAAAAATGACACTTCTTATAACTGACACACGACGAGAATTTACTGCAAAACATTCACCGTGGATTTGTATGAAACTTTATTTTCAGAGCTGTCTTACACTGTATTATTTTCTATAGTAATTTGATGGAAACAATTTTGAGACCATATGCTTGGGGAACTGAATTAAACTTCAGCGTACTGATAAACTGACTTCAGTGTTTTTGGCATTATTTCCTCAGTGATACTTAGCACAGTCACTAAATGCACTGAGGACTGGAGATATTTTGAACGTGTGTTTGTTTGTTTGTCTTTCTTTGATGGTAGAAAGGATGATTATGTATTGTGTAGTAGACTCGACCTACTCGCTCAACAAGGTGAGCCTCTGCCAGAGGGCTTCCAGCCTTCTGTTGCAGTTGCATCTACCCTGAAATTTACTTAATTTTAAATTTAACCTAAATTAGAGTAATATCAGTTGACTAAAGTCTACATTTATTTGATTTTAGTCATCTAAATAATAAATAAAATGTTGATTAATTAAATGTTTCCATATCGTCCTTGCCAAAAAGGTAGATTCATCAAGGGAAAAAAGCTGCAGGGATTGTGATGTGAGTTCAGTTGGTCCTCCTTCACCAGCATGTCTGGTTTTGCCCATTAGTCAGCCTGTTAGGACTTGCTCCAAGAGGTGGAGGAAGTCCCGGCTTGTTTGAAGAGTCAGGCTCCCTTCAGTAATGAAACTTTTTTTGGTTTAACTGCTGGTTTCTGATTCTATGCATGCATAGCTGTAAACAATGATGTGACTGTGGCGTCTCATTGCCATGTAGAGTCATGCATCATCTTGTTATCTTATACCAACACTGAAAACAGACACAAAGAGTGAACATATTCTCAGCCTGGGTGTGTAGTGAGGTCTGCAGCAACACAAACCTTTAGACGAATTGTGCGCAGACATTATGTAGTAAAAAGCAAAAGATGTCTATTGTGATTATTTGAGGTCACTTCTATCCCAAAAGACAAAAGGTCATTATAGAGGAAAAACATGGACACTTTATCTGGATAGATCAATGTTAATATTTAATATTTAACTTATTTCTCAGGAATTTTGAATCAAAATGTAAAGAATCTACTCATATTAGCCTTTCCTTTCATCAACTGCATTTCAGAACAATGTATATATTTATATAGAAGAACAATATTAAAGTAAAAAAACATCCTGTTCATTAATTACACTCCTTTCACTTTAGTATCAGTATCAGTGAGTGAATAAATGTGAATGCACAGATAAACAGACCAGTAAAATCATGCACAGTAAGAGTTCATCTGTGCAGAGTGTCTGCACAGCATTGAGTACTCTGCTGCAGGTTGTGTCTGAAATCTGTTCCCTTTGGCCTACTACCGTTAATGTTCAGAGTCATTAAAGCTTAATGACATTTAAGCTTTAACCAGCACAACACCCAGAAACTCAACAAGAGAGGGCAAGACGAATAAATAAGGGAAGACGTTTCCACAGATGCAAGTTCAAGCTTGTGCTTTGGTCCGTTGTGAAGCTTAATCTCACGAGTATTTTGTCATGTTTTGTTACAGCCAATTTAACGTGCAGTGAATGACTGTCTGGTCTGGTCTGGCTCGCTTTCTGTTAAACTGAATAACTGGATGAAAAAAGATTACACTGGCTAGATAGTAGAGTACAGCTAATTTGCATATTGATGTCAATATTGAAAAGCATCTTAACATTTTCAAAACTCGTTGGTGTGTTTAGACTCTGCCATAAAACAATACACACATTACATACTGCAAAAAGAACACTTTATTGTATAAAATGCATGAACAAAAAACAAGATTTTATTTTTTGGAAAAAAATGATGTGACACAAATACTAAAAGAAAACACACAATGACATTTCTTTTGTGGTCCTGACTATATTTTGTACTTTATGAATTCATTTTAAAAGGGAAAGCAGACACAAATGTTTGTGTGTGTGAGTGTGTATGGTCTACACCCACAGACTGTCTGTACCCATTAAATACTGTAGGAGGCGCTCTCTTCTGCCCAGCTGACTGTAGCAACACCGTGCGTCACCATATCCGATAATAACACCAGACCAAAGCGTTTTTAACACGGAGTACTGATATAGCCGCCCTGTCTTCCATGACCTCAGATTGATTCGGTGAAATGCAGCACATCAAATCGTTTCTGCTGATTTTTTTCCGCAGCATCCAATTAAACCCCAGAGAGACTGAGTCGCTTTATAAGGATGAAGAGGTGTTGACAAAAAGTGACCAAACTCTTCCAAGTGGGTGGTCCCCTCAGGGCTGCCGGGACACTGCAGTCCATCTCTTTAATGTGTCTGAGTGCGTTACAATGATGTGAAAATGACCACTTTCACCCAGACAATGGACATCTCTTGACTGGCAGCATGTGTGCACAGAATATGTCATTCATAAATCAGAAATATGTGGGCTTGTAGCACGAAGTATTGCACAGACATTTGTGGTGTGAATGATATAATTATGTAATGAGGCTTAAAGTGAAACATTAAAAATGGTGATACAAGACTGTAATAAATACAAAGCCTGGAAAACACACATAATATTACACCTGTTGCATATGCACAATTTTATTTATCTTAAAGTTTTTCAAAGTTGCCAAAGTTTCTAATTTTAATAAATAAATAATTGAACAAAAGTAAATGAACAAACTAAACTTGAGCCGTGCATCTGTTTAGAAACATAAGCATGTGTGTGACTGGCAGAGAGACGCTCTTTAATCTGTTCATCGGGGCTTTACAGTGTCTGCGGGTATTTAATAGGGCTTCATAATCATTCATTCAGTGCATGTATGGGAAAAAGAGTTGAAACAGAGCCTCTGTATCCAAAGAGAGTGGATCTTGACAAAATGATTTCTCAATGGAAGAGGGGCCTCATTAGCATAACAATTGTGGGAACTGCATGGATCTACTTTTCATGAGCACTGTAAAAAAGAAAAGAGAGAGACAGAGACAGAAATAGGACCATTATACATGCTGATGAGAGAAAGTGTGGTTTGGAATTATTGTTAAAATCATTGAGTTGTAAACATTTAGTTTGTCTCATCATCCAAAACCACAATATATAAATATTTTAGGCATAGGCTGTGCAACACATTTAATAAGTAGTACAAGAGTAATTCTTGTAAGAACTTAACTTGAAAAAACATAAACTAATTAAATTGTCTTGGCAGATTTCTGTGTTTAGTTGATTTTCCACCTGCGTGTGTATTTTGGGAGGTCTAAAAGTGAGGTAAACAAATTATGAAACTTACATGTTTATTGTGTGTTTTCTATTTACTTAACACTCTGGCACATCCACATTTTGGGTTGCAAACGAGCCATAATTCAATGTTTTCCCAAATGGGCTCCAGCTGGAAAAATCAAGGATCAGCAGGGGTTCCTTGTAGTATTCAAGCGGTTGCCAGCAAAATAAGGAATAGTTTAATTCAACAATTGTTGCTGAGATGATCTAATTAATTTGTATGACGTTCAGTTTCCCATCTATTATTTAAATAAACAATAACAAAAGTCAAATGAAGACTTCCATCCTGCCAAATGGATTTTTGGGGCATGGAGGATTTTAACATTAAAATGTTTGATACATTTTAACCAATTTGGATAATTTTAGTGCGGATATATTGATTAAGAGTTCATGTTTTGATGTAAACTTTGGGAAAACTTTGCCATAAACAAGTGTGGAGGCCCCTGAACCCTCTCGGGCCCCTGGGCTACACAGACTGTACCTTTAAACACTGTCCCAATTAAGGCCAAGCTCCGCCTCTGAGCAGACATCCCATGAGTCATAAAGTTTGATGTCCTGCCCAAAGTTTAGTCCCGACTGGAGCAAAAGTTTTTTTTTTTTTCTAGAAAGTGCGCTACGGAGATTTGTGCTGCGAACTATGAAGGTTTCTCGTCAGAATATTCGCTAACAGCTTCAACTTGGCCGAAGAGCAGAAAAGGTGGGACTCTTCAGCCAAGCGCTTGTTGTGTTTTTTTCGTCTTTTGTGGCTGCGTCTGCGCTTTTTTTTTTTTTTTTGGAAAAGTTGGGGCCGGGGACGACAACATAGATTCCAGTGTGGAGTAGATATGCGCTTTGTTACATTCACAAGTATGCCAGCAAGAATCAACAGGAAAACGCTGTGTCTCACTGCAGATTTCGACAGCTAACACACTTTGGAGTAAAGTAAAGTAACTCGGCTGTTAAACTTTAGAATGACTCGGGATAACTTTTGCTGAGTGCCGTCGATATTTCCTGCTTTCCTGCTGTGTGAAAAAAAAGTTTGGGATTGTCTCAAACTTATTTTTTTTGTGAGTTTCTCAACGCGACATTTTCGGACTCAAAGTTCGCACTGACTGTTTTGGGACAATGGATCCGAGCCAGCATAACCCTCCTGCCGGACACCAAATCGTCCATGTACGGGGCGACTCTGAGACCGACCTGGAGGCGCTTTTCAACGCCGTGATGAACCCGAAGAACACTATCGTCCCTCCATCCGTACCCATGAGGATGAGGAAGCTGCCAGACTCCTTCTTCAAACCTCCTGAACCAAAGTCCCATTCCAGACAAGTAAGCCCGCCCTGTCTCTCCTCTGCCCCTTCCCAGAAATCACGAGTAAAGCAGGCCCATCCTGTGGGGGTTCAGGCCTAACGCTCCAGTATGTGACTGGTAAAGTCACTTAATAGTTACTTTATCACACTTTGGAGTTGTTCATAACCTTTGGTATCACCACTGTGCCATGAGAGGCTATTTGTAGTCACATCTTTAAATGTAGGATATAATAAATTATTTTAAAGATTATTTGCACTAACTGAACGTTGATTTACCCTCAGCTCTTACAGGTTTTATTCCAACAAATCTGAATCAAATTTCCCAACAAGTTGCAATAACACTGATTTAAAATCTCCCACAAAAAGACCCGTGAGGCCTGTGCGTAAAAGTTATAGAGTAACCAACATTTCCTGACATCTTTAGTTTGTTTTCAGTGGTTGGCTTTATTCTGCTAAAATAAATAAATCTAAACAACATAAGAAAATATTATTACACATAAAGTGAGATGTCAGATTTACTGAAGCTCCACAGGACAAGTTAACTTGCACTTACGTGTAGTTGTTTTGGTTGGTTTCATGGCTGTGTGTGTTTATAGGTTTGTAGCATTCGGTGCAGAAATAAACAAAGACAGTCTCCAGGATAGTTTGTTGACCTGTTTGTGTAATGATGATTAGAAAATTAAAGATCAAAAAATACGATTGTTGAATTCGTCCTGTTCCCCCCTCCCCCTCTCCTCCCCCCCTGCCGTCCCCCCACAACTGTTGCTTGTGGTCTCTGTGGAGTTGTGCGCATGCGTTCAGGAGCTGAATCTGCGCTCTCCTCTGGCTCTCCCCATCCTTAAACAACACTCAAACGTGTGTGCACATGAAAATAACTTGTTAACATACACGTGGAGGGATTATTATCTATAATCTATATTATGAGAAGTGACTGAAATGTTAAATCAGGGTAATGCAAATAGAACTGAAGTCCATTTATGGTGTTTGTGTGCTCAGTAGTTATTATTTTATGCTTGTATACTAGTTTTGTTGTGGCATTTGTAAAATGTCACAGCAGATCGAACGATCATTTATTATGAGATAAATCTAGTGAGACTAACAAACAAACTCAGGTTTCAGAGCAGCTTCTCTTCACAACAGTATAAGATTAAACATGGTAATTAAGAGGCCCCTGAATGAAATCTCATCATTTCAAATGATTTTATTGTTTTATTTTTTTATTATTCACACCACTTCTCCTCAAACCCAAACAGGCCAGCACTGATGCTGGGAGTGGCGGAGCACTCACACCCCACCATGTCCGTGCGCACTCATCCCCAGCCTCCCTGCAGTTGGGAGCTGTTTCTGGTGGCTCTCTGTCTGGCATGCCCCCAGCAGGTGCCTCCCCTCAACATCTCCGTCAATCTTCTTATGAGATTCCAGATGACATGCCCCTGCCCCCGGGCTGGGAGATGGCCAAGACTGCCTCTGGGCAGCGATACTTCCTCAAGTGAGTATGCCGGCAAAAAGTGTTCTTTTTTTTTTTTTTTTTTTTTGGATGGGGGGTTGTTAGTTTGTTTTTGCATTATCAAGACAAAACAATAAAAATTAGTCCCCCTCATTCAGTATATACATAAAAATCAATATTGAGTGTCTTCTTAAAGTTCCACAGAGGTGTAACTGAACCCTTTAGCTTATGCAGCATTACAATCCCAGGCTGAAAATTTTACAATATTTAGAGAAGAAGGGAAGATTTTAGCTGAGATGTCCAAGACAAGTCCAAGTTACCAGAGAAGTGGTCTCGAGATTGGACTCTCATACTACAGCTCTGTTCTGTGTACATTATGCTGCCAATAATGTGCAAATCTGATACAGTGCACAGTGGTGGCCATTGTGCTCAAAAACAGACAATTGCAATAGTTAAATTGTAGGTTATTAAATTTGGTGGCCCCTGCAAACAAGAGAAGTCTTTTGAGGGACTGCTGCCGTATGTAGTGTTCCTTTTCTTGGTCTCAGGTTTCAGTAGAAACAATGGATCATTGTAGCTGTCCCAGACAGCAAAGGACAGACAGCTTTGCAAAACTCATCTGCTAACCAGCAGATCTCTTCCACATTAATGAACCAAAGTAAACTTTTTAAATAGCAGGCAGCAGGTATACCAGAGCCATTTCAGGTCGGTCACCGAGTTTATCGGTAACTTTTGGATTGTGAGGATTTTCTTTTTATTCTGTTACTTTCTTATGTGTTTATTAATCTGCTCTCATTCTGTGCAGCTCTGTGAAAATATGTTTTGAATTATTCATAAAAATGACGTCCTTGTCAACAATTTATGTTAAGATAATCTGCCCATTGTGAAATGTTCTAGTTATGAAACGCTCAGCAGCTCGTGTTTAGAGTTGATTTGACATTGAAAGTCGCCAATCTTTCTCTTATTAAATGCAAAATGTTGTCATTTCTAGGAAATATTACTCCTGACACAGGGTCTGAACAAACATGATAGCCTCAAATTTACTTGGATCAAAAAAGAGCTTTCAGTACCAGATGTTGTAAGGTCTCACATCTGGAGAACATCTGGTCCGTTTTGAGGAGACTCTTCTAAAATTGTACAAAAGGACTGGGGGGTAGGAGAGAGAAAGCGCTACACTCATACACTCCCAGGATAGCTGCAGTTGTTTAGAAACTCACTGAGCTGAATTGGTTTTCCAAACCAAACTTTTCAGTTTCAATATTTGTTACGTGTGAAGTTTTGTTGCTGCTTGTAGGAATCAATAATTAAAACTGGAACTATAATTTTTCGTTGGTGTATAACAATTGCCTGATTATCGATAGTGAATTACTATTTGTGATTTATTGATTGGAAAACTTTGTGAGACACAAAATCTACAATTCCAGCAGTGAGATGAGACTTGATATAAAACCACAAACTATTACACAAACTTTAAATTGTGATCTGAAAAAGAAAACTCTGCAGAGATAAGAGCATTTTATCCTTGATATGTTCACGATGTAACTCTGTAGCGTGTCGACAGACCATTTTTCTCTATAGAAAAATCACAACTTATTCTAAATTCTGAACAAAAACACTGTCTTCAATATAAATGGTTAAATATTCACAAAGATTTTCTCTGCTCATGTCTTGCGTCTCACTTGCTGCTATCGTCTTACTTACTATCAAAACCAATGTAAACTTAGGACCTTGAAAAACATTTGAGTATCGCTGTAAAGATCTGGCATGTTGTACAACCAGAGTAAGTGTACTACACAGTGTTTGTGTTCAAGTAAGGAAAACTCGCGGAGACATCTTCCACACACCGCACATCAAAGTGCAGATATTTGATCTGGAATACAGGCGGCCTCAGCAGAGCTGCTGGAAAAGACACTCCCCTATTTATAAACAGGGGTTGTCTGACCGAGACGTGTTGCAGAAGGAGTGAAGCCGAGTGCGAGACACTGTGTGTGGGTGGACGGGTGGGGGTGGGGAGTCCGTCACCAGCTAGCAGAGCCGAGCAGAGAGTAGGGGCTCACATTTCACTCAGGTGACCGCTGTTGTCCTTAGAGATATATCAACCGAGGGTGAAAGTTTTTTAAAAAAAGATTTAGTTTCTCCTTCCCCCTCTGTGCTTTACTAGTTCACTGGGAGTTACAGTTGGGAATGATTGGCCTCTGTGAATCACAGCAGCCCCTTGGATGCCGATGTCCCACTCCCTTTTAAAGCCAGGCTCCGTTTTGGTATGAATGGAGCCGTGGCGCTGTGATGGTGCCTCTTTTGTGTCAATGGAGTTAAATGGCAGCCATGTGGAGATGACTAGAAGAGAGGCCGAGAGAAACTCCGGCCCTCCCTTTGTCCTTGCAGTGAAACAGTGATCTTTATTCAGACCACAGGCCTGTTGAGACTCATGTGAGCCTTCCCAAAATAGACAAATGGTTGACATGAAGTTTAAAGATGGCGGTGTGAGAGCGTGCAGTGGCTTTCTCAAGAGTTTTACCATGTTCTTCGTGTCTGAAATATTCAGCTCTCGTCAGGCTAGGAGTTCTAGTTAGCGATAAAGTGCTTGACCTCAAGCAAGTGTAACAGTGTTGACAGCTTCACTGTGGCCTCTTTTGACTGGCGCTTCGTGCTGATTTAATTAGTAAATTGTGCTTAAACATAAATCCACATATGAGCAATCTCCTGCTAAAATCTCTACTTTAAAAAAACTTAATCTGAGAGAGGACTGGGAGAATGTCAACAAAGTCTGTTGACCTTTCCTCCTCTTTCTTCCAGCAGTTTGCTGTGGCCTTTGATTTATGACAGCAGGGGCAAGGAGGTTGGGTCACCTTGCTTGGTGCTGGGCCGGGGGCAGGGCCGGTCTCCAGGGCTGGGTCATAAACTAATGAGGGTTTCTAATTTAGACACACCGGTAAACTAGGAGGGGTAATCACTGTTTCCGGGCGCTTATTAAATGCAGCTTTGAATGAGCTTTTAGTCCGTGGGAAGTCAGCCCTAAGCAGAGGAAAGCTTTGGGGAGAGCAGCTATTGTCTGCCCTCAGGGGCAGGTAGAGCTCTGTGTTGATGGACACTTTTGTCTTTTCTCAATTGGATTTTAAACTGTTTTGATGAGCGCAGTTTCCCACAACCAGAATGGCTGACTTGTCTCTGTCCATATTTAACTCAAGAATCATAAATGAGGAAATTATTCACTGTGACCAGATTAGTTATTTTTTACCTTTTGTACTCTATTATAGGATGTTACTAACTTTGTTTTTGTGTGTTTTTTTTTTTTTACACTATAAAGCTACACACTCTGGTTAACCAGGAACACTGAAAAGACTCATAACAGTCTAGCTCCAGTGTACACTGTCTGAGGTTTCCTGAACATCTGTTGCACTAAATACAATTCAAAGAGACCCCCTATTAGAGCAGGAAAGATCAAAGTGTTTACTTGGACCTTCTGCTCTCATTGTATGCCGTCTATCTGTGTAGTGCTGATTTGGACTATGAGATTATGTTGGGATTTCCAGCAGATGATTACACGTCCTTTAGTAATATTTAGCTCATGTAAAACAGAAACGATTGACTCGTTTTAAAATCTTCAACATTTTCCTAATGAATGACAGAAAAACTACCAGTGAATCATCAACGTCCAAGTGGTTATCAATATCACTGTGAAACGGATAAAGTAAAATAGTAGTAGTAATGTTTTCATGTGTAAACATACGCTCAGTGTGTATTTGAATAATACAATAAACAGTCCAGGCTCACAAATGCTGAGATTGTTTGCCTATTGGGCGTTACTGCCGTGTAAAATGAAGTTGTGAGTTACCTGGCCTGCTTTGTAACTTCACACCGCATTTGTTGTAAACATTTTGTATCACAGCAGTGTTGACTGCCTGTCCGTTATCTAACGTGGATTTCAGTTTTATAGCTTGGCTGACACGTCACATACTGAGCATCTTATGTAAACATTATATTGTGTGTAATACCTCAACATTTTCAGTATCAGCTGTTATCTAATTCGCTTTAACTCTGCTAAAAGGTTAAAGTGATAAATTGGATGTCAAACTGAAACTGGAACTGAGGCCACTCGGTCAGTCACAAATGGTGCTGGGAAGACGGGGCTGTGGCTGCGTGAAGTCCTCATTTGGAGCAACTTTGTGTTTGACAAACTTTTGGTTTATTGACCACACACAGACAAGGCCCTTCCTGTTCAACTGGGGCCTGTCAGCTCAGTACACAAATGGGACTGTGAGAAAGTCAGGCTAGTGTTTACCAAAGTCTTGATGTAACACCTCTGTTCCAGACATCAATGCCTCCACTGTCACTGAGGCCATCTCCACAGAGATGTAGTATCTGAGAAGTGGACCCTCTCAGGTGCGGTTTAGAGTTCCCAAATTGACTCAAACTATAGCGCCTTATGGCAACCCAATAGCACTTAAATAACGAAATAAAGGAACGCCTGTTTTCAGCTGCTGTATGCATGCAATTGAACAGTTTTCAGTAAATGTATATATTTATTCATCAATAGTTCAAATAAAATTCAGTCGTTACGTAGTGCAGTCAACACAGTTAGCTACACTTACAGTTTTTGTTCCGTTAATCTCACATGGCACTTTCTAAATCAATTAGTCTTTTTTAAATTAGCCTCTGAAAATAAATAGCAGTAAAACTGAACCTTCTAAGCTACACTCAGTCCTGGTACTTTGAGAATTAGTTGCTTCGTTAGGAACTATGATGATACAAACCCTGCTTCAAAGGGAAACTTAAAGCCACAATAGGGTCACAGGGGTTGCCCCAATAATCTCTCTTGATGATGTCCTGCTGATAGAGAGGCAGCCAGGCATCCCAAGTCAACCAGAGTGGAGGTGGTCATCCTCATCTTAGAGGTCTGATTACATCTGGCCTCCCTCAGTGCTGCTCTTTAGTCATCTGCTTCAACAACCTTCCAAGCATATACTCCCTGGGTGGAGCCACTGTGGCCTGAGGATCCCATTTTTAACATTTGACAACTCAGCTGTGGGGCGTGTTTCATCATTGCAGCACTCCCCATAGCTTCACTCCCCTGTTTTACACCAGAGAAACGCAGCTTTTGACATCTGGCTCTCAGAGACAATTTCAGTGGAACAAACAGTCAATCTGGCCTCGAATCTAGCTTTGATCTGCTGTTTTGGCAGGTAGCAGAGCTTTTTCGGAGACATTTAAACCACAGAGCGGACTATTTTCGGACAGAATGTTCTCCTCAAAGCCAGATGTAAACGCCACAGTTTTCATGGGTGTAAACAGGCAATCTGTGTGTTAGGAAGTTTGTCATAGTGCTGTAATCAGATGAGGCATAAACAACAAGTGCAGCATTCAGGCTTCTTCACGTGAATCTCTTTAAGGATGTTGTTGTTCTTCAAATCTGAATCCGCAGTCCTCCTAGCTTGAATGATCTTAGTATAGCAAAGTCAAGTTTAGCCTTTATGTGAAAGGTTCCCCTCCTTCCTCCTCAGCAAGACACATTATAAATAACGCTGGCACAATAAACGCCACCTTGATAATTGGGCCATCAGTCAAGGAGATGTCAAGTGCCTGGGTGGATCAAGAGTCCTACTCTGTGCTCTGCTTAGCCACAGTCAACCATGATGACAGCTTGAGTAAAAATTAGCCAGTAAAGCTCCATACTAAAGGCAAGCGACTTGATAATGGGTCATGTTTAAACCGCATTGCACTCCTTTGCTGCAGTACCTGGCCATTTACTGACAGTTTCCCCTGAAGACGCTAATGATGGGTTATGTTTTGTTTTTGGTGATTCACGACAGAATGCTGAACGTAAGATTGAAACTATGTCCACAACTGTATGTTTATAGTTTTTATTTTCAGATGCCATCCCATTCATGCCTCGTTTGTGAACAACACATTGAAAATTGTGGAAACTGCTTGACAGAACTGGTATAAAGCTGCTGTTTTATCAAGGTTTGATGAGTGGCTGTTAAAGTTTGTGGTTTGCTCCTTTTTATGAAGTCATTGGCCAGTTTAAGTTCAGCAGATTCTGATGGTGTGAAGTTTTAGGAGTAATGTTACCACTCCTACAATCCACTCAGCTGTCCAAAGTCACGTTCTTCAGACTCATAGATATATTTACTTCACATGTCATCTTAGGGTTTTGGCATGTCAGTTTGGAACAACAACTCTCTTGATGTAATTGCCTTAGTGTGGACGAGGCCTGATCCACAACCAGTTTGCTCTGTGTCCACTGCCCTGCCCTGAGGGATGGAGGGTTGGGGGAGGGTGCGGTGGCTGTCCTGCTGAGCTTGCCGTGGTGTCAGAGACATGTAAAGACAACACCGAGCAGTTGTGACCGTGGAGGTTGCGGATCATCAGCAATTCCTAACAGCAACTGGTGGCCTCCAGCCGTCCCAACAGTTGCCATGACATTGTTTTGTTTTATGTTTCGCCTACAGGAAGCAGTGTATAGCCCTGACCATATAGGGTTCGGGGCAGGTTGAGTGAATGGATTATCTTTTAGTTTTAAAACCCGGTGATGAATTACCGGCTCTTGGTAACTCATTTACCAGTTCTCTGAGTTCACACATACAGGCTCATTGACTACAGTACAGTGCTGACTTGGAAGCTCTCACACTGTGGATTTTATCACAAGCGTATCGATTTATGATCGCCTCTGTTTTGAACCGGAGCTTTGTTTACGTCTGTTTTGATTGATTTGAGCTACGAACGTTAGCCTCCTAAGCTAGGGTCTGATAGAATATTCAATATTTGTACTTTCATCTGTGCTAAGAGAAGCACAAGTTAAGGGGAGTGCAGAAGAATTTATAATCAGAGATCTTGGAGGCTTTGTGGTTGTATATTTCCATCAGTGTTTTCCAGTTGTAGCCTTTCAGCTCGGCATTGGTGTACCAGGATGTGCAGGCCTCTCATTTACGATAAGCCCTCCCTTCCCTTATCCCAGAGCTCCTCTCCCAGTCTCCTCCCCTGTTCTCCCCTCCCCTGTATAATAAATGTCATAGTTTCCAGAGTGGGAAGAAGACTGCAAAGGGGGTAGGGCGGGCGCTCGGTGTGTAACAGGACCACAGCAACTCATGCAGCCAATGGAATTCAGAGGGATTGCTTCCGTAGATGTTTTTTTCCTCTTTCACTCTTTTTTTTTTTTTTTTTTTTTCTTTTCTGTAGTTGTCTCACCCCGCTCCCTGTGACCCCTCTTTCTCAAGGGGCCCCTCCAATCTGAGCAGTTCCAGCTATTTTGCTTGGTTTGTGGTGTTTGTGTGTGTGAGGGCTGGGGGAGGGTTTGGTAGGGGATTTGGCAGCTCCTTTGATCAGTAAAGCATAAACAAGAGGGGGCTTCAAAATGGGTTGCATTGTGTGGGGGGGAGGAGTGCTGAGTCAGGCCCTCTCGCTCTCTGGCCTGGGATAGAGAGCAGACAGGCAGGCTGGGATTACCGCAGAGGCCAAGAGAAACTCTCTGAATCACTCACTTCACCCAGCTGTTCCAAAATCTGGGCTAATGGCAGTTTGGGATCAAATTAACAGCGAGTTGTAAAGAATCTGAGTGGGTGGAAGAACAGATCCATAACATGAATATTGCAGGGTGCAATAGATAGGTTGCTGAGGGTAGTATTTAATTGAATTACCAACAAACTCTTTGTTTTTGTCATGTGTATTGAAATAATTCAGCCACTGCTACAATATATATGAGTTGAGGCGTTGCATAAACAAACTACTGGAGTTTGGTGCCTGTTTGTTTGAGGTGAGGAGGGTCTCTTAAATGGGATGTTTCAAAAAACAAAAAAAAAAAGAACAAGTGAATAGTGGGGTTTTAGGTCGTAGCTCAGTCTGTGCCTTTGTCAAGCAGGTGAAAGCTTTGTAAATGTGGCGCCAGATTGTTAAAGCCCCTGACACTCCACAGTGTCCGAGCCACTTCCAGGAAAAAGGACCCCCTGCGTTGAGCCCTGGGACTGACCCTCCCTCAATAGAGAGGGTCCTGCTCGGGAGAGGAGGGCTTCCTGTATTAGCTTTCCATCTTAATCAAGCAACAAGTACCAACAAAGCACTAATTATCAATGCCTTCACAGAATGCAACACAATGCCCCCTCCCCCGGCCCCACTCCTGTCCCGGCAAAGACGAGCCATAAAATAGATGGAGCAACATTGTCTGACGTTACAATAGTTGTTTTAAAACCAATCATGGCCTCTTTTTTTTTTTTTTTTTAAACATTTGTAAGAAGTGTTCAGCTTACCTACGACAGATAACAGATGTCTGACTTGATTTATTTTTAGTCGTCCACTCTTTGGGCTTCTTTTTTAATTCAAAACAAGTTGCAGTTTTATTCTGATGAACGACGTACAAGTGAATTATCCTGCAAAAGGTCCCAGTCCAGTCCAGACGAGAATGAAATCCTTGTGAGCTTATATTAAATTGTGGTTCATGCCAGGTCAAAACAGACACAGCTGAATTTGGCTTCCTGTAACAGTCATCGTTTACAGAAAGCAGGAGTTAGATTCAGAGTGTTCATCAAAGAGCTTGTTGGAACTGCTCTGACTCATCAGTTCCTGTATGTGACTTGCTGTTTTGTGTTGATATTGCCCCTGGTTTGAACTTGCTGCTGATTACTGTTGGAAGCACACTGATGGTAATTTTTCTGACTTACGTTTTTGGCTATCTTGGCTATCTCCTTACAGCCACATTGATCAGACCACCACTTGGCAGGATCCTCGCAAGGCCCTGCTCCAGATGAACCAGGCTGCCCCGGCCAGTTCTGTGCCAGTCCAGCAACAGAACCTGATGAACCCAGCTAGTGGTGTGTATATATTGAATTTATCAAATTTAGTTTCACTTTAGAAGCGGCACATGACGTGTATTACAGATAATGTTCATCACATTATGGTTTTTCCAGTATTAAACTCAGCATTACATTTCCTTTAAGTTATTTCTGGACATTTTCTTACTTTCATGCAATATACAGTAGAAGCCAGGAGCAGTCTAGTCTAGTTCTTACATGTCACTGAGACTGTGTACCTCAGTTCTGTCCATACAGCTGGAATTTGCCCTAGGTGAGGTAAGACTGAGGTAGAACGTGACAGGTCCTGTCTGACATGTTTGGGTGCTCCGTGACTCACAGATTACAGAGTTGTACAGATGAAGACTCTGTATTCTCAAATCGTCAACCTACGAGTACGTACAGAGCACAATAAACTGTTGACAAGCAGGTTTGTTTGTTTTCAATGACGGGAGACAAACGTTTTATAATGTGCACATCAGATGAAGCTGTGCTATATGTTGTGCAATTATGTCAATAAAGAAAAATGTGAGCAATGCGTGAACCAGCAGCATCTCTCCAACATTACCTTTGCACATCACCCCTCAGGTCCTCTCCCCGATGGCTGGGAACAAGCTATTACATCAGAGGGTGAAATTTACTACATCAACCACAAGAACAAGACCACATCCTGGCTCGATCCACGACTTGACCCACGCTTTGGTGAGTTAGCTGTAGAAAGTAACATATCATCCAAGTTATTCAATTAAGAAGCTACTTAAAGTTATATTTATTTAGGTTGTACATTAAAAATGTAAACAAGGGAGTAAACCAGGAAACTACCTCTGCGGTGAAGACTTTCTGAAACATTCGGTTTTTGTGATCGCAGATTTACTTTCTCCAGTAGAAAGCTCTGGCTAATCCATAAAACATGTATCTCTGCTATTGTAATTGTTCAGTTTTGTATGATTCATTGTTCTCTTCACCCCACAACATTGTTTTGGAGTGACTAGTCATTCCATTGGTTGTTGAAAACAGATTTCACCAAACCCCCACCATCAAATCCGCACCTAACCTTTTGTCGGCCATTTTAGTGTTGGAGCAACAGCTGAGTTGGCCATTAATCCCCCAGGCCAAGCTAAAGTTTGACAGTTGGCTTTCAGTGTGTGGTGGCCACGGTTGGTGAGTTAATGACAGGACCAGGTATATGTGTTGAGATTTCTCTGTGGCCATGGGAATGAGCTAATCCTTCTGCGCTAGAAAGACTTTCAGAGATGAAGGTTCCTGCTTATGTCACTCTGACTCATTTACGCTTCAGGTGCCATCCCTTCGTTACAGCAGCATTCCCCAAGGAAGCTTGCCCCGGTTCACAAAGGCAACATGTGCGAATCAGCACGCAGGCTGTTATCCTGTTAAACGTTAGTGTTGCTGTTTATCGTGCCTGGGCACTTAAAGGGCAGTTTGTCTGCAAGCAATTGTGTGTCCCACTCTGAAGGCAGGCAGGAAAGTTCAAAACAGTGTTGTAAGGGGAGTGAGGCAGCTGGGAAGAGATGGCGGCTCGGATCGGCAAACTTCTTTGAAGATTTATAAGTCTTGAACACACAAGGCTGCTGGGCCCCTGGGAGCGAGTGAGATGGAGAGAGAGACCACGTTAACTCATGATGTGCCATCAAACGTAATTTTGTTCCACATCAGATAAAATCTTTTCTGTAATTATTAATTATGAAAGTTCATTTATACCTTCAATGTTGCTCAGTCTGCTGCTATTTGTATCTTTTTGATCCTTTTTCAATTTTTAAACTAGTTGATATTTCATAAGTGAGGCTTGAAGGGAGAAGCTTATTTTGTTGTTTTGTAGTTTTATATTTTTTCACATTTGTGCACAGAAATGGGCTTCAGAAACTTCTATACTGCTGCTATGTAGGTCTCCAATCATAAGCCAGCTGCTTTGATAATGGAGGCTAATTTGAGCTTTGAGAAGAAAAGCAGCAGAGTGCCTTTAACTGAGGGTTGTTGCCGGCTGGCTTTCCCCTGCGTGAGGCCCAGTGCAGGCACAGCCCCATTCTGCTCTAGCTCCAGACAGACTTGAATCTCTGCCAGGCCTCTTTATTCTGTGGTCCAACTCTTAATCTGTTCCAGACCTTTTCAGTCAAAGAACTCCAATGTGAGAGGGGAGGTGGGGGGCAGGGAGAGGCTAGTCGAAAGGGGAGGAAAGAAAAACGAAGGAACAGAGGGAAAATGCCGACGGGATAAGCATGCATCCTCTTTAAGATCCAAGGAGGTGGTGAACAACGAATGAGCCATGAGTGCACCGTGGCCGAGTTCAAAAGGGGGCTGGCCTATGTGGATATGTTTTCTGTACATGCTACTCTGGACGAACAGCAAGGAAAACATCGCAGGATAGCTGGGTGCACAAAAAGGCTGCTTTCCTGTGGGAGATGAATGTTTAGTTTTTCTCTCTGCTGTCAGAGCACTTCACTAAGAAAGTTTTATCAGTGATGTCATCGCTGTGTGATAATCATGGTATGATGAGACGGCCGTGAGCCCATTTTTAAAGGGTCAGTTCATAGTTGATGTGGACGGTGCAGCTGCTAAGCCACTCCGTTAGGAAAAATTGAAAAATTACTTTTGCCAAAACTCAATAGCAACTTGTTGTTTTAAAAACGGCGTCATGTTTATTTTGGATAACTCGCTCAGCTTGCTTGAACAGACTATTGGAGCTACTGTACTTCCTCCTTAAGAAGTCCATATTGACTAATTTGAACCGTCTCTAACGGGGACAACTTCCAGGTGATTTTCACATGAATTGAAGGAATAAAAAAACTCATTGCATTTCATAGTTTCATTTTAGTTTCATCAATAGGTTTTAAATAGTAAACTGACTGACTTTCATTAACTGGTAAATATATAAATGTTGTAAAGTAAAATAATTCCCATACAGGCTGCCCTACACTGTTTATTTCCTGACTGACTCAATGTTTTCCATCTCCTTGTCATGCAGTCAGGTCAACACAAGGCTGGCCTCACTCAGACTTTACTGTTGTACTAGATGATAAAACAGTTTCTATCACATCCAGACTGTTTCTCCACTTTGCTTATCTCAATGCTAGAAACACAACACCTTCCCAAGAGGCCATTCTTTTTCTTTTTAAACTTGTTAAATTGACAGCAGACAAATATTTACAAAGCCTTCAAAGGTGCTGTACCCTGGTCACATAGAGAACTTCCCACAGCTGGCACACACCCTCAGCTCTACCTGCTCCAGGTGATCTTGTGGTGTAATATGCCTTCCAGTGTGATGGTCTGATAAGGGGCTGTGTTGCTGGCTCGTTGTGTTGCAGGGGTGCGTGAAAAAGACAAAAGGCAGACGGCAATAACTTGTCTCTTATCTGCCTGGCCCACCAGCTATCACCGCCCGTATGTGCTGCTGACTTCAACCACCTCTCCAAAGACACGCATACACACACACACACACACACACACACTGTCTTCTGGCCTCCTTTTATGCTATCACACTGGCCCTGAACTGAACCTGTCCTTCGCTCCTATCTCACCCACAGATGTAACTCCCTGCTTCGATATGCTCATTGTTTGTGCGTAGTTCCTGCAGTAACATTGGTTACTGTTAGATGTTTGGTCTGCGAGGGAGTCCTTGACTTGAAACACGGCTGTAAGACTGCAGTCGCTCCTTTTCAGAACTCACATCTTTAAAAGAATATCAACTTAGGTGTTATTCACGCAGTTTGGGCCATTGTTTCTATAAGCTATGATAACACGGCTTACAGCTGGGAACATGGCAGGACCAGTGCAATAAATTTAGTTGGGGCAAGAAAGGACGGAGCTGGCAAACGATCAGAGAGTTGTAAACATTTTATCAACAACTGTGGAAAGTTGGATAGGTTAAAGTTGAATCTGGCACTCTGTAAACTTTGGGAGTTTACAATTACACTTGTAATTTTCCAGCAAGCTTTCGATTTCTTTTCCAAATAGGTTTGGCTGTCAGGTTGTCGTTCCCCGACTTGTCTAGCGGTGTTGAAACATAGACGAGTACAATGTGATTATACTTGAAAAAAAAAAGTGTTCAGAAGTAAAGACCAAGATTATTTGAAACCAGAATATTTCCTTAAATGTGCAACCTGTGTATCGGTAAATCTTTCCCTTTCATTTGCCTCCCCTTAGTTTTTAATACACGTTCTTCCTCAAAGGTCAGGCTTTGACAAATCTGCAGCTGCTGACATGGCCTGTGTGTGTAGCACCTCTGCCTCGAGAACAGCTGATGGTGCCCTGATGGTGGAGTGATTCAGCCACAAAAGACTTCAGTATCTGCCAAAGATAAGAAGCAGAGAGAAGCAACACTCTCCCATTGCTTCACTTGATGTGTGGGAGAGACGGGGAGAGAGAGAGAGAGGCGGCTCCATGACTCTGTTTGTGTGCATGTGCTGGGCTGGGGTGGGGTTGTTGGGGGAGGCAGCGTGCACAGAGAGGGAGGGAGGGAGGGAGGGAGGGAAAGGGTAGACGGAAGGCAGGGCGGGGCCTCCTGAGCTTCCCAGGGAGAGCCCTGAGCCACGGTTCATTCAGCTCCTGAGATAGTGTAAACAGACAGTGATTGAATGGTGATGAGAAAGGTGCCGGGGCGGGCAGGACAGAGGCAGCCCTGCATGAAAATTGTCGCCCGTCAAGGCTTTGTTTTGGTTGGTGCTTCAAGCGCATAAGCAAACAGCACTCCTCATTGGTTGCGTTACTGTTACACCCCTTGTGGTCAAGCACATTTGCTTCTCTTTCTCTACTCCAGTGATAAAACGTGTGACCTACTTTGCATACATAGATTGCTGCATTGCTGTGCTTACACTCATGTTTATTAGATCCACCCTCCCTTGAGTTAAGAATAACAAAGATTTCACTGGGGAGCAGCTGTGTTTTCAATACACATGTTCTGATATTGTTAACATGGAGCTGAGTTGCTAACGGATGATGTAATTACATTTGCTGGGTGAAACTAAACTTAAGAGAACCTGATGTGAGGCTATTTTAAATCATTTTTCTGATTTGCACAGTGAGCTCATAATGCACTCATTGAATCGGCTGAAGTGAACCCATCAGGCCAGGGGAAGGAGGCAATCAGTCTTGAGGGATAATCTGTGATTTGTTTAGAAGGAAACAAAACGCACAATGAAAGGATAAGTCATAACTGATGCAATGTACAACACACAACTAACAAAGCCTGTCTTAGTCAGTGAGTGGGAGGGGATCAGGTCTTACAGGAATAGTGGTTGTTTCAGATACTAGGTGGAAAACTCGTGTTGAGACTTCCCTTGTCCTACACAACCTGCTGCACTGGCTCCGCTCTTTTACGAGTGCAGCTCGTAGAAAAGAAAGCGCTCAAGTTGTCAGTCTTGTTATGCAGCTGTGAACTCAGCCAAGCGTTAAAAGGTGTAGTTGCGAAGACGTTTGTGTATTTATAGTCTGCTGGAGATCCTATACGGATTATTATGCTTTGTTTTTTTTAACATTCATTATTAGAAAAGCTGTACATATGTGTGTGTTTACATTAGTGTACAATCACCTGACAATAATTGTTTTTATTTCTTTAGTTTCACAACCACTGCAGCTTCTCCTTTTAGGAGAGAGTGAAGTGACAAGGTTACAATCAGCATCTACACTGCTAGGAGCCACAAAATCCTACATATTGGTGTAACTGACCCAAGATTTTAAGATTTTTTCCCTGTTTGCCAAAAAGCTATTGGGCTGAGGAAAACCTATATATAAAACAGTCACACACAGTTTCTATAAAGGTTGAATCTGCCACTTAGTCTCAGTGCGCAGAGTTTAAAATGTAGTGCTGCATTATACTGACAGCGGTGACTGATCTAAACTTTTTTTTGTCTCTTTTGCAGCTCTGAACCAGCAGAGGATCACCCAGAGCGCTCCAGTTAAACAGGGAGGGCAGCTGCCTCCCAGCATCCATAACGCCGTTGTGGGAGGCAACAATCAGATGAGACTGCAGCAGATCGAGAAGGAAAGGCTGAGACTGAAGCAACAGGAGCTGCTTCGACAGAGACCACAGGTCAGGAATTACCAGTCTTCTGTGAAGTAGTGTGTCCTCGTGGAGGAACAAATAACCTGTATCAAGAAGGCCACAAAGTCAGTGTCCATCAGTGTAGTAGCAAGACACATCGACCTTCAACTGCTCACTATTTGATGTGCACCATGAATAGGCGTCTAAGTATTAGTCATCACTATGTATAATGGTGAATCTTAAGTCTCTTTGATCCGTCTTTATTGTCTCACCACCCTGCAATGAAGTCCCATGAGTCATGTGCGGCAATTTTATCACTTCCTAACGGTGATGTGTCACTAAGCCGCCCACACAGGGTGGTTCTGCCGTGTCCAGTAGTTTACTCAAGGCTGTGTCATAACACCAGAAACAGAGCTTTATGATTATGAATGAGGGTGCTGGTGACTTTGTTTACCATGGCGTTTGCGTGGGTTGTTTAAAGTTCACAGTGTAGGAAGTGACCCGAGTGTGTACATGCAGCCGGCTGTGGAGAAGACATCTGGACTGTCCTTAAAAGTCCTCGGAGCATTTGCACCGTGCCTCACTAACCTGGTTATTGTCAGCTGCCTGAACCGTCGTGTGAGGGAGAACTCTAATTTCCATAATGGGAGAAAAGATGAAGACAAACCTGGTTACCACAGATTTCTGTTCAATGTGAACTGTTCTAGCTTTCTAAAGTCTGCACGCACTTAAAGCTTTTGGAGTTTATTTCAGTACATGCACTTTCTTTTTCCCGTCTCCTGATCTGTGTGTGTGTGTGTGTGTGTGTGTATATGTAGTAACAGATAAAGAATTAATTATTGAATGAAAACATTATATTTATAAAGATTACACATGAGCTGCACAGATATCCAAATGAAATGTGGAGATGGGTTTGCAGACCAGACTGTATACATTTGCAGAGCGACTATCAGGCTCTCGACTGGACTCCAGTACAGCCCAAATCCCTCTAACTTCACAAGTACAAAATGTTTGGAATACAGACGCCATAAAAGATGAATGTCCTCTAAAGGGATTAATAAAGTGTATTTTCTTCTACTTTGTTTGCAAATATAGTAGTATGATTATAGTAGGAAATTGTGCAACCGTGCAGGCTGTGTGCTTGTGCATGGAGTTCAACTTTGGGGCAGTACTTGCCACACCCAAACATATTGCACATGGCAAAGAAGTATGACGAAGAACGGGTGGCGATGTATATGACTTGCTGGTGACAGTCGAGTGCTGGTGCTGCTCAGTCATGCACAAAAGGAGAGAAAATAAAACCATAAAGGTTGTTTATAGTACACTGCCTTCATAATCTAAACCGGACTGCGTGCGTGTGCATGAGATTCTGGGATAAATATCATTGTTTGAGGAGGAAAACGCCGTCAGGTTCTGTGAAATAAAAACAAAAAGAAGGAAAAAACATCTTCATGCGTTATGAAGCTAATTAAGGCTTTTTATTCATCTTTCTGCCTCAGGGAACATTGTGTCCATTTCTCCTCAACCACAGCCAATAAAAGCTTCTACCAACTACTTAGGGTGTCTAGCAGCGTGTTTAAATCCTCAAAACAAAAAAAAAAGGCACATCCCTATTGGCTGCCTCGCTGTTGTCGTCGAATGAGCTCCCTGAACGGTGACACCGGTCAAGTCATGGAGGGGAAGGAGGTAAAAAAGAACATGACTTCATATCCTCGCCCTTATCTGATGCAGCATGTGTAGAAAACAATTGTCTCCAACTGTGGTCGCCCCTTCATGTAATCTGACACCATGTATGGGAGAAATGGAGCGCACCATGTTGGCAGTGTGTGCGTATGTGCTTAATTTAACATTTTATGCAGTGACAGCAGAGCAGCAGCAGTATAAAGGCACTTCTGACATGTTTTCGTGAAGCCGTAGCTGTGTATAATTAGCTGCTGAGGTTAGGGGTGGGGTTGATTATGTTACTTATGGGTTTTGTGTTGTTTTTTTATGTCCACAGGAGCTTGCTTTAAGGAATCAGCTGCCTACAAACATGGATCAAGATGGCAGCACGAACCCTGTGTCCTCCCCTATGGCCCAAGATGCCCGGACCATGACTGCCAACAGCTCCGACCCATTCCTCAACAGGTTGGTTTCATTAAAAAAAAAAAAAAAAAAGCCAGGTGTGTCCTGTGGGGAGAAAATGGAGGAAATGTCCCTCTGATGCACTGATTGACGTCACTTGACGAAAAGAGCTCCCATTCTGGTTCAGCTTGTCAGACTTAATGTATCCTGTTTGAGGGAATCTGTGTGCTCGGCTGTTTGACTTTGAGCTCTGGTGAGAGCTGCCCGAGTTACACAAGTAGTAAAAACAGTAGGGCAGTCTGTGGGCTTAACCTTCTTCACATGGTAATGAGTCATTCAGAGCAGCAGGCCTGTGCTGGAGTTAACTGCACAATGATGACCTCTGGTGTACAACTGCAGCAATAAAAGATGATCCGAACCGAAACGTTCATGTAACCTGTGAAAAACACACAGAAAACCACACAGCGTTCAAAGTGAAGAGGGCACAAAGAGACAAAGTCGGATAGACTCAGAGCTGTGAGTAGGAAGTAGGAGTTTCCTCTCTGAGTGCCGCTCCATGGCATTCTGGGAAATAATTCCTCGCCGTTCCAGCTCTTCTGCAAGCCGACGAAATGAGGAAAGAGCTGAATAGCAAGCAGGCCATGAGAACATGTGGTCCAGTCAGTAGACAGGCCAACCTAATCTCCCCTCCTCCCCCTGTTGCCTGCACTCCCCTGCTCTTACAATGGCCTCATTCATCCTGCCTCTGCCATACTCTGCCTACATATTTTTCCTCTGCTAATTAGTATAGGCTTGTCAAATGTCTTCTCTCTGCCTCTTTGTCTCTCTGTTGCCCCATTCGTCGCTGCTCTTTTTCCTGTATTCTGCAATAGAGGCAGAAAAAAGTGAAATTTGCTCTCGTCTGTGTCACAGTGGATTAGTTACCGTCGTCATTCAGACAGACAGAACTGGTGAGACGTGGATGTATGCAGAAAGGCCCCCGAGGGAATTAAGGCCACACTGTTACTTTTCAGCCTGTGTGCTTTTAATAACTGAGCGTGTTTGCTTTGTTGGATCAGTTAATTAGATTCACGTAGTTGAGTTTCAAAGTAGAGTTAAGTGAAGGTCATTGAGGTCGTCCTACAGTTTCCGCTCAGACAAAAAGCTTTTTATGTCCTCCAGTTTGATGGAAATCATGTTTGTAACCCAGATTTCTGTATTTTCAGCGGGACCTATCACTCCAGGGACGAGAGCACAGACAGCGGCTTGAGTATGAGCAGCTACAGCGTCCCTCGCACGCCAGATGACTTCCTCAACAGCGTGGATGAGATGGACACAGGTGAGGCTGCAGGCAAAATGAACAATCAGCTGTCAGACAGTGTGGGCTGTAACATCTCTCTGCTCAGTTAAGACGCTGCTCAACTGTCTAGTTAATGCTAATAAATTCTGATGCAACACAGAGAACGACATGGGCTCATCCAGCCCCGCGGTCACAGCACGCCCTGTAAATGGAAACTTTGTAGCCCTTTGCTAACGAGTGTCTTTACATTTTAATTAACTGAATGGACGGTGGTAGATTTTCAGCCGTCTTGGCTTGTTGATATACAGTATTTCTTTCTACGGTGTGAAATCTACTGCTCATAACTGCAGCTAGGAATGTGACGAAGAGCTGCAATGATTAGCCGACTGACAGAACTGACTGAGTGATTAATCAAAGTATTTTTTTTTGTTTTCAGCCTCTTAAATCTGGAGATTGTGCTTTTCTGTTTTATATCACATGAACCTGAATATATTTTGAGCTTTTGACAATTTATACACCAAATTATTAATCCATTATCGGTCATTCTCTAGTTTACTTAGTCAAACTGTTTGTTTTCCTGTTCATTAGGGGACCCTCTTCCACCCTCCATGGCAACACAGCCCAGCCGTTTCCCCGACTACCTGGACGCTATTCCGGGAACAGACGTGGACCTGGGCACCCTAGAGAGCGAGAGCATGGCGGTGGAGGGCGAAGAGCTGATGCCCAGTCTGCAGGAGGCCCTGAGCTCCGACATCCTCAACGACATGGAGTCTGTGCTGGCAGCTACCAGGATCGACAAGGAGAGCTTCCTCACATGGTTATAGAAGATCCGAGCAGGGCGCTCCTTCCTTCTCTGCCTACACTCTGAACTGCTGCCTGCTCTAATCTGTGAAGGATTCATAGATGCTTTTACAAGACATTTCAGCGAGCGTCTCTGGACTTCTGTCTCTGTCTCGGCGTGTAAGGCCAACCTCCTTTGAGGCAGTATTCTGTTCTTTTCACTGGTGTGTTATCTCTTTATTTTGTCTGTGTCTTCAAGGCTGGCCCATGAACAGACAATTACGCAAGGGTCCCCAAATCTTTCACAGGTCTGTCAGTGAATCTAGGGCATCTTTACCTAGAGCAGGGGTCACTCCTTCCTCTGGTCTCCCCCCATAGTTGAGTTGGGCGGGTGCATGTACTCTCTTGCAAGGACTGCCATCATCAGTTATCGCCTGGAGTCTCTGGTGCCTCTTTTTCTTGCAATATATTGTGAAGCAGCACTACTTAACTGTATCTGGGACGATTGCATCTAGCTTCAGTAGCTTTATATTTGGCCTTGTAAGTTTTTATTTCTTTCTTTTGTTGTTTGTTTTTCAACGAGCCTGAGAAACCAAAAATGATGTATTTGAAGCATAAAGAACAATACTGATTTGGAGTAAAGGTAATGTGAGGCCCAGTTTGGACATGTTGGCTTTGCTTAGGGGGGTTGGGGGGTGAGGGTTGGAGCCTGGGGACCGACTACATTGCTGCTTGGCTGTGCCAGCAAGTCTAAGTTAAACCTTTGATAGATCAAGTGCCTTCAGTTGTATTTTTTGAGACGCGAGCAAAACGAACAATTACTAAGTTTCTGTGATGCAGCGATCAGCATTAGGCTGTATTCATTTACATCATCCACACTTTCCTCTGTCACTGTTCAATAATCAAGTGTATTTGTTTTATAAACACATTATAAGGGGATTTAGGGATTTCTGGTTGTTTTTTTTAAACCCTAGCTTCTTTGTATCTCAGTCTTATCCGAGCATAATTCATGATTCATTCTTTGTTTTATCTTTTTACTATTCTTTTATTTTTAGGTTACTACATATGTATGATAGCTTAGATCAAAAGGCATTTTGCTTGTTTTTAAACTTCTTTCATAGATGAATTAATCCATTTTTAACAGGGTCGACCGTTATCACAGCACGTCACTTCAAAACGATGAAGTCTGCCAAGACACAGATTGATTCAGTTTTGGCTTTTTTTTTTTTTTTTTTTTTTTAACCATTTAGCTGATTCTCTTCTTGTCTCTGATTTACTATATACATATTAGTGTTATTGTTTATTTGTTGATCACATGCAGCTTTTACTATCTTTCCTGAACATTAACCAAAAAAAGGCAGATCTCTTGGCTAAACAGAAACTATAGCTCTTTTGATCAATTAAAACCTTGTGACGACGTACAAGAGTTACAATGTTTGAAAGTGTCTTCCTGAGGACGGAGCCGAACCCCTCGGCTCGATGCTGTGCCGTGTGTTGAAATAAGGGGTTTAGAGACTACAGCTAGGACAAGTTGAAGCAGGTTTAAGAGTCACGTCGAGGGGTAGTGTAGAAGGCCAGGGTTTGACTGACGGCGGTGGGTTAACACGGATTGTTGAATATTTTTGTTTGTTTTTGTTTTGTGAAATAATCAAGAAACAATCAGTTATTATCTCAGTCAGGAATTGTTGTGGCGGATTCCAAAGATGTTTTTGTAATGGCGCTAACACTTATTTTTGCTTCCATTTTCACAGAGTCCAGAAACGGTATGATTTGTAAATCAGCCTCTGTATGAACACACTGTATAAGCTAATGAGAAAATGATGTAGGTTTTTAAGTGTTAACGGACACGTCTGAATAGATCTAGCTGAGAGATTCTTTCGTTTTAGACGAGATGGTTGTTTTGAGTGACTAACCCTGAGATTGAAGATGAGGCTTCAGAACGGAGAAACAAGTGATTTTTCTAGATACGCTCACATGTTTACATTCTCTCTGAGTAAGAAACTGCTACAGCCACAGCAGAAACACAGACAATTCTTTCATAATTACGTTTTTTTGATGTTTACAGCATGACTACATCTTTGCATTACTGCAGAACCCTTTGAATAAATCAGCCTGCCCTCCTTGGTCGAGGACTTGCAGGATGTCACACTGATTCTGTTGCCAAGCAATACTTAATTGGTAGCATTAACTTGATGGAACATTTTTTTTTTTTTAGATCAGAGAACATGAACAATTTTTTATTCTGTGTGAGAAACCTCTTTAGTTTTGATTTTATTGATCATTAAATCATGTGTTGATGATGGATTTAAGATGGATAAACAGTGTTGGTGAGAACAATGCAACTAAATGAGTGGTACACGACAGTGCTTGTATTGCACGGCAACAGAGTTTTCATTTTGATGCAATGACACATTTTGTCACACAAACCTGATTTTACGCTTACTTAGTGTGTAACTGTCGGAGCATATTAGCTGTTGACTGTCATTGTAGCAGTAGAACTAATCACACAAGTTAAAGGATTTTGTATTTAGAGTTTTCTAAATGCACATGAAATGAATTTATATTCAGTAAATCTGTTCTTTTTTTTTTGATAGATATGTGCATGTGTTTTAGAACAATAAATTCTGTTACATTATATCTTGCTTCATATGATACTTTGAAATTGGCCTGAAATAAAGTATATACTTTGTGGTAACATTTGCCTTGTGTGGTCTTGTATTTTTATTTATTTATTTATTTTTAAAATGATTTCTAAATATGCAGAGGACATTTTTATCTGTGCCTTACTCTATCAGTCTGTGTAGCTTTAACTTTTGTCTTTTACTTGAACACAGATAGAAATAAAGCTAAAAACAAGAATAAAGTGGAACCAAAGGTGAAAATAAAAATATAAAAAGCAACACTGACAAACAGAATACAACTATATACAAGTGATTCAACAGAATAAATCTGCAACTTAATGAAATAATGCAAATACACATTTTATATGTTATAAATAAATAGATTAAACGTCCAAGTAGGTGCAGAAATGGAGTGAAATTAACAATAATGTTAGTTAGAACCATCATGATCATAAAGAAAAGACGTATTTTAATATTCAATTTTAAGTTTTATTTTGAAAATATTCACCGGAAGTGCTTCTTAAGTATTGTAGTTTCCCTTCATGACCACTGGGCGGCAGTATTACAACTGTCTAATATAAACGTCTTAAACACACGTGTTGTTATGTCTGCCTGGAGTTAACAGGTGTGTATGTGTGTGTCTGTGTGTGTGTGAGAGAGAGATTTTCGCTCCTACGTGTCAGACGTGTGTTCCGTGAACTAAGGGTGTGGCGCTAATGTTAGCATCCGGACAGCACCGGTACCGACAACAGCGGATTGACGTGAGGTTGACGAACGCTGCCGTCTTGTGGTGATTCAGAGGAACTGCAACGTCGTTTTAGTCAAATTAGAAACAATGCAGCTATGACAGCGCACCAATACTTCCGGTAAACACTTTCAAAATAAAGCTAAGCTTGAATACTTATTTCTATCTGGGACTGTACTATTAGAGGCTTAAAAACATATATTTTTAAGTGTCCTTGTCCCATTCTGTGTTTTTATTTTTTTATTTTTTCTACCTCTACTTTACTCTATTGTATTTTTATAGTATTCAAATATACTATCGATCTATCTAGTATAAGTATAGTAGTATACGGTGTAAAGTAATCACTGTATAAAGAATAAAGTATTATAAAGTAAAGTAGCAGTGTCTCCATGTTTCGAGCCAAAAGTGTACGCTGACCTCTTGTGGACGAAACTGGAACTGCGACCGTCAAATTAGTCAAACTAGTATCTGTACGTACGAAACAGCGTATGAACACTTACAGTAAGTCGTTTCAAAATACGAAACTGAGTTTCCAGTTTGTATCTCTTCATCTTTCACTCTGTTATTAGTCATTGTCCTGGAATAATCCAGCATTAATCAGAGGTGTGTGGGCAGTGAGTCAGAGGTGTGGCGCCAGGACCAGACGCTAATGTGTCCAACACGAGTGTGCGCCCTCTAGAGGCCAGAGCGAGAAACTACAACCACACTACACAAGCGTCAAGGCAGATATAACAATATATGGACACTTCCGGTTAGTACTTTCAAAATAAATCTTAAACACAAGCGTAATTAGGCACTGTCGCCAGCGCCAGAGGAGAGCGGTGTATGTTCTAATCATTTATGCTTTTTCAAAGCTGTCATCTAGTAAACAGACGGCAATATGCTGCGCTTACTGATTTACTGGTTACTGAGATTCCTGTGTTACTTTAAAAAAACATTTTGATCTTCCGTTGAACGCTCAGACAACACTGGCCGCTGCGCTTACCTGTCTGTGCTGGAGGGATGATCGGCCACACGTGGATGCAGAAACGTACCTGATGTGCACTCTAATATAACATTAATCTAACATTAATCTAACATAAACCCTTTTCCGGACACTCAAGGCAAACCGAACCAGGAGACACTTTGGAGCTGACATTCCCGTGATTAGACCCAATGCGAAACATCTGTGTATCCCTGACACACTATCATGGGTATTGTAGTCCTTTTACACACATGGACTACAAAACTGGAGGACAAAGATCCACTGTGGGAGAGGGAGGAAACACTTAATATATAACCTCCAAAACATCTTTGTCTCCAGATCTCACTTTCTGTGGTGATGCCCTGAAATCTGAGAGAAAATATTATGACGATCTTCTTGCCTTCTGGAAATTATTTGAATATTATTCTTTATTGCTTTGTAAAGCCAGTGAGATGAATCTGCAGTGTTTCTAAACACTACATTAACTGCACGCCTGTTTCATTCAGAGATGTCAGATCGTTTGAACCAACTCTAAACTTTTTGCAAACACGCACATATTAGGCAGCGATGAACAGATCATATCACACCTAATGCCCAAAATAACAAGAAAACAACATCCATATTGTTCACATTAAATGTAGAACATTTTCTTTGCTTCTCTGCACATTTTCATTAAAATGCTGATTTCTTTATTAGTGATGTCTTAGAATGAACACATATTCCTGCTACGTGCTGTAAACAGTTAATGAGGGAATTTTAAAACTTTTTGCATACAAGTTAATTTAGTCAAATGTCATTAATTATATTCAGCTGAAATCTTTGAATCTATCTGTGGTCACTCTTAAGTAATCAGGGCTTTGCTGCTCTTAATGGATCATGTCTGGACTGTATTAAGCAAATACAATAACAAGTCTATATTTGAATAAAAGTGTAAACCACCAAACAAACCTGTTTTTGTCTTTGCAAACCAAAACATCCATTAAAGGAAATAAACAACGCTTTTTATTTATTCATTTATTCAAATCAATTAGATTAATTACATGTATTATAATGTATCATTACTATCCCAATAATTATTAAATATCACAGGAAATAAAAACTAATGGTTACATTATTTAAATTGCATCAAAAACTACCACAGATGAAAAAAGCTTGAACGATAAGTAAGAAAACGTCTGTTGTGGTAAAGTTTTCTGTGTGTATGGTAGCAAAACTTCTTAAGGTAAATACCATATCATGCTAAATAGTGGATGCAGATTAAGAAACTTAATTTGGAATATCAAGATGAACTTGAAAGCAACACAGCAATGTTTTCTTTTCACAGTGTGAATTTGGTATTTTATCCTATGCGACAGCACTACAGCATGAGTATGAAAAGAGACCACAAAAACAGTGACTGCAAAGAAAAGCAGTTTCTTGGCCAATATACCAGGAATAAAATATGCCGAGCACTAAGGACAGAACACAAATTCCTTTCACAGTAAATACAATACAAAACAATACAGTATACTTGGATAACAAATAATATGAGTTTATAAAATTCCATTTTAACATTATTTAAAAAATGTTACCCCTTACATCTTACATCCATTCCCTCTATAGTTTGAGCTGTGGGTCAATTTTTAGTAATCTGTGACTCAGATTCATGAGTGACTGCCCAAAATCTCATCCAAATTTATATCTTTCATCCAATCATCATTCCCAGAGCCAGACTTAAGCAGAGAGTCTATGAAGTCTGAGTCCGTGTTGATCCCTGGAACTGTGTTGTCTCCCTCGGGGAGGAAGTCAAAGGTCAGACGGTTGGCCCGGTTATTCTGGTAGCTGTTAGAGCTGGGACTGGGCTCTGCAAAGTTGCCTGCTGGTACCCTCTGTTCAGGAGAGGCCTGGTTCAGGTTTCCCACTGCTGCTGATGGAGATCCCATCATTGGCTGGCTTGGTCTTGGGCCTGTGTCTCTTATCGAAGGGTTATGAGGGATCATCCCGATGTCTGGTGCTACTTGGTTGGGAGGGCCAATGTGTCTCTGTTGGTATGGGAGGTTTGGCATGTCCAGTTGCGCACCCTGAGACTGTAGTGGATTGGGTAGCCGCCTAACATTGAGTCCAGCTGTCACTTGCTTGTTGGCTGAGCCCCAGCCCATGTTGACATTTTTCATCAAGCCTCCGAGACCCTGTCCTGGTACCCCTGAGGGATGCAGGTCAGCTGTTGGTCTCGGGTGTTGTACACCTGCTACATTGTTCATCCCAAACGAATTTCCGTGTGTGTTTGGCCCCAGGAACCTGGCTTTGTTTTGTCCGATTCGATTCTGACTGTTATGCTGCTGGAACTGGCCGATGCAGGAACTCGGATGACAGTCAGCCCCGATCCCAAATCTGCGGTCCGCTGGTGAAGGACTCATCTTTGAACCAGACCTACCTGGGAGGTGACAAGACATGGCCTGTAGGTCGCTCTCAGGGCCACTGCTGGAAGACTGGGAGGAGCTTTGACCTAAAGAGATACCAAAAAAAAATCTGATTACACTGATGGCCGCTTGTCATTTGCATTTAAATCATTTGTGACTGAGCAGAAATGAACAATACCTGTGAAGATGTTTCCTTGCTGAACTCCCACCATACTTCTTGACTGCTTGTAATCCGGTGGAGGCCTTGTGAGATGACGATTGAACTGATCATGTGTACTGTCTTTGTCCTGAAAATGAAAGACAAAGTTATGAATATTGATTGTGTGATTAATAAATAAGCTTATTAATTAATGGAAGCTGTGTGATTTAAGCTGTAGCGTACTGAATTGTTAATGGTGTGCTGTTGCTGGTTAAGCTGTCTCGGCATGGCCTGAGTTTTGGCCGGGCCCTTCTGCTGGTTGTTGGGTGCTGGCAGCCGTGGCTGCGACTGGGCCGACATGACTCCTAGGCTTCCATTAGTTGGCAACCTTGGACCAGGAGGAACACCCTTAGACAAAAACACACATCATGGTTTTACATTAGCGTCAGTAGTGCAACTTTTTAATATTTAAACAGTCGTTTTGCCTCTTCTCCGTTAAGTGCCTGAAGATTAGAGCCAAGTGCTGTGGAAGAAAAACACAAAGCCAAAACAATGCAATAATATGATTTTGCCACTAGAGGGCAAGACTCTACAAGATATTATATCTGTTTCAAAGATGCTATTCAACCTCCAGAATGTGGTCAAGGCTACTCCCTCTGCAGATGAAAAAGGGAGACTTGGAGAGAGGCTTTTTTTGTAAGGGGGAGTGCGAGCCCTCCTCAAGGCCTGCTTCTCCCTTGATAATTGTGTCTAAAGAGAGTGGAAAGAATCCCTGAGACAGCAGGAAATGTGTGCCAATGGGGAGTTAAGCGCCAGCACCATGACTACCTCCATTTAATAAGCTCTCCTTTACTGATCACTGTGTTGTGTTTGGCAAGAAGGCATTCCATCCACTAGAAACCCATTTGGCTCCTGACACTATCACACTGATTAAAATGTTGTAGTCGGCAGCACTCAAATGAAATTGATATATCCAAACTAGCTTTTTTGTTTTAAGTCTTGTCCTAAACGTGTGCTTTTGTAGATAAGCTTTCACCACAGTGGGTGTTTGAGATGTTACATGTCCTTGTAATGCATATTTTTTTTAGCTTTTTTAGGCAGCTGTGCAGACCATCTAAGCACTCCGAGTAAAACCTGTCTTTCTTGTGCACACAGCGACACTCTGACTATGCTCATGCTTTAACCAAGTGCAAGCATTTGTCATGAAAGAGGTTAATGTGCACCAAATCCAAGTCAACATGCGCTGTGTATACAATGTCAGTCATTGTGTTGACTTAAAATGTTTCCCAGGGTGAAATGGATTAGAAATCCAACATTGCGTTCAACAGAAGCCATTACTTAGAGGACAGATTCCTTGCAGAGGATGGATCTCTGCAGGGTGGTGACTTTGTGGTCCCCAAGAGAAAAACAGAAAAAAGAAGGAAGTATGTGAAAGTGTGTGTGTGAGAGAGTGTGAGAATTATAATGAATGGGGCTGAAACTAACGAGACAGGATCAGAGAATAAGGGAAGTTGAAACTCATCAGGAGTCACAAGCCATTTCAAGAGCTAATATTCGCCTTCTCTGCCTGAGTTCAACCCACACAGCAAATCAAGCATGGCAATGAGGTTACGCAGGCACTAAAACATCAAAACAGTGGTTTCTCCTGTTACTCTAGGAAGCAGAATCACTGGTTTTGATTCACTGTATCCAGTTATTGAGACTGTGAGAAACTATGACCATCACAGACATTTCCCTGTAGAGGTACGCTGGAGAAGGCTTGTTCCATCTTTGTTGTAAGCAAAACCCAATGAGGGGTGTTTTAGCATGTACAACTGAGTAATCCTCTCTGTCATCCTGATGTGTCATAAAGCTGTTTTCCATGTCTCCCCCCCCCCCTCATTCTTCACAAGCTTGTTGTAAATGAATACCACATGTGGCTCCGGCCTCAGAGAAGGAGCAGAGTGATTTAGTCTCCCATCCTGCGGCAGTGCAGGCAGCTGACAGTGATCCAGGCCCAGCCTTGCCGGCTCTCACACTGCACTTCCTCCAGTCTGGACTCATGACGCTGTCCCTGGGGAGCACCTCGGCATCTGGACTTGGCTGCAGCTCCCTTTCCCAGGAAACAAGCACTCCCTTCACAGCACTGCTGGAGTGACCTGGTAGGCTCAACCCCTGTGGCCCCACTCTTATCCTAACTGAGGGATGTGGTGCCACAAGACCATCAACAACAGCTGAGGAGTCATTATTTACTGCAAACAAACCTTTATCTTAAGTTGTAGTTGTAATTTAGGCTTCTGCCTTTTCAGTAAGGAGAGCAGTCTATTCCGCAAGAAGCAAGATACAAGTGCTTGTGTAGTATTTAAATAGAAATCAGTGGCTGAAGTTAATCATTGAGATGACAAAACTGCTGCCAAATGTCTGTCTTTGCTTCAAATAAGTGTTTTGTTTTATGCTGAGCAGAAGTACAACTCAATAAGATATTATAAGTGTGAAATCTGAATGCAAATGTTTAAATATAATTAAAAATACAAACATACATGAAGGTCAAATATACAAAAAGGTAAGGCTCTGAAAGGAGGACTTTAAGTATCAGGTCAACTCCCATTGTGAAAATTAAATTCAGAGACACGTGAATCGCTTAAACAGACCTCAGTTTGTGCTAGAAAAATCAATTTAGTTTCATTATTCCCTTAAAATAGTCCTTTCTGCACCTGTATGATGGCTGTGCGGCATTTATTCCGTGAAAACCAATGAGCTTTCAACTGTGGCAAAAATAATATTCATTTTATTTCAGATCTGTAATCACCAGTACTGTTTGCATTAGCTATTTATCTGTTTTTGGAACCCCAAAAATGTCTTTCTTTACCTTAAAGACACAACACGGTACAGACCAGACAGTAACACTACATTTTGCCCTTGAAATAGCATTGCCCACCAACCACAGCAACTCAGGTTTCATAATGCATTAGTGTCCTCTACTGTATGCTGCCAGAGAATGTATTCATACTTACAGTGAGCAAAGTCTTTTTTGTGGGTGACCGCAGAGCTAGAGAGAGCGGTGGGTTTGAATTTTGACATGTTTGACTCAGCAGCTGATTATTAAACTGTAAGAAGCTTCAAACAAGCACCAAAGCTCACATCTCTGGCTGCTAAAAAGGTCTGCAGCTTCACTCAGTGGGAGGAAGCCCACTGCTAGTTGCTAGTGTTACACAGGGGATCAGGGCACTCTTTCAGGACCTTTATTTCTCTGGCATTACTAATTCAATTCACTGTGGGAAGAGGCTCCACTCTTTTTTTTCTCCTCTCTGTGAGCTGCCCCTTCCTCATTAGCTGGACTTTTAACCCTGTCCATGCTGACTGCAGAAGACAAACACCATTATCAGCCTTTTTTTTTTAAACACATACAGAGGTTCTTGTTTCTTCTCAACAATTCCTACACTATCATATCCCTCGCCTCATGTTTGCATATTTCATTTATTCAAACAAACTGCACATTAAAACGCAACGTCCTTGGGAAAGTTGTCTCACAAAACCTTTACCTCTAATGAACTTCAGCACAGCCGCAATGTCCTCCTCAGCATTTTAAAGACAAGAGGTGACTGAGCTTTTACTTTCACTTGCACTGCGCTCTGGAAAAGTTTGCTTTTTAGTCATTTATCAGAGTACACTTAATTCTTCTTCATTACTTGATATGTAGCTTTTCCACTTCTTTCTCATGACTTTAATTTGTATTACTTATAATTTGTTTTAAACATGAAATATTATTATTTTTTATCAGTACTGCTAATAATTATGCTAATGTAATACTAAACCAGTAGGCCTATTTTTACTTTTGATAACAATTTGAATTCATATATTGTGTATACAGAAAATATTTGTCATGTTGTGAAACAGGCTCATTTGGAGTCCTGAAAAATGTTTGTCTGCCTATTTCAGTTATTCACTAATTTTAAAGATTTTGTATATTTCTGTCTCAGACACTCTTTGGAAGCTTCCGATAATAAAAACATGATCTGTTTAGAGTGTAAATGGTTTTATAGTATAGTGGTAAAACTGGTTCTATTATACCCATGTGTGATGATGTATTTGTCATCCTACCTTGTTTACTTCAATGTCTGTATAAATCCCTCCCTCTCTCTCTCTCTCTCTCTCTCTCTCTCTGTCTCTCTCTCCTCCCGCCCTCTCCCAGTCACTCAGGCACTTCCCCTTGATCTGTAGAGGTTATGAGAGCTCTCTTGTGTGGCTCGCATTATCATTTCACACAAAGACAGCTACAGATACTGTTAGTGCAAAAATGAAAGAGGGGACGGTCTAAATCTCCCCAATCATAACAAATCAGTGATTCAACCTCCGGCACCAGGCTAAGCAGATTACTGTCATTTTCCACCACTTGTCCCTTGTAGCTAACAACCTCCAATTAGCAAATCCCGCTGTGCATATCTGTGCCCTGACGGGGAGCCACCATGACAAGCAGAGAAATTAGAAGTCCTGCATGTTAATCTACCATGCTCTGGCAATCTGTGTCATCGTCAAAACACTTTCAGGGGAAATACATATTCAAAGGAGTCACAGCAGCAAAGGCACAGACAGCAGCTAGAACAATGACAATAAAGTCCCAAAACAAACAGCATTGCATTGCTGCTGTTTCAGACAGCAGGTCGGCTGCTGAGAGAAAACCGAGGAGACTGACTGATGAAAAAGAGAGTGAGTTTGACTGCTGTGTATCATGTCACTATATCTTCAGCAGAAAGATGCTAATATTTACTTTGTATAGAGAGTGTAATAAAATACACATGCCAGACATTCCAACATCTACTGAAAAATAAATAAGATCATAGAAGAAATTAAACATTTAGGTTATCTAACTCTACAGGATACACTGTAATTAGTCAGCGTTGTACATTTAAGTGATGGCACTTTGTCTGGGCACTATAAATTATTGTTATTGCCATTAACTAAACATGGCCATCATTTCATTGCATTATCACTGTTGTATTTTTCCAATGTCATTAAGCAGACTCATACATGTCATACAGTATGCCACTTGAATACTGTAACCACTTTGATTTTGGACACCGTTAAAACGGCTCAGTTATCAAGCTAAGCTATGAGTTATTGTTTAAATGGAAAAGGATTTCAGGGAGCCTTACCTGTCGCTGTTGAGACAGTTTGAACGGCAGACCTGCAGGAACAGACTTGGGTTGCAGACAGAGCGCCCCGGATGTGGAGATCGGTTGGTTCTGGAAGTGCAGAGCCGAATGTGGTTGATTCTGGACGGTCGATGGTGACTGTTGCTGCTGCTGGGCTGAAGTCTTGTTCACTGAGCTTGCTATGGTCGGCATCGGCTGGCTAGCAGAATGGGGTGCTTTGGGGCTGAAGTGCAACGTGGGCTTGGTGCTAAGAACCTTCATGTCCAAATGATGGGACCCATTGTGGCCATTTGACTTAAAGAGGCAGTTGTTGATCCCTTTACTCTGAGAGCCAATCCTCTGCTGGCTAAGCGGGGCTGGGCTGGGGACTTTGTCCTGGGGGAAGGGGCTGGTGGAGGAGTGGGTACTCATGGCAGGAGTCCAGCTGGACAATCCTGCAGGTGGTGTTTGGTGGTGGTGATGGAGCAGAGAGCTTGGCTGCTGCTGGTTTGCTGCCATCTGCTTCAGCTGTTCTGCGTGGGATATTTCTGGCCAGCAGGGCATGGCTCTGGGCTGACCTGCCTGAGTATTAGCTTTCTGTGACGTGGCGGTAGAAGAGGTGCTGGTTAACGTGAAAGAGGGTCCTGCTGAAGCTGGTCGGAGCTGTGGTGAACCACCATGAACCTGGCCAAAATCTGGGGAGTGCTCCATCTTTATCGGCCTCTCCATTGGGGAACACAGAGTGGCAGCTGCTCCTGCTGAGCTTGGCCGACCTAGATCCAAACCAAACGTATCATCCTGTTTCAGCATCTTCTCAAACTCCAGGTCATTTAGCGTTGGCACTGTCTTTGTCAGCTCATCAAAAAGATCCTGGAGCTCTGGGTCAATCTGACCCCCACCTTCATCTTTGAAGTCAAAAATCATCTCTGAGTTTGACTGGCCACAAGACTGGATCTCAATGGGCTCTTTTTTCATTTCTTTCAGGGTCATGTTGAATATATCTGACCCCACTCCATGGGGCATCATGTAATTCTTCCTCTGCATTCCCATTGTTGTGGATCCTTGCAGAGAATGAGACTGGGTTAGGTTATGGTTGCAGGGCCCATGTCCCAGACCTCCGGTATCAACACGGACCCGTTTAAAGTCTGATCCAGAGAATACACAGGAGAGCCCATTCTGCTTTGGTGCGTGTCCCGGTGCATGTCCTTCGATCTTCCTTCGCAGAGATCCTTGAAGCTGCAAAACACAACAGAATGGAGTTTAAAAAAAGATTTAGAAAAAAGAAAGGAAAGACAGTTCACTTGTTACCTTCCCCACCTTCATTTAATTCATTTATTATTTACTGGTGTTTTTCCTACGTGGTAACGGAGTTTGAATTTCAATGGAAGACTAACCCTAAAGAAAACATTTTCATTACAAGACTTTAATTATTCCACTTGATTCAAAAGCTGTCTTGCGAGCCAGAGTAAATCGTGGTGATAGTTCTGAGGGTGGCTGCATTAAATTCTACTTCAAGCTCAAAGTATCACCATGTAAATTAATCCAATTTCACAATTTGCTCCAAGGCCTGTAGATGCTGTACACTTGACTAACTTGTGAAATTTAGGAAGATTACTTTTATTAATAGACTGTTTTGATTCAGTGGAATAACTTTTGATTATACCACAGTGATGACGTCCTAAATTCTTTATTTAGACATACATCATCCAGTTTCATTATTTTGTAAGATCAAGCTGATACATTCAGATAAAACATACAACAGCTTTTATATATAGTTTTATTTATAACACTTGTAATGCAGCGAAGAGGGAAACAGAAAATTTAGAAAGATGTTTTGATAATTGTAGTTTGAGTTTAGTGGATTGGCTGAGAAGATAGTTAGAAATCTGATACAGTTGACACGCTGCAGAGAGAAGAATAGGGTCTTTGTTTCCCTCATTTGCATACATTATATTTTCTTCCATTGTGCTTCATTAGATAGCCTAGCAGAGTTTTTCCTTTATGCCTCAGATTCTGCTTAACATGCTGGTGCAGAGAGACTTTCTTTTGTCCTATCCACATGCATGTCTTCATTTAAGGTAATAAGCACATACCCATGACTCACCACTCTAACTCTCAGTAACACTCCATAAAACTGAAGCATAAAAAAACCTAACACAGTGTTTTTTTTGTTTATTTTTTCAGGAACAGATACTGTCACGTCAACAAAATATTTTTTTTAGGAGTTCTTTTTCCATCACGTGCCCTATGAGTCATTAACAACAATTCATTGAGAAAGAAATTATCCATCCACTGGTGATCTCAGGCTCACGGCTGTATACACATAAAAATGACTGATTATCTGACCATCTTTTAATGTGGTGCCTGCATGGAAACAAAATGGCTGTGGTTGTACACCAACCTGAGCACAGGAGAGGAGTATCAGAGTGCTGCATATTTCACTGTGGGAACAAATTTGAGTCATTTCCACCTGCTGGCACACATTAGATTAAGATGATTCATAGCCTGAGGGTTTGGAGTGAATCCTGCAGTTCACTACATTTCTACTCTGTTCGTGTCTGTATTACTACTGCTAACACTCTTAACAATTGCTCAGAGATACATCTTCACATTTTAATCAAGGCAGAGATATCTGACTCACCAGGCCTCCTTTAATGAAGCTAATATGTGTGTGTGCACTTCAACATACTGAATGGATGTGGATGGATGACGATTATGTTGACGGTGGTGGTGTTATACTGAAAGGGGGAGGGACACTGGAACGATCAATTGTATTCAGAAGATCATACCAGTGGCTTTGCATTTAGCTTAGTAAGCAGAAACGGTTACACTGAACAATTTTTAAAAGCAGATACTGATTTCCAAGTAACCATTTAGTTTATTTAAGTACAGTAGGAAAATCGACCTGCAAAACTTGCTTGAGCTCCATGACAACGATCGGTGTAAAGGTAGAAGAAAAAACACTGAGTTCAGATTAGGACAAAAACAGAGCCGAGTGGCCAGTTTGTTACCTTTATTTTTTCTCAACAACATGTTGTCAGCCTAAAACTGCAGCTGCAGGCAGAGCCCAAAATTCTTGTTGGTGCATTCACGAACACCCTACAATCTGAACATGTAACAGATATCTCTCATATGTCAGAATGTTGCTGCACCAACAGTAATTTTTCAAAATAATCCCTGTTTGTATTATAACATGATAATAATTAGAGCCAGAACAACATATCAGTCAGCCAATATTATAATTAGACTGCTATGTGTAGAGACAATCCAAATGAGGGTTACCATACTGGACAGAGTAGTTTTACATTAACTATTAATAGTTAATTAATGAACTATCAATAAATAATAACAAGTAGTATGGTCCTGTAAGGGTGTTGTAATTCAGCCTTCACATAGAATTCAGCTTGTAAAAGAAAAGCAAGTACTGTTTTGAAGTGAAATAGACTTTGTCACAAAAATAAACCTCAGTAGAAAAGTTCTTGACAGAGACTACAGAGAAAGACGTCAGATGATGTAATGACAGTCTGGCTGGATGATGCCAAGTTAATACAGAGGATTACAGAGACACATACAATTTTAACTTGGAAATGTTCCATAAGTTCATCTACAGTATGTCTCATTCACCAGCTCCCTTTGCCATCTTTGCTGAGATGCAGACTATTAAACATTGTGCCTCTCAGACTGCTGGACATCTGTTTTTCTCCAAATGCAGATGAAAACAGACCTTCCTTGTGTGCAGCTCATGCACACTTTCTCTCGTTCCACAGGGCTCTTTCTAGAGAAGACAGACAGGAGTACTCCTCATGGTTCAAGGCACTGTCTGAGAAAACACATCATGAATAATGGAAAGGAAAGTGGATGTGTTGCAAAAAGCCACTGTGAGACAGGGTTGCCTCACTGCTGCCTCTGTGCCATTTAAAAATGGACTCTAGTTAAGAGCAGTTCTTCAGTTCTCAGTTTAGTTGAAATTCAAAACTGAAGCTTTTGAACTTTTGAAGATTTTGTCAAGGTTACTAGATATCACGTCATGTGCGCATACTATTACCTTCATTGTTGTAAAAAAAAGAAAAAACAACTAATACCCAAGCTTTTTACTGAGATCAAGAAATAAAGGACCATCCTGTTCACTCAGTGCTCAAGTACTCAGAAGCAGTGGCCTCCTAGCTGGCCTGAAATCCTCATGACAGATCTCCAAGTGATCTGAAAATAGATTTTTTGATTAACATTTAATGAGCTTAGAAGCTCTGAATCACTTTGAAAATGACTCCTGCTGCATGAGAGGCTTAAACGTATGTATTATATACTGATCATCTTAGAGATTAAAGCATAACTGCTTCGTTTTCTGTGTTGGCAAATGTAGTTCACTCACTGTCAAGGTCTAGGTTACTGAGCATCACTGAACAATCATTCATGACATTTATGAAGAGAATATTTTTTGCTAGAAGTTAGAAGATCATCCAAACTTCTCACATCTACATTAAACAGAAAAGAACACAACATACACTGAGGGATAAGCGAACCAAGAATGCATTTAATTTTTGAATGTAACCTTTTCAGTGTGCATATTAATGCCCTTTGACTGTGGCAGTGAGGAACCTGACCTTGGTCCTGTCAACAGAAGCTATCTATTCCTGGGAGCTGGAGGGCTGGTAGCTCGTGTGTCAAGCTGAGCAGTGTAGTGATGTTGAGCACTATGGATGGGGCTCCGGGTGTGCCATCACAGGGACACAACACCAGGCCTCCTGCTATCATCTGTCAATCCAGTGGCCCAGTCTTCAGAGCCATGCATGCTTGAAGCATATAGGTTTGAGAGTGTTCGAAGATTTTGTGTTTGTCTTTGAGTATGAGTATGAGAGTGCTGCTCAACAAAGGATCAAGCTCACCAGCCTTTAATCTATTCACCAGAGCCCTGAAACATGTTGCAATCCGCTCCTGTGAGAGTTAGAAACCTTCCTCTCGGCATTTGACATGGAAAAAACAGTCCCAAAATAAAGGAATAAATACGACTATTGTGTTCCTAGGGAGACATAATATTTATGCGGTTCTGCAGGTTGCATACTGTTGCAAAAGGGGATTTCAGCTCGTTTATTGCCAGATAAGAAACAAGAGCCCTAAGACCAGTGCCAATGATCAGCTGTCATACAGAATTCAGCTATCTACTAGCAGAATGCTGAGAAAGTGTAGAGGGCTCAGTTTAATTACAGGGTTTCTACGAGCTGTCTAAAGCTGTAAGCCATGATACTATATCCAGAGAAATTGAATAGAACATACTGGATAACTTGAAAATCTTTATTATTTAAAGGAAGGTAAAGAAGCTGAGGCTTGAGAATGTGTGTACATTCACAAAGTATTTATGGTTTTATTAAAATCAAGTCAGGGGAGCTCTTGGATTCTGTTTTGTCTTTCCCGTGAACTGTTTTCCTTCTTTAATCCCTGTTTGTTACTTAATCGTGGTTTGTTTTTATTCAGCACAGTTCAGGTTACAGTAAAGTGTGCTCAATCTATTTGACATGATAGCCAAGATTTTGAATAGATTTTTCGCATTTCTGGTTTGAGTTTAAGCTAACTGTTTTTTGGCTTTAAGATTCATATATATGGAAATTAAACACAAGATCTACATATCACAAGAAGAAAATAGGAAATAAGTTTGAGGGGTGCACTGAGGCAGCAACAGGGAATTATAACTGAATTTAAAAATTATGGCACACCAGTATATATGGTGTGTGGTTCTGACAATCCAGCAGGAAATACTGAACTAGATATCTACTGAAGCAAGATGTAGACGACAAATTAGATAGCTCTTGGAAATCTTGGCAGCTACTTTTCGCATTACATTAAAGCAATTTCTGTATGTTTTGATAAAATGATAACATGAGTAGGCTTGATCCCATTTCACACATAAATTATGGAATCTATTTTTTAAAATATTTTTTAATGCTTGGTATGTAAAATCTAATTTCTCAGCATAAGAGACATGTTTATTATGTTTCTACAGGGCATGTGCCATTAGGTTGCACTGGGATGTGAGCATAGGTTCATGGTGTGCTTCCCTAATCAGGCTGCCGCGTGTTGGGACGAAGCAGCACACTGCAGAGGTGGGCTACTTTTGGCTCATCAGCACTTTGCATCCCCACACTTCCTGACACAGTTGTATTAGATTGAGGCTGCCCTCCAGAGAGCAGGCAGGAGAGAAGGATGAGCAGCAGCAGCGGCAGCAAAAAAAAAAAAAGAGAAGCAGCTTTGTGGCAGCCTCTGGGAAATGGGAAGAGATGATAAGAGCTCCTTTGAAGAGAAATCATCCATTATGTTTACTGAAGGCAGGTTTTTTTTAACAGTTAATGTAGCCCAGCTCCAACATTCCATGGAGAAATTTGCTATTTTAATAAAAGGCAGCTTGCACACAAAAAATACTGTTGGAGACACTTCCCATTCAAATATCAGCTCTCCATTATCCAAATGCACAGATTAAAAGCCTGCATTCCAATCAGTCCTTGCTTTGGCGTGCCCTTTGTTCAGAATCAAGCTCATGAGTTTAACGTGATATCACAAAGGCTAAAGGAGGCATAAGGAAAATATGTACGGACCCCAAAGAAAACATGTGGGGCCACTTAAAAAAGTAAAAAAAAAAAAAGTGACAGAAAGTTCAAGAGCTGTGGTTCCTCGCCCTCAGATTCTCAGGATGGAAGGATAGTCAAATGATCCTGAGAACATACATGGGGTGTGTGTGTGTGTGTGTGGGAGGGGGAAGACAGACTCTGTCAAGGCATCACCGCAGCACCAGCCAGGCCACGCCACTGCAGACATACCATAGGTCACCAACATCGCAGTGACAAGCCGTCACATCACATCACCCATGGCCATGTGGCTCACAGAGCTCCTGACACTGCTGTCGCCTCTCATCTACATGTCATTCCTAACCACAGAGACATTTACTGAGAAGGACTGAGGGCTCCATGGACTCAGGAGAAATCCCATGCAGTATGCATCGCTGTAGCTTCCAGAGTAAAAGCGATCCCTTCAATAAATTATTTTAAATGGGAAGGAAACTTCAGGATGTGTTTGCATTAACTGGCCATAACACAGTGAGAAAACTGAAAATAATTTCCAGGTTTAATGTTCACATCCTGATCTCACACTGTGGTCACAACATCATTTTTCCTATTAAAGACATCTGCCACCTTTGTCCTCACTTAGTCACTGTAAAAGAGAGCAAGGCGATGGACAGGAAGACATCCCACCATTTAACAAGCCCAGAGCTAGTCACAGATAACCATACAGCTCTTGCCTGCCAACCACATATAGGCTAAGATGCTATTGTAGCGCAAAGGGTTTAATTTAGTGGTAACACAGGCTTAAATTCTCATTGGTCCAACACCCTATGTGCTGGAAACACCCTCTATCAGCTCTTGCTATTCCAATCCACATCTAAATGCATGCTGTGCACCAAAAATGAAAGGAGATGATGTATCTACCATGATGACATGTTTCTTCAGATTGGTATATGTGCACTGTGCCTGCTTAAATGCGAGAGACACTTTTCAGGCTGGGAAACTGCTCGAGGGCGTTGGAAGGTTAACATAAATCAAAAGGTTAAAAGATTGTCAGCGGCAAACACTTACGAATATGAAATAATCAATGCCTGCAAACACCAGAGCTCGTTATGAGCATGAAGAAATGCTACATTTATGACATCTTTTTATTTAATTTTATGACATAACTTACTTAGGTTAATATAACTTGAGTTATATTACATTGGTTTGGTATTAGATTCCAATTATCTTTTTATTCTATAACATTAAACAAAAATGTAACAAGTGCAGAGGTGAAACTAATCTTATAATGACGCCACATGAGATAGCAGATGATCTGATTATTTTAGCTTTTAGTTTGCTCTGAAAACAAATCCCTTGTTGATCAGTACTAAAGCTAGTTCCTAGAATGTTTGTACTTTTAAAAGACCACTGCCATACAACCACAAGTACCTTTTTCCCAGCAACCGTCAAACACAAGGCCTGCCTCCGGTCATGCCACAGGAAAGGGCCCATAAGCAGGGAACAAGTTCCCTTCCTGTTTTCAAAGACGATTCCTATGGCATGCAGAGCCGTTTCCTGCTCGCTAGGCTCATTTCACCATCTCAAACATCTGGCTGCTCTTCAGCATGCAGCTGCAGCACGGTGAGAGCCAACAGTGCCACTGCTGAGTTGAGCAACACACTCCTGAGCCATTCCAGTCATATCTCTGGCCACTAGAAAGAAAACCATCATCTGGCTTCACTAGTTAATGCGAGGCAGTAACTATCGATGAGACAATCTTTAAATGTACCATATTTAGTACTTATAAGCTGTTTACGTCCTATCGCTCAGCTATTTAGATTATGAATTCCTTGATGCTCTCTTTTAAGCACAGAGACTGCTGTTCCAAATCAGGAAACAATGTTTGTCAATATCTGATGTGATTGCAGCAAAGTGCTCTTTAGCAGCATTGCTGTGGCGATTTCCCAGTGAAACAAGGATCCATTTTATATCCCATGGGAAACCTGGGCTGAGTGGTTAATGCTGTGCTAATGCTGCTTCACTCAGCCAGGTCTTGATAAGCCTCATGCTTTTAGAGAGGGGAAACACATTTAGTGTTTTAAACCGCTTCAATGGAGAAAGCTCGGAAAAATCCACTAGTTGAAAAGGGTATACTTGTTGAGTTTTGTCATCTCTTTCAGCTTTCACTTAAATTACACGCATGCATTAGGACAGGCGGGTAGTCATACTAATCTGCACTGATGCTATAAAACAATCCTCTGCTAGTTCAGTTTGAAAAGGGACTGCTGCAGCTAGAAAGTAAGAAGAAAAAATAAATGAGTGGGAAGCTTTGTTTGACTCCCACTCCTATCAGTTCTGACATTCCAAATAAGGTCTGTGTAGACCGGCGCAGGCAGAGACGGACACAGAAAACACTGCAGAGCTCTCACAGACTCCAACCAAGGAAAAAGTGCGTGCGGTGGGGGGAACATTGGGGGATCATGGTGCAGAAAATATGTGACCTCTAAAAATTTATCATCAGCCTGACATTTCCCAGAAGGACAAAAACAAAACATCACATGATACTGATGTATCTTAGATATTAGTTAGATACCACCATCCATAAAAAAACAAACAAATTAGTTCAATTCACAGCTGTTTGCCTTAATAAAGAAATTCCTGTGCAAAAAAGTGTTTTTTAAACTGTTAAGACTGGTGGAAAAAGGCCTTTAGGATGGAGTTTGACTGCCATAAAAAATGAAACCCATGGGAATCTTCAGGTAGAGCAGTAAATTAATAGCTGCATTAGATAACTTTATACTCCGCTGGCTCCAAATGTTGCTATGAGGTAACTGTCTGATTTGAACCCAAATACCAAGTCAGTTAACAGCATATGTTAAAATCATTTTTACAAATCCAGGCAGATCTCTGAGCATTGTATAAAATCATAACTTACAGTAACTAACTTAATTAAATCATAATGTGAAAGGAATTGCTCTTATCACCCAACTCTGCAGATCTAAAGAGATTTTTAGCCTTTTTTTCTCATTGTTTTGTTTACGGCACATTTACTGTTTGTTTCTGTCTCCTCGCTGTCATCAATAATGTGGTCCAGCAGCAGGAAAAGGCTCTGATTAACTCACTGTATGGTGGAGACCAAAGCTGAGTTGCAAGGGGAGTGAATATTTTGTAACTATTTAATCACATTAACTCTCAAGACTAGTCTAATTTCTGCCCCCTTCTGCTCAAACTTCGATTTTTTTGATTTCATTTGATTTGTTACCATCAGAACATTTTAGCATTTAAGAACAACAGGACATTTTTCTCTATTGCTGCCCCAGTTTTAAATGTAGGCTAGCAAGGGTGGCTTTCATGTACAGTGGAAAATGTGTAGAATATAAAACATTTACAACATTCAATTCCAATAACTGCCTAAAGTGCCTTTCCATAAAGCCCTACAGGTACTGAGCTCACCACTGTCTGTGCTAGTGGTGGCTCCCACAGTGGCAGGGAGAGTTCAAGGTTGCAGTAGAGTCTATGTCTCTAAGCAAGTTTCTGCATGCAGGCAGCTCTTGTGTGTGTCTAAGTGGGCCTTGTGAACCAGTTCTTTAGGTCTTTTTACATGTTGCAGCTAGTGAGAGAGAGTCACAGTGTGCTCTCAGGTAATCTGTCCAAGTGGGGAAAAAAAAAAAAAAACTTTCCCATGATGCGATCACTGACATTCATTCAAAATGAAGTTAGGGGAAACACCAAGCAACTGTTGTGATTTCAAACTGATTAGGAGGATTTGTGCTGATCAAGACAATTTTGAAAAACAACGATCTTAAGTGTCTATTTCATCCTAAAAAAAAGCCCGTAGTTACAGACAGGGCCTCTGTGCCTATAGTCAAAGGCATCTGGTCAAATAAACATGGAAAAAACTTTTGTCAGTGGTTAAATAAAATAAAAATGCATCTACACAACTACTTCAATTGAGTTCCACTAAGCACATTTTAGTAATAGAAATGTTTAGCTTGTACTAGTGTATGCTTGGTATTACACAACTAAACGGACAGTAAAGAAATCAGCTCAGAGGGACTCACAGCCATGTGGCAATCGTCACAGCGTATGCTAAAGGAGGAAGCACAAGATCTGACCATGGTTCCTCAGATTATTCTGTAGGAGTGGGCTGTAGAGCAGCAATTAACATAACCGCTGTCGTATGGGAGATAAACTGGCAGATCACAGCGATAGTGCAAGTTGGAGGAATTGGAGTGGGAAGTGGAAATACAAGTTAATCATTCCCTAACTTTCAGTCTACTCCACACAAGATCCCTAAGTAGTATTACTTGAGTCTTGAGTCACAGCAAACATGCTGATAAGTCCATCCACGAATCATCCCTCGTCTCATTTGTGACACAATAGCACAAACCTGTGCCAACATAACCTTATATAATGCAGCATTACCTCTGTAATGCTGCTGGGAGAAATGCCATTCAAAAAAATCTACCTTTAGTGCCAATATGATGACATTTGGGATACCACATTATACATTATGCTGCTGTCGCATTAAATTACACCCTGTTAGGTCAAGGTTCTGTACATGGAACTATCTGCATTTCCATCCCAGGATATGATATTTGGCCTGGGTGGAAGAGATTATCCTGCTTGCTTGTGTGGATTTCACAGCTCAACTGGCAAGGCACCCCTTCACTGACTAGACAGCTGTTTTTTTCCCCTTGCTTTGACTACTTCAGGCAAAACAGATGAGCTTGGTGATTCAAACTCAGCCAAGGCAGCATAATAGAGGGGAAAATTCCCTCTTACCAAGGGAATTAATTCACTGGGAATGACAATGAGGACAAACACCGATAAACATGAGTGTCCATATTTTAATTAGTGCTTTGGAAACTTGTTCTGTACAATAATATAATGTATTAATTATTGAAAAGAGCATTAGGTTTTAGGTTTAAATATTTTATATTCTGGTGGTTCGTGGCCCATTTAAGTGACCAATGAAAGACCACTTGTCTAAATGTATAAAAACTAAAAACAAATCTATGGCCATCAAATACACTGACAAGGACAAACAGTGTCACTGGTGTAAAGCACATGAAACCAAGCTTATAATCCAATGGCAGGGCCACGGGATCAGTTTCAGACCTGCAGATCTGGCCTTGCAGTTTTACACTGATTGCCTGTAGGTGGTGCATGTGTTGAAACTGCAACAACCTCATAAATTTATTAAGAGATTTTCTACTCAACCTTGCTGCCAATTTGTCCCCTAATCGCGGTTCTGCAACACAAAAATCCCCTGTGGCCAAAAATTATTTTCCACATAGACTGACGGACAAAAAACTGCTGACTGGACACCTTGAACTACAAACAAGGTCAATCATTATTATTATTATAAAGTTTGAAACCATGAAGGTTTTATATTTGCAAAACATCCCCGGGCCTAGAAAAACATTTTTTGTGCAGACGCTTTAGTTTAACAGCTACTGCTGTTACTACCTTTTTCCTTCATACCTTCCCAAACACTCAGCATGAGCAATGTGAATCTGCAGCCTACTAAATGCGAGTGAGTGAGCTTGGGAATTACAAACTAGTTCCACTAAGTTGTTAAAGTCTAATATCTAAAAAGAAAAAATATACAGATCCACTCTCCAATCACCACTCTGTCACAGCACCCATCATTTCTTAAATCCTTAAATTTTTGAAACAAAGAAAAAAGATTTCAAGTCGACCTGATGTTCGGTTAATTTACATGAAAACTAATCTAATGTAAAGTCCTGCAGTCTTAAATTTCTATTTAGTGCTATGACCGAAGCCCAAGATATTAACAACAGATATCTCAGTATTAGTAAGTATCTGTTATTGCAACAGGACGCTGAAAATATTCTAAATTACATGATAGAAACTATTTCAGCACTTCAAGGAGACACTTTCGAGAACCTAGAACATCTAAGCAGTCTGTCAAGCGAAGGAGGACGTGAAGTTAGGAAAGAGTGGGCTTCAATTAATTTATCACATTTGACCGTGCCTGTGTGTAGCAGAACCACAGAACACCATGCTGTTAGGTTATGGCATAAAAAGGCTGGCTTTGTTGCCGGATGTGGGAAAAACATCCAATAGACTCTAAAAAAAGCACAGGAAGGAAACTGGGGGTGGGGTGGCAGTGAGTAGCAATGGGGGTGTGGTGGTGGAGAGTGGGAGTGAGAAAGGAATGTTCTCTTCACTCTCTTTCTCCTTCTTGTTATCATGCATACGCACACATAATAACCCCACTTTCTCACTAACAGCTATGAAAAGAATGCAGCATCACAGTTTTTCTCTGTAAGCAGCAGGACAAGAGAATGCGCCTTTACATGCTTAATGACCGTTTGCCACCAGTTTAAAAGAACCAGTCAACCCAAATAAATGTAAAGGGGTCTTATTACAGGAACTATTCCTCCTGACTATGTATTTACAGAGCATGATTAATTGGTCGCAAAATGTAATATAATATATATATATATTCGTTTTACACACCTTACATAATTCAGCAGGTTCTTTGTGCTGCATACTCAGGTGCTCTAATACTTTCCGTTTTCTGCCACTTAATACTGCGGTACACTTTCTAGCAGTCTTTTGTGATTTTGCAGATATTAATCAAATGATGTGTTATTATAGATTAAAAAAAACCTTAATAATCCTCAGAGGAAATTCACAAGCTACCTAATAATACATAAAATAATTAAAATGATCCCCACCTAAACCAGCTGCAGCATTAAAGTGATGAAAAGAATAATGCATCAATAATTATAATCCAGTAATGATGCTGATCTGATATGGGCCATTCTGCATAATTAGTATTTTTACTTTTGGTACTTTAATTCCATTTCCATTGCATCATGTTTGCACTTAAATAATGGTTTGAATGCAGGTTTTTTACTTACAACACAGTATTTCTACACTGTGGTATTAGTACTATAAGTACTTCTTCTAGCTCTGTTGCAGAGGAACTTAATCTTTGAAGAGAAGGAAAACTGATGGAGAAGAGTTGAAAAATGAATTGATTAATGCTCAATGGGGGGCAGCACTTGACCTAACACATACCTCCCCTCCTTAGGCCAGATATAGTCTGTTATGATGTCAGCTTGTTTTAAGGGTCCACTTCACTTGCATACATTTAATCAGTTGATTCTAGTGTAGACCACTCATGCCCTTGGTTTAAAGACCAACTGGCAGACTACACATTCATTTTGTGATATTCTAAATGCTTACACATGTTTTATAAAGATATTGTGCCTTATTTGTATTTACTTTACCCATTTAAAAGCAGCCACCATCTTATTACAGGATTTACCTCCTTGATTGTTTAATACTCAATCTCATCTTCTGGAGGCAACAGTCACCACCTGGCTTTACCAGGTGGATTAAACATATTTTGTACTTTTTCAAGAGTGGAGAGATGGGATCAAATCTTAAAGGGGCACAAACAATAATTTAAGAGAATTAGGAACCCTTTATATAACACCGTGAGAGTGTGCAGAAACCTTTCAAGGAGAGGAGGAAGGTGAAAATGAAAGCCCTTACGGATATATTAGGAATCCCCTCCCTGAATTTCCCTTTTTATTATGGTTTTCTTTTCTTTTATCTTTAAGCTTAAAATACACTGAATAGTCACCGAAACCCCAGTACACTGTGATGCAATCCACCACAAACTGCAGCCTCAAAATAACAACAGTAAAGAAAACTACAACAACAATAAAATGTACACATTTCAAAAAGACAGTATCCATTACTACTACATGGCATGGGTTGTAATTGTTTGGGTACTCAATGTATTTATACTTCTGGATCACTTCCTACAGCCTCCATAAATGTTGGGCAAATCACACAGCATGTCATGTTGTTATGATCTGTTACATGACTTCAGTGTGAGACATGTTTCTGCTACCCTTTCCTGTAATTCTTTCATGATAGGAAAGCAGATTTCTCTCACCTGTCATGCAAAGACCGCACAGTGTTTACATCAAAAAACATTATTCCTGTTTCATTACATTTCAGAATCGGCTGTTTCTGGAATTGGGTTTGATTATCTTCGACTTTTGTGACACCTATTTCATTTTACAACGTAACGGGAGCTGAAATCAAAATCATTACAACCAAAACCAAATCTTAAAATAACTAAGTTGATAGCTTTCCAATATAAGTGATAACCAACATAAACAGAAATTAGACTAATATAGCCACCAATCCACACAGCTCCTCTGTCACCACAGGCCTGCGTCCTGTTAAAACCAAATTGCAGATGATTCGACAGGGCAGATAAAGACCAGAGATCCTCCCCTGGTTTCACCTCTCATGTGTGCTGTAGATGCAACAGCAGTGTCTGTGTGCCTCTAGGCAAGGTGGAGAGAGAGCAGGCGCCAGAGCATAGCTCAGCACCGTAACACCTCACCACAGCAGAGCACTAACACAAACATTCCAGCTGCCACTTCTCAGCCTTATTGGCAGAGCTGAGGCAAGAAACAAGACCATCTATGTTCTTCCTCTAGACCTGTATCTGATGCTCTAGACAGGCTGGTCTAGCTGTCTGAAAATGTGAACTAGGATTTGTTAGTTGTGGGATTTTGAAGGCTGACACAGTACCAATACTCATATTTTGTAAGCAGTTGATAACCAAAATATTGTGATTGATTCATTGCTTCATTCGTGCCCAAATATGATAGGGATTTAGTAGTCTAGTGAGATTTACCTCTGAAATTACTACTATAGAGAATATTCAAGTGTATTATAACTTTATTATAACAACATGTTTATAATATTACTGAACTTCTCTTGGATAACAGCAGCATCACTACAACAAACGGTCAAATAATCTGACTGATGACAAGCCAGTTTAGATTAGTTGCTACTTTACTTAGAGGTAAAGCCAAAAGTGAAGCCACCCATGATGTTGTTAATAATCACTTTTGCACAGGAAATCTGTGTGCACACAATTCAGGCATGTAAAGTAGGTCAATTTTAAATTGTGATGGATGTTTACAACAGTTTGGGTAATAATCTTAATAGTTGTTTTCTCCTCCAAATAAGTTGGCTAACCTGGGCTGAACCTCATTTTAACCTGCCTGATGTCTGAACACTCGTATTTCTTGCCCAGTCTGACTCCTTTTTAGTAATGTTGTCACATTTCCAGATATCAGCAATTATTTTGATGAGAACAATGTTATCAAAAGAAATGATGCAAGCAATGGCCAAAACTATGAAAATAAGATCCAAAATGTAATAAACTGGAAAAAAATCCTTTAAAGTCTCCACTGAAACCCAAACTAACTACGTGGTTTAAATCGGTTGGCAGCTCCATAAAAGCAGGGTGATGCAGTAGTGTCATCCATGACGCTTCTAGATAAAATCCTGCCACATTGCTCTGCAATGATTTAACTTGTCAGTTATCTTAAAAAAACAAAACAATCCCTGAATCTCTATCAAGCCGGCAGCACTGAAAGGATCTGATATTAAATAAAAGACCAATACTGGCTCCGTATGTTGGTTCAAATCTAATTCAAATGCTCATGTTTAAAGATAGGACACATTCACCTGGTGTGTTTTGCCATGCATTGTTATTGTCACTGCTGAGGCAGAGAGAGGGGTTAGCATATCATATGTTTTCTTCAGAAGAAAACAAAATGAAGAAAAGGAGATGTCAAGGACTAAAGACAAAAACTGTAATGATGTATAGGCTATTTGTGCTGAATTTTCTATAAGGTCACGACATTCATTTATAAAACAATGTCAGCAAACTTATTTCAAACATGCAACACTGTCTATGTCAACTATGTTTGTGACTTTCACATTTCATATATTCCCAAAAGGACAACTGTAGCAAAGAACAGAACATTACCACGATGCAAATGGAGTTGAACTATGACTTAGACCCCAGTGAACAGGAGCGGGAGGGAGACAAGAGAAGAAAAAGTGAATGCTTGTGCCTCTTTTCAGCACTCCGCAACTCTGGAGCCTGGGAACTTCAGCAGCTTGGCCGGGCTCTGAGAAATATCCTGAGCTGTAATGTAAACATGTCTGAACTCTGATCTAGCAAGGCCCTCCCCTCCCCCGCCCAGTTTAACCCGGTATTCTGTGCAAGGGGTTTGCCAGTGACATCAGGAGCCCACTTTCTCATTTCCTGAGCGGGGTAATGACCCTGAGGAGAATAGGCTGTTTGAAGTCCTGCAAATAAAGCTGCTTTGCTCAGAACCCAATTGTTCCTCAGCAGAAGAGTGAGATGGCTGATTACTTCAAATGGTTTTGTCTGATAAATAGATATTGTTGTGAACCTATAACACCATGTAAGGCTGGAGTAAAGAATTTGAGCAAGGTGAGGACAGAGTCATGTTAACATGGTAACACATAAGTTGACATCCACACCCAGTTCTCCAGTGGCAACTGTGATAATCAGATCTGTTTACAACAGCAGCTACAACAAGTCCAGGAAACTCTGACATATCAGGTGGCTGATTGTCAGATAAGTGTGAGAACAGTTATAGATAAGCTCCAGTTTATCCAAACATCACACAGCTGTCAGCTCTAAAACAAAACTGTCATAATCGTCAAGGTGGTGCTCAGTTTAAAGCTAAAAATGAGCATAAACCATTAAAACTGGGTTGAACCATGTCTATACTCCAGATAGGCGTTGTTGTAAACAAGACTCCAAAGCACCATTTGTGTTTCATTTTGCATGCAATTTGTCCCCTCAGTTCACCTTCCATGCACTGCACATAAAATACACCTGAACATGCTTGTTCCCACAGGGTTCCAGTTTCAGCACTGGGTTGCAAAGCACTCGCGGAAAGACACTCCAAGGCACTACCCTCCACTCCCCCCTTCCCTCTTTTTCCTCGCACACAATCCTGCCCTCTCTTCAATTAAGTCAAGCAGGAAAAACCTGACAAACCTCAAAGAGCTCTCTCAGCAGAAGAAATCGCATCAGGCATGAGCGGATACCTCTGCATGGCCCCTCTGCATATATAGATGTACATAAACGCGGCCCTTTATTGCTAAGTGATGGCCCCAAGCCTCACATATATTTTTATGTCTAAATTCCAGATGATGAAAAGCCATGAACAAACATGTTTCCTCAGTCAAACGGGTTTAATAGCTACAATGGAGCACTAATATATTAGTCATCCTGTAATTCCCAACTGACTTCAGTAGGACAGATGAGATTTTTTGTGTCTTGAGGACCACATAATGCTCAAAATTCAAACAAACTGCTGGCAACAATGGGAAGCATGCTGAAAGCACAAATCAGTAACAAAGGGATACAGTGGAGACTCTCTAATCCAAACCTCTTGGGAATGGAGGTATTTCAACCCAGTGAAATGTTCACTTGGATGAAACACTGAATAGCGGGGTAATTCATATTCAAAACATGAAACAAGTATCCACGCATATTCACAAGAGTTGATTGCGCAGCCTAATTTGAGTCAACAAGGACATTTTTGGAACTCATTCTTATATTTGGTGAACCTAACACAGATTGCAGGTTAAAGTTTTAGATAAATAAGCAATTATCAAAATTTGCCATGTATCATTTTTCTGTTGGAAAAACTCCATATATGATTCATCTATTAATTGTTTCAGCACTAGACACATAGCAGTATATTTGTTTTTTCATGTGGGAATCAACAATTCTCATCACATATATGTGACCTTTTATTCACACTGGGTACAAATAAGCAGACTGGACACACAAAAACAACACAACCTGCACCACTAGGGAGATGCTACAAGGTTGATGCTGATCATGTACTTTCTTCAATGTTAACATGATGTTTGAAGGTAAAGCTGTTACCTTGCAAGCTTTGCTAGAGGCCGTGGACCATGGCCAGGGACAACAACCAGAAACCTATGGAGGAAAGGCTTTTAACCCTAGACCTGCAGTTGAACCAGTTCAACTGGAGGCTAAATTTACCCTAAAGGCCAAACTGTTGTAAAACTCATACAGCAGCAGAGCAGACCGCGCCCACCTGAACGATCTATGTTCCTCTGAGCATGTACACGCTTATATTGTATCATCCCTTGAAGACTGAGGATGAGATGGGTCTACTACATGATTTTGGCAGCACTCTTCAAAGACTCATACAGCCTTCCCATAGGCTGCTGAATAAAACATGAAGCGTGTGCGGCAGGGTGGAGGGTGTGTGTGTGTGTGCGAGAGACGAGTGAGAGGGTGGTTGGGTGGGGGAGTGGGAAGAGGGAAGGCGGACGGATGGGGGGGTTCTTAAGACGCCAATACTAGAAATACTGTATAACAGATGATCCATGAATTCCTTTGATTTGACACACATCCTCACTGCCCTGCTGGGTGTCTGGAAATTTCCGTCTTCCCTGATTCATGTGTTCTTCTTTGTCTTCTTATTTTTTGTTTTTTGTTTTTTTCTATGTGTGTTTTTGGTAGCATGGTACTTGTTAACAACATCTAAATTAGTCCAGAAAAGAATGAAAGTGTGCTCATTTCAGGAGGAGAAGGCGATGCAAATCGTGCCAGGTACAGAGATGTCCCAGATTCACTGAGTACTATTTCGAACACGTTGCTGCTGCTACTGCATGACACCACATTTGCTGAGGCTTGTCTTTTTAAGACAAATTATAGTGGATTTACTTCGTCTTTCTACCGAGATAACATTAAATGCAATCATCCAATAGAAATATGACAATAATTTTACATTAACAATATCAACTTAATAACAACTGATGATCAAGACACAAAAACAAAGCGTACAACTATTGTGTGGATTTAATACAGTTCCAGTCCCAGCCGGCTATCTCCACAAAGGAAATGTACATTACCAAACTCTTTCCACCTCTAAGTGCTTAGATTTTCAATTTTCAGTTTCTAAGTAAATGTTACTGACAGATAATAATGCACACAGAAGGGAGTAGGATAAGGACGCTATAATTGAGTCACACAGGGACGATTATGAATGACTGATACTGCACAATCAACAAAGGCTCATCTCTAATCACCGTGTTTTGCTGACCAATACGGCTGTGCCGCATGTATGCATTTGTACCATTTTAATTTGTATAAAACAAGTCCTCTAAGTATCTGACATTCTTTCTGTTCTCCATCATAGACTGATAGAAGCTTTTAGTGTACATGCACCCAGTGTCTCATAGGTCCTTTCTGGGGAAAATCCACTGGAGCACAGGAAGTGATGCATGTTTTTTTGGCATTAACAACATTGTTTGGAGCTGGGTAGTCAACAACATGACTGGAAAGTCAAGAAAAAAAAATCACAGTGCATAGTTTGAGCTCCTAGAGGCATTAAGAAACAACATTACAATGATTGCTTAGGACTAAAGATCTCAAAATAAAAATTAAAAAAAAAAAAAACAGAATCTCTTGGACAACCAATTATGTCAATTTAATTTGACATACATCATCATACTAGAATGAATGTTTTGCTGAGTATCTGACTCATGCCATGATGACATTGAATAATATTAAAAGCTGCAAGATTGAAAATTAAGCCTCTATAATATCTTTAGTGAACGCAGTCAGATTGAAAAATAAAGCTCCACTGAGAAATGTCAGTCATCGGTGGACTTTGTTTTGTGCCACTTAAAAATCTGATGTCTGTGTTGGCTATCAAAAGAAAAGCTTGTTGAAGCTTGTACCCTGCTTTCCCTCGAGGACATAGCAATCATGATCACAAAATTTATGTCTAGCTAAGATGTTTAGAATGCATGTACGCTGATGTTATCATAAAACTATGTTTACTGGGGAAAAGAGACATTCATTTCATGCACGATTTAGCCAGAAGATGATACAGTAGCTATTAACTAAGTCAGAATCAACATACTGTCCAAGCAAATGTCCTCCAGAGGCAGTAATTTCCTGGAAACTGACAAGCCACAGTATTAGCCTTGTGTGTGATATTAACCTACCACTTCCCCTGTCCTTAAAAAACAAGCTGTGCTTACGTAGATCCACTTGGTGCTAAAAATTTATGAACTGCCTTCAGATATGACTGTAGAATGTCCAGAACATGATGTTACATGGTCCTAACTTTTATGACATACAGCAAGTCAGTAAATCTGGTTGAAAGCTACTGTCATGTTTTTTTTTCTGAGAAAAATGTATTGATGGTTCCTTCGTGTTTATGTGTTATCAATTAGAAGACAAAACCCAGGAATTTATGGACAGAAGAGACATAAAATCCACCTTGGAAACATGAAATTAACTTCAGTCACATTTGGGTATTCATCTGTCATGCCAGTGAATGGGAGATAATGCATTTATATCAACCCAGAGTCTATAACATTTTTCAGTCTGATATGTTTGCAGTATTTGTAGCTGTATCAAACTCTCATCCGGTTTTGTCAACTGTCAAAATACGACCTAGTACTTCAAATTATCACAATTACTATATCTGAAAACACATTTACAGCAATCTAAATGGAGGTGTTTTATTACAATAACTCACATTTAAATGACATTTTAAACACATATTCCACTGCACTATGGATAAGTAGAAGTGGATTGACTATAGCTGTGTTCAAACCATATCTTCGAATGGGCACTAATCCCAAGTAGAAGGAGGAGATTAACAGATGGCTTTACTACAGTATATGGAGGCCTATCTTAATGTCTTTTAATCAGACCACTATGAGATGCTCGACTCATCTCATAGCTACAGTCTGCACAATGAGACAAGCTTAATCACATCAGGCTTACAGTATAGTCGTGCTGTCAATAAACGGCACCCGCAGCGATTTCAGTCCTCTCTAACGGGGACTTAATGTAATTCAGCATTCAGACCAACTGACAGCCAGCTACTAAAGAAAAACTTTAGCCTTCCCATGATAACATGGAAGTGTTTTGTGGGATGAACATGGATCATTGCTGCATCCACAGGGTTGGGTAAAGCTGTGGGCTTCACTGTGGGTGGCCCCCATGGACCTGGGCTAATTGTTTCACATCACTGCCGAGCCAGGCTGAGATCAGACCACCGGCAGCTCTGATTCAGGCAGTTCAACAGCCAAACAGGGTATGCCAGGAAGCACTTACAGTGCACACCCCACCCTACACTCATGCACACACTACACTTCATCCATCATACATGACCACAAGAGAGTACAATGAATTTCTTTTTCCTTATGCTATTTGAGTAAGCTGTCAGTCCACTAGTCAACTGGTAGTTGTAGTTACCTCAAAGACAATGTATTAAGATGTGTGATTGTTCTGTTTCAGCATTCATGTCATGTTGGCTGAAGAAAATGTACTTCAAATGGAAATCCGAAAATGTGTCATGCAAAAATTGTATGTGTGCAGTTGGGGGTAGTGTTCTGTTCCTTTAAAATGATGCTATGTCAGTATGTGACTCCTTATCACTATTATTTTTCTGATTTTATTTTTAAACATTTCTAAGTCTGGATGATTAAAGTATCAAAGGGAATAAAAACAAACTAAATTTGAAACTTCAAAGTCTGAAAAGGTTAAGACATTTTTTTATCCTGTTAATAATCTGCAACTCCTTGGATTTATTTTGTGACCGTTTTGACAACAGTTCCCAATTTTGACCTTTTGTTCATGGTGCTGCAATTGTGCCAAATTAAGACAAAGCTTGGCATTGTGCCTTTATTGGGTAACTTACAGCTAATAGTGACAGGAAACATGCAGAGAGGAGGATCAAATGAAAACAAAGTTCTTGAACCAGATTAGAACTGGGAACATTGCGGTTTTGTGGTTTGTACTGGAGCACTAGATGACCAGGATGTCTCAAACTCCGGCTTTTAAAAAGAGCTGCTGCCATGTGGTGGACACAAAGAGTCACAAGTGGGCAAACACGACGAGTAAATACATCAGCATACAGAACACTTTCGCTATGAGTGCATGCTGCTCCCGGCCTGTAGTTCGCAGATCTGTCACTAGAACAAGACTGGGAAATAACAAAATCCTCCCAGTACACACAGGACTGTTAATCACCAGGCATCCCTCGCCTACTGCTTTTTCAAGGCCTGTTTGACTTAAAGTAAACATGTGCAGGAAATGTATTCAGTGGCTCTAAACATTTATATGGGGGCCTTGTGTCTCAAACAGTTTCATGGCCAGCACATCTTTCAAGAAGGTGCTTAGTGAGCCATTTGTTAAACACATGATAATAGGGCATGACAATGCGTGGCATGTTACATGCAGCGGGGCTGTATCACAGTTTGTTAAGCCTTCAGTTTGTGTACTCACTATCTGTGTCGTTGATAGACAATGTGAGATGGCTGCTGGATCCTGATCTGATGAAACTGAATGTCTGTACATTGTAATACAGGGATAGTGTTTTGTAAGCTCTACTCTGACCTATTTCTGTGCTGAATGCATTTACTGATACAGGTATGAAGGGAAAGATTGGAAAAAAAAAAAATGAATATCCAAAAGCTTTCGATGAGTTCATGCAGCCATTATAGAAAATCATTTTCTGAGTCGTCGGAAAAGTAAGCTCTCATCTCTTCTTCCCCATTTCTCCAATTTCATCTAAAAGAATATCCTTTGTTAATCTGGTCTCAATGAGCACCGTTGTTAAGTGCTGCTCACTCTGCACTCCCAGCCAGTCATAATCCATTGTGTTGTTTGCCCCTCACTTGGTGTACATTTCCATCGCAAATTCCAATGTGAACAGTCAATAACAGGCACAGATGTGGCCATTGTAGAAGCATTACTTTTTAATTCAGAAGAATGTAGTATGTTGAACTACTGCACCCCAGTCAATATTTGAAACACAAGTTGTACACTTTATATAGCCAGAGATTATTCACAAAATACATCTTTTAAGTTGCTGAGTGAAAGTGATATTCTGCACTTGATTTGAATAAATTCAAGAAAACTCAGCTAGACAGATGCAGTATGAGTGTATTATAGGGGATTTTTGCTATGGCTGCTGTTCTGCTTCATCCAATCATCATGAGTTGTGAAAAACATATTAACCTCAGGGTTGATAAAAACATGTGCGCCAGGACTTCATTTCCTCCTCACCATCTTGCTGCACTCATCAGTTTTATGTAGAGCACACGACTCCAGAGTCAACATCGGTAAAAATGAAACAGTACATGATGATGTTCCCTGACCTCTTTTAGACAGTCAATGTAATCCATGGTGTTGCTGTGTCTTGCCTCCTGTCATGTTTCACCGCTGTACTGCACTTTATATTAGCACTATAAATCATGGAAAATCTACTTTTCATGTATGTGTGAGTCTTGATGAAGGCTAAGCTAACACAATTGCATGACATGTAGAGGAGGCTAATCTGTGCCCATTGCCAGCGATGACAATAAATGAACTGACAGAACAATCATCGCTGCCCTTTTATGGCTTTACTGGAAAAAAATATTACATTGTTTATTTTTCCATCCAGCATCTCAAGCAAATCTGCAGCAGGAACATCTGCAAGCTTTCACCCTGTTGACATTTTATTGAAACACTGCTTGGGAAATAATTCATAGTCTAGATGCTGAACTCCCTCATGCCCAATGAAAGAAAACAACAAAATAAATCTCACATCTCACTGGCTGTGCCCTTAACAGATGCCATACAGGAAGTCAGTCCTATCAGCACTTGCAGGCACACAGAAAACCCTGCTGTGTTTCACAGTTAAGTTTCCCTTCACTCTGTTGTTTGCGAGCCCTGTTTCTCAATATCCCTTACTATGAAGATTCACAACACTGACAAAATAAGCCTTGAAACTTCTGAAAATAAGGCTATGCAGCTGTTTACTGAACGCAGAAACAAACAAAAGAAATCTTGTTAAGAAGTGCTTTGCGAAACCCTGTTCGATGACAGGTAGCATCCTCTTGAGAATTTATTAATTCATGTGACACATAAAGGAAACTGAATTATCTGAACAGCAAAATGAGATAACGGTGCATATTAAATGGGTTAAACAAGCCACAAAACACATTCTGCGTCCCTCTGTTTGGATCAGCTACACAGTAGAGATGCTGACAATGTTTGCAATAAATGCAAAACATCCCCATGGCCCAATGACCCCAAAACCATTTCCTCTGAATGGATTGCTTTGCAAACAAGCTTTGTGATCCTGTATCATCCCATCTACAACAAGGGCCCCTTTAATCAGCAAAACCAGGAACCTACAGTTTATTGCTCTTATTTTAAAACCTTTCCTGACTGTTGTGCCATTTGGTCTAGATTTGGTTGCCCAGTAAGGTTGGAAAGAGCCTTGACTGTTTGTTGATGGAGAGTCATTTGCTGATCATCAGATTGACACCTCATGGTCTGAGTTTTGGTGTCCTCTAACTTAGTGCAGAACTTTAGCTGTTTGCTCAACAGCAGTCAAATCACTACCATCCTCATCATGTCAGTTACCACAGGCTTTATCATAGTCATCATCATCATTATCACTCATTCATTCTTCATTAGCACCACCATCAACCATCACCAACTGAGGCCAAAACTCACCGCTATGCGCGTGGAAATCTTCTGCTCGCCCTCTGAGCCCTTTTGCTCTCCGTTGGCTCTGCTGTACTCTGGAGGTTGTTGGTTCGATCCCCGGCTGCCCTTTGTCTTTCGGTTCCCAGGCCCTTGGTGGACTATGTTTAGCAGATGAAGCGTATTCTCGTGCTCCCGGTCCGAGCTCTCGGCCTGACCCCTCTGGTAGCGGTTCTCGCAGGTGGAGTGGTGTCTCCTGCACAGTTCTATACGGGCGCGCAAACGCTCAACTATGGCGTTGTGAAGCTGTGGCACCGCGGAGCTTCTGGAGGTGGCCACAGTCGGCCCGTTGCCGACCCCACCGGGCATAGTTCCTAAACCGACACCCAACATGGGTACGAATGCCCCTGCAGCAGACTGAGCAGGGGTCGCTTCTCCCATGCCCGCAGGTCCCCGACAAGTTTATCGAGACTGAGGTCCACTGAGCTTATAATGGACCACAGTACGGGCATGGAAGAAAACAAGACGTATGGACTCAGCTATGATCCCATGTGGAAAGAAAAAGACTACACTGCACGCACAAAGTCGCTTGAGAAAAGGACGATGTAGCCTATGAGATTTTTCGAAAGATATGTTCCACAATTATTTCGCTTTCGATGGGGAATGTGATAATATTATAAAGGATTAAAAAGACCATGCAAACATATAAAGTGAGATAAGGTCAGTATAAACTCATACTATGCTCCACAGAGGCATTAAAAAGTCCCAAAGCTACAGAATTGTATTAGTGATTTCTTCCTCGGGAACGTTACTATGTCAGTTTAAAATTAAAACTGAAATGATTTACTAACATGAAAGACTCGTGGGTTCACAGCTGGAATGAATCCGCTCTTGCTTAACGACACGACCTCTGCTCACAGATAAATTATATTCAATATGAATCCCTTGGATGATTCAAAACCATAGCACGCACAACTTCGGTTTCATCGATGAGTAGCCTACATCTCTGGCACACTGTCAGCTTACTTTATCTTAAATGTGCCACACTCATTTAGCCATAAAAAAAAACAGTACGACTGCCAACTATAAATTCAAAGTGAGCGACTGGTCACCAAAAGAGGAGAATCTACAAACACACAAAACCCACTAAACTTCAAGACTCACGGCATTTTGTTTGGAAATGAGTCCTTTCTCTCTGTTTTTCTCTTTCCATTCGGATAAACGGGGATCTTGTTGCAAATTACAAGTCAAAAACCACGCAGCCGAAGCGCAGGAACCCGTTGCGTAAACCGATTGAGATCCGTCTCACATAGTCCATTGACAATCGTTTGTCCGTGTGGTGCACCGAGGCAATAGCGGAACTACAATACACAGACCCTCATTGTATGAACATTCCTCTTTTGACATGATACACTCATACGGATGTAGAGGCGTCCAAATGCACACTCTAGTGGAGTGCAGGGTGAACTGTCCTGTAAGGCATGGAGGATCTCATTAATGTGCGTTAACACTAATGCAAAGTCACAGAACAAATATTTATGGTTTAAAAGATCTTCTTGAGATGATGATCGTGTCTCTTAATACAGCAGACACTTTAAAAGTTTGCATGCACAATACACACTCAATTACTTACACCGAGAAGAGCGTATAAAACTAAATATATGGCCACAGCGTATCAAAACAACAGCAGTTACACATTTAGTCCTGATATTAATCTCAAAAGAGTAAACAAACTAAGAACTAAGAAAGTTTCCATGTGGTTATAGTAAAGTCTAAGATATCACAACAATATCAGATTCTTACAGGAACAAACAAACAAAAGGACTGTGTGTGATATCACGTTACAACTGTGGGTCAGTGACCACTTACTGCTGGCACGTCAGTGAAGTTACACATCAAAACACTCAATACTCACTTATTATATAATGAGGGCACACATATAAAGCGTATTAACTGACGCTCACGACCTCCTTTGCAGCCAGAGACAACTCAATAAGACAACTTATCGCAAACAAATCCCTCGAACTCCCTGGAGGGACCAAGTGGACAAGCTTAATGAGCCAATGTACCAATTACCCACTTAAAAGTGCTGATTGGCTCTCGACTAGCTCGTATGTATAGTGTCCAAATGAGGTCCTCCATTTTCTGCAAACTAAGGAGTGTGGCTGTAAATCTATGTAAGCTGTAAAAAATGAAGATAAATTAAATTCACGTGGTTTTGCCCTAAATTGTATGCCCTCTCACGGTAATTCACTACATTTGTTTAAATGTAATTTAAGTCATAGGTGGTTGCAGACTTACCACGTAGGCCTGGATGAAGACGTGTACTGAATGTCAGCACATGAAGGGTTACACACAGGCAAAGAGACAGGATGTATGTTTCTGTAAAGCAGAAGGAAACTGAAGCATCCAGAGGAAAACCACACGTACACGGGAGTATATGCAAAGTCCACACAGAAAGAGCCAAAGAAGGCAGCAGTCTTGTGAAACACCAACTCTCCTTGTGGCCCTTTTTAAAAAGCAATTAAAAAGTGTAATAATTGTAGAAAGTGCTTTGGCAATGCACAAGCCAATTAATCACCATAGCAACAGTGCAGACAGGCTCCAGAAATCATTTAAGTGCCCCCACTGTGAAAATAACCAGAAGAAAAACTTACCTGTTGTGTGTGTGGATGACATGGAGGACGTGACCTGTTCATTTAACTGGTATATAAACTGTTATGAGGTTGCACTGATGCGAAGAAGTTTGTGTTAAGTTAGAGCTGTTTAGTTAATCTTAGTTACTCATGCTACTATCAGGTATGACAAGAGAGCCCTGTTATGTTTGATAGTTAAACTACAATTGCTAGAATTCATGTTGCACATTCAGCATTTTGGATGATAGATTTATTCAACATGTATAAAATCCCACCCACTGCTAACTATTGATCTTTTATGCGTCTTCCCTCATTACTAATTGGGCTTGTACTTCTTGTTTATTACATTAATAATGAGGATTACTCTGCTGTATTAGGCCACACATGCACCACCACAGCTCTGAATTATGGAAGACTGTTAAAACACTAAAGAACTGTAAACAATTGGTGCGGTCACCCGCTGCTTTAACCAAAAAAAGTCACATTATCACACACTATCAGACATCATGAACACATGGGCACGATAACGGATGTTGCTCTAAACACAGCCTGCAGCAATACATAGAAACACCTCACAGTTGTAGATTTATTATTTATAGCCGAAGTGCTGCAGAATAGTAAAAATTCATTTGAGCTACAAGTTCAGTAATGTCATTGAATTGCCCCTCACAAACGTTAAACATTTAACATCTCTGGAATGTAAAATATGCTGTTGTATGTAAATGTAGAATCCTGCAGAATTTCATCATACCCAGTGGATCATATTGTTGCATAAACAATCTGACATAACTCTAACAGGAAAACAGATTAAGGGTCAAGAGATAGTTCTTTAGTGTAACACTAAAGAAAGATGGAAACCTGCTGCTTCACAAAGCCACACATTCCTCGATGACCCATACTAATTAATTTTAGAAGGATGTCCTCGAGGATCATAAGAATTAATAAAGAGAGATAATCTATAATTATTGATATTATGCAGTCCACAGCAGGAGCAGAACAACACATGAGGCCCAGTATTGGCCAGACACTGGCCAGTGCCAGTATCAAGTTCAGTCTGCAAGAGGTCACAGCAAAGAAATATTCTTTTCAATGCACATTTTTATTTTTTAGCTGCCTCTTCTAGTTGGTTAGTCATCTAATCTGTCATTACGGTCTTGGTTGGCTGAAAATTTCTAGTCAGCTTGTCATTTTCTTTGAGGGGAAATGGCATATTACTCATTGGAAAATGCTAATTATATCACAAAACACAATGACATTCATTTAACAAGTGCATGAGCTCAAGAGATCTTAGAGACATTTATTTATAAGTAATATATTAAATGTAAAAATTTCCAATTAATGTGAAAATGCAGTGTTGGTCACCTTTCCACCGTACTCAGAATTAAATTATGGGGGAGGCATTGCATATTTGTATGTTTTGGTATGAAAAGACTTTTCAGTATACAGGAAGTTATAATGACTTAAGCCACTGGTATGTGTATCAGCTTTCAAAATCCATAAAGGTTGAAGCCTAAACTTAAGCAACAGTAAATTCTCATCTAATACTTCTTTGATGCAATGAATGCAGCCGCTGTCCTACACAACAGGGGGCAGCAGACATTCAACTTCTGTGCATTACAGCACCAATTAAGAATGTGTGGGTGAGCGATGAGTAATGGTACGGTGACTGCCAGAAAACAGTGTTTTGGTTTATATTTAAAGAGGAACCTTCGCACCAAACTTTCACTTCTTGATTTATTCTATGTCCACAGTTTAAGTCTACCATAATACAGGAATAACAAAGTCTTGTATTCTTGTGTATCCCAAATGAACTGTACCACATTACCATCACACTGGCATCGTTTGTCATATTGCTTCACAAAATCAAGACAGTTTGCATACATCAATGTTAGTAGAGAGAAGGTTTCCTTGTTTGGTTTTTGTTGGGTTCTTTTTTTTTTTTTTTAAACTTTTTACAATTATCAACTGCAAAACGCACAATAAATTAATAAATTAACACACAAGCAATCTGCAAATGCTTTACAGTAGTAGCAACAGTGGTTAAAAAATGATCTCTACTAGTACAGTACGTCAACCCAGTGACAGTCTGACAGTAGATCTGAGCAGTGTTTTCAATCTCACCCTGTCAGGCTGTCATTTAACATACTAAAACTCACAATCTACCACAACACATACACGGCTCTTCTGCTTACAATGGGTCTCTCTAGATAATAAATTACACATCCATTTCACTTCAGAGACTGACAGGGAGACAGGCTTTTCTTCAGTATTTTCATTCTCTCACTCTTGCTCTTTGTGAATCACAGTTCACCCAGGAAGGGCTTTGCCAGTGCAACTCAAACTGCCAGTCTCCCCATTTCATGTATAGATAAAAAAAAAATAAAAAAAATGGGAATTTAAGGAATAAAATACACACTGCAACAAACTTAGCTTAATTTAGCCTGACCCCATCCTTGTGGATATCACTTGCTTACACTCATCAGTAGAAAATAATGATAAAAAGAATACAAAAAGCAGTAAAAATGGTAGAAAAACATTAAGAAGTGAGTCTTAATGAAATAATCAATAATACCATCTAGCACTGCATGTCCGCACTATTCATATTAAGATCAATTAGGGATTCACCCTTCAGTGGTTCCAGCCCACAATGAAATACTGGACTTAAGTTGAAACTGATCATTCAGTTGTCCTAAATACAATATGGCTCTTACTTGAATAATATTGTGAATAATGAAATTTCTCCAAGGCAAAATTTACAGTCGAAAACTGAAATGAAATATAAGGCAAATTAAACAATTAGAAGAGTTCAGGAAATTAAAAAAAAAAACATTCTTTCCTCAACTATTTTTTAAGTGACTATGATCACTGGCATATCTTCATTGTGGCAGGTTGCCTTTGCAAGAAAAGCACAATGTTACATTACTGTAGTGCACTTTTTTGTCTCAGACAAGTGCATCAAATTTCTAACAGTCAACAAGATGCACTGCAAATATGTCATTCTATTAATAATTTACATACAGGAAACAATTACTCTTCAGAGACATAGCTGTAGTGTGCGGCATATCAAAGACCGAAGACATACATCAGTGAATGGTTGGATTCCAGAAAACATAAATATGCTATTCTCCTTCTGCTTAGCTTGTATTTATGGTCTCTAGAGAGACAGAGAGAGAGGAGGAAACACAGAAAGAGAGAGGATATCTGAACTCCTTGGAAAGTACACCTCCTGCTTTATTTCTACTTCCTCCAATTCAATAATTTTGTTGGTCAGTGCACATTTACAATGAAGTGTATTAGATTACCTGAAGTGAATTGACCACTAAAGTCAAACCTACAAATATAGAAGATGCTTTTTCTTCTTGTCTGCCTTGTTTTCTTCAATCTGTACATTTGGATGTTACTGACTTTGTACCTGAATTGAAATAATTGGCCTGCCATCCAACCTGACAGCTTTTAAATATGGGTTAGGCTCATACTTAATTGAAACTGAGGCAACAGCCATGTACTGTTATCATTAGGGCTTCTGACACAGGCCTTTACGTATTTGTAAGGCTGTATTTTTTCCCCCTCCTCCTTACCAGACATGCACGGCTAAGCTGAAATGATTGCCCGCAGTGAAAATAATCTCTTCACTGCTTCTGCAAGACTCAGCACAAATGACAGATTGAAGTGAAAAGAGAGAGTCTGCCTGCATGCCAAAATTGGAGTGCATCTTGGCATTCCTGAGATCAGTAAGCATACTCTTACAGTATATTAATATGGTTATCGACCAGTTAGCCTCTGCTACTCTTTTAAATGGCAGCAATTGGGTAAATTTCGTGCTAGTTGCAAAAAAAAAAAAAAAAAAAAAAAAAAAGACTGTTGCAGAGGGGTTGAGTGGGACAGCTTTGATGAAATACTTGCAATTTATAAAGAATGGATTGATGAGTAAGGATGATATTTTCATACACATTATCAATTGTCCATACACTGTCCTAACAGTCTGGATGAAGCGCTTTGGCAGGGCACTTCACCTGTATGGCCTGATATCCTGCAGGTTAGCAGTGCAGTTAAATCACAGAGAACAGGCATAGGATAGGTTATGGCTTATTGTCCAAATATTTCAATCTTAAACAAGCCCAAACAGTATTCATAGTAATGATAGAGACATGATACTGGAGATGCTTGACTTAAGATTGGAATCTTGTTTTGTTTTTTTGTCATTTTTTTGTACAGGTCAGTGTCAGGACTTGACCCCCTTGGCAGGTTCAGTAGACTGCCGCACATCGGTCCACTCCTGCATGGTGCTTTGCAGTGCCTGGGTCTTCTCCTTGTCGACTTGCACATAGTCCACCTTCTCATCGGAGGTCACAGAGGATGTAGAGGGCTGTGGAACGATAAATAAGGCAGGAGTGAGATTCTGGCCTGAGGGCAGACTGCAGTATGGTAGAAAAAAAAACACATTCGATTTAGAAATAAAATATACAAAATCATCTATTTACTTTTCTGTGTGGGCTGGGTGACCCAGGCTGGAAGTCCAGTGCTAGGTAGTCCACATTGCCACACTTTCTGGGGGCCGGGCTGCTGGTGCCACTCACGGCTGGGGAGGTAGACGCTGGGTTCTGCTAATGGGGACAGGAGGGAGGTTTCACTTACACAGGGTGCAGTGAGTAAGCATATCACACAAACAAGTGGATCATTAAAACAAAGAGCACAATGTGTTCTCCTGATCTCCCCTCCAGCTATTGGGACTCACCATAGCCACATAATTCTCCTCGCTGTCTGCAGAGTCGGTGCTGGTGATGCTTTGTGTAGAAATGGGTCGACAATGCTGGGAGGACATGGAGTTCATAGCAGGCCTGAAGCAAAGCAGACAGGACTGTGAGTGCTTCTACCTTCTGACCTCAGGCAGAAACAAAATACAGCACCAATCTGTACAATCAAACTGTGTGTGTATGTGTGTGTGCATGAGTGGCCTTGGGTAACCTAGCTTGAATGATTTATATGAGACTCACATGGGCCGTGTCCAGGACATGGTGACTGGGCTCTTAAATGGCAGCTCATCAATGATCCCATTGTTCTTCAAATCAAGAGGTGTTGGCTTCGCTGTGGAAAACAAGACCAGACACTGTCAACATAAGTCATTGTCTTTGAAAAACAATTAACAATGCAGACTTTGTAGCTGATTGGAAGCCAAAACTGGCAATTAAAAGAAATGAAAACCATCGCTTTAAAATCAGTCAGAACTTTACTGTCAAAAACTCACATTTCCTGTTAGGTTTGAGGTTGCGGTTGATGGGTGGCGGCGTGACATCACTGAGACGGCTGGGCCGGTGACACAGGGAAGCACTGCTCCCCTTACGGGCAGGTAATGTTGCAGAGAATCCTGGGAAATCAAAGTGATGTGGCCCAGGGCTCATAGGGATGTAGATATTCTTAGGACTGTCAGCCTGGGCAGCACTGAGTGGCGAGGAGCCAGGATTCATGGGCACATAGTTGTCATCCGAGTTGCCGCTGTCTGAGCGAGTCAGAGGGGCTTTGGTTCTCTAGTGTCAAAAGAGACAGCGGGCACATGACTATCTTACTTGCTGGGTTTAATACTGCAGGAAAACTGCAGCACTCAATTGAAGTAAATATAGTAGAAATACATTTTCTGTCCCTGCAGTTTATGGTTTTGCAGACAGTATCTGTCTGAGGAGGGAGTGCAGTTAAATGGAAATAGTGACTCACCAGGTAGGAGCTGAAACCATCATTGACAGACTCCACTGACTGGCCTGAGTTGTTGAAATGGATGGGACGGTGATGGCTGTTCGTTTCAAAGGAGGAGCCTGTGTTGAGGGTTAAGAAGTGTGTGTAGGTGAAATCAATATTTACCACTGCCATAAACTCTAAAAGTAAAAGGGTACACCTTAAGTCAAACAGAACAATGACAATCCTACACAAGTCAAATATTGTACTAATAATCACTGCAAGGGAGGCCAATTTAAACACAAATGTCTGACATTTCGAGGAATGAGCTCTTGTTTCTAATGAAACAAACAGAAATTGAGTGACATTTTATTAAATGCTTCACTGGGTTATAATTAGTCTTTGCAGCACAGGTGTATGAACAGCCTGTATCCTCACTAACAAGGGTTACAGGTCAATTCTTGTCACTAGGTATACGAGGCCTAAGCATGAGCTTGACAAAGCAGAGAACACAGCATAATAAGAGGCAGTGCATTGTGTCTGCAAGTGTTTTTCTTTTTTTGTTTTTTTTTTCAATGCTTATCAGCCTGGAACGAGGCATTCTGGAGCAGGCTGTATGGCTTGAATTTCATTAGCGTCTCAACAGAACAGTGTCTGCTAGACTGGCCCATTTGTTTCTGCTCAGCTGCTAGCGTTAAATCAGTAAAATGAGAGATAGAGGAAGAGGGAAAGAGCGAGCGAAAGAGGGGGAGGAAGAGGAAGCACAAAGTCACTGCAATACCACAAGAGAATGGACTGATCAAGTCAGACTTGCATTTGAAAAACAGGAAACAGGTGAAATGCACGATTTCAAAAGATCTGTATGAGTCAGCTGAGGTTGTGTTTAAACCAGGGCTGTGTGTTTAGTAAGGCGAACATCAGGCTAAGGTTTGATTTAGCGTGTCAGATGTTTCTAGTGGAAAAAAAAATAGAATTAATTAAAAGTTTGAATTATAATTGAATGAATTATAAAGAATTATAATTGCTGTTCATGTCAATTTATTTTTATGAGATAAGATTATGATAAAAAAAAAAATCAGTCAGACTGGCTGCACAGCAGATATTTGGGAAAACACAGGTGTGAGAAATAACATTTCACTTCCATCAAGTGTCCCATTAACAGTGACAGTGACGCAGCACGCACAATAGCAGGACCAGGATGTGGAATACAGCTATCATTAATAGACTTGTGAGTTTCCTGCATGTCAAAATGTCTGCTGTGTAACCAGTTCATTAAGGGAACTCGGGATCCTAGTACCACTTGGCATTCAAACAATACAATACAATAAAATAGGTATTTGCTTTTGGCCGATGGCCCACCATGAGGTTTCAGTTTTGGCCCTCCAAGGGAAAAAAGTTTGGACTCTTCTGTTTAAAGAAACAAGCAGCGTTCAGGAGGAACCTATTAGGAAAGCAGTTAAAGCACTAATTGCATTCAGTGTACCTCTGTGCAGCCTGATGTTCTCGACAGCAGGGAGAGTATTCCTGCGCGGTATAACGGACACTGCAGACGTCATTTCTCCGTTCTGGCTTCCTACTGAATGAGGACTCCCCCACTGTCCCTCTGACCCCTGGCTAGGTTTAGGGGGCCTCGGAGGAGGAGCACAGGAGGACTCAGAGCTGGAGGGCGTCAAGGCATTGTGATTCTTATCAAACGTCCGGGGGATCTGGTAGAAGGAGCCAGGTGGCGTAGGAAGGTCGTAATTGTCAGTTGGACGCTCATTGCTGTGCATGGTGGCGAGGGTGTTACAGGGCGTTTTGAAGGTGTAAACCTCTTCATTCTCCAGGTCAGGCTCACCAAGACCGCTGTGAGCCGGAGCCTCAGAGCTGTAACCTCGAGGAAGTACGTAACAGGCCTCCTGGGAGGAGTCGTCATGCACCGGTAACTGGTGTTTTCCTGGCTTGGGAAGGCTGTAGAAGCCGTGCAACTGAGCACCCATGCCATTCAGACAGTGGGAAAAGCCATGGGAGAGTTTCTGCACTGCAGAGTCGCTCCCCATAAACAGATTGCTTCGTGTGGACTGGGAGAAACTGGCACTCCTGAGAAATCAACAAAGAAAAACATATATGCACACATTAAATCTTTACTGCGCCCAGCAGCATTTAATGCACATTTTGATGTAATTACCCAAATAGCCACTAGATGGCACTGTAGCTCTTCAGAGGAAACTATTGGTCCCAGCATACATTTAAAAAAAACACACCGTGCCATTTGTGCCAGAGCACCTTTATGCAGCAATAGTGTATGAATTCAGTTTTGGTATTTTTAACATTTCCTTTAAAAAAGTTGATTTGTTTAAAGTGTTTTCAGCCCGCTGACTGGGGGAGGATATCCATGTTAAGTGGGAGAATGCTATGACTTTCCCACAGTTTCTCAGCCTCAGTTAGGCACCCTGGGGACATGCCTCATTTATTCTGGCTCCTTTGTAGGGCTTGACCTTGAGTGCCAACTAGAGCAGTCCTACAGCTTAGACGTTTCTAGCTAGTTAGCTGACCAATAGCCCGGCTTAGCTGGTCAATGCAATGATAAGATTTCCTCAATGAGTCGTTTCTGTATGTCTCTACTAATCTCTCTCTTAAGTGTCTATACGTCTGTGGTAGCTACACTGCGGGTATCTAATGGTTCTGTTCAATCTTGATTATAAATGTAAGAATTTCAAACGAGTCATGCGTCAAAGTAATACAATTAATATTGACATAACATTTTGCTCTCTGTGACTTCATTTCTTTTTCATGTCAGATGGCACACTGTGTTTCATCAATTCTTCTTCTGTTTCCTCAGGACTTCAATCATCAATCAATAATTTTGTTCATCACTCTGCCTTCCATCATTCTGGCTGCATGGGGGCTTTTTACACAGATTACCTCATACCATTGGTTATCAGACCAGTGGAGTTTCATTCTGACGTGAATCATACCCCACCGCCAGATGCCTGTCTTAATTAGCAGACCCACGGAGCAGAAGCTAGTGGGAAAGTGACAGAAATCTCTGCATAAAGCTGATGAGATGGATTGTGAGGTTTGATTTCCTGGGTTTCGAAGAGGTCCAACACAGCAGATTTATGTGCAAATCGTGTGGCTGAGAGGGCAGTTCCACCCTGAGTGAGTCTAAACCTATAGGAGTGATGAATTGCAGCCTCAACCTCATTGATCATCTACTGTGCTGGGCTATCTGCTGAATGGCATCATTATTAAAGCTGCCTTTTGATTCTTGGAAGCAGGCATGATGGCAGGAGGAGGTGAGGTGAATGTTAATGGAAATCTCAGGAGTGCATTTAATATAAACACTTGGTTCTTTTGTTCTGCGGCTTAGCATATAGCCAAGACAGGCGTGTATGCTCATTTATAAACAGTTGCTCAACTATTCACTGTTCTTCATTTGACTTGCATATTTCATTGTTTCAGTGTTCAAACGATCAAACGATTATTTGATCACTAGTCTGCTTTATGGCAATATTAGATTTATTAATTATTATCTTTTTATTAATGTGATGAAATACAGTTTTCTCATATTTCATAAAAAGATTGTTCGTAGCATTTAAATCTTTAAATACTTCGATATTACAAATTACAGTTACATTCTGAATTTAAATAGATATCATCTGCGCCCCATCTATTGTATTTTAGTAAGTAAAATAAGTAAGTAAATTATTTGAATAACAATACTGTCTTTTTCATAGATTCTGGATTTAGAATTATCCGCCATGCTCACAGAAACATTTATTCAAGATGATCCACTACACATTGTAGATTGTTTTTAATTTAGACTATTCACTTCAATTAAGTATTATTATTGGCACTTTCTCAGTCAAGGCACTTGTAAACTACAGTAGATTGTATACATACTTACATACATGTACAGAAAAAGCATTCAGATAACTTTCCCCCCTTAACAGTAGTTCTAACCCTGAGGGGCTTCTAAACTGAGGAAACGCTGTAAACCTGTATGTTGACCTGCACTAACAGATAACAGGAAACTGACACAGGACGCCTGAGGGTCATGACCTTTACCGTGCACTCTCTGTCTTCCTGCTCATGCACTGGTGGAGGAGGAGGTAGTCCTGGGGTGCACTGTTGGGCAGGGAGCTATGGTGTGTGTGGCGCACAGGCACATCAAAGGTGAAGAGGACTGGCTGGCTGGAGTGGATGGGGGCAGAGGACTTGCGTTCTCCGGTCAGAGGAGCCATTGAGCCGGTGACATCTGCTCCAACAGAACGGGGCATATGGTGTAATCTACCATCTGCAGACAGGAGAAAGTGGAGTTATTGATTGTTTAACCCAAAATATGTTCTTTTTCCAAAAGCCACCTTTGGCTTTTCTTGAGAATTTAAAAGCAGTTTTCCACAGATTGGAAATGTTGTGCAATCACAACATTACAGAAAATAACAATCAGCCAAATTACATTTTCCTTTTGTTGTCACAAACCTTGAAGTCAAAGGGCAGTGTGTAATTCATTTGAGGGTTTAAAGCCTTTACATGACCTTGCCTTGCATGGAGTCTTGTATTCAGTAGCTTTCAGTCTGTTCACTAATCAATAGAGATGAGAGATCTGTCTCGAGGGAGGGGAGAAAACAGTATCCTTCTGCTTTTTTTTATCCATGTTATTCTTTTAAACCAGGGTCAGTGTACTTTCTTTAAATTTTATTGAGCTGACCATTGTTTTGCACAGTGGGACTATGTGGACAACATGGTCTCACAGTCTTATTGTTTCTGTGTGACATCCTTGATATCTGCATTGAAAGGCTACAAAGAAAAGACAAATCTGAGATGGGGATGCTGCAAATAGACTAGGCAGGAGGCCAAAATGAGGAGGCGCACACTGAGCTGTAGGAGTAGAGAGTGGGCGGCCCACTGATCCATCGACCCATGGTGCTGTGTGCAACACTAGCTGATGGGAGAGAGGAAAAAAAGCTCCACCAATCATCTTTTGCTGATATTAATCTCTTTTCCACTGAACAGTAAATGCATTTTGGAAGAGCTTATTTACACAAGAAAAATGTAATAAAATATTTCAAAATGGGGATGCAAATAATAATTATTTGATGTTGAATTAATTTATGGATTATTTTTGATTAATCAAATAATTGTTTAGTCTATATAATGTTGAAAAAATTTGAAAAATCAATATGTTAGTCTTGTAGGTTAACAATATCTAAAAGACTAAGGCGAAGATACTGAAAGAACAAATATCCCGAACTTAAACCCCTAACTGATTCAATTTAGTTAAGATCAAAAACGATTCTTGCTTTTCACTCATTTCTAACAGACACACAAGCATTTTGTCTATCTTCCACCATTCTGCCCCTCCCTCACCAGACCTTTACAAAGTATGTTATGGATCAAACTGCCCTTTAAGAAGAGGGCAATGTTCTGTGAGTCATAATGTGAGCTGACCATACAGAGGGACCGCAGACGCTGTGAAAAACAGAAAACACACAAATGTGGTGTGTGAGCATGTGCGTATGCATGTGGGATGGGTGGAGGGTGGGGGTATTCTGGAGCCCAGTTAGCTGAATGAGGTCACATCCATGCCTGAGGGGAAAAAGGCCTCTGCTGTGGGGGTCTCCAGGCCAGTGGACATCAGTGAGATGCTCATGCCCACAGCCACACAGGCAGGGACTCCCCCCAATAATCTTCAATTACCCCATTGTTCTTAGCCATTCCACTCTCCCTAGACTGGTTAGGCATCATCTCCTTTCTCCACAAAAAGCTTTGTAAAAGCTTTCACACAGTGCGGTGAGTACTAGGCCCACTAACATGGGTAGATATATTGATTTGTTGTAGAGAGACAGTTCCTCCCACTGCCTGAGAGGAGAGTTACATGGAAAAACACACACGGGCCCGATGACTTAAACGAAGAGGACACAACAAAACTTCAAAAGTAAAATGTAATCTTGATAATGTGTTATAAGCCTGTGCGTAGAGAAGCATGTTCGTCAGTGTGCCCTGAATGATTTTTGATTAACTGCCGCACATGACTGTCAGAAAAGACGACTGGTCCGGTCTGCTGATGGAATAGCCTGCATGGCTCATCACTGACACTAATGGCTCTGATGATGTATGTTACCACTGGGAAGCAATTCCATCAAGTCAGTAGAACCATGACACAAAAATAGAGAAAAGAGGAGAAAATAAAATAAAAAAAACTTTCCCTTAGGTGCTTGTAGTAATATTTCTTCCACTGGCTAATGTACTGTGACACTCAGTGTAAGGTGGTAAAATGTTAATAACCAAAGTGAGAAGTAATTTATAATACTACATCTGACAAAGAAAAGTAATAAAACTGGGAGTGACTGGTACAAGTAAAATAAAGCTTTTTGAGTTACGAGCCTGATTTCATTACCAGAAACAGTTTTCTCTGAGACTGAGCTGAAGCCTTGACATCAAACAAGGCAGTTAAAAGAGACAAAGAGTTCTTCCCACGACATTCCTCGGCTTGAAACAAACATAAGAATATCAACAGCAATGCATTAAAAGACCCTTTTGGTTGGTGAACGACATACGGCTATTCTGGGTCAAAGAGCACCTAAGTTCATGAGCAATTTTCCAATTATGCTCTATAATACATCACCTACTGTCTCATCTGCTCTGTGGCTATAATCTAATAGAAGCCGGCTGCTGGTCTCAGGGGGCCAAAATTAGAACCCTGCTGGATCACTAAGGACAAGAACGTCTTTGTAGGGTGCTCATTTCCTCTCAGTCCGGCCAGAATTAGACGAGGACATATGATAATCTAATCTGAAATGAGATATAAAAATAGAAAATACCACTGACCTATTGAATTGAAAGGGCATCTGATGGTAACATGAAGGAAGAGGAAGCGTTTGAATTTTCTCAATACAGCAGTTGCAAGCTTTTAATCAGGAATGCAATCATCGCTTAAATATTCCAGAAAAGATAATCATCCACATGCTGTCCACCTGCCTCTAATATGAGTACAAGAAAAAGGCTTTTTCCTTAATGGTTTCATATGAGATTGGTCTTAAAAATATAGCCGCAGGGTGGAGGCTTCCGGCTACAATGAGAGTTGCAAATTAATCTCCGATATGTAAAGGCTCTGCAGGGCGACCTGGTGATGGGGGAGGCCATAATGTGACACAGAGGTCAGGCACTAGGTCTGATCCCCCAATGGGTCCTGACAAGGTGCCCTTGAAAAAGGCATCTACCTGCTCACTCAATGTAAGTCAACCTGGAAACAAGCATCAGCTTGCGTGTTAAATTGTTGTTGTTCTTTTCACTGCTTCCCTGTATATAGATACATTATTTGTTGTGCTGAATAGATCGGCTGGACCAGTAGCTCTTAAAAGCAACACTGGGTCCCAGGTGGCCACATAGTGGGGTCCATTTGCATGTGTGGTTAGTGGGGGGTTGGGAGCTTTCCCTGAGAATGACATAAGTGAATGAAGAAGAAGCTAGCGGCAGCAGAGATGGGTTAGGTAGACACTGAAGAGAGCTGTTGCACTGAGAGCGTGAGACTCAACAGGAAAAGGGAAAATGGCGTCTCTCTCTCTCTATCTCTCTCAGTCTGAAGTGAACAAAGTGACATGGCTGTTTCATCCTCCCTTTAAAACAGTTCAGAAGAGTATTAAGCAGAGCAGACACACAGGAGCGCTCCCTGATCACATTACGCCCCTGCGCCTGCCTCCTCCACAGCATCATGTGAGTTCCGCCCCTCAACCACACCGCGACATCAATTTGGCTCAAAACACTGGACTGATCAATCACCTAAAAGGCTCAGGCTTGTTGGGACCAATGAATTAGAGACTGGCCTAAAGGACCAGTGTGTAGGATTTAGTGGTCTATAGCAGTGAGACTATAAATTGCAAGCAACTGAATACCCCTCACCTCACCATCCCCTACCAAGCATGTAGGAGGACCTACAGTGACGGCAAAAAAGCAAAAGGCCCTGGGCTACCCTAGAAACATGGCGGTACAACATGGTTCTGGGCGCTCCTTCTGTAGATCGCTCTAAGGTAAAAACACAACTTTTATTTTCAGGTTATTATAAACCAATGACAAAATGGACAACCGATCTTCCTAAATCTTACACACGGGACCTCTAATTCTATAGCAGCTTCTCTATGAATCGAAAACGTGATACTTATACAATATACACTGTAGTAAATTAGTCAGGATGCTCTATATACAATCACTCCAATAAACCTAAGTGTGTTTTTGAGGGTGGATACATTCAGGGCTGAATATATTCCCTTTGGCTGTGTTTATACATAGCATACTGGCAAAGCCACATTTGGTCCAGGTTATCCTTTTCCTTTATTGTGGTCATTTTGCGCTTTAGTCTGATATATATATATATATATAAAGTACAGTGTCCTCCACTTTGCAAATACAGCAATGCTGTAGATGTGTAAACAGCTGCCCACATAAACGTCTTTGCATCTAAACAGTTGCGTGGAATATCTGTGTTCTCCTGTAGACAGGAGGCATGACCGGCCTACCAATTAGAGTGGATGTATTATAGTGTGACAGAAGAGGGAAGGCTATGTGCATGACAGAAAACAGATTATACTCCAAATTAGTGATTACAAGACGAAGGCAGGTATAAACATCTACCTACACCAGCTGAGTTGCATATAAACAGTTGACCAAAGAAAAAACCCAAAACAGAATAGTCCATTTGCAGTTTCCATATGACCATAGGCTGGGTGGCAGATGCCAATTAGGGTGATTGGCTTTGCCACGGGCCGGTACTAAATCTGTCATTTGAACAACTGAGCTGATGTCAACTTTGAGATGAAAAATGACTACACATACCAACCAGAATCTGCACACATAAATCCACAAAGTTTATTAACCAAATGAATAATGGATCACAGATATTCTAAGATGAACAAGGACTGTGGGAAAAGAAAACATAGAGATATTGTAATCTAGTTAAGTAAAATCACTTAAATCAGAGGTCGGAGCATTTCTATCTAATAATACTCAAAAAGAAATTCTTAAAATTAATTTGATTTCACAACGTTATACAAAGATGTGTGAAGATGCTTTAAGTTTGTTGCATTTAGTGAAATACTTATCTTGCCAAAGGAGGTTTGTTGGTTTTTAACCGACCTTTCTTACAGCCACTATAGAATGGACAAAGAAACCACAACTTTACTATCGTTCAAGCAGGTTCCTCTTTAGTCATTTTGGTAAGTCTAGATTTCACACGGATTACAAAGCTCTGCCTTTCTTATGCAAGAATGAGCAAACGGGGTTTGTTTTCCTCAACTGAAACATTTTCATTGTTTTGGAAACCTTGATGGCAAGGTCACGGTCACCATGACATTTAAGATTCATTTCACCAAGACACATTCTGAAGTCATACTGTGACGTACATCTGCAGTCAACAAATCATCAATCTGGCTCCACACAGAAGATTTAATGTGAACTCACTGTGAAAGTTGGAATAAATCTAATCTCTTTTCAATGTCTATTTGACAAAAACTGCTGAGGCTGCTGTTGGAATTGCTGATGTAGTAGTTATTCTTTTTTTCCACTTCATATCGTCTTAAGGGCAACAGTTAAACTGAAAAATAATACTGACTTTTTATTTATTTTCCAAGGGACAGCTAGGGAAACAGACAAGACGAAGAGGAGGAAAACAAAACATAGTGGAAGCCATCATGCAAAAGAGAACAAAAAATGAAAAGAGAACTGCTGACAAGTAAAAACCTCATCCCTTAGTCGAGATTATCCTCATCTCAGAGTTCAAACAGCTGGGAGAGAGCAGAACAAAGCCCGTGATTGACGAGATGATGTTCCATTCATTAGATTGTGCTCAGGGGTGGGTCTCCCTCAGTGCAGACACACGCCACACAGCCAGCCGTCAGTATCTGATAACAACAGCGCTAACACCCATCAACAGATTATGAGAACTAGAAAAACATGTAACTCGTGCATACATGTCTGTGTAAGGCAATCAGAGGTCCTATAATGTCTCGTTACTGATACAACTGCTGTCCAATTTCTCTTGAAAAGTCTTGCTTTTGGTTGTCAAAATGCATCACTAAATCGGATTCTTGCTTTGTACATATTTGAATGTCTTCATTCGATAAGATTTCTCTATTTTACAGACAGAAATCTCGCCCCTCTACTTTGATGATGGGTGTGCACAGTGTATTCTCTGGTTTCCAGCAGTGACTTCAGATGCTGCTAGTGGTATTGTGGGATGCACGGCAGTGGCAGCAAAAGCAAACCGTCCTCAGACAACTCTGTGGCAGCAGAAACCTGACCTTCCAGTGCCATGGAGTCTCATTATTTCAACAAAAATCAATGCAGACGAAGGGCACTTTGTAGGAAGGGAAATGGCAGGCGTGCATGTATAGAGAGAGTGAGAAGTCAAAGGAAGGAGTATGCATGTGTTTATGTATTATATGTGCATCTATGTACATTTAAAATATGTTGTTGAATATGTTGTTTCTTGAATTAATTGTACACAAAACCAAAACCAATAGCACACACATCTAAAATACTGTAAATATAGGTACTGGTCATAAAATAGAAGTGTTAATGGTCACTGTGTGTGTGGGAGTGTGACAATGTGTGATAAATTGTCTGTGTGAAAGAAACAGAAACAAATTTAGATGCAACAGAAGACAGTTACTTTTAAGAGTTGAGTAACAATGAGCTGCTGTCATGTACTGCCCTTGGCCAACCTTCCACATAGTCCCGAGAGGCGTCTCACAACTGGCAGCAGAGGCCAACTCTGACTAACAAAAGGTAAGTTCAGATCAAGGCTCCTTTACAACTGATGCTGCCAAAATCTCAAGAAAATCCTCAGAGAGACACACACACACTGCTTAAGACTTAGTTTTGTCGAGCCAAGCCTTTTAAATCCCTTTCACAATGATTTTAAACTTTCCATTGGCACTGCAGATGTATTAAAACAACAAAAAGGACGCTGTGTACAGTTTGTAACATTATGGCTGCAGAACACATGAACGAATGAATGAATGAATCTCAGACACCTTCTGAGCCATCTCTGTGGCTCTGTATGAAAACACACATGCTATTTGCATAACTTGGTACTCGTACTTCTATTGTTTGTCTCTGTCTTGTGTAATTTGCATAAGTGGAACTACTTTCTTAGGTTTTTTTTCCCCCCCAACCTGGTTTGTTTTGTTTTAGAAAGGGAATTCCCAGTCTGTTAGGTGACACACCAGCTCAGACCTGCAGCTGTTTGCCAGGAGGAAAACCCACAAAATATCTTACTAAAAAGATGTTTGTGAACAGCTATCCACTGTTAGCTCCAATTACAATCCATCTGAGTCATGTCAGCAAACCATAATCACAAAACTCACAAGTACAAGATTCTGCACCAACTGATAAAAGCTCAGAGCATTTAACAACAGTTAATGTGTTTCTGGTGTGAAACCATGGCTCAGCTCCATGAGCACTGTGTGTTCATGGGCTTAAACATCAAGATCAAAGATACTGTGGGAGGAAGACTGATGCAAAGCAGGAAATGTACTTCTCTTGCATACTCAACTTCTTTTTCTTACACTCACTCACACACACACACACACACACGCTCGCTGACATCAGCTTCAACACACCTTCTTATGGACAGGTGGTTTCTGCGATTGGATTGGGCAGAAGCATTTTCCATGACAAGACCGTGTTTTCTAAAATGGAACCGGTTGCCATGTGGCTGTGGGAACCAGGAAGCTTTCTTTGCTTTTTTTTTTTTTTTTTACACATGCACTACTTTGATAAATTGCTTTTGGGCAACACACACAAGCAGAGTAGAAACTGTTAGTCAGTTACTTGAGTAGTTGCTAGAAATTAATTAATGAATTCCTCAACTTATTAAGCAAATTATTAGTGCTATAGGCTACATACATAAAAAAAGATGATGACACACTTATGTAAGATGTATTTTTCCTTTCCAAGAACACGTACTTATAACCACAGTCTGATTAGTTTTCCAATTGTGCAAAAAAAAAAACACCCTATAGAGCACTAGCTCACTCTTCACTAGGCCAGTGTTGATGAAAACAGTTCAGAGGAGGTGAGTATTTATTTCCACTGCTACACTGACAACAACCTGATACCACACAAGGGAGCAGGCAGGAGTTATTCAGAGGAACAGAGGGATGGATCTACATAGAAGACAACAACTTATTGCTTGGAAGTGACACTGGCCTTATAAGCCTATCTTGCAAATTTGCTTTCCAAGGAACATACATGTTGTGTGGTCTGATCTGAAGATTTGTGCATGTCATGTGTGTTTGTGTGTGTCAGTTTAAGACAGAGAAAGAGAGCAGATAAATGAAAGTAATTTTGGAGAAGGGGGGCAGCCCCTGAATTGTCTTTACTACTACTACTACTACTACTACTACTACTACTACTACTACTACTACTACTACTACTACTACTACTACGTATATGGGAAACTTTTATAGTTTCAAGAAGTACAAGTTACATAAAATTTTCATGCCTATCTTAAGCTCTAAAAGGCTTGAAGAGGGTGTTAGTTTTGTAACGCCTATCAAAATCAGTCAGAGTTTATATGAAAACTACAGCCTGCGGGCACAAATAACTGAGAATTATGATTTTTCTTGGAAGAAGCTTGAAGGGGTTTGTCAAAGAAGAAGCCAGCATAGAGAGGTGGCAGCAAATTCTGATAACTACTCATAATTTGCCACTTACTAAAATAGAGTATGGAAAATGCATTTGGATGAAGACAGAGGACTAACAGTTTCTGATGATTTTTTTCTCAGAAACAGGAACCAAGCATTTCAGTGAACAGTTACATGACCAAAAACAGCCTGGTGAGATGTTTGTACTAAATGGACTGCAATCATTTATGCAGCTGCTATGACATAAACTCACTCACTAACCCAATCCATTCTCCCAGCCACACCCCGCTGGCTACAGTTGATACAGTTTGAGATTCATAACAGGACCTCACTAATTATTGAACTTGGACCAGGGGGATCCCCTCATGATGTGAGCATTATTATACTCTCCACAGCTGTTTTTATTCCACACCTGGACATGTTGCATGTCACAGATGATCAACCATGTGCACAAAAGATTAACGTCCACCAGCTGCCAGATGGTGGGAAAACAACATGAGTCCAATCTGGATGGGTAAGAGTAAGAATATGAGAGGAGTGTGTTGCACAAACTCTTGCGGCTACTTTCTCATTTGTGGCAGCGAGATGCATCAATTCCACACCCACTCCACCCTCATATATCAGATTATTTTAAGATCAGATCAGAAAATATTCATCATTCATGAGTTCATCCGTACTGGGTGAAAATCTAACCCACTGTTGCTCATAAGGAGAAATTAAGAGGCGTTTGTATTATTATATTTAATTTTCACTTTCTAGTACTGTAGTTATGTTTTTTTAATGCCAAGAGATCATAGCAGGGTGTAATTTAGGTAATTAAAGCAAATCTATGGCTCAAAGGTGCTCTACTGTGTGCCAAACAGAAGCCGTTTTACATAAGAACATTACTGCATAAAAATGTTATCATTAGCATATCTTGTTATGTAGCTCTTTTACCCAAACATCACTGTAGCCCCAAAATGAAACCTCATACACAAAAGATCTAAAACAGAAGCTATAGCAAAAAAACAACAACACATAACTGAGAATCTACTATCTTGTATAGGCTCATGTCCAGAATAAGAATTTCCATTATCCTGAATACAGGAACCCTTTCTTTAACAAAACAGATGAGGAAAAAAAATCCATAACACTCTCAGACACTGTGTCCATTTATTTGGCAGCGATGTTCTTATTCCACTCTCTCAGATAGAAAAAAAAGATGGAAAAAAACACAATTGCCAATGATATCATGTGGCTGGACCTCTGCTGCTGAATTTTTGTGAAAACTAAGATGCAAGCTGTTCCAGATAACATGAGGAAGTACAGGGGGAGACTGATGATATTTTTTTGTTGTTGTTGTTGCTCATTTTGTTTTGTACTGTTCAACTTCAAAACACATTCTATTAATTCAGGAAGGTAGGTAGGTTTTCAAGTTACAATGATAAAACAGAGAAAACATACAATCGCTCATGTTTGAGAAGCAAAGTCAACAAGTGTTTGGCAAGTTTTGCTTGAAAAATTACTTGATTAATTAATCATTATCAAATATTGTTGATTATTCTTTGTTGATCGACAAATTCAGTACTTGAATAATCATTTCAGCACTACATATCATAATACTAGAAGCATGATTTTCTACTGTATCAAGTAATTGTTTGAAAAATTTGAGATAGTAGCGACAGCAGAACAAGCCCAAGAGAAAGATGGATATAAATAAAAAATATGTTACTCAATTAACTTGGCACTTTATCCCATTTGAGCTATTTTAATCAATCATTCAATTAATCAACTTTGGCCTAATTAACAAATCACAAAGGGTAAAGGTAAAAAGGGAGATGATTGAGAGATGAATAGAAAGAGTGGCAGAGGGACAGAACAGCAAGGACAGGTCAGGGTTGCTTACCGTGGTTGTCGTCTGACTGGTTGAATCCACACAGTTGGCAGATAGAGCGGACCCACTTGTTCATCTCCTCCTCAGTCTCAGCTACAAGATAAAAAGTGCGGTCTGAGGTCTTGATGTCAAACACAAAGCTGTCCTGGAACTCCTTCCTCTTAAAGGTCAGGCCAGCATCCACCTGCTCGCAGCAGTGCAGGTCGATGACCCGGATGGGTTTCTTGGAGTGGTCGTTCTTATAGTACTCCAGAACATCAGGGTCACCACTCATACGGCCACTGCGAAGTATGAACCAGCGTTTCTTCCATGCCTGGGAAATGAGATTGAAAGGTAAGAACATGACCTCAGTACATAAAAGAAAGCACTTCACTTGTGAGCCAATAAAGCTAAATCATATGTGTGTGTGTTGATAGAGAAGATTTAATATTACTGAATATATTTTTTATGTAAGCAACACAGAGGTCATCTGCATTTTTGATAATCAATGATATATAATTATACAGATTCAGTTTGGTTTCTTACTATGCATGATGCAGAGTGTAGCCTTGGCAACAGGTTCAACAGCTGGACGGTTGTGATGTTAACTTGATCAAACAGACTTCAGAGAAACTAAAAGTCTGTTTACTTGAGTAGGTTACTGTGCTTTAGCACGCATGTGGTTGTGTGTGGTTTGCCTGTGTTGGAGGTTGTAGGGGGGGGAGGCAGCAGGTGTTTACCCCCACCCAACGTATTTCCTGTGCTGATATCCCTCTGAGCTAAGAGAGAAGCAGAGCTCCTCCATGACAACTTTATTACAAGACTGCAGGCTCCTCCCACTAGTGACTGACATTGATTTGGACCAATCAAAATCAAGCTACATATGTATACAATCATGTCACTGGAGCTGCAGTTTCCTTGGAGTGTCTAAATAAATATATCTTGTAATAACCACATGAAAGGCAGCAGAAGTACACGCTCCAACAATTCAAGCAGTTATGATGCAAGAGCAAGAAAGCTACAATGGAACGAGTTGGTTTCACACCAATAACACCATTGTTGTATTTGTCAAATGGAAAAGCGTAGAGGAAGAACAGTGGCCTTGATTACAACAGCTCCATATGTGTTTTCCAGTGGCTGTCTTAAAGGGCCTCTGTGTTCTCTGTGCTCAGAGACAAAAGAGGAAGATAGACCAGGAAGGGAAAGGGGGGAGTAAAGGGGGGGTTGAGGGGGCTTTTGGACATCTGCCAGTGATGCACTTCCGCCAGGCAATGTCTCTCACATGCAGGCTGCTGACACACAGGATCCTGCAGGCCCCCTCTCTCTCCATCAACACAGACACTGCCGCAAGGCTAACTGCACCACTCCCCCCTTAAACCAGGCTGACACCATACGCACAAACACACACTGGAAAATGGACTGCTCTCTGTTGCTTTTATGGGTATTCCTAATCTTTTGGAAACATGCATGCTAAATTTTCATCTGAGATTAATGATGGCTGAATAAGCCGGTTTCAGTGTCCTGGTATATGCACACTGTCTGTTTGTCACACACTGTCATGGCTTACTGAGACACTGGGACACATAAAACAGAGCCATCGCTACGTGTGCATCTTTCTTACTGCAACAAGTCAAAATGTCTGAATGAAAAAAAAAAGTGTTTCTGACTTTACATAAAGCTGCAATCTGCGTTGTGCTCAGTGGTCATTGCTGTGGTGTTTCTGCATCAGCGGAATCAATCAAAGAGCATGGTGGCTCTCTTATTTTTGTCATGCTAAATATCACCATAGTACATGGTGCTTTAGAGACTAAACTATAGTGAAGAAAATCTTAATAAGGTGTTTAAAAGCAGCGGTTTGTTAATTTCTCCTCTGAGAAGTCGACACAGGTAAGAAGAGGCAGCAACATGTTTTCTTTCTGTTTTTTTTTTTTTTTTTTTTTTCCAGGAAGTGCAGATTGTGATCTTATCTTCGGAGTGTAGCTGAAGTACTCCTGAGGTATTGGGGTATAAGACTTTTTCATTTTATTTTCTGTCAGATTGATACATTGATAAAAGCTGGAGGCAGTACAGCCGTAATGGTGTTGATAGTAGATTCACTCTGCTGCGTGCATCTTAGCGATTGTTCTCGTCTCAGGAAGCAGAAAAAAAACAAACACGAAAAAAAAAAAGGTTTCAGCACCATCAAATAAGTTGTACAGTTGCATGAATTACTGTATGTATAAGGTCATTCCTCAATATGAGAGGTTGTTATGAATGTTTACTAATGCACATTGCACTGGATGAGGTTGCAGGAAAGCAGATTCCAAAGAAGTCAACAGTGTTATTCTTCAAGTTTCCATGTAAAGGATTCCATGAGAGTGTGAACTTCCTTATTTTATGAAAATACAGTACAGTCATCACACTCCTCCTAAAGACCAAACAGACTTTTTTTCTTTTTCCAAATCCAGAATGCTCTTTGGTTCAGTGCCACTACCCTCTACATTCAGAGAGAAATCTCTATGACTCTTACAAGCCCCATTTAAATATTATTGCCTTTTCTGGAAAGACAGAGCATCACTTAATTGAGACCTGGAGCGCTGCCCAGTTTCGAGAGGTCAGTACGACCCAGCTGGGTTATTCCTGGCATCCTTTAGCTGCGGCCAGCATATTAACCCAGGACAGCAACAGCTCTCAACCATGGAGGAAATACAACTCATTTAGAAGGCCTTATCATACTAAAAATAGAATGAGTATTTTCCACAGGAAAAGCGATTGCTGCCTAATTCAGAACAAAATAATTTACAGCTTTGTCTGAATGAGACAGCTGAACGATGTTTCCCTTTGTCACACTTTCTGTTCAGCTGCTCACAGAAATATTGCCTAAAAATGAGGCAAAGTCATCTTCAGCATTCAGTTTTGAATCAACCTTTTCAGTAACACAACTGGCAATGCAGCTTTTCCTGTCTCTCTCTCTCTATCTCTATCTCTCATGCACTCTTTCAAATTTGAGCAAACTTCCCTGGCGAAGTAAATCATGGGGGAGGAGGACATAACAAAATGAGCTAACCCACCCACCGCCTGTCCTACAGAGCATGTCTAAGCCCATCGATCACTGTTGAAGCGCTGGGAAGTGAGGGCTGAAGCTGTAAAACTAGGCTGAACTCTCCCAGCTCTCCAACGTTCCCCTCCCCCTCATGGCTTTAGTTTAAGCTGCATCGCTGTTCGGAAAAAGGGGCTCAGCCGAGACACACTGCCCTTGTTAACAACTGGACTGGACAGTCCACTGGACCACTGAGAGAGTCAGGCCACTAATCACACCCTAAACTAACACGATATCAAAGAGTTACATCACTGTCTGTGCAGTATACAGAAAACCACACAGGACATGTTGTAACTCCCATGCATTTGTTCATCATTTCTTTCCACAGAAGAGATCAAAGTCAAATAAAGGTCAAATCAGAACAAACCCACATAGGGTCCAAAAAGAAAATGTACTGTTAAAGAGAAAAGATTTAAGTTAAAAAAATCCTACTATTTGGATTATAAAGGGCCTCAACTCTAGACGTTAAAAAAAAGGATTGCCTGCCAGCTCTTAAAGCTCTCCAAGAAGAAGGGCAGCCATCCGTATCTATGAACGCACAGCGTTTAGTCCCTTCAGTCTTATTCAATCATCCCATAAAGGCTTGATCTTACCTTCTTCCAGTACAGTTTCATTTGTCCTGTGCTGATAGTAGTCAGCTACAGATACAGAGAGACTACAGTGGAGTACAAAGCATAACACGTCTGCATCTATTTTAGATGACTGGGAAGGAAAACATCTAATAACAAAACCGCACAAAACAATCTTTTGAGTGAGTTTACTTCTAAAAATAGGATCAAAACTGGTTTGTCTTGCCAATTTCTTTTGTTTCTTTGCATGTTGATAAGTAGACATGTTTTGCTCTATTTTTGGCAGACTGCAAAACAATGATACTGTGGGAAAACAAACAAATTCATACAAAAACACACTCCGACTGACTCTGTTCAGAGAAATAAGGAGGGATACAATTGTCTGGTATGTGTTGATAGTTCTCTAAGGCTTTATATCAGATTTTAGGAGATAAATACACGGCGTCAACTGATAAGTCACAGCAATCATTTACTGTATTTGCACATATCTAATCCAACATTGTAAAAACAAGCCCAGTCTCGTGTTTTTGAATGCAGCTCATTACTCCGCTGTCCTAGTAACACAGACTAATGAACTCAGAAATGGTTATGGCCTAAACAATTATCTAAGGTGTGCCTTTTACAGCAATAGAGCAATACGTAGTGTGTGTGTACGTGTGTGTAGTAGTAGGCTGTGTCAACAGTCTGGCTGATAAGCATCAATCCACATGTTTTTAAATGTACATGAGCAAACATCCAAACTAAACACGCATGTTATCCAAGTTAAAGGTTAGAATAGTCTTGTTTACCTCTCCTCCTATTAAAGCAGGAGGGGAGGAGACAGCAGGTTGTTGTCTTTGACTCTGCCTCCTCTGCTTTACCTGCTGCTGCAATACACACACTACACAGCTGCACAAACACCGGCACTGTGGAGCTGCAGCAGAGCCTTATAACCACCTTGCTTGTGTACATTTTCTCATCTATTACCAGCTTTTGTAAAGGTCGTGTGTTCAGGCAGGGAGATTTACCTCTTGCGACTCTGAATACTTGGATGCAGTCAGACTGGACGCCCCAGGCAACATGTCTCCCAATTGATCTGAGTGGCGGCACATCTGTGAGCAAGTGCTCACATACACACTAACAACACTGCGATGAGACTGCATTAAAATGCGCTGGCGCTGGGCCATTACTGCTTAATTATGGTAAAAGGTGAGTTGAGAGGGATCCCATCAGTGTTCCCACTGGTGGGCTTCTAAGGGATGGGATGGAGCATGGGGAAGATTAAGGGGGGGAGGAAAAGTGGTCGGTAGTATCCAGTTTCAGCCAATAAGGAGCGCCAGCAGCCCAAGTTCAGTATGAGCTTTCATGTATCTGGAAGCTCTATTTAAAAAATGTCTCCAGTAATGTATTCACCCTGTGTATTCCCTGTGAAGGCTGTTCCCGAGCTTCCCAGTGTTTCCTCTTCTTCTTGTCCCCTCTGGTGCCTGAATAAGGTTAGATTTCATCTTTCCAGAAAACATCCCTTGACAAAATAACAGCAGCAAGATCCACTGTGGAATGAAATGCATTAAAAGGTGGGACTGATATAATGGCCATTATTGTGTGAGTGAATGCCTAAACACTTGTGATTCTGGTTAATGGTGATAGGGGACAAAGCTGGACGGGTTACAGCAGACAATGACAACAGAGCCCTGATTATCTGGTCCTAATCAATAGCGGGTCACACGTCAGCCCACATTCCAGGAACAGATGGGCGTATCAGCAAGCGAGGGAACACAATCCTGTTACATTTAAAGAATATTGCCTGGATATTCACACAGTACAAAAACACATTTACAGACTTACACTGTAATGCGTTCCAAGCTTTCTCTAAAAAATCATGACAGAACATGAAGCTGCTCTGTTTTTAATCCCTCGTGCAAGAGGTGGATAGTTTTCTATGCATGACAGGTGTCACGTATCTGTATTTACCTACGTGACATCAGTTTACGTAACAATGAGTTTAAATAAACCAAAAATGGACTGGAATGGAGAGCGTGGGGAAGTTCCTTGGATGTACTAAAGTTTACACAGGGCTCCATATCTCTGCTCTAAGCGAGATGTTAAGCAGACAGCTGTCCCAGACAAAGTTTAGAACACACGTTTCTGGAGCATTTCCAATAAATTCAGGTCACAAACAACACAGGAGTCCAACGGTGTGCCAACAATATGTGGACACTTTGCATTTACAGCAGCTCCAGCCTATTATCTGTCCGTGCGGTGAAGAAATCCAGATGCTCCTGGATTGGACACCACTTTGTCCCATCCGTATATATCCAGAGAAGTAAACATGAAAAGATGTTAAACAGAATTGCTGCAAGTATAAAACTACAGGCATTTAAGTCTAACGGATGCATTAGAGTACCGTTGCAATTTAAATCAAACTGCTCAGGTTTCTCCAATAGTTAAAACACTGACCTTGGAAGGCCGGCAGCTGCAAGACATAACACATCCAGATAAGATCCAAACAAGCCCATAAATTCTTGTGTGTTAATAAAGAAGGTGGGAGGTTAGCCACGGAGTGAAAAGACAGACAGGGTCCTCTCGAGGGTGGGAACACTTAACTCATGATGTTTCCCTCATGTGTGGAATTGCCAAGTTCATATTCTCCTTTTAAGCAAGACATCAGCTTTGAAGCCCCCTTTAGTGCGTGTGGAAACGAAGATGATCTGATTCAGCTTTCATGACGTTACAGAAAATATGACTCCACACACAAAGGCGTCCTATGACTGTGATGGAAAGCTCCATCCTACAGGTGTGATGATGATGAAGAGGGATGCTGCATTTGGTACCTACAGTCCTCATTCACTCGCTTCACGGGAGCAACGATCTGAGAAATCTGCTCCACATCCCATGAAAAACAACCTCTCAAAAGCTCTCAGTGGATATAATGAGCCTCAATTTGCAGTTGAACACTTCCATCATTAGAAAAATGAGTAATCTCTCGCCATGTCTCCATATCAGCAAAAGGCTGGGCTTATTTAGCATGAGAACGCCTTGACAGTTTGACTAACGGGGAGCATTATCTTTAATCAGAACTCTTTGTGTCACTTCCCTTGCCTCTGCCATCTGCTGCAGCTCATACACGTTTGTGTTAAGAGCAACGTGCTATAAGCATCTCTTGGTTTCTCTGGTGCCGTACCACAGAGTAGAAACATTTACATGCAAGGGGAAGTCTGACCTCAGCACCTTAATCTTCCCTTCCGTGAGCTCAAACGTCAAAGTGCCTATGACCACTCACCAGTATGCATCATTACCGTGAACCACTGGTGATGCATTCAGGATCTTGTATGATTATCATGCCTGAAATCAGCAAAATCAGGTAGCTGGAGCACACCAGCATACACAATATCACTTAGTTAAAGCTAAATATAATTAAATTTTATCAGCACTCAATGTCAATGTCAACACTCTCTTTCTGTGTAGTATCACTGTCACCGTCACTTGCCATGCAGTCACTGAGAACTTTGGCACAATAAAATAGCCAAATAAACCAAATTAGGATTCAGCTAAGCTGGTCATTTATAAAGATCAAAACAATCAAAGTGATGTATTAAAATGATTATTAGAGGATTCATGATATAAATCAGATTATAACATCCAGATTACTCTACTGCCTATGTTTTGGGCTGTGAACTCTAGGAAGAAGGAAATTTCAGTTCCTAAACTGCAATGACTCATCAATGTCTACAGCTGTCTAGAGAGAAGAAAAAAAACATCACTAATCTATGTAAGATTGATAAAAACACAGTCAACAGTTCGATCAGTTTCACAGTCCTAAGGAGATTTCATGATTAGACAACAGATAAAAATATAGCACGTAAACACTTTTTCCACTGCATCACTGTTTCCTCAATCTAGTTATTAATCACTGATGACAAAGCAAACTTGTGCGTGCTTGTATGTATGAGCTGTTTTTATATTGACTAATATACCAACGACTACCACAACCTCAGCCACATGGGGCTTTGATTACACATACAACTCCTACAAACTGTTGTAGCATTTTTCACACGAAACAACACGTCACCCCATCGCCCCAATTTTTGGCATATTAAATATATTTCACAATGCAACTGCCTCCACAGATCATACAGTATCAAAAAAGTCCAAGGTGGCAGTCAACTCTCACTTCAGTTAGAAGCAATGTGTAGTAGACACTGTGTTTGAAGTGTGTTAAATATATTTCAAAGGGATGCACATGACCGAAATCTTGGTTGATTTCCAGAACTGCATGGTAATTTGTGCCAAGGCGATTTCATTGTCATTCTACCATGTGCGTCTTGTTTGTCTTGCCTTACATCACCTGTTAATCACCTGGTCAAACAACTTTGTTCTTGTATTTATTTCTGCAGCAGATGGGTCCCAAAAGCTTCTTTGGATTACAGTATTCTGACTGGCATCATTTGAACTGAATAGATTTAAAGAGTTCTTTTCTCATATAAACTGGATCATTACCAATAAGTCTGATGTTCTGTTGATATGATTGATAATGAAGTATTTTAGGCCTCACACCAATGCACTGATGAATATATTGGCCTATAAACAGTAAATCTGTTTATACATTTCGGCTCATTATGTGGTGTGTAATGGACTTCAAAAATAGTACACAACATATGATGCAGCAAGATTATTTTTAGTTTTACAAAAGTTCTACCTCACAAAAACAGGACGAAAATAGCCAGTTAACTGCTTTAACGCCTATATATGTCACTATCTATATATATGCTATAAGGACATCACATTCATCTTCCGACACCAAAATACTTCAATTTAGATATTTGTCATCATGTTGTTGGTTACTGCAACCTACATATATAGCACTTGTGTAGGAGTCTAGTATTGTAGTAATCCACTGTGTTTACTGTGTAGTCAATAGTTGAATGTATGTTTATTTTAAGAACTAAAAAGCACAGTACTGGTATTCAGACTTTTAACCATTTTAGCTTTTACCAATGAAACTTATATTACCTTTTCTCAGTTTTAGGTCTTCCTGTGCTGCTGAGTAGAGGGCCAAAAGGCATTTCTACTGACTCACATTGCTACTGCAAAGCTCATTTGCTTCAGAAGGCTAGTCTAATGACAGTCATATGACATGTAAGCTACTAGCACATGTGAGAACTAGTAGTACATGACTGTGTTTGGTTCTAATCAACAGTACAGAAACTGTATCACACACTGTATCTGTGATCGGTGGCAATTCTATTCTGCTGTTATATTCAGAATATCATCAAACTATTGCTTGAATATGTCAGATCAACCATCTGTTCATGGTCTCACTATTTATTTTATACACATGATTCATTATTTCTGGATCAACAGAGGGGTCTAAAATAAAATGGATCAGTCCAAGAAGTTGGTCAGCTGTTTGTGATCCCTGTTGTCTGACTCATTTCTTATTTTAAGCAACGTTAAATTAAACCATCAGTGCCATGATAGTGTACTTTCTGAGAGTTCAGCAAATAAGTTAAAACATTCTCACTGCTGGCCCAAATCACAAGAGAAAAATCAATGGGATCTAATTTCCTTCAGAACCGCAGTATTTTAAGCTCAGCTGATAGAGTCTTGATAGATGGAAATACATTTACATACTCACAGACCAATTTAATCTCTTTCCCTGTCATGGGACCTCTGTCACAACACTTCCTGTAGGTACCATCCAAAGGAAGTCTGGCATCTGCTATTGGTGTAATAATTAAGTTTTGGACAGAAAACACTCAGGCTAAACCAGAGTTCATGGCAAAGGACAGGATATTATGACAAAGGTTCAGACAAGGCCACCATGGGAAGAACGGATGAAAGGATGTACTTGGGTTTGCAGGAGAAAAAGTTGAGAATAATAAGTACATAAGTAAGAATAACTATGTGAACAATTGTCACTTTCATGCATTAATTTAGTTACAATTGTACTAAGTACTGTTGAAAAGAATACAAATTTTATGGAAAAGAAAATGAAGTAGCGAAAATAATAGTTTTCTAACTAATAATAGTTAGGAAACTGCCAAATGTACCCTGTTTCCAGCTACTTAATATGGATGTACTCATATATATATACATATGTTTTACACTACAGAATGATAAACAAATCAGATTAAAAGAGATCATTAACCTCAGTAAGGCACTTTGGTGGTTAGTTTGACTTTAAAATAATAAACAGATTTACCAACAATGAAAATGATCATAGATTCTAGCCTATGTCAATCACAAGGATCCCTTTAAGCGAACATATCTAACAATGATAAACTAATCTGACTTTGATACTGTAGTCACATAAAGGCACCCCAGTTTTGTAGCTTCTGGGGGAAGGCCCATTTGAGGGCCCACAGATAAAGTGGAACAAGGAAAATGTCTGTGTGAGCGCTGGGTGTCTGTCAAAGCAGGAACTGGGAGGCGTTCTCCGTTGACCTCTGAGGGCAAGGACTTCCCAAAGCCCCTCTGCAAAACAACAGCAGACCCGGCAGCTGACAGTGGGACCACAGGCAGTTACTGCTCTGCTAGGCCTGCCTTGAAAACTCACTGACTCGCCCCACCTCTCTTCCTCTCTCCTGTCGTGCACCACCACAAGGGCAAGACGGTAAAGTCCTGAGAAACTGGCAGCAGGAGAAAGCAGAAGCTGCTGCTATCACCTTGCCGATATGATCTGTCTGGAATGTGGCAATGCTTTACTGTATGTGAACAGACACGTTTGTGATGTCAGATAAAACAACGGGCAGATGGGAGGGTTTAGCCAACAGTAGCTTGATCCCGACCTGAGAACAGGAATTCTGTTGTTTACACTATGACACGTCCCATGCATGATTCATATTGTGCATGCAAAGTACAATGCATATGTGCATGATTCATTTAGATGATGTATTATTATGCATATGTCAACATTCAGTCACAAGAGGCGTACCAGTCTATGGGGGAAAAAAGACGATAAAGAGATTAAAAAGCAGACCAAAGATTTTCTTTTCTTTGTTTATTATAAGTCAAGGAAGATAAACTATCGTCAACAGATGTGTTTTTAAGTATCTTGAATAAATAGGTGATAAGCTGTTGTCTAAGCAGCAGCTACAACTAAAAGATTGTTTGGGGGTTAATGTATCAGACATGATGAAGCATATTGTCTGACCACTGACTGATGAGTACTGATGAGTAAAATAACCTCAACAGAACTATGCAAGAGGTACTGAGCAAGTGCTGGATTAGTCAGTTGTTTTCATGTTCCTTCTGCTTGTTCTGGACATTGTTCAACAAAAGCAACCAGGCCACTCCCACCTACCCTGAAAACACTGCCCACCTCTGGAGTCTCGATCAGCCCCCCGAGAAGAGATAGACCTAAGCAAATGATTCATTCAGCAGCTCTGAGACGTTACAGCGCAACTGTTTTCCTTGTGGAGATGCAGCACGTGTGAAAAGTGACTACACACATCTTCAGTGGCGTGGTCATATGTTTGAGGGGGGACACACAAAGTTTATGCTCATCATGTGTTTGCACAGCAAGGAGCTTTTGTAGAGAGAGTGAGTCACAGCTGAGAGTTAATCACATTTGTAAACAATTAGCAAACGTGTAACTGGGACTAGTCATGCTTGTTACTGAGGAAAACATGTTGTCTCCTGTCTTAACCACCGGTTCCATCCAGGCTTCAACTGCCACGAGTGTTTTGATCCCTGATTTTGCATATGATTTGCATGTCAGTCCTGCAGTGGTAGTACCAGTTTTTACTCTCTCTCCTAATGCTGCACTGAATTCTACGCTACATTTAACATGCAAAGCTGTGTGTACATCTTCAGAAACTGTCTGCGTAAGGTCACAGTGGTACTATTTTAATGCAATGAACAATCAGTTCAACAACTAACTACTTATTAACAAAAACAGGCCTCATCTGGCTTAGGGAGGACTTTGTAGTAGAAACAAGTGGAATATTGACAGGGTGTTAAGGATTAAAACACCTTTCATTGTTGCCAATAATCTCCTAAAAGAGGCGCAACAGTCCAAACTGTTGGGACATTTAACATGTCAGTTACAGCTCAGAAACAATACATTCCTTACACCTCCTCAACTCATTCCAATATAATGACCGATTAAACTTGAGAAACACAACACACCTTCAGGCTGGAATGTCTGAGAGTATGTGAAAGTAGTATCTGAAAATATCCCTCTACATTAGACATCAGCTATGTCAGATGATAGCAATACTGGTGAGTAAATGGCCCCGATTGTCCATAGCCTGACTTTAAGTGGAAGGAATTTCAGATGGACAGATTATCGCATTCACAAGTCTGCCTGTTCTGGACACTCCATCTCATGACACTGTTTTCTGGCTCAAACTGTGTGTGTGCAGTTGTTTATAGGTTATTGCTCAGGGTGAGAAACAGGGTGAGAAGGCCCGAGAGGCTGTTCCCTGCTCTTTTGCCTGAGGAAGGCCATTATGATAGCTCTATTATGCCTTGTGAGGGTTTTTTTTCTCTTGTTGTTTATACAGTACTGCTATGAACTAAGCAAGTTTTTTCCTCTGTACCAATGCAGCTGCTGTTCCATACTGACCATGGTGGTCTCTGTGTAAACATTAGCCAGCTTTAAGTGGAAGACAATGAGGAAATGACAGGACAAGAGAGGGGGGGTGCATTTGAAGACATTCAAGGATGGATTTCCAGATGAAACAGAGGGATGACATCATGGCAAAGTCAGCTAGTAGGAACATGGAGAGGCCTGGTAATGCAACACCATACATAAACAGTGGACAGCTGTATTTATAGGAGATTGTCTCATGGTTCTATCTGCCTCCATAAATCCCATTATCTGATTTGCAGCCATTCCCCTGCCCAGCACCCAGAAAGAGACTAGTAGCTTTGGCTTACAAAGCCTTATCAAGGCACTCTAATGCTGTGGAGTTATCACTATTGTTGTGACATTAGTCAGCATGGCCAAGATAAAAACTGGTCACATCAATGCTTAATTAGACATTACCTCATCATGATCGGATAAAGCCAAATGGCAGTTTGTGTTTCTGTCTGACAGCTATTTAGTCAAAATTATAGACAGCTGTCGGGTATTACAGAGGCTTACCTCCTAGGACCCCACAATGGGTGGCCTCCCATGTAAAACCTCATTTTCATACAAAACATACATTTTTACATTCTCATGGCCTGAGACTGTGTTTCAGAACCAAGAACAACATGTGGTGCCTCCTGTAGGGGAAAGAGAGGAGAGGTCCAGATGGTAGTGGGATGCACCTGCTACAATTGGACTTGAAATGTTTGACACCACTTATCAGAGAGGCACACGAACCAAACACAGAGCAAACAGTCAGAAAGCAAGCAAGAAAAAAACGCTTTCTCCTGCACCAGCCAAACAGAAACACAGAGAAAGTAAACCGAGAGTCATTTACTTACATATCTTCTCAGCTTTTTCTCTGGTGGTGACTTTCTCAGCCAGCCTTGGAAGAGGATTTCTCCGCCGCTCATGTTTGTCACTGTCTGTTGTTTCTTCTTGCTCTACAACTGCCGTCTGTCACTAGTACATGACGGCTCCTGAAGGGTTGCCTGTTCAAAGTGCTGTCGGCGTTTGGCTCCCACTGGTGCAGTCTGCTCCCCCCATTTGATAAAAATCAAAGTAGTGCTGGTCGGTGATGTTGCCAGCCGCTCCTGGTGGTACTGTGCGCAATAACCGGCGCAAAACCCCAGTTGGAAAGAAAGAAAAGGCGCAAATCGACTCGTGGGGAATTACGCACGGCGAGCTGACGAGGAGCCGCGGGGAAACTCAACTGATGCAGGGTGAGGAAGTACCGTAGGCTGTCTGCAGTTTGTTTTCCCAACTCATACCACGCCTACCGAGCAAAGAGAGGGATGGGCTGCTGCGCTGGGATGAACAGGATGGGAGCACTGCTAGTCATAAAGTAGCGTCAAGATTACCAAAGCAGTTTAAATAATGGAGGGTCGATGGATTTGTAAAACACTGTTTGTTCACAGGAAAGTGATCATAGGAACAGTAAGTAATTTTGTTTTATTTCAAATACGGAAACGCGTCTGATTCCACATCATTAAATCAAACGTGTTGTCTAAGCCTCACCAAGTACAGCTGAGCATCAGTCAGAGCAAACAGATATCTTTAAAATCTTTTAAATATCTTTAAAAGGTTTTATGTGTTTTATGAAAATGTAGAATAAAATCTAATACAAAATGTACAGTCAACAGCTGCTGTTACTGTTACTGAGTGTAAGTCACATTTTCTTGATTGGATGAAATGGGAAAAAGCACCATCTTGTGGAAATTTGAAATACTTGACAGTGTCTCTTAAAACCAGCATTGTTCTTAAATATGGCGTTGAACAGGTAACAGAGATATCAATTGAAGTATTTAAACACCTTACTGAGAAGTAATAAAAGATAAGCAGATGGATCAGAATCAGGATGGATCAGATATTGTAGGAAAGCCATGCAAAGCTGATGAGATTAAAATTAAACTCCACTTTGACAAAGAAATGTATCATCTCATTTATCAAAGATTGTTGTTTGTATATGAGATTTTTAAAAAAAAATGACTCATTATTTTTAAACCGTAATATACCAACAAAAATCAAAACACTGTTGTTCATATATATTTATTTAATGTTTGTCAGACAGACCTCACAAAAAAATATCAAGTTCAAACTGTTTTATAGAAGACAAGAATGGGAAAATCTTGGGAAAGGAATCACATCTTTTATGTTGTCCACACCAAGAATGCACTGCAAATATCGCTCAAATCCCAATCCAAAGCCACCATGAGGGGCCGAGCCAAAATGCCTCAAATCCAGATACCTGCAAATAAATAAAAACGTCATTACAACTCTGTTGCTAGGTAAGGATGTTTCTTTTAACATGTTGTGAATGTAGATGTGTTTTTACCAGCTGTAGATGTCTTCTAGTCCAACCCTGGAAAAGGATGATAGTGAATGTAAGAGCTTTTCAAAACATGAACAAGAGACCTCCAATAAACCCTCAGCATCATTTTCAGATATTATCAATACATGATGATATAACAAAACTAACTTTCCTTGCCTAGTTGAAGGACATGTGCTGTACATACTAGGGTTGAACTTGAACAGATACATTCATGCGTACATTGAGCTGACGCTGTGTTTTTTAAAACAGCAGTCAGTATCGTTCCCCACCAATGTGACACAGGTTTCATCCTCCCCACAGCTACTGAAAGTAAAATCTGCAATTACATCTTATTTACTTTGTACAATAAATCTATTATTCTAATTATAAGTATGTTCTTTTTTATAAATGATAATATTATGACATACAATAAAGTATTTACAGTAACATTCTGCGCATTGTTGTCTTATGAGGTGCGAGAATGCAAAAAAGAAGTCTGAGTTGTCAGGGAAGGTTGTACAGAAAACTGCTTCTTATTTTAACCACAGCAACAAGCCAGCTATCTCATAGTGACACTGGGATTATGCTTGATCTCCATTAATGATAATGCAAACAAATGTAAAGCAACTAAGCAGATATGACAACCGTTGTCTAAATATATTAATGTGGGCCTTCTAATACTCCCAGAGGAAGTGCTCTTACTCTTCCAGCCGAGCCCTCAGCAGATCCAGCCTCTCCTCTCTCAGTGAGCCCCCACAGAGCTCTCCAACTCCTGGCACAAGAAGGTCCACTGCAGCTGCCTGCACACAAACGACAGTCGGAGTCAGCTCGGATATGCAAATTACTGCGATAACCCAACTGACATTACAAGGAAGGAACTGAGTGGCTAAATCATTGATTCACTCAGCATTTTTAACAGTGTAACTTCATCTTACTGTATGCTCCGGATGGTCCTTGTTGTCTCTTGCATAAAAAGGCTTCAGATCATAAGGATAATCAGTGACAAAGACTGGAATGTTGCCGCAATGTTTCACCAGGTACTTCTCATGTTCTGTCTGAAGGTCACAACCCCACTGTAGAAAAGAAGAGCTGGAGTCAATGTAGAGCTCTGTGGAATGATATGCAGTAGAGGTAGATATCAAGTCTATCAAGAAGAAAATAAAACCATCGCCTCTTACGTGTGTCGGGAAGGCAAATTTCTCAGAGCTCCGGTTCAGGATGTTTATAGCCTCACTGTAGGTAATCCTAAAAGTAGACTGAGCTAGTATCATTCATTCAAGGCCTTCAACATTTGACTCTTTATCTGATTTCATTTTATATGCCATCTTCAGTAAAATACAGACTTACACAGGGAAGCTCTTCTTCAGCATAGAATCCACAGTTTCCTTAGAGTGTATGAATACGACAGAAAAAACATATAAGTTGAGACAGTAATGAAGTCAGGTGCAGCTTGAGTCAGGTTATGTACCAAAGTTAAATAAGTGTCCTTCAGGACTCACCCTGTGTCCAGGAGTCACATGCTTGTGAAACAAATCCACATCCTCTGCACAGTGTGCCAAGACATGCTCCGTGGCAGATCTGAACATGTCCTCCATGACCTAAGAAGTGGGCCCAGTTTAATAATTAAAGCTGTCCTGAGCAACTGTGCACAAGGGCAAATGTAAAAGTCACATAAGGTAAGTGTAAAATATGAACTTCAATATAAAGAAACAGAAGCGATGTGACTTCAGGGTCACCTAATAAAAGATACTCATGTTTGAAGAATTAGCCAATCTGTGATGACTGCTCTATCAAAAGGTTATCAAACAACTTTAATGTTACTTCATCTCTCCTTCTCTGGACAAGGTGATCCTCCCCACAGCTATGAAAAGCAGTAATGTTAGAAATCAATCTATTGTTTGCACAGGAGAACGTCAATGTGCTCCTTTGATTGATATCATCGAGCAATGCTGTATTTGGGAACAATGACATAGTGTACCTTGGTGAGATCCTCTAAGGACTCTGTGAAGGAGATCTCGGCCTCCACCATGTAAAACTCAGCCAGGTGGCGTCTGCTCTGGGAGTTCTCTGCACGAAAAGTTGGCCCAAATGTGTAGACTTTAGAAAAGGCGCTGGAAGAGTATGAGTGACAAGGAATAATTAGAAATGTGCTTCTGTCTTCAACTCTCCGAGGCAGAACATACAAAGAGGGATATATGAATCACTAAAAGAAAATGTCATATAGTTCATCTCACCCTGACATCACCTCTAAATGAAGCTGACCGGACACAGTCAGGAAGGCTGGGACTGAGAAAAAGTTCTCGTCTTCTTCATTCCCTGTGCTTGGTGCCTGTGGTAAAGGTTTTCAAACAATGTCATTAATCCTTCTATTCACATCAGAGCATTGACAATAACATACTGAAGGTGACGTCACATCTAAACCATCGACATGTTGGATTCTCAGAAAGCTAAAATACGGTTATGTTCACAGAAGAGGCCATTAACTTTAAGAATATTCATTAACACAGCTGTACCTCAACTTGAAAGAGCTCCCCTGCTCCTTCACAGTCATTTGAGGTGATGACTGGAGTGTGAATCTGCACAAAGCCATTTTCCTGGAAAAAAATAAAAGAAATAATATAAGAAACACAAAAAGTCTTGCCCTGCATTCTGTTAAATAAAAAAAAAAAAAAACCCTCCTCCTCTGATGTTCTGACCTTGAAATATGAGTGAATTGCTGTGGTGGCCTCACTTCGTATTCTCAACAGGGAACTGAAGGCGTTTGTTCTACACCTGAGATGAGGAAACTGGCGAAGATATTCAAAGCCGTGTCTCTCCCTGACTTTGAAGGGAAAATCCTGAAGAAAAGAGAACAAAGCAACAAGCTTACATTTTCTACACAGTGACCATGCTGGTTATAACAGAGGGTAGCACAGTGAGTCAGTAAAATGTGTGTGGGATGTTGATCACTATTTGCCTTACCACAGGGTTACATTCTCCAATTACATGGATCTGGTCTGCTTCCAGTTCAACTGACTGCTTCTGGTGTGGACTTTTCTTAAGAATGCCTGTGACCTCAACAGCACTACCAAATGTGAGCAACCTGAAATTGAGAAAAAAGGAGAGGAAGACAGTCAGTATTTTATGTGTGCAGCCTTCATACCTAAAACTGAACGGGGAAAGATTATCTACAGGGAATAAAACCAAAGTTCTTACGGATCATTCAGCTCTGAACTGGCGACGATTTGCAGTGACTGCAAAGAGCTCCCATCATTCACGTGGAGAAAGAGATTTGTCTTCTGAGGTCTACACGAGCGAACCCATCCCTGCAACACAGAACCACAGTACAATAAGTTGTTCCTTATATCATATCTATCTATCTATCTATCTATCTATCTATCTATCTATCTATCTATCTATCTATCTATCTAATAATTATTAGTAGTAGGAGTAGGAGTAGTAGTAGTATTTTATATATCATCTTTTTGTTTGTGTACAATGTTCATAAACCCCCAGATGTTGCCCATCTTGCTCCTCATTCTGTCTTTATAAGATATCAAATAAATGCACACTGTCAATATACAATTATATTTGAAATCATGTGAAAAATGAAAAATATAGTATTGTCATGGTACAGGGTGCACAGGTAACATATGTGGGGGAGATTTGTATAACATAGTCCTTTCATTTTGCTACAAATGTTTAATTTCTCTGTACATATTGAAATTTAGATCTATCTCAGGTTCATTTTAACGTATGGCTCCTGTATTATAGGTTCATTCTAATGTATGTTTAATGTTTGCATGCTGCTACTGGATGCTTGAATTTCCTTCGGGATCAATAAAGTATCTATCTATCTATCTATCTATCTATCTATCTATCTATCTATCTATCTATTATTAAGATTTAATATCAGGTAGCTGATTCATTGATCAAATTCTCTTAAATGGATACAGTACATAATAAGCAGCATAGTGTTGTAGTGTTGAAGGGTCGTTATTAGCGACACATTATCAGAGATTATCGAGTGATAAAAAGGCGTTAACGTTACCTGTACTTTGATTTTTGCTCCAGGTTCAGCACCTGAAACTGCTTCGCATATTCTCAGTTTTGTCGGTGTCCTCTTACAATAATGTCGAACACTTGACAATATTACTCGATGAAGTGAAGTGTCTGATGCAACAGAAAGCATTTTAACTGCACTCCGAAACATCGTAACAAACAGCGCAGATTACGACACAAACAGCTAAAAACACACCGTGTCAAACACACGAAAACAACATATTTAATCCCGTTTTTACGATAAATCACATTATTAGACTTGACTTTCACGTTGTCGCTTGCCTGTCAGTAGCACTTCCTGTTTGGGTCACTTTGGTCACGTGAATTTCAATAAGCCAATCAGCTGTCGGGATCTTACAGCAGTCCTTTTGTTGCTCTAGGGAGTTGTAGTTTTTTTAAGAAGAGCTTGAATACATGGAAATTACAAGATTATGATTACAATTTCACTATTAATGCATTTTTTTTCTTTTAGAGATTATAGATAAATATAATTTAAAAATTACGAGAAAAAGAAGAATTATTAAGACAAGCGCAGTATGCAGATAATGTCATTATTTACTTACTAAACTTTACTTTTAAACTAGAGGTAATGTAAATGTGTTTCCATAAGTAGACAAACATACAGTACTTGCAGTATTTAAGTAGGTTACTCACTTCCAACTGTACCTTGTATCTAAATACAACTGTGCAAATACTTACTGTATTTAAATTTAAAATTACAGTCGCTGTCTATGAGCAGTAAATAAAAATGGATGAATCTGTTATAAAATCACTAACAAATCACCTGATGCTCAAATCTCTCTTCAAAAGCACTGGCCAAGTTCAAGCTGAGTTTAATTATCACATATAATCATACAGGTACAGTCATAGTGAATAGGAATAGTCAATATTTCCATACAAAAGCCATCAACCAAGGTCATTTCTACATCCATGAAGACATGTAAAATACATTTCCAACAATAAAGCATGTTGCACTTGTGGAGCGATTCAATGGTGTAATGAAGCAAGCAGAACAGCTATCACAGCCACATGGAAATCCTCTTTAATCTTGCATGATGTATCTGCCGTCAGTGTGAGGTCCATTTGTGCGTAAACCTCGTTAATCCAATACCCACAACGACACTGGGTCTATTCCCACCATTTGCTGCTGAAGTAAATCAGATCATGCCAGCAATGTAATAAGATGCCATAGACAATTATTCACCTGGTCTCGCCTGTCAGCTCTGGAGCCCCTGGTCTGGGTCTGCCTGTGAACACAGGGCTGGGTGTCTCCACCTCCGGCTGCTTATGACACATCATCATTAAACCCAACATGATGCATTTGAAAAGTCAGCAGGGTCATTGATATTAATTATCTCCAGCATGGATGGAGCAATTATGCACATGGTCTCATCTTAATGGGGGAGCAGAACAATTCTATTTTCCGAATCATTGACAGAGTGCAAAAAATAATAGCAATTTGTTAAGGTCATGTCTGCCTGTATCTCTACATGTTTCTGTGTCTTTAGAGAAAAGTTGAAGCATGGTGTCTGTCAGAACTATTGAAGCCACTAATCAGGAGAAGGCTGTCTTTGATTTGCTGCTAAGAAACAACCAAGATCCAACAATACAATCTAAATTAATGAACAAAAAATGTCCCTATTAGGAAATGTGTCAAAATTAATCATATGCATTTGAGTAATATACTGTTGAAATCTGCTTTCCCTTCCTTCCTGTATCGTCATGTGAAATATCTCACTCCACCACAAGGTAGTGCTGTAGCTCTATGACATTTTCCTCTCCTTCCAAATCCACACCTAATGTAGATTTATTCATTTACCCCTGAGTTACCTCAAATATATTATTCATTTGCAGCTCCAAGGTCTACTGAAATGGAAACAAGCTGGCATTGTTATGTTCTCTCTGCAGTTCTATCAAGAAAAATGCAAAGGACCTGCTGGCTTTCATTGGCAGGAGATAGCCCAGCGCAACAGTGAATTCTGGTTGCATCCAGAAACAGTTTTCCACGCATCAATAAGAACAGCAAGGTTGCGGTACCCCCAGTGTTTAGCTGTAACTTCATTTGTAATTTTCCCTTATTTTGCAGGCTTGACACATTCTGTGACAACTTGCACGTGGGAGTGATGGCTGTCGCATGTATTTATATTTCCACAGACACACATCCTCCCACACAAACCACAAGGCAATGTATGCATGAAACAAGGTGAACACAGTAGTTCTGCTGTCTGGATAAAAATGTTGCACAGTTAAGAAAAACACCCCAAAGTAAAATGCTATCCTGTTTGCACTCTCCATATAATAAATCAAGAAGAGAAGTCAAATGCTAGCCCTAATGGGAGATACATAGCTCTCTGTTCTTGGAGCCTCTACAGGTAGAGGAGTTGCTTGGCAGTGGCCTGACAACCTTATTTGGGCTTAACAACTTGTTAAAATCAATACACGATTAGTCAGCAAAACAAAGGATTTTGCTGTAAAAGCTTGGATCTCATGAGGATCACTGAACTTAGAGGGCAAGTGCATCCTCTGCTCTCAGCAGGCATTGCCTGTCCAGAATGCAACATATCGACAGCATCTCCTGCCCCTTCCACGAGCCTTCATCAGCCCCTCCAAATATTCTGCATTCTCAAATGGAGGGGTGCATTGATTTTATGTAACATGGCTCGTTAAGTGCTGATTAGACCATTATAGTGATGTGATTTCAGGGAATGGGTTTGGGTGACAGGCGGCCAAACACAAATCAAAAGGAACTAACAAACCTTACTGAAAGAAATTTGGACTGCTGCACTGCTTCACCTGCAACTCTCCTGTTACTACCAGAATATTGTGTTTGTGCATCAACAGTGCTCCAGACTTTCATTTCATATCTGTAAAAAATCAAATCAGTGTATTTGTTTTAGTGCTGCAACTGTCATCGATAATGAATAAGCCAATTAACAGAAAATATATATTTGACAATATCAATAATTGATTGTTTATGTAATTTATAAAGAAAAAAAACAGTTGCTGCTCCATAGCATTTCTGTATTATCCCATAAGCTCGGGTTTTAGAGTTATTGGGAATTTTTCTACATTTTAATTATAAGTTGCAGTCCTGATTTATACAGTGAAACTTGCAGAGTACTCTGTGAAACTGCAGAACGCAATAAAAAGGAAAATGAGAACAGCTTGACATCAGGTTTAGCGTATTGTAAAAAAGGTAACAAAAGATACCAACAACATTTCCGTCATTTCATGATTTCAAATATCAGTTGCTACCGCTTTTATGCAGTTTGGCTTACAACTGAATTTCTTCAATTGAGCATGCTGCTCTGTAAAGTCTTCTTTTTAAATTGCTTTCTTTTCTGAAACAGCTATAGCTAATTCTGAGTCAAACTTGACAAGTTCCCGTGGAGTGGAATCTTCTCTCTGCACTCCAGCTTCCATATAATTTACTCTCTGGCTGAAGGTAAGTGAAGAAGAAAATAGTCAAATCTCTGATTACACTATTGTTCTTACACTGCAGTGTGTCACATGACTGTTTCTTGTTGTGTGACTTACAGCAATGCTTTCTATGAGATATTGTTGCGCTGTCAAATCAGCACCCAACATTCATGTACAGTATATTTTAAGATTACTGCGATCAGATTAACATATTTTATGATTTTACTTATCAGGACTACACATCCAAACATAGAAGAACACTGCCAGATTTGATTCTGCCATTTGTAGCATTAACTATATCACAGGAGCTTTAACCTAAAAAATGTCACAACAGTTGACTACTTGAACCATTTCTTTTCTTCCACTGGAGGTAGTCAGATACGAGGCTCTCCTGAGATGGCTAAGAATAGATGATGAAAAATAGAAAAGCAGAGAGGTAATATCAAAATATTGTACCTCATCACATCGCATCCACAGTCAAATGAAACAATTCATTCTCATCCCCACTTTGCTCTTTAACGGCAGCATCACTTGTCAGAGCCGGCTTTAGGAGGATACAGTGTGGGCTTTGCTTCATTTCCCCAGGTTCTTTAATTTAACTTCCAATAAGGATAAAGCTTCCTTATCCTCATTTACAGGATAATTCGCACAAATGATCCTAAAATGTTAACTCTAGATGCAATGCAGGAATTCTAGTTATATCTAGGTCACCTCAGACAAATATGGAATTTATTTTCGTATGAGATCGCCTATGTGGGCTCACTTACATCATCCAGCATTTGTTGCACATTTGTCAGATTACATGTTGTCATGATGAAATATTAAAAAAACTATACTGAGTAGAAAACACCGTAAAGACAATTTTTTTTAACCTCATATTCTGTCGGTCTGGATATGCACCACTGAGATGAGGTTTTGAACATCTTTATTACCTGTAGCTCCCAAAGATTTTACAACACTTTCAGGACATTTTTGGCTGCCTAACATTGCTGCAAACTGCTATAAAGTTGCAGAGTTTACGTTGTCTGCACCATAGTTATTATCTCCTCCAGAGAGCTCTCTATATGTATATATACATCCATTCACTCACCATTCACTATGTGTGTTTGCTTTGTCTGTTTTTGAGATTCATTTCTATTCATTGTTGTTCTTATATTGGTAACCCCCTGTCATGTCAAATATAAGACACCATTTGGTAATTAACAGCAAGCTTTAAGCATTATCAACCTTTTAGCCAAATTCTCCTCTCTACTGAGTGCCTTTTTGTTCAACAAGCACTTTGTTTGCAGCGCAGACACAAGGTCCTATTTCACGAATCCTGGTAAACTGATCAACAATACACAAGCAGCAAACTACAAATGAGCAGTCAGAGCTGTTCTTTTCTCTTTGTGTGGGAGCATTCCTCCACAGCCCTATCATTAATGTGTCCTTCCCCTGCTGATTTATTTCATTTACCTCCCCTGTTGAAGCAGGGACGATCTGATGATAAGTGAATGATAACTGGTTTCATCCCTGATAACAAAACATTAGTGCAGTAGAACAAAAATAACTTTTAATTAGCCTTAGCATACAATGTAATTTTGGGGAAACTTCAGCAGGTTCAGTCTGACATCCACTCTTCTGTAGGCAAGAATATCCGAGACATGAACATTTAATCACAAAGGTCAGAGTGCTGGAGTAACTGGTGTGATACCCCTGGGGCAGTTCAGTGTCTTTGTCAAGGGCAGTTGAAAAGTTAGATAATGTTCTACTGTGTTATAACACTTCTCACACTGGAACGCATCCGTCTGTCCTTGTTGCGTCCTACTGTCCTGCTTTAGAGATATCTGAAATTATATATTTTATTGGCTCACATTAGAAATCTCCTCAGATTCAGAGGTCTCCTCTTCTTCTGCTTCTTTACAAAGGCAATAATCCCTTATAGTAGAAGTTAGCAACTGCTGTCTCAGCAGACGTCCAACCATAAATCTATGACTAATTACTTTAGTTTATCCAGACATACCAACTACCCTCTAATTAGCCAAACAATAAATGGTAATGTCTTGGGTTTCCATGTGGGCTTTTGAGTTACACTCACTCACTGCACCAAACTGAAGATGTGGGTATTCAACCAAAGTATTCTCTATTTTTCAGTGTATTTATGAAAACAATGGCCTGCACCCATATGCTGTTGTGTTAATTATAGAACAATTAAGACCTGCCTGAACTATCCCTCAAAATTAAGGGTCCGTCTTTTCATGTCTACAGCACAAAGAAAATGTGAATTTTGTGAAAATAATGAAAGGATCACACTTAAGGACACCAAGAGAAGAGAATATTTTTAAAAATGCCTTTTTTTTTTTTTTTTTTAACTCTTTTCATTGTTACAACCCAACACTGTTCACCAGCTGTATCTGATTTGTGTATCTGATTTATTCATGCAGTCAGTTCCCATTCAAGCACCTTTGTTGTACAGCAACAGAAAGACTGAAATATATTTTTTTTATTTGATAAAACAAAACACATGCTGTGTAACCTGGGAGTTGGCGCTGTAGCTGCACTACTCTGGAAATATTATGTCATGATGAAAAGAGCTGGTGTCTTGTGTGTTTTGGCAAACATTGTTTTCTGGTCTATCTCTTTCTCGAGCAAATTGTATTTTTGAAAATGCCAAGTTTTTGTTTATTTATTAATTTATTTCATAATATAGTTGCCCTCGTTCTGTCAGATTGTTAATGTTCATCAGTCAGGGGAGGTAAAGAGCCAAACCAGCCTACTCTTGAAAGACGCCGTCTTCTGTCCTTGTAGGATTTTTTATGCAGATTATTATTTTTGACAGCATCATCCTGCCTGAGTAAAAGCTATTTTTGCTGCACCTGGACAACACTTATCAAAACTGAGAGCTTTTACCGATTTCTTTCTCTTCCATGGCTTAGTTGGTGCCAGAAACCAGTGGTATTGTACAGTGTCTTGGAAAGATAAATACAGTGTTTTTCATGCTTGCAAGTGCAGTATAGTAGCCACACAGAGGGTAGCGGTGAAAGCTGAGGAGTGTGCAGTAGAATTATAATCTAACTCTGCTCCAGTGCACGCACATGTACTTGTCTGAGGTTTCTTGGCAATAAACAATGAATTTGCACATGTAGAGCAACAGTGTATAAAAACTCTACATAAGCCAAAAAGGATCACAGAAGTCTGAGTCGTGCAAGAAAAGGGTTTTTTTGTACGTGTCTGTCTTTTGTCTTCCCGTTTTATATCTAAATGATGTTTAGTATATCACACAACAGCAGCATTCAAGATTTTCCAGAAAGATTTTTCAAATAGGAAATGACTATGAAAACCTGAGGTTAAAAACATTTTTTTCCCTGACAGTGATAGTCATTGTGTTTTCATGCTTGGCCGGTGGTGTGGTGGTGTGTGTCAGTGAGTGCATGTCTGCCCGTGGAAGAGGGGTGTTGTGGGGAGGGGAGGTCAGCAATGTTATCAGTTCTACATTTAAAGAAAATTTGTTTGGGAAAAAAAAAATTATGAAGGAAAACAAGTCTCCCAGTGAAATGTGCTAAAAAATCTCCTCCACAACTTGAAAGCATTTAGACTGGCAGGCTTATTTGTATGGGTAAATGAAATGAGAGGCCAGGCGTGTCACAATCCAAATGCACAACGTGGAAATAAATTCCCCACGGCTGATCTACATAATAGTATTCGTAATGGGCCCAAAGGTTCTGTAACCAAAATAATTCTGTCAGACTGACTTCAGGCTCAAACTGAAAAAAAAAACACACACACACACAGAAGCAGATTCAAAGAAGGACAAAGGAAACACAGTCTCTATACTTCTGTGGTCTTTGTAAGAGAGGCATCATTCTGACTGAATCACATGGATTTGAAATGTCTGCATGAAAATGGAAAACAATATCAACCACAGAGTATATATCTAGAGACTATCTCTGATATTTATGTTTCTCCAAAAGTACACCAATGTTTATTTATTTGTTCAGTTGAATTCTATTTCAAGTTAGTACAGCATGCCTTTGCCAAAAGTGACAATCAGGTTGGCAAGTCTGTTGTTGAACATCTGTGAGACACCAGATAGATATTGTGTGTAAGTAGTGCCGGTGGAAATAAGAATATGCCTGTGGCAATGAGCACTTTGGGGACTTTGCCCTGCACCATGAGGAGGGGGGGGGCCGCCCTTATTCATTTTGTCTTGGGTGTAAAAATGCCCTTTCCGCATTTTTACACATTACACAGTTTTTCGTCACTATATACTGTCAGTGTCTCCTGGCAAAGGAAGGAATGTCATAAATTGTACAATTTTAGCCATTAAGACAGGTAACATGACAGATTTAGGCAGTTTAAGCCTCAGTTACAGTTTGATTTTCTGTTTTGTCTGTGCACTTCACTGACTGTCACACATCCAAAACTCCCACCACTGCAAAATTTGCAACTGAGTCAAGCTAGTGCAAACTGATCTAAAATATTCCTTCACCAAATGTTCATAACCAGTCGTCGGATGAATTATCCTTAAAGGCTTAAATCACCTCACATGAAGCTCATTCTAACTAACAAAACAGCGTTAAAAACTCTAAAGGAAGAAAGCTTGAACGGCTTCACATCAATTTAACCTTTTGACCTGAGGAAGGATGACTAATTTAAAAAAATACACAACCTTTTCTGCTGCTTTATATATTTTTAATGTTGCCTGCTGCTAAATACTTTCCAGCAGCTCAAGTCTATTAAATATACAGTATACCTGCCTTGTTTCAACCCTGAGAACAGAGTAACTCCACTGAGGATGAACCTTACCTTTACAGTGCCTTTGTCTATGATCAACGTCCATTTCAACATCACATTTTCACATGATGGATGATTAAAAACATCTTGTACTATACAGACCGCAGGAAAAAATAGTTTTCTAAATTTACTGAAACACATCTTTTCATATCTTTGCTATTCATCCCTTCTGTCATACTAAACACTGAAGATTGACAGGCTCCTGGCTGTTGCTCATGTCATAGACGGAAATCAATAACACCTATTATTTCATGGACATAAAGTGCTACATGATAAGCTGTCCTAAGACATTAAGCATTAGCTAACCTTTCAGTAAACCCAAACGCTTCCAGATTCTTGCTTTGAATAGGTGCAGATCCTTTGCTATGCACAAATCTGACCTTAGGCATAATTAGCCTAATAAAAGCATTGATATGCTGTCAATATGATTTGCATAATGTGCAAAGGCAGTTTCATTCCTGAATGCAAGCGGTGTCCAAGTGACTTAAAAATGCTGCAGTGACATTTCTCTGGGTCCTTTGTTCACACCTGTCAGGAGAAATGTGATGGGAGACGGCAGCTGCAGCTGCGGCTTACGCCTCCAGTGAGTCCACCAAGACCACCAAGACCCTGCTGGAGTCCAGTACACATCGAGTGCACACGTACGCACACTCTCAGTATGTATTTCTGAAAAAGCAAGTAAAGAATTTCACCTTGTGCTGACAGGATTAATTTCTTACAGCGTCAATTCCAACATAATCCATAGAGATCAGAGTGAGAAGAGACTAAACTGTCATATTTCTCAGTTGCACAAGCTGAGGTAACCGAGGAGAAAATAATGAAAAACACACAACTGAGTTACATGAATTTATATCTCACGAAAGTTGTTTTTCATATGAAAAGGCTTTTCAAGGACATGCAAATCAATTTCTTCGTATTTTTGTCAAAAGAGGTGAAAAACAAAACAAATTGTGACCCCCTTGTTGACACAGTCAGCAGTCGCAGAACTTCCAGTAAGAAACTAGAGACTGTGAATTTGTGAAGCCAGCTTTCATGTGGCTCCACTTCACAGATTATTGATTATCTTGCCGATGTTTATCTCAGTGAAACAGATTTCAACAATGAAAGCCATGTAATGAGTCACTCCTATACTAGCACAGAGGTCAAAACCGTCTATAGGCTATGATGTTCTACAATGGGGCTGTACGGCCACTCTCATACAGCTCTTAAGTCTCATTTTTGGAAAATAATGCCTCTCATATTACGAGCATGCAGCATTGTACTGCTTAAGGTGCTAGTACTGCACATTTTCCAATTTCCCTTTGCAGGTCAGTTGTATGAGAGGCAACGCTGGCCTTTCTATGACCCGCAGAAATATGACACTTCGGAAACCATCCCCTCAGTTTCATTTCCGAAGCTTGCACTTTACTGAGTGCCTCTGTTGCTGCTGTGTTTTGTCATCATGGTGGGCATCCAAATGAGACCTAAACCTTGAGGAAAATTCAGCCTCACTTCTCTATGGCCAGTTGGTTTACCATTCCTTGCCCCATTAGTTTTTATGATTGGTCCACCATTTGCATAACCAGTACAGAGGGGAATGTGGACCTGAATGATTAAAGACAGAATCCGAGGCTGTTCTATCCATTCAGGCATAAGGTGTTATCAGGCTACACAGCAGATGTAGACCATCATACCATCCGTTTATTTTATGGCTGTTGGGAAAACTTGAACAAGTGTAGCCAGACTGTGAGATTGTAGCTTAGAATTCTTGGAATCTGCGAAACAGCGTGGCAAGGTGAAGCTTTTTGTCAGCTACATGATCTTCAGAAAAATAAATGCAGCTGACTGTCACGTAATTACAGTACCTGGGACTGACAGAGAAAAACGAGAGACAACAGGTTTTGTTTTAGCAGTTATTTTCGGACTACATACAGGATTCATTGAGGGAACGGATGGCTGGGCCTCAGCAGGAATCAACCTTTTGCTGATTTTAACAGCAAATACCGTTGCCAGTGTTTATTCAACACTCGGGCTCAGAGTGTTCAAATTATCAGTGAGAGGAAACAGATGGAGTGTGAAAGCAATGTGAAGATATCTCTTCGCATCAGACTCAGCACAGGTAATAGGAAATAGTTCATGCATGGTTTTTAGAGAAAAGTTTCACCTTCCATTGCCTGTCGTAGTTGTGAAATCAGGCTAAAAGCAGGATTTTCTTCTCTCCTCTCACATAAATATCTGGAAGGGGTTAGTCAAATTTGAATGTAATGGTAGGTGTTAAGTGAATATGGGATCAAATTCAGAGCTTGGCTGCACCAGGAATGGTGTAGCTGTCAAACTCCGACTGAACTCTGAAACCGACTCCTGCAGAACCAGCTGTCTGGAGAAAAAAGAAGACAAACAAGCAGAAAAGCAACATAATAAAACAACAAGAGCTGAAAAAGATTGTTCTTCAACTTTGTCTGATTTATGTGACATGGATATCTTTTGTGTATCCAGTTTAAAACAGGTCTCTTTTGTGTGTATATTTGTAGCGACCATGATGTGTTGCTTTAATCAATTAAAAGTGCAATAAGAAAGATTTTCACTACCCCATGGCACAAATGACAACAGCAAATTTGTGAGATTTTAATAAGGTCGTTCATCAATAGCAGTGATTCAGCTATTATTTTCAGCACTTCCTGGCACATACTGTTTTCCTCACCCTCTCCTTGCATTTGCAGCCACTCTGTGATGGAGCATGGTGCCACAGAATGTGCAAACTATCAGCATCACAGTACAGTTTGTTCTCAAAGCAAAAAAAAGATTGCAGCATTATACGTATACCTATATTATATGATATAGTATTTATCCACAAATAACATGTCATTTGGACCTGATTAATTAGCTAACTTATTCTTGCATTTGGCTTCATGGGGTTTGTCTGTTGATGCATTGTTCCAAAATAGATCAAAAGCTATACCAAATGCTCATACTTAATTAGATCTGATTCTAATTATCAGTTACATATAAAACTCCCTCTTTTATCATCACAATGCATGTTGGTAACTTCCTCTCTGCAAGAGGGGCTGAGGTGAAGTTATTGTTATTATGATTCTACCAAAAGACTACAGTCCTCCAGGCTAAAGGACATTTTGCCTCTCTGCACCAGAATTCATTCTGCACAGGCTCTCTGCTAGCAGGACTTTCTGTTCCCTGTAAAGAAATCCTTTTACAGGAGTCATGTGGGGCGAGAGGATCAGGCTGTCTCAAGGAAGACGAGAGCCACAGATTTGAAATTTACTGTGCAAAAAACTTTAGTAGTCAAACCAGCTAAAGCAAACATTAGAGTGTGATAGTTTCCAATGATGCTTGTCCATCATGCAGAGATATCAGTCGTATATTCCTCTCACATCAATGGCAAGTGGAGAAGAACAAACGGCAGTGCTGTCTGCTTAGGTAAAACAGGCCATCACGTTTTCTTCAAGGCGCCAAGCTCCTCAGCTCTGCCTGCAGTGAGTGTAAATGTTCCAGGGGCTCCCTTGTTGCTACCACATACTGGCAGCAAACTCCCAAGCCACCCCGCCTGCTAACAGGATTAGACCCTGAGCTCCACTTGTTTCAACAAAGTTATCAAGTTTAAAAACACAGTCTCCTGGTGACTTTTGCAACATCAAAGGATTGGTCCTCAACTTTGACAGCTTAATTAATAGTCAAGTTTTGCACAGTATCCCTTGTCGATTGCATGTCTTACGACGGTGAAGTGCATTTACTGTAGATGCTTTTATTAATTGTCTATATTTTATGTGCTGGTGATCCAGCCACATGTTATCTTTGTGTGACAATTAAATAGATTTGAAGTTTAAACAGGTGTTAATGCATGTTTAACTAAATAATCACACATGGTGCAATACTGCATTATCATATTGCATCAAATTAATCTCATTAAAGTCTTGAAATGCGTACAGGGTGAGAATTAATGTATGTATAATATACTAAAGATGCAGATGAGCAGTCAAACCTCTCTGTGATACAATGAAATATGTAATATATGTATATATAATGGTAAATGGACTGTACTTATACAGCACCTTTCTAGTCTTCTGACCACTCAAAGCACTTTTTCAGGACATATCTCATTCACACACATTCATACACTGATGGCATTGGCTGCCATGCAAGGTGCCAACTGCTCATCAGTTTGAGGAGCTAACCATTCATACACATTCACACACCGATGGCGCAGCCTTCGGGAGCAATTTGGGGTTCAGTATCTTGCCCAAGGACACTTCGACATGCAGACTGGAGGGGATCGAACCGCAGATCATCTGATTAGTGGCCCCGCTCTACCTCCAAGCCACAGCCGCCCCTATATAATATATAGGGGCGTATATATAAAGTATATATAAAAAAACCCCACAAAAAATAAACACAAAATATTCCCTTTATTTTTTTCCTACCTTAAGACTACACAGGGTCACTGATGTAGCTCTAAGAGGTATCTACATTTGCATTTTATTTACAGCTTACTTTGATGTTTTTATATTTACACGGTCAAAGAGAAGCGCTAAAAACACAGTGTTGAGAACAAACCAAAACTCAAAATGAGTCCAAAACTTTAGAAAAAGATACAGTCTAATGACGCAACAGTTCTCAGTGCAATATTCCACAATGCAAATATCCTTCATTCATATAATGTTGAACATACATTTTTTTTTTTTTTGGAAACAAAACGTCACGGAATCAACCAACAGCAGAAAAAAATAACTGTGTACTGTTTGCTTTAACGTTTGTACAGATTGAGACACTCAATCATGCTCCCACCACCCCTACACACACAAACAAAGTTCATATTTGGATGGAAAATGATAAGAAAGTCAAGAGTGTGTAGTGGCTTGGCATAGTTCAAAAAGTACCAGAAGTCAAATCAATGTCACAATTTCCAAAATAGTCTTGACTCCTCTTGAGTTTTCACATAGTGACATTTTCAAATGAGCAGAATTGTCCTTTGCAGTCTCCACTGAGGAGGATACGGACATATGGAAGCTAGAATGTGTCCACGTGGGTTATTTCCAAGGTTGGCGTGTATAGACGACCTTTAGTCTGTAAACGGGAACTAGTACACCTGCAGGTCTAATGCATTTCAGCCAGCCGAGGGACCGAGCGGAGCCCTATTCTGGAGAATGAAAGCACTTTCGATGCTGACCTGCGGGCAGCCCTTAGGGCAAAGGCAATTTGTATCTTTCATCTCACCCACAACACAATGCAAAGCCTATCTATCTCAGCAGCCAATATGTTAATGTAGTATGTATCACTGATGAGAATGGTTTCTTTAACCACCTTTGTAGGCTCACCTTTTAAAAATATTTTCATCCCAAGCTTTATTTGACTGGACACTGGTGAGGAATACTGACTTAAGCTCACTGATAAACAAACACTGCCTTTCATATGCAATCAGTAAAATGTAGTCTGTCTAATGAAAAACACAGTAATTGATTGAACTAAACCACCTTTCATAGTTTATTCCATGTGTTGAAACACCCTTATGTATTGTTCAAGTACAACAATTAACAATAAAAGGGACAATAGTTCACATTTTTTTTTAAATTCACATTTGTTATACTGTTAATTCATATAGCTATTTATAAAACAAAACTAAAATGTAATTCAAACCCATTCCTGTAAAATACCTTTTGTTGTTTAATACAGACATTAATTCCACAGTATTTTCTTACAGGATTGGCTCTTCACTATTTTCATAATCGAGTTGTTTGACCACAGTCAAATAAAAAGGAGCATAGAGCAATTTATTCTATGTTTTCATTTTCTTCCTTGGAAAAAAAAATACAGATAAAAAATAAAATACACACTAAATAAAAAAGTGACCTCATATCCCTTTGTTGGCTTTACCATACACTTTAAGCTTGATTACGCAATTTTGCTAATTTTGTAGTTCATAAAGAAGGCCGTCAACATGCACAGTCAGGGTGCACTGAAGCCTTCCAAGCTAAGACCACAGATGAGTATCCTTTTAAAAAAATTACAAGACATCACACAAATGAAGGTGCTTTGACAAGTTCAGCTGGGGTTTTGATGAAGGACTCTACCTCCAACAGAAATCTCTCATTATTTATGGATGACCGGGGCTATGAGGGTTTCAAGTATAAAAAAGAAGTGATTAAAAGAGAAGGAATCTCCTTGGCTGAGGCGCAGAAAAGGCAGAATGGAGCAAGCTTGTGAATAACAATCTGCAAGTCTGGCAGCAGAGTGAGCCAGTGAACATAATGCATTACCAATACTCCTCTTGGATTCCTTTGAACAGAATCACCAAAAGGAACGAGGAAATGGAGTCACAAAAATAAGTCACAGACATCGCAAATTTTCATCCTCTAGCAGTCGCACTTGGAGGGCAAAGACTGTTAAAGAATCTTCAAAAGGAGAAGGGCACTCTTCTATTAATACAGTGCAACTGATTGCAACCATGTTTTTATCTTTTTTCTTTTTTTTTCTTTCTTTTTTTTTTTTTTTTTTTACAGTATATTAAAAACCAAGTTGAGCACAGTCAAAGAAAAAAAAAAGTGGTCATGTACACAACTGTCTTTGGCAAGAAGTCCCATGTCCTACATCTGAGTCTGTCACTCCAGAGCCTCGTGTTCATGTCACCTTCGGCCCATTTCGCTCTGTCTCATGAAATGAATGTTGTTGACACTGTCTGCCAGCTCAGGGTACTGGTCAACTGAAACCACATAGTATCCGTCGTAGCCCTGCACCTTCCCTGAACCCAGGAGCTGTTGTTTCTCTCCTTCAGTCCAGGTTCGCGAGCCCTCCTCTCCGTCCCTCAGTCTCTGGCGCTCCCGGGCCCAAGCCTGGGCGACAGCTCTCTGCCTGGCCAGCTCCAAGACACGAGCTTTTTCCTCATCCACACTGCTGCCATAACGTGTATTCAGACACAGCGCACCGTACTGCAGCTGGATGTCAGTAATGCGCCTAGTCCTGCCATTGAAAACAGTGTTGACCTGAGACACCGTCACATTAACGCCAGTCTCTAGTGTACGCCGGCCCACTGTCATGCCAATGAGGGCCAGGTCTCCCTCCACTGAGCCCAGTTTGACAAAGTAGTGGGTGTCCATTCCAGCAATAGTGAAGTGAAGGTCTTCAAGGTAGAAGGCGTCGTTCAGAACTGCAGCCATGCGGCGCCCGTCCTCGTTGGCTAAGCTGATGATGTCCGTGCTGATGCGACCATCTCGGATGGCAAATTTCACCCCCTTGCCGAAGATGGAGCCACCAGAGGCAAAGATCTTCTTGTCCTCTGTCTGAGGACATCCGGCACTTTTGGCTCTGTAGATCTGTCCAAAACGCTCCAGCCTCACAAAAGCCTTCAGCTGCCTCTGAACTTCACACTGAACGCCCAGCAAAGACTGCAAAACAAAGACAATACTGTTTAGTCACACAGCCCCCGCAGCATCTACACAGACAGTAACATTCTTATTGTTTGTTCTCTGAGAAAGAAATGAATTTACACAATGTCACTCAATCGCTTGTTTGAAGACTGTCTTCTTGATATTTACCAGTTTCTGATTGCCTCACACCTTGGCTTTACCCTTCTCTGTGTCGGAAATAAGCAACAGTGTCTGCTTTGTCCCATTTTCAAAGATTCATACTTCATTATTAACACTTCAAACACTTTGAATTCAATGCTGTGACTACAGAGTATAAACTATTCTTTTCTCCTGTAAACGTGTATGACTGAATGAGGATGATTTGACACCTTTTAGAACATATCCATGTATTAATTGATGGAAATCAAGACTTTAAACAAAAGAACTAAATAAAACATGATCTGAGTCTAACATGCTGTAAAAATAACAAACCGCAACATTTATGAGCATCCAAGCTGAACACATTTCCTTTAAGAAGTAGATGATCAAAGTTTTACTGAACATTATTTTCTGGGGGTCTGCTGTCGTGATCTGGAATAAGAACGCCAACGGTGTCGTCAAATTGATCAAATGAAAGGTCTAAAAATAAAATCTTACAGGTGCTCTAGAAAACACAGCATTGATCCAACGTTCCTATTTGATGAAACATCTTTATTAAATTAGCACTGTGTATAAATAATGATGTAATTGTTTAAAATCCATTATCAATGGCAAACAGCAAATCCGTGATTCTTTGAAGCTGTGGATGTATCGCACACAGTCAGGGAAGGGTAGAGGTGTTTGTCAGCAAATGCAAATCTCTCTGATCATTTGTGACAGGCATGATATTTTGAAAAAGGGTGAAATTACTGTCTTCTGACAGGCATGCTGTGCCAAATATGAAACAGGAATCAGTTGGTAACTAGTATATGTTATTCCTTAAGGGATCAAAGCTTTGTATAGATACCACATTCCCTTCAGCCAAAATTAATACTTTGTCCTAATACTACTTGACAAGAGATATTCCTCAGGAAGAAAGAAAGATGTTAAATTGTGGAGAGTGATATGAAATGGAAGCTGGCCAAGACACGGTTAGACGGTTGCCTGAATGCATCTGAGTAGCAACAAAAAGGCTCTCAAACACTGCGCCTTCTTGCCATCGCCCAAGATAAGAGGCTGTGAGCGTCCTTAGGAGTTTTTGTCAACCAGTTTCATCCAAAGTTCTTCTGACAGTTTCTAATTCTGTCTCCCTGCGCCTCCGTTAAAGGGTGGCTAGAGGCTGGAGGATTGGGTGGGGCTGACGAGTGTGGAGCATTCTGCAGTGACCAGCATATCTGCCTGCTCTCTGACGTGACACCGCATCAAATCCTCCAAGAGGGAGGGGGAGCTGGGCCTCACGGGAGAGATGGCCTGGGGGGACACTTCACACCATGCCACTCCATGTTTGTTTACCGTGCCAACAGTGTGACCCGGTCAGCTGTCCCAGGGGTGGAGGGGGGAAAAGGGGCAATGTCCTCCACTTCACTGAAACAGCCTCACGGGACTCTCCCAGAGAAGCATCATTCACATAGCATGGGGTGCAATCAGCCTCCAGCACAACCCAGAATGAGAGATCAAGCCTTGTGCAGCACAAACCTCATCTGTCTGGCCCCTCACGGCATTTTTCAATCTGTGTGTGGATTCAGCAGCATGGCGAAATAGGGGCTTAAATGAAAAGAGATAGAAAGGCAGGCATACTTTTCTCCTGTATGATATAAAATAAAATAAAATGCCAAGCACTCAGGACATACCACATGTAGTTTTAAAGCTATATTTATGCTTCAAAGAACCGCGCATTTAATTAGGCTGGTCTGGCCATCTGCAGTGAGGATCAACATGATATTTACCAGCTCAAAGAACCATTTTTGAAGCAGGAATAGATAAGAATATCACTGCCTCGTCTCATACACAGGACTAATTATCTCAATCTTTCTGTACATATCATTTACAGTACATACTCTGGAGGTGTGCTGAAGGAAGTGCTCCCTCACAAACACAAGGAAAACCTTCAAATCTAGACTAAGTATCTATTTAAAGCCTTCATTACGTGATTTCTACAGTGTATCATGGGTATTCTGGAATATCTACTTAAAAGGCTGGGTGTGTTGATGAAAAATTAGCTTTTAATAATATTATTAATTAGATGGATATGCTGCTATTTAATGCTTTTGAGTGAAACAAACAAACAAACAAACTGAAAATAGCATTGTGCGTAACTCATTTAATCTCAGCATAATTAAAGTCCTTCTATGAAGACTGGCCAATGCAACTTGACTTGGCTTGCTGTGGTGGAGTTACCTTCTCTAAAATGATGGTTAAGGACTTTAAAAACAGAATACTCTCTGAATAATAAAGAGAGCAATTAAATTTATTAAGGGTTATTAAAAAGGCTGAAATTGCCAGTTGATAAATGGTTTTCTGACATTTGAAAATATTGATAAAATTGTGAGGTCTGGAGTGACGACTGGTTTAGTCAGGGTTGCAACTGTGCCTGCTGATTTATTCTTTTTAATCTACGATGCTATTCCATCACATCTATCTCTCAGATATTTGAAATGGAAATAATTTTGGGATTCAATTAGATATTTCCTCTGTTGCAGCTCCTTTGTAGATTGGTACCTTGGGTGAGCTCAGAAATTCTCAGTGGAGTGCCAAGCAGCATGCAGTCAGTCAGAGTCAGTCCCAGGGGGCTTTGACAGTAACCCTCAAAAATCAGTCCATGCTACATGAGGACACAAATGGGATTCCTGCTATTATGCTATTACACTTTGTATATAACCTGTAAAATAACAGTGTGGATTCATGGCTGTTGCATATAATGTGTAATTGACCATGGTGTGCTGGAATGCCTCGAGTCAGACTGAAATTCCTTTCATGACTTCAAATGCATATAAACCGCCAGTGTAGGAATTTATTCACATGCTATTTTTAGTAACAGACAGTTGAATGGATACTAATAATGCAGGTTATACTGACAGTAAAATGCTGTATGCCTCTTTAATTTGTATTTGTATACATGCTTTAAAATCTTAAGTATATAAAATCCAGCAGTACATGGTATTACAGCATATTTTGACCATCACTGCTTTCTCTGTTCACTATGCCTGATTGGTTTGCCTGCATATTATAGTTGGTTGGGTAGATCAGAGGTCACAGAGTCAGATAGCCCTGTATTGTCTCATCTCAGTAGCTCTCAGGGTTACAGATTTTTTTAAGAACAGATACCCACTGTGTTAAGGTTGCAGCAAGAGTGTCACTCAACATGAATCCGGCCTCCTGATGGGTGGCATTCACTAGTCTAGCTGTAACCAAACCCAAGACAACAGTGGCCTCTTCAATAATTCAGTTGAGTTGGAGGCATCTTAAAAGGGCTGATAAACGCGGGAATCAGAGCATGTCTACTACTTCTCAGACCTTGGCTAACGGTGTAAGACTGAGATGAAATCAATGGCCAGTGGTGGAGGGAATGGAGAGTGAATTTCCCTAATGGCAGGACAATTACAAGAGCCGTTTAGCCTGACCCCATTCCCCAAGATGAGGACTAGGGGCAGGGACCTGGCTCACTGGGCTGTGTTTTGGCCTGATAGCTGGCAGCTCCTCTGGGAGTCTGGCTACACTGAGCATGTCTATTTGCTAATGATGTTGGAAAGGACGAGAGCAGAGGTTGCAGAAGGTGAGCTGTGGTGGGATAGGTGAGAGTGACTGGTTTACCTTGGTGCTGTCCCATTCCTGTGTCTTTATCTGCGTGCGGACCAACTCGTAGGACGGCTCCATGGATTCTGTGCTAGGTTTGCGATATCCAGGGATGACGTTGTACAACTGGAAGCCGAAGGTCACCAACCAACTGTTCACGTCTGCAGAAGAGGGAGGAAAACACTGAAACAGTGATTTACATGTCCTGCCATCTACAATAACTTGTGTCTCCAGAGAAACCATAAAAAACACTAAGAATTGATTTGTTCAATTTTAACAGTTGACATTCTGCGGTCAAGTGCCTGTCTCCTTGAAATACTCCTCACTCGGTCTGAGCACTTGATTTGTTTGTGAAAGTGGACAAGCTATAATAAACACTCGAGATGGTGGCAATGATTCATGTCCACTCCTGCAGGTGCCACACTAATGACACACAGCTGGGTCCCAGAAACGTCAAGCGACATCTGAGAGTGTCTGCTGTGCTGATAATTATATACTGTAATTTCATGTCATTTCAAAGCAGCCGAGACTTCAACACGAGATATTTTGAAGACTCAGCGGGTTCTTCGGTAATAATTTTTTTTTTCTAATGAGACACTGAAAAAGGGGAAAGTGACGTGTCTGGGATTTAAATCCATGCAATCATGATAATGTGGTTCTTCTAATAGCAGACACCAGAGCTGTGGTTATAGGTGCTGCTGCCATACCCTGTGATAAGTTGTCATTAATTCTGAATATCACAGAGAAGGCTCCAGACATGACCGAGAGCAAAGCCTGTTAAATCTGAGCCATTCGTTTCTTGCCCGATTCAATGTGTTTGTTATGGACAGCAGAATCATTGCTGTGACACTTGGGGGGGCAAGTTTGTCACAGATTGGCACTGCCACATTGTGGCACCTGACAAAGCTTTTTTAAATAAGAATTTGTTTGAGGACAATGAAAGGACCCTGATAATTTAGTGAAAGGAATGGAAATGTCAGCGCCATCAATCACAATTGAGGCAGCTCCACTACAGTATATCTAACAGTCTGCTTAGCATTCAAATGCCAGTCAGCCCCTAATGGTGGACTGTGAAGCTGAACGTCTTTCTGTTTGGCAGCTGGCTAAACGGCTTTGTTGAACAGAAAGAAACAGAAGCCTCGACTCTACCTGAACAAAAAGTGATGATTCAGTATTGTCTATAGGTAAATGAATGAAGGATAAAAAAATATTATTTCACAGCCAACATAAGCATTATGAAGTAAGTACATAGATAATTAAATCTCCTGTTTGTGAATGAGATCTGGCTGAAGCAGATTGGTTTAACCACAGAGCATTCACCGAGTATCCTTAACAGTGTTGTTTTCTTTCCAGCCAAAGAGGTTGATACAACTGGCCCTGGCTAAGGTTTCTATGGATCCATTGTGCTCTCCTTCTCCACTGGGGTGCTTTCACTGCCATTTACCTCCTCCCTACCACAAAGCAACACAAAACGATGTGATATTTCTGGGAAGGGACCTGAGTGTTCAACAACAGAGGGGGCTTTGCTGTACAGCACTGTTCCCTATGAGCACTTTCAAAACGATAGCCACTGGGCACACGCACAAGCATGCACATACGTATACATGCACACACACACGTGCACATAAACACACACGCAGGAGCTGAAAAACAACCTCAGTGTCCCGGTGAGGAAGCTCTTAAAAGCCTCTGTAGCACACTGCTTTTCAATTTAATTTTGGCAGGATCTGTTCTTCCATTTGTAGCTTGTTTAGAATAAAAAAGCACCAAATTTGACAGAGAAACCTGAAATGAGTATTTTTTTCTGAATGCAGGCAACAACAGTTTCACACAGGTGGGGTCTTATCATAAATTTATATTTATTTATTATTAATAAATATTATTTAATATTATTTAATAATATTATTTATTATTATATTTATATTATTATTTATTTAATTTAAAGTTATATACATCACTGATTACTCTAGTGGGACTCACTTTACATCTGCTAACTGCTATATAGAGTTACCTGTAAACAATTAAAATCATTTATTATGATTTAGAGATGCACAATATGGATTTTTTTTCAGCTGATATGATAATCGATAATTGTTGTCAGAGGAATACTTCACAGAAAATCTTTTTTGTATGAAGCACACTGCCTACAGACTTGAAATGCCAAATCTTGACAGGTTTGCAGCACCTTTGCAGTGGATGGCAGCTGAGGTTTCAAGTTTCTCTTGACTTTTTCATACTTTGCAATACAATATTTTTTTCCCCTTTTCCTCTATAAAGGAGGGATTTTCTTTCATCAGGTGCTCTCATCTCTGTAAAACACAGGTTTGTTAAGTAAACCTACCAGTCATGTAGCACTTTATCTCCTCATTGTTGCTGAGAGGATTGTTATTCTTGAACATGTACAAGTTGAACGGCACAATGTGGTTGCTGTTGAGGCGTTTCCAGATCTCATGGTCAGGTGTGGTCCAGCGTCCAGCAAGAACATCGTAGTCTCGTCTGCCCATGTGGACCAGTCTACTGAGAGGTTCATACAGGCCTCCCTGGTAGCCGATTATGAGCTGGAAGCTGGGGTTGGTGTCAAGGTAAACCTCTCCGAACGCTGTATGGAGGATCTGCTTGATCATGAGGCCTGAGCCGCTAAACACAGCCAGAGGCGTGCCTATGTTATCGCAGGCAACATAAAACTCATCCCCGCTACTTAGCTCCATGGCGAAAAGATGTCCCTGTAGGTCATAGTACAGTGAAGTAATCTCAGAGCTGGAGTGATTGTACATATGGGTGACTCGAGTGGGGCTGGATAAGTCGGCGTAGAAGAACTGCAGGTGGTGGCCCATGCTGCTTCTGCTGGACACCCTCCTGCCCAAGCCATCGTAACGGTATTTGATGCTCCAACCGCTCACTTTGTTGTACACCTTAACCAGCAGGCCCGCTGAGTTGTACTCAAAGTAATCATTCCCTCTCTGCTTGAGGAAACCGTCCTCATCCATCCTGTACTGAACATCTCCCAAGCGAGTGATGCGGTCTCTGATATCATAGCGTAATGGCGTGAGGCGCACACTGTTTCCAGGGCTGAGAAGGTGCAAGTTGCCGTTTAGGTCATAGCTGTACCTCCACAGAGGCTTGTCGTTAATGGAGACCACCTGAAGTTGACCATCGGCGTCATACTCGTATGTGTAGCGTGTGGTGTTGGCATAAGGCCCAACCTTTAGCTCCTTAGCCACCACTCGCCCCATGTTGTCATACTGCACCATCATCCAGTACATGAGTGAGCGAAAGATCTCATATTGGACCTCCTTCACCCGGCCATAAGCATCAAAGTGTTTGGTGTGGGTCATCACTGCTGTGGTGATAATTTGATTGATGTCATAATAGATTACTCCAAATTTGCCAAACTGCTCTGTCTTGCCAGACACGTCATCGTAGCGATACAAGTCAATCGGCAGCGGCGTTTCATTGATGACAGCCTGCATGCTAGTGACTCGGAAACTGTTGTCATAGACATAGTCAAATCTGGCATTGACCATGCCTTCTTCACTGAATCTGAAAATCTGTCTGTCTATCAGAGGGCCGATCTGACGATAGCGGATGGTGCAGGTAAAGCCCTCGCTCTGCAGGTTGACTGTCTTCAGCATGCCAGCCACTTCATCATAGGAGAAACCGATGCGTGTAGTATCATAGAGAATCTCCAGCAGTTTGGCAAGCTTGCCGTATTTGTAAATGACCCTGCGGCCTGTGCCCAGGTAGGTGGTCTGCAGCAACTGGCCATCCTCGCTGTAGTCCTGGAGCACTGAAGCGTTACCTTCAGGAGGCCGGTAGGTGTTTCTGTAGTAGCCAATGGAGCGAGAGGTCTCTAGGGTCTGCCGTCCCACGTTGGGCATAGTCACAGATGATAGTCGGTCATTTTTGTCAAATTCAAAGATATACTGCCTCTGGCTGTAGAGCAGCAGTACCATGGACTGTAAAGAGAATAGGAAACGGTCTCAGTATTCTTTGAGTTAGATTGCTTTTAGTCACAAATAAATTATATCTGATAATGATATCTGATCGTAAATACATTTGATATATTTGCTTTTTGCATAAACACATGGTAACATAAAATAAGATTTAAATTTGATATGATTCATAAAATAGCCGGTGCTTTATGAACAAAAAGTCAAAAGCAATAACGTATTATATATGCAAGTCTGATTCAGACCAAATCTAATTTCCAGCTTGAAAGCCGAGTTGTTGATATTCCTGTGACATTAAGATTTCTTTAAGATATGATTTCACAAACAGGCTGCTTCTTGTTTCTTATTTGTGGGGTCTTTTGATCCACACAGTTTGAGGGAAGCGAATTTTTCAAAACTCTGCAAATCAAAAATTTCCATTTGCACCCTTCTTGCACCATTAAATGATGTCTTTAAATCAGTTCTAATTAACAAGGTGACTGGCTGCCATTTTCATATTACATATCTAAGCTGGAGAATCACAGCTCTTTACTTTCTCCTCAACAAGCTTGCCTTCAATTAGAGAGTGAAAGTGACATTTCACTCTGTTCCTCTCATCAGAGCTATTTCAGGTTGAGCTTTGCTGTCAGACTTTGGTAACAGTATAATGTCTACGGTGCACCAGACAGGTTTTAATTACATTTCTGCTGATATCTGTGCTAAAGTCTGATAATGCAGCACAAACACTGCTGCAGTATTACAAGTTAACTTTTAACTTCAGTCTAAAATCTCCTGTTGACGTTCTGACAAAAACATACCTCCATAATTTCTCTGTACAACATGTCCCTGTCATTATTTTAATCTTTAAACCATTTAATAATCATTACAATGACAATCCGTACCTTCTCAAGGTAAGTGTAGGTCCACGATTTACCATCAGCGAATATCTGGGAGGTGATTCTGCCATTCTGGTCATACTCCATGCGTACAGACATGGTGCCTCTTTGGATACCTGCCACATGCCCTCCAGAGGAATAGGTGACATTGACTCCATTCAGACGACTGCTTGGTGCCCACAGAGTGGGCCGCCCAGCATGATCGTAGTGGATCCGTAATGTAAACTTTCTGTGATCATCGTAGACCTTTTCAGTCCTGGTGATTCGATCAAAATCCAGAGACAGCAAGTTCCTGTTATGAACCTATAGAAGGGGAAGCAGGGAGTTAGAGACATTTAATTTTACCACAGCAAATCCATTGAGAGGGAATAAACATGTTTGGAACTTTGAAATGATGCACCGTCTTCTGAGGTGGAACCTTATGAGCTTTAATCACAAAGTGATTATTTTATATTCTTCTTTTCACAGCTTTTAATTACAACAGAGAGGCTGTATCTCAGGGCTGCAGGAGCTATTGAAGTGATGAAATTATAAGAATTACCATATTTCTTTGTTTGTGTAAAAATTCAGCAGAGTCTTGGTGGGAGTATGCCTATTCATGCAAGAAACATTAGGGCCACATTGATCATTAAATTCATTTTCACTGCTTACTGAAAAGAATTACCAGACGAGGATGACTCTCATTTTATTTAGCCAATTCCGTAAATTGGAGAAGAGGAGAAAAAAATCAATTCTTGCCCAATTCTTCCAATGTGACATTGTTTAAATGACATTTTTTTTTGCCTCTTCTGAATGATGCACACAGTGACCCTTTGCTTCACTGTGATCAGAGCAGAAAGACATTGCTCTGAAGTGTGTAATCCTTAAGGCCGCGTTCAGGTCAGTAGAGTCAAACCCACTGCCAGGCTTGTTTAGGAGGCAGCACCAGTGCTGCATCCAAGAAGATCAACCTATAGCCCTAACATTATGTTTCTCAGTCAGCAGCCTTTGTAAGCAAAAGCTACAGAGAAAATCAAATCAAATCAAAGGGGAGAAAAGGGCCTTAAGTTGGAGGTCATAGCAAATCTCCACACAAGATCTTAGAAACTGTTGTCATGGAGATGGCATTAATTTAAACTACCTCCCTGATTCTGTAATATTTAACACTTTCTTTCATATTAATGTACACAGTTTATCTACAGATGTACTACCTTTTATCTTGCTACAACGCTTGGCAAGGCTTAAAAACATCTCAACTCAGAAAGCCACTTCTGGCTACTTTCCAGACACATGCCACAGAGCAGGTCGCAGGGGGCTTACTGAGAAGCCTCACTTTTTCAGTCTCACATTGAGAAAAGCATGCTTAGGTCTCTCATCTGTGAAGGGACAATTACACCAGAGGCAATTAATGTCACTGATACCTAATTGAGAGGATTACTTTACACTAAAAGCAACAGATTCCTGAGAAGCATGATTCCATGAAGGTGTAGAGCGGCACGAGCAATTTGAGCTCCAAGACTGATGAGAGGGGTCCTACAATAGATCTAGGGAATAAAAACAGGGGGTGGGTGGGCCCACATTAAACTGCACTGACAAAAGTGAAATTACTACAGCATTTAGACAGTGTTTGTTTGCATATCAAAGAGAGACCCCTCCTGCTCCGGCATTTCCACAGTGTTTCAGACTCTTTCATAGGCAGCAGAGGCCTGCTGTCTGATTGTACTGAGATTGCTTCCAACAAGAAATAAAGTATAAAAAAGAAAGTAAGTCCCTGATGCCAGGATCTGGTCCGCGAAGACTCAACAGGGTGGAAAAAACCTCTTACAGAAGAGATCCCAAGATCCCATGAGAATGGAAACCCACTCAAGAGGAATTATTTTAAATTGGACATTGCTTTGAAAAAGGAAATTCTCAAAGACCGTAGATGTGTAGAAACAGAAGAGAGGATATTATACAGTAGTACATTAGACCTACAATGTTACATTTTAAACTGCCCTCCACATCAAATATTACAGCAACATCTGATCTCTCAATCAATATCAACGACTTTTGTGTCAAATGACAATCTCAATCTGTTGTTTCACAAGTGAAAATGCCTTTCATCGGTTTTCATGATTAATTCAACCGTTACTTGTTTTCTTCAATAGCATCCGTCATGTTTATTCTCACATTGCAATCAAAGAAAACTAATTCAATTGTTTAATTTCTCTTTTGAACAAACAGCCCCAAATTATAAGACAGAATGATGATACTAAAATGCAAATACAGATAGTGTATACTGGCTTTTTAATTCCACACTGAAGTGGTTCAAGATTCTCACTATGACAGAGTGTCAGCCACAAGGGTTCTGTCATTAATGTACATTTACACACTACTCAATCTAAGAGGAGGCTTTTTGCGTCTGCAACATAAATCACGAACGCCGTGCATGGCTGGGAGGGGTAATCCCGGGTGGCACGTGTCACTGTGGATGGGATAAACCTGAGGACCATGAGTTTAACCTTAGGACATGAAAAGCACAATAGAACACACACACACACACACACACACACGTATTTGTCCACAGTGTAACACAAACAGTCAGAACAAAATGGAACACAGAGAGCAACAATTCAAACACACACTTTTATCATCTTTGTTGTCCTCACAAAAGAAAGACATGAAGACATGAAGCCATGCAGTTGCCTCTCTTGTTCTGTATGAAACCCCCCCGCCCCCCTCACTGCCACACACTCATTCAGCCACCCACGTAATATCACTTGACATGCCACTCAAGGTCGCTCAATGATTCCAGCTCTGTTCATGCCCTCTGTTCTTGCCATTAGGCTGCTCCCATTTCCTATCTCACCCCTGGGGCCATTGTCTATAACATACATTAGAAGCTTTCACTTCCAGAGGGACGACAGGGCCATTAAATGAACAGCCAATGACAGACAAAGTGGCACCTCCCCATTAGCTGTGTTGCCTCCCAGAGATTTTGGAAGACAACTTAACGAAAGTTGTTACTGCCTTACAAAGCCTTGGATAACAATACATGCCAATCAATGAGGATACATTTATTTTATAGGTGCTCCCTGTGTTAACAGTAATTTCCTGTGGGTCATTCTAGATACGTATGGTCAAACACTGGGTGTTTATCTCATTATGAGGGGGACCTGTTGATATTCTGTGTGTAACTATGTCTTCTTTCCAGAAGCCATTTATGCAGTCACCTGACTGGATAAGATGCAGCACAGGGCTGCAGGTTGGAACTGAACCTGCGCTGCTGTGGTAAGGATTCAGCCTTTAGTACATGGAGTGAACGCTCCACCAGGTGAGATACTGGGGCTCCTCTTTATAGACTTTTCTTACATCAGTATGAAAAATACTGTATAATAGATCATAATCAAGGTGCACAACAATTTATCTAGTTTACTCAGGTCACTTTCAGTCCAAAACTAACTTTCTTAGACGTGGTCTAGAAATTTGAAAAGGTGCATAAATCTGGGGATGAAAAGATCTCTGTAATATCTGACTTGATTGGACACCAAATCTGTATCGATCCAGCTGTTCTGTTACTTAATGATGACTCTAAATTAAACATGTTTGAAAAACAGAGGAAAATCTGGCTTGCTGGCCTAACCGCAATCAAGTAAATGATAGCCCAATGTACTGAGGAAGTATTAGTTTCGGCATTCCTCCTCACTCACTCACTCACTCACTCACTCTCTCAGCATCCATCAGTGGTTAGCCTATTTTTGTGATATTGTAATGCATGAACTGTGCACAGCAAGAATCAACAAAGCAAAGTCCTTAACCTGATGATGTAGCATCGCAGATTTCTAACCTAATGATCTCTGCGCCTCAGGAAGCAGAACTCCAGTTGTAAAATGTGAGGTGTGCCGTTTGAATAGAGACTGTGGGGGGCGGGTGGTACTCTGTGTGCTTGTGCATGTGGGAACATATGGGTGGAAGAGAGCTGGGTGGGGGAAAGACTGTTCACACCATTGGATGACTATTCTGTATCAATAATGTACCTATATTGAATGAATGCTGTCAAAACGTCACAAAAAAATGCAAAAGTTTTTGTATCAGTGTGGGCATGCTGCGAAAAGTGAGTGTGAGAAGACTGCATGTGATCCAGGAAGTTTCAGCATTACATCCATGTGTCTGAAGGCCTATCAAATCCAAAAATAGTGCATAGCGAGGCACGATTTCCCAATTGTCTCAATGATTGCAAGATAAACAATAGCACTGTGCTGTTCATGTTACAAAGTATTCTACAAGGAAGGAGTGCATGTGAGTGGCCTGTACAGCGTGTTGTCAGATGACGCTGTGCTGTATTTTGGCAAAAGTTGAGTGAAGTTACTTTTTTTTTGCTGCCTTTTGGAGCCTGCTGTGCCAATGAAGGGGTCCAGCCTCTGCTGTGTTTTTTGACACAGTGCTTATGTCGATCTGAATGTAGCTCTCACAGTCTTCTTGTGAACAAGGCTGCTGCAAGTCTGTTAGCCTGCACTTCAGACTCACACTGAGGTATGTCTGTCAGTCATAGATAAACTGCACAGTGAGATAGAAAGGAAGCAGTTCAAATTCAGTGAGAAGGATCCTTTTTCAAGTGTGCACTACATGAGCAGTGTGGCATGCTTACCCTTAATCTACGTCCATACACGGTGACCTGTCCACGAGCCTGCTCCTTCCTCTGTCTCCACTCCACCAGGTTAAGACCGTTGTCGATTGCCAGGGTTACATTCCTCTTGCTGACTGTGGGGATGACTGTGCCGGCCAGCAGGTGGGGCTCGGTGTGCAAAGACACCTCCATACCATTGGCCAACACCAGCCGCAGTGAGCCATCCAGACCAATGAAATAGCTGTTCCGAACTTGATCTGAAGATGTAGAGGGGGCATAGGAGAAAACGATTATGATTAAGATTAGAAGAAGAGAAACAATCAGAGCTTCTTGTAGCTGATGTAAGAGGACTAAATCTAATATTCATCTCAGTGAGACACAAACATAATGACCTAAAATGGCTGCTCAGCAAAAAGAAAGCCTTTAGCAGCAGTATTTAACTGAACCCCTGCGATAATGTTGGGTCTGTGACAACAAAGATCAATAGTGAGAGGTTTCACAGCGCCAGTAAAGTAAAGTTTTACAGCTGTTGCAGCAGCCTCGAGGATATGGGGGGAATGAAAACTATCAAAGCTGCTAGCTTGCCTGTGGCCACAGAGAAGGCAGGGTGAGCGCACACACACACACGCGTACACATACACACACACACGTTCACAAGGGGATAAATCTGAGCCTGTCTGTTACAGTCCCTAGGTGATGACAGCCTGTGTTCCAGCTCCAGACCAGTGACTAATGTTTCCACCGAGCATCTCATGTACATTCATCAGAGAATGCCTCCTTCTTGCCTCCTGTCAGTAGGCTGACAGGGACCAGGATGAATATTATTCTCATTAAGAGCAGTAGACAATTAATGGCTTGTCAAACATCACATTAATTAGTTGACTTCATTTAACAGGAAAAATCAAAACATACACCGTAGTTTTCTCATGTTAACGTGTGTTAAAGTGGCTGTGATGATTTCTTTATTTCGTACAGAGGACAACCCTAAAGATCCTTTTTAAAGACGTTCTTCATTTACACAGTGAGTGCCACAGGATGTGTTGTGCTGCTGAGGCAAGAGAAATGGACAGAGGAGGCAGGGCTGACCTTGCACTGGCCTTTACCTCTCTCCATCATACAGACACTTCAGGGGATGACCAAAGGCCTCAGGGGCAGAGCCTACCAAAAGGCCTCTGAGGCTAGATGAGGCTGGAAATATTGCTGAATTGGAAAGTTCATGCTAATACGTGCATACAGTTCAGCAGGGGAGGTATGCGCCTTGCACTGACGTTTTGAGACACTGTTATCTGATAACTGAAAATAATGGTGAGATGTACAGCTCCATTACTGCTTTTGTTTGAAGCAATTACAAATAGGCACGTTTTTGTTGACGTGTGTGTCTATGATACACGATATGTCCACATTATTTACATATGCATATCTGTTTTCATGACTTTATTTCAGTGTTTTTTATTTTTACTTTATTATCTGACTTGTGCATTTGGCACTTGATATTTGATATCTATTATTAACACAAACACAACAGATGACCACAGAGAAAGCTTGAAGGTGGTGCATTCATGTGTTATGTGATCACCCACTTGCAAGCTTACAAAGCTTACAAAGCAGACAATAGTGAATTAATTAACAGCAGAGTTCCTGGCGCCGCTCTTCTCACAAGCAGATGTCTAAGACAAGGTCACAATGTGGAGGTGACCAGTCCATTGAACAACAGCAAGAAACCAGAGATTATCATCTTCTGTTTCAGACACTGTTTTGTAGCGACTCAGTAAGGCCAGAGGGTGGAGGACACGCTCAGTTCTGGGGTGTGTCTGTGGATGTGCGAGGGGGGTTGGGGGGCAGTCTGAAAAATTGAAGTAGGTCCAGAAAGTTCAAAGCTATCAACGGGTAATCGATGAAGCAATTGGTCGGGTACCGAACAGGATATCAGAATTTTGGATGTGCAAGACAAATCAGGTGGACTAAGTCACAACATCAAGTCCGCCCTCTGCCTTTATCTCCTCACTAAATTTCCTAAACCTGGAGGATCTCATAGAGCCACCAGAATTGTGTTTTATAAATTATGTTTTCTGACAGAAAGTCAATAGATGCTTCTATTCTCCAAATCGGACGTGAACTACACATTTTATTAAAATAACAGAGGACCAACAAATAACACAGCGAGTAAGCTCTGCACTGCAAAAATGGCTTGGTTATTTAGGATAATCCACAGATGAACATTTCATCGGAACTACTTTCTGAGTAGTCATAGTTAAACTGTCAGTCAGCCCACATGGCGACAGCCCACATTAGTGCTTCAGGCTGAATCCAACCAGGCCTCGCCAAAAGTCTCTGAGTCACTTATCGTCTAATCCTTTTCCTGACGCTAGTTTGTCTTGTCATTCTACACGAATCTCTACAGCAGCTTACAGAACCAGAAGGACAGATAAACCTCTTTTCCAAGACAAGATGGGGATTCTGACATTTTCTGACATTCTTTATGATTTTCATAATTGTCACTGCTGCACAGGCGTCTCATGTGGCAACAGAGTTGTTCATGGATAGCAAAACAGTGAACTAAAGGCAATTCCTGAGACAAGGTCTTATCAAAGAGGTGTCTGTCATATGCGTCTAAGAGGCCATGGATATATTTGAGAATCTCTTCTACAAGTTACACATTATAACAAATAAAAATAAGAGTGGGCAACATGTAGTGCTGGAAGATCCTCTTCAAAATATTAACAGTAACTTTTACTTCAGGTTTTTGTTATTGAAGCGGTTAAGTTAAAGTTAAATCATTTCACACTTACATTGACACAAAATACCTTAAGTCGCATGCTCCACTTGTGAGCTATAGTAAAAGACACTCACCCTGCATGAGTGTGTAGAAGGTGCCAGAGGCTGACAGGTTGGTGGTGACGGTGATCTCCTCTTTGTTGGAGCCCTCTGTCTGGATGCGGACTGAGCTGTCGGCGTCTGTACGGTAGCTGCTCACTCGACCCGTGGGGTAAGTGACGTTAGTCAGACGCCCATAACTGTCATACCTACAAAGAAATACACTGATGTGAACCAAGGCAAAGAGGGGGATGTCACCTGAAACTGTGTAAAACAGTAACTACAGCAGAATCCTAAACAGTGCTGTGGCATGAAAATTTTAAAGAGCCTTGTTGAGATTTGTCAAATCATAAGGATGCAATCACAGTCATAAATGCAAGTCAGGTATGCATAAATGCATGTAGGTACATAAATGTGACTAATGAGTTGCACTGTCGTCTCAGATTCACTGTGATTATGAGTTCCTGTCTAGGATAAACTGTTCTAGTGGTAATTACGAGTAGGAATTGGGAGTTTTTTGTTGAGTCCGATATTTCCCTCTTGGTGTCACAAATTGTGCAAATGTGTCAACACAGGCAGTAAACACAGCGGCAAATCCATCGATGTTGGCAGCCTGGGGTAATAAAACTAAAAACTATCAGCTTTAATCACCGCACAAGCACAATCAAAACAACTTCTACAAAAAGTGCGATGTTGGCTGCAGTTCGCAATCCATGAAATGAAAGTGGGTGCACCAATGAGATAAACAAGTTTGGACTTTTCTAGCTCTTCCAATAGGATGTGAATGTGACATTAATATGGATATTTCTCTCTGTAAGAACACAATAGATAAAAAAACAAAAAAAAAATCACAGTGAACAACAATTGACAAGGAAAAACTGTCATGGCCGACAAAGACGACAAAGCTCACACCTTTTCACATTTGGAAAACTGCTTATTAGCTTAAAAGATTAGTGATATCACATAATCTCATTATACAGTCTGTGAAATAGGAGCACTGAGGTGCGACTCCTTGGAGAGATGCAGCATCTCCCTAGCCTACAAATCAGTCAGTTCATCACATAGAGGAACATGAGTGGCCAGATTGTTTCATTTCTTTCAGAGAGCACATCAGCATAGAACAATTTGAAATCTTTCAGATTGCCAGTGTTCCAGAATGGGAGTGAGTGAACGGTACATTACTTAGAATGAAGACTTTTATCTGCGCACTGAATACAGATTGGAAAGCCCTCTTCAATGTTGCTGCCTGCCATAATAAAGCCTCTAATAAATGAGATGGCGGGTGCTGGTTTACGGATATTTCCTCAGCGCTGCCATCTCAAATATCCAATATGGAAAGGAAGAGTGGGAGAGGAATCATCTCCCAGAGATAAATGTTATCTGATCTCAACTGTACTAGGGACTGGGATTCACAGATGCATTTCAACCCAAGTCTTTCACTTCAGGAAATACTAAGTAGCAGAGTAATTTATATCTAAAGCATTTGATTTCTTTTGATACTGCTCATATTCTATCAGCAAGATTCCCCTTGTGTTCATCATATAATCAAAGTTTCTGCAGTGAAAGCATAAGAAGTTACACGTTGTCTACGCTGTACCACTTTTAACCGTTCAATTCATTGAAGGAGTTGAATAGGCTGTTTGCCTTCACCTCTGTCCACAAGACTGAAATCTCATTCTGGAGTGACGCTGCATGCCCCAGCTTGATCACTGACCCAAACTCTCTCTGTCTCAATTAAAGCCTTGAGCTAGAGCCATGCCTCAGGCTTCACCGCTGAGCTCTAATGGCTCTTGCCTGCTTCAACTCAGCTGCCTATTAGCTTGCTTTCTCTGGACAAGAGGGGCATGCGGGGGCAGGGTGCTCAGCAGAAGGAGAGAACTGCTTTCCCCCTGAATGGCAAAAAGTCCATTCGGATCGCATCACCTCTGTGTCACATGCTAGCTCCATGACCTTTCACGCTGGGGTCCAACAATAGGCCGGACACATCGTATCAGCGTCCCCTCTAGCATACCTAACCTCAGTTTTATGAGTTATTCTCATATTTTCACTTGCTCTTGCTGCCTGAGAACTTGACTTGAATTCATGTGACTGTTGACTGGAGATATAAATGCAACAGCCATGCCACTGTTTCAGCTTCATTAACGGTTGTTTTACATGATTTAGTTGATGTATTAAATCAACCAAATAACATTTGCTTGCACCCTGTGGCTAAAATACATTTGTTACTAAATAGAATAAAATAATAAACAATACAATAAAGAATTACTTTGCAGTTAATTCGAGGATACGAGAACGATTAGACATCCTCCAGAATGCTACATGATTTAATAGATTTACAGTAACCCTTGAGCATAAGCACTTATCAGTACATTAAAAACATTAGAAGGAACAAAAACATCTGTGTATACACTAAATGTCAGAACAGATGAGGTTGCCAAGAGTCAAAAACAGAAGGACCATATAGCAAATGTCTTTTGCACTTAAATCAGTGATTTGTTTTCGTTTCTGCATCACCCAAATTGATTTTAATCCACAGGCTATAGGACGCATTGTGCATTAACTTAAGTATGCATTAATTAATATGGGTAAAATGTGCAGCAGCCACTTTGTTGAGCGGAGATAAAAGGAGGTTCCTTTTCAGTTCTGATGGCAGCAAATTATGTTTCTGACCCTCAGGTGCTGGAGTAACCTTCAACGCTCTTTATCGGGTTGGTAAATATGAAGTCACTGTTTGATTTGGAAAAGAAAAACAAAAAATAGAATAATTTATTTTGATCATTTTATCCTTCATATATGTGACCTGTATGTACTACAGGCTGAAATACTGGTTTCACACTTACACTGTTACTTACACAATTTAGCACAATCTTTCAGCAGTCAGAAGCTGTTGTTATTTCACTGACCGCTGCTGTGATGATACAATCATATTATTTTGTCCTTTTAAAATACTCTATTGTTTAATGAATGATTACGGCTATTTGTATTTGAAAGAAGAAAACGAGGTAATGATTTTTTTTGTGTAACAAGTGTAGTTAGTACACTTGTAATTGAAGTAATTGTAACAAGAAGTAATTGTCTTGTGATTGTTGTGTAACTGTTGAGCAGTTCATTGTTACATTGTTACTCAAGCTGATGATGAGTGAATGTACATCAACAATGATGAAATTTTATAGTATGTATACACGCCACAGTACCCTGTTTTCTTACATATGAATTCTGTGACATTATTTAATACTACATAATTCAAACATCCTGAAAATGCTGTACCATGTTCTGGATTTTCAGGTATAGGTGAAACGTGAACATCCATTGTTTGTATTTCTTCTGAAAAAAGCCCTTTGCCCGTGTCAGTGGTGCTTTACATAATAATAAGCGTATTGTTAATTCTGATGTTGCTGTAACAACAGCCATTTTACAGGAAGTCTAGGAGAAATAATTCAGAATTCCAACCACCCACTGGATTTGTTGAAGCCGTAGGCAATTCACGCTACCTTGAGAAATGCCTATGCAACCGTCTCAGATGACGACCAAATCAAACACAGGTGATAAATGTCCGCTCAGATTAAACAGAGCATCTGATTATGTGTCAGAGTGTTATATTCCTCCAGCGAGGTGTAACAGATGTCTGACCAGCCAATCTGCTTAATCACACTTTTTGGAATGACATCCAGTTAACACAGTATCCCTTGGTACACTATATTAACCCGAGGGACAGATTGCTCTGTAGAAGTTACAAGAACATGAAATCCTGCAGCATGTTGGAGTGTTTTCAATTGTTCCTCCACAATGTGTGGTTTGCCTCAATCAATTATTACCTCTGGCTATTCTATTATACTCATGTTGCCAGGCCTTGTCGCAGTCCGACAGGTAAAATGTGCTTGCCAGCAGATATATGTTGTCTAAACAAGAGATGGTCTACAGTCTGTAACTGCAAGCAAGGGCACAGATGAGTAACATATCATCTAGTAATCCTATTTGGTGTGATAACAGCAAATAGGATTATACCCATACTTCAACAGGTCTTGTATTCTGAGTGACATTGACATCAGGGCATAAGAAGGTAGTTTGTGTGCCAAAATACTAAACTCAGATGTCACAGATATCTTCAACTCTAAACATTCACTTACTAAAGCATCTTAAGATTTAGTGCTACCAGAAATACAGAGCTTCCATTTTGGATCTTCCAGAAATGACCTGAATATTGTATATTGGAGTTAAGAGATTTAAAATTTATTTAGTTGCTCTCAGGGGCAAAGCAGAAATAGACTCTAGGTGTAAAGAATGTATGTGTTTGGCAACTGTTTCTTAATATTACTTACTCAAAGAAGGTTGTCCATCCATTTTCATTCGTCTTCGTTGCTAGAAGTCCAGAGCTTCCGTGGTAGGTCATTACCGCTAGTTCTTGACCCTGGGCACCAACAGTTTTAAGGGCGTTGTTGGTGCCAATGGTGAACCAGAATGTCTGTCCATCTGGGACCATCAGCCACAGAGGCAATCCTGTCGTGTCTCGTCGGATGATCACTGTATTTTTGTTCTTATCAGTAATGGTGCTCAGATCTCCTGCTCCTGCGTAGGTCAGATTGTAGAGGTGGTCTCCTGTAGTCAGACTTTGTGTGAAAATGTGGCTGCCGTTAGAGTCAAACAGGTAGAGTTCATCATTAATGGGAGAGGACACCTCATACATGCTGAGGGGATTCAGATAGGGCTTGTTTTTGCGCACATAGCGGATACGAATGTTACCCAGATCTGCAATATAAAGCTCTCCATCTGGACACACTGCCAAAGAAGAGGGTGCATTGAGCTTAGCATCTTTGGCATAGCCTTCATCTCCAGAGTAACAATCACAGTTGGCATCATTCTTGCAGTCACAGCCACTTGGTGCCCCTGCAACCAGGGATATCTCTCCATTGGTGGACACCTGTCGTACTCTGTTTATTTTCTTTTCATCTGACTCAGCGATGTACAAAATGCCATTGTGGGACACAGCTAGGGCATTGGCGGACTCTAGTGTAGCATGGATGGCCACTTTGCTCATGAGGAAATGGTCAATCCCAGGCACTTGGCAGTGCATGGGCCGGCCGGCTACAATACGGACTTGATGGTTTTCTGAGATCTGGAGTACTACATTGTTGTCCAGGACGTACAGGGAGTTGTCCATGGGACTCACTGCCAGGTCTGTGGGCCACTCAAGCCGCACCTAAGAGAGGAAAAAACACACCAAGAATACAGCCTCAGGTCACAAAAAACAGACCACATTCTTATTGATCCACACATTTTTCACTTTATCAGAGGAAAACAGTCCCTCAAGGGAAGAATCATTGAAAACTGCTCACAAAAAAGATATGCTGCTGTGAAAAAGGTGGGCTATCTCATAGCCTACTCTGGAAGCAAAAGCATTTTTTGAACGATTTATTATCTGATAAGGAGGAAAATAGCAGCCGGCGTACTGTTAAAAGGGGAAACACAAAAAAACATGATTTTTTAAGATCAAAGATAAAAACAATAGTGGTGAGGAAGGGCAGAATGAGGAGAGATCATTCAAATGATCAGATTACCTGAAAAAAGCACAGCGCAATTGATCATGAGAAGTCTGGACACCTAAGGACTGAGCTTCTGCATGCTTCACCTCTACCGAGTCACTGTTTTTCCTTGCTTTGGGTTATTAATTTTATAATGACAAGAGATCGCATGAGTCCTTGAAAAGAAACTGGAGCACACTTACCGAATGAAAGCCTAGCCTGCCTCTGGCCTCCTAAATTATGACTTATTGTTCTGCTAACAATGTATCAGCCTTTTAACAAATTGGAATGATTGGATTCATCCAATTTACTGGTCTCCCTCTCACTTAGGATCCCAGGGGGATCTCTTAGGAACATAATATGAAGTGCCATATTTCAATAGAAGCCTTGGAGCACCAACAAAGGAGACTGATTAAAACCTGGACCAAAATACAAAGACAGGTTCAGGTTTTAGGCAACCTATTATATGAGAGCTGCCTTAGCATTGTTTTGGATACTTTGTCCTACAACTGGGGAAATGGGAAGGTGAATGAATCCATGTAGCTGTTACCATGGTTGACTAATTTGTCATAATGACCTGGAAATGAACATTACATAAACTTTTATCACTAGAACCGAGAACAAAAAAATCCCCCGAGCATCAGGTCGTGTATTTTAACATGACATAAATTACAGGGTTACCTTGACCACTATTTCATCCACTTGAATTATCTGTTTTGAAAAAGAAGCCATAAAATTGTATACTTTGGTGAGTCAAATGAGTAATAAGCTAAAAGAAACAGACTATGCTACATATTGTGTGTTATTTTCATCATTCAGTGGGCATCTGCCTACTGTCTGTGATTAAACAATAAATACACAATAAGACACTCAACAGGGCACAGAGCAGCAGGTTGCAGGTTACGGCCATATTATTTACCTGCTACCTGGTAATTAACTTTCTAATTTAAAGGGTAATGCTGACAGAATAGTGAATCTAAAACTGATAGGGGACTCTATGGAGATGATTACTTAGATGTTTTACACTCTTGGCATTGGTCATGTTCTTGAATCCCAGACACTTCACAAGCAGAGCACTTGTCCACCTTTGATTGAAAAAACAGATTTGTGCATGACACACAGCTCACATCAAATAAGCCTCTCAATGTCCCATCATCCCACACAAAACAGAAGAGGTTTATACTGTATAATAGGACATATCTTGTGCCACATACAACAAACAGGAGACTGGCAGTGGATACATGTCGTCTCTCAGTGAGCAGAAAATGCATTTACTTGGGAAATGAAGGGGAGACTTTCAATTTCTTAAAACCTATTTCTTGTCAACACTGGTGGTTAAATATTTCATGAGCCAGAGTGTGGAGTGGCTCGGGGGAGCTGCCTGTAAGGAGGTTTTCACGCCACTCTGACTGATGAGGGGATATTTCCCGAGCTGCTGTCCCATATGCTGTAACCCGATCATACCATCCCCTTTAGACAGCAGGGCAGCTGTCAGAAGGTGCCCGCCTGACGCAGCCCCCGCTAGCAAAGAGCCCAAAATGTGCTCATCAGCCAAGGAGGCGAGCCACAGCTTTTCATGAACCCAACATAGAAGTATTTTTAAATGTATTTGAACTTGTATAAGAACCATTATGTCATTTCCATTAGCAATCTCTTAACTCTTTGCTCGTACCAGCATGGTGCCTGGGAGTACTATGTCATTATTTGAAGCCCCTCTCAGATTTGAATTGAATGTCACAGTCAGAGCCTTGATAAAGACTTCTGAAGCTGCTAACTCCCTTGAAATATGTTCAAGTGATCTTGTTTTAATACGTGGTTTCCCTTTAAGTTTCTTTAAGTTTAGGTTTGAACTCGGCAGGGCTTCAGAGAAGATTTTCAGGACTTGGAAAAAGAAAAAGGAACAGACTTCTGAAACCGCAAGGACTTAAGGCCTTGGTATAAACAAATTAATACATTCTTGTATGAGGTCAAACTCCAGTCCTTTTGCAGGATAATAAAAAGTTATAAAAAAAAAAAGGAAAGGTTACAGCGCTGGAATTAAGAGTGAATTTTGCTGCAGTACACTCACTGCACAGATGGCATGGCAAGATAAGAGTGACCTCATCAGAGGAGAAAGAGAAATTTGACATTATTTTCTGCCTAGAACAGGTGAGGTACAGCAAAAGTAATGACAACTGTGATGAGCTTTCTCCAGAGAAACTCTGGTCTTAAGTGAGGGGTTGGGGAGTGTTTGAAGTAGGAAGCAATGTGCCCTGGATGAATTTTTAATGGATGCTTTTTACTGTCTGAGTGTCTCTGGTAGTGCTTGTGCGATTTGTCATCGTTGTAGAGCTGCAGTCAGTCTGCTTGTGTCCTCACTGCTGTGGATCTGGGATGGTGAGCATCTATAGGCGACTGTGTTTGTGTGTGTGCATGGGAGGGGGGTAAGGGAGCAGCAAACACGGGTCATGAGGGGGATGGAGTTCCCCCGGGGCTGGAAATGGGCAGCTGGAGGCTTTGCTTCCTCCACTGAATACATCATTTCAGCACACAAAAAGCTTCTCTCCACTGGCATCAGAGGCCCCCTCAGGACCTGTTTGCTAGTCGTACTTGATAACATACACGATGGGGTAAGTAACAAGCTAGTGCATGCACATGAAGCAGACATCAATCAAACTTTATCATTAAAGCTCAGGAATGCTCTTTTCATGGGAGTGAAACGAAAACAATTATAGATACTGCAGACAACACACACAACACAATAATTGCATTTTGGGATTATACATTATTAGGAGTCATGGGCTAAAAATCCTAATTTGTTGTCTAAATTTAATGTGTGCTCTTGAATTATTAATTTGTGTTTTTTATTTAATAATCATACATTTATTACTTATTTCGTGCTTCATGTTTTTTTAAGCTCTGTCTCTTTCTCTCTCACTGCCCAAACAAAGCCACGGTGCCGTTAACTAGGTTGCCTCCTCATGCAGGGCAATGTCAGGCTTTTTTGCCAAATTCCAGCTCCAAGACAAAAGACACATTTTGCCATACTTTCACTGGTGGAGGCGCGCACACACACAGAGCGCTCTCTAAAATTACAAAACACCTTCAGGTAGCATTTAAATAAACAGGTATTACAGCCAGTGAGTGAGCGAACCCGGCAGAAGCTCCAGCTCTTTAGCTGCTGAGGGGCGCCTCAATATTTTTCACTGCATCCCATTTTGAAATGCATTACAGCCTAAAAATGACAACATATTAAACCACATGATGTTTTAGCTTAAAACACATATCTGACTGTCAGTCATACATTAAAATCAATTACATAACGCTGAGTTGCATGTACAAACAGTTAAATATTAAAATGCATGTTAATACTGTTGGCTCAGGGCTTACTGAAGTAGAAAGTGGTGAGGTGTTTCCAGCATGCACTGTTAGGAAAAATAAACAGACAACCCACAAGTTTTGTTGCCTTATATGAATTAGCTCAGATGATATTATAACCTAATACAAAATGATATCAGATATTTTAATGTTAGCATCATTTAATAATCTTAACCAATCTAGAATTACACAGCCAGGCTTGTTGGATACTGAGAGTTAAGTAGGGTGCAGTGTATATTTAAGAGGTAATATTATTGTGTTTGTCATAACATAACGTGTCAGTGTGTCTTTGTCCAGTTGAGGGAGGCTGCTTGACTTGACTGCTGATCTATTGAGAGTTTACCATGAAAACGTTATCATAAATGAACGTTATTTGTCAGTGATGGTTTCAGCTCATTGTAGGCCTGTCTGCCAGAAGCAGATAAAGTCACTTTGATCTGAGGTGAAAAATAAAAACACAGTAATGATAAATTATTATATACATTAAATTATGAAAACAGCACAACAATTTAAGTTAAATTAATTTCTCCATTTGCATATGTATAACAGAAATTTAATTTTACTAGGAAGGCGCCAGGAGTTTTTGAGATAAATTAATCTCAAACTTTAAAATTAATCATCATATAAACTGATTATGCAGGCAGGTTAACCAGGTGTGTTTTGGAGCAGCAGCTGGAAGCTCAGAGGGAACTGTTTCCTCTGGATAGCTGTGCCAGAGAGTACTGGACAATATCAAAACACAAGTTAATCACTGTCAGTAAACAGTATAAGTCATTGCTCACTAGCGCACAGTGAGGCAGACAGCTGTAGGCTGTGTGGCACGTGCTCTCACGCTGTGCCACCTGTAAGCTCTGGTTTTATGCACAAGGTGACACATGTAAACGCAGCTCTCCGTTTGTGTTGGGATCAGCCCATGGACTGAAGAAAACATGCGTGCAGAGCTGATCATATTAATAATATTTCAGACCAGCCACAGTCAACATTTTTCATTTCACTGATCAGTGGAACATGTTGGGAATGTGTGATATGCAGAGTTTGGACTTTAACCAAATAAAGATTTGATGGAGCTCTGGGCTCATCCTGAAGATGGCTGCTTTATTGCATATAGTTATGATGAGATAATCTTAGAATCTCTGTGTGTACAACTCATCTGTCTGATGTGTGGAACAGTGTAAAATGTCATTTACCACAAGATCATAGCAGGTCCTGTCACCCTGACGGAATAATTAATAACTATAAATAATTAAAGAGGGTACACTGCTTTATCATTGTGCATAAAAATGTCCGTTCTTAATTTGGAGATGCTTGTATTGTTCCTGTTGCTGTGTAAAGGTTACAGGTATTTCATAATTAACATAAACACATGGATTATTCGGTGATATGATAGTAATGAGTAATGCATAACACACTCCGCAAAATATTTGAGCATACATGAAACATGTTTAGTAATTTAAAGAACTATTTGGGTTGAAAATTATAATAAAACAGGCATGCTGCTGGAGTATGCAAAAAGTCTAAAGGGTCATCATTGAGCCAGAGACTGATGTGACCTCAGTCCAGTGTCCTTGCCTGGGGGATGTGTTCTGTCTGGTGTAGTGGTCTGGTACATATGTGTGCATGTGTGTGTACATGTGTTTGCATGCATCAGTGAACATGTGTGCATGCATTGAGAGCCAGTGAGGTCATAGGCTATCCTCATCATACCCTTCAACTATAGGTCAAAGGCCCTTTGCACTTGGGGCTGTGTAGCCACTTGACACAGACATAAAAACTCCCTGGACAACAGTACAGGATTGCACTGGCTTCAGTGCTATGTTTATTCATATTCCTGCTAGATGTTCCCCCAGTCTAGACGCTTTAACTGCTCTGTTTTCATTATTTTTCTTTTTGTTGTTTATTTGCTTATTAACCATGAAATGATTTAAATTTTATAATTCACTTCAGCTGCGTTTAGGGCTGTTTTCCCAAATCCATAATCTTCTGGACCAATGAGATCCATCTCAGCAAATTCAGAACAGCCTTGCTTTGATGAATTTAACATCCTCCTCTCAGATCACAGAGATGGATTTCACAGAAATTAGGTGCAACACGTAGACAAAATGTAGATATCATTTATATCGATGTACAATAAACACATGTAACTCAAATACGTCAGCAACTGCCTCTAGGTTAATCACAATTTATCTGGTTTCTATTCTTATTTTTGTCTTTATTGTATTTTGTATTGTGTGCATAATATTTATTTATTTTTTTATTCATATTGTGTTATTCTGTTTTTTGCAGCATACCAAACTTCCTCGTTTTGAGTAATAATTTGATCTGACCTGAACTATTTCAGTCATCAGCCTCCACTCCAGACAAATAACAGGTTCTGAAACTTTACTGACATGGGCTTAAGTCAACACAGGAAAACAGGATTCTGTCTGAAAAGTGTAGAGTGTCTCAACAGAATACTAAATGCCTGTAGGCATATTGCCTTTCTCTACCTTAGTATCCGTTGCAAGTCCTGAGAATCTAAAAACTAGCATGATGCAGCCAGTAAACAAATGTGGATCAAAACTAGACCAAGGACCAGTAGATCCAGGCTAAGAGCTTCTAGCTACAGAAACAAAAGCTCACACGGGGATGACCAGGGTTACTCAAGGAGACTTGGGTATGTTGAGAGACAGGAAGACACATGCCGGCTGCCGAGGTCAGAGAGGTCATACCTGAGAGATGTCCATCACAGCATCACAGCTGAGAGGTCGGGCAGAGGTCAGGTCATTGAAGCCCAGAAGAGTAGAGATGATACCATTCTGATCAATCCTGCGAATCATGGTCCCATCCACAAAAAAGATTACGCCGTACTTATCCACCGTAATGCCTGCAGATAAAGTCACCCAATAGACAAAAGAGGGAAATAGCCATCAGTTATTTTCTTTATCTGTGACTTAATGTGAGGACAGAGCACCACTAAATGACAATTAAGCACTATTCACTGCGATAAAAATTAAAGACTAATCATGGCAATGAAAACTAATGTGAAGATTGATTTTTTAAATCAATAATGGAAAACAATAGAAACATCAAAATAGATGAAGAGCACTATATGTATTGATTAAATTACAACAGAAATCTCATCAATGCAGTCTCTTTCTCTAATGCTCTGAGCCTGAAACAAAAAGCAACTGAGAATACTAAGCTTAGCTTTGCAGATATCTGTATTTTTATATTACTTCAGGGTCTGTCAAACAATATTTAAGCAGTGATGAACACGTAGTGTGCGTACAGCAGTTACAGCAAAATGTTCTATTTTAAACATATTGGACTGCACAGTGCATGCTGCACATTTCAGAGCGTTATTTCAGCGAATGAGTCACAATGTCAACCCAATGGAGGACAAAAAGTAAGCATGTGATCAAATAACTAATGCACCATCCAAATATGGAAGCAACAAGAAAAATAAGACCACTGGAAAAATGGAGAGGCAGGATGTAAAAGAATAAACTTTAAGCTTTTAACTGAAGCTGATAAGCTACATGTATGTAGTTAGTGATGAAGGGAAGAGAAGGGAATTTAATGCATGACAACAAGAGAGTATTGATCTAGCTCTTGGACTTCTATCTTCAATTATCCAGCAATCTAATCTACTTGCAAAGAAAAGAGGAAGCAAGACCCTACACATTACATTGATTATAATAACATCCATACAGTACCTCTCGGGTTAGTGAGAGTGGCTTCAATGGCCTTTCCTCCATCCCCACATCGAGTGTCATCATATGGGAGACACTGGTCACCAGTGCCTGCCACCAGTTCCAGATTCTTGGCCACATCTTTCACAACGTTCAGCGACTTCACCTTGAACACCTTCCTGCTGCTGGTGTCCGAAAGGTACACGGCACCATTCACCGGACTGGTAGCCAGGTAGTACTTATGAGCGGGGCTGTTGCTGAGAGAAAGGAACAGAAAGGAAGAAGCCCAAGTCAATAAAGCTGGAAGGGCTACAGTGCTTTCAATAAGAAACATTGTGTAATACAATTAAAATGGATTCAAAAGCCATTTAGAGAGTCAATTGTGCACAATTACAGTTTAAACCAAGGACATGGAAAAAGAAAAATAGAATGAGATTAAACATGGCAAAATAGAATGAGATTAAACATGACATAATGGTGGAGCTTAGAACTGATCTACAACACAGTCGGCTTAGTTAGAAATCCCTGTCGTCAAAAGAGAGTGAAAACTCCACTTGTCTAATATATGTGTATAGAGTAGTAGACATATATGAAAAAAAAAAAGTACAGATACAGATACAGACGTATGGTTTCTTTCACTTAACTGAAATATTTGTAATGCTGGAGGGGATCCGCAGTTAGGAAGATAAATAGAAACCAGGGTCTAGTGGGACTCAGTCAGTGGGGTACATTGGATCCTTTGACAGAAATCCTAATTACTCCCTGACCCAAGAAATCTCTATAATATCATCTGAAAACAGCAATATAAAACCACAGTGTCTATAGAGTAGTAGCAGGCTGGTTAATGCTCGAAAAAGTACAAACAATATGTTTTCCGTTTCCCTTGGTAATCTTTTCACAGAAATACAAATGCATAGCTGAAGCAGCAATCTAAAGACACTCTGCATCCATCAACCAGAGACTCTCGCTCAGAAAAAATATATCCTATTAAACTTCCAACCAAGTCAACAAAGTAATCCTTCACATCCACAGGAGGTGCCCAACCTGACAGACAGACAATAGAATCAAATATAACCAATCCTGCTGTGGCGAGACGTGTGCAATCTTTTGGCATACTCAAGATAGAATAGGTGTCAGAAAACACCAGATGACTAGACAACTTCGTAGTAGTACAAATGAAGTGACGGAGTGGACTGTTCCCATTAAAAATCTGCTGCTGCTTATAATAAACACATGATCGTCTGCAGTAAAATCAAATGATGACAGATTGTAACTAACCAGACTGAAACCCAGTGGCACTATATACTACTAGATGGCAGACACTATAGGCAGGACTGATCTTGAGAAGTGGCAGATTTGACTGACAGATCTGACAGACTTGTCTGTGCTCCCATAAATACAGCACATGGCACAGATGGTACTTGAATAAGAAGCCCTTCCTCTACAGCCGACTGATCCCTTTCAATTAATTCTATTAGTTGATCGTAAGATAATTTATCAACAACAATTTGTCTCATCTGTTAACCCAATAAATTATTTAAACTTTTATTGAGCAAATGTGCAAAACGTTTATTGGTCTCAGCTTCACAAATGTGATAATTTGCTTTGTTTCCTGCTGAAAATAGAATCAAATTATTGAAAATGAAGCATGGTTGGTTTTTAGAATATTGGTCAGACAAAACAAGGAATTTGTAATGAGCCTAACAGTGTAGTGGTTAGCACCACCTTTAAGATGACCAGGGTTATCAGGGCAGGGTGCAGCACAATTCTGCCAGACCTGATAAGCATTATGGAGAAACCTGTCAGCAGGGCATCATTCAAAGTGGATTAAGACAGAATTTCAACTATAACCTTGAGGGCTCTTTTAGGGCTTATGGTCGGCTTGACAGCGCCAAAGCTTATATTTTTATAATACAACAAGAAGAAAGACCAGTGGGTCTGTGGAATTGTCAACCCCAGAACATAATTTTAAATGACAATTGACCTTCAATGAATCAGTGATGACAGGACACTGCAGCAAACCTCAGGCGCACATGTCACAGTCAGCCTACTGACCAAGTTGACTGATATTTTGATCTACACTATATTCCAGGTACAACCGGCTAGCTTAGATAAACAACTGCTGTCTCTGAGTAGGTCAGTAGCAAGCTTCAATAAGTGGATTTCACTTTGCATTCTATCTCCCATGTGCAATCAGCTGATACCTTATCAGCTCTCAGTTGCATGTAGAACAGTGTTGGTCCCCCACTGTGTTCGAAACTATGAGGCGTTGTTCCCTGACCTTGAGCTATGGCCACATACTCCATCTATATTCACTGACAACATCTAGTTTGTAGAAGATAATTGGATTTTGCTGCATGCTGGCACGGCAATGGAACGAGCGTGGTTGGAGTGGATGGGGACATCCTTAGTAGGGGGTCAATGAACACTATAGTGAGATCACCCACCTCCCAATCCTGACGCTAGCTCACACATGAACAGGAGGCAGCCACCCATTTTATACAGACACATGCTGTGTTTTGATGGAGAAAGCACCTCTTAATATGCAAATGCATTTGGAGAATTGAGCCCAGAAGGACAGAGCTTTGACATTTATTTAGTTTTTTGAAGTTAGTGTGTGTACGCATGTTAACATTTTTGTTCCACACAAAGACATTTGAGATATTAGGACTGAGAAAAGACAGAGGCAGAGAGACAGAAAAAGCAATAGAGAGCTTTTGTGTGTTTTAGTAATGTGGTCATTCTGGAAAATAGAGGCCAGAGAGCAGCCATCATTTGGCTTTTCATCCTCAGTTTGACTACATATTCCCAGCTGAAGTCATGACCCTCTGATAGAAAATCGATCAATAGCCCTTTGCCTGAGACATGCTATCTAAAGACAGTACACAGATTTCCCTCACCGACACCTGCCAAGGAAAATTTCTGTATCTTTTATATATATATATTTGGATATTAAGCCACTGAACTATCTTCTGAAATATTGTTTTATTAGGCTACATAAATGAAACATTTATTAAACATCATCTAAGGCTGTTGACACCGTCAGAAAGGTGTTTATTTGATTACGTGACAATTTTTGAACCTGCAGAGCATATATGTTATAATGTTGATATAATAATTACATCACATTTACTTTCAATTCAATTCAAAAGCATCATGAATACAGTCGCCTAATGACTATAGAACTGCTTAACACCTCTCTGACACTGTCAAGAAAACTGAAAATAATGTGTTTCATAACGGTTGGATTTCTTACAATATGGTTATGTAAAATTGCAATGGATGTAACAAGGTGTACCTAATACAACTGGTTCGATATTTCACTCTGAAATATTGAGATTCTTTGACAGATATCAAGCTACAACCATTCTAATTAAAGAAATCTATTAAAAAAGCATTAAACTAGATCACTCAATACTTCAAAGATGTTTTGGGGAAACAATATCAATTGTCGTATATTGGACAATGTAATTTGAGCTCCGTTGTCAATCCGCATATAGATGCAAGCATGTTGTATTGAACAAAGCAATGAATCCAGAGATAGAAGGAAGCTCAGGAGACATAGTTAAACCAGTAAATCCACAGCTTAATGAAGATGAAAATTATGCTGGCAGTCAGTCTTAAGATATGATCTTCTAGCTGCTCACAAGTGCATGTCTGAAATGGGCTCAAAAGGTCACTTCAACATCAAGTACTTGGACTGTACCCCTTTCTTTATTAATTTAAGCAAATACTGTATTTCTTACCTATGCCTGAAGTCTTTATTTCTGTTTGCCAAAAGCAGCAGGAAATGAAAGAGGAAGAGAAGGGAGGAAATGTTAGTTGTTAGTGGATAGAATAAAAAAAAAACAGTTGTTAGTGGACAGAAATAATTAAAAGAGAGTCATGACAAAACATTATTTGTCTTATCTACTCCAACCTGTCTTTGCTGACATTAACAAAGAAATTAATCTTGTCCTATAACTTCTGTTAAGACCTCATTACATCCTCTTCAGCCCATATCAGGGCCAAACACCAGCTGATACAGGTGGATGAGAGAGGCAGGACCATCAATCCTCGGCCTTTAGGGCATTTTTGTCTATCTCAATCGACCTCAGTGGTTTATGACCTGTGCGCAAGCTCATCTGAGCTCATGGTCCTGAGTGAATGTTAGTAGGCTACTCCTCCGTTACCTGAGCTCCAGGACGCTGGTGACATTCCCTGTGGTGAAAATCCTCCTCACATAGTTGAAGTCGCCCACGTACAGACTTCCATCTGAGCCACAGGCTAGAGCCACAGGGGCCAGCAGCTTATTTCCGTCAGCCAGGCCGTTACAGCTGGGGCAGGAGATGCTGCGCCTGCGCCCGTTCCCCATCACGCTGCCGATTACAGGAGGCTGCTGGGAGATGAAGACGTTCTCCCCATTGCCCATATGAAGAATACCTGATGAGGTCACAGGAAATAAACAAGTAACACCTGCAACCTGTTTAGGATGAGCAGAGTTTGAAGACTGGCTCTAATTTCCTGAAATTTGATGTGAACAAAAATGGAACTGAAAATAGGTGTGGTCAACTGTGGTTAGGGCTAATATTAGCAATTTTGGTAACCAGAAGTTTGGGCTTAAACAACAGGCAGGTAAAACAACTTCTCTAATCTTCATTGTCTTCATTGTTGACTGTTTTCTAGCAGGCAAAGAAGTGAATATATAACACCTAAAATACTGTACTCTCTGATACCAATGGTAGTTAATGGCACTTAAAATTGCAAAAAACGTATCACACACCACGCCTCCAAAATCATTGGTCTCCCCACCCCCAATCTTTCCACTGCACACAGAGCTCTCAGTACAGCACACAACCCCGGACACCCCCTCAACTCATCATTCATACTGCTACCATCGCGACGCAGATACAGGACCCTGACCTGCAAACATGCTCGCTATGACAGGAGCTTTGTACCCTCTGCTATAACAGCCCTAAACAAAGCACCCCAGTAACCACCGTAGGGGGTGCTGCACACAGGACAGGGAGGGTTATATGTGTTTAATGTGATAAATGTGTATATATTCTTGTTTCTATGTTGTGGTGTCTCAACATATCTTGTATTTATGTATGTATATATGTATGAAGGGCACGTACAGGCTGCGGAAACAAATTTCCTGTAAAGGACAATAAAGTATCTATCAATCTATCTATCTAAAATCCCGCCAAGTATAATAATGTACACAATCTATTTTACAGGAAATCTTATTTATGCAGTTAGTATACAACTGCATAAATCTGAAATGTGTTTTTATTATAAGTTACTGTTGACTCTACTTTTTACCACAGTGATTGATTACAAAATTTACACCCAGTTAGTCATATTAAGGTATGTTTACAGGCATATATTAATCCCACTTCTTCAAACTATTCATCCAATTCACATCATTGCATTTGCTTACAGCTAATCCCGTTGGCGCAACATAAATTCTTATTAGATTATACAGATGAAATACAGTTTGCAGCTTTGCTGAAATAAAACTGTTGCTATACTTTTGAAGGAACTTAAGACATCCTGATCTACACTTACAGTAATTTGCATATAAACTTGGAATTTGTACCAAATAACATTCCAGTCTGGTGAGTAGTGTGCATGCAGGGCTGTATAAATTTGTTTGCAAATTCCATGTCAGAAGATTTAATCAATTAATTAAGATGCCCATGCTGCTTGATGTGTGTGTAATAATGTGAAGTGCAGTTAAGTGGTGAGCAAAAGGATTAAAATGGGAACTAGTGGTTCCAGGTTCGCTGAATGCAATATCAAATTATTAGATGACAATTTTAAAAGAGAGTGAAAGTCAACACAGATATGAATTTGATGTGGGTTTGGCACCCCTGCCAACTGAAGCCCTGAAAATGGCTCTGTGTGCCTGTGTTTGCAGTAAGAGGGGGTCTTAGCGGATGGAAACACAGGCACAATTTCATGCCAAAATGTGGACCAAAAAGCCCTTGGCACAAGTCGAATCTCTTGGAGATAGAAAATTACCACACAGGCGCAGCCACAAAAAAATTGACTTGCCCTGATTAAAGATGGTATTGTGCTTGCCTTTCTACCTCCACCGGCTCTGTGCATGAACAAAAATAGAGCTGTACACTTTATATGCAGGCATTCAGGCATGCGTCCACACACACATGCACAGCATGTTTCTATTAGCCTGCTTATATATTCTTGGAAAATGTTCAAATATGTTAATGTAAAGATGTTTCTCCTGCCAAATCAATGTAATCATATTTGAAGTTCAGCATCTGCATGTCTGTGGTAGTTTTTCTGCATCTGATGGTGCTTGGTGACCTGAGTTCTTTGAGCAGCACAACATTTGGTCTATCAGAAAAGATCAGCCAAGCATCCCCTTCCTGGGACGTGATTTAATCTTAAGGGCTGCTGCTGCTGGGAGTAGCAGACTGACAGCAATTAAATTAGGGATGATTCTAAAAATGCTGGGCATGAACAAGACATGGAGGTGCCAAAGGGGAGGATTGGGTAGAAGAACTGGCAGTGGTGGTAGTGAGGGGACAAGGTGCAGCTCTCTCTCTCCTCCAGACTGCACACTCAGACTCAGCAAGTCTCAGCAGGTTCAGTGTGACAGATCAAAGTGACACCTTCCTGAGCATTTTTCATATAAGTATGCCCCATCTCCTCTGATGAGCCCTTTCAGCCACAAACAGACTGTGAAGCCTAGCTAGTGACAGGCGCTGCCCAAAGTTTTCCCTCTTCATTCCTTCTCCTGCCTTTCAGGAGTAATTTGCTGGCAATAAGAAAATTGACCCCCCTCACCTAGAAATGGACAGCGGTAATAAAAAAGTCAGATCTATCTGAAGCTACGTGACACTGCTGAATTGAAAAAGCTTCAAAATGTTACAGGCAGGGAAGACAATTCAGTGTTGCACTAAAAGCATCATCTAAAGCACTGGTTGGACATGGTGGTACTTATCTGCGCTCTTGGGCACATTCAGAATGATATGTATAATATGTGATGAGGAGCAGCTAACTAAAGATTTACAACACAACCACGTTTCTATCTTAAAAAACAATTTTTATTACTGAGTTTAATAAGATTTAATTTAATAAGTTTAAAAAAATACTTTGGTAGAGATGCTTGTAGATTAAATTAAAAAGTTGTTTTGATATTTGTGATCTGCATTCTGTTCTCTTCTTTTTCATCACTGACAGAAATCTTAAAACAACTACAGTGGCACACAGGTCTTTTTTATCTCACTATGATAATAAAAAAAAAAATAACAATGGAATAAAAAATGTGTTAAAATTAAGATCTCTTGTGATAAAAAAATCTATCTTTATCTTTTGAGTAGGCGTTTCAATGAATGAAGGGCTGAAAAACAGGACTTTAAAAGGGTTTAAGAGCTGACTCACCGCTCTGGATATTCAAAGCATGGTGCTTATCTATAGTCCATCCTCCCAGTTTGGAGGCAGTGGTTTCATATCCCTGTAGAACAGCAGTCCTCTTCTCCCACAGAATAAGGTCTGGACATGATTCATACTCAAAACCAACAGATACTAAAGAAAGATGCAAAGATAAAACTAGAATTAGTGAACCACAAACACAGTATGCATTATTTGCAATATATATACCTGATCACTTACCAAAAGCTTCAGACAAGCCATAGACCTTCTGGCTGTAGACATCAGCCTTGTCCCACACAAAGTCATATGAGAGGTTTGGGGATGCTGGAAACCACTTCCTGAACAGTCTGCCCTCCACAGCCACCATGAGGTGAACCTTCATTAAGTTGAAAGGGATTGTGGAATGGGTGAGGGTCACCCTCAATATTGACTTGTAACCTGGGGTCCTGCTGCTTAAATAGCCGAGTTTCATATCTGTCCCTGGTATAGGCACTTCCTCCTGCAGAGACTGTGGACAACAAATAAAGCTTATTAATGACAGAAAGCACACATAAATCCTTAAACTAGCTGACAGGAACTGTAAATACTAAAAAGATTAGAATTCTTTTTTCTTCAGTGTTTATGGGAGGATCAATAACATGCCTCTGCATGTCCTTTAATTCACGCCGATTATCAATTTGTCATTCCTTTGGTCAGTGGCCACAATAAATTCTGTCACATATTTTTCATAGCCTTGCCTCTAACCATATATGGACCCCTGGGAAGATTGGAAACATCAATTAAAGGCCAATTGTATTCATGTGTTACGGGGAATTCAATGAAGGATTTCTTCATTATGTAATCCAGTGAGTATATTTCATAATTGATTTAATAATAGCAAGTCCTTCATTAGGACAGTAGTCTTTCCTGCAATCCATATGACAGTGCCATCAAAGGAGTGCCCTTGGGCTCTGTGCTTGCACAGTCTGATAATACATGGAGTAATAAAAGTTAGTTTAGCTAGAGACAACACGGCAGCCTTAGGAAATTTCCACTGTGCTCAGACCTGTAACCTCTTGACGATACAACAGTAGGTCAGCACTCAGACATTGTACGGTGTTCACATTTAGGATCAAGGGTCGACACCACTGGTCTGGTTGACCAACTCCTCTGTGCTCTAATTGAGTCACCTCTTGTCGCCTGTCTTCACAGAGGAACAAGATGTAAAGTAACAATTAAAACAGCTACTCAAAGTGACATTGGTCAGAGGACGCGTCACTTACAGCATGATGTGTCTCTTTTTTTAATGTTCACAGAGTGTAGCTATGCTTGGCTAATTGATCAGAATTCTGTTTTATAAGGACAAGTGTAAAGTAGACGATGTCCCTGTATAGTGCTCTTACAGCTCAAGGAACAGCAAAGACAAGGCTACTATAAATAGACGGGACTGCATACTAATTTCACTGATATGCCATAAATCTTATGAAGCAAAGTGGGAGACACAGTAATTAGAGAAGGGCACAGAGATGCCTGCTAGACATACACACATTCACCTGCACACACAAGCCCATATAAGTGTGTGCTTGCACCAACATGACACATATATGTGCAGACACACATCAAAATACTGTGTATACAGTCATGAAATATGAAAGCGAGTGGTTCTTTCAGTGGTACTTGTATGTTTAACCTGGGAGACTACAACCCAGGAGAAATTAAAAATGCCCAGGCTGTTTTCTGTGTGCGAGGTAATCATCATCACTCTGCAGCGAGACAATACAATGCACATTGTAAATCGCCCAAGTTCCGCAGACCAATTACACCAGAGAGATAAAATCACAGCACTGCCACGAGCCAGAGTTACTATTACACTTGTACTTGATGAATAGTCTTCAGAGTCTCTCCCAGATGTGTGGCATGAATTATTTCGCCCATGTAGTTCACAAACTTCAGGGCAGTGAGGAGGTTCCAAGGAGTCACCTGGATTTCAGGTACCACGGTCCGCCTCTCGGAGCAGGAGCCAGCAAATGCAGTGAGCGGTGCTGGGGACACCACTGGGCTGGGCCTGGTAAAGCTGCTGAGGTCACAGCTAGGGATGTCATTCTCCTCGTGCCGCATGACGATGGTATCCATGACAAAGAAGCGTCCCCATGGCAACCACAGAGTGTGCTCCTGGGTGATGAATGGAGCGCGCTCAAAGTGCAAGGCTATGGCTATGCCCCCGTTGGTCACCAAGTCAAAACTGGAACACAGACGTGCACAATGTCAGTGAGGATGAATGTTGACACACATACAGTGAAGACAAATGACATATTTTAAATAAATACTGTGAAAATCCCTATTAGCAAAGCATGTAATCTGTTGTGTGTTGGGGATTAAACCATGCCACAATTTACTGTGAATATAATGAGCATTTTCTAATTAAGTGTTGTTATAACAGATCAAACAGTAATAAATTCATGTTTTAATAAATGCAGGCTGTTTTACTGTTTAGCATTATCTTTCAGGCACACACAGGCTGTAAATACAATAGGATGACTGATCACAATGTTAAAAGCACATCTCTTAATTAACGTTACAATCTGTAGATTTTATTTGAAGAATGTAAAATGGTAAGTTCTGGGATGACTGTTTCACCCGCATGCATAATGCGCTGCTCCTGTGCTCACATTTATATGTGAGAGAGAGGGATTTGTGCTGCAGGATGGAGGCAGCCGCCGCTTCTCTATCGATCCCTGAGATGAAGGCTGTCCACTCTAACATCAGTCTAAAAGCCCCACAATGCAATCCCATCCACTGTTGCATTTAAGGGCCTCTGCCTCTAGTCTGACCTGAGTGGGTCTTAGTAAACAGGCTGCACTCTGGTGATTTCATCAACTCTGACTGCTGCATGGTGACAACAGCACGCCTGCACCTGCACTGCAGCTCTTGTCATTTCTCTCCTAGAGCCAATTAGCACCTGGTCACCTACGGGCCCTTGGGAAAGGGCCTCATCCTCACATGGGAAGCATCTTTTTCAAATTACAGGTAAAAAAGTAGGTCCAAATAGTGGCCTCTAAACCAGGTAACCTCCCCCTTGGGTTAAACTACTATATAAAGAATCTGCTCATTCTAGCTTCCCTTGAGGGTAAACATCTGATTGGCTGTGGCGATAAACAAAGGTCTGTTCCACCCTTGGTGTTTTGCCCTTGGCTGGATGTGAGTAGAGTGAGTTTGTCCAGGAGTATGGAGGCTGCAGAGCAGATGGGGGGCTGTGATAGTGGTACCCTTGTGCTGCTGTGATCCATCAGTAGCCATACAGCTGCAGCTGGTCAGTCTTCATGACACCTGGCAGGCTCAGGCTACGCACGCCCAAAACACTTCTGGACAGATACTCATGGGCGGCATGGCAAATCGATGAAGGGATTCACTGGCTGTTATCAATCATGACAACAGCCTTAAGCCATGTGACAAAACTTATTAAGCTACCTACTACAGCCCTGCTTGCTTATGCCCTCAGGAAATGCATCAAGCTCAAAGAGTTAACCCTGCCAATGAACTTGGCGTGTCACAAATTATATGCCATCACCTACTTGATGTTAAAATGAATCAAGGAAACAGCAAAAACTACTGTACATGCTCAGGTAATAGGTGTGGTGGGCACTTTGTGTATGTTCCTCACTAATTACCGATTACCTCTGTTCGATCCTCAATCATTAGTTTGGCGTCAGCTACAGTTTGTTATTCTTTTGTACGTTTTATTTAGTAAAACAATAGTGTCCTCTTTCAGTGACCAAAAATATTAATAATGTAGCCTTTATACAGTCTCACTGTGGGACAGGAAGAGGAATAGCTCCTGTAGTGACCCTCACTAGCACCTAATAATGCAAAAAGGTAGAATTCATGTCAGCAGTTTACTCATTATCGGAGAAAAGCATGAAAGGGAACAGGTGTGTCTCAATGCTCAGCCAGTCAGAAAATGGCTACACAGCTGTAAAGAAACTAAACTAACCTCTTTTGTTTAGGCCAGAAAACTTTTCAAGATAGTGGAAAAGGTAATTTAAAAAACTAAGCCCCTGGACAATAAAGAACATATCATAAAAATGAGTTGAGACAGCTTTCCCATTTCTAAGTGGCTGAACAGGTGCATTTCTGATTTCACGCTGCACTGAGCCAGTTTACAGTGATTGCAGGGGAGTTGCAGGAGACTGGGCATGTTTACAGGGGAACCTGGGAGATGGAGTAGTATTTACACATATGCTGGAAGGGAGAAAAAGAGTATAGACCCTTGCGAAGAAAAAAAACGGAGTGATGCATAAGAAAAATGGGACACGCATAAATGGGAAAAGGATAGAGATGAGGGAAGCCAGTGCAGTGGAAAGGACATGAGACCTGGGCTCAAGGAAAATGCAGGAAATAAGCGAAAGAGCAGTGCCCAGAAAGGAAAGGCTTAAGGGTAGTGAGAGATTGGAAGAGGAAGAGCGTGAAGGGATGGAGAGTAGATGAAATAAGTCAGGATGGTGAAGATGATGAGGTGGAGATGAGAGATTTTTGTAAAACTAGGAAGAAGTGGAGACTGACAAGAAGATGGAAGGAAGGAGGAGGAGCAAGAATGATCAAGATCAAGCTGGTGGCTAAGATGTGGGCCTTTAGAGTGTCAGTGACTGATAAAAGCATTGGGAGGAAGTGGGGCTTGGAGAGCAAACACCAATTGCCGCTGTGCTGTGATAGAGGGCCCTACTTTGCCCCAAGGTCTTACTAACTGACTACTATGAAAGTTACAGGGGAATTGTATGTTTTGAGCGTGTGCTGCATGTGTTTGCAATCTGATCCAAAAACCATATTTAGAAAAGAACCAAAATTATAGACACAGTATTAGCCAAAGTTCTTCTCTCAGGGCTTTCCTTTTCTCTCCAAAAACCCACACTGAAAACAGTCAGAGGTTTTTGTCTGGATTTCTCTGAGAAACTCTCCTGGTGGCAAAGCAGCTGGCACAAAGTTGCTCAAAGAAAGCCAAACAGAAAACTCAGACTTTTTTCCACTTGTTTTAGTCGAACACTTCAATGGTTAATCTTTCTCCAAAGGGGTTCTCCTTGTAGTCCGATGCAACAACAACAAGCTACACGATGCATTTATTGACAAGCTTTCATGTTTCTTAGAAGGGCAGAGTATATGTGGAATTGTCTGAGGAAGATACTGGTAATTATTTCATGGACATAGATTTAAAACATCCAATTAAGGTTAGGATAATATTTTCCACCCATGATATAGATGGCAAAAGAATTATTATTCAGCTAAAACCAGAGAGGAGACAAATGCGAAGCAAATTAATTGCAGGTCTGTGGCCTAAACTTAAATGCCTCACTTAATTCTTTAAATCTTCCATTGTCAAATAAATAATGTCCATCTGCACCATGTTTCATAGCCCCAGTGTGCTGCTTTGAATTGGCATATTTTATTCTTTCCCCTCCCTGCTGCTACTGAAGCATAACTTATGAGTGTACCAGAAGGGCTTTGTTTGATTTCTCTGGGAATTGAGCCGAGAACTCCAAAATTGGACCAAATGAAAGCACGAAGCAGATCAATGGCGGCACAGTTTGCAGTGGCAACTGTGTTTTTTCCTTCCATCATTAGAATTCAACACAGCTAAACAACACTATCTGACAATAAATAAACAATAATATAAATATCATTGTCACATCTCTGTACAGAATATTCAGGTAGTGGTTAGTGGCATTTGCATTGCATCGCTTGTTACTGTGAGTGTGTGTCAATATATGGAGAGGACTCTTACCTTCCATCCTGCCGAGTGATTGTATAGCCAAAGGACGGGTTGTTGATGAAACTGATGTTGACTCCAACCAGCGGTGTACCGTCTGAGGTCACTACTTGTCCACGAATGACACAAGCATGGCTGCATGGGAGTGAGAAAGACCAGCAGTTATGTACGTTGGCCTACATCCAGGCACACCGGTGCAAACAAATGCAGTACAATCCAAAAATAATAATCAATCTGGTAAATTAGTGATTGTATTGGACTATATAATATTGTTATTTTCCTAATGTAATCTGTTTACCTCATGTATGCAAAGAGGGATGGCTGAAAAAATATACAGTAGGTATAGATGAATGAAATACTGTACACAAAAAAAGCAAACAGCAATCACACACACAGAACAACCCAACACCTTCTAGGGTGTCTCTAGGGTTTGCTACCCAGGATGGAAGGATAATGAGATAAGGAAGCTTTACTTTGCTTTTGCTCTAATTAAAAAAAGGGGATTTATCTTTTCCATTACAAAATACAAGAGAGCGAAATAATAAGACTGGAGATTGCAAGACTTGCTTGGCTGGTTATCAAGACCTCGACAGATTTCCAGACTGACATCAGGTCTCCAGAAGCTGCATAAATTAGATCTGATCATCAGTCCCCACCAATCAATAGTGGGAAGTCATCCAAATTCACCTCCTAATCTTACTGAACTGATGAGTTGAGACCTTGCTGTATCACGTCTCCCTCGTCGAGTTCTGCCCTCGTCATTAGCAAGGCCCAACTCATGGTCAGCCATCGTTTCTGTAGTCGTTTGCAAAAAATCCCCTAACAAATGCCTTACTGCCACTTCTTCATTAGACCATGGCTATTTTTAATACATTTGGGTCTTAAACACTGCCACGTACTGGAAACAATTAACACTAGTGTGTTAGTAGCTGCCCTCAACATGTCCTTACCAGAGGCAAGATCATTCACCCCACACTATCCTGGTCCCCAGGAACCCAGTTTTATGTTAATTAGGCCGTGTCCCCTTCAGAAGACCTTGGCTGTCCACCACTGCACTGTAAACAAGCAAGGAGATACTGCTCTGAATCCTTGGGCTCATACCCAAAGATCTATCTGGATGCATTTACATAGAATTACTACTAAAGTTAACCCAGCGCTGGCCTGGCTGTCTACGATTAATCATTCATGCTGACAGTTTATTTTAGAGTCATGTTTGAAGAAGCAATCATCCACATTTTCTTCAGATGGAGCTGTGAAAGTGGAACTATCTCCTTCCTGCCTCTGTGAACCACATGGGGAGATGATTCCTCGCTGTCAAGACAAATGATTTAAATATTGACATCAAATACAACAGAAAGAAAGAGCAGCAAAGGAAGCATGACGCATTCGCTCCAGAAACTTCCTCTCCATATGAAATTTCACTAGTCCAAGAGGATTCACAAAGTCAAAAGGGACTTCACAATATCTCCAACCTCCAGTTTATCATACATCATCCACAGAGGGCAAAGTGAGGACGTGAAAAATAAACAGGTGAAGCCCATGGCCTCAGCAAGAAATCATCTCCGGTTTATCTTCTTTAAAGAAGGTGTATTTCAGAGACTTTGGGTGGACTGTCAGGTAAGGAATTTTAACACATGAAGATGGCAGCCCTCATCGCTTCATAAACTGTTTAACTTGATGAACTTGCACCATAGAAACAAGCTTTTCAGAGCTGGCTCTCCATTTAATATTACAACTGGTAAAAAATGAACTATCGAAATTTTCTGCTTGAGGGTGTTTACAGCTTCAAAAGTTTATTAGATATGTTTTTGGGACATGAGGAGACCCAGTATTACATAAAGCTAAATGCGGCAGTTTTTCTATTATGAATTTACCACATACTGCCTGTAACAAGTGCCTTTTAATGAAACCGTTGGTAAAAACATACAGCTGCCACTCTCAAACTTGGAGAATACCTCTTTACTGGGGTAAAATTGTGAGGAAACTAGACTACTCTATAGCATTAAAAAAATGCATACCAGACTTAAATATAGAGAACTTTCAATGAGTGAGGCTAATAAATGGCACCATCACCACAGAAGCAACAAAAACATCATTACCCACGCAAATGACTTGATTATAGGGTAAACCTTGGTGCAAATAAAAGCATGTCATTGCAGCCCTCTCTTTCCCTGCCTATGTGCTCCCATGGATGCTGAAGAGCGTAAAATGAGGAGATGTCAATGTAAATTTTTAGCTCTTCAAATATATAATGCTGCTAAAAGGGATAGAGCGCACTGAGAACAAAACAAACAAGAGCTTTTCTGACACTAATGGCCTAATGCTAATAAAGGAGTTATAAATAAAATAATAAAAGCGCAAGCCTGTAAACGAAGCGAATAGCTTCTGCCTTGCTATTATAAGCCAGCTATCAATCTTTGCCCAAATTGTTCCATGGACAAAGTCCCTGTTTATTATTCTAGTCCGCATCCACTGCTGGGCCTTGGCAGTCTCTTGTATTATGTGTCGTGGTGGAGAGCCGAGACGTTTTATGCAGTGGCAGATACTTTATTCAGTGGCACCTTTGCAGCTTTTTGTGGTGGGTAACATCAGAAATAGCAGTCCAACATGTCTACCAGCATGAGGAAGTGGTTAATGGATCAATAAAGAGATGATCAAGTGACCAGGGCAGGGATATCAAGAGGATGCTAAGATCGTGCCTGTAAGGCTCATCTGAAGCCCAGAGCCCCCTGTCATAACTGCTCATATCTGTCAGTGGGTGGGGAATGAATACCAAGCATGAATAATAGATTATCACTGATATTTTTAGGTGAGCCGAGGCCTCCAATCTTGCAGCTCATCTCTGGATTCTTGATTTTACTTATTTATGGCTGCATCTTCTTGTGAGAGAGACAAGAGTATTAGTCAACGCTCTACGCCTCTTCCTCTGTCCAGTGAAGAACTGCAAAATGTTGAGTGGTTCTTGAAAACCAGAAAAATGTCAATGAGGGAAAATGTCACAAAGTATGTTACAAGTGCTTTTCTCGAGTACTGGCAGACACTACCACAAGTTCAAAAACAGGCAGAGTTTTATGACAGGTGATGTACGTCATATGATTTTATTCATTTCTAACTGCAAACCAAGGGCCTACAGATGTCTGATCATATGCAGGTGACCACGAAAGGAAAAAAAGAGCAACATGCTGAATAAGGTGTAGAAACAGACAATGTAGAGAACATGTTTAACTTCAAACGATGAGGTAAGATCTAATACTGTCCTCATAAGGTTAGCAAACTGCAAATTATTTGCACATCTCAACACGAAGATGTGTTGTGTTGGAAATTATGCTAAAGGAAATGATCCGGCTTCAGAACACTTTTGAAATCGATTTTCCTTTCAAGAACAAAGCAACAGCTCTGCAGGACTAAAAATAGGGATGCCTGAAACCACAACCCTCTGCCATCATTTAAAAAAAAAAAAAAAACAAGCCTCAAATACCAACTAAACTTCAAATAAAAAACAAACTGAATTTATTTGATTTGTTAGCCGTTTTTTTGACACTTTCGACACAAAAATTTGAAATTTGAAATATTCTCAACTCATTTCATTTTTCATTTATTTTGTTTTGATTATTGTCTTGTTGGTTCACAGGAGTATAGAACGCCAAGATGAGAGAGATCCACAAGCAAGTGGGATGCAAATAAGGTGACACAGCTTCACAAGCGATTAAAGATGAAAAGAGAAGGAGACAAAGGAAACGAGAGGCAGGGGAATCTTATGGGACTTTGACAGCCATCCTGCCTGATATGAAAGCATCTCAGATTCCATGGCTGGGGTGTCGTAAGCTCTGCCTCTGGGAGTGGGCCTCAGATGGATTACAGTAAAAGTAATCACAATACATGAATATGAGATGCCTTTCGTGCCAGGGAATGCTCCTTGCTTTTTGCCACATTCTATGTTCGTCCATCATCATCTGTCTATCATCCTTCTAGCTTCGCACACCACCAGTCCCTGCCCATTTCAGCCTCCATTGCCTATAGCTGTCTCCCCTCCCTCACACAGACATTTTGCTCTGGGTTTAAAAAAGCAAACGTTTCACATTTGCCAAGATCTGTCAGTGCAATAACCATAGCATTGTAATTGCACTGGCCTACATTAATAATGTAAAACAGAAAAGCCACTGATTGATTTGTGCTTGCCCCTGGAATGTCATTACTTGAATAACATATAAAGTCATGTTAGCTTTAATGCAAATTCAGACTAGATCACTGTTAAATCCAATGGTATTGAGCACAGCCATTGTAGACAATGAAAGTCAAGTATCTTGAGTAGCTGAATTAAATTGTAAAACACATTAAATCCAGCAATTACTAATTTAACTGACTCAGCTGAACAAGTATGGTCTTCCAAGAAACTGATGCATGAAAACAAATGATGATGCAGAAAAAAGAGAATTCAATTTAATATTGATGTCAGAAATCCCTTGGAGAATAATAGCTTTTGTCCTTTCAAAGAATGTTGCTCTGGGTGGTGTTCTGTGGGAGTAATGGAAGTCACTTACTTTCCATCGAAGGGGTTGGCACCAGGGATGATGTGGGTGCTGTCCCTGCCCACCAGGAAGTGCACCCGGTCATAGAAAGTCTGCAGGTTGCTCTGTGCAGAGGACATCTGTGTCTCTTGGATGATGTCCAGGGGGTCCGGTGAGCCCACACAGAGAGAGGTGGTGTGACAGGTTGCCTGCAGACAGCAGTCTGGATCCATGCAGTCCACCAGGCCATCTGACAAGGTCAAACAAGTCACACACACCCTCTCATTAAACAACAGCCTGGACACACACCTGGCAAAATAAACTAAGCATATACATTGAGTCGTTGGGGCATTATTTGTTTTGACTGTTGTTTTACTACATGTTTGGAGCCATGTTATGCACCTGGAGAACATTTCATCACCTTCAGCATGGTTCGTGGTTCTCTATCTGCAATTTAGATGAAATAAACCAAGACAGAAGCTGAGCTGCTGTGCAATGCACTTTACTTTGCTGAAGTGGGTCATTGGACTCCCTACCCTTTCACGGGCCTATCTGGCCAGATGGGTGATAAAAATAAACCCTGCTGTCAGGAGTCAGTCAAATCCCCAGCAGCTCCCCGTCTTTGCCAGTGAGAGCCCTATGGTCCCTGCACAGTGATGGGGAGACAAACAGCCCCTGCATAAATAAGGGATGCTAGTGCATAGCTCAAGCCGAGAATGAGGTCTGGAAGAAAGGAAGTCACGTTTTCCACTTGGCCTCAAGAGTGGTGCAGCCCCCTGGCTGGCTCTGTGTGTGTGCCTGGCTCTGCTCGGGGCTAGTTAGAGGGCAGAGCAGGGACTTCCTCCTGGGGCCAGCGCATGCTTGGGGCCTCAGGCCAGCTACTCTGCTCTTTAATAAAAACCTGTTGTCCAGGTGACTGACAGAAAACCATTCCTCATTCTCACCAGTTTAAGAGTACCACTGAGCCTGGAAAGCATTAATCAGGTACAGTATATTCTCAAGAACAAAAGGTGGCTAATTCTATAGTCAAACTATGTCTAGTTAAGAGTCCCTGTTGATGCTTGGCCAGTGTCAAAAGGCATTGCTTTGTGTTGTTTGTGATTTTACCTCCATCGTTGTCCTTGACATCACTGCAGGCAGTTTCCATAGAGGTGTCACAGCCAGTGCCCCTCCAGCCCAGCTGGCACACACAGTACCAGCCATTGTTACCCAGAGTGCACCTACCATTTCCATTGCACAAACCAGGACAGCCCTCTGTGCAACAAGAAAAGGACAAAGACAGAGGTCGGCACAGAATATCAACTGAAACATGTTTAACTTGTAGCAGATAAATATTGTATATTGTCTGTGAACAGACACCAACAAATAAAACAGCCAACAATGTGGGATTTTTGATGACGATGGTTTATTGCTAATAGTTACCTGATAGCAATAGACTAAAGTCATTTTAAGATTTCAAATGACTGAGGGTGGCTATAATGACCCTCATCTGAAGTTGATTAATTTGATACACCTTTTGTGAACCTTCTAATATCCCTTTGCAGTAAAATCAGATAAGAGGGATCTTCTAAATCAATATTCGCTCATTACTACAGTATACCGGCCTCCTGTATCTATACAACTACGGCCTGGTAATGAGAGCAGCAGGGTATATGCTGGTATTCCTGCACATAATTGCACCGTTTTATGTGATTTTCAAATGTGACCATCATTATGATAATAGCATTACAGCTACTGCCCGCTGCAGAAAGGAATAAGCTGCATTAATTATTGAATAAAGGTCTATATCATTATTTGCTCTCTTTTTTGATAAATTGTCTCCAGCCTCTTCTTAACAATCAATAAGATTATACCTTCAGGTAGTGTGTGTGTTCTGTCATTAAGAGTAGGAAGGGGACAAGGCTGAGCTCGATAACATTATGCAGGGGGGAACTTTGCTTGCTACTAACTGTGTTCCTGGGCATGTGACCCCAGGGAAGCTAAAAGCAGAATGACAGGTGAAACATTCTTCTGTCTCTCTCTCTGGATAGGTCTTCACAAGGGCATAGATCAGAGGATTATCTCGCCCATTTTTCTAGGGCTGTTTGGAATTTATCTGGTACCTTGTGATTCGTATCCCCTCGCTGAGGCAGAGGCAGAGGGTAACATCTCGAGATATCAAACGCGCAAGTCTGTCACAGTTTGTTGTTAGCAAGCTGCCTTGATAGAGAGAATGTTAAGCTGACCCATTTTATCAACTAAAGAGTCTGGGGCAGCTGTCTCAATGTCTCTTACATCACACAGGGAGAATAAGAGTGGGAGAGTGAGAGACCAAGAAAGGAAGAGAGAGGTGCAGTGAATGGTGTACGTGACGTGTACTGAAGATCAGCTGAAGGGAAAAACTGCGATGAGAAACACAGATAAGTATTTAGGGAGATAAAAGGTAGAAGCAGCACCAAGAATAGATTTGTGTTGCAGATCACATGGTTAGCAGAGTTGATTCTGGTTGTTGCAATACAGATAAATTACAGTATCATGACATGACTCATAATGCAGCCATGGATCAATGAACAATCCACATTTATACATATTATTACACATGTATGCTTTATAAAATATAAATGATAAAATAAAAAAATTCAGACAGAAAACAGGTACTAAATATCACTTTATTAGAACAACAATATATTTTTTCTGTTCTCTGTCATCTCCTGTTGATATAGAGAGCCAAATTTTATATTAAAATGAAAATTGTAGCCATGGTGAAAGTCCTTTCTATAACAAATCATGAAACATGGCAAAAGCGACCTGGAACTGTGTATTCTCAGTTGCAGCTGTTTTTAAACTTAATTATATTCTTATTTATTCTCCACACACACTGTAGAGGAGAAACATGGTTTTTTGATGAATTGTGAAGGGCCACTTAGAATCAATGTTTAACTGTTTTATAATGGGGATAAATTATGGTGCATTAAAAAATGTACGAAAAATAAATAATTCCATCTCTTCTCGTGTCCCTGAAGAAATGGACTCACAGTTGAAGGCTAATGCCATTAGAGAGTGTCTTGCCTCCTAGACACGTCTGGGCATTAGCCGTCCTTTTATTGAGCAAATGGACAAAACAACTCTGGTTAGACCAGTGGAGACAGATGATTAGTAAGCTCTGAATGTTTATTACAAGGATAAATAAAGATCCGCTCTCTTTTGGCACCAGTTCAACTTAATTGGCAGCCCTTTCAGAGAGGAGCCCCTGCTGAGCCCTGCCCAAGCCTGCCTGAAACAGCTCCAAACGTGAGGCTGCAAGTGTTCGAAGGACTCCTCTGGCAGCCGCTCTCGTGCCAGGTGGTCCATTACCAAGGACACAGCGAGAGTGAGAGAGGGTGCTGGAGGCAGAGAGGCAGGGTTGCTGCAGAGCCTCCACCCCCTGTTTGCCCTGCACCAACCAGACCATGAACTCTTTTAATTAGAGAGGATGCGGCCTCAGCACCTATCAGGCCCTGCTCACAGCTGCACACTCATCCATAATGCATGGGACAGGTTATGAAGCCCCTTTCCCAATATCCCCCTATTGAGAAAGCAAGGCCACACAAAAACCAAATGTTCAACATGTAAAGAAAGCTGCACAACTTCACTCACCAGGTGCGAAAGTGCTAAGTGGAGATTGCTGTGTGACAGTATGGTAAAAAGTTGATGGGAGGTGGGGATCTTTAGAATGAGTTGTTGGGGACAACAAGAGGTGCATAGTGTTTGCATATGTCAATGTAGGGGAAGAGCATGGTGTGTGTGCATGATTTGTTAATGCTGGCTGGAGTTACAATGGGAGGAGGGCAAAATAGAAGGAAGGAGGTATGCCATACCTTTCACTACCTTATCCAGATAGTGAGCTTGGGAGATAAAAGACAGGACATATAAGGGAGGTTTGAACAGTGCCACTTCCATGACAAGACAGCAAGGCAAGGTGTTAGTTTACATTACAAAAGGTAAATAAAAAAAAAAGGAAAAGTGCAGTCATGAAGCAAAGTCATGCATTACAAGCAACACAACAAATACGATCCAACACAGGGAGAGGGATGGAGACGGAAAAAAGACAGGGGGGATGTGGAACACAGAGAAAGAGAAAGGAGAGAGAGAGAGAGAGAGAGAGAGAGAGAGAGAGAGAGAGAGAGAGAAGAGTGAGAGAGAGGGTAAAAAAGTGATATGTTCAGAAAGAACATTTCAATCTGTCCCCATTTATCAAATGCTGGGATCGGCAGAAAATCTCAGGGGAGCATTTTAAAAGCAACGTGATTGATGCACATATTACCACCCTTAAATCTCTCTAGCAATACCGTGCAGGTCAGGATGTTCAACAAAAAGCGCTTTTAATCTCGAAACACCTCTGTAGACGATGAGGTCACCAGAGGCTTCAGCAATGGCGAGGCCACAGGACCTGCTGTGCTCCGCAGCATGGGGCTTAGGGCCAACGCAGAGCTCTCAATAATGAAAATTGATTTAAATTGAGATCTTTGGCTTCTTAATGGATGACACTGAGGAATATTCTTGTCGAGGGAGTGGGGATCTCAATATGGCACTTATAAAAGGCCCATCAATAATGTAAGGCCAGCATATAAAACATTCACAGACTGAGTCAATGCTCTGTACTCAGGCAGCTCTGCTCCCAGATATGCATGAGAATACTGTGAGAAAAAATCAAATAGTTGAAGATGGAATACAGCTTTCACCTATAAGACTAGCATTCTCAACCTTTGTCCCATCTCCCTATTGACTCAAATGAGTGGGAGTTGTAAATTTCTGTTCACTGAAATGCCGTGGCAGAGGGGGAAGAGATGGCCATTGTGTCCCCACATCCTCTCTGATGCTTGAGTGGTTGGATCACTGAATGGTAATGAGTAAGCGACCATGTTAGATGTCAACTGTCAACAATGCAGTGGTGGATCTTTTTGCTATTACAAACACAATACTGTTCTGTTTGGTGGTTTGGCCTAGAAGAATGCGTCATATTTTATATAACTGCCACATCTTAATCAATAACTACACACCACAACATTCAAGTGAATGCATAGAAAAATATTTCCCTCTGGAATATTAAAGGCTAGAAGTATAAAAAAGAAATGTGTTGAAAATAGAAAGAGAAGACAAGCAAAGAGAATAAAGAGAAAGAGAGGTGAAGAAAACTGATGCATCACATGAACAGAATGGTAAAGTTGCAATCTTGCAAAGCAGGCATCATATAGCATGTCCTCTGGATGATCTCCTCTGATGTCTAAAGGAGGTTTGACTTTTCTGACATCATATATCATGAAGCTTACTACATTAAAACCACTGTCTTACAAAACTGTCAAGCCTCAGAACATCCATCATCATAACTGAAATATATCTTCATACCATCATTCTGGCAGTGGTCATTGCAGACGGCATTTACAGATTACTGCAGTCAGTAGTTCCTCATGACAAACAAAAGCTGCAGAAGTACTATAAAATACATACTGTACTATACAATAATACAACATACTGAAACATTTAAAAGTACAAGTCAGCTCCTTCTACCTCTTCCGTAGTCTCTCTTCTTTATCAGAATAAAAAGAGCGAACATTATCAACCATGAACCACTGCTGGCATATTCTTCAAAAGAAATATGAATTACACTAGCAACCACACAGCGCTTAAAGTAAAATGGTGTAAACAGATTTTAAATAATTTTGAAACTACAGACGTCAGTGTCTCATCATTACCACTCTGTGCCCTGTGCGTCTGTTCTCGCACTATATTGTGGCCTAGGCATGATCTCCCACAAGAAATACGTAAAGCTTTACGTCACACACCAAACTGAAGAATAGTATTCCCTCCGATGTCCTTCAGCTGCACCGCATCAGCTCTGTGATTCACACAGTCTCCTAATGGACAGTAAAGTGAACTGCTGCGTACTAGCTGCTGTAAGCTAATGTTAGGGGCGCCGGGGAATGCTGGGCAAGCGGGCGATGTAGTCGGGCTCAACAGCCTCAATGGACATGATGGGATAGGCGAGAAGGACGACAGAGGACGCTAAGAAGAGACAAGGAGAGAGTTGCTGTCTCGCTTTGTGAAATACGTGGCTGAAAGACAGACGCCGAGCTGGGCTTCTTGCTGTTGGACTAATAAGTAATATTAGCTGGCTGCTATGTCTTGTGTTGTTGGACTTGCTTGGTGTTTGGCTGTCAGCAAAGCTGATGACTCGCTACTTGTTGATCACAGGTAATGTAATTATAACAAATGCATGTGTACAACTGTCCATATTTAATACAGTGGCACTGCACTCAAAAACTAAAACATTGTTAAATTGAAAAGAATTCCAATGTTTACGTGATGTTGCTGTAACAACTCCTCTTTCTGGTAACACAATGAAAACTTTTTTTTTTTAGGTTTAGGTGAACCAAGGTTTTTAAAAATGCTCTTCTCTCTTGACATTCAGTCAAGGTCTTGAAAACTTATTTTTTGCAAGTGTGTATTGAAGAACAACTGTCAGTATAAACATAGAGCTAAAAGTGGTGGTTGACCTGCTCACAATGACTCACATGCCAGCATTTGAAATTAATAGTAAATGAAAAGGGAGCAAAGAAAGAGATGAGGGAAAGGATGAGTAAAATGAAAGGACACCTTAGCACATTCCCACATTAAAATGCATGAAGGCAAGCCTCAGATCCTTGAGTAAACCTGTTCATGCTTTACCGAGTTGCACAAATTCAATTAAGCATGCTTTTCCCTCTCTTCTCCAACTGGACCCTTCCCCTCACACCCAGCGCTTCACACACACGCAGGCAGACGGACGGCCTATGCCTTTGTTGGCCTCCCAGAACCATCTCAAACACACACACAGACATACACACACAGATTCCCCCACCCAAACCCTCTTCCCACCCTACCAATAGTGCAGTGTTCTCCGTTCCAACCCGGACTGCATTCACATTTGCCGTCCTTGCAAGTGCCATGTTCGTTGCAGCGAGGGTGACACGCCCTCTGGTCACACCCAGTGCCCATCCAGCCGTCGTCACAGCGGCAGCTGCCCGACACACAAATGCCATGGCCACCACAGTCCGCTGCACAAATCTCTGTGGGAGACAGGGACATAGAAAGAGACAAAAAAGAGAGTGGGGGAATACAGACAGAAAGGAAAGAAGGGGGGTGGTGGTTGGATGGAAAGGGAAGACAAGGCAGTGACGGGACAAGGAAACAAGGGTGAAGAAAAGACAAATCCAGGAGTTATTGTCAAGAAAAGGCGGCCACGCTCCACTACCTTGTCTGATGGCAGCTGAAAAGAAATTCCTGCACCTCATAAGGGGCAATCCTTTTTGACAATACAAAATCTAATAAGTCCATTACAAAGAAAAGACATGGATTGTGGCAGCCCTAGAAGACTTATTCTTCTCCTTGCCTCTTCTCCTCTTTGTAAATTCACCTCTTTCTGCCACAAAGGGGGTAAAGAGGAGAAAATACACAGCTGGAACTTCTTGTAGGAATGGAAACATCAGCACTACAATTTTGATCAAACTGTAAATGTTTCCTTTGTGGTACATGCATGGTTCATAGTTTTGCCATGTTTCACCATGGGCTCCAGGCAGGAGATGAGACTCTACAGAATGATTCAAGGCACATGATGACAATAAGCTGTTTTTATTCTACCTGAGTGCAGTGTACCAGAGGAAGAAGTACATTCATGGAATGAAGAAGACTGAGAGACAGCCACAGTAAAGCTTGGCTGACGCTATTGTGTGGCAGCTGAAAGACCTCCCTGACAGGCTGTGATAGAGCCCGGGACATTACCCCCGTCTCATGAACTCGGAGGAGAGTATGACAAGATGAAGGCTCAAAGAAATTAAACACTGACAGATTTATTACGAATCTCATTGAAATGTTAACCTCTTTATTAACCATTCTGTTAAAAAGGAGGCTTAGCAGTACAGGCGGCGAGGAACAATAGCCATATTGGCTTATTAGCCAAGCCAATTCAAATATGACCACAGGGGACCAAACTAGAGGTAAAATCTTTTAATAAGTCAATTACTGCCTTTACACTGCCTATGTTGTCATTGGTACAAATTAAATTTGAGTGGTATTTTCAGCCACAAACCATAACATGACATTACCAGCTTAAAAAGCTTTTAACAAAATCACTCTTCCCTGCTAATTACAGCTCAACACTTTGTTAAACTGTGAAAATGCTAATTTTACATCTGACTTTTGATTTTGATGTAGAGTATGTTAGCAGCATGGGAATCAATGGCCCTTATGACTTACCACTTAAACACACACACATGCACAAAATAAGTCATCACACATGCAAACATAAACATCAGAACAGGATTCTGTTACAGAGGTTTGCCCAACAATCATTTTTCTAAGTATTCATGGTGAAACTATGACTGACAGTTAAATCGGAGGTGATAATAAACATAATGAACATCTTGAGTGAGCTCACCAGCACATATGTTGAAAGAAAAATGCAAAAACTGACCGTAACCTTTCCTTTTTGAGAATTATTAGAATACACAGCGGTCAGAGAAAACAGACTCAAACTGACTGTGAGACAACTGTTCACTTGGAACACAGGAGAAAGCTTTAACGTGATAAAGATGCAATTACAGCCTGCAGGCAAACTCTCATTATCCGTGGCCAGGAGTCCACAGTGAGAAATACCCCCATCCCCATGATGGCCGTTACCATTTGCACTAAAGGACCGTGTAAACAAACTTTCCTCTGGGTGGGAGAATAGCAAAAATGGCATAAAAACACACATATTAAAGGACATAAAACCTTAGGCATTGTTTTATGGCTTGTAACAGTATTACTACCAACTGTGCACCCAGGTTGTACTGTTCCAAAGTCACATGAGAAAATGAGTTTGTGACCTAAAAGTATTGGGGAGGGGGGGATTAAAGAGTCCTGAAAGATAAATTGAAAGCCTTCCATCTTTTTCTCCCCCCAGTCTGCAACGTTATAGGCTGGTAGCTGTGCTACACCCCACTACTGAGCTTATTGTTGTATTAGACCACAGAAAGCTCTACAATGAGCAGGATAAAGGCAGATAAAGAGCCAACTCATCATCATTTACAGAGCTTTTTCTCTGTGAGGCCAACTCAGACTAACTGCCCATTTCCCTCAAAATCCCTGGGATTACCTAATAGGTCATTGTGTCTGCTTGGAATATAAAAGGATTCGTGGGATCCAAGTGACGCTCATTTTAGAAATATTTTGTGTGAATACAAATGATGTCATCTAAATGAAAGCAGCTGAAGATTGCAACTGTATCAGCCTTTAAAAAAACAGAGCTGATGTCCTGATTATCAACACATCAGAGGCCTGTTCAGACCAAGCTTATTCCCATTATCTGCCAGGGAATAAGCATAAACCAAAAATACAGTCTCATATGAGCATTTGTGTGGAAAATTGTGAATTTCTTCAGCTGGCTTCAAAGTAAAAAGAACAAAAAACTGGAACTTTTGCATCTGCCAACACGTCACTGACATTAAATACATACATTTAACAATGTACCACTGAGTTCACTGAGGTTTTTTAGTAAAATAAGTCTTTGGTATGTTTAAGCAGTCAGACTGCTGTCAGAGCTAAACCTAAATTGTGCAGGGATTTTTTTTTTTATCCTCAGAGCACCAAGAAGGTATATTCCAGCTGTAAAACTGTATCTTATGCTCTGACTATTTTTGACTACCAAGAGAGAACATTCCCCGTGGACAAAATGAACACAATGGGAACAATCCTCCAGAGCAGAAAAAAGCTATCATCAGCTGTGAGCCTTGTGCCAACGTGAAGAAAGCCCAAGCTCAAGAAAGAGCATTAACTGGCATTAGATCATGTCGCTGACAATATCCCTGCTATGTGTATTTCCCTCTTTTCTGTGGTTTCCAGCTAACCATGTGGAGATTGAAGATGAAACCATTCGTGAAAGAAATACATTTAGAGCAAAATCAACCAGAGTTTGATTGCTAGCTGTGGACCTCCAACCGATCATTGATGTGAATAATTGAGGCTTTTACACAAACCACTTTCTTTTAACATAATCAGAAATGTTTACTTCTGCGAGGAGCCTTGCAATTATCGAAATTATATTGAATCAAGCAGTGAAATAAATTCCAAGAAAAAGGCCAGGATTATTATCGGAGATACACTGACAGAGATGTCAAGGTTATTACATGTTGCTGCTGTTTATTGAGAGGTTTTCACAGACTTACCGATTGTGATTATTATTTGTGAGGAGTTGAGGATCGATATGTGCAAGAGATTACTTAACTGAGAGGTGTATAACTACAAATATGACTGAGGTTTCATCTGGACTCAGCTGTGCAAAACTGTGAAATCTTGCCGTATCACTCTATTTGTTATTTCTTATTATTTCTTATTTCTGTGCAATTTCTCTCACTTCATAGTTAAATTAGGTTTTGTTTTTATATAATGGTTTATTTGAATATCTACCCGTCAACAAGTGCAATGATCAGTCACCTTTAAGAGGCTGCCACACTCATACCCACATTATCTGATAGCCTAAAAGCCTAAAAGAAAGTTGGCTAATGTAATTTATGCAATATTTACTGTGAATACACTGTTTTTTTTTCTACTAGGCAATCCGAGCTAAATCAGTATTGGACTGTGAGAGGGAATTCTGCCAATGTTTACTCTCATCTGAGGGAAGCACTCACCTGTAGAGCAGTCATGGCCTGTCCAGTTGGGATCACAGCTGCAGGTTCCGGTGTCTGCCAGGAAAGCTCCATGTCCAGAGCACTGGTCCATGCAGGAGGCCCTTGGGCTCTCACATCCTGGCCCGCCCCACCCCACAAAGCAGTGGCACTCTCCCTGGACACATACCCCTCGGCCTGAGCATGTTGGGTCCAGGCAATCCACTAAAAGGGTTCCAAAGAGACAGTGTCAGACAGTGTCAGCTACCAGTCACCTGGTGTTTCCTTCTTACAGAGGCAACCTGGCATTTCTATTTGAGCCTGTCAAGTGCAGCAGACTGCAGCTCAGCTGCAACTGGCTTTGCACATGTTCAGTGAATGTACAGAGAGAACACAGAGGAAATATTGTGAGGAGGCACACTTTCTATAAAACCTGAGACGTGAGTTACAAACAAAAGAATTAAATAGATGAATTCACACTGAGCCTTATGGCACCAACCTACAGGTACTGCCCACACTCCTGCTGGCACTATCCCATGATCTCAATGAAAATACAACACAAAGAGGGAAGGTGCCTTAATAAAAGCATGTTTTTTTTCTGAAATGAAAGCCTCGACGATGAGTAGTTCAAAGCTGCAAAAGCCAAAACTCACATTAACAGAATGTAAAGGAGAAAATGGAGTAAAGTAAGGAAAAGCCTGGGGCTAAAGTAAGGCTTCCTCTGCAAGAAAGCTGCTCGATTTTATTTTACAGAAGTCTTCCACTGGCTTCCCTCTGCTGCATCTTTTTTGTACACTGCATCAGTTACATTGTATCAGTTCAATTAGTATGCAAATATCAAATTAATGCCTGTTCTTATAGCATCCTTTCCCTTGACATGTTGTTAAATGACTGCTCACTTTGTAAGGCACAAGAGTTGTGGGAGCAAACAATCACAATAATAACATTCTTTCCACCAGACGATGTCTGCATGGCACACACAGATGGCAAATGGGCGGCAAGCCGGAGCAATGTCTAGCCACAGAGAGCAGCAGGCCGCGCCACAGCGGTTCCCCTTTACCATGACATAAATGGGTATAAAGGCCGTTATAGTAAGACAAACAGGATCTCTCGCCTCTTAGCAGATGGTTTGGGCACAAGGCACAAAGATCAGAGGCTAACTGACAAGAAACTCTCTCCTGGCAATTAATCATTGTGCCTGAAGGTCGCACGGAAGAAAGGTAAAAATGTTAAAGGGTCCTCGTCCACATTCTCCTCCACTCCTTATGGCTAGCACTCCACCCAAAATAGAATAGGGGCCTATGGATGTCACAAACCCCCATTTATCAAACTCCCAGGGTCCATTTTTCATCTTGAAATGAGAGCCTTCAAGAGCTGACAAACACAATGGCACCTTCAATCTTATCTGGTCAAGCCTTATCCAGCATCATGAATGTGGAGTTCCTAATGGATTAACATCGGACTCTGTGTCTGAGATTCAGACAATAAATGGACTGTTTCGATTAACGTAATGCCGTATATTCATGATTTATACAGGTCACAAGTCACCTGGGATGCATAGTGTGAAGTGTTATGGCTATAACGCTCTTCATAGAGGATGTCCTCTCTTTACTACTAGACAGACTGTTAAAAAAGCCATACCAACTTAATAGCCATTCACCTTAGTGAATACTCATTTTAAAAGAATGAGTATTCTTTTAAAATGTCAGGCACTAACAAGCTAAAATGGTGGTTACAGCAGCCATAGTATATAGGATTTTACCATAACATATTAAAAGAATCACCTTCTTCGCAGTTTTCCCCTTTGTATCCTGGGTTGCAGATACAGGTTCCCACGATGCACGTCCCATGGTTACTGCATGTGATGTCAATGCACTGGTTGGTGGGAACGTCACACTCGGAGCCCTTCCAGCCGCTGTGACACATGCAGCGACCTTTAAGGTATTGACCATTCCCGCTGCATAGCACTGGACAGGCAGCTTTGAAAAGAGCAGACAGCATACATCCATTTGAATGGACCCCTCCAACCATAGCTTCAAAGAATAGCGAGTGTGTGCTAAAGCCTCGATCCGACAATGAGCTTCTGAGCAAAATGTTAAAAGGTTTCCTTTCCTGCGCACAATATGCGGCACAAATTACTGCACTTTGGCATCCAGGGCAGATGCGACACAAATTCTAGTAAAACCGATATCTACTACCTGCACAATGACTGTTGTGTGGGAGATGAAAGAGTTGATTAAAAGTGTGAAATATGGTGCTGATCAACATATGAAAACAGATGGCAGTGTATGGAAGGATGCAGCCAAAACAAAACACGACCATTCTAACACACTGCCTAACTTGTTTTTTTTATGTTATTTTAATTTGGTGAGAAATGAATGAAGTCTTGGTTCCAATAATTGAAAAAAATTCAGCCCTATAATCTTAAGCTCTTCTTCTCTGTACAGTTATTCAGTAAGTTCTTTTGTATGCCACACAATAACACAATCTCCGTCAGGAGAGACAGAGGTAAAAAATAATCATCAGGAGTACAACTGCCTAATTTAATAAGAAAAGTCTGAAGTATAATAAAAAGAAATTGCATGATTGAAATTGCTTTGTTCTGGCAGTGAATATAATTTGGTCAGACCCTAAAACGTTTAGTATCAAAACGATGTCGATCAATAAAGACATTATGACTGAGAGTGTGACTCACCTCGCCCACAGTCAGGTCCTTTGAATCCTAAAAAGCAGTGGCATGTTCCAGCAACACAGTCACCGTTCCCAAAGCAGTTACTGGGACAGTCATCAATAGAATCTGCAAGAGAGCAATCATGAGCTTTTCTGAGTAATGTGGTTTGAAAAACAATTTTCCTCCCACTCATTTTCTCTTGGTTGATTATTATCCCTTTGCTAATGACAGTGATAAGCACAGGCTGCAATCCTGTCAACATTTCTATTCCACTGCAAAACATTTTTAAGAATTCACCAAAACAGTAAACAAGTTCTGATCATCTGGGCTTCAGCTAAAAGTTGCCAAGCAAATTCTTACACATGCTGAATGCACTGGACATGAAGTGACATGCATCAATTGACAGACCTAATTTGACGCTTTTATGGCACACTGCAACCAAGCAATTTGAAGCATCAGCAACACTGGAACCTGCATTCCCCCACTGCCATGGGTAATGTTACTGTATCATATTTTCTTTTATGGACTGATTTTCAGTCGGCTTTATGTATCTGCAGAAACAATGAGTAGGCCAGGCAGACTACTTTGTATTCCTGTTTTGTCTATTCATCACAATGCTACAAGCTGAAAAACCTGCAGTCTAGTAAGGTTTACACACACATATACACAGTGTGTGTATATGATTTATAGAGCTAAATGTCATTGGTTACAGCTGTGCTTTAATGTGTTCTTTAAATTGTTCCATTGTCTACAATGTGATCTTTGAAAACAAATTGTACACCAGTTCTGTTTGAAAAAAAAAAAATGAAACAAACAAAATGAAACAATGAAAATTGCACTCGGATATTCAAAATGAATCTTGGCACTTTGTCTAAATCTAGTTGGACTCAAATCAAACAGCGTGTGATTTTATCACAGACCCACAAACACTTTCTACAAAGGCACTGGTGTTAATAGATGCCTCACCATGTGCACAGACTATATAAAAAGACACAATGCTGCATTGAAAAAAAGAGTAGCTTGTGAGACATTTGCAACCTTTTACCTTTACAAAGAAAACAACAAACACATTTTCTATAGCGTCACTGAATCACAATCAATTCTAAACTGGAGAACATTCAAATTAAAATTTGATATTTTAGAAATTTGCTGTGATGAAGATGTCCTGGCAAAAATATGTGGACTTAATGTGACTGCTCTGCGTACATGCTTGTAACACATTACAATAAATGTGTTGTGATACTTAAACATTGCCTTCAATCCCCTCCTTCCTTTTCATGTTCTGAGAATATCATATGCTAATGGCCTTGTCTGGTGTAATTACTGTATCTTCCTTTGTTTCCTAACAGACTGAGAGCTTGTTTGTGTGACGCAAGCAGTCGGCACACTCTCATCATGTCCTCTATTGATCCCTCTAACTAAATCAAATAAATTGGCAAAATAATTATTTCTACTACCACGCTCTGACACTTGCTTTTATTAGAAATAAGAGTGACCGCTGATCTCTGAGGCGCTCGACAGCAGCAGAATTCTGAAACATGATGCTCACTGAATTAAGTCTGAAATGGTGCTGAAAAATATTCAATCTTGTCCATTGCCTTCAGGCAGCAGAAGCTCTGAGGCAAAACTTACTGAACAAAGAATCTTTTGTGCTCCACAAAGGGCTAGAAATGTGAGCCATGGATTCAGCTTCCCTTTACTCTGGAGAGTCAATCATCACTGAGGATGCAACGCAAGACAGAGAAAAAAGACAAAGAGAGAGAAGGAGAGAGAGAGATAGAGGCACACTAGAGATAGAATAAAAAGAGAGAGGGGTAGGCAGTGAGCAGAGAAATGCTGCTGATGTTTTCAGTGCTGCAGGCTTTTGCCATGTTGGGTAAGTGGGGAGATTCAGGGGAGCCTATCCTCTGGGGTGGTAGAGGCAAATCAGCATTTTGGTGGGGTTTGATGGCTTTCAACCAGAACATCTACCTACAGTAGGAAGCCTGAGCTTTTTTGCTCAAAGATAACGAAACCAGCAATGTGTGTGTGTGTGTGTGTGTGTGTGTGTGTGTGTGTGCATGTGTGTGTGGGTGGGTGGGTGGCCATTAGAAATTCCTCCCAGAAGTACAATTATGCAGAAGATTCCTGGCTTGAATCTTGTAGCTCATGTATATTGGGACAAAAAAAAAAATGAGCAGGATTGTAATTTATCGTTCACAAAGTAAAGAACTGAAGGATCCAAGCTGACAAATTAAGCAGGGAGGTATTCGATATTAACGTGCCTCTAATTAAAGTTATCGTATCTTTATCTATCATGGGTATTTCTTTGGTGAACAACAAAACTGTAACCTCAAACTTATTTAATTGAGTAATCATGAACTGCAGTGCTCCCATTCTGAATGCTGACGCAGTTTAGTAGACTACGCACTCCCCATGTCTATTGCCTCTGTTTCCTCTGAGAGCAGGCAGGGTAGACCATGAATATCTCTTAGCCACACACTCGACATAGGCCAACGCATAAATCATGGATTCAAGCAGAGCTTCATTGAAATTCATTACCCTTCATATCAGGGGAGCTAACTATTGTGCGGGTCTCTTCGGTCGGTGAGGACAGACTAGCGTGCAGCAGGCAGGTTTAATCAGCACCTTTCCATGCTCTCAGAAGATGCTCAGCACCTTTGAGTGATGGGCGGTTGTGTACAGAGAAAGCCTCTGCTGTAGGGTGAGACAGGATATAGAGTAAGACATTGGTGCTGGGTCTTTGCTTTGCTCCCCTGTATAGGACTCCGTGTCTGGGTTGAAGCATGTCTGGCACCAGGCAGCAGGGACAAATGGCTTCATGCTCCAGAGGGCTGTGATACAAAACATTCAGTAGGACACATTTCACATTGCCATGGAGCCACAGCCAAGTAATGAGGAGCAGCACAGATTGAAGACAGGGACGCTCTATCCGCCCAGATGTATTGTGGCATGGCTATGTTCAACAAGCAAACCTTTCATTTAATAGATGTGAAGAGCATAAGGTGCCTCACCGATGGTAATATTAGACATCTTTTTTCCGACCACTGTCACTAAAATAATTTTACTGTTAGTGTCGTATAAACAATGCTGCGCGTGTCTCTCGATGTGCCCGTTCTGGATATTGTTCACATATATTTCTATGCCTGGGCTGCTCTATTTGAAGGTCAACCCTATCCCTGCACGGCTCAATACAATTCAGGCAGTTGGTGAGATTCAATTTCTGCTGAAGGGCACTTAACTGGTGACCCATTTTAGAAAGGGCCCCTATGCCTCCCTCTGAGCTCCTGTGGGCAGATCAGCTCTGATACAAATGAACAGAGGCAGGATTCTAAGCTCTGACTAACTCTGCCCCACCCCATCCTATCCCCATTCCTATTCGTTGCACAGAATACCATATCTAGTTGTGTTTCCTCTGATGCAAACCGCAGGAGGCCTTCATGCACACCCAGTGAAGAAGAAATAAGCAGAAGTAAACATGCTCCCCCTCCTTGTGTCATATCATATATTAAGCATTGAATTACAGCTGTTGTTGGCACAGCAAGGGGGGCATCTATTGCCTGTCTCCACTTGGTGTTACATTGGTGTTGAGGACAGCTTCTCATCGATCTGCTGCCTGGCACAGCCCCTGTCACAGATGGACTCTGGCCCAGGAGCTTTTAATTAAAGAGCATGTGAGAACAGCTCCCAGCTGCCATCCCCGTGAAAGTCGACACCTCGGGCCCTCTCACACCTTGCTTGATACAGCAGTGCTAATCAAAGGCGCTTTAGGAAGAACAAAGAGGAGCGTACAAAACGAAATCACCTCCGCAAAGAAGGACGTATGTCTGAAACACAGCCGCGTGCCATAAAGAGTTAGTCAGAGGAGAGAAATATCTTCCCTACTTTGATATATGGAAAGTAGATGGAAATTGGAGCAAATCATGATCAAAAATGGCACTAGCAGGAGGGTACAATCATACTTTGAATTGTATGCAAATGGTTCCCAGAAGCTGGACCCCTGATTCGCTCAGAAGACACTCAGGGTAATGAGGATATTATGATCTCTCAATGCCCTACTCAGGGGCATGGCAGGATAGCACTGATGTCCTGATTTTTGTAATATTCAACTTCACCTTGATTAACCTGCACTTTGCTGGGCTATTGAAATCTGCCAAAAACTGCCTCTGACTCGTGCCCCAAGTCTGGGCTGTTTGCTGTGGAGTGCTGCTAGTTGGTATTATAGGGATTATGTAGATTGCTATTACAGGTTTCAGCAGTGGGTCATGCCCAGGGCACTCACCTATGGCAGTGGTAAGGAAGGAGACAGTTTCAGTTTCTTTTCCGTCGTTGTAAATGGCCAAGTGCCAGATGCCAGAGTCCATGTACTGGATAAAACCTGTGTCGTGTGTGGTGATGGGTACCAGGCTCCGCTGCATAGCCACAGGCCCCTCCAGACCATGGATGTCCTGGGCCAGGAGCCGCCGCCCATCCAGAAGCTCCACAAAGTCAAACTGCAGACAGACACACAAAAAGTGAGAAAGACTGATAGATGGACCGCAGACACGCCATTAGAGTGACACATGAGACTTGAGTGCTTTCAGCCCTCTTTATAGCAGAGCATCATTTGGTCTGCATGAATAACTCATCATTCGAGGGGAGCTCGAGTAAGTCTTGGCACATCGTGGCTGGATGGGCTGTGATAATTTCAAAGTCCACATATCTTCTACGAAAGCCTTGTTTAAAACTATTAAAGTGAAAAAAGGGAAGCTGTGGGAAAAATTTAAAGCCAGTGTTTACCAAATAACATCTGCAACGATTTGCTTCATACAGTATTAGTAGTGACTCAATGAATACCAATGAGACAACATTTCATTTTCATCTCCATAAGGAAGGGAATCTTCATTCATCTGCAACTCTATGCGTAATCAGTCACAGCTCAAAAAACCCACTTCAGACCATTTCTTCTGAAGTTAGAGGAAAGACACAAAAATGATCTTTGACTGGAAAATCAATCATTTTGCAATAATGCAAACAAAAATCATGCTAGGAACAATCTGTTAAACTACAGTTCCATTTACAGCAGAAATCTAAAGTCTGTGAACCAGAGTCAGATATGATTAATAACATGATATATCCGATTCTATGCTGCACATAGATGGGAAATTAGTGTAAAGAAAAATCTCCCTTTCTTGGCCCCTGAGCCTCATATCTTTGTGTGATTCATTGATGATACTGAACCTGAAAGAAATTTGCCATAAATCCTTTCTCCAACCAAGAAAGTGATTCATAATACAATAGAGAGATTTATGAATGGGTTTGTATTCCTGACACGCTCCTACATGGTTAGATAGATTTTTTAAAACAATATCCCAATTTATATTCTGTGGCAGAGGAAGAATGGAAGAAGAAGCTGGATCCTTACACTATGCAGAGATGATTGTAAATTGTCTCCCATTTATAATTGTTCCAAACTCTCCTTTCATACAAATAATAAGCAGCAGCAGAATACAATAGATAAACTGTAAAAGAAAATTAACGGGTGTCAGTGACATTCAAATATTCCCCACCTGTGTGTGTGACGGAGGTAGGCCTCTCCTTCCGTAGATTCCCACTAAGGCATCTTTGCTCAGGGATACATTAAACTTCAGGTACATGGGATGATCAATGAAGACCTGGGACCTCCAGAAGATACCAGGAGGAATCTGCTGTGCGACCTTGCGCCCCACGTCAATCTCTCCCATATCTATATAGCTGTCATCTGGGAACAAGCTGTCCAATTTGCCTGCATTGCACACAAAGTAAATCGGTCAAAGAGATCACACCATTAATCCAGCATGTGGAGGGCAGAGGGAGTCAGTCTGCTGAAGCATGATAGTCTGACCATATCACAGATATTCAATCACATCCCTGACAGCCAGAAGAAAAAAAAAGGTTATGAATGACCACTGCCAGCAATTGCAGTCCCAATTCTAGTGAAAGAGAGAACATAAAAGTAAGAATAATCTGACTGAACATCAGCCTATTCCTCAAACAAAGTTCTACTTATATCTTGAAGTATTTTGCGTCGATTCTTCTGTAACTGCAGGGAAAAAAAAAAAAAATGCTGCTGAAAATGAAATGATGAAATATGCTCCAATACCTGGTAGAAACGATATCCTATTATTAAATAGAGGAACAAATTCTGCTCATTTTGCTCAGGTTGCTGGCTTTGTTGTTTTTTTTTGTGTGCACATTTCATAAATCTTGTTTGTCAAAATAAACAGTAAAGAAAGGTTCTAAAAACATGATTTAAAAGGTTGAACATATGGAGCAGCAATGGCATATAAAATACTGAACAAAATATAACTGCTTCAATACTGTGATAAAATAAAGTCATAATTAAAGTAAAAGTAATAATGTGAAAATTGCAATTATAGTAGAGAGGCATCTCTAATGCTAGTACCCACTCAGGTACTAGCTCATCCGCTGCCAAAAATTGTCCATATGCTCCATAATACACCTTATATTGGACTCCGTGGAAATGGCAACATCTGTTTGCCCATGTAGATGAGCTAATTTCAGCAGCGATGTCTACTAAAGCAGACGTCCATACAAACTACCCCCAGGACTTGGTGGCAGACACGGCTTTAGGTTACACGTGGCACGGCAGATGGCTGTCTTCTCAAAAGTCCATCAGTGGCAATGGGTTTTATCAGAGTAGACAGGACACACTCCCCGTCTCCCAGATCTGGGCTTTACATAATGCTACAACTCGCAGGCTCATTTTCCACATGTTGGGGTGTGTTTGTATTTATGCAGCACATTAATGGTGTACTCATCAGGCTGTTTAAATAAATCATAAGCTGAGACCAGTGATAATAGGCCTCATGGTTAAATAAATGGCTGTAGTACTGCAAGCTAAACTACAACATAATGCTCTGATGGAAAGACTACACTACACTGCATTTTAACACAGTACACATCTGCATTACCTTGATAAAACATTAGATAGCTCATCATTGTTTCTGGTGACAGCACTGCAGAATGAGACTTATTTAGAAAACTATGGCTATTGATTTCCTATCAGCAACGCCTGCCATGCAGGGTCCAAGCTCAGCTGTAGTCATGCTCGTTGTTAGCTAAACACACTTTCTGCTGTCTGGTAAATGAAAAAGACAACTCCTGGATTCATCTATATGGTAATGACCCCATCTTCTACCTATTGTAGTCTGCCAGTGGCAAATCACATGGTTAAATCTGGGCCCATTTGTTAGAGAATGGAACAGAGCAAACTTTCCTCGAGTCGAGCAGTTGGTACCGTGGGGTGAGCACATGCTTTCTTTGGCTGCCAGGAAAGGCAGCCCAGACTAGGAGATGAAAGGATCACATCCGTTCTGAAGAGGACAGAGTGGCTAATCCCCCTCCAGCCCCTGGATACTCCGTCCCTTAAGCTGTCCCATTTTCTCCCTCCAGGAACAAATAACACTTTCCCACTTACAACAACTTTCATAGGATTACAATGCAGATCTCTTTGCATACCATGGAGACATGTGAGCACAATGTGAAACTGGATGACAAAATAATAACAAAGTTGCTTGAGCTCCAAAATGTCATCCGTAAACTTTAAGATTTGACAAACTTTTTTTTCCTTGTGCAATTCTTGCTGTTCTTTTCTGATGTGGGTGCAACACTCAACTGAGAGTAACACAAATCATCAGTGTCATTTAGATTAGTCATTTTTTAAATTATTATTTAATAAAAATTGCACTTACTGTCGTCTTTTCCCTTGCGGTCAGGTATTTCCAAGCCTGTGTTGCCAAGTGGTGGCAAGCTCAGATCAGTAGGAAAGGGTAGGCCACTTGTATTGTCCTCTGACAGCTGGTACATCTGTCTCTGCATGGGTTGCAGGTGCCAGTTTAATCCAAAAAGGTGCATGGCTGAAATATTAAACATAAGACAACCTCAGAATTGATGATGAAGACTACTTGAAAGCATTCTAATGAAATGAAAAGATTTTTAAATAAAATAAATATGAAGTAACCCCCAAAACACTCAAGGAAACAATCATGTAGGTAATTATCCATCTCACAGCTGTGAGACACAGGAAGTAAATTCCACAGGATAAAGAACAATTCATGGTTTAATGGTTAATGGCATTTCTTCAAAAGTGCTGAGCAGTAAGACCAGAAGATGAATGCTAGCCTGACCTCGTGGGACAACATCTGTCTCAACACACCAACAACGGCATGGTCCATCCCCAGTGCCCTGTCATTTTCCCAACCCCATTACCTTTCCATTCCCCTGCAAAACTAGGGGACAAAAGGAAAAAAAAAAAAAACACATCAGCAGGGAGACACCAGGGGTGTTTCAATGTGAACACAGCGGATGAAGCTTGCTGATATTTTACAAGGTCGACAAAAGAAATGTCCTCTGGAACAATGGCAGCAGAGTGCAGGATAGAGGAGGAGGGGCTGACCATGACAGATCACCAATAAGAGAATGGACAAGACGAGCTTAGCAAGGCAAAAGCCACCTTGGAAGTCAACAGTCAGCAGAAAAGGCCCAGAAACTCAATATAGCTATTTTATTGGTTTGCTGGTTCTTTTAAGCTCCTCAAGTAAATAACCATGCAATCCAATTATAAAGAGTGAAATTATCTGACAGTTTTAGACCAAAGCTGGGATTAAGACCTCTCCAGTCATCTCAATGTTGTTTTCTTCAAATATGTTGCCATGTTTTTATTTTTCTAAGAGAAGAAACTACTTCATGTCACCAATAAGCCTTTCAGTGACTTATAATAACTGTCCATTTATTTTCTTTGATTTAAAAACATAGTTGTTGCCCATTTGCATTTGATTCATTTAGGTACATTTTCAAACAACTAAACAAAAAACAACAGTCAACGAATACTTGTCATCCCACAAGGTTAGAGAATGTGGTGAGAACACGGTCGTTTGTCCATCAACAGATTTATAAAAAATAACTTGATGTAAACGCATCATCTAATATCAACTCATTTAAGTCCTGTTCCTCTTTATGCAGTCTCATGTCTACTTTAATTCCTTCAAAGCCAGAGTGAAAAGACACAGGAACTGTCTTCAGTGTAGTAGCAGACTAGGAAGACTGACAGGCCGGTCTCTAAATCCTTCACTCAGTAGAGACGGGACAAAACTGGGCGGGGGAAAAATTAGAAAGTTAAAAACACTGCATTGGAGAACTGGTACAAAATCTTTCAGGCAATGACGCCGAGCATTGGTTCAGCTAAGTCATGTACATTAAGTAAGGGGCATATGTTTGTTAGCGGCCGTTCTTGCTGTTGTTTGAGCACCTGCATTGCAATTAGAAATCCCCAGAGATTAGAGATCTCGTATTGGTATTGCAAGACTACCGACTAGACTAACTAATTATAGTTTGTTTTTTTCATGTCACCGTGAGTATGATTGCATTATTATTGTTGTTACTACTGGAATATGTTGCACACAATTTCTGAGCCACTTCTCCATGAAAACACATGAAAGGTGTCGGCAAAAATGGATTTTCTGTGCATCTATTGCACAGCAACGTGTGGCAGAACCAGGTGCTTCTAAGAGCAAAGACAGCAAAGTCCAGATAATAAAAGAACAGGAGCGTACTGATTGATTTGTAGCCTTTAATAGTGCAAACAACACTAGTGTCTCTTCATCAGGCTAAAAACAAGTGTTTTATCAATAGTTAAATACCAAACTGGAGACCACGTTGCTTAATCAAACAATAGATATATTTAATCACCCCAGTTTAAAATCATAAGTGACCCCCAGGAGTAAGAGTAGGGCTTACTTGTCTAGGCCCAGGCTCAGCTATCTAACTTCAAATTCAATGAAACCACCATATGAACGTGACAAATGGGAGTACAAACCATAGTGTCTGATGAATGGAATACATTGGGTTGCTCCCAAAGGAAACTCCATCAAGTACAGACATTTTAGAAAACACCACCCTGCCTGGTTCCTTCATTTAGCTCTCTAAATAGTTGGTTCCAAGATTATAAATAAAACAAATATGAATAATAAATACAAATATGTTGTAAGGTAATGAAAGTTCGACTACAATACCAGCATCTGTTCTGTGTCCGGTGATTGTGTCAGTGGAGGACAACCAATGAAGAGACAGATGGCTTTGTTTGTCATTTTGTGAGCTCCAGAAAGACATTCCTTTTGATTTGTAGCTCTACATTGACTGGCTAAATGGAAAAAGAGTCAGCGCATGTAGCTGGCAGAACCGTTGCAAAGTCACCAGGCAGGGTGTCATTCCAAGAGTCCTAGTAATCACGTCTTTGTGAGCCCCGTTTTTTATCCCATCCATCCCTAAGGTCCTTAATGGAAAATGGTTGAAGAGGCCTCCCGTCTATAAAGATTTACTTTAATGCCATCTTTGTATCTATGATATGCAGAGCATTGGATCTGAGCCAGTGGAGAGCCTCCTGATTTTGTTTTGCTCACTTTTCAAACATTGCAAACACTGCGCAATGACACACAGAAGGCTGCTGCAATTGGCTGCAAAATGAAGACAGGTTGTAGAAATAACAAGGTACTTCTAATGAGATGGCTACAGGCAGAGACAAGCTGTGTCTGTGTTCCAGCGATGCCACTGACCTGTCAAGAGTACTGAACTTCGTAGCATCGCCCATTTTTTCCTGAGCACATGTTGTGCCCTCCTTTCGCTTATCTCTTGGCAGGAAGTTGGGTCACGCCATGTGCCAATTAGGGAACAGAGGTACTGTAGTACTGTACTGTAGGGAAGACTTCTCAGCCAATCTGAGGAAGTCAGCGCTTATTGCTGTGGGTCATCTGCCAGCATTCCTGTGCCTCTATCCTCTGATCTGAAGAACACTTTCTAACTAGTGCACACATCAAGAGAAGTTATCATGCACAGAACTCTTTTTTTTCTCATCTTCCTGGTCAAAATCATCACACACTGTGAGCCTCTAAAAAGGCTAACTATCTAGAGGTTTCTAAAGAAAAGTCAGCATATAATGCAGTCTCTTATATACCCTGGACTGGAAAAATGTTGTAACCACATGGTTATATAATCCATTTAAAAAAAAACTCAAAAAAGGTGTTAAAGATGGCAGCCATCAGTTGCTCTTTTCTCACCTAACTGCATTCACAAACAGTTACCCTGAGACATAGCACCACTCACATGTTACATTGCTCTCTAAAGAAACAAACAAACAGAATCATAAGCAGAGCTATTTTTTAATTTGCTTTGATATGTTGATATATGTACAGCTTCAGTGTTGAGTTTAGTATAGCTAGTATAAAGATTAATAAGAATATTCCATTGTATTTCAACCCTACAACAATGCCTTAAATAATTGCAGAAATTGTCAATATGTGGTGATGTCTAACAACTCTGTCTACTGGAGCCAAGTCAGATCCACATTAGATCCATATTTCCAGGTGAAATCTGTGTTGCAGAGTTGGATGATCATCCAGTGAAACATTTTCCAGACCTCTCCTCTCCAACCTCTTTGTCCTTGGCCAGATACAAGGGTGAATGTAAGGGAACACAGGAGGATACCGATGACCTTAAAATGAGGAACATGTAGCAAATGTGCTAATGAGTGGCCGACCACAGAGAAAATAGTGCCATCTTGAACCCTCAACCTTTTTGCACTTCAAAATGTGCCGATTTACAAAGATGTGACAAAATAAAACCATGCTGCAAGTCAAAACATCTGTCATGAGCCATAATTGGGTTCATTAGAAATCTCACCCGGAGTTCCCAATTACAGGCCTCAATAATTAATTGCACTTGGAATTAAATATATTTTCTCATCAGCCTTTAATTAAATATGGCCCTCGTTCTTGATTGGAAATTCCGATCTTAGGGTGAGGTTTGGTCTCCAACATGTTTACTTGTGGTGCGTCGGGAGATGGTATGAGTTTTGCAGGGTATAATTACACAGTCTGATTAAGCACTATCAGGATGATGGGGCTCTCTGGCTTTTGGCCAAGTCACAAACAGTAAACTGTAGACACATACTGTATCTCTACATCTACACCCAAACCGCACTGCTGATGCCAACAACAAGCCACACCAGAACTTCCACTCCTCTTCCTCCGCTGACATTGATTTCAAATTGCTAGATGCGTAGATCGTCATAATGAGCAGCAACCAGCTGATTCTTTATTTCAAATCCAGCCCTGTCCTGAATTTTGAATGAAACAATTTAAATAGCTCTGGTGACAAAAAATGAATAATCAGATTCTTAGTTCTTGTGGCCTCGAGGAGAAGCAGAAACGATAGCTTTTGTGATTGTTACGGCATAATGCATATCTATAACAAATGCCCTCACTGAAGAATCCATTCATTTCACTGATGAAGGCCATGCAGAAGGATCTGGCTGTTCTTTCATTGACTTCATGAATATGAGCTACAATCTCCTCACCATCCTTCTATTTCTAAAAAAAAATCTTCTTTTTCTGCGTGGGATTGAATGAAAAAAAACAGTGTAACTATTTACATGTTAAGCAGGTATTCACAGTTACGCAATTTATAACAACAGACCAAAAAAAAAAAAAAAACATTGATTACTTTAACAAAAAGGTACTGCTAGCTGTTTCATGTATGCGGAAACAGATCCTTGGAACTTGGAAACTGCCACATAATATTTAACGAAATCTAAATCCAGACCTCGAACATGGATGTTTGACTTAATCTTGACCAGCCTTCTCTCCCCTCACCGCACGACAGGAGCCGTATATTCTAAATCCTGTCACTCATCCTTTAAAATATTCTTCATGTTATCCTTCCTCCCAACTCTGGTCTCGTTCACCATATCCTTACCCCCAAAAGTGGCCAAGTTAATAGCATTAATTCAGTCTATACCCCACAAACTGAATGCTATGTGACCCTAAAATTCCCCAAATCTTTCCCCTAGACGAAACCACCTGCACATTTTCACTGAACCTTTGACCTGCAGCCAAAATCCTTGCTGCTGACTGGACTGTTAATGTGGATGATACTAGTATTGTTGGATGCTGCAAATGTGCAAACTCCCTTATATCCCTCTTTGTTAGTAATGAACATTCTCTTATAACCATACATAGTGATTTATCTTTAGCTATTTGCCTTAAACACCAGATCTTGGGAAGAATTAAAGAAGAAATGAAAAAAATAAAAATGATGAACTGGGTAGCTAGCATGGACAGCTGAGCAGACCAAGAAGAAAATCAACATAAAAGTACATTTTAAAAATTTAAATTACATATTCTTTTAACAATACTTTTACATATACATTCCTGAGAGAAAATATTATGTATACGGTCTTATAGAAAGCGCACATAAATAATAAGAGACTGTATCATCTGAGATAAATATGATTCCCTTTGGGAATGACAGCAGTCAAAAAGAGCAGAACTGATTTAATAGCATAACTCAGATATCACAGCTGGTAGTCCTTACCCAGCTGGGACCTGGTATGGTGGTCATTTTAAATCAAATAAGATTAATAATGATGAATATTCTAAATGCTCAGTCCTCTCTTGTGTGATGGCTGATGTCTTTTTAATTCATTCCCTATCTGACCTATTCACAAGAGCTAGAAACCGGACTGCCAATCTCTGCAGATTCAGTCAACCCAATCTATGAATGATAATGTTATTTCGGACAAAGTGCGTGGGCGAGGAGTCAATCTATGAGTCCCTATATAACTATGCCATATAAGGCGGAGAGTGCAGATTCAACACTATTAGGCGGCTGATAGAGGGAGCACAATAGAGCATGGATTCATTCTATGTCTGCAGTTAAGTGGGGGGTGGAGCTGGGGGTGGATAAGTAGAGGCGCCCACCCTAGTGTGTAGAAGCATCAGAGGTGACTTACCAATGAAGTAGGCCAACAGGAACAGGAGTGTTACTGAGATGAGGATGGCACTGAGAGCAGCACATTTCCAGTTGCAATGCTTGTAGGGTTTCTTCAGGCTGAAGGCAGGTCGAGAGAAGGTGTTTCGAGGCAGAGGGCGTGGGGGAGGTGAGTACACTGTGCTGGAGGTCAGAGGGTATCCTGGTGATGTTGTGCAATACATTGGTGATGTTCCACCTGGTTTGAACAGGAAGTGCCTGGAAAAAACACATTCTCTTGTTAGTCTTAACAGGAACACAAATTTCTCCGGGATGTCTATCATCATAATACTGTAGGCTGTTGTCTATTCAAGTGCAAGCCCATCCACAGGTAAGTAATTCTGTTCCCAGGCACATTCAGTACTGTTACCATAGTCACGCTTCTGATAGATTAGTGAGGATACTAAAGCATAGTGGGTTGTGCTTGGTTGAAATTGTGAATCAATATTAAATCTAATTTGCAGGACTAGAGACCACAGCTGGCTCTTGTTTACATATTCAAGCCAGCGTGGTGAAGAGTAATTCCCAGTTACTGTGTGTCGAGGCTTCTCAGACAAGAGATACAGAATATAAGGATGGAGCGTGGAGTTGAGCAGATTTATTCGTCCTTGAAGAACATGGCTGGCTATCTCAGAAAACATGTGTAGAGCTGCATGTCCAAAAGCCGTATGAGCAGCCCATCAGAGAGTCAGTGGCAGCGACACTGTTGTCAAGGCCATTTTAGTGACAAGTTTACAAGAAGCTCCCGAGCGACAGTGACATGAACGTGATTGAATGTCGCATTACAATGTATGATGTGGAAAGTCACTGAGACCATATTTTATTTATAAATATCAGGACAAATCTCTGACATATTCTGTTCTAGCAATAGGAGATAAATCGGGCAACTGTGTTTCATAAAGCGGTCATGCTTAACATTAATCAAAAGCAATACAACCCAACAAAGTGACTGCAAATTGTTAGTTGTATTAAACAGGGAAGGGACAAACACGGCAAATATTCCTGCACTGCAGGAGACACACACTGATGACTGACAGCATTTCAAAACAGAGGATGTCTGATGGAAAAATAGCACAGGCATCACTATTGTTTTCATGGCAAAGCAGATTCTGACAGTAGCGTGAGCCAGATAGCAAACATGCAACATACCCGTCGTTGTACGAGGCATCATGGCGTGCTGATGCCAGAATGTCCATCTCAATGAGGTTGTCCTGTAAAGTCTCTAGGAATGTCTGCTTTGCTATGTTTCTACACACAGGTGGAAAGATGGATATGAAGCTAGTGTGAGATGTGCGTGCAAGAGACACAGAAATGCCAATACAATATGTGATCACCAAGCAACAACAACAACAACAACAACAACAACAACAACAACTGACAAATGGAGATCAAGACAGACGGCGTGGGACAAAGAAACCAAGGCCCTTATGGAACTACTTCTACAAAGGTGTGAGACAAATAACATCTATCTCTCTCGTTCCCCTTACTTGGGCTCTGCCATACCTTGTTTTGTACGAGCCCTGCCCTTCTCTGCAAGCGTCTTGCTCCTCTCTGATAAACATTAGAGTATTCTGGCTCCTTTAAGGTTGTGATTGGAAGAAAACAATGCATCACTTACAAATAAAAACCTTAAGGTTTCTAACACTTATTTCAAACAAAACACTTTTCACTATTGTAATTTAATTTTACTCAGATATAAACTTCACTAAAGCTTCAGAGTTTTCACACTGGATAGTATCTTCAGGTACAGTGGGTTTTCATTTACTGGTTGCAACACTTCAAATACACATTCTCAGTTCATTCTATATTAAATAATATGTTTCTATAGGCGCATGTCCCATTTCTCCCACAAAGCACTCCCCCCTATGAGAGCTGTGTTCCATAAGGAAATACTGCAGCAATGCAATGGAGAAATGAACTGTCCACATGCAATGGGCAGGCCGAACACGTTCAGTAGTACAAGAGAAAAGCCTTGTTTTTGATCCCTGGTCTGTTCATGGTCTCTCAAGTTTGTGTTTTGGGGAAGGATGCAACTTTTAATGAAGAGAAAGAGATGTTTGGCAGAAACTCAGACAGAAAATGGTGAGGCTGGAAAGGGCCAACCAACTGCTGGCATCTCTCCAGTGGCAGAGCAGGATAAGACCTACCAGTGCAGAATGTATCAGGGTCATTACAATTCACAAAAGTGACAAGAGAGGGCCGGTGTAATACTATTAACTAAGTAAAAGTGACATTTTTTAATCCTCTGTCTGTGTGGGTATTACTAATGCTTTCAGTTTCATTATTGGAACTTTAGCGTTTGATCTTTTTTCAAGGCAATAGGTCATAAAGACTACATATGCCGTTTGAGCAGCACTCTTGCCTGTTGCAGATTCATTCTCCACACCATCTGTTTTCTGCTCCACAGGGAATACCTGTGCGGGATTAACTTTGGAGCTGGATGATGTGTAATCATTCATTATACCACTAACTGTCCTTCTACCAGCTGAAATTGATGCTCATTTTCCTGTTGACTGAACCGTCTCGCAAAACCTGAAGGAAGAGACAGTAATTCTGTTCATGGCTGGTTGTTTAGCTATGCCAAATTAGCTATTAGCTATTCTCATGTCAACAACTGTTTCATTTATGGCAGTATGTTTACTATAAACGCTATAGACAGTAGCGTGGTTTTAAGTTTTTAATTGGATTGCTCTAAATATGGTCTCATAATTAAATAATCTAAATGAAAATAACTTTTTTTAATCCATAACAATTTCCTTAAAAATCAAAGCCACACCATGCCTTTTTATTTGTATTTGCTCAGCAGGTGACCTGGTCACAGTGAGAAGTTGAGTTTTGTTTGGGGAGTTGTTCTAAGCTGAGCTGAGTAATGTGATCATAACTGTATGAGGGTTGAGATAATTTGACTTGCTATTCTTGATTTCATACCGCCTTGCAATAAGACCAGGCAAAGAAATACCAACAGATATTCCCTTTTTTACAATAACACTTGACAGATCTACTTCACACGAGGGCCTCCTATTGAGAAATGTGCTAGAGAGGTGAATACTGATTAATATAATAAATAAATAAAATTCAGGGCTCGAGTGGAGGAGCTATGAAATCTGCTCACGGGAGCCTGAATGTAATTTTGCAAGAACTGCTTCATATCCACCGCGATTATAATTACTCTGCTGTTTAAACTCAATGGCTTCCACTGTTAGGATTACTAACGTTAGACGAAGACCTGAAAACCTGACTTTTCTCTTGTTTGCCAGAAAATCATGTTCATCACAAATGTAGGCCTTTGCCCCAAGCAGGATAGTTTCCATTTTATTGCTTTGCTCCTTGTTAGCACTGTGGTAATTTAATATGGAGCAGACAGCATGAAAACCTGTGTTCAATGGCACCAGCTCAAGCTCACTCTTACTGATGCCAACAACTCTATACACTGTCAGAGAGACAAGTTACACAGTACCTCGTTTCCAGGGGGATGTTGCTGTTGAGTAACCAGTTGTCCTGTGCGCTGCCGGAGTCTTGACCACTGGCTGGACCCTCAGGGGGAACAGAGCTGTCTGTGGGCGCGGGACTTGGGTTGCTCCGCGGTGTGTAGTTGCCTCTGTTCAAGGAGTTAATGGAGGCTGCATGGTGCTGATGATTGGGCGAGTGGGAGTGGGAGAGTGGTAGAGGAGGCGTTCGCAGCCGAGAGTGGTTTTGAAAGGCTCCGTCTGAAAGAAAAAGATGAAAGAAATAAAACACGTTACGGACATTTTAGAAGAAGAACAATTCCACTAATTTAATGTTTGTTTTTAGGCACTTTTAGAACTTTGTTACATTTGGAAGCACAATCAAAGACACTCAGACTCACAGTTTGTTCGCCACACAGTTTTAAAACTACTGCGGACACACTGCGAACACCTTTTACAAAAGGTTTGTGAAGGTGTGTGTGTGTGTGTGTGTTTGTGCAGCAAGAAGAGCCTCGTGACATTATTTTAACTCCCTGAGCCTCAAAATTCTGATTGACGAATTACTTGCCATAATTTCAACAGTAGCTCATAAATTAAAACCTAAACTTACGACTAGTTTCACCGAAGAGCTGCAAAGCCCTTACGAGAACCACTTTTTAAAAAAAGCTCCTGTTCTGCTTATTATTTCTCCCAACTGGTCTCTATCAGAGTGCTCTCTGCCTCCCGCAGAGACCGGAGACTGTTTATTCAGCTCAGACACTGGCTCCTGTGTAAATAGAAGAGCTGGCCTCTTCTTAAAACTGACCAATTCTTTGGGTTCCTTTTGTTTTTTACATTTATTTAACCACAAAAGGAAGTCTGGGCATGTGTAGTCTTTTTTTCTTTTAAATAAACAATAGCCTGATTCACTCTGTGCAAAATATTTTACTACTGCCACGGCTCAACGGAAGCAAATGTAAGATTTAAAACAGATTTCAAAAAGTAACACCAGCTTTCTATTTTATGACAATCTGCCATTATCAGATGTGTGTTCTTATCAGAGTGCAGTGCCTGCTTAGTGAGTTCACTGGTTATGTACTGTTCCAGAACATTTCGCAGCCAAAGCTAGTTTCTGAGTATTTTACCAGCTCTGTTGTCACTTTATATCAAAGAATTTAAAACTATTATATACCAAGTAAAAAACAAAACAGGTTGCATCCAGTGGTCCCACTGTACATGCTCTATTTTCTATCCTCTCCACTTCACAAGCCAGAAGATCTATGTCCTCGTGTATCCATTTATTTCCACATCTGCTGAGCCATTCATCAATCAATGAACTCATGGCTTTACACAGAGTGAAAGAGTGGCTTTTCTTTATAGCAGCAAGTCTCCTTTATTTCACAGATATCCACAACACTAAATTGCCAATTTACAACGGACAGAGTGGAATATAGACACACAGAAGGCTTATTTTGTATAATCAGCTCCTTCATTAAAGTGACACCGACTTGTCAAAAAGACAAGTTTCATTTCAGATTTTCTTTTAGGGGTCGAGAACACGAAGCTGCTGTAGCAACATGTGTCAATCGAGGCAGACTGATAAACAAACTGTTGAGGGACAAAACTGGCTGCCCTAAGAACAAAGTGACATTAAGCTTCAGTGCTTGAGGCATTTTAGGAAAGCGGAAAGAGCCCATTGTGTTCACAGGTGATGTGCTAATGAATGGCTCAGCAGGGAAGAACAAGACAAAAAAAAATTAGTGTGCTGCATTTAATCCTTAAGTCTCTTCCTTTAAAGCGCATAGCATTTCATGTGCACACGTTATAGTAAAAAAAATCTATATTTTATATTTATTTTACTTTACATTCTGTGTGTTTCATTAGCCATCACAACATGGAGAGAATGCAGATTTTCACCTTCAGACTTAATTTTAAAACCTGGCTCACTGCCACAGTCCACATATTTTATAGGATGAACCACTGACAGAAATCGTTTTATTTCTTCTTCATTTTGGAGAGAGTGCTATATCATGCATCTGTCGCGCTGACAGATGGTTCCGTACTGAACACACTTTTGCACAATGCTGCCCTCGTAATTAGCTGAGCCACTGAGAGAGAGGAACGCCACAGTCCTGATGAACAATATACTGGTGTGAGGTAAAACCACACAGTTGTTGATGACCTCCCTCGTGCTCAGTAATGTACCTGATCCCCAAAGCCATTAATAAGGTTATGCTAATTCGATACGGGGACAGCGCAGACATACGCAGAGAAATATATCACAAGGACAAATGCATCACTGCTCTGGAATGCATTTACTGCTCGGTAAACAAATACTTTACTTCCTCTGACGATCAAGCAAATGTGGGGCAACAAGTAATTAATTTTTCCAACACTTGGTAACTTTTCTTTTTTCTTTTTTCTGAGGACCATACTTGCAATACATTTTAAGAATCATGCTACTGTCTCTAGAATTAACACAAAAATGAATCACTGTGTATCATTATATATCACAAACAAGTTATTTATTGCGAGTATAAAGTGTAGGATAGCAACACTTTGTTAGGTGTTCCTGTGATTTTGTTCACTCCCTGCATATAAAAGCACGATAACTGGGATTAGTTGTCTAAACACCAGTCACTTTCATGCTTTCATACACTTTATAAATGTGTAACAGTGTGTAATTAGGAAATACATTTGTGAAAATCTAATCTGATATTCATATATTTCAATTTCATTTGTGCATTTATCAAAGAATTTGTATTAATTCTAAATTAAACTTATGCAACTGGACTTATCAACAGTTTAAAGAAGCTCTATAATGTACAATAAGAATTAAAATTAAATGTGGATATATTATCCACATTTAAATCTAAATTCCCAGTTTACCTGGATTAAGTCAAGCTTTAATACTTCATGTAGCATTTGCTAGAAGTTCAAATGTTTATTTATATATATAAATATTTAAAATTTTATTCTTAATTTATTCTTAATTTCATTCGTAAACATCACAGTACTAATGCATTATAATTTATCAATCCCTGTGCAGCGTTGTGAAGTATTTAAAAGATTCTTGTATCAAGTGTTGCCCTCTAAATGCTTTACATTCCACTCAGAAGTGTTGCTAAACTCTCCTACTTGACTTGCCTACTTATTTGCATAAAAGCCATCACCATTTTCATGCACTGTAGAGCTACTTTTCTTTCTACAGAAAGAGAACCAGATAAGCACTGCATCACGATTAAAATTCACTACCTGACTGCATGCATGTTTGTCCTTGTCCAACCAACAACCCTTCAACAGCCAGGTAAGTAGTCACTGTTATTTTTGTGGAAATAAACAGAAACATGGAAAACAAGACAAGTTTATGAGACAAAGCACAGAGCAACACGACCCCCACAGATGTGGTGATTCAGCAAGAATTATTCACTACTATCCAAAGGACAGAAAAAATAAATGGTTTTCTATTGACCTGCTTTGCACAACGAAATTGGCAAGAAAGGGAGATTCATTTGTTATCAGAGACAGAAAAGGGGGACTTTGTTACAATAGCCAAACTTTCACATGGCATTCAAAAGAGAAGCCTAAAGATATCCTTTCAGTTGGGGAATGTCGGTTCTTCATTTTTCTTTCTAATAAATGGATGCACTGGTTAAGGCCTCCTGATGCTATTCTCGACAAGTAATTAAGGCAACTTCACTTCATTAGCTAAGACCTCGTCCCCCACCCTGAGAGATAACAGGGACGTCTGTCTCATGGTAAGATGTTATAATTGCTGGGAGGCAACTGTCCAACTTGTGAGGTGTCAAATAGCTTCACTATAGAATTACAACTAAAAAGACTTCCCACAGTTTTCATTAAAAAAAAGATATTTCTAACACTTTAAAATATATAAACAGACACAAAACCAAGTAATGGATTTTTTAAAAGTTGTTATTTATCGGTAAAGTTGTGTAGCGCTCTACTTTTTAATGCTAAACAGCCATATCAATTTTCTTGTCAGTGATTTCAGTGAACACAAACTGTCACTGAGTTATATTAACTTATCCTGCACAAGAGATATACAGAAAGTTGTAATTAATGACTTAGTGAAAAAATTCTGTTTCCTAGACTGCATTGCAACATAGCACACTGACATGACTTGTCAGTAATGATGCCACTCTGCAACTGATAGGTGCTCCTGTAAATCTTACCCTCCACATCAGCTTGTATATGTCCAGTCTGACTAAAATCAGCAACAGTAGTCATGGAAACAATTCAATCCACTGCACTACAGCAATAAATCTATATGTAAAAGACCAGCCTTTATTTTATTGGATCCATATTTCAGCGGATATGTAGCTACCAGATGGGAGCTATTGTAAGTACGCAGCATTTCAGTTGTTAGGAGCAATCAGTGTAAGCTATGTCTAATAATCTGTATGCAGTGCTACGTGCTGCACAAACAGTAAAACTACGTGATACATATTTATAAACCTCAGTAACTGTAAACATGCACTGTTGGAATGATTCTCCACCAATCAATGTTAAATCAAATCTGTCAATAAAAAAATGCTGAAGTTTGACAGGTAGCACCTTCTAAATACTTACATCAGTTCATATATGTGTGAAAAATGTGTCAGTGGCATCATTTGTGCCACATTTGGTTACATGGAGGAACACTAGGTTCTGACTTAATTTGCCAGTCTGTGCAGTGTCCAGGGAGAAGGTCTATTTCTGAACAAGGACAGTGGATAAAACCCACAGCACTAATGGTCACACCTGATGAAATAAAGTGATATGACATGCCCCGGACACCCGATCAACGCACTGAGCTGTGAGCTATTCGATACAGAATTAATCAAAAGCTATCCAGCGCCCAGATAAATCATTAAATCTTGCTTACTGCTAAAGCCCCTATGGCTAATCACAGGAGCAAAATTTCCAGTTGAGTAGCATTTGTCTATAAAAATACAAATAGAATTTATCATGAAGGCAGTGAAGCTGCACTCTCTCTGGCTCCCTGAAGCTGGTTCTCTCTGCTGGCCCTGCTGTTTCCTGCACCATTAGAAAAGTCTGAAGGGAAGAGCCATGCGGGAATACTAGCTGTCTTTCCTGGACTCATTTGAGAGGTAACAGGTACCACAAACAACACATGGTGGGTATAACGCTCAGCTCTCCACTGGCTCTCTCTATGGGAATAAGGGGAAAAAGACCTTCTGGAATCTGAACATAAGCTCACCTTCATTACTAACTGGAGGAGAAAAATCCTGCAATTGTATCAGTATATAACATCCTGTCAACAGCTTTCACTGAGAACACCAAATGAGGCATCCAACTAGAAAAACAAGTTACATATGATATACTTGATGCACACGTGAATAAAAATGGTAATACAAGCCTTTGCAAGAGTAAATTCAAACATAAACATATAACAATGAATACGAGCTTAAAAAAATAAAACAATTTAAATTAAATACTTTTTTTTTTTTTTTTTTCAAAGTGAGGTTTACCACAGTTTGCAACCTAATCCATTAGGACTGGTCCTGGCATATGTTTCTCTCTCCCTTTCTAAGATCAAATGGATTTTCTGTCATTCTTTGAGCTGCCTCAGAAAGAACAAGACAAGTGGTTATGTATGCTCTGTTCTGTATGTCACTCTGCTGCATATCCATCAAGATGTTGAAGATTTTGTTAGAGGGCACAGATGGTCTGCAATTATCATGGAATGAAAGTAATGCATCTCAATTTATGTCAATGAAAAGAAGATACGTAGGTATGCAAAATGCATTATCCATGGTCCCGGTGCGCTGACAAACAGCGAGTTGAATGGAACTGGACAAATTGTCTGTTGGCTCCAGTTCATTGATAACTCAAAATCAACCGATTCCTTTTGATATGTCAAATCAAAACTGGAATCTCATATTTTCAGAAAAAACAGGGACACGGCATGCAAGTACCATGTGCTTCTCATTAAATTATTATTTAGCCTCAGATATCTTTATTCCTCATGGTGTCTGCGGATGAATTACTTTCTTGGATGACCTCTTTTAACCACATTTCCCCCATCCTAGCAGACACAAGGGAATGATTAAGCAGTTCAAATGAATACTTATTTGAATGCACACACAATCACGTCCCAAAGCCTTCTACTCGGCTCAGCATTCCTGCTTGGTCAGCTGTGAGGTGGTGGTGTGCTGGCCCTTTCACCGGGGAGCCCGGCTGCACTGAAGCCAGCACTGCCCGACCCCATGCTGTTTTGCATTAAGAGATGCTAATACTCTGAGGTTGCATGCTCTCAGATCTTGCAGCTCAGTGTGGCAGCGGGCTCCCACTGGCAGTCTCCCCAGGAAGAAGCCCCTCAGAGAAAGCCCAGGGCCACAGTGAAACACATGCTTCACAAAAGGACTGCAGGCTTCAGCGAGCAGCCTCGTCAGTCTTACAGAAACCCTGGCTCAATGCTCTTCCAAATGAAAACAGGAATCCGAAGAAAAAAAAATAAACACTGCAGCCTTGGAGGCTACTAATGTGAATAACGATATGCTGCTGAGAGCGTTTACTTGTTCAAAATCCAGCAGAACATTTTAAGTCCTGTATGTGGGCTCAAAGATGACCTTGAGCAAATGCAATCTGAAGTGATAAAAAGCCACCTGTTTTCCAGTGCAACAGATACACTGTGAGCCAATTATTTTAGACATACATAGTTTTCTGTGGTTGTTTACCGACAGTAAAAAAGTAAATATATCCTGCACCATGTCAACTGTGAATTTGAATATTTCTTCAATAACTGACCTGTGTGTCAAAGAGATCTGATTTGATATTCCAGTCATTTTTACCATGGTGGCTTTTAAATTACCTTTTTTTGCTCATGTAATTCCCACTGAAAACCTGAGATGCATACTTAATTCCAGATTAAATTGCATTTCGCAACATGACGTCTTTTTTTTCAGAATTCAAACCTCTGCGTGAAACACAAAACATTAGAATTCCTTTTCCATAAATTTCATTAGACAATTCAGGCAATTTGTGATCTTTGATTTAATCATATTGGCTGTGCAGTTGTGTGCCCATAGCCCTGTTCTGTATGCCGCTCTCTACACAACCTGTTTGGCTCACTCTCATTTTGTCACCTTGAGAAGATGAGGTTTATGTAGCTGAAGGGAACAGTGTCACTACACATTGAACAAGTTTTAATGAAGTCATTTCATTCCCTGAAATGGTGAAACCTGCCTGAATTGATAGAGTTACTTAGTTACATACATTATTTACCACGAAACCTTTCGGGGCTGGAAATATTATATAGAGACACAAAACTGAGCAAGGCAGGTGCTAAGAATACAGACGATATCTAACTTAAATCAGGATTAAACATGCAGATGATGTTTTTATTTTTTTACTAAATCAACTGCATTAAAAACCACTTTTTAGGCTGCCAATAGTCGATGATGATGATGATAAATTTTAACTAAAGATTTCAGATTTTATTGAACAAAATCTGAAAGCTTATAAAGTAATTAGAAGTGATGTGGAAAATGCACGAGGAAGCACAGAGCGGGTTTACACGACTTGCTGAGTGGTTTAAGTGAACAAACAGTAGGTACTCGTTTCTGCTCACTTTCTGATTGTAATTGGGTTCTTACTGTCAAATATTATCTGAAATTAAACAATGAGGAATGTCAAGGGAGAATTTTGATACTTTATTACTTATTCATATGAAACTAGAGCAAGGTGAGAGGGCCTCAGCATGAACAAGAGCATCAAGATCAGGAGAAAACTGGTTTTATGTTTTTGAGTTTAAAAAAAAAAGAAGTGGGAAAAGGTTTTGCACCCAACAGCAAGAGAAACACAGAAACATGTTGCACTTTGCAACTTAAAAGGAATCTTACAACGCCTCTGGATGACTAAGGTAGAAACTCGAGCCGAGGATATTCCTCCTCGGTCCTTCCCTACCCCTTACTGACAGCCCGAGGCCAAACCTAAATACTGCACCTATGCAAATCAGTGTCATTGTTATGAGACATATCTGCCACGGTAAAGGCCATTCCCCCCACCCACGTCCCCTTAAGCACAGTCATGTCACTGCTGGATGACCAGCGTGTTGCTACTGTGGAATTAGGGGAGAGATTTGCGACGGGATTAATAACTCATTCACTCGGCTTTCTGAGCAGGCAGCTGGGGCACTTTGGAGTTTGATGTAATTCAACCCTTTGGGTAGTTAACTTGGAAGCTTGATCAATTATTTAGACCATTTTATTTTGTTTTGTGTTTGCCATGCCAGTGGGATAAGCAAGTAGCTGCTGTAGTTGAAAGGCATCAACATTCACATATCAAAAAATACCCTATTCAGCATGCAAACTGTTGAGTTATGAGATATGCGACATAATTCGTTGAGTTTGAATGACAACATTTTATATTTTCATGTTGATGGATTACAAACAAGAATATATAACCCTCTACACTTCAAAGTGTGATATTTTGCAACCACAATAATTAATCTGGTTTCCAGAGGTTTCCTTGACTTGAAATGTTCACACGTCTGTATATTTTTCTCACATCATGCAGAGTGTTTTCAAGTCAGTAATGAATCCACAAGAGTTTATACATCTATAGCGGTTATATAGCAACACACACATAATATGATATCAAACTCAACAAAGCAATTTTACCTCACAGACCGTCAAACTACTCTCTGCCACACAGTGTCCATACTGACATGCAAGATAAACTCTTCACAACGATTAAATGAGCGAGTCTGTTGATTCAATGCGTAAAACACTTTGACTGCTACTTAGTAAAACTACTGTACATGTTTTACAGTCACTGAATTTCTTTCAGCTGTCAACACCATGTGTGCAGCTCGAGAGCAAATGTCATTCTGTCAGTCTGAATAAGTGTTCAGTCAAACGCGGGAAACACTGAGTGTTTGAAGAAGAATAAGAAGCTGGCATTTATTAACGAGAAGCCACATTCAAACCTAATCTAACTCAAGAACGCTGTTTGAGTTTATCAACATACAAACCAGCAGGATGTCTGTAAGGCCGTTTTTAATGTAACTTCAAAAGCAGTCGATCCTTGCGGTGATATACGGTGATACAGCAGGGATTACATTACACCTGGTCTCAAATAACTCTTTATTTTTTACTTATTTCCTATCTGAGGTGAGGAGGAGGCATGCAGGCTGATGTCTCTGAAAAGTCTATAGAGGGATTTTAGATGGTTACTCCCACCAGCATGCATTGGAACTGAAGAGAAAGATCTGTGACAAATTTCTCCTACTGAACAAAAATCGTCCATCTGTTTGAGTGAGACTCTGAACTTTGCAGACCTTGCTTCAGAGAGTTCTGCACATTTCCTGAGGCTGCATATCGACTCAAAGTTTCAACTTTCTCTCGTGGTCCTCGGAAAAAAAAGGGACATATTTTTGCCTATAGCCATCTGCATGACCTATAACACAACATATCCAGGAGCAGGGGAAGGCTAACCTCCAGAAAGCAACAGTAGTTTGAAAACCAACTCACCATCGGCAGATGCAGTGGCAGGAGCATACAGGTTCCCTGAGCCAGTTTTAACTAAGAATGAATTGGGGCCAAACTCATCCTCAGAGTCAGAGTCCTGGGCTGGCTGAGCCGCACAGTTACCTAGCAACCCTCCCTGGCTCTCATTGGCTGCAATGGAAGGGGGAGGGTATGGGAGCTGCTCAACGGGGGAGGAGGAGGCGGATGAACAATGCAGCGGAGGACCTGTGGACCACAAACAGAGACAACACATGGGGGGGAAATGAAACACACCCAAACACAGGCAACATCACATAGGAGCAAAACACACACACACACACACACACACACACATGCACACACACAAGCAAGACTTAACTCTGACACTTCAAAAACAAACAGGGACACATCTGCCTTTGTCTCCGCCACCTCACCCCAGCTGGGAAGAACAATACAAACAACTGAAATGACTTTGAGATAGAATAGAAAAGGCAAAAAAAAAACTGGCACTGCTTTAGAGAAATAAAAACAACAGAACACCTTTTTGGGATGTTGAATGCAAAAGGGGAGAATTCCTCTATAATTAAAAAAATAACCCAAACAAAACAGCTGATTCGATTGTATTTATGCACGCATCAAAGCAGAGCGGCTATATAGCTTGAAAGCACGTCAGAAACATTTACTAAAATACAACAAAACAATACTTTAAATTCCCAACACTCAGTTCTGGATTTCTTTCAAAATAACACAATCCAACCTAACTGCACTTCCCCAAACTACAGAAACTACACTAGCAGCTTGTTTTGTGTACTGTGCACGAGGCACATGAATAATGTGCTCCCTGATATGTCGGGGTTGTTAATACCTCCTCCTGTGGAAACACATATAACCCCTGCCAGCCAAGAAATGAATCCAACCTGAACAATCCTTCCTTCTGTACTCTGTGTCCATCTCAGCTTTCCTACTTGTCAGTAATATAAAATACCATAGGGATTAGACTGGTCACTCACCTTAACAGCAGAATATGAATAATTTACCGTTATGCTTATTTATAGCCCCTTGTATGCAGCCCCAATTCTCGCACATGAATATCATACAATTTCTCCTTTCGAGGCTTATTGGCTCCAATCCTCATACTGTCATGGAATGTTAAATCTCCACAGTGCTCCTATTAATGTGTGATTAACTTTTGATGCAGCTCTGCGCCACGCTGAAAATGGACTACTTAAGTAACGTGACTGCAGCGAACAAAGCCATCAGTTTGGTGCTCTCCACATCTTCCCGTCAGTCCGTCGGTCTTGATGTTGAAAATCCTGCTGACTATACTGTCATCCATCAGGAGAGATAAATTTCCTCTTGCTCTGTAATGATCCCTGAAGAGTATTAAAATACGACTCACTGACTCGCATCTAATTAGGAAACAATTAGTGCTACGAACATATCAGCCACAGCCCTACACAAGCAGCAAATGTCCACTACCCCTGAGAGTCACAGTTTGTGCTTTAGATATACAGTGCTTTACAGCACACACTTCATTTCTCTCTCAATTCTCTAATGCCGGTGCACGTAATGGGTGCAGAGGTACAGTGGCCATGCTGTGGGTTAATGACCGTTACACTGTTGTGCTTATATACAGCGATGCACAACCAGGAGAGGAAGAGCAGCTGAAAAGAGCATTGTTACAAGTCATTCCCAGAATCCGTCGGATACATCGAGACACTACAGCTTGTGTCAAAACAACAACAACAACACTTTGCTGCTGAACAGTGCAGTGTTCATTGAACTAATATCTACTGGTATGAAAGGCTAGAGGCAGGACCGAAAATCTGACATGAAAGACAAAAATGAGCTGCACCAGGTTTTGGGCTGAAAATTACGGCATTTTCCTCAAAGAAACAATTAATCAATGAGACAAGAAAAGATTAAAGTCCTCTAAAAATGATCAAAGTCATAACCTAAATGAGGTCAAGGTAGTCATGCTCAGCAGCCATTAGTCTTGTGCACAGAAGTTTTACTGTCTCACTGTGTTTAATTAATGCCGGCTAGTGCCGTTCATGCCCAAGACACGTGCACCTAAAGCCAGACGGGGCTTCTGCAGGCGAGAAGCCGTAGCTTGAGATGGCCAGCGGAGTTTTTCAGGCTGCCAGACTTGATTGGCTTTGCCTTCACTCACTATATTACAGCAGCAAAACGGGAACCTTTACTTAGAAGGCCCTGGACCATGCGCTAATGCTTTAGTTCCTGACAGTTTCAGGAAATGCCATTTACTCTTTGGTTTGGTCACACTGCAAAAACAGACCACCAAGAACTGCACTAAAGGCTGCGATAAACTAATTAGCAATCCAATTAAAAGAACGGACAAATAAACTGTTAACTGTGATCTGTAGGTCAGGATAACAGATACTGATGTTCAGTGAAACACCTTCTCCAAGGACAAAGTACTGAAATTGTTTTACGTTTTCATCTTAATTAAGGTGTAACAAATAATTACAATTTAATATTTAATTAGATACATTTTTGTTAGATTCATTTAAAAATAATTCAAGTGTGACAGTTCAAGTTGTAAAACATAACAAAAGTGGTTCAGGCAACAATCATCAAAGCTCTGGTTCAAAGAATGACATTTATTTTCAAGGGAAAACGCTAACAGTATGTGGCACCAGGATGAGAGACAGGAGCTGCAACACGCGAATGTGGGCGGATATGCATCAATATTTTTTTACAACCTTACAATAAATAAGCAAGTACTGTAGGTGTTCTGTGTTGTGCTCAAAAACTTTGAGGTGTCACGAGAATGTTAATGGGCACACACTGACTGCAGCAGAGGTAGTACGTGAGATCATTTCACTGCAGGATAATTATTTCCACCATGGGAGACATGAAAAATACACACCAAACATCATTTTATATCAACTGGTTAAATCTCCTGTACCTCACACGTTAGAGCTACATATTAATCCAATTCAATTCATTAGATCTGTCTAACAGTCCAGAACTCAAAAGATTTTCAATTTACAATTATAGAAAAACAGACAAATCCTGACATTCAAAGAGCTGGAGCCAGCTTCATTAACGACCTTAATAAGTAATTAATTCTTTAAATTGCTTTTATTTATTTTCTGTCAATCAGCTAATCAGTTAAGCGTTAAAAACAATAAATTATTACAAACTCAAAAAGGATTTGCTGATTTGTCCAACTATCTGACATCCTGTGATCGCTCTGTTCATGCGTGGTTGTGTATATGTGTTGACTGATTTGTGGAGGAGGAGATCAGGAGACCTTAGCACAATCGTTCAAGGTGTACACACCCACTGCAGTCATTAATTTAAGGACCGTTATGCAGAGTCATGGAGTGGAAACTATGAGCCTAATCACAATGATCAAGTTTGTGCATGAGAAGGAGGCAGAATCAGTCATTATCAACGTACGCCTATACACATGAAAATTTATGTTAAAAAATGTCGTTATTTGAGAAGACTTCTTTGGCTTAGGGAGAGAGAATTAAATCAGGTAAATAGAGAATGTAATTTAGAGGCAGAAAGTAATCGAGTGAAAAGAAAATCGAGTAAGAAGAGTCAACATCTTTCATCTGGAGAGTCCTGATCTTTAGTTCTCTCTCTCTCTCTCTCTCTCTCTCTCTCTCTCTCTCTCTCTGTAAACCTGATTTTGCCTCTGTCTAACTTATCCGATATTTTCAACAAGACAAAAAATTGCCATACCTCCAATATACAACATGGTAAATAAGATCTATGATTACCTTAGCTAAATGTACTGCACACCCACAATACTGAGCAAGGTGAAGCAGAAGTATGACTCCACGGTGACAACCGTAATTATCTGTTTGCTCAAGGACTAGCCTACAGCTGCGGGCAGCATCTATAAAAAATGCAGTGTATTTGCAGATGAACAGTGAAGGAAAAAAACAAACATTTCTGCGCCTGTCCTGCGCCATCAACTGATGCCATGTGGCACACAAAGCACACAGGACGCAGAGGAATGACTCACGGGTCTCAGCGGGGACCGAGTGTCGTCACCGCACTGCTACTCTTGTAGTAAAATGCAGATTGCACTGAGGCTCTATTTAACCATTAAGTGGGCTGATCTACGTGTAGGATTATGTAGTCAGGATTTCAACATTTTTACTCAATACTAATGTTAAATTCACGTGTTAATATTCTACAATATGTGTAACCCTGTGTGTTACCACAGTGACTTGGGCAGCTGCGTAGTAACGTTCCTACATGGGTGTGTGAAAGGTTGTTTTTAGCAGATCACTAAAATGTTGCGTAATCTGCTCCTGACACCAGTTCTGTCATGCAGTGTAGGTGGAGTAGGATCCTCTCCAAGATGTGTTAGCAGGTTTAACGCTTTTGTAATATTTTCAGCTGTTGACTTTGTACTGACTGCGACCGTCACCATCATTTATTCAGATCTGCCCTGTTGTTCTAACTGTTCTTCCTGTATTTGCATGTGGAGGTCACATCTCTATCTTTGCGTGGGCACATTCATGGCACGGTGGGGTTTTGTTCGCTGCCTGTGATGCCACTGTGCCTGCGTTCTCACACCAAGCCACATAGCCCACTACATTTACTGCACACGAGTTCTGTGCTATTTGCATGACTAATTAGTGAAGGCGCACCTTTGCAACGCTCTCCAAAATCAGGCAGAGCTCTTTTATGTAGGTTTTGCTTGTCTGCTTCACTTTCAATGTGCATTCCTCAATCAGCAGACATCTAATTGCACAGATTTAAAAATAAAAATGGATTATAAGAGCGATGTCAGGAAGGCATACTAAAGATTAATGTCTGATTCTCACCAGCATCTGTCAGCCACAACAGCTTTCATGTGTGAAGGCCTTTCCTTTCAGCTGATTAACTCTCTTTGGAGCCATCTGAAGGCAGCAGGTCTGTAATTATGCACACCAGAACCACCGGTAACCTTGATTAAATCTTGTGCAACCAGCATCAGGCTGCTGTAAAATCCACACACAAACTTCTGCGTTCTTGTTCACATTAAACTGGTCAGTTATATCTCAGTGTTCATGACACTTTGATGTCATTTATAGAATAAAAATCAGTGCTGGAGACAGTGGCATCCTCAGGGCCTTATTATAAATACATGACTATTGTTAATGTTAATCCTACATGCAATCCTTAAGTAACTGCTTGGGCAAAACAACATTTTTACAAGGCAGATAATCATAATGAATCATGAGCAGTCTGCAGTCAGTAGTTCTTTAGACTATAACACAGGATGCATTTTAAGTCTGTTCAAGGCTCAAAAAGGGGTTCATAAATAAGCTTATTGTGCCAAACCTAAAACAAATGGTCTATTAATGGAGTTATATTTGCCTACAAGGTACCTTAATTGGATATTTACTAGCCTGAGTATCATCAATTCCCTTTTCGGCATTCCTAATGATGTCCTTTTGCTTAGCTTTAGTGCCCATGTACACAGTGTGCAACACAAATGTTAACCAGGCAGGCTCAAGTTGTCGTGGAAATGTTGTGTGATACAAAGGTTTTAGAGCTGCTTAACCCATGAAAGGAGGCCTGATTCCCCCTTTTGATTCTTTCTAACTGTCTGGCAGTATTTGAGCTTTGCCATGACTGATTAAATGTGCCCTCTTGCTTACTATATCACTGCTCTTGGTTTGGACTGAACTTCAAAGACTGTGAAAAGGCAGCGTTAGTCTTGCCTTTGTGTCAGTGACGGTCTTAGAAATCCAACGTCTTAGTCACCGAAGGAAATAAAGCCCTGTAGTGCTGTTTTTGCAATGTAACATGATGAAATATGGAGTGAATATTGGCTAACAGAACAACAACTAGGGCTGCGTGACATGATTATACATGGGTGACATATACAGCACAGTATATTGTGAAATGTGAAAATCTGTCAAACATCAGAGATTTTGCTGTTATATATGTGTATATATGTATACTGCTATACTAGGACACTGTGAACAATCAGTAAACAGGATTATTATTTGGTGATGAAGTTTATGGTATTTAATTTACTGTTATCAAACTAAAGGATTAATTAATAAAATAAAAAAGGCAAATAAAAGTGAAGTTAAGATTATAAGCTGTATTTTAAACACTTCTTATCTTGATACGACAGATTTTCACGCATTTTTAGAAAGAGGTAAGAGCAGTTGAAACGGCAAATAATCATAATGTGTTGTAAACAACTGAGGATGCTATAAAAGAAGCTAAATTCATAAGAGTGTCTGATAATTCATCAGATGAATTCAAGTTTGGTATTTACTTTGATGTCTGGGTAAAACTCTGACGTGCTTCTAAGTTATTGGTGTATGTGCTCAGGTAATAATTACACTTATCAGATCTCTCCACACAATATAAACATGACGGCTTAATTCTGTTTTTTGCATTATTAGGATTCGCAAATTGACATAATTGTTTTCTATTGCACAGCTGGAAGCCATAACTAGCCTTTTATGAAATGAATACTTGCCAGGTGATCTCATCAGTAAAAATACAAACAAATGAGACAGCGAGGAGCTCAAAGGGTGGTTTTGAATCATAAGACTAATGCAGCCAACGCAAGTGATAAACTGCATCTTAAAAATGTGTTTCATCTTAAAAATGATTCGTTGATTTTACACCATCTATCCAAGGTTATGCTAAACATACGCCTGCTGGAGGATTATGAGAATTTCCCCAGTTGATAGGGTTCAATTTCATAAATGTGTCAGGCAAACTAATTCTGCCACATATTACACAACAAAAAACACCAACAGACACACGGACACATTTGCAGAGGAAGTGGGAAATGAGCTTTTATGAATCAACATCGGAAAAATGATAAAACTTTCACTGACGGTGCCGTTTACCTGCTAAGAATCAATATCATAATAACAGAGAGTGAGCATAATGTATGATAAGGATGAAAACAAATTGTAAATACCCATAAAAGTTTTTTTTATAGACATGACCATTACCGAGAAAATGGAAATTATATTTGTGTAATAAAAAAGCATTACCACAGAAGGTACAATTCCATTTAAGGCTGACCCACAACGCTTCTATCAGCACTTTAAACCCAGGATCCATTACTTACGACTTCTGTACGCCCTTACAGAGAAGATGAATTCCCAATTATAAATGGACGGTTAAAATAAATCCAGAAAACAAGTTAAAAATTTCTGCCCATTAATACTAATACTGTGGGGGCTGCAGAACAGTTTGTGCACTAGAAATAGTTTGAAATTGGTGATTTAGATCAAATTAGCAGCTGTCACAATATCCATAAACATGTTCACAGGCTCCAGATAGATCAAACCTCTGCCTCTTCCCTCACTCCTCTTTAAATTATACCAATTTAAGGATGCAATCAATCAGTGTTAATATATCCGTCTGCATGGAGGAGAAGGGAAATATCCAACTAAGATTAAAAAAAAAAAAAGCAGCAGTGGCACACAAGCCTTAGTACACAGAGTACTGATGCCAGTGGCTTTCCAGAGTATCACCTAGGAAGATGAAAAAGAGACCAGAGTGGCTGAGACTAGAGTATTTCCTCTCTGGGCGACTGTAAGCACAGACTCCTTCCCCAGTCATCCTTTACCCACATCCCTGCCTGGCTTCTGCCACTCTTATCCATCCAGTCCACTCTATTTCTCTGTGCTAGAGAGACAGTGTGCCCTGCAATTCAACTGAAAGACTCCATCTGTTTCAAATTCTCTGTGACAAACAGAGGAATGAATCAGACTGCAAAAGTGAAATTGAAATCCTCAACAAACTGAATGGAAAATTCTTCTGTTTGAGGAGAAACCTTACTACTGCAGCACTGCCAGGACGGACAGCAGGAGCAGCTTTGTAAGTGTTACCAGTATAATAAAAGGTGAATGCGGACGCCAGCTGAACCACGTCAAGACTGTGGCTGATGCTAAACAATTAAGATTTAACTCAGTAGCTGATCCATTAACATGACACCTTAGTCTTCAAGACCCCAAGATATATATTTTTTTTCTCTTTACTTCACGATTTTTTAGAATCAATATTAGTTCTGACGAGTTATGACATTGCTAAATCCCTCCATGCAGCCACATTCAAACATCCCTGGGGCTTTCTTTGTTCTAGGATAAAAAGTAAAGGTTCCAATCTCACCTCTCGCTGTTAACAACATCCTGCAGGCATGTGATGGCTGTTTTTAAGGATCTCTTGGTCAACACGCTCGTGTTTAACTGACATGGTGACAGGATATCTTCTCCGACGGCACAGAAAAGTGGTGTAAAAACAGGCTTATGTCCACACCCATTCGCCGAGTCCTCTGCAGAGGATTCTGGACTTCAAAGACGCGCACATGGTAATCTGCTTTAAATGGATGTTTCTGGGCCTCTATCATAGCTCGATCATCAACTGAGCCGACTTAAACCATGGCTGAAAAAACAATGCTAATAGTGGATAATTATCAGCTTTTACTCCGTCTGCACTAGCTGCTCTATTCCCTCTCCCATCACACACAGAGGCTGGTGAATAAACACAATGGCATGAATAAATAATGACCCCACAATCCTCTTAAGGTCCCCGAATAGTGAGGGGAAAAAAGACAAAAGTTTACTTTTGGTGTTTGAGAGCAAGCGGAGCCTGAAATTGTAAGCGACTCATTAGGGCTACATGTGGCTTGCCTGGGGCCTTGCTGAACAAAGATGGCACCATCCCCATCCTGTCATTCCTCAGCGCACTCTAGGCCTGGCCTAATAAAATTCTAAAGTATACCCTTAAGAAACAGCTACATCCCCAATAAAAGACAGTAAAGAGCTTAAGCACTGTCTTAAAAAAAAGAAAAGCTTCTCATCTTCCAAACTTTCTTCTGGAATCAAAATTTTACTAGACTGATCGGGGAATTCTCTGAGTGCTGAGGCCACCTTTGCTTGATTTTTGCACACTTGCCACGGCGTGTATAAACATCATAGTAATATATGCGTTCATGCTAAAGGGGCTTACCTCTGTCAAAACATTATTTCCTTCCCTCATCATGATCTCCAGATAGCTTGATAAAAGCCCCGTTTTTCATTTCAGACACTCTGTCAGTGTTAAAGAATTGATTTGTGTGTGGCTCCCAGCTCACACTGAGTGCATGACAGTTCAAAAGGCTATCTAAAATACATGCTGCCAAGAGGCTTGTGTTTCTAAGTGCTTGTATAATTTATATCAGGGTAAAACTTAAGAAAGTTTGCAACATAGCAAATATGGTTTGTTTATACCAGAAGTAGTTACAAGAATTTAAGGGAAACATAATGCTGGCTGCTTGGACAGGAATTAAAAAGAGAGCTACTGGTTGATAGAAGAATCTGATTGTGGATAAAGAAACTAAATTCAGAGGAATAATGTACAACCATTTGCTCAGCCTGCATAATACGGGTGTACATGCATCGCCATGGGTCCTGCAGGTTAAGCAGATACTGAGTCTTATCTCTGGGTCACACAAAAGAGTAACAACACCAGCTGGTGGAAACTAACTGTTGAACAGAGGCTGAAAAGAAAGTGGCAAAGTGAGCTCAGAAATATGAAGTCGTTATATTTATGTAGAATTTAAACAAGCTTAAATGGAAAACATATTTGTTGTATGAAACCAGAAGCCAGACTATCTGTAATTTTAGAGCAAAGAACACCAGAATTCTTGAGCTAATTGGGTGATTTAAAGGTCTGGAGAGAAACTAGAGGATGTGCAACCTTTATAATCACAATTGTTTGGACACGAGTATCATATTTTGTTTTAATGTAAGAATTCTTGAATTAAAAAATGAATTATAGAAAAAGGTATTTTCCAAAGTATTATTTAAAACAACCGGCTCTGAGTTAATTAGTCGTGTTTTTTGTAAACCAGGTGCCTTTTTGATGAATGTCCTTACTTTACATTTAAGTAACATACATTATACTATAGCCAAGCTGTGTGCTATAATTTTATTATTACTGTAGATTCTGCTTGTGCTAGTATCAGCATTTTGCAACAGTTTAGGTACATCTCTTAATTATATTTCTTGAAAGAAATCCAAGTTCAACACAATGGGAGTGAGAAGAATGTAATAAAAAAAAAAGCTCACTTATGCAGACAGGAAACACTTTTTTCCAGAACATAATTGTAGAGACTTTGGTCAGAACTAGGTAAGCCAATTTTAATTCCAAATTTCCACTGAGGCAATGAATAGAAATGAAGTTGCCTGGGGTTGATGCAGTCCTAGCAGCTGCATATAGGCAACAACATGAACACCAGAATTATCCTTTAACACTCTAACTAGTCGTAAAATGCAAATTCCAAATATGTTTTTCCACCGCTGGATACTGAACATTAACTCCTCAACGTGATGTTTTTAAAATGGTTACTGGAGCACCAATATGCTGCGATGTGATGTTTTTATTGAAACATGTTTAGATGAGCTTATCACTCCTCACCTCAGTCAACCCAGTTCTTACATTTCTGTTTTTGTCCTTTATGAACATGAATTTTATTGTCATTTTGTTGCCCTGAGCTGATCTGCAGGATCAGGACTGAAGCCAATCAATTGAAATTGATCATCAGCTGCTATGAGAATCCTGATCCTTTTTCAGCCCTTTGTTTATTGCATCCTGGCTACTGTATGAGTTGTATTGTTACCGGTTATACATTGTGTTGTCATTGTTTTAGAATCAAATGTATCTTTGTTAAATAAATTTTGCCTGAATGCAGACTGGCTATCAGAGAGGAATTAAAGTTGGTATCATGTCATGAAAAATATACATACTATATCTCTTGGATGTGTATTCTGTGAGCAAAGCAGAGGGTGCACAAACACTGTCATTTTTATCCCCCTTTTCCATATTTAATTCTAATTACACCTTTTATGTTGTAATACCCATTTTTTCTCCTCTCTTATAAATGCAACATACCTCTGCTTCATTGTCTTGTGTACACAGACTGCCCATACAACAACTCTCACTGGACTGCCCTGTTTAAATAAAGGTTCACCGGATGAATGAAAAACATCCTGGCCTAGCAGCGTGTTGTGACCCTTAATCAAATCACGTTTTATAGCTGTGCAGTGGTGACTACAGAAATTTTAGCTAAAAATACATCATCACAGACTGAGTCCAAGGTTGCATGAGGGTAAAAAGCCCTTCCTCTTTTTTGTTTTTTTTCAGTGCGGCATCTTCACTGTCTTTCAAGTAATATCGACATCAAAAGGACGATGCAATCTATTACAAAGTGGCAACTGAAAACAATTAAAAAACCACAACAATTAAAGTCTGACCCACGATCGAAAGTGCCAAGCATCCAATTAGTGATGTACACTAACAAGCTGTAACCTGCAGCTTCTTGCTCAGTGAAATATTCAGAGATAATTCTTTCAAACTTCCACAAAGTCCAAATTACTTCCAGACTTCAGGGAAATCAGGGTCATCGTTTTAATGCCATTTACCAATATAAACAAGGTCAGGAAAAAATCTCTTGTACTCACTTTCAGGTTAATCTCTGCAAAAGCCTTATAATATTGTTGCCACAGCCATGCACCAGTTGTAATCTCAGGTCATACAAGCAATCTATGTTTTTTTTTTTTTTTTTTTTAAATAACTGTTTATCAGGCAGCTGACTGACAGACGTAAATGGATTTTCTGTTTCCTGAATTAAGTTGTCTGACTTGACATTTTAAAAACAACTGTCATCCGTTCCTAAACTTAGTGTGGGAATACGTCTGGCTGTCCTGGACTACATTTCTCATTAGCACATAATTAAATGCTAAAACTGTCACACCTACTGTAAACCATTATTAGTGCTCAGCTAGTAATTTTCAATAAGTTTAAATCATCTGAATAGCTCAAAGCATGCCTCTGCAAAAAAAAAAAAAAAAAAAAAAAAAAAAGGGTAATTCACACAGTGCAGACATTGAGGTTTGAAGACAGAGAGAATGCAGCTCCGGTGTGACCTGCTGCAGAAGCCGGCAATTCATACAGCTGAGATAAGACTAGTGCTTCCAGTGTGACAGCAGTACTTTAGGGGAACCACTGAAAGCCGAAGGAAAAAAAATCTAAAGCTTATGTCCTGAGCTATTTTCTTCAACATGCACCGGCTGTGAAATTTTACTGTGCCTAGCTACTTTCACTGGGAGAGAAATAATCCAGGAAGAACCTGAGCTGTCCGGCACAACAAGATTTTAGAGTTGCAGGGTCTTTATGTGTGTGGAAATCTTACGAGTGCACTAACCCAATATTTAATAGATCTAAACCCTGAGAGCAATGTTGCAAATAATTAATCATACAGACGATCATCTGAGTTATCACACGGACGATTGTAAATCCAAAATAAAAAGAAGCACAAATGTTCTGCAGTTACTGTCATAGATGTCTATCATCTGCATCTGAAGATGTGAGCTGTGTTTTTTAATCTTGATGTTAGATAATAATATAATAATAGTTTTTCAGTTCAAATATTCTGCCCGAGGATGCAGTCAAAATAATGTGAACACAAGCAGTTATCCATGTTTTAACCTCACAACATGGACCAACAAGTATTATCAAGTATTTGTATGATTAAGTGACAAAGGTCACTTGAAGTTTAAACATTTACATTACCAGAGCTGGTGTGTGCCGCTCTCAAAGTTTTGCACCTGGATTTGTACAGACGTACTCTATACATATCAGAGGTGACCACTAATGAGAGGAATCTCAGCATGGAAGTTTAATTATTTCTATCTCATACTAGGGCAACAGCACGTTACGATCTCTGCTTCCTGAGCATCAATAACAACTGCTAATTGCTTACACTAGAGATTTACACTAGAGAACTGGTTATTCAGAGCTATCTGTAATTTTATTTCAACAGACTGGTATACAGTACAATGTTTAATAGCATAATAAAACAGGCTAAGAAATTTAGATAAGATAAGATATTGAGTGCTGATCAGATCCCAGAGCTGTTTTCCAACTAAATAAAAAAAATATGTTTAATTAAATTAAAAAATATGTTTAATTTAGAGCCTAGCTATACAGTACAATATACATATAGGTGGTGAGATCAGTGATATGCTTAGTATATTTGCTGATATAGATCCAGAATATTAAATATCTGCGTGACTATTTGTATCCCATTTTAATCAGTGAGAGTATTTCCTAAAGCTACCATGAATATAACATGAGCATAGATGACTGACTGTATGTTAAAACGGATATTGCTAAGAGAAGGACAGAAGTTGTGTGACTTGGTTAGGATGATCCTCCATGGAGGAGGGCTCATCCTGCTCCATGTCATGCTTTGAGCTGCACTGAGGCCCCTGAGCCTTGGTGGTAAGATGGGCCCTGATGGGCTGTTGGTTTAGACTGTCAGAGGCACTGGCAGGGAGCGGGTATGCAAGTCCACAGATAACAGACCAAAACTGTCCACATGGGCCTCTAAAACCCAGCAAATTAGCCTGCAAATGAGCCAGAGAATATCTCTACTAATCCATGATCTGAGCAGAGACTCTGCCAAAAAAGTAAACAAATAAATAACTTCATAAGAAATACTGGGGGTGGAAATAACCATGGCTGTGAGCTGGGAAACCACTAGTGATTTCTTTGAAGCATCATTTCGTCTGATACTCTGCTGCTGCGATGCCTGTGACCATTTCAGAACAAGCTTCATGTTGTGGTCGATGTGGATACAGTGAAATTACAGATCGCAATATTACAGAAAACATTGTCCCCTACAGCAAATGATCACAGTCTCTGTGTCTCTATTACAGATGCCAAAAGGCAATGATGCATCAAAATACCGCTCTTTTACAGAAGTGATTATATTTGTGTCTACAGTAAAACAGATCCTGACTGTATAAATGTTAGAATTGTTCTTTAAAACGCAGCAGTTTATACTTAACAAATAGCACAGATGTCTGTATTAATAGCTCTTAATGTTTTGCTTTCTTTGATTCTAATTATTTCTAATGTAAAGCAATTTATAACATTTATAATTATTAATTAATAATTAACATGCGAAAAAATAACAGTTACAATAAGATTTTCTAACAATTAGCAGGTAAAGATATTCATTCTGATGTACTTATGTTGTTATAAAAAGATTGTGGGTGTGGGAGTATTTTGTTTAAATTCTGAATTCAAGCCTTTCACGTTTCTTGTTAATTTTGCTACCTGCAACGTGACATTAATATAAAAAAGAATAAAGTTTTAGGTTACTGTAAGTGGGAATGAAATATGACTAATCATATTTAAATAAGCATATTCTGAGGCACACAGAGAATTACAAGCCAGATCTGTAATTAGTCATAAAAACCTTGCAGGGCAGTGGTGCAAGGTAAAGAGAATCACTTCATATAAAACACGTTAAAACATTTAAAGTAAGCCATCACACTCAAAATATGTCCTTTAATTTTATAATTACTCAATTTCAACGTGCACACAGTTACAGTCCAGTGGAATCCACAGTACTTTTATAAATGTATGCTTTTTCCATTTACTAAAATAAGACTATCACATAAAACAGTTTTATGTTAATCATAAAACGCTTCTGTATAAAAACAATGACCGTTAAAACAAGAAAGGCTTTATTGACTATATTAAATGCACCATTAAAATAAAAAGCATAGATTTAGATTTTTTTTTTAAATCAATTTCATTTTAAACAAAAAACAAGCAGACAAATCTGCTCTCATATATGAACTGATTTTCCTGTCCACATATTCACATAAAAAACACCTGCTCCCTGATTTGCTCAGCACGTACCTTGTCGTGTGTGTGTGTGTGTGTGTGTGTGTGTATGTGTGTGTGTGCAAATATGCTACTGCTACTCCAAGGTCACAATAAGAAACCCCATCTCTGTGGTCCTACCACACTGCTGTAAAACATGCCCTAATGAATCCAGGCCTGTTCTACAGGAAACATTTTGTCTAATTGGACGTCTGATTTTGCTTCACCCCACAGGCTCCTAACATGGTAGCAAAGCTCCAGGGAATCAGTTCAAAGATTAAACAAATCTGAAATGTGGAGCGTGCATCAAAGATATTTGCTTATTCATCTCAGGAGGGTGTGGCCATCAGCATTTCAGCATGCATATTCCATGAGGTCAAAGGTTAAGAGGCCTGTATCAAAGCGTGAAAATGCTGCTTGTTCTGTGGTTACTGTTTGGAAAACTGGCATTATGCAGAGGGCATGTTTGTAATGTGACTCCTTATTTTCATTCCTCTGTTGTCACTCGGATATAGTCCAGTGAAAAATGATCACAAAAATCCCAACTAACAAATTATTGTGTTAGCCATGCTGGATTGGAGTGTACAAAACAATGTTCATTTATATTTCAGCACAATGTTTCTTTGACTCTGGTTTTCACTTTGCCTGACTCTATGTGAAAAATAACACACTACAATCAACAGAAGAAAATGGACCATTAATAGAATTAAATTCCTGATAATAAATACTCTCACTGGAAGCTTTTCTATGCAAGGGAAGTGTCGCTTGGGCCAAAAATAACAAGCGTGAATAGAACTGAACAAACATCCTTTCAGTCACTATCAACATGGAGAGGGGACGGGCTGATGTACTACCCGCTCAAGTTTAAATCTGCGAGAGGTTTGCTTTTCAAAGCCCATCAGCCTTTTGGGGCTGTGACATGTTTCCACGAGGAACACCTGTCCCTCATAGACAGTCATGCTCTGTTCAAACATTCAGTAACTGAGCACCACCCTGGAGCTCTTAACCTCAATCTTTCAACAGTTCAAAGTTTCTTCAGAGTCTCGATCCCACCAAAAAGTATCTGATACAGGTGGCAAAGGAATAAATCGTCATCACTGTGGAGTTTGCACTTACTGTAAGAAGTTTGTATCGGTCTTATAACTTGTTTTATAACTCAGAACCAAACCAAATTATTATTCTGGTATTAATTTTTTTTTTACCAGTTCTAGTGCTATTAGTAGTCGTAATTATAACTTGGAAGATGAATATATGGAGTGGAGTATTGCTACAAGAACGTAGTTATTATTAGTAATTTTATGATTTGTGTTATTGTGTGCAAAGCAGGCCAGCTTCATTATCATAATATAACATGAATAATAGTACGGCACTTCATATCTCGGTATGAAAATTTAAGGTTATCAGCAGCAATGAAGGCAGAAAAAGAAAAAAAATATTTCAACAGCTGTACGCAAATCTGTATGAAAATGCAGAAACTGGCTGTGCAGAGTGAATCCACATGAAAAGAGTTTTCATCTGAAAACTCAACATCAATGAATATTGCTCCTTCTCCGGCTAAAAGCGTGATCACATCAGCACATTAGCCACTATGTGCTTTGAAGGTAAAAATGCTGATTGATGACTCGTATTTAATCATGCAGAACAAAAAACAGAATTGAATTAAGAAACCCGACCATCATTCATCTCCAAGTCCCGCTTTCTGCAACTTCAACTCATTAGTCAGTGCAGGAGCTGCAAAAGTGTGTTATTCCCTTGCTTGCTTGGTGTGATAAAGACATGGCTATGTGAAATTCAATAAAAAAAGCATGGACAAACAGAATATTTGAAGCTTTTCATGAAGTCTACAGTCTACAGGCTTATGAAAAAGACAGTACCAATATATTTTTGATAATAATCATACCATTTTCTACAAACATGCTTCAGTTTTTCAGAATTTCCAAGATCAAACTGTTTCTGTCATCAAAATAAAACTGGAAATTTTCATTTCTCTGTTAATTACATTTTGTATAACGCAATTCTCTTTACACAAGATCACGATGCTCACTCCAGAGAATCAGCTGGCACAATAAACAAGACTGCATCACACCAATCCTTGCATCATTTCTCTGGATACCTGAGAGAGTTTCTGAATCAGGTTTAAGATGTTACTGAGCACAGATGGACTTAGGTCCATCCATCAACACTGTGTTCACTAATACAACACTTTTGTTATGATGGTTACAGAGGTAACATTTGCCATCTGGGCTGCTAATTTTGTATCACTGGCTGTTTTTATATGACATTCTGTTTTAAAAGCCACATCAGGAGACTATTACAACTAATAGTACTGCTACCAATTACGATTAATATTATTATTTGTAGTAGTAGTACTAGTAGTAGTAGTATCCAACCAACCAACAGCCAGGGCTGTTTTAATGAAGTCAAATGAATCTGATGAAAATCAGGGTTGATTTAGTGATTTTGAAGTGTGGAGGTCTTAACAGATACCACTCTTTGCTTGTGTGCTGTAGAGAATCAAAATGCAGATTTGACTGGTGTTCCTAGAGGCTTTACCCTGAAGCAATGCCTACAGCTACGAGAATTTGAGTAATGAGCAATAATAATAAATAATCTAACTCAAAAACTAAATATCACACAAATGAGTCCCACTGTATGATTTTCTGCCATTGACTTGTATAAAAAAATCATACTTAAAGAACAATATTTACATCAAACAGGGGAAGTGAATAATACTACATCGTGAACGGACAAACTGCATTGCTATACTGCCCTTAAGAGCAAGATCAAAGCTCGGCTATATATATATACAGTATATATATCCTTAATCAATATAGAACAGATCTCCCAGGAGAATGGAGTCGGGGGAAGCCAATCAGTATACAACTAACCACCCACTGGAACTAATTACATTTTGTCCGTAGAAAAATACCAGTGTCAGTCACACTAGCATTTTTATACAACAACAGGAACTGTGTAGGCCTTAGCTGAATTATTTTTCTCCGCAGGTTATGGAACACATGAATAACAACAGTTCCTCAGCAGGCTTTCCTGGCCACTGCCGATTCTCATGGTTACAGGAATGTAATAGTCTAACCATGACAGTGGGGGAAAGTTGGGATTAGAGAACACATCTGGATAAGCTGTGATGGGGTAAAACCCAAAGAACAGCAGTCCTCTCCCAAACCCAGCAGGTTGGGCCGGCCTCCTTGCTGTTCAGCCTCTGTAGGATGTGCAATGACTCAGCAGTCGCTGGCTGCTGGAAGTGTCCTCAAGGGGCTGCCTAGGGATGAGAGGCATGCTGGGTAGGAGACACACACATACCTGTATACGCCGCATGAATGCACTCTGAATGCTAAACAAACCATACACATGCGCAAGGCACACGTGTAGTCACCCACCTATAAGTGTCACCACAACACTCAAATTCACGCAGTAACAACAACGAAATCCAGTCCTCAAGTGCAAAATGTCAGCGATTGAAAACCTATGTGGGGATACACACACTTGGCAACTAGTGTTTTCAATTGTCACCCATCACATAGCACATCATTATCAGCAAGGGGTTTTATTCGTGGTATATAAGAAATGCTTCTGAATCACTTGAGCATCGAGAACATTGTTCCAAAATCGCTGATTTGTATGCATTAAAACCAGGGTCAAGTAAGTCGCATGTGAAGAGGGGGAGAACTACCCAGCAGCTTGAATACATTAAAGCAGAGTAAATGGTTTGTTGATTTAAAGAGATTAAAGCACACACAAGCAGGCCTGCTCGATGGATTTTAATTAACTTGCCATATATAAATTGTATGTTATCAGGCATTACTGAATTAAATGGTGAATACAAGTGCTCTTTCTGCTTGGGTGCTTTGAATAAAAGGCTACTTAGAATCTCGATTGGGTCTCCCAGATGTATGTAGCACATGATGCTGCAGTTACGGGTGCTCTGAATATGTTCCAGCATACCAATCCCTGCAGCCATCCAAGGAGATTCTCTTTAATTATGTACAATACAGCCAAATTCAAGTCCCCTGGCATCTGAGATGATCAAGCAGAGGGATGCCACGTTCTCTCCTTGAGTCATTCGGGCAAATGGATTCCACTTCCAAGAGTCATTTCTGTCAGTTATAATAAGAAGCTAATACATAATGTGACACACTCTGAAATGCAAAACTATTCACAAGGTTCTCTGCAAGGCTGTGCAGGGGCAATTAGAATTTTGCCGCTAGGCCCTTGATGAGTTCCTCTATCTCCGAAGTATCCTGGGAACAGTATCATAAATCTGCCAGTTAATATGCATGATTTAGGTTTGTGTTTAACTTTGCATAATGTGAAACAGAACTTAAATTTTTACCACACTGCACTTCTGTGTACAAGAAACGGAGAAGAATCCATTTTGGCAGAAAATCAGGTAAACAAATGCAGAAAGACGTAGGCACTGTAGACACAAAAGGGCTACGTGAGTAAAGGAAACCTGTCTGTCAGGTACTGCCTCCACACTGGCACTGAATTTAGCCTACTCCAAGAGCTTTTTCTCTCGGTGTATACACTATGTAAGCAATTACTTCGGTGTAACTGAGTTTACCGCCAAATAGGCGCTGGGGGGGACTGAGCTAAGATTCCAAATGGCATTTCTGCTTCCAAACAGAATTCTGTAATCTCATGACTTTACAGCACACTAATCTACAATTTGAATAAGAGTATCTTCACCAGAACTTCTATTATCTTCTGGCATTTTCCGGCACTTGACATGGCTCATAGTTACATATTCCCTGAGCTCAAGTGACCTTCTGAACAAGCACGCGGGCTCATCTGGCCCTTGGGGGAAAACACCAAGCCACAGGAAGATGAATTCAATAATACATATGGCTTCCCACTTCCTGGCACTAATTTCAGTAAGAAACCTGCCAGTCCACACATGATTCACACACTGCGCAAAAAAAAAAAAAAAGATGAAGCGCAAGAATAAAATGATCTGGGAACGAAGAACAGCAGAGGTATGCCAAACGTCTGGCTGTACTGGAACACTGGTAATTGTCTTTTCTTCAAGAGGTCAAATCCTAAATATGTTGGTCTTTAGCCAAACAGAGATTTAAAAAGCTTAATAAAAATGTTCAGTTTGGTCAGACTGAAACCATGCGTACCAAAACCTTTACAAAGACAGAAAAAATGCAACATATCTTGTATGTATTCCAGTTGAACATTGTCAAAAATGTATTTGGTCTTAGATTGTACCATGCACAACAGAGTAGCGTGTTTTTTTGTTGTTTGTCTCAGAGACATGTCATTCTGCTTCCGTGTACAGAAACGTGCTCAAAAAAATAACAATAATCTGTTCCATTTCAACAGCCAAGTCAAATCCACACGGAAAGAGGGGTAAAATCAGGTTGCCTGATAAGGGCTTACAGAGAAAAGCGAAAGAGAAAAGTTCCCTACCGTTTTCTGTGTTCTCGTGTTCAGTGTCGGTGAGAGTAAGATTGGAGTTTGCCCTGCTGGAGAGGCACGAGCTGCGGCCTGACTTGGTGTTGCTGCGGCCCCATAATCTGACCGCATGCTCTGGTGACATGATGCCGTCTGTCTCTGTGTCTGCATCTGAGCCCACACTGACTGAGTAGTCACGGTGTGACAGCCCCAGGTCAGTCCTGTATGTGGCTACGTGGGATGGCAGGGCCTCTCCAAAGCCAAGGTTTCGAAGGGAAAAGTCTGCTCCTGCAGCAAGCCAATAAATACAAAGCACTGGTAATTAAATGTGTCACTTAACTGCATCACTTAACATAATGAACTGAATTCACTGCAGAAAAAGATGACAGTAATATCTTGGCCTTCACAAGCAATAGTTGTGGAGTTATATGAAGACACAGGTACAGTTAGTATGTAAAGCCCCTATTGTTATGTGAGTATAGCATCTTTAATGCATTACTTTCACTAAATTGAACTCAGTGTCCTCAGATTTATGTCTTGTTCCGACCATGAGGAGTCGCCAAAGTCGAAGACATTTTCAGATCCGGTAGATTCTTTGAAACAAATACAATTGATGTTTTGTCTTTTGATCATAAGAAAGCAATAGTTTTCAAATGACAACAGCTTTTATATCTTTAAATGTCATATTTGAAAAATGAGACATCCTTCTCAATTTTCTCTCTCCTAAATTTTCCACCAAGGTAATTAGAATTACCACCGTGAGTCAGGAGGAGACTTGTAAAGCAGTCCTTGATGATTTGAGAATGGCATTAGATTCTGTTACTGCTGAAAATTTAAAAGAAAAACTAAACTAAAAGGTTGTTTATTTCCTTCGGTGCACCACCTAGAGGACGTGTCCTTGATGATTAATGTTTGAGGGAAATGGCAGACCTAAGCCTCAGCTGGATTTAAGGCTATCTCGACGGTGCCATCACATCTGATCTGAACTTTGAAGATCAATAATATATCTGAATGAGCAGGTAAAGTTATGCATGTATGCAGGTATGCATGTCCTCCATGCAGTTTTAACTCTAGCATGGTGGGTTAAATCCCTGGCCACCGCTGGTAACAGTCAAACAATATAGAATGACCTCCACAGCGACTGAATGTGAATCACCAGGAGACTCCTCATTAAAAAGCAATGATGCATATGTTGAGACCCGGCAATCATGTGCCCTTAACATAATGTTCAGGTCATTGTGCACTGCTAACTCACTACACTCTGTAGATAAACCATACTGATATCAATGACAATCCCTGTTAACATAATAATGCGGTACTTTAACATTAGCACAGCTAAAGGCTAACCTTGCCGGCTGAACTCGTCCACTTCGTGATGAACCATTTCTTTGACGCGGGTCCCGTAGGCCATCCTTGAGTCATGGTCGAAGGCCTTGAGTGTTTCACTGGAGCTGTAGGATTTGGTGTTTGGTTTGCCATCCTCACTGTCTGCTGAGGAGCTGGTGTAACGGCGCTCGGTGTCCTGCCGGGCAGTGAGTGAGCGGTAAGGTCTACGTTCCTTCACTTCCATGGCTGCGTCCACTCTATTTTCAACATCAAATGTGGGTTACAATGCCAGTTTAGTTTGAGCGATTCTGTAAAAGAAGAACACAAACAAAAAACACATCATCATTTGAAACCATGACCACCAAAAGGTATAATCTGAAATGGTACAGACATCATGATAATTTTAGTCAAAATCACTGATTCTATCTACACACACACAAATGCAAAAGCAAGCAACTGTGGAAATAAATAAAATGCAAATGCACGTGTCCAAATATCAGCTCAGCTCAGCACACACAGGCAGAGCATGAAGAACCACCAGGATTAGATTTAATAAAATATGGCACAACAAATCTTGCACCTATAAAGTTTACGGCGCAAGTCTCCCACAAATATTCTATTTTATGTGCCATATAGAAATGCTGGGCCTCCAGCATCTGTAAAAGTGGCAGGTGTCCTTCCATGAATTGTGTTGTTTATATGTTACAAATCATCACCAGTTGAAAACTGAGGAGCCAAACAAATCTAGGACTACACTGAACCAGCAGAGATGATTAAAATCTGAAACATAAAACCCCAACTGTCAAGTAGCACACCGAGCATAAGATCAATAGAGAGGGGGGATTGTAGCATCCAGCTATGTGCCACGTTTTATTTTCATGCCTTAAAGAAGAAACCTGCTTTGAACATATTTTAATAGGTTCAAACATAATTTCTTTTGGTTTTGGAGGAAAAGAAATAAGTTTTAGTGCAAAATTACACAACTTAATGTGTTATACTACAGCACTTAGCTGACGCTTTGCGAACAGCTCATTCAAAGCGACTACATGGTTTAAAGATATTGAGTTGGATTAACAAATGTCAATGTGGATACAAACTTGATTAAAGGCTTGGTCACTGTTTACTTTGAGACTCAATTACTGAACACGGAGAATTAGTGAGCCATACACTGGAGTGATATAATGTATTTTCAGGCTTCTTCCAACTGCAATGATACGATGATATATCACTAATTATATAGCATGAGCTGAAATCCATATCATTAATGCTGCAGGATTCTATTTCGATACCATTTACTCATACACTTGTACTTATTTTACTCTAAGAATGAGATGCAAGTGACTGGATAAGCGAGCACAGCTCTTTTAAAAAGAGATAAAAACTACTCCTGGCAAATCTGGGACTTTTTTTAGTGACAATATGCCTGTGTTGTTCAGACAAGGATTTTCCACAAGATAAGCTCTTTATGAATACTGTATGAGATTTGCACCGGACAGAACAGTAAACAATAATCCTTAGTGAACTATATTTGCCCCTGCCTCAAAAAAATCCTTTTTTTTTGAAGACGCTATTGTTGGGTTTGGGGGTTTCTTTTTGTATGTATTGACAGCTGAAAAGATCCTAGTGATTAATGACTTGGGGCCTCAATACCAGGACCTCCGCCACATGGGGGGAGAAAATGCTCCCACTCTGCAGCCGCAAGAGCACTTCAGCTGCTCCCAAGATTTCAGATGCCGCTTGTATGGGTTGCTAATTTTTACCTTTTTGCTCAAGATCCTTGACGCTATGCAAATGTGAGAGAGCATAGAACACGCAGCTTTCTAAAGTTTCAAGAATGTTCTTTAAAAAGCATTGTTTTTGTTTCCAAAGAGCTGGGCTCATTGCTCCGACCATCTCTCTTCTGTACAGCCCTTGCTCCTCATTATTAATCGGCTGGTATGCAATGAGATGTACCTTTGAGGCCATGGGAAACCCAGAGGAGTTTTTCAAAGAAGCAACAGGCCATAGACGATGACAGATGATATAGGACGCAAATGTGGGTCCTAGAAATGTGTCCACCTTGACTACAACCGTCAGAATTTTCACACAGATCATATCGTGAAAAGTAAACAACCGCTCTTCTTCATAAATAGGCTACATCTGGCATTATCATTGTGCTTCAGCGCCAAAGAGCAAAGCTGTTGTTCGTGTTCATCTGTCTACATCTAAATCCTGGGAGAAGAAGCCAAAACAAAGAAAATGCCACTGTTGTATTATTTTATTGTACTGGTATGTGAAGATAATCAACAGAAGGTTTTATTTAACCAAGATGATTTAGAAACGCTAAAGAACAGTCGTACGAAGTGATAAGAGGACTATTTTTAAGTAATATCATCATCTCATGCTAAGATACAGGGGGCTTAAAGTGGAAGCTTGAAACTCTGAAGGAGAAGGTTAATGAGGGTGCATTGACAAAGACACACTTAGAAAAGTTATTTGCAAAGACCAGTGAAAAATGACTGCCATGGATTGAAATCTCTGTAACAAAGATAACAATCACATGCTTTTATTTCAAAGACAAAGTTCCTCTAAAGCTCGAGCTGCAGTGCCAAAAAGAAGCTAACTGCATATCTATGCAATGATCCAAAATCAATTGAGGTCTCTCTGGACGGACAAAAGAAACAGTGGATGGTCTGTTTTTCCCTTTGAAATAATTGCACACGCTACATTTTTCAATTACATTGTCCACAATTGCTCATGGTAGAGTCAGGTGCATGTGTAGGTCCAAAGCAAATGTATAGCAGTAGCACTAATGTGTTTCTGCAGAGGAAGTGTTGCATTAACAATGAATGTGTGAACTGAAGTTGTCGCATACAGTGATGTTGTATATGTCGAGTTTTGTATTGTGTGTGTCGAAGGAGTGACTGCAGAGTCGAACATTACGAACGACGTGATCGACAAAAAGATCCTTTTCGTAAAGAACAACCTTGGTAGCACAGCTCGCTGTACGTGTGACGGTGTGAACGGTTTTCACCTAAGAAAAGTTGGTTGTTCTAGTCTGCGCTGCCAATGTTCTGTTCACGAACAATTTAAGCTGCTCAAGAAAAAGTCTATTAACACTTGAGGAAAGTGCACAGTATACAGACGCGAGTCAAACTGCTACAGACAGTATATGTACAGTATATGTAGATACACTGTAGAGGCACAGGCATATTGACTGTGTGGTAATGACAGTTCATCTTGTGCTGTGTGTCTGATTTCACAGCCTATGATCAAAGATTAAAACCAGTTTAATATAGCAGACAGAAGGCAGAGCTTATGCTGCTGCAGTGAAAACCTTAAAGTGCTGCCAGTGTCAGAAGATAAATAAGCACCTCAGCCATCACGTACACACTTTGGATGAATTTTTTAAACACACAGGCTGGCCAGTTATGTCCGTCTGTTAAAGGGTTCTGATTATTTTCAACCAAGGCCATTATTTCCCTGAATTTTACCTTTTACAATTTTGTGTTAAAACTATCATCTTGACCTGTAATTTTACGCTGCAGAACAAAGTGCTGGTCCACAGCTGCTTTAATTGGTTACTGTTATTTGAACAATCTAATGTCTTTAAACATCCTTTTCATAATCCTGTGAGACACTAATAACTATTTAGGCCTGTCAGTGGCGAAACATGCACTTTTAGTGGACGTGCATTGGCGGTGCCCCGATGGATTACACATTGCAGCTGCCGGCTGCAGCACTCTCGCTCAATACTGGACCAATTTCAAAAATTGTTGTTCCCGTGAGTCATTTTAACTTTAACTCCTCAAAACCAAGTAATGCTTAAGCCATAAAATTGAGCAGGCTGAAAACTTTGTATCTTCAGCAGAGCTGCTTGATGCAATGGTAGCCTCTTACACCACACAACATTTGTCAAACCAACCCATAAAACATACCACCCGCAGTGTGAATAACCAGTTGCAGAAGCCCCCTGTTAAAACACTCGTTGAGGTTTTTGCTGGGTAGATCGTTGTGACCATTGCTCCAGTGTCAGGAGTTGGTTAAATATGGGATCTAAATACGTGGGGGGCGTTTGGGGTACAATATAAATGCAAATGGCTCTGTACTATCCATCAAACAATTAGCAGTGTGCTGAGAATTGCTATTCAGTGCTGCTGCATATAAATCTAGCCTTCACTCTGCACACAGCGCTGTTTTCCATGATAATTAACCGCTTGCTGCTCTTTACATGTCGTACGTTTCACATGCAGAATCCAAGACTGAATCCTGAACATTTTCAGGCAGCAGACAAAGTAACACACATGCACAATGTTTGACAAATCCCTTGGAGTATAATATAAGATGATTACAGATTACTTGTCTGTGAAATCACTTAATTACTTACTATTATTACTAATTACTACCACTAAGATTGAGACATAATGTGTTACTGATTCGTGGTGACATTTTTAGACAAATGACTGCAGATATAGAGCATGAGCCAAAAAAAATGTTGGAGCTTTTTTTAGTACTAGACTAAAACTAACATTTGGACTCATTTAATGTTAATAATAATAACTTTTAACAAATCCAACCCAAATCACAAACAATTTTAAAATATATTTTTGTGCATTTCTGTTTTTTGTTTTTTTTTTCTTAATGAACCTGGTCACGTAGTCAAAGGATTAGTGACAGTTAGCTCACAACACTGCAGACAAACCTGTACACACAAAAGCAGCCTGTAGTGCAACAGAGAGGAAATTTGGGCAGATATCAAGAGCATTGTCTACAAGGTCTATTGAGAGCACGGAAAGCTCCATACAGGCACCACTTACTTCTATTCTGGAAATCTTTCACATGCCTGGGCTCTATAGAAAACCCTCCTCGGTCAACAGAAAGGTGTGTTTTCAATAGAGGAAAAAAGATCTGGGTATATGGGGTGGGGGACTGAATGGTTTGCCAAACAGACATGAATTCTGTAGTGCTAATGCAAGCTGGGGAGGGGAGAGGGCATGGAGGTGGGGGGGGTGCATTGCTGCGGCCGCCTCCTTCCGGGATCAAAAGCAAACCCACCAGCGAATAAAACAGAATGTGTAAAAGCCTTAACATAAACAAAAGTAGCCTGGGACTGCTGCTGCAGCACACTCCCTGCTGCTAATCACTCTAAGCAATTCAAGGTTTAGTCCTGACAGAGGGAGCAGGCAATGGAATAATGCCTTTAAACCAGCCTAGTAAATAACAGGGAGACGCAGTCTATTTACAATCACGTTCTGCATTGATGTATGCCCTGACCTTGGCCAAATACAGCAAAATGTTAGCAGTGCTATGTCGGGCTGAGATGCTCACTTATCCATTATCAATATTTCTGCTGAACCACAACAAAATACATCTGTGTGTGTTTTGCTGGCTTGCCACTACAGTGTAGGTGAACATGAAGGCTTATATGTGAGGAATGATCCAGTTACACGTCCTAAACTGAAATATAAGAAAATAAATCATCGGGACTCAGAAGGTTCACCATATAGTCCTGAGGAAACAATGAGATAAATCTGAAATTCTTGCAGTTTTAGAAGGAGGACCTCTTCACCAGGCTGAAGTGCTTCTATTCCCAAGCACGGCTGGTGAGTGCATAGGTCACCCTGGTTGTGACCTGTCGCTCATTAGTCTGCGATTAATGCTCATTATCCTGCAAAGGCTAGACCTGAGTTTGATTTATAGTTTGGCCCGAGGTGAAACTAAACCTAATACCAGCTAAGCAATAATCAACTTACTGTAAACTTGCTACTGTCAAAGTTACTGTTACAAATGTTTGAGGTTTGCAGCTGTAGCCTGAGGAAGGTCTATGGGACCCAAATGCTGCAAATAAATTATGCTCTGAACAAAAATATTTTATGTACTGTTCCCTAGCCTTAAGGGTTGGCTCAGTGGAAAAAACCAAGTCAACACATTTTCTCACTGCATGTAAATTCTGTCTACTTCATATGCCAGGTGAGATTTCAGCCACAACCCCAAATACAATGGAGGTGAATGGAATTTAAGTTCTGGTGCCCACAGCATTAAGAAATTACATTTTTAAAAATGAACAGTAATGTCTCTCCAGAAGCAAAGATGCACTCTTTTGAATTATCGACAGACGATGCCGTCAACACTTAGAACTTCTTCCTTACGTAAGATACTCTCTTTGAAAACTATTGACAGCGAAGTCTGTCACACAAAAAAGGTCAGCAAACAAAAATCTATTTACTTCCACTGTCTGCAAAGAGACACATATCACGGAGTCTTCACGGAGCAGATAAAAAACAAAGCTCTAGCACTCACCCACCCCAAAATTTAGAGAGGTAAGGAAGAGAAAAGGTAATTATTATTCTGAGCCTTTCCTGTGACAGCATGTAGATGTGTTTCACCACTTTTTCCACATACATCATCTTGACCTCTGTTCCAAGATCAGCTGAGTTCTTCAGCCGAGTTCTTTCAGGTTACATTATAAGCTTTAATGAAGGTCCTCTGTGATTTAGAAACAGTCTTGGAACAGATGATTAAATTTCTAAATGTATGACTCACTCACCTGAACACATTTTAGCAGACCATTAATGAATAACTTTCTTTGTGTGTAACACCAGGAGGTGAGCTAAAACTTTGACTTCCTCTAAAAATATTTCTGAATGGATCTGAACACAGATCTTACATCTCAATCCTAACTTTGAACAAATACCTTTCAAATACTTCGCAGTAGTTCATTGTATTTAAATGTAATACTAGCTCTTCCAGTTGGCTTGGCATCTCAAAAAAAGTCCTTACCTTGGTAGTGCTTAATATACCAACAGCTTTATCAAATGTCACTTGCCTTGGTCTCATTATACAATAACTGGTTCCACTGTACAGACCTGTTTTGTATTGGCCTCAAAAGTATTCATGCAATTGATGTTGCCACTTAACGGGATGCAAAATGAGGTGAGAGCTATTGTTTATTGTTTTTTCTCCTGCATTTTATTAGTTTTCCATTCAACCCTGAGAGTATGCTGCCTGGGTAATTTAAAAGACCCTGAAGAGTACTAAAGGTACAGAAATGAAAGCAGGTGACTCGTGTGCTATTGACATTGTACTCAGACACCAAAATTAAATGTCTGCAGTTTCTTAGAAAATACGATATTTACAAAATGAGTCAGTGATGTTATCACACCTTAATGCCACTAATGATCATGCAGTTTACTTGATGGTGCATGAATTGTGCTTAGTGGTGTAACACAGAAATACAAGCGTAAAATTCCACTTATTCTTTCATTTTGTTTTGTAACCGACATCGATGCAAACACAGACAGAAATAAATCATGAACAAATCTGAACAGGAATGGCTGTCAATCAGTGTCCTACACACATGCAATAAAGCAGGAAACAAAGAAGTGGAAGAAAAAAAACAAAAAGCTTCATCAAATCAAACAGATACGGAACAGTCAACTCTGACTGTGTCTATAGTGACAAACTTCAGTTGACTCATGGCGTCAGAATTTGTCTCAAATGTGTCTCAAGTGACCACTTGTGTTTGGATTTCACTTCCCGACCCAATATGCAAATAACCATGTAAATTACTTCCATTTCTGTAGGCCAGAAAGAACTGACTACAGATGAAGCCTGTATTCAAAGTACTCAACATACAGCGTGCTGTCATGCATTCCTAAAGTCCTCCTCAAGTGGCTCCAGCATATTGGATATGAATGTGATTTGTCCACTTGTAATCAAACCACCTGACACATTTTCTTTCTTCAGCGTGTGATCATAGTCTCAGGTCCTGTTAATGGCTGGCATTGACATGGGTGATATGATCACAAGTGGACAGCTCTAAGCATGTCACTTCACACCTGGCATTAGAATGCTTCTCCACATGCATCTCGAGTGACCACTTGAGATCAGATCTCACTTTCCCACTCTGCATGCAAATGTACATCATTTCCATTTTCAGAGACCAAATGTGCTGTTTTTTTAAATCTTTAACCGGGGCAAAAAAACACAATGATTTTCACAAAAAAATAAATAACTTAATGAATTACATTTCCTGATTTTATTTATTTAATTATTTATTTGAGTTTTGCAAAGCTGAGAAATCTCCTAACTCAATGACTAACAAATAGTGCGACTTTTGAGACTTTCTCTATAGACAACAAATAAAAATAGCCTTTATTGGATTAAATTGGGCACATTTAGTGGCACTCATTCAAACTCCTAGTTGCTAAATACTGGCAGATGAGGTATGCTTCAGACACAGAGAGGCCATCAACAAACTGAAACAATGCTTTTTAGAAGGAGGGAGAAAACTCACTGTACTGAATTTAATGCCAAATCTACAAGAAAGCACAAATGATTAAAACGATCTTAGTTTATTAAGTTTCTCCTCACTCAACAACTCTCAAAATTGTGCAATTTTTAAAGGGAATCTGGGGATATTCAATTACTAGTTACCTCTGCCAAGTAGATTATTATCTCTGTCAAGGAATTTATGCTTTTGGTGCTATTTGTTTGTCTGTCAGCAGGATTACGGATCTTCATGAGACTTGGTGGAAAGGTGTAGCATTAAATTTTGGCAGACATTCAAATTACAGTGCAGGCACACAAATTAACACCGGCTTCTAGGGCAAAATGAATCCATATCGTGTACATAAACCTGACATAATTAAAATGAATGGTGTGTTGTGACTACGTACAACAATAAATAACAACCACCTCAAACATCGCTGCACAAACAAAACACTTTGGCGGAGGTCTGCACTCTTCCAGTGCCCTTCCAGTCAATGGTGAAATCAACTGAAACAGACAGTGTGCTCACAAACATCTGCTGCTTATCTTGGCAGAACATTGAACCAAATGGAAATCAGACAGCGTGTTTCGAGTGTACTACTTACAGGACATCAGTTGAGTACACGGTCCTTCGGTGTGGCCCGGGACACATTTGCATACACACTGCCAAATGAGATCTGAACGATCAGATCCCGGTGCGTCCTCAATGTGTCTTACTCAGAGCTGTCTACTTGTGATCAGATCACCCAAGATGTTAAATGCCACGTGTAAACAGGGCTTTTGTGGATACCACCATCAAGCTGCCAGGTGGAAACCCCTCACTCTGCTTCTTTCTTTTTGTGTCATGTTAAGAAGACAAGGCCAGTGAATGACTACTGTGTTGTTCTTAAGGAACAGCCTGAGCAGAAGAGCTCCCCTGTGAGGGAGTACTGTCATACTGCTGGATACCAATTACAATCCATTCACCATGGGGGTCCTGATATTTCCTCATGACACATAACTCGTGTATGCCATAGTAAGGAAGTAAGTGCGCTGCAAAGATCACAGCCTTTAGGTCTTCCAATCACCTATCACCACTGTCATCATCATGAGCTCCTACCTCAGGAGAGAACTAGTCATTTCCTTTAAACTTTCCTCTTATATATCACATCATATATAGTATCTCCGCTGTTGAGTTTATAAGGAAATGTAATTTCTGCCAGGAAATGAAAACATGTATTGGTTCGACTGTCCATCAGACGCACAATGATACAGCACAGGACAATGATTTGTATACAATATATATAGTACAATCAAAGTAAACTAGGTAACAGCGGTAAGCACTGTATTCATTTAAAATAAAAGCATCAATCAAATAAACTGGACTAATTAGGTTTCCTCACAACAGCAATAATATGGATCTTAGCTTAGCTTGGCAAAATGAATTAGCTAACATGGCAGACTTGAGAAGATATGAACATGAGAACCGTGTGATAACCCAATGCACAACAAGCAGCAGGCACAACTGTGTTGTTAGAGACAATAAAACCAGCGGCTGTTCAATATCAACAGTAAAAAATCTGCACGCACAGCAAAGCTAGGCGGAGGGTTCCTGCATGGTAATGATCTTACTCTAAGTGCCTAACTGAGTCATCTCCGCAAGCCCTGCTTTGACAACCACACACCTCCCACATCTTCCATCTCAGCAGCCTCTGGGTGGGGCTAATCACTCTGTAGCTTCATCATCGACTGGATGACAGAACCGGTTGTAAAGATGTAATGTCTAGAAGGCGTGGCTGCTGCAGTGTCCTGCTGTAAACACACACTTGTTTTCCGGAGCTAAAATAATCACAATCATAACATCACATTAAAAAAAAAAAAAAAAAACATTTCATAGAGTAAATAGAGAAATTCATTTTGCCATCTTTTCCGTGCAAGAATCCAGAGAGGATTTTCCTGAGGCTCTGAGAGTTGGAGTATGTTGATTTGCCCCTAACTGATTATGACATGAAATGGCTGACGGTTAGCTTGGCAGTGTTGTGTTGACCTGCACAATCCCCCTTCCTCTGCCTCTAAGGCACCAGGGGCTGCTCTCTCTGATCCCAATGGCTGAACATTAGACAGTGCTGAGGCTTGTAAAAACCCTTATGCAATGCCTGTGCAATTTCTTTTTTTCAGCTTATCTACAAACAGTTAATGCAGCTTTTATTCCCCGGTGAAAGTCCCGTGTTACATGTTATGAAAACACAAAACAAAATCAAGACCGAGATATGTGTTATGGCTTTTTTTTCCTGTCATCTTGATTGTTGATGCATATGAGGGAAATGCCCTTTCATCTATCAGGGCAGGGCACAGCATCCTCCTATATATAAATTTAATTCTCCAAGTAAATTAGGATTGATCACCACAGCTCTAGGCCACAATCAGCATCCATGATCTAATCAAGGCCCGGCCCTAGACAGAAAAGGATACTTCCATAAATAAAAACCATATGAGAGCCAGCAAGTGCCCATAACACTGGGGGGAAATTTGATTACCCTCTCTCTCTCCACAGGTGTGCTTTTAGCCTCCTACCTTCAAAGACTGCCAGTCTGATATAATGCCACACTATGTGCATCCTCACTGTTGTTTTCCTGCACTAAGGGTTTTACATCATACTTGCATCAGCGGATGTGAGCACCGCATGCTGGAGTCACTGCTAAGCAGGCGATGCCCGTGGAAGCCTGGCTGAGGACGATCCCAGTGAGACAGGATCTGTCAGGAGCTCCTTGCCCAGCGACACCCAGGGTAATAAATTACCCAGAATTAACACGTCATCCTGCGCTCCACACAGCAGCCGCACTCCACTCACGCCATGCTCCTTAATGGATCTATTAACCAAATGGATACGGGGTAAACTGCTTTCAGAGCTGAAATTCTTGTTTAGTATATGCTAACAACATAGGCTGAGAGAAAGTTTCTCTTCCATCTGATGTTAAATTAATGCAAAGGAACAAAATCTTAGGTAGGTAACTACACATTCTTCATTATTTAGTGTTCATGGATCTGTGAGAGGTTTGTGCCCGCTGACTTACACATTTTTTAACACATCATCTATGTTGGAGTAGTTATGACGCCCTGTGCTTCAGACAGAAAATCTGTGCAAACAGAAAGCACTATGAAATGACAGCACGCTGAAAAGCCACCCGCAGCGCTCCCTGTGTCACCTGTTTGGGAATTCCACTGAGATGTGTCTCTACGGCCATTAAAGCCTACTCTCCTGTTGATACCTGTCACTGATAGCAGGGCATATTTAGTAGAGAATTCAAAATGCCAGTTCTGCAGCCTGTATCTCCTCAGCATCTTTGGCATCGAACCAGCACTGTGACATGCTGACAGCGTGGCACACAGCGCCAAGCAATTTTTGACCAGTGCTCACTCATCACAAAAGGTAAATACAGATAAGAGAGCGCCTGATAGTTTCTCTCATTTCTTTCGGACCAAGCTGAGATGCTTTGAGTGTGGCGCAGGTGATAGACACTGTTCAAATGCACACTCATCCTCTGCAAAACATACAAAAAAAAATACAATAAAATCTGTATGGCTTGTGACACTGCATCAGGTTGAAAATGCCTTTTTTTCTCATGGGCAAGGGCTAAATCTAGTATGGACTAGACTACCAATAATCCCCTCTACGTTATCTCCCTGCCATTAGCATAGCAGCAACATTTCTTCCCCCTAAGCTTCATCTTTCCTTTTTTTTCTCCACTTTTTGCATATTTTGCCTTCATCGAGAAGAAACCAGACCTCTGGAGCCACAATGAAATTTTTATAAGTGAGAAAGCATGAAACCTGAAAAGCATAAAACTATGAAATCTGAATGATAAAACCTTAGTGAAAAGTTATGCATAATGTTGGTGCTTGCTGCAATGTAAAAATTCTAATTTATGACATCGCTTCGTGCACAAAATGGAAAAGATCTGTCACCAGTCAACCAAGGCTGCTGTTACATTAGGTGCAGTTTAGTGTCTTCTCCAAACACATTTCTTCTTGATTCTCTCTGAATTCAAGAATGCACCATGTAAGACCTGCCTGAAGGATTTCGATAGTGATTGACTGATGTAAAAACTCACAAGTTTAGTTTGTCATAATTATCTGTTACTCACTTTTCTTTCATCCAGTTTGTTTTCTGAAAGTTTGACATTTCAGATAGCACCTAGACTGATCATTTAGGTAACAAAACTAGAGAACAAAGAGTGACGAAAACAGGAGGAGTGTGGGTATCAGTCACTGTAAATGTAGACTACTGAACTTAAAATAGAAATACAATCCAAACAGGCGTTTCCTGTTTTTTCTTTCCTTAGTCCTATTTTTTTTCAGGATGTTTGACATTACATGGCATCTTTCTAACACAGTTCTAACACAGCTACACTTGTCTTACATATTTTTTTTTAGAATAAATGCCCTCACAATGAAAATTCGATTATAGACCCTAAATAAGACATAATGCTGCCAATCCTCTCCAAATTATCAAAGGATGAGATCTGCTGGATGGAAGAATTCCTGTGGGCCTGCATCTTAAACTGCTGCAAACCTCAGCCTAGCTTGTAAGGAATCCAACCATTACTGAAAGAAGACTGCCACACAAGACCACATCCAATTTGTGAGGAGTTAAGTGGGAAGGAACTGCCATTAAAATTGACTTTTTTGAAAGTGTAATAACAGCAGGCTTAATGTAGCCACTGAGACCAATTCAAAGTTTGAGTACCCTGGACAATGTTTTAAATTCATATCAGATCAGCGACCAACTTCGCTTTAGTCCCAAGTTATGTTTCAAAACACAAAAACGACTTCAGACATAGTCAAACCCACACAAACACATTCTGGTTCGATTGAAGCAAATCGAGTCAGAATAAATGACAGTCCAGTACCAATTTAATTTATAAAATAAAACATCGTCCAGTGATTTTTCCACCAAATACAAATTGTTAAAAAAAAAAAAATCTGTTTCTTTCTTTAACTTTCATTTTGAAATATATTTTGCATTCAATCAGTGAGAAAATCTTTCAATTTAAGTCCAACCAGTCATTTGGAAAAGTTAATATAGTGCGACGTGAGGAATGAAAAAGATAAATGAGCACTTCATAAAATGGGAACGGGAAGTTGATCTTTAAATTAATCGAGTCTACATCTACCAAGTTTTTTACTAGCTGTTCAGAGGACGTTAGCTGCTCCCAGAAACCTTCTCATAGCACACTGATGATGAATAGCGTAGTAAAATCGTCCCTTACGGGTGAAGAAAGTGTAGAGCATCAAGGTTCAAAGGAGGAAAGACCTGCTCACGTGCGCTCATTGTATCCTGTTTAAGTGGGGTCAAGAAAGACCACATTGAGTCATAAGCATGAAGCCTCACCAAAAAAACACCCACTCTTAACCCGGCATACCACGCAGCATCTCCCCAGCACAAAGACAAGCTTTATCCCCCTGCACTTAAGGTGGTCTCTCCTGAAACCTCTTATGAGGTGGACTTGTTTAAAGTTTAATGGGAAAGCTCAAACAGAGCAGAGGACCTGGTAAAAAAAAAAAAAAAAAAGCCTAAATTCTAGCCATTGCTTTGGATCTGACACGGTGCGTTAGGGCATACATTACTACACGAGACAGGGAGATCTGGAGGCAAAGGAAGAAGTGAATAAAAATACTGAACAAATAACACTTAATTGAGGTCAGTGTGATTGAACGCTGCAAGGCTAGGATGGCTTTAACATAGGTTCCAGATGGCAGGCTGTTATTTCACTGTGCCCTGCTAATACTGCAGGATTCGATGCTGGTAACCTGAGTGTCCCTTGGGCCCCCTGGCTCCTCCACTGCACTGAAATCAGGGCCAAGCTCCCTCCACTGCTCCTCTGCAGGTTTACTCAACTTCGAAAGGGTGGGGGGTGTTTGGGTATGGTAGCGGAGGAGGGGTGTGTGTGTCTGTGTGGAGGTGGGGGTTGTGCAGTAGTGCTGGAACAAAGCATGTTAACACCGTCTCTATGTTTAACAAGTTTGGAAACAAGCAGGGGTTTCCTTCAAATCCTCATTGGAGGCTGTTTCACCTCTCCTTGACAGCAGGAGAGAATCCCAGAGTTTACGCCTCATCTTTCTCCCCAGTGCTGCTTCACATTAAACTGAACACACTCATTCTGTCATCTAAATGTCTGAGATATGCTACACATCAATATCTCTCATTACTAATTCCTCTAGAAAATAGGGAAGAAACACGCTGATCGATGATGCATCTTTGAAAACGTCTTTTAAGCCATTAGATTCATGGAGTGTCTTCACTGTTGTGTTTAAATAAAAGTACATTTGAGAGTTGAGGCCACAGCTGAGGATTCTAGTAACATTAGTTTTGGGTCATGTCCCAGTATGAGCTTGTTGTTTCCCCTACCTCTGTTGGTTCCTTCAAAATTAGCCAACCACTTTAATTACACTCTAATTTACCTTTAGAAGTAAACCTTCCTATGGAAACATGCAGGTATAGGGTCCGGCCCCACATGGTCTCAATATGGAGCTACAATGAAGGCTTGAAAACAAACATTTTATTTCTTAGACTACAGACAGAAACAGAAACAATTGCAGCCAGACAGAACACCTGGCACCGCCTTAATTTAAAAAGCACAGGATAAAAGAAGCAGTGTGGCAAAATACCTTTACATAAACCTGCATACATTACTGTATGTATCGATTTAGTCTATAGCCAGACAAGACTAGCAGTCAATTATGCTTTAAAGTCAAGTATTTATGAATTGTCTGTTGTCTGACTCTTGATCTGTTTTCACATGCAAACCTACGAACAAACACAGCTAAGTTCTGTCTAGCTATAATAGACCGGTGTTAGTTAAAGGAGCCTCAGAGAAGATAATTGAATTTAAAGTGCGTGCAAACATGCATTTTAATGACCCAGCAGAGTTTAACCTTTTCTGGTTCATCTTTGTTACTCATGACATGCACTAGCAATGACCACCACAACACATGTAGCAGTCATTTGACATCCTCTCTGCCACCTTAATGAAGTTGAACAATGTTAATAATATTTTATTTTGCTGGCTCATTTGGTCTTTGACCTTCATCACAAGAAAACAGAATGAAAATTATGTTCGCTGATCCAGACTTTATGAGTCCAGAGAGATCTGTCATTATGCAGCGTTGAAAATTACAAGATGAACTAAGGCCGGACCACGGTTTCAGAGATCAATAGCCTGTTTGAATGGAGCTGTAGTCAAATAAAGCAATGCACACACACACTATACACACATCAACTACTCATGATTTAAGACCCACGTTTCCTGCAGCTGATTATTAATGAATGTTTTTTTGTGGAATACTTATCTTGCTCTGTCATTAGGCAACATTAACATAAATCAGAGTGGGTGAGACAGTATAGCTGCCATAGTGTAAAAATCCAATTTTATGGGAAATCACAAGCTTGAGAAAAATCTAAATCCTCATAATGGAGCATGATGTATTGCTCTAAATCTTAAGTATACTCTATATGTAATATATAATATACAATACATGTGTTGGCTTGTCAGTACATGCTTACATACATCTTTGCTTACAAAATGATTTATTGTCACTTAATATGACCACAAATCTTCTTTAGTCCCACAAACTGCTAAACCAGACTCACATGATCCAGATTCTGTTTTTAAGCATTTCCAGGGCAGCGTGATAGAATGAAAGGCCGATGTTAATGTGTTTTTTGGGAAGATAGCTATCTTAAGCATGTTTTAAGTACTGCCGTTGATTTATAATGTATAATACTCTCCTAGTACGAAAAAGATGAGCAATCTCTCTGAGATGATTGATTTGATTTTATAAGCGGGAGATTTTATAGCCTTCTGCTTATTAAAGCTACTTCTTTTATAAGTAGGAGTTCCTATGAGAACAGATCACATCAAGCCTGGCTGGCAGAAAGAGGTCAGATCCCCACATAAAATTTAACTTCCTTTTGTTTCTCTCTTGTTTTATTTAGTTTTGTTTAGTTGTCGTCTTTATTGTTTGGCCTGTTTGGTCACATTTGTAAAACAAAAAACTCTTAACATTTTAAAACAACTAAGTGATTCATCGAAGATATAGATGTAGCGACAACTCTTAATATATGAATGATCATCTGATCAGATTACATTTTCACATGGAACAGACGTAGCCGTGGATCAGTAGAAATAAAACATTATTTTTTATATAAAACAAAGTTTGGCCATGCATGGCATTATACTGAAAAACTCTAAACTGTTCTAAGCCGACAGAACAACACAGAGTCCTTGACCTGATGTTAACAAATAAAAATAAATAACTAAAACGGGAGTTATGAGTTTTTCAGCTGACAGCAATAAATAATTCCTGGTATGGGTCAAGCTGTGTACTATAGCGCAGCAGTTTCCTTTACTATGATATTCTTCTAACTCAGCACAACGGCAGCCTTCCCAGTCATGATCTAAATCACGTAAGCTCCTTCAGTGTTTCTGCTTATGTTCAGGCGCATACAAAAACACATCCAGAGCTCCACTTACAGCAATAAGAGAGCTGGCCTGAATACTAAAGGCTTGGAAAGAAAATACAGGCGATACATGCCGTTGAGTCATAGCAGCATACAGTCTGCACAGAAATTCCTCCCCGTGTTAGCTGACGCTTTTCATACCATCTCCTGTCTCACACGCAGTTCAGTTTGTACACTTTTATTAACAGGCTTTAACACTAAAGTCGTGGGCATCGTATCTATATAGTGCTGTGAACGGCTTGAAAATGTACACGTCTTAGCACCATCTGGTCTTTATTGTTTCTGGATGTATGCCACATATTTAAGTTTTTCAGAATACATTAACCTTGGGTTGTTTCAGTCAAGAAACTGATGCAAAAAAATTAATGCGAATAACAAATAATGAATAACCCCAACAATTAATATATTCATTTCAAGAGAACTTAAAATTAAAATACAATACTGTATGTGCACTCATGGTCAGATTCTAATTGAGAACGCCTACGTCTTCCAGATCAGGTCACAATGATATATTGAAATAAGGCTATATGGTGATATCAAGCATTAAATGCATCATTGGTTGACTCATGAAACATTATATTATTTGACAACTGTTTTACATTTAAAGTGAAAAACCTACTTGCAGGTGATGAAATGGAAATAACAGAATAATTCATTATTTGTGTAACATGTCATCACAAAATGATTACTATGACACTTTTTGCCTTCATGATTATTTGCATATATCAGAGCCATCGCTATTGATTACCATCACTGTTCAGATGAAACCTGAGAGCATTCATTCTCTTTTTTTTCTGGGATAGTGAATTTGCCATGCTTTCAGCCCAGTTGGCCCGTGCATAATAACTAATAAGTTCCATGTTTGCTTCTAATTACTGTACAATCCAAACGGAGCCAGGAAAAACTAGAGGAATGCAAAATCCCTGTGTTCAAATGAGCCCAAAAAGCAAAGAAGCATTTCCACCAAGTTGTTCATTTTACACAGCACTGCATTGAACAATGAGAAGCTGAGCAATAGAGACATGAAGCAGTGTGTGGGTGGCACAGTGGGCAAGCGGGAAAGACAGAGATGTGCCAGAACTCTTTTCCTCCTGATTAAAACAGTTCATTTTATCATATACTCAAAATTAGGGGACAAAAAAGAGAAAACACTGAACTGCTTCACTTAGTTAACCTTAAACCGACCCTATACGAGTACTCAAGGAAAGGAGCTGCATGAACTACTGGCTAATGTTTACACATCTACCTCCTATGTGACATTTTGACAACAGACTTCTCAAATCAGCTTCTACTGGACATGTTATGTGAGGAGACAGTCTCTGTTCTGCTGGAAAAACCCTCCAACCAGCAGCAGCTGAATATGGAGTGACTTTAACAACAGATTCAATATAAAGTCCTATAGAGACCTCATCGTACAGTATCCACCATTTTACATTACAGCATATGAATAACTGGCATCACCACTGAAGCGTTATAACGAGCAGGTCGGACAGCTAGATTACTAAAACCTAAAAAACAGAGTTATAAGCTGCACTGAATGATTTTGTGGGTTTGTGGGACTAAAAGGCAGCGAAAACTGATAATATTTGTACCTGTACATCCATACAGATATTCATATTTACCAGTCTCTTGGTATACCAGTGTGCGAGGGGGCTGGGGGCTCTTCTATTTTGCAGTGCCACTTCATGATTTAGGCTAATTGGTTGCATGTATGTATGTTTTACACAAAAATACTTTGCGCAGCTTTAAAACAGATGCTTCGAACTGGAAAAGGCTGTTAAGGGCACTCGAGAGAGTCAGTGGTTTTGAAGTGCACTGAGCATCTCTGATCCACACTGTTGGTGCATGTGTACTGTGGCAACCCCATTACTTATTCAACAGTGCACATGTACCACATATCAAACAAAATACTTGAACATGCAAGTAGGATATCTGAAAATGCAAGCTGGCTATGAAATTAAGAATATGCTCTCTGATCCAAGAATACATTGCATTATTGAGTAAAAGGTCACGCCTGTGCAGAGGACCATCAAACGGCTTCTATGCTCAGTAACTTTCTTCAGCAGCAACGCTCAGCTTATTAGTGTTTTCTGCCCAAAGGTCATTCAATTAATCAAAATATTAAAAAAAATACTGTTTGCATGATTTTATCAAAAAATAAATGATGCCAGATTAAATGTCAAATACTCCTGATGTCCTCTAAAGCCAAACGCTTCCATTCATACGGCACAGATATTAACATTTTTAAAATGATGCAACAAATGGTGGTGAAATTCTCTGTCAGTTATATCTTTAAGCACGATTTAGCTTCATATTTAAACAGGAGCTTCACACTGAATATGACGGATACACATCACTGCGCTGACATCTCTGGGTTGAAACGTTTAACTCTACTGGACATCCAACCACTCCCATCATCACAGGTGGATGTGGTCTCTTCAATCTCTGACAACACCCAGCTGTACTGTAGCACCATATTACAATGTGAAGTACTGTGCTGCACATGGTTCAAAAAACATCTAAATATTCGGGTCTATGCTATCTTTATTTTATCTAAGTCTAACTGAATATGTGAGAACAAAAATAAAAAAGCATGTAAGCCTTCGGTCCAAGCGTCTTTTTACTGGCTATCACCTCATGCATTGTAACACCTGGGTGCTCAGTGAGATACAACACACTGTGAAATCATTTCAGCAGAGGCAACAGACTGAGATGTCAGCACAACTCTCAAAATGTCGACTTCTTTAAATGTGTTTTCTTAATATTTTCTAGATCACCACGCTACAAGTTGTCACCTAATACTGTGGTGCACAATATTTTTCCTTAAATACATGCGTACGTTAAGGCTGGTGAAAATGCTGCAGCACCAAAAGAAGTAAATAATATGCCGGCCCGCTGAGCTTTCCAAATCTGACCATTTAGATGCATTTACTGAAAAAAGGGAGGGGAAACCACTGATTGTCAGTAACAGTGTTTTTATTCAATTGCACCAAATAAAAAATGCTGGTTAAGACCCTTAGGCCTGTTTGAATTGCCTCCTGCTCCAGCTCTGTCATGTCATCAACAAGACTGAGGTACAAATTAGACACAAACAGTTTATAAGCGGCCGTTTCTCTCACTCTTGCTCCTCATCGCTTATTTTTACTCAATTGCGCACGCACACACACACACACACACACACACACACAGACCAACACATACACAAAAGCACTGTGATGTGCAAACATTGCACCAAGACCGTTGTTGTGAACAGCTGGTTGTATTTCAAAATATGCAACTACGTTGTTTGAACAGGACTGAATGTCTATTTTTAACTGTAAACTGACACCGACTAATGACAATTTGGATCTGGAAAACTAAGCAACAGTGCCGCTAGCTAATAGATGTTTGTTAACATGTCACAAGAAACCCATCAAAAGCTAACATTAAAAAAAACAACAGGTCTGGACACATTTTCTTGTATTATTCTTATTTTAAGGAACAGGCGAGTCTCCCAGTTTTTTCCGTCTGGCTCTGCTACTACTGCTTCCCGCTATTGCTCCCTTCGCATGTGCAACCCAGATCAGAACTTGGCAGCTGAAGTCTGAAAAGTGGCTGATGATATGCAACTGTAATGTTGTTTTTCCACTGGCATGATATTGTACGCTTCGGCTGCAGTTCAGCTTCTATTTGCACTCTATCCCAGCACAGGCGGTGACGCACAACACAACGCTTGGGAGACGAGCCAAGCCATGATGTGTTCCTGCCATCAAAAGAACTCTGTGAATGTCGTAGATAACTTTGCACAATGTATTGACAACATGTGTGGTAAAAGAGCTCATCTTTTAGTAGCTTTGTTTTGTTTTGTTTTGTTTTTTCTCCAGCGTAATGTGGGAGTCAAGTTTTGTTTCACTCCTACATTTCCAGTTCTTACTTTTGTAGCATCTTTCTTGTTATTTTCTGAGTCGCTCCGAGCTATTTGAGCTACTTTGAGATGTTCTGTAAGTCGAAACGTTTTAATATAAAAGCTCTAAACTGCAGAAATCACTGGAAAGCTTTTAATATGATTCTGGTATAGGTTATGTTATTTATATGCAATATATTTGGATACTTGTGTGTTGGTGGATAAATAAATAATGTAAAGAATGAATGAATGAATACGACTACACTCGTAGCAGTTACAGAAAGAAGTGCAGGGAATTACTGTAGTTTGAACAAGCGTAATCTTCATCACATCACCAAGTAAGCAGCCTCCTGCCTTTTTAGAGGAAACAACGGCAGTGCTGTGTCCGCATTGTGATCACGGCTGCTCATTGCCTGACACAGTACGGGAGCCAGCCTGATGAATATCTGCCATTAGAGGATCCACAAGAATTTTTAGAAGGGAGAGAGGGTGCACTAGAAAATGGGTTTCACATTCAATGTGGCCATATTTTCAAGCTGCTTTGCTTCACATATATAAATGCGGTCTGTGTCCTATGTATTTACAGTGTGTGTGCAGGGACTGCAATGATATCTTAAGTATTGTCTCTATATACTACAAAATAACATTTACATCTCTGTCTGGAGAGAATGTATCCGAGGGTGGAACACTGTATTACATGACGCTATAATTGACATACAAGCCTTTCTTCACAATCTAAAAGTCGGGCCCGGCATACTTACATGGATCCCATCAGAAACTGCTCTCCCCTTCTATTTAGGTGCGGTATGTACTGTATGTACTCCTGTAGAGCACATTTGGAATTGCTTGTCTAGACAACCTGTCAAGGTAAATATTCCCTGAGCTCTTAAATATCACAGCTCGACCTTCTGTGTATTTAGCTGTCATGATTCACTGAGGTTTTTCCACCATCCACAAAAGGACCACAAATAGTTGGTCTGCACAAATTGTACCACTCACAGTGCTTCCTTGATGACTGCATCGAGGTATGTATTGTACTACAGTATTTTAGTATGCTAGACTTTTGACAGTGAATGCCTTCGTGAAAAATGTCTTACTCCAGAAACTTCTTCTCCACAACCTAGTTACAAAGAGCCATGTGAGCAATTTTCTTTTACATCCAAGTCACATCAGGAAATGCATTTCTTTATGAATATAGTAAAAATAATGTATCTATGATTTTATTATTAATAAAAACGTATACATCTGTTAACTATATTGTTTCTTTGAACTGAAATGTAGCAACCTGATGTCAGGCCACAGGGATTAAGGAAAAATAAAAAAATAAGTAAAACCAAAAAGATTTTTGTCAACTAATTAACACCCTCATCTTGAATCTTAAATAGGCCGCTTAACATCAAAGCTGCTCAATTTTACACCTTACCACACAGGAATTATCTCCTCACTGGTGTGAAATACCATTAAGGCAAATTCTTTGGGTACCATAAGCTGGGAGAACAAGGCTTTTGCATAATGGTTGCCACATTGAAGCCATGTTCGGAAATGCAACTATTTAATCTTTGGATAAGGGCGACTAAATGATGAGTGCATGCAATTTATAGTGGTGACGCTCTGGGAATAACTGTCCAGGCTGTTATAGACCATTAAAGATCATCAGCATTAATGTAAGACAGGAATGTGAAAAGAAATTTGAAAGCTGATTTTAGGGAGCATTACATTATAATATCCTTAAGTGTGGCTTTGTTAAATTTGCATTCATTGGTTGGTGTTTGATGAGAAGTATTTCAAGAAACTGGAGAAACTAGAGCTGGGCTCCGTATACTCCACAGATCCGCTCAGCGTGGAAGTGGACTGAAGCCTGATGAACTGATGTAATGATCCACTGGTAAATCAAAAAATGTAAGTAATTAATTCATGCAGAGCTTGTGATGACTGTCGTCTTTTCTTTTTTAATAAATGTGGTGTGTTATTAACAAGTCAATTTCAGGCCACAATGTATCGAAGCACCCCAAGTAGATTTATTTTGGCCTTTCAAATGTATAATTATATGGCATATGATAGAACGTTTGAGGAAAATACTGATAAGCCAGTTGTCAACAGTTAGACTGATACTTTTTACTATGAATGTCCTTAACAATATAACAATAACTAAATAGGTTATATTATGTAGTGAGTTTGTCACTTTTTGCTTTAAATTAGCATTCCAAAGATGTTTGGGACTTTTCAGACTAAACCATGTGCAGTGGCTACATGTAAGCTGGGCTGCTGATGGGGAAGTCGACAAATGGACAGCTTGTCAAAATGAATGACATGAGCTGGGGAACCTGGCCAGGGAAAGATGAGAAATGAAGAACAACACTTCACTACTTAGGGCCCTCAAAAGTTGCATTTAGCACCTTTGAGGTACTGTAATACAATGATGTGCTGGTTTCTGACCATTTTGTGGCTCTGATTATGGCCCTGATACGTCTCGCTCACTTCAGCAGGTTAGATGTAATGCCTGCACGGTGGTCTAACTGGAGCCCAAACAGGACTATCGGCTTTCATGGATGGTTTTGAATTTGTTGTTGTCAGTTCTCGCAGAAACAATATCTTTGTATGGATCATGAAAGAACTGCAACAAAGCAAATGCGCTACACCTATTAGCATGGTGAAGTGCTGCGATGCTGCATAGTCTTAGCTGCATGCAACAAGTGCATCTTTGCAGCGCAGAGCATCCAAAACCTTCTACCTCAGTCTACACTGCTGATTGGCAGCAGTTTCAGGACCACATGAAAGTATCAAAAATTAACAATCTTGAATATAATCTTACATTTCTTTAGAGCTGCCATCAGCTGCACTCAGAACTGATCAATCAATCAATAAGTTTTAGCGGCATGTTCTAATAATTCATGTGAATGTATTTGCTATGCTGGTGACTGAAAAATAAATAAATAGCTAAATAAACAAGACATAAAACCCACTGAAGGTATTATTTGCGATGTCACAATTTTGTGAGGGAGAGGTCAGCAGACCCATCTTCCATTTTCAGTGATGGCATTTCATATTTGAAAAATGAGGCCTGTCACTAAATGTCATCTTACCTCCTCTTTGTCATCTCATCACTCTTTTCAGAACTTGTCACAGTGAAGCCCAGTCTGTGACACGAGCAAACTGTTACCTTCCTTCCAGGCAGGCTATTGGGCTTTATTAATATTTATAGAATAACAGCTTAAGGCCAGCCCCCTTGAGAGCTATCACTCCACTTTGCTGCCGAACACTCGCAAAATATATTGACAACTCCTTTTCAGTGCTCCCCTTCCCCTGTAAACCTGCAGATGCGCAGCAGGTCTAAAAAAATATGACAGTTTTCTGCAGGAACACTGGATTTAATAACTTGCACAAGTGAGGAAGCCCAGTTAGTTTTAAAAGAATTGAAAAGAACATGATAGAGAATTGGAACTGACAGCAACAAAAATAAAAGGGGCCCAATCATGACGTCATGTCATGGATGTCACCCTGGTGTCTGGTTGGAAGAAAAAAACAGGCCCTGTTGGCAGCACTCTGATGTCTGCGAGCACAGCCAGCCAGTTTGAGCCAGTTTTCAGTCAAAAGTTTGGCCCAGGACCTTCCAGTACAAAAATAATCTCTTCATGTCACTTTTTCTTATAAAGCTGTCCTTTGAGGTGAAGTGATGTGCACATGGACGTAATCAAAGTGATCACCCTTTGATTACGTCCACGTGCATGTCACTTCAGTTTCCTTTGCAAAGACATTATCTGATTGCTCGGATTAGTGAGACAGACACGAACCGCAAAATTATTTCATCACTCTTTTAGCCAAATAAACGTTTCCAGAGTCATCCTCATGACTGCAGGCCACAGAGTACACCATCCTATGATGTTGACGCTGCAGCGTTACTTTGGCTGATTTTTGGTGGTGTTGGCTGGAGTAGGGTGGAACTTTTACTCATTTTCTTTCTCACTAAGCTTGTAAATGCATAGATGCCCTTCTTATGTCAATTCCTTAAATGTCTAAGTATTGAGGTAGGGTCAGGCAGCAAACCCCCAGGATGGGAGACAGCATATTTTCTTACCTTTGAGAATGGCTGCTACTTTAGCTTATAGACATCCATGAGCTGAATTAACTTACAGTATCTTCAAGCTGCACACTCAGATAAAGAAAAAATCTGTAATTGTTTAACTTGGTAAGAGGGAGAGAGCTACCAACTACCAAGAAATGTTCCACTGAATCATGAGTAAGTACATATAATAGATCCTGTGAAATTGCTCTATTACTTATTAACTTTCACTACAGTTTTTAGAAGCATATGAAATACAAACGACTTTCATGCCATTTGGAAAGCAAGGTGCTAACAGATGCTGACAGGAAATTGGTTCCAACCAACTCAAAAAAACAACTCTGATCTGAAAATGTTTGAATGTCTTAGGGGGCTTAATCAGTGGGGACTATGATAAGCTTCTAAATGTCCTGCACCTTCCCTTTAATGTGGCCCTAATTTGTATCCTTTAGAAATGCTTCTGTCATAGCAATCACAGCTTAAACTCACAGCAACAAATTAGCATGAGATCTGACAGGAATTCTGCACTGAAGTCAAGCACTGTGAAGTTAAACCTTACAAATGGTCTGTAATACCACAGAGTAATATTTGAGCAGGGCTCCCTCAGTCATGTCTTCAGTACATGCAGGAATGTTTTCATGATGTCTGATTTGACCTACTGAAAGCCTTCTTATGTAGTATACAACTGTTTGATTTGCAATGCAAAGAACGTATTATGATTGTTGCATGTTGTTTGTACATCTATTGTAAACACTTTGACCTACAAATTAAATGAGGGAAGTTAAATTGCAGAATATTACAAAGATTTAAATAACCAGAATGTATGACATGGTGATTATCCAAACATACATGTTAATCAAACAAAACTAACCCTGCAGCAAAAAGAACACTAAGTAGTTAATCAACCAAACAACTTTATTTTGTTAGGGTTACCTACTAAATTAAAAAAACAGATCAGATTTCAGCCATGTTCATCCATGTTCCTGTGACGCTGTTGGGAGAAGTCTGCCTTCAGGGCTTTCTGCCAGAAAGTATTTCTGTCTCATGTGAAACCATCATCCAACATTAATTTATTATTTTTAGACTTTAGTTTATTATTTTTATTTTCAGTTTTCAGTTGCTGCTCTGTTTGATTGGCACCGTAACTACTTGTTTAGGTTTAGGAAGAGATCGTGGTTTGGGTTAAAATAAACCTTTTTGCTGTAAACACGTGTTAGAAAGGCTTTCTGCACTGAAGCAAGCAAACTTCTCCCTCGTGCACACGTGATGAGAACAGTATTCACAGTACTGCTGAAAACAAGAAATGATGGCAATTTATAAAACCCACCACTCAGTGCTGTGATATAAATAAATTCCACATGCACAACTGCCACATTAAAAATTCAAATCCTAACAACTGTATAAAATTGCACTGTCATACATTAATTGAAAACAATGAAAAGTCCTGATAGAGCTGTAGTAATATTATCATTCAAAACATTACACAGCCATACTGACATGGCATCCTTACTGTACAGTATGTTGCTTTTCCAACTGTAAATCACTAGGGTTTAATTACCTGCAAATTAACTGCCGTTTCACTATCTTGCATAAGATTATCCTGGTCATGATGAAATGCCACTAGGGATCCTGTTCTGATGAGGATTCCAAGATGCAGAAAATATAACATGCCACTTTGTTAGTCTGATCGCTGCAAGGACTGTGAAGCCTGTCAGCTAAATCGGCATCACAATGTGACCATCAAACGCCGTAAGGACGTCTTATTAGCCCCGTCACTTTTTCAAGTTCAACACGAGCTGAAATTCAGTCATCAAATTAATGCCTTTTTTCATCTGTTGTCCATAGTTGCAGTAGGCCACAGTATACATACAACAACGTGAGTAGGGCAATTTGCTGCAGTGCATTTAACTCTAGTGGTGTAACACACTGACCCGACAGTTGGGCAGAGTCAGACTGCGAGCAGTAGTTGGGAGCAGTTTGAAATCGTCAGCCTCAATTTCTCTCCATCACTGGAGAGTTTTTAGTGTGTGATGGGCAATCAAACATAAAGGTTTGTAAGGCCAGCGATGCCAAATCAGCTCTATTTGAGAAAATTGTTTGATGACACTTACTTTGACATATAATTTCTGAAGCATTTTTTGGGGGATTTTGGACTTTCAGTCTTTAAATTGATTTGCTGCCTTAGGTCTCTTGCACATTTACCAACCATTTTACTCGCACATTTAAGCAAAATCTGCCCAAAGACCAAGAAGATGTTTCATTATTCACAGTAGCAGGATTAGAACTCTCTAGCCTTATCAACCTTATTAACATCAACATTTGGTTTATGTCTTTGTAGTGCATGTAAAATACGGGTGAATCTGCTCTCCCCCCTGTGATGTCTCTTCATTGATGTACAGAGGCGAGATTGTGCAAGCAAACTCAGATTAGACCAAGCCCACTGTGTAATGTGGCTAACTGGGATCATACCATCCCAGCAACAGGCTAGAATTCATATGATATATGATATATATGTTTTAACAGACATCTTCCTTTGCATATAAATGTGTACATGCGTATACAAAGTAAGCTTTTTATGTGCAACCACATTTTATGTTGTGCTAGAGGTAGTAAACGACAAAGACAACACTGCCACCATTTTTTGATTGTCAAACGTTACATCTTCTGTTATGAATATCTGGATTCCAGACTTCCGTCAAGAAAACTATCCGACAGTACCTCCGTGTTAAGGAGACACTCTTGAATGTGCTTGGCTGGATCATTATAATCTGAGAATATGGGTATCCGCTAGGAGAAGAGTGTTGGCACCACTAAGTGCACCTGGTCCTGTGAAATGGTCTCATATTATTTGGCTGTTAACAAGCGTGCAAGGCAACCATCAGATCTAATGACCCTCTTGAGATGGCTGCCCATCCCATTACTGGTCCAGAACCATGTTTAAAAGTGGGAACGAGACACTGTCAGTGGAAGGCACCATTATGCTTTCTACCTCTAAACCTCCTCTAATATACGAAAAGGATTCAAAAACAACTAAACAGACCATAGGACTTGTTTTGGGTGCTCGAATGTAAAGGTCTTGCTGTACACCAGCAATGCACTGTGCGTTTGTGTTTTTCGCACCAGCTTTGTGAATTTTTCTCAGACTGTGGAGAAGGGACTTTGATTTAATTCTGGGGTTATTCCAAGGTTCTTGAGTAACTATCTTGTTATGTGTATCTACAGCTTCTTTAAGCACTGTTCAATGTTCATTTTCACTACTGACCCTCTTGCCACTCGTATCTGAAATTCAGACCAATGTGTTCCAACCAATTTGCCTTCTTTGGAACGCTTTTATCCGTCTTGTTTGCAACTGTAGAAATATCATTTAGCCATTACTCTACACAACCTGTTGTTATAATTATGTGCATTCACATAAAGTGTTGTATTGTCCATCTTCATGTGACCTACACAACTGAAGAACAGTGAAGCAAACATGGAAGTGTCTGTTCTCTTTCTTATGGCCAGCAGGGGCAGCTCCATACTCAAGCTTTCAATATTAGGCAGTGCTGATCAAATATGGGTCGAGATTATGTTACTGCATTGCTGATATCTTGCTTCAAATGTTTTTAAAAATATGTTTTAAAGCACTGTTTAGCTGTAATACAAGAACACTTGTGAGCAGGCACACTGCCAGTTTTTCCTACTCGGTAATAGAGGCTCAAGAAACTAAAACCTAGTAAAACTAGGCAATCCAGATCAATTCTGACTGCATTGCTGCTTTCTTGGCTCAAATGTTTTCAGAAACATATTTTCGTGTACTATTTAGCTGTAATATGAGTACAAAAAACTAGGCTGCCATTTTTTCCTGCTTGAAAACAGAGTCAGAACTGCTTGAAGAACGTCACCCGACAGCTCCACATATCATCTAAATATGGTAATTTCTCGATCCACGAAGCCAAGACGACAACATCCATAATGCCAAACTCCAGACTTCAAAACAGGTGTCCACAAACCAATAAGTAACGTTAGAGGAGGTTTACACCTGCACCTAGAGAAGCAGGCAATAGAGCTACAAGTAGCCAGTGGCAAGAGACAATGAAGTTATATTTCTTTAACAACTTGTGACTTTTTTTTTGTCTTTCACAAATGAAATCAAGTGTTTGAAGATGTTGTTTGAAGGTGTTTTGAGGAAAAAAAACAGATTTCTGTTCTGCAGGGACAGTACGCAGGTCTGGCAACTGGTAGAAAACTTTATTTAAAAAAAATGAAACAAAACTGGCTCTTCTGTATAACCTATAAGAGGGTCTGTTTACATAATTAATGTAAGAGATGCAGGATTAATACTTGATGGAAGACTTCCAACAATGGTCTTCATTGTAGACATGCTCTCATGTCAGCTATTCTCCAGTCTACTCCGAGTTAAATATTCTAAAATGATCAAAAATGATCTAATGTGATACGGACAACAGACTTTAGGAAAAACATGAATAGGATGTTCTCTGCTGTGGCAGGCACGAATATATCAAAGTGGAGTATGTAAGGATAATGAGTACCACACCTGCGGATTGTCATTAGCTTCCTCGGCAAGGAGAGTCATCTTAAAAATTGCTACATGCGTACTATGAAATGTCGGACACAAAGGGGAGTCTGTTGTGGGGTGCCCAGGGGGAGAAATACTACCCTGTGCCTGGAAGCTCAAGTGCATAATTTCAACCCCAACCTCACTCCTAAAGTACTTTGTTTGAGTGATTCTGACTTTCAGAGCACCAAACAGGTGTATGATTCCAGCTCTTACAAAAATGGATGGAGAAAGAGTGAATCTCCACGATAATAGACATCCACCCAAATGGATACATAATGTTATACAACATCAAAAAGCAAAAAGGTGTTTTGGGGAGTTTCAGCAGAAATACATGTGAGATAATCTGCAGTTTTATTAAATGAGGCAAAACATTAAATAAAAATATTTCCTTTGATATGTAATGATATATGTACCAATGCACAGAGTTCCTGATTTATGTTTCTTTTGGAGCAAACAACACAAAGGTGAAATTCACAGGGCAGTGTTCAGTTCAGCATTATAATTTTCAGACTCTGTAGCTGTTTAAAAAGTCCTTTGTGTAAAATTTTTAAAAAAAATAGGCGCCTGTCACTTTAAATTTCTTGATTCACCGTCTCACAAGGAACCCACGAAGCTTTCTAAAGATGCCAAAATACACAAAAACACACACACACACACACGCACACAGTGCCACAAACAAACAACTGAACAGAGGTCAGGTTGACAGTGGCCACAAAAAACACTTCAATTCTCTGCTTGTCCAATTAGAGTGACGCAACATAAAGAGCACAAAATAGAGATTTGATATAATGTTGCCGGTGCAAATCTGAGGTTGTTGCCTACATTTGTATGTATGGACTATCACAGGAAAATTACGACTATTCACATAGAAAAAGTGCTTTGCAACACTCAGTTGCTCACTTGGTAACGCCACATGCTTTTGATTTCAGCAGTGTCCTCAACTTATCACACAAAGTCTGGAGCTGTCCTGTCAACATTTGGAAAAATGAGGTGTGTGTGTGTGTGTGTGTGTGAGAGAGAGAGAGGGAAAGAGAGAGAAAAGAAAGAGAGGGTGGTGCAGCACCCAGCTTTCATGTCCAATAAAGTGGTGTAATTGTGACAGCTACCCATTAGTTCTATGTGTGATAAATCACACGATGACAGACTGCAGCTTCGACTAAACATAATGCTTCAGGCTAGAAAATGCAGCTCTCCTTTTGTTACGCTCAGTGCTGATAAGTTGTAAAGCAGGTATGTAAGAATGAGTGACAAATATACAGTGTACAAATTAACAGGAAAAATGATGTATAACTTGCACGTAAATATCGAATTTAGTGACGTAGACTTCAAGTTAATTGAAATGTTTTCTGCAGTTCAAAGCAGATACATGTTGCTTTGACGCTTAGTTTTAACGAACGAGACATAATTTCACTGTGCCACACATGATCATGCAGATCATGCTCTTCACCATTCATAGTATCAACTTCTTTCAAATGCAACCGTTCCCTCCCTAGATGACCGTACACTTCTCACAACAATTATTACTTGAAATACACAATATCCCCTTGGAAAACTCCAGAGGGACAGAGGCATTTCATTGTTTCCTCTCTGTCATCGTTCTGCCCCCGAATGCTGCCAACGTTAGTTCAAACACAACAATCGTTTATGGAATATAACAAGGTCCAACTGCAACTTACATGTCATCTTTCTTTCAGCAATCTGTCGTTTGGAGAATAGCAGTGCGTTCAGTTCACAATGAAACAACAACAAAGGCGAAAAGACAAGCAACAGATTTTTCATTTGTGATCACAAAGGGAGGGTTGTTTCCCCTCTTATCATGCACAGAACTAGTGCTGAGGCGGCTTCTCACAGCTCATCAGCACGACAAAGACAACTGGGAGAATACAGCCTTGTTCTACAAAGGTTAACCTCGGCGGGACCTAACAACTTCAGACTTCTCATTTGATGCCTCCACGAAACACTTGCCATGGAGGACGGCGGGCCCCTGGATTCTCTTGGATTTAACCTCTAATATCTGAGGTCACGCATCCAGCTACGGCCAATGGTGACACTTGTGAGCTCTATTATGTGCAAAAAAAAAATCCCCCCACACAGAGAGAGAGAGAGTGGTTTCTTAATCTTCTTGATGTCTGCAGCACATCCTAGGAAAAGTTTGACTACTAACAGACTGAAAGCGTTCCAGTATTTTGTTTCCTAAATTTGAAATCAATCTTTGGACCAGTTGAATTTTTTTGATAGCAACTAATAGACATTTCTGTTGAATTTACTTTGCTTTAATGTTTCATTTTTTTCCAATAACTCTTGAAAAATTCTCTATGAATTTATAACACTGAAAATCTATATTGCAGTGCATGAAGCATATGGCCAAAATCTACTACCAGCACAAGTACTACTACATCACTACACTCAAAGATGTGTGTGCGTGTTAAAAGTTGCCCAATCAGAGTGCAGAGCTGATCTGAGCTTTGTGTAGGGCCCCAACAATGACTCCCAGGGGTCCAACTTACACTTTCACTCCTCCAGTCCCGAGATGTTTGTGAACTGAAGAACGGTCAAATGAAGAGCTTTCTTAATTTACCACCTCACCTTTTGTTGGTTTGATGATGACCTCATGTGATGATGCAGATTTTTGCCTCATAAATTTAATATGACAAAAATGTAAACAAGCCTAATTAATCTAATCTGTAAAATGAAAATGTAATTTGATATCACTTTAATAATAAGACTGTGATGAGTTACGACTTATTATTAGTTTTACATTTCTTGGCCAAATTTTATTCATATCCTTAATTAGAAATATATATATATATATATTCACACACACACACACATATATATGTCAGGTATGTGTTTTCCCCTAAGCCTCTTCTAGGCTTGCTCCATTTAAAACAAGACCACCAGTCACAGACACAATCCAGTGGGTTGGTACTGCTATCACTGTGACATAGGGGATACTACAAAGTTGAATATGGACTCACCTGTTTAAAAAAAAGAAAAGGTGCTATAGTCCAAATCCATCCATAACAAATGTACATTTCCTTTTTTTCTACAGCAGCGTTTACTCTAATGTAACTCGCAGCCTATTCTAGTCATAGAAGACAAGGTTAATGCATATATTTAGTCCTCACACAGCAGAGCACTTTAACCCACCTCTAAATTCAGAGAGCAAGTCCTTCTCCGTCTTCATGCGTTATTTATGTACCTATTTCACATCATTTAGGGCACGCTGCAGCCATCCCTGCTCCTGAGCCTGCTGTGAGACGCAACTGTGGACTTTTTGATCCTTTCCTAACGATCACATTCACACAGTGCGATGTACAACCCCTCCAGGCTGCTAAAAACCGAGGAGCAGGTAGCCTACCGTGCTGCAACGTCCACCGAGCGCCGTTAATCTCTCCCCGTCCGAGGAATAACATGCGGCTGAGCGGGCAGATTGATTTAAAAGACGGCGTAAACAAACGGTGGAAAAAGGCACAAAATAACCCGGGCTGGAGTGAAACGGATCGCGGCTACCTACATTAGTTCTCCGCATTTGCTCCGCTACTGCATGAACCCTGTGTGCAGCTGTCTGTTTTTCTGCAACACTGGCAAAAAAAAAAAAGATCTCACTAAAATTATCCTTACCATTCTGAAGACACATCCAATGTAGCAGGCCTGTCCCGTTGACAATTCACCAAAATAGTCTGGGGTGCCCCCAAAAAGCCCTTATGCTTCTACTTCGTCTCCGTCTTCTTCTTCCCTCCCTTTCGTTTTGATAGTACCCAGAGCAGGCGAGTGTATTTCCACTGTGCACGACACGGTACAGCAGGAAAAAATCCTCTTCCTCCTCCTCCTCCTTCTGCTCTTCCAAGGTGCTGCTGCTGCTGCTGCTGCTCACAGCGCTCTCACAGAGGCACACATGGACGAGAGAGGCAGCCGTCCAAGATGCCCATTAACATGCACACTGTACTAATTGAACGCCGTGAAAATCCTTCGGGAGAAATATGTGAAATAGTCCCCGGACACACAGTGAGAGATAAGGTGACACGCCAGCCGATATGCTCGGGGAATGACAGGCTGCGTGGTCCCTCACGATTTACAATTACGAGTTTGGAGCAGGGATGAGTGTGCGACTGTGCGTGGTCGCCCCCTTCGGTACTACGCTATAGTCCCTGCACATATCTGCCTGTCTTCAAGCAGCCTTTCCGTTTGTTCTCCTCGGGAGGAAGAAAACGCCGGTCACCGCATCCTTCTGTGTTTAGCTCCCTTCATATGTGGAGGTCAGTCCCATCTTGGAAAATGTACAACTGCATTAACAAACTGGAGGAACAAAATATTTAACTAGTGGGGCTCCCAAACACAACTGCCTCACTGTACTAAGTCTAAACTATGACTGATGCCCTCCTATTAAATTTATGACTTACTATTGCATAATTATTGCCAGCTATAAGGTCATAATCAGTCACAATTAGGACTTCCCTCATTAAGTCAGAATCAGTCAATATATAATATATTGTTATAATATTAAGCCCGCTGTAATGCATTCTGTTGTTGTATTGTTAATGCGTACATGGAAATGACTTTCTGTAATCAGCTTCTGACTTATTCCATAATATTACTAATTATTAAGTCATCATCAATCAAAATTAAGTCAGTGTTGTTTACTGTAATTGTGTCCTACCACATGATGTGCACTGCGTGTCTTATTAACTCAAGTGTTACTGAAACTGACCGTGTGAAATCACTTTCTCTAATCTGTTTTATGAATATTCTGAACTCTTTTAATCGACTACTGAGAATTAGAGACAATAAAGACGCATTTAAACTATCTATCTATAATAATAATATCAATAATAATAATAATAATGTTGCTCAAGTCTTTGAAATTTTAAGAACTAATTGGGGAGGTTTTTGGCATTTGTACATTTGTAATTATTTACCAATTTGTTTAAGTTACAAGTTTAAATGTCCGGATAAACAGTAGTAGTAGTATAATCAGCTCTAAGTGTTTAACTTGTTTGTGAGTTCTTGATAAATATTTAAGCAGGACCAGCAGCGTCTGCTTTACATTAACTGTGAGGTTTTTCTATTTAAACTTTAGTTGAGTTTATGCCCATTCTACTGAATGAACACAGTGAGATATTAACAGGTTTCCTTTCTGTCCTCATAGACAACTTAAGCGTGCCAGTACTCAGCTAAATATTTCAGCATTTGACAATATGCCCAGGTCTTTTCCTCAGCCTATGCTGAAACCTCTGACACAAGGTTAGCAAGGAAAAAGACCATCTGTCTTGTTCCTTCTGACAACACTTTTGTCTTGCCAGGTTCTGATCCTAAAATCCATCGCCATATACTTATCTCCAAATTCTAGTTTCTCCTTGCGGGTTAAAAAGACCGGTCAAGAGTTCCTGGCCCTGGAAGTGTGTTTGGTCACCCAGTGAACAAGAGAGGGGCCATGTGTGGCCTTTAATTCACTGCATTGTCTGCCAAAAGCTAATCTTGGCCAGGCTCAGCGTCTTACTGCTCACGGGCTGTGAATGGATGAGTGAAAAGTTAAATATGCTTTCAAATGTAAAACTGAAGTCTGGCGTGGTATTGTGGTCGTGTCATTGTGGGAATGTGAGATTTGCCGTTGACCCAGGCAACAGGAGGAGAGGGGCCAGTTTCAGTTTAAGAAGCTGCATTCAGGCTCGTGTTTGCAGGTGCTAGGCAGTAATTCACTGGTCATGCACCACTTTTCATGTGGCCCCATGTGTGAAAAATAAATGGATGCAGGTTACATCTTGTAGTTCACTGTGGTAGTCTGTATTCAGCCATTAAACATAATTGGTGGCATATCAGATATCAAGCCCACATATTTTAAATTGGAGTTCTATAATGTTAATTATATAATGATGTACCAATTGTGCTGTTTTAATCCAGCCAGCCAAACTCCAATTAGGTAATTTAGTCTGATCAAAATCACATTTTCAGGACCTTTGCTATTTAAACTATCTCTAGTCAGCCTGTCATTAATCTTTATTTTTATCCTATCAATGTGTGAACAATCTGACACTGTGAAAGAGGTTCTTCTTAACGATGAACCTTCAAATAATTATTACCCACATTGCACAGTTCATTACTGTTTCACTGTGCTGGTTAACTCTCACTGTTGTTTCGGGAAGGATGAGGATGTTTTCAGTAAAGAACCTCTAAAACTCAGCTTACACTGCCCAGATCCATAAATGGCAGACGGACACATATACTAGCTGGTAAACATAGTGAAACATCTAGCAGCTAAATGGACAGATATCTCCTGAAGGAGCTGACAAGAGTAAAAGAGTTAATACTGGACATATTGGCCAGTCTCCACATGAATGATAATGTTGCTGGATGGATAAACAACCAACGGTTTGCTAATAAGTATGAACTTAAGATGGAGCTTTAATGATCTCTGTGGTGAAACTGGGTCACTGTAGCAGCAAAGATTAATAAGAAAAAGAACAGAAAATATAATATAAATAAAAATACAGAATAAAATGATCATTTGAGCGTACACGTACAGTCACACCATTGTCAGATGTTAAGCAGTACTGCATTCAAGAAGTATAAAATGTCCACGCTAGAAACTGGAAAGCACTTAGAGATCAAACCTCTGCCAACACTGAACGTTATTCCTGTCACTTTATTTTTAATTGATTTCTTGGCCTTGGGATCTTGAATTAAGTCTGTATCTCCATTACTTTCAGCAGTTCAGTAGTTATGGCTACAAAATATACTGTCTATTGGAAGTCCTACACCTGGATCTGAGGACGTCCTGTTGGCAGTCAGAACTACAGTCCTAACAAACAAGGTGGACACTTAAGACTACAATAAATTCATACACTAAAAATATAAAATTGTTGCTCTCTGCATCAAAATCATACAAAAAAAGAGAGTGAGCATATATTCAACAACAAATGTATTCATATCACAGCTGTACAGCTGTTCTCCTCATCAAAACTCCAGATGGAGATATAGTACCTGTTCAAAGAAGTGACAGTTATGTAATGTAAATGTGCATGGTCGTCTGCTCTCATAATTACTGTTATAATTACAAGATGCTGCGTATAGGGAGACAGTATACACAAAAATATTTTAACTGTGTCACTGATCCATCTCTCTGTCATTAGATAGTGGACGTGTCAAATATCAGATCAATGCCATTCAAACTGTTGACAAAATGATTTGATCTGTGGTATTAGTATAACTTATGAACTATTTAAAGCAGTAGTGCATTCACATTGATGTTAAAAGAATAGCATATAATACATTTATGTAGTCTTCAGTCTTCAACACTGTGTTCTTGTAACATTCAAAGAAAAAATGTGTTTGATTTTGAATGAAGGCTTACTGCTGTAACTCAAATTATATGCCCCATAAAACTCCTAATTAGGGAATGCTTGGCTATGCTGTACTCCCACTCCTCGTCTTCTCGTCTTTTTTTTTCCTATTTCTTTGTTAATGAACAAAGGAAGTGATTAGAAAACACAAAGTTTCTCTGTGTGGGGTCCTCTATTCTTGATATTGGTAATACTATAAAGCATGGGAGATGAGAACTTTCGTTCCACTGGACTTCAAGCGACATTGGAGATATTTTTGCACAAAAATTTGCACATAGCTAACAAATACTTCATCTGACTAAATCAAAATGACAGGTGTGTAGGTGTATAGAGAAAAGTCTCTAATTACCCATAATTGAGTCTGTGCAGATTCAAAAATAGTAATTTATGCGCCACAGCAAGTGCTGAATCAAAACAGCAAAATATAAACTATGCAGTAAAAAACATCAGCTCTGTGCCAAGATGATTTAGATATTTTGTCTCTCTTGTCCTTTCAGTCGTATTCGAGGACAAAGTGTGGCAGCTTATACCATCAGCTAAGCTTGAATGAACTCAAATCACATTTGCTCTTTTCTGAATGCTCAAACCATTTTTAAATATTTACATCTCGTTGGAGACACTAATGTTTGGTGCATACATTAGCTTCAATGTTGACATCCAAACGCTTAAGTACTATGTGCCTGTGCAGCTTATTGCTTCTTCAGCTTGATGACTAAAGCCTTGAATCACTTAGTACCTATAGTCTCTTCTTGATGAGCTAGATTCAGGATTAGTGTATTAGTACTAGTGTCAAAACTGCGATGGCTGCTTTACTGTTTGTGAGCAAGAACTCCAATAACAGTATCAGACTAGCAAAATAAGCTCAATATGCTGTTCCTGTTGCAAATAGATTTTCGATTCGTTTTTTAAAATTTTACATCAGATTGTGCACAGAGACCAAAATGATGTGTCAGAAACACAACAGTGCTTAATGGCTATAAGAAAGGAAACAAAGAACACTCGTTATGAGGAGACTGATGATACAGATGCACACAACTGCACAGAAAATCCAATATTAAAGAGGTTCCCTGGAAGAAATATTGTATCACAGAGGACGCTTAAAATAAATAAGTAAGCAGGCCGTTCCCAGCTGTTATTCCAGCTTTGAAACTTAAAACTGTTCAGTTTATTATTCTTTTTTGTTAACCCAGTTTCCATCAGACTGAGACACGACCGCATGTGTTGCTCAGAAAGAGTACAAAAGTCTGCAACCATTAAGCATCTAAGAATAGTGGCAAATTATACTTTGACATGTTTGACATTTACAATTGCCATTTGTGACTGATTAGATTTAGAATTCATATTTATGGTTCAATATCAGAAACTAATAAAAGATTTCTAAGAACCACCATTATCTCAGTTACACTGTGCTATGCAAACCTGAAGCTACAAGGGCGCGTAGTAGATGTAGCGCTCATTGCAGCACAGCAACACCATCCCTGTGATAAGAACAGCCCCATTTACTCTAAACCACCTTTCCAGTTCATTGGGCTTGATTTGGGAGTGCATTTGGTCCTAAAATGTTTGGTAAATTACTATTAGAAAAACTTTGAGCTGTGATACCCATTAATCTTCAGCTTTATTTCTAAATTGGCCACTTAAGAGCAACTTGGCCTAAGCAGACTTTGTAAATTCAAACCCAGTTCAGGGTTTGGATTCATTTAGCCCTGCTGCCTCTGTGATTGCCACTTTCAGTGCAGCTGGAAAAAAACAATTTTTAGAACATTCAGTTTCTTTTTTTTGTGATATTCTCTCAAGATCCTTGTGTTGACAGCAAGTGAAATCCCACTTCCAATTGTTTGTTTGTTTGCTTTCAATTTTTGCAAACCAGTTTCAGGATTCTCTCGTCAAATTGCCAAGCCAGCTTCCATCACAACTTTCTTGCATGGCAAACTTTCACTGCAGTTCCTATGCTTGTCAATTCTAAACTATTCCCCTCAAACTGTAATAGGATCAGGGCTCCAAGCTGCTTCCACATGATTGATGAAAGATTAAAAGGATTGTTGAGATTGAAGGCACATTTAGCTCCCTGCTGAGGTCCAATTTCTTGTCCTTGTGCTGGCAGTAGGGCTGCCACCATGCAGATGAGAGGATCACTGCAGTGAATGACGATAATGTGAAATGGTTGTGAGAAAGTCTTAGAGACGTGGCAATAGGGACAAACAGGCAATCATTTCTAATCGGACCATTCTCTTTCCTCAGGAGAACTCGTGTCAGCGATGGTCATGGAGGTGAGGGAAAAATAGCAGTGCGAAGAGAAGAGGGAAAAAAAATGTGAGCTTTCAAACGGCTGTGAAATTATGTGATAATAATGCTGATTTCTGCTGTTGTGATCATATACTTGTTTAACCCCTCGGGAAACGTATGACAGTTTCTTGATTGAAGACAAATGGCCTTACACAAACCCAATTATCAACTTTTTCCTCTAGAAGCTGTAACAGTCAAAAGCATTCCCACATGCCCTAGCTTTGTCCTTCATGCATAAGTACATATAGGGTTGATTTATGTTATGCAGCGTACGTGGATCTTATGAGTGTTTGTTTAATTTAAACATTAACAGCAGAATCTAGAACAACTGCTCTTTCAATCACAATCACAATCTTAATCTGAATCTTTGCTACAGATTTTTAAGATGAAGCTTGAAGAATTGATGAATGAAGAAGTTTTCTTTCAAACATGTAAAACACATATGGTCATCTGTCAGTTCTATTGCCCCGCAGGGTGTCCATGTCAAGATTAATATGTAGGAATCCTGTAATTAGAGGTCATACAGCTAAATAAAGATTCTACAGTTGAGTGAAATGAGGTAGTAACGTATGATTTCCACAGGGTAGGATGTTCTCAGTAGCCTCATGTAATTATGTGGAGCGTAGCATATACATTTAAGCACCTTGGAGTGTCAAGTAGTCATTAACGCTGGATAGATTCACTTCATCGAAGCACTTTATTAATGTATTTATTGACTTTAGAAAGTTGCAGCATATTACAGCTCGCGTCATTGTGCTCACACTGTGCTTTGTGTGAAGGCGCGCAGGCTGACTTATTCTTATGAAACTGAAATGCTGGGTTTTGTCCTTGAAATTCTGTCATCCCTGTGACCCGAGCCATTACTCTACGGAGGCAACATATGATTAGTGGCGACCAACAGAGATAACGACTGCATGTCCGTCAAAATCAAGTTGCAGCTCAGTGCCCTGACTGCGTTGTCTTAATATGAGCTGAAGTGTGGTGTCAGGGTCTAAGGTCAATTTACAGATTCAGCAGTGCATTAAGTCAATGCCTAAACCAGCTCACCGCTACTGACATTTATTAAATATGTGGCCCTAAGCAGAAAATAGCTGAACATGTCACCAGAGACACCTTCAGAAACGGGCTATTTGAACAGTACAGCAGCTTATGCACTGATGCATGCAAATATGCTGGATGCTACACAAAGATGAATTATAAAGCAGGCTTAGCTTGCAATAAATTACACATACTCAGGGGTGGACACTTACACATACGTCATCATAAAGTGTAAAGAGTGAAACAATTTTTTTTTTTTCTCATCCAATTTTCTTAATTTCCTTGTCGAAGAAAGACCAGATCTTTGTTGAGTCAATTGTAAGAGACAATCTCCTGGCAGAGTGCTGCCTAATTCAGAGCTAGAGAAAAAGCCCTTGATCAGTTCATGGTGTATGGTCTGAATATGAATGTAATCAGGATTTTTTGCTTGGATCCCACTCTTAAGACCACTCAAAGCCATCAGCTATTATCAGCCAGTGAGCAGCGTCTGTGGTCTGACCTCATCCGCTGCACCGTCCCTCACAAAATGGCTGAGTTATGACTGGCATAGAGGGGAGCTGAGCTCCTCGCTTGTAAATGAGTGCGGTGCGTAACAGAGTCTTCATGCGTGTCACGAACCGCCCATCATTACTTTTACAGGGGTTGATTTGAGTCACAGCCTAACATATGGGTTATGGTGCCTCAGACCGTAGACACGGCATGCATTATACGAACAGATGCATTCCAAAAACACAATACTGAGGCAAGTTTGTGCAATGGAAGGAAGACATAACTTACACTACATCTTAGGAAAGTTTACACTAGAGCATCAACACAACAAAGATTATTTATTTTTCTTGTGACATACCTAATCATGCATAACATTTATAATGTCACAGGCTACAGTATTTCCTAGTCTTTGCTTGAAGGACTAATATGCAACTCGTCACCTCACCTTCTCAGTGGAAGCAGTGGAAGAAATGCAGTCTAGAGCCAATGCCTAGTTTGATAAGATAAAATGAAAACATAGTTATGTATATAATATTCCATTTCTACCCTTTTATGTGAATGGAGCCCCCCTACGAGCGTGATTCATTCACTGCAGCCACACATTATTTGTCACATCACATTTTTTTAACAATGATGGAAAAATCTGAAGACCATCCATCATTTTGACAGCTCAACTGTAATGTTGAGTGATTCACATACAACGCTGTCAATAACCACATGTAGACCACCTGTAGCAGACTCCCCTGTCCAGTTGGTGGCAAGTGTGTATATTAATTAGCTTTTACCTAGTAGTCTTGTCCCCGTTGTCTGGCTGGTTTCAGCGTCACATCAGCAGCCTGAATTGCTACAAAGCCTAGCTATTGCAAATTTTCACAGCAGCTGTGCATCCGAAGTTTCTTTGGAGAGCTCAGTATTTGTGATGTGTTTGATAAACAAGGTGGAAAAAAAGGGACTGATGTGGCAGAGGATGCAGCAGCTAATGTCATGGGACAGGCCCGTCTCCTAGAAATTGTGTTTATATACAACTAATTTGCAAGAGCAAATACATTTTGAGGGATTATGTCTGTCAACACCATGTAATTATGAAAACAACTTAGTAATATACATATTTATATTCTAGGAGACGGGGTTGTATGGACGAAGCAACTGACAGCAAGGAGGCAAAAATCATTCATTTGCTATGGTGTGATGTTGACATGAAATATTACTGCATGGTCAGTGTATCTTTTGTCTCCATGTCCGAATAAATACATAACCTGTAAGTTCTGTATTCTGTTATTGTGCATAAAAGTTGTTTTTGAAAATAAAATGGTATTAAATAAGCTGTATGTCTCATAATCAGCACAAAAAAAAAAAAAAAAAATTACATTTAGACATTTACATTTAGTCATTTAGCTGATCCTTTTATGAAGCGACTTACAGAAAAGACAGAAAATGACAGGTAATAACTGATTATGACCTAATTTCCACGACTCTGTCTGTCAAAACACTGGACAAGAAGAAAATCCAATGCAACTTCTGCACTATTCGAATTTTCAGTTCGCATATCATCACAGATGCTATATTATCAAGCAACGTTGCCTTCTGGGAGCATTCAATATTAATTGTAAATATTCACGTCTGTTTATAGTTGAATCACCAGCTTCTATTCTTAGATTTCAGTCTTTTCATGTTAAAATTAGCAACAGCAGCAATTACTGGCTTTGACTGTTATCACCTAGACTGCAAACTCCAGTTGGTGTCTTAAAAGTTACTGTGTCAGTTTAATGAATAAAAAAAACATGTATGTTTCAGACTTTACCGAGGTCCTGTAAGGACTTACAGCTGATTTTATTGACCATGATTTTATTGACCTCCAGCAACACAGCAGGAAAAAGTAATTTCAAGACATGGATAAGTTCACATTGAAGTCTTGCCTAAAGCAGCTTGAACATCGTATAACAGCAGATTATGTCTTGTAAGTTCAGTTATTCTCATGAAGTATTAGCCTACACAACAGAGAATCACAAACTGAGAGTCAGGTAGCAGCTACAGCCAGTCCGATCAGCAAGCTGGGTAGTTGTTTGATGATGTTGACAATTCTCCTTTCAAAAACCTGAATTATAACCCAAAGACAGCCAGGACACATCTGGTGCGGGAGGCATTAAAGATTAGAATTTCTGAATCATTATTTCAGTAGTTCGAAACTGATCCACTCACCTGTAATTTTAATAAATGGCCTTTGAGAATGCTTTGAAACCAAGCAAGGTATTTCGTCCTTGCCCTGTTAATCTAGCTTTAATATATTTTGGGTAATTCATTTAGTACTACCCCAGATCAGTGTTGATTTCACAGACTGAGTGTTAGGCACCGTGAGGAAGGGGTGTAGTGGAATTTCAAGCTTGCCCCATTATGTTCATTGTTAGCATTCAGTGGAGTAATTAAGCTATTTTATAAATGGTTTGGCTAAGAGACTCTTGTCTTTGCTGCACTCAAGACCTCAAGTGCCTCACAAAGTGTTTTTCACTGTGTGTGAATCAGTTAATATACAGTGTCACCAAGAAAAACCTAAACATCACAAGCAGGCAGCAGCAGTTATAGTAAATGGATTTGACTACAATTTTCTTAGTATGATTAACTACCTTTTTATATCTTGATACTTTTAAACTGTGAGGGGGTCACTGCTAATTGTCATTCATGTCAGTGATTTCTCACAGCCAAAAATACCCATTACGGAGCTCTGCCCTCTATTGTCTGAGCCTAATAAGGAGTTTGACATTAGCAGATGATGTACAAATTCAAAGACTTCTATTGATGTCTTAGTTTAAGATGATACAATAAAAGGGAAACGCTTGAAACATTTTTCAAAAGGATCGCCATTTAGAAGCGTTCAGTAAAATTGGCTGATGATGATTTGACTGGTTCTGTTTAAACATACATGGAATATTATGTTGAATTTTAATTAAATAACCGTCAGCAAGATAACATTAAATCAACGCTCGCTTGTTTATTTTCCATAAGTCATATTCATTCAGTGCAGTATCACTCCATATTTTTCCCCTGGTCATCCATGTACCACCTCCAGTGGCTCGATGTTACACCAGTGCTGCTTTCCCCACAGTGTTAAATGTCTGATTACATTTTCAGACATTTATATATAGCGTTCTAAAAAGAGTACTGGATGACCTGGATGGCCCATTTCAGAAATAGTATTGTACGAATGATGAAGATTACTTAAAACTATCGATTGGATATTAGATATCTATCGAAGGATCTGATTTGTGTATGCTGTGGTTCTGATTTCAATAGCTCTTAAGTGTTTTACTGTATTCATATGAATACAACTTGTAACTCAAGAAAAACAAAACGGTCAATATTCGACAGGAATCACTATACTTTAGTTTAACCTTTAATTATCCAGGAAGAAGCACATTCCAGCATACTATGAACAGATATAATATATGATCAATATTATGGATGGTATGCAGAGATATCCAATGCTCAGCCATTCTCACTACTACAAACCTGCATAATACATATTCTGTGATGCACTTCGGTCGGACACATTCATTTAAGAAATAGTACAAGATGCTCAGTCAGCAGGCAGGCTGTAGATGCAGTTATTTTTGAACAGTTATGTGTAGAGTATTTTATATAAGATTACATACAAACTGAAACAATATCCTTTCTGTGACAAACTGACTGCTGTTCCTTCATTGCCTGCAGTTTACTAAATTTGTCCTGGCAGTATGTTCTTCTGTGGCTTTATCTTTTACATATGACTTTCAAAGCAAACTCTGCTGTGTCATAATATGTATTTCCAGACAAGCTGTAAGATCACGAGGTGGGACTTTTTCACTATTGAATCAGTTTATAAGTTCAAGTGTTTGAACAACTGAAAGGTCCCTTTATTAACGACTCTTTAAAGAAACTACTTTTTTCATCCACACAGAAGCAGCTCTCATCATATTGGTTTTGTACCAAATTAGCACCGATGCAGAAGAGCTCTCTTCTATTACGTATTGACCAGTGAAGACTGTGTTTCCACCCACTCACTCACTGCCTGCAGCAAAGATCATGTGAGATGACCCGACATGTCATATGACCCCATCCGGGGCAGCACCTGTGAGTTTCCTGGGAGAGCTGCGCGCCTGATAAATGAGTCTGCGTTGACGAGCAGCTGATGGAGTGGCTAGCAAAGGTCATGATGCTAGGGGAAGTTCCACTCTGCTCTCTCATTTCAATTTGGACCAACACCACCTTTTGCAAATGGTTGATAACCTCTGTCAAAGGTCAGCCTGGTGGAACCAAAATCCATCATTTGGTTCAGACCTTTTCCATTACCTTGAGTTCAAATGCAACTTGTTGGTTCAAGCAACACTGGTTTAAAAAAGAAGGGAGGCATCTAATTTAGTACACTGTGTGTCTACCAAATTAGGTTGCATGCTGCTTTCACTTAGGTGCAGCTACTGACTAACAAGGCCCCACAGGGTGGTTAGTAGCAATAGATGCTGGAAGCATGGAGGACTTGTGTACTTTTTTTCCTTGACATAGCCTATATTTCTTTTTCTCTTTCATGCACCCATTGAGTCGAAACACCACCTCACACATGGGTATTCTTTAAGATTGCTTCCAATAACATAAAGAACATCTCATTTTTGAGGAGAAGATAACTCTTTAGCACAGAGTAGGATTGTTTAATGGTTGAAAATAGGACCTCTGTTTCTTTTTCTTTTTTCCATTAGATGCACAGAGATATTTTATCAGCTTTACGCCTTTGCTGTGGCGATACCTGCACACTGCTTCTGGGCTGTAATCTTCCTTGTTTATGCTGGATTTTTTTTCTCTATGTATACAGCTTTTGTGAGCATGTGTATTCATGAGAGAGCCACAGAGAGAGCCATACAGGAAGAGGGAGAGTGCAATTTGTATGGCAGTGCAGACACCTTGCAGCACATATGGACACAGGGGACAATTGACCTGAACGCTGTCTCCACTCACCCATACTCACAACTGAAGATGGCCTTGATAAAATGTCATCTTTCAAATGGTCATATGGCAAGCTATGGCCCCGTAGCCAGTCTGCGCCCTGGACTAGCTCCATAGATGGAGGAGGCAGGTGCGAATACTTTGAAAATAATGCCCTTTGCCATCTCCTACAGTTAAAATTTGCATCACAGAGAACAACTGCAAAATGTCAGTGGTCAATCAATTCAAATAATCATAGCCACAAAATGTAAGCACAGCATATCCATGGTGTTGATAGAAAATGTAATGAAATGACCCCTTGTCCCCAAGAAAAAGAGTGAAAACTCATTTGCTTCAGTGAGTCAGTTTTAAGAAGGGAAAATGTGAGGGGCAATTCATCCATGGAAATTAAACATATCCCTGGGGTAACATATCTAAATATGCAGGGAAAATTGTTTTTTTTTTCTTTTTCTTTCAGTGTTTTCTAGCGTTGCAAGTGGAACAGCATGTAGTTAGGGGGGCCCTGTTCTATTTTCATTTGTTTGCGTTTAAAAATAAAATCCAACTTGGGGCAGTTGAACATTATTCACAGGATTTACAAAAGCACCATAAGCTATACATGATAACAGTACAGAGCTGTTGAACAAAGCCATTTTACAACGGCCTATTGAATTCTGCCCAAGTTCAGATCCTCAGGTCATTAGGGAGTCCCGCGTGTGGCTGGCTGCGCATTCCAAAGCTAGCTGGGTACGATTGTTTGGCTCGGTTCTTTACTTCATTAATGCACATGAACTGCTCCCAGGCACCCTTGTCAATGCTAATGAGCATATTAGTTTGCTCCGAGGCCAGTCACTGTCTTTTGATCAAGTGAATATTGGTCGAAGATGCAGGGAACCTAGCACCAAAAGGACAGAGGGGAGAGGAAGATTTTGCATCCGTGGTGTCTTTAAGTCAAAGGGTTAGGTTCCTCTGCTTTCTTTTCACTACATCTGCCTAACTAGACTAGGTGATTAAAAACCAGGCAGCTCCAGTGTTTTTCTTTGCGCTCCAAAGCAAGATTTTGGATAATTGCTCCTGCAAGTGAATTAAACAAAAAGAGCTTTTTCTAAATGCCCTTTGGTGAAAAAGAAGCAATCTGTTCTCTCTCTTTAATGGTGCCAGTTCATTACCATTTGATTTTTTAGCTGAGCTTCTGCATTCATATCCCAATGTACGACTTCTCTGCCTCACGTGTTACATTCAAGCCCTAAAGTAACAGTCCAGGCAAAATGTATGTTTCAAGAACAAAACTGCTGTCCAATGGAAGGCCAGTGAATCACCATGAACCCTGACGATTGAGAGAAAAGGTACATTAAGACATGTTTGAAAAAAGTATGACAATTTGGAACATCAGATCAGATGAGTGAATGATGAATAAGTGGATCACAGTGAGGGAGTAGTCTTCTTTTTCTGCAATGAAGACCTGTCACTAATGGAATCCATTTTCTGCATGTATCAGCTGTTGGTAACCACTGTGAAACCACAGCCTGCATTATCTGTGAAGTACAGCAGCAAACTAATAACTATTTAGTGTACAGATAATGTGTTTGATAAATGTTGGGTGGACTTTTGCTTTAAGGCTGCTTTGTCGGCGTGGCAAACTTGAGCAAGATGTAAATGAAACATGTAAAAAATGCTGCATTTGATAAATGTGAGTAAAGTAATTGTAAATATGTGGACATTATAGAAATCGCTGTCTTATTTGTGTGGCTTTGTGTATTTACTTTACACAGATTGATTACAACTATGTTAAGAGGAAAAAGTCCTTTTGAAAGGTGTGAAACACTCAATTCTTTACCATCAGCCCACACACTGTGAGTCTCAAAAGAGCAATATTGCCATAGGTGGGAGAAAAAATGCACCCTGAACACTGCACAGTGCTGAGCCAGAGAATGACAGATCCATCTCCGCTACTTAAAAACACATCTCATTAATAAACGCAAAAAATGACTGATTACTCATATTGTACTTGATTCATTTTACACCCACTCGCATTCACAGTTTCACACACACACGAGTGCACCCACACACACACACCGTGAGTGTGCTTATAGTGATGACCACAAAGCAAAACAGACGGTCTCCATCATACTAGGGAGTTCAGAGGATACTTGGCTTATATACTTTGGCGTTTCTCTCAGATTCTGACAATCTTTCTCCCACACAGCTTCACAGTGAAACGGGTGAAGACAGCGAAATATAGTGTTACTATATTATGGTATAATATTGTGAGAACCCTCAAAGTTAGATACCTAGAAGAGTTATATGTGGTTGGGGATGGACAAAGGTAAATACAGGAACAGATGCACAGCAAATAACAGATGGGAAGAACACTATCTCTGAAAATTCTTGTGTTCATTACTTCATGGGCCAAAACCAGTGGTGATCAAATAATGTCCAGAGAGTAAACAGTCCATAACAGAAATGGAATGGTGAAGGAGGGAGTTTGAGACAAAAGGAGCTGTGGGTGATGATAGATGGGGGTGAAAAAGAGTATGAATCCGGCCAAGATCACAGGCATCCATCCCCACCTGTCAGAGTGACTAATTTCCAAGTGGGAGCTGGGCACTGGCAAGCCGAGTGCCTCGGGTCAAAAGAGCCGCTTGGGTTACAGCGAGGTCTTCTGTACTGGCTGGGAGATAATGGCTGGGAGCTTACATGACACACCATGCACACCACCTTGTTACAGACACTGTTCCAGCAGTGGAACCACACATCTGATCAATCACACCAGGAGTCAACACTGCTGGTAATACAGCAAGGCCATTGTATGTTTAATGTGGGGTGCACGATCTCCCGTACGGGGCTGAAGTAACTCAGTAACTCCATCTGTAAGAGAGGCCAGTGTGCAATTAATGTTCCTGGCAGAAAGCTCTTAGAAGATGACATGTAAGAAATGTGTTGTTCATATACTGTAGAGTCTTTCAGGGATGTTATAGTAACATCCTTCAGCCTGTGTCGATTACAGCAATAACGCTGTAGTGCCTAATGAATGCCGAGTCATGCTGAGTATGACCACAACAAAGGTAGATTTTGCTGAACTGTGTTTCTCCTCCTCTGCGTTCTCTATTAGCAAACCCTGACAGGATAAAATCTATTACTACTCTTACCACCAACATTTCCAGAAGTATCAATAGTACTACTTGGTTCTTCTGAAGCCATTACTGCTGCTAATACTGAAAGTGTTACTATTGGTGAGTGTGTTACTGCTACTGCAACCACGTCAATTACTGCTGCAGCGTATACTCCTCATACTAATACTACAGTTACTATTGCTACTACTTCACTAATAATGCAGAAGGTAGTGTGACGGTCCCTGCTTAGTCTGCTTGTGTGTGTGTGTGTGTGTGCATGTGCTGTGTCAGTTACTAGGTCTACCCATGATGCCTTTGAGGTGCCAGACAAGCTGACTGCAATATCCAACCAAATCTACAGGATATAAAAGTCCCAGCTTCCAGCATGGCTCGCTCTTTTCCCTGCCAGTACCTGCAGCCTTTTTGCTTTGCTTAGCCTTTGTTTGACTTTTAACTCCACAACAGCTTACCTACCCTATACACACACATCCACACGAACGCTACTGATGTCCCTGACTAACACACCTCACATCCGAAGTTGCCTTTTAGTTTATCTTCTTTATTACAATAAATAGCTTCTATTTATTGGCATTTTGTGTCATTTACCATTTTTGTCATGGCCTATGGGCTGGATTATGACAGTTTAATTGCCATATTTGAAAATGTTGCATTGTCCCCCATCAACAATAAACACCAAGCACAGACATTTAAAACAGAATGAGTGAATTATATAGTAGTAAAACTAAAAGAACGCAGTGAAATAAAACAGCATTATAAGTAAAATAATACACAAGAATGAAAATTCAGGTCAAGCCAGACCATTCTGAAGATATGAAAAATAACCTAGTCTGCATAAACAAAAATTACTTTAAGAAAGATATTAATTTGCCCAGTGAGATCTTTTTCAGCAGGCTGTTCCAAAGCCACAGGGACCTCATGGAAAAAGACCCGATTACATTGTGTTTGCAGTCTAGACGGTGGAAATACTAATGCGGAGCCCAAATAATAGCATAATGAAGTGTCTCCCAATAGCTCTACTATCTTTCATGACTCAGGCCTCTAGAACGAAACAAAAATAATTATCATTGCTACCACAATAACACAGGGTAATGATCCCTTATTGTAGGGTCCTTCGACCACCATAGTAATAAACTTGAGCGCTGGATTATAGGATTGGTTGCTCTCTGAACTGCACTGAAATTACATCCTCCTCTTCACCTCTTCAATACCTTCCTCTGTTCCTTGCTGTAATAAAAAAAAATGAATGTCTTTGACCTCTGATCTCATCATGACAGTTGTTTATAATCATGGTCTCTGAACTAAAATTTGGATTTTTGAATGAACTAATTAGTTCGTTAGAAATATGAATGTAATATAATAAGTACAGTAATCTGCTTGGTAGTTTACATCTATTCATTTTGAAAAATATTAATTACTTTGGTTGAGTCTCCCCGTTCTAACAGAGGGTTTCTGCCGTATCTCATACTTTATCCAATGCTTCTAACGCTGATGTCTGAATCGATTTTACAGAACCAGAAGAGACCAACATTGAAAAGGCTGCTATAAAAGTAAAGGTGAATGACAAGGGTCTTGCTGTATTGTAAGGAAAGCGACTTGTTAAATGAAGTATGTGAGCCACTGTGCCATGATTATTAATATTCAGATTTACAAGTACAGGTGATTGTATGTATTCATAAAAGAGACTCTGCTCCATTATTTAAAGGTAAAAAAACTTGATTTCAAAGGCAACTCATCAACTAGACTTCTCCCATCTCTCCTTCAACACCGCACAAAAGTGTCAAAAGATTGGAAAGAGGTAAAAAGGTAAAAAGGCTATCTTGTCTGAACAAACTGTCTAAACAGACAAAAATCTCTTACTTCTCTCGACACTGAAAATATGATTTTGTCCTTTACATATCTCGTTTTTGCATTCAAAGTGGCTTTTTGAACATAATTATCTTTCATTTGCTGTGCGAGTCTAATTTTGGTGCCCTGAATAGAACTTTCTCAAACATCAACATAATGCATGTATCAAAAATTCATTTCAGTAACACCACACCGAATGTGAGTTCAGGAAGATTCCCTTGGAGATGCATTCTGAAGGAAAATGAAATATTAAATAGAACTAAAAAGTGAATGATTTCTCTGATGTTTGTTCAGTTATTATCAGTGCATTTAAATATTTTACAGAAGTGAGCACTGTACATTTGTCACCGATGCAAGAGCATGTTGACCCTTAAGTCAAGTTAAAACAGTGATATCACCAAGACTGTGCACCTATACCGCTGCCATGTGCGGATATTATCAATATGTTTCATAGAAAGTTGTGTGCATAAATATTATATTTTATACTCCATGCTGAAAAATTTAATCTGCATCAAGATTGAGTGTGATTCTTTTTTTTTTATGTGTGAATGTGCTAAACACTATTACAATCCCTCTCCTCTGACAACAGCCTACAAGGTTGACGGTCGTGCCATCCTCTTACAAACAGGGTCTATTCCTGTGTAGTGGAATGATTGCAGCTGTTCCCAAGGTGTCTCTTCATCACCAGCATTCATTGGTCTCCAGGAAATTGTTTTCAAACCTTTTCTCCCGGTTTCAGAAACATAAATGTTCTGTGATATTGATGAAGGCATTACACAATCATTTGGAAGGACAGTCACGTATTTTTTTAAGGTGTAAATTACTTGCCCATAAAATGAACTGCAAATATAACTTTCACAAATGTGTGCAAGCTGTAACCAATTAAGGTTCTGAAATAGTCTTCATGTGATAAGAGCATTTTTAAACGCTGATAAGTTGAGTGAAGCATTGTGACCACCGCTGACTGCTAAACTAAATATACTCTATAAAACAGGAATATTTTCAGATATGGATGATATTTCCTTTCACAGTGATCCAAAATACCTCTTCCATTGAACAGCTAATGGACAGGTAATTCTGGCACTACGGCAATATGTGCACAGATGCAGCACTGCTACTGATAACTGGGTATTGCCATAACTTTAACCTACAGCTTAAAGCAACATTGTGTAACATTTCTACTATAAAAAAAAAAGATTTTAGATCATTTTGAAGCTACACTGAGGTGTAATCAGGTGAATATCGTTCCCACACTCATGAGTATATATAATGCTTTACATCAGTAAGTCACACACCACCAACTATTTCACTGATTTTGGTGAAACTGGATCATATTTTATGGAAAAAATGTCTTCTGGTTTTTCCTCTGATGTCCTCCGGCTGCTCCGCCTCAACTCTACAGTGTTTCCTGATGGACAGTAAAGTAAACTGCTGCCAACTGTAGCTGCTGTTATCTAATGTTAGCTCAGTTTGTTAGCCAACCCGTCCAGACTGTGAGCTCAGAGAACCAGGGGAGTGTTAGTGTTTGTACCACAGGCATTTGGGACCACCGGGAGGAGGTTTTCAGGCCTGGGTAGCAGAGCCAGTGTTGTGCCAGAACTAGAGCTGGGCAAGCAGACAGTGTAACTGGACTCAGCAGCCTCAATGGACATAACAGCAGTGGCAAAAAGTGTGAAGAACAGAGGAAGCTAAGAAGAGTAAAAGAGTGAGTGACCGTTGGCAAGAGCTTTGTGACATACATGGCTGAAAGACAGACGCCGAGCTGGGCTGACTGCTGTTGGACTAGTCAGTAATATTATCTGGCTGCTATGTCTTGTGTTGTTGCACTTGCTTGATGTTTGGCTGTTATTTGGCTGCAGTTTCTGATCATAACAAATACGTGCGCACAATGGCCCATATCTACGACAGTGGTACTGCAACTTGAGGTGTTACAAAAACTCAAATTTTCAATTTGTATGCAGTGTTGCCTTAAAGAATATGGAGGAACAACAAATGGAGGGAAACAAAAATATAACCAATTCACAAGTGCATTCCCTGGAGATGTTATCCCTTCTCCTCAGAAAAATCCTATAGTGTTACAAATACATTTCCACCCTCAAGAAGAAGAAGAAGAAGGGAAAAAAGGCATGATATGGTCAAACTATCAAGAGGAGGGTGCATGCCCAACAAACTGTGTCAGTCGTGAGGTTACCAAACTCACAAGGAGAGTGCAAGGCTATTTTAGCCTCAGACAGAAAATACAACATCCTTTAAACCAGTTGAATAAGCCTCCTGAATCCGAGTGGTTCCCGCGGGTGAAAACCGGGGGCTCGTCCTGACAGAGAGGGTGGGGGTAGGTCCTGCTTCTTGTCCACTGCCTGGGGAGGTGTGTGTAATGCAGAGAGAGCAGCTGAGAAAACATTTCAGTGGAGACAGACAGTCCAAACCTGCTCTTTCCCAACAGCTGGAATAATAAATGCTCTGATTTAAGACGGTTTAAATCTACCTCTGAGGAACACAAATAATCTTAAATTATGGGGAAAATATCAGAGGAGTAAAGGCTGTGACTCTTTAAATCATGCAACATCAGAGGCAGTTTTATGTTTAATATATTAAAACAGGAAGAACACAATATAACCCAAAGTGGAAATATATAAAAAATCTGCTTTTGTAGTCTGGCTGTCATCTTGTCTTGTATTTTTGAAACTTGAGCTTTTTTTTTGGTGGGGGGTGGAGTGAGCGAGGCTGTTTCTGTTTTCTTTTCAGCTACGGTTGCTATCACGTCTCCTGCTAACTACCCTGTTCTTTATTCATCCCTATATTTATTCAGAATAAGAAAAGCAAACAGCTGGCTAAACATATTTTTTTACAGGGTGCACGTTACTTAAATGTCCTTTTAAATTAAACAAATAAATTGGAAACTTTGGAGTTATCCGAAAATGTCAGACGTTATTCCCCAAACGCTTTCTGTTGCAAGTAAAACTGTATCAATGTGTATGCATGCTCTTTATTTGCTACTGCTTTATTGAAACTACACTGGAGGAACAATAATATTAATGTACTGCAGTATTAGGTAGTATTGTGACTGGCAGCCTGTCGTCAGTATGTTCCCACCCTCCCGTGTCACGTTGAAATAAGGTCACTGTCCCATCAGATGAGCAGCCTCCATGACCCCAAACATTAGTGCACTCGAAACACTCTCTTTGATCAGGTAAACATCAGAAATGTGAACAGACGATATAACCATAATGTTATTCCAGAAGCCAAGCCACATTAAACTTTACTGTTCCAACAGGGGGAATTTGGTCGCAGCCAGGTATCCAAACACATCTGAGATGAGCAACACCTGCTGCTGTCATGACTGATATTTAAATTAGTCACAGAGAGCGGTGTGACACTTTTTTCTGACACATTTTAAGCATTATTCATAACAAGCACTAAAATGCACATAATACTAGGCACACAGTCACAAAATAACTCACTGGTGTTAGCTGGTAACTGGCCTGTTAACCTAATTTGCACTTGGTTTATGGTGCGTTCCATTTTTGCACCTGTAAGCTACATTATATTAAATATGGTAAACTCTCAGTCTATCAGATTGCTGTCAGTGGATTATTTCTGCATCCATAAATTAAAAGACGACATTAACCAACTAGAAAATGGACACGGAAAGGAGACCGAATGGAAAACTGTGACTGGACAGAAAATTACTCACACATCAAGTTCATCTTCATCGAGATGTTCATAGCTAGTACTACAAACCTTTTAATTCTCCACTGATCAACGGAGATGATAAAATACTACAGAATGCACTCGTCTATGAAAATCATAAGTGCTCTTTTCGGTGAGTGCATTGCAGAACTCTTCGGGGAGTTTCAATTTGAAATTTGAAAAAAGAGTGAGCTTGTTTTTAATTATTTTATATGCAAAATGGATCATTGGGAATATATTTAGTACTTTGTGTTCTTGTAGGTCATGGAGAGTCCATGGTTTATTAGACTGACCAAACAGACATGCACAGAACAAAGAATGAGAAATAAATATAAGAGAGCAGATGCAAAATGTAATTAAGGGACAGAAAATGGATTTTTCAACCTTTGTCTTGATGATCTACTGTTGGCCCATATTTAAGAATTTCTATTTATATATCACGTTAAAGGGCCAGGAGCAAAAGGGACATCCATGAAGGGACATGACTGAATGTCAGGACCATTGTGTCAAATGTGGTTGTAAGTTTCTTGAATGCTGTGATCACATTAAAGGCTATACGCGTTTGGGAGGGTAAGTTTTAGACGATGATGGCAACAAAAAGGCTAACGTCTGTATTTTTCAACCTGTACTTTACTGTCCAATGTTTTTGTGACTAATATGGACATCAATTTTTTAAATTTGAACCAGTATTGAGCGAGGGTGATGCAGTCTGCAGCCGTGAAACAGGCTACAGTGTAATCCTTATGGGTATTTTTGCACCATCAAAATACATCCACTTAAGTGCCTGTTTATGCCACTGACCAGCTCAGATTGTTATTTTAAGTGTCTGACAACAAAATTACAGAGAAATCAAACATTTCCTGTTCCTTTCACCTGATCTGATGTGTGTCTAACCAGGTCTCACTCAAGGAGGTCTTGTTAATCTCAGGAGAGTTTGGATTACTGCAGGAAGACAACAGTTGAGCCAGTGAGTGTAGTAATGTTGTGTTTGAGTGCAAAAAGCGTAGCTTAGTGTTATAGAAATAACTGCCATGGCTAAATATTTAGCTGATTTCTGCAATGTGGATGACTGCCCGTATTTATTTGAGCCAGGCTATTTATTTGAGTACACAGATGAAGAGCTCCTACAAGAGTGGACGAGGAGAGAGAGGGCCAACAGGCAGAGGAGGGTGAACCAGCTGCTGCGAGGCTGCAGAGCTTGGGAGACTGGTGGTGTTCCTGTGGGTGCTGTGACCCTGTGCTGTGATCTTATTCCCACAGTGCTCTTCTAAGATGAAATAACAAGTGGACTCACCATATGGTTTCAATCAGCAACAGAGGAATAACAAAAAAACTGGATGGATTTTAGTCAAGTGTAAAACTTCTGTGTCACCCATTGGTTTGTGGACAACAATTTAGGAATTTTAGACCCAAGAAAACCTCTTCTGTGCACAACTGCCCACAAAGATTATCCCGGTTAAAAATACATAAGTTACCCTATAAGAAAAAAATGGTTGGTAAAGGCTCAGATGTGTCAAATTTATACTTCTACTTGAGTATAACTGCATTAGAAACTTTGGTGTGTGCCCACCTTCCCATCTCAGCATTCAGCTCAGTCCCCTCTGCCTACACATTCTGCTCTGTCTTCATTTCAACAGCACAACAGAGGGCATTTGCATATTATTATGTGCTTATAATCGTGCGTACCTGAGGGTCACTTTGCTGCCGCGTCACAACTGAATACTGAGTACGATTTTCTTAGACTCGGCCACATCTATACCTTAATCTTAAGTGAAACAAAAATCCATCTCAAGATTTTCCGTTTCCAGTGGTTTAGAACAATCACCAGCAGTGTCTTTGGTTGGTTGCAGACACATCAGTGACTTCCAAAGCACAAATACGAGATGGAGAGGGGGTGGAGAGAGAGGGAGATGGAGAGAAAACAGAACCTGAGGGGGGAAGAGGACTTGTGGAGATATTGACAGTGTTAGAGGCTTAGAAATTGATGGCGGGCAAAACCTTACAGCTTTCAGGAAAACAGAGGAGGTATCTTCAATCTGGTGGTGAAATTGCTTGAATAAAGGTAGAGACGGGTCTGGCTTTCAATTGAGGGCCCTCACCTCTGAAACTCTGTTCAGTTCTGATGGAGCCGCTGTCATTGTGTGAGACTGAAAGGCCAGTGGAAAACCTCAGTGTTGTACATAACACAAACACGACGACAAGCAGTTCCTTATACTTACAGTAGGACAAGTTTAAAACGACTGTATCTATAGACATCAGTGTAAAATAGCATTAGCGTTAGTTTCCGGTGATGGTCATTCCCTGTGACTTGAACGGAGATGCATACTGTATCTTCTTATTCTTTTAGACAGTTCTGGTGTTACGTCATAAATCTAAAGGACTCTGTGTGGTGAGATTTATCAGTGTTTGTGCTAATGCTTTCGGTTCACAGCTCAAAGCTTCTAAATAAACAAATCAATCAAAGAACTGCCATATACCCTAAATTATAATGTTGTCGAGGATGTTCTAATTCTTAATTCAGACAGCGTTGCCTCGAGCATATCTTGTTTTGCATGAATAGTCAAAGTTATTTAGTGTCTGTGCATGTGGCATATTTCAGCTCCACAGGCAGGTGATCTTAAGGTATTGTGAGAAGTTAAATTCATTGAGAAAATCATCAGAGTTCATACTACATTTGCAATCTTTGCTGCCACTCTCACGAGAATAATCTCCAAGTAATTGCATATTTTAAATGTATGCACACATTACCGTCTGTTCAGACAGGCTGTCAGTGGGCTTCCTCCTTCCACAGAAGGTTAAAACCTGTCAAGATTTGGGCCAGGCCAACTGTCCCCCCATTCTGTACACTGATCTAGCCAATGAGCTGTCCTTGTTATGTTTGTTCTGTTAGCGTGACAGCACCTTTCAGCAGGGTACAGTCCTTCCTGAAAAATGATACCACACAGCCATATATTAGGAAAATAGTAAACAGTGTTGGTCAACCTCCATAATGCAGTGATATTTTTGTTTATACAGGGTTTAAAAATCATTTGACTGGGCCACCTCGACAAAAATGAGTATACAGTTTGGTGTTTTTGACCAAAAAATATTGTAATTATTAAATTATAATAATCTAATTAAGATATTCATCTAGCCCAAGATTTTCTTAAAAATATGATTGAATGTTAATGGATTCATGCACAAATGTAATGGTACGGTTAGTCTCTTTACAGTCTCAGCCTCACACTGTGCAGCCACTGCAATAAAGTAGTGCACGGTTGGCGTGAGTGTGAAAGACAGATCAGTGTAGTAGTATTAATGGGAGTCCCTCTGCCAGGGAGCCTTGCTGACCTTGGTCTTATCTCTGCAACCTCATGCATGATTGATAAATAAAAATGAAACTCAAGATGTCTTCCAAAGCCGAGGTTTCTAATCTCATTATGAGCTGGTCTTTTAGCAAAAATGAGAACAGACCTGGTTGGTTTTGGCTGGCGAGGCATTTAATTTTGCAGCACTTCTACTGTTTACGCACTGTCAAACAGGGACTGGAGATACAAAACAATATCTCTGCGACTTCTCTACACCTGAAAGACAATTGAATTCACTGATGGGTCAATAAATATTCCATCTCCCTAGCAATAAAACACATGTATTAGCTAGCAGTTCTCTCTGCCCGATATCTACTATGCAAAATAAAAAAAATTACTTCATGTGGGAATTTAAACATGCATCACCTTGAGCAATTTGTTTACAGTTAGGCTTATGAATTATTAAAATAGAAAATACAGTGTTTACCCATATCACAAGGCCATCTGATGCTGCAAATCAGCACTGAATGTTGTCAACATCAGCGTCATAGATGTGTGGTTTTCAGCTGCGCTTTTGTATTTGGATGCTGCAGAATAAAAACAACTGAAGACTTTATTGTAGCTGACTGGTTAGACTGGCTCTACATTAAAAAAAAAAAAAAACAACCACTGCTGCACATTTTTGTCTCAGTCATATGTAGCCACAACATGTAAGATTATAATAGCTGTGTAACAATTTCTCTCATAAAGGGGAATATTGTTTTGAACTGTTAATCAATAATTCTCCCAGCCAATGAGACTGTCTGGAAATGTTTATTCATAGATTCTCATATTCCTTACAAGGCTAACTCAGATTGCTGATAACTTCAAGATGAATTACTCTGCAACAGTGTATATGGCTATTAGTAGACTATTCATATGTCCTACCAGAGGGTTTTACCGGGCAGTGTAACATAAAACTGGGGAATTGTTTTCATGTCTCTGCCTATGGTCTGCCTGTGAGTGATGATTACCCATGTAATTACTTCCATGAACATATCCACTAACATAAAACCATGTGGAGTGTATTATTTCACGATAGCACACTAAGGTAAACTTTTTGGTATGACTATGAAAAGTCTGTTCTGAATGTTTTACTGCTGGTACTGTGGTACTTACTGCTGGACTGCCTCATGTTTTCCTTCAAACTAAACAAAGTATGTGTGAAATGGTATTTGAACTCCTACCTATACACCGACAAGTCTTCTAAGTGGACTGGGGGAGTCAGGAATTAAAATATAATCTGACCAGAAAGAAAATGCAGTTTTAATAGGATTGGGGAAAAGATATTTTTTAATACTACAAATGTTTTCAACTGGTGTTTACAGTAGAGAAGGTGCATTACAGTAAAGAATGCAGACAAATCCATCATGCTTGGCTAAAGTTACAGGAACTGGAATCTGCCACAAGCAAAGTATCTTATTTCACAGGTTTATAGGTTAGCAAAACTCCTATGTGTTTACAACCAATAATGTCATGCATAGGATCAAATATCACAGCAGATTTTTGGTCTTTTCTTATCCAAACACAAATCTAGATGAGAAAGGAGAATAAATTTGATCTTTATCTGAGCTTCGCTGTGCCCCCGAGTAAACTCTGCGCTGTTTTCCCCATCAGAGGACCAGAGGGAAATACATTTATGTCGGCGTGTTCTGTCTTGCTCACTATATTTACACATGCGATACACATGCTATTTTTTTTGTTGTTGTTTTTCTAATTTTGTGATTTCATTATCTCAATCACACAATTTAGAAATTTCCTGTCTTGACCCTTCACATTCTGTTCATTCTTTTCTTCATACTGCTGTATGAATTCACTAATTAATCTATTATAAAACTACTAGTGCGCTAGAGAAATGATGGCAACCAAATCTGAACATGCTGCTGTTTGCTACTTCTTATTAATGATGTAACAATGTCTACAAAACTGCCACTAATAAATTCAGCTAGATATTAAATATTATACTTGTTATTAACGCATTGTCTTCCATTCCAGTTTTGGCTGGAAACCTTGCAGAAGTATGAGAGCCAGCCTCTCTACCAATGAAAATAATTCAGTACTTCAATACTGTATTTGTCAAAAGCTGTTATTGTACTTAGGTAAACATTTGAGTTTGATGCCAAGTAATTTCATTTATTCCTTCAGTATCATGCCAAGTCAAATAAAGCATGTCTGTGGTAAAGTAGAAGCAGACACATACACCTTGGCATAAGAAAACAAAAGTGATAAAATTAGATATTTATGGAAGACAGGAGTCTTCATATTTTTTTCTATTCTCACAGCTTCCAGCAGCTGTTAAGAGCGAGTGCACCAGCATGGCAGGAAATGGTTCAGCAGCACTGGCGTGTATATATGATGGATGACGAGAAAGTTCCCCTCTATACTTGTGGCTATGACCTTGTTGGTGCTAATGTTACATCTAGGCTCATCCTGACCCATTACAGATAAAGAGGCCGAACTCATCAACGTATCCTCTCCATCAGTCAGCCTTTTCCACCAGAACATCAGCAGCAAAGGATCTACTAAGTTGAAGGACATCCAAGGCTCCAACAATACAAAAAGGATATGTGTCCAAAAATACATTATCCCGGAGGTGCCAAATGAACAGAGCCTGGATTTAGAGTATTCACAAGCACAGTATTCTACATGCAGAGATACGTGTGCACTATTCTGAGTATAACGAATACAGATGTAGTCATGTTTGCAATAATGGAATAATGACTTCACAATTGAACAATCTAGTCCATCAGTGGCTTCATTCACTTCGTAATCCCACATTCCCCAAGTGGTCACTGAACTGTTAAATTGAACTTATACTTATTCATGATCTGCCAACTGCAAAGGTTATCCATGCAAGTGCCAGGGGAGAGCAGACATGTGACCTGGACACAAAAAGAATTTTTTGATATGCTGTAATGATGGCAGAGTAATAACTGCACCATGATGGTGGCTGTCACAGACTTTAAAGTGTTACTAAAAAAAGATTAAAACAAAAAAAAAAGATGTACAACTTTTTATCTCCTGGATCCTTGCAAGGTACGATCCAGAATGGAACGCTGAAACACAAGCACTGATCCCAGTTCCCAATTGATAAATATTTTATGAGTTGAAATACTAACTTATCATATCATTAATCTTTTTGCAGATCTAATATAGTGAACCCCCTGCAAATGTTGCATTCACAGTGTGCTGCACTACAAACCTCTTTTGAATAACTAGTGTTGCAGAGAATTTTATACAGTGGATATAATTAAGTGTCCCAAACTTTACAGAGAGTTTACATAAATCTTAGTTCTGCACTTTTATATAAGAATCTCTAATATTACAACATATTAATATCTAAAATATGATTGTTTACATGACAATGGTAGAGTTAGCGACAACTGTGGTGTCAGGTCTCGTTCAGACTGAAGTTTTAATTAAAACAGTAATGTACAAAAGTTTTTCTTATTCGCATCTTATATTTCTGTATTGAAATGAACACATCGATGTTGCTGCAAGGACTGCGAGACCTTTCATATATTGAACTACACAAATGTCTTGCAAGATATATACAGTATGCTAGGGAGGTACAGTCAAATCATTCTATAATTATACATTCAATATTCAATCACCGAGTGCATCCAGGCAGCATGACATACTACATCTCGTCTACAGTTGCAATCATGGTCTGACTGTCCAGTGGTGCACACGATCAGCATATCATGAGGTGGTTATACTGAATAAAAAGTGACACATGAAATAGATTATGAGCATTGTAGAGTATGGACATAATTCTCGGGGCTGGGAAATGGCATTGTGTGGGAGGATTGAAGCCTCACAGGGTTGGAGATGATGTGAATGGTGACAGATTGTGCACATGAAGCTTTGTTAATAATAACCCAGTGGATCTTGTAGTCTTAGACAAAAAGGACGCTAACCACCTCAGATTTGATTCCTCTATAATTCTGGAGATTATACAACAAATGTCATGTGACGCGATAATAATGAATGATCAACTACAGTGAGAAGTGTAGTTCATCTGTTATGTATCTGAGAGGAATATGACTTCAGGGGCTGCATCTAAGAACCTTTTTGAAATTACTGTATTTTACCAAACACGAGTCTCAATGCGAACAGATATCTACTTCAAAACAAGAAGGGACTAAATGAATGATCGTTTTTTAAAACCAAAGGGAATCGTTACAACCAAAGTAGGAACTGGAATTAGCCCTGAAAGGTGAAGTCATGTCACATTTAACAATTCAAAATAATAGTTGTAGCTTATGACAGACACACAAACAATGTTTTGGAGGACAGCTTGCATTATCCAACAATAATTTCCATCTTGACTTTCCTAAAATGACAAATTGTCTGTTTCACACAACAGCAACTGCCAACCAAAGACACAAACATTTCTGATGATAATCAGGTTGTCCCAAACAATGCCAAGAACCAGGGGGCACCAACCCTCTTACAGGAGGAGGCAATGAGGCTCCATAATGATCCTTCCAATGTGCCAATCCTGAACACTCCCATGTGACAGCCAAATTGGTTGCCCCATCATCTAATAAGTCCCTGGCCTTACAATTTGGCCAGTTGTCTATTTACTAGTGAGCCAAAATGATTACTTTTAATTGGACCAGCATTTTTTTTGTCTTTTAGAGCCAGCTGTACAGAATCTGATGCTGTATGTCAAGAAGCAGAGCCACCAAATGTGCTGCAAACGCAAAACGGTAGAATTGAGTGCCCTCACATTTGATGCCATAGTGTTTTCTAATTAGTGCGAACAGCAAAAAAAAAAACTACACTGAGACGCATTTTTTCAACTCTTATATGGATGGTTACAGAATCAGATCAGAGGCATATGACCTACTTGCAACTTGTGTTTAAGCTTACGAGGCAACTTGTCAACATTGTCATGTCAAGAATTATATCTCACTCACAACCTGAGATAATACAGAGCATTTGGTGTGCACGCAGCTTGGCTGAGGCAGCAGGAGACAACAGAGCAAAATGAAAAGAAATTGAAATGCAGTCCAAACCTTGCAGCAAAGGAGCTAAAGGCAATGTGCTTTTTGTCACGATCCTGCCATTTTACACTGGAATTTGGCTACAGCCTTGAAAAGCTGTGGACTGTCCTCCAAACAAAATAAAGCGAGGACCAATTCAGAGCTGAGCATTTAATTTGGTGGTACGCAGCCAAATTTTTCGCACGCTCTTCAAACCTGAACATTATTTAATTACAGCAGATTCAAGCAGATCTCATATAAACATACTAAATCAGAACAAAGTCCTGCATTACATCTGAATGACACAAATAATATAAATATTGCATTCCCACACCATCGACTTGATTACACGACGATGCCACAACTTAGAGGAATTAACCCGGTACGTAAAATATGAAAGACTGTCTACGTTTGGAATAACAAAAACATCATAAAAATCATCAACATGAGTCATGAACCTCGCCTGTATTGGCGGGCTGTCAAAAGTATTAGTTAACCAAAACTGTTTAATAAGATACACTAAGTAAATTTGATCAAATTCAGTATACTTGAATAAATCGAGTGAAATCTTAAAACTCTAACCACCTGTATGCTTGCTATTGTGAGCTGCAGTTCACAGCAACTAAACACTTGGCAACATCTCTGCGTGCAGTAACCAGTAATCAATGGATGTGCCAAAGACTCTCCTCACGACTCCCATCTCTCTTATGACATTTCAATCTTCCTTCCATCAACACTAAAAAACAGCACTCATCTTTCAGCTTACACTAAAAACATGTCTCTCCAGTGCACATCTCAGGTCTGTTCTATTACTAACACACAACAACTAACACCTGATCCTGTAGCTCCTTGCTTTTTTCAAATGTTTTGGTATATATTTTCACTCATTTTCAGCCCTATTACATTTTTTAACCATCTAAATTTTCAATAGAAATGTAGTAAAATTATTAATTTCCTGTAAATAATGCAATGCAATGATTTTATCGACATCAATATACTGATGCTGATAAAAGTGGCTCTCCTTTGTAGATAAGAGATTTACAGTATTCCTGCTGGTCTGATTAGCGAGCGACTTATTTTGATTTACAGCTACTGACTGGAGAAACACATTTCAGTTTTGTCTTTTGTTGTACTTGCTGTTTGCTTGCTTTTCTTGATAAAAACAAACTTTTTTTATACTTTTAAGCGTTATAGATTTTTGGCACTAGAGTCACTGTGAACCAGGTCAAACATTTTAACATTTTACCGAAAACAGCTGCCTGCTGCAGCCATAAACAACATTATGCCAGTGGTGAGCATGAACCAAAACAGTAAAACTGTGGGTCCGAAAACCAAAACAGAGTTTCCTAGAAATAAATTTCCATTCGTTCATCATGAGGCCATTTGTAAAAGCCAGTTTACTTTTAATGCTAATCAGGGAACTTCATTAGTAACTGGGCATTAAACATCCATCATCCACTAGGACTACCTGCATACGGATTTGAGTGGTACAAAAATGAAAAACTCAGCTTTGAAAAATTAGCAACTTTGAACTCTGTTGCTCCCTACAACCTCACAAACAAAGCCCTGAAGTTTTCTTTTTTTTTATGTGTTGAGCAATGAAAAATGGTGAAACTGGCCCACTATAATTTGCAGAGGCAGTATGAAGCCCTCTGGAGTGTTGATGTGGCAGCCTTATTTTTCTTTTCATTAGTGCAGCCACTTCCACTTGAGGTTTGCCGCGTATTTCAGTTGCAAATGTAAGCATTAATTAGAAACTGGATGCGACAGAGTTGAGGGCTCTTTTGGATAAGTACTGAAACTGTAATTTCCCAAAAGTTACCCAAAAGTTATTTTGATAACACGTCACACATGAATGACGATGTTATGGTCTCTTAAATAATGTGCTGTTAAGTGTCAACGGAGTTCTACCTTTTCCGAAAAGGTCAAATTGTTTTGAAACTCTAATTTGCTGCCGTGGACTCAACAACACATTAAAGTCAATTATCTGGCCACTCTGGGAGGATCCCACCTCACTGTCATGCCCAATTTAAAATTTACCTGTTGGAATCAAAGAGTTTGTGCTCTGATCAGCATTTGAACTGATCCAAGTACTGAATCTTCAACCTCATCCTTATTGTAGGCGGACTGAGGTGCCATATTTATGTTAAAATGTGTGTAATAAGTGAGGAGGTCTTGTAATGAAATCAAGATTATTATTATCTGGGTAAATACAACAAATCATATCAGGAAGTATCAGTGTTTTTGGCTTGGTGGGGTTAGTTAAAATAAATCACTACCTACAAACATACCGACTCTCCAAAATTACTGTGCAACATAATAAAGCTGCCATTGGACATTCAGGACGGGTACTACAGTAACAGTGTTGCTAGTTTCATGTATTGTCAACAGTATGTCAGCAAAGCTTTTCATTCTCACCTCAGATAAGGGAATGTACCAGTTTTAAAGGGCATTCTTGAACGCATGCATCTTAAGACTGAAGCATGCAATTTACACTTGAAGTGTGTATTTGCCTGTGAAGTCCTCAACTTGACTCTTGCACTTTTAGCTGGAGCAACAGAATTAAAAAAAAATATAGTGTAATAACTGCATTCACATTTCAAGCAGTATGATCAATAAGTCATACATTTCCAACAGAAGTGCAGTGGAACTTTGACAATTTGATTGACAAGATTTTTGGCCGAGACAAGTCGGCCACAACTGAACATTTTCCTGTCAAGAAGTCATTCAGGTTTCAGCGGTTTCCCCACAGTCATGAGGATTCAAAGAAAAACTCCTATTTTATTTGAAAGATAAATGTCTGAACGGTTATTCTCTTCTCTCTCTTTAATACAGTGAACATTATTTTTGTAAATCAGTGTTGTCTTTGTTGTCTGGCTTTAAACATTTACTTTGCAGTATAGACCAAATGTTTCATAACCGAATCCCCTAAAAAATAAGAAGGTCCTTACAGTGGTTTGATTTTTATCATTTATTTAAAGATGGACTCTCGCCAGAGGCAACCGCCCTCTGAGGTGAAACCTATAACCTCACAGCCAATGCCTTCCTGCAGCAGTACCTCCATTCAACATAAACCACAGACCTCACTGTCGACAGCGGTCATAGTTTCTAATGAAAACTGTGGACTACAGCACATTTCAAATTCTGCACTCACTGTTACCTATTGTTACCTAATTGGCACCTCCTTGCTTAGCAATGTTAGCTCATCATGATGTAACCTTAAAAAAGAATGCCCTTTGCCTGGTTTTGTATTTGCAGACCACTATAAGCAAACATGGCGGGAAGAGAGCAACATAAACCTGTTAAAAACACTAAAACCCATGAATAAATACTATGAATGAATATGTTTATGTGCAAAAATATAAACTGAGTTTAGACAGAAGCCCTCTCTGTCTGTGTGTTGAGTTTTTGGTGCAAATCACAGAGCTTTGCTACATGAGATCATGATGACGAGTACTACTATTTACTACTGTGGCCAAACCTTTTATTCCAAAGGTCAGTCACCTCTGGGAATGTGTGTGGATATCACTGATTCTGATATCACCATTATCTCCTTCCTATAAATATGTTTATAAACATAGTAATGTCACGAGGAAAGGAAAACAGTATGCCATTTTCTTATGTGTATATTACATAATGTATGATTAGGCTTAATTAATCCCCTGTTGTCAGTTTTCTCTCCCATCTGTTGCATGTGCCACACAGTAAGGAGTCCAATGGGGAAACACTGCAACAATAATTATCACTCACATGCAGACAATTCACTGTTGGTTACTTTCCCCTGTGATACTCATCCTTATTATTTATTGCTTTCAGATATTTGTCTCATTAGAGGAGATAACGATGATTGTACAATTACATTATTAAAAGAACGCTCAAAGAATCTATGAAACGTATTTGTCTGTTATCTTACATACGTCCATGGTGTGCCTGACCTATCGTGGTGCAAGTCAAGCAAGCAAAATAGCTTAGCTTATATAAGCCAATAATGAAGCTTATATTAAATGTGAGAAAATGTGTCTAAATTTACATGCTTCACTTTATTAGCAAGAAAGCTAGACATCCACATCCACTGTGTTTGGTCAGAGTAAAGTGTGAAAATATGAACACATCACTGACAGGTCAGATCATGACTGTATGCAGTCACTGCACCGAGCTGTTAGAACTCGTACATCCACAATGCCTTGATTTCTGTTTCTACATGTGTTAAATATAAAAAGAGTGTGTTTAAGACGCTGATGAAACAATGCTAAATATTTCCTCCTGCTTCCATTTACAGGAGGTACTGTACCAGAAGTATTTCCCAAGTGTTGTTCGACCTCTAATGATGTAAACTCTTATTGTACAGACCTGTGTCTTAGTCACAAGGACTTTGTGGAACATCTGTGACTAACATCTGCGTCATTCTGAAAAAAGTACATAAGATCAGAGGACAGCTGTGCACTTGTAGGCGGCAGGTCAGAACTGTATAGGTATCTGAGGAGACCACAGCTTAAATCAAATGAACTGTCTTGTTTGAAAGGATAAATGTGATGTGTGGTGTTTGTTTGGACCTCCTGATGGCCAGGTGACATGGCACACATGACTTCTGAGTGCTACTTGATGTGACGCTTATGTTGCAAATGAAATGCCAAAATGTGGCCGTGCTATGCTCCCGGCAGTAAAGAGTCGTGATGTGTTGTTGGTTAGTCATCTCTAGCATGGTACAGGACTAAATGGCGGAGCACAGATGACTGCTTACAGACAGTGATCCATTACAACATCCTCTATTCAAGGTTGTTTTCTGCACACTTCCCTTCAGTGTTTTGATATCTTTCTGCATGACCTATGATGGATGCTCTTTGATGTTTTGTATTGCATTATCCTCATCTAGTTTAAACCCGAGGCCATAGCTTCCAAGCTTCTAGTCTGACATCTTCTGTTTTCTGATTTGCTGTTTTGGGAGATTTGTGACCTCTTGATCTGTCACTAACAAGAAATGCTAATTAAATGACAAATATCTGCCAGTGCTGTTTGTTTCTGCAGAACATTAGGTTCTTTTCACTTGAAATGAATGTGACTAGTAATTAAAATGGAAACAAAACATATTTAAAAACGCCACGGAGGTATAAAAATAAACTTTTTTTGTCTCAACAATGAATGACATTTATATTATTTAAGCCTATTAAGTGTTGATTTGACGAGCATATAATTCTTTTTTTGTAGCCTTACTTCACGTCTGCAGCACAGTTTACATGCAAAATGCTTTGGACCTCTCTTGGCATGCGTTAGAATATTGATCCTTTCTTCTTGATGACAACCAAGAGTCAGCTGTAACTGATCCAAACCAATTAGAGCACCAAGTTTCTTGATAGCCATCAGGAAACTTGTGAAAGCCAATAGTATCTGAAAATGCACTCGTTTACTTGTGTGCAGACAGACACAACTCTCTTAGCTGATGCGAAAAGCACTTCCATTGATAAATTATCTATAAGGAGGGCTCAGGTCTGAGCACACAGGATGAAAGAATTGCAGGAGATCAGAGATTACAGGAGCACCTGAACATGCACTTCAATATCATGATGGATAAGATTACTGTATCATATTCCTTTCATTTAATTTAAAAGTAGTGTTTTATGAATACAGTAAGAAAAAAGGGTAGTAAATTGGGAAGCCCACCACCCACAGCATTATCTGACCTGTGTAACCACCTACAAACAACATACGCATCGACAGATGATAAAAGAGGAAACACAAAAGGTGGAAACAGAGAGAAAACAAATATAATCAACATAAACATAAACTGAGTTGAATTAACACAGAACACAATATGATACATAACATGTATGCTCACTCTAGGCTCTGAAACAGTGTTTCTGCTGATGCTCAAAAATGTAACCAACCAAAAGTCTGACAGTTCCATATGCTCCTGAAAAATATCACCTCCAATAACAGTTTATTTCAGTAAATTACCTCCTTTCCAGGCCTTGTGTCTGTCTTTTATGGATAAAGGGTTTGAGGGTACTGATATACCATGATCCAATTAGGCCGACATTATTTGATATGAAATCATTCTTTTTTATTAGAATCTAATCTAATTCCTTGAAGCAGGCCTTTTAGATGGTGAGATCGGCAGTCATGTACTCTGTATGCTACAATATTATAAACACAAACAGCATTTTCTCATTTTTAAAAGCACAAAACAAAAACTAGTGATTCACTGCCAAAACAGACTCACTCTGTCGTTGCCAAACACTTAAACTGTTGGTACCTCATTCGTCCTTCCCATATGTTATGAAGGTCTGCTTTCACAAACGTTTTCACACTTACTAATATTATTACTCTTATAATAACTCTCTCAGACGATTGGCTGTGATTTCCCACAATAATACATTTAACTAAAAAGAACCACTCTTGTGCGATCTGTTGAGAACAAGCAACAACTGTGTGACATGAGCACCGATCATTCCACTGCAGCATAAGCATCCAAGACAGAGGCAGACCACTACAAGCCGTCCATTATCATTGTTTTTGGCTGGTTTCACACGTCTTCAGGCACAAAATATGTTTACAGGGTCAATCACCTGCCACCTACTCAGTCTGAGTAATTGGAAATGACAACTGTTACATATTGCATTTCCAGTGGAGTGCAAATTTGGTTAGTGGTTCTGTGCTTCAGTAAATACTTATTGCATCAGCAGGGTCATTTGCACTTTACATAAGCAGCTGCTCAAATGACCTCGAGGTGCTGTTGCAATAAATTTACATTAAAAAATGCATCTAGCCCATGAAAAAGCAGAGAAAATCTTGACTGCGTGACATTTGGATGACAGAATGCACTCTTTAGAAAAAAACTATACTACTAAGCATGCTACATGTTCAAACCAGTGAGTGACCAAACAAAAGAAACAATGAAACACTTGATAGAGTATGATGCAGAAATATGGTCTTACATTAAGAGAAAAAATATACATTAGAAGAGCTGTGAGTCATACCTGTCATATTCCACTGTTGCTGTTGTTGAACTCTAAGTCTGGGAAAGTCCGTCACTCGAATCTGTAAAATGTAAATGATAAATATAGATAAATATTTGCAGAAGCTGGAGTGTTTCATGAATAAAAAATGAAGAATTAACAAAATGCAAAATTACAGAGCCATTTGCCAACATTAAAAAAATGACTGAGTGAGTAGTTCAACACAGCATTCACGTAAACTTTGGTACATGCTTGTTCAGCTTTTAAAATAATGAACGCTAATCACAGAGATTGTGTGTGTCCTTCACTCTGCTCCGCTCAAATAACATTAACAGCCCTGCCTAAAGTGAACAGCAGTACTACTTGTTTCAATTAGTACTGAAGTGCCATTAACAAAAGTAATGACAAGTACTCAATTTTGGTCCATATGTACGGTAGGGTGAGAATGAAAACATTAATTTATTAATAAGAGAATTTATTCAGAGTGTGAACTGATACACGAGCAAAAGCACAGAGGCAAACAAGACGTTCATATTCATTGTTCACAGAAATGATGATGTCCAAAATTAATTTTATTACATATGCATTTTCAATTCTCGTGTGAGAGCTTTGCATAGAAGCTCCTGCCAGCAGAAGTGGGCATGTTTAAGATGGTTAAGCATGCATGGATTAAACCGTGTCAATCATTTGATGCAAGTAAACAAGCTGAGACGCTGTAATAACACCAGTGTTGTATGAGGCTATCTTTGCGCTGCAGGTTATTTCATAAAATAGAACTGAAAATTATGAAAATTGACTGTAAAATCACTAAACGTGGGAGCAAACAAGGGATCCAACTTTACAGAACTTATTGGATCATAAGATGTCACAGGCTATTTTTATACTTGCTCCTCTGCACTGAACTGCAGTATGTGTCAGTGTTGTGAAATAGAGGACATAATTTCCCTGCTGCCTAATAGATAGTAAAGTCCTGCCACATAATATAATTTGCTGCTGAAACGAAAGCATAACAGAGACATCTGGGTGGCCTGGTTGTCAAAGGAACGTGTCATGTAACCACCATGTCATGTCTTAGATGTGAATTAAGACAGGGACCTTTATTGCATGTCATCCTCATCTCTCTCTACACACATCTCCTTTTTTTTGTCCACTGTCATCTATCCAATTAAACAAAAAATATCCTCAAAAAAAGAGAATATCACCTCCACTTCTAAAGACAAGTAGAGCCAAAACAGATGATAAGATGATGTTGATATGGACACGGGTCGCTAAACTGCCCTAACAGATGCCTGCAGTCTAGAGGAATGTGACCTGAATACAATTTCTTTTTCAGTTCATTCATACTGCAGGATGAAAAATGCAACATCAAATAAGGAATTTCTGAAGTGGAAGAATATATTACTGCCACCCGCAGTGAGCAGAACTCAACATAAAGTATATACTGGTACATTCTCTCATTACAGGTGTTTGATTTCTGTCATACATGAAGGAATGAATGTCTGAATGTGCCGCGTGTTTCACCTTTCCCTTCACTTATAACTAATGAAAATGATGAACGATAACAATCATGGACTGACCACTCACAATATTACAATAATCACTGGAACAAGAGTTAAATAAGGATTTTGAATTTCAAGTGTGAAAACGGGGAAAAGCACAGTATGATTTGAAGTTATGGTATTCAAGAATGGTTTGTAAGAAATATGAGATTATGAAATATGTAAAGAATGTCTAGAAAGAAAAACTATAAAATGAACCGCTAAGAAGAGTGCAGACTTTTAGATTGGACTTCGGTTGTTAAATAGAACATATGGAAGGATATACTGTAGTTATTGAAAGGTACGTATCTTATCTAATAATTCAATAGCAGCTCAAGATTAATGTTAACAGTATAATAGGATGAACTATATCTGAGGGTGGACAAGGTCATAGCAACCTTCCAGCTGAATCCATGCATGTCGAGATTTTACATCTAGAACAGAGCTGAGTCAAAGAGCGGTGTGAAATCTTAACCAGCTGCGTCAAGGGCCAAGCTCCCCTGGTAAAATTCACTGTTTAGTACGAACGGGAAATTTCATGAGGCATGTAGCATCAATGTGTTAACTTTGAGCACGGCTGATTTCAAGTTTAAAAATGTAAACAGTATGCAAAAAAGTTTTTACAAGGATTTATTATGCTTTATTTTTTTCTCATCATCCACAATTGTTCCACCTCTCTCCAAAAATAAGTTTCATTTCAATCACGTGTTGTGTACCCAGTTGTGGAACAGCAGTGTTCCTGAACGCCACACCACCATTCAAAATAGTTCATTCCTAACAACTGTTAGCGAGATTAAACTAATTTGTCATCTTCAAATACTGAGAATGGCACCACAACCTCTCTATGAAGTCTGCCTTGCATATTATGGCCCTGTTGTACTGCTTTTAGTCTTTATACCTACAAACAGTTAGCCTCAGCTCATGCAACACACCCTAAAATGCAAATGCAAATGTTTTCTGCTTTGCTTTTGCATTCACACAGGGACTGCTGGTCAAACATAGATGAAAAAAAAAGCCCCAACTAATTTATGCAAATTTTTACGTTGTTAGCAGTCTAATGAATTTTAATGCAGGTTATCAATTCCAGAGCAAGCAATTCACAAGAAAATAAGAGGCTTTGCCTTACTAAGCTGTGGTCTTCTGCGCAAGCTATCAGTCAAAGAGGATATTAACAGAGCATGGGAAACCTCTTTCATCAAATTGTGTCTGAATAAACACAACTAAGGTCATCTGCTGTCTTTCTTTGAAACTGTCATACTATCTTTGAACCAGTTAATGACTTTGTGCATTGTGTTATTTGACAACTGCATTTTTAAAAAACAATTAATGGATTGTAATTATCGATAACATGAAAATATACAATCTGTTCATATAAATTAGCTGACAATCACAATACTTTGATGTAATGGGCATAAGGGGGAAAAACAAAACAAAACATTATATACTGGAGCTATTTTAGCTCTGATCTCTCTGTAGATATAAAACTCTGTAGAAAGGAGTCCCTGAAGCGTGTAAACAAGCAAACAATAAGTCATTTTCCAAACAGAAAGCACTGACTACGTACTTCAATTAACTTCATTTTTTCATCTACTCATGAAGGCCACAAGGGAAGTCAAAGTCTTTCTTGTTTACCTAGTAAAGATCAAATTCATGTAAAAACGGAAAATGTGTGTTATGGCGCAGTGGTCCAGAATATTCAATGTAAATAAAGCTGCCAACCACTTAATCCCAGAGGAAAATGAAAAGTGACTTAACTGCTGTGGGGGAGAGAAAATGGACCCTCGAGTTGTGACTACGCATGATTATCAAGTGTGATTGAGGAAACGTTTTATTGGCCTAGGGATAGGCTCCATTATTTATGTGGATTAATTATCAGGTTTGTAATGGGAACGATCACTTAATGTTAGTGTAATAAATTGGAAAATCACTTACTTAAATCTTTAGCTTGGGAGTTTGTTTTATACAGATACTGGTTTATCAGAGCGCGAGGGTAAACTTCTTAACGGAGAGGTTTTGTAGACAAAATAAACTCATGACAACGTCCTCACCACCGTGCTGTTGATAAAATAGGTAGACTTTATATAAGGGTGTAGTCACAGCACAAGCAAATCTTATTAAAATGTCATCTGAGGTAAAGGAATTTTGTCCATTTGTTATTAGTCTCCTGACCTCCTTCTTTAATCCAACCACTCTTCAAATAAAAGACTAAAGCTGGATGGACAACACAACACGAAGCATAAACGCATCAAGTCAAAAAAATATCTGCTTTTCTCTATGATTTTACAAGCTCAGCAAATTAAGTTTATATGACTATATTTGAACTACTTCATAATATTTACTGTGAAATGCTTTCTATAACAGCAGGCATGACCATACATGTGGTGCGCTGATTGGTTTGACTATTTAGTATAATGCAAGACAGCAACACCCTTGGGTGAAATCATTTCTGAGTGTGGTCAGACATATCTCATGCTGTGATCTAATGGTGGAGCTACAACGCCAATGAGTCACATGTTCTCTGAGATTTATCACTCTCCTTTTGTTTGGGGGTTATCCCGCTGACGCACAGCCTGATAAAAAGAATGTGAGGAGTGATTGAGACACAAATGCTTCTTCTCCTCCTGACACAGTGCTCATCATCACAATCTAGTCTCTCCTACTCTTCTCTGCAGACATTGTGTCAGTTTTATGTCTCTTGAATTAAGCAGTGACATTGGGTACAACGTCTTTGCCATGCACTCTAAATAATGAAGCCAGGACAGCTGATTGTGTTGATATAAAAAAATAAAACATAACCTACCTACCTATTAATACTGTATGGGATATAGTATTAATCAATGAGGAATGCCTACAGTGTGTTCATTCCTCATCTTGACAATGTCGACAATGATTCCTTCCTTCATTTGTTTAGTGTGACTATGCAAATAATTGTATTTGTTCTTTTTGAAAGTGCAGTTTTGCCTAGTCCTGTCCCATCCTTTCTCAGAGAAGATGACCTTTTGGTGTATGCAAAGCCATTCATCTGTAGCGCCCTGCTCTGACACGAGAGCCGAATGATAATGCATTGATGCTGTCAAGCAGAACCTTTTATAATAAAGTTGAGCCACAGTGCAGCTATGATTCAAGGGTCCACGTTGTTTTAAGTTGCATTCAACTTGTATGTAACTATAACACCGCTTATTTTAATATTCCCAAATTATGTGCGCTAAATGTGATGTTAGCAGCAAGCGGCTACTTCCAATCTCAGGCTAAAGCCAGGCCAAAACAGTTAGGAAGTAATGTGAAGTGCGCTGCGACTGATGGCTACCAAAAACTACAGAAAAACTGTATATTTAATTATTTAAGCAAGTCGTGCCAAAAATAATTAAATATTCACTTAAGCATGTTGACAAAAGCCCAAAAGTCCCCATGAAAATTGTTTGAAATGCACTATTATTATTATTATTATTATTATTATCATTATTATTAGGGAGCTGTTGGCCAGTCTTTTCAGTCAGCTAGGCTTCGCTTTGGTCTGAGGCATGTTTCCAGATCATGAAAGGAAACACCCCTACAGTCTTTATTTGGAAAGTCATTGCTCTTAACGGAAAAGATGCCACTGACCACAAGCCGCAAACCGGCCACAGTGCAGACTAATGGGTGAAGTCACACCCTGCTACGTCCATTTTTATACACACAGTCAATGGTCAACAGTAGCCACACTTAAAAAACAATGTTCACATTGTCTTTCATTTGACATAGATTTTACAGACACACATGTCATGCAGTGCTGAACCTTTTGATACACTGTTGTTGTTCACACAAAGTCAAGTCCTCTGTGCCTTATGAAAACTGTTCTTAATAAGGACACAGAAGGTGCCATTATTGCTCAATCTGATGGATGAGCTGTTGGCTGGAATGTGAAACTGCCCTGGCCCCCGCTTTGGTTCAAGAAAGTGCTACTCCTCGAGGGGGGACATGCTTTGATTGAAGTATTTACGACAAGACAGAAATGTGATGGCACAGAGAATGTGGGTGACAGTGACGCATGACTGAACAGATTACTGTGTACAGACTCTAGAGCGGCCCTTTGAATTGTGATGCCTCCCTTTATTGTGTTGAGGTTAAAAGGCTCACCTATCAGGGAGCTGCATTACTCTACACCCTGCTCTTTTTGATATAGCAGTCCACTGAACAAAGACTATGTCAGCAAAGCTAGAAGATCCCCAACAGACACTTTGGTAAAACTAAAAATGCACTATGACAGGACATTGACCAAGACTGATGGAAAGATAGTTTCTCTAACATCTAGATGTCTTCTGGTGCATGATAAAATATGCCTGCCTCAAGCACTCATTATTTTGCACAACCACCAAAAGTCTGTTCATTTAATATCCTGTAGCCAGCGCTGAGGAGCGCTCTCCCCCGTACAAAACCCCCTTTTAAAAGCAGGAGATACTGCTTAATGCAATACGGCACTTTTAGCCAGTGCAGATGACTACTTGAATAAGTGCAGTTTCTCCATCTCTGTGGTTAATATTAATCATGATGAGTAGCTTTGCTGTTCTTGGTAAAAGCAAACAGAAAAAAAAACAGATGGAAAATCTTACTGCATTAGTTCCTTCAACTCAAAATGCAGCATATTCATCTTGTTAATAACTTGTGCTTTTAGAATGATTTAACGAAGAATAATGTTTCACTGATATCAAGGAGAGAAAAAAAAAACATTAACCAAGTGCAGGAGCTGATCGAGGGACACTGGTTACATTTCACAGCTTCATATTCCTCGATGTAGAGATCTGTAACCAGTGTCCACTCCTGCTCCAAAAAGTCCTACCAAGACACGAGTCCAATGCAGTTTGCACACAACGAAATATAGCAAATAAGCCGTATGGTCAGCAAAGATTTATGACCCGCACATGTTTTGCTAAACATGATAAATCCCTTTTATTATAATCGAAACATAGAAAACAAACTTTGTACATCTTCCAAATTCAGACTTGAGACTCAGTTATGTGCAGAGGAAAAGGAGAAAAAGCACAAGAATACGAAAGGCACAAAAGGCCTGTCCTTTGACTGCAACATTCAATACTACACTGTCACGCCTCCTTGCCTTGAGTTCACACACTCGCTTCATGTTAACAGGTGTAATTCCATCCAGCAGATTTTCTGTGAAATCTGACCTGGTGACACAGTGTAAAATCACAAGGAGAGGAAGCTGGTCCTCTCACTGCTGGTCAGTTTGTGTTGCTCTATGTTGTTTTATATTTCTTAAACTGAATATAGTAATTATTTATTAGTGCTAAATTACATCTGGCTCCTTTAAGAACTGATTTTATGATTGCGTACATGTAGTAACACAGTCAAGACAGATGACAGATTTAGGAAAACACCTGTTAGTCCCTTTCCCTCTCTGACAGGACGCAGATATCTAACATTTGAGGTTCAAGCGCAGCCCATCCTCATTAACACACACGCAGTAACAATACAAGACAAGAGACTAAGTACTTTCTGACGTTACATTAGTTTCATCATTACAATGACACTGGGTCATTACTGACTGATTGGCTGTCCTGTCCATTAGTGACAAGATAAATGGACTCAGTGTTTTCATTTCAACATCTCAACGTCTCATTTATGAGACCCCTATCTGCTTCACTTCAAGTGTCATGAAGATGTGTACAAATATGCGGCTGGTGAAAAAAAGAGTACTTCTCTGTCTTCAGGAATACAAGAGTACCTCTTGTGGATTTCACACAGCTGCAGACACATATCCGTCTATTCCGTTTCAAGGGAAGTTGATACAGAATGATGTACATATCAGTGTCAGGGTATAAATCCTGTTGTCAGTCTCAGCTGTTGCTATCAGTTTATGTCCTGTGAAAATGAAATGGTTACCTGAGCAGATCACCACTACTTACATTGATTGTACACACTGTTAGGCAGCTGTGAAGTCATCTCTTTCTCTTACTGCAGGGCATAATTTAAATACACTGACAGTAATAAAAGGGGGCCTGCGGGAGAAGCAAGCATTTTCAGTATTCACCAAGGCCACACAGACTCTCGACTTTATAGTTTTTATTTGCTGTTCAGCATGAGCCCGTTCCTGACATTGCTTTTTGGTGTAGCCATGGCTGCTGTATTAATATTTTGTAAAACAAAACAAAAATAAATTATTCGGTCTAAGTCAGACTCAGCAGGATGAATTTATAGGCTCCATGGCAACTGATTTATCAAATGGACAACCATGTCTGGCTGACCTGTTTCCTTTGCTAGCCCTCTATAAAAATAATACCATGTGCAGCTACTCTTACACAGTTATATACCATCAATCTGTGATGTCCACTGCATTTCAGCACTTATTTTGTGATAAAGTGTTGTAATTTACTTTCACTTAGTGATCTCGTACATTTTCCAGACTGCTGACAACTTCCAGTGAACTTGTTGCTTTCAGCCGTGGGTGTTATGTGTAGGTGGGGATAGTGATAACAGTAGCGACAGTGACAGCGAGAGCAAGAGATCAAAATTTTCCAGTGGAGGAAAAGTAAGAGTCAAATCCCTTACTCAAACTGTATCATGTCTTATGTCTGTATTGCATTATGGTCTACTGAAGCTACTGTCAGCAGAGAAATGGTACGTCTGCCTCTACTGCCAAGGACTTCCTTCCTGAATGATAGCTGGACATCAGTGCAAGACAGTGAAACTGAAGAGAGGACCTCACTATTGGATTCAATCTGACATGCATTATTAGTGTACAATGTTATACATTTTCTGCTATCACAGTAATTGTAACTTGATGATGTTTTTATCAGTCTAAAAATAGTGTTTCTAACTATTAAAGAAGCTATAATCAATATTTCTACGTTAACAATGGATCACATGATTGTGCGTATGTGAAAGAATTCGCTCGCAGTGATGGACCCATGGAGAATTATCACCTGGCTCCAGAGTGCAATTCAATATCTTTCAGCTCGTTGTTTTGGTTGTAGCTGCTACAGGCAGCTGTTCTCAGCTCTTAAAACTCATTGTATCCGAAACACAAAACAGCAGACAGACTACCTGGTGAACACAGTGGAACATTTAGTAACAAAGGAGTCAGTTATTCCTCTCAGGAGTGACTGGAGGCAAGACTGGAGCTAAAAGGAGAGTTAATATTGGACTTACTATTACCTGAAATATTCCAAATCAATACTATATTGCTCAATATTTGCTGGGTGTGTATATAAGAAACTAGGTCAGCTTAGATTGTGATAAAACATCATTGTTGTGTTTTTTTCTGGTGCTCCAATGTGACCAAAATGTGAATTACTGTTATTACAATTATGTGCTGTGAGTAGCCATGATAATGTGGTGTTAAGAGAGTCAAGTACCTTGGTTTAATTTCACCCGGTTGCCAAGCATCCACCCTGCCATAGTAGATGCCTCCTATCTAAATCACCTTTTCCAGGGAAGTGACGGACCTGCACAGAAAGTAACAAACATTCATTGATCGATAGGTTTTCACAGAAGTTTGAAGTGATGTTACAGTATAGTACATATATACTGTGCTTATGGCTCCTGTCGGTTCCATCAGATCTGGGGAGGAAACTAAAAGATAATACAATCTGTCATGTTACCTTACGACTTGTCACAATTCTCTTTTTTTCTCCATTTCTCACAATGTGACAAGCTGACAGTGATATTTTTGGCCCTGAGACATATCTGCAGGTAATTGGTTCCTCACCTCTCACCTAATGGGAGGTGTGAGCTGTTCTGCTACCACATGCTCACAAGTTTAAGGTGAGATACTGTGGGTCAGAAGCACTTAATGTCCTCAGATTTAAAGCACGGGTCCAGCAGCTTATTATCAGGACAACAATGTGAGTGACAGACAATGATTGGATTGGAATTTACTTTGTTATAAAATTGAAACCTCTGCTCGAGTCCTGTGTTTAGGCTCATAACTAATAACAGCAGTATTAGTCATACTGATATTAATGACTACACAAATAAGTCTGTATATAAAGAAGAAATATAGTATGTAGCAGAAAATACACAGTTTATATTTTACATAAGTTCAAACTGCAGCTTCACTTTTAATCCAATTATAAGTTCAGTCTTATCTAGCAATAGCTGGGATTGGTTTTGATTCAGAGGCAGGGAAATTCAGCAGATGTTTTCTCCTTTCCTTTTTCATTAGTCTGCCTTCTTGCAAGCACAGAGACAGGCAGAGAGACAGGGGAAATGCATTACCACTGCAAGATGAGTCTTCAAAATATATCCAGTTAGGCTTTCCTGGGTGGGATACCTAGTCACGTTCTGTCTGTAGAATTAGTTCTGAAAATTCAGAGTAGGCACCAAGATCTGATCAGACCTTAGGCGAATGGATGTGAATGGGTGTTCTACTCTTATTCCTACTCTCAAGGATTGAATAATGCATTAGCTCTCAACAGGATGATATCCACAGTATGCCAAAGTCATGTCTGGTGGGCTACAAGCCTGATTCAGCCTTGGTGAATGTCACTGGTTGCTAACACACTTACTGGAGTGATATCTACATTTAATGTCCATTTTTATGTGCAGTGAGGTGCAGATTAAGACTTGGAGTTTAAGATTTATCTTTGTTTTTTCTGAGTTCATTTACATTTTAGTATGTTTAGTAAAAATATTTCAACAGGTTTTGTAACCCAATAACAACAAACCAAACCTCTTGAATATTTTACAATGAATACTAGAAATAGACAGAAATAAAATTATCTTAACAGACAAAGTTTTCTAGAATCTAGTTTCAGTCTGCAGCCTCACCACTAGATGAAACAAAATCCTACAAACTCAACCTTAATTTAAGTTTTTGTTCATCACCAGAGGTTACAGCGTACCGCACTCCCCACTGTGCTTTAGAGAAATACGACAGAACGGACAGCAATCTGCATCTCATCCCTTTACAACTGCTGTCTTGAAGGACAAATGACCCGCTCTCCTCTCCTGACACAAAACTTTACTTTTAAATTGATAAAATAATACAAATTTACACCTATTTGGCCTCTATGGAAGTGTTTTAATTCAGGTTATGATGAAGTTTTAATTATATCTTTAACCCTGATTTTCCCCTTTAAAGTCTCGTTTAAAGCTCTTTTCATTCAGTCTTATTATAAACCGTATATGTTCTCTTTTCTGCTAATTGCAAAACACATTTTTGAAGCTGCTGTAGCTTCTTACAGTTAATAAAATATTCAGACTCAAGATGCAATGTTTATTTATGAACGCTTCGTTACATACATCAAAACTGACTTAAATAAATAATGAAATGAAATGAATGTAAGCTTGTAAAAGCAAGAACAGCAGTATATCCTGTGGCATATACATTTTTAAGTGTACTGGAGTCCACATAGTCTACATTTTCTTAACACATCTTACAAATACTTTACAATGACCAGACACAATAACAGCACAGTGGATAAATATTTGCTAGAGGTGTGCTTGACACAGAAACCATTTCCAGCAAAACGATTATAGTATCAGTAAATTCAGGAATTTTAACTAGCTGTTGTCCACATGTGATAACAAATAGAAAAAAAAACTCTGGCTGAAGGCATTTTGTCTTCCCTAGCATCCTGCCAGTTTTGTTCCACTGCCCATTTGTCAACAGTGATGTCCAATCGCTCAGTGCCAGGCGGGCAAATCAGCACCTTGTCACTTTCGAAATGACAATTTGAGTCTCAGTCAAGTCTGCGACCAGTTTGTGCCTTACAGCCACTCGCTAGCTCAAAACAAGCACTAAAAATAAAGCCGGCCAATCTGAAAGCGCGGGCTTGCATGCAATCTGCAAAACTGACCATATTAGAGCTCAAAGGTGACTTTGAGACTGAAGACATTTCTTTTCATTTATCAGAAGCTGTAATGCAAAGTTAGACCGGAAGACTGACAAACCTCTGTGGGAGCTTATTGGGCAGCGTGACAAAATGTCAGTTTCATCTCATAGCGAAATAATCTAAAAGCTAGAGGACCTGTCATGGTCAATCAGCCATGTAATATAAGTAATCTGAAATGAATATGGAGCCCCAGTAGTGTTAATGCACATACACTATTTTACATGATGCAAACCCAGCCACAAAGCAGAGCTCATAGTGGCAATTAATGTTAAAGCAGTCCTTTGATTACCATATCAGTCATCCTTCAAAGTATTTTTGTCACTTTTAGGTTGCCAAGCGCTGTGATTGTGATCATAACTTGTAAATATTCAACACGCTGATGTAAACACATTCAGTTAAGTCAGAATTAATAGACAGTTTCACAGAGAGAGGATAGATTCAAACATAGATGCTAAAGTCTGTTATCTTGAAGACTGAAAATGTGCAATTACCTGGTGGCACAGTTTCTGATCGCCTGACAGCTATCTCATTAAAAAGCCTTTGGATGTTCTGTATACTGCAGAGAAACATTTCAACACTTATTTCGAATGAAATAGGTGTTAATAAGGAGCTATAGTGCAACAATATCCAGAATCCTGCACAACCAAAAAACCAAATTGCTATGCTCTCTTTTATTTTTCATCAGTAGAGAATAAATAAAAAGAAGATCTATCTGTTGGCAGGCTTTTCTGTCGCCTTTCTTCAGACTGAAATTCAGATGTATAGCTCTTCCTCCACCTCCTATGTATTCATGTATACATGTATTCATTGTAATATTTCTTTAGCAGCTGGTGTCCATGCACTCTGTGATGCAATGAAAATACAGTGGGTGTCGTTTTTACCACCTACAGCCTGCTCTTACTTTCATGAGTGGTCTCATTTTTGTTAACAGAACATACTTAAGCTCCCACTCCACATCAGGTCTGACTCTCTCTTGACCGCTCTCTATTGTTTTACGTTTTTTCCTCTCCTAACTGAAAGTTAGAAATAATCTATTCACAACTCAAAGCTGTATATAAATCTCGTCTCCCAATTTCAAATGTCTGAAGTTTAACAGTATCCTCATATGGTGTGGTAATTTAGTCAATCAAACCAAAAAATTTGCAGTTAAACAAATGGCGACCACTCTTTCTAGCCAATTTGTAGCCATCTGACAAATATGCATAATCATAGCACTGTCACAAAAATGACTTGAAAATTACCACTTATCTAAGGAAATCATGCAAATCACTGCAAACTCAGAAATGTCTCAGATTTTGTTCGCTGTAGTTTTGTAACTTTCCTTGCTGATAAGCAATTAAGGTAACACCGTATGTGAGAAGTCAAATAAAGCCTGCCAACCCCCTGTCGTCCGCTTTGCTAAGCACTCAGTGGAGACGGTTGTTCCAGTCACAACACAAGAACTGAAGGCTGTCTTGGGGTAAAGGTGAGCTTTGAATATTTCACCTGAAATTAGATTTATGTAAATTCAAAATTGGTGCCAAACACTCTGCCGGCCTGTTTATTCATCAAGTGAATTGGCTGAAAATGAATGATGACTTGTGTTCTGGCAGTAAACGTGGTCCTTCAAACAGACCAGATGATTGATATGCTCACTCCCACTTTATTTGATTACTTTTGTTTAGAGAGAGACATTTGAGATCTCCCCAAATTTACAAAAAAGGAAAACATTCGATTAATTCTGTGAGGCATTGAAACGACCACCAGCGTTTTCCACACGTTCAGCATGTACTTGTGATGGTGGGTGGTGCAGCATGTGACGGTGCTACTCAGAACATGATTCTACCCCTTTACAATGTAAGGTAAAAAACTGGATATGTTTATGTCGTCCAAATAGAAGCCTACATGTGTTTTAGTAGTGTAACATAATGTGGGATATAAAAAGATATCTGCATATGAAGTCAGAATCTGTACATGAAGGACTAAGATGTCCTGAAGGCTGAAGGCTTTGGTGCAACAGTCCGTGTGGAGAGCAAAAGAGGCCGAACAAATTGGCTCAAATGCAATGTCAGAACCTATCAGCTATCTCCTCACAACAATTTAGTTTTTTTTAAAATCTGCATTCATATGCAGTCATCTCTTTATAGAGATGATCAGAAATGCGTCTTTTCTCATGCAGGTTGCTAATCAGACTGCAGAGGAAGTTTGTTGTTACATCTATAGGCAACAAAAGTTGATCAGAGATGAGATTAATCAGTTCATGTAATGAAACGTGGCGTTTGGCCATGTCCTGATCAGCTTTTCTATCTATTTATGATACATCACACAATTCAAATCTGTGGTAACGTAGTTTATTTTAGTTTTAGTTAGTTATTTAGTGGTTTCACATTGCTAAATCATACAGTAGCTGTACCATAAGACAAATTATCTTTCATTAGTCTAACACTTTTCTCCTCAGCATAATGTGGTCACAGATAAATTCATATTATATATATCATACTCCCGTCATCTAGATTTTGCTGACTTTGTCAAAAAGACAAGGGAATCTTATTAAAAAAGAAAATGATGTGATCTGATGTGATACTGCTACCTGAAATATAGTTTATAATGAAAGGAAATTATTTTTAGGAAGAAGAGTGACAGTTGTGAGTAACTCTACTCTCGGAGTGAAACGATCCATCAACGTGGATCACTGATGCAAAGTGAAAACAACGTTGTCATCGCATGTCTCTGTCACCGAATCCGTACAAATGCACCTCCTTCTTAACACTGGAACGGCACCAGTGCCAGGCAGATAACGGCAAGCAGCCAAGAACAAGATGTTGAGGATATTTAGTCAATCAGCAGTAGGGACATATTTCAGAGAAAACACGGGTCAACAGGCAAAGCACATCTGCAAACAATGGCCTTACAAGATAAAATACTAAAAAAAGAAACACAGCTTTGACCCTCGTGTTAGCGTTAACAGGTCAGATGCCGCCTGCTCGCCAGCTTCAACATCAAAAACTAAACCACAACTCTAAAAGAGCATTTAGTATCACAGCTGCCATTTCATATTTAATCTGCAAATACATGAGGGATCGGAGGAGATGATTAGATTGTTTCTCATTTAAACTTCCAGAAGAGTTGAGTAATACGATTGTCAAATCATATTTTAGTTACTTTGTGAGTTGATATGGATGAACCTGATTGTGATAAATGGGTATATGGTATCATCTCAAATCACAGACACCTGACATGAATCCAATTCATTGGGATGTCAGTCAATATTATATTATTGTCCAGAGAATCAATATAATATCATACTGTGATGAAACTTGTGATTTTAAGCAATGTGATTAGGAGGACGATCATAGCTGAGCGTAATCTATGTTGAGAACTGACACTGCCTACGATGACAGTGTCAGACGTCAAATGAATACACAGTTATATTATCCAAAGTCATTCACAGAGGTATATGAGCACAATGTGGTAAAGTAATCTGATTACAGAGGGCACGTAGGGTATCGGACATGTATTTGCATGTCAGAAACTCACCTCACCAAGTGGACAGACAGGATGTTATTCATCAAACACAAAATGTCACATCCTCTAAAATCAGCCCTGACCTGCCGTGAAGGGACCGACGTGTATACACACACACACACACACACGTATATTAGGATAGAGGCCAAATGAAAGAAGCTAATGTTAGCAGTTAGAATATAAAAATATGAGGAGTTTTTTGTTTCAATAAGCTGGCAGTCATACGTCACCTGGTGTTACCTTTAAACAGCCGCTGGTTGTGTTGTCAGCTGACTTAGCTCGCTCCGTCTACCGCACACCTGTTGTTAATCCACAGCGATCTTCCACGAGCCCAGGAGGCCGTTTAACGACACTTACTGATGTTACAAAGGTATTTCCAAAATCCTCGAAGACTCGTCCAAACATCTGGATGCTTGATGATGCTTTTGTTAACCACTTTTGGACCCTGCATGCCTGTTTTTCTTAATCCAAACAAAGATGGCAGCTGGAAGTGACGCCACCTGTACGACAACCCAATAAAATAAAAATTAACTTAAATCTTAATCTGTAATATTATATTATTATGTTATATTTCACTTCAACATAATATACAAGATAAGACATTTTCATTTGGATTAAAAAATAGATTAAAAAAAAAACATAATGTGCAAGTTTACTGTATAAAAATCAGTGTCAAAATGATTCATCATTAAGTTACTGATAGATAGATAGATAGATAGATAGATAGATAGATAGATAGATAGATCTGAATTTAAATTAAACCCGTGGAAAGAAGTTGACACAGCAGTACAGAGTGGTGCTCTGTTGAATTTCCATTTTATTCAATAGGCTGTAAAAATGTGAGAGTCATATAATAGCTTTCTTGTTGAATTACATAACAGGTCTTTCTCTATTTCTATTTCTACATTTAGAGCAAGAGACACACCTTCGGTAACCCAAAAGATATCAAAGTTTGAAAACTGGCCAAAAGATATTTGTCTCTTTACGATAAATGATTTGATCTTATAGCTACTTTGTGATGGTACCTCGGGTCAGTGTCTTCATCATAGCACAGAGAATATCTTTGATGTTTACAGTGTGGTGCTTGGCTCCAGCAAATGTGATTCAGAGGAGGATTCGTAGACCCTTTGTGGCATGGATAAAGTCTCCAAACTAGAACTTTCTGGCCTTAATGAGGCAAGTCTCACAGTGTATGAGCAAGAGCATACTTGATCTCCATCACATCACACTTGTGTGTGATCATGCACATCAGAGTGGAGAGATACTCTAAAAGCACTGGAGCCAAGTCGCCTGCTTGATATGCCTGTTATGGCTGTGGTAAGGAGGTAATCCTTATCACCCAGACTGAGAGGGATGGTAGCTCGACGTTTTCATTGCAATTCATTATGCTTCATAATGTCATTACATCAATATTCAATTTACAATTCTTATTTTGTTTACAAACTGAACTGCAGTGCTACCATCATTGTATTTAATGTAATGTTAGGTTCAATATTACAATTGCTGCTTGATTTAGTTGTGACAAACTGTGGGGGGATAACGGGGTGATTTTCTCTGTCAGCAGGCTATAGTATGTAGTTATGTCATTACCATGCATTTATTCAGTACCAGGTGTTTCAGGGCTTTTTTTTCAGCGAGGAGCTCAAATGAGAATAGCATTTCTGTCCCTTGGAGCCAGGCTCATTAAAACATCACTTTGTTAAATTGGAGAGCCACCAGACAGGCCCACAGCCCCGGTGAAGGCCTGTGTGGCCTGCCATGTGTAGGCTGTTTGCCTCAGATAGCTTGTTGATGTGCCTTACATCCTTTTGAAACTCAGCTCTGATTCTCATCTCCACGGCATAGTGATGCAGCCTAACACCCACAGAAGGACACTGAGTATTTATCTATGAAAGCTAAAAACTCATTTTGGATGAATCTGTTATTACACCAATCAGGGTCAAAACTGATAGTGTTCATTCAACGGAAATTACTGTCTTAATACATTTTAGTACCCGCAAGCTTTATCTTATTAGGTTTTATAAAACACCATGGGAAAATGTGGACCTCAATATAAGATATTACTGATACGCTTTATCTGGAAATAATATTGACTTGATAGAACAACCCAATGTTAATTACATTTCTTGACTTAGCTTTTTCCCCGCAATGATTCTCACAATAATTTTGTACATTCAACAAATGAAATCCCAGAAAAGACGACTGAATTGACAATCAACACATGCTGCATGCTATAATAAAGGCATGTATATAACCATGTTTAACTTGCTCAGATGGAATGACAGGGCAGAAAATAGGCTTGTCAAGGTGAATGACACCTCATATTTCGATGTATAATTCACAGCAAATAAGCACCTGATGCTTCACTGGGAATGAAGACAAAGTGCCTCAGTCCCTGTCATTTCAACATTTACATTTTCTTCTTTTTCCACATCATATCACAGAAACATTCAAGTGTCTGCCATCTAATTATGCCATATTAGAACATCACGTGTTCTCTCTTACAGACTAAGCACGCAGATGAAAGAGCACAAATGTTTTATTTGTATGATAGCTCTCCAGCATTAATTGTTTAACAGCAAATGTAGCATCGCAGCTTTTCAGCAAATGCACAGATCTGGAGTGACACCACAATCTGTGCTCCATGACTGGCACATCAGCATGCTGTCAGTCAGCCTGTCAGCAGTGCAACAGTGCCATCTATGGTGGCATGGCAAATGAGCCTGGTCATCCATGACATAGTGATGACTTGATTGGGCTGCACTCAGTTCCCTAATCATTACCTTGCCAATGAAGAATGGTTTGTCCATATTAGTAAAATGAGTGTTTTTATGCCTGACAAAACCTAATGACATAGAGAGGTGTATGTAATGTGCTGGAACCCCATTATGTCTTGGCAACACATCTTAATAATCTCTGGACATTGACCCTCTCTTTGCAAAAAGGACGTTCACCCTCACCACCCTTTATAAAAGGCTGCTATTAACCCTAAGATTACAGTGGCCATGAGCTCTTTTTATACCTCGACATAGTATCGGAAATGTGAAATGCTGTAAGGAGATTGGAGTCAACCACAAACAGTAATGGAGCATACAATTTTGCAATTTGCATGCTGTGATAGGTAGAGACACAAGACCATCACTGTCATTCACTTATTTTCAAGGTCATGGAGTACTTTGTGAAATCTAGGTTGGTGAACTTTAGAATAATCAGGCTTGTGTAGGGGAAGAAATTGCTTTTACACCCTAGCACGCAAAAGCCAGTCAAACTATGCTCCCATTGGGGACGGGTATTTTTAATTAAAACAAAGTTACGTAGTTATGTAATTAAAGTCATAATAATAATACATTCTTTAATTATGAAGTTCACTCAGTAAGGTCTCACTGATTAGATGCCCAAATACAGATGAGATTAACAAGATATGACATAGAAAAATAGGCACTGGAGGTGCTGCAACTCTATCAGGAAATATTCATTCTCTGGGGTTTATAGGCTTACGAGGATTTAAGGGGATATTACTCATTCATTTCTAGAAGAGTGTGAAATCCCTCTTCATGTAAATGAAACAATCAATATCAAATTAATAAACCCTTTAAAAGCATACTTCTTAATAATTTCTCGAAATTCAGCAGAAAGAAAAGAATTTAAAATCCATATGAAATGCTCCTCCTTGCTCTCAAATTCTAGTTTTCAAATCCAATTTGAGGTTTTAATCAGAAATTGCCATGCTTCTATAACCTAGTAATCATCAGTGAAGAACAAAAAGCAATTATCAGCCATTCATACGCACTGCTTTTCTAAAAATCATTCCACATTGATTACATAAGAGAAATGGAAAATGCTTGGTTGATTCAACATCCTTCATTATGGAAATACAAATACCAAAAAGGTCTTGGATGCAGTTAAACGAACAAGCAGAAGACAAGACCAGGATTCATATGCCACTTGTCAATTCCCATTTACCTTCACGTGGGGTCACATGCACGCTCAATTTATGATAGCAATGAAACCAAAAAATAATTGCACACTGTGCTTATAATGGAATTTCAGGGCCTTTGGGGGCTGAGTGTTTCCCACCTCATGACAGCATAAAACAAATCCTTGACCAAAGAATGAGTTTGCTTTAATTCAGTCCCATAACACACTGAAATCCACCCCAGATATCGCTTTCAGTGGGGAGAAAGAAGTCCATTAGGCTGCAGCAGATGTATTTCAGCAGCTTGGAAACGCGACCAAAGGCATCTTTATAAGCATACATTTTTGTAGTGCATGCTTTCTACCAAATGACCTTCCCTTCACACTGAGTCCATACTGAGCAGCAGCTTTTACAATCATATTCATGAGGCCTGCTTTATGGGACTCATAAGGCCACCTTCATCCAGGAGCATAATATGTTTGTGTGAGGGGTATAAAGCACATAATGTGTAATAAAATATGTCCTTTAATGAACTTTATGGAAAGATTGAAGCGTCCACACTGACGTAAGTATGGGGCACATAAAAAATGGCTAATGGCAACTTCCTGTACAACTGCTATTAGGGAAAGTGATCTGTCTGGTCTTCACCTCTGCACTGCTTTACAGTTGAGAGATTAGAAATCCAAATACCAAGGCGTGTCTTGTCATGCAAGCCTAACTCTCATTAATTATTATTAAAGGGTAAAAGGGATTAATTGCTGGCATTTTTGACTTCTAGCACAAGTCCAGGACATAATAAAATACCTAACAAATTGATGCAAATAACTGGCCCAAAGAAATTACATCAACTTTTACAGTTTGATCTTAAGTTGTCTAATGAAATCAAACCTACTGAAATCTGTTGCATGCCGTGAATCCGGCCAGCATATGATGGATGATAGCGGTGAAGGAGCTGAAGGGACTGGTGGACAGGGCAGACCCTTACACCTGAGCAGCCAGGGATGGCTTGGCCACATGCTGTTCGCATCATTACACAGCCTCAGCCTAGACCTCTGGTGCCGCCCTGATTGATGGGCTCCACCAGGCCAAACGGCCCAATAGAGGCGTTTCATCCAGACTATAGCCCAGCACATCCATCTTGAGTCCCTAGTAGAGAGTCACGTTACTGTACGTCTCGTCTGGGCTGGGCTGCTCAGCCTTAATCCCACTCCCTGATTAAATGGGCCGCTGGGTGCAGTGAGGGCAGGATTCAATATGGTACGCTAAATTGCCAGTGACAAACCTGGAAGTGGGTATGTATGCAACACAAAATTAACAAAGCACAAAATGTCAGTTTATTGTGATCATCATATGCAATGTGTAATTCATTGTACATAAAGATGCAACACAAAATCGGGGTATAATGTTGATGAGGATCATTCAGAAGAGCCTGATGATCCACAGATGGGAAGGCACTGAAATGCTAATGACAATAGCAATGATAAGCCAGTTTATCAAATCAAGGGTTATGGTATTAAGCATAAGCTGTATAAAATCCACTTTGTTGCTGTGCTAGATAACTAAATTCCAGTTAGATGCCTAGTTATGTTTTGCTGCTCTCCGTGGCTGTTTTCGTCTCTGTGGGCAAAATAAAACATGAAGATTTGAGTCCTATCGGCAATTGATGATATCTATCTTGTGCTCATCTCTTAACACAGAGGGAGGGACACGAATTGCCCACTGAAAGCCATTCCCTCAATTTAGCCTAAGTGATATCTTCAAAATTTCTGACAGAGCACTTAGGATCCATAGCAGCACATGCATCAACATGCAGCCTGTGAGATCATTTTGAGTACATGACAATTACTGACGTGCCATTTCTCCATCCACAGGGAAGGAATGGCTATAACAAATGAATGCCTTCCCGCCTGCCCCTTTGGATGCTCTGCCACTGCAACCAGATGCAGCAACCAGATGCACACAGCTTGTCTGCTACCTTGCCGCTTCAATAACTCTCATTACGGTAATTGTTGCTTAATGTTTTCATAATCTGCTGCTTACAGGAAACTGTTTTCCTTTCTCTAATACCATAGCTGCCTCCCCATGGTCCTATTCTCAATGCTATTTTTTAAAATTCTTTCTCTTTTTTCCATGCCAATAATGAATCAGGAACAGTCCCAGCTGGCTGCTTTCCCTGATCGAAGAAAGTCTCCGGCAGAAGTGCTGCTGGTTTGAATGAGCGACAGAGCCATCAGAGAAAGGCCAATGGATTCCACTCTTCTGATTTAATGAGTCACTCACATGCCATGTTGGCACCAGCTCTCAGCATCTGGCACTTGTGTGGCCATGCACATTCACAGAGTTTACTTACATTTCACCTCTGCCGTTACTCAGAATGAGTGATTGCCTACTTAGCCCTGCTCTACGGGGCGTTTCCATCCTAAAAGTGCTCACACACTCAAGTAGTTGGTTGGAGTGATAATTCCAATATAACAAAGTAGAGATTAACTCTATTACAGCCTGCATGTAGGGCCAAAACCTGCTTTATTTCCATGTGAAGATTTGTGTTCACCATGCAGGATTAATTCATGGACAATTACCGTTAAAACCTCTTTGCAATGCACTGGCAATTATCACTTCCATAATCTGTGATTCTGAATAGAAAGTTTTGACGTGTCATAAAATACAAAGATGCTACAGTGGCTGACGCTTTGCTTGCTTTGCTGATGCTTTTGTAGCACTGCAGGGCGAGGCCATAAAACTGTGATGTCTTCCTATAAACTAACCCTCTATTTAAAATTCAAATATAGGCACCTAAAATGCAAACCATCCATTTCTGTAGACGTATAGGACAGGTAGCACTGTGTATATCTTGCTTACTGTTGTTTAATTTTAATGATTCATTTTTACAGCTCCTCCTCCTCACACATATAAAGATAATTATATTAAATTAGACAACATTTAATCAAAGGTACAGTGTCCTCAATCTCTCTGTCAAAGGCAATTACAAGTTATCAACTCCAGCTGCTCTTGAAGCTTTTACTCTCTTAGCATTTCCACTCCATAAGCTGAGATTGCTCTACTCTGCGTACCTGAGGATGTACTTATTAACAAGAATGACAACATACATAGTGTGAAATTAAGCAGTTACAGGAACTGTGTGCTCTAAAATAATGTCAGTGTGTGTACAAGTGTGGGTACAATTAGTAACTACTTTGCTGCTCAGTGTTTTGAAAGAAGAAAAAAAAATCAGTACAGCAACATTTTATTGTTTAAAAGATTCAGGTTAATGTTGCAGCAGTATTTACCTCATGCAGCAGGACATCAGTGCTTTAACCTGTGCTGAAATGTGATCAAAGCTCTGGTATGTGTTGTAAATTGTAAAACATAAAATATATGCAGGATAAATGAATCTTAACAAGCTTGGACTTTTCAAGTTTCCTCTCTGTTGAAGTCTGTGCCAATACGTTTACATTTCTAATCATTACATTTGATCAACCAAAATATTTTCGCTGCTCCGAAATGAAGGGTGGTATTTGAAATCTGTGTTTCTAAGAGACCCCTGAGTTTGCTATCAGCATTAATGATGACTGACCAATCCATCTGTGGATCATTCATTTCTCTCTAATTATCTCACATGTGCATTCGGCCTGCCCGTGACATTTAGCGAGGGCTTTTTCAGTAAGTCACGGGGTGGACTGAGATGCCATTAGGTGATAAGGTTCATTTATTGTGGGGCTCTCATCAGCACATTTTCCTGCCTTAAGGCATAAAATACAATCCACACTGATTAGCATCAGCCCCATATCAGGAGAAACATAATAGCCCCACTCTGAAGGTGAACCTTTTGAGGGCACAATCTTTACTCAATGCAGACAAATGGCCACAGATTTTTTGCAGTTAGTGGATTATCTCTCTGGCTTTTGTGTCCTGAGTGTTGCTCACACAGGGGGGATAGAGTTGTTTTGTATTCACATAATGTCAATGTAGAATTCTGTAATTTAACCATTAAATAACGGCGTGTCCTTCATACTTATAGTTTGTACCTTGATGTAATGTTGCTGTCAAGGTTTATTAATTGGTATAAAGACAAATTAGAATCGAGCCAGCCAAGTGTTTCACCAGACTCAGTAATTGAAATGAACCAGCCCCTGTTTGCCCTTGGGAACGAGCGCCTAAAAGAAAACTAGCTGTACGTTTGTTTTCTACCTGCTCTGATAAGCTTCCAGTATTCAAATGTGACATAACAGAAGATTTGATGACACAATACGCTTTTTTCTCCCACTATGCTTTGCTAGCTTACTATCAGATGTGATCCATTACAAGCTGCAGTGACACAATTTAATAATGAAGTTGATTATGTAAGAGAAACCACCTCCAGCGGTTGTTAGTGGATGTAATGGTTAGGATAGCTAATTAGTTGGGTTGGTTGTCTTTGATTTATATACTCTTTTCTATCATTCCTTAATCAGCTGAGAGCAATGATCCATGAGCAGACAAACCCCATTTAATTACAAACCCTGTGATCGTGACAGAAATGCCAAGCTCTGAGAAGGGTGTTTAAACTTACATAAGATTGTCACATTTTCTACATTGATAATTCAGATAATTGAGTTGTAATTAGACACATCACATTGTTTAGGGAGTATCAGGGCAACGTGCAAGTGAAGTCATTTACTCATGACGTGAGATCTAAGAGCAATGCTATAAATCAGTTGGTTAAGCGAGTGGTCCAAATTGTACTGTATGTTTAGCTCAGCAGATGTGTCTGTGAATAGCATGAGCCAGCCAGTGTCTTAATAAAGAAACATTAACTTATGATGGCAGACCCTAAAATGTGCTATTTTCTTGGTTAATGCGGCATATAATATAGGTTTGTGTATTTTGGGATGAAATGTGGTTTAATGTAAAATGCCACTGATTTACTGGCATATGGACAAGTGGCATTTTCTAATGTTACAGATCTGACATCATTATGCCACCATAAACACAAAACAAACAGAGGATCGGCTGCCTGGGAGGGTCTAAAAGGAGAAGCCAGCGAGAAGTCAGCAGGGAAATCAGTTCGATCAGTGGCAAGGGAGCAGAAAAGAGACAGAACATGAAACTGAAGAGATATATTGAGAAAATCAATAAGCAAAAGAACTGCAATGAACAAGTTATGACAGATGGACACACACATGCACACTCTCTCACCCAGACTGTGCAAACAATGTTCTGACTGTTGTGTTCTTGAGCCAAGTTTTGTTTGCTGTTATCCTTTTTGGAAATCACGACCATATGAGTACAATATGTTGAATTAAATAAAGTTGTTTTTAGAACATTATAGAACAAGAACTAGATCATTTCTTAGAAAAGCTAAATCGTTAGGGAAGGACAAGCTTAATTTCTTTGCCGACAGTAAAGCTTGTAGATTTTTTGTTAATTGGAACACACAGCATGAATGTGATTTGTGTGAGATTATAATAAAACACAAACTAATTTACATTTTCTGTTTACAGCGAGGAGAAATGCTGAAATATGCATTGTACAACATAAAAAGGCTGTTACACTTGGATAAATAAAACTTCATAAAACCAGCCTATTGGTAGGATTCACCAGAAACGCATCTTCTTCAGTTTCTTTGGACTTTTTGTTTGCAGTTTACTTTCTCTTTGGGGGACCTTTACAATCACATCTGCTTCATTAAGTTATCTGCAAAGTGTAAATGGTGCATGGTCTGCTCCCATCGTTACCGTAAGCTCCTCCAGCTGTTGTCAGTATACCGGCATTTGCTAACTGTGCAATATTTGACAGCCTTTAAGAACACTTCAGATTCGATTTTGTTTAGAGTGTACCACTGGGTAAATCAGCTGCATTAAAGTATTTAATTAAAATAGACTTTTAAAAAAATGTGTTTTATATTTAGATATTCAAACCTTTTGAAATACATAATAAACCATTTGTTGCCTCAAGCCTAATTTCTTGATGGCTCCAGAAACAAACATTTTTCCTCAGCAAGCAGGGAGGGCTTAGTGTTGGTCTTGTGGGAATAAACAGATTTGTTTTCCAAACAGTCAGTAACCATGGCGAAGACATCATCATCATCATCATGCCAAAGCATCTCTCATTCCCTGCAGCAGGAAGCAGCAGGGCATGAGAAGACCAGCAGACCACGAGTCCTCCCACTGTCTCTCTGCTGTTCAGAATACAAGGGCACCTCTGACCAGAGGACAGAGAGGAAAAACCCAACAGAACACATTTTAACACTGTTAAAAACACAGATATTGGCAAGTGTGCATTCACACTCTTTTTTGGGGGGTGCTGAAAATGTGATGTAATTTTACACTGAGATATTTGCAGTTTGGCTTTGACTTATTTAATAATAAAAGAGTGTTAAATTTGCTAAAACATAAATGTGAACATCTCAGAATCAGAAGGGTCACGGGCTTGTCCTAGTCTAACTATTGTGCAGCAATGTCTAACAGGAAGAAATTCATCCAAGATGAGGCAGATGCCAATTTCTCTATTTGACAGTAACATCAGCAGACCAGAATGCGATGTAGCCAACAGACCATATGTTTTGAGTGGGTTGCAATCACACACTGTATTTATACTCTAAACCCATCAAAACACCTTTGATTGAATGTAACAAGTTCACGTTTTTTTTAGTTTGTTTGAAGTTCTACAAGAACCAACACGAAATTACTAGCTGAAGTGGAAGCTGACAAGGCATGATGAGGGAAAGTGGGCTCACTAAAAATAGTAGACTCCACGATTCATCACAAAATAATACACTGAACTACACAAACTGGTGCTATCTAACAATGTAACACAGTCTAAGGGGGATTTTTTTTTTTTTCTCATTTAAACCCGCACTCAGCGACTGTTCCCTTGATCATTCATTTTCATCTGCTGAGTTGATGAAGCATTATTTTTTCATGCTATTATTAGTTCACGCTTTCAGTTTCATCAGTAACTCCAAAGCTATTTCACGATAATCTCTGGGATGACATTGAGATGATATTACACAGTGTGTTCCCGCTTGCACATTGCCAAAGCATACGGTGAAGCAGTACAGTACCAATGCATTACAGTGCATCTAATATAACCTGCCCAGCATGGGTATCACTATGATTACATTCAGAGGCATGTGGCTCATTATATTGTAATGTCATATGTATTTGGACAATTCTTGGAAGTGAAACTGTCCGTCTCTGATAATGTCTCCACCTCCTGGAGCAGAGGTTTGTGCGGGAACACTAATGGTCTGTTACTTTGATTTAAATCTGTGTGACAAAAGCACCTTTCCTGTTATTACCATTTCTGGAAATATGCAGTGGAATACTGGTATACTATACCTGCATAATTCCTATCAATCAAGATAGAAGAGATGTCAAGTGAGGCAAAAGATATGAGAAAAAAGGATCGGGCAAAATCCTGGAGGACAAAGTCATGTTTATTGGTTTTTATCATATTTCTGTAGCTCATTACATGTCAAACATCACCTGCAGTGAAATACTTTACAGAAATACAGCGTGTGAGTTGAGTTCCTACTTACAAACATTATTGATGTACAATCTCTTGATTTTCATTAAAGGAGAGGCGTGTTCAAATGCCCTGCCCCCTGCATTTATCAGACAAAGAGTGATAGCGGTGTGTCTCATTACAGTTTTAAAATAGCCCTTAATTAAAATCAACGCAATTCAATTAAGATGAGCTTAAGATTCATGTATGTTAATTACAAAATTAAACGGTAGGTAAGCATTGTGTACCTCCCCTACCCCCCACCACAACGTCCTCCTCCTCCCCTCCAAAAAAAAGCCTCAAGTGCTATTCTGTTATCACTGCCTGTACTTTGATTGTTAGTGGAGACATTAAATGTCATGATAACACCTACACAGTATGAGAATAGTCAATGTGCAAATATCACATTATCACATTTTCAAGTACAGAACAAGCCACCACAAAGGATTCCCCGGTGTTATTATTATTAAAATATTCTTTTTATGGGGCTGACATTTTACCAATACAATTATTATTTATCTCCAAATCATTCTATACACTGGTGGAATTGCAACGCTCAGTTCAGTTTAAAAAGCAATCTCAGGTTCAAGCAAAACTGCTCAAAATAAAATTAACAGCAGTGGAATATGCTCCCATAAGACCTTTGACTGTATCTGCTAGAATACAGCCATGACAGTACAGTTAATCCTTTTTTTCATGAATGTCAGCTACTTAATGTGCTTTCTTGCAAGTTCACTAATTCACTGCTACATAAATGTAACATTTTGCATCTAGACGTTATGTGTGAATATTCCCAAATAACAGTTTTGGAGTTTTATTATGCATATCCAGCAAATGGAGACGTAAAAACTGACTAATGCTGTAAAGAAAGGCGAGTGCAGGTGTTGCAAATGTGACACACTCCTGAGGTCATGAAAAAGTTGCACAGATACTGTTTACTAACTCTTGGCCAACAGATGGCGTCCCTCTGCAGATGGTGTAATAATGGCGGTGATGTATGACTGCATTTTACAGTAGCTCAGTAATTGCTTTTCTTGGCTGAGTAAGAACGTCCATAGAGCAGAGCTTCAAATAAATGAACATCACATCTGACTGTAAATTTCATTTTTAATTCCAATTATATGGAACATATTATCTTCATGGATTTATGTGGGTGTTGTGATGAACCAACGTGCAGGTCAGAGTGAAAACAAAGACATAAAATGAAGCTGTGTTCACCAATAGTGCTTTATAGAGGCATTATACATTTTGGAAACTTGGTTATTAGACACTAGAGTGTCAGTACAAAATGTTGTGTGATGGTTATGTGACAAGAAGGTCTTTGGTTTGAACCCAGCTCAGTACATTTTGGAATGGTTTCCCCATGTCTGAATCTATCTTCTCACTATCCAAAGACATGGCATACTAACTGATTTGCAGTCTCTAACTACTGTGCCTTCATCAGAATCAAGCCTGAGGGTCTTGGGATAGGCATGATGGTAACATAGAATAAGCCCGTATAGCAAATGGATGGATGACTGTGCAATTATCCTCATCACGTAGTCTTCTGTTACCTCTGTGCATCATTTAAAAAATTAAACTCACATACTGTTATACCATTTTGTTTGTTTCTGAGTGTATCAGTGATAGACAGGCACATTGAAATTCATTTCAACAGCCCAAGGCTCTTCTTTCCATATTTGTATTATATTTGCCCAAACATACACCAGCAGCCTATTCAGTCACTGTTTTTCAATCAATAGAGAGTCCCAGAGAAATTAATTAATAAGGTCAAAACCGGGGTTGTTTTGAGTTCAGCCTTACCTGACTGGAATTAAGTGGCTAAGGTGAGTCAGAGCTCACAGTGTGTGCCATAGATTGTGGTGCGGTAGGCAAACTTAAAGGTGTTTGTGCGGCAGAAGAAGCTGGCAGAAGATTGGTAGATGGTGAGTCACAGCTTAGATTTCCATCTTGATAGTTTTCAGCCTATTAAATTGTAAAATTGCACATTTTTTAAAAAAACAAGCAGGAAAACAAACTGTCAGTGAGGTCATTTCAGCTGTGCAGTCTTCACACTCGCTTATAGAAAATTCCTGGAACATGGAAATTAAAATATGAGACTAAGGATAAGGATGTGGAGGAAGAATTAGGCAGATTTTTCTTCTTATAACAGAAATAAAACGTTTTTCAAGTCATAAATGGTCATGAAGGCTGAATATAAGGCTACATTACTAAGACTTATTATTTTTTGCAGTCTAGACATACAACACAACAGTACAAGGTAAAGTCTGTCTTGACATTTTCAACTTTAATTGGCATGTAACACGTTGAAAGTGTCTTATAAAACAAACTCCTGTAGCGTGTCAGCGGTACGTTCTTTCCTCTTCAGCATGTTCCTCAAGCCTGAATCAGAGCGGCTCACATAGTAGCATGCCTACTCTTTAGTGCAGAGAGGACACTTGCTGACCTTCTCACTGTGTTCACTATCATAATGCAATCTGAAAAGGTCACAGAGGACTACACTCATACTAATGATATTTGTCCTGATTGATAGAATTGGAGCAGTAGTTACACGTGAAGCTAAGATGCTACCCAGTTAATATTTAATGAGAAGAGATTATCTTTAGCATAAATAGTTCTATTATTATGTACAGAAGAATCTTAGGTAAGCTGTTCAACTATTCTCCATCGTGAGGTCGGTTTTCGTGGCAGTAAACATTTTTGTTTGCGATATTTGCATGTGAATATTTCATCTAAATGCTGCAGGTGGGCCTCAGTTGAACCGGCTTTAATTTAGCATTATTTGTATGCAGATTTGCTTGTCTCGGTTAATGTCAATAGAACACATTAATGCGCCCTCATGTTGAGGATCAGATGCTGTTGGTTTGAGATTTTATTTGATTGAGCATTTGACAGATTTACTGGTTCGGGGTGAAGGTTTACTGATGAGTCAATAATCTTGATGCTGCGCATGTATAAATTTACTCCTCATAGTCAATTTTTCATATTCATCACACCTTGAACCCATATGTGAGGTCTTTGGACGTGCCGGGCTGCAAAGCTGTGCGTCCTTTTATGTGACTGCACCCTTCATCCACAGAGTTTTTATCATAAACAAAAACTCAAAGTTTGAGATGAGACACTAGTTTCATTTTCAGTTTAACTACTACAAAATCTGTTCGATTCTCTATATCAAAAAAGAGCTGAAATCTGAGACCTGGATCGCGTCTCGACTGGCAGTTGTTTTACTACAACAATAACCTCAGATCAGACCTGTTGTATTTATCTTATTACATTTTCTTTTCCCCTGTAACAGTTTTCTGTTGTTCTGTTGTTGCCTTGAAGACACATGACCTTGCATACTGGTGACGATGAATTTCATCTCAGCTCTCACTATGTGTGTATATATATATATATATATATATATATATATATATATATATATATATATATATACTGCATATCTGTATCCATATACAGGGTTAGATATATATCTTTGAGAAGTTTGTCAAACTACTTGTCTTTTGCAGCACTATTTCTGAATTCTGTAGATGACTCAGCACAAAATGGCCCTATCAATAACAGAGACAGAAGGAAATAAAAAAATGTTTGAGGTACCACTCTGTATCAGGGAACTGTCCTGACAGATAAACACTATTTTTATATCTTCTGTTACTTCTCAAGACCCAGGAAAAAATATATAACAATGAATATTGAACTATTTACATTTTGTGAGATGCTAAAATAAGTGTTTTGGAACCTGTTTTACTTAATATTAGCAAGCACACGTTTCAGAAATATGAGTAGATTATGATGCCAGATCATTTCAGTGTGATCTAAGCTCTAAGATAGCGATGTACAATTCACTTTATTGGTTTCTGTGTTTGAATGGGCTGGTTGTTGTTAGACAGCAGGAAACAGACGTGAGATACAGTATAAGAATGAAACGCACCTTCTGAGAATGTGACTGCTGCTAGTAACACAGCTGTTAGTCATTTGTCTTTGTATGGTCAATGAACCGGCATTGAATGCAGCTGCTCGAGACGATTTCACCTATTACACACATCTGCTTTGGAGTTGCTCTCGTGCTTTGTGAGGCAGCATTGTTTTGATATGTGCTGAACTTTGAGAGGATGCTATAGTGCACAGAGATCTGTACCGCAGGAAATTCTGCTTGTTAAATGGCTGTTTGGAAATATTTTTTTCACACACCTCAGAGAAAATAGATTACACAGCTCTGAGCACTGCATGAAGCATATCTTTCCAACATGCAATTGTGTTGTCGGAAGCTAGTAATAATTATTGATATAGCTGGAGAATAGGCTGTCTGGTTATTTGGAAAACCTAGAATTATTTTTTGGAGGAATGCTAATGGAACAATTTACCAGACGAGAAAAAAAAACTTGGCTGGTCTTTATGAATTTTTTGGCCCCAGAAATACAATCAGTACATGCAGACATCTCCTGGGACAAAGATGCTAATGGCCCCTTAATCTGCATACATTAGCATATCACAAAAACGAACAAGGACATCAAGAGGCACCGTGTCTTTATAACTTCATTGCTTTAACTCTGGATGGAAGTAATGATTGAGTAAATGTGACTGAACATTTATAGAAGAAACATGGCTCCCTTTAACCGTCGTCCTACCAACATATTTAACATAGGACTGCCAACTAGAGTCTCTGAGGACGCAGAGAATAAACTAGAAACAACCATCACAGAAAAATGTCAACTTGTTACTCTCAAAGCATTGTTAGTTATGTTAATACAGTAATGTCATCTGGAGAAACTATTTTACAGTCTTGACATAAACATTTAATTTGATAGTCATTAAATATTTTATCAGAAAGTCATCATGTGTTGACTTTCTGACTTTGAACATCTTACCTCAGGAGGAGCAGCATTTAGGTTTGTTAATGAGAAAATCTGTGTCTGCCTTCTTCAAAATGGCTGACGGAGACAACCTGATAATGTCTGGTACCTTAAATTAAGACCCACGGCAAATATGAACACATGAAATAGTTCCATCTATTAAAACCACAAACACAGAAATGGGGGCTTTTGACTCGGATCCTCTACATACATTAGTAATTTTAAACAGCGTCACTTAAAACCAACAGAAACAGCACAAGGCATCTGTGAGATATGACAAACAGTACAGCTCTGGGATAACACAGTCAATAGTATGAGCACAAAATGTAAAACAAACATAATTGGTTAACGTTACTCTGTGAACTGTGTCCCTGCATACAGCTGAAAAGGGTCCTAAATGTTGAAAAATCTTTTATATCAGTTTTAACCTCAGTAAAATATTTACTAAAAGATGTGAAGACAGTCGAGACTTCCCTGCAGGCACAAGAACTGCACTTATTACAGCTGTTGATTTCTCCTCGACAATCAGTAAACTTTATTTCATCGTATTATCTTTTCCTGAAGGAGCCGCACAGTCTCACACTGACAGTTGAACTAACTCACAGGCGAGATCACAGAAGAAACTAAATCACAATTTGATACCCTCAGAGTCTTCAGTAGTCAGAATCCTATAAATTATTGGAGATCATTCCTTCTTTAATATTTTATTGCTATTTTAAAGTGTACAGGAATCTGTACATTTGAAATGTCACAAGAAGGGTGTTTTTTCTCTCTCTGTCTCTCTCTCTCTCTCCTTCCATGAGCAAACATCAAACGTTGCCAGCAACCAGACACAAGATAAACAGTTCATTAAAAATGGGGGCATGCCATCATTCACAGAATCGCACCGCTCAACCTGCACCACGGTGCAGAGGAAATAACAAGGCAAACAAACAAAGCAGTCTCATCCAAAGATACACCTGGACAGAAAGATCTTTTGGACATTAGTCGATTCATCCAAAGAGATGAGACGATTAAGTGATGAAAGCTAGACACAGAACAGGAATGAGCTCCAGTAGACGATAAAAACCTCAGAAAGAGACAGTGTTACTTCTATGACAGAAGATTCTCAAATATGATTTGGGGCTTATATAATGTCTGCAAGCATTTGCACCTTATGATTCCTTTATGAATTGCAGATGATTACGTTCAGTTTCCACAGGTTCAGTTCTTTTTTCTATTTCTGTTCAATTACAACCAGATCTTGTTTATTGTCTTGTCAGGGGAGGAAAGAAAAACTCAGAGCCTTTTAGTGGACAAGAAGACCCCAGGTATTTCAATTCTCTGTAATTGGGTTGACTAAGATGTAAAGCTGAACAAACGGAGCTGGGGGAGCAAAACAACAAACAACTGTCTGGACCGTGTGATCTTCGGAGAGAGCATGACATTAAGTCTCTGATGTTGGTCAACTCACAGAGGCCCGGGGTTTGTTTCTCCTGAGGGGAAAGTGTTTGTGAACCAACGTGATGAAGTTCACCTGTTATTTGCTTGTTGTAGTTAACTGTATATTCTGTGATGTGTGGGATTACTCCTTTGGACATTTCTTTCTGTGTTGTGTGTGTGTGTGGGTGTGAGATGTGTGTCAGTGCCAGCACAGTAAATGTGGTTGGACTTGCTTCTCCATGCAGCGCTGGGTGATGGCCCAGTGGATGTCTTGCATTGTGGGCTGTAAAAATATTGAGTGAAGGTGTTATAGCCTCCAACTCTCACAAAAAGAAGACGATGAGATTGTAGATACTGGTAGTCAAAGTACTCCATGTGATGTCTGGGCTCAGTTTTAGAGACAGGGATAGACTCTCGGGCATCCAGAAGGAAATTGGAATAGAAGCCCTGCTCCTTCACATTAAGCCATATGAGATGGTTCAGGCTTTTGATCAAGAAGTTTTCTTGAGGTCTCCCTGTGCAGGTACCACATATATCTTGGGTAATACCTGGAAAGTCTTGGACGATTAGAACAAAGAGGAAACATAGTCCACTTGGCACAGGAACACTCTGAAAGAAGTTGATTTTGTGGAGCCTGCTCCCGGCATGAGCTGGACCCAAACAACAAAGAATGGATAGATCGATGGACGGATGGGTGGATGGGTGGATGGGTGGATGGATATACAGCCTTATATCAATCCCACACCAGGCTAATGCCTCTAAATCATTTTAACTTAAAGATTACAAAGAAAAAAAATTATATATATGACCCTGAAGTCATGTAAAGTTATATATAAGTTAATATCATGTATCAGTGACCTTTGTTTCAACTCTCTCTTTATGTCCTGTTTTCTCTCTAGATAATAAAAGTATCAACTATCTAAAAAATACTTTTAAATACTGGTCAGAGAATACACCTCTAAAAGTACTATTCAAGAACCATATACTGTAAAATCACCCTATTGTTATACTGTTACTACAGTCATCCCACATATGAATTAATAAATAACAGACAGATAAGAGATGAGTATACTTGAGTATGAGTATATACTATTATCGGTGTATATTAGTGAAAAATCACAGTGTAAACATAAAAATGAATGATTAAGATTTTTAGATATATTTAGATATTATTTAAAGAGAAGACAGGAAATAAGGAGAGCGATGAAGCAAAGGTCACTGATATTAACTTCAGTGTGCACACCTTACATGACTCATGTTACATGACTTTAAGGGCTCTGTATGATCATATTAAACTCAAACTAAAAAGATCTTATACTGATGGAACTTCTTTTGGGTTAGTGGCTCTTTTAATGACCAGTTATTCGTTTTTAACATACAAATGTTAGATATATTCACATATAATCGGTGTGTTAGATATATACAATCACATTTGAGTCTAACTAGGTCAAAGCACCGCAATATTGAGGAATGCTTTTAAAAATAGGTGACCATTCAACCATTTACCAAATCTAACTGACATCTTTCAACAAGTTTTTTTAACTGTCCCAGTCATGTCACGCACAGACAAGTCTAACACTATTTTACACATGCAAACAAGTGCGGAAGCTGTTAGTACACAGCCTCAAGGTTTGTGGGTCTTTAGCATCAAATGATGGTGCAGCCGTGTCATTGCAGGAATGTTTTATATCAAAACTCCTTTTCAAGGGTTGCGAAAGGCCAAACCTTGCTATGGGAATGACAAGACGAAAATAGATGTCCCCTAGATTTTTCCTGAAGATAGTCTGATATCAGCATGTCTGGCGTCCTTCACCCTCCTATCCCTCCCAAAGGGGAGGCTCCAGCAATTATGAGGAAAGAAATCTGTGACAGGTAATGGGATTTTCTCTGCTTTTAAAGATTATTATGCTTCTCAAGGGATGTGCAGGTGGTATAATACAACTTACTCTCTTTCAAATGATAGGCACATCATTTATATCTTTAGATCAGATTCTGCCCTCGGTGTGATACAAAGACATAGAGGCTTCACAATCCCTTTCCGTCCTAACATCCTTGAACATTTGCACCTGACAGTAGCTGTTGAGATATTTTATTTTACAGGATGTTATGAGTCACAAGTCAAGACACTCAATAGAGAGATAATTGGGGCAAAAAACTCCAGAACTGAGCAGCTCTGTAGGCCTTGTTGGCAGCCAATTTTGATGATTTTAACAGAGTAACATCTATTTTGAGGTGAGAATGTTACTCACGTTCTCACTTTGCATGGAGACAAGCAGAATTCACAAAAAGAAGTGTTATCATGCTGTGTGCAGTTGCAGACTTGGCTGCATTAAATTACCACAGACAGGTTATACATATCCAGCTCTCAGCAGATGTGTTATGCAGCAATTTTGTTTCTCAAGTCGGTCACTACCTAAAGCCAGTAAGTGATAATAATGGAAATGAAATGTATTTTTTTGTTTTGCTGTTTGCTCTCAGGTATTCAACATAAACATAAATGGACTTCATCACTGGTTAAAACTGAAAATGGCTGCAGGGTAGGTGTCAGAGGTTGCTGAGTAAGTGTCACTGTTAATTTTGTTTGCCTCAGCCAATTATAATGAGTGCTCGTTTCATTACTCAGAAGCTTAGAAAAATTATAACAAAGGCAGTGAGGAAGAGTGCAATGTGAATAACCTAGAGTTATTAATGAACGATATAATTGTAAGAGTGATTTTATCATCAATCATCCTGCTAAGCACTCTGTTACGTGTTCTCTCCTGTGTGTAAAATGCATCTCAAGATTATAATTAGCCAAGGAAATGTTTCTTTAACGTTATTCTATAATGGCTTTTTTTAAGTGGCATGTACGAGGTGTAACAGAACAGGCAGAGGATGTCGAAACAATGTCAGTACGGTCCATTCCACAGCTTGTGTTGCTGTTGGAAGTATGCGGATGGAATTTGGCTCACTGGACATCAGCCGACGTTCAAATGAGTTTTTATGCCTTTAACACCAACCACTGCCACACAACGCTGGAATGCAGCAGAGAAACAAAACAAACAATGATTTGTTTTATCTGCAGCCACTCAGGCGAGGCATCAGGCAGTGCACAGTTGCTTGGACTGCATTGTATTCAAAGATACATTGATTGTTTATTATGCTTGAAACTATCTTTGTGCTAGGTGCTGACTCCTGCTGTCCTACTTTCTGAATGCCCTAAAATTCTGGCAAGAATAAAGATAAAACATTAACCTTTCTGATGTATCTAATGGCCGAATTTATGCCTTATTTTGTTTGGAAGATGCCTAGACTGCTAATTTATCTGCAGAAGGCCAATACAAAAGTGGTGGTAAAAAGAAAACAACTAAACATAACCGCTAACATAAAGCTGTGCTGCTGTTTTGCAGACGATGTTGTCCTTCTAATGTTAATCAACATCACTGCAAAGTAAGTTTTGCAACAGAAAGTAGTCAAAATTACAAAATCCTAAACGGGCTCTCACTCTCTCTCACATAAATGTTACCTGCCCCATCCAGGTAACAGACCGTGCAGATATGGCTTGGGATTTTGACTGCCACTTAGGAGCATTGGTTACGGTAATATGACCACTGTATTGGGAAAATAATGAAGAAGCACAATGCAAGGCTCTTGAATTACCAGCTGATCTTCTTTCTGTCCTACACCTGTGGTCACATGCATTCGATAATGACCCAATGGCAGAGACAAACGACAGAAATTGACAGGATGAGGGGGTCATCAATAAGAGTTGACCTCAGTGGGAAGTCAGAGTCACCTTTCTTTGGAGGTTTACGGAGCACACAGAGGGACGACAGCTGGAATGATTCAGTGTGCTAAAGCTTCTGCTTAGCTGATCCAAATCAAGCTGTGGTTTTGATGGAGCTTGAGAAACTATGAGGAGAGGGACCCGGAGAAGTTGCTTGGGTAAAATAAGCCTTAGGCACTCAGCTCACCCAAGCATGACCCTGACTTAGATAAGCAGCATGAAGATGGATGGATGAAAGGGCTCAATAGAGAGTACAAAGGTAAAAATAAATACATAAGACCACTTTCAACTCAATTAATCATTCTGTTTTTTGTGTTTAGTGTGACACCATGCAACCTCATGAGGAAAAATATTTTTCTAGCATCTTTAAGTAGCACTGGAGTGTATCATCAGACATGCTAAATTTAAAACATCAGCTTAAATTGACTGTAGTGACATCTTCATTTAGCTTCCGTAGACCTGTTTAATAGTTGAGGTTTGCCCATTCAGCCATGTAAAAGAAGTTGTCTTTCCTCAAGCCACAACAGGAGTGACTGCACCTATTAAATCTGGGCTGGGATTGACTTTTAGACTGATATTTATTAATGTGATTTGCATGAGAGAGCTGTGTCTGTCAATATGGGTACCATTTGTTGGAAATGAAAAATCTCCAGTCATATTGTCTTTAATCTAGACTTTTGTCAGCTGCACAGCTTGCAATTGTTATCACACTGACAAAAACACACAGATGTAAGCAAGCATACCCACAACACCCTGAGGAGGAAAACAGTGCATCATAGCTGCTCAGAATGAATGCAGACTTAAATGGAAAGCGGTGAGACATGAAATTCATATGGAAAGAAATACTGTGCTGTAAGCAAATTGTATTTTGGGGTAATCTGACTACTGTAGACAAGAAAGGGATCAGGCAGGGATTCATTATTAATTTAAAATCAAATGTCCACTGATGCTAACTGCTGGTTGAGGTCTTGCAATACAAGATATGAGAAATGCAGGATGCACTGTGAGGTCATATCTCTGCACACTGAGTTTGTTTACAGTCCACATGCAGTGGGAGATATTTGAAAGGTGGGAAGCAGCCTGCAACATTTTTTATGATGAAATAGCATTTCCAAAGTTAATGATTTAAAGTGTAGTTTGGTCTTAATAAAGGATCTATCTGAAGACAGGAGATCTTTGGAAGGACGCAGCAAGAACAATAAGAATACAAGAACTGGCCACGTGAGCTGATAGTAATAAGGCACTTTTTGGACATTGAAGCACAGGTGTAATTATCGACCGATACTGGCTTATGACAGATTGTATTAGCATGTATATTGGAAAATATGCTGAATTTATGTCAAGTTTTGAAGATTAACATAATCATTACAGGCAGATAAACTATAATCAGCAAATACCATGAGCAATTTTCAGCTGATTTTACTGAGCCAAGCATTAACCTGCAGTCATGTTATTTTTCCTGCAAAGCAATCGATTCAAGGTAATGGTAAGACCGCCCTTCACTGGAATACATGTGAATTATTTCCATGATAGCATTTATTTATTTCCATAATGTGAAAATTATTCTTTGACTTGAGGTCAGACAAAAGTTTCATGTCACTGAGAGAGGCTACAAAGGCTTGTGAATAACACAAGGCACTGTGTTTCCACCCTGGTGGTGTTAACAAGACGAAGACTAGCTGTGAAAGGTCACTGAGAGGGCAAGTATGGATGGATACTCAATTTCAAGTATGGCACAAGGAAACAAACAACTCTAAAATGTATAACTTTTCTGCACTGGAGTTCATTTCTGCATGGTTATACGTTTTGTTTTGTTTTTTTTTCAATTCAGTGTGCGTACATATACAACACATCCTCTGTGTGTATACATTTTTTTTTTTACATTATAGGACACCACATACCACGCCAGAGAAAATCTGCTGTACATTATCTAGTTTACCTAGATATCTGGCTCTTGTTATTCAGGTCTGCGCCAACACAGATCTCGTTAATCGCTTTGACAAACATTGCATCTCCAGTGTGCCATAAATCAAAGCAGGATACAGTTGTGGCTCCGTCACCGGGGCCTAATCTGAATGTATCAGCTGGTGTCAACTCAGGGACAGAAAATCCATATGCCTTCTGTGTGTATAGTTTGCTGTATTGCAAATTGCCAGATATTGTTTTGTCCTATGTATGACATAGGGTGGTGTTGACCAATTTCCAAACAAAGCCAGCTGGAGGTTAAAACAAATAAATTAAAAAACAAGACAACAATAGCTTCAGAGTACAGCATATATTATAATGAATATATACACCATCATATAACACACCTACAGGAACAACAATCTTAACACTAGTGGGTGGAAATCACCTCTGAGAGACTAAAGATTAAAGTTTATAACCATTCATTCCCCTCCATCTTACTAAATTTAGGATGTTTTTGTTTTATGTGAAGACATCTGAAGAAGCACTCAGTTGTCACCACACAAGGTTACGATTTCATATGTAATCTCATACATCAGATACAAGTCCTTCTTTGTCTGAGCAGGAGTGGTAGATGTGGGGTTTCCAATGGAACATTACTGCCATCTAGTGTGTTTGATGAGCGGGCCTGAACTTGCAGGCCTGAGGACACAGCACTGACAAATCTCCTCTCTGCCGTATTACATTGTTTCTTGATTGAAAATTGAGGGACAGAGTAAGCTATAAATCATGGAAACAAACTGAAAATGACCCTTTCTTTCCACCATCGACGCAAAGCACTCAACTCCCAGTAAACCCCATTTGAGCTGCAAAGTGGGTAACAGCTGAAGACTGCTGCTCAGATCTCACTGTGAATGTGTGAACATGTGTTACTCACATGTGAAGGTGTAAAGAGTGGAGACACATCATACATGTGCAGACTAACTAAACAGCGTGTTCAGGGACTTGATTTGATATCCCTGTCCTACAGTTTCTAGTCAATTATGAAACAACTGAATATCACAGGAAAAGTCTCTTTGTGCCATTCATAAAAAAATGATTTGTTTGTTTGGACAGCAGCTAGTATGTTCTCATTGCTTTACACAAAATGCACTGTAGGTTTGCAGACCCCAGCATGCAGATTCTGTTTGACTGACTCTCTAAATCATCAACTTTTAAGCCACAGTCCCATACAGTATAAGTAACATAGTTTTTCCCCCACTGTACTTCCAAGAGTTCAGCTTTAAGATTAAATACTTCAGCAGTCAGGATTTCTGCACAGTGATGTTGTTTGCCTCCATGTTAGAAGGTAAATGAATGAACCGTCAACAGCCAGCAGAGGGAGATAATAATATGCTCGTAGGGTCACGGTGTTCAAATCTGAGCTCCTCTCTGAGGTTATGTTATCTGAGGTTTCAGGTTTAAATCTCCAGCTAACTTGACTTAAAAGGAAATGAACTCATCAACAATTATTAACACAAAGTCCTTATTTAGACATTTAGCCACCAAATGGACCAGTGGAGTGATGTGGTAGCCAAAAAAGTTTAATTTAATTTAAATCTTACACTCATCAGAACATGTTTGTTGAGAAGTTAAGAATTTAATTAAGAATAACGATGCTAAGAGGTTTAACATTTACATGAACTTTATTTAGGTTAATCCCACTAAACAATAAACACTTTGAGGTGTTTATGTAGCACAGCCAGCCAGCTCTCTGTCCCACAAGAAAAAATAACCGAGCTGCTCTGAATTCTTTCTTCTGTGTGTTAAACTGATAAAATTGTTTTTCCTTACTCATAACAATCTCCCCCTGAGCTTTGCACGTTTTATTGCTATAGGATTTCATAATTACATTTACAGTATTCATCTTACTTAGATTAGTATATATATTAGTGAATTGTATATAATACATAATGTACAAACACTGTGTGATTAGAACAATTAGATAAAGCTTAGATTTGCCCCCCTAGGAGGATGCAGGAGTTTATATCTTTATTTATTTATTCACATATTGCAATATTTATGTGATTACATGCAAATTTCTCAACACAGCTCAAATGGATTTTAGACATACACCTTCTATTCTGATAATGAACATCCATAATCAGCATCAAACATAAAACCACCACTGCTGTCACAGTAATAAAGACCAGCTTTATTTCGTCTTACAATAGCTAGATACATTAAAGGCTTTTCCAACAAAATGGACACAGGTGAAAATCATTTCTGAGCTGTAAAATGTTGTGAAACAAACACGGCATCACACAAGGTTGTAATCATCATTTCAGCAGAATGAGTTTCCCCCTCAATGTCTCTACACAGAACTGATGCTAACAGGAGTGAAAAAGTGCCTCGCTGAGAGATTGTTGCAGCATGTTTTTGTCAAATGTCACAAACAGTTCTACAATATAATTTCCTAAGCAAAAAGTGATGTTTAGTGGACTAAACCAACAACCATATCTGCAATGTTTGTGTATTCTTTTTGCAAAATATGAAAACGATGGAATGAGATGTCTTCATTAAGAAATGAATAAGATTCATCGTAATGAACAGACACACAAACGATGGTGACAAAACTGAAGCATACCCAGATTCAGATGTAACTTGTTCAGAATGTCATTTGAAATTGCCTGAGATAAAGAAAATCACGTCCACACGTGAAACAACTTAACGTGTAGAAAATGAAACATGGGATCCAGTTAGTTAAAAAGATTTGGACATGTTTTATGAAAAGAAACAAGTGACACATTTCAAGAGGGGATAACACTAAATGTTTTCATCCACTTGCAGTGATATCAAACATAGACTCTTAGACTAGTGTTAAACTTGTCACAGCAATTTTACTTTTTTTTTTTTTAAAACCAGAACTTCTAACAACAGAATTGTCAGTTTCTCATAGAGATGAATAATTTGCTCTGTTATAACCACCACTTAAATCATAAGTGACCTGAGGTATGGAGCAGTCTGTGAAGAAGTTCGGGAAGGCCAAAGTGCACAGTGCATGGTCCTCTATGGGCCCAGTAGCCTCAGAGGGGCAGTAGACAGGAGGCTGGACTGGGCCTGTACGCAGACTCCCCCCTAGTTTCTTAGAGGCCCCTGAGCAGCTAGTCCAGGGCTCGGAGTAGAGGAGACCACCAACTAAATGGTGAGAATCGTAGGAAGCAGGGTCTGGGCCTCCCATCTCTGGCTGAACCCGGAGAGGCATACTTTGATAAAGGTCCTGGTCACTGACCATGTTGCTGTAATCAGGCCCCAAGAGCTCAAAGAACTCTGCAGCCTCGGGATTTCCTCGTTCCAAGTCCTTCAGGGTCATCCCAGATGTGGAGCTGACTTTGGAGCAGTTGGCAGGCTCAGTAAAGAAAGAGGGGGGCAGATTGCGATGCCTCAGGGGTGGTTTCTTGGCTTTTTCACCCCTTATATCCTTCACTGGGCTGAAGAGGGCTGCCAAGCTCTTGCTTTGTAAGTTGGCCTGAACCCCATCACGCTTAGGTAGAATTTTGCTCTGTAAAGGGCTGGGCTGAGCCAGGGGGGAACCTTGTCTTTTAACTGGGGTTTCTGCCATGTTTCCTGGTGTTATGATGCCAGTGCACCTCTTGATCTGCTTCTGTAGATACTTCCGGTGGTTGACTTTCCTCTTGGATTTTACTGGCTTGTCCAGAGCCAGCTTGATATTGCTGGAGGCTGAGTCTATGAAGCTCAGCAAGTCCCGAGTGGTCTCTTTGTAGTCCTCGTCATTTTCTGCCTCACCGAGGAGACTCCCATCCAGACTTTTCTCCATGTCGTACTCCATCACAGAACCAGGGAAGCAGAAATTCATGAACTGAGGGTTCATGATCGCAGCCTGAACAGCCATTACTCTGTTGAGCCCAGCGGCTACACCTGTGGCATCCGCTGTGATCCCTGAACCGAAAGTTTCTTCAGAGCATGTCTTTTTTCTCTGACAAACACTTGGTCCTGATGCTGCTCATGAAGTTCCTGTAAACATTCCAGAGTAGAAGTGACGGGCTCTAAGGAAAGCAAGGAGATCTTTCAGGGGGCTGGACTAATGATGTCAGAACATCAAAGAGGAGGGGCGAAGAGACCACAGGACTTAACTCTTTGCTTGTGTCTGACCACCTGCATCTAAGAGGGATTTGTCTGAAATTCCCTGCTGAGTTGAAGACAATAACCTCCATCAGAACTCTCCCCCTCTACTTTAACTGTTTACGTGTGCTCTGAACCAAAACCGCTCTGACGAAACTGAATGTTATTACTGTAACATATATAAATCCTGATGGATGTATTATTTATGCTGAACAGAGCTGTGACACAGAAATCTCTTTGTATCACATAAAACAAAACATTATGTTTTCTAATAGATACTTATTAAAGAATAAATATGTGAATTATTCATGCAAACTTTTCTAAACATTTCAACCAACCATTTTATTCATGTGTTTCCTGTCTGGATTGCCAAGTAATCTAATTACTGTTCATTTAGGCACTGAAACAAATCTTACTATCACGCAGTCAGACATGCCGGCTATACAGTAGTGAGAAAGGCTTCCTTTCTGTGGGAAAATCCTTGTGCCCAAACAGATGCCACTATTTGGGAGAATCTTCCCAACTGCTTGCTTGTGTCTTAATCTGCTCATGGCAAAAGTTGATTTCTAGTGCATTCCCAGGCCAGTGGGAATTTCTGCCCTGGCCTGACAACTATTATGGGCTGCCTTTGACATAAAGCCCTACAGGGTCTAAATAGCCTCTATTCTTCGCCCGGCAGTGAAAGGGAGCTTTGTGCCAGAGATTCATTAAATTGCACCTCACAGCCCCTTCGTAAAATGGGTCTCAATAATGAACAGTCGATTTAACTAGAAAAGCTGCCGGAGCTGTTAAATTAAAGGGGAATAAAGTGCAGTTCAGGCTCAGTGTGCCAGAAGAAATGTTGACCTTAAGAAATCCTGGGTATGAAACTTCTGTTGTAAACAATAACGTATTTACAGGAAGTTTCTTGGCCAGCAGTGAATACAATGAAGGATGTGTCCGAGAGCCAGATTGTTATGTTGCCAGCACTTATCCTGATTTAAGTGGAATTTCGAGTGAATTTCGGGTGATTTTTAAGTGTACGGAGTGTTGCATCATTTAACTATGCAATAAAAATGAAACTTAATGTTATTATTTTCAATTTGTTTACCAGACAACACAGACGTCTGCTTCACATTAGACCTTCGTTTAATATTCTTATTTTAAGTTAGAAGATGCTGCAGCTGAATAATTGAAAGAATACTCTTACAAAGTGGAAGTTGAGGTGAGGCAGTGACTTATTTAAGAGCCGGAGTGATGAAAGAAAAAGTCTGAAGCAGCGAGGGAGTGAGGCCGTTAAAAAATTCTTTCTTATGTTAATTTCTGGGGAGAAAGGGGACAGTGAAACTGATAGCACTGATCTAATTATGTGTGGCCCAACACAAGCCTGTGACTGAAAGGAAATGCAGAAAAACTCTAATCTATGAGCAACAAATGGTTACAAGACAAAAAAAAAAAACTTTGTTTGTACAGCTGACCATGAAAGACCTTCTGTTATGACCCAGAAAACAAGAATTTACAAGGAGAACATGCACAGGCTGAATACTGAGTGTTACATGCATAGCATTTATTCAGAAATACTGAATTTTACTTCCTTACAGTGATATGTGTTGGAGGGAAAGAGCCACAGCACCTCGAGTTCAGCACCGAGCTTTTAACGGCTGCCCAAACTGATTTCGCTTCCTTCTCTTTGCTAGCAGCACAATTTTGGCAAAGTGACATCATCACAGTCATGGCAGCCATATCCCCCTTTTTTCCAGTCAAGGAGCTTTGGCTTTTGTGCTGGTGGGTCATTCACATCACAGAGCCTGACGCACAGATCCCGGAAACAAGTTTCTATTGTTGCATAAAGGCTGAGAGGGTGAGAGGGGATGGGCTGTGGCAGACCAGCTTGGAGAAAATATATGAACTGAGAGCACTAGTGAGGAGCTTTAGAGTTGTTTCCACTCGCAGGACATTAAATGTGAGGCTAATTGTTTCTGGAGTTATTTTTAAAATTCCTATAATGGGCCAGTGTTTATTTTAGTGTTAATCACTGAGGTCAAACTATCGACTGAATTTCCAGAAACTCAATATGTCTGGAGCTTTAGGGAATTTTAATTTGGAGAAAATCATTAGCAATCTGCTATGCTGTTTCCCACAAATAGCAACTTGTTAAGTACACACATCCATATTGCGGAGACATTATTACCACCACGCCCTCTGTCCTTAAAAATGTATTTATTCTGCAGCAGCCAACCCAAAGGGAGCGGGGTGCTCAGTGCAACATGATGTGACACACTCACAAGCTTAATCTCTTCCTACTAGTGTGTGGTCCCTGTCTGAGCAGGGACATACTCAGAGTTTGGGGTCGAGCGAATACTAATAACACCTTTGATTGATGGCCAGTGTCAGAGACTTAGAAAAGGCTGGCAAAATTAATGACCTCTCAAAGTCCTGAGAAAAGTTTAAGAACAGCATTTAGTGGCTGAGACCCTGTCCTCCCCCATGTTTAGCTATGTTTCTTTCTGCTGGGGTGTCTGAAATCCAGTCAAGCCTGTGACAAAACGTAGAGAAGTCAGGCTTTGTGTCTCCCGGTAGAAAATCAACCCACATACCAGTGCAGGACATGTTCCCCATCTGCTTCACAAAGTCATGTCATGTCAGGAACTTTAGCTTTAAAAGAGGAGGGGGAGAAAAGAATTGACCAGAACAGTTCAAAGGAAATTACAAAGTAAAAAGATGCATTTTTGTTGCCAATCAAAGTGTTTTTGTGTTCGTATTTCATGACATTCAGAGCTTGACATTTAAAAAAAAGAAAAAAAACTGTGACTTCATGGTGAACTACAAAAGACTTCTTGGTCCCAGCCGACTCCTGCATCCACTCACCGGCCTCACTCTTAACCTTCCATCAACCCCTCTCAACCTCCCCGGCACCCCAGGAGTTGTATTAATAATATAACTGGCAGGGGGGAACAAACCGGGGTCTGTGGGCTGCCTTGGTGCCGCAGGTTAGAGCTTTAATGGCAGCCAGTGAATGAATACGTGCCAGGGGGAATCCCACAGGTTGGTCCACAGGGGTGAGGTCAGCAGGCGTAGCTGCAATAACCTCCTACCACTCACTTTATTGGCCTCCTCCGATTTGGGTTTTATTAAATCTCAAGCACATGCAATTGTTCCTGCTAGGTGGAAGCAACTTAAAAGCTTCAGTCTCTTTAACACATGACAAAGAGTCTGCTCAACAGAACAGTACAGCCAAAAATATCAATACAATATCGTTTGTAGCTTTTTAAACAGTTTCACTGGAAGACGTGGAGGCGGTATTAGACAGGAATAGGAAACTTAAAGAGAGAGGAAGGCACCGTTATTCTGTGAACAAGAACAAATCAAGTTTAATATTGCTCTCAGTGCAGTGGACATTTTCCAGAAGTTGAAGGTTCCTTATATTTGATGCAAACTTTTCTCCTGAGACTTATTTGAGTGTTAAAAAGCATTTTACAGGATGCACTTATTTTGAAAAACACCTGATTGGAAACAATGGCTAATCAACAAGAAAGGCAACAACCCAAAAAATTAAAGAGGTGCCAAATTGTAATTACAAAACAAAAACATATTTAAAGACTGTAACACTGACAGAGAGGCCTTCATGGATTTTTTGGCAAACTTTACATGGCAGAATGAGAACGACTTTGATGATGACCATGGCAAAGAAAGATGTTTAATACAGTACATTTCTGTCTTCAAGCCCTTGGAAATTCATAGTTTGGTAATAAAGAAATGCAGTGTGTCTAATTAAATATGCTATTAATGAAACTATTATCAAAAGCAATGTTGGAATTTTTAAATTAAAGAAAATTTAATGTTAAAAAAATGATGATTAAAAAAGGACAAACTTTGGTATAACGACAGAGAGAGCACCTCGTCACACAAGTTAAAGCTCTGTACTCCTGAATGTCTCGGTCATGTAACATTTTGTTTTCTAGGTTGATGCAGCTCGAGCCGTCTTTTTAGCCTGCTTGATCCAGTCTCGAAAATACTTCACCTCTAACGCTCGGGCTGCACGGACTGAAGCTGTGTCATGGGCGTTGCTGTAGCGGAGGTCCAAGTGATGGGCTCCGTCAGGAATCATAATGGCAACCAGAGAACTTGATATGTTGTGGGTCACTCCACCAGCTGACCACGGGTCGAGCCCTCCGTTACTGAAATACAACAGCAGAGACAGCGTGCACTGAAACTACAGGCGCAGATACTTGTGTATGGCTTATTAAGGTGTTCAATTAAGCCAATATAAATAAAAATAAGCATAAACAATAAAAACACCTGAAATGTTACATGCAAAATAATAAAACTTTAATTTTTCGGTGACTAAACCACCACGGAAAACGCTGCTACAGCTGTGGCTGTATGTCAGTATCAGCCAGCCTCCTATTTAATTAAAACTAGTTTTGACAAATGTTGACAAATGTTTTGATTTCTTTAGACATTTTACTTTTGTTGCTTTGAAATCTCTCAAATCTCTGATTGGCAAACTATTTTATAACTTGACAAAAGCTGTTAATTGGTATTCAAACTGATATGAGCCACCTCAGAGTTTGTGATTGAGTTTTACGTACTTCTGTCTACCTCCTGTGGCTACACAGATGGATACTCTGAATGTGTCTGCAATAAAAGCCAGTCAGAATCTGCACTTTAATTGCTCTCACTGCATGAGACAAACCCAGAAAACAAATATTCTACCTAAGCCTGGCACTGCAGAAGCGATGTTTACCTGAAGATGATGTTGCTGTGAGAGGCGATGTCCTTCCCCCCGTAGACCGTGCCTGCCCAGTCGGCTCGTGGCCTGACACCAAACATGAAGTTACATTCATCAGAGAAGGCCTGGAAGTTCCACTCCTCAGGTTCAAACATGTCCTGGACGCCATCTGTGCACATAGGCATCACCATCTCTGTGCAGGCCTGGGGATGAGGGATTGAACACATATTCACTGTGACAGTTAAAGCTGCCCAATGACACATCTGTACAGCGATTTATTCAGCATGACAAGACTGATCCCGTGGCTCTGTGTTACTGCACCTGGTAATACCAGCCAAGGAATCCAAGGCTGCCGGTTGCGGTCTGAGATGTGTTGAGACAGGAGGAGCTTCCGGTGTAGTTGTAGTAGACCTTTGCTGCTTGAGCTACACCGTGCAGCAGCTGGTAGTCAGACACAGTGGAATCGAGAGCAAGATGCTTGCACACCGCCTTGGAAATATAACACATTAATAAGAAAACTCATTAGAGTTAATTAGACACTTGTGATCACAGTTTGGATAAAGCAGTGAGGCTATTAACATTTTCTTTTTTAAATAACATTAAAGAAAAAATAAAATATCTTATTCTCTTACATCCATGTTGTTTACAGGTTTGAAAATTGTTTTCTGGTGGCCCATAAAGTGTTTTTCCACATAAAAAGTGGTGGCGCCTGATTTGCATATGAAATTCCCTGGAATGAACTTGAATTTATTGCTCTAATCTTGGCACGAGAGGGAAAAAAAAAACGTCCATTTCATTAAAGCCAACGATCTAAATGATTTAAATTTAAAGGTTTTTCTGTCCTTACGACTGTTTTGTGACCACAGTTTATTTCTCTGAATTAATAGTGTGGATGATAAATATTTGAGTTTCAGCTTTTGTTTAATTTTGCTGCGTGTTGTTATGGTTGCAGCAGCAGAGCTGGCCGTGGCTGTTGTTCTGCACTCTTTGTGAGGCAGAGAAACTGGGCTTTCTTGTTTAGAGGTTGGAGGGGAGCTGTGCTAGTGTGGAGTCTGTTACTAAGGCTTTTGTCTGCAGGCTGGGGAGGAGTTGGTGGTCGATGGATGAGGAGGGCCACAGACATGTCCAACCAAAGATTTATACCGTGAAAAAAAAAACACTGCAATTGCTCCAAAGCATCTTCTCCTTACTTTTCAGATAGGATTAGGCTTATACATTCATCTCTGCCAACAGATTTCCCCTCCTCTAAGCCCTCAATACCCCGTTCTCACACTCACTCAGATAATCACATTAGCTTTGTCATTAAAAAAGCTCCTCTTTGCACCCACTGCCTAAACCGCTTAAACCACCCATAGGGGTCGCATACATTAAAAGCACGGAGCCAAAAAACTCAAAATGACCATTTAGTGTTTATTTCACCTAACACGGTGCTCCGTGTCTATTCAGTGGATGAATGATAAAGAAATAAGCAAACAGAAATGTATCACACTAGTAAAAGTTTTAGCATGAGACTGCTGTGTGGGGCACTCGGAGGGGGTTGAAGCACCAAACACAGAGTCGGGGGGTCAATAGCAGAGCTTGGTTTATGCACGTGACAGGCCGAGGTGACTGGTAGAATACACTGCACCCAAGTCAATCAGCCTCCGCAAACAGCCGCTGTACTGTCACAAGCTCGTCCACATAAAAACAAAGGCAGTTTTGTAACGTTGGCAGCAGCAAAGAGAGTTTTAAAAAACATTTCTTTTTTGCCTTAGCCACATCAAATGATTGAAGTTTTTTTCAATTTTGGCAACTAATGCAATTTTCCACATCAAGTGTCGAGAAGTATTTGTTACAGTCTCATTCAAATGAGAGTGGTGAACCTTTGTTTTAATGGCCTCACGAGTCGCTCTGGGCAAATGTCCTCTTTCTGTGGTGCCATGTGAGCGTCCTAAGAGGAACACCTCAGAGATCTGACGGAGTGTGCAAATGAAAGGGCCATTGGTACGAGAGAAGAAAGGAATGGTGGCTTACTTGTAGCTGCTCATCTAAAGAATACTTAAAATCTAAAAGAAACTAGATCCTTATGAATATTAATGAAGTTAATTGACAGCTGTTGTAAACAAAAGCTGGAAGGACCACAACAAACACTTGTAACACAATCGGCTGAATCACACATTCATTTCAATTAAGGACAGGCTGTCAGGCCGAATCAGCCGCTTAACCAAAGACAAACAAAATTTAAACCTCTGACAGCAAATCAATCTCAAGTTTCACTAGAACTGAAACTTTTAGTGGATAATTTTTGGTCCATGCTAGAAAGAAACCACTGCAACACTTCATTGTAGGAACGCTGTCAAATCTTAGACACAGTGTTTTATTCATGGCTGTATGTACCTGGATCGGCCAGGGAGGGAGAGGCTGAAGAAAGTTAGCTTCGTATGGGTAGTCCACCATAGCCAAATTCACCCACGTCTCCTGGAGCCAGTTCTTGAAGCCGATAGCGTCATTCATGTTTTTAAGAGGGGAGCATAAGCTGAATTCACCTGACAGCCACTGAAGACCAGACGCTTTTGAAAAGAGAGCAAAAAAATGTTTACATGACACATTAGTAATTCATTTTTCATGTGAACTGCACATCACATATCATCATACATGTCTGCTACCATATTTACTACACTAGGTGGGTACTAAAATCTGACATTGTCATTTTAACTAAGATAAAATAATGATTATTTATTAGCACTTAACTACGACTCCCAAGAATCTTTGATACAAAAACTTAGCTTTAGCTTCATCATAGCTTTAGCGCTGCCAGAATGAATTCCCTATATACCAAAGTTAATTCAAAAGGCAGATTTCAAGTCTCCTTTTCTCCAAATATTTTCTTTCTTGTGTCTTTTTCAACTATTCGAGTCCTCAGATTCTGAAGTTTTTGGGACAGATGCGACCAAAAAACATCCAACAAGGTGACAACCATAATCCATCTGTCTGAAGCTTCTGGGTCACCGTGACCGGCTAAAAACACACCATCACTCAGGATGTCTGCCCTGTTTAACTGGATTTTACCAGGCTAGTTCAGTACTACCTAACTTGTACTGTAATGTGATGAAATTGTGATTAGGAATATTAGCAAACTGAATATATGAAAAAGATAACTGAGCAAATCAGATCAAAGCAATGATTTACCTTTCAGTACCACTTTCTATAAATTATTTATAAGCTGTAACTAACAGCTTCATTAATTATTGTCAAACATTCACTATTTCTTTATTAATTATAAACCATTAATAAATTTTGGGTTGCCAGGAATAATCATCCTCCAACATGACCCTTTCTTTGTCTTTTAGTTCCCTCTGAAAGTACGTTAAACTGCCAACATTAATTTATGAACACTCATTAACAGCAGGTAATTAAACTCAGTCAAGTTAATGTATTAAGTGTTAAAGTCGGGAGTGTGAGAGACACTTCATTATGACTATAACTAAAAAACTAAAAATCGGTTATGCTGGAGGAGGATTTTCTCTAACATGACAAGCAGAAGCTGAAAGCAGTCCTCATTAATAGTTTAAACCTGTTCTTTAAAGTGTTAGTGAATGATTTAATAATTATTACAGCTTAAAACTCTTTCTAAGAGGCGCCTTATTAGAAAGTCTTATCGACTTTTTTATTGGTGGACTATTACCACTGATGGTGTGATAAGAATAAAAAGTACCGTTCAAGTCAATAAAGCTTATTCCTGCTGTTTAAGACGATGATGATGAAAAAGGTACCAGGTGATCCTGCAAAGGAACACTTTCTTTTTCAGATCAGAGCAGAATATCAAAGAACTGAGACAGTCTGAGTTATGCAAGTAGTAAATTTTATGAAGCCACTTTTTCTGTCGTACAATCTGTCATGTGCAGAGAGGCCCCAGCCCTCGTGTCCAATAGCACTGCACGTTTTAGTGACAGCTGTCTGGTTTCAGGCTTTAGTAGACAGTTAATCAAGTTTACATTTGGACCATATGGACAAATGTTGAAATTCTTCAAACCTTGAGCCTTCCTCATAGATGACATTAAACATGGCTCATTTATTATTCTGAATAATTCATATTTTCTACAGTATGACAGATAAGATAAATCTACCCATCATGACTGTGAGACTTACCCGTGGAAGATACGTTTTCAATAGCCTTCCACGACTTTCTGATGTTCGTATCACAGTTGTAACCACTTTTGGCAAAGTCCTGTGTTACTATTTTGTAGAAGTCTCCACATGGCACCATACCAGGAAACTGCCATATCGGTGCGGAGGCTGCCAGAGCTCTGAAATCAAGCAAAACCACATATATTAACTTTATCCTCAGGATGACACAAACCGCACTTCCATTATCCCGTGTAACCTTAATATGATTTGTGTAACATGTTGGGGCAGCGTAGTAATTACAAATCAAAGTCAACGGATCGCTGATTCAAACTCTTCAGTGCCTCTGAATCTGTAGCAAGAGTGTGAAAGAGACCTCACAGATTTGTGCCGCTGGCTCAAATGTTTGTTTTTTATTATATTTATTCGCCAACAGGAAACACTGAAGCCAAAACTTTCAAAGAAATGCTGAACAAGCACTCTGTCCAAAGAAAGCTGAACCTCAAAAATAAGATCATTTCCTCATTTATCTCTTCGGTCTCCTTTGGTGTGAAGTGATCACAGATCACAAAAATGCTAACTTGCCTGGCACTGTAAATCTTTGGGGAAATCCAACCTTATAGTCTCCACAACGGCACTAACATCTTACCCAACAACTATATTGGGGTACTTCATCCTGAACCAGGCAGACAGCATCCCTCCATAGGAGCCCCCGATAGCAATGACAGGGCTGTGCTGCGCTCCGGGTAAAGTGCTCTTCATGTTCTGAATCAGCACTGCAAAATCTGCCAGGGCCTGCTCTGAGGTCAGGTAGTTCAGGTGTTTGCTGTCCTGCAAGCAAATGAGAGGTATTACTGCAAAATTAAGAGCTAACTGTCTGAAAATATTCACATGAAAATGCATTTTTATAGCTTCAGCTACCAAATACTAGAATCTTCAGACTAGACATGTTCACATCTACTACATCCACAAACATATAAACACATTATAAGACAGAAAACATGTAGTTAAACATATTTAATCAGATTTTGCTCCAAGCGTAACACTGCATCTTCACTTACACTGTAAGAGTCCGGTCCAAATGGCAGGGACTCTCCATAGTAACGATGTTCTGCAAAAACCAGCATGGCACCCAACTCCTCCGCAATTTCCCACATGAAGCCCTGCAGAGAAAACAATGACAGGTGCTGAATTAGACTATGGATTATGTGCAGGGTAAATACAAGGTAGCAGATGGGATATTTACAGTGTTGTTGCAGAACCAGGTAATGTCGCCTTCATTGCCAGTATAGAATAAAATAGGTCCTCCGGGCTTCTGCCAGTGTTTGTCAGCCACAAGGTATCTCTGTTTGAAGGTTCCATCCTCTAGGAAGCCAAAATGATCAATCTGTAACAAATGAAACATGAAGCTAATTAAAAAGAAAAATCGTTAACAGAAAATCTTATGTGATAACAAATGTTAAATCTACACATTTTATAGGACAGTTCAGTCCACATAGGCTGCTCTGAGCTGGACGTGATCACTTGACCCTGTGCCAACTGCAGCGTTGTGAGATGACAGTCCCGAGGTTAGATTCAAGGGTAATTAGCCCCAATTTGTATTAAAAAATGCTGAAGCCAATTTTAAGGGATGCCACATTAGTTCCACTTTAGATGAGCTCTGATCCTTTCACTAAACCTCGGGGATTCTTGGGTATCTTCCTCTTTCAACTATATGTCCTGTAGTCTTTATTAAACAAAAGCAGAAAGAAACCAACAACTTCACAGAGAAGACAACCCCATGAGGCTGCTGAGTTGTCCAACCCTTGAAACATTCCCAACACTTGATACAAAATGTTTTTGTTTTGTTTTCCCCCTCCTCGCTCGCGGCCCTCCTCAGTGGATACAAAGGAGGCAGCAATTTTATGAGCCAATGACAGCAAAAAGATTCTGGGGGCTCAATGTGTTCATTCAAGCCTCGGCTCCTTAGTGCTTGGCACTGCTTTTAAGCGAGAGCAGACCATGAGACAGTTTGAAGGAAAAGTTCGGCAGTTCTGGAACAAAATAAGTTTCAGCGTCTTTCAAAGTGTGATGTTAGAATTTTGTGAACAAAGCATTTAAGTTGCTTTATGTCCTCCAAAAAGTCAGATAACTTGTTTAGTTATTTTTTATTCATACCAGGATTTTCTAACATTTGATGTCTTATTGAAAATCTTCAATTATTAAAAGCCAAATTCACTTGAAATGCAGACAAAAATATTCCTCTGCTCTATGATGTAAAGACCAAAACTGAAGTGTCTGAATACATAAAGTGCTTCACCAGAAGGAGCCCTGGTGAATACTGTATCACTCGCACCCACTCAGTATGCACATCACAAAACCTATGAGGTTGGTTTCATAACGAATCCACAGCCTGACAGGTAGTGCCACCATGTGGTAACTGCAGGCATCACTGGAGCAACTTTTTTCTATTAAAATTCAACTCACATACCGTGCAGCTACTGGACCAGGACTTTAACTATTCTACAAGTAAACAGGCTGCTGTGTTACAGTCCAACAAATTGAGACATGAAGGAAACAACCAAAGTACAAGCTCCAGTAAACTACTACAGTTCGTTTGGAGGATGCTAAAGGACACTTCCATTCATTGTCTGAAGGCAAAAAAGGCAGTGAAGAGGATTTCCTTTGGACAACTGCTAGATCACTCAGTGCTCTCCTCGCAGCAGTTTGTCCCCCAGACAGTGTGGAAAATGACTAATGATTGATCACTCTTTTGTAAAAATAGCAGACTTGTTATTGGTACTGAGAAGTGGATAAAGGAGGGGGGATTTTATTTCTTGCGCTTGTGGAGGAGAAACATACAATTTCTTGTTGATTGAAACACATCAGACACGACAATGGGCTTCAAAAAGGAGGAAATGATCCTTATCTTCTTTTTAGTGTGGCTGATTAGGCAGGATGGCGTGGGTTGGGCCAGGTGTGGAGCATTGTCTCCTAATCCAAATAATGTTTGGTGCACGCACACACACACACACACACACACACACACACACACACACACACTATCAGAAATATCTGTCAATATCATACTGCAAATAACAGTTACTTTCATTTTTGATTCATGTGAGGATTATTTTCTTGATTAATCGATTAGATGTTTGGTCGATAAGACGAGCAGTGAAAAATGCTCATCAGGGTTTCCTTGAACCAACAACAACATAATCTTATTTTGTCTGACCAACAGTCTGAAACATGAAGACACTGAATTTACAAGGAAAAGCAACAAATCTTTTCATTTGAGAATCTGGAATCATCAAATATTTGGCAACAAACAGTTAAATAATGAATCAGTTATCAAAATAGCTGCAATCGCAAATCAATAAATTGCTGCTCTAGAAATATTAAATACTTAAATACTTTCTTATGTACGCGATTGTCTTTTCCTGATGTCTACAGTCATGGATCTTGGAGAGTCCTTGTAAAACCTTTCAATGTTTAATCCTGCAGGGAAACAAGCTTAAATATTCAACAGAGTTTAAAGTTTAAGAGTAAATACAGGCAGATGCTGCGAGGCCCAGATTTACACATTACACACTGTTCAAAAGACACTGCCTGCCTCATGTCTGAAGCTCATGTGAAGCAAAACTATGAATATATAGAGCAAATTAATCTTTAATATTCCACTTAATTTCAGAGTTTAGCTCTCAGTGATCCTGACCTTTTAGACCCGTCAACTATCAACTTGAACCATTATGGAGCAGCTACATGTGACATGATGTTAAGATTAATTCAAACTTTAAAGTTTTACTTATAATTAATAAATGACATAATTATCCTGACTTACACTAAAATGACAAACCTTTTACACGTGATAGGCAGAGTTTACCTTTCACAACATGCCTGACTGCAACAACAGGACAGCAATAAGACACAAGCACAGTCTTGTGACTGCATGAGTCAGGTTCACAAGTCAATAAACGTGAAGTGTTGGGTACCGATGCAAAAAGCAACATGCAATCTGATTCTCCGTGAAGTAAGAGTAAATGGAAAATGTAAAGGCTGAATGAAAATCTCTCAAACACCCCTGAGGTAAAGTGTTTCACGTTCACTGGGCCCTGGAGACCCTTTTAGGCAGGAAGCCAACAGGGATAGTTACAGTTCTGCTGGCAGGGACAGAGCCAATTGTGATTCCCTTCACTACAGGAAGGAAGAAGGAAACACCTATTGTCTGTGGGCACAACACACGAACAGCTCCTACAGAATAAAGTGCATTGAAAATTTTAGAAAGAGCAAGTGGTGCAGAAACAGCAAACAATGAAGCCAAGTAATGTAGTGGTAAATAAAAAGGTGATCAACCTCTATTGAGCCAGTAATCATCACATTATACAATACTGTATTATTTCACATGTTTCAAACATGCGCATCACTTTTATTTATGCTTATTATTACTCATGTTTATTACAAGAATACATTCAGCCCTGGTAGGCTGCAAAAAGTGAAGTGAAAGAGAAAGAAGAGGAAGAAGAAGTCATATACAATACAGTTTCCAAAAAAAACAAGTTTGAGTTTATAAAATGAAGAGAGGTTTCACACTCACCTTCTGCTCAAAATAAAATGTTTCATAGCTGATGGGGGGCTCAGTGGAGGGCGGTGACCGACCGAGCCTGGTGAAAAGTTGTGATTTAAAGGCGATCACGTGTAAACAGCCGAGACACAGCGTTAGGACGCAGGTAGCTGCAGCTCTGCCCAAAACCTCCATCCTGATCCAGGCTCCGTCTCTGCTGCTGCTGTCCAACACAACTCACAACAAAGTGATCTTCAGCACTTTAAGATGGTCAGGTCGCATGGTCTGTCCTCGCCTGCACTGGGGAGACCTGTCCCGTAAAAGAAAGGAAGTGAGACTCGTTTGTCAGCAGATCCACAGAGGTGTTGTCAGACAGCGTGAGAGCTAAATTTAGCAGCAGAGCAGAAACACACCAAGTCTGCTGCACAGGAAACATCAGCCACAACGTTTTCACAACGTTTTTACAACTTATTCCAAATAATTACTTCAAACTATTTCAACTAATCCCACTGCAGCCGGCAAGCAGTAAACAGAGAGCAGATGGCTCACACTGTAAATACACCCGCAAGGGTTGATGGGAGTCTGAGTTTTGCGTGTGCACGCTTGCAACAAACCAGCTATCTCTCAAAGAGGAGTGTGTACAGATGCAAGGCTTCAAATAAACAGGGCTTACTTCCAGCGTCACACCCTGTCTGTGTTATTACAGTGTGTGTGTACTCTTATTCTCTATGTGAAGAGTGTATTCTGAAAGTCTGTACCGGAAATGTAACTGTGCTATGCTGTGGGGTGCATCCCATGTGTCTTAGGCTGCATCCACATTTTACCTCACTTGAGTGTTTTGCAAAGGGATGAAGCCGAATAGTTTATTTTTCTTCCCAACTGTATGAAATGAGAAATATTTATGCAGCAGCCACGATTAAAGTCGAGGAAAGGTGACTCAGTGCTTCCTTTCTTATCTCCTTTAGCATAGGACACACTGGACCATCCTTTCCTTATGAAAGGAAAGGAAAGGAGATGACCCCGTCCCACAATTCCTTCCGGCAGCAACAACAAAAAAAACAAAAACATTATTTATAACCAGACATTATAAAAAACATCAGTTTATTTAAACAATGTGATGCAGGCTGCAGCAGAGTGTGTGTGTGTGTGTGTGTGTGTATATATATAGACAGGCGTGTTGCGGTGATTTAAATATCTGATCATCATTATACAGCTCTGTGGTTTATCAGGCTGTCGACACAGTCAGTAAACTCTGATGAACTGTCCGTGGGTTGTTCCTCTTCAGGGAAATAAAGTAAAGTGTAAAGTTGGTGGAGTTTGTGTCTGCACAAATGATATAAACCGATGACAGTCGGTGTGTCTGTAATCTGTTTAACAAACATCTGAACATGAATAACATCCTGCGTTTAATGCTGACCCTGCGTCCTCCTCAGAGGCGCAGGATCATTTCTGTGGCATCTATTTGTATTCATTATTTACATCTGTGTTCATTGGTTCATTATTTAAAGACTCAGAATATAATTATGGTGTCATTTGAACGCTGGAAAATTAATTATGAGGCTAAATGTTTTAGAGCTGTAACTCAGCGTCATATGTGACTGAATATAAATGACGATAAAATATGTAAAAAAAAAAAAATAATAATAATCTCAATCTCATTTTGTCACTCAAATACGTCACAAAATACGTCTTTTATGTTAAACTACAGTGTTGAATGAGAAAGTAAATCAAATATAACATTTAGGACTTTAATCTGATTAGTCTGACTTCCGTGAAGGTGTCGTGTAGCGAGGACCGAGGAGGGATCTCTAGGGAGCGAGGACATAAGGGAGCAGCTCGGCCGTGTTCACTGCCCCCTTATGGCCACCTTAAAGAACTACAACGCCCAACGTGACGCCCTAAACAGAAGACGTCACTCGCCTGCGACCACTTGTGATGTCCGTGGAGCAGCAGCGTGATGGAGGTGTGCGGCTCTTCAGGTGTTTCTCTGAGGGAGTTTGGCTGTGAGCAGAGTTTACTGTCTCGACCTGACGGTTCAGCGTCCTTCACCCAAGGTAACCACAGAGAAGGATGAGTGGGAGGAGGTCACGTGTTTACAGCTGCTGCAGGCTTTTCTGACGAATATAACTCGCTCTGTGATTCAGATGAAGCTCGTTTGTGCTCTTCATGTAATGCATGCATCCATGGTCAAAGTAGAAATCAAGCTGCGACTTTCAGTGTCTGTACACAAACACGTGTGGTCTGAGCATCTGTTCACACACTCCTGATAAATCCTTCAGGGCCAGACTCATCATTGAAAGTTGTACACCTAAAACATAAAACATAAAACATAGCTGTGTCTGGTTATTGTGGTTAATGAAGGGTTTGTTTTTAATGATGGCCTTTAACTCTAGTGAGCTAGAACTATTTTTGTTCTTGTTCCTGTTTATGTCTACGTTTACCTGTCAAGTCCAGTTTTTTAACTGTACCTGTGTCTATGCATGTTTGATGTTTGTACTAAGAGTGTAACCGGAGTCACACACATACCTGGAAAATTAAAGTTCTTATTCTGATTTAAGTTTACAGTGTCAGGTTTAATGATCCGATTGTTTTTGTTGGTTTTGTACTCACCAACAGTTGAAATCTGCTGTGAACACTTCAAAGATCACGTCTTTCTAAAAGCTCCCCCTCTATTTTATTTCTCCCTGTTTCTCCCCACCTGGATCATTTCTGTATTTTCTGTTGGATAATGTGCTCTTCTGTTCCTTTGTGAAGGAGACACAAGTGTGCTGGCAGGAGTGTACGGACCGGCCGAGGTCAAAGTCAGCAAGGAAATCTACGACCGGGCGACGCTGGAGGTGTTGATACAACCCAAAGTGGGTTTGCCAAGTAAGAAATTACCTGAAGAGAAAAGTAATTCCTCATGATGCAGCTTTATGTGGGAGTTTAATGCAGCTACTGAAGGTTGAGCATTTTAAACTTTTCCCTATATGTGATAATTTATTCTTTTCACACTGTTAAGGAAGTACTTTTGAGATATTCATATACAGCAACATGCTGTAATGTTAGACACATGTGGAACCTTTGTTTTCATGTGATGATGTTTGGAAATCAACATTTCTAACAGCTTATTTAGGGGAGTGTTAAGGCGAACTTTGGTATTTTTTCAGCATAGTAACTGCCATACCACAACACACCACAAGGTGTAATAAGTGAGGCAGTCTGAATCAAGTGTCTGTTTATCTTCTAGCTGTACGTGAGCGATCACAAGAGCAATGCGTGCGAGAGACCTGTGAGGCGTCTCTGCTCTTGTCGCTTCATCCTCGCTCCTCCCTCACGCTCATTCTTCAGCTGATACACGATGATGGTTCAGTATCCTTCAGTGAAACTCTGCTGTGTCTCTCTTTGTGCTGTAAAGTTTGTTTCATGATGTTTCTCGTGGAGTGTTCTTCCTTAGCCGTTCCTCAGCTCTTGTCCTGCTTTTTGAATGCTGCCTGTATGGCTCTTATGGATGCAGGCCTGCCTATGAGTTGCCTGTTCTGTGGAGTGACCTGTGCCATCGACACAGACGGTCAGATCATCACAGACCCCAGTGCAGCTCAGGAGAAGGTAAATATGAGGCATGACAGCTGAGAGGAGCCAGTTTTCTCTTATTCGCTCTGACGGTCATGAGAAGAGTTGGAGTAAATTTCATACACCGTCTGCAGGCCAGTCTACACCACCCATTCTCTTTTTAAAATGAAATTTGATATTTAAATCTGCAAAACTACCGCTGGAATGTGTCATAATCCTCACTGAATTTAATTTGTTCTTGTCTCTGTTCCCTCTCACCAGGAAAGTCGAGCTTTGATGACTTTTGCTATTGACAGTAAAGAACGCAAAGTCATGATGTCGTCAACCAAAGGATCGTTTTCAGTTCACGAGGTCAGTAAATAAACATCTTTGTCTTCCTGAAATGCTGCATCATTGTCAAATTTAGGCGTGCGAACATGCCTTGAGTGTCATTTACAGCTGTGGTTCATTTCTTATGTCCTTCATCATATCTGCCATTATTATACGAGCTCTGACATTTCACATTTTAAGGATGATCTTTTTGTTTTTGTTCCACAGCTGCAGCAGTGTATAGCAGTCAGTCAGAAAGCATCAGAGAAGATCTTCCAGTTCTACAGAGACTCTGTCCGGCGGCGATACTCCAAAACCCTCTGAAGAAGAAACAGCTTTTTTTATTAGCCTTTTTTAAACAATGTGAACAAGTACTGATGTTGTAATAAAATATTTAGCAGACACTTTGGGCTACATTTGCTTCAGTTCCTTTGTAGTCAGCCGTGCTGAGGGTGTAGTGAGTGATTTTGGTGGGTGGTGCAGGACATCTGTAACATTTTTACAAAATAAAAAGACAAATGTCAAACAAGTGCATTTATTGGGATTCATTGATTCTTCTTTCAGTTTAATATTTACATTTAATACAAGGGCGTGAACTGGGAAATAACTGAATATATCTTTTATTAATAAATCTCATTTGTCACAACCTTTAACCTTTATTGACTCAGATGAGTTAACCACTTCACTGCATCCAGTCATTATCTATACAAGTGATGCAATGTCTCACGACAGCATCATCAGTCAAGGCAATCCGCTTTAAATGCTTCCATATAAATCATTAGTTGTGCTAACTCAGCTGTAACAACAAAGGTTCATTGACAGAAGTGTCCAGTGGAGATAGGACGGTTCAGGATCGTAAGAGCTGTACAACACGGCGTGTGGAGTCTATCAGTGCACATCAGCAGAGATAGCTGGGTTAGACACGAGATATCACAAGTGTGTCTACAAATAGCACGCACAGTGACCATAATCTATTATCGGCTTAGTCTTAACACCGCAGAAAACAAAAGTGTTTGATTTGTAATGGAGCCGTGGACTCTATAAAACTATACATCTAAATAGAAAATGTCAACCTTTACCTTACAGTCATTTTTTAAAATATTTACTTTCCCTTATTCACAGTTTTGTCAGTGGCACATTTAAGCTCAAACCAATATGGCCAAAGTATTTTTTTTCTTTCATCAAAGCTGTTTTTAGTTCAGGACCAAATAAAGGAAGTGATCAAAGCTTGGAGCAGGTTTGACAACCACAAACTCGCCATGCAGCTTTCTGCTGTGACCAAAATGGAGATTTTACTGAGTCATGCATCACATGGCTGAACACTGAGTGTCTGGTTAGGCCTCTCTTACCACTTTGCTCACCAGACAGTGTTACTGTGTTTGTTTAGACAAGTTCAAAGGTTTGTCATATTGCAAGAAGCAAGTTCCTGCAGGATTTCCGTCCTCTTTGTGGAGGAGAAAATAACAAAATCTACATTTGGGGAGCGGCCTGGTTGCTTCTATTAATGGAAGAGCTCATAAAAAGGATCATCCTCAGAGTTTCTTCTGTATTTTTGGCACTTTTCCTTGCAGAGGAGTGCAGATCCACTCCTCTGTCTATGTTATCATTTTCTAGCACTGTATAAAGAAGCAGCTCCTTTGTTTCTATATCTAGAGCCAGTTTTTCACATCACAACCTTGCGTCATCTGACAACTCATTTATATTTATTTTCTTATATAATGGCACTAATGTATTTTTGTACATTTTGTACATGTACATTTAGTTTTTTTGTGTATTTCAACATAAAGATACTTATTCAACTTGGCATAAACAACAGTCTTTTCTGCGGGTAAACAATGAGTGACACTGAATGTGAAACCAGGATGGGTTGATCGATCTACATGTGCAGAGTTTCCCTGTGGATCTGTCCTCCGCTCCAGCCGGTGGAGGAGCAAGAAATTCTTGGTTATTGCCTTCCTCTCCACAAGCGACAGTGCAGGATCAGGCCTCCCACAGCGAGCTCCATCAGGATTTCAACGCTGCCACGTCCTTGTTGTGACCTTCTCATAAATCTGCAGACTGGATGGTCGTGTACTGCCCGCCACTTAGCTCATCCCGGGCAGACGAGGCCACATATCCTCTCTCTGTCTCTGCTCTTTCTGCTTCTCATTATTCATTGTTATTGTGACAGTGATATCTACAGTGTTGTGATAACATCTGCATTTTTTTTTTTTTTTACAGTAATGCTTAACGTGGTGACGACTACAGCACACATGTACAGGATGGCAGATAACTTAAGTCCTTGGGTGACAAAATAAATGACATTTACAGGCTCGATCTTCTAGGTGGAGTGATATAACTTCTTTTTCAATTATTCTGTGTGAGGAACGTCTTCTGAGCTGAATTCTGTCCTAATCCAATTAGAAGTGATTGTGATCTATGCACCAGCTCCTCTGTTGTTTTCACTGTGCATTCTCCACTTTTCTAGCTCGGTGTAGATAAAACAGAACTGCAGATGGGATCGACGAGACAAAGGCTGTTTTACACTTACAGGTGATATGTTGGCATGTATTGATGAAATGTGTGACGTCTGTTTTTTTTTTGTTGTTGTTTGTTAGTTTGTCTCCCTGTGCAAGAGTTGCTTTTATGGTGGTTTTCCAGAAAGGTAGGAAATCAATGCAGCAATGGCACAGATGTATGTTATAATTCCAAACACAATGGAGAGGACTGAGAGCCACAGAGCCTGGCGAGACGCTGCATTGGCCCCCTGGAAATCCCCCTGAGCCGATGCCTTGTTGGTCTGAGAAATGGAGGAGAGAGGAGAGTGAGATAAGGATTAGAGGGGGGAAAAGAAGAGAGAAGGGCATTCATCATCATTTGTCAATGTCCTCTCTGGTCTCTACTTTCCTCCTCCACTCATTCCAATCACACACTAAGCCCATATTATGTTCCATCTCTGAATAACACTTGCCGTTTGTGCCTCATCCATCACTTTATCCTTCTTCCTTCCTCTCTCCTTCTAGTCCTTGTCTCTGACTCTGACCCCTGTTTTAGGCAGCACTCAACAATATTGGAAATCTATCACCTTGGGGCTTCTTGTTATGACTCTAATTAAACCTTAATGAAGGCCATTGATCTGATCAAAAGGCCTTTGCAGCTTGATGCCAGTTAGCCTTGCAAAAGCGTTAATGGGATTTTTTCCTCTGCACTGCTGGAAGGATGCCTATATATACTAGGGGGATTTGGTGACTAGAGATAGAGGTGTTGGGGGATTTTCAGCACTGCCAGCAGTAATAGTGACTGATGAGATAATTTGTGCAGAGATGTTGCTCCCGTTTCCCTTTAACCTGCTCTATATTTCCACCAACTTTGTCTTGGAAGAAACTGATCATCTCAGCTATCAAATGAAGACTTTTTTTTTTACAGTATGTCGTCTCAGCTCTTCTTTTTGTGAATTTGTTAGTATCTGTTGTGGTCAAACACAACTTTTGTACAGCAGAATGAGACATGGTTATATTTGTAGCATGCTGACACAGTGTTTGAAAGTAACAGCATGTTTGCTGTAATATTGATTTTTTCCAGTGTGATGCTTGTTAGATTCCTTGTTACAGTCGAGTATGATGGAAAATATATTAGTTGGTTTTGGAAATATGAATATTATGAGTCAGGGGTGATATTTAGTGTAGTATAGATACAGCAGCAGGCTGGACTAGTGATAAACTATTCCTTTTTATTGGTTTAATTGTTTCTAACAGGATCTTTCCCATTATTCTGCAGTTTACATCCGGAGTCAGTGGGTTCAAACGATCATTTTGGGGCATCTGTTTTTAATTTGCTCTGATTGTTTCCTTTGAAATACTGAACAGAGTTTACAGCCTGTCATGTCACTGATACAGTTTATTCAATAAAACATCCGACATTGAAGATGACACATAAATAATACACAAACATCTCTGTAAATCGTGGCAAACCACATCTTTGTGGATTCTTCCTTTGGATTGTTGAGCTCTGTGATGTTTCAGAGTTCTTGTACAATAATCCTGCAAATCTAAGTGTCATCCATTCTTATCTAAACTTGACTACACTGAACATGTTGTTAGTCTACACAGGGTAAGAAATCACCCTTGGTTGTGAACTACAGTGCCAGGTTGTATCTTGTCAGCTCAGGACTGAGTGCGTGTGTGTGTGTGTGTGTGTGTCTGTACCTTCTGTGAAAGGTAGAAGGCAGCGATGCCCAGGGGCCAGAAGCAGCAGAGCATGGAGAAAAAAGCCAGACCCAGGTAGTCCTGAGGGATCATCAGAGGGAAGTTGTTCTCGCTGTCTGTATCACTGAAATCATCAATGGATGAGTCCTGGGATTCAAACAGAGTGCACTCAGGTTGAGTTCAGATTATTCAGAGTATTATTTATTTCAAAAGTTGTATTAAACATACTGTACATAGATCAAATGCTTCCAGGTAACTGACTGTTTTATGGAAAAATGTTATTTTGTTGTTGTATGTTGTGTTCATGTCCTCCGCAGTGACTGTAAAACTTTGCTGGTGTATGTAAGGTAATGTGACTGAATGGGGTTAGTCTGGATGTGCACTAGCTCTGCTGACCGCAGGCGATTCATGACCCGCTCATCTTTCTGAAACAGCTGCATATTCAATCTGACTTCCTCTTTTATTCCGAGCCTATTACTCTGCTTGTTTTATTTTTTTGCATGAAATAACTGCGTGTTTTCCAAAGATGCTTTGATCAATTCCACAGTAAGAACCCAGCATAAAGTGATGAAGGAGTTTTGGGGGGCAGTTTGAGTCCTTTAACTAAGCGTTTAAAGAGGAACAAAGGAGAGGGAAATGTTGTGTTGGTCCTCTTTGAGGTCACTGCAAGGTTTTATTCCACAGGCACTACTGCCAGTATTCAGACTGAGCTTTACAATAAAGTTATTGTGTGTGCTGTCCTTTTGTCCTTGTAGAACAAACTCCTAACCTGAACTGTGTGGCAGCCAACTGATATTAATGGTGTGTGGTGTTACTTGTGTTTGTCCACCTGCTCGTGTTCTTAATCAAAGTAATATTTGTAAAACAGCCCTCAGCCTTTTAGTTCACAGCAGGTAATTAGACCTCTTGATTGAACCTTGCTGAGAGATTTTTCATAATAATTAGCAGCTACTTATTTTGTGACATTTACAGCCTATACATTCTCATGTTGACTCTAAAACATCACATGACCACCGTAAGAGTCTTACAGCTAATTTACATTTCACTCCAGGACGGGCTTTGCTCACTGATCTATGAAATAGAACTGGCATCCTCCATTGCTACTGTAGTGTCATTACCTGCGCCGCAGCAGGAGAGGAGCTTTATGTAATCTATTTTTTTTGAACTGCATTGAATTGCTACCTACCCTGAAATGCATTGCTCATATGTCTATTTTAAGTTCCTCTTCGGTTACCAGAATCTATACTGAGGATAAGAGAGTCTCTTTCTGAGGAAGGTGTAGAACTATTTATGTGTAGAAGTGCCAAAATGAGTTTATTAATTGATCATCACTTCATCTCTTCAAGTCATTTACCTGATTCAGCTTCTCCAGTGTGAGGCTTTGTTACCTTTCTCTGTTTTATATCATCGTAAACTGAATATTTCAGGTTTGGACTAACACAAACTTAGCTGTCATCATGTCAGTGGGATGTCTTACGTCAGAATCAGGAAGCAGATCATCCTCGTCGTCCATGCTGTAGGACACACTGTGAAAGTCCTGCGTCTCGGCCAGCAGCTTCCTCTCCAGTGTGGAGCCGGGCCGTATGTCCACAAAGGTGGTCTCCAGGTAGTCTTTGCTAAGCAGGGAATCTGCATGACCCCAGATGGGGGCCGGTGGATAAAAGGACTCCAATGTGCGAGGTAAGGAGCAAGGGTCCAGGAGTTGCTGCTGCTGAAGCTCAGGAGGATGTCCACAATAGCTCCTCCATGCTAAAGGAGGGTAAGCTCTGTCCTCCTCACACTTAACCAAGATGCCCTTGAACAACCCTCCAGGGGCCTGTCCGGCCCCGGGCCCCAGTGCCTGCCCTGATGCCCGACTGTCATTGGTGCTTTCCCCCAGAAGAGGGTGCTCCAGCTCATCTAGATTCTCCATCCCTCTCTTTGAATACCAACCACACAAGAGGCCACTGCATCAACAACCAAATGTAATCTACTCGGGTCTGCAGAGTGTTTCCCTGAAGTGTCCGATGGGTTTATGCAAAGGCAGCTGCTTTGCTGGCTTTAGTATTTGAGTAATAATCCATCTTTAATCCTATTCTTTTTTATCTGTTATTATAAGTCCTGTACCAGATGCCAATAACACATGCCAGGTTTATGAAATATCCTTAATGTGCCAGTGGAGGCCTTCTCCTGTGTGCTATGGGATGTGCTGAAGCTGCATAGGGGGATTCAAGATCCTCTTCTCCTTACATGTCATAAGCTATTTGTTTCAGGGTTTGACGATTCAGGGTTTGCCCCATGTCTTCCATTTTACATGATTGAGAGTGTCAGTGTTCATGAATATGCTAATGTCTGCTACTTTCTCTCTCATACAATATGGAAATGTCAATTCTGATGATGGAGGACCCTGATTAGCCTCAGACGGGCTAATGAAAATACTGGGCAATGGGAAACAGCGTGATTCGCCCTCAGGAACTTGCAATAAAATACGAAGTCTTAATCTAAGCACAGTGTCATGGTTTTAGCGTTAAAGCATTAGACATCAGTCTTTCGCTTTGGCTGTTCTGGGTGGAAATGAGTTGGGAAATGATTGTATGATTGAATGATTGAAACGATAAGGGGAGCAAAAATGACGTTCAAGCTGTCACGACGTGCAGCAGCATGTTTGTTTCTCTGCAGGAGTCTAAAAAAAGTGAACCAGCACCGCTTTTAAAAAAAAAAAAAACAGGCCAAAGACAGCAGGCCTTCGAATAACTGGACTGATGCACAGCCGGTTTTGAAGCTTGAATATGCACAACCTCCAGCAGCAGTCAAACTAGCGGTTCAATGAACGGATTGGGGGCATATTTGAGGGCAGTTAATCTGTAAAGCAATGAGGCTCCAGGAATAGAATCCTATGGTGCACGTCCGCAGGTCAGTGGGCCTGCCAACATGCCTGTTTGTCTGTTGTTGCTGCAGGAAGTGATAATGAAGAAATCAAAGTCCTCCGGTGTTGATTTATGGCCGTGGGTTTGCTGTTTGCCACGGCAGCCCTCCTTTAGGACGTGTGTATTTAATGTACCTCGTCCACCTTTCTTTCAGGTCCAGCTCTCCAATGATGATGGCGTCTGTTAAAAGAAGGTCACACAAAATATTTAGACTTTACAGCTCCACTGGACAAAGCATTTTTCCTTATTCACACATACACACACAACTGAACCAGATGGCTAAACCGAAACCCCTGCACCAGATTCACATCAGACAAAAAAGCAGACATCAGTGCAAGTCTCTCATATCAATATCATGAAGTAAAACTTCCAAATCTATTAGAGTAATGATGAGTGTCTCTAAGGTTCATAGTACCAGAACATGAGGTACCAAATATCAAAGTACCTGAAGTGTTGGCAGCTGCCTGGCATGCGACTCACGGTGTGTTAGAGGAAAGTCTGTCCCTGGGTAAAAACTGTTAACTCAGCATGCATATCTCTGATGGATACACATCATCTCCAGGCAGATGGGGACACTGGACATGCGACACACTGTAACTCTGCAGTGATGGAAAATGTCCTGAGCATTAACGCCCTGAATGTACGTCATTGTTGCTTAGAAACCCTGTGAGTAAGAACAAAATCTGTATTTCCATTATGTTTGAAGTGGAAAATAAAATACGTACTTCCTGGTCTGCAGTGATTGATTAGTGAAATAATTTGGAAATGCAACTTAGTTTCTTCATTTTGGCTGACCGCCCACAGTAAGCTGGTCATTCTTACTTCAGAAGCTTACTTTTCCAGAGATTTATCCTGCATGTATTAATCTAAAAATATCTTCACTGCTTTCTGGTGCAGACACACAAAATGGAGCCTTTTGTCAAACCATGACATGAGCTGAAGCATGTTCAGGGTCCTTCCTTCACCTCTAACTTTGTCTGTGATCACTCATTTTAAATGTCAATACAGCCGATAACACAGGACAGCTGTCGTCGCTAATATGCATTTATGTATTTTGTGACGCCTTCACAATCACAACATATTGATTTGGTCAACGTTTCCACGCTTCAGTACATGAAATATTAATTGCCTGGTTAACATGTGATATGTATGGCCAGCTGTGATAATGACACTGTAAAAACAGAATCAGCATATCGCTGCTTCAAAGAACAACTCAACAGGAGCAGACAAAAAGGAGGTTTCAACTCAACAGAGTAATCAGATAGTCTGGTCCAATATTTTGCTGTGATGCACAGTTTATGATAATAATAATAATAATAATAATAACCTAAAGTGGACTGAGATGGGCTCTAGCCGCCAACAGCCCTGCACAGGATAAGCCATTTATAAAGGTATAGCTCGTGGAAGTTATAAGTGACTTAAAACATTACGTAGTGGTGTTAAATGAAGTTAACAAACACACATGACTTCATGTATGGTGAGAATATCTAAAATTAGCACATAACTGAGTGGTGGAGAAACAGCACTGTGAGCCGTTAAGTGAGAAATGATGGAAAAAGTCTCGTATTGTGTGTTGAGGGTCTTTTCATTCCCGGTAGAAAGAAAGTGTCATTTCAACAAACTACATAATATCTCATCAGTAAGTATTCATTCTGCATGGCAGAGTGCTTCACAGGCTCGAGATCAATTCAATGACTCGTTGTTGCACACTTCACTGCACAGCACAGAAAAAAAAAATGGAATAATTGGGTGTCTTTGGACTGGCGTGGTGCTGAGGGCTGCATTCTGCTCTGCTCGCTGATAATGCTTCGCCGTGCAACCCCCCTCTGCTCCCCTCCTCTCCACACTCCCCTTTATGGAGGGCTAGTGCCTCTCATACTGAACAAGCTGAGTGATCGTTCAACACACTGACGTCAGCAACAGCTATGAGTAAACCGCCTCCTCCTCGTCACACACACACACGTATATCTGGACATATGGTGCATACTGCACACTTGTGCTCACTCTCACACTAATATTTGTAGCACTTCACTAGCCTTCCCTCTCTCTTCTGCCCCCTCCCAATCACTGCAGCTTCATTCCAGGAGAGATGCACTCAGCTTTATTACAGCCCCCCTCCCTCCTGCACCTCTGCTCATCCACCATAAAAAGACTTCTGTCAGCTGTATTATGAGCCTGCCTCCTTTTCTGATTCTGCAACACTCATAAAACATCCAGTCAGGTAGAAGGAAGGTTGCAAGGACGCCGCTGCAAATCACCAACAACACTTTTACAAGAGCTACTCTTCTCTCCCTCGCTATCTTGCTCCTTTTTAGTCTGGTGCTTTGCCATGCCCACACACACACACACACACACACACACACACACACACACACACCAACAACCACGCATTTACTCAGGTTCCTCCATTACTTCAAGCCCTCTTCTTTGGCTTTTGATCCTCCTCCTTCCCTTTTTCATAATCCTCCCAGCACTTTCTGCAAAGCCGCAAAACTTAAAACTTCTTTCTTGGTACAGTTTCTACTTAAAACATAGAAACGTGCCACCAAAGTGTGAAATATTGTCGCAAAAACAGAGAACTGTTGCTGCTGACTCTTAAATAGATTTTCAGCAACTGTGCAGTCATTTTAAGACACAGTTACTCTCAGTGCACACACACACATACACACACAGAGTCATGCACAGAGCTAGAAGTAATTGCTGTAATATTTCAACTGATACAGAATATGGAGATGCAGATACAGTGAACACTCTTGTAGAAAAGAAATAGCATAGAGGCTGTAGAAACTTGGAGCTGTAAACGCCTGTAGGCTCTAATAAAAAGACATCTTGAAGAACAGCGATGTCAGGCTGATAAGACCAGAGCAGGCTGTGAGATATGCTGAACAAAAATCTGAAAACCCAAGTGGCAGTTAAATGGCCCTATTGATTTCATTTCCAAACCCTTTTTTCACACACTCCCTCTCTTTTCCTTGTCTCCGTGGAGTGACTGACAAGAGCAGAGAGGAAACTGAAGAGAAAAGATAAGCAAAACACAGGCGGCAACATTGAGCATGTTGCACAGCTCGTGAAGCCCAAAGTAACATCATGTTCCTATGGAAACAAATTCACCATGGAGTAGAGTGCTCACTGCAGGATAAATGAAGCAGGCACTAATTTGCCATTTCAGGATTGTTCCTCTGCTCAGCTTGATAATAACTGGATGGGATAATTCCAGCGTTGCAGTGCCTTCCAGTAAGGATGTGTTACTGTCACATTAGACTGCAAAGGATGGATAATTTCCACAGAATTACTCTATAATAACGAATGAGCGCAGTCACGCAGGCACTGGGTTTGCTTGAAGCCCCCTGTTCAGAATGTGTGTATGACAGTGTGAGCTCATTAATCAGCCCATGGTATGCCCCACCATAACCCCAGACACACACACACACACACACACACACACACACACACTACTAAATACCCACACACTAACAAAAATGCGCACAGTCCTTTGCAGCTTTGCATCATCTTGCCCTTTCAGGCAAACACACAGTAAACAAACCTTTCGAAGCCCTCCATGCCCTTCCTCCTACATGCTCACATACATAACAAAATGCATCATACACAAACACACACACACACACTCTAATCGCACAGCTGGTGCTTGTGTGCAATGAGGCCCGAGGAATGAGAATCTGCAATATGTTGCAAATGGCTTCAGCATCTCTGCAGAGTGTGTTGTATGTTGTACTCGATCTTCTGTTTTACATCAGTGGACACACATGGGACTCACCGTACAGGGGCTGGCTATATCTTACGACGTTGTATTTTTTGTGTGGTCATGTGTGTATGTTATGTTTGTTTGTGCTTCAGTGTCTTCTACAGCTGCTGAAACTCACTTTTCTGTTTATGGGTGTGTATTTGGCTGTATATGGATGTTTTTGTATAAAAACAAAATTGACCATGTATGATATGATTACTTAAAAGCTTGTTGTATATTCCCAATAATACACAACTCAGTGTATAGCAACAACAGAGCAATTGGTACATCTTTCAAATGGCAGTAATTTCTTAACTCTTTTTTAAAAAAAATATTTTGATATACTGTATTTGGCCATTTTTTTTTTACTTTGGTCAGGATTCCATTTGTTTAAATACACTGGTTTAATTAGCAGTAATGTGTTATTGCTTTAAATGTATGTCAACATTAACATGAGTTGCAAAACCACCACAACGCGATTTAACTGGCGCGGTGCAAAGGATACAAACGTCATCTGTGTTTGCATCGGCCATATTGCAGTGTAATGATGCTTGGTGACAACCATATTATCTGCGCTGACAATGCACCAGTGTTTTTTGATGCTGCTGTTTACATGCTCCCAGATGTAAATTTAAAGAAATGCACTACTTGTGCTGTACAAAGTCGTCAGCAGTCATGTGACTATTTTACCACAGCTCCACCAGCATGTCTACATCCCACCAGGGGAAGTAATACCCTGGACGATGTTTACATGAACATCCCTGGCAGCCACAAAGCCCACTCAGGGCCCTAATTTGGACAATCACACCACATTTCCCCGTTTCTACTGCCAACTTAGTCCCAGCTGATTAAAGGGGTCAAACCATCAGGAACAGTTAAAGTGTGGACAGATGAAGCTACAGCAGGAATATTTTCAGCCACCACCCAGCAGAAACAGGCAGGTGACAGATAACAGGAAAAACCTGAATAAATGAGTGGAGAAATACTTTCACTCAGGTGCATTGCATGGTAAACTTAAGCTATTAACATCCAATCATATTCTCTGTTTTAATGGGAGTCGTCTTTTCCAGGAAGAAAATGGGCTGAGGGATAACTGCATAAAGTGATGTGAATCATCTGCTGTGGCCTTCTCTGTCACCAAATCTCAATCCAATTAACTTCACCTATGAGATGTTGGACCAAAGCATCCCAGTATTCTCCACTATCATCATCAAAACGAGACTCCCAAATGAGGGAATAACTGATGATGATGTTCATCCCTCCAGTAGAGTTCAGGGATTTGTAGAATCAATGCCAAGGTGCACTGAAGCTGTTCTGGTGGCACATTGTGTTGGTTTTCCTTTAATTCGTCACCTGCCGGTGCATCATCAGTGACGGTGATGACAAGAAACCTGCAGCACTAGATTGAAAGATGGCATCAACACCAACAACACCAAAGACAATGGCAGCTGATCCCAGACATCACAAGTTAGAAAATCAGGAGTGTACCTATCATGTGTGAATCCACATTGGCAGATGAGCATAGCAACTTTTATGCTCGCTCTGATCTCTTCAACAAAGACTCAGCTGTCAAGTCTACTCCACCTTCAGAGGGCTGGCCACTGTCAGTATCCACAGCGGACGTGAGAAGTATCCTCCTGAGAGTGAATGTGAGCAAAGCTGCTGCATCTGATAACGTCCTTGGCTGTGTATTAATAACATGTGCCAACCATCTAGTTGATGTCATTACTGAGAGTTTTAACACATCGCTGTCACAGGAGAGTGTTCTCACCTGCTTCAAAGCAGCCAAAATTGTTCCTGCACCTAAAACGTCTGCAGTGTCTAGTCTGAACGACGACCATCCTGTAGCACCCCCATCCTGATGAAGCGCTTTGAGAAACTGGTTCTCCGGCACATTCAAGAACAACATCCAAGCCAGATGTCCTCAGTTTGCGTTCAGAACCAACAGATCCATAGAGGATATCATCTCCACTGGCCTCATCACACCTTGAAATAATAACACATCACAATGTTGACTGTCTATTTCATCTCAGTATTCATCACAATCACCCAAGTGAAACTGAGTCTGGGCTTGAGTACCACACTCAGCTGCAGCTGGATATTGGACCTCACACACAGACCACAGACAGTTAGGATTAGCAGTCACACCCTCCAGGGCTGTGTGCTCAGCTCTCTCTTGTTCAAGCTGTACACCCACGACTGCAATCTCCTCTGTTGTGCTACCACCACCATTGGCCAGATTTCAAACAATTATGAGACTTGATATTGAGAGGAAATTAGCAATCATGCAGGGTGGTGCACTACTCAACATCATCAAAACCAAGGAGCTACAATATAAGTAACACTGAATACACTGTTCACTTTTTTAACTTACATATTGTGCAAGAGTTAGAGAGAGAGAGCAGGTGTGTGTACTAGATTTACTGTTGATGGGTGACAAAAGGTATTTAAGTTTAAAGGATTACTGGTTAATCTTAGAATTATACTAGGGTTAATTTCAGGATAAGAGCTAATTAGCAGTTATATGACTCAATACAATGTCCTCACAAGTGACCAAAATAAGTGTGTGTCAGGGTACACATGGAGCAATGAGCCGAATGAGGTAATTAGCCTCTCACAGATCTTTACATGAGCGATGATGTATTACATGCTCTCATCATCATCACAGAGGGAGGGCATATTTGTTGGCCTCTAATTGACAATGACCTGCACACACACGCAGGCACACACACACACACACATACATGCTATCCTTTGAAAGCACTTAGACTGGCTTTCTCATACGCTCCCCTGATACACATCTATCTGACCAAATGATAAAAATGCGTTAAGGGATGCAGATGTGTCAGGTTGTAGGAATGAAAGAATGCTGCTTGCTACAGTTTTATATTACTGCACACCAGTCCTGTCATATGGCAGTAAATTGCTATAAACATGAACAATGGAGCAGAGCCTTGTGTCTTTGGAAAGGGTGGAGGTTGCTGTTGTTGGAGCTCTACTCCAAAGCAACATATCCTTTATTGTATATTTTCATAAATATGCACAGAAAACAGCAAGAAAGTGAATTTTAGTTTAATTAATTGAGAAAACTGACTCACTCAACAGATATAGAGAAACATTTTCATAATAAATGAATCACCATTCTCAAATATCATCTCCGAATCAATAATTGAAATATTTCATGTCAAAACAGAGATGAATTTAAAATGAGACCTACTCTGACATGAAAGTCTTCAATAAAAACATGTGACTGCTGCAGCTTCCAGCTATCACATACTGAAAGATTTAAGAATAAGATGAACAAGTTACAAGTGATGAAAGCATGTTTATAGTATGGAGAAGAGTGCATAAAGTGTACATGTTAAGAGCTTTGAAACTGACCACATGGTGATGCGATTGATGACATGTTTCAATATGCTGTCACAGAAGAGGAATCTTTAGTCAGCTCACATTTCATGAGTTAGTAGCCGATGAGGCTGATCATTAAAGTTATCCTATTCTACCTGGTCACATGGTGGAGCTACTGCTGCCATGCTTCAGTACGTAAGTAGAGATCGCAGTACCAAGGCTGCCATCCGTGGTGTGTAAGTATAATTATTTTAGCAAGTATAGTGTTTTAAACATGAATGATTTTGTGCACCGCTATTAAAAATTATATTCCTAACTGTAACTGTGGAAGCATGTTGGAAGCTGTATACATGGTAATACTGTGAATTATTTACACTTTTTGACTGGCCACATTTTATAAAACACTTCACCACCTGTTTAAAGTTCACTTCTTTTAAAGTATAATAACCTATTTTAGATGTCAGTGATTGTACAAACTGACCTATAGACATTCAGTATATTTTACTGACTATAAGACAACAAAACACACAATATTAGGCCTAGCATCACTCGCCTGTACATGTCACAAACATGTCAGCTGTTGTAATGTAGTAAGCAGTTCTTCTGCAAAGCAGCAAAATGAATGAGATCACAACAATTAATAAAGTTATTATTAATGACATAAACCATTTACTGGTGACATGGGTTATAATTAATTGTAATTAATCTGTATTCTTACTGCAAAGGTAGGCTGACAGTTTCAGGTAGGCCTGACAGGAATGCTTCCACTTTTAGTATTTTTCAAAAAAAAATATTGTTTTAATGTTAAACTGATCATTTGCAAACGCTGTTTTACAAGTAGAGGAGTGGGGGTGGGGGTGATGGAACAATAACAGAGAAAAGCATTCAATATACATTATATATAATATACTATATTCCTGAATATTTAACATTATACTGATGCAATGAAATCATTGTAAGAAAGCAAAGTCAAAGAAACAAAACAGTCCACATAAACACATTTTTCAGGGTTTTCTTTTGTCCTCACCCAAAGTGAAACAGCTCGAGGTTTTCACATCTGTTTCTTTAAACATGTTCTCACCTTTATGTTGGAAACTCGGATCCGTCCTGCTCTGTCTCCGGGATCAGTCCTCCGAGGAGAAACGGAGGAATCCAGCGTCCCCGTTTTAACCATCCACAGGACTGAATGTTGTTACACACTGATCCTCTGCTTTGCCTGCTTTCAGCGTGGGCATGTGCAGAATGTGTGTGTGTATGTGTGTGTGTGTGTATCCCACACGTGTTTGTGAGAGAGAGATGATGTGAGCGTTTAGTTACAGAGCACGAGTCAAACTTATTGGCATCCCTCCGTCGAGCTGTGCTGATGCCTCTGTGAATACATGCAGAGCTGCACCTAACACACCTGTGCAGCCTGCCAGCAGTAACGTGTGTGCTTTGTCAAAGACTCCCCTTCCCCCTGCACAGCATCTCCCCTCGCATCCAGCTCGGCTCGCTCTCTCCTCCTCACAGACAGCAGAAGCTCTTTCATTAATCCTTGCTGCGGCTTCAGTGCATCTTATACGGTGTCAACTTTCTTCTGCCACTCTCAGCTTTTCTCTCACTTCCCAAATACAGCTCTCCTCCTCTCCTCTCTCCTCCTCCTCCTCCTCCAGCTCTTTCTCTATCTCTCCTTTTTTGCCTCCCTTCAGCTCTGCTACCTTATTACGATGGGAATGCTGGGTCCTAAAGCCTGTTGGTGTAGTGCCTGAGCCAGCGTGTGTTATTGTATTTCAATTACTCTATGGTCCTCTATGGGAAAAACACACATATGCAAAGTGGGGACAATTTGCTTTTTCTTACTTCTTTAAGAGGATTAGAAGGGTCAGGGCTTGGTTGTAAATTGGGAGGATTGGGGTTAAGACTAGGGAAGTAGCTGGAGTTAAGGTTAGCCTTATAGCAACACAAATGGGATGCTAGTGGGTCTTAGGATTCTGGACAAGCTGCAAATGTAATATCCGCAGTGTGCAGCAAGGTGCAAATATGAGATAGAAATCTCATTGATGCCGCTGCCGCATGAGGCAAATACAAAAATGACCAGTGGCAGCAATCAAAACAGGATGGGAGGCTGGGGGAGGAAAAACTGCGGGATGTGGAGGAAAAAAGGGGGTTGGTGTTACGCAGTGGCTTTGTGTGTATGTGTTGTACCACAGCGGAGGCAGTGAGATGCCCCCCAGCAAGGATGACTCCACTTTGTGTCAGCCTTTTCATGTCCGCTTCACCCTATGACCCACTTTAGCCACCAGGGCCAGCCCGCATTAAGATCTCCAGTCAGAAGCAAAAACAATCAGCCCTGCTTCAGGCTCATGCTCATTTTACCTCTTTCTTTCAGGGGAGGCTGCGCGGGATAAAGCTCAGGCATTGTTGGACACCAGCAATCAATGAAATCCACAGGGCTTATGCTGAGTATTAATGAGGTGCACTGCTCTTAGCTAGAGTCCCCCTCCCCCAGAAACGGTTTAACCTCTAGGCTGTGTTTTTGTTTTTGTTGTTCTTGTTGTTTGGTTCATTCCAGTTGGTCAGCACAGCCGCAAAGCTTCCCATCTGATGCTCCATTTGTCTTTGGCTGCCAGAGTGACAAGCAGCCTCTCAGTCCATCATGAAGCAAGGATCAATACACTCTCCTTAGTCTGAGCACATCCTCCCCCATCACTCTATTTTCCATCTCTTTATGTTCCTCCTCCATTTCTGTGAGTGGGACTAATGTATGGATTTGTTCATGTCAAACTGATATTGATCGCACCGTGCAACAAGCAACGTTGTCTACTGCTGATATGATTGAGGTTTGACCACAAATACACAAAACAGGCTGTAAAAGCTGCAGTACAGTTTCACTTTAGTGGTTCCAGTGCTGTTACAGCTTCCAATTGTCATAACCAACACGGCTTATTGACACAACATCGTCAGATATCAGTAGCTTAATTCCAAAGATGCCTTCTCAGCACTCATATGCTATTAGTTTATGTAGCAAACACGATTTTACTTGAGACAAAATAAAAAGTGTGTCAGTCTATGATAGTAAACCTCTTTTTTATATATATAAAATAAAAACAATCACATCTGTAAAGGCCTCAGCCTCCATGTAATGTGACGGTTACAGACAGCAGCATATCTACACGTGCAGCAGGATTTTCAGCATAAAACTCTTTTATCAGACTTGAAATTAAGTTCAAATGGAACATTCTTGATGAGATGAAAAAAGCTGCAGGCAAATAGAGCAAGACGTGATATTTTAAGTAAGCTTGTGTTTTTCCTTAAGGAGCGCTGTGGCTGCAACATCTCTACATGAATGGCCACCTCAGCAAACCCTGTAAGGCAGGATGGAGGAGGTAGAGAAGGGGGAGTGTAGCATTAGCAGGAAGCCTGAGGTGCTAAGGAGCTCAAAAGGGAAAACACAGCTAATCTTAAACTCACAGAGGAGATGAAACAAAATCACGTTGGAGTTCTAAAACATAATTATTGCTAGAAAGTGTTAGAAAGTGTGGCTGGTTTAGATTTAATTTCATCGATTCAGATATATTAAAAACATACGCTGAAGTGTCCAGGATGCTCTTCTCTTCAACCAGCTGTTTTGTTTTTGTTTTTTTCAGAAACAGCGTTGGGGGACAACATATCCATATTTTAGCAAGATGTAATCTATTGTCTTTGTTACCGACAAGGGCTAACGAGATCCTGTTTGTGTGCCAAGCACTTCAGGCAAAATGCAAATGCAGCAGCTCAATCTCCAGTCTGGGCTGCACGCAGCTGATGAGGACTGACTTGTGTATATGTGTTTTGCAGTACGCCTGGGATTTACGCCACCACAAAGAAAAGGCAGCACTTGGACACCATCCCACCCTGAAAGACAATACATGGAGAAAGTCAGGGCTCATGACTCTTTCCTTTTTTCCATGAATGTTCTCTCTCCTCTCTCCGCCTCTGGAGGCCTTAATTATTTATCTTGCATAAGGAAAGAAATGCTAAAGGATAGGACAATGAAAATGGAAAGCACTCAGCGTGAGATACGCAAAAACACCCACACATATTCACATGTCAGGCTTCACCCCCGACCCACGCACATGCAGGAATGTTTACATAAATACACTCACGCACACACAGAGAGCTTGAGTATGGATGCACAGTTCAGTGATCATGGATGCCTGAAAAGGTGTTATCATTTACATGTTTTAGGTTTCTATATTTGGAGTGCTGGTCTGTCAGAATTAACAGGGGAGAGAGACCTAAGGGAAGACAGAGAAAGGGAGCGACAGAGAGGAGGGGTGAGGTTTTCTCAGGAGGAGAGAGATTAATGTACCAGTAAATTGATTACAAGGCGAGCTGTGAGGGGGACAAAAAGTGATGCACTGTTGAGGAGGAGAGTTTTGGGACCAACAAGTCAAAACAACAGCTTGTTGTGATGTAAACACTTCCAGCGGGAGCACGGTTTCATCACCATGAAACCTTGCAGACAGCTGTGATTAAAGTGTAACATTCATGGCATCAATAGAATCTTAAGATATAAAAGTGTCGATCAAATGATGTTTTCTTCACTTCGCGAAAAGACGGGGCTGTTCTTTAGCTGCATGTCTGATAGAAATGCAGTTGCTATGTGATTATGTGGGAGATTGTTGGAAGCTATTTTGGACAAACAATACTAGAGTAGCTGAAAGGTTTTCAGGTGTCAATAGTAAATAAGATGCCACATTATTTGACTTAATTATACACATCCCCAGTCACATTATAAACAAAGCCCACTGAAGAGCACACTACATGACACTTAAGCGTAACTGCAAACCACTTCAGTGCTGTTTTCATTTTACCAGAGAAGAACGCTGATTGTAGGTGCAAATCTACGTATAAACAGGGTTTGATGTGTTTGTTGCTGGCTTTGCACGTGTGTTCTTTTTATGAGGTTTCTTTTTTGTGGCAAGCTTTTATGGAGCAGTAATTTTATGTGTTTTAACACGTTTATGCTTCTGCTGGTAGTCACATTTGTTACCTTTGAACACAGTCAGCTGTTTCTAGTGTTGATGCTAAGCTAAGCTCACTGGCTGCTAGCTCCAGCTTCATTTTTATTGCACATTCATGACAGTGGTTACAGTCGCCTTGAGAGCCCAGTGCACTGCAACATTTCTCTGTATTTCTCCTGCAGGAAGCCATACAAGCAACTTTGACCTTAAACTTGAAGTGGCATTAGCTAAAATGTGTATGTACCCATAACAGGACATGTTAAAGTTAACCAAGGCTGAAGTGGATGTGTATAACACGACTCCTCAAAATAATCTGTTTTAAGAGAGCTACATACAACGTAGCAGGGTCAGAGATGCTGAGATCTTGTCTCAGTGGCCATCAGCTTTACTACAATGAAAGATAAGCAGGACCAACATTTCACTGCGAAAACCTGGAACGGACATAATTCAAGCTAACCGAGGCTGCAGCTCTTTGTGAAGGACAAAACTAAAAACTTTTTGAGTGTTTGATACTTAAAAGATAGACAGTAGGAGAGATATGAAGGGTGTTCAGGAAAGTGACCACCCAAAGAGTAACAGTCCTGTCCACTTTATTGATGGGACGCTGCCCCTGGCTTGGCTAACTGTGATTGCTTCAGCAGCTCGATCCTGTTGAAATAGGACTGAGCTTCCAGAGGATTATTCATCTGTGCTCTATCTCTTTGGCATAGTCACAGTCAGTTTCATTCCTCTCTGACATCCATCCTCATGAGGGATATACCTGCAGACAATACACCAACCTGGAAAAAACTTCAACCAGAGATGGGTGGAAGATGCTAAAAAAGTTTGACTCATGGGGATAAGATCAAAACAAAACATTAATAAACAAATGTAATGTAGGCTGAGAGCAGAACTTTGTTCAGTACACTTACAATTAAACAAGTAACTGATGTTTGGATTGTGCTTTGTAAGGCTTTGCTGAGCAAAATGACAACTTTATGAATTGTTTCTCAAGCTAACATTTCTTTTTATTTGTCTTTGCAGTTACGCACCAATAACAACATTTGTAAGTTTGTTGGAACACTCCTTAACTCTGTTTATGTTCATGACAGTCTCTTTCTGTACAATTCTACAAACAATACTTTTGTTTGTGTATTTGCTTGTATTTGAGTCTTTTGTCCTTCAAAAGTCGCATCTATATTTAGAAATGTTAATTTCTTTGTTTAGAGTGGGCTAAAAGCAGTTTATAAAGCTGCACATTACTCAAACCACAAGCAAACCAAAACATAAAAGCTCTATAATATATTCGTTTCATTAGTTTTATGGATGGCAGCTTTTTCCTCATTAGATTCTCAATTAGAATTTGAAAAGTCATTCAATTATCACAGTTTTTGCCTGAGATACTAATAATGTTCTACACAACAGGTATGTTAGACATATATTTGGGTGGGCAGTCATGGACGGAGCTGCCTTCTTCACAGCAACAGGACAGACTGCGCTATTTAACTTTAAGGTCACCACACAAAATGATGACAACACACAGCTCTCCTCTACACTTGGCAGCATTGTCCTCTCTCTCTCTCCCACATTTTTTGTGCCATTTATTTTTTCCTAGATGCAGCAAATTTGGCCACATCTTCCTCCTTTTATTCATTAACATTAATTAATTAACAGTGAAGTGAAACAGCACCTCGTTATGAACATTTCAAAGGGACTGTGGAACAGCCACTAATCAGATCAGACAGCAAGAAAATACCAGGGCATACACACATAACAGGACATAGGGTGTGTGTGTGTCTCTGTGTGTGTATCTTATTTGGGCTACCTTCGGGGACGTATTTCAGACTAAAGACCAGTTAATTGGGGACGTCTTGTCCAGCCGGGGACAAAAGCTTTGTTCCTAATCATGGAAAAGCTGATTTCTGGGTCAGTGGTCAAGGTTAGGTTTAGGTTATGAGTCTGATTATGGTTAGGGAAGTAGCAATTAGAGTTAGGGTTGGAGTAAATTAATGCAAGTCTATGTAATGTCCCCAAAGCGACCTAAGCAAACTCTCTCTCTCTCACACACAGACACATACACACACATATGTCCATGCACTACTCTTAAGGATATCTGCTGGATTCTGACGTAATGGTATTGAGGTAAATAATGAAATAAATGTGCTTGAGTGGCCATTTAAAGGGACGAGATGTGCAAAGTGAGAAAGGAGCCTTGATGAAGAAGAAGCTCTCCAGATGAGTCATTCGTGCACAACTGTAGAGAGAGAGAGAGAGAGAGAGAGAGAGAGAGAGAGAGAGAGAGAGAGAGAGAGAGAGGGAGAGAGAGAGAGAGAGAGAGATGTACAGTAGAATGGGACAGGGGTCTCATGCTTTTTGGCAATTAAAGTGATTAATACCCTCCTGCCAAGGAGGTGGTGGTAGTGGGGGTTGCTTGGTTAATGGAGCCAGATTAAGAATAATTGCTGCTTGGGCAGTGGACTCAAAGAGGCTGAGAACACCAAGAAGAGAGAGAAGAGAAGACAGAGTACATAGCGTTGATACTCATGGAGGATCTGTGTTCGGTATACTGAAGCAGGGAGCGACGTGGGAGAGAGTGGATGGATGGAAGAGAGAAGAATGGAGAACAACGAGCAGTGACGGAGCATTTTAGCTGTTGAAGTATAGAGAGCACACAAAGGCTTTTGTGAAAGCTTTCAAATCATGCTCCTGTGTGTGTTTGTGTGTGTGTATGTGTGTGTGTCCTACCCTCACCCACAAATCCATTCTGGTATTTGTCCTTGGTGGTCATTTTAATAAAGACCTGATCCAGAATCTAAGCATAACTCAGCGAATGAGCAAACATTCTAGGAAATACGCTTGTTTTTTTTACCAAGTTAGATGATCTGATTGATCAATAGTTTGCTGTAGCTCAGCACAAAGACTGTATTGATGTGGAGAGCAATTCATGTAATACTTTACAGATCACAGGAATTTTCCCTGCATTGCTTTCCTTAAAGGCACCTTGATGGTGAAAATGAAGCTGCTGCAACCCTTGAACACTGAATCGGTTAACTGTAGTTATAACTAGATGTAAAAATGTGTCTCTGCGGGTCCTGAAAGGTTTTTTTTTTTTTTTTTAAATCTTTATGACCCTCCGTACAGCAGCATCCACTGGGAACACATCCATGTGACGTCATCCCCGAAAGGAATTTCTGCTCAGACAAGAAGGGCGGAGAGAGAGGGAGAGAGAGTGGAAGCGAAGGTGGAAAGATATTAGGAATGAGAACATTACGTATCAGGTCGAACCCTGGCAGAGTGAGAGCTTAAGTGAAATGGTTCCCCATGGGAGAGAGACAGAGGGAGGGAGAGAAATGGAGTGGGACTCCTTGCCAGGCTGATTTGTCTCGTAAAGAGAAAAAAGAGAAAAGGGGAAGACATGCGGGATGGGGCAACTGAAAAACTGAAGGACACAAAGAGGAAAGAGATGATAGTGAGACAGGTTCCTAGTTTCGAAGCAGAGGAGTAGGTTGTAGTGAGAAAAGATGGCAGGTTTTTACCAGCATGGCCCTTGCTTAGCCTGCACCGACAGACTTGTTGTCCTGAAGGCCTGAATGATTTATTAAAGTGAGGAATGGCAGAGAAGAGGGCAGCCAGGCGAGCTCTGATTAACTAGGGGAGCGAGGGAGGACAAGCACTCCTCTATTATTCATTACTCCACAGGAGCACAGAGTGGGAGCATGGCTAGAATAGCCAAAGTAGGGAAAGAAAGAAACAAGCAGAAGTGGTCTGTTTTTTTGTATATTTTAGGTGGTTTATTTCCCCCCTTTTTCTCGGTGCCCTTGATGCAGGGCTGGCTGTGTTCAGTAAAGCTGTATGTTTCTGCAGGGCCATGAATCTGTCTGCTCACCTCAGTGTCTGAGAGTGGAGCGCGCATGCAAAAATGCAGGCACACATGCACCGCGCAAACAAAACCATACACAAACACGCACGCACAAACACCCTTCGAGGCAGTTCGCCGGCTGTCACATACAATACTTTCAAATATAGGGAGGAGACGTCAGTGCAGTTCTGGTCTGGACGTTTGGAAAACAGGCTTAGCATGCAGTATGAGTGCATCCAACTGTTGTCACAGCTATGTAGAGCCACAAAACACATGCATACACACACTTGTGTGTTGTCCCTAAATAATGAAGCATAACTCTTGCTGAGATCACATTATAAGATAATCTCCTGCCACCGGTCTGACAGAACTAATCTCCTCAGAAGTATAACCAAGAGAGAGATCTGTCCAATGCTTAAAAGGCAAAAACATACAACATTGATGACCTGAGGGTTCACTGGTTGACATCACGACAGAGACATTGTATACTCAGTCGCGTCTGCAACAGTGTCTGCATTTATGGATATGATGTGTCTCCAACTTTTTAATTTCAACTCCATATTCACAAATAAAAACATATCCTCGTTCTTTTTGTCACCATCAGAACAGATTTCCAGATGGTAATAGTTGACTCTACCTTCTTTCAGTCAGGTCAGGTGTAATAGAGCACATTTGACATGGCTGAGTGGTTTATAGATTATCCTTGCATTCCTCTGGCAGGTATCCCATCAAATAGAAAATTGCATGGTAGGCTCAGAAAGATATTCCGTTCCCTCCATCACACTTTTTATTTCTCTTCATTCAATTTTCCCATCCTGCATGGTCATTGTCTCACAAAAGCCTGCCCAGCTTTTATCTTATCTTTACTTCACGTCTGTAAAGCTCATCTGCTCTTAGTGCTCTTATGTGTTTATTTGACCACAGCAGTCGAGGGTCAGCCTGTCGTGTCAAGTGGGGTTGTCAGACCTTGATGGGCAAAAGAGGCTGGCTCCAATAATGGCAAGCATTTCTGAAATCACAGTGTGTATGTGTGTAGGTAGGAGTTGTGGGAGCAGTGAGGCAGAATTGAATGCAGTGAGGAGAATGAGAATAAGATAAAAATAAAAATGGGTAACCACGCAGCAGGCTGGGCAAGTAACCGCGCTCCTCCGCCACCCTGAACCAGCTGGCTGCAGACCATGTCAATAAGAGTTCATTTTGCTCCATCGTGGTTATAATGGGGTTTCAATGAGGCATCAAATGAGTTCTGGTTGAATAGAATCACCGTTCAGCACAAAACTCTTTACTGCTGCAGATACAATTCTTTCTCTGGTGCAGCGCTGTCAAAGAGCAACAAGGAGAGAAAAGTGCCTCGAGTGTGACTGTATGTTTGTGGCTGTATGCTCCAAAATAAAATGTTCTTTTGTGGTTGCAGGCAGGAGAATGTCTGAGACTCAGTGATCAGAAAAATAGGAACCCCTGCATACAATGTAAAGCAATCAGAGCAACCCTGAAATAGATACTATAGATTTCAGAGGGAGGTCACGTCTAATTTTCTGTTTCAACAATTACAATCGTTATTGCAGCCCTTTGTTGTACTGGATTGCATTAGATTGTTTTTTCTGTAGTCATTTAGTTTAATGGTTCCAAAACTATTTGGCTTGTGACTCTATACACATGTATACTCACCACTGCTTGTCACAGGTTTCATGTCTTGGCTTACAATCACTCACGCAAAGAATGAAAATCAAAGGGAACACCACCCTGCTCCCAGTAATCAAATAAAGATCACAGCAGCAAAGTGAGAACAATTTCAGAAACTGAAATACATTTTTATCTTTTTAATCATCTTGTGACCTCAAAGTTGGGAACCACTGATTTAAATTACAGTGACTCATCTTTTCTACCACTAAAACCGAAAAAAGACTTACTACTTTACATAAAATATAAAAACGTTAATAATAATGAAAGAAATTTAATTCCTTCTGTGCAAATACTTCAGTTTGACAAAGTGATTCACCGTATTCATCTTCTCCTAGCGATTGTATTTCTTCCTCGAAAACCGCTGAATGGAACTGTGGTGGTATAAAACATTATCTCACCTCTTTGGTTGAAGTGTTGACTTAGATCAAGAAATATAATGTTTTATGAATGAGACTTAAGATTTTCTAGTGTGTGCCTCTTTTCTTCACCAAGGCCCTCTAGTTGAGGCCAGGAGGAGATCTGTTTCAGCAGGACATTATGTATGCTGCCACAGGCCAGCGGACAGTTGACTCGACTTAAATCATCTGAATTATTCACCAGAAACTCTGAAACACTGCATTAGTTCACTACAGCCACTCACCACCATGTGTCTCTGTGTGTCATCATCACATGATTTCATAATCTACATAAAATTTAAACAAGAAAAACATTAAAAGGGAAAAAGCAGTCAGCTTCAAACAATGTTGACACTAATCTTCCTCTGGGAATGTGATGGAGCATGCGAGCGTTGGTGTTTTCTTAATACCAGTGGGGTAGAGATAGTCCACAGATCAAAAGGCTTGAGTCAGACTTAATTAAAACAATATTAATCATGTGTGTAGTTTTTTTTTTTTTTTAGTAATTATCCTTATGCATAATAGTGCAGCTAATTGATTCATTAAGAATCACTGCAGTCGCTGGGGTGCTCTGTGGTATAAAAGAACAAGACAGGGAGAAAGAACATGAGAATAAATATAACTTCAAAGAAGGAGAAACAAAGTGCTAAGACGGTTTAGTATAACACACAACATACAAGAAAATAAATGGTGTTTTACTTTATTCATTTATATTTGCCGGTTGTGTTGATGAATGTAAACGTTATGCTGTGCTGAATTTATACTTGATTATACAGTGTCATCTGCTGGTCAGTAAAGGACATTTCACAGTCGCGTTTTAAACTACAAACACATGACGTGACAAATTATTTCAGTGAAAGTCAGAAACATGTGACTCATGTTTTTATTGAATATTTGGTCACTGTGTGCCCCTTAAGAGGGGATACAGGTTAAATGCACAGCAGTCCCTAGCAACAAAAGTGTTACACTGAAAAACTGAAAACACAAAACAAGTTCATCACCAAACATTCATTCCATTACTGTGAATACATACACATCCACAAAAAGACCAGTTTCATTGTCAAGGAAAACACACGTTCTCTTCCAAACAAGATTAATTTACAAACATGTAAAGTCAGCCACAGTGGTAGGAAAACATTAACTTTTTTTTTTTTGGCTAGTAAAATCATGAATGTGGTTAGAAGAGGAAGAACAAAATGGATTACTTTACTAATCCCCATAAGTCTCCATCAGCAGTGAAAAAAGTGTCTTCACATTGACCATTCAGGAGTTTTCTATGCTTTGATGTAGCAGTAGACAACTCTGTTCCAGTAATGAATAGATTGATTTTGCTCTGATTGAAGCAGCCCATTTCTAAATGGAGTAATCATGGGTCATATTTTTTGCCAGCATACAGCTCCATTGACCTTGCCGATGAGTGGACTGAACACCAACAGTCACTGTTTGCATTCTGATTACTCACCAGCCAATGAGTCAGAAATGTCAACTTCTGACTGGAACACAGCTGAGCAAAACAGCAGGGCATATGGCCCCTTTGTGACCTTTGGATAGACTGAAATAGCTTGACAGAAAAGTAGCAATTGTTGCTTTAAAAATATCCCACAGCAGACACTGTACAAATAATGACTCCTAAAAAGATTTATCCTTGTCAGTATAGCACAATGAATACTGAGACTTCTCCTTCAACTCTCCTTGACTGACAGATCAAAAACATTTCTCACTTCCTACAGCAATACAGGCTTTTCATAATCACACAGACAAAGACAACAGTGTAAATCTGTTTTGAGACGGTCCTCTACACCAGTTTGACCAAGGTTGATCATCAAGAGACCACTTAGCAGAGAGATTTTGGTCGAACCTTTGGGAAAAGCTGTAAAAACAAAACAAACCATCAACATTCATGTTTTATTTCTGCATTACGGTAAAATAAAATCAGCTAAATTGTCTCCCTTCATTTGGAAATGGATACATTACCCCAAAGTAGTTGTTTGGAACAAAGCCCTCTCTGCCACAGAGTGAGGCCCACCACCAATCTGATCCTTCAGGTTTCTGCAGGATAGTAACCATGTCTCCTTCTTTGAAGCTCAGCTCATCAGGTGCCTGAGCTGGATAGCTCCACAGAGCATACAGCACCCCACTGTTATCCACCCCCATGGCCTCCTCCACACCTGGTATTACAGAGAAAGCAAGATATATGTGCATGTTTAAGACTTACTGTACCAGAAAGTCACTAGAAAGTGGGCAAGAGGTCAGGTACACTATTGGCATTTCTTGACTAAAAAGGTTTCTGCTCATAATATTAACCCTTTAATCTTACATAACCTTACATACAAATCCTGACATGTCATTTTAGGATACCAAATATTAGCACAGCAATCCAATATTGTTTAAAGAATGCCATCACAATGTGTCCTTGCAAGCAGTGTCCATATGAATCCCTATCTGTTCCTTTAGATGAGAACCAATATAATGATTGTGAGATGCATAAACAGGTTTATGATCAATGATCAAGCGCCTCAATGATGTGCATGTGTTTTTATGAGTCATAGGAGACTAAGCTCAAACCTGTCATTTAATTGTCATTTTACGATTCATTTCATTGACTGTGTGTGTTTCAAGTGTGCGTGTGTAGTGCACATGTAGGTGTAGCTGCCTCACCCCGTAGGAAGCTCTCACATTCCTCAAACCCAACAGCATAAGGATCACACTTCTGGGAGGCAGTGGCGCCATCACTCTGTGTCATGGCATGGACAGCAGCTCCATTCCTCACCAAAAACTCACACAGAGGACGGTCGTTGCAAGAGGCTGCACAATGCAGTGGAGTCCTGCGAGAGAAAGAGCTGGCAGTAAACAAATACATCTAGGAATACGAGATTGTTCTTCAGACATTAAGACACATTATGAACGCCACAAAGCCATGTGCAGAACCCGTTCAGGCTCTCTAACATGCCCCTGTTTATGTACTGAGCTACACAAAACCAAGATAAGCAAATATTTACCAGCCATGGCTGTCTGGTGCACTGACATTGGCTCCAATGCGAACCAGGAAATCCACAACGTTGTAGTGGCCTCCACAGATGGCATTGTGGAGGGCAGTGATGCCTTCATCATTTGGTTGGCTAGGGTCGTTCATCTATAGAGGAGATTTTACATCAGCTAAGCTTTAATGAATTACACTGCAAGGATTTCTGCATTAAGATATTCTTACATATCAAGTTCTGTCTGTGTCTATTGTCACTGGCTTTATCCACTTTATCCTCCTGTCAAAACTACTGTCAGGATCGTACCGAGCCTGCACTAAACCCCCACTGCTAAAATGGAAATAGAAGCTGTTTTTTTTTTTTTTTTGCAAGCGCAACTTCAAGGCAAATGTATTTCTGTATGACGAAGATGCAGGGATGTGTTGAACAAGGGAATGCAGGCTCAGCAAACCTTCCCTGAGAGAATGAAGGTTAAATATAACAACATTTTCACTGCTTCCTAAGGTCTATGTCCAGAACTGGAACACCAACTTTGGCACGACACTTTACTGTCTTAGTTCAGGTCTGTTTGAATGAGTTTAATTTTCACCCATTAAATTGAATTTATGGAGGCTGCTGCTGTGTTTTGTTTATTAAAGCATTCATACTGTATATAATTATTAGTAAGTAGCATGCAATAGTAGTGGCAGCAGAAGAGTAGTAGTGACCGTATATAAAATAAGGTGTATGTACACACACATACCTCCTGCACGGCTCTCTGTACTGTCTCCAGTTCTCCAACCAGCGATCCGTCCAGCAGCAGAACGAGAGGACTGAGACGAGCTCGCCTCCCAGAACTTTTTTTTTTGGACTGCCGCAGGATGGAATGGTAGCTCTGAAGAGGAAAACAAGATGCAAGCTTGAATAAAGTGAAACAGTTGAAAACAGAGATTATTGTCCACCAGTTATTTAAAACACTTTATAATACAGCTGTGGAACATATGATTTATGATGTGTGGTGTGGCATTCTTAAACTTACTGTATTAACAGGTTATCACATTTTCAACCAATTTAGAAGCTTTTTATTTTTTAATTTGACACATTTATCAACATGATTGTTAAGACATAATACGTCATCAGATGCTCTTAGGCCATTTCTTACTCTGAAGTCATGGGGAATCATTGTAGATGTCTGAGGTAAATGAGCAGGAGGCATGGCGCTGTCCTCTCCTTCTGAGGAGCTGCTGGTCTCGCTGCCTTGCTCCCCCTTCTGGTGACGCTCCTTCCTGCGAAAAAGCTTGTTGATGAGATGTTTGTACTGGTTTGGCTGGTATTGTGAGGCCTTCTTCAGGGGCTGTGAGTGGTCCACGGAGCCTCGTCTCTTCAGGGCCCGAGGTATTTCTGCCCGGAGGCGGAGCAGCACCTCTAGGTCAGGAATCTCCTCGCTCTGGGCCTCAGGAGCCACCACTGGCTGTAGCCTGGTAGGGCTGAGGGGCCGGGGAGCTTGGGGTTTGCCCTGCTCAACCTCCCTGTTGCCCTCTGGACTGCCAGGATGCTCCTGGATCACAGACATGTGAGGAACAAAGTCCTGGCGCTCTAACTCTGCATCTATATCCCCTGGGTTCAGCGCTGCAATAAAGGACACCAGACCACATTTGTAAAGCAAAGATAGATTGACAAAGATCCTGTGAACATAGACAGTGTCATTGTCTGCACAGATGTTAAATGCGTTATACCATCACTGTATATGGTTGGCTGTCTCAGCTCAGGTGGGAGTTGCGGAGGCTGGAGTACAGGTTGGTCAAAGAATTCCCTCGGCATGGGTATAGCTGGTTGGTAAAGTGGCATATCGCCTTCTCCTCCCATGACCATGGGGTGATGGGTTGACATGGCTCCCCAGTGAGGGTTTTGGAGACGCATGATGACAGAGAGAGGGATGGGCCTGCGCTGACGGGACGGAGTAGAAGTTGGGGGAATAGAAATACGGGAGATGATTGGTTGAATGTGGTAAGGGGAGTGGACTGGAGATGAAACTTCTGGAGGCACTGATACACGTGCATTGCGAGGGAGAGAACCCTGGGGAAACTGGTGCGAACTAGAGCGATGATCCTGGAAAGGAAAGAAAAGAGGAATAAATTCTTATTAATTCCAATCCACTGAATTAGATGTGTATGTAACGAATGGTCTCTGATAGTACAAAGTGACCTGTTTATCACCTGTCACCTTTGTGGCCTCTTTTAGCTAATTGTTTTGATTTTACAACAAATTTAGGCCCAATTACAGCCAGTGTTTAGTTTGTCTGTTCTGGGCTACTGTAGAAACATGACATTCCTACATATTCTGCTTGAGGGGACATGTGGAAACATCTGTAGATATTAAAGGACTCATTCTAAGGTAGCAAAACTATTTTCAGGTGACTTCAGGTAATTATGCATACCCTGCCATCTTGTTTCTGTCGTTTCTGTGTTTTTGAGTTCAAGAATCCCATGAAAGGTGAGTCATTTCTAGAAAACCACATTCTCATCTCCACCCATGACCAATCCTATCTGACAAAAACCATGTAACTAAAAGTGGCTTCTGATGGTAGTCTGTGGCTTCTCAAGAACTCTGACAAATACCTTGAGGCAGCTTTGTTAGAAATAAAGAGTCACAAACACAACCCACCTTTTTGGGGCTTGGTGCAGGAGGAGGGCCATCGAGGTTGGATTCCCTCCAGCTGCTATTTGGCACAGATGGCCGCAGCCACTCTGTCTCTGTAACAGGAAAGTGTTAATTTAGAAAACAGAGACCACATACAGTACAGCCAGAGCACTAGAGCTTCTTAGGTCCTGTAGATAAACTGTTTATCCTGGACTAATTCCACAACTTAATAACAGAAAATAAAAAGTAAAAATAGAAGAATGCAAAAGAAAGAAAGGACATAAATCAACCAACTGTCGTAATTATGGTGAGGCTTTCTCTCGTAGGACACGTCCAGATCTGTTTCATTCCACTTGCCAGGACTCTTTTGCCGCTGCACACTCTCATCTGACAAAAAGAGAGAGAGAGAAAGAGAAAATGATAAAACATGTGATAAAGAAGAGTGCCAGAGACAGTAATTCACAGGCGAGACTATCACATTAATCTAGATTCTTTGGATGGAGTGGCAGTGAACAAAGGACCCTTTAAGTGAAGTGTAGTGCTTTTCACGTTTTTTTTTTTGTTTGTTTGTTTAAATGTTTAAAAAGTGGGATATTTTTCTACTTATTGTAAACTTTGAACATTACTGTACTGTATATCTATGAAGCCCATTGGTGGCCATTTGGTTTGATTTGGTTTGGTTGTGGTATTACACAAAGGAACAGTTCACATTTTCTGATTCAAATAGTGCATTTTCATCATGCTGACTGAGTAGTATCAGCAACATAACAATGCTGGTTAGAAATATTACATCACAATGATTATATGTCAAGGTGGAGTCTGTATTATATACAGTATGCCAGTCTTTAAGATAGTTTCCCACCTTGCATGTGGTGTGTATGGAAACTATAACTACTATAATGGGAATATAGTTAATTTCTGACATATTTCTCTTGGGTTTATTTACCCCCACATCTTCCATCTACCTGTTAAACAGCAGGATAACTACTTACCAGGTTGCCTGAAACCACCAAAGTTTTGCGGGAGCGTGTTGGACAATGGATGATTGAAAGCCAAAGGAGAGGGACTTCTGTCACGCCGAGGTGATCTGCGGCCCGAGTGGCTGCTTTCAAAAGGGCTCAGTAGGTTTGAGTGGATCGAGCCAGAACGAGACTGGTCAAAAGAGATAGCTGTGGGGCTTGGAGAAGGGCTTCTGTCCATGTAACTTACTGAGCCACGTGGGCTCCTGTCGTAACGAGAAGGGGACTTATGTCTCGGGGAGTGAGGCGACTGCATGGAGCTATGTTGCCCATACTTGTAGCTGTCAGATCCAGCTTGAGGAAGAGGAGAGAGTGAACTTCTGTGGGTCTTGGGGGATGACAGTGGGCTGGAAACAGGGGAGGGTGATGCATTTCTAGTCCTGGAGACAGGGGAGGGTGATGCATTTCTAGTCCTGGAGACAGGGGAGAAACACTGAGAGTTGTCATTGCTGCTGGTACTTGACTCTCTCGTAGTGATGGAGGTGTTGGACAGCCCATAGGACTGAGGCTGCTCTGTAAAGACTGTAGGGCTGGCCTGAAAGGAAAACATATTTGTTAATGTTATAAGGAATTACTAAACTACTGTAAATACTTATTTTTTCCAACAGCATCAACAGCTGCTGCAACAATGGGCGGTGAAAGACACCCTCTAATTGAAAACCATGATGCTAGTGGAATGCTAGAGGCTAGCTATGAGTGGGTGCAGGCTAAAGAGGGACAATCTCACATGTACGCACACTTTCAAACACTGCATAAAACATAACGACATGCTGTTGCAAACTAACAGATAGAAGGAGAAAAACAGTACTAAAGGTATGTGTGTACCTGAAACCCAGAATTTGTTGTGTTGTTGTTGTTGGAGGAGGAGGCCTCATTCAGCATGGAGCTGAACTCTCTGGATAACTCATCTGCAGTCGCCAGCGATGCATTCAGGTCATCATTTATACTCTCGACTGAATACAAACCACATAAGCACCACGGACAATTAGCATCATATAATACTCCCATGTGCACAAATATACAGTGAGCCAAAAAAGCAAATTAAGGACTTGAGCAAACTTACACAGCATGTTGCTGCCAAAGCTGGCCTGGTAACTCATGGCTGTGAGGTAGCAGCTTTTGGCTCCTGAAAAAGTAAACAGCTGTTAGGAGAACAATTTCACGCAACCTTTAACTGACAATAATTCACAATCTTTTGAGATAGGTTCTCATCCAGCCAATGATAAAACAACACAGGTGTATAGACATGTTTGATATATGCACATATGCTTTGGTTGCAAAGTGTTCAAAGATATTTTTTTTCATTAGCCTTTTCAAGATTTATTATATAGAGACAGCTGAAGAGTGACAGGAATGCGGGGAGAGTGATGGGAAATGACATGCAGCAAAGGGCCGCAGGGCTGCAGGTCGGATCTGAACCCCAGGCTGCCGCGGGCAAGGACCGAGCCCGTGCACATGGGGCTGCCGCTCCACCAACCGAGCTAAACAACGCCCCGCAAAGGTGTGTTTAACCCTGCCCTTTCTCTTCTGTTCCAATCTTCATGATCGCTTTCCTCCTCAGGCACTTTGACACAGAGCCAGCGTTACATGCCCTTCAAGTCTTAACAAGCCACAATTTCCTCACACGTTGCAACTGTGAAACGCATGTACACATGCCTGAAATTATTAATGTGACGGATCAGACCACTCAGTGACATCACAGACCATTGAAGCACCTGGTTGCAGTTTCTGTCCTGCTTGCTGACTCAAATACATTATCTGTCAGGCCAGGTGCTCCAGCTTCCAGCTCACATATGACTGGTCTATTTGAAAACCAGTTTCAGACACATTCGACAGACAAGTGCAATACACAGTTAGTGTAGTGGTAGACAGATTAAACTAATATCCAGACAGATGAGTATACAAACAAGTACATCAGTCCAGACAAAAAGTTATGCAAGGTTCAAGGATATTTTATTACCCTGAAGAAGTTGCTTTTCTCATTGTCAGGAGAAACAGGGTTAACAGGCTTTTACTGGGGTGGGTGTTGTCTTTTGTCTCCTTTGGGCTCTGCGCAGGCACCTCACCTTGCTGATAACACTGAAGCTCAGCAGGTGTGTACTGAATGTTCAGGATAGCTGCAGAGGCCTTCTGTCCTGGGGTGTGCACACTGTATGCCAATTTGAGGTTTACAGTCAGGGAGCTTTGTATTGTTCCTCTTACGTTTCCTTAAGAATTGTTTCTGAGCTTTCTTTACCAGGCGTAGATGTGTGATGACCATGACAGGTTCAAATACTGTATTAAACACACTATATTGACTTATACTGTAATTAGGTGAGTGGTCTCTTTGTCATGCACCCTGTACATCTGTTCTTGCACTATGTTAATTTGTGCTCCAAGTACTATCTCCTGCAAGTATGTAATGCTTTACAGCCCCACAAGTCAAGTTTTATTTTGTTATTCCTTAAAAGACATGTTAGAATACATGAGTGTGTCTTTCTTTTTAACATACTGTAAAACCTTAATATTGTGAAGAATCATAGGTTCATTACATTTTAAAGGTTATCCAAGTGTGTTGAGTCAGTCCCAGTATGAACTAATAACAACCATGCAAGTACAGTCACACTGACGGGCAGAAAGTGAGGTCAGTCTCTTAGCCTGTGGAAAACAAGGAATTCACCATCACTGATGATTCAACCACTAGGCCTGCTGTATGACCACTCAACATTTATGCAAGCTATTTTGGTACATTTCCTGCTTCAAAAACAAACCACAGTGACTCTTAAACTAAAGTATATCATCCATTTGCTGGACAGACATTACTTTAAGAGGGATTACTATGATTCATTGTTTTCTTGTGGCCGCTATAACTTAACATGCCTTATCTACATGTTCTTGAGTTAGTGATACCATTTATTTTGCTGGGAAAATTAACCTCCATTTGGTGACAACTGTATTCCTTCAACCGTGAAAAAAAAAACACTTAGTTGGAAACAAGAAACCAGAAAACAAGATTGTCAGATAGAAGATTGTCGGATAATAACTCTTAGCGTTTCACACTGTGTGCTGTACTTTAGCAGGGATCGCTGTGTCCCAGTCGAGGCTGGTCACTGGCTCACATTCCTCACTGCTCCTCCCAGGGAGACATTCAGTTCACAAATGCTTATCTCTGTTAAGAGCAGCTCACACAAAAAGAGATTACACTCTTACTGACTCACAAAGGTCAGGTCGATCAGTCACTCACTGAACTCTTCCCTTCCTGCCTGGCAATTCATTCACCCCACCTCACTTTCTCTGCTTTCTCTTGTTCTATGACAACTTTTACTGTTTGTGTTAATCTGTTGTTACTGCCACACTTTCAGTACACGATCCAAACCACATTTACATTTAAATGAACTAGTAAATATTATTGGATTTGTTTGTCAAGTTCTTCTCTTTACTCACAGCTTATTCCATTATATGAATGTGACTTAACATAAGTAAACAGGCTTTAAGTAAACAATAAACACTTAAAAAGAGAACAGGTGTAACAGCGCATTTAAAAACCTTTTACATCACTGGTTATCGTGTTATTGTAAAAGATTAATTCACAGATAATAAACTGAACCAAGGATGTTACCTTACTTCCCTTTTGACTTTATATTTTCTGATCTATCATTGGTTATTTTGAGGTTTTGAGTTGATTTTTAAAAAATAATCTGCTTGTTTTTATTCTTTATCTTCAGATTGTCTTGGTAGTTTGCATCTCGTCTTCCTTTGCTTTGCTTATCAGCATATTTATTACTGTGCAAATAAACTAAGGTAAACAGCAATGGTTTGAAACTGTTTCGAAATGTTTCCTTGGGGCAGCCAACATTCAGAGTGGTGTCACATGAAACAACTGTTACACCTTAAAGTACACACCCAGTGGAGAGGGATGTTCATACATAAATAAAATTTAAAGTCGACTAGCAGCTTGTGGCTACTGCAGCGGTGCTGTCCTCTACTCCAGGCTTGCTGGTCTGCTGTTGCACTTTGGTTGCTTTCGTAACACAAGTTTCTTGGAAAACCTCATGTTCCACTTTCTTTCCAGTGCTTTGATTACAATGTCAGTCGGTTCTACCATTTTAACAAACATCAATTAGCTCTCTCGAGTGGGAACGCCAAGATGAAAGCCACAAGATGAAACCATGAAGGAGTACTTAACAAAACTACTGGCTACAGCTACATAGAAGACTTTAAGAAGTTGGGAACTCAGAAACTTTGTTAACAGTCAAACAGAAAAGTAGAGAGATTCTGTGAGAAGCAGAAAGGGGATTTATAGATTAAAGACAATAATCATTAACTTTGCAGAATGCCAGTGTGTGTCTGACTACGCCTATGCAGTCCCTACCTCTTTCCCCTTTCCTTTTATGTCCTTCACCAACAATTCCAGATTACGGTCCGAACGATTCTCTAGTTTCAGCTGAACTCCTTATTTCCATCCAGGAATCAACCCACCCACCTCTTTCATATCCTTCCTCTTAGCAGGAAACTTGGCTGAGACTGAATGACAAAGGGCATTCCTCTGACACACAAAAACATCTCTTTATGTGGCTGGCTTTTCATTTCTAGCCCCAAAACCAAAGCCTCACTGTATGTCATCATGCAGACAACACAACTTAAATTATGTCCCACAGGTGAATAAATCTCCTGCTAAGCATGGCTGTGATTTTACAGCTTTATTGGCAGAGTATATGTACACATACAAGGAATATGACTATGAATATGTTTTTTGTTGTTCTCTGTGTTACACAATTACCATAAAAATGGAGTAGGAAACAGACATACAGCTGAAAACAAGGACAACAAAGCTGGTAAATATAGGTAAAAAATACTACATGCTACATGTATGTGAATAGGTGTATATATAAAAGCAACACTAAAACCTTGATATTAAATTTTTACTTACAAAAACTGTCACTGTGTTCCTTATATGGTTGACTAACAAATATAACATTGCATGTGATGTTTACAAGACTATCAAGACTATCACTATCTCATGTGATAAAAATCTAATTGAGGGCTGTTGGCATACCTGCACTCAGACAAGTAGATTAAGGCCAAGGCTAATTGTGCAAATTTGTGTAATCATTGTCTAGCCACAGCTGATGAATGAATTCCTTGCTGACATTTCCTACCATAAATGGCCCATACATTAATCATATCTTCCAGACTTCAACAACAGTAAGCTTCTCGAACTCCACCCAAAAAAAAATATTTTTACACTGCTTACATCTGCACCTCTGACCTAGTTAGTCACTGAAATACTTAGCCTGTCTGCCTAAATAAATACAGAAACAATGCATAACACATTCTATTCATGACAGCAACTGTCACTGCCGAAGCCTTCAACATGAAACAAAGGAGCTCTATAGATCTTCTCAAGCTGATGGAAGCAGACACAAAGGGTGCATAAACTATGTGGACCAAATGATATATCTGAGATAATAATAACTAATCCCTGTGCAACCCAAATCTTAGTTTGGTTCACGATGCTACAGGCTCTCCTTTGGCACGGTGGCTTCTCGCACTATGCCAACTATCCTCTTAATTTTTAGAGCAATACTATTCTGCACAGCATGTGACTCAGGAATTTCTCAGTACGACACAACATAACAGACATTTCTGTCAAGTTACACGCTCCATTTAATACCTGCAGGTTGTCATCCTCATGCTGGGGTGCAAAAGGCAAGCAAAACAGGGCCATTAGAAAGAAGTGACAAATCAGTACAGTACATCTGCTTGCATGTATGTGCATGCATGTGTTTGATTAGTAATGATACATGTGAGGTTATGAGCTGTTTGTTAGGCAACAGGTTACAGCAAGTGCATCACACTATGCAGCCCAGCTGGTTTCACTCCAGTGCAGAGCACACACTTGGATAGCTTAAATCCATTTAAATCCTGCTCTGACAGGAAGGTTTGGTTTGCTTAAAGATTACAGTTGTTACAGATCAGCCCTGATAATACGTTCAGCAAATGACATTTCATTTCGTTTACATTTCACACACTGACACGATTGTGTTCCTTTCTGGCACTCACAAGGAACAGTAGCCTACATGGTGAACTCCAAAAGTTATGATTATGATTATGATATCACAGCAACTTCATAAATATTATTCATATAATATTTAGGAAGCACCCTACATCATTATTAAATCCCTATTAATGAGATCACATATCTACATAGTTCCCGGTAACTTAGCCTCCCATTGTCAGGGAGCTGGCTGCTGCACCAAAGCTTTGCTCCGTGGCTGTAGACTGTGAGGCATGCCAGGCAAAGATGGTAACATCTGATTTTCATTACTTTGAGAACAAGCTCCTCCTCGCATTCAAGACCCCTCACAATGAACGAGAAAACCATGGAGAACCACTCAAAGGGAGAAAAACGCGTTTTGGTGACTGAACAGACTGAACAGACTCGCACTAACGATTCCCGGCACAGACACGATCTTAAAATAAAAGAATTCACCTCACGCAGTTTCCCACGCAGAGAGGTGCGACGTTAAGGACGAAGAAAAAAACTTCCTTACCTCTAAAGATGAGAGCCTTTTTGTTTTTCTGTCCCAAATTCGAGAGGAAAGTCGAGCCCTCTTCAAAGTTTCTTGTCTTCCTGAAGTTTGGTTGCTTAGTCTGTGTTTCTCTCCAGTGGCTCCAGACATTAAGTCATAGCTGCGTACTGAGTTGAGTTATTTTGGCTCACAGTCCAGCCCCTCTGTCTCTCTCACCACTGCTGTAATCCGAGCCAGGTGTTTCTACCACAGCTGGCTCAGGTGAAGCGTACCACTTTTTACTGTCGTTTTCTGTTTACAGGCACATAAAGAGACGGTCAGCTTTATTATACCTGCAGGGTGGGGTCTTAGCCCTGCGTACACTTGGAGTAGTGGAGCAGATGAGAAACAGGTGAAGTAAGGATAACAGTAAACTCCTTATGTTACACCTTAAATGCTCTAAAAATATAGTGAGTGAATACATGGGTGATTAACATTAACTGCACTGTCTGGTATAGTTTTATCACAAAGGTTAGCTTCAATGAGGAAAATAAGAAATGTTGTTGTTGTGTCTGAAGGAGTTAAAAATAAGACTTTTATTTTTTTTATGACCATCTGATGAAAAGCTTCTTTCTACTGTTTTACTTTAAATGTTTATATCATTGTTGTCAATGTGTAAAGTTTTATAATTTTATCTCGTCTGATAACTGTTTATTATATTATTACATCAGTTTCTCTTACATAGACATCTTGAAATTGTTTTAAAACTCAGACTAAAATAGCAAATTCTCAGCAGTATACTATAAAGGGGTTTGGAGAAATAGACAAAGCACTGCTGTGGTCAGCAGAAATACGTGTTTTAACCACATAAAAAAGGCCCACTTTAAAAAAACAAAACAAAAAACAATATCCATCCAAGTCCATCCATCCTTTTATATTCTTTCTGCAGGGCTTTGCTTTGCTTCTGTGCTGTTTGTCCAGACACATACATACAATCCAACTTTAAAAAATCTAACTTATAACTTTTTGTTGCACACAACACAAGCCGGGTTACAAGGGTTCCCCCACCTGCCTTCAATAGTATATTGTATATCAAATGCCATCCATCAATTCCTATACTAGATTGGATCGTTAAGGAAAAATATCAACACGTAAAATTCTTAATTTAATTAATACTGGTGTTGATAAAATCAGACCCATGAAATAAATCTGAAAATGTGAGTACAGTCTGAAAACAGTTTGTCCTTTTCGAATGAAACTGCTTTGCACGCACGTATGCGCGTGGGCTGAAGTTTACATGATTAAAAAGGTGAGTAATTACAGAAACACATGGGCGGGTTTGTGACCGACTTTGCCAATCATTTAACGTCATCACGTAACCGCAACGTGCTCCGCCCTACGGTACCGAAATACTGTTTCCGCCAAGATGGTGGTCGGTGCCTTCCCTATCGCCAAGCTCCTCTACCTCGGAGTAAGGCAGATGAGCAAGCCTGTAGCCAACCGAATAAAAGCGGGAGCTCGGAAAAGCGAGTTTTTCAAGAATTATGTCTGCCTGCCGCCAGCACAGCGTGAGTAACCCGGCTAATGGCTGCCAGTGACCGCTAGATTTCAGTGTCAGGCAGCCGGACGATGGCTAAAGCGAGGAGGTCTGCAACAGCCAATGAGATTGCACTTGTCAAGAGGGCTTATCCAATCGTTTTCACGGGTTTATCTGGTTAACCAATAGCTGCCTGGCAGGCTCGAGGAGGGCGGGGCTTGCCTGTCATTGAACAGGATGTATGAAACTGCTTTCGGTACCAAACAGTCTAAACGCCTTTTGACCCTCGTCCTGTTCATGAAGTGACACTAGATTTGTGTTGGTGAAAATATGTTTGACTAGCCACTTTACTGTGTTGTACTGTTTCTGTGTAGTCGCACTAAACACTGTCAAAATAGAGGGCAAAGCTAATTTTCTACAATGTTATTTATGCTGTATGCTTATCAGAACAAACTCAACTCAAGGGCAGAACTGAAGACGCCCTGTTTTCAAAACATTTACACTATACACACAAAATATAAGAGAAACCAAAAAGATTTCCAATGATTCATCGAAAGACTCTTAATAAAAATAATGAATGCAAAAACATTAGATGTGGTCATTCAAAGAAATACTTGTGGACAGTGATGTGGAAACATAGACTTGCCATGCCACCACTTGGGTACTGATTAACATTTTTGATGTATTCAGGTTGTGTTGTACATTTTACAATAGATAGATAGATAGATAGATGACTTTATTAATCCCCGTACATTCACAATATAAACTATGCAAACATATAGATTCTTACATGTATTATGAACTGTTAAGTTGTGATCAGATTCATCAACTTGAATATATTCAAGGTCTAAATGTAACTGTGAACTCTGTTCTCCTCTCCTCAGTTTACCACTGGATTGAGATGAGGACGAAGATGCGCATCATGGGCTTTCGGGGTTCCACCATTAAGCCGCTGAATGAAGAAGCAGCTGCAGAGCTTGGCGCAGAGTTGCTAGGAGAGGCAATCATCTTCCTCGTCGGCGGCGGATGCATGGTGCTGGAGTACAGCAGGCAGGCTGCTAACTCTCGCCGCAAAGAAGAGGAGCTAAATGAGACCATCACCAGCCTACAGACTCAACTAGCAGAACTAGCACTTACCACAGAGACTCTTGATGCGCAGCTGAGAGAGGTCAACAGGCAACTGGTGTCCTTTCCTGTTCCCAGCAAAAAGTGATTAAGATAGTTCTTTGCTTTATGACGTGGCCCTTGTTTGTTGGTCTGTGTAAAAGAACAAGATGTTCACAAAGTACTGCGAAATGTACAGCCCGGCAATGACCCTGCTTCACACACTGTCCCCTGTCCATTAAGTTGGGTGGAAGAGGTGGACATGAGCATATCAGTGCACTGTGGATTTGGGTGTTATCATCAGCTCAAGTTTTGAGTAACTAGTTGTAAAGGGGGATTACTATGATATTCATAGTGTATTTCTATGGTTGGTCTTGCATGTTCATTCTGAAATTGACTGTATATAAAGATGTACAGTAAAAGGCTACGATGACTTTAATGTTAATATATTTTACAGCCCCAGAATACTACCATATCTTTTTGTTTCTGCTGTTGTCATGCATCTTAATAACCTTCATAAGAAACACTGATTTTCAAACGTGAGTAACTCTACATTAATGCCAACCACAAATGGTAAACAGTTTGTGTACTTAACTGAAGGCCAAAAGAAATAACAAAAACAAACATTAAAGGATCATTTGAGGTTTGGATTATTTATTTTCAGTTTCATGGACATGTTGTATTTACACTGTAAATCCATTTCCTGATTCACATTGGATATGATGACAACTGTAAAAGGATGCTGTAAAATAAAATGGTGTGCTGTCTATTAGAAGTTTGTGTTTTATTACACCATAGATAGATAGATGACATTATTAATCCCCAAAATTAGGTCGTCATAGCAGTACGTGATATTTGAATACAATAAAAATACAATGGAATAAAATAGAGGTAGAAAAAATTAAAAACACAGAATGTGATTTTTAATTTTGAATTTAATTAATTAATTGTTATTTGTTTAATTTGTACGTAACTTAATTAAGTAACTTCATGGTATCAGTTCTTCCCGATAAGGTCCTTCCGTGTTCATTAGGCGGGCACTTAAAGACTACACTACCCAGCATTCTCTGAATGTAAACACCGCACCACTTCCTTATTTGGAGTGTTCCAAGTGCGTTACGAGCATCATACAAACTAGCTGAAGCTAATATGTCGGGGTTTTTTTTGCTCACATTCGGATATCTAAATATAAATTAGCAACAACAACAGCTGTCGCGTCGTTCAACAGAAACTACAAGTGCACTTTAGTGTTTGTGTGAAATAATAAACCTGCGTATGTGTGGCGGGTCTTGTTAACATCCGGTTTCATTTCGGTGTGGTGTCCGGCCCTTAGAGGGCAGCAGCGACTGTCTTCATCTTCCACCACGGCTGACCCGCGTAACTGGCGTGAGAGGAGGTAGGCCCCAACCTTATTTTGCTCTTATATTTGCACGTTGTTTGCATCTGCAGCTCACAAACTAAAGAAACAATGCGTTGACCACGAGACTTGCATGCAAAGCTGGCGAAAGCGTGCAGCTTGCGGAGAGTTAAAGTTTCCAGTGTCGGTTGTCGGTTGCTAGCCTACCGCTAGGCTAGCAGGGTTTAGCCGCGCAACGGTAACTTGGAGCGGATAGCAACGTTAACAAATATCCTAGTGATAGGTTCGACTTGCAAATATATATACAGGCAAGGGCAGTTTGCATTACATGTTTTGTAGATGAGAAAGGTAGGCAGGTTACTGTTATGTTACAGTATCTGTTCAGCGCTGCTAGATGAGCTTATGTAGCATGTTTGGCTAATGCACACTGCCGCCATCAGATATCGATTTGAAAGTTAGACCCAGTGTTATAAACTTTATACGCTTTACACAAATTTCTTCCTCCTCTGTTTTGTTAGGAAATAAATAAAGACAGCAAACACCTGAAGCACAATGAGTGTTGACGTGAAGAAACTGAAAGTCAACGAGCTGAAAGAGGAGCTCCAGCGCCGCGGCCTGGACACCAGAGGCCTGAAGGCAGACCTGGTGGAGAGGTTGAAATCCGCCCTGGAGGCTGAAGCTGAGGCTGATGCCGGGGAGCAAGGGGAGCAGGAGGAGCAGGAGGAGCAGGAGGATGAGTACTGCGAGGACAACCAAGAAAACGAAGATGTAGAGGATGTCGAAGAGCCACAGGGTAAGCTAAGTTATAAAACTTATTATAACCTTTATGAAATCAATAAGTCCTGTAGTTAATGTCTGCTTTTTAAGTTCATTCATTTGCAGTGGAGGTATCTTGTACATTTAAAGTTACTGACTCAGTGTTTGACAAAGTTCATTAAATTCTTGCACGCCGTATTTTGGGCTTTCTGAAAAATAATAATTAACTTGCAGGTGAGAATTTAAAGAAAATTTAAATCATGCAAGATTTTTTTTTTTTCCGGATTCTAGTTTTCTGCTGAAATTGAGAACTAAAAGTTGTCTTTTTTTTTTTCACATGCAGAAGCAGTTGATGATGACGACGATGGTGAAGGTGACGACGGTGATGATGGTGAGGACGGTGATGATGGTGGTGACGTCCCTCAAGAGGAAGATGAGGGTAGAGACTCGGGTGGCTACTACGAAGACGAGGAGGCAGAAGGCGAGCCTTATGAAAGTCAACCAGCTTCAGACTCCGGTCACAGCATGCCCGACTTCACGGCAGATGTTGATATTCAGAAATCTGACATGGCGCCAGAGGACGAGACCAAGCCTGTGCCAGAGCCAGAGCCAGTGGAGAATGTTGAGAGCAAACCAGGTAATTTCAAGCGTGATCTACACAATATGAAACATGCTCTGTAGTGTTTTTGCCTACACGTGCGATTGAACTTTTGATTTTCAGTTTATCTGTAGTAATGACTCATCGTGTGTATTGTCACGTCATAGAGTAAACCAGGGTTGCCGTGCTGTTTGTTCTTCTGCAGGACAAATAGAGTGGAAACTTTCCCTGCGTGCTTCAGTAAACTGTTTCTCTGCGCACCTGTTTCATTATTGTCATGGTAACCTGTTAATATAACTTGAAGTTGCGCATCTTATTCAAATGAGCAGCATTGTGGTTAGCTGGCTTGCGCTGTATTTATTTGGTTACCGGGGCCCGGGGTGTTCTGTGTTGTGTTCTTGTATGTGCTGTCCAAGTTACAGATGTGAGGGAAACGGAATATTAAAATCATCTCTTACGTTGTCAGTAAATGGAACCTGTTTACAAATCTAAAATATGATCGATTGCACCGCCTTTCTTTTCAATTCAGTTAGTTTGCACAGTTACATCCCTGAACATGCAGCTTACTGTCGTCGTTCATTCATCATTTTAGAAATCAAAGTTGAGGTCAAAATAGAAGATGACCCTGCCGCTGCTGGAGATGAACAGCAGGATATTCGTGAGACAGAACAGCAGCAAGATAACACAGCTCAGCCTGAGCAAATCAAAGTGGAAGCTGATAAAGGTGGGCACCATGGCCGCAAGAGACCATATGAGGAGAGCAGGAGCTACAACTACTACGAGCACAGAGAGGACAAGAGGTATGCCCATCATAAATGAGTTATTAAACAGAAAAACGGTGCAATAGACTGAAAATGTGCAGTCAGTGACTGGTCTATTTATATCACTTTTGTCCTATTGTACAGATCCCGAACACCACAACCCCCTGCTGAAGACGAGGAAGAGAACATAGATGATACTCTGGTTACAATTGATACATGTAAGTACTATGGTTAAGTATAATCGCTGTTTCCGTCGCAGCTTCATTGAGCACTTCTGTTTCAGGCCCATGACTTTCACATATTTTCAGCTATGATCTAAACTACAACCCAGCACAGACAGATTAGATAATGTTGGAACTATGCAGCACACACTGAGTCAATCACCAACCATGACTTCTGTTTAGTCGGAGAGATCAGCTGACTACAGTGTTTTTGAATTTAGCCATGCACTGGGTTGTGTGTAATCTGCAGACATAGTTGGCACTCTGTTTACACCTTTTTAAGAAGAGAAGTGACTACAGGAGACACCCATCTGCGCTGATTTTTAACACACAAGAAGTATTTTAATGCCAAATTTCACTTACTTTATACATTTGTGCAGTTTAGAATATAGCAGTGTTTATCGTTTCTTGCTTTCAAAATGCTGCATCTCTGACAAAAACTTTAAATCTTTTTCTGGCTCCTTTTCAGACAACTGTGATCTGCACTTCAAAGTATCCCGGGATCGCTACAGTGGTTATCCATTGACCATTGAAGGCTTTGCTTACCTGTGGGCCGGAGCACGGGCTTCACACGGTGTCACCCAGGGCCGTGTGTGCTATGAGATGAAGGTAATCTCTACCGAAGTGACATAATGTTCTCAGTGTGTATTTATTCATGTAATTTATTCAGTAATTTAATGCCTTTGTTTGTCGTTTTTGACCTGATATGTCTCCCTCTTTTCAGATCAATGAGGAAATTCCTGTAAAGCACCTGCCCAGTAGTGAGCCAGATCCCCATGTGGTCAGAATTGGATGGTCACTCAACCACTGCAGCACTCAGCTTGGTGAGAGGAGCAATTGCTTTTTGGACATAAAAGTAACATTGCTGTGAAAGACAGTTGTAGCCTAAAATGGGGACAATCCATTTCATCCTGTCTCGATTCAGGCGAGGAGCCCTTCTCCTTTGGATATGGAGGAACGGGAAAGAAATCCGCTGACTGCAAGTTTGCCGACTTCGGTGAGAGGTTTGGAGAAAACGACGTCATTGGCTGTTACATTGTAAGTAATGTTATGCTTCATAGTTACTTCATCTTCTTTTGGTAGAATTAACAAGTAAGGCTCACAATGCTTTTTTTCTGCCCCATGACTGTAATTTTAGGACTTTGACAGTGGTGACGAGGTGGAGATGGGTTTCTCTAAGAATGGAGTGTGGTTGGGAGTGGCTTTCCGGACAACCAAGGAGGCGCTGGCAGGCCGTGCCCTGTTCCCGCATGTCTTGGTGAAGAATTGTGCTGTTGAGTTCAACTTTGGACAGAAGCCCGAGCCATACTTTCCCCCACCAGAGGGCTACACCTACATCCACAATCTTGACATGGAGGACAAAGTCAGAGGCACCAAGGGACCTGCCACCAAATCTGAATGCGAGGTAGGGCAGCGCTGAAATTATAAAACATGGCATATGAAACACAACAACACATTCAGCTCAGTACTTGTAAAATACAGGTACAGTACAAAATTCTAATTAAGACTTAAGAAGTAAAAAAAAATGATGCAGAATTTATATTTTTGTTCACCTGTTTCAGATCCTGATGATGGTTGGCCTGCCTGCCTGTGGAAAGACCACTTGGGCCATAAAACACGCAGAGACTAACCCTGAGAAGAAGTACAACATCTTGGGCACAAATGCCATCATGGACAAGATGAAGGTTTGTTTGCAGTACCACCACCCAAAACTGCACACTTCACACGGTTATGCTGTCCATCCTTGTCTTACTTGACTGCGTGTTCTGCAGGTGATGGGTCTGCGTCGCCAGAAGAACTACGCCGGGCGCTGGGATGTTCTGATTCAGCAGGCCACCCAGTGTCTGAACAGGCTGATCGAGATCGCTGCCCGCAAGAGACGCAACTACATCCTAGATCAGGTACTGCCCTCTCACCCACACTCTGCTCTCATACTCGCCACAGTCAATGTGCCCTGATGATCACTTTCTCTAATGGACTATTTATTTATCTTTCAGGGGCTCTGTGTATTATAGAGTAGAAGAAGCATTGATCTCCCTCTTGTCACTTGCTTGTCATGTATTGTAAAAGAAAATGATTAATGGCTCTCATAAGTGACAGAATATTTCATGTTTTCATCCCTCAGTATATTTGCACTTGCTATTTCTTGTCATAATACAGTATTGTTTGTCTTGTGAATTTCAACAATGTACAAGTAAACCATGACTATGTAAAGATGTTGAGAAACAAGTAAGCTCTGACTGGTGAGTAAGAAAAACACCTTCTGTTGCTAATTTAATAAGACAGAGATGATGGCTTTTTTAAAAGCTATTTTAAGTGAGATACATGGAACTTTTGAGTGTGTTTTTTAATAAATTGACCCTGAAGGTAAGTAGTGACTAACAGTTTTTAGATTTTCAGATTCTTGTGCTCAGTAAGTGTGAAAAAAGGTAGGTGGGTCTGACGGACTTGCTTTTCTCTGGATACTGTGAGTATGTGCAGGTAGGTTATATCTGTCTGTTGTTGTCTTGACTGGGACTAGAGTCCAAATGAAGATGAGGTAAGTTGAGGTAAGTGTGGAGGGACCCGTCAGAATAGCAAGGTGTTCGTGATGTAGCATGCTCTCGTAGACGATAACGTAGCATGCATAAATGTATGAGGAAGAGATTTTTACTGTAAATTGGGCAATTATCAGGTGTATGTGGTTGATTGTAGACATTGTCAATGGAAAGGATAGTGCTTGAAAGAAGTAGTAGGATTTGGTGGTACGCTTCATATATTAGGAATGAAATGTAATTTTAGCAACTTAATTCTAAAAGCTCAGTTATCTCCATGTACAAAGACAATTATTACTTCATGTACGAGTTAAAAATATTCCATGGTAATATAGTTTTAATATAGTTTGGCAAGGCTGTAGAACTTCTCTTCAGACACGCTAAAAAGAAAAGTGCTTTCGCATCATGTAGTGTCGATTATCTGTTGGTCTGTAGAAACTCCTGCTAACTGTTAAGTGAACAGGGAGGTTGATGATTGCAGCTTTGAGTTGTGCCCATTCAGAAGCTTTGATGTTGAATGGAAGTGTGTGTATTTGCTAATGATGGTTAATCCTTTATCTAAATAATGACAGCAGGATGCTGATGACTCTTTTTTTTTTTTTTCTTGCCGCCAATGCTGCCACATTTGTCCTGTTGATTTTGATCTGAATCTAACTTGTGAATTAATATAATTCAGGGTTTTAAAAAGATCCGCTTCCAAATTTAAAACACGTGAGGGTTTGTTATGTAGCATTTTTGATTCCACTTTTTGAATTCTTGAAGTGAAATTTGGACTTAAACAAATGACAGTACGGATGAAACAAAATGTAATGACAGTAAAAAAAAAAATCACATTTTTATAAATGGATTTCATTTTATGCCATTTTACGAGGAAAGAAAGCAACATTTTGATGTAGCCAGTTGTTATAATGTGCTGATACGGACTGCTGTGACAAACTCCAATATTTTATGACAATACAATATTTTATTTTTATGTAACCAGCCAACATCTCGCTTGTTATGGCAGTTATTTATGGCAGCCTAAATGTGCATGTGATGGTTTTTGCTTTCACCATATTTCTTTCTCTGGTCATTCAATGCAAAGAAGATTCTGTAAGAACCAGAATTAATCAATCTACATGTTAATACAACAAGGCACATTTGAAATACATTGTAGGGGCATCACACATTTTATCTTAACTCTGCATTTAACCCCTTTTGCAGGGGCATAGACTGATTCTATGTTTAGATGGTGGACAATAGAATAACGATAGAATCTACTTATACCACTTACTAAAACATAATCACTGGCAGCACATTGGCGGCGCTGTGTTAAGACATACTGAATAAGTGCAGTAACTTGTATCGGTCCGAATACGTTTTTTCATTATTGTTTGATTTGAAACTCGTGTGTCCTTTTTACGCAACTGAGCAAACATCTTGTACAGTATAGTCAGTTTAAATATTTGTGGGGTCCCTCTGTGTTCATAATCAACATTCATCAGCAGTCACAGGGCACCTGGATGCACAGACCATGAGGTAAGTCTGTGGAGTGATGAGAGGCCATTAGAACCTGAGTAAAAACGTAGACTGACATCCAAGCCAAACCTCTCTCACTTCATTATTGCAGGGTTCCAGCTTCCTTCCAGTGGAAAGCCATTACAAGTAAACAATAACAAACAAGCTTCTACTTCTTTCTTGTCACCATTGCTAGACAAATGTATATGGATCAGCAAGGAGACGAAAAATGCGTCCTTTTGAAGGTTTTCAACGCAAGGCTATTGTAATTTGTCCCACGGACGAGGATTTAAAAGAACGAACATTAAAGCAAACCAATGAGCAGGGGAAGGATGTGCCCGATCATGCTGTTTTAGAAATGAAAGGTAGGAATGCTGTGGAAACAACAAATAAAACACCAGATCTACTTTTTTCTATGTGTTGTCTCTAAAAATCAAACTTGGAAGATGCCCCCTCCCCCCTCTCCCCCATCATAGGCTTTGGCCAGATATCAGACCTGGACATTTTTTTTAAACAGTCCACATGAATTTGATTCTTCTTTATTTTTGTCCTCTATCTGCCACTTGTCCATACAGCTTACCTCTAATGCACTGCAAACTGAGACTTGGACCTTGTTGAGGTCATGTAATAGTAGAGCTAATATTGCACAATTTGCTTCCCTGAAAAGGATGTTTCCAAATAGCAAACTTACAAGCAGTCACATGCTGAAGTTGTTGGAAGTTGCTTTGTAACAGCATTACATCAGCAGTCCTTGGTTTGCAGTGCTCCTCACCAACCTTCTAGTTGTCCCTTTTGTCCCCCTCCCCACCTCTACTGAACTCCTCCCTCTCCTGTGTCTGCTTAAACAAATTTTTCCTCCATGTTCCTCTGGAGGTGATGTTTGTTCCCTTTTACCCTGTCATCTGCTTTCATCTATCTGCTCTTAGTTTCTCTATGATTTCCACTGTCTCTGTGTGGTAGTAATTATGTTTTGTTTTGTCTTCCGGTGGTGTGGCTGCTCTGGTCTTCACTACAACCCCCTTCCCCTTTTCTTTTTCTCTCCACTTCTCTCTCTCTCTCTCTCTCTCCATCCGTCTCTTGCTGGATGGGCTCTCTCTCCTCTCCTCCTCCTGTGGTCACCTCTATCACTCTCCAAGCCAACTTTACTCTCCCTGAGGCTTGCGACTTCCTGGAGGCAGTGACGTTCGTTGAAATGCAGCGCGCTGAAGCTGAAAGTCTGCTGAAGCAGTACAATGAGGAGGGCCGTAAGGCTGGCCCGCCCCCTGAGAAACGCTTTGACAACAGGCAGGGCGGGTTCCGCGGTCGCGGCGGCGGTAGCTTCCAGCGGTACGATAACCGTGATGGTTCCCGCGGTGGCTACCAAAACCGCAGTGGAGATGGAGGCAGTGGATACAGAGGAGGTGAGTGAAGCATCCAGCATAGTTTTATCACGTAAAGTAGTATTATTTGAGTTACGTTCAAGTCATATAGTCAAATGTCTTTATCGTTTTCACCACACGCTTAGCTGTGTGATATTGTAGTTGTAACAATTTTTCTTTTATTTGCCAGGCTACAATCGTGGCAGCTATAACCAGAACCGCTGGGGCAACAGCTACCGTGACAGCGGCTCTGATGCACGCGTTGGATATAACCGCAGCCAACAGTCAGGAGGAAGCTACAATCGCCCAGCCCCTTACAGCAAGGGAGGATACAACCAGGTACTTACAACATCAACATCAGTTTAAAAGTTAGAGTAATAATGAAATGAAAAAACAGACTTAATGTATTCTCCTGTACTTCTTGCTGTACCTCCAGGGCGGCTACAGCCAGAGCTATAATCAAGGATACAGCCAGGGCAGCTACAACCAGAATTACTACGGCAACTACAGTCAGTACCCAGGGTACAGCCAGAGCTACAGCCAGACACCATCCACTGGACAGACGTACAACCACCACCAGCAACAGCCGCAGCAGCAGCCGCAACAACAACAGCAGCAGCAGCAGCAACAACAACAGAGCTACAACCAGCAATATCAGCAGGTAGTCACTGACGAATGAAACGTTGCCTGTCTCTAGTCTCGCACATATTTAGAAAATAACTAAAACTTACATGTTCTCATTGCTGTGCTTGCTTGCTTTTTCTCCTCTGCAGTATGCTCAGCAGTGGCAGCAGTACTACCAGAACCAGAACCAGTGGAACCAGTATTACAGTCAGTACGGCAGCTACCCTGGACAAGGCAACCAGGGCTCATCTTCTGGTTCACAGTAGCTTCGCCCTGCATCCACCTGTGTCCTAAACACTCTGACCTCTGCAGCAAATTGATTTTGTACAGTCCCCAACCATAACTGTCTCTGTCTAGTTTAACACAGTAGCCTTCATTCCTCACCAATCAACATACACATAAACTGTACACAGTTTGATGTCTTTTCATTTTTTTACTGAATGAAGTCTTACCCTAAGCAGTGACTGTGAGGTGCTAGATGATAGGTATCCAAACATTTAATAATGAATGTTATCTATTATGCATTGAATGTGGATGTCAATGAACTGCAAACTCCACATTTGCTACAGGTTGAAGAGGCAATTGTATATTTCTAGGATGCGTAGTGTGACAAAGGGGGCAAGAAAAATACGGCAAAGCCTGAATAATTGTGCTTGTTTTAAGAAGCTTAACACAGAACAAAATGCATGCTTTTTACCTTCACAGCCCTCCCCTCTGTCTTGCTCTTTATTTTCAGTTACAGAGTGAGCCCATTTTATTTACTCCAATAGAATTCAAACATGGAACATTTCTTTTTCTTTTTTTTTTATAGGTGTTGATACTGTAGTATTTAAGCGTTAATTCAGTCTTTGATTGAGAAGAATATTTTGCCACTACTAGAAGTTGTATGTGCAGTTTTCTTTTTTTTCTTTTTTTTTTATCCCTTTGTGATTGGTGTTCATTGAGTCCAGTAGTTAAATCCTGTTGTCATACCCATTTTTTTCTACCTGAAAATCCGATTGATCAGTTACTCAAGCTGTCTTCTTGTCTTTATACAATAAATGCAATTGTATACGCCTGTAAGTCTTGAGATGGTCCTTTCTTTCTTTTCTTTTCTGCTGGTGTCTTAAGTCAAACACAACACGTACTGCATGATATATCAACGTTGGTGTATTTTTCTTATTCTCAACAAGATTGAAATTGTGGCCAAAGGATGAAACAAAGCATTTAGCTAAAAAATAATATGCCAATTTTGCAGCATACGTATAGTTCCAGTGCAGTCCTGCTGAACCTTGAATGAACCTTTTGAACTAATTGAAAAGCTAAAAATGTTGTCAGGGCAGGAAATAAACATTTTCCGCTGTTAGCTGTGGTGAGTGGTGGCGGATATATTCGACTTCACAAGCTACTTTCACTGTTTCCCATCCGAACAGGGACTTAGCAGTATGGACAGTGTTCTATCACAGAGGCATTGTTTGTGATAGTAATAGACATTTTGATGAACATTTTCTGGAAATCTAAGAAATTAACCAGATGGAAATGTCACAGTAGTTAATCACATGCAAAAATACAGTAAATCCAATATTCCCTTGAAGAAAGGGCTTCAGTGATTTGCAGAACTGTCTGCCGTTGTGTGCACTAATATACCCAGAGAATATTAAAGGAATAGGTTCCTCAATGAATGATATAGCAATATCAACTGGTTAATGACAAATTGCCTCATGGTATACATATATCATCCAAATCAAAGGCAAACAGATGCCAATTCATTTCTTTCTCTTGATGGCTTGCTTTCAAAATTCATGAGCAGAGTTGTCATATAGCTGCCAAGTTAAAATGAACCAGACTTTTGTTGAGGTTAGTGTTAATTTCCTACCCTGCATTTATCGTGTATATTAGCTCAGGAGACCCTTAATGTCTGTTGTTGTAACCTTGTGGATTGAGGTTGTGTAGCACCAGAGAACCAAGGCACCTGTTCTAAAACAAGATGAGGTGTTCATAAATTACAGTAGGAAAACCGAAGCCTAAACAATAAGCCAAACTAATGAGACCGACAAACACAGAATAAAAACACATCACAACCAAACTTGAAACATGAAGGAGTCCACGTATACTGGCCATCTGATGTGAATGGCCAGTAAATCTCATCAGTTCAACACCAGTCTGACGCAGCTCTGTCAGAAACGTGGTGGTGTCTGGATGTTTTGTCCATGAGGGGAAATGTTAAAAGATGGACTGCTCAGTCTGGCTCTCTGCTCTTGTCTTTGTGTAGATGCAGCTCCTCCATCTTCTGCAAGAGGGGAACGGGCGTGGAGCAGCCTCGGGATCTCTGTGGCAGTGTTTTGACCTGGAAAACAGAAAAGACAGATTTATCATCAAGAAACGTTTTCTCAAACTCTGAGACAACTTCACATTTTCATCTACAGAGAACGTACTTAAATATTCCTTAAAATAGTTCCTAACAACTGTTGACAGTGAGTTCTGTCCTGAGTGGATGGGACATGGTTTCCAGAGTGCTTCGGACATTTCATCAAGTGTAAATCTCTAAATATTTTCATCACCATTCACTTCCTTTGAACTTGAAAACCAAAATAAAACCAAAACTATTGACTAGCTCTGGTGGTAAGGGTGAGCTGACAGAGGCGACTTTTTTCAGTTCTCTATTGTAAAGGACAGAAAAAAACGACTTTTGGAAGGGACAACCTGCGCACAGAAGGGATTATTTCTTGGTTTAATTTGCTGTCTTATGTTACAGCTTTTAGACTAGAGGCCTAATCAGCCATGAGTGTTTTCACAACTTGCTAACACACTAATTAGAAAGATGCTACAATCATAGAAAGAGAGGCTTTAAATGATTGTCCCATAACAACAAGATGTTACTTGTTATTTTAGTGTATTGGTGAAATTTAAACTACAGATCTTACTATGTGCTCATCATCACAGGAAAATTACAGCAAGGAGAGTCATTGAAAGTAGTACATTTACACAACCAGAGTAGGTAAGAGTCATCATTTATTAGCCCCTGTTGTAGCGTGTGGAAGTGTTTAACCCAGCTGAATCACTGCTAGATACTCTCAGTTTCCCCACATGTAGTCACTCAAGACTGACGTGCTGATATTTCTTCATTTGCTGATGTCATGAGCGTTTGTCATGTACAAACAGCATTAAAAGCCAGAACAGGTAAAGAAACTTCTGTATGATCAACCTGCAGGGTGTCACCTTTCTATCTGGGGACGCATGTACAAGAGAGTTGTGGAGGTTTCCCCTCTTGTCCTTTTTTTCAGGCGTCCAGACTCCGGGATCTGTCTGAGTTGAGCGGTCTGACAGTGCAGAATCACCGGTGTTATTTTTCCAAACAGAAGTGCCCTTGTTGTGTTCTGTCTCATTACTCTGGGGGAAAACAAAGGTCTCCTCCTCTGAACCTGCCAGAGAAAATAAGACATCAGTGTACTGGGTTCATCTTATTCGCAGGGGATTTTAGGTGTTACTTGTATGTTCTGTATGATGTGGGACGTACTCCAGCTGTTGCCCTTGGTTCTTGAGTCAGGGGCAGGGGTACATGGGCAGGATCCACTTGTGTTCTTGTGTTTCTTCAAACACTCCATTCCCACTAGATCTTTACAGTGTCTGTGACAGTTTATCCCACAGTCTGAGAGTGAGAGAGAGAGAAATGTTGAGACAGAAGCACTTCTACTTAAAGGATCAGTTCACTTTAATGCTTTGAGCACCACAAAACAAATCGCTTTCACTTTATTCTTGGCCAAATACCACAAAAGGCTAGTCAGTAAGAAAATATGTTGGGGATTTTGTAATATGGGGGAACTGATCCTTTAGTTTCTGTTTCCTTATATGGGGATAGTCTTGATCTGATAAAAGTGATTACTGTTTGATGATGATTAAATTGTGGTCTTACCTTTACAGTGGTAGCCTTGCTTTATGACTCCCCACAGCTACGAGAGGGAAGACATGATTAATAGAATATTGCGGTTTAGTTGAGAATTCATATAAAATCAAAAATGGAGATACAACGTATACTCACAAAGCCTCCACAAGTATCACAAAACTTTGGCCGTTTATACGTGGTTTCATGGAAGTTATGTGCATCACTGAAGTTGAAGCCCAGCTTAGCACATATAGACATTCCCCTCATGAAGTAAGAGGTTATTTCTTCACGGCTGATTTGTCCCTCCCTGGGCAGAAAATTTTCCAAAGTGCAACACAAAAGTGAGTAAGTGAGTTGAGGTTTCTACAAACCATTCAAGAGTTCTCGTGTTGTTTCATGTTTTCTCTGCTTTGTCAGCCATGACAACGTGAGGGGCCGTTGTGCGTGTTGCAGCTTCCTCACCTGTCAGTTTCGTGAGTGCAGAAGGAGAAGGGGAAGTTGGCTGCTATTTTCTCAAAGTCCTCCAGTGAAATGTAACCATCCTGGTTCTGGTCGTAATTTTTCATTATGGACTGCAGGGGGCAACAGAGCAATCAGATATTCAGTTGCACTTGTCAAGGAGCAGTTGGTTAGTTCTGCTTTGGCCTGCCAAGTAATAAGGAAGTGAAAGACAAGAGGTTGTTGCAGAGTCACATACTCACATCCACCATCTGTTTGACGTGTTTAGATATGGTGTCAGGATCGAGCCTGGGGGTGACCCCTGAACCCCATTCTGCCACTACAGGCGGTTTAACTGGAGCTACAGGCTGTGGACCGACAGATGCAGTGATAAGACACGAAGGACTGCACATGTGAGAAACAAGAAAAAAGAACACACCCACCACATAACACGCTTCCCTAACGTATGTGGCTTTGATGTGGCTGATTTTGATGTATTTCAGCACTGAGTCTGTGCTTTTGTTTTGAAGATGTCACACCCACAGAGAGAAGACAAATGTCCCCCCTCGTGAAAAGAGGTTGAAACAATTGTGAGTCTGATGCCGTTTACATAGAGCTCAACTTCAAAGAGGAGTATGTAGCTCTACTGACCTGGATCTTGGGGTTCTTGGGTTCCTTGGTGTATGAAAGTTCATATATCTCATCCTCGGTGTAGTATAAATCTAGAGAGAGCTGAAGCATTAAAAGAACATAATTTGAGGTGTTCTTCGTGGGATCTTTTTATCTGAATTCTTAAAAATCATCTCCCAGTTTCTGTCTTGTACCGTGAGCAGATGCAGAAGGTCTTTGTTGGCCTCAAAAGGCGGCGTGCAGCTGTGAAGGGCCAGCAGATCATTGATGTTGCTGTACAGGTGCTGTAGCTTGCTCAGGTTGATCTTGTCCTCGTCGATGTAGTCTGGCAGGGCCTCATTCAGTGAGATCAGATCCTTTAGGTGGACGCCCAGGATGGGCACCTTGAAGCCGCTGCACTCATTGTAAACCCGCCGGTAGTTGATGTAGTTGCTGCGTGAGGAGAGCAGCTCTGTCATCTCACTCAGGGCCTCAAAGTGGACAGAGATCAAGAGGGTAATGATAAATGAGCCGCTCATGTAAATTTTTGTTTAGGTTTGGTCTAAAAATGTCCAATTAATTAATAATTCTCCAATTTGCTCTCACACCCAAATGCATTATTCCTGTCTCTCATATAACGAAATAACAAACTGATTTCTGGAATCTGCACAGATACTCTTCAAATGTTATGTGTTATGTGTAATATTTAAAATACCTTAGTGATGTCAGGAGGCAGCAGGTTAGACGTGTCTTTGAGGCGGGAGATTGAGCTGTGACAGAGGCCTCCAGTCACTGCCATTAGAGTGTTAAAGTTTTGCAGAGCTCGAAGTTTCTGTTGAGGAGAGAGCAGAGTGACTGACTGCAGGGTGTGAAACAGCACATGAAGTAATTTTCCAAAAAACAAAACCAAGAAACCAAAACAAGTACAGCTCTTGGCAGCCACACAAAAATCCTTCTGAGCCGCTTAACTAGTTTTTGTGATGTTTGCTCCCTCAGCCAGCTTACCTGAGCCACATGAATGAACTTAGTGAACACCTGGGCTCTCTGCTGGGCTGTGTGTCTGCTGAGGATCATCAGCTGGACCCACTGGGAGACGCCATTACACATCATGACTGACCGCTCCAAAGCAGGGTTGTCCCTCACAGAGCCCCGCACCACGTAGCTGCGGTAGTCCAGGAACTGGCCAATCAGATATTAGTGGTCAGGCAGGAAACTAACTTGAGTTTAGCACTATTTTCGATATACATGTACAAGCAGGGTAGAAATCTGTTATCAAATTCTAGCTAGCCATTTTCGACATTACAAGAAGCAGATAATTGTGTTATTAACCACTGTTAATTGCGAGAGCAGATCATATTTTGCTTTTCTACTGAAAGAGACAATTCTCCAAATCTTACCTGACTTCTCAATATAAGGACAGATCACTTTCTAATAAAAAACTAATTTCTAATTATTATTATTATTATTACAGATCCTAATTTTTGATTTTTAATAAAAAAAAACTGTCCACTGGTAAAACTTCAGCTCACTAAAAAAAACACAAAAACACAAAGTAAGCTGTAATGCAAAAGATATTATGCACCAGGCAATGAGAAAGTTCTTATGAATATCACATCATAACGAAACCGTGCTGTCATTTCATTTTTTTCACAGCTGCCTCTGTATTCCAACAAACCCTCAGATATACGATAGTATCTGTGAATTCGCTTGCTTTATTAAAAATAACATGATTATACTTTAAAGGTTTTGCTTAGTTGTCAGGTAAAATTATGTTTTTACTATAAATTGCGCTGCCAAAATATTGTACCATTCTTTACCAGGGGATCGATTATATGGCATTTGGCCCTTTCACCTATTTGTTTCAAGAGCAGCAACATATCTGCAAGTCATGGTAACAGGATGAGAAGCTGTTCACTGAACTTACTGAAACGTTACAGAAGTTCTTGAACTCGAGGTAGCTGAGGTGCTCAGCCATCTCATCTGGTTCCATGTGGTCAAAGATCAGTGACACCTTCCTCTTCTTCACAGAGGGTGAGGGTGCCTGGAATATGTTCACAGGGCTTCTAGGAAAAGGAAGGCAAGCAACAGGACAAAAATAAACATTTTTTCTATTTATAGTAAAGCTGTTTTCTATTTAAAGAAAAGAAAACTTGTTTGAGTTGTGGCCAAATAACAAAACTACAATTCCTCCAGGCCATGATGGTGAATCAAAACAAAACATTGCTCACAAGCAGGAAGTGTCAATGAGCTGGGAATGCTTTTCCTCTCCACCTGACCGGACCAGAGCCCACAGGTCCCCCATGATTTGCTCAAGCAGGGGGTCCGCCTCAAATACTGCCGGGAACTGGCTGATCCACTGCCTTGCCACACAGCAGGACAGAAAATATGTTTACTACTAGCAAAAAGAGCAGGATAACCAGTTCTGTCAGAGTCTGTCATTCAACACGCTCATGTGCATGGTGTCCTTACTCACCTGATGAGGTGGCAGATCTGTGCCCGCCTCAGTCCTCTCTTGTCTGAAGGACAATCCTTATAAGTGAGAGAAAGAGTCAAGGATCTGAACACACTGTGCAGAACAGTGCACTAAACACCAGCAGGGATATATACTTCAAATCTGCTTTGCTGACGAGGAGTGCAAAACAAAGCCATGCTTGTTTCCTGATCTGATTAATGAACAAGGACATGTGAGTGGTTGCAGTGCACTGGTGGGACCAGAGTACTGCACTCAGTGACAGTGAAGGATATAGGGTGAGAAGTTTCTGGGCGAACATCTGAGATGGTACAACCCAACTGTGCATCATCAGGGTCATGTGGACCAGCTGGGACCCTCTGGGGCTGGAAAGCTTCCCCTCTGAATCTGCAACAAACACACAGCAGCACATTTCACTCAAGGAAGATTATGTGGTTAAAAATAACAACCACAAAAACTGCACAATGGCTCAGTGGTCAAATAGTTCAGATGAGTTCAGTTCATTTCAGCTCTACTTGAGTTTTAGATTTTCATATTGCTTGTCTCCGTGTGCTTTGTTTTTCTGTCACACTTCCAACACATGCAGCACAGGTGGATTGGAGATTTTAAATTTCCTGTAGGTGTGAGTGTCTGTCTGTGTTAACCTTGCGATGAAATGACAACCTGCCACGGGTGTTTTCCTGCCTTTCGCCTACTGTATGAGATACATCCAACTGTGACCTAGAGTAGAAATAAGCAAATAAAGAAACAAAAGTCTAGACAAAGCTGTCTAATTTACTTGATCTACAGTGTACCTTTTCATCATGCATTATATAGATTATATCATACACGACAAAGAAAAGTCATTGTCGTTCACTGGATTATTTAAGGTTGCTGGTAAAAAGACTGGCTGGCATGTGGTTGACCAACTTAAACCAAGTAGGAGCTTTTACAGTCAGTCAGTACCAGCTTTTCAGACCCACATTTATAGTAGAAACAAATGTTGCTGAAAACAAACAATTCCATGTCTTCTTCTTGTGATATCTGGACATTCAGATATTTATTTTGGAGTTTATTGTTTATTTGTATTGGTTTCCTGTGGCATACACAACATAAACCTACAACACTGTGCACATTTTATTATCATCATTATTTACCTTTCACAAAATGATGTTTCCTAGGTTTCCTAAATGTCACTTTTCAGTCTTTGCACAGCGCTCCTGCCACTACCGTAGAAGCAGGACTCTCATCCTTGGATCTCAAAGCATTGCAAATCAAACACGCTATCTGTGTGCTAGATACCATAACCAGTATCCAGACATGTTTTTAGTGATTAGGATAAACTGACCACTGAGGAGAAGAAGACTACTAAAACGTGGTAGAGAGGAGAGAGATTTGTATCCCATTGCATGGGAATAGCTAGTTGGCCTCTGCAGCCCAACAGAACAAAGCTTGATTGTATGAGCCTGCCCTTTGTCTCCCCCCTCCTCCCTGTCAGTTTCTCTCACCCTGGATTCCCCCCTTACTCTCCCTCATCCCTCATTTATGTAACCTGGCTGTGATAAAGAGTAAAGACACATGACAAACTTTGGGAACACATGCAAACACGCAGGGACAGACACTGACCGAAGCAGTTCAGGCAGCGTTGTATGAGCTCATCCAGGCTGGGAGCACTGGCACTGGGTGCAGGGCTGGGGCTCTGCAGGGCCCGAGTGATGTCTTGAGGACTGGGACATGTATTCCTCCTCCGCTGGACCAGCTTGGGCTTCCTGAGAGAGAGCGAGAGAGTCAGACACAGACAGGGATTATAAGTAGCCGAGAAATAAGTAGAGCAGAGTGTGGTGAGGTAGTGCAGGTCAGCATCTAAGGAAATGCAGCTCCCCACATCTGATAAGCTGCGCTACAGCACTGCAGCTGTCAAAACCATCACGCACTGGTGGAACAACTGCAAACAAATACATTGTTTTCTGTGTTTCTCCACCTGAAGCTGCCTGGCAGACAGATAGTATCTAGAAAATGTTCATTTTTATAACAGGTCACAGACTTGTACTTGTACCAACAGTTTGTCCAGTGTCACAGGATTAGACGCCCTCAGAAAAGGAACAGGAAGAGTTTGCCCTGCTACAGGCAGACAGGTGTACAACTATTTCAACTGGATTCATGCTTTCAAACGTTTTTTTCTTAAAAAGCTTTGATGCATATTTCACATTCACTATGGCAAGTGAAGTACTATTAGATACGTATTGTACTACTGTAAATTCTTCCATGGGTTTTAAATACGAGCAATGCAGCTGTGTTTATTAAGTAGTTTTAAATTGAAGGTGATCATTTTGAGAGCTACAACATTTCTGATCTACGTTGCTAATATGTGGCCAATGGCAATACAAAACGTACAATATTACATCACTTGTTCATGAGGTCAGTTCTATAATATCTATTCTAAGCCATCAGTATTTCCTCAGGAAACTAGTTTGGTTCACTGCCAGCACAGCTCACAGCATACACAGCAGCTAAAGGTATTATTTACTGCAGCATATATGCAGTATGAAGGACACAGGAGACAAAGGTCTGCTATGTATCTGCATGTAAAAACTCTGCAACGTGGATGTGACATGCAGGGTTCTTTTGGACCTTACTAAGCAACATTCACCGTTTACAAAAAAAATCTATAAATGTATGAATGCTGTATGCATGCAGTGTTAGAAAGCTGTGTAATTGTTGTCTAGGATGCTAAAAAATGCAAAAGGGAAGAAGGAAAACTTCTGCTTGATTGATACTTTATTTGCCTATCCTGTGAAACACTTTCTAAAGAAAATCTATCTGACAAGGAAAGATCACTCCTTGGTTAAACTCGTCTCAATAGACACAAGGGGCTGCAAGTGGACATTTGTTTTAGGTATTGCTATTAAGTCCAAAAGATTGAGAACTACTGAAGTGGAAACATTGACGTTAATTGAGTTTCCTTTAATTTCAGAGAATGGCAGATTGCTTTTGGTCAGACATTGTACAGAGACCACACCTTTGGCCAGTAAAACTGGACTGATGTTGAGTTTGGTCAGAAGTTCAAAAGAACTGATGCGTTTAAAAAGACAAATAACTCCTTTCCTATGATGCGATTCATTCTTCCTCTTCAAATCTTCAGATTTAGCAATGTATGCCCGTATTTCACAATAACCACTATGTGACATTTTTTTTACATTTAAGCTAATATCTTCCTCAGTTTTGCAGTAATCTTTTGTCCATAGTCCTCTTTAGAAAAGTGCTGTAACTTTCATTTTTGTGCTTGAGTATTTCAGATTTTGTCCTCATCTGTAGCAGCGTGTGTGTAGTAGTATGTAACGCTGTGAAGTGTCAGTCTCTATACTGCAGCTAATGTGATGACATTACCAGGAAACACTTTGAGTTCAGAGAACTGGTGACAAGTTCCCTGAATGACCAGAACTGCATCCCCTTCTCTTAACCTGTGCTTATGTGTGCGGCTTATTTCCCCAGCCCACTCACATTCTCAACACTCACACGCGTATAATAAATAACTCAACATACACATGCATCCACACGCCAGTCATAGAAAAACAGTGTCTCTGCTTTATGTACAACACATGAATGGATACTCATGGATGCACAATTTCATACAGGCGTACAGGGTGACATTGACTGATCTATTTATACCACAAGCTGTTCTCCTGCCTGTACGTGCTGTTTCATCCAGCCTTCGCAGTTATCACACCACACATTTCCCCCTCAGATTCAAAAACCCTGATGGGGGGGATGTCAGTGACGACCACATCTCTCCGCATCCTGGTAGTCCAGCTCTAAGCGGCTCGTTTGGAAACCTGCTGGGCAACAAAACCCCACTTCTCCGCCTCATTACACTGGCTGAATTCAAAACACTAAGACTCAGCACTGCACGTACCATCATGAGCTACGTAAAGGCAATAAATAACCCAATCTCTTATAATCAGAAAACAGTTTCAGAAACAGCAGTAAGACTTTTATCTGACAACAGTGCTGTGACAGCTAACTAAATCCTAGCAAGCAAATTAATAGTGTTTTTTTCTTCTGCATCATTTAACATGCTCAGTTCAGAGAACTTGAATCCACAACCCCTAATTATAGAGGCTGAGATCTTAGATTGTATGCAATGACCTTTACACGCTATAATGCATGATTATTTTCATTACTTAACAACCTATTCATTCTTTCTTGATTAGAAATAAAATAGAATTGTTATCTTCATTATGTCCTAGATGGTATCCAACTCATTTGTATTTTATGGCGTGTAAACTCACCATAAAACATAAACAGCTTAAAGAAACGCTCTGATCGCTGGTTTTTATCTCAGTGCCCTTTACAACTTGTCATCTCTCTCTTTGACTCAGAGTGAATCCTGCGCTGTCTTTCAAAGCAGTTGCACATATGAGGAGACACGCTCGCTACTATAAACAGAAGTGCTGATGGGGAAATGTTATTGATGTCATGACGTTTGTCAGGGAATTTCCCCCAAGATTGCTGAGCAGGTAATGCATAGCATGATCTCTTTTCTGTGTAATGAGACTGTCCAACTTAAAGGTCCAGTGTGACACAGAGTATTTCTTTGCAGGAACTGAATGCAGTATTCGTTTGTATGTTTCTGTTAGTGTAGAAACACCTGAAAATAAGAATTGTTGTGTTTTCTTTGTCTCAAAATGAGTCTTTTATATCAACAGTGACATCGGGTCCTCTTCCATGGAGTCTACAATGTTGAACCGCCATTTTTGTACAGACAAACCAAACACTGATCTAGACATGGCCTTTTGCTTTTAATGTAAATTTTGCAGCCACAGTTATTCCTACATGCTTGGAAGGAGAGGATGAGGCATGGGAGAGTATTCAGTTGGTTGCAATCTGCAACTTCCCCGCTAGGTACTACTAAATCCTACACACTGGACCTTTAAGAGACAGAAAAGTGTTGGCAAATACAGTCAGTGTCTGGTGGACTCCCATGCAAATCTGAACACAATTGGAGTTACTGTTTGGGGATTTGCATTTACCTTTTCCTAAGAATCAGATACACAACTTGGAAAAAAGTAATTATCACCCATCCATATTTAACCTTCATGGAAGGATATGACTGCTGAAACTTGAAAGTAAAAAAATAAAATCCTCATATGCTCATATGACAATAAGGAAAAAACAGACGTAGACTCTTTTTTTGATGAACTTGAACTTTCGATCCATCATATCTCTGATTTTATATTAGGAAGACCTTCCACACCTCCTTTTCCTCACTGACTATTCCTTCACCTACTTTTTCCTCTTCCTTCATCCTTACTCTATTCAAGCCATTCAGGAAACAGCTTCTCCTTTTTTTCTTTGGAAATCCCCCTCTCACTCCCTTTCCCATCCGTGGCAGGACTCCTGGCTACAGATCCAGTTTCCCCCTCCTCTTTCTCCCTCTCTCGCTCTCACACTGGCGGGGGGATATGCAAATTCCTCTCTTTCTTTCCTTAATTGATTAATTGAAGCCAGGGCCCTTTGAAGGCCTTGTTTGTGAGCTGCTCTTTTTCTCTCACTCTCCCCTCTCACAACCTGCGTTCTTGTTCCCTCTGCATCATGAGGATGCATCTACTGAGCCATTCATCCATGTGGTGCAACAATAAAGTCACTGTAACAACCATTGTTGTTAAGATCCAAAAATAATGCAGCAAATATTCAGAAACCTCTTTGGCTGTTTGGTTAGAAAGAAGTATAAACTATAAGACAGTATAAAAGTATAAGACAATGAAGTCATACCTGTACACACAACTACACACACCTTTGATACAGAGGCTGACTCTCACACACACACATAAACCTCCATTATCTACATCAATTTATTCTCATTCAAACATCTTTTTTCTTCCTTTTTTTTAAACTTTTTATTTGTGAATCTTTACAAAGCCTAATCTGGGCCCTCAAAAACAACAACAACAACAACAAAGTCAACACATAAGCATGTGTTTTTTTACCCGCAATTGTAACACGTTTCTCTATACTGAGTTCACTTTTTCTAAACTGTTAACACAGTTCTCTTTACTGCCATGCAGCTCAGCACAACAGTTCATCCAAACATCAGTAACGCACTAATGCAACCAAAACACTATAAATATACATCACAGGATCAACTCTGGTACCAGAACTCTGCCAACATTTACCTCCCAACACAAAGACGTAAAAACACTAACAACAGGTAGCATTAATATGTGTATCACTACACTATTATCTTTGAAGTATCTTTGAGTTATTGTGTATTTATTCAGCATAAACCAGGATTCTACAGGATTGTGCTACCTTACACTATATGTCACACAAATGCTCTAATATAGTTCAATAAGCTTTTTTTTTTTTTTCATTTTTAGCCATTTTGGGATAGAGTAATTATAAGTGCACAAAATTAAACTAAAGTAATTCTAGCAATGCAACATTACATATATACTATACTCTGTATGTATTCTCTATGATAGGTAGATATAAATACAACTGCCAGTCAACCCTGTTTCATAAGAATCTTTTTTGCATGCCTGATCCATCCCTCAGATAGGCTGCAAAGCCACACTGTGCGTGAAAGAGAGCAGTGAAAGCAATGAAAAGTGACCCACAGTTTAGTCCACACTGACTTCTGTTGTGCTGACTGTGTGAAGACTTTTGAAAAATGAGCTCAATATTGAGAAATACGTCTTGCCAACAACTGTAGTTCTACTGATTTAAGACAACCTCACTACTGAAAGGGACACACACACACAATGTGGCCACTCCGTCAGTCCACCTTAAACTCAGGTAGTTAAATCACATATAACGCACATCTGACTACCTTAACATTCAACACACAACCCTTTCATTCCAGGCAATCTGATAAGAGCTGTGGTCACAACTACAGCAGTAAAAAAAAAACAGTACCACTGAAAACACAGGCTTCTAAATGTGTAGTTTTCCAGCAGTATCTGAGATCAAATGCAAAAAACATCACCGAACTGACAAGTAAATGCAGATTAGGTGGACAGAACACAAAAGCAGAACACATTTCCATGGAAAGGAGAGCAGGCAGCACTCAACAGTCACGAACAACTGTTGAATGTCAGAGCTCACTTGTGTGCAGTACACACAAATAATTTGAGATGTTGATATTCTTCGCTGATATGCAGGTCAAACACATTAGCTGTGACCGTGTGTGCGTATGTATATGTGATATGTGTGTCTGCAACCTTTCTTTTAACACAAATCCTCTCTCTTTCTCTCCACTGCACACTGTCTAGATTGAAATAAAGGGCAGAAAACAGACACACCGAGCGGAAAATAAAACTAAATGCCCTCATTTTTCTTCGACTTGTCAAGAGCCTTTGCACAAACCACACTGCATCTCATAACCTCAAGGTTCACACATCGCTGCTGCACACAAAACACTTGCTGCTGACACATACTTAGACTTACGCTTGCATAAGAGAGTGAGCTGCAAGTGGGTCTGAGTGCAACAGACTCTCAGTTTTGATGTACCCTCTTCTTTTTCTTTTTAATTACCTCTTGGGCTTGTTCATTGCAGAGCTCTTCTCAGCAACACTCCTCCTCCACTGGTGATCCACACGGGCATCTGAGCGTGTCCCTACAGCTCCATGGTTGACCCTTCTCCTCCTCCTCCTTCTCCTCCGCTGTGTCCTCTATGTGTGTATGTGCCCAGGACAGCAAGAGCAGGCACAGGATGGAGAGCTGCTGGGGGTGAAGGCTGCCCACCAACCAGTCATGAACTAGACTAAACTCCACACTTAAAACCCTGCTTATCAAACCACGCTCTGTGTGTCAGTCAGCCTCCCTCTCTGCTATCTGAAGAGATCTGTCAACCACAAATCAGCAACAAAACAAACTTCGTGCCTGCAACAAAGCATAAATGTTAAAAGAAAAAGCCTCAACGTAGAGTGCTAGAGCTAACAAAAGTCATTCACTTGTCCCTTCAACATAAACAAGTCAGCATCTTAAATGGAGGAACTGGCTCTGACAGATAGGGGAACTCACATCAGTTTCTGTGTGTGTATGTGTGTGTGTGTGTGTGTGTGTGTGTGTGTGTGTGTGCACAAGGGGGAGGGGAGAGAGAGAGAGAGAGAGAGAGAGAGAGAGAGAGTAGCGAACACACATGCAGTACCCATAGAGGAAGGAGGAGGAGAGTTAGAGAGAGATAGTGATGAGCAATCATCTGAGCACCATCAGTGTACTCCAGGAAGCGACATCTGCGGTTCTTTTTTCAGAGCATCAACACAGAAGAAAAAAAAAATAGGCCACACCCATATGTCACTTTTTGATGCAGTTTTTTGGAGCTTCGCCTGAACTTGGCAAAAGAATCAGTTCCTGAAAAGAAATCACTATATGCCAGATAACATTGTTGAATCCTGACACGTGTCTCCCTACAAGATTTGTTCATCCAGGGTCTCGAGTGTCCCCCAAATCACGTCTATCACGCTGATTTCTTCCTTTTATTCTTCTTTTTTTAACTCCCTCTGTCATTTCTCAGGGTAGCAAGTGATTACACAGGGAGGTAGTGTTTGTGCTTTTGAATGTGGCTGTGCAGCTGGACAGGGAGACTCAAAGGCATCCTTGTTTTAACACACCAAGAGGAAGAGGCGACCAAACAGGGGACATTAATGTCCCCAAGTCTGCAGAGGTGGCTTCTTTGCTGCAGGAAGCTGACTGGCTGGCAGGGAGAGAGTGGGCGATATGGCATTCAAAAGCAGGGAAAGATGCACAGAGCAGGAATCCTGCAGTCCTTGCACAGAAAGTAAAAAAAAACAAAAAACTAAAAATGCATTTGGATCTGCTTTAGAAATCATCAAAGGACTAGAACAGGATGAATGTCACAGGAGGAAAAAGTATTTAATGGTCTTTCCTGTTAATGGTGTAATCTTACTGTAATCTTAAGCAATAGTTCTTTAAAACAGGAAGAGTTGCAATCAACCCAGCTGGTAAAGCTGAAGACACCTGACACGCTGAAATAAACAGAAAAGCTAGTGGACTAGTGCATTTTTTAAAATCACAATTCAATAACCACCGTGATCACGTTTTGCCCCCGTTAATCTTAAACAGCTCTGCATGTGGTTTGTTTTGTGACTAACGTGTGCGTGTAGCAATTTATTGAATTTCGCTTTAGGGCTTTTATTTTGTCAAAACGGAAGCCTGTTACGTCGATGACGTTATCAACGTACATTGACGGTAACGGTAAATTCAAAAGGAACGGTAACTTACGGAACTTTCAGTTAAATTAAAATTAATTACATTACCGTCAAAGTGGAAGATGAATTAGTGTGCGTCATATATTTATAATTAATTTGACTTCGTCCTGATTGAAACGCTCGTTAGCTTTTTTGTCGTTGTTGGCAAAGTAGCTAACGGCTAACCGTTGACGTAACTGACGTTGGCGTAGCGTTACCGTTACGTTACCGTTACCTTACCGTTACGGTCTTTGGGAGATATCATTTATTCCACCCCCCTTTTTTGCTTTAATTACACTTCAAGCCAACCCGCCGCATTAACCTGCATTGGCCCGGCAGCAAACACTTAGCATTGTTTTAACCGTTTTAAAGCTAATTCTTGCTAATTTCAGCGTCCATAAGAGATCATTGTAAAGAGTGTTGACTTTAATGCTCGGTACAATGTCTCCACCTTCAGGCGCGACGCCGCAACTGCATTTTAAATGCAACAGAGGAGGCAGATTCATGAGTTGGCAGAAAAAAAGGCAACAGCAGGTCTCCTCCGAATCAAGACTCAGTCTCCCAGAATTCATGTTAGTTCTGCTTCAGTGGCGTACACCCTCCTCCTCTTCCTCCGCCTCCTGTCCGTTTTACCCACAGGACGGAGTTGTATCTCGGCGAGCGGCGTCCCAAAACATCTTAACTGCCAGCTGCTGTTGCAGTGGGAAGTGATCGAGAAGGCGAGCATGCTGGAGGATGTCAGATGGAGACTAAGGAGGTAAGGTTGTGTGTGTGTGTGTGTGTGTGTGTGTGTGTGTGTGTGTGTGTGTGTGTGTGTGTGTGTATGCACGCTGTCTGAAGGATGATCACGGTTTCTGATTGTGAGTGTGTGATGCGCTTTTTCCGCTCAGACTTCCACCTTCTCTGTCTGGTGCATCCCTGACCAAGAGGGGTGTGCCACTGATGTTACCTACAGGAATGCATCAGAGGTGGCGATTCTGTGAGAAGATAGCATTTTTGGCCTGCCATCAGGCGAGTTTGTAGTCTGCAAAATTATTTTATGGCTCATCTGGTCTATTGGCCATTTTATTCAGAGCTAAGAGAGACAGGGGCAATGTAAATATTCACTCAAATTAAATGGGAGGCTGCAATATAATGATTATGACTATTAATTGGTCTCTAAAAATAATAGAAAAATATACTAAAAAAACATAATTTCCACTGTGCAAAGTGGCATATTCAAATAGCTTGTCATGTTCATGACAGCAGCAGATCCTGACATTTGAGAAGCTGAAATGTTTTGCCATACACAATCAATCAATTATTATATTAAGATTGAAATTAAATTCCTGCAGTCACTGTTACCTCCCATCTCCCTCAAAAAGAGTCACATTTCCTCAAAGAATAAATAAATACGATTAAAAGATATCACTTGTCACAAACCGGCCATACGGCCATGACAAAAGGAGGGAGACGCACACAACAGAGCCAGTTTAACAAATTAGTTATTAAGAAAAGAATACTTAAACTAAACTAAGAGTGTGAGTGCATGAGTGGAGAAGTGTATGAGTGTGGTGTTGTAATAAGATGCAGCAACACAATCAAACCATCAAGCCCAAAAAACAGTTAGTTGTCTCAGGGAGGAGAGAGACTGCTGAGCTCTCAGAGGGTTTTTAAAAGGCGCGTGACAGACAGACCTCAGGTGTGTCTAATTTACTGACGACCCTCCACCACGCCCACTTTACAAAGTACCTGCACCGGAAAGAAGACAAGCCAGGAACCGGAAGACAGGGTGGAGTGTGGTGTCACGCACTGGAATAATTTCCTTATGGTGAAGTGTCTCATCTTAATGACCTTTTTGGATTCATGCCCAGTCATTAAGACACAGGCAGATTTATCCATTTTACATCACTACAAAGAATTTTCCTGTGTGTGGCTGCACAGAAACGTCTGGGTGCTATGACAGTTACTGACTGGGATGGTAACAATTAATATGGTGGTAATCAGCTACTGTTCTTAGCTAACACCTTTGCTACTTTAACACCGGAGCATAAAATCTGATTTTGTGGGAAAGTGTGAAAGTGCACAGAGCTAATTAAAAGCCCGTCTGTGCAAAGTGTCTCATCCTGTTGTTTACCGGACTGTAAGAAAGCATCAGCAGTATCCACTGCAACGAATGTGCCAAGCTGCATTATTATTCATTGAAATCTTTATCATCAACAGGAAATAATTCAGCAGCAATTCATGCAGCTTTTCTCTGCACCATGCCGCTGATGAATCGTTCCCTTTGGAACAACATAAACAAAGTGCAGACATAATTTATTCATAATTAGCTCCTTAGTAAAAGTACCAATTGTACACATTTCCCATCATGCCTCTGCTAAGTCTGTTGTACAGTCCTCCTGCAGAGACTACTGTGACCTGTTATTTAAATGATGTACACCTGAGAAGATGTAAATTAAACTGACACACCTCATCAGCTGACTGTCAGGTGTGTGTACTGTCCAAATAGCTCCCTCTAGGTGCAGAGCAGCTTATGTAGTATTCACCTGGTTTTGTTCAGTGCAGCTGACTTATTCACTTTGAAGAGTTAAGTTGTGTGTTTGTGTGTGTGCATCTGTTCTTACTGCACACACTCCCCAAAGGCTAGTCCTCACCCCCCTTTCCTTTTATAGCCTCAGACATGTGGAAGGAGGGGAGCGAGACGTGTGTGTGTGCGCGTGTGTGTGCGTGTGTGTGTGTGTGTGTGTGTGTGTGTGTGTGTGTGTGTGTGTTGAGGCAGCCTGTGTGAAGGAGTGGCCCAGTTCTACAAACATGGCGGCACGGTGGGATGGGAGCAGTGTAAATGTGTAACAAGGTGCCTGCTGACCCCTCCTTCCCTCCCTCTTCTGCGGTTGGGGGATGCAAGGCAAGAGGGGAGAGGAGTTGGGGAGAGTCTCGCCTCCCGTCACTCTCTCTCACAACACCGTGAGAGCCACAGGACTCATGCTGTCCTCCAGCACACCCACACACACTAGCACTGAGAGCGAGAGACACTGAGAGCGAGAGGGGTACAGCAACAAGAAAGGAGAGAGGTGCAACGTGGAGAGAGAGAAGGAGAGAGGGTGGGACGTAGCAAAGGAGATTAAAAAAATCCTGAAGAGAGAAAACAGAAGGATTTTCTCTTTTCTCCCGAGGAGCTGCGAATAACCCTCGGCGAAGGATGGCAGAAGGGGGAGAGGGAGAGGAGGAGATTCAGTTCCTGCGAACGGTGAGTCCTGCTTACTTTCCTTTTTCGGGAAGCCTAACCTGCACTGGCTGCTGGAGAGGAGTTTGGGAGGTTTGGGGTTGGGGAAGGAGATGACGATTTAGGAGAAGTGGAATGAGATTTTTTTTTTTTTTTTACTGAAGAGAAGCAATTAATTTATACCGACATTCAGCTCTTGACCTGAAATTGACTCATGGTCTTCCAGCATCAACTTCATTGCTCTTCCAGAGTCACTGGTTTCACAGTTTCTTCACTTTTATCAGTTTTGCTCTTCTGGCATTGGATATTTAAGTCGTGTCTATAGTTGCAGTTCTCAGAGCCAAGGCCCGCTTCTGTATATAGTTGACTATTTTTGCGGCGCCCTGAATGTGCCATGACCTGCTTATTAGTTGCTCTCTTTAAACTTGGTAATTGATTTCTTTAATCTCTTGTGAGCGCAGTAATCTGGGGTTGGTAACCTACATTATGTGATCATATTTTGATCTTTTCAGAATGCACCGCTCATTGTCTTGCCTAATCTTTTTATATTACATCCAGAATGTTCTGGGCTTAAGATTAGTTGGGTAACAGTGTATGCGTGCATATGTGAGTGTGAGCATAGATAGATAGACAGGGGCTGGTGCATCTGTTAGCATCGTTATCTATTTATATCTGAGGAAAGTAGAGCCTGTCAGTGTGGGGTGAGGAGGCAGAGCAACAAGCTACCCAGAGCCTACAGGGGACAGCTGGCCAAAGACTGCATGTCTTCCTTGGAGAAGCCAAATCATAGTCACAGTGCAGAGATATCAACTCAGTGGGGGATGACCCTGAAAATGGCCTAAAACAGCTGAGTTGGTTAAATGTGTTTGTATCTGAGATTAATACTGTATTAATTTGGTCTGAATATATTTTTCATTTAATCCATTTGTGCTGTCTCCATGCCCTTAATCTTAAAAGCCACCACCATTTGGAGCTAAAAAGATAATGATGAAAAAATGTTGATTAGAAGAAGTTTAAATTTCTGCAAGAGCCACTGAGCATTTAGAGCTGGAGACGGTTTGAAATCAATATCAAAAGAATATTTTTCACATATTGAAATTAAATCATTGTCTGTATATTCATAGGAGAATCATTCCTACTGACTTTGAGAAGAGCTTCAACAAAATCTCCAGAGTGAAATATAAGTCTGTTAAAGTGGAGCTCTACTTTGCAGCTGATGTTTACCTACTTGAATTTGTTGGCTGTGAAATAAAAGTTCAAGTACAAAAGAGCTCAGATACAACATGCAGAAAGATGACAGCAAATTATATTGAGTGACAGGATTCCTGTCAAGCTTGCAGAGTCAGCTCACAATATCCACAAGACAGCATTACAGAGGGACGCAGCTGTAGCTTCTATTACAAAACCATAAACAGTGTTTTTTTTTCTTCTCTTTGGGGACGAGCAAATGAGTTGTGAGACACATAGGCTAAACACTTTGAATGCCTTCAGTGGGTTTGTCCTTTTGGTTCAAGAGGCTCGGTTAGGGTGGAACCACTGGACACCAACACTTCAAAAGGAAAAACAATGCAGCCCTATATGAATTATTAATGTATTGTGTACTTTAGTGGGTTTATCCGTAACGCTAACACTGTTTGGGTTTAGGTTTAGGGTTAAATCCCCATTGAGGATACAGTGCTAAAAATGTAAGTGCTCACAGTGCTGTGAGGATCTTTGGATTAAAGCATCCACCAAATGGTCTCTGTTATCAGTCTTTTAATTAGAGACCAGTGATGGGAGGCATTGTGTGAGTCAGCTGTTTCTTCCTGCTGGGGTTTTTCCCTGGGTTATATTGGAGATGTGATGAAAATGGAGTGGGAGCTCTTGCCTCACCTGGAGCAGCAGGGACATCAGACTGTAGTCATATATTTGCCTGATCTGCCATGGAGGTTCACATCCTGTTGCCAAGGCTCACTCTTCAGCGGGGGTTTAGCTCAGCCCTTCAAAAATATTCTTCCAGAAGTCATTCAATCATTTTACAACAAATTAATGAAATATGTAAAAATTTGCTCTTATAAGCGCAATGTCATCACACTGTAGTTGGATAACAAACATTTATGTTGCTTATTTACACGACTTGTGATAATAATATCTCAGAATGGACTATAGATGACATTGTTCAAGATTTATCTCAATGAAATATATTAAAACTCAGACAAAGCAAAGTTATGTTGTGTGCCAAAACTTGTGTTCCAAAAAAAGTCCTTAGTCCTCCAAAATGCAGCCTTCAAGAGCTCAAAACTAGGCACATGTTGGCACATTTTACTTTCTCCTTCAGAGTAAAATCCCTGGGCAGCGAGGAAGAATGATGTCTTTGATGTCTTTTTCACTTAACACCCAAAATATGCTTCTTAACTGACGAAAGTATAGATTTTCACTGTGACAGGCAGTGTTGTCGTTATTTGGGCTAAGTCTGAGTTCACAGAAGTTGAATTTTGGGAAAACTAAAGCTTTTTAAACCCTGAACAATGGCTCTTGTATGATATAATACCAAGGAGGAAGGGTGAATGTTCAGGTTGCCACTTGGAAACTGCTGACATAATACATTTGCTTTACAGAAAGTCACTTGGGACTCAAATAGCGCATCAGTGTTTTTTTTTTTAGATCAACTTAAAAAGAATGTGTTATCAGAAAATCATTTGTAACTTTACTGCCAGCTTCTCTTTATAATTTGCTCTCACGATGGTACAGACTTTAACTTGTCATGGTCGTGAGTAAAGGAGTCATTTTGTACTCCCACAGTCCATCACCAGAATCTTGAGTGTAACGTTGAAGCAAACACACAAACCCCACAGTAAGTTATTTGGGCTGCCCTCCTCCGTCAAAGTAACTGTGAACACGTAGGTGTTTTTTGCAGTTTAAGAATGCTAGTGTTGTCTATTTGAGGAAGGAGCTGAAAAAACGATACCTGTGTAATCGTGTCCAGTCCCTTCGTTTTTACCCTTTTCCCTGTTATTCTTCTTGTTTTTCACCCCTGCTGGGAATCCTCCAAATAAAAAGAAAAGCTGTGGGGTGCGAGTTTTAGAGTAATGCATTGCAGTGTAACTGCGTTTAGTGTTTTTTCTCATGGGGTTTTTTTGTTTAATAGTAAGAGAAGAAAGGAAGAAAAGATTAAAGCCTCTAAATGCTGAATCCTCATGTCAGATGGAGAGCGCAGATACATGTTATGCATTTTTGTCTTCTTCAACACATCTCGAGTGATCGTTTTCTTACACGAAAGGCCACACATAGATTACTCAGCAGTGCTGCTCTATTCTATTCTGGGATTTATTGTGTTATTCTAATATGGCCCAGGCCTGTGACTCATGCAACACTGAGTGATCACAGTGTGGCTTGAATAGTTGTATAGTCTACACTCATTGGTGGGGCTTAGCCATGCCACCTGCTGTACAGTAGCAGGTTGCTTAAATTCTCTTTCCACTAAATCAAAGCAGATGCCCTATGTTGAACTACAGGTATCTAGTATTCAACCTCCTCCCTAAAAAACACCCTGCAAGCAATTCAACTCCCACATTTGCTGTCAACAGATCGGCTTAGCTTGCAATAGCCAGCAGTATTTCTTTTTCTCTTTAGAAAATGCCACACAATGCTGAAATGTCTCACTGCGCCATAAACACACGTGGGTCTACATCAAGCAACCCAGGCTTCATACAATGGTGCTGTTTGTCTTCTGGATACGGTAAAAGCTGTGTCACTGTTTTGTGATGCCACATTTGTGGTGTGAATCACATAGGCGAGTGAGTTTGAAGGGGTATTCAAGCTCCAGTCTATAACAGCAGTTTCTTTTTATAGTGTGCCCACTATAAGTGCACACACTCTGGAGGGAGAAACCAGAGGAGTCAGTGTCCTACTTGCCGGCATCCTTTGGGAGACGTGGTGTGTGTGTATGTGTAGATGTGGGTGTATGTTTCTGTATGTATCAAGTGAACTGAGATCTTATTCAATGTTGTGACAGTCAATTGTGGCATTTGAGACAAATGCATACCTGCAGATGCCATAATAAGCTTTGTTATGTTGGCAAGGTGCACTGATAGTGATCTGTATGTGAAAAGGTGACTACATGTAGACATCTTTTAATTTTCAGCCCAGTATTAATGTAGATGTCTACATCTTTTGACCTCAAATGAACAATTCATTGCTCACTGGTTGGATATTGTTTGTTGGGAGGTCTGTGCAGAATCCGAAATTTTTAGGGGATTTATATTGTGCCAGTAACTGTTGTTGTTTTGTTTTTTTTGCCATTTTTTATTTGATAGGCAGTAGAGATACAGACAACAAATGCAGGGAGGGAGAGACAGGGATGACAGGCAATAAAAGTCTGCAGTGGGACTGGGGACGTTGTGTTTATATGGTATATAACCACTTATCATACGCTCTGCCGGTTACTTTTTAGGCAGTGCTTTCTAGGTTTGGATTCTGATAGCTAGTTCAGTTTAGCATTCATTTCTAAGTTGGCCCACATTTCTGCCCTTTTTACTAAGATCATTATCTTGTAACCCTTTGTTTTAATTGCGAAGAACAATGTTTTTAAAATAGCAAATGTGTCATGACTTGTGTCATGTCAAACTTTGAGTAATGCGGGCTTCAGGTGCTCATTTATTTATTACTTTCATTACTTACGTTTGTAAAAATTGCACTTATATAGATTTAATAATGTATTTGAAAGGATTCTGATATTCAGCACTAGATTTAGATGTGATGAAATGCTCTCACTGACCTGACTTCATCAAAGGCTACAAAATGAAAAACAGGGACAACATAATCCAAATGCAGGTCATACAACCACTGACCTCCTTCACATTGATTTACAAGATATCCTAATTAAATTCTGCAAAAACGTGAAGCTCACTTTTCATCACTTTCTGTCTCTCTGTTTTTTAGCACATCATGTCTGTTTCCCCTGAGGAGTGTTGTACTATCATGTCTGGATCAGGCTGGGATGCTGATTTACATTTTGCAGTTTAGATGACGATGGCTGAGGAAACACAAAATTATGATGCATATTTTATTTTATTTGGTTGCACTGCTGTTTATTTATACAGGGACACACAGTCTCTTTCCATTTTTCATCCCAACTGTCATTGTCCCCCCTCTCTCCCTGTTCCTCTATCTTTTACACACACACACACACACACACACACACACACACACACACAGTGGGTATATCGGTGAGCTACAGTAGTAGCAGATTTTGGGAGGGTGGTAGATGACGGACGGGGGCGAGGGAAATAGGGAGGGTGCAAGCAAAGCAGGGTTTTAGAAGTGCTGAGCCCAGGAGATGAACACGTCCACAGTGTGACAACACACACATACACACACACACAGCTATACACTCATAATACTGCACCTGTTAGTCTGCCTGCTTCAGTCACAGCAGTTTACACAATAAACAGGTGGTCTGGTCTGCTTTTTCAGGCACGAGACATAAACAGAGAGAGAGGGGGATCCTACAAACTGACACAACTGTTATGCAAAGTGCTCTGTGTCTGCCTGTGAATGTGTGCAGAGGCTCAGTGATTAGCTCTGTCACTTCATGACTAGAATGATCTAAGGATCTTTCTACATGAAGGTTCCTTGTGTTCTTTGTTCCTGCTCACAGTTCAAAGACGTCCAAGTGAGGTGGATTCTAACATTAAGAGTTTGATACAAGTTTGAGTCTGTTCACTTTATACACACTAAAACACACTATACACTCCTTCACTAATCCTTTTCTAAGGATATGAGCTCATATAAAATATGCTTTGCATTTTTTCTGATGATCTTTGAAAACCTTGATAAAGTTTTAGATTTTTGGATGTATTTATCTTACTGTTTGAAGCAGCTGGTTTGAAATCTATGTATGTAAATCAATTAGGGGCCATAGTGTAACTTTGATAATGTTGAATTAATGGTCATTATGATGGTTTACAGTGAGACAAGTCTACTAATATTTTCACATTATATTCCGAAATGAACTTTATGAAACATAGCAGTATGGGTGGCAGTGACGTAAAGTTGATGTTATTAGTGGCAAGTAGTTTAAAACATGAAAAAACACTGATACGGTCCAAGTGTTTTGTGGTTAAACAGGTCCAGAGGAACTATGTTTACTTGATCGTTTCTCACACACATGCTTTGTTCCAAGATGCCAGCATCTTCCATAATGTGTGTGCAGCTGGAGAGAAAACATGTTGGAGATGATGAGGTAAATATTAGACTGTTTTGGATCCACAGTGCAGTCGTTTGGCTCGAGGCAGTTGGATTATGCTGCAAAAAAACTTTCTGGAGAAATTGGACAATACTTTTTTCGGAGCTGTAGAAACCTGGTCTTATTAAACCTTCTAAAGTTTAAAGGCTGAACACAGGTTGAGGTGAAACTATGCAGGTTGACTTTTTGTGTATAGTGAACTTCCAGGGAGGTTCAAGGATATTTGTAGTTTGATGTTTAGGTTGAACCCTTAATTTTAATTTCCCACAGCTAAGAATATAATAGACTAGAGAATGAATAGACTGGAGGTGTCCCTTGAATTCTATATTTCTTTTTTTCAACCCTATTTTCTCAGGCTATTATGCTGTTTCCATTTGGACTATGGGATGTTGCTTGTCTTGCACTATAAATCTCTCTCGGCATCTATACTATATATACTTCTATATTCAATTTTTAGATTACACATCTGTTTTAAACAGGCCTGCTGGTCAAGAAAGTACTTTGCTTTCTCTTGAGGCATTTTTTTCAGAGGAATGGATTTTGGATTGAGGCCAGCTAAAATAATTTATTTATAACAGTGTTTGCCTTTGAATTGCTGCTGTCTGCCAGACTTATCGTCTTTCAAAGGGCAGAGGCTGTTTAATGTTTGATGTCTGGTTTGTAGCAGTTTAACTGAGCTGGAGGAGAATGAAGCCAGTGTGTAATGGCTGTCAAAACACTATATGTCAATGAATATCAATATCATATTAATGTCTCTTAGAATCTGATTTGTGAATACCAGTACCTAAATTGTGAATGAAAATCATAAAATATGGAAAACATATTTTCCTATCTGGTGCATATTTTTCTAAATCAACCTCCATTTTTCTAAACCTTATCAAAGGAGTTTTGGATCTTTTGGATTGTAGCCATTGTCTTTAGAAACTCAGATGTAATCTGCTATTTTGGACAGTGATTGGTTGATTTTTCTTTTGCTTTTTGATCATCAAAAATCAGTTAGTTTTCCTATACACAGTGCCTTCCCTGCGAGCAAGAGAGTCTTGCTCTTTCTCCAATTGAGACTCTCCAAGTGAGACCTCTCTAAGTATCTGCTGGTCAGCAGAAGGAGGGAATGTGATAGTGACAGGTGCAGCCACCTAAAATAGGAGAGGAGTGGAGGGGGGAGGCCCAGAGTAGAGTGGTAGAGGTAATGGAAAAAGGGAGAGAAAAGAGGGCTGTAATGAAATAATAAGAGCACAGAGAAAATGTGGGCAAGAAGCGTACATAGAAGGAAATTGTGTCAAATGAGAGTGAGCACGATAAAGAGAAATATATAGAGAGAGACAGAAGCAAAAGCAGGATGTGAAAAACATATACACTCTGTGTGCAGTGAAAGATTTATCAACCATGATTTACTGCAGCACAATAACTTTTCTGTCTCGAGCCACCTATAACTTTTGTGTTTCATAACTTATCTGCAAAACTCAGTCAACCATATCACATTAGACATAACTCAGAGTAGAGACACACATGCACAGATACACTCAGGGCTGTAATGACTTCTGCATTACTGCAGCAGTATCAAACATTTTCTCATTTTATATGTTTATATGTGTGTTTTTTTCCACAAGCATGCAACTTGTGTTGTTGAATCTTATTTATGTGTAGATACTCTTAATGCAGTTCCATGCAGTGTTGCTGATTGCAACCCCGTCACCTCACCTTTGTATTCTAAGCATTGAGGATGAACTATAAACAATGCCAATGGCCCTATCCAGAGCCAGTGTTTGTTTCTATATATTATATTATATTTAGTTTTCCAGATATTCTGTAAATAGAGCCCCCTAAATCTTACACACTGGACCTTTAAGGAGATGGTCTGCTATTTTAGAAGTGATGTACTGTAGGCCTAGTGTGTACTGTATGTAACCTAAACTCTTAGCCAGATCTTTATAGTCACACACTGTTTCTTCAGGAAGCACACGCTCATAACACTCAGTCTCAGTGTCAGGTGATGAGGCCAAGGTTTTATCAGGACACTGAAAATAGTCTAATCTTACAATGGATTAGTGGGATTGTCTCTGAAAAAATAATAATTTAATAAAAAACAAGTAGATTGTCCCTTACAATCTTGAAGATGGTAATACAAGATGGAAAGTTTTTTTTTAATTTTTATTTTCTCACAGATATTTTAGCAAGTATGTTTCATTGATATAGGAAAATGAGGGTGCCACAGGGCCCTTCAGACTACAGTCTGCGATGGAGAATCCTGAGCGTGCATCTGTATGGGCTCTTCTAGTTTTCAAAGGGAAACCCCATAACCACACTGCCCTCTGCATTATTGAACTGTTTCTCTCCTCCACCCACATACTGTGCAATGTGCTGTCCCTCACTCTTTTTATGTCTGCAGAAATATAATCAATGGCCTGGGGTGGCATGCATCAGCACACTTCAGAGTGATCAGAGCATTGCGCAGAAATCAGACCCATAAAGAAATAATGGCTATGTTATTTATTTGATAATTTGAGTAATTTGATGACTTGGCACATTTTCAGTAATATGGATGTGACACTTTGTCAATTGAAAATGTGAGAGTATGGCAAGAAGGTAAATAGTAAAGTGAAATAGTAAACCAATATTGAGATGTGAGAAATATTCAGAGCTCAGTCTTGAACTGAAATAAACAAAACTTCATTAAAACACATAGCCATAATCTAAATATAAGTTTACAATGCAGTAATAATAATGATAATTGTAATACTGTCTTTATCAAATATAGTACCCAGGACCCAAGTTGTGTTTGTGTCTACTGTTCACAGGTCATGTATTGCCGTTTGTTTATTTTTTCTTATGGTCATGAACAGAAAGGCTTATCACTGTTTATATATAAATTCTAAAAATCTTGTTTATTGCACCAAGAAAGTCGTGCCAGTAAATGAACTTTTTGGAAACTGCAACAGTGACTAATGGATTAAAACCACCAGCTCCCGGTTTCACACTTTTAAATGTCATATTTGATTTTTGAACAGTCAACAAGCCCTGAACCAGCTGCTTATCTGCTATTGGAGAAGACAATCCTCCAGTCTACAGTTTATTTATGTTTATGTTTGTATACATAATATATCAGCACTTGGATGGTTGATTCCTTATCACTTGATACTATGTAAGAATGTCCCACACAGCAGGTTACCAGATAAACTGATCCTGTCTGTCTCACTTGGATTATTGTGTAAATGTATATCCTCATAAAATGGCAAGTAAGACCTGTCCACTTTAGTAGAGAAGATTGAAGGGGGTGATTATTTCTCACCATCTTGCATCTGTTTGCTTGTTTGCTTCCTGTTTAGGATGGGCAGTGTGCCTGCTTGTCTGGGGAACCCTGGCTACCCTCTGTCTGCATGTGCACCATCAGACGACCCCAGAGATTACAAAGGTGTCTGCTTTCAGGCAATATCTATGCCCCTGGCTGTAAATCTCTGCCGCATTACACGCCTCTATTTGCGCACACTAGTATGTTTGTTTGTGTAACTGTCTGTCAGTTAACATCCAATTGTCTCTACCTCTCCCTCTGACCCCGAACGTCCACATAGCCCAGATGCTTCAGCCGCCAAGTCCTAACATGGTTTGCCTGTAACCATAACCCTACAACCACCATGTTGATGGGGCATCAAATACATTTCGTGTGCATGTCTTTGCCCATTGCCAAGTTATAAAACCGGTAAGTCAGGTGGGTGACAACTGGCTATAACTCAATCCTGCCTACCTGTCTTGGCTCCATCAGATACAGTCATGTGAGATTGTCAAATAAACAGGAGTTGTTGTTGGCTTACAAATAAGCGTCATGTGCACGTCTTTCAAATCCTTGTAGCTGCCTCTATTAATATAAAGATGGTTTGTGTGGTTTCCAAGTCAGCTTTTCACATGGTCAAATTGGAAGCGATTCACACAGTGTGACTTTTGGAAGGACACAGCTCTGTAGTTGCTGTTGAACTTCACAGAGTACTATTATAAGTCAGAGTGCCCTAACATTCGGGTTGGAATAAGAAGTCCCGGCTGAGGCTTATATGATCATCAGCCTGTTTTCTACTTGACTGGTTAAGTCTCTGTTTAGGTTTCAAAATCAATTCTTTGGATTTGAAGATGTAATAATTGGTCTCTTGTCCACTATTTTATATATTTATATTTATTTATATATATATTTATATATTATATATATGTATCTTTCCACAGACATTCATGTGGAGTATTTTCATTTTTTCTGCAGTTAATCAAATCCAGATTATACATTTATAATAACAATGATAATAACTTTCTTGAATATGTTTACAAAATAAAAAATTTTGACTGTGAGATAAAATATTCTCTGCAGGCTCTCTCTCCTTCTTGTGCTCTATCCCTTGAGCTCTCGCAGTCCTCGTTTGGGTCCTCTGCCTTTTTCCTTTTTTTTTGTTGCTTACAAATATTACAAAATAGCCTGTTTGAAGCAGAGTAAGTCTGCCATGTGAGACTGTGGCTATAGAAATAGATGGAAGCCACTTGGTAGGACTGCTGTACAATGTTGGGGCATATATCGCCTACGGTTGTCATCTGATCGTGCAGCTTGTCTCGGTGCAGTGAGTCACTCTGTTACTTCAGTCTGCTTTTAGACACCCACAAGCTCAGCCCTAGCTCCTTAATGGGGACTGCAGTCTGAGTCTGTATGCACTGTCCTCAAAATATGGCCAGTTTAGCCCAATTTACCCTTCTTGCTCAGCCCACTTCAGCTGTTCTTTTTCTGAGAACTTACAATTTCTCTGCAGTGATGTCTCAGAACCACTGTAATTTATATTCAGCCCTGATAAACAAAGATTGATGTTACTGTAGTGTAGCTACTGGTCTGAAACTCAGCTGTGAAGTTGTGTGAGTGGTAGGTATTGTTGTTGTGTGAAGGAGGTGGGAAAGATATTTGATCACTTTGTTCTGTGAACTTGATCTTTCTTTTGCACAGCACTTCTGAGATTCACAAATTTGACAAAAAAATCATGTTTGTGTGGTCCATCGATAGTTTTAGTAACACTTGAGTTAAGTGGTGCTGCAGTGAAGGAGAGAGGGCACAGTGCTCCACTTTCCAGAGTGCAAAGCAGGGAAGACGAGGACAGGACAGAGGAGACATTTCAAGGCTGAGAAGAGATAGATGATAGCCCAACCAAAGGAAGAGGGGATACGTTTCAGCCAAAGAAACACTAGAGGCCTCTGAGTATTGAGATGAGTAGATGTTATGAGGTCACTGATGTGCATCACTTTCCATTTTGCTGCTGTGTGCCACAAACATAGACGTGCAAACATGCTGCCCTCAACCTCGCTTTCAAATGCCTGCCTACTCTCCTAAACACCAAGTCATGACACATCGGTGGTGCTGAATTGCCAGGGCAAGACGGAGATCAGGTCAGGAGGGAGAAGACAGAATGATTCATTAGTTGTTAGATGAGAGGAGAGAAAAGTCAGGAATCTGTCCAGAAACTGTAGAGAGCAATATTAGTCAGGTTAAGTGATAGATCTACTTGTATAATGAGTGAGTAGAAGGAGCAGCTGGGAATGTGTCAGTGTCAGGTGTGGGTTTCACAGGGGAGGGGGTGTTTATCGCTGTATTTACACCAGCCTCTGGAGGGTCCATGCAATGACGAGGAGAAACAAATTACTGTCTGTTAGCATTTTGCTTGTGGAAATGAGAATCTGTTGTGCTGGTCCTTACTGAGAGGAGCTGTTTGCAGTGTTTTATTTTATTTTTTACAGAACTAAGAGTGTGCTGCTTGATGTCCATACAGTCTGGAAAAAAACATGTTTAAAATAAAATAACCCTATCCAGGTTAGAAAGTATTCAATCTAGCAGAAATGATGATGTCTGAGTTGAGTTGTTATCATTTAAGTGTACTTAAAGCAAAGCATATACATGTGTGTACTCCACAGCAAGTGCCTATTTTTGTTTTACCCTATTTTTCTATTATATGCTGTAGGCAAAAAAAGGTCAGTGTTGTACACAGCAATGTCCTCACCAAATGTCAAATCAAGCCAGTTTTACCCAAGTACTGCTATGAAAACACAAAATGCATGCTAAAATAAGAAAAGGCGGCATAGCAGATGTACAGGGGAAAACCAGTGTGATTGAAAGTTCATATTAGTTGTAGAAGCGTTATAAATAATGTGTCCCAAAATGAAAGACCAGTGAGTAAGTGTGTCCCTAAGTGTTTTATTGTGTTTTGGGTGCAGGATGACCAGGTCGTTCTGCAGTGCACTGCCTCCGTCCTGAAGGAGCAGATCAAGCTATGTCTGTCCTGTGAAGGCTTTGGGAACCGTCTCTGCTTCCTGGAAACCACATCCAATGCTCAGGTAAGATGCTGATACCATTCCTCCCTTTGTTTGTCCTGTGTTGTTGTAACCTTGTTTTTATGACCTCTGTTGTACCTGTGCATTTGCAGAATGTGCCCCCGGATTTGGCCATATGTACCTTCATTCTGGAGCAGTCCCTGTCGGTCCGCGCTCTGCAGGAGATGCTGGCCAACACGGTGGAGATGACCGAGGTAGGATTAAAAACAGAAATAGACAGAGGAATACTTGGAGAGGAGATGGAGACTTAGTTATATGCAGGTTTCTGAAAGATCCAGTAGCTGATTACAGCTTATAAATTGCAAACAGGAGAGAAATAGACTGTGGTAGACAGATCTCCCCGTCCTTTCTGACACATAAAAAATGTATGTTTTGTTTTACAATGTATTCTGCTGCACCTATCTCCTGTCCACTCACTAAAATTGAGGAATTTGGTCCTGTGACAGTCAGGTTTGCTGATGAAGATCTGAGATATAGAAATGATTTTGTTGATAGATTTGCTTACAGTTTTCTTTTGTTTCATTATTCCTCAGTACCTTTTTTCTGCGAGGAGCAACAGTCCTTATAACATATCTTGTACAGTATTAAAACACAGTGAAGTACCATTTAACCAGTCAACAGTCACTTTGGATCTATTTCCTGACAACAACAGCTGCATCTCAGAGGTCATTTTGAAGCTTTACACTCTTGTGGAACAAACCCCTCTGATTAGCTGGCTCTCTAACAAGCTAGAACTTGCCAAACTGAAAATAAGAGTTATCGACACTGTTTTCTGATCTTTCTCTTTTATTTGCTGTTTTTCCTCTCATGTGACTGTGGGTCAGAGGGCAACCAAGCATATTCCCTAAAGATATATATTATGTTCATTTGATCAGCTTCAGTCAGTTCTCTCTGTATTTCAACTTTGAAACCCATATTTATAACACAGTTTGTATTTCTTTTATTACGAGATTTACATACACATGATTTAGCCTTTGTGTGTTTCACAACTGTTTATAACTGTAATAAGTAACTGGTGGCTTTTATGAATTGTATATCTATTGCTATCAAGTTCCAGTCCTTCTGTATCATTTTTTTATTGGGAAATTTTGTTTACATATGGATTGCAGATTGGGCCTTTGAACGTAAATACAATAATTTCTTTTTGGCTTTCAAATTAATCCTAAAGAATGTTGTACATCATCACTTCTTTGTGAGCACTAAAAATTGAGTTATTTTTTAAAATTTATTTTCTTTTATGGTTTTATTTTTTTTAATTGTTATCTGACACCCCCTCCCCTGCCCTTCCCTTCTCGCTCTCTGCCAAGCAGGCAGTCGATTTGGACAAATGGGTATGTCTGCTAACATGTCTTATTTCCTGTAACGTGTGTCCCAACCAACCTGGCAACTGTCCTCGTTCCTGTCTTGTTGCCCACTGGATGTCCTATTGAATGAAATAGTGCTGTATCATTCACGCGTCTTAATTCATGTCTGTTTAACCTTCACCTCAAGGTGGTGGTCTCTCTGTACACCTGCCAAAAATATTCAGCTACAGAAATTGATGGGGTCTCATTGTCTTTAGATCGATCTTTTATGCTGAGTTTATCTACTAAAAACTACATTGTTACTGGGAAAAATTAAGCTTTATTGAAACATCAGATTATTTGGGCTAAACTTGACTGAATCAAGCCAGTAAATCTAGTTTTGAGGCTTTAGTAAACAATATTTTATGCACTTTTGTGTTTTTCTTTAATAAGTACACCTGTATTCGTTACATCTCAATAATCTACCATACAATAGCAAGAAGATCTAGCAAGGTGTCACAATGCATCATTCATATCATGCAGAAATATTACCAGCACATTCTTGTATCATAAATGTGACCCTACCTTGCTTGATGTTGTTCCTTTTTGTTTTAGCACGTTGTTCTTTGTTTGTCTTTGATTACATCAAAAAACATTTCTCTTCCCCTTTTTTATGCAGAACATGATTTCACACTTCTGTAAAAACTGATTACTGACTAACTTGGCTTATCTTAAAGAAATCCACACAAAAAGTTTCATATAGCATATGGCTTTTCTGTTGGTGGTGTATTCTTCTTTTCCAGTGGATAACTAGCCAAACATACGTGATATCACATCATTCTGATCTAGCAGCCATCTAGCAATCTAGGTTTTGATGCAAGTCCCTCTGAATCAACAAGCAAGCGTCTGTAAGCTCTCAACCGCTTTAGTATTCAACAAGTAACAACAATCAACTTATAGCTTCCAACAAACAAAAACTCTTAAAAAAGTTGTTGGTCATTCTCTGGATTTGTCAACATTAATGAAATATAATAATTTCAGTATTTAAAGATGGATTTTGTATATAGAGAGCTAATGTCCTAACCCACTTCTAAGCTAACTTCTGTTCCACCGGCTCTCCACTGTAAATAGTTGTTTTTGATCAATTCAAAAGTTCAGTAATGTGTTTTTGTCCATATTCTAGCTAACTTTGTATACCAGTTTATAGACCAGTTAAAAATGTAAGCATCTTGTTAAAAACCGAGATGAAATAACAAACATTAAACTTCAGCACCCATGAATCTTGGTTGGAGATGCCTTCAAAATGACTAGCATGTACAGTAGAGAATGTGGACCTGCATTTCTGCTTTTGACAGATCAAAGAAACCCAGTCTGGCTGGGGCTAATGGACCTTAAGCTAACTCTAAGAGGAGCCCTCTATTTAACATTTCATTAGTTGCATTATCGTGCTAGTTCGGGCAGTCCCTGGCCTCAAAGGAATTGGAAGATGTGGATGAGCCAGGCTTCTCTAATGGTGAGCAGGAGGATGAGAATAGCATGGCATGCAGCCCAGTGGAGGGTTCCAACTGCCTCTGTCAGGGGTGGATGGGGAAACCGGACACCCCCAGAGCTCTGGACAGGCCTATCTCCCTCTTTATACACACATACATACTCACACACACACTTGGGAAATCACACACCACCACCTGCCCTAACCAAGCCTAGTGCTACATCCATGAGTGCCATCACTTGACATACCTGCCCCTGACTCATCCTAGTGGATTATGGGTGCTTAACCCTACAGAAAGGCTTAACATTATCTTCCTGTTGGCTGGACTAAATGGTTGTTTTGGCTAATCTATCTATAACTGTTACAGTAATTGTGTTTTCTTGTTGCATCCTTGCTGGATGTTGAGAAAAGGTAGGATGAATAAATGTTCATGTTTGCTGTTCAAAGGTTTAAATTTGTTTTGCATTCTGTCAAACTTCATCAGTCACATCATTGTGATACCTTGTCTTAAAACTATGATTTGTAGCACAGTATTGTCCCGGTTTCAGCAGTCCAACTGCACTGCTTCGCTTTGTTATTGATGTGATTCTTGTTATTTTTTTGTATTTGTATAAAAAAGGACTCTAAAAGAAGAAGTCATTGCCTAGTATTGTGGAGCTGTTAATTAATTAACAATATTTTTTGTTCATAAATGACTTACTAAAGTATTCTTTTTAGGAATGTTTTTTATTCTTCTTAAAAATATAATGATAAACCTTTGTCACACACTCAACTTGTAAATTGCCACAAGTGTTTACATGCACTTACATGCACCCCATTCATCTAATCTGTCCCAATCCAGTTTATTTGGTCCCCTGAGGTTGTATTTGGAGATAAAGTGCTTATACTTACAAATCATATACAACATATTTGAATTATTAATATGAATAGCAAGTACATACATACACAAATGTAAAATTAAAAAATGCCACAATAGAATTATAAAATACACCCTCAACAAAAAGTGAGTCTCAAAAAGTGCCAGTTGAAGTTGATGATGATGTGTTATAATCCAGCCAGTTAAAGTTTTTGATAGTTTGTTCTTCTGACCTCTGGACCTTTTAATATACCTATTTCTTTTCTTCCCTGTCTGATCAAGGTACATTTGAAGTATGAGTCTTGAAATATTTCTCTGTATTCTTTACCTATAGTCGTCCCAAGGTGGAGGTCATCGTACCTTACTGTACGGTCACGCCATCCTTCTGAGACACTACCACTCAGGCATGGTAAGATTGTATCCAAATCTACTTTGAAGAAACACTGAACTGAACAAATGATGGTTTAATTCCAGTTTGTTTACTTTAGTTTACATCTAAATCTGTATCTGCATTTTTGATGCTCTGGTGTTGTCCTGAATAAAACCTTTCTCCACAGTACCTGAGCTGTCTGACTACATCTCGGTCACTCACGGACAAGCTGGCCTTTGACGTGGGCTTACAAGAAGATTCCACTGGTAAAACCAAACTTTGAAATAATTTTCTCAAGATTCAACAGAGTGCTCTAGGTCTGCATTTAACTGATTACTGAAACTCATTATCCTCTAGTAGTATTGTTAATACAGTTTTTGAATCCTGCTGAGTTGGCCTTCTCAAGCTATTGACATAAATGGAGTCAGCAGTGCATATCTTCTATTGCAGTACATTTCCTTCACTTGGTAATTTGGCTGAGAAATATAAACGTTGTGATAACACTGTGAGGGAGCAGTATTTTCTACATGAACAGGCAGCGGTTTTGTTTTCCGAACATATAAGTCAGAGGGAAGTTGTTTGAGGTAGTTGTTTGTTCCTTTTTCTTCTCACAGGTGAGGCATGTTGGTGGACCATTCATCCAGCTTCTAAGCAGAGGTCAGAAGGTGAAAAGGTCAGGGTGGGTGATGACCTCATCCTTGTCAGTGTGTCCTCTGAGAGATACCTGGTAAGACCCTTCATACTCCATCCACGTTGCTGTCACACAGTGAAGGATTGAGACATGTATACCATTTTTCTTCTTGTCCTCTGTCCTCAGCACCTGTCATATGCCAGTGGAGACCTGATGGTGGATGCGTCCTTCATGCAGACACTTTGGAACATGAACCCAATTAGTTCAGGATGTGAACTAGCCGAGGGTACAAACATGCATTTTGCTCTTTAGCAAACAGTACTCTGCTGCCCTGAAAACTATTCATACACACACATGCACACACATTGGTATACAAAAATTATCTACATGCTTCATAGTTGTATTTCAAAATATTGACGTTGATGTGTGAGCATATTGGGTGCTATGAGAAATCATGTGCACTTAACATATACTGTAAAGACAACCGTACTCACAGGTTTATACATACATGTCCACACAATATACACACTCACTGTGGTATGTATCTCTCCTCTAAGGTTTTCTGACAGGAGGTCATGTTCTCAGGCTGTTCCACGGCCACATGGACGAGTGTCTGGCCATCGCTACACCAGAGGAAGGAGAGGAAAAGCGCAGGTAAGAGGAAGCACAGCGGGTCTAAGCAGCAAAATGCCTTGTTAATCTTACACCATATGACAGTCTGTGTCCCTGACTCTGCTACAGGATGGCTCACTATGAAGGCGGTGCTGTGTGCAGTCAGGCTCGATCCCTGTGGAGGTTGGAACCTCTCAGAATCAGGTGATTGCCCTTCAAGGCATTTACATAATGAATATGAAATTTGTGCTTGTTGACAGATTTTTTTTTTTTTAAGTCTAAAGAGTGGAATATTTTCTTTATATTTTATTTTCTGCCTTGTATTGTTGCTTTACTTCACCAGTAATGTTTGTAAACATTTTAAAGCATTCTTTCCCTTTATTTAGTTGTTGAATGGTGTTATCATATACTAATAATTCAGAGGCTTTTTGATAACAATAATAATATGCTATATTTTCCAATGCCTGCAGTTGGAGCGGTAGCCACATGAAGTGGGGGCAGTCTTTCCGTATTCGCCACATCACCACAGGCCGGTACCTGTGTCTGGATGAGGAGAAGGGTCTGCTGGTGGTCGACCCAGAGAAGGCCAACACCAAACTATCTGCTTTCTGCTTCCGTGTTTCAAAGGTCAGAATTAACATGTTGAGTTTTTCTGGACTCTTTTGTATCTGTCTTTGGTATCTATAAATCATTTTGCTGGTTTCTTCTCTTACTGAACTCTCTATGGTTTTCTCCCACCCCTTCTTTCCTCCCGGTTCCCCTGAGCAGGAGAAGGTGGATGTGGCTCAGAAGCGTGATGTTGAAGGAATGGGCATTCCAGAGATAAAGTATGGAGAGTCCATGTGCTTCGTCCAACATGTATCCACAGGACTGTGGCTTACATATGCCTCCCTGGATGCTAAAGCTGCTCGTTTGGGAATGATGAAGAGAAAGGTTAGGTTCTACCCTGAGCATCAAGTAAAAAATAAAATACAGCAGCAAAATATAAGTTAGTGCAGATTATGTGTAGGTTCACATTTTTTATCAAGCACCAATAAAAATGAGGTTACTCATTGAGATTGTTTGACTGCAGCTCTGTGTGGTTTAATGGTTTTGAAAAGTCAATCAAGAGTTGGACTGTATGAGATAGAGCAGACCTTTCTGAGTATGTTATGGACAAGATAAACATTTGTATAGCTGTCACATGATCCAACCACCAGAAACAGACCTAGTATCAGAGGCACAGAGAGAAGTGGGGAGTATCATCTGTAATATAATTATGTCGTCTATGTCCCCAGGTCATTCTGCACCAGGAGGGTCATATGGATGATGCACTAACTGTGTCCCGCTCCCAAACTGAAGAGTCTCAGGCTGCTCGAATGATTTATAGCACTACAGGCCTCTTTAGGCAGTTCATCAAGTAAGTACATACATTGTCAAGTGTGGGATGGCACAGATTTGCTCTTTCTGACATATAGAGAAAGTTATAGAAATTGTTGCTCTCATTTGTTTAAGGCATTGCATTGCAGGGTAATGTGACCATATTTTTATCTGAAACATGAAAACTACAAAGAGGAATGAAAAGATTTAACATTTGTTTATGTTCCTCCAGGGGTTTGGACTCTCTGAGTGGAAAGAACAAGTCACCGGGGACTGTGTCGCTTCCTTTGGAGGGAGTCATCCTCTCTCTTCAGGATCTCATCTTCTACTTTCGTCCTCCCGAGGAGGAGCTGGAACACGAGGAGAAGCAGACCAAACTTCGCTCCCTCCGCAACCGGCAGAACCTCTTCCAAGAGGAGGTAATCTGCATGCCACCTGCACAGCCTTACACACACTCAGATGTTCTATATTCATTGATTTTTACTGTCTGCTCCTATAACTAAAATAAATCTGCTATGCAAAGCAAAACTTTCTCTTTTGATACCATTGAGGAGTGTCATGTCCTTATGCAGGTTTGTTAACTAATTTCTTTTCATGACCTATACATAATGCTAAGTAATACATGCCTTGTTTTCTTTCTCAGGGAATGATCACCATCGTGCTGGAGTGTATTGACCGCCTGAACGTTTACAACACTGCTGCCCACTTTTCTGAATTTGCTGGGGAGGAAGCTGCAGAGTCCTGGAAGGAGATTGTCAACCTCCTTTATGAGCTGCTGGGTAGAATAATCACTATAAACTCTTAAAAGCCAAAGTACATCATCAGTGTTGTCTGCTCTGGATAAAATAACATTGTTTCACTCTCTTTGTCTCCACTGAACAGCCTCTCTAATCAGGGGGAACCGCTCTAATTGCGCATTGTTCTGTGACAACCTGGACTGGCTGGTCAGCAAGCTGGACCGCCTGGAGGCCTCTTCAGGTATCAGATGTGCCTCATTTGTTCACTGTTACAGCCCATAAATTAGAGTTCAGTCAGGACCACTTTTGTCAAAGAAACATTAGTTCCACTTGCAGTAGGTTATATCTGGCAGTCCTGATTGCTCTGCTCTGCCCTGCTCTGAGAACACACCACCCTGCCACTCCATGTGCAGACATGGAAAACCCGAGTCAGTCAGAGCGAGTTGCCAATTGGATGCTTGATCGGAATGAGCAGAGCCATCAGCTGATTGAATGTAATTTGCCAATTGGACGCTCAGAAGGAAAACAGCTAAGTTGTCAGCTGACGTAGGCTGCTAGAGTTCAGCTGCTATCAGCTGATGAAGCTGGGATTGACTTAGTAGCTTGTCTGAACTAACGCTACGCTCAGTTTGTTTTTTAGTATTGACTTATTACTTTTAAGGTTTGGCTGGACCACCTGTAGTTATTAGATACAGCTGCTGTGACTTCATGAAATCCTCAGGCAAAATTCGAAATCAATCTAATGACTCAAGGTACCCTCAGTACTTTATCAATAATGACAAGATCATAAGTAATATGTCTGGATGATATAATTTGTGGTTTCAACACTTCAACGCTGTTCGGGACCAAAATTGGCAATAAGAATCAATGATCCAGAGATAGCCAAAGAGGGAACTGGTGAAGATTATGAAGAAAGTAAAATAAACACTCAGCTAAAAGAGCGGATAGATGGTGTTGATATAGAGTTTATGAAAATAATTTTCTAGGTGTGATATTACACCACAAAATCTGCTGAAAACCTCATAAAAAACATGTGAGAGCAAAGCTGGCAAGGAGCATTACAGTTCTGGGAAGAACAAGGCACATTCTGATTCACAAAGTGATAAAGTCATTTTTTTATTGTTCATTTGTGTTGCCATGTCTGACTTACTGTGTGGAGGAATGATGTAACATTTACAAAAACAACCAACATCTATTATTTATGCTGCAAAAAAGGGTCATAAGAATAGTTAATAACGTAGGTTTTTGTGAACACACTAACACAGTGTTTATCTGTGTCACTGAATGTATAAGCTGAAGACCAAACATGATTTGAATAGAAATCTACTGTGAATAAGTAAAAGGTTAACTTTTTTCCACTTTGATGGATTTGTGGATTTTAAGAAACTTTATTTATTATTGTAATTAATTATATGTCTTAACTTATTTGTTTTATTACTTCAATATTGTCTCCTTGTCGATGCTGTAACTTCCAAAAATGCTAAGAATTTGTCACATTCCTCCTCTCTTTAAATTTAGGTATCCTGGAGGTGCTGTACTGTGTGCTAATTGAAAGCCCTGAGGTTCTGAACATCATCCAGGAGAACCACATTAAATCCATCATCTCTCTCCTGGACAAGCATGGCAGGAACCACAAGGTTTGTTTTTTCCACTGCCAGGAATGTAGTGGGAGAATAACGTTAGCTGGCTGTAAATTAATTGGCTCCAGCTGGCAGAGTTGCATATTTTACCAGACACTTTTGCAGGTGGTGATTTGGAATGTTAGAGCATCCTGAAATCGTGTTTAGCTCATTAAAAACATTTTTTTGTTATTTCATCAGCGATTCTAGCCAGAGGATGAAAGTGTGAATTGTTTGCTCTGACGCACTTAAACATAGACGTGATGGTGATGTCTGCATTTAGGTCCTGGACGTCTTGCGCTCTCTTTGTGTGTGTAATGGTGTAGCTGTGAGGTCCAACCAGAACCTCATCACTGAAAACCTGCTTCCGGGTCGTGACCTCTTGCTGCAGACCAACATTGTAAACTATGTCACCAGGTACTTCAACTGCTGTTAGGTTGTGCAATATTTTTCCAAGTCATTAACCACTCTGTTAAATGCTTGTTAATTTCTGTTTATTCATTTTCTGTGCTCAGTGTGAGACCCAACATCTTCCTGGGTACATGTGAGGGGTCCACGCAGTATAAGAAGTGGTACTATGAGATGATGGTAGACTATGTGGAACCCTTTGTGACAGCACAGGCTTCCCACCTGCGTGTGGGATGGGCTATGACAGAGGGCTACAGCCCCTACCCTGGAGGAGGAGAAGGCTGGGGAGGTAATGGTGTGGGAGATGACCTCTACTCCTATGGCTTTGATGGACTGCATCTTTGGTCAGGTAAGATGACTCCTCTAACTTATTTACTATTGTATTTTCAATGACGCCGCATGTCTTGTTATATGACTTCTCTGCTCTCTGTTCTACCATTCAGGTACCGTACCACGCCAGGTGGCTTCGCCCAATGCTCACACCCTGGCTGCAGATGATGTCGTCAGCTGCTGTCTAGATCTGAGCGTGCCCAGTATCTCCTTCCGTATTAATGGCCACCCAGTTCAGGGCATGTTTGAAAACTTCAATGTGGACGGCCTCTTCTTCCCTGTCATCAGCTTCTCTGCTGGAGTCAAGTATGTACAAAGTATTTTCATTTTATCATTGTCCTTGTTATTTTCTTTATTTAGGCAGTATCACAGTAAATTAATGTAACAAATATTATGCAATGCATGTGCACAGGCTGATTTTAATGTAACCAATTAATTAAAAACCAGATGAATATTTCAAGTAGCTTCAAACATTTTTTGTAAGCATTTTGTAAATGCATTAAAATCTTAACCAATATCTCTCAAATAATCCCAAACAATCCTTCTAAAACCTACAGCCTTTGGTCCCCATAAAGAGATTTTACAGCTACTGTGTATAATGACCCTCACAGTGCTGAGATGGGTCTAATGGTGAATTGACACAAGCTCAGGAATTGGCCCAGTATTTAAATCAATGTTCCTTCATTGTGAGTCTTATAAAGATAAAGGCACTGTTACCACTAAGGATTTAAGATATAAATAAAGATCTCTCCGGCAAATAGATAAAGGCCGATTCTGTTTCTGTCACCTCAGGGCTCGGTTCCTCCTTGGTGGTCGTCATGGAGACTTCAAGTTCATGCCCCCTCCCGGCTATGCCCCGTGCTACGAGGCTTTGCTGCCTAGAGATAGGATGCGTATTGAACCCATCAAGGAGTACAAGCACGACTTCGACGGTGTGCGCAACTTGCTGGGTCCCACATTGTCCCTCACACACACCTCGTTCACCCCCTGCCCTGTGGACACTGTTCAGGTAAAGGCCCAAAACCTAAAATCAGATTTTGGTCATGTCATTAAAGTCTCTGCTATATTAGTTTCTTTTTGTTTGCTGACTTTCCTCTGCTGTATAGATTGTCTTACCACCCCACTTGGAGCGTATCCGAGAGAAGCTGGCAGAGAATATTCACGAGCTCTGGGCCGTCACCCGTATTGAGCAGGGCTGGACCTATGGGACTGTGAGTATAGAGTCAGCACTGCAATACAGAACCAACAGTATAGTAATATTGATTTGACAACCTCAGATTCTGATGATTTGGAGCTTGAGTAATGTGAGCATTATATTTCAAAACACCACTGTCTGTTACTTCTTTACTTAAAATGGTATCTGTGTTATCTCCTTAAATTCTTCTTGATTAATTGGTAACGTGCCATCATCTTCCTCCACAGTTCAGGGATGACAACAAGAAACTCCATCCTTGTCTGGTAGATTTCCAGAGTCTCCCTGAACCGGAGAGGAACTACAATCTGCAGATGTCTGGCGAGACTCTCAAGTGAGTTTGTAGCTGAGGTTTTGTTCAAAATCTGAATTCTATGACCTTGGACACAATTGTTGATGCCTGTGTCCTTCTTATCCCACAGAACTCTCCTGGCGCTGGGTTGCCATGTTGGTATGGGTGATGAGAAAGCAGAGGAAAATCTCAAGAAGATCAAGCTGCCCAAGACGTACGACAACAAAGATATTTCCTTTGTGCAATATCTTTTATGTATAACTTTTGTATATCTGAATCTGAAATTGTCTGTCCTCTAGCTATGTGATGACCAATGGATACAAGCCTGCCCCCCTTGACCTCAACCATGTGAAACTAACACCAAACCAGAACCAGCTTGTAGAAAAACTGGCAGAAAATGGGCATAATGTTTGGGCAAGGGATCGGGTACGACAAGGATGGACCTACAGCATTGTGCAGGTAACTATTTCCGAACTTTAATATATCTTTTATTTTGCTTTTGGAAAGGTCTGGTGAGTTTAATTTGTCTTTAGTCTTTATAATTACACTTAGACTAAGATGTGCTGCCATTCCAATTGTTTTAATGATTTTTTGTAAATAAGATATTCGAATATATTCGTGCCTTTTATATATTCTTTTTAAAAATTCTCTATCAAGTTTTATTCTGTTATAATTCGCAGGACATCTTAAATAAGCGAAACCCTCGTCTGGTACCTTACAATCTGTTGGACGAGAGAACTAAGAAAACGAACCGAGACAGTGTTAACAATGCTGTCCGCACCCTCATTGGCTATGGCTACAACATCGAGCCTCCAGATCAGGAGAGCAGTAAGTCAGCTTATATTACAATAATGTGTGTTGATTAAATGCAGAATATCATGCAATTTGTAAATGCTATAATACCACCCAGTAAATAACTCCATTGTCCATAATCTTATCTTTTCCCTCTTTGCATGCAGCTGGCCATGGCCTTGAGAACACCCGTGGGGACAAGGTACGAATCTTCAGGGCAGAGAAGTCGTACGCTGTCACCCAAGGGAAGTGGTACTTTGAGTTTGAAGCAGTAACCACGGGGGAGATGAGAGTGGGCTGGTCACGTCCTAATGTCCGCTCTGACACTGAACTGGGAGCAGATGAACTGTCCTACGTCTTTAATGGCAATAAGGTCAGTCCGTACCTTTAGGTTCATCTTTGTTAAAGTTGAGTCAGTCCAATCCAGTGAATCCAGTTTGGGCAAAAGATTTGTAAATTTCATTTCAAAACATTTTGAACATGAACAGATGAGAAATGGATCTAGTCCACAAAATTCACTTGTTACTTTGCTCATTAAATTTACATCTAGATAGTTTGAAAATAGTTTGAAATTTGAAGTCCTTTAAGTTGTTGGTGGGGCTTAAAAGTAACTTTAATTATTGGATAGCTTTTAGATTGTAGATTCTGATATAGGTATAAAAACAAGACTGGTCTAAGTAGTCAGAAAAGATTACTGGAGTACACTGTAGCCTGACATTGGTTTATTTTTTGAATGAACATTTGAAGTTGTATTTTATAGATGGATTGTTGATTTAAATCTTTCCAGGCTCAAAGATGGCATATTGGCAACGAACCCTTCGGTCGACAGTGGCAGTCTGGTGATGTAGTTGGTTGTATGATTGATCTGACTGAGATGAACATCATGTTCACACTCAACGGAGAAATGTTGATCAGTGACTCAGGCTCAGAGATGGCATTCAAAGACATTGAAATTGGGGAAGGTAAGAGTTACTGGTCATTTTACCTTTTTTGATCAGCATTAATTGCAGTAACAAATGCGACGTATCCCTTGATAGAAAGATGGCATGAATCAGCATACATTGTTTGTATGAAATATTAAAATATATAGTATACAAGTATAAGTATAATATATATATATATATAATGCTTTTATCAATTGCTTTTCTGTGGTTTTACTCCTCAGGTTTTATCCCAGTGTGTGCCCTAGGCCTGTCTCAGGTTGGAAGGATTAATCTTGGTCAGAATGTCAGCAGCCTGCGCTACTTTGCCATCTGTGGCCTGCAGGAAGGATTTGAACCTTTTGCCATCAATATGAAGCGAGACATTACCATGTGGTTCAGTAAAAGTTTGCCCCAGTTTGAGCCTGTACCCACCGATCACAATCATATTGAGGTAATTACTTTGTGACACTTTTAATGTTTAATGAAGCCAGAAATTTAAAAATAGATACTTTATTTATCTTTAAACATGTTGTCTTCCAGGTCTCCCGTGTAGATGGAACTGTGGACAGCGCCCCCTGTCTGAAGCTGACCCATAAGACCTTTGGCTCGCAGAATGCCAATACCGATATGCTGTTCCTCAGACTATCCATGCCTGTCCAGTTCCACGAGACCTTCAAGATCCCTGCAGGCACCACCCCTCTCACCCGTGCCCTTACCATACCTGAGGAGGAAGTAGTAGTGGTAGAGCCGGACTCAGAGTTTGAAGTTCTGAAAAAGTCTGCCAGCCGCAAGGAGCAGGAGGAGGACAAGAAGGAGCCATCTGTACCTAAGGAGATCTCTGTAGAAAATGAGAAGGACACAATGTCAGAAAAGGGAAAGAAAAAAGGGTAAGTGTGGCAGGTCGAGTCTTCAGACCAAAAGAACAAGCCTGAAGAGAATTTAAGGTACAGATTATTATGTAAAGAATTCATACATCCTCTCAATACAACTCTCAAACAAAATGTGGAGCAGAAGAATTGTGTAGTGCAGCCTCAAGAAGTGTCAAGTTTTTTTTTACAGTTAACTCAAAAGTCATATCTTCTGTGCACGATAGATTCTTCTCCAAGGCCAAGAAGGCTGCTATGACACCTCTTGCCCCTCCTCCTGCTCCTCCAACCGTGCCACGTTTGGTGGAAGATGTGGTCCCGGATGACAGAGATGACCCTGAGATCATCATGAGTACCACCACTGTGAGCTAAACATCCTCTGCTAACGATACATATAGATGTCAAACTTATCTTCACAGCTTGTGATAACCCATGGATCAGACCTGCATGATTTGCTGAGCCTGCTCAGAAGTTTACTGTTTATGAGGTTACATCATACTACTAATTTTCTTCCTTATGTTTTATTTCTATTTTCAGTATTTCTATTCTGTGAGGATCTTTGCTGGGCAGGAGCCTTCTGGTGTGTGGGTTGGCTGGGTCACTCCTGACTACCACCAGTATGATCCAACCTTTGATCTCTCCAAAGTGCGCAGTGTCACTGTTACTGTGGGAGATGACAAAGGCAACATACATGACAGGTTAGTCTTTTCTGATATTGTATTTTCTATATTCTCCCCTTTGTTTTGTCACTGTCTCTCTGTACTGTGGCTCAACTGCATAGTGTTTCTACTGTAACATAGCAGTACATTTGCTGTTTCTCTGTAGCATGAAGCATAGTAACTGTTACATGGTCTGGGGAGGAGACCTGGTCAGCAATCAGCAGACCCGCTTCAGTCAGGAGGACATGGTGGTTGGCTGCTTGGTTGACTTAGCAACAGGTCTCATGACCTTTACAGTCAATGGAAAGGAGATTAACACCTTCTACCAGGTGAGGAAAAGCTGCGTAGTATACATTGTGTGTGTGTCTGTTTGTACTTGTGTTTCTCAGACTCAACTTCATAAGAGTCTGGATGCGATGTGTTTACACTGCGGAGCTGTAAAACCAGAGGTGTTTGATTTCAGGTGGAGCCCAACACCAAGCTATTCCCTGCCGTCTTTGTTCAACCCTGCAATCAGAACATGGTGCAGCTGGAGCTGGGCAAACTCAAGGTCAGAAACTACTTTTGCTTACACATGACAGTATATATTCTTTCTGAAAGTGTTTGTATATTTTGTTTAAATGGGTCAGTGCATGTCAGCAAACCCTTTGTCCCAGGCCTCCTCTCAACCTTTGTTAAACATAAGTGACCATGTGTCTCTGTTGGGATGAGATTAATGTAATGGTGCTCATTTTAGATGTCATTTAAGAAAATAAGAGATGATAGATAGGAGAGTAAGTGAAGGACAGAAAGAGAAATGTTAAACATGATATATAAATATTATTTATTTAGTAAATTCTTTAACTTACATTTTGTAAATCATGTAAATCTCTGTCATTCATTTTATGTTTCATTGTTTAGTTATGTTTGATTCCTTCTATGATTGTCTCTACATCCTCTCCTCTTGCTCTTTCTCCCTCTCAGAACATCATGCCCATCTCAGCAGCCATGTTCCGCAGTGAGCGTAAGAACCCTGTCCCCCAGTGCCCTCCCAGGCTGGATGTCCAGATGCTGACTCCAGTTATCTGGAGTCGTATGCCCAATCACTTCCTCAACCCTGAGGTGGGAAGAGTGAGTGAGAGGTTGGGCTGGATGGTGGAGTGTACTGAACCTCTCATCATGATGGCTCTGCACATCCCAGAGGAGAACAGGTCAGAGACAGCAGCATTGCAAGTGATTAAGTTCTAGTGAAAAATTGGCAGGTTAGCAGCAAATAAACTAAATCCAGATCCTTACAAAGACCTTAAATGAACAGAGACTAAAATGAGGAATTACTACAGCATAAAGTATGAAATTGATTGATTTATTTTTCTTTGGGGGATTATAAAAATCTTAACCCAGTTATGTTACTTGGTCAGTTTGGATCTTTGAGTCTGTGTTTGTTTTGCAGGTGTATTGACATTTTGGAGCTGTCAGAGCGCCAGGATCTGATGAAGTTCCACTACCACACACTCATGCTCTACTGTGCTGTGTGTGCACTTGGCAATAACCGAGTGGCTCATGCCCTGTGCAGCCATGTGGATGAGTCCCAACTTTTCTATGCCACCGAGAACACCTACCTGCCTGGACCTCTCCGCAGTGGCTACTACGATCTGCTCATCAGCATTCATCTTGAGTCTGCCAAACGAGCACGCCTGGGCACCAACAGGGAGTTTATCGTCCCCATGACTGAAGAGACTCTCAGCATCCATCTATATCCTGATGCAAAGAAAGCCCATTCTCTCCCTGGTGTTGGCCTCACCACCTGCTTACGACCTAAGCTGCATTTTTCATCTATCAACTTTGTCGGCACGGACCCTGACCTGTACACCCTTAGTCCTATTTTCCCCCTGCAGGTAAGAGACATGAGATGGGTTGAATTGTAAAAACATTTTAGTTGGCTTTTGCTTAATTTTATCATTCCCCTTCAGGAACTGAAGACCAGGGCGATTAGCATGTTAACAGAGGCTGTGCTGGATGGTAGCCAGGCTATGCGAGATCCAGTAGGAGGCAGTGTGGAATTCCACTTTGTTCCAATACTGAAGCTGATCAGTACACTGCTCATTATGGGCATCTTCAACGACGAGGACACCAAGCACATCCTCAAGATGATCGATCCAAATGTTTTCAGTGGAAAGGAAGAAGAGGAGGAGGAGGGAGGAGCTGCAGAAGGAGAAGGTGAGGAAGGAAAGGAGGAGGAAACAGAGGAGGCCGAGCTTGAGGACGAAGGGGTTGGTGATGAGGAAGAGGAGGAGCTGAAAAATTTAGAAAAAGGAGAGCAAAAGGAGGAAGATGCTGAGCCTAAGGAGGAGGGAGCAGAGGAGGAAAAGGAGGAAGGAGAGGCCAAAGGAGGAAAAGTGGATGGAGAGATGGTAGAGGAGGAGAAGGAGGCAGAGGCAGGGGAGGCAGAAGCAAAAGAAGAGGAGGAGGGTCTGGAAGAGGGATTGCTCCAGATGAAACTTCCAGAGTCCGTCAAACTGCAGGTAATTTTTAAACATTTAACATGTTTAAACATTTTTTTTAAACATGGTCTGCTATTCATCTGTGGTCATCTGTGCAGGATTCATATCCCTAATTACATTTTTACAAATTATGAATCTTAAACTCTTATTCCTATCTTATCCACCTCTCTCAGATGTGCACACTCCTGCAGTACTTCTGCGACTGTGAACTGCGACACCGTGTGGAAGCCATTGTGGCCTATTCAGACCAGTTTGTCCACGATATTCAGAACAACCAACGTATTCGTTATAATCTGTTAATGAGAGCTTTCACCATGACGGCTGCTGAGACGGCACGCAAGACCCGCGAGTTCCGTTCACCACCTCAGGACCAGGTATTGATAATTATTAACAAGGAACCCTCTTTAGGATGACTAAATAGGTGTTACATGGTTTGAGCTTGAGTTGAATTTGGATAAAACTACGACTACTTTCTTAGGAATGTGAGAACTGAGATGAGCTTGTACCAAAATGGGGTTGTCTTACTTTCTTCCTCTTCAAGGTCCTTTTGTTGACCAACTTCAAGCACGGTCCAGAGGATGAGGATTGTCCAGTGCCTGAGGAGGTGCGGGACACTTTGGGAGAGTTCCACAATGACCTCCTGCTTCACTGTGGTGAGGTGTTCTTTAAAGTATCTGTGTATTTTTTTCTCTGCAAGTGTGAATTACTTTTAATGTTAATTATTTTAGGCTATTAATGCAGAATCCTATTTTACACATAGGTATACATATTGAGGAGGAGGCTGAGGAGGAAGAGGTGGACACATCACTTGGGGGCAGACTCCTCAGTCTGGTAGACAAGATCAAGAACTTGCGCAAGAAGAAGGAAGAGGAGCAGCCAGAGGTCGAGGAGGAACCAAAACCGAGTAAGAGTAGCAGTCAAATCACTTGTTGAATATTTGAAGGACTTGATTAATTAGCCACTTAATCCAAAAATACCAAAATCAGCCTTCTCCATAATTATCTTACACACAACATTGCACTCTGTGTCCACTTTTCAAAGGCACCCTTCAAGAACTGATCTCCCACACCATGATCCACTGGGCTCAGGAGTCATTCATTCAGAACCCTGAACTGGTCCGTCTGATGTTCAGCCTACTCCACAGGCAGTATGATGGCCTTGGCGAGCTGATCCGAGCGCTGCCCAAAGCCTACGCCATCAATGCTGTGTCTGTTCAGGACACCATGGACCTGCTCGAGTGTTTGGGACAGATTCGTTCACTGCTTATTGTCCAGATGGGCCCAGAAGAGGAGCGGCTCATGATCCAGAGCATCGGGTCAGTGTGGGGGTCATGATATGTATTCAATATGCATGTGCAGTTATGATAAACATGGGGGAAGTGATTTAAATATTTTGATATTGTATTTCAGATTTTGCCTTTAGTCATATTTTCAGTTCAGGCACTGTGGCTGTCCACAGAATTTAAGCTGTTCAAATCATGCGAGTTAAAAAAATGTAATGTAAATTTAATCTGTCTTTTTGTATGTTTACCAGGAACATCATGAACAACAAAGTGTTCTACCAACACCCTAATCTCATGAGAGCTCTTGGTATGCATGAGACTGTTATGGAGGTGATGGTCAACGTGTTGGGTGGAGGAGGAGACTCAAAGGTAACTGGGATGATTTTCTGTTTGTCTGTCTAATCCAGGCTAACAAGTCTAATGTTAATGGTCTTCCTTGTTGGCGTATGCACCATCACAGTACACAGTACAGGCCTCTGTAAACCAAACGTGTCTTTCCACTCTTTCTCTATAGGAGATTCGATTCCCCCAAATGGTGACCAACTGCTGTCGCTTCCTGTGTTATTTCTGTCGTATTAGCCGACAGAACCAACGCTCCATGTTTGACCATCTAAGTTACCTGCTACAGAACAGTGGCATTGGCTTGGGTCAGTCTCATTTACCTGTCACCCATTTTGCTGTACTGTACATAAGTCAACTTTTTTGAAATATTTAACTTACAGCATTTTTTTTTTGAACATAGAAGGGTGACAAACAGATACAGTGTTTATTCTCCATTTGCAGGCATGCGTGGGTCCACACCTCTGGATGTAGCTGCAGCTTCCTGCATTGACAACAATGAGCTGGCGTTGGCTCTACAAGAGCAGGACCTGGAAATGGTTCGAGAAAATAAAAAATGACAATAAAGAAAAACATAAACGGGTACAGCGGGCTTGGTTATCTTATAATCTCTCTGTGATGTAGGTGGTGACATACTTGGCGGGCTGCGGGCTGCAGATGTGCCCAATGCTTCTTTCTAAGGGTTATCCCGACATCAGCTGGAACCCTTGTGGAGGAGAGAGATATCTGGACTTCCTCCGCTTTGCTGTCTTTGTTAATGGTTAGTAATGTAATGATTACATTTATAATTATGAGTTGTGAGTAACTGTCACTAACATTTTCATGCCTGCTCCTCACAGGAGAGAGCGTAGAGGAGAATGCCAATGTTGTGGTACGTCTGCTCATCCGTCGGCCTGAGTGCTTCGGCCCAGCCCTGAGAGGAGAGGGCGGGAATGGTCTGCTGGCTGCCATGGAGGAGGCCATCAAGATCTCAGAGGATCCAGCAAGGGATGGACCCACCGTCAAAAAAGACAGACGCTTCATGTAAGTATTGTCACAGCAGGGACAATTACTACATACAGGAATTGTCCCTGTAATTGTCCCTGTCCCTGTATTCCTGTATTCCTACATACAGGCTCGTTCAACTTTCACTACACTAGATACAGACAGTTACAGAAAAATGTGCTTTCTTGATTGGCAGGTTTGGTGGTGAGGAACAGCATGAGGAAAATCGTGTACATCTGGGAAATGCCATCATGTCATTCTACTCAGCCCTCATTGATCTGCTCGGTCGCTGCGCCCCTGAGATGCATGTGAGTAGAATGCTTTTCATATCATTGACTTCTTTTAAGCCTCCAGGCGTTTTGGCTCAGTATGTGGTTGAAGTGGTTAGTCTCATACAGTGTTTCTTAAATGTTCAAATCTACAGCTGATCCAAGCAGGAAAGGGTGAGGCGTTAAGAATCAGGGCCATCCTGAGGTCTCTGGTGCCCATAGAGGACCTGGTGGGAGTCATCAGCTTGCCTGTGCAGATTCCTGCTTACGGCAAAGGTTAGATACTAAGTTGGAATCATGTATGGACACACTGTCTATGTACAATATCTGGACATGTTTTAACATCTTCCTGCAAATATGATCTATTCTGTCAAAACCACAGATGGTCAGATTATTGAGCCGAAAATGTCAGCCAGTTTTGTGCCAGACCACAAGGCCTCCATGGTGCTGTTCCTTGACAGAGTGTATGGTATCGACAACCAGGACTTCTTGCTTCATGTGCTGGAGGTTGGCTTCCTGCCTGACATGCGAGCTGCAGCCTCTCTCGACACGGTGAGTAGGAAAAGCCACAGACAAGAAACAAAACAGAAAGAGAAATTTTGCTTCTGTCAACTTCGTCTTCTTCTCTGATTATAGGTGGCATTCAGTACAACTGAAATGGCCTTGGCCCTGAACCGTTACCTCTGTTCAGCTGTGCTGCCTCTGCTCACTAAGTGTGCCCCATTGTTTGCTGGGACGGATCACCGGGCCATTATGATCGACTCCATGCTCCACACCATCTATCGTTTGTCCCGTGGCCGAGCTCTTACCAAGGCTCAGAGAGATGTCATTGAGGAGTGTCTCATGTCACTCTGCAAGTTAGTACTAATCCTGGTCTTTATTTAGAAAAAAAATGGGTATCTTTTAAAATACCCTGAAAATACATGAAGCAGTAGCTATCCTATTTTAAACAGTTCTTCATTAAGCATTTTGATGACATTCACAGGTACCTTCGACCCTCCATGCTACAGCATCTGCTTAGACGGCTGGTATTTGATGTGCCCATCCTCAATGAATATGCAAAGATGCCTCTCAAGGTTTGCCTGCTGTTTAATGTTATTGCATTTCTTATTACTGACTTGTATATAATTTAAGAAATAGAAGGAAAGGTAACTTGTTTGCATACAATCTACCCTGTCTGCGTTCAAGTGAGCTCAACTGAAAACATTGTATTGTGGGAGAATTGCATGCATAATCTAGAGATAATAGGTTACATTGTATTTCCCTGATTTCATTATTTCAGCTGTTGACTAATCACTACGAGCGCTGTTGGAAATACTACTGCCTTCCTAACGGATGGGCTAATTTTGGAGTGACATCAGAGGAGGAGCTTCATCTTTCTCGTAAACTCTTTTGGGGAATCTTTGAATCTTTGGCACACAAGGTGAGAGATGAGTCTAATGTTGTCCACCCACAGTGTTTATATTTTACTGAAGGTTAAAGCTCATCATCAACCTGACTTATCTGATATGATCCGATCTCTAGAAATTTGATGCAGAGCTCTTCAAGATCGCCATGCCCTGCCTATGTGCTATAGCTGGAGCCATCCCGCCTGACTATGTGGATGCCACCTACTCCTCTCACACTGAGAAAAAGGCCTCTGTGGACGCTGAAGGCAACTTTGATCCCAAACCAGTCGAGACCACCAAGTGAGCAGGAAAATACAAAAGTAGTTCATACTGGGAAAAAAACAAAACATAATGATATAGTATGACATAGTTTAAATACCGGTTTAATGTTCTTTAATGTAGAATGTTAAAGTAAACATTACAGCAAAGCTTTATTGTTAAATTGAATTGAAACTTTTGATTTCACATTGTGTTAATTGTGTTGTATTAAATGTGAGTTAATTTATTCACAGTACCATCATCCCAGAAAGACTGGATGCCTTCATCAACAAGTATGCAGAGCACACTCATGACAAATGGGCCTTTGAGAAGGTCAGTTGTGAAAATCATGTAATGTAAATCATCATGTCTCTATATGGTATTTTAGATAATTAGTGTGTTGTAATGATCATCTCAATGGTTTAATCAATTTTCAGATTCAGAACAACTGGACGTACGGAGAGGTGTTAGATGAGAATGCTAAGACTCACCCAATGCTCCGGCCATACAAAACATTCTCTGAAAAGGTAAATGATTCAAAACCCTCTGTCTGTTTTTATTGTTTAAAGGCTCCCTGTTTGTTTTTAAATCCTCTTCTCTCTGCCTCTCAGGACAAGGAGATATATCGTTGGCCCATCAAAGAGTCCATCAAAGCTATGTTGGCCTGGGAGTGGACCTTGGAGAAAGCCAGGGATGGAGAGGGAGAAGTTGAGAAGAAGGTGGCCACACGCAAGATCTCCCAAACTGCTCAGGTACAAGAGAGAGGAGTGAAAAAAACAGTATTCCCAACAGTTTGCTGCTGTGTTGCCTGTTTGGGTATATTGTAAGGATGAGTCTTATACAAGGATACATCAGAGAAATAATGGATCTGTCTTTACTTTATGTGTACTGCTCTTTTCTCCCTTCAGGCAACTTATGATCCCAGTCACGGCTACAACCCACAGCCTATAGATATCGCAGGAATGGCCCTGTCCAGAGAGTTGCAGGTACGTATCATTCTGACACTGTCTCATTTTGGTTAGACCTTTGTCAGGAGCCTGATTATTTTATTTTTTGGCCCTCTCCATGCAGTCTATGGCTGAGCAGCTGGCTGAGAATTATCACAACACCTGGGGCAGGAAGAAGAAGGTGGAGCTACAGGCGAAAGGTAAGAATGGTTTTCTGTTGTTCTCAAGTGAGAATTTTATTTCAAGTGGTGGCTAATTTGCACTCTGACTTGTGCTTCTGTTAGGTGGTGGCACCCATCCTTTGCTTGTGCCTTATGACACCCTGACGGCTAAGGAGAAGGCCAGGGACAGGGAAAAGGCCCAAGACCTGCTCAAGTTCCTTCAGCTCAATGGATATGCTGTGACAAGGTTTGCAGGGGGTTCTTGTTATTTCACTTTAAGACTGGTGTTTCTGATAGCCCTATGTTGTTCTCTCTCTTACTTTAATTTTTACTCCCTCTTCCATCCTTCCTCAGGGGACTGAAGGACATGGAGCAGGACATTTCCTCCATTGAGAAGCGTTTTGCCTACGGCTTCCTCCAGAAGCTTCTTAAATGGATGGACATCGCCCAGGAGTTCATCGCTCATCTTGGTACTTTAGTTTTAGAGACAATGGTTTCTTATCGGCATGGCACTCTATTGTGGACTGTTTGCTTCACCATGCACCTTTTGACTAAGAGCTCACTCATTTTTTTTTTTTTACAGAGGCTGTGGTTAGCAGTGGTAGAGTGGAGAAGTCACCACATGAACAAGAGATCAAATTCTTTGCTAAGGTGAGCTGTTTGATGTTGTGTTTGGTTCTCTTTGTGCTTGTCTTCTGCTCTAGAGGTCAGAAGGTCATGTGTAGCAGCAGAACCTCAGCTTAGACTTCATAGGGATTAAACATCTTCAACAGATTCTTGCCAAAATTGATGGTTTGAAGTTGAATCTGTCTTCATCTGCCACCCTGCTGCCCTTAATGAACACTGAGAGATGGGACCTGTTGAATAGCCTGACTGTATGTTTATTTGGAAGTTATTATTGTCTGTTTTTGTTTTAGATCCTCTTGCCATTGGTAAATCAGTACTTCAAGAACCACTGCCTCTACTTCCTCTCCACTCCTGCCAAAGTCTTGGGTAGTGGAGGGCATTCCTCCAATAAGGAGAAGGAGATGATTGCAAGGTATGTGCAGTAAAATCTAATTGTTATTCAAAGAGTGGTTTGTTCTTTGAATTATCCAACCATGTACCTTTCCTTTAGTACATACTTTAGCGTGACAGTATCTGTCCTCTCCCTCCTCCACGTCTCTCCTATTGTGCAATATCCTTTATTTCCTTGACCTCCCTTTTGCTTTCTGTTTGCTTTCTGTTTTCCTTTCCTTCTCCCTCCCTTTCCTCTTTTCTCCTCCTACCTCAGTATCTTCTGTAAGTTGGCTGCTTTGGTGAGGCACAGGGTATCTCTTTTTGGTAAGGAATCTGCATGGTGGCGTTATTCCCTGTCACCATCCCTGTCGCTTTCTGTTTTCCTGTCTAACCTCTGTGTATTTCTCCAGATTTTTTTTTTGCTCTTCTTTCTGATATATATACTAATCAGCATTACTTACTGGATCTCCTCATTGAATGCTTCTATCTCTTTAGCTCATCTTCTGCTTGGCAATGTTTTCTGCAGCCTGGGGTCAGATGCATAGAACTCTGTGCAGATTCACGACTAAAACTCTGTGTGTACACAAAGACAGAAATATGCATATGCATTATTTTCAGCAGAGTTATTAAGTTGCATGTACGCCTGGTTGTATTGTTCATTGTGGTCATTGTGGAAAGCGGCGCATGTGCACAAGCCTGATTTTCTCTGCCACTGGAAACCGAAATCCACAACACCTTTCTAATATAATTAGAGTCTTATGTACATAATCTTGAGTCAGGTGCCTTTGAGGAAAGCATAGATAGTGGTTTCAGTTCCCTGTGGGAAAGAGCTGGCTTCACAATTCAGAATTAACATGGAATTGATGGCTCAGATATAAATAAAAAAAGACATAAAACCATGTTGGCATTGCTAAAAGGACCTAGTAATAATGATAATAATAATAATCTTGGAGGCATACAGTTTCAGTGGATCAGACAGTATCACTTGCAACTGTTTCTAGAAAATTGTGCCTACACCTCGTCTGAAATATGTGCAAGGTGGGCAAGTTTCTCTTAAATATTTGACCGTTATGTGTGGGAAATGTGGTATGCATGGCTTTTGAGTGTAGCTATAGTTTATTCATCTGGCCCCAGGTGTTTTAAAAGTTGTCTTTCTTGCTTTTAAGGCCTAGACTCAGAGTGGTACTAATAACTGAGAATAACTTTGAGCATGAATGTCTGTAGTGGTGTCAGCTATCCACATTAGCATTAGCTATCCACTAGCAGCTCTGTGATGTGTTCTCAGTCTGACTTGGATGAGGCAGTGTATCCTTTATCCTCATTCTCTTCCCCATTCACCACCATGTGTCTCTAATAGTAAGTCACTCTGATGTAGCCAGTGGTGACACTGGCAATCATTTCACACTGAGCCTGTGCCCTTTAGCATGGCCCACCAGTGTCACAAGGTACATGATAGTCAAAGTGCACCACTGTAACTGATCTACCACTTGAAATGAAGTTCATCTGCAAAATGGTGGCACTGCACTTAACAAATCAGTTTTTAACAGTGTGTATATCACAATAAAGGAACATATGGGTGAGCTGTTTGTATTTAAGTTGTTTCAGTAAATATACAGTATCTGTGATGAGTAAACATGAACGGTTTTAATGTACCTTTGAGTTTGGTCAACGTTTTGTAATGCATTGCAACTGTATGACCTGTTTTTAATATAGACTTAATCTAGCCTTTACAATAAATTAGAAGTGTATTGAAAGTGGTTTTGTATAGTACAGTAGGACAGCTCTGACAACATCTTGCTGCTGTTTTCAGGAACAGATGCAGGCGCAGTGGTAAACTGTCTGCACATCCTCTCACGATCACTGGATGCCAGGTAACTCACAGTATATATATATATAGTATATAAATAAATATATATATATATATATATATAAATATATATATATATATATTTTTGGGGGTTTTTTTCTGACTATTTTTTGTGTCCTTCTTTTCCAGAACTGTTATGAAATCAGGCCCTGAGATTGTTAAGGCAGGACTGCGTCAGTTCTTTGAGAGTGCTGCAGATGACATTGAGAAGATGGTTGAGAATCTGAAACTGGGCAAAGTGTCCAGTCGAAACCAGGTCAGAGGCAGCACCATACTGCGTTGTTCTTACACTCTTGATCATTTTCTAGTGAACTGATGTCTGTATTTGGGTATGTGTGTTTGTGTAGGTGAAGGGTGTGTCCCAGAACATCAACTACACTACCACTGCTCTGCTGCCAGTCCTCACTTCACTGTTTGACCACATTGCCCAGCACCAGTTTGGAGATGATGTCATGAGTGAGTGAAGTACTTCTCTCCATTGAAGTAGCAGTTCATTATTTGTCCTTCCTGACAGTGACTGAAAGCTAATGCAATGCCTCTCTTCTCTACATCCTCAGTCGACGACTTGCAAATATCCTGCTATCGTTTAATGTGCAGTATCTATTCTCTGGGAACTGTGAAGACTCCACATGCAGAGAAGTGAGTAAAGACTGTGGACTGTCTGTCTGTCCATAAAAGCCTAAAGATAAGCAAGTCTACTAATATGTTTCCTTCATTATTTTACTTGCCTTTATGAACACATTTCATGAGGATTTTGTTTTCTCCTGTGCAGACAGCGACCAGCTCTTGGCGAGTGTTTGGCCCACTTAGCAGCTGCTATGCCAGTAGCCTTCCTTGAGCCAGCACTGAATGAGTTCAACTCGTTTTCTGTTTACACCACCAAGACTCCCAGAGAGAGAACCAGTGGGTTTTAGCATTTTGCCTTGTTTGCTTCCCTAGCAGAACATTGTCCTTAAATTTTGTTTTATTTTTTATCACATTATTAGAAAGTGTTGATAGCCAATCATTTCCTTACCTTTTATTTCAAATGTCTGTTCTCTTCCATTTCAGTTCTGGGTCTTCCCAACCAAGTGGAGGAGCTGTGCCCTGACATCCCAGAGCTGGAAATCCTGATGAAGGAAATCCATGACTTGGCTGAGTCTGGAGCTCGCTACACAGAAATGCCCCATGTGATTGAGATCACCCTGCCCATGTTGTGTAACTACCTCCCACGCTGGTGGGAGAGGGGTCTAGAGAATTTCCCAGAACTGGAGGGTCAGATCTGCACCTCTGTCACCTCCGAGCATCTTAACCAGCTGCTGGGTAGCATCATGAAGATTGTGGTTAACAACCTGGGTATAGATGAGGCCTCCTGGATGAAGAGGTTGGCAGGTCAGTGAGCAGAAGGTTCAGAGTAAACCAGAAGGTGATCTGATTCATCTTCTGGCCACGATAGCGGAGGATGTTTCTCCAGTGGACCTCATGGTTGCTTGTGATGCACCTTCAGAGTCCCAGTGGGAGGCCAGTTTTCAAAATGAATCCTGTATTATTTCAAATAATTCTTATAATGCTTTAATACAATGATTTGTGTCATTAAATCTTTGCAAACAATATTCTGTCACCAAACTAGATGTATTATAGAGTTATTTTACATATTTGAGGTGAGTACATATTTGGAAAAACTTTGCTCAATCCCTTGTGCATCCCTGTGTATCTCTTGTCCAGTGTTCGCCCAGCCCATTGTAAGTAGGGCTAAACCAGAGATGCTGAAATCCCATTTCATCCCCACCATGGAAAAGCTTAAGAAGCGCTCTGGGAAGGTGGTGGCTGAGGAGGATCAGCTCCGCATGGAGGGTAAAACGGAGGTGGACAGTGAAAATGGGACCATCCGAGATGAGTTTGCTGTGCTGTGTCGGGATCTGTATGCTCTCTATCCCTTGCTCATTCGCTATGTGGACAATAACAGGTAGCTGAACTTAACAATGTTGCGATAACGATGTCAAATATTACTGCTGTGTATTGTGAGCATTACAGTTTACAACTGCTGTCATTGCTCTTTTTTGTAGAGCAAGATGGTTAACCTGTCCAGACCCAGATGCAGAGGAACTCTTCAGGATGGTGGGAGAGGTCTTCATTTTCTGGTCCAAATCCCATGTGAGTCCTTTTCTGATGCCCCATGTGAGTCCCTTTGTGGTTTTTGTCTGTCCTCTGCTGTCTGACATTTGTCTTATTTTTTGCATTACAGAACTTTAAGAGGGAGGAGCAGAACTTTGTGGTGATGAATGAGATCAACAACATGTCCTTCCTGACAGCTGACAGTAAGAGCAAGATGAGCAAGGTGAGAGAACAAGCTGACAAATGGTAAAGTTACTTTTTTTTTTTAGTTTTAATTCGCTTACTCCATATCTTCAGCTGTAACTCATTAAGAAACTAAACTCTTAATAATTAATATTTCACTAACGTCACTCATTCCGAGCAGGGAAAGTTTTCTGAACTGTTTCTTTTCTTTCCTTCAAGTTGTTATGGATAAAAATGTCAGGTAAATGATTATTATGTGATTCTGTAAATAAAAATAATTTTCTAGAAATGTTAGAGTAACAGGCTATTACATAATGAATGACATCCTTTCCCAGGACAGTGTAAGTGGCAGTATGTAGTGTTTAGGCAGTAGTAGGAGTGTCGCTAACTGTGTTTTCTCCTTATATCCTGTGTCGGGGTTGGACGCTGGCCCTCTAGGCCGGGGATGGAGAGGTTAGACTGTGTTTGTGCACGAGCGCTGTGCTGATCGCATGGCACCCTGAGTTTGGGGAGGCATTTCATCAAGCGCTCCCATGGATTACCTCACTTCTTACACACAGACCCCAATATTCACGCACATACATACACATAAACAGGGTTATGAACACATAGTTACTATCAGACAAGAGCTTACATAGATTAGAGCTTTTATTGGTCTCCAGGAGGGGACAGAAACAGGTGCAGATACATAGAGGAAGTTAAAGAAAATAAAGTTTTATGAGTGTATGAAATGAAAATAGAAGTAGAATAAAATAGAAACCCACAGCTAGTATTGACTACTTGACTAAGAGACAAATAAGTAATAATATAAATATTATCATAATGCATATCTGTGGGTGAAATTATACTGTATAATGTAGATTTTGTTAAAAGTGCTTATATTAAGAGTGTTTTCTGTAAATGGGACATATTTGTGATTATATTTAAGTAACATAGTGTGTGTGTGTGTGTGTGTGTGTGTGTGTGTGTGTGTGTGTGTGTGTGTGTGTGTGTTAGAGACATGTGTCTATGTTTTCATGTGTGTGTTTGTATATGTGTGAGTAGGGGTCTGGAGTGGCTTGATGAAAGCTCTTTGCTGTAGATCGTAGTGGCCTGAGAGGTTTCATGGTGCTCGGCTGAGCAGTTGTGTATCTATTTTGGTTGGAGCGTGCACTCCTGCAGCCGAGCACCATCACCCTATCTTATTTGATTAATAAACAGTTTGCCTTTAGATCGTCCCTGTTGGATACAGTTGTGGAGCCCATGCTACTGTGCCATCTGTGATGTTGAAATTTTTGTTATTGACGCTTGGATTTCTTTCAGCTTTTGTGGTAAAGATTCCTGCGCTGGGGGAGACTCTTCTCTTTTCCATATTATCATTGGCTTTGTGTTCACTACCTGTTTACACCAAAAAAGCCATACCATCTACCACCCCCTGCTGTCACCCATAGATTTGCTTGGTCCATCAGCAGCATATGAAGCTAGCTGGGTCTGACGGGGGAAACTGAAGCTAGCTCGACATCACCAGATAGCTGTCATCATATTTACTAACTGGACTTGTCCCTCCATGTCTAATTCATTGACACCATTATATTGTTAAATCACTGAATATCTAATCACTGTTTGATTGATGTTTTTTATGGTTGCTGTAAGATAAATAAGAAAACCTCCTCTCCTTGGCTATCAGATGAGCATTACTGTAGTGAGCTTCTGTTATCTGATCATCACAACTCTTCTCTCTGCCCAGGGCACAGGTGTACCCACATACACCATGCACTCTGAAGGCAGATAGGGTGCTGTGAGGTCAGGCAACAGTCTGTAATGAGCATTTGGAGCCTCAGGACAGGAGGGTGTGAGAAGAGCTCCAGGGCGATGGAGATGACCCCATAGACTTGTGCTGTTCTGTGTGCTACCCAATGGACAGGATGTGCCCTGTCTAGCCACTGCACTACTAACCGTGAGGCTGCATTGTGTGTAACGACTGTAGCTGATGCAGCAATGAAGCACCTGAAACTCCACCATGAGTTGATGTTTACAAGAAAATGTAGTTAATGGTTTTGTCTCATTTCAGCTGATGAAAAATTGCTTTCATTAGTTGTTGAGTCACTTTATCAGCATGTTGTGTAAAATGTCACTCTGTAGCTGGTTCTTGCTATCTCGTTGTATTTCCTCTTTTTTTTTTCTTCCTTATTGTTTAGTATTCTCAAGAGCCTCCGATATCACAAAAATATTTTTGAAATGTTTGATGAGTGAGGCGTAGGGGCTTGTGTATCAAACGTGACAGATCGATCTGAACCTTTCTCTCTCTCTTTAGTCTGGAGGCTCAGAGCAGGAGCGTACCAAGAAGAAGCGGAGGGGGGATCGCTACTCTGTACAGACCTCCCTTATCGTAGCAGCATTAAAGAAGCTGCTTCCCATCGGCCTCAATATGTGCTCTCCTGCAGACCAGGAGCTCATCAATCTTGCCAAGATCAGATACTCACTGGTACTTTGATGAGCTTGAAGCCAATTCTGTTCACTGTATTTTGTCCCAACATGGCTCATTTTTATGTATTTTATTTTTTTATATATAATAATCTATAAAGTCACATCCATCTGGAATATGTAAAGAAGCTAAAATACATGTCAGTAAATTGTTAGAACAGCTTTGATTTTTGAGATTTAATTTGAATCTTGGTCTCCTCCCTTGTAGAAAGACACAGATGAAGAGGTGAGGGAGTTCTTGCACAACAATCTGCATCTGCAAGGCAAGGTGAGTAGTCTTTTAATTGTTTTACATGTTGAAGAAGAAATAACATATGCAAAGTCCCCTTGAATTATACATATTTGACTTTTGGTTTCAGGTGGAGGATCCAGCTATGCGCTGGCAGATGTCTCTTTATAAGGAGATGGCTGGAAAGGCTGAAGATGCTGAGGACCCTGAGAAGGTGGTGAAAAGGGTACAAGAGGTGTCTGCTGTCCTTTACCACATTGAAGTGGTGAGTATAAACACAAACTCAAGTGCACTGCATGCAAATACACATGATTACGTACAAGGTGTCGCCGTTATTTGATTGCCAGTTGCAGCTTTTGCAAACATTCTCAGAAAGGATCTAAGTGCATGTTTTTTTTTCTTGCTTTAGACAGAGCATCCCTTCAAGTCAAAGAAAATGGTGTGGCACAAGCTGCTTTCCAAACAGCGCCGCAGAGCTGTGGTGGCCTGTTTCAGGATGACGCCCCTATACAACATCCCCACGTAATGATTCCCTTCATACTCATCAGCACCAAACCATCTATAAAAACACGGAAGGGTTTACATGCAGCAGTGCAAACCTGATGAATTATATCTCTTCTTACAGGCACAGGGCAACCAACATGTTCTTGGACGCCTACAAGCGCAACTGGTTAGAGACTGAGGGTTACTCATTTGAGGACAAGATGATCGATGACTTATCAGTAAGTCATCCTCCCATGAATTCTGAGATGTACAGTTAGCATTAATGGCATATTGTCCACAGTAGCTTTTTGTCGAAATTCATGTTATCTCTAATAATTTATTAGAAAGCCCTGGAGGAAGAAGAGGAAGAGGAAGAGGAGACTGAGACAAAGCCTGACCCCCTTCATCAGCTGATTCTTCATTTCAGTCGCACAGCTCTCACAGAAAAGACGTGAGGGCATCTTGCATCCTCTGCATCTAACCTGTGTCACCTGTTCCTCACTGAGACTCATTCTATTATGTGTTTTCTCGTTACAGTAAACTTGACGTTGACCATCTCTATATGTCTTATGCTGATATTATGGCAAAGGTAAGACACTAGTGAGCAGCATCTTAAAGACTGGGGTGGGAAATAGACACTGAAATCGCATGGCAGAAAATATGATGTTAAGTTGTGGATGGCTGGTTGAATACAGTACATTTGCTTTCAACACCAACTGCTTGGGTTTATACCCAATGAGATTTTCTATCCCAATATATGTGAAATGAGAAAACATGAAAAAGGCAGTTGCAGTTCAAGCAAAATGGAGCAAAATGTAAATTAGTTTTTCTATTTTTTTGAGGCTGCTAGAGTAAGAGTAAAAAATTAAGAGGAGTAAAATTGCAAAATCTTGTGTGACCTTGTGCTCAGTCCCCGACTTTCTCTCATCTCCCTCCAGAGCTGTCACATTGGTGAGGAGGACGAAGGGGGAGAACAGGAGGGGGAGGAGCCATCCTTTGAGGTGCGACAGACAGAGATGGTATGGGGGGACCAGGGGATGGGACACAGGGGAGTCAGTGGAGAAACAACTCCCCACGCAGTGACCACACCAGGACATCACACTCGGCACAACCCCCCACCCCACACTCTTCTTTTCTCTTCCAGTCTTTTCTCACTTCTTCACTCACACCACTTGTCTACTTCTTGCTATGGTGGACTGACCTGTGCATGCCTTTGCTGGACTCTGCCCACCAGTCGGATCAATGTTGCGGACTCAATTTGTTTTAGTTGGCTAAATTGCATGACCTGAGTGCAGAGAGATGGTGCAGCTAAAGACAACAAAATAAAACCCAGGCCAAAACAAACCACTGAGTGGTATACCTGTATAATTCCAGAATCATAATTTCCAAATCTGAATTTTTAGGGGTTGATTGACAAAGTCTTCCACAAATGACAGCGTCCAGCATAGTTTAACATTACTGCTAAACAGTTTAGTTAATACAACAGTAGTTAAATAAATGTACATTTCCATTGCTTTGTGTCATTTCTCCAGTCAGAGTGCTGTTGTAAACAAGATCCAGTGTTAGCAGTAGTTAGTGAATATCTTACCTCAAAAGCCAGGTTTGGACATTGTGATGTTGTAGCTATAGAGACACTTTTCCTGGAGGGTAGCATTACATCCATTTGCACTGCAAATTCCTTGATGTACTCTAAGAATCCCTTCATTCAGTTCAATGTTGATTCTAAGGGTTATTTTCATCAACTGAATGTCATAAATATTTCTTTTTGGTACGTGATAAGTGCTCAGAAATGTGATGTTGCTGTCCAAGACTTAAGTGCAAAGCTATTTTTGGGAACTGATAACAGTTATCAAGCAAAGCCATGCAGCAGGTTTCCTAACAACAGAACCAGCTCTCTTGTACTGATCTTGTGTGTCTGTGGTGAGTCTCTCACAGACTTGCACCACCCTTTCCTGACTCACATCCTCCTGTACTCACTTGCTAATCGGGCTGTGTTCACCTTTATGGACTCACCTGATAACTGTAGTTCGAAATCTAACAACTGACAAATAACAGATTTTGTTTGTCTTTACTTTGAATTGGACAACGTTAATGAGACTCCCTCTCTGTGCTCACCAAGGACTACAGTAAAAGCCTGCACAGTCAGCCGTACATACATTGTCCCAAACTCAAACACGCACTCATGCAAGCACACACTGCAACACTCACAGACACGCATCCACACACACACATACTCACACCCATACTCTCATACAATCTCTTTTCACTCATCAAAAAAGATACACTATTTGCTCAAAAGGTGAACCTCTCTAACCAGAGGAAAGTTGCTTCATAATTCTTTGAAACACAGACAGGCTTACGAGGGAGGGGGGCGGAGGGAGGGGTATAAACAGTCCTGTGTGCTTTGGGTAGGGCTTTATGCATGGCGTGCAGTGGGTGGGTCAAATCTAACCTCTTTTATCAACAGGATGGTTGTTCATAGCAGCTATATCAGTAACTGTATCATTTGTAGCAAAGAAAGTAATGTATAGTAATATATGAAGTACAGTACAGTGGGCATAGCAGTGAATGTGTTGTATTAAGCATTATCTTCAGACATGAGTAATATGATACAAATAATTAGATTTTAACTATTTAACTAAAATAGTTTTTTTTCATACAATGTTCATCTTTTCTTTAAATTAGACAGTGACTCTTTATTTAAATGAAAGATAATGGATTATCTGAAAATTTGCCATCATTGCAGCTTTTATTAGGCACTTGTTAAGTTAACAGACTTACAGGTGTCAAGTAGTTAAACCTGAGAACATAAAGTAACCACATGATGCTGCAGCAGGTAGTCTGACCTGTAGGGCTTTAAGAAAGTTGACACTGAGTTGTGTTGATGTTAGCAGGATGTGCATGCTGTGTTACTCAGACGACTACTGTTCCTCGTAATGTGTGAAATGTGTGTTATGGTCTGGGAATAAATGTTTGCTGCCATCAACCGTTTGCTGCCTCTGAAAGATGTCAAGAGCTGGAATAACTGTTTCATCACTAATACACATTGTGTTCCTATGGAAGAGAATGTGTGTGTGTTTGTGTGTGTGTATATGTGTGTGGTTTGTTTGTTCATTTATATCTCTATGAGAATTAATGAGTTAGATTAGGCTTTTCCATGAATAAAAGGCCAGAGCTGCAGCCAACTCCTGAGCCAAAATCTTCAATGATTCCAAGTATTGCTATTGCCAAGACAGTGACATTTGGGAAGTAATAGTTCAACATTTAGGAAAATACAGCCGAATCTCTATCATTAAGAATCAGGACATTTTAAACCAGGTTATTAGACCAAAGCGGTAAGCAAGTAAGTAAAAGAAATCAGTAAAAATCAGTATTATTTGCAAATTTCTTTAGATATTGTGTTTTAAGTAGTTGCAGCTATTCTTTCACATACATCAGTGTTTTTGATTACCCAGCACCTCTTCCCAACCTCTGCACCAACAGTAGCTGTTGAGAGATGCATCGTTTTTCAAAGATATTTCAAAAATGCTAGCTCAAAAAATAGAAGAAAAACATTACCACTGTGATGAACAGTAAATAGACTGTTAATTAAAACCTGCTAGTTTAAACCAAAGCAAACATGACTGAAATGTCTTGTATGTCATCATCAGCTTCATTAGACATGTTTGTGTGCCGTGCAGTCAGTGGATGGTCATACTTAAGATAGAGGATGAGGATGTGTGTGTGTGTGTGTGTGTATTTGTGAGTGAGTGAATGAGTGCGGGGGGCAGTGCAGTCCCTGTTGGCAGGGTTACAGCTGTGTTCCTCCTGCTCTGCTCCACAGGAAAAGGAGATGGAGAAACAGAGGCTTCTGTACCAGCAGTCCCGTCTACACAATCGTGGGGCTGCAGAGATGGTGCTGCAGATGATCAGTGCCTGTAAAGGTAGCTGCTACACCCCTTCGAGTCACCCACACCCTGTCACACATTATTATCATGTGTGTCAAATATGGACATCATGTTGGCTTAAATGTTCCACTGTATAGTGCCCTAAATTAACCATTCAGGGTAATCTGAGCTATTTAAATATTATAGTTCTCCTTGCTTCCTCACTTCAGGATTGAGATGTGAGAATCATTGCTTTCCCAAGTTTAGTCGAGATTAAATCAATGATGTCGGAGATATCAAACAATGAATAATATTAATGCTGTAGCATTTTTTTAAATAGCAGCACATGATGAAGCGGTTTGTGAAGGCAAGATGAGTAATGTCAGAAAACTGATTTTTATTGATATTTATTGCGATGACAGAGATGATCTGTGTCTACTAGGATTTCATTGTTAGATCAAAACTCCACCAACCTACTCCCCCCTGAAGTATGTGCTTCTTTCAGGTGAACCTGGAGCCATGGTTTCTTCCACACTCAAACTGGGAATCTCCATCCTCAACGGAGGCAACAGTGACGTGCAGCAGGTAAATACATGCTATGAGAGTTTTACATACATTTTATTTTCTCAACAACAATATAACTCATCATTTAAATCTTTTCAGTAGATTTTCGTTGACAAGAAATTGTTTTGTTTTCTGTCTCCCTGTCTGTGTGCAGAGAATGCTGGACTATCTGAAGGACAAAAAGGATGTGGGATTCTTCCTTAGCGTTCAGGCTCTGATGCAGACCTGCAGGTCTGAAATTGATTCAAGTGACATTTTGTTGTTATCCTCTCTTGTTTTTTAACGTCAGACTGTTCTACTCCAAACTAATTACAAGTAAAATATATATATATTTATTTATTTATGTTGGCAGCGTTTTGGACCTGAATGCTTTTGAGAGACAGAACAAGGCAGAGGGACTTGGGATGGTTTCAGAGGAGGGCACAAGTGAGTATGATGTACAGCTTCCTACTGTCACACTGTATCTGAACACATTGTCATACAGACTACTTAATTTACACACACACACACACACACACACACACACACACACACACACACACACACACACACACACTGTCACATCTTTGTGGTTTGTTTTATGACCTGACATTGTTCTAGTTCCAGTGTGTAGTCTGTTCTTTTTTGCATTTGTGTGTGTGTGTCTGAGTCTGAGTGTGCCTGTTTGTGGATGCCGGGTTGCAGGTATGTTTTCATTAAAGTGTGTTAAAGCCATGACACATTTTTGTATTAGTCCCAGCATTTTGACTGTTGATGTATGGTGATGATCTGTTTATCATCCACTGACAGCCATGAGATTTCTGGACTCACTGCGTCTCTCTTTGTCTTTCTCTCTCCTACATCTCGTTCACTTTGCCCGTTTCAACCCTTTACCCCTCATACCCATGTCCTTCCCACTCATCAATTTGCTGCTCTCACGGTTCTCAGATAAGAAGCTAGAACGTGGTAAATGAAACTTTGCTGTCATATTTTATTTCTTTCTCTCCCTCCTTCCTGTCCTCTCTGTCCTTTCTGTCTCTTTTAGCCTCTTAATCACTAAATCACAAGTCTTTTCTTTGCTGTGGACTTAATATGCATTTCATTTCACACTCAAGGACGCAGTGAAATTAAACTTTACAATCACTGTTACATTATGATGGAAACCTCGCAGTGATACACATGCTGCTGTAGCTGTACAGTACTTGTGCACTACCGGTAGTTGTATCTCTGCCTTTTTCCTCTTGAAGTGATTGTAAAGTTTCATTTTCACCCTTGAGTGTTTTATTTCAGATCTACTGTAACTCTGACACTCTCAGTCTTATGACTGATAAACGGGAAGGAAAGGCAGTAACCTCATTCTCCTCTCCCTCTCAGTTCTCTCAAGTAGATCACTGAGGACTACAATAACCCTGTGTCCTAGAAAGTCTGAAATGAATTGCAGCAGAAGTAGGGGTTCTCTAAGCTCTGTAATAGCTCTTATTCATGCCATTTAAATGTAAAGTGCTCACCTGTTATATGAAATACATCCAAGGTTGAGCCCTCAGCTGGACCATTTGTGTAAAGCCACTGTAAATGTCTCCAAACTTCTCAGAATTTTTATCTTAATCCTGCTTTACCATGACAGTATGATTGGATTAAATGAACAAACAAACTTGCTTTTTCTCCTAATGTTTTCTCCCAATATTGACATTACTCTGCCTTGCACCAACGCCAACCCCTACTGTAGTTACTTATTTGTGCAAAACAGTAATTCCCAAATCCAGTATTAAATTGTGAGAATTTCAGTTGACCTCTTCAGTAAACATGCTTCTTTATTCTATCTTAGTTCCAAAGAGGTGTTGATCAAAAGAGAAACTGATCCAGTCTTTGCAACAGCAGCACAAACAATAGAACCATTTATAAAAACAGTTTGTTTGAATCAAGAGCGAAAAAACAGTCTGAAACACGAAGGAGAGCTTTCCAACAAATTGAATCATGTACCCTAAAATTCTGTATTTTGTAGTCCTAGTCCCATCATTACAGATTTCACCTCATGGCACTGTGTCCATTTTTGTTGTTATAGGAAAATATGAAACACAGCCTCACCACCAAAGTTTTGTTATATTTTGTGAATTTACAGTTAAATCTGAGCATGCTCATGGATTTTTGAAAGTAAGTTTTTTAAGTGGTAGTCGTAGTTTCTGATGGCATGCTAGGCATGCGCTATAAACAGTGAATTTTGTAAATTCAAATTCAAAATTCAAAACATGCTTACAGGAAGTCAACTATCCACACACAGACAGGTCATTCTTTACTTCCACTCATACAACAACATGGATTAATGAACCGATTCTGCATCTTCCAGCACTGGATAAAGTCAGTATGTATTGAGTGTTTCCAAACATCCATACTGATCTTACTGGAGTTTGCAGAGTTCAGTAGATCTGTCCTGCATGATGGTGTGCCTTGAAGTTTTATTGTATTTCTGTGTTCACTGTCAACATTTGTGTCACAACAAGTGTTATCTCAGTTGTGTTCATATATATATCTGTCATTCCCTAGTTCCCCGTCTTCATATCTGTGTCTTCCATGTCCATTTCAATGTGATGTAATGTGTGAAGTGTTTGATCTGTTGTCTAGTTGTGTTTTGTTGAATAGATGTTCTCTGTAAAAAGTCTCTGGAGAGCTAGACAGGTAAAGTTCGGGGGAGGGAACAAGGCAAAAACAAAAGTGGAAGCTTCATCCTCCCTTTCCCACTGACAGATGGACGGGGAACTGAAGTCTGTGGTTTTCACTAACATAAACAAACATCCATACATAAAATAATAGCACAATAATCAATGTCTTTGAATGTTATCTCTCTCTCTCACACACACACACACACACACACAAACACACACACACACACACACACACACACACACACTGGAGTGTTTTGTGATGTGTATCAGTAGATATGTGATGTCAAATTAAATGATCTTAACCACTGTTTCACCAGTGTTGATTCTTAATTAACATAGCTGATACTTAATCTAACCTGAATGCTGTTGAGTCTGCTCTGTTTTAACGAGCTGTCTAGTTTCAGCCTTATTTTACTTACTAAAGAAAAAAAGACCAATCAACACTGGTTTCAGTAAAATGAATGCATTCTGTAAAAAGTTTGTTTGTCTTTGAAACTGGTGAAATATTTTTGCCAGAAAGACAAGATTATTTTATTATTTTATTCACTTACTTAAATAGATGCAATGAGAAATACCATTTCCAGGAATAGTAAACTACAGTTTGTTGTAGGTAAACAGTTTTTTTTTTGTTCTGTACTTTTTCTGCAAGGTGATAAGGCAGATATCTTTCATGACAAGAGGACAGTGCTCATACATACATACACAGTGAGGCGAGAGAAAATTAAAATGTTAAATAGCAGTGGGATAAAGAGTTAAGTTTAAAAAAACCTAATCCCTTGTGCTGATCCTTATTTACCGCTGTGCATTCTAACAGACGAGTCCGCATATACTCTGTACTGGGACTGCTGAAACTTTCTTTTGCAAAGAATAATCTCCATTTCCTGTGTTCCTCTGCCCAGATGAGAAAGTGATGGCGGACGATGAATTCACGTGTGACCTCTTCCGCTTCCTCCAGCTTCTTTGTGAGGGTCATAATAACGGTGAGTCTCTTTACCAAACACAGGATGGTTTAAATTGACCTTCCAGTGAGTAAGGTGCTCGCTCACTTCTGTACATTGTGCTGTTAGAGACAACCACTGTATGTATTAATATATACATATCCTGTACACTCTGCCTGGATTGTTAGATTTCAGTATTTATACATACAAGTACTATTCATGAAATTGTGGTATTATATCTTGCTTCCATTGTCCGTCTTCAGATTTTCAGAACTACTTGAGAACTCAGACGGGCAGCACCACAACCATCAATGTCATCATCTGCACTGTGGACTACCTTCTTCGACTGCAGGTAACTCCTGATACTGATCGACTCCAGGCCATAGTCTCCTTTCTTTATGTATAGATTTATCAGAACTTGTTGTTATCGTCACAACATGAAGCAGATGGTCAGAGTTTTTTGGATTGTTGTTCACACAGTATAAGAGTAGCAAGTTAGAATTTGAGAGTAACATGTTTTCTTCATGTTTTCTTCCTCCCCCTCCTGTCTGTAGGAGTCTATCAGTGACTTTTACTGGTACTACTCAGGAAAAGACATTATTGATGAGCCTGGTAAGAGGAATTTCTCCAAAGCAATGACTGTGGCTAAGCAGGTCTTCAACAGCTTGACTGAGTACATCCAGGTAAGAGAGCATGAATAATAGATAGATCACATGTTAAATCATACCACATGATAATATGATTTGAGCTCCACAGGTCGCATGGGGGCAGTGGTTTAATTTCCCAGTAGCGGCCGTTCAGCTCAGTCATTTATTCGTTCACTGGATAGGATGTCAGTGAGGGATCATGTGCTTCGTAATTATGTTGAGATTAGCCTGAGCACTGTGCATGTAAGGTCCTCCTAGTTGAGCAGGTTTTCTCCATATTGCAGAGCTACTGACTTTTTGTTATTAGAAAATCATAAAACTCAATACTACAAAACTTACTTATCTTAACATTTTTTATATGCCTACAACAAATCACAACCCTTCACCATCCCCCAACAATCCATCAGACAAACCAAAACTTGACATTATAGCCATGAAACAGACAGTAAAGGCAGATCACTGAAAGCTGAAACTAAAGTCAAGGTTAAAATTGATCTCCTAGCATGATGACAGCACCAGAATATTACCACATTTTCACATTGTGTTTGTGTGTCCGTCAGGGTCCCTGTACTGGTAACCAGCAGTCTCTGGCCCACAGCAGGTTGTGGGATGCCGTCGTGGGCTTCCTGCACGTCTTTGCTCATATGATGATGAAACTTGCTCAGGTAAGAAACATCCCAATAAATAAGCTAAATAAATAATTTTTAACCTTTTTCAAGGCATACTATCTGAATCCTCTGTCTCTGTTTTCACAAATCATTTCTTTAGAGAATCCAGAAAATTAAGCATTTTGATACAGTAATGTGTTTGTTGTGTTGACAGTTGACAGAAAGATGACTTTTTGTAATTATTTTAGATATGTTTTATAGTATTCAATACACAATTTCAATTCATTTGTCCCCTTTGAGAATACTAATTTTGTGAAATATCTCTCTCATGGTTCCCGCAGAGTAAAGTATGTATTTATTTGATTTTTCCTCTTGTTTAATGAATTGGTTTTTGTATCTAAACTACTGTACTTCTTCCCCTCTTTTCTTTGTCAGATTGTTTCTGCCTCTTTGCTGAGTCATTTTATGTTAAAGAGGGATTACTGCAGTGACAATGCACGTTGTCAGAATTAGACACAGCATTAAGGATTTATTGATTATGAATGCTACAGTGTAAAGAGACTCTGTTATATGTAGTTTTGATGTTGTAGGTTTGAACCTGAAGGAGGACTTCAGTTGGATTCAATATCAAATTAAATTAGAAATTTAATTTGATATATAATATGTAAAATATATGACTATAAATGAGCCAGCTGGATAACACTGGCACATTGTTGATTAATGTGTGCTTAAATAAATCAAGTAAAGATGGCAGAAATAATTTGAGGAAAAACAAATATTCTTTATTTCTCTTTAATTTTCTTTCTGATTCTGTATAATACAGTTAATCCACTTCACCTAATGTGTAGAGTAGAATGTGTAAAGTGTATATTCATTTCATACTACTAACCAGTGCTTAGTCCTTGATTTGCTTTGAATAACGTGTGTCTGCAGTCTGTAACCTGACCTAACTATGATCTGCAGTGCTCCATACTCTAACTGTGTGTGTGACAGTGTTGATTGCTACTGATGCTGCTGTTCAAAATGGATTTTTGTATTTTTATATCTTAAATATCTTTTGTGTGTTACAATATTAGAGTTTGGTTTAAGATAGAATAAGTTTAGTTGTTTTGTACACTGAAATCATGCCATACGTCACATTCTATAGCAGATCTGTGTCAATTTATATTAAAATGCTGATCTGATAATTAAAATTAGAAGATGTAGCTTTGAATTCATGATAAAAATGATTAAGAGCAGTAACATTTACATAAAACGTGTAAAGATGATAAGACAAATACAAAAATCAAGTAAAAATGTTGAACATTTTTATTTTCATGTGAAACTCTGTTAGATGCATCCTGATCCTGGACAACGAAATGGCGTAAGAATCTGTGTCTCTCTGCCAGTGCCATTCCATCAATCATGTGCCGTTACCACGCAGCTTAATACCCTCATAATTTACATTCCCCTCTTTGTGTATTCCCTCTGCATTAATGCATATCTTCATCTGCATTTACTGGCTTTATTGCTTTTTTTCCAACAAGCTGTAAACGCAGTTAGTGTGTAACAGGGACACATTTAACAAATAGAAACTTTGATTTTTGTTTCACACCAAATATATTAGTAGTCAGCTTTTGAAACAGAAGTATGAATCTAAAGATTATTGATAGATTTATTAAAGATTTATTAAATATATAGTTTAAATTGTCCCCTAAAGCATCTACTTGTCTTGTTTTCCTTGTCTTCATTTGGCTGTATGTTGGGCTATTAAAATGTTAACCACTGTGATTTCACAGGTGGCTGATGCTTGCTCATCCTGACACGCTTTTCCTGTAGATCTGCACCAGCCTGACAACCACTATAGGCTGTCTAAAATATTTATGGCTCTTGTTATATGCTGGTGCAGGTCTTCAGGAGTGCTAAGATCAGCGTCTGCAAATGTGTTTATGTCTTCCTTGCGCCCATGCTGCAGCCACTTTTTCAGATAAAGGGGAACAGTGGGACTGTTTAGCAGACATTTTCTTCCCTCCTCTCATACCTGACTGTGTTTTCAGTGTCTGTCTAGCTTTCCATTACAGTAAGTGTACTGTTTGTGATGCTGACATACATATTCTTTATTTAACAATGCAAACCAAGGATCATTTCTGGAGTAGAACACACTCTGAGGTAGCATCTCTTGGTGTTTTATGTCTCAGGAAGAAGCACAAACCTTTTCAAATTAAATTGTGATATGTGATCTAATGAGAAATTTCAGTCAGTTCACATGTTAAGAAAATTGTTTGTTGTTGTTGTTTGCTACGTGTTTTGGCTTTGTTGCAGGACTCTAGTCAAATTGGACTGTTGAAGGAGTTGTTGGATCTACAGAAGGACATGGTAGTGATGCTTCTGTCTCTGCTTGAAGGTATGAGCACAGTCTAGTGATATCCTCTCCTTTCTGTCACATTACTTTCAGTAGATAGAGTGCATTTATATATTTAATGCTCCTGTGTGTAGCACCCACCCACAGTGGTTGCCGGGGTGCTTAAATAAATGACACCTCCTCTCACTTTGTGCTGCTCTTAGGCAACGTGGTGAATGGCACCATTGCCAGGCAGATGGTTGACATGCTGGTGGAGTCGTCCAGCAACGTCGAGATGATCCTTAAGTTCTTCGACATGTTCCTCAAGCTCAAGGACATCGTGGCATCTGACGCCTTCCGAGATTATGTGACTGACCCCCGTGGGTTAATCTCCAAGAAGGACTTCTCCAAGGCCATGGACAGCCAAAAGCAATACTCTCCATCAGAAATCCAGTTCCTCCTCTCTTGCTCGGAGGCAGATGAGAACGAGATGATCAACTTTGAGGAATTTGCTGATCGCTTCCAGGAGCCAGCCAAAGACATTGGTTTCAATATTGCTGTTCTGCTCACAAACCTGTCAGAGCATGTACCCCATGACACTCGCCTTCAGAACTTCCTGGAGCAGGCAGAGAGCGTACTCAACTACTTCCGACCTTTCCTTGGTCGCATTGAGATCATGGGAGCCAGCAGGAGGATCGAGCGCATTTACTTTGAAATCAGTGAGGCGAACCGCAACCAGTGGGAGATGCCACAAGTCAGAGAGTCCAAACGGCAGTTCATCTTTGATGTGGTTAACGAGGGCGGTGAGAGTGAGAAAATGGAGATGTTTGTGAACTTCTGCGAGGACACCATCTTTGAAATGAACATTGCTGCATCCATCTCTGAGCCTGAGGGAGATGGTGCAGAAGAAGAAGATGATGAGGAAGAGGAGGGCGAGGGCGGGGGAGCTGAAGGAGAGACTGGAGGTGAAGGAGACGAAGGCAATGGTGAAGCGGAAGCTCCAGAGTCAACCTCAGCCTTCGCAGACTTTATAAAGAGTGTAGTTAACTTCTTCAATATGTTCACCTTCCGTAACCTGCGGCGTCGGTACCGCAAACTCAGAAAAATGACGGTGAAGGAGATGGTGATCGGCCTGGTTACATTTGTCTATACTGTTCTGATGGGTATCCTCATGTTTGTTTATAGTATATGTAAGGGCTTCTTCACACTCATATGGAAGGTGCTCTTTGGTGGAGGCTTAGTGGAGGGTGCCAAGAAGATGACAGTAACAGAGATCCTAGCCAGCATGCCAGATCCCACACAGGATGAAGTTCACGGGGACCTGCCACCTGAACCAGGGGCTCGAGAAGTCCAGGACACAGAAGGAGGGGCAGACCTTTTAGATGCTGTAGGAGGAGAGGAGGAAGAGGAGGACAGTGAGGAGAGGGAAGGTGGACGCCTGCCTGGTTTCAATACCCCAGGGGGGCTTGGAGACTTTGGCGAGACGACACCTGAAGAGCCTCCTACTCCAGAGGGCACACCGCTGTTGAAGAGAAAACTGGTGAGGTGGTCTGTCTGATAATTGTTTAAAGCATACACTCTCCATTAACCAGTTAATTAACTATGAAACAATTATTGGAACAGTTGGAAGCCACAGTCGGAGGACAAGAAGAGGAGGAAAAAGTCGAAACTGAAGAAGAGGTTCCTCAGGAGACCGAGAAAGCAGAGTAAGTTGTCAGGCCAACATCAAACCACCTTGTTTTGTTCATTTCAAGGGAAATACAACCAAATCTGACCCAGTGGTAGGAATTAAGATTAACTATATAGAAAAAAACAATCCTCTCGATGATGGTTTGATCATATACAGGCATCAGTGTTAAACATTCTCAGGTGTAAGATAATTTAGCACTGTCCATACACAGGCTGGCCATATACAAGGTTTCAACCTAGTTTTGTTCTGTTTAAAAAGAAAAAGCACAAGTTTCTCTCTTTGTGTGTCTTTTCCCAGCACTGAAAATGGAGAGAAGACAGAGAAGGCAGAGCCTGAACCTGAAGTAAAAGAGGAAGAGCCCGAGGAAAAAGAAGAAACAACTTTGAAGACCAAGGCGAAGAAAGACAAGAAACCTGTTGAGGAGGGCTTTGAGCTGTGGAATGAGCTCGAAGTTCAGAGGATTAAATTCATGGTGAGCAGCCCTTTAGTCCAGCATGTTTTTATTCAATATTTCCCTCATGCATAATGTTCAAACAGTAAACGCTCAGTCCTAACACAGTATTATTTGTTAGTTTAAGTGGTAACCATGAAATCAGTCAGTAAAATGATGCTCTTGTGCTTTGCTTATTTTTATCCTCTCTCCAGAACTATCTTTCTCGCAACTTCTACAACCTTCGGTTCTTGGCTCTGTTTATCGCCTTCGCTCTCAATTTCATCCTGCTCTTCTACAAGGTGTGTGCATTAGTAACATTTAGACACAGTGTCAACTGACTAATGCTGCAAAGTCTGATAGTATTTAACCTGTAGGATGTACCGCCGCATTATTATAAATTTCATTGACAATAAATCTGTGTTCAAGAATTTCAAGTTTCGAATTTTTTTCAAATTTCGAGTTTGATTCACATAAAGTTTTAGTTTGTATACAAATCACTAACATTCATAGACAGGATTAAGGTTTGATTAAAGATCAAAGCTGCCATCTATAATGACAGAAAAAGTATCTATTTAAAGTATCTACATTTTTGTCAAAACTCTTAATAAAATACACTCGGCTCATTTCGTGTTTGACCTTTCCAGGTGTCTGACAGTCCTCCAGGCGAGGAGGATTTCGAAGGCTCTGGTCTGTTTGAAGGCTCTGGTCTGTTTGAAGGCTCTGGTGCTGAAGAGGATGGCTCTGGATTAGATGATGGAGGCGGAGAAGATGATGACGAAGAAGGTCCCATGTACTACTTCTTGGAAGAGAGCACAGGCTACATGGAGCCAGCCATGGCTTTCTTAGGTATCGTCCACACCATCATCTCCTTCCTCTGCATCATCGGCTACAACTGTCTCAAGGTATGTGGTGTTTGCTCCACAAACATCCACCTGTGTGTTTGTGTCTGCTCAGAGCTTTCATGCAGGTTGTTTTCTGTCCCCTCTGTATCTGTCAGGTTCCTCTGGTTATCTTCAAGAGAGAGAAGGAGCTGGCCAGAAAGCTCGAGTTTGATGGTCTCTACGTCACTGAGCAGCCTGAGGACGATGACATCAAGGGCCAGTGGGACAGACTAGTGCTCAACACTCCGTAAGCGGTGTAGCTCACCTCACTCTCTCCTTCCTGGCAAGAAGGAGAATCTAGAGTGGCTTTATCTGGATTCAGTGATTAGTTTGTTTGTTCTGGACTACTGTAAAAACATGACGGCTCAAAGCTGTTTAGGTTTTAGTGTTTTAATATTAATGTTAATGAAATACTTGATGTTCAACAGGAATATATGAGTTTTCAGAACATGAACCTGGAGCATTCATGTGAACATTATCCCTTTAAATCTGTCTTGAACTTGTTGCATTGCAGCCATGTTCAGATCCGGTGGCAGATCACTAACATACAACATTAGAAAGTGAGATCACTGTCACATTTTTATGATGTTTCTCTGTCGATACAGAACTTTCCCCAACAACTACTGGGACAAGTTTGTGAAAAGAAAGGTGAGCTTTTCAGACAGCTTTGATTCAAAATGTTTTTGTTTGTTTTGCAGTGAAATGACGTCTGTGTGTTATTTCCAGGTGCTGGATAAATACGGTGACATCTATGGCAGAGAGAGGATCGCTGAGTTGCTCGGCATGGACTTGGCTTCACTAGATGTCAGTGCCATGACACATGAAAAGAAGCCTGAACCAGACACCTCAATGTTCAGCTGGTACGTACTGCTTTGTGAACTCTTTACATATACGATTCAGGTTTATAGTTCATAATATCATGGAACAAACTCGCCCTTCTCTCTGTAGGATAACATCTATTGACATCAAGTACCAGATCTGGAAGTTTGGTGTTGTTTTCACTGACAATGTGAGTAAAAGAAGCATTTATCATCTAGAGTCAGAGAACCTGTTTTGATTTTGTGTGAACTGACCACCTGTTTGCTTCTTTCAGACCTTCCTCTACCTGGTTTGGTACATGCTCATGTCTCTGCTCGGACACTACAACAACTTCTTCTTTGCCTGCCATCTTTTGGACATCGCCATGGGTGTCAAAACTCTACGCACCATTCTGTCCTCCGTTACTCACAACGGCAAACAGGTCTGCGCACTTCCACGATAGTGATGCGTCATGAAGTTTCTTGTTTTCCTATTTAAACACTGACACTTCCATCCATCTGTTCCCTCCAGCTGGTGATGACAGTGGGTTTGCTTGCTGTGGTGGTGTACCTGTACACAGTGGTGGCCTTCAACTTCTTCCGCAAATTCTACAACAAGAGCGAGGATGAGGATGAACCGGACATGAAGTGTGACGACATGATGACTGTAAGTGGAGGGCAGAGATGGTTACAGGACAGCTCTGTAGTATGGAGAGGTCAGCGTTTGTGTTGGAAAATATAAATTTTTAAGAAGATGTCTTCTGTCCTCGCTCCCTCCTGCAGTGTTACCTGTTCCACATGTACGTTGGCGTGCGTGCTGGTGGTGGCATAGGAGATGAAATTGAAGACCCAGCTGGGGATGAATACGAGCTCTATCGAGTGGTCTTTGACATCACCTTCTTCTTCTTCGTCATTGTCATCCTGCTGGCTATCATCCAGGGTATGGTTTATTAGCTCTGTGTTGTTCGGGGGTAATTGAATCCTCCCCTGCGTTCAAGCATTGCACTGCACACACACGACAACTTCACTGTAAATGAAGTCAGAACTGAGGTAACTGTCGATAATTCAACATAAGGTGAGTCAAGTTTTCTGCAGGATCTTTAATGTCTGTTAATGATAATTCTGTGTGAAGATGTTGCAGATGTGGTGGTACAAATAAAAAGTTCACAACTGTATAGTTAACTCATTATATGGGTATCCGCTTGTGGTAGCATCCGAAAAGACACTGAGACAGAGTGCAATACACGCGATGAATTGGTTCAGGATTGCACCGGTGTTCACCAGGATTTCTCATTTTTCCATAAACTAAAACTTTCACTGTGGCAGAAACTGAGAAAAAATAGGAAAATATAGAGAATGTAGAAAAATATTGTGGGGTTAAAGAAAAAAAGGAAGTTTCCTTTCCTGGTGAAATCTCACCCCCTTTAACAAACTAACTTTGTTTAGAAGAAATGTTTTCTGTCTGTTTGTCCGTCAGGTTTGATCATTGATGCCTTTGGAGAGCTGAGAGACCAGCAGGAGCAGGTCAGAGAGGACATGGAGGTAAGATAATGAGTCTCAGCGGGATTTAACTTCACTGTTTTCCTTCCAGTGTTCACCTGTCTTGATCCACCTTCAGTTCTCCTTCAGTAATAAGGCAGGAACATGTCTAACCTTCACCGTCCTCCCTCCCTCTAGACAAAGTGCTTCATCTGTGGAATAGGAAGCGACTACTTTGACACGACGCCGCATGGCTTCGAGACGCACACCTTAGAAGAACATAATTTAGCCAACTATATGTGAGTTTCCTTTCAGAGTGCAAATGTGACAACCATGAAACACAGTATGTGTTCGTTTTTGAGTAATTACCTTGAAACCAAACATTTGTAGTGTTAATGTTCAGTTCTTAAATACATTTTTTGACCTTCTTTTCCCCCCACGTGTGTTTTAAGTTATTCAGTTTTAAGTTTTCAGTCATTTCCTCTGTTTCTCTCTTTCAGGTTCTTCCTGATGTATCTCATCAATAAAGATGAAACGGAACATACAGGACAGGTCGGTAAACGTACACACATTTATATGTTAGCTTCATAAAATAATGCTGCAGCCCTCCTTGGTCGTTTTTTTTTGTCTTCTTGTTACAGTTTTGTCTTCCTTTCTGTCTTTCAGGAGTCATACGTGTGGAAGATGTACCAAGAGCGATGCTGGGACTTCTTCCCAGCTGGAGACTGCTTCAGGAAGCAGTATGAGGATCAGCTTGGATAATGTCCTGCATCGTTAACGAGCGTCTGAAGGAGAAAGAGAGGAGAGGAGAGAGAAGGGGAGGGAAATTCAGAGAGGGGAAAGATTAGAAATTTAGAGATCGAACACGTCTGTGTCTTAGTTTTGTCGTTGGTCTGCACATTTCTCTCCTCTGTTGAAGCTATGCACACTTTGACTGCACTTTGAACCACCTGCAGCAGAATGTTGATGGAATAGAGGTGAGAGAGGCAGAGGAGTAATATCAGAGAGACATAAAGAGAAGCCAGGGGCCTTTTTATTCCGCTATGAATACACTACATGGCCTTTTTTGTGTAAAATATACATAGATTGCCTTGCATATCAATGCGTTTATACACAACGGCCTCTTGCAGTCGCTCCTGCTGTAAACGTTATAGTGCCTATAGCAATGTCACTGCTTTAGCGATCAGATAGTTTAGATTTTTAGCTTCAACACTTTTATTTGACATTAGAGTGGATGTGTTTTATTTATATTGTTTGTAAGGTTGGGGTTTTTTGTATGTGGCTGCTGCCATTTGATATTTTCATTTCTGGTGTTTCGGTGAGAGAGTGTTTGGAAAGAAAATGATTCAGCAGCTCACAGTCGTACCGCCGAGATCCTTGAGGGAGCAGTGAACATTTTAGGCCCCCTCTCTCTCCTTTTCTTCCTCTCTCAAGACTTAGAAACTCGTCTTCTGACAAGCTATCATGAATGGAAACTCACGTTGGACTGACTTGCCAAGATAATAAATGGAGTATTGTTTGCGTGCGTGACACATGCCAGTGTGAATCAGCTGTATCGACAAACCCAGTTTGCACTCTGAAGTCTTACAATGCATCCCTGGACGTATGTGGTCCCTTATCTCCACTGGTGTCTCTGTGCCATATAAGATAGTGATGATACACACACATACAGTATAGGAGGATGCCACGGTTATTTATTTATTGTTTATATGCAGATCAAATCTTCTGAAGACGACCGTTTTAGCCCGTCTGTATTTCTGGCCAACAGTCTGTTTTATGACACTTTATGCACAAATAAGTTTTTGTCAGTGCATTAAAATAAGTAATGAATGTATTTAATTGTATACATTTTGGCCGAAGTGTCATCTGTATAACTGAGTCATGTCTAGGCTGCTTAGAGGCCTTTTGATGAAAAGACATATTTTACATAAATCATAGATACATATATTTATTTTTCTTTAGGGCTTTGAAGAATTTAAACGATCATTCTACTTTTGTCGGACATGAACGTGTCGCGTGTCCTGTGTGTGAAATCCACAGTGGTGAAGCGAGTCGGTCTCACACTGAAGTAAACGCCCAGTTTGCAGTCAGAAGATCAAATTAGCTTTTGTTTTTGCTCGTTAGGTTTTTATGATAGATATTTTTAGGAATCCAGCATATCAGTTATTTTTCTCAACCAAGAAAGTCATGTGTGATGCGTTGATCTCAGACAGTTCTGTCTCACTATGCCTCTTACAGATCACATACAAACCCACAAACTCCATCTTGTATTTAACGTTATGACCCACTTTGTCAGAGACAGAGCAGTATTTTGTTTGCTGACGACTCTGAAGTGTGTGTTTGCTGCCGTGCTTCACACAGAGGCAGTTGATGGAGCTGAATGGAGATCACTACTTTCCACCTGACTGAGTGTCCTCTGACTGAACCCTGTGTTTCAATACAGAATAAACAGATTATTTTAAGGAGAACTGCAACGTGTCCTCATTTACACTTCATTCTAATGGGTGCAAGAAAACACTTTTAAATACACAGACGACATGTATCTCAGCAATCCATCCAGTTCTGTTCTGTTATATTTAAAGTTTAGTATTTTATTTCGGTTTACAAATAACCTCACAGAAAGGTGAAGACCTGAACTCAAGCTATCAGCCTCGTCCTGCATTAGAAAAGAGCTCATGGCGCGTCAAGTGTGAGAAGAAGAATTTTACACAATTTGTCCAAATAAGATTATGACTGTTAAAAATTAAAAGATCAGAAAAACTCCTTTTTTATGGGATATTCACTAAATATTCAACCCATTTTGTTATTTTGACACAAGAATCTTAAATGTTGAATTATCACTTGTTCTGTACTGTTATTGTTATGCATTGAATATTCAAAAATATGTTGTTCAGTTGTCAGTTTAAAGGAAAGAGGTTCCTTTGGGTTTGTGAGCCTTGGACAATGTTCAGGATCTTTTCTTTAATATTTACTCCTTGGTGGGTTTTTAATAATAATAATAATTCATGTATTTATGTTAAAACAACAATATGCAGAGTGCACATACCTTGAAGAATTATATTTAGGTCCTTTAACCCTCCATAATAATTAACCATTTTTGAATGAAAGAAATAATCCTTCATACTTTGTAAAGGGTGCACTGACCCTGACATCTCTGTTATAATTTATATGATGAATTAAATGTTCCCTCTCAGGTTTCATGATTTGGTGGAACTTTATCTTAATCCAATATTAAAAGTACATTTTGCTGCACTTTAACCTTTAACAGGAAACACCCACTCACTGTGACAGCCTTTGTTCCTGAAAGATTGTATGTGTGTGTAAAGTACTGTCTCCATTAAGTACATAAAATTACTGTATGCTTGTTTATCTGAGTTGTAGATAAGAATTACTTGTGTGTCTGTTTGCTTTAGGGAGGCGGGCATGGAATAATACACCCACCTACAATTCTTCTCAGGGGTGTGTAACGTGCTGACAATGACACAGACCTCCACCTTCTACTCAAATTCAAAGTGTAACCTTTAGGTTGTATAACGTACATAATGTATGCTTGATTGTAGTTTTACCTTTTTTAATATTCAGAGGGAAATATTTACACTTTTTACTCCGCTGCACTTAACTGACAGCTTTACAGATTCAGACTTTACAGAGAAAACTTTGCATTGTTCATATTTTGATACTTAAAGTAAATCAGCTGATTTGTGGAGGACATTTTGAATGCAGGAATGCTTTTACTGAGGAGCAGTGAAGTATCTTTATGCTGCAGATTTGCTTCTTTTACTTCACTGAAGCACGTCTTTTGTTGTAACGCGCCACTCCTCTGCTGGGTCAAAGGTTAATGTGCATCTTGTGCCTCTAAAGTAAACATGGTGATGCAGACCTGGGTTTGATACTCAGCCCTGCCCCTCCTTCTTCGTCTGTATAAAACAAGGCCTCCAACGGAGATCATTTCCCGATCAACGCACTCATTTTTCTGTCTGCTGATCCATCTCGCTGACTGCTGCCATGTTTGTTGCTCCTCCGGGCTATCAGCCAATCTACAGCCCCGTAAGTACGGCTTTGTGGGTAACGGTAATTATATTTACTAGAGCAATGAACATGATTAAACATCAACACCTGATAACTGTTTTAAATACATCAGTGGTTACAGCAGTGATTATATTTGCCTCTTCATGCAGCCTCATTTCAGGTGTTTTCTTTATATTAATGACAGTATATAAAGATGCTGCACTGGTCGTATTGGTTGCTGTAGATATTTATAGTTTAATTACAATTTAATTATAGGATTCATTGAATTTATTTGTTGTTGTGTAGACTCTTTGTCAGGGCAGTTTATGATACAAAAAACTTCTAGAAACAGTTGTGAGCTGTTTTATGTATTCATATTGAAAAGTGTGCGAGTACTTTAGTACACTTTAGATGTGCTCGTACCTTTTTGTATTTCCACTAATTCAGTTCCACAATGTGTAGTTAGAAAAACAAACATGTTGTTTGTGGTTGTCTTGTGATCCGTTGGATAAAAAAAAAAAAAAAGAAGTCTAGTTGGGGTTCACAGCAAAGCAAAGACGAGACAAAAGAAACACAAATTTGTGTCAAAGATTTTGATTTTTTATCACCTCACAGTCTCTCATATTTATTATATTTCTATATTAATTTCTGATATTATATTTATTAAATAAGCCTTTGAGGGGGCCTGGATCTGTAAAGTAGTTCACACACTATTATATATTTGTATTTATATATCTTACATTCCTGCCTGCATCATGCTGTTTGTGCACTGTGCAGAGTATTCCCTATATTGGGCCCATTTATGGAGGCCTGAGGCAAGGAGTGTCCATCTACATCCAGGGCTCCATCCCTGAAGACATCACCAGGTGAGTGTGGAAAGAACATATAAAACCTGTAACACTGAACACTCACAGTGTGTAGAGTAGTTTCTATTTACTAATTAAAAGCCAGTGGGTGTGTTTTATTAGAAGTTTCCGAGTAGGTAACTGTAGATAACTGAGAGTTTTTCCCTCAGCATGTGGCACCGTCTGAGACCTGAGGAAACACCCTGTGTAATCTTAATCTGGGTGCAGCAGCTCTCTTTGCATTGTTGCATATCAAAGCAAACTTTTAGAGCTCCACTTTTATCATTTGTCCCTCCTCTTTTCAAAATAGTCGCAGGTGCTTTTACAGGCCATTAACAGACAGAGCAAACACGGCACATACCTGACTGTACTGTGACATCTATAGCTCTTTTGTCTGGACAGATTTTTCTTACACAGTCCTCTTTTCTTTTTTTTCAGTTGGTCTCACCTTCACTGTTTGCATTTCTTCACTAAACTAACTCATCACTCACTTCAGGTTATAGTATCTCTGTTTCACCCACCGTGACCTTTGGCAGGTTCTTTATCAACCTGCTCTGCGGAGAGTCTGAGTCCAGCGACATCGCCCTCCACTTCAACCCTCGCTTTGATGGATGGGACAAGGTGGTCTTCAACTCTTGTCAGGATCAGTCCTGGGGGTCCGAGGAGAAGATTCGTGATATGCCCTTCAGCAAAGGCCGGACCTTTGAAATGGTCATCATGATCACTTCACAAGGCTACCAGGTCAGGCCAACCAGAAGTCCACACAGTATTACAACGATTACAACTACTGTACTCATGGAAACCTTGTTTATTTAGTGCATATATGTGTTCTACAGTATTATTCATTGCTGCATCATACTGACAGGATATGGTGCACTCTGTTGCAGATCAAAGTCAATGGGAATGACTTCTACACCTTTGAACACCGTATCCCAGTGGAGAGAGTCCGTGCGATGCAGATCGCAGGAGATGTTTCCATCCAGACGATTAATGTCATCGGGGTGAGACTTCCTGAAGCTTTCAGCTTAATGCTCTCGGCTTCGCTGATCTCTAATGCACCATGCGAGGTGGCATGAATCCTGCAGGAATGTGAGGTTTACGATACAGTTTCATACTCCTGTTTGGTCTTTTCAGGGTGGAATGGGAGGAGGCATGGGAGGAGGCATGGGAGGAGGCATGGGAGGAGGAATGGGAGTAAGTATATGATAAATATATGGAAGTGCAAAAATGACATTAATCACAGCGCTGTACAGGATTTCACATGTTCACTGCTTTTCAACAGGGAGGATATCCAGGATGTGACATGGGGGTATGTTTTTTTGTTTTTGTTGTTGGCATTAATTTTATTTGAGTTTCCTTTAAATATTATTGAAGAGCTGTGAACTCTCTTCACTAAACCTTTGATTCTTCTAACTGGTATCCAGGGAGGATACCCCGGTGGCATGGGTGGAGGAATGGGAGGTGGAATGGGAGTAAGTATACTTATGAGTCAGGATGTAGAAGTGTTTAAACTAATTTAAATACAGTATGTATTTAATGTGCCACTTCTGTTCAACAGGGAGGCTATCCAGGAGGTGGCATGGGAGTAAGTATAGTTATGAGGTGTTTGTTCATGTGATGTTAAACTGTCCAACCCGCAACTCTACTGAGGATAAGCAGTTACAGATAATGTATGTATGTAATGTGTTACTTCTGTTCAACAGGGAGGATATCCAGGAGGTGACATGGGGGTGATTAAATACTTTTTTTAAATCTTCATTAGTGCACATATTCAAATGAATAAATTGAAACATATTATGTATGTAATGCGTTGCTACTTTTCAACAGGGAGGATATCCAGGAGGTGGCATGGGGGTAAAATAAAGCTTATTTTTCTGGTCCTCCTCAGTGCTCAAACTGAAATGAATTCATTGATATAGTGTCTGTGAAATGCATGCCAAAAACACACCTATGTTAGTCTAGCTAATTCACAATAAATCACAGAAATCCCACATGTTCTTTTTCACAGGATGAATATCCAGGTGGCATGGGCGATGGGATGGGGGTACGACACAGTGTTCTGATTGTATTTTCCTTGTGCACATTTGATTGTTTTATTCTGAACTACACCAATCTGGCATGTTTAAATCTGATGGTGGTGATCAGCAGACTGCACTCAGTGCACCGCAGACTCTGTGTAACGTTCATATTTCTTCTGTCAGGGAGGATTCCCAGGATCGAACCTGCCGGTGAGAATAAAACATGTTATATGTACACATGGCTTTTATTTATATCTGGTAATCCAATTTTAATATTATATTTCTTAATCATATTATAGGGCATGGGTGGGCAGCCTGTCTACAACCCTGTAAGTATAATTTTGTGGTATCCTGACATTGTTAATATTTGGTATTACCCTAGAGGGAGCTCTAGGGGATCAAGGTGTGTGTTACCTGGCAGGAAGTTACCTGTCAGGAAAGGTATATGGCAGTCTAACAAGCACTTCCCTTGACCACGTTTGAATCTTGACTTTGTATGGCGTTTTTTTGAAAGTGAGCAATATATCTTGTCATGAGAGACTGATGATGTGTTTCGCAGGTAACTTTTCTCGAAGCCTATTCATATTTTAGTGCTTTTATTTTTAAGGTCTGTACCGGAAGTATTAGCGTCTACCTTGACGCTTGACGTGACTATTTTGAATCGCGTGTCTACCGCCGCCTGGTGGCCACAACGAAGAACTGCAACACCGTCCGTTAACGTCCGTGTATTACTGCCCTCTTGTGGTCACACTGAGAAACAGCAACATTAAATTAATCATAGCGTAGTCAAACGACATGAATGAAGTTAGCAGAGTTAACTGCCGTCACATATAGTGTAACAGTTTGATTGTTGCTGACGGTTGTCCAGTGTGTTTAGAAACGTGAAGAGCGTTTGTCGCCCTCTTGTTTGAGATACAGCGAGTCCGTCAAGTTTGACGTTGCACACGATCGCTACACTTCCGGTGTGCGCACTCAAAATAAAGTGACAAAATTGAGGCAATCAACGAAATATTCATGAACTTTATCATTTACATTGTTGTCATAATTTGTTGGGACAAAGCTTTGACGAAGTACAAACGACTCGGAGAGATTGATCACGTGTTTTGGGTGTAACGTAAAACTTTTCTCGTTTTTTTTTTTTATTTTTATTTTAGCACTTTTATTTTGTACCGGAAATGCTAATCTACCTTGACGCTAACCGGCGACGACCGTGGCTTTGACTCGTTGTGCTGCCGCCTGGTGGTCACGAACAGGAACTGCAACACACTAAACTAGTCAAGCTAACGTCAATTCAGATTTATTAGCGCGTTACTACTTCTAGGTTGCTAGTTAGTTAGTTAGTTGTGCTTGTTAATTTTCTTTCAAACTCACGTGAGTGTAGTTAAACGCAGCTCGAAGGTTTAGGAGCAGATGGCGGTTAGCCTGAGTGTATTACCGCCCTCTCGTGGTCACATCGAGGAACAGCAGCATTAAACTTAGTTAGCGTCAATGCTAACATACCGCCACCTCTGGTGACAAGGAGAGCGTTTAAATAAAGTTAATAATAAAGTTAGCAGAGTTAGACACTATGCCTGCCGTCACATGTAGTATAATAGTTTAATTAGAGATTAATGATTGTTCCGTGTATCTAACAGTAAACTGTGTTTGCTGTCGTTGCACACAATCGCTTAACTTCCGGTGTGCACTTTCAAAATAAAGTGACAAAATTGAGGCAAAAAACAACAACGAAATATTCGTGAAATTATCATTTTAATTGTTGTTCAGTGTCACAATTTATTCTTATATATTTTTTTAAAACATACCCTGTTATTTGACATATACCCAGAGATAGCAGAACAATTAAGACATTTTAATTTCACTGTTATTGTAACAGCTCAAAGCACAGTGAAACACAGCCTTCTCCTGTTCATCTGTGTATAATGAGAAATTCAGCCTCATACTGTAAGACCCATTAGTGTTGTTGTAAAGTTTTAGTCCTGGTATGTTACCTGTCATTTGCTGTGTGTTTTAGCCCGTGCCTTACTCCAACATGATCCCCGGAGGAATGTTCCCTAAGAGGACCCTCATCATCAGAGGCATGGTCCCCTATGGAGCAGATAGGTGTGTGTTTGTGTGTGTACAAATCACTGCAGCGCAGCATGTGAGTGCAAACAGACACATGATACACTCCTTGGTTTGTGTCCTGCAGAATAAGCATCAACTTCATGGCGAGCAGATCTCGGGACATCGCCTTCCACTTGAACCCCAGAGTGAGGGAGGGGATTGTGGTGAGGAACAGTATGATTGGAGGTAACTGGGGCCAGGAGGAAAGAGAGGTCAGCATGAACCCCTTCATGGAGGGACAGTACTTTGACGTAAGTAGTATCTGACACTCTTTATGATGAACTTCTCTACATTATTTTGACTCCCAGTGGGTGAGCGGTCTCTCGATTTCTCTGTCTTTGTTCCTCAGATGTCGATTCGCTGCGGGAACCAGAGATTTAAAGTGTTTGTGAACGGGCAGCACTTGTTCGACTTCTTCCACCGCTTCCAGTCCTTCAATGAAATCGACATGCTGGAGATTGAAGGCGACATTCAGATCTCCTACATCCACTTCTGAAAGCGCACGCACCTGTAGGAGCTATAAAACCTGTACATTATCCAACTATTTCATGTGTTTTTCAGCTGTCAGTTGATCTTTAAGAGGATTTGTCAGCCTCTGTGTCTGCACGGTCGGTTAACTGAATAAATAAACATGTCATGAACACATATGAGAGTCACACTGACCACATGGAAGCTCATTCATGATGAACACATTTATTTCTTATACAAAATACTGCAGGTACTGTATAAAAATTTGTTTACAAATCATGACAGTGACAATATAAAGGCAATTATAGTACAGTCTTCTCCCAATTCAACACACCAAGACACACACACATCTACTGTATGTACATCTACATACAAATACTGGCTCTCTGAAGGCACTGAAGGTAAAGTTGTGAAATTCTTTCAGATTCTGAACTTTTGCTGGAACCTGCTCGTACGATCAGTTTTTTTCTCTCTATGCAGACACAGACATGTACTGCTATAATACTGTACAGGAGGTGTATCTGCAGACCAGTTCCTCAGTCTCAGCATCATCCTCTGTGGTTCACAAACAATGTAAGACTATCACTGAGTATACAGTACCAAAGGTATTGCAAGAAATGTACACTTTATCTTAACAAGGAATTTCAGTAATGCTACAGGTATAAACTATCACTGTATACTGTTTCATATATAAGTACCTTTGATGTATACATCTGAGAAACACAGCGCCTCGTTCAAACAGATGTTGTGTGTTGGAATATGGTCCGTTCCAATGACAGAATTATGTAGATATAAAAATAAGTGCATGCATGATGCAAAGTTTCAGCTGGTGAATTTCGTTGAAGCAGGAGTTGTTTGTTTTCAGCTGCTGCTTTCCATCGACTCCGCCGGGAACAGACTTCTATTTACAGTGCTAAACCTCGAGAAACAAAAATATCCCAGAATAAGCGAGTGGCAGGATGATGTAAGATGATGAGGTTAGTCATGTTTCCCAGTGTCCGGGTGTTTGCTCATTTTACGGAAAACACAGTTTATAACGCCCTGCAGTGCATCCACAGGCTCCGCTGCTCTCTGCCTTCATGAACGAACTGATTTTAGGACAGGATGACCGAAAACGTCCAGAAAGAAATTACAGACACAAGATGAAAAAGCTGTAAAAGATATAAAAATTATAAACAAACATACATTGATATAAAAACATTAGTGCAAAGTTGTAGAAAATACAAAAATCAGCATGAAAAAAATTACAAAATGTGTAATAACACTGTGCTTGAGCCAAAAGCAAAGGTGAGGAGCTTATCCCGCCGTTTGCCTTGAGTAACTCCATCATGTCCGTACCTCCCCTCAGTCCTTCCACCTACATCTGATTATTTGTACCCTCTTGATTTGTACCTCTGTCCCTGTTGAGTCTCAGCTTCCTGAGTTATGACAAAGTTGTAGTTGAATCGGGATTTGTACAGGCGTCTCACCTCGTCAGTGAGGAAACAGCCCACGGTGCTTAATGCACAACTAGCAGTGTAACCCCCGGAGAAGACGCGGGGGCCGTTAGAGCGCTACATTAGGCTATCGCGTAAACTACTGAAGGTTCTGATTAATGTGACGGAGGTTTCTCATCCAGAACAGATTCACACAAAAGTTGCCAAATTTGGTTATCTCCTTTAGTTACTATGACTGATTTTCTGTGGGCAGAGAAAAAGAGAAGGCAGAGAAACATCAAACTAAACAAACGCCCAACAACAACAACGCCGGTGCCTCTTACTGTCCTCCATACTCCATAAACCTGAGAGCAGCCTGTCGTCTTCACCTTCAGTGACAGAGACACTGCTGCTCCTCCTGTCTTGAGTTACACAGGAGCAGGGACGCAGGTGAGCGAGGAGCAGTTTCCTCGGCCGCTGTGAGTCCTCCGTGTTAGCACGCACTCACTGTAAAGCTCCTGAGTTTGTTTGGTTGTAGATTCTGGCAGTGTCTGAGCTGGTTTCACAGAGACGTTTGATTTTTTTTTTTAGCTTAATGCGTGAAGGAGATCACTCTGCTGTGTACAGGTAGTTGGTATTTTATTGCTATAGCGACTGGGAATGTATTTCTCTGATTGTGCTGCAGTGTACGCGGGCAACAACGTGTGCTCGCCCGCTGTTGTTGGTAGCAGTGTTCCTCCTGCTTGGAAATGTGTTAATTTTAGAAGAGAGGGGCTCGACAAAGGAATCATCCTTCACTTCCTTGGAATGCCTTCGGCTGTGTGTGTATGAGTGTATCTGTGCAAAACACGTTTGTAAGGGCGCATTAAGTTTCTTACAGTCAGTAGCAAGAGGCTGGATCTTGATCTTGGACTAGGGAGAAAGGATGGCACACTTTGGCAGTGATGAGTCTTGTCATTTTTTTAAGGAGTGAAGCCGTCATTGCCAGGGCAGCTTCCTGGACCCTTCCCTCTCCTCCAGCAGCTCGACTGTTGGGGTGGGAGCTGGGGTGGGGTTGGGAGTGGAGTGGCAGGATGGTTGTAGAGGCAGCGTGGCTGTGGAGGACGACACCAGCATGTCCAGGCTCTCCAGGGAGTCAGAGAGGGCTCGGTTGGTCTCATGTTGGGGACAGAGGACGTAGCGGTTCGGCTGGTGGACCTCCACCGTGGTCACAGAGTCCAGGCCCTTCAGGCAGAGAGGGGACGGCCCCCCGATGGGGTCTCGGCCACCGACGGCCCCGAGCTCCATGGGGGACTCGTCCATGTTGACGTACAAGATCTCATCTGGGTCCTGGGGGTCCGGCAGATCCTCAAGAGCTTTTTCCAGCTCACAGCGCAGAGACTCAAACGATGGACGATCCTTTGGGCTCAGCAGCCAACAGGAGAACATCAGGGAGTAACTGGAGAGGAACAGCAGATGTTAACTGTATACTTCATGTTAGGACATCATGACAGCATCTGAAAAATTACAGTATTTCTTCACAAACAGAAAATACATGAATATTTTTCAAGTACTAATTCTATTTCTGCCATTTTTATGTAACTCCTTTATTACGTCACGATTCTCCGAAACCAAAAAACTCTAAATGTTTCATCTCGGTTGTTACTTCCTTTCTCTGGACTTTTCCAAGGACAGCATTAAGAAATCACGGAACTTGTAAAAATCAAGTGAAAAGTTGCTTTTCAGAAAGCTGTTCAACAATTTAGGGTGAAGAAATTAAAAATTACCAGAATTAGATTAATACCAGGAAAAAAAGGTACTCCAATCAGGAGGCAAAATATTTTCAAGGTACTTCATCAGAGTGTGTGTGTGTGTGTGTGTGTTTTGTGAGGAATGTGCAGTAAAGGAGCCGACACTCACATGCAGTCCAGACAGTCTGGAGGCTGTTTGAGACGGTTTCCTTGTCTCAAGTAATCATAAATCTCACTGTTCTCGACCCCGGGGTACGGAGTCTGGCCCCGCGTGGCGATCTCCCACATGGTGACTCCAAACGACCACTGAGAGACGGAGGAGAGGAGGGAGGGGGAGGGTGTTACAGTTCAGTGTTATGAATCTGAACTAGTCAAACATTAGCTATGGAAAGAACACGGCCGTGTTTTTCGAGGCTTTCTGGACATCCTACTTTATGCACAACTTACTGAGGAATGAACTTCCTTTTAACACTTTCACATGTGCATGGAAACCAGGGCCCCTCATACAGTACGTACATGCAGTGATATTATCAGCTGTTACAGACTAATATCTGTCACAGATGTTGGTCAGGATATGAGAATTTATGACATTTAACTCCATACATCAGCGCTCTGTCTTCACATGGTGATTCATATAGTGCAAAACATATTTCTCATATTTTTAAGAGGACTTCTTCTGTTTTTGCAACTTGTGACGACATTGACTGGGTTCATTTCCTGGAGGCTTACCATAAACTTTACCATAACAGCTGCATGCCCAATTCTGGACTCTCCCTTTAACATTGCGGTAACTTTAAAGCAATAGTCAGCCAAAATCTGCTTTTCTTTTTATAAAAGATATGAAGGGAGGGTGGCTGTTGTACAGCACATCCTTCCTTGGCAGAGAACTCTTCTAACAGATACCAGCATGTCATTAAAACATCCAGAGAAACTTCTCAAACTACTCCTGCAGCATGACTGACTTGGCTCTGTTTGAAGGTTAAGGGTGCTATGAGATTTAGGATTGCTCACCATTTCTGAACATGTTTCAAGTCATGAAAGTGTGATTCAAACCATAAGGTTAGAGGTGAGTACCCACAGTGTCGCTGTGGTCCACAACAGGATTATTACTCAAAACACAGAGAGTAGGTGAACTAACCACGTCGCTCTTGGTGGTGTAGACGCGGTCAGCCAAGCTTTCGATGGCGATCCATTTGACAGGCATCTTTGAGATCCGGCCCTGCCTGTAGTAGTCTCCGTTGTAGATCTTCTTGGAGAGGCCGAAGTCGGCCACGCATACATTCATGTTCTCATTCAGCCTGAGGCAGAGACCAAATGTTACGGTGGAAAGTGCAGTAAAATGTTGAGATTTACAGTTTCATATTATTCTTTTTTGACGCTCCTTCTCCTAAATTTTGAACACAGTCTCTCGGTCTACTTTTAGATCTTTAAAATCTCCTTTAACTAATGCACACAGGTTGAAAATAGAAATAGAAAGAGTAAGTGTTAACACATACAGGAACCGAGAGAGTGAAAAGTGGAAGAGGACGTTGTGCTTACATGCAGTTGCGAGCAGCGAGGTCTCTGTGGATGAAGTTCTTGCTGCTGAGGTACTCCATTCCTCGGGCAATATCAGTCATAAACTTTACCAGCATTTGAGATGGGAGGTACTGCAGGACAAAAAGGTTGTAGTCACACATCCACCACAGCTGACTCTTATTTTCTGCACAGTAGGGGGCACTACAGTCTATCTGTTTGAGGACCCGTGAACTGAATGCTCCCTACTCCCGATACTCACAACCTCCTCCTGTGGGAAGAATAGGGTTCAACACCACTGTGTTTTTGAATGTTTCAACATTCTCCAGGAATCTTGTTTTGATTAGACTTGTGTTTCTCAACCCGGCTCTTGAGGGACTTACTGCGTATAGCACTTCTCGATTCCAAAAAAACACTTCATCCATTAATAAGTGAAACTGCAGATAACAAAAGATGATCTCAGAGTGGATGTGCTGCCAAAAAGGTGGATCGGGACTCTGACAAACACTTTCGCTGACAGACGTCATGTGAACTTCTAACCGAACCAATTAGGCTGTGAAATTCTGTGGCAAAGTATGCGTGCAATACGCATGACTGCCTGCGTGCACACGTGTGTGTGCTGACTCTGTACTTTTATTGTTTGTAAGCAGGCTTACCACAGGACAGTCTCCCAGCCGCGAGTACAGCAGATAGCTGTGCAGGTCTCCATGTTTCATATAGGGCAGGATGACCACGGGGGAGGGGTAGCCTTCGCTCTCAACAGTCTGCAGACACACACCTGTAAAAACATCACAGATTAGTGTAACGCACAGACTGCATACACGCTCTGTACACGCAGCACAGATAATGAGCTAAGACGGCATTTTAAAGGGTCAGTTCACACAGAATTACAAAGAATAAAGATGTTTTCTCACTTTTTACTGGTGTTTAATCGTCATCTTAATACTTCAGCTACGGTTTAATTTGTGCAGGTTTTGAGATATTCATCATAGATTTCTGCTTCAACATGAAAACATCTCGTCTTCCAGAGGCAGTTATTGGATTAGATCATAGAAAGACACATTTCTGTTTAATTGTTTTAATCTAACAACAACAATACAGGATGAGCGAGAAAACACTTTTTGGTCGTTTGAATTAGCTGACGTGCCACGCGCGGCCTAACTCACCGAGAAGCCTCATGACATTGGCGTGGTCAAACTCTTTCATGCAGGCAGCCTCACGAAGAAAATCTTCCATCTCTGAGCGGGTACAGATGGCAACTAGAGAGAAGACAGTACACAGGTGAGACCGTGTGGTTTGTGTAACTCATGGTACACACGAAGAAATACACTTTTTATTTCAGAGCGTGTTTTGGTTTCATCGCCACAGCTTGAAACTGGCAGAAATCTCACATAAGAGGGTGACGCTGTTTTTACTGCATAAAAATTCATATTTTCCCTCTGAAAACTGTTTTTTATACAAGTGTCTTTACTTTGGCTCGGCAGTTGATGTGGGGTCAACTTTTCCTTCTGCCAATATTTTCTACAAGCTCCGTCTTTGTCTGTTTTCTGATCAAAAACTGAATTTTTTTCCCCCAACACTTGTTAACTTCTGACCCAGAAGGCCATCTATCAAATAGCCCGTGTTCCCAAAGATGAAGGGAGTCATTGTGGTGACTGCAGAGTGCTTTTGCTGTCTACTTACTCTTCATAGTCTTGACAGCAACTTTGAGAACTGACTCCTCCTGAGTGAGCAGGCCTTCCATCACAGAGCCAAACTCTCCTGAAGGAAGAAAAGAAAACACTCCGTTTAGATGCAGTTTTATTAAACAGTGAAGATCAGTTACAGACTGCTGGACTGTGAAGTTATCACAGTGTAAACTGGCACACTATACGCAGGGTCAAAACATATTAGTGTCAGGAGGAAATGACGGGAGATAAGTGGAAAGCACGTGTCGGTGCTAATGGAAGATAAGCCCTGACTGTGCTGTACCAGTGTTTGTAAATGTTTTTTCATCTTGCTGTTTTTCAAGCACTTGCTGTACTGATTGTACATTTGAACTTCGCGCTACCCTGGAAACAAGACTGATACAAACAAAAGAAGACAAAACAAAGCGTACCTTCTCCCAGCGTCTTTCCCAGGGTTAGTTTATGTCTGTCCACCATTACGTCTTGGAGCTTCTGCTTCAGCTCGTCGCTGATACCCAGGCTGTTCACTGAGGAGGAAAAAATAAGGAATTTTAATGGTGTTTGGGGCCCGAAGCAGTTTAATGAACAACACAGAAAAGAGAGAAAAACAGCTACAGATTGTAAAACCACAATGCCAAAAACAAAGTGCTAATAAACACTGCCAGCTTGAATAGAAATGAAAATAAGACTATAACTCAACTAATCCTGTCTACTTGTAAAAGTCACAAAAATAAAATGTTCATTAAAGCTTTTGATTTTTCTTTTTGTTAATGGAATAAATTATATAATAGAAACTAAAACTATCAAAGCCAAAAAAACTATCTGACATTATTCAGGTGTGGTACAATGACGTGAACCTGCAAGGGTCCATGTTGGGGTGAGGAGTCAGAGGATTTAAGCCGGTTTAGATATTTCTGACTTCCTTCGGCCAGCTGGCTGTCACTGAGCTGTGTAGAGGCGAGTAGACACTCTGCTACAGACATTAGCTCTGTTTTCACATCTGGGCCAGCATATGACAAGGCAACGACATGCTCAGATATTCCCCCTACAGCTGCTGCTACGCTATCAATCTGCCACGCGTCGGACAACAATGTGCTCAGTCCACAGGCATGTTGCAACACATGCTGCCGTGACCGACTATTAGCCAATGCATGCAATAACAGGAGCCCAAGGGTTCGACTGTCCTGAGAATTAGCCAAAATTTCTGGTCAACATCAGCGGCGATGTAAATCTCTCCGATCTGACCCTTTCCTTTATTCCCAGTGCACTTTCCCTCATTCATTCAGAGTACACATTATCTCGACATCTTTTTCTCTTGGCTAGTCTCATTTTACTCACTGAATAAGTTTTTTTTTGTTGCTTTTTTCTCGACAGTTTTGTCTTTCCCCTGGCCTCTTTGTGGCTGTGGCAAGCTGAGACTTGTGTATGAGGTATACACAAATATCGAGCCATTCACCAGGGACAATGTCAGGACTTGAATGTGATCCAGCTGCGTGAAATTTGAGTCCGCATGTTGTGTTTACTGGTACGTATCTCTGTCTGTAATCATGGGGACCACTGCTTTAACAGCACTATGCAGGGTCATTGCTTCACCTGGACGAGATTTTAAACTCCCCTCTCTACTCCCCAAAGGTGAGCTGACCTCTTGACTCCAGTCAGGCAACTCCTCATCTGTTGTTTGAAATCTGATTCATAAGAGGGGTACGTCAAGCCACTTTCTCCCTGAGGTAATTATATCCCCTTTCCTCTTCCTCTCTTCCGGCTTTACCTTGATTTCACCTTCCCTGTCTCACCTCCTTCTCCCGCCCTGTCAGTAAATTACTGAAATGTAGGCAAGCCGAGTGTAATTCTGCTATTCACGGCTGATTGTACAGGGCGTAGCTTCATGAATGGATTAACTGCACATCTAACCGATTTGACTGTAAAAAGATAAAACATAGTATTATATAGAATAAGGGGCACAATGTTGTTGTGGAGTGTGTCAGCTGACTGAACATCCCAGGGCTGTTTTTACAGCTGCAGGAAATGAGTTAACCCTTAACTGCACTTGCTCCTTCTTTTAACCAACCAAATAAACCATCTCTGTTGTAACGTGGAGGACTTAACTGCCATTGTGTTTAATTATAGTCAGTGATTTCTTTCTATGGAACTGTTGGATCCAGGCCAATGCATGAGGCATGAGCGGAGATGCTACTGTGTTTTTGTTTTTTTTGTATCACTACCTATCCTGGGGACAGAGGCAGGTTAGGGCACGCTGGGAGAAGTATGTCTTACTGCTGAAGGGACAGTCAGGTGCAAGTATAAAGTGTTGTCTTTCTTAATAACGTGCAGGGGCAGAGAGAGGAACTCACATGTGGCTTCCGTGGTCCTGCGGCTGTAGGTGCGGCGAGCACGATACCTGACCACCAGCTCTCCGCTCTCCATCATGGGTTCAAACGCCTCTCTGTGAATCCATAAAAAACACAATGAGAGCTCACTCCAGCAGATGTGTGAACACAGCTGAAAACATGGCACTGCTCCATCTTTCTTAAGAGAGATCGTTAGTCTTTCAAAACAGATGTCTAGTACTCCATCCAAATTCTACAGAATGCATGCAAGAGTGAGTCAACAAACTGAAAAATACTGAAGCTTTTTTGGTTTGGCACAGTTATCGAGTCCCTCCCTTCCACCCACAAGGAGCAGGAACAGTCTACGCACCCAAAGCGCGTCTCCTTGTGCCGCAGCTTGGCCACGTAAACAGCCATGAGCACAGCTATGGACACAGCGCCGGCAATGGCCATCACCACATACCACCAGTGCCAGGAAAAGGCCGGGGGCGAGGATGGACCTGAGGGAGGGGTGTGGACAGAGACGGAGGAGGGTTTAGTCACATGGGTCTTGAAAGTGAAGTAAGAATTTAGGATTATGGAGCCCTAGTGTTGATTTATTTTATCGAGGTCAGTTGTCAGGTAACCTTTTGCTGCTTTATGAGGTGCAACAATTTCAAATTGTCTTTCTTTATTCCATTGTTTTTATGTACAAATGCCTGACGTAAGACGTCATCTTTTTACAAACGCTGTAAATAAAGTTCATATACTGACATAAACTGTTGTTATTCACTTGTAAGAAAACAATGAGCCTCCGTCCCGCTCGCTGTATTTGTCGAGCTAAATCTAAACATTTCTTCTCTTCCTGAAAACACTCTCCCTTTTTTGTCACTGAGTTCTTGTTGTTTCATCTCGCACACTGAAATTTACTCACAGCTACACCCGCAAGTTACTGCCATTCACCCACAACCTCCACCCACTGTTTTCGACTTTTCCTCCCATTCACTCTCATCCACCCCCAACTTTCCCTGCCTGTTTTTTTATCTGCCATTCTTGTTGTTTGAATTGTCTGTCTGGTCTATTAGACTAAGCAAACAGAGATGCTGCACTGTTCCTGCCTGTTATAAATATTTATGATGCGTCTCCCCATTCATCTCACATCCTTCTTCCCCTTTTCCGTCTCTCAGAGAAGATCCTCTCTTCTCTTTTTTCTATTCCTTCCTTTTTTTCTGAGATACACAGGAAGGGAGTCTCGGGCTCATGGAGGAACCCGGTGACAGAGAATAAGAGAAGTTGTGTGGTGGAAAAAACACCATGAGCTCACTTCCACTGTAAGTGTGTCATTAAGTGTCACTCTGAGAGGTCACAGAAAAAATGCATTTATGGCTTTGATAGCTGATCATTACTCACCTCGAAATTCCTCCATTTCTGTAAAAGTGAAAAAAAAAAGCAGAACTTATGTCAACACTTTGACTTTCAGGAGAAAAACGACATATTTTGTTTTGCGGAACCAAAAACATTTATATCAATGCAGAACTTACACACACTGTGAGCTCAGATATACATTTCAGTAATCAATGGATGTCTTTAAGTGGATGCAGTATGTTATTTTTATCAACTCGAACTCACCAGGGACAATAAGCGTCAGAGTCTGTGTCGGGGTCCAGGGTCCTTGCCCCGCCCCTGTATAGGCACACACTCGAAAAGACACATTGGACAGGGGGACGGACAGATTGATTGACACCTCGCTGTCCAACCCAGTATCCACAACAAACTGTCAACAAAAAAGGGGACACCGTCAGTAAGAAGCAGACTGAAGATAGAAGTATCTGTTAACGGGATCAACAAGTTTGTGTTTGTGCAGACTGACCTGCTGTGCGGCGGGTGTGCTGTACTCCACCATGTAGCCCTGCAGTTCTCCGTTCAGCTTTCCCGGAGGCCCCTCCCACGTCATCAGCACCTCTGTCCCATTTAGCACCGCTGTCACGTTAACAGGCGGATTTTCTGGCACTGAAACACAAAACAGAAATTGAAGCCGTTTCACTTCTCACACAGTTACCTGGTTTTACACTCGTAGATTTAGATTAGATGAGCATGTAGCTCAGGGTGTGGCGGTGTAGATGTCAAAAGATTCTGGGCGGTGCTGTGACGGTAGGCCCGGTGGACTGGGGTCAGTGGGCTGGGGGTTAGCTAGGCGTGTGTTGTTTTGACAGCCTGGAGCTTCTGGGGTGTGGACAACTACAACAGCTGGAGGGAGAAGATGTCAGAGAATGTGGGGCCGAAAAGGCTAGCTGAAGGCACCATAGACAGGGGTGATTAGCTGAGTTCAAAAGCCAGTGTGCTCCCTCTGTATCAGCACGGTCGGATGGACACATCCTGAAGCCTGTGTGTCCCTCCGTCATGCTTTCCCTCCTGTTCGCTCCATCCCTGTTCCTGCTTTATTCTCTCGTCTGCCATTTTCTTTTCTGGCTCTCTGAAGCAGAGAGTGAAAAAAGGCTACTGGCAGCAGAAATACCCAGTGGAGAGAAAACCTAGCTGAACAACATGCTAGAAATAGTGTCAGGAATTTGTGTATGTGTGTGTGTGATTGATTGTGTAGCAAAGAAATCCAAGAACCTTTCTGAAGGAGACGACAGTGCTTATTTCCTTTGTTGCCGTTTGAGTCGAGGCTCTCTTTGTCTTTGCTTCTCACTCTCTCCGCGGGCTTACAAAGTCACACAAACGAGCTGGACACCCATACACACCCACACTAATACACACACATACACTAAGTCAGTGTGAGTTTGGGAAACATGGCCCAGCCTATGGATGATGTTATCAGGAAGCGTTTGGCGGATGATTGTTTCCACATGCGGTCCCTGTTCTGCCTGCCAGCGGCAACAAAAACAACCTCCAAGTCAAGTTTGTTCCAGCAGTTCGTCTCCACCTATGATCCGTCATCCGTCGACCTCTCTCTCTCTCCCACTCTCTCTGCCTCCTTTTCAACCTCTTTGTTGCCTACTCGCTCCCTTTCTCCCTTCCCTTCCCCTCTCCCTGTCTTCCATCCAACACGGTTCCATCTTTTTCTTTCCAAGTTTTCTTCTCCCTCATTGCCCTTTCTGTGGTAATGCCTCTCTCTTTTTAGTCATGGAGCTGTGAGTTCAAGAACAGAAATGTTAATTGTTTGACGTAAAACAGAGAGAAAAAAAAACAAAAAACACAGCTTCACTTGAACAAACTCCAGTTACAAAATGTGGGAAGTTTTAAAAAGGAAAAGGAGATGTGTGCTGGTGCCGTTTTCTAAAATGCAGAAATTAAAGAGAAAAAAACGTCTCATGTTGTTCTCCCACAAGAAAGCAGCCCAGGCCTGGCAAGAGGCTGAGAAACAAACACTTTGGAGCCACAATTAGCTCACAGCAGAGGTTAACATCTGCATCAATGGCAGACTACTGTTTCACATCCTGTTGTGTGCTGCTATTGAAGACACAGTGTCGGATAATCAAGCTTAGAAGCATTCAAACATTGTATGGAGGCTGTGCTGTTTCTCTTCTTTCTGTAAGCTTCATCTCATCCTCCTCAGTCTGGTTAGTCTCTGTGTAGGTCAACACGTGGATGGAAAAGGGTCATCCTTAAGCCAAAAATTGACTCATAACCCTGGGATCTGGAGCCTGGTCTCCATAAAGGAAAACAAACTACACAGGAAACATTATTCCCAGATCAGTGGGAGCACAAATGTTAGTGTCATCAGAAACGTTAATTTTTAAGGACATCTGTCTCACTTAAGCTTTTATGGCGGAACAGACGTTGTAGTAAATGGGAATCATTTAATGCTTGTAGTTGTATTTTTGCTGGCAGTATTAAACAGGAGTGTGTATTTTGTGCCACATCATCATGACTCACTTCCACCGGGACGGTGAGTTTTAGTGTCTCTTAACTCTGGATTAATTCTGGCGTCACTTTAGGGGTACAGACAGATGTGATGTAACAAAAGTGTGGAGGGGATCAGAAGTCCTTTAGCTGCCTTTTCAGGGCATTAAAATATGTAAAAAACAGTACGAGTAACACTCATTTTGGTTGCTTTTTTCTGGCGTTATTTAAGGAAGTAAAAGAAAATGCACTTACAAATAGATACATAAAACATAATCTCATTGCAGCTTTAGGATTAGGAGGGCGACATGGGTCGTCTTGCTTCCTCTCCCACTGACGAGGCCCACCCTCCCCCCCTTCTGTTCTCTCATCCTCCAGGGAAAATAGTGGGCTTTGGGAAAATAGCAAAAAGAGTGTTTTCTCAAAGAACCCCCTTCCCTCGATTCCCTGCTCTTCTATCCATTCCTTGCCTAGTCTCACCATTAACCTATTTTTTTCTGTTTTTCCCACAGTGCCTAGCTGTGTGCTCTGGAAAGAGAAATCACAGGTCATCTGAGGTCAAAAAGGCGGGGAAATGAGAGATGAAGGAGTGAAGTTAAAAGACTGGACTGAAAAAAAAAACTTGTTCATCTTGTTTGAAATTCCTCACTGGTGTTACAGTGAGGGAAACTGTAGCACAGATAGATATGATAGATATGGGAATAAAAATAGCTGGCAGGAGAAGAGTCTGTAATAAAGTGAAAAACTCTAAGGAGGAGACAGAGAAGCAGCAAATGGTGATGTCTGTGCCAGAATGACACATGTAAGAGATAGTGCAGCACATATCTGTACAATTTATAAATGGGAAACAAATGGAGCAGAAAGAAGCTCCAGAAAAGAAGATTTAAGGCTCGGCAACAAAACTTTATGGGAGTCTTCAGCACTCTGAATGAAAAAAAGCGTCCACACACTGAAATCTGTGCAAAACTATTTAAAACAAACAAAAAGCAGCAGTGAAACCAAAGAGAAATATGTGGAAAATATGGCTGAGCTGTGTGCAGTCCACCTCTCGCCTTTATTTTCTCACTGCCTCTGACCTCGAGTCTCTCCTGAGCTATCTTTGAACACCGACTGAACCTTGTCTTTTTTTTTTTTTCCCCCTCTGACTCATTAGAACAAGTGCAGAGAGCCTCAAGAGCTGGAAATGAAACAATATTGTCCAAAGGGAAATAAAACAGGATCTTTCCACCAAAACAAAACAGATTGCTACAACTTTGTCATAATAAAGAACTGAAACTTGAAAATCCTGACTGAAGCCAGCATATCTCAGAACCACTTTTAGTCCCTCTCCATTACAGTGGCATTTCAAGGCGTGCTACTTCTCCCTTTTTCTACTTATGAGAAATGTTGTGTTGAAGTGTTTTCAAATTATAAGCAACTTCCATTATGGAAAGCCCCTATCATCCCTCCAGTGGCATATCTCTCCTCTTAGTATACGCTCTTTCCACTCCTATTCATCCAGGGATAGAGACAGCATGAGCTGGCATGGAAAATCCCACCTCAGTTTAAACTGAAACACACAGCAGCCTAGCATTACAGTTTGGACCGAGTGCTGCGATCCTAACAGAAGCCTTTCAGGAGAGTTTAACTTCCACCCTCCCTCCTTTTCTCCGTCTCCACCTACTCTCTGTGCCTTCACTACCAGTCAGCTTTCTACCTCAAGAGTTTACATTTGAAACTGGGTTTGTAGAGGTACAGTGACTCGCGTCTGGTATTCTTCATAAACATAGAGTATGGGTGAAGGGGCACATGAAGGGGTATTATGACTAACAGTGCACTGTAACTTGATTCTCTGACTCCTTGTTGTCATACAGTATGTTTCCAATAAATCTTGACTCACTTAGAATTACGCTGAAAAGCAGCTGACAGATTTAAAACAGCAGCGAGTTCGTTTCACCTAAAAACAAAGCTCGCAAAAATGTGTCTTAGGGCAAAACTACTTTTAAGGAAACAATTAGTGTCCCTGATAATTAAGAGTATCCCTTTAGGCGTTTCACCTCCTTTCATTAAGCTGTCAAATAGTCATCAAGAATGTGACCACTGTACGCCAGGAGCCACTGCAGGTGACTTTCTGGAGACCGATGAATTCGTGGCATTATTAGAAAACAATGAAACAAACAGCCCAAGGCAGCCAAAGTGCCAAACACTCACAGCTGTTATGCACTCTGAGAGCAAAACACACAGTACTGAAAAAATAAAATCTGTAGTCTGGTTAATAATTAGGCCTACACACTGAAGCACTTTGCCTTAGCTATGCAAAAAAAAAACACTAACACAGCTTTGAAATGCAAGTTATTAAATGCTGTATCATCCTAACTGGCAGCATTCAGACTATATGACTTGTGACATGAATATGACTTCCCCTTTAAGCACTTTAGACTTCATCTTAGACTTTGACAGCACTTGAGGCGACACTGATAAATCCAACTCTGGAAAAAACTGAGCTACATTCAAAAGGTCAAAGGTAAACTCTTTTTATATGCAAATATGGTGTGTTAAACATATTACTTCATAGTTCAATAAATTATTCTTGGTACGGATAAAATACAAGTGCATCAACCATGTTTGTTAGCTACTGTGTAGAATCTGTCCAGTGGGTTATTGTACACAGCAGCAGTGGGAGGAGACTTGGACTTCAACCAGCAGCCTGATAACACAGCCTTGACCTTGACTCACTTCATAGGAGGTGACCACCCCCTCACACATACAAGACATCCAGGCTGAAAACAAACATGTCCTCACTCGGAAGGCTCACCTCCTTCTTTGGTGCGTAGCTCCAGCCAGGGCGACCAGTCAGATGGCCCCTGGCTGCTGTGACAGGCCACCCTGACAGCGTACAGGCTGTGTGGCTCCAGGTCCCCGATGAGGTGTGTGGCTGGTGGGATGTTCACATTCTGGTTGTGTATCATCTGATCTGGGCCCGCTGTGTAGGACTCTCCAGAATGTTTGGCCTGGAACATTCAGATAACAAACTTTTGTTACAGCCTCCACACGTGTGGCCAGATTTCTGATGCATTGCTTTATGGCACAAACAACAAGAGGATGCTGCTCTTTCAGTGCAAACAGATGGCATGTAATAAAATAACTCGTGAATTTCACTTCAAACATTCATAAAAAGTACAGAAATGGCAGAGTGGAAACATTTTAATGGGCGCCTGGCCACCACCTCCATGAGGTAAATTTTAATAATTATCTTAATTACTGATAAATGATTGCACTTATGAACAATCATTTGTGAACACTGCAAACATTTGGAGGCTGAGCTGTGCTGTGAGTCTGCGCATACAGTGGTGGGGGGATGGTCAGTAAGTGTTAATTGCCAAAAAGGTGTAAAATCTGCTTTATTGCCCTTTTGAAAACAAACCAAGCTCAGTAAGGTGCAATGAAAGCAGAACCCATCAGCTAAAAATCACAGGCAGAAACCTGCTGCCTCTGCAAACTCTTTGTGGTAAACACTTTTAAAGAGGAACACAAGGCAGGAAAGAAATCTTCACTGCAGCAATCTTAAAACCACATTAAAGTTGCCGATCTGCACCATTGTTCTCAGCTGCGTGGCTCATTATCAAGCAGCTCCTGCAGGCTACAGGCTGCACTTCACACGCTGGGGTTTACAGTAAGAGCTGAAAACTTAAATAAATTATAGCCTAAACAAGCAGCCACACAAACAGATCAGGTATGTGTGTACTACGGCTCTGACAATGATGAGTGATATGAGCTGTGGGGCTGATTTTCCTTCATGGCATGCGCTGGTGGTGTGTTCTCCAGGAATATGAAGCTGTATGAATGAGGAGTGAGAGTCATTACTGATTCGATGAATCACTGTCCAGCCTGTAAACAACTGTGTTTAATCTAATTGTACAGCTCAGCCCTGAGTCACAGTTAAGCCTGCATTCCTGTCGTATGGCTCAGACCCTCAATACCTGCTGTCACTGCCTTTTCCTGTTTTATTTAACGGCCTTCCTCCCTCTGTTTTTCTTTTCTTTGTTTTTTATGGGTTCTTTTTGGAGCACAGTAATATATTTCTGCTCTCTGCACATTAGCCTTTTTTTATGTTTCTCTTCGCCGCACAATGAACCGTTAAATTCAGATTTTTGCCCCATTCTGCTGAAGCTGGCCCCTCGCCTTGTTCCCCTGTGAGGGGGTGAGGGAGGGCTGAGGGGAGAGGAGGGGAGGGGGCAAGAAGAGAAAGAGGTATGAGGGGCAGCTTTATTAGAACCAGACATTTATGGGTGGTGCTGCACTCTCTAGGAGAAAATGTTCCTCCTCTCATCTATGAGCTGCAATGGCCACATAGCAAAGTAGTGGCAGAGAGACACTGACAGAAGTAGAGAGAGAGGGAGTGGTGCTACATAAGATTAGTCCAGGAGGCCACTTTCCCAGAGTGAAATCTGATCCACTAGTACGTGAATAAAGCAGGGAGGGGTAGAGGATGAGTTAAGAGAAGAAAAGCAGGCTCTCTTTTCTCTAAAATTAGGCTTGCTAAAGGTAAGGCAGTGATTGTCCCACAAATAGAGGGAGAGTGATGTGTTTGTTTAACATGCAGGTCAAACAGTTGCAGTGACTTTTACAGACTAGTCTTCTCAGCTAGTCGTGGTATTCTCCGTTTACATGCTGTCTCACCTGAACAGAGCAACGGATTATTGGGTAGTCGCCTCCAAAACCAGGCTGCCATGACAGACGGAGACTGGTCTGAGTGATCTCCACAGCTCTCAGATTCTGAGGCTGGGATGGGAGGACTAAAGAAAGACAAAAATAAATGAAAAATAAAGATATAAATACAAAGAATTATGCAATTATCAGTTTTAAACAAGAAACGTATCTACAAACCGAATGTTTGTGCAAACACAGTGACACCTACCAGTGATGGTACCAGATCCAGAGGTGGCCACACCTTTGTCGTTATGGGCCTCACAAGAAAAGGTGCTGGTCCTGTTCAAACCTGGACGGAAAAATGAAACGACACGCACATGTGAAGTGGGAACACTCAGGGTCTTTTGAAGACAAGAATCCTTGCTCAGCATGCTGAGTTGCGCATTATGCTGATGTGAGAAACAGTGTGAAAGTTCAAACCAAAGTGAGAACAGTGTGAGAGTAATTGTTTCCATAAGGTAACTCTATCTCTCTGTCAACAGTATTATGATTAGTCTTTGGACTTGTATGTGGTTGTTGATGGGAAAGTACATTTTGAGAGTCGCTAGTGTAGCACAGATTTTAATAAAATAAAAAAAAAGTCTGGCAGGAATGATGCAAACTCGCCTTGCATCAATCTGTGTCGAGCATCTTTCTGCAACATTTCATCTAAACTATTCTAACAGCAGTCGTGGCCTTTTAAAGGTAAAACTTTGTTCTGTAACGTTTTGGCAACGCCTCCATCACCTTCTCATCTTGTTTTTTTTTATTACAGTGCCTCTGTCTGCCTATATATCGCTTTTCAGTGTTTAAACTTGCTGCAAAATGAAACTAATTCTTATATTTTTAGCATATTTTTAACAGACAGACACATAATAATATCTAGACCCTTAATTCCTACATTTTTTTCACAGTTTCAAGTTTCACTTCAAGAGGCTGGGGCTCCTCTGAAGGGGTGAAACACTGTGACACACACTGACATTCAGCAGAGAATGAGTCCTCTCACAAAGTGACTCACAGCATGCTCACACACTTGAATCATTCCACAATACAACACAACACACACACACACACACACACAGAAACATGTGACAAGTCAAGTTTTATCACGGTTATCTAACACCCTAACATTGTCAATCAGCCACAAACTGAGACTCGCACAGAATCACACAGTGTGTTGCTCTGCGCCGACGGCACCATGCCTCCATTGTGTTGAGGCCGGAAAAAGAACAGGGGGTACGATCCTCGCTGGGTGAAGTGAGGGATTGTAAGAGAGGGAAGGCAGGGAGGGGTGAGGGATGACCACTGACTGTGTGGGTGAATGAACTGCTCATCAGGCCATCTCAAAAATTGCGCCACTAGGCGTTCTGTCTCTTTCCTTCCTCATCAGCAAACCGCAACACAACATCCCAGATCAGCTGAAAATGTCATAACCAGTCACTAGGAAGAGCTCCTGAGCTCACGAGCACGTATTGACCAATAATGTGAATGTCAGCTGGGAATGAGTGCTTCCTTTTTTTGGCTGACGCGTTAGGACTGTCTCTCTTTTTTATAGTTTTGTTTTGGTGCTGCAGCATATTGGATTTAAGGCTTTTTTCAGTATTTATTAAGCTAATAATAGCTATATTATTTAATAGTTTTGTCAGACCAACAATCCAAAATGCAAAGATAATCAATTTACAGAGGTATAAGACAGAAAAGTATCAAATCTTCATATCTGAGAAGTTGAAACCAGTTCACCTATTTCACTCAAAATGAAACTCTGTCAGTCGGGTTAAAGGACATTCATCATTAAGAAGATAATAAGTCAGCACAGTGGGACAGAAACAAAACAGTTAAACCTTGACCTGCAGTCAGTGAATATTGTTCTTGTACGATCACTGAAAACAAAAAGCTCCGGAAACAAGCAGGAAGATAAAATGGCTGCGGTGCGGGCTTGGCAGAACATCACCTGGGAAGATACCAAACCTCTGCTGATGTCTGTTGGTTACAGACATTCAGACAGTCATTGTCTGTATAATGGACGTGAAATCAAATATTAAACTCAGTTATTATTAGGACTTCATTTAAGTTGTATTTTATTTGCTTTCTCTCGTCAAACTGGTGGAACTTTGGTTCTTTAGGCTTAAAGCTACAGGGACACGTGTTGCCCCTGATTCCTCAAAGGATGGAATGTACTTCATGCTATTTCTCTTTATGGGCCTATTGAAAGATTATTTGTGTTTGCCTTGGTTTGGACTTGAAGTCTGCCAGAGCAGCTGTCCATTCCAGAAGCGTGAGTGTAGGTTACCGTCAAACGGATCCCGGTCAGCACTAGCCGGCCTGCTATGATGAGTCAAACCAGATCCTTAAACCAACCGCTGTCGCCTGCTCCTCCCTCCTTCTGTCTGACTCAGCTCGCTCTGCCCGTCCTCCCTACTACTGGACTTAACACAGGCCAGCTATCTGGTAGGCAGCTGTGGTTTGCATTCAAGCAGTAACAGTAACTGATCCATTCTCTCTTTTATCTCCCTGTGTCCTTTGCACATCCATTTTCCTGCCCCCAACAGTCCCTCTTGTACTTGCTGCTCTGCCTTTATCCATCAACCACACGACCACAAGGCACGTCTTCAATGAAATCACTGGCACTGTGCCAGCCAGCCTGCTCTCTCTGAGGCAGGCGGTTATTTGGTGGTTTTGTTTTGGCCATGGAGGGGGGATCTGGGAGTCTTTGAAACTGTAGAAGATAGTTGCTGTGCAGCTTTTGAAGCAGTGTATTATAATCAGTATACATAGATTAAATTAAACTTAACCAATGATTTTTAAATTGTCTTTAAAAACTTTGTCACTTGGATCCACGAGCTGCCGACTGTACTTGACAATTAATCAATTAATCTAGTTAAACTATTTCTTCCACATTTAACAGACTAAAGAATTAACTGATCTTTAAACACTGAGCTATCTCAGTACAAAGAGAGAATCCTTTATTCAGGTTGTTTTACACAGACTAAGCTGTGTACGTGTGGCCTTGACTGCCGAGGTAACAGAGAGTGATAGATGATACCTGTGAGGTTGAACGTGGAGGGTGACAGGGCCACTGGGTCCGATAGGGAGTTGAGGGGAGCACCATCCTGCAGCCAGATGACCCTGACAGGCTCTGGAGGTCCGTGGGCCACACAACTCAGACTCAGGGACACGTTGGCCACTACAGACATGTGCTGAGGCTCCACAGAGAAATGAGGAAGGCCTGAGAAACAATAAGCCGAATCAGAGTCTTGACTCTTTTTACTAGTTAGCACTTAATAAAACTGTAGCACTCAGAGGACTCATGCTTGTTATCGTAGCTGTTGCTGTGTACACGAGGGAGCTGAACATGAACTCACCCTCCAGCTGAATGCTCCCCTCCTCGGACAACGTCTGGCCGCTTTCCGTTTTAACAGCACATCGATAGGATCCCATGTCAGGAAGCTGGACCTTCTCAATACTGTTGTGTGTATGAAAATGAATAAAATTAAGATTGAGCAAATCAAAAAATGCACAGATTACTTTTCTAATAAATTTCCAGTCATATTGGGATTAAATACATAGAAGCTACAGCAGGAGAGGCACATGGATTATATCATTTCTTCCACTTAATTTCGTTAGAGCTCCACAGTGGCCGGAAGTCAACATGCTGATGTAATCCAGCAACAGTACTGGTTAAACTACGTAAAAGAATAAAGTGGGGGAACAGGAAATACATACAATCCCAGCAGATGCATGACTGACATTTTTGGGCCAGGTGTGGCCAGGTGTGTAACAGGGAATACTGCTGCCTACCTGAGTGTGCTAATCACGGTCCAACTGTTGCTGCCAGTGTGGACTTGGAACTGGTTGGTGTCTGCGTACTGAAGAGGCACACTGTCTCTCAGCCAGAGCACATCCGGGAGGTCTTCTTCCTCACCCCCTTTACCATTCAGGGTGCACTGCATTGTAACAGGTTTGCCCAGCGAAGAGATGACTGTAGTGGGACTCCGCTCAAACTCCAAATCTTTGATTAAGAGAGGGAAGAAGCAGGATTAGGGGTTAGTTTTCAATCAAAACCCAAAGATATTCAATTTATAGTGTCACAACAGACAGAAAGCAGCATATCTTAATATTTCAGAGGGTAGACGCAGCAAATAAACTGGTCTAATAAACAGCTTAAAGATGTAATTGATTGCCAAAATTGTGTTGAATCAACTGATCTTCTTCATTAAAGTGTGTGCACATTCTGATAAATGTTCATTTATTATTTTAGCCATTGCTGAGATATGATGACATCAGGTGAACCCAGTTTATCCAGCAGCACACTGGTGTTTCAGTGAGCACACTTCTTATCTTGTGTCAGAGGGGCTGACCTGAGAAAGACAGAGCTGATAGTGGGACAAAAGCTCCTTGTAACAGGAGGGCTGCTCTGACAGCACAGAGAGCTCAACACAAGCACTAAAAATATTCAGAGTTTCACTCCAACAGCCATGATAAGCCTGCAGGTCATCTGCCAAGATGTCTGTGATTCTGTTAAACATCCAAGAAATGACGCTGAGAGGGTCATCCTGAGTATGATGAGTATGAACTGCTTCTGCAGACATTTAAGACATTCAACAGCAATGTGAGGCATGCATGCTGTTTAAGAGATAAAAGAATAGTCAGAGCCTTGAAATTCATTATAATTTGTCAGGAACACATGCATATGATGTACACAGGACCCTCCTACAGGAGAGTATCAAATAAAAATGCTAAGCATTCATAGAGCAGACCATAGTGAGGCATCCTCCTCCTCCTTTTCTTGATAAAACAATAAGAAAATGTGCAAACTCTGGCCAAAAGGACAAGAATAAATCACACTTCTTTCACTGAGTGTAAAGATTTTCTCAAGCTTGTCAACCCGCCCTCCTAGTCTATTTCATGGCCAACCTTCAACCTTTGACCCCTTCACCGTGACCCCACAGGACTTCACTGCATGTCACGTCACATAAACACACAGAACTCAGCAACTGAAAACAAACCACCAAACAAATGTGACTAGCACACTTTGGCAGCACTCGTTTTACTCATGAGCAGAACATTCAACTAGAACCTGAATCTGTTAATCTGCCCGCAATGCACACAAACACACACACACACACGCAGCCGAGCATTCAAAAAGCTTGTTCAGGGAGTGTGCAATAAATGAAGAGGCCCGCTGAGTCTCTGCTTCACCGCCTCTCTGCCTCTGTGTGCTTTTTGGCATTAAAAGTCATTCCTCCCTTTATTTTTAAGCTTGGCTGAGCACTTTCATGAATCTGCAGAGCCCTGACTTTTTGTTTTTTTTAATCAGTGCCCAGATTGAACAAAAACAGCCCTACGTACTTTCATTCTCTGTCTCTTAGTGCTGTATTCAAATAATAATAAGCTTGTAAACCTTTTATGAGAATGCAGAGGTAGACAGAGAGAGTAGACCGTGGTTAAACTGTGTGTGTGTGTGTGTGTGTGTGTGTGTGGCCTGTCTCCAGTGATTCATTTGGACTTAACTACTCCATCTCCTCCCTTTTGTCCCCCTGAATTCCCTCGAGGTCCCACACTTTTTTTCACGATCTGTCTGTCTCCTCTACTCCTACTCGCGCTCTCATAGAAAATGCTCAGATGTTAAATGTCAGTGGACATGCACATACCAAAAATACCCAACACAGTCCGAGCATTTATCCTCCTCTCACTCCCTCCTTTATCTTTCTGGCTTTTTAACGCTACGTAATTCAGCCCCTCCATTCACTGCCGCGCCTTTGCCCTTTTCTCATTTAGCCCCCTTTTCATGCCATTCTTTGGATTCATCGCTAGACATTTTGCCACCTCCCCTCCCAACTCTTTCCCCTCCACTCTTGCCCCCTTACCCCATCCATCATTTCACTGCATGAGTATGAGTCAGACCGGCACTGACTCACAAACCAAAGCATTCTCCCCCCTCCTGAACCCCTCCTAATTCCTCGCTTGCCACAGCCATCCGACATCCAAATAGGAACTGAGACATCAGGAAAAATTCTCTTTGAAAACAACAGTCTGAACTTATAAATCACAGCGGTGTCTAGTAATCTCTGTCCCTACTGGTCATACATCTGCAGATGAGGGCAGAGGTACAGCTCCCAGAGAGACACCGTGACCATAATGGTCAAAACACATGAGCTGACAGGTGGAGGCCCCTGTTGGGACTCCATGTTTTCATCCTCTGGTAGCTGATGGATTACAAACTTTTAACAACAAAGCTGATTGTTAGAACAGATAAGGACTTTTGAATGATGGTTGGCAGGGATTCCAACACTTGTGGTCCTGATGTAAAATGACCTGGTATGTAGACAGTTGTCTAAAGGAGCCAACAGTCTGGTTTCTACCTTTCTACCAGAGAAAAACTGAAGGTTTTTTTCCTGCTATGCTTGCAAACTAAAGTATTCTGACTCTCCAACTTCCCAGCAGGATTTATTTTAAGCCTTTGCCCTTTCCCTGCCTGGAAAACTTCTCAAATTCCACAGTTTTAGAAATGCCATGGCTTTGTGGGAATCTCAGTCTGGATACCTGCTTGACCTTTGATGCCAGAGGAGCAAAACAGCTCTCCATAACAAACTCCTCCAGCTCCACCTTTTACCTGCTGTCAGAGTATCAGCAGAATAGAAGCATTAAAATCTTCAGCCTCTTTGTTTTCTTTGATCACCTCGTTTTAAAAGGCCTTCTTATGCGTAATAAATTCCTTCATGTTAGCCAGATGTTGAACACACTTGCAGCTGTGGTTACACTCGCCACCCCACAGCAAATTACTTAATGAGTTAGAAGCCAAAGACTGGCTGGGCTAATTGCTCGTTACGATGTTTTTCCCCGCACTGAAGTTGACAAACAACAGTCAGATTGAATGAAAAACTGCTGCTGCTGCTGCTTAGTGTGAATTAAAGCTTACCTGTGAGTTTGTCGGCGGTTACTGGCCTCCAAACAGTGAAACTGACGATGGCGATCAAATACGACCATTTGGACCAGCTCATGGCTTTTCTTGAAAGGAGATCACCTCTGAGATTATGCTTCTGAAGAAGGGGAGTCATCTTGGAAACATCACCGGACTCCATCACCGCATCTCAGCAGCTCCAAGATCCAAAGTTGTGCGCTGAAAAAGTTTTGCTGCGACTCCGACAGATGCTGAAAAGTGATTATCCACAAATGGGACCGAAGCAAACCGGATCCCGTCGTTTCAGTTCCCCTTTTGATGAGACAGACTGTTTTTTTTTTTTTAAAAAAAAAAAAGATATCTGCGGTGCTGTAAAGTCTTGTTGCTTTTCCCCTCCTGCTGTTGTTTTGGTTGATCCCAATGCGAAGCAGTGCCCACCAAACTTTTAGTTACCCAAAAAGCGCTGCGCAAAAGGCGCACCAAATCTTTCTGCCGTTGATTAAGTTGTCCAGAACAGAGTCTATTTCCAGCAACCGATGGAGTATTTTTAAACCACTGTTTCCTGCAGTCTTTCGTCCAAATCTCTCTCAGCCCACCGGTTCCCTCAGACTCACTCAAACATTCCCCTGGCTCTTTCTCGTCCCTCTCTCCCCCTTCAAACAGGATTCAAATTCCTCAACTCAAGTTCTTTCCACCCTCCTCCTCCTCCTCCTCCTCCTCCACACGAGTCTCCCTCCTTTTCTCCGAGGATGTGAGAAACCCTGCGGCATGCTGATTGTTTCAACACAATCCCCCATTCGCTTTTTAATTACACGCGGATCCCTGAAGGTTGTAAATAGCCGCAGTAAATTACCAGATTCCCGCTTGAAACAAAGTATATGTGTCAGTCTGTGGCAGACACAGACCTGTGCGCTGTGGATCAGGACAAACCAGCCTGTTACTGATGAATAAACGAGGCACAGTGAGATAAAAAAGCTGTCACCATTGTCTGATAAAGAACAACTTTAACCAACACATGTTTAATTAATTCTCACAGTACATATTTGATACATTAATGCCAATTTTGGATCTGTTTCCATCTACCTGTGCTCTGGTTGTTTGTTGTTTATTAATGTTATTGTCTTTATATGGATAAATAAATACTGATTTTCTTCAGCTCTTGTATTCATACTTTTATTAGTTTAACATTGATTTGTGTTGTTCATGTAAAATCTAATGGCTCCTCTTCTCCACTTCTTAAAAAGTCTGGCTTAAAAAATGTCTTCCTTCCAATTAATTTAATCACTGTGCTATCAGACTGTGCTGTTTATATTTATTGCCGCTCCACATAACCAGGATTATGTCATCAGAATGTCTGGGAATTTCTCTGAACAAACCGTTTCAACCAAAGCAGACTGAAGCATCAACAGCTGTAGTCTAAATAAACGCTGCTGTCCCTGATTCCCATCAGATGTAGGAAGCAGCGGCAGCAACGGGCTTATTGTGCCGTCGTGGACTGTGATGTCTGAGATGACTGTGTGTGTTTGGATGGAGGTGATGCTGGTGCTTGCTGCCTGGGAGAAGACTCTGCAGAGTTCACACAACATTCATGAATAATTGATTTGCTGCGTTGATTCCTGCTTTTTTTTCTTTTTCCCATGAAAATGATGGGAGGTGCTGGGACTCAGGTTGCGAAAACCTGGGTCCCACTGGCCCTTTAAGAGTGGCTCTCTGGACAGTGTTGTGTTCCCAGGGTCTTTAATGGAGACAGAGAGGGACTGAGAAAGACCCCATTGTATATGCTCTCTTTTCAATAGGAGCTTGAGCAATGGTGCTCTCACTGCTCCCAGATAGAAGCACAGAGAGAGAGGCAAGGAGGGAGGGAAGAGGGTCACTGAGGGGGTCCTGTACAAGAAAGAAGGGTGTTCTACTCAAAAACACAAAGTTTTGGGGCTGGATGGGTCTGGAAGGAGTGAATGTTTGGGTTTTGAGGGGGATGGGCTTCAGCTCTGCAGGACTCAGTGTTTAGGTTTAAGCCACACCAAAATCCAGCAAACCTGACTCACCAAACCCCAAGACTTAAAGATTTGGGGATTTATAGCTGCAGCTATAGTGGATTAACAAAAGTTGAAAGCACACTTCCAGTTATAAAACCACTAGTACCAACAACAACAACAAAAAATGATCCTGACACCAGTTATTATGTTCTCTCACAAAGGCAGGCTGCAGTGCCAGTATCCTAGTTAGTCTCTTGTTAGTCTTCTTTGGCTGCTGAACAAAACAACCAGGAGAGTCCTACAAGACATGGGAAACACCTTCCTACTGCTCTCCCAGCTACAGGGCCACCTGGGGATCCTAACAATGAGCTAACCTCTTCTGGCTCTTGTTGTTCTTCATCTTCTTACCACAGGCTGGATGCAGGCAGACAAACGGCTTCCCCCAAACTGTTGATACTTAGGACTGTAATGACGTGTGACTGCATAAAGTTTCCAGAGTCTCTTCTGCCTCCTGCTGGTGATATGCTAAGGGTGTACACATTATCCATCTTAGAACAATACTACCTATACTTAGCACAAAGCTCTTTCTGAATGCGGTTTCAGTGAAAGTGATGGGGGATCAAATCCACAGTCCTTGCTCTGAGGAAATAATTTTAACTTTTTAAATTAAATTGGACTCAGACAAACACAATGGCATCTTACTGATTTACAGTGTTTTTAGTCCTCAGTGTTTCAAAATGTTTTTATTGCTGAACCAACAGCAGAGGGACAACAAAAAACAGGAATTTGGTAACTTTGGAAGGTATCCACACGGTGTGTCCAACCCCTTTTAGGAAGGGATTTCTTCACTGCCAGTATGGAAAGAAGATCTGTTACCTGCAGTGTGCACCCAGATTCAGCCAGAAACATACACCGCATTATTCAGGCTCTGATTTTCTCTGTAAATGAAAAACAAAAAGGAGAAATTTAGATTTATTTACTTGTTCAGTTTATTAGCATTCTGTTTTGCATCTTTAACGTTATTCCTGAGAATACACATCCAGAGTCACTCAGAACAGACACAGGCCTCAGACAAAGGTTTTTGTCTTTTGCCTCTCATTTCAGCCCCTGTTGCTGTGATGACCACAGGCATGAGCACAGCAGGCAGGAAATATGGTGAGCCTGCTTTGATTCCCTAATCTGTGTGCAGTTCTCTGCCGTCATGTAATAGACGATGCTTCTTCATATCAGAATCAAGGTCTATATCAAGGTCTTATTTTCAGTGAATTCTGAGTTTATTATTTGGCCCATATGGAGAGTTTTGATCCAAAATTGCCATTCAAATCATGGCTTCAAACCAAAATTTAAAGAAACAGTGTACAACAATCTAGGAAGCTAAAATGAAAACAAAATATAATCGGGTTTCAGGCTTTAGTTGACAATTTTTGGTATTTATTCCTCTTAGAACAACGGAGCTTATTATACTGTTAACTTAACAATAAATGATGAGAAATTGTGTCATATATCGGCACTCCAACTCTAAGATAAGTGATAACAATTTGAGCATCACTTTATGTGATGTAATCGCTCCCAGATGTGTTTTTACAGAATGACGAGATTTACATTTTCAAAGCCAAGTGAGGATTCAGCCAACATTTCATGTCTCTGTGCTCACATTACATCTGTTTTATATCTCCCTCAATTTCAGTTAATGATGGCGTCATGTTGGCTCAGGGGACTGAGGCAGAATATACTGTTTACTAGCAATGTCAGCAGATTTAATTTTTCATTTATCTCTTAACTGTAGGTGAATTATAGTAAAGTACCTTAACAATAATGTTTTATGTTAAATCCATGCAGTCAAATATATACAGATGTTAGCACATATCTCTCTTGTGAAACAATCAGAAAGTTACTCTCACTATAACTCACTATGCTGTCAGAGCTCAGGCTAATGTAAAACTGGCAAAGATGATTGACAGACATTAGGGAGACTAGCAGCTCAATCGATGGATAAGTTAGTCTGTCAGTTAGTTCATCACTTCGGCCCAGACTGAAATATGTTAACAACTGTTGGATGGATTATCATGGAATTTGGTTCAGACATCCATGATCCCCAGAGGATGAATCCCAACAGTTTTGATGATGAATGGCCAATAAGCATGGAAAACATCAGCATGTTAGCAGTGTTATTTTGAGTATGCTGACATGTAGACTCATTTGGTTGAATAAACTTGCTCCATTCATATTTTCACATCTAAAAGTAACGTACTACATACAAATAAAACTTAAAAATAAGGTGTATCTAACATTTGTAACATCTGTCAGTGGCCTATGATCCTTACAGGAGCAATGGACAAGTCAGCTTAGTCAAATTAACCATATTTTCTGAATTAATACCGCACAAATGAACACATATGCTATAGGAAACTGGTTCATTAGTTGATGATGAGCTACCAAACACACATGTTTTGCTGGTGTTTGTGCAGTGTCCAGTCTCATCTCATAAAGCAAAAATTTGCTGCTACTTGATCTCACACACATCCGCAACAGCTCTGGTTAAAGGCAGGGAAAAAACACAAACAAACAAAACATGGCGATTTCCCTCTAAAACAATAATCCAATTTATTATTTAGTGTTGCATATTGTTAATATTATTTTTCAAATTACTTCGACATCAACTGTACCACAGCGGGTGAACTAATTTACACAAAACAGTCACATGGTTTACCAACTGCAGTGCATAGTGCAATGTCCAGGCCTCCTGCCAACCCCGTCAAATATTCAGTAGAGACAGTACAAAAAGACCTGTTGACCAGAAAGAGTTGAGAAGGCAAAGTGTCAAGAGCGTTATGGACGTCTCTGTAACAGTGATCTTGGCAGGGCTGATCTTAGCTCTGCTCTGGCTTCTTAGTGTAAGAAACAGTAGGAAGGATCGTTTACCTCCAGGACCCGCTGCACTTCCTCTCATAGGAAACCTGCCACAGCTGCAAAAAGAGGTCGCTTTTAAAAGTTTTGTCAAGGTGAGTCACAGAAGAACAGAGAAAATATTTCTTCAAATTGCATGTAGACTTTTGCATAGAATTAATTAACATCAAAATATTTGCTAGTGTAACAAATCACGTCTTTCTCTAGCTCAGTGAAATCTATGGTCCTGTGATGACACTGTACCTGGGCTGGCAGCGGACGGTTGTTCTGGTAGGATATGATGCAGTGAAGGAGGCTCTGGTGGACCAGGCAGATGACTTCACAGGCAGAGCGCCGATGCCGTTTCTGATGAAAATATCAAAGGGCTATGGTATATAAGACAAATCTGACATCTCTGTCAAAGCATCAGTGATTTTTCAGTGGTTTCATGCCTGCATGTCTGTATTTACATAACTTCTGTTGCGTGCTACCACTTGGTCAACAAGCACACATTTCCTTTTGTCAGGTTTAGCGACCAGTAATGGAGAGCGTTTTCGCCAACTGAGACGTTTCACACTGACGACCCTAAAAGACTTTGGGATGGGACGCAAGGGGATGGAAGAGTGGATCCAAGAGGAGAGCAAACACATGACAGCTCAAATAGATAAATTAAAAGGTGTGTTTTCAACAACATATTTCAATGTCAAGATAAAATTACTTTGTACAGCCCTCACTAACAGTTTCAGCATCAGTCCCATAAAATAAGCAATATTTCTTGTGCTTATGTCTGCATAAGAAACAAGTCTGACAGCAACATGCAACCTTCACAAAACAGACTGAAAAAAATCTTGAAATAACTGACAGCTGAAAGGGAGTGTGTGAGCTTTGTTGGTGTATTTATACCTCTTTCTCCAACTGCACTCTTTAATTCTCATCTCTTTCAGTTTGTGCAGTTTGTGCAGAGTAAACACAGAGTATATTACATAACCCGCTAAAACACTGAAACTTGACTCACAGCTTTGATTTACTGAGATTACAAATGGTGCATTTTAAACTACTGTTTAATAGCATGTGTGATAAATTGTCTCAATGGAGGTAATGTGATGTGAGACATGTGAATTTATTAATACTTTTATTGAATTTTTCTACATTCTACTGAGTTATAAGGTTAATGATTAAAATAAAAAGGTTGCCACAGAGAAGAATCCAAGTTGTAAAGAATTAAAATGATCTTTTGTGCACGTCGCTGTTGAAACCAGTTACAGTTTGAACATTTTCCTTTTAGCATGTGTAAAATATTTCTATGGCAGGTAAAAACAACACGTTTTTGGTTTCCTCTGATTAGTATTTTTAAAAGATGAGTCCTACTGTGTTTTCCTCTTCTCCTCCAGGCAAGCCGTTTGACCCCAGGTTCTTGATGAGGTGCACCGTGTCCAATGTGATCTGCTGCATTGTGTTTGGCCAACGCTTCAGTTATGATGACAAGCAGTTCCTGCACCTCCTCGATATCATGTCTGAGATTTTAGCATTCAATAATAGTTTTCTGGGTCAGGTAAATTAAACAGCCTGAAAGTCAGAGGCTGAGGGTCTTCCAAATGTGGTTGGTTTTCTTTAGCTGTGTGCTTCCTTCTCACAGATGTACAATATCTTCCCGTGGATCATGGAGCATCTGCCAGGCCCACACCAAACTATCTTTGCCCGTATTGAGGAGTTGAGAGAGTTTCTCAAGATGAAGATCCAAGAGCACAAGGACACACTGGACCCAAACTCCCCAAGAGACTATATCGACTGTTTCCTCCTCCAAATGGATCAGGTCAGAAAGGAGTTGATACCAAAGTCCAAATGATCTGTCATCTGCTGTTTAAAGTGTATTTTAAAGTTTTTAGTCACACCATAATATTCTTTTACCACTTTGTCCTCTCAGGAAAAAGACATTCCCACAACTGAGTTCCACTATGACAACTTGATCTCTACAGTGATGAATCTATTCCTGGCAGGAACAGAAACTACCTCCTCTACCATAACATATGCCATCAATGTGCTAATCAAACACCCCGACATACAGGGTAGGTCCCCCAGCTGAAGACACAGTCATCTTATTTTACCAGTAAATACCTTCAGAAATACCTTTTGCTTTGTCCTGTACAGAGAAAATGCAGCAGGAGATTGACACTGTGATTGGACGAGACCATTGTCCGAGAATGGAGGACAGGAAATCCCTCCCCTTCACAGATGCAGTCATCCATGAAGTGCAGCGTTTTCTGGACATAGTCCCCTTCAGCCTCCCTCATTTTGCCCTTCAGGACATCTCTTTCAGGGGCTACGCAATCCCCAAGGTACTCTTCATCACAAGATCTGAAATGAATACGATCATTCAAGAAAAAATACATTATTATATTAACATAACATCTTGTCTTAACAGGGCACTACGATTATAACCTTGTTGCACTCTGTGCTGAAAGAGGAAAAACAGTGGGCATCTCCTTGGTCCTTCAATCCTCAGCACTTCTTGGACCAGAATGGCAACTTCAAGAAAAATCCTGCGTTCCTGCCATTTGCTGCAGGTAAACACAGTCCATGCTAACAGATGCATGCCCCCTAAGCAAGGTGTGTTTTACTTGTTTGTGAGGGTAGATTTCTGGTACTCAATGCACCATTTTGTCATTGTGTCTCTTCACAGGGAAGAGAGCCTGTGTTGGCGAGGCTCTGGCTCGTATGGAGCTTTTTATCTTCCTCGTGACGCTTCTGCGGCATTTCACCTTTTCCTACGCTGAAGGCCCTGACGGTATAAACCTGATTCCAGAGTACAGCGGCTTTGCTAATGTGCCTCGCAGGTACCAGATCATCGCCACACCGCGGTGAAAAGAGGACCTTGAATTACTCACAAGGGCAACTGTACAAAATAGATTGTTGTATTGTGCTACAGCAATGTGTGTAGATGTTTGTTGTTATCTGGCAGACTCAAAATGTTTCATAATTATGAATGCTTTTGTCTTTTAGTTTGGCTGTTTTGTTTTTTTAATGTCTACTTTTGGTTGAAATTTAATAAATTCTTGATCCCTGTATAACTGTGAACACAACTGAATCTAATGTATTACTGCTATAAAAATGTATCCTTGTGTATGTAACCCGGGTATAGTAATCACTGTCCCTTTAAATCAGGTTGATAGATTTTGTCATGTTCTAGACCAGCACTGGAAAAGTGCCGAGAGTGGTGATCCCCCTCTATAGACGATCTTTGTTTGTTTTGTTTTCCACTTTCGATGACGTTGTCAGTCTCGTGAAATTTGGAGTTGAAGTATAAGCATGAAGAAAAGTTGAACTTTAAAAACTAAGAGTGGAAGTTTATTTTTTGAGCTACGAGAATTGACAGAGGAGCTGCGACCTTGCTACGGATGTTTAGGACATTTGATATCCCGGTGAGTTAGCAACTCAGCACCGGTCGAATTAGCATGCTAACTAAATTAGCAAGCCATACCTGCAGAGGAAAAGTTCTGAGAAACCCTGAACTTCTATCAAAACCAGTCGGGATAATCTTGATGGGGATATGGTTTATTTATGACGAATGTGATGATAATGTTGTGTGTTCTATGAATCTTGCTCAATTACCAGTCAGGTGATGTGTGTAATTTTTGTTAATCGCCATTGTGTCTCCATGCTGCTGGAATGTATTATGAGTTAGGTATGGAGTCTTGCCAGTCTCCGTGTTTGAACTGAAAAAAAAGTAGATAGTGATAATTGTAGTTTTGACTGTAAAATGTGTATCCCAATTGTACTGCATACTGTGGTATAAATTGAAAGTATGTTCATGCAAGTTTATGCACCTTGAGGTATACTGTAAGTTGAATTATTGTGTCTATAGTTATGAGTTGAAGGAAGAGAGAGGAAAAAAAAAAGACATTGTTGAACTGGGACTTTTGGAACAGTAGAATGGAGAGTAGAGTGGAATAGTAACTGTCCTGCATATTTGTGTAGACTGGTTTTTTGTAGAGTTTCATCTGGATCCAGAGTTGTTGCTGTCCACCATCTCATCTGCTGTCTCATCCACATTCCCCGCCGTTGCCATCCCACCTCCACCCCGGGAAACACCTTCATCTTCCTTCAACCCACTCCATAACCATCACCTCCGACAATCTTGTTGGACATTTGTTGTAAAAGAGAGTGGTAGGACTTTTGAGTGCACTCATTTTATTTTCCTTTCTTTTTTTTTTTTTTTCTTTTATTCATCTTGTTCCATTCATTTGAACTTTGAACTCGAAATATTTTGTGAGATCTCACAGGGGTTATTTGACCTATTTGGTTATTGGCAAATTTTGAAATTTTCTATTACCAGCTCGTGGCTTATCCTTCTGTATATTACTGATAGGTAGTGACTGGGTCATATCTTCTGTATTTTTGTCATTTATTTTCACAATCTTAAGGTCAAGTTCATATAATGTGATATGTCAATTTTACAGTGTCTTATTGGCAATAATACATTCTTTATCTCTTTTCCACGCGACCTGTTCGTTGTTGTGTGTTATTTTGGGTGGATGTTTGTTTACTTAAACAGTCAAACGAATAGATTACAGCCAATCTCCTCATCGAATCTAGATTGTAGCCTGAACCTCTGGTTTCTACTCAACCCTATACAGTAACAGGCAGGGGAGTTACATGTACAAATTGAAAACTTCCTGTTGTGGAAGAAAAGGTAAGGCTGTTTATAACACACTGTAGCACTGCTCAAGAGAGAAAGAGTTAAAACACAAAGTCCACCATTAATTTCAAATATAGATCTTTTGTATTTATATATAATTTTTTAAGAATTTTACTTATATTTAAACATAAGAAGAAGTAATATGTCATTCATGCTCAGGACCTATTTTTCTTCCCATCGGAAACTAAAACTTTTCAGCATTTGCATACTGTTTCCAAGTTTGTCTTATTTTAGAGAGAAATATAGGAAAAGAAACAATCATCTTTTCTATAGAAACTTTACATACTTGCTCATACTATCTTCTCTCATCTTTCTTCATATTTAATACTGTATGTTTGTTATGCACCCAAAAACACCAAAGCAACACTATATACTTAACCTAAGGTGCATATGGCCATAAATAAAAGATACTTAAACATTTTGCTTCCCATAATATCTCTAAAATTAATCGTATTTCTGTTTAATTATTTATTTATTAAACAAAAACAGCTTATATATATATATATATATAAGAAGAAAATATTTACTTATAACCCATATATATATATATATGGGTTATAAGTAAATATTTTTGTCTTATTCAAATTTGAAACTGCACATTTTGGAGAAACAGTAAAAAGAGTGTTGCATTTGCAAAGAAGGAAAATAAAAAATAAAGTTTGAAACAATTTTTTAATTATTATTCTGCAAGCCTTCAAAACTTCACTGCAGTCTTTAGGTGAGATTCAGGTGAGGTTAAGCTTTCAACACTGAGTTTAGTTCCAGCCCCCACTGGGCTGCATTCCACAAATTAGCAGGGGATTCAGTCAAAGGTTGATCACTCCTGAAGCAGCAGTGACAGCTGTATGTGTTTACACAGTCACGTGCTCTCTCTAAACTAAAGAGCCCCTTCAGTTAATTGCAGACAAAGTCCATTTTTGTCTTGTTGTGTAGTGGCAGTATGGAGTTCTCCGGTGCGTTGATTTCTGCTGGGCTACTTCTTGTTTTGCTGTGGCTGTTGAGCCTGAGGAGCCGCAGACAGCTTTGTTTACCTCCCGGACCTTCAGGCCTGCCTATCATAGGAAACCTGCCACAGCTGGACAAAAGAGCTCCATTTAAAACTCTGTTAAAGGTGAGAATGACAGATTGACAACTCATCTGTCTCATATTTTTATTTTTTTTAATGTTTAGTTTTGTTGCAAGTACATCGGGTAGTTAAATACCTTTTTGTATACCTTGATTTCTTATCATAAAGAACAAGAACTTGTTAAGAGAAACAGAGGATACATTTTAGCTAGTCTTTGTCTCATTTCCTTCTCTCTTACAAAGTGTCAGTCCTGGATATCCAGTAGTGTCCTGCATGTTCAAAGGTGTGTTTGCTGCTCTGTTTTCCTCCAGTTCAGTGAAAGCTATGGCCCTGTGATGACTGTGTACCTTGGCCGTCAGCGCACTGTGGTTCTGGTAGGGTATGATGCAGTCAAAGAGGCGCTGGTGGACCAAGCAGATGACTTCACTGGCAGAGGTCCTATTCCTTTCCTGATCAGAGCTACCAGGGGCTATGGTAATATGTGATATGTTACACGTATCAACATGTTTGAGTACATCATTCTGTGTGCTAAACACAGAATCAGATGAGACAAATCACTGTACAATCACTGCACAGTAGCACAGACAGTGGACATTTTATTTTTTTATTGTTGCAGCTTGACACAAACTTTCAGTTTTTTTAACGTCTTTGAACAGCTGTCACACTTAGCAGTCGATTTCTTTCTCGTGTGGCAGCCAGATTTATTTTAAGTGTCTTCAAATTACCATCGATACATCCTCAAAGGTTTGGCTATCAGTAATGGAGAGCGTTGGCGGCATTTGCGACGTTTCACCCTGACAACATTGAGAGATTTTGGGATGGGACGCAAAGGGATGGAAGAGTGGATCCAAGAGGAGAGCAGGCATCTGGTGGCCCGCATGAATTCTACCAAAGGTATGTTTGTGTGACAATGACTGTGCTTGCCTTATTTGTTTGCTCTGTGTATTTCTCAACCAGGTAAAAAGGTCACTCTTGTCTTGTTCCAACAAGCCAGTAACTATGGCCCTGCTTAAATAAATGAAATCATTTAAATTGGAGATACTTTGATTTTTGAGACAAAAGCAAAAGTCTGAGCTTGTGTATTTATTTTACTTGAATGCAGTGTGAATTAACACATTAAAAGAAAAGAGATTAGCCGACTGGAGTGACTGGTCGAGTGACAAATAGTCCCGAAGTACTGGTTAGAAAAAACCTAAATGCTGAGCGACTGGTTTGATGGGGTGTCAAACCTAAAAACTAGAAATTTGAGTTTATCCGTGTGCGTGTGTGTGTGTGTGTGTAGTTTTTGAAATAAGCAAAAAAAAAACATAATACAAATGATTAACAACAGGTTGCAGCTACTTAAACTAAAAATAGCTAGTCGACAGCCACTGTCAAACACTTAAAGCAAGCAACACACAACACTGACTGTTTGCTTCTTTGTTTCTAGCCACACCTTTTGATCCCACCTACTTCGTGAGCTGCACTGTGTCCAACGTGATCTGCTGCTTGGTGTTCGGTCAACGCTTCAGCTATGATGATGACCACTTCCTCTACCTTCTGCAGACAATCTCAGACACAATCAAATTTGGCAGCAGCCCCTGGGGTCAGGTAAGAGGAGGAGGAGGAGGTGCAGAAAGTGGAGTGGTGGTTACTGTTAGGAAAACCACTGCTCAGCTGGAAGATGATGTGTACGCACTTCTACATAGGCTTCACCTCACAGCCACAGAGGCTGCAATATCTTCTGTTAAAGAGCATATTTAACAATAGGCGAACGCAGTGATAAGGGGGGTTTCCTCTCATGTTATACAAGCTACATGAAGCTTCTACAAGCACTTATTTACCTGCTGTGGTCTAATTATACCGTCAATGACTGTGGCTGAGAGAGGACAACTAAAGAAAACGAACACAGTGTCAGGAAGTTACAGCACAGTGGTTCAGGTTTCCAGGGTCATTAAAAAATCAACATGACCAGACGTCCAATTTGCTGAAGTTCAACAACATTCAGTCTGTCCTTTGGGACAGCATCACTACGTTTATTTTCATCAATCTTTTGTGTTTCGTGTTTTGTTGTTGTGCTTGAGTTGCAGCATAGTTGAAGTTTTTTTTTAATTTTCTATCACTCTGCAGTGGTTTAATATCTATTGCATACTGTCATTTGTAATGGTGAAGACGTTTACTTTATTTGGTTGCTTCGCCCATTTGCTTGTGTTTTCTCAAAGCATCCTTACGTAGCGTTAAATCGTATTTCGTGCTGTCATAAATATGTTATAACTACATAGTTGTATAGACAGTTGTACGTTTCTACTTTATGGGTCACATTATTCACATTCCTTTTTTCTCACGACAGCTGTATAACATCTTCCCTCGGTTGATGGAATGGCTACCAGGTCAACAGCACAAGATGTTTGCCAGAATTGATGAACTGAGAGAGTTTGTAATGAAAAAGATCCAGGAGCACCAGGACACACTGGACGCCACCTCACCCAGAGATTATATCGACTGCTTCCTCATGAGACTCCATCAGGTATGACCAAACTTCCATCATTAGTAAACGACATGTTACACTTTCTTATTCGCATGTACATACTGTCTAAAGTAGATAGTTCTGCAAATACTGAGCCCTCCAGGCCACGAGCTGCAGAGATGATCTCTGTGAACTGGAACATCTTGTATTTTGATTCTGCAGGTTGTCATTGTCAGTAAAGTGGTTCCTGTTTCATTTCTTTAGGAAAAGCATTTCCCCACAACGGAGTTCCACTATGACAACCTGGTGTCAACGGTATTGAATCTGTACCTGGCGGGAACTGAAACCACCAGCTCAACTATCAGATTTGCACTAAGTGTTCTGATCAAATACCCCAAAATACAGGGTAGGTCACTGAGGCAAGGATAAAGGGAAGTATATGTACACTTGTGGGGACAGATTCAAGAAGTCACATGACTTTTGAATCAAAGATTTCTTAACCTACTTTCTTTTAAACACATCACAAGATTGTTATTACAGATCTTTTCTAAGAGTTATAGTACTGTAGCTCTATACATTGTGAGTGCTGACGCCTGTTTTCCTCATTCTGAAGAGAATATGCAGCAGGAGATCGACACTGCGATTGGACAGGAGCGCTGTCCTTCGATGGAGGACAGGAAATCCCTCCCATTTACAGACGCGGTCCTCCATGAAATTCAGCGTCTTATTGATATTGTCCCCATGAGCATCCCTCACTACACACTCCAGGATATCTCTTTCAGGAGTTACACAATTCCCAAGGTATTCTGGTTCACGACAAAGTGTTATTGACACAGAATTTTTCCAGATAATAGAAAATGTGTCATCTAATGTAATGCTTTGTCTCAACAGGATACACTGATTATTCCCTTGCTGCACTCTGTGTTAAAAGAGGAGAAACTGTGGGCGACCCCTTGGTCCTTCAATCCTCAGCACTTCTTGGACCAGAATGGCAACTTTAAGAAAAATCCTGCATTCCTGCCATTCTCTGCGGGTAAATTATTAAGTACATTTCCTTCTATCCTACTATGTTTTTCTCAGAAATCATTAAATCACTTCCCTGTTTGTGTTTAAGAGGCAGATTATAAACCCAACTCTTGTAATAACGGTTGGTTTGTTTATTTTTATCTGTCAGGAAAGAGATCGTGTGTTGGAGAGTCACTCGCTCGCATGGAGATTTTCCTCTTTGTGGTGTCACTTCTGCAGAATTTCACCTTTTCTTGTCCAGGCGGACCTGACAGCATAGATCTCAGCCCTGAGCAGAGCAGCTTTGCCAATGTGCCTCGCAAATACAAGATTATCGCAACTCCCCGGTGGTAATTCCTCAGGCCTTCAGCAGAAGTTAAACTGACAGTGTACAAACACCAAAGGGCCATTTTTAAGTATGAGTAGTCTTACATATCATTGTTTATAACACCGGTCATTGATAGGCTGCTAAAACAGATGGGGGCATAAATTAAGAGTATGCCTATCCTCCCAGTCACTGGGACACCACTGCTGAGCACAGTGATGCAAAGCAAGGACTTACATCTGTAATTTGATGAGTTCAAGGTCAGGAGATCAATCAAGCTGTGTGTCAGCCTGTCAGTGTGTCCATGCATGTTCCAGTGTATCACTGTCTTGTGTCTGAGCAACAGAGTGAATGTCCATGTCAGACTTTGGGGATCATTTTCAAAGACTGAGGCTGCAATATGTTAAGAACTCATCAAATTACTTTGAGTGCCGACTGTCATGGCAGGTTTTATTAAACCCTGATAAGACACATCAAGTATACAGCCTCACATGTGGAACAACTGTATTTTATATTCAGCACTGTTTTGTTTTTATAATACAAAATGTACAACATGTGTACTACACCTAAAGCTAACTGATGCATTAATTTATTCTGCATGATAAAATATAAGAAAATTAACATTATTTTAAAATTCAGTTTATTAACTGTCTCGTCCAAGTGCTCTGTGTCCTGTGTGAAGAGTGTGAAGCGATAATGTCAACAGTGAAAGTGATCATAGGATTAAAAAAACACTTTCTCACTGTCACACCAAGAGTACATGCGACTGTATACATGTTACTGCACGAAGCATAGCACAAGTCCATATTTCTCCATTCAGCCACAAACAATCTGTTGCTTTATTAAATGTTGGGCAGGTGATATTTATGCTTCACATGTTTCTTGACATCCGGTGCTGGTGAGATGTTGCTGTTTGGTAACTGAGGCAGGTACTGAGCCTAGAGAGAGGAACAGATCACAAGAGTAAACCACCTGATGACCACGATCTCCTGTTCTCTGAAACGTTTTTAAAAATGCAGATGATGCTTTATCAGGGTGTCTAGCAGTGAAAGAGGAACTGTCATTTAAAACTAGTCTACACTTTAAGTTAGCTGTTTAAAAGCAGGTGTCTTCTCTGGTGGATTGGAAGCAGTTCTTGTGTGACTGACAAATGTAAGTTGTGTATTATGTTTTCAGTGTTTGGAACAAACTAAGCGTATGAAAGCAGAAACCAACCCATAGCAACCTACAGCACTAAAACTTCATACTAAAAAGATTTTGGGTGTCACTCAAAGACAATCAGCCTCTCCCAGCTCTTTGTCAGTGACCAATTTGGCACCACTGGATGATTTCTTACACCATTAAGCCGCAGTGCTCCGTACTCACCCCTGCCTGTCTACGTCGGGAGCCTTTGTCATGTCGTCTCCCTGGGCGCTCTCCATCACGGCCCCAGTTGGCTCCTCCTTCCTCCTGGAAGTAAGGTAACTCCAGCAGCTCTTGACAGGACAGCCGGAGAGACGGGTCCATCACCAGGCACGACTACACTCACACAAAGAGTCAAAGCATGTAGCTTAGCATGTAGCTTTGGCACCTCAATATATTTCAGAACACTCAGTTTGGCCTGGTAAATATGATTTAAACTAAAAAGTACCAACCATATATTACATAAATATAGAAGCTTTAACTTTTCAGTACTGTAACTTCTTACTTATCAGCACAGAAGAACACAGCATTTATATTGCAATGATACAATATAAAATATATCTGTGATATGCTAAAATCAGGCTTTATTACACATGAACATAATATACCTTCATAACCTGGAGGGCATGAGGAGACACTCCATGGAAGCGCTTTTCCAAGGGCTCCTAAGAGCAAAGATGAATGGAAAACAATGGCATCAAACACACTTCATCGCCTCTCCATTGTTCAAATGCATTCTCAGTGGTAACAGGACTCGTACCGTTGTGTCAGGTTCGGGAATACTGACGCCACTGAAGAAAACATTGGAGCGGAAGACCTGCTGATGACGAGGGATCAGGTCACCTGAGGTCAGAAAGGAGATCATCAGTATCTTCACCAAGTACCAAAAAGGCCTGCTTTCTATAAAGACTGAATTATTAGTCTGTGTGACAGAAGATGCACAATTTTAGCATTAAAACTGAACTACTGTTAAATCTTATTTGCTGCTCATGGGAGCTGTAGTTGTGTGAGTGAATCTCTGCAAGTGTAGATGATTTATTTTAAGGAAATCCTTTATCAGCCTACCGAGAGTTTTTCGGATGAGGTAGAGCTGGTCAACGTCGGACTTCCCGGGCCACAGTGGATTCCCATGTAGCAGCTCAGCAAAAACACAGCCCAGAGCCCAAACGTCCACGGGAGGCCCGTACTGAGTGTCTCCGACCAGCAGCTCGGGGGCCCGGTACCAGCGGGTCGCTACGTAGTCTGTATAGTCATCCTCTGGTCCCGCTAAGTATACAACATACAGAGAGATGGAGATAACTAGTATGGACAGGCATACACTTAGATGCTGAATAATGAACACTAAATAACACGTACATTGTAGACGAAGGGATTACAAGGCACGCTGAATGACCACATGTTAATGTATGGTAACATAACACCGAAACCTAAGGCAGGAAGGGTAAACAGAGACACGCTACACAGAGACGCTCTAACTGGCTGAATGGTCCTCCTATGCAATGTATTCACTGGAACATTGAAAGTGAGGAGGCCATCAGCAGGAGCGGGATATAGGTGCTGTGTTGAATAAGTCATTAGAGGCACATTAACCCTAAATGCACATAATTGCACTGGCACTCTGGGTGACCTACTCAGAATACGGGCGAAGCCAAAGTCGCAGAGCTTGATGACTCCGGTTTTGGTGAGGAGGATGTTCTCTGGCTTTACATCGCGGTGGATGCACTGCAACATAAATGCTCAGTATCAAGGATTTGGCAACATGATACACGGTCTCTTAGTGACGGAGAGAGAGGCTTATATTTAGGGTGACGGATTAGCAATGGACATGGACGAACAATAGCAAGAGATCAGAAACCCATACACATTTCAGTGTTGAAACTGAATACTGCATTGCAGTCACTGAGACTTAAATGATTCCTGTTGTGGGAAATTGAAGCCTAAACAAAAACAGAGTTTGATCATTGCGGTCTGGAATTTTACGTTATCTTAGTTAGACAGATTAGACTGGCTGTTTGTGGTTTGTGGTTTGAAATTATACAAATTCGTGAAGAACTTCAGTCAAATCTCATCCAGACAAATATTTTGTAGTGAAAATTGAGCTAGTAAACTATTCTGACAGGAAAACAGTGAGCACATTATCTTCTGTGAAACAGGACTGCTCTTGCCCACACAAGTATTTATATACTCATACTATACTACATATATTTATATATACACACACACATTATGAATATGTTCAGATGAAGTCTGAGAAGTCTACCTTAAAACAAGCTGGTGCCACATGAATGGCAACTACTGCTACTGTCCAAATAGTGGTAGAGTGGAGTCATACTACAAATGGATCGCTGCATATTCAAAATGTAGAGGATGAAACTATTATTTCAATGTACGGTATCTATGACATAAAAGCTTCGTCAAATACAGTCCTGAAATAAACATATCCTTTAAAAACACAGCGGTAAATGAGTCATATATCAAACTCACAAAAAAAACATTAAATTAAGTCCCAGGTTAAAAATATACTGACATTGTGCTTGTGGCAAAAGTTGACAGCCTGCAGCGTCTGCCACATGATACTTTTGAGCTGAGCCTCAGGTACCCTACAGAGGACAAGAGACAAAAGGAATATTGATTGTTGTGGAACAAAACAAAACCATGTCACAAGTCATGTTTTCCTCATCTATTATTCCAGAGATTTCAAAAAAAGAAGTGGTGCTTTACACAGCCCTCTCGTCGCCCGGGTAACCTTAGGACTGTCTCTAACAGCAACGGCGCCTTTGTTTTCAGGAGCAGCTAGAGTTTCTGCTGCACAGCCTTGTGGGAAAAGGAAAAATGCTCAGACAGCAGGCGGCCATTGTTTCTGTGTGACTTCACCCGACAAAAAAAATTCACTAAAAGAAAAATAAATAAAACAAACAACTCTTTTACTTAAATGCTTGATATTTAGCTTTAGACCTGGAGACTCCTCTCACACTTTGTTGCCAGCACTCACACATCTTTAAAATCTCTTGGCAACAGTCTTACAGCTCCGCGGCCGACTTTGGCCCGCAGTGCTTAAATGCTCCATCACAGCTAAATGTGCTGCATAAAAGTAAGAAATATTATCAACAAAATGTTTCAACATTTCAAAAGTAATAGGATGTCAATATGCAGAAGGAAAGCTCCTGTCAGTTGTACATGAATATACTGTATAATTATAATATTTGATGATTATCGTAGATGGTTTAACATGCAAACACTATTTTAATGTTGTAGCTGGTTTAGAGGGACCGCTAGAGTAGTTCAATAACTCTGTTGCATCAACTGGTGAAATATTTGGTACCTGAAATCTTAATCTATTACCCATGTCAGAGGTAATGGAGTATAAAGTACATTTTTGTCGGATGTAGTGAAGATTCAGTATAGAAATATAAGGGGGTGTTCTCAAGTAAAAGCACAGTACTGAACAGATACACTGAAGGTGGAACATGGATGATTATCTTCACCGTTCTCAATAACTCACTGCTCTAATTCAGAACAACTCGTGTTCAGAGCTTCACCAGTTCACCTGGCAGTACGCATGGCAGTCTCTACGTGACCTACCCTCTCGGGTGTTTGTCCAGCTCATTGAGGACCGTCTGCTCGCAGAACTCGAGCACCAAGTGGAGCCGTCTTTTCCGTCTGAAGACCTCCAGCAGGTTGACCAGATTCACGTGCTTCAGCTGCTGCGGGGCCAACCGAGAACATGGACAATGTGTCAGCGCTGAGCAGCCCAAAATGTTGGACAAAATTAAATATTAAATATCTGTAAAGATCTTTGCGTTATGTATAATTATAATAACACATGTGCATGACACATTTCTAAAACATTAGACTACACATTATATAACTTAATGAGTGGATGTGCACTTGTGTGTGCACGTGTCCACCTGCGGTGTTCGATGTGAGCAAACTTGATACTATTGGGTAATACTAATCTCTTCTTACCTTCAGCATACGTATTTCTCGCATTGCAATCTTCTTAATGACGGGGTCATCTTCAGATTCCACAAACTTCTTGATAGCAACTATCTGGTCGGTATCTCTGTGTCTGCATTTGAACACCACACCATAGGAACCTTCACCAATTTTGGCCAGCTTTTCATATTTCTCCATTGGGCAGTTACTCGCTGTCACCTGTCAAAAGGTCAAAGTTTCCACAAACTCATCACCTCACTATAAATGTTTATGATATTTCCACATTCCCCAAATAAAATACAGACTTTGAACTTAGAAGAAAATATTATTATTCGAAAGGTTGTAACCTGTGACACCTCAGAGATGAGATGTTTCAGTGTCACACTCACCTGTCCAGAATCTGAAAGGGTCTTCATCGACAAGTCAGCAACGAGTCTGCGTTTGATCTGAGTCCATCAAAAGTCCGCACAGCTCGCCTGTATGTGGGCCAAACTGTGAGCAGACACTTTTTTCAGTTTGTTTTCATAACGCCAGTATGACACAGTAAAAGGATTTCACAGGTCTCTGTCCTGATCCTGCTTCAGTCTGTTGCTCCTCGTCCTGTGCGTCGTCACTACCTTGGTAACCCTTCAGGTTGTTGTTTATCTCCGGTACGGTCCACTAACTCAACGCAAGTCTTCTTCTTTTAATCATATTCTGATATTAAAAACGGTGTTTGCTGTATTCAGAAACAAAGAAACAACGAGCTGCTCACTACGACGTTTAACTTACCCCTTAGAAACTGCGCAGTGAAGAGCAGCAGTAACGTGGTGCACATCCAGGATATCGATTCTCAACGCTGGCTACGTAAGTTAAAGGACGCATGTGAATACACATGCGTTGTAACCATGGCGACAGGCTGGCGAAATGGTTTCCAAATTAATTAACTGGTGATCACTTATGTAGCAATTAAGATTTTAAATATGAGACACAGAACAGATGAAAAATATCATAAAAGCTGTAAGATAATGGAAAATTAATTTTATTGGTCAAAATGACATTTCATATCAGTTCACAACAATCCCACCATGTAGACCGATAATAAGAGCAGCACATGAACACTGGCACAGTATTCATTTTGAGTACAAATACCTTTATTTCACCTCTAATCGGTGGAAAGTATTTACTCAAGTACTGCAGTTATATTTGGCACATCCACACACAATCTAATTTACACCCAACAGCATATAAAGTAGTTAAATTGACTCCGACCATAACAAGATACAAAAGAGTTTATATTATTTATCACATATATGATCTAATTACTGTGTATATAATACACTGGCAGCATCCATCCAGCTACATAGGCAGTACATTTTGCTGTTAACACTTCTGTACTTGTACTTGAATGAGATTTTAAATGCAGGACTGCTTTTAATTTTGTATTTTTCACATTGTTATATTGCTACTTTTACTTAAAGCAAAGCTTCTTCCATGACTGCTTTGAATGTGCTGAAACAGGAACATGCCTCACAGTGTTGTGTCTTTTAAATGCTTGCTCATACACCAACATGTAATCAAGAGAAAAAGAGCTGCATGTTATTCAAAGCCTCAATCCGCCGTCCAGTAGTTTCACAAGTCACAAAGTTTGTTGGAAGAAGCCACAAGCATCATGTCACTGCAACAGATATGAAATGCATCCAGGGCCAGCTCTGATGAGGTAACATGATTTATAGACTATATCTGTTCTCTCTGTTGACTGTGAATATTTTTCCTCCCTCGGCTTGTCTGGCTCAGAGAATTCGGGGTTGGCCACGGCTCTATGGGCTCCTCGGCAGAGTCACACGGAGAATCGTTTAGGACTTCACAGTGAATGGTGGGAAATGGTTGCACTCTTGTGTTCAGAGACACACAGACACCTTGAGGTACTGGCATCGAAGCCTTGTGGTAAAGGGTATGAAATGCCCCATGGCAGACTGGTAAGAGGTGTTGGCTGTACGGGGTCAATAAGGCACAGAGATTGTTGTGTTCAGAGGCCCGGGCAGAGAAAATAGGTCAGAACATTTACATTTTAAGTACGAATACAACACAAGTGGCTTCCTCTGTTAATATAGCTTTCACAGTTCCTTGTCTGATAGCGATCTGATGCTCACAAGCTAAAAGAGTGAAACAGGAAATGCTCATTATCTTTGATTTAATCAAATATGTAACCGCTAAATAATCCCTTCTTTTAATTTAGCTGCTTGTTTCTCAGAACACGTGTAATTACATCTGCTGTGAGCCTTCTCTAGCCCACATTTGCTACTGTTGTAATGCTGAACATTTGTACTGTTTGCATGAAAGTGTGGATCAGAAAGAAAATGTGCAAAATATTGCACATCTTTGCCCACCAGGCGGCAGTGCACACCCATCACAGCTCCTACAGACACACACAACAGAACATGTTATAGTGGTAGTTGGTGACATATGATAGTCACACTCATTTTCACCCCTGTATCATTAATGGTAATCAGATATATAGCGCAGTTGACACTGTGGAACAAATTGTCTATGGTATCTTTGTTTGACTGCTCATTGTTTTCTGTTATTACCAGTGTTTTAGGGGATTTACCTCGAGCTTCCTCATGTTTAATGTCATCTTTTATTGCTTTGTTTGATGAATAGTCCATTCTTCGAAACTGTCCTAGTCAATGGAAATTACAGACACCTGTGGGATAACATTTGGACAAAACCGAGAAAAAAACAAAACAAAACAAAAATTTTCCAAGACTGAAGACTGCACAATGGCAGTTTACTATCTTTATTTCCCTGTTGAATCATCCCTCAGACAGAGACAAATTATTGAAACCATCACTGTTTTGTTTAAGTCTAGCCTTCCTTTTGAAAATACACAATCCGACCTCTAAAAAGCACCCAGACCTAGGACAGTGCACCACACAGTCCAGCCCTGTTGGCTCTCCATCCTTTGAAATTCACTGTTCTACTTTTAGACATGCTAGTCCCAGGGGCCTCACTTCTTTGGCCTGGCAGGCGTTCCCCTTCATAACCACCAGGTAAATGTGGCTGTCAGTTTGGCAAGACACTAATGCCATACAAGGCTTGTTGGCTTGTCAGTCATCACTGCCTCAGTGGCAGACAGGCACAGAGAGTGTGAGAGAGCAGTTATTCAGCTTGTTCAGCTTCTGGCTTCCTGATGTGGACACAGGGCAGGCAGCAGAGCTCTGTTAAACAGCAGATGTTTTACACTGCGGCCGTTACCCTCATTTCCTGGGCGGAGAGCTGCTCGCTCTATTAGACGAGTAACAGGAACCAGAAAAAAAAGAAGAGTTAGAGAGGGGGAGAGAGAGAGAGAGAGAGAGAGAGAGAGAGGCGAGTGAGTGCAAGAGAAAAGTTAGCCGAGCTGAGAGCTCCCACAAATCACTTTGTCACCAGCAAGCTCTGACAAGCACCGAGAGAGAGAGAGAGCACACAGGGAGAAAGGGAGAGAGACAGGGAGTTAAATAGAGGTGTGAATAGGGAGTTGTGTCAGAGTCAAGAGGGAAGGTGTGAAGGAGCTGCTGCGGGCATAAACGAGGTGATACCGATGGATGAATAGTGGGAAGAGAGGACAGAGACAAGACAACAATCCGACTCCCAAAAGAGCGTGAGCTAAGAGGGACTGTTACTCCTGCTACTGCTGTTGTTACTGCTGCTGTGTCTGGATGGTACACTCATTTAAAGAGAAGGTGTGTCAAACTTAAAACTTTGTTTTAGGAGGACATGGTCAGATTGACAGAGGGAGAGTTTTACTGTGTCTTTATCTTCTGATAGCATCTATACTCGAGCCATTTTCATCTCAGGACTGAGACCAAGATAGCATTTAATTATCATATTACTGTGTTTGAGAATGAAGAGATAGTTACAGAGATAGCTGCTCTGTGTGTGAAGTAAGCATGAGTCGGAGGTGTTGAAAGCAATTTCTGGTGAACTGCAGCTGTACACAGATCACATGCTGTTATTGCTAAAAAGAGGTAGTCAGATCGGAGAGCAAAGTTTATCAGATGTTTTTCTTTTAATGACTTGACTGTATAGTTTGTGACTAGAGAAGAATAAGTAAGTGAAAGTAGGATTTTTAAATACTGCATTATTCTTTTTTCCCCCTCACCGTGGATATCTGATTATCTCCGGGTTGTGTCAAAGACCCTGAGAGTTTTATCTGGGCTGTAAAGGAAGCAAGAGGTCATCTGATCAAACTTCAGAAACAGAATACAGAGAAATAGGAAGGCCCTTTTTTCACTTTAAGCACATTGCTATTTTCTCTTCCTTGGAGACGTTTAGAGAGGACCTGTTTAACATTACATACATGTACAATAGTCCTTAATAAGCTGTGTATAGTGTGACGAGGAGGACAGGAAGCAGTGTCAGCTGAACAGCCTTGGACTCACATAGTAAGTCAGGTTCTTTCGTTTCATTGAGTGCTATACAGCTCCCTTTACATTCACTCAGCTGGTCTCTGGGGACGAGTAAAGAGAGACTGCCTGGTGAGCAATACAGCACAGAGCCGACACGTGGAGGTGTATACAGTATACCTGCTTTGAGTAAGACAGGATTCAGTTTAATACTGGAGCTGGAGTTTAAATCAGTCAGTCACCAGCTGATTTACCTCTGTGGAGTGTGTTGTTAGATTCATTTGACTGATGGGTGCTGTGGAGATCTTCTGAGCCTTGGGGGCGCTGTCTATGTGCATGTTTGGCTGGGCTCTGTTAGCATTTGACAGCTCCGCTCTGGACTCACTTCAGCGTCTGAGACGTCATTGTGTTACCTGTGTGGCTGAGTCAGAGGCTGGCTCATCCCTCTATGTCTGTCTGCCCACTGGGATTCTCTCCACCTGCTTCTATGCAAAGAAGACACAAGTGTTAGGTGGTTTTCACAGCAGCAGAGACAGCGGTGGCACCAGTAGCTCTGAACTTTCAGGACTCTCCACAGTGCTTTAATTGTTGTGCTGTGTGAAAACACTTTGCGTCACTCACACCTCTACACGGAGTGATTCACTATTCCCCAAGCATCCCTGGTCAGAGACAGTCAGTGAAAGGAAAGGTGAAAGAGGATTTGCTAAGAACCAAAGGGGTTGCAAACAGCCAGATTGCACCATGAAGCTGGCGTTCTTGATGCTCATTGCTGTGTACACGGTGGGCAACGTAAGTGGTATGTCAACATGCAAGACGCTGGACCTGGAGATGGTGAAGAAAAAGCGCATTGAGGCCATTAGGAGCCAGATCCTTAGCAAACTGCGTTTACCAAAAGAGCCTGAGCCGGATCAGGCTGGGGACGATGAGGAGATCCCCACCACCCTGTTGTCACTCTACAACAGCACCAAGGACATGCTGAAGGAGCAGCAGACTCAGGTCCAGACAGACATCTCCACAGAACAGGAGGAGGAGGAGTACTTCGCCAAGGTGCTACACAAGTTCAACATGACCAGTAAGTACCAAATAACTGACAATAGACTGTCATGTATTGGGCCCACATGGAGAAAATTGCTGACTAACTAACTACAGGACAAAGAAAAAATGGTTATTCTTTAGGTACATTAAGACTTGCTAAGGCAGGGGGAAGCCAACAGGTGTTATTTGGTACAACAAATACTGTACATAAACATAAACAAACCAAAACTACTTACTACTACGTACTACTTGTTATTTTATTTGCACACCAGAAATCAGCATAAATAAACCTTAAAGAACCTGCTGGGACAGACAAACTTAGTTGCTCCACCCCACATTTAACTGAATTTGCCCGATGGCTGGTGTCAATTGCAATCTTGTCCATAAATTCCCTCAACATGTGTACCCCTTATGATTTCCATCCAACATCTTCAGGCAGCTTGAGGAGTTCAGAGATCACAGGCGTTACAAGTTAGCAGCAGTATGTGTTGCATCTGGTATGCTGCTCTATGTTGCTTTCGTGGTATCCATGGCATTTTTACTGCTTTATTAGTGCTGTTTGTTTGGCTAGCATGCATATGCTGTTTGTTCAGCCAAATGGTTTTTGGCTGTAATTGTGCAATGACTCCCAACTCTTATGATAAACAGATCTTTTTTTTTGCTTTGTTTTGTTTCTTTGCTCCATTGTTCTCTACATGCCTATACTCCTCACCCTATCAGGCAGGCATCCACACTATCCCTCTTTTATCCACCACTTCAAAAGAAAGACTCGAGTGGATGGACCGTGCTCAGGAGTGTGCAGACCAAAGAGGGAGAACAAAGGAACCTTCAAAATGAAGGGCATGATTTTGTTCTACTTACATGAAAACCAAAAAGACAGGAGCAAAAAATGGAAATTAGATGAGAGAAGTCATGAAATGCACTCGTTCACCCTCACCCGTCTCTTTCTCTCTCTTTCATTTTCTCTTTTCTCTCTCTCTCTCTCTTTCCCTCGGGATTGGGGGTTTCCTGTAACTTGAGCATTGGGGTTTCCCTTGCTTATCCTGTCACTTGTTCTTCATCATATCTCTTTCTCACCGACCATTTTCTCGTTCATGAACACGTCCGTCTGCCTGTGGTTACTCGTCTCTGTCTCTTTCTGTGTCTCTCTCCCTTGCTCTCACTTCTCTCTCTGCTGGGTTTCCTGAGCTTATTATCAGTGTGTTTGCAGCATGTTTGTGACAGGGCAGCTTGGCAGGAAGGAAGGCAGGCTGATGGCCACTGAGATCTTGAGTGACTCAGGTCCGGTGCAAGCGGTGCCCATGGGGAGCATGTGTTTCCTACCTCTGTTGAATGCCAGAGAACACCCATCCAGTGTCTTAACTTCCACACAGTAAAGGAAAGGGTGAACGCCAGTTGTATGAGTGTGTGTGTGTGTGTCGGCCTAGCAAGAAATGTTTTGCAATTATTAAAAAAAAAAACCCACACACGCACGCACATGGGGTGTGGAAGACAAGCCAGCTTCTGCTCTTCTGTGAAAAGTAAAAAACCGTGTTTGAACAAAGCAATTAAAACAGAATCCAACTGGAGAACAAGTTATTTTTTTTATATTCATTAACAATCCTGTTCGTCACTTCAATTTGTGGTTCTTTTTATTGGACGACTCACACTTTCCTGATACCTCAAAACAGCCTACGGGGATGCATATTTGTGTGCAAGTTAACAGTTTTAGTCTCCATTATGATAATTGTGTGGTGGATTAGGCTAAATTCCTCCAGCCAGTTAGCAGTCACATCCGTCCCACACAAATCCACCTCTCCCATTTAACATGGTATCGGTCCAAATGTAATTCAGCTCGTTTACAGAGGGAACTCTTTTCTTCTTTGGAAACTCGCCACGCCGTGCCACTCGGGAGTGAAATGAGTTCACTGCTCTGGAGTAATTATTATATTTAAGAGTAAATGAAGCTGCTACCACCCTGCGATGAATAAGAGTAGCAACAGGGGCTGGACAGTACGTCTAAAACAGGGTGAGGTGGGGAAATGAGACATTGACGAGTGGGATGTGGGAGGGTGAAGCCGAGTGTATGAAGGAGGCAGGTATTTAGGCTGTTGCTGGAATCTGTTTCCTCCCACTGGTAATTACAGAGCTGTCTCCCTACCTGTCACAACAGCTGTCCCCGGCTTACCTGGATAGGCTCTGATTCAACACACAAATCCCCCCCCACACCCATGTTAGTACGCAGGCTAGGGTGCTATCTTTACCCCTAACTGGAAGAGCGAGGCCTTTTCTCAGCCAAGCATGGAGAACACGTTTTACAGTCAAAGTGTTGTATTTTGATAACATGAGCTGCACAGTGATAGTCCTCCAGAGACGATGCAAGCTGTGTTAATTGAAAAGTAGAAGTGAGGATTAAGCTTAGCTGTAATTATAGTACTGCAGCAAATATGCTTCTTAGGGGAAGTGACGTAATTTCCTGTTTCGTAAACACTTCTCTTTCCCTTAACACATTTATCTCAGTTTACTCAAACTGAACTGGAGACGATGACTTTCCGTTCTTGGTGTTGCTTGGTACATCACTGCCAATTCACCACTCTTCACATACTGTACACTGTTGTGACGCTCTGTGTTTCCATTCATGCACTTACAACCAAACATTTGACTCTGCTCTGGGTGGAACCAGTAAAATGTCATCTCATTTCCCTTTACACTGCACACCAGTTGTTTTCAGTTTCAGTTTGGCTTCGCTACAAGGCTTGAAACACTACCTACACAACGACACAGATGGTGATACTGGTAAATGATACACAAGCAGCCGTGACATGGAGGATCCTGGTAGAGCCTAGATCGACTATGCAGCTCAAGTATGCGTGGCTGGGTTGTAGCTGCTGTCAAAGAGTAATTCTAGGATTTGAGAGAAGAGAATTCAGGCTTTGGCAGGCTGAAGCAGGGGTAGAAGTTTTGGGCCTGAGCCAGACACATTTATACACATCTCCAATTTCTCTGCACCCCCACTCACACTCTTCCACTCCTCACAACTGTGAGTTATATTCATGAGTGCATTCTTCACTTTGCTGTTTTTGTTGCATGTACGCTGGTACAACACCCCTCCCTCCTGCACCTTCTCTCACTCTCTCTCTCTCTTTCTACACAGTGTTTCACTCTTGATCATCTTGCCTTCCTGCTCTTATCTTTGCATGCCTCCATCCAAATTAATCCTTTGTAATGTAGCGCTGCTAGATTTATGGTGTTAGAGGCTTCAGTAGCTTGGCTCTGTTTTTTATCAAGCTCTGCAGGGGGAATGTTCCTGCTGTCATGATATGGACAGGCTCAGGATTAAAAGTTGCAAATATGGGCAGGGTGTACTGTAAGAAAACAAAACTCTCTCTATGGTCAACTTTACAGCAGCTGGAATAAATGAATGTTTGGCTGCAGCTGAGATTATTGAGTAACACTTTGAATCTGTACGCATGTTATTTAAATGTGTACAGAAAAAAAAAGTAACTAAAAGACTGCACCCAGCAGAGTGCAGATCTCTGCCAGGTGTGTCTGGGGGCATGTGGGTGGGGAACAGGCATGTGTCCAGCATGAGGGGTGGAATGAGAGGAGACAATAAGCAGGTTACATTATCAAGGTGCAAATCTGGACAGGAACAATTCGAATGTCAGTTTCAAGGAAAATACCAACATAAAAATCTGCCATGACTCATATGACCGATGATATGTACGCTGTCCATAATGGAAACACGATTCCAAACCGAAGCAGTTGTTTTTTACTCATGAATGGCCGTTTAAAAAGAATGACGAGTCAGCAGTCAGTTTAAAAACAGAGCAGTCAGCAAAATATGTCTTATATAAAATTGTGAATCACTGCATTCAGGGGGAGGTCCTTAAACACACAGTCATACAAAAAAAAAAAATATATATATGAAGCTGATGGGTCCAGCAGTATGTGAGCACCAAACACATGATCCCCTCCAGGCAGAGATAATGAACATCTCTTACGTACATTAAATGTTGTCCCATTTTCAAAAATCATGCGTTCCTGTGCCGAGAGAGATTGATAGGAAAGCAAATTGTGTATCATACCTGTGGACTGACAACTAAAAACACACCAGAGCTCCAGTATACTGCTCCTGTTCTCCCCATCTTCACTAATATTTGTCTTTGTCTAATGAAGTGTGCCTCTGATCCAGATTTGAGTGTTTTAATCTGCTCACAAAGAGCCTGGATCCAATATTTATATTCTCATAAATCGACAGTGCTCAATAGTTTAGTTTTACTTGTTTTGGATAAAATAATAGAGAGGAAGAAGGATAGACTGAGACACTAGATTATGATGACGATTATATCTTTATTCATGACATACTGTCCCTTACATCCAAAAACCTCAGTCAAGTTTCTTTCCTGTTTTATGAAAGGGTTGCATTTTTTTTAAAATCACACAGGTAACAATGACACAGATGCCAAAAGCAAGAGCAAGAACAGCAAAACCATCCCACTGTACTTCAACATCACTAAGATACGGGAGAGTGTGGGGGATTACCGCCTGCTGACGAGTGCGGAGCTACGGATGCTCATCAGTCACACTACAATAGCTGATAAGCAGCGGGTGGAGCTGTATCAGGGTATGGGGAAGTCGGCCAGCTACCTTTTTTCCCGCTTCATCACTAACCAGTGGAAACACAAATGGCTGTCCTTCGACGTCACAGAGACCCTTCAGGACTGGATCCGCAAGAACTGTGAGAAAAAACAAGTTTTAATGTGATATTTACCTTCACAAATAAAGTAACCAACCAGTTTTAAACGTCTCCATATTGTAAATCTCTCTTTTGCCAGATACTGAGCAGGTTTTCGAACTTCGGCTGTTCTGTGAATGCAGTGACACCAGTAGCAAGACTGGCTTCAGTTTTCAGATCTCTGGGCTATCGGGCAGCAGAGGAGACACAGAAGTAATAAGATCCATGACGCAGCAACCACCGTACATCCTGACCATGTCCATCCCTCAAAATGTCAGCAGCCACCACAGCTCACGCTCAAAACGGTCCACGGACGCAAAGGACACCTGTACAGCGTAAGCAATCATACTCACATCACACAGTTGTTGTATTTTATTTCGTTGACCTTTTGATTGACTGTTAAACTTAACCAATAGCTAACTGCCAAATGCCAAAACATTACTGCTACTCTTGTTTACCAACTCTGTGGTCATTTTAAAAGGCCTACAGTAAATGGACTTTGCAACCACAGTAGGATGAAGCACTTTACAATGTGCCTTCAACCACACACACACTGATGTACGGTGGAGCTGCCATGTAAAGCAGATGGCCTGGCCATCAACTGCAATTAGGGTTCAGTGTCTTGCTCAAGGACACTGAACAATTCACCACAGCTGCACAGGAGTACTGGCTGAGGAGACAGTCTGTATTTTGTACTTATGTCAGTGTGAATTTTCTTGGGACTTTCAGACTTTCAGGTAAATAGAGTAAATCTTCAGCTGCAGTTTTCGCTGACAGGATGTGTGTAATCTGACATTAAAACTACCCAACTATGCTCTAAAAATGTCAACGCCATCTCATTGCATACCTCACTCTTCTTATGCAGCCAGACAGAGACCTGCTGTGTGAGGAGCTTGTACATCGACTTCAGGAAAGATCTGGGCTGGAAATGGATACATAAGCCAACGGGATACCTTGCCAATTACTGCATGGGGTCCTGCACCTACATCTGGAATACTGAAAACAAATATTCTCAGGTACAGTGCAACGCGTCACTGCAGCATGCAGTCCACATCTGACTACGCGGCTGAATAATGTACAGCTGTGAAACGTTTGCAAGCTCAGACTGAAAGTAGTCTCACATCTTAATTCCCTCTTCTCGGTGTTGAAGGACTTACACAACACGTCGGTGTCCAATCAGTGCTGAAATGATTCATTCACTGATGAATTGATTAGTTGGTCAAAATTTAAAATCGTGATTGTTAAGTCATTCATTAAGAAAGTTCACAAATGTGAGATTTTTCTGCTGTTAGTTGGACAAATGATCAGAATCACCCTGGACATTTTATAGCGTAAACAATTAATTGATTAATTATTGTAATTATAGTTGTTAAAGAGTAATAAACTAACATACTCATTGTTAATGCCAGTAATGATCAGTAACAGGCCTAATAAACTGTGACTGATGATGATGACGGTAGTCTGTCAGGTCCAAACTTAAATATCTCAGCGACTGTTGGATGGATTACCATGAAATGTGGTTCACACATTCATTTTTTGATAACTCTGATGATCTCTTCAGCTCAATCAGATCAAAATTTGATTTATTCACAACTAAATACCTGCAAAACTGATGACACTCCACCAGCCTCAGTTGTGATAACACTATACTAAACATGGACATAGCATTTAGCTCAGTGCCTAAGTGCAGCCTGAGTAAGACTGCTAGTTTGTGTGTCCTCTTAAGCTTGTTTAGTTGAAGTCGGTGAAGTGTATTTATTTACAAATTTTGCTGGAATATTTGTCCCGGGACTTTATTCTTTTCTGTGGAATAGCCTCTAAGATACAGTGACCGGACTTTCCGGTCTGTCTGGGAGTTTCAAGCCGGGTAATCCCGGTTACATAGCGTGTATCATGTTCTATCATGTCCCACTCATTATTACCTAACCCAATATAAAAATATAAACAATGCACCACAAGTCTGAATTCAACCCTGATTTGTTTGTATGTGTATGTGTGAATCATTCATTGTCACAGCTGTTACCAGCCTGTGAGTCACCTGCAGGACTTCCCTACAAATCAGTTTAACAGTCGACATGCTGGAGAGAAAGTCGGTGTTTTCTAAAGAGCTCCAGGAGATTCCTTCCTTTGTGAAATACCCGGCAGTGAAAGTATTACATTCATGGCGTCCATGGTGTTGAATTGATGAGGATGAAACAATACACTTACATGTAAGCGTACAACTAACAGATTTGGTTGCTTGAGAAAACTAAAGTTATCAATATAACCGTGCATCCTCTAGGAGGGAGAGAGCCTCGCTGACTGTGCCCAATAACCATAAAATATAAAATAAAATAAAGAATAATCTATTTTCAACTGTCAAACCTGCAAAAAAGTCCTTGTCGTGCAGTTAAACACATATAATAATAATAAAAATAATGTACAAAGACTGTTCAGGAAGCAGAACTTTGTGAATAATACCTGGATTTTAACTCACACTCGTAAATCCATTATCTGTTGAGCCGTTCTCTGTTTTAATGTCTTACCTTCATTTAATTGTTCACAGATTTTGGCCTTGTATAAGCATCACAACCCAGGAGCCTCTGCCCAGCCCTGCTGTGTTCCCCAGGCACTGGAGCCACTGCCAATCCTCTACTACGTGGGCAGGCAACACAAGGTATCTATACCACAGCCCAGTAAACCGCCTGTGAGGTGAAATGTTTACAGAACATTTTATGTGAAAGCAACACTTACAGATGGTTTGTCACATTGCTGTTGATTTTCACTTTCAGGTGGAGCAGCTGTCCAATATGAGCGTGAAGTCTTGCAAGTGTAGCTAAAAATACAACACGGCACACTGATCTGCCTCTCCTCAAACACACACACATACACACAAACAACACACACACACAGATGGAAGAAGTCATGTTTGAGACCACAAAGAGGAGTGTGTGACAGAGATAAAGAGGACGAGAATAAGCGGACAGTCATCAGGATCTTTGTGGTCCACCTTTCCTCCTGTGAGCTCCGTCATTATCATGAACGCACATCAAACCATGGACTTCTTTATATAGATATTATAGATCATATTTTCTATGTATATACTTTTTTCTTTGCAGTAGTAAAAATATCTGTCTTGAAATGAATTAATTTATTTGTTGGAGGGACAGATCTGTAAGATCCATGTATAAAAGTCAAAATAAATATGTGGATAAAGGATGCCAAGCGACATGAAGAGCAAAATGACCTCGATGGAAGAACACTTTTGTTTTCACAGATGATTGGGTCATTTCTGTTTGCCCTATCATCTGCCTTAAGAGGTCATAGTTAAAGGTGCTAAATCCCAGGTATGAAAAACCAGTGGTTGTTGGGGTTTTCCTTGAAGATAATGCCACAGGTGTTTTTGGAGAGACTCGCATCGTAAAGGACAGCAGACAACCACAGGGACAGTCCGACCTGGGGAAACTCCCTCCGACTGAGACTGGAGCAACGTTTCACAGGAACCGTCAGTTTTACTCGCTTTGTTTGTCTTTCAACCCACGTGATTTATACAATGCTTTGTTCCTGTCACTATTTTTGTGTTCATAATTGAATGTCAGCTTGTCCTCAAGAAGCCTCCCGTGCTGTCAAAGCCATGAGTAATTTCAGTGGTTGTGATGAGAGTGATGACACCATGTTTTTCTCCCACTCAGGATTTACAGCCAGTTTGTTGTCTTTAAATGGTGAGGGTCAGGGGAAGTGGTTGTGGTGTTGGTTTTAGGTCATTCAGACTCAATACACACATTTGCTGTTTGTTTTTAATCACCATAGTCAATTAGGGGCAATTTATTGCCTTTCAGGTTTTTAACTTCCATTTGAAGTGTGACGCTTTTTGCACAAGTCAAGAATTAATTCAGCTTCAATGATTTTTTTGTTTTTAGGAATAAACTTTTTTTTCAGTTTATCATATTTTTATAGCGCACTTACAGTTTGAAATTTGCATTTGTAAATTGAAATAAACATTGATGTTAAATTATCACGTCAGAGTGGAATAATTCTGTGAGCAAAATAAAAACCACATGCAATGTCTCCACTTGTCAGAGAGCTGTCTTGTGTAGGTGTGTGTTTATTCCACTTGTCAGCGCATGCATTGCGTATGTGTGAGTTTTAATTACGAAATAAGCACAAACTGAAACACACCTTGTGGACGCTCATGCCATCACCATTTAGACAGTTTATCCTCGTTCTTCATAACGAGAGAAAGCTGTTATCTTGTTAATGTCTTAGTCTATGACATGTATGAAAAGATAGAGCAGACTGATGTAGTTCATGTAGGGTTGTGACAGTGGAGGATTTTTATTAACGATTCTGCCAATTGGTGCAATTCCTTCTCAGTTCATCAAAACAGTCTGAACACTGTAAAAAGAGTAGAAAACAGGCACGCGCTCTCTTTAACTTTAACTTCACTGAGAGGATACAGTTACATTTTCCTTCGTACAGCATTTGTTTTCATTTAGATTTTCTTAGCCGAGCCTGCTCAGTCCGCCTGCTTGGCACTAATGTTATCAACACACAAGATATTTCCCCTCAGTAACGGATGTGCTGCTCGTTTAGGAAGAAGAGGAACTTATGTGCGTCAGACACATGGAATTCCTGGAATGTTACATAGAAAGATGTTTCAGAATATTGCTGGTGTTCACACACTGACTTGAAATAATCATTTTACAGACGTTACAACGGGCACTGTCATATCAGTCTTTCTTCAGACCAATTGTTACTCTCCACCATGACTCCAGTATGGGTTTGGAGCCTGAAGCCTTTTTTTCAATGCGCAGCTGACAGAAAAACATAATTAACTTATGTAAAAAGTAATCAATAAGGTCGAAGTCACATGATTCCAAATAGAAAGTTACAATAACCCATAAAGAAATGAAAACTGAAGGGTTTGTGTCTTCAATGCTACTCAGTTGATATATATACCGTAGATGAGTAAGTCTACATGCTATGAAACGCTGCAACCCTAGTTTAAGGCTACAAACATTGATATACAGGGCCCACACCCATCTGAGGATGAAGCTACTCTTCTTCTTCTACCTCTCTTGTAATTTTTTGCTGATGGAGATATACCTCCCTCAGCATGCACACATCATGCCTCTTTCAGCACATTTTTATAAAACCAGGTTGTGCACGTAGCAATGACTGTCCAGTGTCAGAAGAGAGATCTACCAGTGGAAAAGCGCGGCGTATGCCAGGTGCGTGTGGTCTATTTCTGGGCAAAGAGTGGGTGCCTGTTTACTCTGGACGATGGACCGACTGAAGAAGAGCAACAAGCTCTACTGGGCTTCACCAATGGCTGAGACAACATTAGAATTCCCGGACGCACAGCCCATTATTGGCACCGCCTTTACCTGTAGGGATGCACGCCATATCAACATTTTTTACTATCTCCTAGCACCTCACACATCCCCACCCCCACACTGCCAGCCCCACCCCTCTCTCTCAGTACTCAAGGGATTACTGGCAGCCCATGAGGCTGAATTGGAAGTGAGGAGAGCAGGTCCAGACCCGTTGGTAAGTCCCAGACTTAAGGGCAGTGACTACATGGAAAATTAAACACACATACTGTACACATCCACATGAAAACACTGAACCCACTGACACACAGCCATGGCTCAAGCACATCAACGTCAAATGTCTTACATAAGCTGTGTGCTCTTGAGCGGTATGAGGGATGCTTGTGCTGCTGACAAGGTGACAGTGATCTGTGCTATCTTGTTCCAAAGCTGGTCATGTTACCCAGCGTTCCTCCGGAAAGCACGGGAATTTTTCTCCTGTGAGCCAGCAACAGAGAGTGCTTGTTTGGAAAGCGCGCTTCGACGGCAGATAAACAAAGTGAAATGAAACATGATCAACATAATTGAATCCTCTTTTATCTCACCTCTCAAAAATGATTCAGACAGATCTGTTGCCAGGTCTTGATTTTTAATGGTGCCAAGGCACAATATGTACTGTTTTATCTTGGCAGGGAAAATGCAATTGGAATGCTAAAAGTTTTTTTTTCTCCAAGAAAACAGAATCATTACCAAATCCAAACAAGCAGAACATGGATTTAGTTGGAGAGGATAAGATCATTGAAATTAGTTTCTAAAAATGCCTGCACTTCCACCTGTTTTACTTTCCCTGTAATGGCCAAACAAAGGGTATGAATGTCAAGAGGCTCATAAATCTATCATGGTGTTAATGGAACAGTCCCAGAGGGAAGTCAAACTCAAGTAGGCTTGTCCTTCTAACCGATGTTCATTTCTCAGCAGCTGCTTCCTCTCCAGCCCCGAGGCTTTTTGTGGGACTGAAGCAAACTGCTGACACCTCCTGCCACAGACTCACGTACATCCCAGAAAATGCTCCATCCAGAGAGAAAAACAGGGGGCACTTGAATCCACCATACTACGTATGAGTGTTACACAAGAGAAAAGAGTGAAGACGGATGCCTGCAGCATTTCAAGGTCAGGCAGGTGTTCTTTTACCACTAACGCAATCCACGTGCCGGGTTTATACGACTGCATGAGTAACCAGAAAACAGTTCTTTTGTTGCACTTCATCAGAGTGAATAAGTCACTCAATTTTGACATAATTGGCCCTTTAATTGAGCCCATGTGCTGTGTTTTGTCTTCTTTTAGCCGCAAAGAAATGAAAGGCTCTGTTTCATGTAATGCTGCCTGAAACATTTTCTCTTTGTGGCACTTTTACAAGTTCACAATGAAAACCGATCATGCTAAATGTAAGTTGATTCGCCACACCACTGGTTTTGAAATGCTATTTTGGGTTCTGTCTTATTACAACATCTATGACATTTGCAATTATACGTCCACTGATCTTTTGCCACAACTGGTCATTAAAAGTGGAGCAGTGGAGCGGCCTGATGTAATTCCTGTGGACTCAGACTGAGCTGACTGTGGCCTTAATAACACACTCTGGTGTCCTGCTGCTGCTCAGCTCTGCTTCACAATCATACAGCTGCTCCAACCATTGTTGCTCCAGGTGCTGAATCTGTGCAAACACACACACACACATCAACAAACATGTCTTCCTACTCCCACTTGCAACTGTTTTGAAATTTGTTTTTTTTTTTTATTATTTTTATTTTTATTTTGATTGCAGGCTGTCATTTTGTTTTTGTCTATTAATAAAATAGCTTCAGCTGAATAAATTGGAGTAAAAAGTGTACCTTTTTTTATTTCACTTTGTCTAAGTGGAAGCCATTATAACAATATTTAGTCTCTAGTTTCACTTTTACGTTCAGTGTTTGTGATAGTTGTGGTTTGCATTTGCAAAAGTTTCCATTATTTCTTCATTTTAATGTAGCAGCATTACTATATTGCATAATTATCCTCTCGTGCCGTGACATACACTCTTAGAATTGTAAGTCCTACAGTGTCGACAGATAAAATTAGATATTTTCACAGAAGTTTGTGAAGGCATTCGCTGCTGAATTTGCAAAAGGTTAGTGGTGAGCTGACAGGTTTCCCCCCTGTCCACCTGTCTTGTCTCTACCACCATCCCTCTCACTTCACACCTGCAGTTTAAGCCAAGATGTTTATCATAGTCTGAGTCATCTGACCGTATCTCTCGCTCCGTCTCTTCTTCTTTCTCTCTCTCTCATCTTTTTGTTAACCCCTGCTAGCTCTTTGAAGCCTCCCCGGCCATTTTGAGTTATCACCTGAACTAAACAAGGCAAGTGATAGGGGAAGAAAACAGATGTAGGTGAGTGAATGAATGGGGAAAGATAGAAGAGAAGACCACACACATCTGCTTAACAGACATTAAGCTAAAATGTTTTAATGGCTACAAAATAAAGATTAACTGGGCAAAAAAAACCCAACATATTCACAAATGAGATTTTTGAATGTGTTTTTACCAGATGGTAGCCATGCTCTATTGTCATGCACATAACCAGTAGCTAACATCATAGCTTAATACATGTAGGATCAAAGCAAGGGGAGAAACTCAAACCCTCTTCAAAGGGAAAACTACAAAGGGAAAGTATGATAAACCATGTGAGAGTGTCTGAGTGTGGTTACAAGCATGCTGCGCCCTGACTCATTTGCTGGACCTCAGCAAGTAAGAAATGTTTTCTAAAAAAGGAAAGGTACCAATTACATCTCTGGACTGGCTCCTTCTCACAGGACCGCCCCTCCATTTCCTTCCTTCTCAGAGTCTCTCTCTCACTCTCTCTCTCTCTCTGTTGCTGGACACAGAGGGACAAATCTGCCACTATAAACAGCTACCATCTCCCTTGGTACTAAACAGAGGAGAAGATCAGACTCTGGGGGGCTGAAAAGATAACATCTGCCATATAGATGCTACACCCAGGAGAGGCAGCCTCTAAATAGCAGTTTAATCTTACAACCCCGACTGACGAACATACCCCGATGGGTGACGGTGACGATATGGGAAGGAAGGAGAACTGGCGAGAGTTGAGGTTTGAGGGTCCCATAATTCCCCTGAGTAGCCTCTATTGCACTAGCATCTGTAACTCAGTGAGTTTTTAATAGAAAAGAAAGTTTCTTTCAACAGTCTTCTCTTAAAAACTCTGAAGATCTTTACGGGGATTTCTGTCCGTGTTAAAAATAAAATGCTTATCTACTTGTAAACAACCACAACAATTTGAAATCGTGTGTTTGTTTTGTTCACTTGGGAACAGAATCATTCTCAGATGGCTCTGCTGTATTATCACCTTATAAAGTCTTTATGGCTGACCATAAGTCCAACATCTACATCAGCTAACTCTCCTCTCCTCTCTGTTAGCTCCGTTTTGTTCTCCACCAATTGTTAAGAAAAATAATCCTGTTATTAAGATACATCTTTGACTTGTGCTAACGAGATCTCTCACCAATCATCTGGAGATTTGTATTGTCCACCAGCTTCAAGACCTCAAACACTGTTCTCACCCCTACAGATATAGAAAACCACGTTGTAACATGGTGATAGCATGTTATATAACACAGCACTGTTTACAAACACACGTCTTCTGCATCTCAGTGCTGTGTCACTTCCCTGGAGACTCTGGATTGTTTCTGCAGTGCAGTCTAATTGTTTACACCAACTTCTGCTATGAGCTAAAAGAGGCTGAAGGGTTCACATGACATTACAGTTGAAATGATTAGATGATTTATTTGTTGATCAAATATTTTAATCACTAGTCAGATTTCAAACAAACATGTGGAACGTGGCCCAATTCCAGCGTTTGATTGACATTACAGTAAACTGAAGATATCTGTGTTTGTTACTTTTGGTTAGACAAAACAGACAATTTGAAGACAGCAGCTTGGACGCTTAGGAACAAGGAAACTGTGATCGTAAAAAGTTGATTGTTAGTTGCAGCCCTACATGAAAGGATCGTTATCAGTGGAGATAAGTTCTACCTCATTACCACTGATTGGATACTTCTTTAAATGATGCATTGTTGGATCATCTGGGCCCTCCATACAGGCTATAATAATTCTTACCACACAACAGACACCATGTAGTGCACTATATGGCGAAGAGTGATTGATTGTGGATACAGAAAAGTAGTTACAGAAGCCAGAAGTTAGAGAGCAGAGGCATGCTGGGAGAGGGGGCGGGGCTCCATCGGTCCAAAAAACCCCATGGTGAGCTGAGCTGAACTGAGGCTGTGACCCTCACCAGTGGGAGTAAACTTAAGTTCACTCACACTCTATTACTCATCCCACTGCCTCCTTCATCCACTTACACACACAAAAACACACCTACCACGCACACTCACACACACACACACACACATAAAGAAGGGAAAAGGCTGCGGACTCCAATTAAGAGAGGTGTGACTAAAGTCACAAATCACAGACTAGTGTTAAACTGACACACTGGACAGGAAGAAATATCATCCTCTATTTCTGTAAATGCACACACACACTCACATGTATCGCCCGTATCACATGGTAACCTGACTCTTCTTATTGGATAAATGGGAGTTAGGGAGGTGTTAGGTTTGTGAGGATAGCTTGGCACCGGGTCTGTTTTAGATTAGTCAGCCGTGATCTGTGGCCTCCTGTGTCAGTGGGGCTCTCAACTGTATTGATGGGCGTACAAGGGTTATGACAGCAGAGAGTAAGGCTTGGCAGCCTGTTCCACCATTGCCTCCACTCAGAGGGACATTAGGTCAGCGTGCCCCCACCCCTCCTTCCTCTCCCCACTGGCTCTGAATTCCCCAATGAACAACACATTCCTCCTTCCCAGTCCCTCTGTTTATGACACGCCATCCTTTGAAGCAGCATTTGAGTGTTTGTGTATGTGTGTGTGTATGGGTGCACGGATGTGCGTGCGCTTGTTAGCCTTGAGCAACTTATTCCCGGTGAATGCATAAACGCTTCAGCATGACGCTATCAAACTCGGAGCGTGTGTTTGAGCACATTGCGAGTAGATCGGAGACACCTGAGCAGGTATGATAAGGGCATACATCTGTGTGACAGCTGTTTTTCACATTGCTGCACCGAAGGAGGAATCTAGGCCAATTGAATTACACAGAGAGAGAGAGGGAGAGTGCATGAGAGCGATGGGTGGAGGAGAAAGCTATGAGTCATCACCAAACTTGGGATGCGCTCGTTTTAAAAAGAAGAGATTGAGAGGAGCAGACTGGGTGTTGAGACGAAGAAAAACAAACGAGTTTCTTTTCTAATTAAAGCAGCCCTGGAGGAGAGGGTGGGGGTGTTAGGGAGTTGGGGGGTGGCGGAGGTCAAAGCAAACTGAGTCATTCCTTTACACCCATTTCCTGTGATCGGGGCACTTTGGGAGCGGGCAGCATGGTGAAATTATGTGTTTGGTGTTTGGTTTATGTAATCCTTTCTCATTTATCCTCCCATTCAACACACTCTCACACGCAATCATGTTATACACGTTCACCCACGAGGACATATTCAAACACACCAGTTCATACATGTAAAGGATGTATAATATATATGCACACCTGCTCATAGTGGCTTACTCAATAGATCTTTTGCAATACAAGTCAATCGCTGTATTTTTTGAAGCTTTACTTTCACGTTCCACATCTATTAGTAACTTATTACTGGTACATTTACTGTAGTATTGTAGAATTTTGAGGTACCTGTTCTTAACTTCTATATTTGCTTCATTAAACGTCTCCACTGCTACATTTTAAATGGTGATATAGTCATTTTTATTCCACTACATTTATATTATCCACTGTATATAGTATAAAGTTAAAAGTTGCTTTGCAGATTTACCTGAAAACAATGATTCAGTGTGAAAATAATGCTGCTGCTTCTAAAATAATCCAGTACCATATATTAGAGGTAATGGCTATATTAACTTTTAATAGATAAGTTAAAGACTCATCCAGCATGCAAATTCAGTGAATATCTCCTCATGTCGGCTAGCTCTTTCCACTCTGTGCGCTCTGAAAAAAACCCCCAGTGGTTGTACACGGCCCTGTCTATGTAAATGAGAAACAAACAAAGCAGTGACACAACACTAACTTGTTATTCCAGCCAAAATTTGTGTCAGGTCACATTAAATTACATGCCCACAAACATTCAGCTTACTTTCTAATCTGCCACGATACGCTGCTGTTGTGATGTTACCCACAGTAACAGGAGAGGCGTAAGTGTTGCTGTCTAGAGCTGGTGTGCTCGCTCTGAGAAACTGTTTGGTCCTCTCTGCAGGTTAATGACAGTTTGCAAAGCCACAACCGAGCTACTGTTAGTTTACTTGCTATGTCGTTGTTTACAGTATATCATGTTATTTGAGTATGTTACAATTCTGGACCCAGGACTTGAAGTTCTAATGGAGTATTTTAACACAGTGGTATTGCTACTTTCATTTACTGCACAGTGACAGAAAAGTAACAGGGGTGGGAGAAGCTATAACAAAACCCAGACTTCAAACGTGGGCACCAATTCAAGTCAGTCTATCTTAGCATCGGCACAACAGTCCAGCCCTCTGGCACCGCTGAATCACAAAGGCTAAGGCTCCATACACTGGAACCATGAGAGCTCCACACACGCACAGCACGGTTTCCCTAGTGGCGTCTGAGCAATCTTTGACAAAATCAATTTAAACCGATCAGCTTTTCGACCACAGTGATGATAAAGAGGGAGATCATAAAGTCTACTGCATTCCACTGAAGTCCGGTTACAGTTTGGAAGATGATCTGTGGTAGATTTTTTTTATTCACACCACCTGATGAACACATGTGACTGTGAGTGTGGTCTGCATTTTCTTTTAGATAGATCCGCTGGTCTCTGTGCTGCAAATAGGTGCAAATAGGCCATCTGCTCTAGAGAATACCTACAATTGCCTCCCTTGCCTGGCCACCCAAGTGTACAGGATGTGAACTAATACTTTACAGTAAGAAATCATACTCCCTAGAGATAAAAAAGGCTCAGGGATGAGTCTGGAAGGCACCCAAAGGTCTGTCAGTAGTTAATGCTAACTGACAGGAAAGTCCAACAGTAAGAGCAACAGGAAGAGGAAACTCTCCCCCACAACATCCTGGATGGCCTGCCTATGTGTGAATGGATATTTTCGGACACTGCACAGGGTTTCTGAGTCTGTATTTGTACTTCACAGCTGGTATTGACATGGCAAAGTTTTAGTGTGTCACTGGTGACATAAAAAGCATCTGTATTCCAGTTTGTGTATCCACTATTATGCAGTGGTTGGGAAAGTAATGTTGTTCTACTGACAGATATTTACAGTTTGTCTTTAACACTTGTGACATAGTAGTCTGTCTGCTTTGCTTGTCTGTTATTGCTGTCTCACCACATCAGACCCCAGCTATTCACGCCACTTGAGACAATTCAGCCCCGTTAGGAGAGGCCGGGGTGGTTTTCTCAACAATCCGTCTCTCTTTCCACCTTGTTTGTGGAGCCCTATGGAAGTCTTCCTTTCCTTTTAAGTCCCATAGTCATCTAATGGTCAGAGTATGCGCACCCAGACATCCTGAGTCACTTATGATGCGGGTTCCTTTCTGTGGGAAAGCTTGACCATGTGTGCCGTGCACGATCGTTCATTGCTCATAAACAGTAGGCGCAGAGCCTGCGATGTAAAATAAACTAGCCGCCACAACATGTCGTCGCTACCGTTAACTAGCGTGAAAACAACAACCACACAGCCAGATGAAAGGGCTGCAAGCGGGTCACAGAACTGCTCTGCTCATGCGCCACTGCCGCTTTGATAGATAATCCAAGGGCTCTTTCTTGTTTTAGAAGCTCAACTGCTAGAGGGTTGCCGTCTGGCACATTAGTACAACTGTGGGATGTGGGTGTGATGCAGAGCCTGTCACAAAGCCGGTGTTACCTCCAGGTGAAACAAGCAAACAAACACTGCACTGTCTGACTGAAGTCAGCTGTTGGTGTCTTCCACAGCCTGAAATAAGCACTGAAAAGGTGTCGTTGAGATTGAGAAAAATAAAGTGACCTGTGACTGGGTGACATCACATGTGCAGTTAAATGGAAGTTTTTTTTTTTTTTTTACCCACGGTGGGTTCAGTAGGATGGTTGATGTCATAGGGCGATGTAGAGTAGCGTCTGGGGTGGTCACTGTCTATATATATCATACTTGGGGTGTTCTTTGTCTCTCTTTCCTTGTACTCACGTACAGTATGTAACAGCCTTTTCACCTAAAACATAGACAGCCTCTTGATTCAGTGTGTCTATTTCACATCCTCCACCGTCTGCCCCGCTCTATCTATCTGCATTCCTCTGTGCAAGTTTCTGTCTTTCTCTCTGAGGCACACAGACATTGGTCTATTTGCTTGAATTTCTCATTTCCTGTTTGGGGTGTGTATCCGATCCCTTGTTCTTGTGCCCAGCACACATCAAACACTCATGCTGCTTAAAATGAGAATAAAGAGACAGAAAGGAGGATACAAAGAAAGCATATAAATAAGGGAATGATGGCAAAAGTACATGTGAATGGGAGAGGGGTGTGTGTGTGTGTGTGTGGAGAATCAGGATGAACATCTGAGGAAAGTGGAAGGAATAATCCTAACTTAGACAAAGACACAGTGAAACAAAAAAAGAAACTAGTGGTTAATTATCATAATATCCACAGATATACACAGATGGCCAAATCAGACCAAACAACTGAGTTTAGACTGCATAATCTTTTTTCATTCTAATTTAATTTTTAAGGAATCTGGGCTGCTTGCACTTCCCATAGCAATTCCTTTTTATTTATTGTAATTATCTGTTTAGTCCATCATTTTCTAAATTCCCTTTAACAGGCCTCTGGTGCCAGTCGATCGGAGAGGCTGCTGGGAATGAGCCATAAAAAAAAAACCAAAAAAAAAAAACCCAACAACCTCCCATAGTCTGCTTCACATTTCCACCATCAGGAACAGATTCCATTCAGACTGTGTGTGGGCTTACACTCAGGTATGGAGCCGCGGTTTCAGTGGCTAATGCAGCTACCCTTACTGTATTAGTTAAAAAAAAAAAAAAATAGACTTGACATGACTTGTATTCGCACGTAAGACTAAACCGCCTGTTTGATAGGAGAATAATTCTAAAAATGAGCCACAGGCCAGTGCATACTCGCAGACTGTTCTACCAGTAAATATGATGATAAAACCAAACACTGCTTTCAGCACACTTAACACGCAACTCATAAGGAAATGGTGGCTGTTCCATTTGACTCTAAAGAAGATGTACCCAGTGTTGAAGCATTAGTCATTTGTCAAGTTTTTCCCTTCAGTTTTTCCTGATACAACACTTTTTGTTATCAAAGTTATAGTGCTGAAATAAAACGGGATGTTAATGATGAAGGATGGGAGAATCAGTTGAACACATTTTAGACGCTCAATTAAAATTGTGGAATGGAACAAACAACCAAGTTTATCTTTGTGAAAGAAGTATCAGTTCTTCCTGTTTTTACAACAGGAAAGAAAATGTCAACAAATTGTTTTATCAAACTAGCAAAACTTACATTTAGTCGTTATAATAGAGCACAGAAAAAGGCTCTTATTTAGGGTTGTAGGTAGATAGCTTCAGCTGAGATCAGCTAAGCACAGGACACCTTTTTAATTCAGGAGTCTAAAATGTGTATAGAAATGTAGAAAAAGTTAGAAATAAACAAATATTTTGCTCATCTGTTAAATCATTAATTTGGTTACTTAAATAAAATCATATCAGCTCACCAGGACTTACACTGCAGACAGTTTCATTGCAGGCACCGAAAGTAACAACCTTACTTAAAGCAGCCCTACAAGAAATGTAAACAGACTCTCAACAAAATATACACAATTGCTTTCTATAGCCTCCTCCAGTCCCCACCCCTACGCACCCTGGTTAAAAGTCCAAGAAACACAGCAGAAAACAGAAGAGGTTTTAATGTGGAAAGGTAAAAGCAGCAGCAGCAGATTTTTTAGGCAGGTATGCATCAGGTTTGTTTTTCCAATTACATGAAATTTCCAACTGCTCACTCCCCCTGTAGCACATATAACTTTAGTGAATGTGTGATGTGTCATTTCAGGATGTTGATCTGCCTGCTGACTGATGCCTACACAGATCAACAGGAGGTTCCACTGGGACAGGGAGGAGAGACTTTGTAATGCTGCGTAAAGAGTGAGCAGTCGTTACGATTTGTAGAAACTATAAACTAAAAAAATATAAGAAAGGATCGGCTTACAGAGGACCCAGAACTCTAAACCAAGCACAAGCGAGATAGAGGGAAATAAGAAATAGGAGGAAGGGTGGAGCTCAAGTGGATGAGTTTTTCTTCCTGATTTATCTTCGATTTTGCTTGAAGTCCTTTGCCCTGCCCGCTAGAAAAACATATGGTTCAAATAAGTACGACCACCCCCCCACAGACCCCCTGAAGTCATGCTCTCATTAGTGAATTATTTGGAAAGAGTGGAGCAAAGGAGGGGAAACAAGATTGTCCTGCTCGTACAAAATGCAAAGTCGGACTTGGTGGTTAAAGGGATGGAGTAAAAGAGTTGAGGGGGGTGTTCAAAACACTCACTACGCAATGGTCTTACATGCTACGGGATAATATATAGTAAGAGGGTTTGGATCAGGCCTATGTAACATATACTCCACTCACTCTGAGGCCTCATCATTCATTGGCTCGCGACCCTGGAATGTCACTCACATTCCCCATGACCTTCATCTGTCTCTTTCTCTGGTTGCTCGTATATCTCCGCGCTCCTCCATTTGTGTTTGTTTTAACTTTCTCAGGACCCCTCCAAAGCCCACGCTCATGCATCGTACACCCAAGAGGACAGCAATCTCCCTCCTCCATCCTTCCAGCCAGCCAGCAGCCAGATTTTCACTACCTCTCTCCTTCCCACACCGTCTCTCCCACTCACTGTCTGCGTTTACTCTCATGTGGGGCTGAGGCTGTAACGTCAGCTCGTTCTTAGTCAAGCTGTGTGCGTGCGTATGTGTTTTCCTCCTTTTAGTGTTACTAGTAAAACCATCACACAGCTAGACGTGTTATGGCTCAGAGAAAAGGGCGACTCATAGATAACCCCGCTTAGAGAAAGTGAACTCACGCACAACGTTTAGCAAGTGTTCGACAGGGGTCATGGTGAGTCACCCGACAGTTGGGCCTCTTACTCTTCACTGCGGGATGTCGCTTGTGAGTCAGGGCAGCAGACTGGACTAGGCTGTATCCTCTGTGTCACATGCCTCTTTTGAACGTCTCTTATTCTTGTTGAACTTCTAACCCTAGCCATTTAAAACCCAAACACACCAAACCACAAACCTACATCTCAAATGGTTGACTTTTCCTTTCTGGTAAGGCAGATGTCCCTGTCCTGACTCCACTGACCCACTTCTTCTTTCTGACTACTGACAGCAGAGTTTCTGGCAAAGGAACAATGTTTCAGCTTGGATGTGTGATTTTTTTGCAAACCAGTTATTTGAGGCTGAGGTGCGTCATATGCCATATGTGAGTGATTCAAGTTGAGGAGTTATGCACCTGTGTCATGTTTGTCCCCTCATTAGCGTATCTGTGGTTGTTGGAGGCCGACATTGCTGCGTTTAGGTGACAGGAAACTTCCACTGCAACAGCCTCAAACCCTTCACGCATCTGGGAAAAGTCCAAAAGGAACTGTGAGTGCCGTGGTACTTTTGTGTCACAGGAGCCTGGACATGAATTAACTGGAATTTTATTGCAGTTCAGCAAGAGAGGGATAAAATTAAAAGTAGAGTAATCATTCCAGACAAGACAGAGGAAACTGGCTCCCACATGAATCATTTACCAAATCTTTCACTAATGATTCGGTTGTAACACATTACTCACCATTTGGATTTTTTCTGGTTAACCTCACATGAACGAAGTTCACTCTATCAGCAGTCTTGGTCACCAAACAGAGTCAGCCTATAATGTAGTTTCATTTCAGTATTTCATGAATGTACACTGACCCCTGCTGGTTAATGAATTAAGAAGTAAAATAGAAATTGTACATGATATTTTCTACCTAACTTGGCTTTGCCTCAAACATATCCACCAACACATGTATGTATTTAATTAAAGCAGTGGGACACCAAAGGATTATTGTCAGACAGGGAAACACAAAGCGTAGCACATGTGAAGTAACAACAAAGGACTGCTGTTCAACATGAGTTGGTGTGTTGTAGTTTGCATTAGGCTCAACTGAGACAGACACATTTTTTATAGTTTCTTTTCTTGACTCTTTATTCAAGTTTTAACACAGTGTGTGTTGTATAGCTTAATTAATAGAATAAATCTTAACAACACTATAATTAACTAATAATTTGCGTTACTTTAATTTCTTTTAATTTTAAAGTTTTCTGAACAGTAAAACCAGACACACAGTGTCAGGTACAAACCCTGTATATCATAAATGATTATTTTCACTGTTAATATTAAGTTTTTGTTCTTTTAACATGTAAATATTATGTTTACCTGACGGTTCATTTTATTTTACATACATTTAGCCGTAATCTTCCTCTAATCGCAGAGTTTCTTTACTTTAAACTAAATTAAAAAAAAAATCATGAAACAATTCGAGCAAAAAAAAAACAAAACAAAACAAGAAAAGGTCACTTTGCGACCTTTGCGACTGTGCTGTTGCTGTACGGCAGTGAGAAGAAGATGGCGGAGGGAGATAATGATGCAGAGCTGCTGAAGGAGAAGGCGAATAAGTTCTTTAAAGGTGCGTTTACACACCTGTCAGGTCACTGCCTTTCATCAGCTGCTCACAACAGACAAAGACGTGACTACCGAGTGCGGCAGCGACGTAACTGTGCTGCAACACGCTCCAAACGGAGCCGGTCGCTAATGTTAAGCTAAGCTAACAGCATGCTAACCCATTCATTGGATTAGCCGACTGAGCTAACGCTCAGCTAGCAGCTACAGCAGCGGCGTTAACCCCACGCCGTCACGCGTGTCATGTGTAGTGGACCGCCAACTTGTTCACACGTGTGTCATTGTGTGTGTGTTTTAGCCGCTCGGCTGCGTTCAGCCCCGTTTGTTTGTTGTATCCCTGCGGTGTAATCAGATTACTCTGTAGCTTTAGCTTTAGGTTTACATACAACTCCTAGAATCTTCTGTTAGCCGGCGGGCGCGTGTGAGCTGCAGCAGCAGGGCTCAGCCACACACACTCACACACACACACACACACACACACACACACACACACACACACACACACACACTGTGTATCTTACTTATTCTTTCAACACGGCTACGTTTTAAATTATTACAACCAGCTCTCACAGGTCAGCCGTTTATTTTCAAATGAGATGAACACCAACCGTCATCTAACGGACTATTTGACAGAGAGAGGCATCGATGATGAAAGTGAAGCTCTCAGACTGTAATCTGTGTTTTAGTTGCCTGTTAGTTTGGCTACATGTCAGCATGCACAGATGTTGTATTCACCACATCATCTTACTCGTGTAATCACATCATACTTGCTGTACTACAGGTTGAAGTTTGTGCGTTACCAGGGCAGACACCCTGATGAGTCAGAGCAGATGTGGATGGCTGTTATTGCCTGTGATTTTCCATTTTCTCTCGGATGGTTTCTATTTCTGCCGTTTAAACGTTTAATTATTTATTCTCGTTCCTCTTTGAGTTTCTCATCTATACCTTAACACGTGAATTTCCCCTCTGTGGGATCAATAAAGAGGTTATTGTGTCTTATTATGGACATTATTGCCTTTTGTCTGAGACTGCTTAAAATAAACAACGGACAAGGTTACAAATTTACTCAGAATTAAACTTATTAGAGCTCTAAACTGTGGCGGCAGTTCTTAAATATTACATAAATTGCTTGTTTACTAGTAAAAGACACGCTCATGATCTGAGTATTTGTAACTGCAAATCATTGAAACAAAAACTTAATCAAGTTATCTTAACAAAATTAAGAAATTGATCTGGTAACATGAACCCAAATGTCATATAATTGTTTCAGCATTAGTGTCCCGCCTGCAGTGTTTGCAACATTTTTGATGATCTCATGATCTTTGTAGAACCACAGACTCTGACACTGTTTTCCAGTGAAGATGTGACTTTTGTTTTTTCAGAGAAAGACTATGAAAATGCAATCAAGTACTACTCAGAGGCCGTGGACCTCAATCCATCCAATGCCATCTACTACAGCAATCGAAGCCTGGCGTACCTACGCACAGAGTGCTATGGTTATGCCCTGGCTGATGCTACGAAGGCCCTGGAGATAGACAAAAATTACATTAAGGGATATTACCGCCGTGCCACCTCCAACATGGCACTGGGCAAGTTCAAGGCTGCACTTAAAGACTACGAGACGGTAAGAAGCATCTTTGATCGTCAGTAGCTGCACCAAGCATGTAGGAGACATGAGCAGTGTGTACAGTAGAACTAAATGTTTGCTTCTCATCTCCTCCAAACAAAGAGCTCTCCAGTTCACTCTGTTGATGTGTCACCATGAGTTAGGCTCTTCACGTTGCCTGAAATAGGGATCATCCTTTAATCCAGTCATGGTGCCAATTAGATCCAGCGTGAAGGCACTCATACCACAACTAATTTGGTGCCTATTGTTGTTCATGCTGTTCACATAATAAGCAATATAAATATACCAGGGCTGTGGCAACAAAGACATCTAAAGCTCAGTCATAGCAATTTATTGCACAAACTAGACCAGGCACCATGACGACAGAAAATGAGATCCTTATGAAGTTATGAGGTTGGAGCTAGATTTCTGTGTATTAATAGACCTCTGAAATGCATAGGAGAAGACTCATTAACAGTACCACTGAAGAATAGTTATCATCCAGTAACTCTTTGCATGTTTAATAAACCTTCATATACTTTTCTTACTGTGTACATCGTGTTCTTTGCACCTACACTGATTCACTATGCCCACTTCAATGCTGGTTGATGATTAACCAGTGTGGTTCATTCATGTCATTTCCTTGTTCTGATAACAGGTAGTGAGGGTCCGACCAAATGACAAGGATGCAAGGATGAAGTATCAGGAATGTAACAAGATTGTGAAACAGAAGGCTTTTGAAAGAGCCATTGCCAGCGATGAGATAAAAAAGTCTGTTGTTGACTCACTGGACATTGAAAACATGAGTAAGTTTCCTGTGTTACTGTACAAATAAAAAAAGACTATATTATCAGTATAAATATCTATAACAATAAAATTGTGATTTGATTTTATATCTGTAATAAAGTAAATAAAATCCTTCATTGCAGCGATTGAGGATGACTACGTAGGCCCCAAACTTGAAGATGGGAAGGTCACATTGACGTTCATGAAGGAGATGATGGATTGGTTCAAAGACCAGAAGAAACTGCACAGAAAGTGTGCTTACCAGGTGAATGTCTCTTCATATGAAATGCACTCACTGACGGAAACATACCTGCGTGTGTAATTTAACTTTTTTTTTGTGCTCTTTCAGATTTTGGTGCAGGTTAAAGATGTTCTATCGAAACTACCAAGTCTTGTTGAAATCACATTAAAAGAGGTGAGGACTTGGCAGATACATATAATTATATTCTTTGATTAACAACTCCGATATGACTGCAGGGGTTAGAGTGAAAGAAGTTTGTTTTATTATTGTTTTTATACTGTAATAAACTGCGTGACTGTTTCTCTTTCAACAGACAGAAAAAATAACTATTTGTGGTGACACACATGGGCAGTACTACGATCTCCTCAACATCTTCAAGTTGAACGGCTTACCTTCAGAAACCAACCCTTATGTATCCTTTCTTTTAGCAGACAAGTATCTGTTTTGAAAATGTGTGTGGCGTTCAGTGCAGTCCTCCTTGTTTGTACCGTTTTGTGTCTAAACAGCCAAAAGCCCCAAATCCAGAACTTGTGCGTCATCATGCTTAACCACAGAATTCAGCTGTTCAATGGCGACTTTGTGGATCGTGGCTCTTTCTCTCTTGAGGTCATTCTCACCCTCTTCGGCTTCAAGCTGCTCTACCCCGACAACTTCCACTTGCTCAGGGGTGAGCGCCCTCGCAGTGTGGATGCATGTGTACCATCTCCTGCATCATGCCATATCAGTGTCTCATACTTGTAGTAAAATTCAAAGCACATTACTGAAGTTTATTTATGTGCTTTGTGTTTAATATATAAAGTTGTTTAACCAAGAGTTTTGCCTGCAGGTAACCATGAGACAGACAACATGAACCAGATGTATGGATTTGAAGGGGAAGTCAAAGCCAAGTACACAGCCCAGATGTTCCAGCTGTTCAGCGAGGTCTTCCAGTGGCTGCCTCTTGCACAGTGTATCAACAGCAAAGTACTGGTAAGCAGAGCTAGAGGCGAGCAAGTTAGAGAGACGCATTATAGGGGAGAGGATCCCAAATCTTATTGATGACTTCTGTTGTAATTAATGTGTTTTTTACAAGCCTTAATGCTGCAGTGGTTTGATGTGTTGTGCTGTGCACACAGTCCTAATAAGAATCTCCATCTCAGATTATGCATGGTGGACTGTTCAGCGAAGATGGTGTCACATTGGAAGACCTCAGGAAGATTGACAGGAACAGACAGCCTCCAGACTCAGGTAGGGTCAGACTCTGAACGCAGCATCAGTATAAAACTGAACAGTAAAGAAAGGAGGTACAGTTTAACACCTTCCTCCTCTTTCACAGGTCCCATGTGTGACCTCCTCTGGTCAGATCCACAGCCTCAGGTCAGTTCCCACCCACCCAGCAGCTCATTAGACCTATTGGGTTTGTGTGAGCAAAATGTGGTCCACTTCTCTTTTGAATTAAGATTTAATTTGTTCACCTCTCTCTCTCTCTCTCCCTCTCCCTCTTGTGGTCATGCAGAATGGCCGGTCCATCAGCAAGCGGGGAGTGAGTTGTCAGTTTGGGCCAGATGTGACAGAGCGCTTCCTGGAACAGAACAAGCTGGACTTCATTGTGCGTAGTCATGAGGTCAAAGCAGAGGGCTACGAGGTCACTCATTCAGGGAAGTGCATCACCGTGTTCTCAGCACCCAACTACTGGTATGTAATCATGCTGACTAACTAGCGAAGAGTGTTGACTCAGCTGTTACTGTTTATTTTAAAGGTTTTATGTTGTGTTCTGTCTTCCCTCAGTGATCAGATGGGAAACAAAGGAGCTTATATCCACCTCAGGGGATCCGACCTCAAGCCAGAATTTCACCAGTTCACTGCTGTGGTCAGTATCCTCTCCTCTTATTGTTATGTTCATCACGACCATTGGTTTGGGACATAATTCACTGCAATGCTTCATTGTACTGATGTTGAACATGGCGTTAGTTTTATGTATAGTGTTACAGTGACATCTACTGGCTTTACAGATTTAAACAGGACCAGTCCTCTTGATCCAGTTTGTCTTATCTGCTTATTTAGACGTAAAATTAATATGAAAGTGAAAAGTTCGGTTCAGTTGAGTAAAATGTTTAAAGAACCAACTGAGATGAGGACTTTAACACATTTAACTACTAATGTTTGTCTCCTCTCATTCTCTTTTACAGCCTCATCCAAATGTCAAGCCCATGGCGTATGCTAACACGCTAATGCAGTTGGGGATGATGTAGAGGCCCACCCAATCTGTCTGTGACACTGACGACCTCCCATCTGACCTGAACCATCCCACCTCACTCCCTCCCGTGCTCGGACATGCTCTTCTTCATGCTTAGCCTAAGGGATCCCTCCCCCCAACAAACTTCCACTAGTTGTACGCAGAAAGCACGCGGTGTAGTTGAGATGGGAAGAGATCACTTACACCAGCCCAGTTCAGAACTGGGTATGTTCTTTCATGTTATCGGTTTAAACTGGAAAATCCCCTTTCCACTGTCCATTTACCCACTCCATATTTGTCCCATCACTGGGTAGAAACCAGCCCTGAGAATTTCAGATGGAGCTGCTTGGTTTTTAAATGTCGGATGTACTTTTGACAGATGGGATGAAATAGCTGGTATGTACCAAAGATTTGTAATGAAAATGATTGTTCAGTTTTTACAAGGATCATCTTGTGATTCTGAAGCCTAGCATTGTACTGTTGGCCTGTGTACACAGCTTAGAGCATTGTAAACTGGCTTAAGAGCAGCATGTCTATCAGTGTTAATAACAAAAACAAATGAATAAATAACTGACATGTTGTGACGTACAACATGTCAGTTATTTTTTTATTTCATTTTACAGGATTACAAAATATGGTTACATGTATCATCCCAGTCCCAAAAAATAGATCGATTGTTTCTGGGTACACTCTTAAAGGTGCTGTTTGCCATTAGTGGTGTATTTACTTGGTTCGGTCATGTAGCTGGTAACATTTATTTTGCACTGCTTCCCATTGAGGAAGATTCTGCTGCTCTCCATGTTTTCATCCTTGACAGTCATTGTGCCACTCACCTGGCAGCTCCCGCACAGTCTACTCTCCAAACTAGCTTTGGTGTAAGGCAAACACTGATGGCACTCTAGTCTCCAATATGTGTTCGATTACTGGTGACTTATTACCCCCCATCTGTGGATTTCTTCTTCAGTACTCAGACGTCCGAAATGCAATCCTGTCTTGAAACGCACAGCTGCATTGTCCAGTGGCCCTCAACTTTTTAGATAAAGAAATACACTAACGTGTATGTATATATACTGTATCATTTAAAGATTCCGTGTAATGTTTGGAGAAAATTATTGAATAAAAAAATGCAGTCCAGTGATTTTAGACAAGCTGGTATCTTATTTTATGTCAGTTAAGATTGTCTACACTTGTTTTGGGGTTTCAATAACATGATGTAAAGATGTTAAAGGTCCACTGTGTAGGATTTAGTTGCACTTAGCAGTGAAGCTGACGATTGTAACAAATGAATACTCTCCCATCCTCACATCACATAGTCTATTTTGCTTAGGGAAGTTCCTGAGTGGAAGGTATTATGTAGCCACCATGAAAAGGGCTTCAATGCTTCCTTTATTATCTCCTTTAGCATAGGATACACCAGACCAACTTTTATGAAAGGAAAGGAGCTAATGCCACCCTACAATTCCTTACAAAAAATCAATGCACTGTTTGGTCATTCACAACCAGACATAAAAAATGTATTCCAGTGTTCCAGTATTATTATTTTAATTATTTATTCATAATGAAGTCATATTTCCACTGGGTTGTCCACGTTTATATATCCTGCATGAAACAACACGGTCAGAGCGCACAGGGAGAAGTATCTCCAAAGTGTGTTTTGTAGTCCATCTTCTAAACTTTGTAGTTTTACCACATCATATCAATAACATCTGCCGTCGCATAATGACATAGTCTATTGTAAGTGCAGTTGGATTCTCTGAACACCGTGGCTATTGAGGTCAAGGAAAAGTGGTTAGGAAGGTACTTTTTCTGACTATTTGACCAGGCTGTGAAATTCACATATAAAGCAAAAGGCCATATCTGAAGCCAATGTTCAGTTTGTCTGTTCTGGGCTACTGTAGGAAAATGTCCGTTCAAGATGGTGGACTCTGTGGGAGAGGACCCGCTCTCACTGTAAATATAAAGGGCTCGTTTTGACAACAAATTCATAATTATTCATATTTTCAGACGATTGCACACTTATGCAAACATACTAATGAATATTTTGTTAATAGATAATCCTAAATCTTTAATAAATGACGAGATTAACGCGTTAAAGCAGGGCTTCTTCCTTATTTGGGAAGGCGTAGTCGCATTTATTTGACGTCACGATCCTCAACAGCTGATCGTCAGTCGTCAACTATGCGCCACGAGTTGACAACACAGCAGCACGAGTTTCACCTTGTTGTGAACCCAGCTGGACACGAGCACAACATCCGCGAGGACACAGACACCGACACCGACACCGACCCGAGATGCCAAAATACTGCTCGGTCCCGAACTGCAGGAATGACTCCGGGAGCGGGAGCGACAGGAAGAGCTTCTACAAGTAAGCCTGTGTTAAAGTTTAACGAGCGGGGAGCGTCATGTAACTTCACGTCTTCCCGTGTGATGAGTCAGGGTTTAACAACTGTACTCATGAAGTATCAGCGCGTACTCATGAAGTACTCGTGAAGTAACAGCGTGTACTCATGAAGTATCAGTATGTACTCATGAAGTATCAGCATGGATTCGTCGTTTTTTTTGATGACCTGCTAAGTTTGTGTCTGAGTCTTGATTTAATTATGATTTGTGACTGGATCAGCTTTAAAAATATTATATTTCAGTATTATATGTATAATTATTATGTATAGTATTTCAGATTAAATTTTAAAATGTGCAGTTTAGTTTTATTTTGTGAAGCTGAAGACAGGAACAGCTGCCGGGACAACATGGCAGCAGTCATGATGACTCTGTCCTCTGATCAGGAGAACAGAAACCTGTTTACAGTAAGAAGCAATGCAGAAGTCAAGCTCTGCAGAAACTGTTACCTCAATGTGTTTTACTGTGTAATATGAGAATCAGAAGGAGAAACACTTTTATTGGTCAGGTGTGTGTACACATACTGTATGAGGAATTTGAACCTGGTGTACACGCACAGATATATATAGACATAAATATATAAATACAAAACAAGGACAACAACAGATAAACATAACTACTATGTACAGATAAAAACATTAACGTATATCTATATAAACAAGTACAAGACAAAGGTGTTGAAATGTGTTTTTAATCTGTAAGTAAATTTAATTCCACAAACCAAAGGTCACAAATTTATTTTTTCAAAAATAAATCCAGTAAAAAGAATCAAATAATCAAACCTGTTCACTTCACACAGAATATTAGAAACATCTATCACGAGATGCAGCCTCAGAAATCACCAGAGCTGGGTTGCATTACACTGTACAGAGTGTGATGGCACAAGCCAAAATGTGATGAGTCCGCAGAGTCATCAGTTACCTGATCGCGTTCAGTTCAGATGCTCTGATTTCCAGCGTATGAGGCAGTTTTTATGCTTATAGATATCGACTTCACTGTCAACTGTTCTGTTCTAGGTTCCCTCTACAGGACGCGGCCCGGCTGCAGCAGTGGCTGAGGAACATGGGTCGCGAGAACTGGACTCCCTCTCGACACCAGTATATTTGCCATGAACATTTTGCACCTTCGTGCTTTAAGGTGCGATGGGGCATCCGTTACCTTGAGAGCGATGCTGTGCCCACAGTCTTCCAGGAGGCCGAGGTAAAACAAAAAGAGACCTAACACAGTCTCTCTGAGCTAATACTATACTGCCATCATTTTGTTGAAGTTGATATATATATATATATATATAAACACAGATTATTTTAGTGTTACTTGGCCTGTAATTTGTCTCAGCTACACAAAAAAAAGTGTTGATGATCACCTCCTTGATAGTTTTCTGGAGTCAGTTGGAAAGTTTTATCTTTCTCGACTGTCGGCATCATCATGTTGCTTTTGATAACACACACTCTTGCTTCTTTCTAGAAACGGAAAGCTGCTGATCACACTGAGAAGAAGCCCAAGCGTCTTCGAGCCAACAGTAACGAAAGCGTGACGGTGTCAGATGACAGGTCGGTGACTGTTGGTGCTGTTGAGATGGAGAGCACGTTGCACACGGTGCACCTGTATGAAATCACTGTCGACCCATCGCAGCAGGCAGAAACCAGCCTGGTGGAGTCGAGTGATGTTGGCGTATCTGACTGTTCTCTCCACACTGACATAAACTCGCTGGCAGCAGTGGACGGATTCGAGACAACCGCAAATTTCCCTTTAACTTTATTCCAGACGGTGAATGATCTAAGTAGTGGTGGTGAGAATACAGAGGTGGTAGTGATGTCTGAAGGGCAAGATGAGCTTGTGAATAGAATCACTGCTGCCATTTTGACTCAGGGCCACGAGCTGGTCATGAACGACTCCACACTTGGCTGTACAGATGCTCTCAACACAGCTCTCTGTGTTGAAGATGTGACTTATACCACAGAGGAGTTCTCAAATGTCCACGAAGGCCAGGAGACTCAAGCCATCGCCTACTTCGAGACGATACCCAGTGTTTTCCCCAGTGAAACCTCCACTCAGTTCAGCTACACTCCCGATACCGTGCTGTCATCTGCTCTGAGCTCCAAACCTATCACATCTACTCTGCCAATAGTGTCCAAACATGTGCCACCTTCCCCCACGTCCCTGGTCCTCACTGTGGAGAGACTGGACAGAGACGACGGAGAGGGAGATGACGGCCAGTCAGATGATGACGGCAGCATGGAACAGCAGGATCGCCAGCTGGAGGAGCACTGGTGAGCACTGACTTAGTTTCAAGGACATGTTTCAGAAAATATTCATAATTAATACTAAAGGTGCTTGATAAGACTTAAAAATTGGATCAGTGTTAAGTTGGCAATGGCTTTTATAATCTCTCTTCATTTCTTACATGAACAGCTATCATAAGAACAGCTTGAGTAAAGAGCAGCTGGAGGCGATTGTGGCTGAGCTGCAGAAGAAGGTGAAAGTTCTGCAGCAGCGACACCGCCGACACCTGGAGAAACTTCTGGGCCTGGAGAACACAGTCAGCCAGCTGAGACAAAGCAACCTGCTGAATGAGGAGCGACTACAGCTGCTTGAGAGGGTGAAATATTTAGTCCAGATTAATTTACATTTTTATATGTAAAGCGTCTAACAGAAGTTTCTTAAGTTTCTTTTCAGCTCAGCCAGATGACAGCAGTTCTGTTTCATTCAGTGTTTGTCGTCTCCTCTCTCTCAGGCTTACATACAGACCAGTGCAGCCGTGTCAGACGTTGGTGAGACTGTGGCTATCATCTATGAAGAGGACGATGCTGCGTACTTGTATACTCCACTGAACAACGCAGACGAGAAACTGTGAAGCCCGACTGACTGCGGACGTCCCATCTGTGTGTCCGTCTGCTGCCCACTGTGCCAAAAAGTGACATGGCAAATACTACCTGATGCGTGTTTTATTTTTAGTTTCCGAAATACGAAATAAGACCTGTGTATGAAATGTGGCAGTGTGTTATATCTGCAGTGAGCTTTGCACAAATATGAATGAGCAATATGGGACAATGTTGAATGTAGTTTTTTTTTATGGTTTTCACTCCCCGTTTCTTTCTTTCAACCACTTTTCCTTTGACTTGAAGTATTTTTGTTAGTAATAATGTACATATCAAATTAAAAATAACTTCCATAATATTTAGGGCTGTGCTTCATTCTTAAAGTTTCTGCATATGTCAGCTATTAAAAGAACCAAAACTATTAAAATAATGTTTTGTAGATTTTCGTCTTCAGTTGCAGCAACAAAGGAAGTGAGCTCGCAGTAATCACAACCTGTTGAATGACCAGTTCATCAGGTTTGAACTCGTATGTCCAAACAATACAGAGCGATTTGATGTCTGAGGGTTGTGTCAAATAATTTAGCCTTGAGTTTCTGAATGAAATATGAGAGAACACCAGCAGGAGTTGTGCAGACACATTTCTTTTCCTTCGTAGTGTATTTTTATTCAAGAAATTATATTAACCTGAAACTCAAGGAGGAACAGCCCCATAGTTTTACAGAAAGGACCCTGATGTGTACATTATCTGGATAACTGTACCTGTAACATGTCATTTAACTTCAGTCTATGTTCATGTTTTAAGGTAGTATTTCCCTTTGCAAAGTTATCCAGATCCAGAAAAAGGAAATCTGCTTCTTGGCGTGATTTTATACAGTGAGTGCTTTCCTGCGTGTGGACTGTCTTTCCACCAGATGGCAGTAGATGCAGCTGTTTCATGGGGAAGTTTATGATTTGACACATGAAAAGAGACAGATCAGCCTTAAACGAAAGCCTTTCTGTTATAATGCACCTGCCTGATTATCACTGGAGAAAGAAGACACTCTGTTCAGACTCTTTCTATGGAGAAAAATGAAAGAGGAGACTCTTTGAAGTGAGAAAGCATGCAAAAAGAGGAAAGCTGCACCATCATGTGTTCTGTCTTACAGACTTCATAAATGCTCTGACTTCAGGAAGGTGTAACTGTCAGTCGAATAACACTGGCCGTGTTTATTGGTGTCTGAGTTCTAAGACAATAATTAGGAAACTCTTGATAAACAAATTGAACCAAAAACGCAATTATACAATTGAAAATTAATATCTCAAAATGTACTGAGAGGAGTGGAATGACGAAGCAATATTTTTCTGGGGCGGATAATAAAAACTAACAGTAGGTATGAGGACGCCTCAGATGAGTGCATGGGGAATACCACTGTGATTTTTTTTGCATTAAAATTTTCAGGCACATTTTCTTTCAACACAAAATAATTTCAGAGGTAGAAAATGAAATAGAATCATGCTGCTTCCTCCACGGAAATAAAATTAGAGAGGATGAGTCCTGTCAGCCACTCATTTCCATCAGTTTGTCCACAAATGGAGATTCTCTTCATCTGTTCCCTTTGACAGAGTGATCAGAGATCACAGTCAGCTACATCCACTCGGTTTGTGCGTTGAGATCCTTCAACAGGGTCAGTGAAATACTCGATACCTGAGTCCAGGTCCTTCAGCTGATGGACTGTCTCCACACACTGAATCTGCTTCTTAAAAAAACGTATCCTGTGTCATGACACTGCATGATCAGCCGCTGATATTTCCTTATTTTGCTAAAGACTTTTCAACAGTAGCTTTCACAGCTCTTCTCATTTCCTGTCCCATCCTGTCTAAGAGCAGAGAGACAGCAGTAGGTCTTCGGCTGCGTGGCCTCCAGCTGGTCCTGGTGGGTGTAGGACTGAGGAAGGAGGCAGTTGTTCTCCAGGCGATGGGTGGGCGGCAGACAGGGTGAAGGATGGATGGATAGCGGCATGCTGGTACCAACCTGCGCCATGATTTATACACAACATTAGACAGAGACAACCTTTTTAAATGCTTACTCCACTGTAACCACTTATTTATCAAAGACACATCTATGCAAAGATCTTTTCACTTTAATAACAAATTATTTATAAAAAATATCTTTAACTTTTTAAAGATTTTGATCTGTCCTTGCAATCATCAGTCTGTTTCTAATTATAACCGACCTTAACCACCCTCTGAATCATCGAAGCACCTAAAATCTACTGAAAAGATAACAAAGGAGATTTATAAATTACTTGCCATCCGAGTACATATTTCTGCTACTCAATCACTCATTTGTAATAAAAACACAGTTTCCATGTTCCAAGTCTGTCTGTGTTACTGGTCTTCACTCAAAAACTTTTCTCTCAGCCACAGAATAAATTTACAGCATGCAGTTATTTGACAGGCTCCACCTGTGGCGTGTTGCTGCCAGTGTTTCTCAGGTCATCCAGGTAAGTCATCCCCAACTTCCACCTCTGCCATTTCTTCTTTATCTCTGCCTGCACCTGCAAGCAAAGGACGAATTAGCGAGTGAGAGAAGAAGAGATAAGTCATGAGGTAAATTTATCAACTTGAGACAAATGAGAAACAAATGTAGGAAGAGGCTTCACATTATTAGAAGTTATAATACTTCACATTATTTAATACAATTAGATTTTAGATTTAGAAGTCCATGAGGACGTTTGACACTTGCTGGCTGCTTTCATTGTCCATGCGTGAACACACATTCCTACAGTTTCCTACCCCATGAGGGGCACCTGCATCCACACACTCAGCTTGATCATATCATTTTATCACACACACACACACATAGACACACCACCTACCTCATTGTTGACAAAACAGTAGAGGATGGCAACAAGTAAACCCTGTGAAGAGGAGAAATGACTCTTAATGCTGAACCATATATAAATAAATATATTTTCTGATGTTGCTTTTATCCAGAAAGGTCTTGAGTGCCTTCATGACTCCTGACTGTACCTGGAAAGAGTTCAGGAAGAGTTCGAAAAAGAGACTGACATAACTGAGGACGCCAACTGTGTGCTCCTCTGTCAACACTGCAAAGACCACCTCATGGATGCCCAGCAGAGGGATCAGGGTCAAGGTGGATTTGGCCAGCCTGGAGAGAGAAGTACAAGACAGAAGTCATTCTAGATACAGAAATACAGTAATGGAGTGCTGCCCTCGGATCTCAGATCTATTTAGTGTATTCCTCAAAGGCACTTCAGCAGGGTGGATGTTTGTTTGCTTGCTAAATATCTGATTTAAGAAGAATCTCACTACACAAACTCCTCAGCTCTGACCAGGGATGAGTCCTCCAGCAGAGCATCATGGGAGATAAGACTGTGGCTCTGCTTGATGGAAAACTTCCTGTAAATTCAGTCCATTTGTGTTAGATAACCATCTGCTTGTGACGCTGATCTGCTTCTTTTCCTCTCTTGAGTTTCTAAAAGCCTTTAGATCTGCTGGGACCTGAACTCACTGACATCCAGCTGTTGTGTTTTTTCTTGTATAAATGATCTTTAATTAAATGTATTTGCACCTTTAATTATTCACTTAATTGTTGTTGTTTTGTTGTAACATCATTTTTGTGTATTTTCTGATGAGTGCTCATTTCATAGACTATTGCATATTTATGTATAATATATTACATGTCTTCTGTCTTTAAAACAGCTGACAGGTGAAAAAGTAAATTTAAATGTGTGTTTCATTTGTGAAGCAGGTCGGAGAAAATGTTTTTTTGAGTGTATATTGTTGTAATACTCATTCCATCCATGAGGGACTGAAGTGCTCCACTCCTCCATGTTCTAACTCCCTCCTATGTCCTCCCATAGCTGAAATGAGTATTACATAAGTTTCTAATCACCAGATCATGAGTCATGAACACAAGAGAGACACAATTTAGATCAAATTTAGAAAATCTATTACCAGAATTGTTTGTCTCACTTGCCTCTTTAGTCCCATTCTGACACAAACGGACTAAAGTGAGCTGGAATGATCTGGATCTGGTTTTGTCTCGTCCCTTGACTCCCTTCATTCCCCTCCACGCGCAGGGTAGCAGGACAAGGATGACTGACATTAACTCCACTGCCTGGTGTAGTTTTAGCTAACTGAAATGGTCACACCAGACCACCACCTGCCAAATCACACGTAAATAATAACCCATGCAGAAGTCATTTGAAAGCTCTCTAAGCTAACACTCTGAGTGACTTCCAGTCAAAGATTAGAAAGTCATGTCAAGATATCAAAGTGCTGACATTGGCTGTGTGCACCTCCTCTAATGTTAATTCTGCTTTGATCCTTTAATGCTCCAGTAAAGATTTCCCACGATACTGGTTCCACAGTGTTCACCACCTTCACCATGTTACTGACTTGACCTGAAAACCATTAGTCTAATTACTGTATTCCCCACTAAAAAAGTACCATTTTCCTTGAGTGCAGGGATGTGTCCGTCTGTTTCCTTCAGCGTTTTTTCAGGGGAGGTGAATAAAACTTTAGAACAGCCAAATGTCCACACGTCTTACCTGAATTTATAGCCTGTGTATCTCATCTGATGGGCTTTCAGCTTGGATACAAGAATGTGGATGATGCGGATAAAGATGAAGAAGTTCACCTGAAGAGATAAAACATGATACAAACCAGTCTATAAAACAATTTAGTGAATTGTCAAATGTCGAATGTCGTTGAATGTGTGTGTGTGCTGTGATGTTTCTGTTCTGTGCTGTCTGCATTTATATTGATTAGAAACACAGACAGTGTTTCTACTGTGTGCGTCTGTGTGTGTCTGTGTGTACATTACCAGAATGGCGAGCAGGATGGGAGCGCGGATTATCCACCAGTGCCCTTTGTTCTCATTTATCTCCCAACACCTACAAGCAAGAAAAGACATGGGTGAAGTGGTTCTCCGCTCTCATCTGTGCATCTGTGGTGGGATGGAGAATAAGATCGAGAGAGAGAGAGAGAGAAAAAATGATGCACACAGCAAACGTGACTCACCTCGTGTTCTCAAACAGGTAACGTACAATGATCCAAGGAATCACAAATAACACCGGTGTGCCTGACACAAAACAGACACAACAGCAGATGAATTGAATTCATTTACACACAGCGTGAACTACTTCTTTTAGTTTATCTCTAGTTGGTGTGTGTGTGTGTGTGTGTGTGTGTGTGTGTACCCCAGCCGATGAGTAGGTATCCATAGAAGTGGCGGTTTTCAGAAAACACCGCCAGCACCAGCAGTTTGTGTAGATAGAGGCCTTCCACCAGCAGCCAATAGTAGTTAGCTCCCACACAGTACTGCATCAGCACCTGAGCCACGTGGCAGCCTGGCGTCACCTAATGTGTGTGTGTGTGTGTGTGTGATGGAAGAGACAACAGGTTCTTGAAAGGTTAGAAGTAACACGATTTTTGTGTTTTAATGCTCTGCTTAAAGGGCCAGCGTGTCGGATTTAGTCGCATCTAGCCGTGCTTCACCTTAAAAACTACGTCAGCAGTGAATCACACAGAAAGAGTAAGATGCATTTTATTCTGTAAAGAGAGCCTCCTAAATCCGACACACCGGACCTTCAACATCCACAGCTTCTTTCTCTCTCTCTCAGTTTCTTCTGTGTGTGTCCCGACCTGACCACTGAGCACGTCTGAGATGTTCCTGTCATCTTTGAACTCAGTGTCGTGGCTCAGCAGAGCATCTCTGGTCAGGATGGAAGCCGCTCGCAGAATGAACGACGCAAACAAGTTGATGTGGATGTAGTTTCTGGTGCAGTGCAGCTTCCTGCAGACATCACGCACATCAGAACAGTGTTTCAGTCAGTCAGTGAAGATGCTGACCCGAAAGCATGCAGTGTGTTTCTCAACATTAGCTGAGTTAATCTGAGGTCTGTTTATTGTCATCTTTGCACCATTTGCTGTGGTTAGTGTTAGTGTCGCTGTGATGTTTTTCACATCATTTAACTTAAGACAACAAACAGCGTCAGGAGCATGAATCGTTGCTTGAATATTTTCTGTCAAAATGCCGATGAGAACAGGAGCAGAGGTCTGAATTAACATGGACATTTTTGAATGAATTGATTGATTACTAAAAAAAAATGATATAGAAACATACTGGTTGTGGAGATGGAAAGAAACATAATTCTTCACAGTAAGTGATCAGAAAACAAACAAAGAACCAAAAATAGTCAAAAATACTGACATAAAACAGGAACACAGACTGTACAGGTGGGAGCTTACCTGAAGTATAGCAGAATAACAAGAGCCAGTGAGAGACTGGCCAGACTGACACTGTAACCGACTGTGTACATGACTCTGAAGTGGGCTAAGATCACCATCCGTTTCTCCTGCAGGCATCCAACCAAAATACAAACGTGGGTTAGTGCATTTTTAAAATTTTCTCTCCTTTCTCCTGAGGTGTGTGTGTGTGTGTGTGTGTATGTGTGTGTGTACCTGAGCTGTGTGCATGCTGTTGTTATGGTTACACTGGGAATGGTCCCTCCAGGTGCGGCTGGAGTTGCTGGTCCTCCACTGACCATCGGGACCACATTCCCTCAACACAAAGCCGTTACGCACTACACAAACACACAGCAGAGGCTAAAACACACCCACCTACAGTATGATCACTTAGAATACACATAAAGGGAGAATAATGCATGCATGTGTGCGTTCCTACCTTGGTTGTACCAGGGCAGGTACCAGGGGCAGGGCACCTTGACTGTAGAGTTTGGTTTTCCATCTGACCAGCAGGCGTACATGTCAAACATCCGACTGCAGGTCACACCTGAGAGGAGGGACCTCAGAGTGTTTTAACATGTGCAGATGTTGAAGTTAAAACGTGTAAAAGGTTACACAGAGTGGAGAATAATGTGCATGTTTGTGTGTGTAAGTACTGTACCTTTGGGTTTGGGATCAGTACTTATGTTGATCAGACATTCATTCCTGTAGCGGCTCCATTCAGCCACCGTGTCCGTTGCAGTCCTCCCTGACACACACTACACACACACACACACACACACACACACACACACAAAGATTTGACAAAACTATCAATGGAGAACAGAGAGATGATGAAGACATGCCATGGTGTGTTGTATTGGACTACATTATATGACATTTCTACTATTTGACCCACTGACAGGTAGGTAGGTGTGCTAAATAAACTGGCATGTCAGTGAAACGTCTCTCTGCAGGCACATACCTGAGTCCTGTAGAGGAGGAGGAAGATGAGGAACGTATCAGAGGCCTTCATCACTCGGAGGTGTGCCAGGGTGGCCGCCGGGAGGATTTAGAGGCATCACAAGGTCACTCAGAGGTCACCACAAAGTTATCGGCAAAGTTATCTTCAAGGCAACAAGCTGCCTGGAAATACAGAAAACAGTCCACATATATATTATTTTCTGTAATAATAATTTAAAAAAAATCATTTTCTTCTTGTGATTATTAATATATTAATTAGATGAACTACATGTATGAACTGAAGATGATGAACGTCCAAAATACAGTTTTAGTCACTGTGTTTCTGTAGATGTTTGTCTACTGCGTAGAATAATTTGTTAATGTGTTTTACAGTTTACGGTTTCAGTCAATGACATCGCTGTACTGAAAACACTTTGGCCCGTCCTCTCTGTGTAACTTGTGAGATTAGTTGATGTACTTTCCAGCCATGAAAGCATACAGAAGGAGGAGCATGAAAGACTGCAGAGTAATCCTGTCTCTAATCCTCCTGTCAGCTAATGTCACTGACCAGGAGGTGTGCAGGCTGACATGTGACATGAGGAGGGAGAGGATGGAGCCCAAGAGAATTTTAGTTAGAAGAAAATCAGACGACAAATAAAATTCACAAGACAAAACAGTGTGAGATATAAGATAGAAGTCTGTATGTGTACTGGTATTAGTAAAACCTCATGTACTGTAAATCCAGTGACCCCAGTGATACACAGTGCAGTGTCAAGACCACCAAGACCAAATCATGACCAAGACTAGAGTGTGTCAAGTAAAGAGCAGGACCAAGGCAGGATGAGGCCGAGTCAAAGCAAAGACCAGACAGTTGATAATATTTGCCAAATCTCCTTCCTTGGGTGCGGCATTCGAAGAATTTGCATACTGCTGTGTGTTTTCATTTGGAGGCTGTTTTATATGAGAATAACTAATTTCTGATGAGATACACAAAGACCTTTCAGTTCAAAATAAAGTGTAGTAATCTGTGCTACAGTTTCACATTTAGGATTGTATGCATATAATCATCTTTTGATTGAAAAGTAAAAATCATGAAGATATTCTTGAAAAGTTATCATGTTAAATAGATCATGGTGGCAAAAAATGACTCAAGATGTAACAATAGAGACAGGAGAGGAAGGGGAAAGGTGAACAGAGTGGTAAATAAGTCGAGACTGGTCTGCCAGCTGACTGATAAGAACGGTCTGTGAGCTGTACAGTGAGCCACACGGCAGTGTATTCTGCAGTTTTGCCTGGAGCTCATGTACCAGGAACACAAACAAGTGTAGAACGAAGGATGTCGTGAAGAAGGCAGATGAGTCTGCAATAACCTCATTCGTCATGCATGATTTGAATCCACAATATTTACTTCTACATGCTTGGGCGATTACTTTTATTACATGTGTTTATGTTTCCTCTACCTGTGAGTGTGGGATGGGTCTGCAGTATCCACAGTCAGCCAAGAACAAGGGGCACACGCACGGACTCTCACTTACACCACATAGGACAGATGTGAAGTATGATACTGACTGAAATAACATTTTGTACTCAAAAAGTACCACAATTAAGTGTAACAGTACAGTATTGTGTGTTCTTCACACAGTCTAATTAGAAGAAGTAATTCTCAAACAAACTGGAGACTATAACGTCACATTCCCTTTTCTAATATTACCACAGAGCTTGAGGACAGTATTTAGCCATGCAACTGTGCACCAGCTGCTCAGTGTGTCACCATCCTGAGAAAAAGTTCATTATGTATATACAGTGTTCCCTCATAAGAGAAGACACAGCAGGAGCGAGACGGGAGTCCACAAATTTCAATTAAATTAAAGGTTTTTAATGACATATTTTATGCTACATGAGAGTTGTGAAAATGAACACGCAGCTGTCTTCTTGCATTTCCACTGTGGATGTTTCTAATTAAAAAGACGCACACACATCTGTTACACAATAACAAATGACTTCTAACTGCCTCTGTTTAAACTCACAGATAAAATTGTTTCTGTTTGTTTCCTCATAAATGAGACAAATCCCTCTACATCAGCCATCACTGACACGTAACATGGGGAGAAAAGCGTTGAAGAGTTGATGACAGTCATTACTTGACTGACAGAGAACAGTGCTGGTGTCATTTTAGAAACACACTGCCAGACTGTAACGACAAGCGGAAATCATCTTTGGATTAGAAACAGGAAATAATGTGTGTCAAATGTCTTTAATGTGCAGCAGCCACTGTAGTTTATCTGAAAGAGTCACAGGTGAGCAGCGAGAAGGGAGCCAGCTATGGAGTTAACCAACATGAAATCAGAAGAAAAGATCATCATGTGGGCGCTCCCTGTGTTTGAATCACAAACAACCAAATGATCTTTCCTAATAAGACATCAGGGAGAGCCGCATCCCAACCCCCACTACACCGAAGTTCAGAAAGTTTCCTCTCTTTGTCAGCATGGTAACTTTGCAGGTTAACATGATTTAAATAAAGCAAACTAACACATGTACCGTACTGTATTTTGTAATGTTTTTATACTGTTTATTGCTGCTCTGCATGGCTGTGTTTTGTGTTGCGTGCATGGCTTTGTGCCCATATGGTGTTTGTTGCTGCTGTACGATTGTTCTGATGCTTTATTGTCTCCGGTTGTTTTGCATGGCGTGTGTCTGTCTCAAAGACTTTCTTGTCTTGTTGCCTCTGTGGCGTCTTGTTGTCTTTGTTCTATACATTTTACACATTTTACTGCTTTCTCAACTCGCCAGAGCACTGCAGTTAAAAATCGGTTGATCCATGTACGCTGTCATGGGTCAGTTTTTTAATTACATGATGCTGCACTTGCATGCACACACACAAATACCCCCCTCAGTGTTTCACTGTTTTTAGTCTCTTGACACTGTGTCTGCACACTGACAGACACATGGCACAGCTGGGCCTGTCTGTGGCACACATACGGAAATATATAGATATACAGACACATACATGCGCAGCCATCAGATCTCAGTTTATGTAATGATACTACTGTAGTAAGCTGTGTGTGTTGTAACTTTAGCTTTCCTAGATATCTAAGCCATGCCTGTGTTTCACCACTGCAGGGCTGCATGTAGTCATTCACACCACGATAACTCAGTAATTAGCACCCACTTTAAACTGATGCTGTGACAGGCCTTTGCAGTAATGACTGTGACTTCTTGATTTCTCCTTTTTTTTCTTTCATGAAGTTACGCACACGCAGCATCTTTCATTCAAACATGCATCAAACAAACATCTTTAAATGGGCTGATAGTTTGTTCCTTACTGATAACCTAAAAAAGTCAAAACGAAAAAGAAGCCCCTTCAAGTTATCAGCGCTCACAGTGATCACTTTAAATACCTTCATTTATTACCTGATGGTCATTCATTGTTTTCCTGCACCATCCCTCCACATGGAAGTCAGAGGTCAGGGATTCAGCAGTGAGTCCACCACACTGACAACTTTAAAAAAATACATTTGTTCACTGTGAAACTATAAAACTTTCTATAAACTGAAGATACAAATCCACGAGCATCTTTTCACTATTTCTGTTTGTTTACATTTGTTAGTCTGTCACTTCCTTTTGCCACCACTGGCCATATTATCATGCTGTAATAAACAATTACAATGCCCGAGTACCAGTTACCACTCAGGCAGAAAAGGCGAACCAAACACTAGCTGTAAAATAAGAAAGCATGCCTCACCTTTATGTCATGTCCTCACTGTCAAAGTCTGCAAACAAACCCAGCTGTGCACAAGTCTGCGTCTGAAGACTGCAACAATGACATAATGTGATCACTGAGCTCTCTCTCTCTCTCTCTCTCTCTCTCTCTCTCTCTCTCCCTCTCTCTCTCTCTCTCTCACACTCACCCTAAACGATGGTGTGTTTATGTTTTGGGTCCTCTCACTAAAAGCAGCTCCTCGGGTATGATGATTACAAGTGGCTATATTTGAACTCAATTTAATATTTATTGATCACTGAGGAATGGCAGAGTCTAAACTGTTTCACCACTACTAATAATACTCACCATTTGCACCGGATAGGAAAAGAAAATAGAGGTGTGGCATGTGCCACATCTCCAATGTGTTCCAGTGTGTGCAGCAATTAGTAACCTGAAAGTGATTCATTAACTTAATAAAGGCTTATTGTCTGGCTGCATTAATCATGTTTACACTAAACCAAGAGAACTTTATTCCTCTTGATGTACAAAATGTAGCATCCTATAATCTTCTCTAATATAATGTCAATTCTAACTAGTATGATAAACATATAAATGAATCACAGTGTGGATGATTGTTCATAAAGACATTAGAGATTAGTTTTTCCCATAACAAGATAGCAGCGTATTAATGGCTCTATCTGTAGCTTGGGCATGTGGTTTGCTGTCACCAGTGGTGGTGTGACTGCAGTCTTATAATTCCAAACAAGACTCTTATTTGAATGTGAATCACCTCAGTGACTTCTGACAACATATATTTAAAACTCAAACAAACTGAGAAGTGTACAGTACATAAACTGAGGCCTGAGGCCATAAAACAAGGAGAGATTTTGGGGGAAGAAAGGAAACAAGGAAGGAAAACATCGCTCTCAGTTTGTTGGTTGATCATCGGCAGCAGGCAGCACTTTGTAGATTCATTATATATTCAAACAAAATATTAAATATTTATTTTTGCCACAGTGATGATGATGTGTGATAAATGATCAAACTGAACATCTGTTTGTTTCTTTAAAGCTATAAATCAGCCAGTGTGTTAGATAACTAACTCTCACTCAGGCTCAGGTCCTCCGCTGCAGCATCTTCATACCACAAAACAGAAAACACAGAACACTCTCTGTCTGACTCCCTTTGACCACGTCAGTACAAACACTGGTCAGTCACACCCTTTTCCTGTGAAAACACTGCATCAACCATACACCGGTACTGCAAGTACGTAGTGTTAGTACACACTAATGCAGATGTTGACAGTGTCACTGAACTACACTGGATATCTTTCAAGTTTCTGGAGACTCTCACCGGATCAAACTGTTTCTTTGCTGATGAACTTGACCTTCGGGCACTGTGCTCGATCTTTTCTATGAGCTCAACCTTTATGTGTTCAGTTTGACAAACAATACCACTTAAATTTAAATCAGCTTGTCGTGCTTGTTTTGCTGTTTGCTTTTGTGTTGTTTTTTTTTCCTCTTCCTGGCAGTGTGCTGGCACAGAGGGCGCGGCTGGCTGTGCCGTTCTCAGCAACAACACACACCTGTGTCTTGTCCGGCTACAAATGACACCTCTCCTGTGCCAGATTATCTCCCCACTGCAGTCAGTAAGATTCTGGTGATTTAACAGTGTGATTTTGACCTTCCCATTGTTTTCAACATCAACACCCATTCTCAGGTTTTTCCCCTGTGTGCAGTTATCTAACGTGCCTTGCTTCCAGCCAGCCTTCAGCTGCCACCTCCAGCTTTTTATGTTAATTCTAATAATAAACATTTAAACAAAGGGAAGGAATGAGTGAGAAAGGAGTGAGGATGTTTACCCTTCCCTCAGGGATGTTTGTAGTGAGCTGCACCAAAAACCCCCGTCTCAATACGAGCGTGATGGATTACAGGTGTTGCTTTGTCGTTAAGGCATCACTCATACACAGGCTGCGATTATTAATCCTCATTAGAGGGGACACAGCAGCTTCCCATCCAAAACTAAATGATTCATGATGAACACTTACTCGGGGTCACACACTTGGCCCATATAAACATAAATTTGACAAATACTATCACCTCAAAATCACTCCCACAGTTTTCCTCAAATTGTTAGTTTTTTCCCTGATCAATGTGACCACCATGTGGAGGGCAGGAGGCGGGGTACATCCTGAACGGGTTCATCACAAGGATGACAGATAGAAACAAACAATTCACTCGCTTTGGACTGTTCGAGGAAGGTGGACGCACACAGACACGAGGAGAACATGCAAACTCCACACAGGAAGGCCCGAGCTTCAGCCTCAACCTCTCCATCTGCAGAAAGGCCACAGCTGGCTGGTCGGTTTGAACCCAGACGGCAACTTAAAAATAAAACAGTGCAAAAAATGTGAGTCCAAGAGTGCAGACAGTGGCAGTAGGTTTCCCTTTCTGATGTATGACGGTATACAGAAGTGTGCCCAATGATTGCAGGCGGATATATAAACTCAACCTGGAGAAACAGGATGACACGTAGAAAAGCTTTCTATGTTTAAACATTCCAGTTGTTGCTACAGGTGGAGTGTGTATAGTGACTTATTCTTATGTCTTGTGCTAAACACAGAACTAAAAGTGTAAGATTCAGAGGTCTGCATAACTATGTTTTAGCGTAAAATCACCTGCAAATAAAATAAAATTTGCGGCCATCATAGTTTCTTCTTCATGTTGGGAAGTAGAGGATGAGGCGATGTGGTTGTAATGCAGCAACTACGCAGCTAGATGTCACTAAATCCTAATACCTGTAGTAATATTGGTCATTTTACACTCATACACGTTATTTTTCGTTTTGCATTCAGCTCACAGTGGCAGAGAGATGACAGCGATGAACGGAAATGACGAGAGAAGATTTTTATGCTCGTACAGCAGTCGTGGATTTATCGTTTTTACGTCCCTGCACTCAGGAGTGTTTAATTTTAAGGCATGCCACAGCAGTGAAGATGAAATATAGTCCTATTATTCCGCTCCAAGAGAAACTGAATTGCTAAAAGATGTGGATATGACATCCTGAAGTTATTATTTTACTCACGGCTTTTCAAAATTCTAAGATAGAAGAATGAAAGAGTTCTTTTTAGTACAAAAATGTGCTTAAAGTTCTTTATTCTTGTCATATTATACATCAAAATGTACATTTAATGGTTCTCTTGAGCTCTTTGGATAAAATGTATTTATTCTTATTTAAATGTAGCACATACAGTCACCGTTTGATGCACCGTACCAGATTACACAGTAAGTAAAGTGACAGTAAGCTCCCACACAGGGACATGTTTGAGTGAGATATGACTATATTTTATTCCTCTAATGATCCTTCTTAAAACTTTCACCTTTCATTTCTTGGCACACATTTTCTGCCCTTAATGAAAAAAATCTCCCAGATGCAGTTATTTTACTGCAGAGGCTCTTTTTCCCCACAAAAATGAACAGAGCTTCGTCTCCCCGCAGTCATTACAAAGCCGTTTATGTGTTTGCCGAAGAGTTACTGACTCACACTGATTAGCACTCACACTGAAGGAGAGGAAACAGGAGAAAAAACTGAGTGGATACAGACAGATACGAGGGTATTCATAGGAATGTTGGAAGTGGCACAGTTGAGGTGTGATCCTGCTCCTGAATCTCTGCTGATACCTTAAAAACAAACATTATCCAGCACACCGTATCAGCTGTGCAGCTTCTAATGGTTAGAAAACAAAACTTTCAAAGAGAAGCATTACATATTCTCTGATAATATACTGATCCTGTTAGATAGTGTTAGTGTGACCACATGGGGGCAGCATCATATTATTCTCTCATTGTTTCTTTGAGTAAATCACTCTTACAGTGCCATATCGTGAGATTTCCTTTTTTATTTCGCACTTATTCTCCTTTAAACTGAAATATTAAGACGTCAACTGACTGAGAAGGATTTTTTTTTGTCTAACAGTCTCTGGTTGTCTTTTGTTAAGCTCCATTTCATTTGCCACTGCCTTGCTCACTTCTTTGTGGCAAGCTGATCAGTAAGTGAAGAGTGTTCCTCCTCCCCTGTGGTGGTTTTTGAATCAGTGACCTCATATGTTCTCCTCTCTCCTAAGGTCACCCTAAAATGAGTTTGCCCTGAGAAAATCCACTGTAAAACTGAAAAGTGATGCGGGTGAGTGTTTCTTATCTCTGCTGAGCTGGAAGACACACCGCTGGAATTTAAGGGAGGGAGCTGCTCCGCTCTTTTCATCTGACTGGAAACTTTATCAGCAGGTACGTTAGCTCATATCTGCCCCACCAAAGAGGCTGATTCCCAAAAAAACACACACAGGTGCTGCAAAATACACACATGCACACATGCACACACACACACACACACACACATGCCAGTACAACCTGACCTAAAAAATCCTGTTGCTCACACAGCACAGGGTACGTATCAGCACAGCCGTCCTCCCTTGACTACCTCACAACATTTTAGTAAAGACCAGTTCAATTATTTATGACCTCATCATGATTTGATCCAGTTCAGCTGCCTCCTCCTCTTGAACCGTGATGTTGTATATTTATATCATGCACACGTCCTCAGATGCCCGTTGGGAAAGCAAACTGACTGCCATTCCTTTAATTTTACAATTAAAATGGGTATTAAATTGACTTTATTCCATTAAAAATTGTGTTTACATTCAGCGTTACTCACCCAAACAGTTACACAGTTAGTCTAAACAGAACTGTTCACATCCATGTCTACTAGCAGCAGGGGCATAGCACAAAATTCTGGATCCCGAGCATGGGGCCGCTCGCTGCAGCCACAGCTATTCATTCTTGTATTTTTGTCGGCACTCCTCACTTGACAGAGTTTTTTCCCCTCAGTCCTCGGCCCCTTACTAACAGTTTCCTTCCTGTCTTTTGCTATCATATCTTTGCGGTTACCTCTAGTTGTTGACAGGTGCAGGAATGTGATAATAACTCAGGCTAGGAATCTAACACCACCTTTTTCCCTTTATCTGTGCTTTCCATTTTTCCTCCAATGCTGGCCTTCGTGCACTCCATGCAAAGGCTGAACATTGTGCTGATGTGACGGGAGTCGGTCAGTGGAATAGTGTGACACCATTGGCAGGACTGTCTATTGGATCATCCACATGTATGTGTGTGTACAACATAATTAAAATCCACCCGTAAAACACAGCTCCATAGCAACAAGAGGTAAACAAATTCAGCGTTACTCAACCAGCCGTGGCAGATGGCCGCCCACCATGAGGCAGATTCTGCTTCTTAAAGAAAGTTTTTCCATGGCACTAAGTGCTCGCTGATGGTGGGAATGGTTGGGTGTGTGTTAATAATATTATAAAGACTACGATCTGAACCTGCTGTGTATGGAAAGTGTCATGACATATCATCATGATTTGGTGCCACAAAAATAAAATGGAATTGCTCAGGTTGTTCTCACATCTCAAGATAGACAGCAGTACAATATAAAATAATCTAAGACAACAGTGTGATGCAGTCTTTGTTGCATCGTGCTGTTGTTCAGTCTATTTCCCGGACATACAAAACTTTGAAAAGCAGCAGCCAGCAGCACGGCAAATCAGCAAATCGTAGCAAAATGTCAAGACACAAAGCGAGCGAGTGAAAGAAGGGGTGTGTGGATGACACTTTCTTCAGTAGACTTTTGTAGAAATGATACCTGCTGAACACAATAACATATTATAGTTCTTTAACTTTGATTTGGAGACAAACGTTCTTGTTGAATTAGTTCCTTTGTGGTTAAGATTTGCATTTAGATTTCTTGCCGTTGCAGGTAAGAAACCTCGGTGAGTTTCTGTTCCCAGTGAGTGGACACAGTGAACCTGTGTTATTTTCAGGGAGGAGGGGTTGCTTTCAGATGCCAGGCAACCTCTCTGCCCTTCACATTCCCCAGTATCGGTCATGTGACCAAAGTTTGGCCTGAGCCAGCGGAGCTTGACCGCAGAGAGCCTCACAGATGCCTTTTTCTCTCCTTCGTTTATTTCTTGCTGATGTTTGCGTTACAGTTTTGTTGGTTGTTGTTCTCTTGTCGAAACATGAAAAACTTGCTCTTTTTCTCTCACACACACACTTTAAATATTTCAAATGAAAAGGAAGTGTTTCATTTGACATTCTACCATGTGGAAACAGGGAGTTTCCTGTGTATTTCGGGATGGCTGTGAAATACACCTGTGTAAACATCAATGATTAGCTTAACGATGGCCAAACATGCCTGAGGGTCTGAGACAGGTCACTGGAACAGCACACAGGAACTGCTGATCAGTGTCGATGCTTTGTCATGCCTCTGTGGAGAGAGCTCAGTTTATTCACTCTATATTTTATGGTTTGTTCTGAGTTAATTAGACAATCTGACATCACCTGAGCACAAATCAATAATTACTTTGGTCGGATGAGGACAGACTGGAGAGACATTTTCATACACGTATGGACTGAAAAAGACATCCTCATTTTTCATATTGTTAAAATCGTTTGATCGTGGCATGTCAATGATTGTTACATGCCTCAGAAGTCACAAAGAAACAAAAGAGATGTCTTGAATACTCATCAGCATGTTAATGAGCTCTAATCTTTTGTTGCTGTAATCATGACCAGATGTCGAGCAGCTCCTTCTTTGTTAAAGAGGAGACACTGATACGGGAGTAAAAGGCAACAATTGAAAAGCAATGTGATACAGCACAGAGGGACCTCTCCCATATTTACCATGAGGTGTTCATAAAATTTTCATGCCGCTTCCTTTGTTAGGTGTGACTGCATGTGTTTCTGAAATTAGAGTGAAAGGATTGTGTCTGTCACTGAAACTCTGGGTGGCTACATGCTGCTTCGCCGCCTGTCGTCATTACACAAAGATCACAGGCAGGCGGAAGATTTGGAACGCTGTAGGCCGCTTCACCTCGGTTAAAAAAACACAGTAAATTTCTCTGTTTGGTGGTCAGCTCCAACAAATGAATGTGTGTGCTGGTATGTGGCTCAGTCCAGTATCTGCTGATAGCTAATATCTAAATGGTAAAAATGGGATAAATCATGTAACCTGTCTGGAATGACTCCACTCCTCCGTGCTCGCACTTCTCACCTCTGCCCGTTAACTGATCCTGTGGCTAATTGTTTAGCGCGTGTGTGGTTAAGGCGCCAGTTGCTGGTAACGTAGCCCTCAGGATTAAATGTCAGGGTACTCTTACGAAGGCACCCGGTTAGAAACAGTGAGTCATTTTTTGTCACCAGTCTACTGAGTCATGCGGGCGTGAATACGCTGTCACAAAATCTTAATAAAAGATTATTTATGTTTCAAAGAAAACAAGATAAAACGTTCAGATCTTAACAAAACAATCAAGTTTATTTAAAAAAACAAAACACTTGTGAGATACATGTACTGCAGTTGTATATAATACACAAAGATAACTCTTGTGCTGCCTCTGTGCACACTGTGAAGCATTGTCCCCACCCCAGACCTTCACCACACTGCACTAAAAGCTGCGTTGAACACAGTTATCATCTCTCCGGACCGTTACAGGTGATTAATGATACTCTTACTACAGTATTTACAGCACATAATCCTGTTGCTAATCCTCTTGCACAATTTGACACATCCAGTTCTTCCATTTTGTGCACAGTGGTGTTTTATTATGAAGCTGATACACGAAGCAGTCACAGTGGTTTTATAAAAAAAAAATAAAAAAAATTCAGTGGTAAACATTAAGAAGCCAGGACTGTATAAAAAGTATATGATTGTACAGTGACAATAAAATGTAGCATTTAGCAAGACAGAGCATTATTTTCTTTGCTTTTTGTTTTAAAACATGGTTAAAGGAAATTTCCACCCCGTGTCCTTTGCGTGCCTTTCCTGTCTCTGAAAAACAAAGAGCCTAATTCAGAGATATGTTACATAAAATGCCAAATCAAACACATCCTTCATTGCGGAGTCTCCTTGTTTCCTTGAACACTTTTCCTCAGTTTGCTGTGGAGAGCAGGTTTGAGATTCAGTAATGTCTTTTTCCCTCTTTGACCTTCATTCATACATAGTCCTTCCTTTCTAACCCCGGGCCACCTGCAGACCGTGGGGCAGAGTAAGCCATTCGTGAAGGGTTGTATCTGGTCTCGCGTGGCGGACAGGAGCAGCAGAGCAATCCGCCACCGAGAACCAGGAGGGCAGCCGCTGCCCAGCCGATGTACAGCGCGGCCCCGAGCTCTCTCCGCTGAGCATCAGTAAGCAGAGGGTTGTAGAAGTCCCTGATTATGGTGTTGGCTGCCCAGGAGACAGGAATGAGCTGCATGACCCCAGAAACAATGAAGAAGACCCCAGAGATGATCATCACCTTGGACTTGGATGGCTCATCATCAATGCAGTTGGTGCACTTGGCCCCGGCTATGGCAATGAGCACAGCCAGGATGGCTAATAAGATGGAGATGACGGTGAGGGCGCGGGCAGCTTGGAGGTCTTGAGAGAGGGCGAGCATGGAGTCGTAGACCTTACACTGCATCTGGCCTGTGCTCTGGACCACGCAGTTCATCCACAGGCCCTCCCAGATGATCTGAGCCGTCACGATGTTGCTGCCGATGAAAGCCGTTACCCTCCACATGGGGAGGGCGCACGCCACGATGGCAATAATCCATCCCAAAATGCACAGGGAGATGCCTATCAACTCCAGCCCTATAGACATGCTGAAAGCTCTTCCTCTTCTGCTGCTGAATGTGTGTCACACCTGAGAGTCAACCAGAGCCCCAGCTAGTAATTTAGTTAATTTCAGGCCTTGCATGTGTGAGTGTGTGATGACCTGTTGCCTCAACTTCACCAGTATCCTTTATATGGCAGATCAGGTGGAGGGGAGGAGTCTTCAGGGTGCTGACATCACCAAAAGGGGGAGGAAGAGCACTCTCTGCACACGCTGCTATCAGCTTACATGGCCAGCTTCACAATGGGGCTGGCCACAAAGAGGCCTTTTACAGCTGAAAGGGCACACAAGTATTGCAGTATTGCATGTGTTGTTATACTCAAAGAAACAACTCTAAGGTGGATTAAGGCTTGATGTATGCCTGAAAATGAGGGCATTCGATTTCAGTTAAAAACTCTGAATTATCATGCTAATGAGGCAGATTGTAAATGTAATCTCACCAGTGTATCAGTGTATAATATTTTTTATGGTTGATTAGAAAGCTGTACATTTAATAATCACTGAAAAACTCTTGTTTCAGTCTGAAAGAACTCACTCATGTCACGTTTAGTCCAGGTAAAGTGAACAAAAGGCAACTTTAAGGAAAAACACAAAACAACATGAGATGAAGACGAAACAAGGCAAGACTGGGGAGCATACACAGGACTGCAGGACTGATGAAACATACATAGTCGACCTGACAAATGGAAACCAAGAGGCGCAGGGACTAGAGGACAAGATGATAGACAGAAAACACAACAAAGGCAGGAAGGAAATCTTTAGACATGATGAGGAAGACTTACAAAAATGAAAACAAGAGCTCTGTTGCTCAGTAACAGCCTTTTAAAAAACCTTTTTGTCATCACTATGAAATCCATCTAGAAAATGGCTTTAAAATATAAAAGCTTCCAGCTTGACTGCAGTTTAGTTTTTAGATATCACACAGGGAGGATCTGAATAGCTACCTTAAGAACAAAGATAAGAGAACTTTCTTCAGTTACGAGGCTTTCTCCTGACAACAGTGTTATCTTTGACAGGCTTTAATGATGTCTGTCTGGAGAATGCCCTTGAAATTCTTCGGGTCTTGGACTGTCTCCCTAGAAATGCCCCCACCCCGCTCCAGCCTTCTGTAACCCAGTGTTGACAGTCGCTCCCCCTCTTCCCAGTCTCCCCCTCTGACATGAAACAGATCCATTGTTTGGGAGGGCAGTTCAAGATAGCTGAGTGTGGGGAAGCTGACAAAGTAGTGGTTCTTGCTATCATAGAGCCAACAGACACATGGGAGACAGCCAGGTGGATAGGTGCAGCAGACTCCGAGTCGTCAACCTAATGGGAGGGTATGCAAGGTGCACGGAGTCAAACATTTTCTTTGCACCTGTTGGTGAAGATCAAACATTTTACTTAATCTATTTTTGAATAGATTGAATAGATAGATTGTGTTGTTCCAGTTTCCCTGTAAGATTAACAGATCGGAAATATTTGTTGATAGGCGTATTTCATATGCAGCCTCGAAGTCTCAATAATCATCAATGAAACAGATAGCTGAAAATAATTGTAAAGGTTTAATTCATCAAGACAAAAGAAGTTAAAAAAACAAAACATATCAGAATAAAACATTTCAGATCAACAAAAATCATTCTTCATGACAGACTTCACAAACTTCTTAATCCAAACTGAAAGTTCTTTATAAAAAAAGAAGAAAGAGTATACATAGTGTAAATATATCTCTACATTTAAATCACAAAATATACAATTATTTTCATAAAGTATAAAATACAGTGCACATCAGATCACTAACATAGCGTTGCTAACCTCAGTGCTCCTAAAAGATGCTAAAGGGATGAGAGAAGAGGAAGTGCGAGTTCAAACGTAGTCTTTCCTGTTGTAACCGCTCGAGTCGTTAGACCTGGCGTGGGAGCGCATCATGTTTGGTGCATACCTGTGACTTTTCTCAGGTTGTGGGGAAGGAATGCAGCAGAGGACGCTTCCTCCGATGAGCAGAAATGCAGCAGCAGCCCAGCCCATGTAAAGAGATGCACCTAACTCTCTCTTCTGGTGCTTCAAAACAGCTGGATTGTGGAAGTCTCTGATGATACAATGGGCATACCAGGACACGGGGATCAGCTGGGTCAGAGAGGCCAGGATGAAGGCCACCCCGGCAGCCCTCATCAAATTAACCTTGGTTGACTCGTCTTCCACGCAGTTGGTGCACTTTGACCCCATCATGGCCACCAAGATTCCCAGAATCCCCATCACGATGGAGAGGACAGTGAGGGCACGGGCAGCCTGGACATCTCCAGTTAGAGCCAACACGGAGTCGTAGATTTTACACACCATCTGACCTGTGCTTTCGACGACGCACTGCATCCAGAGGCCTTCCCAGAAGATCTGGGCTGTGATAACGGTTGTCCCAATGAACGCTGACACTCTCCACATGGGCAGGGCGCAGGATACGATGGCAGAGAGCCATCCCAGGACAGCCATGGTCACTCCAAGTGCCTCCAGTCCCGATGAAGACATGTCTGAACTCTGCCTGAGTCAAAATTTTTTGTAGTATATATAAGCAGCAGATTACTTCAGAGTAGAAGGTGGAGTCACTCGGTTATTGGTCAGGGAAGATTTCAAACCATCTTCACTCCCACCGTGTTGCAATTTCCAAAACGCCAGCCATATATGATGGAAATGACCTCAGCTTAATCATTCATCTTCTCTGGACCAGTAGCTCTCCCACCTATTTGAGTGAGGGGAGGATAGACAGAGGGCACTTACCTCAGGTATGGAGTAGTTAAAGGATAACATAAATGGTAAAGAAGAGTGGATGAATGACTGAAAGTGGACGGCACTATATCAACTCCTGCAGGTTTCTGACTAAAATACTCTGAACAAATCAAATCATTTTATTGTAAGACTGCAAGTTGAATCAAATGACTGACGCTGAGGAAGGACAAAGAGGATGGACGTAAAAGTGAAAGGGAGTTGGGGTGTCGGTTGGTGGAGCACCCGCCCCACGTACGAAGGCTCAGCAGCGGCCCAGGGTTCGAATCCGACCTGCGGCCCTTTGCTGCATGTCGTTCCCCATCTCTCTCCCCACATGCCTGTCACTCTTCAGCTGTCTCCTTCAAAAAAAGGTGAAAAATATATATTTAAAAAAAGTGAAAGGGGAGTTGAAATGAGTCAAAATGATTCCCTGGAAACCAGAGGGAGTGTTCTGATATATTTGTCCAACTATTCTGATGAAACCATAATCTCAGATTCTATGGAAGGTCTGCACATTTCCATTTACTGTAACTGTCATCTTTTAACAGCTTATCATAGGAAATGGAATGTTTTAGTTAGCTGTGGGTGTGTGTGGGAGAGGTTTCAAGTAGATCAGTGTATATCAACAGTCCTCTCTCAGATTTCAGAGAAAAGGCACCGAAAATCCTGACAGTAATAAAGCCTGACAGAATTTCTTCAGCAAGTATCTGTTATGTCTGCCACACAGCCCTTAAATAGACGTACAATAGCTTCCATTATGGAGGAAATAATGCTCTGTCGACACAAAATACATCTGCAGATATCAGAACAATCATTAAAGAAGCAGGTAAATCTTAAAACTTTAATATTACGTACTAAATGTTGGGATTTGTGTTTCTATGTGATGTGTGAGAAATGACTTCTCCCAGCTGCCTAGCATGGGAAGTTAAAAACCAAGACCACATGTGGAAACTGCAGTGCAAATACAAAAGCTCTCTGAAGTATCTGCACATGAAAGTTGCACAAGACTGGTTAAAAAAAATTTATTAATAACATTTGTATGTCTCAAAGAACTGTTTGTAGCATAATGATGATTCACAGCACCAGTCGTGCAAAGACAGAGCTCGCCAGTGTGTCTGCTGGAAGCTGAAACAATTGTCTGCATGTGTGTGCACAAGGCTGGGAGGTTTATCAGTGTCCTTGTCCTGAAGGTCAGGGTGCATCAGAAGTTTTAACTTGTGCACGTGCCACACAAAAAGGCCCTCCTAAATACACACAGCCAGTAGTTTTACCAGTATTCCTTATCAGACACTGTGTTGAATCTGCACAGCACCTTTGTCAATGAATGATGCAGTTTACAAAAAGAAAGAGAGGCTGCTCCTCCAGTGTGCTTCTTCTTCTCCTTTGTCTTTAAACACTGCATGTATTGGATGATCTTAACTTAAGGCCAAAAAGGAAACATGCACCTTTAAGCTCATAAATCCTGCTAAGCCCAGAGTATTAGATAATATTGTCTCCTGCTCTGTTTGCCATGAGATGATTCACTCATCTTATGTGTGCAATGTTTCAGCATAAGTAGAAGTGGTAGTTGGTACTCATGGTGCACTTTTCCATTAACACATGACAGTGGGTTCAGTAACACAATCCTACCAGCAGGGTCTGTGGTCACAAAAGGACTTTCAGAATATTTAGAAGCCTTTCTTCGGATCATTAATTATTATTGTTTTGTATTGTTGTAAGGAGACCTGAATGCAAGTCTCTGTATTCTGTAGTGAGAATGTGAAACTGAAAGTACCTGAACAAGATGACATGTCGTTGGTGAGTAATCCTAAATGCTTCTACAGTAAATCAGTGTTGGTTTGTTGGTGTTTTTATTTGTCTGTCAGTCCCTGTTTTTGTTTTGTTGTTTAGATTATTAAAAATTGACCGACTTCGAGCATTTAGATAAACTTTTATTTGAGTGAATCTCACCTTGTGAGGAAGGCAAACAGTTGCAAACCACATGATCAATAGGGTCTTTGTGGCTCGGTTCGGACTCAGTTACAGTGAAGGTTAGGTGGAGACTTTTATCTCTGACTCAGTTTCGCTCTCGCTATTGGAGGACAGGCCACAATGGAAGCGCAGCATAATGTGCTCTTCTCAAACAAACCGCTCATTGTTTCTTTCCTCCATTTACACTGAAATAAAATACCTAATTTCAACGTGCACCAGTCCGGCTCTTATTGGTCAGACTCTGCTGAACTCCACAGCTGACATCTGCATACCAAAGAGCTTACCGAGTCATAGTTGTTAAGTTACACTTAATTTACGCATTAATTTCTGACTGTGTTCTGAAAGAGTTAGAAGAAGGATTGAAAATGTTTCTGTAAAAAATGCTTTAATCAGAAATATTCTGCACAGACAAGATCAGGCACGATTTTAATGTTTCTTAGAAAAAAAAAGACACAATCTACAAGTAAAATGCATTAATATTTGAAATAAAGACGCCCACTACTACAGAAAAACTGCCATTACAAAAACACATCATGAGACATGCGTCAGTGATTCACATTTAATGTCCAAGCACAAGATGCTGCATCAACATCCATTCCACCAAAAATCCATCTACTGAGCACAAATTTGCTAACACTGGTCATCGTAACTTCATGTGTGCCCGTGTCACATGCTCATACATAGTCTCTTCTGGTGTATCCATTGACCGACATGGTCTTGACAGGTGAGTAGTTCAGCCGGGGAGGCACCGAGCCACCACCACTCGGCGCTGTAGTTGCTGCAGGTGGGCAAGAGCAACAGAGTAGGGCCCCCCCTAGGATGAGCAGGCAGGAGGAAGCCCATCCAAAATACAGAGCATTACCAAACTCCCTCTTCCCCGTCTCCTCCAGCATCGGGTCATAAAAGCCTAGGACGATGGCGTGCGCTGTCCAGGACACAGCCACCAGCAGCAGCAGTCCTGCCAAAACAAAAGTTACTCCAGCAGCCACCACAAGCCGCGGTTTACTGCTCACATCTCGGCTACAGTTGGTGCACTTGGCACCGGCCACTGACAGACCGATGCCCACAATGCACAGTACCATGGAGACAATGACTAAGGCACGGGCCGCTTGCAGGTCCACTGGCAGCCCCAGCATGGAGTCGTGCACCTTGCAGTGCATCTGGCCTGTGCTCTGCACCGAACAGTTCATCCACAATCCTTCCCAGATCACCTGGGAGATGACAATGTTCTGACCGATGAAGGCGGCCACCCGCCACATGGGCAGGCCGCAGGTCACCATCACCCCCAGCCAGCCAGCCACGGCCAGGATCATCCCGAGGATCTCCAAGCCTGCAGAGTACATAGTGAGATCTGGGGGATGAAGAAGGGGCTGAACAAGACTCTCTTCCAGGGATAGAAGGCCCTCTGTGTCCGCAGGCTCAACCCTCCTGAGATGAAGGCGATATCGGATCTCGTTGGCTCTAAGTCCTGCGTAAGACTTTTAGTGAGGGAGAAAGTGAGAGAGAGAAACAGATTCTACCTTCTTTATACAGCTAAGACGACTGAAGGTGGAGTCTGCTTAAGGTGGCATCATGTTTACCTTCAAACTACACCTGTAAACGGGGACACCGATCATTTTTACAAAACGACATTCAGCTGGTACTAGTGCCACGTAGTAAAACCATGAAAAATCTTTCTTTCAACATATTTGTCAAGTACCTGAAGAGTTTGTAGATAACCGTAAACATATTGAATACATCGACTATACATTAAGAGGATCCATCAGGAGGATGGTGTTAATCTAAACCACATTTCCACAGAAGCATTACTTGCAGCGACCATTCATGTACTCAGCTCCGACAATTAAGTATTCCTTTCTTTTGAATTTGAGAAAGGTTACGTGCGTGTGTACGTGACGTGTGACAACCTTGAAGAAAAATGCTGAATCACCATCTGAATGAGATCTCTACGCAAGAAAAAAGAGCAACAATGACAGGCCTTGTGTTTTCTTGGTCAGCTACATAATCCCTCCTGGGAGAAAAAAAACCCCCACACACACACACTGGATTTGAGTTGACAGGCTTCATTGTTAGTGCGCGTGTGTGAGGTGTTTTCCTTTAAAATGGTTAAACTTAAAGTCTCGTAGTTTATGACCTGACATAAATAGATAATACTTTCAAGTCTTCCTGGAAGACATCATTGCAAACGTCAGACCATAAATACATGCCCTTAATGGCAGGTCGTAGATCGTCTGCATGAGCCCTTCGGTAAATACCGCCTTTGTATAGGATCATTTTTTAGGAACCTCAAACGATGAAGAGCACGTTTAGTCTTCAACTCCCTCAAAAGTCAAAACCATCCTTTTGTCACGCTGCTCGCTGAATTCATGAAAGCAGCACCTACATCTAAATATCTTGTTGTTTGATAAACAACAGGGCTGTTGAGACTGGCCGACAGGTGAGCTCTGTGTCATTACAGGCTTTCCTCTAATTAACAGAGGTCACCTGGGGTCAGTGGTCAGGATGAGTATCTCTCCACAGACACACATGAACACACATGAACACATCATCCCACACAAACACACACACACACACACACACACACAAACAGCCTATCCTATCAGCTTGAATATTCTTATTCACTCCAGGTGTTTCTGGCCTGTCGAGAGAAGACGTCAATGCACAAATGTGCCAAAGATAGCTGCAGAATAAAAGTCACACTCTGAAATAAAACAAGAAACACATTTATGTGCTTTTCTCTGTAAATATATGTTCTTACAGGCAGGGGGAGCCACTATCGCATCCTATCTGCGTGATGTTAATGGTGTTTGTCTGGTTTTGCAGAAAGCAGCTTTCTGTTCAGCTGCAGTAGCATGTGTGCTTTTCTGATTTCAGAGCATTTGACTGTTTACACACAAGTTGGTTGAGTTTGCAGCATCTAAATCTTTTAATTCTTAAACACAAACGTAATTATTATGATAACTACGTGCATTTATTAAACTGTCTTATTCATTTTGTTTTTCCCTTCGACCCACACTGAAATATTTATTCTGGTTAATCTAATGATTTTAGAATCTGTTTTGTTTTTTTGCCTCGTGTGAAGTACTCGTGTAACTCGTGCTCTATAAATAAAGATTATGCTCATTAGAGAAGCTTTGCTTTGGTTGAAGAGTGGAATGTCAGCCTTCTGATGCCTTTCCAAATTTCATTATTCCCACAAACACTTCTGAAGGACCCACCACACAAGATGCTAAAATATGGATCAAATCTAGCACATGTCCTCCCTTTGTTTTTAATTTTCAGCTGGCGACAGGCCTTGTACTCGGAGTGCTTTCTATTATTATTATGGAGTTTCTACTTCTGAGAAAAAACATTTTTGTGTCTTGAAACCGGCAGTGTTCAGAACACAGTGCAACTCTGTGGTTTGCCAGATGTGATCGGATAAAATCAGACACAGTTTGAATCAAAACAGCAGATGTGATTGGCTAATGCTTCCTGTTAACCACATGCTCTGGTTATCCTTTTGTAACCTTTACCTGGCAGCGGCTAGCTTAGCATGTATTTTCACACTTGGCTTCATAAGAAGGAAGCAAATATTCTGTTACATCAGGATATATCAACACATTATCTGACCCGACACTGCTCCATTCTCCATTCATTGTTACCTACACCACCCATCATTTGGACACATATTTACAAATATATACTATATTATACATACTACATTGTGTGAAGTCTGTTACTGCAGTTTAAAAAACACACAGACGTTACACTAACAAACTAACACTGCCAGTTTCTGACTAACTGATTTATATTTCTATATTTGTCTTATCTTCACTTTTGCAATACTCCTTTCACTTGATTTTGACATCTGCCAACACACACCACACTATTACAAAATACATGTAAAATATTACACACGTATTATCTTTTTGTTTGGCTCTGTGTGGCTGTAAGATTGAACTTTTAAATTTTATTATCAGCTTTCAGCGGCTTGATTTACACCCTCGTACAGAGTGAGTGTGTGGATGAAAGTGCCTGTTTTTATGGAGCTTCTTTGATTTTAGACTGACATATGCAAACGTGTATTCAGACTAACAACAGTCTCTTGAATGTCATTCTACATTTACCTGGAGTCATTCTATGATATAGTGCACTTGTGTGCTGTTCGATGGGTATGTTATTTAGGGAGTTCACCAAATTCTCTGCAGGTGCAGCTACTTAGAATTGTACATGTAGGTACTTGCAGAGCACCTTGCTTCATTCACCTGTCATGGGAACGAGAGCGAGTCAGACCAGTTTCCATGAGGTACTGCTGTCTGCTGCAGGTTGTTGTTTCTTTACAGTACACTTTCCTTCAAAGCAACAAATAATATTCTGTCTATCTTTAATTCAACTCTGTTTTTTTCCTTCTGATTTTACTGTTATTGTGTTTGTTTTGACATTGATCTGTGTTTATGTTAAAAATGAAAGATGGATGATGGAAAAATACAGAAAGGTTCATAACGTGTTGGTAAAAAATAAGGAAATGAAAGATATTTCTGACAATTATGGCTGCGTTTTGTTTGACAGTGCACACACATGAGGAACTGAAATGTCCTCAGGCCAAAAACAAACCCTCTGACACTCCCTGTTTCTCAGTAAAAATGGATTACATCCTTGCACGGCAGTTATTGTGTCTGGCTTTTATTAGCCGTGGTTACATCTGCACTACCTAACTGTCACACATTTACCTAAAGAGCTCATTTAGGCAAATGTGGTGTGCAGCAGAATGAGTCCAAAGTCACAAAACACACCAAAAAAGTGAAAAAAATTGATGTTGTCTCACAGCAAGAGGGTTTGTATGTTCTCCCCGTGTCTGCGTGGGTCCTCTCCAGGCTTCCTCCCACAGTCCAAAGACATGCAGGTTAATTGGTGACTCTAAATTAAAAGGTGAGCATGAATGGTTGTCTCTATGACTCTGTGATGTCCCGTAATGGACTGGGAACTGGGAACGCATAAGTGGTTACAAATAATGGACGATGTTCCTGTGTTTTGTTCAAAGCCAAAAAAAACATTACTAACAGTGCCCACAAATGAGGAAGTGAAGGTGTGCAGGCCAGTACAGACCTGTCGCTGCCTTTTTCTCATCTCAAAATGAGATGTATATCTACACGCTCTTGATGCCACACTCTCTTGCATCACTTCTGCGGACTCTCGAAGACAGGTTCCTGTTTGTGTCATGTGATAATGTGTCATGTCTGAACATGCATGACTCACAAATCTCACAAAGATACTCGCTGTGCTTAAATTACCTACTGAAACTGTGACTGTACCTGAGCAACCGCCTGAGGGCTCGCTGTGATGCCATCACATGCACACGCATACTTTCCGCTCTGACACGTGAAACTCTTCATCGTAGCTCTTTTATCTTTTAAAAAAAGTAACTGAGGACAATTTTCATTACGCCATAAAACATCAGCGTGACACAGTTTCACACACAGCGACCTTAAAATACTTTTCTGTTTACAGTTCCACACACAGGCTCTATGAAATGTACAGCACTGCAGCAACTAAACTAAATGTTCATAAACGCAGTGCCAGACAAATAAAACTATCAAACTTTTCCCTGCTGAATTCAAGCAGTCATGATGAAGGCCACAAGCTAAAACACCGTTTTGATCTCTTCTTCTCTATCAGTCACTGAGTTTGTTGAACCAGAAATCCCTGCTCTGCTTCTGTTGTAGTTATTGTTCCCAAATTTGTTACCTAATCTGATTCAAACCATGAATCTGAATTCCTCATTTGTAGTTCTTCACCCTGAACATTCAAACTGTGTTTTATTCTCATGTATTTCATTGATATCTGCTGATTAACTTTATTTAAATGAAAGTTTTTTTGTGAAACCTTTAAATGGCTGCAGTAAGACACCCTTCTCTTCTCTGCAGGTTGCAGGTTGATCTGCATATATAATGATCCACCCAGTTTAACTAAAGGTTGTACACTTGAGTGACAGCCAAAGCTAACCGTCATTGTGAAGTCTGGGCTTGCCTTGGACTACCTGCTGATACTTGTCACTTCGGCTCCCTCTGGCACTTTCTCACGGCTGATGGAGTCAAATCATTGACATTTTGCTGCAGCGTTTGTGCTGCTCCCTTTTGCAAAGCTGCCTCAGTGAGCAAACCTGAGCTCTTCTTCATTAGTTTTCTTATTACTAATTAATTCAGCGAAATGCATCAGCAGAACAATCTCAGTTTTTGACACTTTCAGTCTTTAAAAAACATGTTTCACAGAACCAGTTTCCCTGAGCATGACTTCATATGTTACACCTTGTAAAATATACACATGCTGTAAGGATAATGAAGTTGCTACATCCTTTAGATCGTTGTTTACATGAGACACATGATTGTGGCGTCACCGAGGCCTATCAGGATCTGCACATCAGGACTAATCTCACCCTGAAACCATCTCTCCTCAAATTCTTAATTGTGGAAATTCCTCCCTGCCTCCTTGTGTGTGGAACCCAATCTCCATAGCCAGGCCGAAGCAGCTTTAATGATCCTACCTTGGATAAAATAGAGGCATTATAGTCCTAACGGCCGTTTTGGCTCTTAAACACTGCCTCCATTCATTTCTGAAACAATCTGATTCTCTCTCTACCTCTCTTTGCCCCCTCCTCACTATTCCTTCTTCTCTGTCAACTGGAATCACTTGGCATAGTGTTTGCCATTTCCCCAACATCTCCCTCCTGCTGTGTTCTCACTGCTGAGGAAAACTATCGATAAATCAAGAGGGACTCCCGGACGGCAGAGTGCACACACTCCTCGCAAAGCAACCTATAGGAGAAGGCTGCGGCCGTCCTGCCTTTGAGGACTGACATCACTGCAAGGTCAGCTTTGATTTTTTTCACCTACAGTACATCTTCTCTGTTCAGGCATGCTCAGATAAAATACTTTTAAAGGTGTTGTTGAGGTCCTTATGTAGGTCATATTGATCTTCAACCAGTGTAAGGGTCATATGTACTTTATTGTTACCTTGTAAGAAGGTTTTGATCTGAGTGTTTACACACCTGCTGAATAGTTCAAAGTAATTTAGTTATTAAGGAACATGTTTGAACAATGTGCTGCATGTTTGTTTGTGACATTAAGTTGTCATGTCGCAGTTAAAGCTGAGAACTTGGGTTCAACTAATCTAGTCATTTTCACAACAGTGAATCGATTTTGTTTAACGTGTTTAATTCTGAAACAAAGAAATAGTAAACCAAAGAAGAGAAAAGCGTCTTCATGCGCTACATTTTCACTTGTACAATTTTCAAACCTTGTACCAACAGTGAACGATTTGTGTGACTGACTTAGTCTGAAACTGAAACTCCCACAGCTGGAAAGAGTCAAAGGTTCAAACATCAAACATCACAAACAAATTCCTGACAAATGAACGTGTTTTTGTTTTCAAAAAATCCAAACTTGTTTTTAATGAAACGCCTAAAATATGAAATGGCAGATACGATTTGACTGAATTGTCGATGAAAATCTTTAAAATCTTTACTTTATGTCTCATTTCTACTACAAATGAATATTTTGTATTCATTTCTTTTAGCCTGAATGTCGGAGACCGTTTGAGAACTACTTTGATGAATACAAAAATACAAAGTGAAACAAAACTCTTGTTTGAAGTTCCTGAATACATTTTGTACCTGAGCAGGTTTCTCCTAACAACACAGTACATAACAGAAAACATGTTAAAAATCAAACAGAACCAAAAGACTGCCTAAAGACCAGAAAGCTGACTTTGAGGGTGTGGCTGATGCTGTTTTTTTTTTTTTGTTTTTTTTCAAAGTTTGCTAAACTGCTCTCAGTACAGGTGAGTCATAACGTGGTTGTTCCACCTGCAACTATTTGACATGAGACAAACATTAACATGATGACACATGCCCACAACTGTGAAGGGGCGGTGGGGATAGTCATCACGTCACAGCTCTGTGTGACAGTGTGTGTGTGTGTGAAGCCCCTCCCAGGTTAAGTGTATAAAAGACCCACTCCAACTTTGGCCAAACATTCACTCTTGGGGATATCTCAAGCAAAACTCAACTGACTTCCAGAGATACAACTTTTGGACCTTTTTTGTTTTTTTGGACGACTTTGCAAGAAGCTTTCTGAGGAGACATGGTGTCAGCTGGCTTTCAGATGCTGGGCACTGCCCTGTGCATTATTGGCTGGATTGGGACCATCGTTGTCTGCGCCCTACCCCAGTGGAAAGTGACAGCCTTTATTGGTCAGAACATTGTCACTGCTCAAACCACTTGGGAGGGCATTTGGATGAGCTGTGTGGTCCAGAGCACAGGCCAGATGCAATGCAAGGTTTATGACTCCATGCTTGCTCTGTCAAATGACCTCCAGGCTGCCCGCGCCCTCATCATCATCGCTATCCTGGTTGGCATCGTGGCTCTCCTCCTGTCTATCGCAGGGGGCAAATGCACCAACTGCGTGGAGGATGAGGGCTCCAAAGCCAAAATCGGTGTGGCGTCTGGTGTGCTCTTCATCATTGCTGGTATTATGTGCCTCATCCCTGTGTGCTGGACGGCAAACACCGTCATAAATAACTTCTACAACCCGTTGACGATGGGCTCTCAGAAGAGGGAGCTTGGAGCTGCACTCTTCATTGGCTGGGGGGCCGCAGGCCTCCTCATCCTGGGTGGTGGATTCCTCTGTGCCAACTGCCCTCCCAAGGATAACTACTCTGCCAAGTACTCAGCTGCCCGTTCAACTGGACCCAAGGACTACGTCTGAGGAGAGAAGAGACCAAGGAGAAGGCCAACAGACTGAAAAAAGACTTGAATCAAATGCTTTGTGGTCCATGAAATGAATTCATATTGCCACAATAAGCATCAGAGTGATTTTTATTGTGCTCACAGTTTGGTTTGATACTTTCACATTGAGTTACTTCAGGATTTGTTTCATCAGTGGGAAGATAAAGAGGTGTGCACCACACCCAAACAGCTGTTTATGTGGACTGAGAGAAAAAAAAGATGCATATTATACATACTGGACGTGTAACTTTGGTTCATTGAATTTGTATTACTTTTCCTTTGTTTTCATCCATTTGTACCCTTTTACATATCATTTCATTTTTCAAACTTGAATGTCTGAAAAAAAAAAAAACTGTAAATAAAGATTTTTTTTTTAATATCAACATCGAATCATTCTGATTTATTTGCTCTTTTAAAATTAACAACATCATATTAAAACAGCTTCATCGTGAGCTAAAACTGAGGCTGCAGGAAGAAACCAGAAGGTGTGGCTCTGACATACTCGACAGGTCTTAGATGATTAATAACTAAAAGCCACACCCTTCATGAAAATAATAAAATAATAATAATAAATAAACCAAAAATACTGTAAAATACTCTTTTTCTATGAGCAGACATAAAAAATTGGGAAATGACTGAACTTTAATGAGATTTTATATATTATAAAGTAAATACAGTATAAATAAATAAATAAATAAATAAATAAGTAAATAAAGTAGATAGATTATAAAAATAATCCTCATGCATGTGGACTTTTTTTAAAACTTACATACCTCCAGTGTTTGAGTCATCATCTGTCAAACACTGCCCCTTGTTGTTCACCAAATAACACATCCTGTATCAAAGGTAAATACCTTGTCGTGGAATTAAGGTCATGACCATGATCAGACAGTATAGCCTTAACAAATTTATTAGACCACCACGCAATGTAAAGTTTATGCCCTAAATTAACAGCACTGGTAATTACCATGCACCAGTTTGTAGAAGCTCTTTAACCAAAATGATGTTTTGAATGCTAAAATTTAATTATTATTATTTCCATGAATTTTCAAATGTACTGTTTTACAAAAAGCCTGAGAGTAGTAACGCACATTATTATTATTTCATGATTAAGATGTTCAAATTATAGTTATTTATTTTCCTGAACAGAAGAATTAGTTTTAGTGGTTAATTAATTAATTTCTGACTTCTTTGGCTCAAACTTTTGTATAAACACATGAATTCAGTCGAATCTCTTTGGGTGAGTCAGACGCCGCGCCTGCTGTGTGTTTTCTTTTGGATGCTGTTCTCCAGATGAACTCTTTGTGGTTTTATTACAGACACAATCCGTTTCTGAATGAGTTATTGCATTTAATTTGAAGCACAAAGTTTGACCTCCAATGCTGCTGCAACACTTTAAACTTCTCCATTGTCGGTCAAATGAAGGATTATCTTAATTTATTTTATTTTATCTAATCTTATATGACTGTTATGAATTAAATTCACCAAGAGATGGCGACATTTTACCTCCATAAAAAAAGCCCAAAACATCTATTGATAATATAAATTGATAAACCTGAGCACCAACTGGTCAGTTAATCACTCCTTTTTCAACAGAGGTGAATGTATGTGCAGTTAACAAGACATTCAATGAATGATAATCAGGGCGGCTGGAAAACTGAATCTCCAGTCCACATCTACACAGAATCATCCTCTCTTCTGTCTCATGATTAGCAGCTGGGCTGTTTATGATGTAAAGTTTTTCTTTTTTATTTCAACAACATATCCACCTTCAAGTGAAGCACGAGCTTCCTCTTGTTTTGACTTTTTCTTTCTTTTGCTTGCTCCTGATTCATATTGCCGTTTGGAGGCCATCTCTCCGCCTGCATCCGTCAATCAACACGTGCGGTGTCAGAGTACCCTTCTCTTTTTCCCTCTCTCCTGCCTCTCCTGGCTTGGTGCTCTACGCGCCTCACGGCAGCGATGCACATCCTTTGCACATTTGTAGAGAATGCATCCCCTTGCGCAAAATGGGGCCCCCCATTTATGGAGGAGCGGCGCTGACAGCAGTGATGTTAGCAGATAAATCAGACAATGCACATTTAGTGATACTTTAGGATTATGTGAGCCTGTGGTGGATGGACCTCAGACCTTCGAGGGGGGTCCAGGGGCCAAAGAAAATGTCGACTTAAACTAGAGCTAAAGCGTTTCCCTCACCAGGACAGTTTAACTGAGGTGGAGGGAGCATTGTTATTTTACTTTTTTGATTCTACATGGATTGTTGTAGTACTTGAGATTGGTCTCGACCACTTTTTGAAGGTCCCCGCCTCGTCTTGGGATCAACTGGTTTTTACTCGGTCTTGTCTCTGACATACAGGACACTGGACATTATTTCAGGACTGGTCAAGACCACAGCTGTGGGGATATCACCAGTGTTTCCATATTATTTAATTAATAATGTCTAGTTTGTCCCACCACAGTTTCATAATAGAGTTGTTCTACATTCTGTAGTTATAGACAAACACCAGCATGGCACAGAAAAATAAAGAGGACAGGTTGAAGTTTAATCACAAGACCACGAGGCGGTATTTTATGCAGGTCATTAAAAAAAGAAAAGAATATGAACCATGTTCATTCATATCATTGGTAACTTTGTGTTTTTTCTACTATTTCATGTCAAAATGGCTGCTGTGAAAAAGCTTTGGTCTTGACCGGTCTTGAAATAAAATCTTGAGTCCTCTTTGTCCGAGACCAAGACAAGACCGAGTCAAAATGCAGTCGAATCTGAGACCAAGACCTCTCTAGACCTTGATCTTGAGTACTACAACAAAGACTTGTGGTGTTGGCTTTTATCCAGTTGAACAAATCGGACATACAGTACACACCACGTTTACTGTACGGTGTTTTTCATCCATCCATTATGTGTAACCTCTTATCCTCATCAGGGTCAGGTGGGGCTGGAGCCTATGGCCAATTTAGTTTCACCAAGTTATTAAATATTTGTTGGGGGGATTAATTTAGCTTAGAAAATGTGAATTTATCATAAAGTGTGTGCTTGTAGGTCAAACTTTTTGATTTGTGATCTTAGTCAGGGAGGGTCAGAGAATTAAATGTTGATGGATGCAACAACAGAAACCGTTCTGTGTTTGTATCTGACCTTGCAGCTTTGGATTCTGGCAGGTCAGCACTACTAAAGGTCACTGGGTCTCTGTTTGTGTGTAAACTCCTTCTAGCCAATAGGAGCTGTGGACCGTGGTATCACATACCCTCATGTCTGTGTGTCCCTTCTTCTCACACGGCAACGTATAAATACAAACTCACATCATTCCACTCGTCTTTCTCTTTTGGATTCTAATGCGTGAAGAACGAAGCTGGCAAAATGGTTTCTCAGGGGATTCAGCTCATTGGCATATCGATGTCTCTGATTGGCTGGCTCATGGTCGTCGTGGTGTGCGCCTTGCCCATGTGGAAGGTCACTGCTTTCATTGGCGCTAATATCATCACGGCTCAGACCATCTGGCAGGGCATGTGGATGAACTGTGTGGTGCAGAGTACAGGCCAGATGCAGTGCAAGGTGTATGACTCCATGCTGGCTCTGCCTCAGGACCTGCAGGCCGCTCGCGCCATGATCATCATCTCCATCCTGACTGGGATCTTTGGAGTGATACTGTCAATCGCTGGTGGGAAATGCACCAACTGCATCGAGGAGGAGCGGTCCAAGTCGAAGGCTTGCATCCTGGCTGGAATTTTGTTCATCGTCTCGGGGTTGCTCTGTCTCATTCCAGTCTCCTGGTCTGCCAACACCATCATCACCAACTTCTACAACCCGTTAACGCTCAACGCTCAGAGGTATGAGTTAGGAGCGGCGCTGTACATCGGCTGGGCGGCTGCTGCACTGCTGCTGATGGGAGGTGGGCTGCTGTGTTGGAACTGCCCACCCAAAGATGAACACCATCACTACGTACCCAAATTCATCCCTGTGAAGTCAGCCTCCACATCAAGGGAATATGTATAAGATGGTTAACACTCCCTGCATAGACTTTTGAGGGCACAGGAGTGACGGAGAGAAATGATAGTTTGCAGGCATGAAGTCACAGCTTGACTGAAGCTGAATCCTGAGGTTTGATTGTGGTTAGTGTATGTGTCAAAGTGACCTTTCTCACAGCTGACATTTTGTCCCGTCAAGCAAGTTAAAAGCATAAACAAAGGCTTCATTCCATTTAGTTGTGCTGACAGGGCCCTGACAGGGCACAGGCGGGCTGTCCGTCACACCTTACAAAGCCTTCATAAACGTTATTGTGCTTTTCCTGCTGTGATGAGTCAAAATGTCTCAACGTCTCATTAAAACTTTAAAGATGAAAGAGCTTTTTAATCCATGCTGTATTGTGGCAAAGTAATAAATATAATTTGTAACTTGATTATAATTAATCTGTGTAAATATTTAGTCAAGACTCCTGTAAGGATTTCACAGTGTGATTATCGTCATCGTCATTCAAATTATCTTAACAAATACAGTAAAAGTACAACTTCTTTATGTACAACAAGAAACTTTTGCAATGATTACGTCTATCGTATGAAGAAAAAGGAGCGTGAAGAATCTCCAGCAAGTGAAGAAAAGTCAGAGGAAAGACTTTTCATTTTCACACAGTCTAATTCCACATTTATATTTCTGTCTTTCTGGATCTTGTAATGTTATTTTACTGTAAATAAACTCACATACTCTCTGGATGATTACTGTTTGCTTGCTTGCTTCTGAGAAACTCATGATATAGAAAGGGAAAAGCTATTAAAATTAATACCACACAGTAAGCTGAGGAGCTGATTATGCAGGAATGAAGTGGAGATGATATTAACTATTGTTTGCGAGGTGATGTAGATTCAATCCAGGTGATAAATCTCCTCCTTAGAGGATTAATTTTAAAGTCGTTAGTGTTTATTTGCAAAAGAAAAGCGTCACATTACTGTGTAGGGGTGTGAAAACAGTTTCAGTTGCTGTCAGTCGTCAGCAGTTTGTTTAGCAAACAGAGGTTTCTGTCACAGGATGTGGCAGGTTTTTTTTCCTCCTGTGACTTCTTGTGTGGCATCACTCCATCAAAGTGATTATTGATAAACAGATTTTCCTCTTCAGCTTGGTGCTCATTGTCTTAACTGGGCCACATTTTATGTGCTTATGTGCCTAAAGGAAATAATCATCATTAAAAAACTCTCCTCTGGTTGTGTTATAGATACTCTGGTTACGCAGTGAGCTGATGTTGCTCCACTGGAAAGTGAAACTTCAATTCCTCCCGATGTGTAAAAGTATTTTCAGCTAAACAAACTAACTATTTTCATTGAATGAGACAAAACTGAGTAAAAAATAAAGTCAGTTTGAGACCTTCAAGAAAAAAGTGATCTTGAGTCCAAGACTGAACCTGAGTACTACAGCACTGGACACAGGATTGGGGGATTTACACAGATGTCCTGATAAGACACACAGAGACTAAATACAGAAGCACAGAGGTAAGGCAAGATGGTGACGCACATGTGAAAACTATCAGGGTGGAATAGATCAACAAAAATGGTGGGAAAATTCAACAAAGGCAGGAAGTAAATTAGCATAAGACGTGGAGAGGGGAGGATTACAAAATAAAACAGGAAACGCTAAATAAGAAACTCAAGAACACGACAACTTCAAATATTTGACCTTAAGAGAAGCGATGTGCCAGTTTGGTCGAACCCATTAGTGACACAAAACCCCATCAGTGTGGTACCAAACCTAATAGTGTGAGACTATAACACAAACTTTATCGTGAAAAGGTCATCTGATTAGCTTTTAGCTGTGCTTGTTTATCAGTGGTGTGTTTGGAGGTAACTAGAGGTAATTTGATCATTTGCCATCTATACCCGGTCTGAGCTGGTTTCATGACATTTGAAATCACTTAAGTGGTTGTAACTCCATCCAATAACCCCACTGTAGAGAAATCTGCATATGAAAGTGTGTTTTCCAAGAACAAAAGGAAGGCTTTGTTTAAAAAACGGGGGCCACTCCTCCAGCTTAAGGAAAAGGAATCTAGTTTGGCCAGAAGAACTCACTTGACAACGAGACAGCCCTCCTCCTGTACATTTTCTGACAAACAACAAGTGAGAGAGCTGCGTCAGTCAGAACCAGACCAGTGTACTGAGACGCTTCTCTCTCCTGCCGCAGACAAAGCCTCTTCAACATGGGGAGGATTGGCAAGGAAGTGGCAGGTCAGATCATAAGCTTCATTGGCTTTGTTGGGGTGGCGGTGACCTGCGGGATTCCCATGTGGAGAGTGACTTCCTACATTGGTGCCAACATCGTGACAGGCCAGATAGTGTGGGACGGCCTGTGGATGAACTGCGTGATGCAGAGCACTGGGCAAATGCAGTGCAAGCTGAATGAGTCTGTCATGAGACTGACCAGAGACCTGCAAGCCGCCCGAGCCCTGGTCATCATCGCCCTCATCTTCGGCTTCATCGGCTTCCTCATCACCTTCATTGGAGCCAAGTGCATGGGCTGCCTGAAGAAAGACACGTCAAAGGCCAAGGTGGTGATCATAGGCGGCTGTCTCATCATTGTTTCTGCCATCGTGGTCCTGATCCCCGTATGCTGGTCTGCAACCATCACCATCACAGACTTCCAAAACCCCTTGACCATCGAGACGCAGAGGAGGGAAATCGGAGCCTCCATCTACATCGGCTGGGCCTCTGCTGCGTTTCTTCTGCTCGGTGGGATCATCCTAACCACGTCCTGCCCTCCTCAAAAACCCATGTATGGATATCCAGGCTACCCACCGGCACCAATGTACCCTTATGCAGCTCCAACCGCGGCAACGTACGGCCCTGTGTATGCTCCAGCGTCCAGCCGACCATATTCAGGCACTGGGACATACATACCAAACAAACCATATGCAGCACCGACCACATACTCTGCTAGACAATACCTCTAAAAACTGAAAGGACAGACAGAGGATAAAGACTGAGGATGGCTACAGGACTTGTAATGTCATTAGAGAGTAAAATTGCACCAAAATACAGATTGTAATTCTAAAGGATGGTTTGTATCCCAATACACTGTTGGGATTTAAAATGAATTCACTAATAATCACTGTGACTTTCGATGATTATGAATATTTCATAACATGTTTTGCTCTTTTGGATTGATTTTGTGCTCTAAAGTAGAAATCTTTCTAGTTTATGAAGTCTTGATGTGAGAGGAATATTATGTCAACATGGCAGTGTAGCAGTGAACGTTGAAATGCTTTTCGAATAAATCAATGTCGATATATTTATTTCCTTGTCATACAGAGCAGATTTTGTACATAGTGATGCATTGAGATGTTTTTCTTTTCTGTAAAAGTCACTTTATTTTTGAGAATTTCAATAAAATGTATATATCACTTAACTGTTTGTGGAGTCATTATCCCAACATATTGTTATTATCTTATGGGTACGTTGAGTCTTTCTGTGGTCTGTGTATGTGTGAGTGAGAGGCAGAATATATTTTTTCTTCTAAATCTAAATAAACTATATGAAAGGATTTTCCAAATCAGTAATTTTACTGCAAACTATGAGCAGTTTACTAAAAAAAACCAAACATGATAAACCTCGTAAATATATTGAAGGTTTTTGAAGTGACTGCGACAATGATCATGTAACTTTCATTCTAACTGGAAAAACCCTAAATCAATGATAATTGGACAGAAGTAATGAGTAAAATCAAGGAAATGAAACTATTAATTGATGGCCGTTCGTTAACGTCTGACATCCGGTGATACTCCCACCCATGCTTGTGTTTTTTTTTAAACCTGAAACCAGTGACTGGACCTGATCTTCCGGTAACTTACCCAGTCAAAGGTTGGCCACTGGCAGAGTATTGTTCCAATCAGGAACGAGGAGCCTCTTTACGAGCCTCGTTTACACAGAGGTGTTTCTGACTGATGTTCATCTCATCGAAACTATTGTCCGCATATGAATAATGTGAAGAATGTGGCTGGGCTGGTAAAGCGTACTGGTTTCAGGTCATAGGGACAGACGTCATGACTCCGCCTACACAATAGACATCCTTATAACCAACGTAAATGTGCCACAGTCTTCAGTCAACTTTACAACCCGAGTTGAGCGGAGCTGCTTCTGAGACCTCTTCAGCTTTTTTTTCAAGTGATTCAAACAAGACCTCATCATGGTGTCGATGGGACGACAGATGCTGGGCTTTGCCCTGGCGATCATCGGTTTCCTGGGGACCATCATTGTGTGCGCCCTGCCTATGTGGAAGGTCACAGCCTTCATTGGAGCCAACATTGTGACAGCGCAGGTCATCTGGGAAGGCTTATGGATGAACTGTGTGATGCAGAGCACAGGCCAGATGCAGTGCAAGATCTATGATTCTCTGCTGGCTCTACCTCAGGACCTCCAGGCTGCCAGAGCTCTCGTGGTCATCGCCATCATCGTCGCTGCCTTTGGGGTCATTCTGGGCATTGCAGGAGGCAAGTGCACCAACTTTGTGGAGGATGCAAGCGCCAAAGCCAAGGTGGCCATTGCTGCTGGAATCGTCTTCATTTGTGCTGGTGTTCTCGTCCTTATCCCTGTCTGCTGGTCTGCCAACACCATCATCAGGGATTTCTACAACCCCATCATGACCAACGCCCAGAGGAGAGAGCTGGGGGCTGCGCTGTATATCGGCTGGGGCACGGCTGCGCTTCTCATCCTGGGTGGTGCCCTCCTCTGCAGCTCTTGCCCACCAAAAGACAGCCCAGAGTATCCAGTCAAGTACGCCGGTGCCAGGTCCACAGCCACCAGCCGGGCCTACGTCTGAGAGGTTCATGCTTCTGAAAGGGACAGCAGACTTTATTTTTGTTTCTCAAGTAACCCTGCTTTGCTGTGAGTTTCTGAGACCACCACAAGTTGTGTTTCTCTTCTTAAAAAGTGACCATGAATTGAGATTTTCTTGTGGTGTCGGCAAGAAATGGGAAACACAGAAGAAAGATGTGGTGTGAAACTGCAGAGTTGGCAAGAACCTCCTCCAACGACTGGACTGAGTTATTATATGTAAAGCTTGTATCAAACATAATTTTGTTTTGAATGTTTGGTATGGAAGGAATCTTGTACAGTACACTGATATATTACGAACTGTTGCATAAGATATTTTAAAAATGTATTTGTTCAATAGCAGTACCATAAAACTGATTTTGTTTACTGAAATCACAGATTTTTAATAAAATGTCATAAATTATATCCTCTTCTGCCTCACTGAGTTTTGTTTGTATCCTACGGCATCACAAATACAGTAAATGTGCAAAGTCAAACAGACCTGGAGCAGTGATTGATTGAGAGCATTTAATCTTAAATAACCCAAACTAGATCTGATGGTGTGCCATGTTTCAATCCAAGTCTTGATCATGTCAGAGGGGTTGAACATTGCAGTGATAATGTAGCTTCATGTGCTGGCTCTCAGACAGGAAACTGTGGTGTCCCTATTTCTGACTGATTTGACTGAGTATTTTAGGTTACAGGAAATAAAGCTGTAGCAGTTTAGACCTCAATCAGGTCACAAAAAAATAAAGTAAAGACTGCTGAAGACATTGTAACCAGACAGTGCATTCAAAAACACCAAGCAGTTCAGGCAGACGTTAAACTAGTTCAACCAGTTTTTCAGTGTTAAGTTTTTCTTAGAACCGGTTTCAGTGCGTTAGTTTCAACATGTATTAAGAGCCATGCCCATTCACCTCCAGCATTTAAAACAGCAACCTGGATTTAAAAGTATTTGCGTCTGCTTGATTTCAGCTCACTGTTGATGCACATTTAGTCAGTGTTTAAAGCAGCAGAATGTGCATGAGGGAGTTGAAATACATTATAATGAAGCCACATGTCATCTAGTGCATAGATGTGACTCACTGATGTGTTTCTTTAAGTTTTTGTACAACAGTGAAGCTCTATGGAGGCTCAGAAGAAATTTCAGGAAGGATAATAAACTGATTATGGCTCAGAGGTCTTTGGGTACACACGTGGTTCTTGTTACTAGGATAAATCCATCGTTTTGCTCTTTTCATGGGATTCATTAACGAAAGGGAAACAGAATATCATAAAGGTCAAAAATGAGCTTTTCATTTCAGGATTTGTTTGTTTTTTATCACACTGAATGACAGTCAGTGAGATTAGGAAGTTTTTTGAGACTGAGGAAATCTAAACAAACAAAGTGACATTCATTTTTGAAAAAAAAAATAATGATGAAAAAAATAATAATAAAAAATAGTACTGTTAAAAACTGTTAAAAAGGGCGGAAAAAAAATGGGGAGGGCGTTTCCGAGTCCACCACATGTGAGATAAAATGTGCCACAGTGATCACACTCAACTTCACAACCCGAGCTGAGCGGAGCTGCTTCTGAGACCTCTTCAGCTTCTTTTCAAGTGATTCAAACAAGACCTCACCATGGTGTTGATGGGACGACAGATGCTGGGCTTTGCCCTGGCGATCATCGGTTTCCTGGGGACCATCATTGTGTGCGCCCTGCCTAAGTGGAAGGTCACAGCCTTCATTGGATCCAACATTGTGACAGCGCAGGTCATCTGGGAAGGCTTATGGATGAACTGTGTGATGCAGAGCACAGGCCAGATGCAGTGCAAGATCTATGATCCTCTGCTGGCTCTACCTCAGGACCTCCAGGCTGCCAGAGCTCTCGTGGTCATCGCCATCATCGTCGCTGCCTTTGGGGTCATTCTGGGCATTGCGGGATGCATGTGCACCAACTCTGTGGAGGATGCAAGCGCCAAAGCCAAGGTGGCCATTGCTGCTGGAATCGTCTTCATTTGTGCTGGTGTTCTCGTCCTTATCCCTGTCTGCTGGTCTGCCAACACCATCATCAGGGATTTCTACAACCCCATCATGACCAACTCCCAGAGGAGAGAGCTGGGGGCTGCGCTGTATATCGGCTGGGGCACGGCTGCGCTTCTCATCCTGGGTGGTGCCCTCCTCTGCAGCTCCTGCCCACCAAAAGACAGCCCAGAGAATCCACTTGAATACTCCAGTGCCACGTACACAGCCACCAGCCGGACCTAGGCCTGAGAGGTTCACGCTTCTGAAAGGGAAAGCAGACTTTATTTTTGTTTTCTCAAGTAACCCTGCTTTGCTGTGAGTTTGTGAGACCACCACAAGTTGTGTTTCTCTTCTTAAAAAGTGACCACAGTCTGGACTAAAAAGTATTTGCTTCTGCTTGAATTCATCTCACTGTTGATGCACATTTAGTCAGTGTTTAAAACAGCAGAACGGTGTATGTATTTGAGAGGGTTGACTTAAGTAATCTCCAACGCCTAAATTCATTATAATGAAGCCACATGTGCAGCACTGTGGCTGACTGATGTGTTTCTTTTAGTTTTTGTACAAAATGGAGCTCTATGGAGACGCAGAAGAAAGTTTAGAAAGGATAATACACTGCTCACACAATTTAAAACACAAAAAACAGTTTTTGATCTTAAAGTCACAGTTTCATTTCAAATCCGATGCGCCCAAGAACAGTTACACCTTACACATGAGACTGTCCCCGCAAAGAAATGACAACGAAACACTGACGTCATAACATCGATTTAATCTTAAGTTGTAATTTGAAACTATTTTAAAAGGCACAAATAAATGCTGTCATCCTTCAGACTGGAGAGTCAGATCAGGAAAAAAAAGCTTTGTTTAAACGGGCAGTCACAAACAAACTGTTTAAATTCTCATTGTGAGATACAGGAAATGACATCCTCAGGTTTTCAGTAAATTTCCAGAGCGCGTTGCTTCTTTCAGTTTAGTCTGTATCGCTTAAAAATGTTCACTTTCACTTCATGTGTTTTAGTTTTGCTTAGTTAGTTAGTTTGTTATTTTTAGTTCAGAACAGACATCATCGATTATAGATTCATATATATAAAAATGCTTTGTGGAGACAGCTGGCTCACATTCATGTGGACATTCCAGTCTAAATAAAAACATTTGAAAAGACATTTGCTGTATATTTTTAATCGTATTTTTCAAGTTGTCTCACGCCTAGTTTTAGTTTTTAGTTGTTTGTAGTTGATTTCTATCATGAGACATGTCATCACAAATATGATGTCAGGGCAGCAGTACAGAATGTTTCACTGGTGTGAACACACCCTGCTGTGTTGGTCTAATGTACCTGGTTTCACATTCCTAAGCAGCCCTTTGCCATCGGAGAGAAACTACCTGAACCTGTTATGTATAAATGATTGTGTGTGTCACTGATGTCAGAGTGGAACAAATGCATCACAATCTTGCCCATCAGTAATGAAGCAATACCTGAAAAGGATTTTCAGGAAATGAGTAATTCAATTAGCCTTTATTGCTTTCACAGCGTATAAAGTGTTATTTTTTAAAATCTGTTAGACCTGATCATATTTTTTTAAGAGTAACACTTTATTTTTCAGCTTTTAACAAGATCTTATGCACAATAGTAAGCGTACACATCAAAATAATTACAATGCTGTACTTGTGGAGTTAAATGAAATGAAATGATCTTATTCTTTTGGCATTTTGTTCCTCAGTCGCTAAGTTTCTTCTTAAAATATGTACAGTGTGTTTGACTCACAACCAGCAGTGATTTATTTCAAACTCATTTTCATACGCCCATTGTGCACACATAGATACATGTAAGTATGTACATTTAGAGAAAAATCACTATTTGCCTTGAGGCTGCGTACTGAATGGCTGAATGGATGCATTTAGTGCTCACTGTTTGCAGACCTGTGACCTTTCCTGACATCAAACCTCTGTGTCAACGATACTGTATGTGCTGTTGCTCAAACACTCTCTGCTCTCCACTCTGCACTCAGGCTGCCTGCGTTTTTCTAGATGGCGCATTCACACAAAACTTTGTGTAACACAATCCTCATCTTCATCCAGAAGAATATGTGAAACCCAAACCTTCATTGTTCTTGCACACAAAGAATCCTGCACGGCTGGTATTCTTTGGCTGGGCCTCTAATGTGTCCTTAATACGTTAGTTATCACGCCTCCTATTCTTCATTCTCTCCTGCTTCAGATGCACATTAACACCTGGTCAGCTGTTACTTTTCTCTCAGAGACACTCAGAGAGAGGGAAGACGATGGCTTCCATGGGGATGCAGATGGCTGGCTGCGCCCTGGCTCTTTTCGGCTGGATCGGGGTGATCATTGCCTGCGGTGCACCCATGTGGCGGGTCACCGCTTTTATTGGCAACAACATAGTGACATCTCAGACCATGTGGGAGGGCATCTGGATGAGCTGCATGGTCCAGAGTACAGGCCAGATGCAGTGCAAGGTGTATGACTCCATGCTGGCTCTGGGTACTGACCTCCAGGGCGCCCGGGCTCTGGTGGTGGTCTCCATCATCACAGGCATCGTAGGGCTCCTCGTCGCTTTTGCTGGTGGAAAGTGCACCAACTTCATTCCAGAGAAGAGGGCCAAGGCGAAGGCTTCAGTGGCAGCTGGTGTGATTCTGATCGTCAGTGGATTACTCTGCCTTATCCCTGTTTCCTGGACTGCCAGCATTATCATCAGGGACTTCTACAATCCTCTGCTTGTTGACGCTCAGAAAAGAGAGCTGGGGGCTTCTCTTTACATCGGCTGGGGCGCCGGGGCTCTGCTGCTCTGTGGAGGAGTGCTTCTGTGTGCCAGCTGTCCCCCCAAAGAGGATGAGGCCCCCTCTGTGAAGTACCTCCTGAACAAGCCTGGAGGAAATAGCAAAGAGGATTCATTCCGATCTTCTACACCAACAAAGACGTATATTTGAGAGGGGAGAAGAGAAGTCTGGTTGATGACTGTCTGCTTTGAAACTTGTTGCTGTGACATATCAAGAAAAGACTTAAACACAGGCAACCCACAATGAAGGAAATATGCACTTTGGATATATGAAGATGCTCCGTCTGCCATTTCTTTGAATACTCGTATTGTTACTCTTGGTATTGTATATAGGGCAGCTCAGATTACACATTCTGTGTTTTACATGTTTGGGAAAGTGGTCTCTTTCACCGTGTTTCTTTTAGTTCTTTGCTATTTGTGATTTAATTTTTCACAATAAATGACCTTTCTATTGTAAGGCTTTTTCTCTCTCACGCTTCTTGTTTATGTATATTTCAAAAATGAACCTGTGGTTAGACCAAAACACAAAGAGAACCTGTTTGTCAGGTACCAAAGATCACTATCCAGGGAACAAACATGGTGACTCAGGGACTTGAAATCCTGTTGGCTGATCTGCTTAGTAAAGAATGACCTGCTTTGAAAAGTTTCTTCCATCACTGTCAACATTTGCTGGGAGGAAATGCATTCCTGTAATTAAAAAGGGGGTTACCTGAAGACGATGTCACTGTGTCACAAGAGTTTTTTTCCTCTGGGAAACTCAAATATTTGATTTGATTTGATTTTCAAAGATGGTTTTAATTTGAAGGGTTGTTTTTGTTAGTTCTCAGTCACACCAGCCTGCTGAGCTGTTTTCTCATGTTATGTGGCTGTGGATCAGAGAGAAGGGAGGGTCAGATTACTTAGTGTCACGAGAGCGTTAAATGTTTCCTCACTGTGTGTTTCTGCTTCCTCAGTGGTTTACTTTCACATTTATCTCCACAGTGACTTTCTGTATTCTGACTAACATATGAAGATAAATGGAAAATATCACATACACCTATGTGTTAATATTACATTAATATATGTACTTCAGTTCAACATTTAGTTAGTTTAGTCTTTATGTCATTTCCATCACATAAAATATATAATTCAAAGTTCACACACTGAAAAGATTCATAGGATTCATTATTCAAAAAGAAATTAAAGTGATAAAACCGTCACCTCAGTCATTACCGCCCATTTAGCTGTGTTATTTCAAATGAATAACACATTTTTAATCTAAAATATATGTTTAAATCTAACAGACCTGTACAAATCTAAAAGAGTGATAATACAGCTTGAAATGAAGCACACGAACATGAATTTAAAAAAGTGCAGAGTCCTTCAAATAATCTGACATGTTTGTAACTGGCCTTTCCAACAACACAGACACTGTTCAACAACATCAGGTTTGATCCACAAAAAACATTTTTAAATGTAAATCTTGTCATTGTGTTTGTCTTTTTGGGATATACTGCTACCTAGTGGCCCTGGGCCGCCATAGCTGTAAAACCCCTACATTCTTCTCTGATGACTACACTTCAGGTTTAGTGAAAACATGTCTGATGCAGAGAAACGCTTCAGTTTTATCACGGAGCAAAATACTTGTTTATTCCTCCAGTATGTCAGGATCTGATAAAAGGCAGATTACGTCTGTCCACTGTGTCTAAAAGCTCAAATGTTTGTGTTCTTCTCCACGCTCTGTTTCTCAGGGTGTGGTGGAATCTGCGCCGTGCCCCATGGCTCTGCAGGTGCTGGGTATCAGCCTGTCCATGATGGGTGTTGCTGGGACCATCCTGATCTGCGCTCTGCCCATGTGGAAGGTGACAGCGTTCATCGGCACCCATCTGGTGGTCATGCAGGTGTTCTGGGAGGGTCTGTGGATGACCTGTGTCAGCGAGTACACAGGGCAGCTGCAGTGTAAGCTCTATGATGCCCTGCTGGACCTGGAACCAGACCTCCAGGCAGCCCGCGGCCTCATCTGCATCAGCCTGGTGCTGGGATGTTTGGGATTTCTCATCTTCGTCCTGGGAGCACGCTGCACCAACTGCCTGAGCCACCCGAGGATCAAAGCTCGGCTTGTGGTGAGCTCCGGGGCCACCTTCTGCCTCGGAGCCCTCACCACTGTAGTTGCTGTTTCCTGGACGGCCAACTCCATCATCACTGACTTCCACAACCCACGTGTCCCTGAGGCGCTGAAGAGGGAGCTCGGAGCAGCCATATATTTAGGCTTTGTGACATCTGGGCTGCTGTTCTGTGGGGGAGCCATTCTGTGCACGAGCTGCCCACCACAGAGGCCCAGACTACCCTCCAGTGGGTACACACTGGCCAGGACAGCCACACACAGCAGCTACGCCATCAAGAACTATGTGTGAAGTGAGGACTGAGGAGTGAACACAGATCAGTCTGCTGGAAACACATCATTTAGGATAAATACTGAACTGTGTGACATAATGTAATTGGCCATATATAAAGTAGATATACAGCAAACATAGATAAATATATGAAAGGTTTGCTTTGCGATGCATCCTGATAAGTTTCTATAAAAATGTTTCTAAGTGTCCCACACAGCTGTAATTAACTGACATCTTTCAAAGTGCAAATTTGTCAAACTGAGTCATAACATGGATTTATGAAGTCGCCTTCACAAAGACAGTCAGAGAACTGATTTGTACCCCTGTAGATGAACGTGCATGCTTTTTTTTAACCAGTAGAAAATGACATTAATCAAGTTTTAGTCATGTCATCATGTTTTATATCATTTTCCAGTTGCCATGCTGAAAGTTTGTGATCTTAGAGTTGAAAATAAACACTGCAGTAAACATGTGCCAGCTGAATCAGTACATTAGGTGTCATTGCTGTTTTCCACCCTGTAGCTCCACAGTCAGCTCAACACAAATCCAAATATCACAGAGAGGGAGAGAGAGAGAGCTGGTGGCTCTTTAAATCAAGTTCTCTGTGAAACCTGACACAGTGACTGAATCACAGGACAGTGGAATCTTTGTTTTCCCTCTGCGCAGAAGCTGGGAGAAAGGGATTGTTTTGAAACCATGGCAGAGCAAACAGAGGGATTTCCCTCCTCCACCCAGCCGCAGTCCTGCCGTGCCTTTTTTTTTCCCAACAAATACCAAAGAACTGGTTTCCCCTTTCTGAACAAGCATGCAAAACAGACACACACACCTACTCACACAGACGCACAGGCAGACTGTCTCTGCCTCACACATTAAAAAAACACCCCACCCTCTGTAGCCAGCTGCTTCTGGTTAGGCAGCCCGGCTTGTGGTGAAGAGGAGGAGCAGGCAGGCCCGAGTCATGGAGCGGCAGCTGGAGCTCGCTGCCCTCGGTCTGGCTGTCACAGGTTGGTTTTGTGCCATTCTGACACGCTGCCTGGCTCTTTGGACGGTGAGCGGCACCCTGAACAACACCACTGCCACTCTGCCTGCCTACTGGGATGGGGTGTGGTTGGAATGGGATCACTGGGACTTGGCCCACGATGGCAGCCTGCATTGCTCCTTCTACCAGTCTCTCATGTCTCTATCTGGAAGTTTTCGAACTTGGAGAGCCCTCATCATGGCAGCCATCGGAGCCGGGGCCTTTGCTGCAGTGATTGGAGCAGCAGGGGCAGTGTGGCTACCTCAGCGTGGACAGGTCAAAGTCTTTTCTGGTAGCCTCTTTGTTCTGTCCGGGATCCTGCTGCTGATCCCCATTGCCTGGACATGCCATCACACCAGTCAGCCACTGGAGGGTGCTGTGCTGCTGAGAAGAGACTGGGGACCTGCGCTGTACCTCGGCTGGATCTCCTTTGCTCTGTTGCTGGTCGGTGGGGTGTACCTCACCACCAGGTGCCCCACTTATGAGAGGCAGGTGCAGCAGTCTGAAGACCCAAATCAAGAGGACGTCGCTAACCACCCACTGAGCTGGATCAACAGGACTACGTTCACAAACAGCCAGTATGAGCGCAGATCACAGCCTATCTGATAGGAACGTGATGTAATATTTAAGTGAGAGTGATTAAACTGGAAAATCATGAATATGTGAAATGACTGTGGAAAGATTTCAAGAACTTCTGGCTGCACTTGTTGAGTTATGATGCACTGGCTTCATTAAGCATGAACATTAGAAAGTCTAAGCACAGCGACGTGTCATGTAAATAGTTTTATTGACAGAGATAAGGCCGGACTTTGAATTTGCATCTTGTTTTGCGTGTCTTTCATTTCGATTGAAGCTTGCACACTGTATATACTGTATTCTGTTGTTTTACATCCAATCCCCATTTTCCCAATTCAATATTACTGTAACTCGTACATTAGTTTGCTTTACATGACGCAATTATTGAAACTAAAGTGACATTGAGGCATTGTAATGTCTTCAATGAGTAAATACTGATCTTAAAACTAAATACTGTATTGCACAAATACATTGCCTTACATTAGAGTAATGCAATTTCATGTTTGTTTTTGTTGAGTCGCAAAAAATGTTTACAACCGAGATGAATTCTTCTGCACAAAAGGACACTGTGGAATAAAGCATTGCACATGATTCAGATATATTTGCTCACAAAAGTTTTTTGACTTACGCCGTGCATGACGTGAAGTCTGAACTTGCCACAGAGCACTTGATTAGCAGTAATTAGATGTAATCATCTGTTTTCCAACGTCTTGTAAGTAGGTACTCAGAGTACTGCACGGAGGCCTTTTTTAAACAGACAGAATATAAATCATGGTAAAATATTCAAGATAATATCGATGCAATTTTAACAGGAACAGGAGTTCTTGATTTCATTTGTTCTCACATCACGTGCATGTTTATGAGGAAAATCACTGCGAATACACGAAAAAGAAAATATTTGGTTAAATATTTATTTGCTAGAGAGCAAACTCATTTATTATGACAAAATATACATTAAAGGGTTAAAGGAATTATTCATAAAACTGTGATGGTGAGCATGACTGCATGGCACACAAAGTTGTTTAGAAGTTCTGTTAATGGTCCAGAAGTACTGAAAAAATAAAACTGGATAATTCAGAACTATATACTGAGCTGCAAGTTATATGGTGTTTATTCAGATAAGACATAAATGCTCAAACTTATTGTCAAAACACATTCCACCCAGCATGCAAATCTGGCAAATAATAGCAGTCATATAAATCCTTTAAACGAAGCGGCTGGGAAATAGAAGAATGAATCTCTTTGTGAATATAGTCTTTTAAAAGAGTTTGTTGTTTGTGTGCCTCGGTGAAGCATGTTAGTGTGGATAAGGTGCAGAGTCCTGACTGGTTGTGTTACTATAATTTCTCATCGCCCTCCTCCACATCCTTCAGACTGAGAACCTCGAGAGAACCTCGGCCTTTAGTCTCGCAGCGGATCAGTTCATCGATCTCCCTGAAGCAGCCAGGATCCACCAGACACACCTGAGGAGAGACAAAGACACACAGAAGTTTAAAATCACAACTGGAGTCAAAAGTCATCAGAGATCCACAGACTTGAACATGTTTGTGTTTGTGTCACGTCGTTCAGTAAGTGTGGAGATTACTCAATCACACCCACAGACACACAGTGACCTCAACATCGCTCACCATTTCCAGCTCCTCGTCAAAGTCTTCACTCTCCACAACCTGCAGCAGCGGTTTCAGCTTCTCCTTCAGCCTCTTGGCCTCCTTGGCCGGCAGCACCAATCGCAGCCTCATGTGGGCTCTCTGGATCTCCATGGTCTCCTTCAGCTGCCGGATGACTTCCAGAGCCTGAGAGCAAAGACTCAGATCAGTTAGTCAAGACTAACAAGAGACAAAGACTCCTTACAGCTTGATGCAATAAGAAAACAACAATAATAAAACCCATCTCCACAGTGCTGTGTTCCCAACTGTAACTACAACTGCAGGGTGGATAAGATAACCTTTGGTTGTCCCTGTGAATGTTTTATCATTGTCTATTTGTTTGTCTGTTTTTTTTTAGTTAAGCATTCTCCCAAAGTTAACTCATTAAAATTGTAATTTTAGGAAGAAGTAATGAGACACTTTTTTCATGCTTTTGTATCATTATTTTGGACAGTGACGGCTGAAGATGGACAGGAAAGGGTCGGCAGAGACGGGACTCTTGCAGCAAACAGCTACCGGCTGAAACATGACACGGCTGCTGCAGTAACGACTCAGCATCAGTACACGGGGCACACGTTATCAGGAAACCTTGATTTTGAGGTTTACGTAGATGTTTTTTGTGCCGGTGTGATCCACTTATTTGGGGTGAGCTACTGCCAGTAAGTATCTTCAAATCTACCTGACAAAAAAAAACATGATCAATCCCATTCACACACAGTCATCACACACTGATGGCATTAGCTGCCGACTGCTTGGAGCAGTTTGGGGTTGAGTATCTTGCCCAAGAACCCGGTGATCGAACCGCCGACCGCCTGAGCTCAGCTCATGTGTCTCCTCACCTGCTGTTTAGTGCTCTTGCTGGCCTTCACAGAGTAGTGGATGTCCTTCATCGCCCGCTCGATGAGGTTGACCGTATACGGCCTCTTGGTCTCGGGGTTTACGCACTTCTCTGCCACGATACTTGCAATGTCCCTGAACATCGTCTCCAGCTGAGACTGCCTCTCCTTGTCTGACACCTGGAGCTCTCCTTTGGCGAGGATCTGTCAGGAGACAGCAGACAGAGGATGAAGATGAATATTATAACAATGATGACACGCCGTGAATCAGACCTGTTACCTGTTTGCAGATCTCTGTCAGATCATCTGTCCCAAAAGCTTTGCTCAGGTCGTCCTTCTTCGCCACCTGCCCTTTGGACACGTTGACGAACACCGAGTGTGTCTGCAGCACCTCGTCCAGGTCTTTCTCCCTGCAGGATGTTCACACATAATAAACCGGACGTTTTGGTGGGTGTTGAGTGAAATCATACAATCAGCGTGCTGTTTGTTACTCACGCGCCTGATCTCCAGCTCATGACTTTGTTTTTGTAGCACGCGATTTCAAAGCGCTTCCCTCCTTTCTTCACGCGCACCACGGCCACGTTCGTCAGCCGGATCTGGTTCGTCGGCGTGAATATGGACATGTTTGTGTGTGTGAGTGTGTGTGATGACTGTCTGCCTGATCTGATCTGTGCAAACTGACAACAACAAAAATATGATGTCAACCTCCTCAAGTCGTAGGTGTGCGGCGGGTGTGTCTCTCAAAAGTGGTCCGTGTGAAACTTCGACGTTAAACAACAGTTCCGCTTCTTCTGTCAGTTTCAACAATTTGGACGACTCGTGTTCAGTTTATGAAACATTTATAAATAAGATAACTGAAATTATCGTGAGATATATTATTATTTGTCAAGAGGAGTCATAGTTTCATTAAAAAAAATCTTTATATCTGTATAAAATATTTTTATTTCTATTTTTTATATAGTTTTCCATTTGTACAGATGTTAGCACGAGTTAACTTCTTAACACAGTTATATATTTAATTACTACTTTAATTATTCGCCTTTTTATGGCAGCTGCCAAAGTGGGACTACACTTCCCATGATGCTCATCGGCCAAACAATATGGTGTCGTCCAGCAGCAGCTGCAGAGGACTGTGTGTGTTAGTGTTCGGTTTGCAGAGATGCTGAGTTTCCTCCTCACTGTTTTGCTCCTCACAGGTCGCGTGTCTTCCTCGGATAATAAAGGTGAGCTCAGATCAACTTTGAGCGGAACCGGAAGCCCACTTCACGTTAATGTTTGAGCTAACATTAGCATAACATTGTTAGCTTGTAGTTAGCATGCATTGCTAGCCGTGTCAGTCGGTAGTTTTACTTGCAGCAGGTGTCCCAGAGTTTGGCTTTAATCCATGAATCGTGTTGTACTGCGTGTGTCTGTACACGTAGCGCAGTTAGCTGACCTGTACTGTTCATGTTGCCTGTAAACAGAGGACACAGGCTAATGTCTTCACTCCCTCCAGGCTCACACAATGTCAACAACCCCAGTGGGAGCTACTTCATGACGATATGGCACAACAGGCTGTATCTGTACTCAGCTGCTGCTCTGGTCTTTGGGATCTGGTTCTCACTGAAGGTGGCACTGAAGAAGGTGAATCCATCATTCATCAGCTGTCCTGTTTGTGTTTCCTAAAGTGCTGATCTTTGTCAAACTGTGGCTGCTAGTTTTAAGTCACTGGTTTTGTTTTCTTGCATGAAAATTCAAGACCGCCTGACTAACTCTGGGTTTTGTTTTTTTAATAGAAAAGCTTCTCCAAAGACGTCGGCTCGTTGGTCTACAAAGCTGTGAAGAACAATGACAGAAACCCTGTGGTTCACGTGTCAGGAGTCAAAATCTTCTACGGCTCACAAACTGGAACAGCAAAGGTACAGATATCGTTTACTGGAAAAATTCAGGAAGTGTTCATGGTATTATTCCACCTTCTCGACAAAAACAGACACAAACAGTAGCGTAATAACTCCATTACAGGGGTGTGTCTTCATTCTTTGTCTGTCATTTGATTACAATTTATTTGTCCTTAATTTTCTACATTACTGTTCGTGGCTACTTTTGATCAATTAAATCAAGCAGGCAGAGAAATTTGAACTCCCTTTCTTGTTTAGAAGAAAAAAAATCTGACTATTTATTTCAACACCAGCTTGTTCAGTTTGTGACTCCCAGTAAGTTCATAATATCCAAAACGTGCCCTCATGTCTGGTTTCAAAATACCGGGTGTGTTGGGTGTGAGTGCAAGAGAGCCACGATGCAACATAACAGTGTAACTTTGTGTTTTTGTGTGATGACGATTGACTGGTCCAAGACTAGACAATGCATAATATGCATATTAAGTGTACCATTTTGAGATGTCTGCTAGGCATCAATGGAGACTCTTCATTTGTTCAGGGTTTTGCAAAAGAGCTGTCGGAGGAGGTGAAGACTCTGGGGTTACCATCAGAGGTGATTGACATGAAAGACTACGATCCAGATGATCGACTTGCTGATGAGGTAAGACGGGTCCAAAGAGAAGATGCCTTTTCCTCGTTTAATGAACAGACAGATGGGCAGAAAGACAGCAGAGGCATATGGTCCTCAACTTAATGTCAGTTGAAGAGACAGTTTCTATAAATAAGAAGTGAAACCGCTGCCAGCTTCAGCGCTGCTCCTCACTGAGTAACCCTTGAATTTGAAGTATTAATTAATTCGGCTATTAATCGTTGCCGCTCTGTTAAGATGATAAATATATTGTACAGGCTGCATTAAGAGTTGCTCTAGGGTGTTAATTAAATCTTTAAAATGTAACTTCAAGCACATAAGACCTGGTAATGTGTACTTAAAGGCGTAGAACAGTAAGCCTCCAGGTCTGTAATATTCCAGCTCAGCCTTTCCTTCTTCTTTTTTACTGATTTGATACTTCAAACTGTCACAGAGGACAAATGTGTTCCACAAATCCTGCTCACCAGAAGAAAGATGGATTATTTTCATCAGTGTTCCCTTTTTATGTTGTTGGCCGCGGGGCTGGGTAGTGCACTGAGGGATGAATAGAAGTTTGGTTGGCTGATACGCATCAGGACAGAAAACAGATATTTATTAAACAGGACAGCGATCCAGTTTTTAGTGACACAAAATTTCCACAAGAGAAATGACCGCAGGCATCAGTCGCTCCCTAGATGCAGCCGATCCTCTGCGCACTGACTCAGTGGACATCATCCATCAGTCAAGAAGATAATATTTGTTTGCACAAGTTAAAGCTGTCAGTTTATTTACACGGGGTCATGGATGTGTACTTTAGATTTAATCTAGATTGATTTTCTGACATCTTTTTGGATCAATTTTTAGTCTCGTAGGCGAGTTGGCAGAATCAATTGTGTGTAATGATTCATCACATCATTTCTGAAAACATGCATATCAAAAACTTGTTCAAGGTTATTTTTGGTGTCTTCATTCTTTCAGAGATCAGTCATTATATAACTAACATCAGTGTTTAATATTGCTGTTCAGAGTATCCCAAAAACAAAGTCTTGGACTGGAAACCAACATTTACAAATGTGTCCTGTCTTTGTGTTTAATGAAATGTTTTCCTTTCGCCTGTTGTGTTCTCTGTTCAGTGCACCAACCAGTCAGTGTGCGTGTTTCTTGTGGCCACCTACACTGATGGAGAGCCCACAGAAAGCGCTGAGTGGTTCTGTAAGTGGTTGGAGGAGGCGTCCACTGACTTCAGATACGGGAAGACGTACCTCAAAGGCCTCAGATATGCAGTGTTTGGGCTTGGCAACTCTGTCTATGTTGGCCACTACAATACAGTAAGAAATAACTTCAACAGGATAATTCTGCTTAATAATGTTTTACAATCAGACAGACGGCCTGACTTTATTTGTTTAAACCATATTTAACCCACTTTTGCTTTTGTTTGACCAGGTAGGCAAAAATGTGGACAAGTGGCTTTGGATGCTGAGCGGCAAGCGGATCATGACCAGGGGAGAGGGCGACTGCAATGTGGTGAAGAGCCGTCATGGCAGCGTCCAGGCAGACTTCCTGACCTGGAAGGGCAAGTTCATGAGCCGCCTTCAGGCTTTGGCCAAGGGTGAGAAAAAGAGCTGCAGCGGGAACTGTAAGTCTGGAGGCTCCTGTAAGAACAAAAAGAGAGGCGGACACGAGGAGAAGCAGGAGGAGACGGCTCCGCAGAATAACAGCTCTGAGGTAAAAACACAGTTTATATCAGCCGTGTCTTACTTTTGTGTCAGTGGGTTGACTTAGTGATTAAAAAGACTCCTTCAAGTTAAGGACTTGAGTTCAGCCACCTTTGCTGAAGTGTCCTTGAGCAAAAAAAGTTGACACTTTGCTTTTTTTCTGACAACTTGACGGTGACACGATTAAAAATCCCAAACAAACATCACAGGTCTGATAAACATATTTTAGTTCTACATTTTGTCACTAACTGGCTCCAGAGCTGCTGCATCATTCATGAGACACATGACACGTTTGGCTCGCTCTCACACTGACAGTTTGCTGTGTGCTGACTGTTTCCTCCTGATTGTACCTGTCAGGTGGATGAAAACTGAAGATGTCAGCGAGTTGTCTGTTTGTATTATTCTGGCACAAAGAACCTGTCTGATGCTCCGGCCTAAGGTTGTAATGATTTATAAAAATTTACATTTTGATAAGATGCGTTTACATTTGAATGAAAAGTGCCTGAAAACATCGTATTAACATTAGATTCTGAAACATAGACAGCATTTGTATATTTAGTTTGAGCGGCTTCCCGGCAGCAATAAATGCAGAACAAAAACACACGAGTGTGTTCATCAGAGTTTAAACATAATCAGCTGTTTAATTCAGTCACCATATGCCCAGTGCACTGTTAGATCGACTCCATCTTGTCCCAGAATATAGAAAGTATGCATGTGAAGACAGTGTAAAAGGAAGAAGAAGCTGGAAAAATGTCCTCTGGCTCATGATTTCATCTTTCAACCTTACAAGGACACTCGCAACATCACAGGACGCTGAAGTGGACTGGATCCTGGATGCGATCAGTTGATTTAATCAATTAATTATCAACTGGCAAATAATGTGATTAAATGTGAATGTTTTCTGCTGAGATTTTCTGGTCAGTTGCAGTGGTTTTGTGTGTATTCAGTTGTAAGGTGTTGTTGATGTTCTGCACGGCTTGCATGAAAGTTGTCATCACTTTCGACACTGTCCATCATATTTCTCTCTCTCTCTCTATATATATATATATAGAAATCTATGTACACGCACACACACTAACAGCTTTCATACACATCACAGCACACACAGATGACCAGTTGTCATGGTAGCGGGCACATCAGAGCCGAATCTAGCTGAGACTTCTTCCCCTCTGTCTGCACTCGGTGCACTCAGCTGAGGTGACATTCAGCCGGAACCGAGAGGAGCTGAGAACTGTGGTGAGGGGTTCATCGCGGTGATTTATCTACCCACTGTACCGCTCACACACTTTATCCTGCCGCCGCGCATATGGTCAGCAGCTTCAACGCTGCGTTGTGATAAATCCTCTGTAACACCATAAATATGCATATGGCTTTTCTTATTTAATTAGGCAGCCCATGAGGAGATAACAATGCTTTCCATATGGGCTCCCTCACTTAATCATGTCAGTACTCACAAGTTTTTAGTTGGTTATTGTGTAGGAAAATATGTGAACCTCTCTACCAACTATACAGTTTGTTTGTGGTCTGTTTAAAAACAGTTTCCTTCTTTCTTGTTTCAGGACGATCTGATAGAGACCAGCAGTGACGAGGAGTCCAGCCTGCAAGATGAGAAAAGATCAGGTTCAGTGGTCGACGTGGAGGATCTGGGCAACATCATGAACAGTGCCAAGAAAGCAAAGGTCAGACTCTGTCCACCTGCACAGTGACACCACGTTATTTAATCTATACACGTCTATTTCTGTACACTACGTATTCCTCCACAGCCGAGTCAGCTGATGATCATTCAGACAACCAGATCATACAGAAATGTATGCTGTACTAGTAAACAGAGATACAGTATTTAGCCGCCTGCTTCTCAGTTTTAGAGTTAGGTGTTGTTGAATCATTTTAAACTGGAGCTCCGCTCATCATCCAGCACTTTTATTTTCAGTGTTTCCGCATTAAGGTCTATAAGCGGGCACCACCTTGGCATTAAGCTTCCGCCACCACCACCACCTTCTTCTTCTTCCAATCGGAGTGTGTTGAGGGAGGAGGAAAAGTGTCATTGAAGGAGAAGTGGCAGATGGGTTGATAGACACCAGAGCCCCGGCAGGCGAGAGGCTTGCGTAAGAGCGAGGACACCCACTTCACAGACTTGTGAGGCGTGAGTGGCTGTAGAAAAACAGGAAAAAAACGAGAAAGCAGAAGGATTATCAGTCTTTATAGACTGCAGAGTAAAGAGCTGTGAGAGTGAGGAAGGAAAAGATGTGTAGTTATTCAGTTACTTTGAGGGGGAAATCATTGCTTTTTTTTTCAGTTTCTCAAAAGAATGCCTGAGATAATACAACAGTTTATTGGAGCGTTTGGTCTCTACCTTTTGTTCTTATGAAAGAGTAATGCTTTAAGTTAATGTTGTTTTTCCAGTGCTGGATAGCAGCAGAAGTGTCCATGCCTCACACGGACAAGAAACATGAAGAAACAGATTCTATATTCTAATATTCGAGTATATCGTGTGTTCGTTCTGTGAGGTTTGGACAGATGTCTTTGTAAGTCTGACATGGGTGTGGTTACTGTGCATCAATTGCTTTGAAAGTTAGAGAGACATCAGCTGTTGACTTGAGAAGCTCAGCACAGCAGCAGGAGCCAGACTGGATTTAAAAATTAAAATGTGTTTCCATGTAGTGTTTATACGGAGGCCGTCGCTTCCTGTTGTTTTTCTTCTGCTTGTTATGGCCAGATGTCTTCTAACATTTAACATGGTTGCCGCGGGTCCTTGAAATTTGTGAATTTAAATTAAAATAAATGTAAATATGATTCATACCCAGTGCAGCTACAAAGTGTTCACGCATTTGAGCAGCTCTCTCCTTGTAATTGTTGTCTGTGAGCTTCTGTAAAGCTGCCAAAAATTCTCACAGTTGTCTCACAGTAATTAACCTTAATCTGCGTCTCAAACGGTGCTGTGAGGTCATTGAATTTGAGAGAATTGTGCATGGAAAATCCTTGAAAAGTGCTTGAATACAGCGTGGGTGCGCTGATTTAGTCATATAAAGTACTGAAGTAGTATTATTTGCTGTGATCATCACACTTGAGTGTCAGGATGACAATTTTGCCGTGTGTCTGGTGGTAACAAATTAGTGTTTAACATAATTTGGTCACACAGAGCCGGCAGTGCAAGATGTAATTAGTTTGTACACTAAACATTCGCTATTGCCAAGAGACGACAAGTATTTAGCCAAGCTGCAAATTAAGTGTGAACAAGAAAATTCCCCTGACTGGGATATGCTAGTTAGCTAATATACAGTGCTTAATATCTGATTTCTATCACCACCATTAATAAACTGAATATTCAGTCTCGGGTTATGAAATTCACTCAGTGTTCCAGTGTTAAAGAGGAGCTGCAGATCAACCGTGCACCCAGCTTGTTTTCTGTTGTGCTTGAGATATATGTGCTCTGCATAACTGCAGCTGGAGGCACACTTTGTCTGCGTTTGACCACTAGGTGATGGCAGAGACTCTCAGTTGCAGACAGCTTAAATCTCCGAGTGTACCACTGGTCTGATATTCAACACACGCTGCAGGTAGATGCTTGATGTCATTAAGTGATTTAAGGATTATGTCCACGTGGCAATGTTTGATCACTGATTGTTTAGTCGTATTATTTTAATCCAGTTATTTTACAACCATTTAACCCTCGAGGATTGCATGAAAAATGGAGTAAATCAGCATTACTCTGTTCACTGTTAATCTGTATCATATCTTGAGGCTCCGTTCCTTTAGACCAGCGTTCAGTCTTGATCCTTTTGGATCTGAACTGAACTGTAAAACATTCTCCTGAATTTGAGTCCAAAAAAGTGTCTGAGTGAGCATGTAACAGTACTAAATGTCATGACATTATTTATCCCAGTGTGAGAACACGAGACAAATATTTCATACACGAAATCGATCGGTCAGCCTGTTTTTGAACCGGGCTGTGCAGAGATTAGGGCTGTTTGCGCCCACTAATGAGTTTCATTGTTGTGGCATTTCATGCTCTCAAACTCATTACACTCAAGTAAATATCTGTCTGCAGTTGATTCAGATCTTATAATTGCTGAGAAAGTGTCTGCAGCTGTCTGCCTCCTTCAGGAATCATCTCTCTCTCACTCGGATAAGTATCTCACCTCATGTAACCCTGCTGGTTGAGGCCGACCCATAAAAAGCTGTAGAGCTAAATATAGCTCGGATGGATTTGTCTGTATTGATGGCAGTGATGCTTGTAGCTGAGCAGGAAGGAGGATGAGTAGATCCCTGCTACTCATGATGATGATACATATTTCCCACAACTATTTTTCCTCTAATGTACTCGATGAGAGATTGGCAGACATGATGTGATTGGCTCATATCGCCCAATCTTAGTCTATATCAGTCTTTTGGCTGTAGTTCTATTTGTTTGCCGCCAAGTTCCAGTAAGCTTCATTTTCTTTGTTTCTCTAATTGATTTTGCACAAATGTTGATTGAATTGGCATCTAAACTTTGTCCTGAGAGGCTTCTGTTTCTGCCAGAGTGGTCCAATTCGTGCTGTGGGACTGTTGCCAGATCAGAGCTAATGTGGAACGGATCATTAACCTGAGCGGCATTCAGGGCCGGGTTTGAAGCTTTCAGCTCAGTGTCAAGCGGGAGAATGAAGCGGGAGAAAGTAGAGATGAAGGGCTGCTGTGTTTCCTCAAACATAGTTCTTTGATTGGTTATCTGCTCGGGGACGCGCCCATCCACCCGCTCAGCTGTTTGACAGTTTTTCTCAGTAATCCTTCTTCTCTCATATTTTCTGGCTTTCCCTCTGATGCCATCAGGTTTCTCTGTGTTACAGAGTTTACTAATGGACCTATGACTTCAGGCCATAGCTGCACCATGCTAATGGACTCGAGACACAGAGCCTCCTGGCGGTCAGAGCTCCTGTCCTAGAAATGTAATGTCGAACACCAACAATCCTCTGACGCTCTGCACTCCCAGTCTGGGTAGAGTCAGCTAATTCACCTGGTGCTGGTCTGATGCTTGTCATCATCTATTTTGTCTCTTACTCTTACTGAAGCCACTCTACAGTTCTGATCTAACTGACGCTCACGTCATCTACACACTAACCTCTCACACACACTGCGCTCAAACAGAAACACATCGCTCGAAGCGTGGCAAGATGGATTCTCGTGTAATCTCACGAGTCCAGCTGCCTCACAAGGTCAGTGTCAAACTGCACGACTCAAACATCCAAGTGAACTGAGGATGGAAAAACTACCTTTTGAAGGTTTCTGTTGGGACACCGCTTCAGCTGACTGTATTTTATAGTTTTGTGCGGTTTGCATGCTGTTGAGATTCATCTCCATTATTTTGTCCACGCTGTTTATACGTAAGACGTTTAAACAGCATATAAAATGTAGAGGAGTTTCTAATTTTCCATCCACTCAGAGTATGTGATGGCTGTCTTAACTATTCTTTGAATCCTTGCATAATTCATCTTAGTGTTCACTGAAATATAAATATGGGCCTATTTTGGTGTATTAAGCTAACGTAGCTCGTGACTTTTGAGTTTTTATGTATTCATTTTGCTCCCAGGCCTTTGTGCTCATTCTCCCACGTCTACCTTCATGTTATGTTTATGATCACCTGCTTGCACCGTGTGTCACCGCAGCACTGTCCGACTGCATTGGCCCCACATTGCATCATGGTTCCAGAGCACAACAAGGCGCTGTGAGATGTCCCAGTTCTGTTAGTCCAGACAGGCCTGGCCATAACTGGATGTGTGTGAGCTCTCGAGCGAGGGTGAAAGCTGAGCATTTGGAACCAGAGAGCGGGACCAGATGAATCGCTGTGGCTGCATGCAAACACCACAGGGACAGATTGTTGCACTGTTGGCTACGTGTCGCCTGTGCTGTCAGGATTTTGCATGTCACGGATGCAGTAAGTAAAGGTGGACTTTTGTGCTGGCTGAGAGTGTCAAACTAGTCTTATCCCATTTCAGAGCTTAAATTGCAGGCTACAGGATTTTCACACCTGGTTTAGAAATGTGGCAAGCCTAAACAGCTATTTGAGCCACATCCTCCTGATGATTGTACCTCAGGGTGGCTGATGCAATCCCAGATTGACTGTTTGTATGAGTTACTGTAAACCGGTGTGATAACTGGAATAGGACATGGCTTATAGCCACTTAAAGTAAGGCAGCATCATCTGCAGAGAGATAAATGAAGTTCCCAGATGTCATCCAGCACGACTCCAAATCCTTTTCCACCTTGGAACGAGATGTGGGAGGATTCTCACACGGCACATTCGCTTACTTATTCACAGCATCCCATGTCAACAAAGCAGCTGCTCATCCCAGGGATGCTGCTGCTCTCACGACTGTGGAATCTTCACCGCGCTCCGGGCCAGGGCTGGTTAATGCAGGGCACACGTGGCCTCGACTGCACAGATTGAGATGCTAGATAGCTGCTAGGCTTGGATTCCTCCAGTTGGAAGGTGAAAGCACACCATTGTCGGGCTTATCAGCAGAAAAAGATTCAGTTTCTGAAGTCATGCACAACATATGAGCTGTATATTCACACTCGTGTTAGAGCCCGGAGTCTTCTAGGTGACCTTCAGTCTTTTTGTCTGCGGGATGCCAAAAGTAGGTTGAGTGCGTGTTTTCTTTGTTGTAAGTTGTGTGTTGCAGCTACACAGCATCATTCAGATGAGGGCTGCAGCCAATGATTATTTTCATTATTAATTGTGACAGTTATTTCCTTAATTTATCATGTGGTCTCTGAAGTGTACGATAATAATTAAACACGGTGAAATCACAATGTCATCAAGGTGAGGTGACATCTTCATGTGGCTTTTTTCATCGTGCAGATCACAAAGAAAGTCATCGCAATAAAATAAAACCGAAAAGCGGCAAGTACTCGTAACAGTGAAGCTGAAACTAGAGAATGTTTGGCATGAAAAATGACTTGTACAACTAATCAGCCATTCAAATAATTAGATTTGTTTGTTAATCATTAATGAACTTGTTTCAGATCTGGTCCAGATGTTTTTGAACAGATTATTTGCCAGATTTTCTCCCTCCCAGCAATGTTTGTAAAATATCACGGCTAAATAAAGTTTACTCGAGTAATAATGCTATCAGAACTACAACACAAACATTGATTGCAAAAAATGCAATTGAAAAAACCTGAAAAACTTCTATAATCCATATTTTTATAATGTATCAAATGACAATGAAGAAAATTCACAGGATTGCCATCTGAATGTGCAGCTCTCCGGGTTTATAGTGAGTTTCAGCTCATTGTTCAGCTGTCAGGCCCACAGCTTTACTGTTCTGGTACACTGCCACGGCTCTTATAGTGTCGTTTATGGATGCACCAAGCAATGTAAAAGCTCTAAAACATTTTAATATTTAGCCGCTAAAGAACCAGATATTTCCCTCATGAGCTAGAAAATGCCACCATCGTATAGCCAGAAACAGTAATTCTAATAAATGATAATGTTGCTCCGTGTCTGCTGGATGCTGTAAAGCAGCTGTTTATTGACAAGTTCACCATGTCATCTTAATGTTGTGTTCGCAGCTTGATCCCGCTGCCCCCAAGTGGCCAAAACAATACGTCACCGCAGGTTCAAGTTCTGTTGAATCTCAGTATGCTCTCACACTCACAGATCCGGAGGGAATTATTTGGAAAAGATGGAAATGGCGACTCTAACAGATGGACTTTCAGTAAATTTAAACTATTTTGAATCAAGCGATGACCAGCTTATTTCCCCAGCATTCCCAGAGCCATCATTACGGCTTAGTGGCACATGTCCATGACATGTAGAGCTGTGCGGCCATTGAACACGGGATAGTGCCCTACAGCAAGCAGCACAGAAACCAGTGAAGTGTCTCAGTTCTTCAGGAATGCTCACATACATTCGTCAGCGTTTGCTGACAGAGTATCAGCCCCTTATGAGCACCGCTGTGCTGAGAAGATGACATATAGATCCCTATAGACAAGCCGAAGCAGTTGCAGCAGTACAGTAATTGGGTGGAGCTGTCACTTAGCACGGTTAATCTCAAAGGCATGTCGTCCATCACGCCTCACTGAAAAGTAATACCTGTTCCCATGCACTGGGCAACTTTTCAGGCAGGACTTAATCAATCTTGTGTTGTATCTGTAAACAGCATATCTCTAAGATATTTAGATTTACATGCAAATGTTCGCTGCGATTATGTAGTCCTGGCCTGAAGGAAGTTGTTTATCTTTCAAATGCTGCAGCAGCTTCAGCATTAAAAGAGACAGCTGTTGTGGTATAAAGACCAACAACTGTCTGCACTGTAGACCTTTTGTTGCATTTCATCGGCCCCTGAGGGGACTTAAACCGAGATTACCCTGTCTGGACAGGGATGTGGTCCTTTTATTCCAAAAAGATAATGTCATGCAGTGGTTAATGGTTATGTCACACTCAAAGTCATGCAAGGACTGCTGAATCACAATCCTTGATCTTCAGTCCTGTCCAACATCAAACATTTTGGAGGAGCTTTTTGAAATTTCTTGCTTCAAGAGTTAAGCATCCCGTGGCAAGCAGCTGCTACGTATTGAAAGAGGCTCTTTAAAACTTTCTGGATGCCGTTTTTCCCCTGAAATCATTGGACGGTGCAGTTTCTGTTGAACTCGCTGTATTCCATTGATCTTCTCTGTTGCGGTAATAGTTGTAAGATTTCAGGACTTTGATCTCGCATGCCGCGGCAGTTAAATCAGTATCCGGATTTCAGGACTTCAAGTGCATTGCAGTGACAAGTGTGATTAATGGGCAGGTTGCAGAGCGATGTCCTAACACATGTCTCCATTTGTCAGAATTCTTCTGCGGGGAAAGTGAAAGCTTTTGAGTCCCGGTCTGTTCTGTTCAGGGCCTGCTCTGCCCACATGTCCCAGTGTGGTGACAGACGATGACAGTGTAATAGACGCTTGTTTTACTCTTTAATGCCTCTTTATACATTCATATTGGCACTGTGCATACTTTTAACTTGTCAGTATTGTGGTTTACTGTACGGATGAGCGTACACTGATGCATGATTGACTCTTAGACCTGACGAAGTTGGAAAACTATCAGTGGATATTAGTTTTGAGTAATTCACAGCTGGATTTTGTTGAATGATTTTTCGTTGGTTCATAATTTTGTTGAAGATTTGTTGAATTTCCTTTGTTCAACATGCATCACATGACATTACTCTGTTCACATAATGCACATATAATCTAAGAACATAACAGATGTCTGTAACATCATCTCTGTAAGCAATAACTTTTCTTCTTCCTGCCACAGAGCCGAGAGGACGGTCGAGAAGACGCTCAGATGGTGAAGCTGTCCAAGATGAACGGGTTGAAGAAGATTGAAGATGAAGGGGAGAGAAGAGAGATGATCACCCCTGCACTTAGCGACGCACTGACAAAGCAAGGTGAGGAAAGAGATGATTCGGTTCTCAATTAAAGAGCCAACAAATTAGAAAGAAAGAAGACGACCAGGACGTCGATATGGTCTGACACAGCTTCAGTTGTTGGTGGAAATTTATGAGTCTTTGACTCATGTGTAAAACTGTGCAGCCATTTCCAAGAGAACATCTGCTGGGTGTCAGTGGATAATATATTCATATTATCTAGCTGCACTGCTTTGCAATAAAAAAATCACATTACAGATCTAGTACACCAGCTGCTTGTCAGCGTATCCTTAACCTTGCTCTTTCCACAAGGGCACCATGGTCGTAATTCACTTTAAAACATGAATAATGACTCATGCCATTTTATTTTTTATTTTTTTTATTTCAACAGTAAATCTAATAAACACATGCAAATTGCCAGCAGAGGGGTCAGTTCAGATTTTTATTTTCTGATAATCAAAGTCAATAATAGACGTGTCCTTTAACTCTAACCTCAGGTACCCGAGGACGTTTCTTGTAATTCACCAAGTATCCTGTTAAATATCCTCAGATGCTAATGACTTTGGCACACCATGCAGAAAGTAATAAACATGTATGCTCTGCTTGGATTATGTTAAAGTTGATCATCTGCTGAAATTGCATCCTGTGTTTCAGACTTTCTGCTAATACCTGCACAGAGAAATTGGTCATTTAAAGCAGCTCTGAGGTGCTGCATGAGAATTGTGGAGCTGGTGAATGTGTGCTGTATAATGGCACTTAATGATGCATTGCAGTCCAATTATCCTCTCTGCCCCCGCCTGTCCTCGGGGTGCAGTCCCGAGAGTTTCACTCCTCTCGCCTCCCACACTAAAACCTCAACAAAAATACTCCTAGCTGGTGTCAACACAGGAGTCTTCATAAAGTTCTTAAATCTGCTTCCAGACCCTGCAGTTCAGCTTGCGTACTGTCGCCTTCACTGAGAGGAAGTCTTATTGTATCTGTCTCGTAGATATTGTTTTCTGCCTGTTTCATTTTGAACAAAAGTCTGGTCGTCTACGTTTAAGGACCAGACATTTACTCACATGCATGCCTGATCAACCCGGTGTTTCATGCAGCGGGATATTGCATTGAGAGTGGATTAAGGAGATTTTCTTGTAAGTTTGTAATGTTGCCTGAAGCATGGCTTTATATTTCTGATGCTACACCCCGTGTTTTGGTAAATGGAGCTACTCGTCGTGTATCCATATGTTATATGTCGGTGTTTGCCTCCCATAAAGCCCCAGAGTCTCGGTTGTTGACTCATTAGCGCTGTTTGAAACATTTTACTATCTCCTCTCTGTTTAGTCCATTCACTGGTGTAGCACAGCATTCATTTTCAGCCAGCAACCCCCCCCACTGTGAGCTTACACAACCTTCTATAAATAGGCTGAAATAGCAAGACTTCACTTCATTTGACCAAATGCTGACCTATTTCACAGTGTTCACACTGGCAACGGTCAGTCCTGGTGGACACTTTGTTTTATTTGTCATAAAAGAGTGAAGGATGAAAGTTTTGGCACTGGTTTTAACCATGATGGCTCTCAGAGGGCTGTGTTTCCTGTGCAGACTTTTTCTGGCATGACATGGATGCAAAAGTCAGACATCTATTGAAACTCTTACTGTAATGTCCAAGAAAGTTTTACTAGTGCTGCATGTTTAAGAAATAGCAGACTAGAATTTTCAAATGAGACTCAAATGTTTCTTCCTAAAATCTTTTTTCAAATGGTGATTAGAAGAAATACAGACGTCCATTTGAAGCAGTCGTTGTACGTCACTTCAACTAAAATCATCTTTTCACATGATATTAGCACTGGCACATCTGGTGCAACAATGTCATTGTGTCTCATGTCGAGTGAGTTTTTAAAAAGTGTGGCACTAAACACTGAAAAAAAAAAGTGACTTCTCATCAAAATATTCAGAAAAATATTTTGTCAAGTGTCACTTTGATTACTTCTTAGAGAACTCTGATGAAACACTTCCTCTCCCTGCTCGTTTTATTTCCTCCAGGCGGCTCCGAGCGGAGAGGACAGAGTATCACAGATCAAAGTATAAACTGTTTGCAGAACTGTCAATAATGTTGTGCCGAATCGCTTTGGCACCACTGATTTTGTGCTCCGCAGATTAGGAGCCCTGTGGGTGGGCAGCTATTTGCAGCAGCAGGCTACCTTCAAGTCTTCAGTTGATGGCAAATTTAAAACATCTATAAAGAGTTAGCTTAGAGGCAGGGGTCACTAATATAATCATAGAAACACAATGTTCATCAGAGTGATGGCTCGTTAAATAAAATGTAAGACTTGAAGGTGTTGAGAATTCATTAGGTTGACTTTATTTTAGTATTAAACACACAGGAACACACACGCACACACATTGATCTGATTAATAGGTGTGTGTCTGTGAACTCCAGAACAGGTTTTATTGTTACGGCGACACTCTTGGTCATTTTTCCTTTGTCTCTGTCCATTGATGTGTTACGTTGAGGTACAATTATTCATAGTACATGTTGTACTTTCCCTGTGATAACAGAGAGACCACCTCCTACTCACTTTCACTCAAACCTCTCCAAAGACACATTGAAGAAGACGGAGACGTTGGAATCAATTTCCTTAAACACAAGAGTGGAAACGTTATTACATTAAGATCATTAATAGTTAAAAAAAACTGCCGGCAGGTCCGATTCCCTCGTGTGGTTCCCACCGTCTCGCTGGCCTGGGGATGGTATATATTTCTGTCTTGCAGTTGCTAGGAGCGAGGTCAGAGGAGGACACACGCTCTCGAGACATTTTCAAGTGGAAAAACAATTTGATGCTGGTCAGCATGTTTTTGCCCCAGATTGAGTGCATGTGCATTCATAGTTATCAAAGGAAGTCATCATCCTCGACCAGAGGCGAGCCGGTTCACGTTCAAGCTACAAATATGCTCTAAACAGCCTTGATGATAACATTTGTATTCGACTGATGTAGCTTCTGTGAGAGCACAAGTGTCATGCTGTGTTTTAATTAGATATTTCAGCTACAAGAATTTAATTACAAAACAAATATAATGTTTCAAATGAAGAGTTACCTGAACTGGGCTGTTCTGCTGCTGCATGGAAGAACTAGAAAGCTTTCCAGTTGAGCCTCCTTAAACATCGTGACTTTAAACGTGAGCCCCTCTTAATTCCCCCTCGAAGAAATCCCGATGTTCTGGTATTTCTTGAGCAGATTACGTGATACAGATAAAAATATTCTGTTTGACAGACGTCTCAGAGAAGGATGTGCCAAAGAAAGAACAGAGAGACGTGCAAGGACTCACCCAGATGTGACCATTCATAGCCAGTGGTATGAGGCTGTGGTAATATAAGAGGATAGAGAGGCAGACTTATGAGGAAAGTGAATTTGAAACACTTTATCCTCCTTTTGTGCTGAAAGGGAATTTGAAACAGAATCCTCCCCTCCTTGCCGCAGACGTGCCCTTGAGCCGCCACTAGTCATTTTATTGGGGATGTTCAGTAGCCAAGCTGAGGACTGTGAATGAGCAGGGCCTCGTTCATGTACCACTCAAAGAAAATCTAATCTCCACTTCTCTGTGTATTAATTATCTGCTGAATTCAGTTTCTGGGTCAAAGAAGTGTTTGTTGAGTCTTATTCTCCTCACATGTTGTTCTTTGTCTTTCTGTGCAGGGTACAAACTAATTGGAAGTCACTCAGGAGTAAAGCTCTGTCGATGGACCAAGGTAAATGAATTTCTCAGTAGCAGCAGAGAGTTTTTGACAGCCTGAACGTGTGAGTCTCTTTGAAGTTGTCTTTTTTTCTTTTTTTTTTTTAGTCTATGTTGCGAGGAAGAGGAGGCTGTTACAAGCACACCTTCTATGGGATTGAGTCCCACCGGTGCATGGAGACTACGCCCAGCCTCGCCTGTGCCAACAAGTGTGTCTTCTGCTGGAGGTATGTACCCCGAAGAGCAAAGCCACTGCAAAGTTTCACAGATATAGACTTTGACGATGACTTTGATCAAACTAAGTCACACTTCAGATTCATCCGCATAGAGCTGGTTGTTCGATTTGTTGTGAATTCTCATTAAATTATTCTAAATATCATTTTGCTAAGTTAGAAATGTAGCAGCTGAACCACTCCAACAGAGTGAAGATGTTTGGCTTCTGGAAGAATTCAACAGTTACACAGACATTTTCCTGGAGAAGCAAAGCATCATAAAATCAGTACAAACCTGAAGCAGAGCTGAGATGCTGCGACTTCCTAATGTAGCAGGGCGAAGTGCTTCCTCTCAAGATACAACAAAAACAACTAATGACGTTCACTGATGTAGATTCCCGACAGGTTACTGCTCTCTGTAAAACTCTCTCTCATGACTCACTCTGCGACACCACTACCGCAAACCACTAATTATGAGCCATGTTTTCTTTTTTTTTTTTTAACATTCAGTGCTACTGGTCAATAAATGTTACTCACTGTTACCATGGAAACCTCTTAGTTATGAGTTAGTTTGGTGGCTAAATTAGTCAGCTTATTTTTGTGAAACTGTCTTAACTGGCATTGCAGTGTCTACCCTAAGAAGAAAATAACACTGAAGACCAGTCTGAAATGTCTTAGAAACCAGTCTCAGGTGTTCAGTACCTTGCTAGAAGACGTGTTTGTTGTTTCCTGTTTATTCCTCTTGGTAACAGTAACATCTATAAGAAGAATTCAGAGTGATGTAATTTGCCTTTTATCCCACCAAAGCAGACTGACCCTAAATATTTTGATGTTTATTGGTATAGCTATTTCTGGTGTTAGAAACATATTGCTACCACAAGTAGAGCGGGTACTCAGAGTTCTAAAACACGTGGGAGTTGTTGCCTTCATGCACAGTTTTCTCCTTCTCTAAACCTGACTTGTTTACCTTGTTAGTCGAGCTGTCTTTGAGCAAAGATCTCTGTGTGGCAAGCAAGCTAATAATTTACACGCAGGAGACGAATGTCCGGCATAACTCTGAGGCCTAAAGGTGAACACTGATTCATCGTGACACGGCCGAGAGACGGGCCGTTTACACTCCTCAAGTTCCCTTTGAAAAGGTGACTGTGTTGAGCGCTGAAAGGTCGCTGTCAGAATGTGCCGCGGTGATCTGCTCCCCTGTCACCGCAGATATGCCAGCGTCTTTTAAGGCAGCTATGTGGGATGACGGGAAGTAAGCAATTTCGAGGCTTTTTCGGTGTGTTGCTGCAGCTGCCCTCTCCATCCATCCACCTCTCTCTAACAACAGGTGGAATTAGATTTGATGTGCGAGGCCAGAATGTGTGGTGTGAGTGTGTGCATATGCATGCGACAGACTGACGGCCTGAGATTTGTGATGCCTCAGGATTTGTTGTTGCACCTAGACATCACACATAGACAGTCAGAGGGTGCCATTAACACCCAGAGGAGGTGCAATTTTTTACAGTAGGATGCCTTCTTTCACTTTATTTTTTAACAGGCTGTGAATACGCACGGCCCTCATAATTCACCTCCAGTTTGTGAATTAATGTATGTAGCAGGATGCTCCTTTCAATCTAGTGAGTATGTTTTATGAAGTCAGTCTAATGGCCTAATTCTAAATCAGAGTCATGTTTTAGAGCCGCGCTGGCTGTCAGTCGATACTTGGTGCTCCAGCAGCTACAGTAGCATCCCTAAGTGAGTGCTTACAGTATGTCTGCTGTTACTCTCTATCTGTTTCTCTGTGTGCCCCGCTAACAGACATCACACCAACCCTGTGGGAACAGAGTGGCGCTGGAAGATGGACCCTGCAGAGAAAATCCTGGAAGAAGCCCTGGAGAAGCACCAGAACCTGATCCGACAGTTCAGAGGTTGGTCACACACGTAAAGATGAAGTGTGCTCTCTCATCAGCTGCACTGTTGAGTACACATCACAGGTTTTAAGCTTTCTTAAATACACATGGACACAGTGTTTCAGTTTACTTCTTATAACCGCATGTGTAATGAACGTTGTTTAATTAGTGGACACATGCAGAGTCTTAAACCTCTGTTCTTTCTCTTGGCCTGCAGGCCACTCACCTGGCTGCAACAAACTGGGCAGATCGTATGCAAGCTTATGAGAAAATGACCCGACTTCTTGGTTAATTTATGACCTTAGTAAACAGTTTCCTCACGAGTTTATGGTCTAAATCGCTAGTTTGAAGTCTTCTTTCATACAGCATGATGTTCATGTTGTAAATTATGCTCCCATTTAGAGTAAAATAGACAATAAAGCAGGGTACGCTTCAGGGTGTGGCTACCTTAATGAAACTGTCAATCTAGGCAGTGCTGATTAAATATTAATCATGATCCTGTTGCATTGCCTTAAATGTTTTCAGTGTACAGTTCAGCTTTAACATGAGAAGAGATATAAGTAATAGTAACTAGTAGTTAGTACTTAGTAATGAAGCACAGTGAAGATCAAAACGCTGCTTTGCTGTTTCATCAAACTCTTTCTATACTCCCTCATCAATCACTCGTCAACACACACACACACACACTTTAATTTTCCCATCTGGCTCCACTGCGTCTTGTCTGTCACAACTTCACTCATTTTATTTTCTCAAAACTTCACAACATCTGAGCTGCAGCATCACTTGGTATGATCTAAATTGGAGTTACACTTTGTAACGTGATGGTTTGTGATAGATGAATTAGTTCTGTACCCACATTTTAGGCTCCATTTGAGCTACTAACACTATTGGCATTTAGGACTTAATTTGTCTGGCCGCTACCAGCATTGGCTGAGGACGGCTGGTTGGATGCCCAAAGCTCAGTCCAAACAGAATTTAGTGATCCTCCTGTGAGTATTCCCTAAGCAGATTTCCTCCGAGAGGTTTTGAGAAATGTTTTCAAAACATGGTGCTGACACATTTATCAGACATTTATTAAAGCAAACAAGTAGCAATTGGAAAATAAATAGTTGGCATTCCAGATAGGTTTAAAGGATTAAAGGAGCTCTTCACTGAAACTGTTTATCATTTTTAGAAATGAATCCATCAGTAAGTTTTTTCAGTTAAACAACTCATAATTTAGTCTGTTGTCAAAATATTGTGAGAAAAGCTCCTGATGATGCCTTCACAGTCCAGAAGCCAAAAATATTCAATTTCCACTGTTATAAAATAGAAATGGAGCAGCTGTATCATGCAGATGTTTTTACCTGATGCATAAATTTTATGATTAATTGATTGTTTTGTCCATTAAATCAGTCAGCTGAACATATCGGCACTGAATGGTTTGTTTAGTGACCTGCTCAAGGCTTACTGATATTACCATGTTTTGAAAAACAGAATTAATATCCACACACACACCCGAACAGCATAAGTACATTTTCTCTTTCTCAGCTGTGTGTGTGTGTGTGTGTGTGTGTGTGTGTGTGAGAGAGAGAGAGAGCTCCTTTCACCTGAGCATCAGCTGCAGCACAGCAATAAGCTCTCACATCGCCCCAGTCCAAACTACACCATGCTCATTATTTCACAGGTATGCTGCAAAGTTAACACTCGGTTTTTGTGACATGACTGCAGCTATGCAGCCCATTGAGACACCAAACTAATTTAGCCTGCAAACCCCTGTCAGGGCGTACACACACACACACACACACACACACACACACACACACACAAACTCAGTGTGTCTTCTTTCCAGTTCAGCTTATTGTTGATTTCTTTTGTGTTTTTGGTGGAGCTCATACAGAAGCCAGTACCAACACACTCCTTTGGGATCCATTGTCTGGCTGGCACTATGGTCTATTATTTTATTTTTTTTTAAATCACATTTTAACAAAATATAATCTACAGTACGCTGACAGCTATAGATTATATAGCTGACATGTATGACTGTACCTCCAGCCAAAGTTTTCTTAAGGGCTGGCTTGGCCTCTCTAACCTCAAAGTCACTGCTGATCTCATTATGAAACAGAAGCAGTTGTACTCAGGAAATGAAATTGATGCCAAATGCTAAAAGCTTTCGAGGCATATCTCTTTCAAAGCTACTTTATAGCTAATATCATTCTCAGAGCAGCCCTTTATGATGTATTATAATGCATGTCATTATGGAAAATGTAATTTCCTGATGTGATTATAATAGAACAATAGCACACATAAGCTTATGTTGACAGTAAGCTGCTTCTTAGTTCACTTAGTTAAAAAGAAGGAAATAAAGAAACACACATTTTCAGATATTTCTACAAAGCTTTGCAATTCTAATTAGAAACATTCTGGAGCAAAGTGCAAGCTTTTATTGTCATCATCGCCCATAATTTTCTTTCCAGTTGCGCCATAAAATCACATTAGGCAGCCGTCAAATCCATTTACTATTGACAGTGATATGTGTTATAATATCCAGCACAATGAACTATCCAGACAATGCCTCAGTGTAATTAAAATGATTGGTCTCTGCTCTGACTACCTGATGATCTGCTGCATAAAAGGTCTCATCAAATAACACATTTAAACGTCATTCAGCTGTTTATAATGATAAGTTATTAGTCAACCTTTAAGTGAGTGAGAGAGCTGCAGGTTGTTTTCCTGACAGCTGTCGCTGAAGTTTCTTCTACCTGTAAAGACCAGTGTGATCTGAATCTTTCAGCCTGGAGTAATACTGGGCGTCTTGGAGTCTTGTGTCAAATGATATTCGTGTCTGCATGAGTTGTTAACTTGAAGGACTCTGTGAAATGGTTTTCTCTTTAGTATGATTTAATTACAGTCGCCACAGGATGTTGTTAAAGAGAAGATGAGCTGTTTCCAGGAAGTTAAAGTATCGCTTGGCGCTTGGATACACCTGTCATAAAAACCCCGTGGTGGTTTGGTTCGACTGGTTTCATCTGAACATGGATTTTACATTTGTCAGATATGTAACAGTACACACTCTTTAGTTGGCTCGGAGTGTGTGCTGCTTGTTTCTGTACAGTAGATTTGCATATCAGGAATAAGCTTGGTGATGTTTTAACTTTTGTAGCTAAGTCAACACATGAATTATAGATTTTGAGTCACTCCAGTCATGCATACTGTACTTCTACACTGCGCCTTCCCATCTTTACAAAGTGAATGCATAATAGACTCCAAACAATGGATAAATACTTTATTGATCCCAAGGGAAGTTCATTAGTTACAGGAAGTGTTCATGAGCAAATTAACAGAAGAAGTCTGTAAAATGGACAACAGTGACTTCTTAACGATCTTCTGTGAGTCTTGGGATCAAACTGACGGTAAAGAAGGTCGAGTTCAGAGGACAGCCGCTTTAATTTGATGTCCATCGTTGGACAGCCTGTAATAGAAGCTCTCGTCCTCTAATACTTCATCTTTATCTGAGTGATGTACTTCAAGAAAATGGAGCCCCCCCCTTGTATCATCACCAAAGGACCTCAAGGGAGGCATTTCTGTGAGGCTGTAATGGAAAATCACATCACTAACACCATAAGATATATACATTTAATGAGGTTTCACACACTTGTCCTAACACACTTGCACCGTCCTCTGCAGGCAGGTGTTATGAGCAGAGTTAAGTGGGATTTCTCTCGGGGGACGGTTTGTTGTTTGAAGACTTTGCGGCTGTTCCTAGACGCAATTTGTCCTTGAGAGATAGCACCGTGACAGCTGATTTCTGTAGCTCAGCCGCAGAAAATGTTAGAAACTTATCAATAATTCATAGACAGTTTTATAAAGCATATGAAGGCAACAGTCCAAAGTTTTATTTGATTAGGATTCACTGCATGTACTCTGAAATTAGCTGGCAACCGATGTAGCTACAGCAATATCACATTAAATTCTCACGACAGTGTATGAAACTTTCCCCCCCTGAAGCTTTCACTGTTTGTTTATTCCCCGTCTCCATCAAGTTCTTGCCATGTCATACAGCATTTAATACTTTCTACTGTTAACGGGAAGCAGCTGCATTTATTTGACTTCACTTGACACCCCTTACCTCCCCAAATCCCTCCAAATCCCAGAAGTAGACTTGATCAAATCACAGATTCTGTCTGCATATTCAAATAAAAGCTCACATTATCTCTCCTGCTCTTCTTCTCTGCTACGTCCCGGGTGGTTGTCTTCATTAATCTCGTTTTTGCTTGTGCTGTGTTTCTAGTTTGTGTTACATTTTATGTAAATTTGGTGTCTTGTGGTTGCAGAGACTTTGCTCAGTTGCACATTGATACTTTCCTTTGGTGTAACTATAACTAATGAGACTTGCTTGCTTACTCTTACTGGGTTTAATTTACAGCAGCATTGGAGGCCTGTGACTGAGGTTTGTTCTGGTTTAATGCTTCTTAGCCGCTTTTTTAACTGTTACTGTGAACAAATTGTTTTCTTTTGTTTATTTAATGATCTTATAGCTGTAGTCAATTAAAGTTTTAACAGTCATCCCTCATTTCAGGAACTTATGCTGAGCATATTTTTACAGCACCCTGTAGTTTTCTGCTCCAGCGAACGTTGGGAGAGTCCAAGACCACCCACTGGAAAGGCAGAGATGGACTGGGCTCCCGGCCTGACTTTCAAAGCTCGAACTTTTACTGCTTTTCTCTCCTCTGCTCATTTTTCATCAGTACCACATGTCTCTCTCGTGCCTATTTGGTTTTCTGGAATTGCTCACTATAACCTCAAAAGCCCTCGAAGCCTGACCTCATGCTGTTATTTCCCACAGATTTGTTTTTCTTTGTAGTGCTTTGATTGATGCTTCCACATCGAAGGCTCCTCCTTCTATTGTCGGGAGACACAGATGAAGTTAAAGGTGGAGTGGACTTTAAGACTCTCTCTTCCTCTAGGTGTCCCTGGAGTGAAGCCCGAGCGGTACAATGAGGGCTTGGCGGTCAAGCACTGTGCCCTCTCCCTGGTGGGCGAGCCAATCATGTACCCCGAAATCAACACCTTCATCCGCCTCCTCCACTCCCACCACATCTCCAGTTTCCTCGTCACCAATGCACAGTTTCCACAGGAAATCAGGTAGGGGCGAAGCAGACACACACACCTTGTTTGTGCAGGTGTCACTGCTGCTTTCTTGCTCTCAAAATTTCCATCCCGGTCAATTTGTTTTGGCTTTTTATGTTTCTGTGGTGCATTTTTATCCCCTGCCTTCCCAAGCACTTCTCTTTGAAGTCTGGCAGGATGAATTGTGAAGCAGGGGGTGTGAGTGTGTCTTAGCTGCTGGATTATTCCCCAGCAGAACGGATCAAAAGGTTCAGTCTCCACACTTATGTGTGTCCTTTAACAAGGACGCTACAGTGACTGCAGTTGTTTGCAGTGCACGAAACATTAAAAAAGCAATATGTTGTTGAATTAAACCTTCAGCGCTTTGAGCAGCACAACAAAAATTCCAGTTGTATTAGAGTGTTGTCACATTTTTCAGGTGTTTTTCTGTAAGTTGGGTGAAGTAGCCCTTTTAAATCATCGTTTCTGAATGCTGAAGCTCGAGCTCCAGGTCTGAAACATGTTCTTTCTTGCTGCTAACTTTCCCTAAAGAAGGCCACTGATGCTACACCTCCTTTCCCCTGCTGTCTGTGAGTTTCCCCAGCGCCCAGTATGACATCTCTGACATGCTGCATTGCAAATTGTAACCCAGTCACAAGAGTTCAGAGCTACAGGCTCTCCTTCCATGTTTCTTTGACAGAGGAGTTCACCACAGGCACAAACCCTAGAGCTCCACACGTTATGCACCTACAGCAACTGTGTGAAAAATTCATAGAAAAAACACATATGGCCTCATTTGATCTTATGTGCAACACACACACACACACACACACACACACACACACACACCTCTTTCTTTGCTTTGTACTTAAGATGCAGGGAGGTTTGTGAACATTGAATTGACCCCAGACTCAATGTGTCATTATTCTCAGTGCTACGGCTTCTATTCAGCACTCTGTCAACACAGCACTGTAGCAGTACACCTCTGACATCCCTCCGTCTAAGAAAGAAATAAAACAAAGCTGTACAATATATAGAGTGAAGAAGTGTGAGAGGAACTTGGCCAGAGTGTTTTCAGGGCAGCACTGCCACGCACTGAAAAAACAGCATTAGGCAGCATGTTAAAGCAGACTTCTATTATTCATGATGTTATCTAACACAGACATTACTTCATTCTTTTTATTCAAGAACACATTTTCCACTTCACGTAACTTGTTTTATTTTCAACAGATCAACTGAAATTTAACATTTAACTTTAATTTCCACATAGAGAAGGAAATCTCAGACTTTTGATGTTTGGTTGTTCGCAAGTCTTTTGTCTTCCATACAGTTGTTATACTCAACCTGTTTGGAAGTTGTTAAGAGTTCACGCTGGTTTCCTTTGACCTCAAATCTAACGATGCCTTGCGGGCTGTAATCAGGACATACGCTATCATAACAAGCATTTCAGCCAAATTTCCTGTCACAGGCTGACTTATCAAACACTCATCGAGCAGGTTGAAGGCAAGGACAGCAGCCATCAGCCATTTTCATCCTGTCAGCTCGAGACACCTGGCTGAGTACTTTATATAATCTCCTCTGTTCCTCAGAATATATTTTTATCTCTCATCCAAAGACACGTGAGAGAGTTTTCATGATTGTCTCTCTTTACTTAATGTTCATAAGAAGAACTATTTTTCACAGATTTGGCATGACTACATATAGTTTATGTCATAGCATGTATCTTATTGAATACAGATGGAAAAAACGTACAGACTACAGCTGAGCGGTGCGTCTATATTCAGCTTGTTTCAGACTGAAAGAGTACAACAGCCTGTCAGGGAGCTGACAGAAATACACTCGTGTTCTTTGGAGTATGTAAAGGTTTGATGAAATCGAGCTAAACTGAGACTCTCATATCCGACTCTCCTCTCTCAAACTTGTTCTCCTTCCACATCTTCTGTAATTTCCAGGAGCCTGGTGCCAGTTACCCAGCTGTATGTTAGTGTGGACGCCAGCACAAAAGACAGCCTGAAGAAGATTGACCGTCCACTTTTCAAAGACTTCTGGCCGCGCTTTCTGGACTGCCTCAAGGCCCTTGGAGAGAAGGTAAGCTGCCCACTGAGCAAGTTTGCAGCCAGTTGGTGAGAGGGGCGAGCCTGTGAACAAGAGATTGAACTGTGTGTTACTGTGAAGTAAGATGCTGCTCAAAAAGAGCATGGGGACACAAATTTAGCTTGTAAATTTAAAGTTAAAACAGTCGCTGGATATTTCCAAAATGCCAAAGCTCTACATGTTTTGCTGAAACATGCAAACGTACAGGTCAATCTTTGGAACATCTCTAAAAGAAAAACAGTAAATTTAAATGTTTGTATCTCTTGTGTCGATCTGAGTTAAGTCAGATAAATGAACGGTTACAGCACATCTGTTTCATTGACTGACGAGTCACAGTTTTGCTGTCAGTCTTCAGCCTTTTCTGTGTGATTCACTTCACTTCAAACTGAGAGGAATGCAAATGCTGCTGGTGTTGACCCCCGCAGCCGTTATCCAACTGCAGTGCACGTTGTTTATCTTGCTTTGTCATCCATAGAGATGAAGAAGAAAACACACACTGGTATTCTACGTGAAACTCAACATGAAGTCTGTGTTTATTCTGAAATAAATAACTGATGTGATAGAGAGCTTGTGGTGAAATGTTAATGACCTTTCAGTGTTCAGAGTATCCGGTGTCTCTTAACTGGAAAGCACAGATCAATATTTTGTGGCTTTTCTACACTGATGGTCTGTTTCTTGTCATAACATGTTTGTCACTGCTCACCATCACGGTATCTTTTAGAGAGTGTACCTTTACTCCTGATAAGAACCAAACCATCAGACTCAAATCTAGTGATGCAGACAGTTTATTTTTCTCTGCATCCCTTCATGTGAGGGATTGGTGACAGGCGACGTTTGTGTTGTGATTAAACTTTTGAATGGAAAATAAACTTTGCACCTCTGCCTCAACTCGCCATGAAAATGTTTCTGAAGATTTTGAATGAATTTTATTGGAAAAGTGTGAATAGAAACGTGCTGCTGCAGTGATTTTTAACAAAAGTAGTCTCTTATCTCAGACTCACTGGCAGACTGTCCACAAATTAAGATGTGATCTGTATTCACCAAATTTCTGTGCAGCTGCAGCAAGATGCCAGTAAATGATAGCGACAGTTCAAACCATTTAAAGCTTTAACAGCGTCTTGTTATTGATTCTTGAAACTTTTAACAGTTTGGCTTCATCACCACGATAAGAATGGAAACATCCGGAGCTGTTCGGTCTGTTAAGTGTGTGCTCTGTGTCCAGTTTAAAAAAAAGTGCCTTCAATAACCTTGCGTGCCTTTTCATCATTCGTGAACAGAGGAAAAGTTTATTATCACGGCCACCAGACCGCGCGTGTAAATCGATTCTTTCTGTTGGTGTGTTTTCTAAAAAGCCAGAGCGAGCAGAAAAATGGGGCTTGGGTGCATCAGCGAGACGACCTTGAGAGAGAGATGTGAAGTCTCTCAGAGGGCGCCTTTATTACACCTGTCTGTAATGGGCCCACTTCCTCTTGTTTAAGACTTTAGCAAACATTGGACAAATTTATTACCACTCAGTCTGAGGTGCTGGTGACTGCACGGCTTGAGGCAAATCACTGGCGATGGATCATTGCACAATGATTGCATCTAGATCTGAAGCAGATATCAGTGTGAGGTAACTGCAGGGGTGAACCAACAGCAACGTCTCAGAAAGAAATTAATCAACAGCCGTGCAATAATATCTATCAGAGTTGTGTCTGTGGTAGCTTTTTAAGGGCGTTACAGTCAACACCACATTTTATAGACCCTGAACTGTTTGTATACATCCTCAAACAGCATCCTCAGTCTCTCTCACTCTCTCTATATATATAATTATCATATATAGTGACATTTCTAAATGCTAAATATGTTTGGAATTCTTTTAAAAAGTTTTCTAGCTGACCATTTTTGAAAAACTTACATTCAAACAACAGGTGGACATCAAATATATCTATTTCAGGGAGCTGGTAATCATGTTGTTATTACTTGTTACCCTCTGAACTGAAGGTTAAGCCATCAATATATGTATTATTTTTTAACGTGCTGTCTAATTATATCAACGTTTCCAGGCTTAGACACGCTGAGGACGACACAGCTCGTAGCTGCTTTTCTCTGGAATGAAAATCGAATGCATCTTTTAAATATGTGTTTGAGTGATCATTTCAATAGCAGTGTTGGCCTTTAATCCTTCAGCGAGACAGTAGCTCGCCGTGGGAGCTCTTATCGTCTCAGTGCTGATGTATTTGACTGCGGTGCATAGTGTGGCATGATTGTTGAACGGAGGTAAAGCAGTCCTTATAATTTATGGTCATACCTGTGGTTGAACATGGTTTGACGCCCGGATAAAATAAATCAGAGAGCGCTGGATGTGTATAGTGCATATTTTATAAATGCTTTGAATATTTTATATCAAAGCCAAAGCTAACATTTGCATAACAAACCCCTGAAAGTTTTATGACCAAATTATACGTATTGACACTCTGTGCACACACACATATGTATGCTAATTAAACATTATAGATTATGGCTCATATTTAAAGGTTGTACTTGTGTGTCTGCTTCAGTGTGACAGGATGGTTTGTCTGTGTGCAACTTCCCAGTTCCCAAAAATAAACTCTCTCTCTCTTTCTGTACCCAGCACCCCCTCCGTCTCTCCGTCTCTCCGTCTCTCTGTCTGTCTGTCTCTCTGTCTGTCTGTCTCACCTCCATATTCCTAAGTCTCTGTTTCATGGTGGGCTCTATCTCCGTCCTTCTTGAGCGCTTATCCCTCTCTGTTCTCTGTTTGACGGCTCCCCTCTTTTCCCTCCACCTGTCCTTCCTGACAGTGCGCTTGGGGATTGATAGAGTTGTGCCTCAATGTCGGATTTGGAATAGAGGCAGCTTGAAATACCTCACCTCCCTGCTTCTACTGGCCAATTATCCCCTTCCCTACTGGGCTGAAAGGACCTAGTGTTATAGATAACCTTCCAGCGAGAGAGGAAATAAGGGAACGAGTGCTCCCTCTTCTCCTGTTGTCATTTAACTGTTTCTGTTTCTCCCATTTCCTGTCCTTAACGTTTCCCTTCTTTCATCTCCTTGACTTGTCTTTCCTTGTCTTCCTTCCTCTCCATCACGTTCTCAGTAATCCTCTTTCTCCTGCTGCACAGCAACAACAGCATCACCACTGAACTGTGAGCAGAGCTTTTTTCAATACTTTTACTTACCAGTGGAAAGTTAGCTCAGCACGTAAATGAGTGACGTCCAAGTTTTCTTGGTTCTGACTGGCTGAGTCTGAGTCCAATTAAGTATCTGCCAACACATAATCCAAACTAGCATCTTTTATTATTTATATTTATGTTTATTCTCTTCTTAAAACAGATTCACGCTGCACAAACAACACAAACCAGGTCAAATGTTTCAACCTACTGACATTTAAGAAGGCATTTGACATTGAGGAGCAAGGCAGCAGGGACAGACTCATTTAGATAACCTCAGAGTGAACAAAATCCTGAAGTCTGAGTGCAGGATGGACTGTAAAAACAGCTCTTTGTGGTGTGCTCGGAGGTTTTTGTTTTTTTTTTTTGATGCAGGCATCCTTACATAATGGTGCAGACAGCTTTTTATTTATGCTGTATAATCCACAGTCTTTTCACTAGCTGACAATGCTGTAGACTTTCAGTATTTTTCAGGTGCACAATGGGACACGAGTACCTGAACTAAACAACATGTTTGAAGTGTAAATGGTAAAGGTGTTACACAGTAGATACTGTTCCATGGAGAAACGTCTGCTTTGGCCCTGATCCTGGTTCTTTATGTCCTAAGCATATGCAGTCATGCTGCAGCACAGCAGTTATCAGAGCATTACCAAACATGCAAACCTTCCCCTTACCGCTCTCTTATCATTCAAGATAGAAAGGAGGTGGTTGACAGGACATCTGTGAGCTGCTGTGTTGACTGTTGAGGACAGATGTTGGCGGCAACAAACTGCCACGCCGCTGATTTAAAATTAGAGACAGGATAAGAGCAAAAAGTTGAGTTTGAAATTCAAATAAATCCTCAGCATAACTGTGAGCGAGAGCAAAAATCTCATTGATTTTAAAGCATGCATGTCAGTAACACATCCAACACTCAACAATCAACCTTCAGTGGCTGAATTCAGTCATAACGATGAGAACAAATGTGTTGACACAGAATCTGTCGAACACGACTTAGATCTTTGATACAAACACACCGCTACGACAAAGTCATGTTCACGTTTATGTTCCCATCCCCCGTCTGTCCATCCAGAGACAGAGGACGGTGTACAGACTGACGCTGGTGAAGGCCTGGAACGTGGAGGAGATGCAAGCCTACTCGGAGCTCATTGCTTTGGGCCAGCCGGACTTCATTGAGGTCAAGGTAAGGTCCCTGCAGTGCGTACTTTAGATCTGCTTTCTCTCTTTGTAGTTCTCATTCTCTTTATTCTTGCACCACATTTCTTTTTCTTTATTCCTCTATCTGTGTTTTCACATATTTTTCTGTGCCGGGCTTTGAAGTGAGTCTGAAGTAAATCCTCCTAATAGCAAAGCCTGTCACATTTGCTCCTCATTAATGAGTTTTAGTTGAGACAGCAGCACTGGCCACCCGGCTGGTTTTTGCAGCAGTAAAGACAAATCTCCGACCACAACGCATCGTCTGTAATTACTTAAGTCTACCAAGTTATGACATGACATGAGGGGCCATAATAGTCTCATAAATACTGAAAAGAAAAAAAAGTATAATTAAATGACAATTTAATAGAAACATTTGTATTGAATTAGTTCAAAAACTCTCGACGTACCGAAATATTTCACATGAAAGTGAAGTACCAGCTTCCTCCTCGCTCGTCTGTCTGGCAGTTCACCAACTGAAACATCAAGAGAATAGACAGAACAAACAACCTCAAACATTAAACTCAAGTTTCATCATTTCTAACTTTTGTTTCATCTAAAATAAAGAATCCTTTTAAATATCACGACTCCTCTCACGAGGAGCAAACACGCTTTTTCATCATTTAAAGACTTCAGGGTCGTTTAGCACGCGGGCGCTGGTCTGAGTGATGTCTTTGTTGGTGATGGTTTACTTTGTGAGTTTGCCATTGAGGCGGTTAAATTGTGCGCTATCTTGATGACCTACTAAAAACAAGTGCAAGCCTGTGTTCAGCTTTGTTGCAGAAGGGTCACTGACATAAAGACACAAAGGTGTATCTTAATGAAATCTTCGGTTATTCTGCTGTTATGCTGACACCCTGTGGGAGTCCATATAGATGTCACTATATAGGTAAGTGTCATAATTCATTGAACTGGTGGGCTGTGTACCCCCACATGGACCTCACCCCGGTCATTTGGCGGACATGGTATTAATAGTATGGGAAGGGGCACCCAGTGGCAGTGGTTGTCATGGTGACAAACTCTCCTGAGTCTGTGTTCCTTATTCAGTGCATCACATCAAGGTATGGCCCCGGTAATATTAATAGTAGTAGTTGTAGTAGTAACAGCTGCTTTACATTCATTTCAGCTCATACGTGAGTTTCTTCGGTTCACATGTTGCATGAAATTGATTCTGCAGAAACACACAGACCTACTTTAAGCAGTGTCGACGCTTCATATGTGAAAATAATGGGCAAAGTTCGCTCCTCCGCCTGGTGTGACTGCTGCGTTATGATTTCATTGTTACGTGTCACAGTGCTCGCCGTGCTGTGGTATCGTTGTTAATTAGTTCGTGGCCGTCAGCTTGTGAGCCGTGGGACTCAACGGTGCGTCTCTTCCTGTATAGTTTCCAGGCTTGTTGCCCGTATATGAACTTTTCATTCCCATTCTGAGTTTATGTTGCCTTTCAGTGTGAGACACTGTACTCATAAGGAAATGGCTAGAGGAGGAACTTAGTTCTTTGTTTTGGTCGTGTATTTTGCCTCCTCACAGTAAAAACTGTACTTGAATCTGCTGTCCGGTGCAGTTTATCCTGTTTCTTATAGATTTTTAATAAAAATTAGGCCAGCACAATTTATTGTCCCCACCTATAGCTGAGATAAGGGAGAGTCCTGACCTTTTGAAGTCAGCTAATGTTGAGATTCAGTTGTATTCTATTTTCATTTCCCTGCAGGGGTGCGAGCTAATTGGTTTGAACAGGTGATCTGCTCATTTGTCAGGCCTCATCCTGCCTCCCCTCTCCCACACACACGTATACACACCTCATCCATCCCCCCGTGTGTCCCGCTACATGCTTCCTGAACGTCCTGCTATAAAGGCAAAAGAACAGGTGAAAGACTTCCCACAGGCGAAGTTGGCATTCATGAAGCACCTCTTCCCCACATGGGAATACCGCCCTGCATCCTCTCATTCATAATCCAGAGCACATCTCATCCCTGCACTACCTAGTAACAGTTCCACCACTGGCCTGTCTCCTCTGGGATCCCTCTGCTCCCAGCTGTTACAGCTATCGCTTTCTTTAACCTTAATTTTTTTTCAGGCTCGGTTTACTTAGCTGAATGATCTTATTCAGCAGCCCGAGCACAGTTACACAGATTCCCATCTGGGAACTGCCCAGTGCAAACACACTCTTGTCTCTGTTAGCCAGCAGCAGATAGGAGCGTTTAGGGGTTAAGTTCCTTATTCAAGGACACCTTAATGGCGTGTAATGAGGTAGAGCAGTGGAGTCCAAATGTGTGGCCTATATTATCAGCCACCGTTAGCTTATCTCAGATACAGATACAGTGACAAATTAAAGGAAAAGACATCAAAATAAAAGACTAAATATCCCCTGTGCCACGTATTTGCATTTGCATTCTCCTCTAATTTAAATGTACAAGTTTATATTAGTATAAGCTTCTTTGATGGCCTATACAGTAAAAAAAAGAAAAGAAATTGCAGTACAGAAGTGCCAGATATGTTAGCGCTCATAATTGCTCACGGTTCTTACAAAGTTTTCCAATCACTGTGTGTTTGTAATGCAGCGCTGCGTGATGGTGACAAGTTGAGTGATTTCATAAAGGAAGCAAAAAGTCACAATGCAAACACAGACTGTCAGCTACATTTGTACTAACCTTTATATAATTCTAACTACAAATATTCCACTGAACCTGCAGCACTGCACTGCACAAGTTTACGACTCGAAATAATGAAATGAGGGAGCCGGTGCTCTAATGAGAAGTTCCTGCAGTCGGAGGGTTTGTAAACCAAACAAAACCTTCTGAAGGGCCAGCGTTGTGTGTGTGTGTTTTTTCCCTCGTAACGAAGTGTGTTCTTGGTAATCTTGCTGGCTGGGCAGTATGTCCACACTGAAACTAACAAGCTCGGTGCAGAGTGTACTGTGTTTGTCTTGTCATTTTCCGTCCATTGTCCATGAGTGACCCATTCATGACCCGCTCACAGTTTGTGACAGGTCAGGCCGGAGTTATGCTTCTGGGAGATATTTGTAAAATATCTGCAAACCTGTGCAGAGACGCAGACCAAAAAAATGAGCATTAAAAGACCAGGTCTGTGTTTGGCTTGGTTGTGCGGCAGTGTGCCGGGCGGTGGTGTGTAGCCACTGTGAAAAATCAGAAAATGAGGTTGTGTTTATCTGAATCACCCTCACTGCAGTGTGACGCCAAAACTTGATTCTGTTTGAGCCTTTAAGTCTGTCGGATAATGCTTCTATGATTTGTTAAAGGCGAGAGGCAGGCGTGAAATTTAAAAGCATGCGTTGACGTGTTTGTGATTTTGAGGTTGGACTCAAACTGTGAGGTTTGTCATCAGCTCTACGGGCTAACTAAAAATTCATTAACGTGACAGAGAAAGGGTTTGTTGTTTTAACACAGAATTCATGACACGAGTATGACATGCTATCCTCGCCTGTCTTTGCACAGCCTGAGCCTGTTTTCAGGCTCGGGCCAGTAAAATGCAGCCATGCTCATTGAGTTATTGGTCTGTACACAAACATAGAAATCAAAGAGCAGGACACTGTGCAGACATCTGATTCAAACAGTCAGCAGACAGTGGAATTCGTCCTTGTCAGGCCTGAAGTTCAGTTCACTCTCTGTGATTCTCTGAGCTGATTAATTGCTTTGTCCTTCATTCATTTATGGCTCTTTACACTGTTGTGAAGTGACACACTCATACTCGTCTCTTGCTTCCCTCGGTCTTGTTCTCTCAGCCTCTTTCTATTCTGTTTATCGCGTCGAATCTGCATCATTTGTTGTGACTGTCAAAGCAATTTTTTTGCCATCTGTGCACGAACAAATTCGACCAGCTGTGTGACAATTAAAGGATTCCTCTCCTCCATCGCCTCTGTCTTTGCTCCACATTAAGCTAATCCTGTCTACTTACATGTTGCGTTTTATTGCTACTTAAATAATCAACAACTTGCTTGGAGCCAGTCTTTGCTTCATGATGGGATTTATGACGTGCTCTTAATGGGTGAAACACAAACACTGAATCTAAAGTTGTCCCTTGAGACTTGGCTGGCTTTTCTATTAAAGATTTCTCGTAGGAGTGTGTATTGATCCGGCACTACATGGCATTTCACTACACTAGAGAGAGAGCAACACTAACAAGACAACAGGGAGCATTGGATTGGACAGGTAATCAGAGATACCCATCAAATGTGGCTGTGTGCTGAGAACACTCGCAGACTTTAACAGGAACTGAGATGTAAATGCAGCAAAGCTTCACTCACATTTTCCACTTTGAACTGCTTCCTTCCGTCGCACGAGAGAAACAAAGAACAAAATATATCAATTTAGTGATGAAGAACTGGTTGTGAATCATTCATCACTGCCAAACACTCTGTGGTTCGTTCTGTTGCCTTGTTTTCACATTATGATGAAGTGAGTGTATCACTTCACTTTTTTCTGAAATTTCAGAAGGATTAGTCAAAAAATAATTGAGATTAACAACTTTAGAAACACGCTACTCCCTCACAAACACGATAGAGGTTGAGTGTATTTTATTTTTTAACCAATGTGCAGGTGTGCAGTTTTTATATTGTTTCATTACTTTAAAGTTTGACCTTCACGACAGTGAAAATCACAGTAAACCTTCACCTAATCCTGCAAATCAATTCTTTAACCCGTCTCACCGGCACAGGTAAAGGGGTCAGCATCAGGGTTAATCCTCTCCCTCTGTCTTATCTCTTTCTTGTCTTTGGTCCTGAAATGATCTCCACTGTCTCTCTGTCTTATCGCTGTGCTCTCCACGTCCCTTCCCCCAGCCGCCGAGCAGTTTATTGTCCTTTACTGAACAGATGAACCCCTCTGGCTGCCGAGCTTTGGACAAGCTATCGACTTCAGCATCATGAGCCCAGTAATTAGTGTGTCCCAGGATGAACTGGTGACAGTATGATAGAGTGAGCGGCTCGTTCATATCACCAGCTCTCAGATTACCCCTCACTCTGTTGACTGATGGGAGATGAGGGCATCAGCATGAGGTCAGTGAATGGCTGGTATAGCAATAATAATGCTGGAATATTTACACCATTCAAAACTTTGGAAACGCCTCCTACAAAAGCTTGATTTGGTGAGAGGAGCGCTGTCTTTGTTTGGGTTCTCTCGTGCTTTAAGGCTGTAAATAAATATTATTTTTCTGTGTGGTGCCTGAACCTCTGTGCAACAGTTAAATCATAATCAGCAGTCATTGGTGAAGTGGCAGATCAAAATCTGTGCAGATGTCAAAAGAAACGTGTTCCCGTTTCAGTGTCACGTGTGCAGTAATGTCTTTAAAAGACATTCTCAAAACTTTTAGTCTGTTAGTCTGTGTTTGCAGTATTGGAAATCCGACCATGTGAGTACACACCCCAAATATTTAGAGCCCACCTGCATTGATTAGACATGTTACAATACACGTAGAGATTCGTGAAGGCACAGTGAATCTCAGCTGGGATTTAAGATTATTTTAGCTCTCTGGACACATTTCGTCTGATTCTTGGGACTCTAAGGGAGAAAAGATTTTTGTTAGAGATTATAGTTATTAGCTCATTAATTTCAGCAGCAATGAGACTGATAAATGGTTCTCAAGTAATTAGTAAGATTTTTAAAATCCCTGGTGGAAAGTGCAGGAGCGCTGAAATGGAGCATCTTATCTGTTAGCGGTGTAGTTAAAAGTCTGTCTGCTGTTTTTTAATTTAGCCGGAGATAAAAGTAAGCTTCATGTCCACGGCCAGAAAACAAAGAATTAAGATGATGATATGGTGCAAAGATGAGCAACAAAAACAATCTGTGTTTTCTGTATTAATTGTTATTGTAATGGTGACGAGCTTTAAGCCTCCTCGAGGATGTTATTATTTTATTTTTTCACTGGACCGCCTGTTGATTAAGATGAAGTGTGCGTCTGTAAGAGTGATGCATTGCACGAGTGTCCACCGCCGCCAGCAGCAGCAAGATCTTTGTTATTGACCCATTAATTATTAGTCCATCATCTTACATGGCGCTACACATTCTTCCTACGCAATTTACCATCCACTATCGAATTGCGTGATTTATCTCCTCCTCGGTGCATCAATACCACTTACCTGCCACCGTTCCCTCGCTCACCCAGGATGGAGAGAAGGAATTAGGCAAGGGCGTAAATGTACGGCGATAAATTCAGTCAAACAGACGTGACTGTATGTTGCACACGGTGAGAATCAGCATAAGAGTCAAAAGACAGATTATCAGTGAACAGGTGAAGCACTCTCACTGCGTCTCTCCTGTGCTCACATGACTTCCTCAGTGATACAGTTCATTCATTCCCTCCATATATCTCAAAGATTTTTTCCCCATCTCCTCTCCTCCTGCCCGGCCCATTCCTGGTGATTTATACCGAGTCTTGGATAGTTGATCTTTATTCGGCGGGCCTCCAGGCAGGGCTGATAACACCAAGGTCCCTCATCAATTCTGTCCAGCGCCCCTGCCCTGCCTTGCCCCCGGCCACATCCTCACTCTTTCTCTCCAAATTCAAACCCTAAAGGTCCGCTTCACTTTCTGTTTCTGTTAGTTTTCTTTGTGCAGTGAATTCACAAGCAGCCCTAAATGACTTATGTGGTTAAATTACTGAAGAAACGGCTGCTGGAGGCAGAGGTCTCCCACGACCGCTGAGTGGACAGGCTGAAATAAATGTGAATGGCACTCGTGGAATAACTGGGCCAATGGGAGAAAGATCAGCTGTAAGAATGTTTCTGCCACAGAAGAAGCAAATAAACACCCCAAAAGAAGCGTTTTCTGCTTCCTTAGACAAACAGCTTTTTCCTGGATTGAGGGAGCTGGCATCAGCCTTCTGATTGGTGGAATTTTGATGTCTGGCTCCGATGAAACATCTGGTATTTCATCTTCCCTTGGCATGTCATTGTTCGGTGGTGAGAACTGTTTAACTTCCAAGAGTTCAAAGAGATCAGTGCTCGAGGGGAGGTGGGAAACTTTTTTTTTACTGCCTCTAACTAAATAACGTAACACTTTTAACAATGTGAGATTTTTATAATTTAGCACCACTTATGTTAATGAGAATTATTTAAAATTTATAATGCACATTAAAATTCCAAAATGGAAAACTGCATAGTAAATCTGCTCAGCCTTTTTTTTTACCGACGTCCGTCCGGTTATGAATATTTAACTGGATGTCATTATATATATTTATGAATATTTAAGCAAAGTTATTCAGACTGTTGTAGCTACCTTTGGTAAATAATTTGGTTTTCATCAAAAATCCTTTTTAAGCAAACACAAAGTTTTTGACAGTAGACAGCACGTGAGGCGTAAAGCTGTACAGCCGGGGTTGCTAATGAACGACAGCTTCTGCAGGTATCTTTATATTCTCAGTCTTCGCTGCTGTTTCTTGGAGATTATTCTATTACCAGAAAAACCAGGAGGGAGATGCTGGATGCTTGAGTTTACATTTTTAACATGCTCACAAACATTTCTTTCTGCACAGACATGCACCATAAACACGGACACACACAGACGGTTACTCTTGTTTTTCCTCCGTGAGGTACCTGGGTGAGGATCAGACGGCGCTCCTGGCCGACAGATCACAGAATTGCGGTAGCACAGCTGCTGCCTTGGCTCTATTACAGCATGCTGACACACAGGTGGTGTGTGTGTGTGCGTGTGTGTGTTTGTATGTGTGCAGGAATTTGTGTGTATGAAAATAGAACTTTGAGTAAATGTGTAAAACAACTGTGACGATCTTTCAGCATGTTTGCACCAAAGGGGTGTACGGCGTAGAGATTTACAGAGCTCTTGATGGAGAGGTGGTTAGCTTTGCTTGTTGCTACCTTGTAGGCTTACCACAAACTGATAAATGTAGCTGATGTTAGCTGCTGAGCTCAGTTAGCTGTGCAGCTAGTTGTGTTAGTCGACTCCAGCCGTGTTCATCAGCTAACAGAGCGCTGAACCTAAACTTGATCATCTCTCGCAGGCCGTGTCCTCAGCTCACATTTGACTAATCATTGCACTTGATGCTCCTGGAATCTTAATTACTCCGCTTATCTCTCCCTCTGTGCCGCTCTGCTCTCTGTTTCTCCTTCCAGGTTAAGAGAGCGAGAGGCTGGTGTGCTGCCGCTGCACACAGAGATGCTGAAAAATTAAATGCAATCAACTTCTCTTCTGAGCTGAGTTGTGTCTAACACCTCTCCAATATGTTTGCTGTGCAGTACAAGAGCTCTGCCAATGAGAGCACGATTAATTAACACAACACAATTTATTAACACAAAGGTCAGGCCGGATTTAATTACCTGTGTCCATCCCTTGGCAGTAAAATGCAATAAACAATGAACTACACTGAACTAACGAACAATCTGACCCATACAGTTATTTAGGGACTGATACTTACAAGTGAAAGTGAACCTATGTTAAATCCCAGAAACAAACAAAAGTAATAATTAATCTGCTTATGCATGTCTCGTCTCGTGTTGGACGATTCCTTCAGTTGGTCTAAAGTGGACATCAGAGACTCGCTCCCTTCACAGCTCCCTTCACAGCTCCCTCAGACCTCGCTGCTCTCAGCCCAGCTTGTCAATACTTTATCTCTGCCACGGGGAGCTGTTGTTCTCTCTCAGTGCCTCTCCCTCCTCATCACTTGTAGCCACAGCACAAATTTTCCACTATTGATCAGAAAACACTCAGCGTCCAGCCGGCTGTTTTGATTGATTTCTGTGGCCAAGGCCGGAGTGTTTTACACTTCCGACTCTGTTTCTCTCACCTGCTGAATGACAGATTATACGTCAGCTCCTAAGTTTGACTGGTGATAATCCGTAGTTATTAATGTGTATGAAGCCTTTTTAAACAGCCCATACACTCAAATTCACGCATGTCATCTGCTAATGTGTCGCCCCTCATGCTGCAGTACCAGATGCCTCGTTTCGAGCCTTCCGTAGTTATTTATGGCAGATTACGTCAGCTTGCAGTCCAGCTAATTTCCATGCTCAACTGTGTCTGTGAGTTCTTGTTGACCATTCAGTCACTGATCTAAACTCTGTGTTTTGAGGCAGTGTTTGTTTGTAATATCGTATATGTCATATATGTTATAATTACCCTGATAAAATGTAAAGCTCTGTTCTTTTCAGTGCTCTGTGTCTGATCGTGTGCTCGCGTGTGTGCAGGGAGTGACATACTGTGGAGAAAGCTCTGCCAGCAGTCTGACCATGGCTAACGTCCCCTGGCACCAGGAAGTGGTTTCCTTCGTCCAGCAGCTGGCTGACATGTTGCCTCAGTATGAGATCGCCTGCGAACACGAGCACTCCAACTGTTTGCTCATCGCACACACCAAGGTAAGAACTGAGAGGGTCAGACACGACATAACACGACCTGAAACATGGCGAGCCCGCAAATTGTAGCTCGTGCTGAAATCACACGTGTAAGTCAAGAATTAGTTTATTAAATTTCAATACTAATCACCAGTAAACAAGTTATTGGCCTGAACAAACTCACACGTCCATGGCTGATGTTTATGTCAGTGGTTCCTTTATCCTCTGCTTGTTAATGTGGACCAGAAATTGCACAGCACTAACTGATAAAAGAAAATAGCTCTGGTGTTTAAAGTTGGGCTGTATTACTCTATTCAATTACACGTTCATCTGCTGTATATTTCTTATGCAGCTCAGTGCATACTGCTGCTGCAGTATCATCATTATCAGCGGATACTGCATTAAGTATCTTCTCACACGTACTAATGAATAACTTGTACCTGGTGATCGTCTGTGATTCTGCAGCATTTCTTTTTACACACACACACACACACTCACACACACACACACACACACACACACCCTTTCTCTCCGTCTTCTTTCAAAGTATCTTTGATGGCTCAGAAATTCACCGCAGGTTTCCAGCTTTTAAATTGGTGTTTTGATTCAGCCTCGTTATATTATTTCTTTAATTTAGCCTCTGGAAATATAACAACCATCAGAGCGGTTTGTTCTGGCTCACCCGCCCCAGAAAGTATCAGGCAGTGGTGGGTTCTGCCAAAGTAACTGCCCATCAATAATTAATGAATGATTAATTACCGTCTTGGCTCTCTTTGACAGAGTAGAAATTCAAGCCAGGCAGCTGGGCACCCACAGCTCCCTACCACACACACACACACACAAACATGCTGTGCCTGATGTGTTATCACCAAACTCTAATCCTCCTTTGTCTTTATTTACTTGAGCTTTGTTTTCATGAGACTGCTTACAGATCTGTTTGCCTCTGTGGCGTCTCCAGCTCTCTCTGAGCCCTTAATGTCTGCGGGGGTGACGGCAGCGAGACGTTTATGGTTTCAGATTCTGTTCATTGTTTATTTGAACTTTTCTTCTGCACAGTTAAATGCTTATTTTATGTTTTAAGTTACTTTGCTGGGAAACAAAAAAGAAATCGCCAGAGTTCAGTAATTCAAGAAGCAGTTCAAACACGAAGTTGGCAGCACAAATCTTCTGAAGTTGGAGGTGTCGTGTGATGGGACCGAAGAAATTTGTCCAAGAAATCTGAGTCAGAATTTTTCATTTGTAAAAAACAATATCTGACTGACTATGCCTGTTGTCTCCTGTCCAAAAAAGAGATTATATCATATTATAAGAGATTATAATGATAACTTGAATGCATCAGTTTTTAGCCATGCTTGGACAAAATTTGGTACCAGCATGCTCGTGGCTTTGGTGACCCTCCGACTTTCCTTTCATGGTTCACATTCGTGGTTCTGAGTGATGCATTGCCATGAAGTTCAGCACACACATTCGAGCCCCTCAGGGTGAACTGCAGTAACTTTTAATATCACCTGAGTTTCCATGTAGTTCAACCATCAGGTTCAAATTTGAATTGAGCTCGGCTGTTCTTTGTGTTTCTGTTAAAATGCTAACCTAAGACGGCGAGCACGTTAAACATTGTACCTGCTTGAATCAGCATGTTGTGAGCGTGTTAGCAACAGGAGACATGAACATTTGGTACAGAGACACGAGCCCCTGATTAAAAAAAAAGAAATGATGCACACGTTCTGCAAGGTGATCACTCTGAAATACAATTTAGAAATGTAGTTCTGGTTCTGGGGACATGCAAATCTATGAATAAAAATATCATCTGTGATGACACACATACACACACACACACACACACACTGCTCCTTTTCTTACACACCACAAGGACACGATCAACATTTGACTGAATTGATTTCCACCTCTCTCTCCTCTCTCCTCTTCCGTCTCTTCCTCATCCTCTCATCAACACAAATATAACTGAGGCCATTTGTGCAACTGCTTCAGACTCCTTAATTAATTTACGCCTCCTCGTCTACAACTGTCAGAATCTTTTAATATTCACACTCAGGCACGCTCTGTCTTTATCTCTTTTTCTTTTCTGGCTCTCAGTCACGCACATTGCAGTGTTAGCGCTAACTAACAGCTCCGGCTGAGCCACCGTGAGAAGAATGAACGGTGTTTTGCTCTCACTGCATCTTCTTTAAAAGCTTTTTCCAGGACATTTTCACACTGTACCTCTGATTACACCTTTTCCCCTGTGTGTGTGTATGTGTATGTGTGTGTGTGTGTGTGTGTGTGTGTGTGTGTGTGTGTGTGTGTGTGTGTGTTTATCTGTATCCCTTGGTGAATGCACACACACACAAGTTGTCAGGAAGTGAATGCTCTCTTTTGTAAAACTGACAGCGACAAAGAGGTGAAACTGGATAAAGATTAACGTGAAATAATCTGTTCAAAAATCGAACGAAAGCTTCAACAAAACTTTGAAGCATAGCATAACATAGGTTTTGTTCATCCTGACTGCTGTGGCTAACACAGATACTTGATGTAATTTCATTTGACAACTTGTTGAATCAGTTACTCTTTGGTCAGTCATCAATAATCCAGCAGAGTTTGGGAACTGGACCGTGAACGTCTTCATGCAGCACAGCAAAGTCTCAGCACAAGAGCAGGAAGATGAGCTTGAATGTGAAGTTTTAACATTAAGCTGCATAACAGCAGAGTTTAAAACGGGTTACAGGGAAAGCACATCAGGCTCATTGCATGTGTGTGTGTGTGTGTGTGTGTGTGTGTGTGTGTGTGCTGCACAGTCCTCAGATCTTCTACTGCCAGTTGGATGATATCACTGTTTGATGTCGTCTTTTAAAGACATCAGAGAGAGAGACACTCAGATCCTCGCTGCACCGACACATCATCATTAGTTCTTTAACTCTTGGTATCTTCCCATTGAAAGGTATTTCTATCTTCTCCCACACCTTTCTCACTCAGCCTTTCATTTCCTCTTTTTCTCTTGCAGAGAACGAAAACAGAATTATCTCCCTGAAAGACCTTTTGACTTACAAAGCACTGCTGTCAGTAGACCTGGTGTGTCGGTGTGTTTCAAAGTTAAAGTCAACCCTTTGTACAACAACATCAGCGGCACTACACACACACATTTAGTCAAAAGTTTGAATGTCACACATGTAGATACTATCCGTCACTTTCTCTTGTGCCTCACAAAGACACAGTTTGACTCCTCAAACCAAAGTACAGATTTCAGTTTGATGTCCATTCCGTGTTTCTTCACAGTTCTTCTTTTCTTTTTCATTTACTACATAATTTCATGTTACTTCAAAGTTTTTATGTCCTCAGTGTTGATCTGCATTGTAGAAATATAAAGAAACATGAAAACACTAAATGAGAAGGCACGTCAAACCTTTTGACTGGTACTGTACGTTCAAGAGAGAAGAGGATCTCTGTACTGTCGTAGAAAAAGCATGTCATTGAATTTCTCAAAGACAGCGGTAAGATGTGACAGTGTGTGTGTGTGTGTGTGTGTGTGGACGTGCTGTATTGCTCGTTGGCATGTGCTCGTACATGAAGGTGCCTCCTGGGGCGCTCGCTGAAGAAGCTGTCCTCGGCATCCTCAGTGATCCTCAACAAAGAGGCTGTCAGTAAAAACAACAGGCCGTCTTGTTCTCGTCCCAGACAGCTCAGCTTTGCTTTGTTGCTTAGAGACTGAAATTGTTTGCAGAGATGCCGACTGAATAAATATCATCCCTTCTCATTACCAGAAACATTAACTCCCAATAGGCGCTGCTTACATTTTTCCCCCCTTTTTCTCAGGCCTCATTAGCAATGCAGCGGGTAGCTGCTCCCTAATGGCTGAGGCAGGCGCAAGGCGTCTAAAGGCTAACACACACACACACACACACACACATGCGCGCTCTTAATGTCATGACTTCCTCAGCGGGCAGTCGTCTCCAGCAGGAAAGTCTTTAAGTTGGCAAATAAATGTTCGTCCTTCAGGAGTACATTTTGTCGTTTTGAGTTTTTTCTGATAGTCAGTGACGTAATGCGAGCTCTTTCCCCTCCCGTGTGAATTACAGTTGTAGAAGCTCTTTGGTGTAAGTCTGAGAATTTAAAGAAGCAAGCTCCAGTACACACACACACGCACACACACTCACACACACACCAACAGGGGGGGGCTGGTCAAAGCAGCATTGAACCTGAAAGAGCCGTTAAATGCTGAGAGCTAAAGCTCAACAACAGTCATCCCCGGTGACAACTCAGCTCCACTTTGCATTCAGCTACAGCTTTCCAAAAACCTCCAAACACCCACGAGTGAGTTCAAGTCATCGAGGACCGTTTTAAAGAAACTTTGCTGCGAGCTGCTGCGAACAACTTCAAACTTCAGAGGGCAGGTTGTGTTGTGTGTAACACCTACTCTGCTTCCTCTCTGTTTTTCTGAGCCTCTCCTGTCTTTACGGACACCAAGGGAAACATGGTAATGGATCAACTAGAGTGCACTGTTGCATGCTGGGAAAGTAGAGGTCACACTCTTCACCCTTCGTGCTGGTTTGGGGAAAACGATTAGGGAGGCGGAATGATGCTGAGGCTTTTTCCTCTGTGTCAAACACTCTCGCTCTCCTCCTGTCCATTTATTTCCCTCCATTTTTCTCGTCAGTAAGATAGACGGTGAATTGGAAGGAGCGAGGAGAAGCAGTGATTGATAAAAGGAGGGATGGATGGAGACGGAGGAGGTGGAGGAGGTGGAGTCGGTGAATTCAAGACCGTTTAAAGAAAGTGGCAGGTGTGAGCGGGAAGCTCTGTAATCAGTCGGCCTGTTCAGTCATATCTATAAATTCTTTATTTTTTAGATTCAGGATAAACAACACGTATTTTTACTCCTCTCGTTGTTTGTCCATTTATGTTACTGTGCATGTTTGTAAGTTCTTCAATGATCTGAATCTCAGACTGCGTGCTGACCTCAGTGTTTCCGACAGCTTTGGATCGACATAATGATTCTGTTTAGCAAACATCGAGTTTGTTGGGTTAATTTGTCATTAGACTAAATACACAGATCGAAGACGGCATCACAGAGAGGAGCAGAAATGTGTTTTTCATCATTATCGAATATCAAGTTGCGGACTGTAAAGGAAGTCTTCGAATGCTCTGATATCCGCTTTCCGGAGATCTCCGCTGGCTTCTCTGAAAGTGGACAAACGTCCTGATTTGATTATTAGTGCTGAAATCATTGTCAGTTGTAACAAAGGCCAACAGAGTGGATTGTTGGATTGGTAAACATCTTTCTTTAATTCATTGCAGGTGATTTAAAGAGTCTTTAGACGGCTTTAAGAAGCCTGCAGGCTTCCACATGTAGCTCCACAAACACTGCTGCTCGCTCATCTGTCACTTCTGTGTGTGCTTTCAGTTCAAGATGGACGGCGAGTGGTGGACATGGATCGACTACGAGCGTTTCCAGGAGCTGGTCCAGCTTCACGAGGAGAGCGGAGGACAGCAGAGCTTTTCAGCCTTGGACTACGTAGCCAAGACTCCCAGCTGGGCTCTGTTCGGAGCCCACGAGCAAGGTTTTGATCCCGCCGACACTCGCTTCCAACGACGCAACAAAACCAAAGACATTTCAGGATGCTGATAGACGAGGGAGCGAGAAAGAGAAGGAGGATGAACAGAGCAAGAGCTGATCTCTAGAAAAATAAAGAAATTAGGCTTCAGTGGTTTTTATTTCCGTTATTTCTTTGAGTTTCAACACTTTCTTTGGCTGGACAGCGTTTTTACTGTCCACAGCTGCCCTCGTTCTCTTTTTATTCATTTCCCCTCAATTTGGCAACTTAAATTTTATTCCTAGCTGAGCCCAAACCGGCCTGAATCAGTTCCTTTACCTTCCTTTTCGAGACATTCCCCTTCACATGTACTTTTCGTCTATGTAAATAGATAATTCCCTCCTTTTTTTTGAAGGGGTCATATGATAATGTCGATGTCTTTGATCTGTATAATCGCTGGGCAGCACTCAGGAAGGTTGAACCTGTTAAACGCGCCTGTGCCTTCGTCACCAGCCTCGTTTGACTTTTTTTTTTTTTTTTTTTTTTTATATAACAATCCAGTTTAATCTGGTCTAGCTCGGCAGCTGCACAGCTCAGGACATCAGAACGTAACGAGTAGCTCTGCGCCTCCTCGTCATCTTTCCCAGACACCTTTGCTCTTCCTCCTCCTCATTAGGACAGCGGTTGTATTTACTGTCTCTCCACCAGGAGAGTCGAGCTTCTTATTGCTCCTTTTATTTTTTATTTTTTAGTTCAAAGGTTGCGCTGTGGCACATTCCCAACAGTGTCAGCTTTGATTGGTTTCAATGCTCTGAGCCTGCACTGTAGAAAACGCTGCAGCTTTGGACAGATAGCTCTGCCACTCTTGCTGTGATTAGTTAAAGTGGCCAAAAGAAAATGATCATACCAAATCAAAAATCTGAGTCTTTGGGGTATGATGGTTGTTACTGCTTTTCTGTATTTGAGATAAACTAGAGATGAACGGATCTATCAGTGGTTCTAATATGATAAAGTGTGAAGAGGCACTAAAACTGTTTTGCATAAAAAAATAATTCAAAATTGAATTTGTAACAAATTCTTTGACAGCGTCCAGTCTCCACATGATGCCACATGATGGCAGGAAAAAAAGCCTTTACTGATATTTGTCCAGATGTGAACATGAAGTCCGTTTTAATTTGTTTTATTTGAATGTGAATCCAGATTTAAATGTTTAAGTCCATTTTCAATGTTTCTTTGTTTCTTTGTTGGTCTTCGGTGCTGCAGCGCCTCCCTGTTGGAGGAAACAGCGGGTTATATTGTGGGTGTGTGGGTGTATCGCCCTAATAAATGCATTTGGAATAATCTGCCTTGTTATTGTGAATGAATGCAGCACACACACACACACACACACGCTGGTGACAGTGGTAAGTTGACATTTTAAGGCGGCCTACAATAATTGTGGTCAAAGCTTTGTGTGCTGCACTTAGAGGCTGACAGAGGAGCTCTAACTGAACGAGGATGGAGGCAGAGGTAACTCTCATGTTTAGGTTTACACAGATGTTACTGTCTGATTCACAGTCATTCAATATTATTAGTAATTTATGCTTTTTTTTTCCAAGCTCACAATGTCTAATATGCATCAAGTGATGTTAATGTCATCACCCCGTCACTGGAGCATATGTGCGATCTGCCGTTTGCTTATTTTGTATATGCAAGTAAGCAAATGTTCCGCTCTGACGGAGGTGCTGGTGTTGCTGGAGATGTTTGCGGTGGGGGAGCTATCAGAGTTTTGTGAGTTGATCTTCATTTCCATCAACATAATCATCACAGACAAACAAGAAATCACAATCGCCTGTCTGGTTGGCTGCCTCCATGAGAGAGTTGATGGATGACCACGCTGCACCAAATAGGAAATATGTTTTTGTTTTTTTGCATTCACTCCGTGCTCCATAATGCAAAACGCTTATTTCCATTTTAATATAGTAATGTCCGCTCAAGTGCTCATTCTTAATGTTCTGAACAAAACAAACAGAATAATCTAAAATAGCACCACGCTCTACAACAAACAGCGACGCCTTAATAAGAAGAAATGATGCCGCAAAACAAATGCAGCAGTTAACAGCCGTCAAACAGAATAATAATCTGTAAAACCTCAGACTGTCCTCCGCTGACTCGTGTTAAATTGTGAGTTTTTTGTGATGTGATTACATAAAGCACAGGAGAGAAGACGCTGCTCAGCGTGTAAACTGTAGATGATTGAGGTCGCCAGCTGTGAAGTCGTGTGTCTATAAATATGTAGCAGGAAGGACACTGCTTTTCTTATGAGTAAACAAGGCCGGGTGTTAATCAGTAAAACATTCTCACCCTGCATCGAGCGTGCAGACCCCCCTCTGAATAGATAAAGGTTAAACAGAGGTCACTTTAAATTGACCCTGCTGGTTTACACACCGCTATTTCCAGCTGTGCTTGTTTCACTCGACACGTCCCGGCCCGTGTAGTGAGATAAATGATCGCAGCAGATTGCACGTCTCAGGAGAGAAAACCTGCCTGGAGCTGGTGAGAAGGCCCTGGGGGGTGATGGGTAATGGCTCAAGTGCCCCGGGGAACACTGGGTAACAGGTTGCAGCCCTGTGCCAGTGTTTTTCCTCTCATAGGTTAGTGAAACAAGGCGGCGGACGTTTCAGGTCGGCTAATCTTCCTGGAGTTTGTGGCATCACATGTTGGCCTGATTGTTACAGACTCTGACTCTCTGTCATCCAAACATTTTTCCCCAGACATATACGATGAAATTTTCATGACGTGAATGTATATGTATAAATGAGAAATTTGTTTTTATCGTCCTCCAACAGATAATTAATAATTCAGACCGACAGAAACAGAAAAGATTACACTAATTGTTTGTGTGCGAGAGGAACAAAGAGAGGATAACATCCCATTTTTTTTGCTGTCTTGCGTAAATTTCAGCCCCAAAGCTTCTTAATAAGCATTTAGCTAAAACATATGTGAAGCTCAAAACACCCACACACACACACACACACGCTTGGCTTTGGCCAAACAATGACAGATGGAGACTTAAATGGCTTCAGATCATCCAAAAGGCTTCGTCCTTCTCTGGGTTGCGCTGCAAAGTGACATTTAAAAGCAAGGACTCAAAACAAAGGAGGTTTTTTTTTTTGGCATCTAGAAAATGGAATGAATTTATTTTTTAAGTACTTCCAGTTCAGTCTGGAGGCCAACATTCCTCTCTGGTGGCCTACAAAATAAGGCAGGATATTGACAGGGTGTCCATTAAAAGTTGAACACAAAGTAAGCCTAATATTTCACGCAGAGTGATTGTTGTGTTGTGTTTGCTGAGCAGAGGTCAGCCCGGCCGGCTGTCATTACAGCAGCAGGGTGTCCACTGAGCTGAGAGACGGTCACTGGCCCGATAGAGACTGCTAACAAAGACAAGCGGTAGGTGGTGATGTGTTTCTCTGCTTTTGTCCCGGAGGCTCTCTCAGCCGTTTGTAAGCTGCTGCCGGTGTGTTCGAGCTCAGACGCAGCCTGTCATGACATGACTGGAAACCGTTTGTGCTGGTCCACATGTGTCACGTCGGCTGCCAGCTCCCGCTCAGCACTCAGGGACAATCTGAATGTTTATGAAGTTGACATCTTCAGTATGAGCGCCTAATGAGAGCTCACAGTATGTGAAAGTGTTAATGTTTCTTACAGATGGTTTGAGCATTTTATCTGTGTGATTTCATGTCTGTCATGTAGATGTAGTGAAGTGGCTGTTCTGCACCACCGCCAGCTCCAACCATTACTCAATGCCCCTTCTTCCCCTCAGCTTCTGTCATGTTCTGTTTATAACGGGCATCTGTATGTCCAGAGATTCTGGGCTCCAAGCAGTCGTCCGTTCCTCAGCTCATCTCGTCCATGTCCGTCTGTGATGCAGCACCCCTCCAGCCTGATGTGCCACCGTGATCTGCTCCTAGATGGGAGGACGGCTGTGCGACCGTGTGATGATATGGTATCTAAATCTAAAGAATGCAGCTGATCTTTTTAGTGTCTTCTTCTTCAGTATCAAGTGTTTTTAGTTTATTGAAGGCTTCAGGATCTTTGGTGTTTCTGTGTCTGTATCGATGGAAATGATATTGTGTCACCATTTTACAAAATTCACTTTGTCTACATCAGGATTCTGATCAAATTCTAGTTGAAAACAAATGAAATTATTAGAACCTGTGTGAAAAATGTCTTTTATTCCCTCCATTCATTCATGTTTTATTCATTTATATCAACATTGTGGGATAAATCTTGTTAGTTTTGTGACTGATTTAAACAATCCTGTGTCAGCACCAGTTTTCGCTGAATGAGATGAGGCTGTGACATTTTTCAGTTTTTCCAGTGGACATCTCACACAAGTGTGTTCAGCTGGATGCAGTGCATGCATGTGTGTGTGTTTGTCCTCCACCTGTGTAAATCCACGCTTGCCCACGTGTTCAGATGCATCCGTTGTCTAAAATGGTGACCTATAAACCGGATGATCTGCCTGCAGCCACGTGTGTTTATGCCTCCGTGTTCAGTGTGAGAATGCACTCTGCTGCTTTGCCTCTCTCTCTGTACATGAATTCATTCAGACATGCCGGGGATGAGCTCGTCGGCACTCTGTCAAACCAACAGATTTGAGGGGAGCAAATGGTGAAGTGCCCTCTGCCAAAGAGGAAATCTCTGTAAATGACATCAACAGCCCAAAACAAATGAGAAAACAATGGACACTCTTGTCTAGCACAGAGTTTATTGGGCATCGTTTCAATAGATCCTGCAAAATGTGGATGCAGCGCACCATGTTGTAGCTTTATATTCCATATATTTGACAGTGTTATATTGTATTACTGATGATTACACTGCTGCTGGAGCATTTAACCATCCGGTTAAATTCCATTTTTCTTCAATCCTAATAATATTTCCCTCTGCAATAATGTGGCAAATAATTGATGCAGAGTAATAAAAGCAATCATCTGTGAGGTACTGTAGCAGAAAAGCACAGTTCCCATGCTGATCTTTGTGATCTGAATTTTTCCTGCAGACCACAAATCATTTTTCACATCACTTGAAGCATCAGTGAAGCTCAGCTGTGACTACAAGCCAGCGACACAAGCGTTCTGTCAACAGACAAACACACCTGACCTCCTGCCGCCGTGGGAGTTCACTATTCATTCATTTCATTTCAGACATTTTGCTCACTCACTTCTGTCACCCATCATCTGCTTTTGTACTCAGAAATGCAGCTGGCTCAGCACCGGTGTTTGCATCCAGAAGCGTGAAGCTGCAGCATCGTGCCTCCATGTGAGACAGGTGCTGAGGGGAACAACCTTGATTAGCTCATATGCTAATCCCTCCTTTAAACAAACTGACTCAATTAACCAAATGACCGTCTAACGAAGGCATCGCCTCGCATATTGATGCTTTATTTTCTCGGCAGGATTTGCATTCTAATGGCGTAATGAATTCTCGCCTGACAACTGAGTGGTGGTAAATCACAAAGCAACGCGATGAATCATAGAAAATCTGTCTCAATAATGAGTGTTGAAATGCATTCTGGGTGCAGAGCGATTAGCAGAGATATGTGCTAATTGCCTGCTGTGTGTCCTGGATCATTCTTTTTTTCTCCTCAGGCTCAGCTGTCAAACGGTCTGTTTCACAACTCATCCAATAATGGGAAACAGTCCACGCAAAAGTTTTACACCATCAAACGCAATTAAAAGGTTAAGGCCTTCGCCAGCTTCTGAGCATTTTTTAATAACCAATTTTAAATTACATTTCCCAGCTGGCTACACTAACACCGTTGATTTTGATCTGATGCTTAACCTCCCCATTGTTTGGATCTTTACTGGAAAACTCTTTGTTGTCTGCAGTAATCGCCACCTGAAGTCAAATGAAACAACACCGTAGTGTTTATGTGCAGACTCAGCCCTCAGTACATTCAAACCCAGACATCTTCATCAAGTATGCTGAACTGCTTCAAGTCTATAAACAACCAGAGTTACCTTGTAAATGCCGTCCTTGAGGTTGGGTGTGAACTGGGAGCGTGCAGCGACTCACAGTTACCGGAGGATGGAGAGGATGATGCTCGAGCAGCGTGGAGCTCCTCTGCGATGGCAATGAGGACAGTCTCAGCTGAGCGGCCAGCCAGACTCGGGTCAAGACAAGAGGTCGAGGCTGTAAGCTGTGCTGTTGTTGTATCTGACTGCACTGTGAGGAAAGATGTTTCAATTTACAGTATTACAACACAAACAGCTCAAGTCTAAAATTTAAAATTTGTACTGACGTGAAAATGAAATGTCCGTTGACAACAAACATGGAAGTCACAGTTTTGCATACATGTGCTGAAGCAGCAGAGAGAAGTTCATTTTCATGATTGTGTTGAAGGGTCAGACAGTCGCACAGTTAATCAACTTTTACTGTCAGCTGATAATTATGTCCACACATTCCTAACCAGGCATATTTGCATAGCAAACATCCTGATTTAAGCAGAACTCCAAACTTTGAGTATTTCCTACAAATTGTTGGTTATAAAAAAAGTTCAACAAACATTAAATACATGAAATAAAATGACAAGTAATGCATTACACTTTAGAGCCTATGGATACTGACATCAGATCCTGACTGTGTCCAGCAGGCTGCGTAACATTCACTGGACAGATGAAACATTTGGAGAGAAGATCTCGGACGACACCAAGAAACCACGAGAGGTGAATGAAAACCAAATGAATAAATAAAGATTGTCATGAGACATTCTGTCTCCTCACTTCTTACATCTGAGGATGTTACTGTCACACAGAGAGAGTGTGCGTGAGTGCATGTCTGTTAGAGATCATCAGCGGGTATCAGCTGAAGCATATTCTCCTGTAACCTTTGGATCCTGTGGTCTGCCATGTGCTGTGGAGCGCAGTGAGCTTGATTGATGAATGAAGCGCAGGCAGGTTAGCGGGCGGGAAGCCAGGTCGGTCTGTGAGCTGAATCACACTGAGCTGATTATTATCCATCACCCAGGCAAACTGAAATAAAGAAATAAAGAGCTGTGACGCTTAAATCGTCTCGAAGTGAGAGATTTTTTATTGACAACTGAAACTGAAAAGCTGTTGACACCACTTGTGTATTAAACTGGTTGTGTAATACACAGACCTGTGATGTTTTTTTCTGCACTTGGCCTCCTGTGTGCAACTATAACACAAAGAGTTAGTGTGTGTGTGCGTGTGTGTACTCACACTGCCACTGATTTTTCTGCAATAGGAACTGTTTGTTCTGCACATTTTAGCCACACATCAGCGATCAAAGCTGTTTCCTGGACAGTCATGAGGAAGTAAAATGAAACCCAACAAAACGTCACATTTTTAGACGCTCTGGATCCGACCTGGTCCGGTTCCAGTGATCCGACGGGGAAGTGTAATTTGATTAATTCACGGAGAGACTCTGCAGGTAATTAGGATGAAGACATGTTTCCACAAATCAAAAATTGTCCAATCCATGAAAGTATTGATGCCTTCAGCCTCCATCGTGCATCAAATGAAAAGCCTTTAAGCCACGTTTAGCTCATTGTTTTGGTTATAAAGCACATTTTCTGTCTGGTTCAGTCTCATCTCCCTTTGCAACAGTGTGAAACTGCTTAAAGGACTTTAGATGAATGCTAATGTGCCTGCTAGACGTGTAAAAAGACGTCTGGTCCTGAACATGTTCACCATAACAACGAGGCACTAATCTGTCAGTCCTTTGAGTTTTTTTCATCTCAAGGAGCCAAAACTTGATTAAAGACTGATTTGAGGAAAGTATTTGTGTTTGCAGTGCCCAGACGCACTGACTTTATACTAGATTATTCTTCTCCTGCTGCTGTTGTCAATTATAGCACAACTGTATAACTTTATCCTTCATCAGCGTGCATTAAGACGTCAGTGTGTTAGGTAGAAGCAGCAGAGTAGCCAAGCACTTTGTTTTTCTTTTTGCCAGTCACGTCCTCCAGCTCCTCCCACCCAGGGCAGATGGGAAATCCCTCCAGTGGGCCTGTGTCTGCTCTGGGGTCTCCTCCCAGTTGTACATGCCCAAAAATACCGTGATCCCCAGCTGCGAAAAGTCATGGACATTTGTGCTGAAGCTTATTTACCCCTAACATTTATTTCTTTTATTTTTTCCCTGCTGCTGGTGGCTTGGCACACAGTCTGCTGTACATGATTGAATATATGTACTTCAGGCAGGTTGCCAAGCTAAAAGCCAGGACTTAGAGCTGAATCACACTCTGCTGATCAATTCCATAAAAAAAAAAAAAAAAAAATACAGACGTCGCGATCGTCTGGGCAGTGATTGAGAGATATGAGCTCCAACTTAAAAATAATTTACTGAAATTGGACGTAATTGTTGATGCCATAAAAGCGAAAATGTGCATCAAGCTGAGTGTTTAATGCTGCAGTACGTATCGTCGTGTCACTGTCACGGTACAGTCACTGCAGTATACATGTTTGTGCACATTATGGTATGGATGGAAAGCCCCACATGGAAATCACCTGTACGCTCGCTCACCTTTTCCTGAACTCGTCTGAAACATGCTGAGCTCTCTGTTTGCTTTATTCAAACTGGAAAACATCCTCACAGCTCTGCCTCAGAGCTCAAACAGCTCCGTCTGTGGGAAAGACAGAAACACGGTGCTCACCTGAAGCTTCTTCTTTTCTATTAGTTTGATTAATGTCATCACATTAACAGGAGCTGCCTGTATGTACGGTCCAATTTCTGCATGTTACTTTGACCAATTAGTTTGCACTACTTCATAATGCAGACAGCCAGTGATGAATATGTATGTGTTGTATGTAAATACTCGCTCACAAGCGTGCAGATCTGTAAATAACATTTGTTAATCTGTAAGCAGACATTAGTCAGCACAGGGACTTCTATTTCAGTCTGATGTGTTTGCATAATGAGCCTGACACGTCTTTAATCTTCAGTGTGTTCTGCTTCAGATCTACCTGCCCTCTTTTCTTTTCTTCTGTTGGGATCAATAATGTCGACAGCATGTGATCTGACATTCAGTATTAAAATAAAAAACGTAAAGCTGGAGCGATGACGAGAGCGTTTATGTGTGAGAGGTTGTAGATAGCTGTCAGTCCAACGCTTTGTAGCTCTCTGTGCATGAACATTAAACACGTGACCAGTCACAGAGCACAGATGCCTCACATTCGGTTGCTGTCCAGAGAAACTGTGCGTACTATATGCGCCGCGTCTGTGAGCAACAAGCTTGGCAGAAATATGATTGACTAAATATAGGAGCAGGAGGACTGTGGGATGCAACTCACCAGATGTGATGAAAGTGAAGGAAATGTCAGTATAGTAAAGGCTCCTGATGGCGATAGCAGGCGTAGAGATATCGTCCTCTGTATGCTCTGAAGTATTTCAGCTTGGATCATGATCGTTGCAGCATACAGATGAAGTTGTTGACATTTTCTGCGAAACATATTCTGAGCTTCAGCTTGAAAGGCTGCAGTAAACACCTCTTCTATAGGCAGCTCAATTCAACATAGGACGAAGGTCATCATGCAGAATAAGATGCACTGCTCTACTGACAAATGACTGGATTGGCTGCAGGAATATAAGCACCATATTTCTTCCAGCTGTGTGTGTGTCAGGAAGAGACCTCAGCCCAGTTCCCGGCTCCCTCCAGTGTGGGGATATTTCTGTTCATAAAAGATGCACAATAGTTATAGTATTTGTAACCGGATGATGATGATGATGATGATGATGATGATGATGATGATGGGGTGTGTGTAGGTGGATTTTGTGTGCTACGATGTGTCACCAAACTTGAATAGTTGCTGACTCAGCCTGAGAATATCCACACTTGGAAAACTGCACACAAAAATATGTGCTGTTATTCCTCCTCGCAATATATTACAGTTACTGCAGTGACATGTTAGTGCACATGATGCTATGGATGACTGAAGGTTGCACATGAGATTCACCTGCACTCTTTCTCACCTTTTCCTGAACTCGTCCAAAAGATGTCGAGCTCTGTGTTAAAAATTCTATTGAAGCTGGAAAGTGTTCTCACGGCGCTCCCTCAGACCATAAAAACGTCTGTTTGTGGGGAAAAAAGAGAGAAATAAAAACATGGACTAGCACCTGAAGAGTTCTTCTTTTCATCCTGGACAGAGTTTGATCCAGGTCAGACCAGAGACTGTGTTTAAAACAGAGAAGGCACCCGAACTGTTGCTCACCTTTTCCTGAACTCGTCCAAAACATGCAGAGCTCTGCATTTAGGTGTGAGTTTGGGAAAACACACGCACGCACACATAAAGACAAAAAGAAATAAAGTTGAAATAATATAATGTCAGAGATCATCAACAACAATAAAGTAAGTCATATGTCCATCTGCTCACAGTTGGAATGATGCAAACCAGGAAACTTTATCTTCTGTTTTATTTGTGCACCTTATTTTTGTCATTCAGGTCAGAGCACACCTGTCCCTCTGCACAGCTGAGCCCCGGGCTCTGTCCGGCTGCTCTTTTAGTTTTTGGCACGTCATAAAAAGAATACGTACAAAAAGGGATGTTAGTACTTTTGAATTTCTGGACATATTTTGTTGTTTTGAAAGAATAACATGAAATTTTAAAATACCAGAAATACTGCACCGGAGAAATCACAATATTTTGGCTATCGAGCCAACAGGAGCAGCTAGATTGATGGCTGACTGCCTGAGGAGACCTTTCCTTCTCTGCTGGTTATATTGTCGACTGGCTTCGAGATTTACTTTGAAAAACAAGGGGAGGTGGCTAAGATGCAAAGTGTCCACTGCAGTCACCTGAATCTCATCATCAGTACCTGAAAAATAGAAGACACGGCCTCTGAAGATTTTCTTCCACCTTCTGTGCTTGTTTTAAATAGCGGATATCATGTCATTCCTTGAGTTATGCAGCAGGAACCTGTACCTGTCTATACTGCAGCAAGACAGCTGCCACATGCCGGCCCTGGCATCAGGCCTCGTCTGTCACCTGGTCCACGTGAATCTGAAGCTTGGTTTTGGTCCCAGCTCCTCAGTAACGAGGTGGCTGCAGCTCCTCGCTCACACTAACGCTCTCTAAAAACATCTTCACTTCACTGAGCTTGAAAACAGAGAAAAGAGCCGAGTTTCTGTGTCATTTGTTTGTGTTCTAGTTATTCATATTTACATTTTGTTCATTTGAACTGCTTCACAGTGAGAATCACAGAGCAGCCATTTTAGAGCTGCCAGTTAACGGAGCCTGTCTGTGGACTGTGCGAAGAAACTGACACTCTAAAAAAGGTGTGAATGTGTTGGACTGTTGAATGGGAATAAACTGGTGTTGAAAATATCCAGACTGGTGAAGCAACTGATCAAAATGTAAATTCCTGTTATCTTTGGGGACGGCCCATTGTTCAACTGACCCATTATTCACAGAACCCCAACAGTCCAAAAAATGTATCATCTGTCCACGAGCCTGTTATCCTGAAAACAAAAAGCCTCTGCTCCGAAGGTCTGTTTGTTTTGAAAATACGTTCTCAATGGAGTTTTTTTGCCCGTAATATCTTCAGCTGCCTTCACATGATAAGATAAGGTCGGACGCAGAGCTCGCAGAGATAAAGCGCAGTGCGACCGGTCGGCAGAATAAATGTGAGCTACCAGTGAAGCTACTCCATCGCGGTATGTTAAAAAATGTTGACTTATTGGGAAAGATCTCTGCTCTCTACCGCCCCTCTTCCTTCTTGCATGTATCGTTGCTAGGCTACGTGACAAACGGCTGTTGTCTCATTGGTTGTGCTTGGCAGGCAGCAGAGGTCAAAGTTGAAATACACTGAAGCTCTTCGTGCAGCAGTGTGCACCGCTGAGAGTAACACTTTGTCCAGTTGGGCGTCACTTTTACTGCGTCTTGACAGGTGACCTTTGTTGTCATGGTAACAATAATAAACAGGTGAAACTGTCACAGTTTGTTAAGTTTGGGAAAAGATCGTGACTTGGGTTAAAATAATTACATCAGTAGTATCAGATAGGTCACCTAGGTGAGTAAAGGTACGTACCTAAAGTTAAAGACGTTGTGTAAATTATACCATGCAGAATTTTCAGGGTCAAAACTTGATGGTAAGAGAGACTTTTTGTTTGTTACAGATTCATTCTAGTTTCAACTTGAACTCTTAAACTTTGCTTTGCAGTCAGTGAGTCAGTTTTCTATTTGCTTTTATTGGCGTGTTCATCTTATATTGCTTTTTGAAGCAATAAAAGTTAGTAGTGTACAAATAGCAGTAGTAAGCAACTAGTTTGCCTTTATTTCAGAGAGAAATATTCCAGCCAAGATCTCAGCTCTGACATTAATCATTTAATGTTCACAGTGTGTGTGTGTGTGTGTGTGTGTGTGTGTGTGTGTGTGTGTGTGTGTATCCCTGTGGTGTTGGTTCAGCTTTAAAAAGATCCCTCTATTTGTCCCCTACAAAGACACTCAGCGGCTAGAAGCTTTGTGGTCCTCGGCAGCTGTCAGACGTATCAGCGAGGACTTCGATTTCATTACAGCAAATCCAGAACAGACTATTGACTCATTAGATTCCCTTTTGAAAAAGTTAGATGAAGCCGCAGCAGAAACAGAGACACTGTGACTCATTCCATCAGGAACACACTCACACACACACTCGCACACACACACACACACCTCATGGTGATGAGCTTTCCAAGGCTGAACTGGTGCAGGAAGGAACTGAGCACAGATTGGATATGTGATACATGGTGTGTGTACTGTACGTGTGTGTGTGTGTGTGTAGTAGTAGTCTGTATGAAAGGGAAAGATCGGAATAGCTCTCAGTGTTCCCTGCGTGAGCCACATATTAAACCCAAAGCTGATAAAACTGCTCAGACTGCAATTTATTTCCAAGTTCCTCCTCTAAATTACTTGAGTAATGATTTCCCAAGTTCGCTTGTTTACTTATTCCTGCAGCACCGTCTCCTCGACTAACTGTGTTTGTGTTTGTGTGTTGTTTTTTATTATTGATTAATATTTCTTGTGTGTGAAAAAATGGTTATTGCTGCAACAGCAGTCATCAGAACAATTTATAAATGAACGCAATCCTGATTTAAATGAGTGTTACTCGTGTTGCTGTCCTTCAGGCTCTTGTAAATCTCACCATGCAAACAGCTCTCTCTAACGCTGTAGTCACTGGACATTTGAACTGCAAACCGTGTACAAAGCTGCTAAAAATATGTATGCTGGGTCACATGACCAAATCAGTCTGCATGTAAATAATAGGCCTCAATCAAGTGAAGTTTTTCCTACTGTAGCTCTGATTGCAGCACACTGTAAAAAAGTGGTTAACATGCGGCAGCTCATTGGTTTACAGTGCACCGAGCTCAGCACCTCTTCTTCTGTGTCTTACATCATAGCTCACAGGAACTGCACTGACATTTCTGGGGAAAATAATCCCACACTGTTCTGCAACACAGCGGGCTTTGTGTTGCCTCAGTAAAATGTATTGAGCTTTTATTGGAGTCAAACCGCCGGTAGCGGATACGCGGCATGATGTCCAGCATGTCTGAGGACTATACAATAACCAAAAAGGTCAGAACCACATATGTATCCATGTATGAGATGTCTGACTCCTACATGCTGAGTCACGCTGAGTCACGCTGCTTGAGTTCCCCTCTAAATGTCTTAAAATGTGAAAAATAATTGTTGTAACCATGACAGTAAAAAAAAAAAAAGTAGGTGGCCTTTTTGGCATGGCCTTTTTTGTCCTCTGGCATTCCTGGTGAGCACATTACCCTAAATGTAGATTACAACAGTTAAATGTACAATGCCCTGTTAGACATCGTTAGGCATTCATTCCATTCAGCTGACAGTATGAATAAAGAAAGAGAGTAGGCATGCAGGAAGTGCTCCGCCATCAGCCTGTTAGGCTTCAGGAGAAATCAACCACCGGCTTCAGGCACTGAACAGAAAATCAGACTCTTTATTTTAACGGTGATCATCTTCAAGACTTTATTTTTTGACAAACGGCTCACTGCTTTTTGTGTGTATAAGCACGTGCACAAAGAGTTAATTTGGTGATTTGCAGGTTGACGTCAAGTCGTCAACTTGGCTACATTTGGATGGAAGGTTAGAAGGTTAAAAAACAAGATTTCACTGACCTCATTAAACCTCATTAAAATGCTGCTGGGACAATAGTTATATTTACTTTTTAACCTGTTTTAAAATAGATATTCAGATGTCTTTTCGACAGCTTTGCTAACAAAGCCAAACATCAACTGCAGTGACACAGGACACAGCAGACAGCTAATAACTTAACGCCCCAGCTTGGCGTCTCACTCTCAGCCTTTTATTTCATCAAGCTCTCGCCAACGGCTAAAAGTCAGTCCCAGATTTACTCGTATCCAGCAGCTTCTTGCTTGGTCACTCTCTCCATTTTCTCTTCATAGCCTCCTCTGTCAAGACTGTCTTCACCTCTGTCATCTCCTCTGAGGGAGCTGAGCTTTTATTTATGTAAATGAAGACACTGTAGATCCTAACAGGTACTGTCCTCAGAGTGCAACACATTTCTGAAACATGCCCAGTAAATAATAAATCAGGTGAAATTGTGTGATGTGCTTGTTGGCCACAGAACCACCTGTTTATTCTGGCTAACATGAGGAGAGCAAGCAGAGCTGCTTCTCTTTCATGTGGGATCACCATGAGTTTGCTCAGAGTTGTCTCAGATATCCACATCCATAGGGAACTATCCTGAAGACATCCTGGAGGCTGAATCTTCTCCATACCATGCACAGCCACCGTGAGGACCTGCCTAATGTTTTATTCACAATTCCACATGTACTGTACTGTATCTTGTCAGCTGTAAGGACCCTGTGTTGTTCACCGTCCTCTGAAAAGTAGCAGGTTAGCTGTTTTTCTCTTCTTCACTCAGCTCTTTTGAACATCACTTAGAAATGTCTCCAGTTTCAAACCCGTCACTTTCATTGTGAGACAAACGCGAAGCTGCAGTCTGTCAGAGAGAGCCTTTCTGATTTTTTCAGGTGGTTGTTGGGCCGCTCGTCGCTCTTGTTTCAGGCTTTGTGCATCAGTCAGTGTCTGCTCTGAACTGGAGCATCTGTCAGAACCTTCAGCTGGAACAGACGAATGTTCACCTTAAAGTCAACACAGCGGTCAGTCAGGAAAACATAGCAGGTTTATTTGACATATAAACATATATTTGATATCTGATAGCCTGAAATCAATGATTGATTTCAGGCTATCAGATATCAAAAATATGTTTGAACTGAAACAGATTCAAAATCTCAAATGGTGCCATGAAAAAAAGTATTTTGAGTTTCGTCAATCTTTGCAGAAAAAACGAGAAAACCGGAAACTGGATGATTTAACTTTACAAATAAAAGTTTGAAACCAAAAACAATGACATGATGAAAAGCAAAGACATTAAAAACAAACGATAAAATGTCATTTCAGATCATTTACGAGGAAAAACAAGGTTTTTACAGCAACATTATAACACTGTGCGCCTGTGGGAGGCAGTGAAGACATTATTTTGAAAGTTTTCCCCGGAAAACACCATTTTTATTTGGCTGCTTTGACTCAGGTTCACTTTTTAAATGTAGAGCTGATGAAGAGAAGCAGTAAGAGTCAGTGGAGAAGATTAATCGTGTTAAAAGGCTCTGGGCGGTGGAAACAGTTCATCAGCTGGAAGAAAAATGAAACAATAAAGCTAAAAAAACAAACAAGAGTCAAATCAGCCAATCGCTGCTCTCCTGTTCGATTGCGTATCGATTTGGGTTGGAGCGTCTCTTTCAGCCACCGGGCTGCTCTCATCAATCTTACCGACGCACCGCACCTGTATGTGTGTGTGTGAGTGAGTGTGTGAGTGTGTTTGTGGATCTCCAGTCTGTGGGATTTTACTCTGAGCTTTGCAGTGAAACCTCTTCCTCTCCTCAGACTCGTGAATTTAAGCGGGCGCGACGCGGAATGAGAGAAGATTGAGAAATTGATGAGAGTTTGGTGAAAAGTCCAACTCGCCTGACGCGCGGCTCGCTGCTGCTGCTGGACTTCATATCAGGAGAAAGAAAAACACACACACGGTGTGACTTTTCATCTCATAACGATGGGAACAAACGACTGCACTACACTCCCACAATAAAGGATTAATTCTGTAACAACACAGCGAGCAACTCGGATCGATCAACGAGGCTGAGAGTCAACCACAAGTCTCTAAACTGGATCCTACTGCGGGCATCGATTCGCGGATTTGACTGATCACCTTCAGACGCTGAACACCCTCAAAGGTAAGATGGAGAATTGGACAGTAATTTGCTCTCTGTGGGGGATGAATGGGCGTATTTTTGGTGGAGCGCTCCCCTCAGGCCCACACCTGTTGTTTGGATCGGTCCTGCGGGTGTCCACTCAGAAGACTTAATATCTGTGCATTCGTCTCCCCTGTGTGTCACAGCAGGTGGTTAATTCTGTGGACAGTGTGTGACAGCAGACTATAAAATGAGTCACATTAATATTTAATGTCTTGTTTTTGTGTGATGAGCTTTGAGACTGCAGCAGCAGCGTCGTCTGTCAGTGTTTCTTAAAGTTTTTGATTGATTATTGTGGGTCGACCTGCTGCTGATGAATCATCTTCCCGCATTTTAAACACGACATGCTGCCTCCATGCTGCTTGTGTGATTATTTTAAACCAGCATCATGACTCTCCCTCTCGACCAGAGCGACATAAATCTGTCTCCCGATGAGAAAATCACTGACACGAACGTCTGTTGCATGAATGTAGTTTCTTTCGCGCGTTGGTGACGAGCAGCTCACAGGAAGTGTGTGCTTGTTGGGGGGCCGAGCTGTGAAGGGACTCAGCGGAGCTCTCACTTTGGACCCCCCGCCCCGGCCACCCCCCAACTATCACCATCATCACCGCCACCATCACCATCCTCCCGTTGCGCAGCCTCCAAAGCGCGCTCTTGTTCCACACGGTGGCGCACGCTGTTACGCACGGCGCGCTCTCCCGGAGATGTGGCGCTGTGTGTGTGTGTGATGTGGCTTCACAGCATCCCTGTGTTGACCTGCAGAGCGCACTGTAAGCATAATCCACTGGGATATAAAGGCGACTGTGAGTGTGTGTGTGTGTGTTCTTTCTGCACAGAACACACACTGTCTCACCTCATCTGTCAGTCTTGCTCTCTGTCTTTGTCTTTCTGGTGAGCTGCTGATGGTCTGTCCTTCCTTATTTGACTGTCTGTCTCCACCATGTCTCTCTCTTTCTCTGTCTGTCTCTCCCTCTCTCTCTCTCCCTCCTCTCTCTCCCTCTCCAGCCTCTCCCTGTGTATTTTGTGAGCACAGCCGCAGGCAGGCAGGGCTGAGTCTGTCATTGGGACTCACTAATGAGCCCTCCATTCTGTCTCCCCATGTGGAGGAATGTTTGCTCTGGAGAGTGAGTGAGAGAGTATAGGGGGGAGAGAGGGAGTCACAGAGGGAGGGAGGGAGGGAGTGAGGAGCCAAGGAGTGGAGCATGAGAGGAGCTGTTGTACCTGCTGCTCTCACTGCTCAAATATTAACAACGGGTTTCTGGGAACCGATGCCGCTGCTCTGGGACAAGCCCAAACTGTGGAGGCAGCCGGGCTCAGTGGTTTGTGGACAGGCAGTCTGCTGCTGCTGCTGCTGCTGGAGGCACCGCTGCATCTAAGAGTCTGATGGAGGAGGAGGTCACAGAGCCCGATCCTCAGACAGTGGAGCCCACCGGCATGCCGCCGTCGCCGCTGCCGGGGACACACTCTGAGGTAAATGGAGACTTGCCGGGCAACCCATACCTGAGGGACGGGGCGGTGGTGGATGTGATGGAGAGTCCGGCGAGGGAGCCTGTTGTGCTGCAGGATCCTGCTGAGTACAGCCAAAGCCACCAGTATGGGTAAGAATCAGCATGGGAGAGACAGAGAGAGTCTGTTGCTGCAGGAAGCAGCTCATAATGTGTGCAGAGGTAGCACTTCTGTGGGACCCTCCCTTCTCTTTTCCCAGTTTGGAGAGCATTTGACTCCTGTATCGCAGTGATGCTTTGATGAATTGACTTTGCACTGAGTTGGCTGCATTTTAAAGCACCTTGTGTGCCTCTACTGCACAGCTCACAGCACTGGAGAGTCTTTTAACCATAAATTGCTCTTACAGAAGGTTCGGGCATGTGACAGTGATTCATAGTAATCATTTTCAATGTGTTATTTACATCACAGAGGCAGATTTTGGCACACACATTTGTTTTGTTGTCTGTGTTGGATAACTTGGAACGGATACGGCCGGGTGGTCCGAAGCAGTTGGTAAATAATCCATCTTAACCACGACTTGTGGATGAAACCGCTCTGTGTGATTTATTTTAGCATCTCCTTTGTGTGTTTGCTGCAGCAGTGCACGGTACCGTCAAAGGCTCATTGTGTTTACACAGATTCATATTATGAGTGGATTGTCATCAGACGGCACCGAGCTGCCTCGTTATTTGGAAACGCCACCGAGAATGTCAATAAAACTGAAGTGTGACCAGAATACTTCACTTGTGACTTGATATAAAGTTTACAGATTCTATAAAAATCAGAATCTTGGCCGTGTTTTAAAAGTGCTGTCATTTTCTGAACTGGCCGTTTGTTTTATGACCAGTTGGCTGCATGCATGTTTGTTAGCAGTGATGGAAACTATTAAAGCCATACTGAAAACTTCATTTCTCTCTCTGGCTGGAAACTTTTTAAGCACTCTGCGAATGTGGCCACACCTCGGTCTGTGTCGTCTTCACAGGTGTTTTTCTCGCTTGCTGATAATCAAACTGGAAATTTGAACCAGTGGCAAGCGGTGCAGAAAGTGTTAACTGCCCTGTATGTGTGCTGAAAGCAAACCTCACCTTTTCTTTGGTATTCTAGTTCAGCTGGTTTTCAGTGTGATGGGAAGGAATGCCAATTCATCACTGTTTTCTTTTCTACCTTTTCTGAAGGGGACTCGCATCCTGATGATAACTCTGTGTATTTAAGCTGGGACCGGTGTCTTTTCTCGACATACTCATAAAGATGTCACTGTGTCACGCTCCTCGTCACACAGTGGGATTCATGAGCTTGAGGGTCTGCTGCCGGTACACAATGTTCCCCCTTCATTATCTGCCCATTGCTATTGGCTGTTGTGCTGCAGGGTCTGATGTGAGAAATTGCCATCTGGCCTCCTTGTCATGCAGAAAGCTTTGAATAAGGCTGCGCTCGTTTCATCAGGACAGGTTGCACTCTCTCAGAAGTGAGGACGGGTTTGGTGCTCTGGTGTGGCCGCTTTGGGTTCATTAGTCATGTCGAGAGAGAGAGAGAGAGAGAGAGGTTTGGTCTGAGATCAGAGTGCATAAATAGTCTGTTTACTGTCAGGCTACAAAGTATCTGCCTGCACAAGAAACACTGAATGAGTATTTCAAAAAGACGAGTAGATTTATTGTGATTTTTACAGCCTGTTTGACCAACCACATGGAAAATATAAAGTTGAAGACTTTTATAGGAAAGTGATGAATCTAAGCGCTTAGATGATTCATTATCGACATCATTTTGATTCATTGTTAGTGATTCGTCAAGCAAGCAAGAAATCTTTCTAGGTTCTTGAATATGAGGATTTTCTTCTTTTCGTGGCATCATGACAAGCTGAATTTTTTTGGGCGATCTGAATCTGAGAATCATTTCGATCCGACGTCTTTGCTCTCTTAACCACACGTCCGTGTTGGCGATGTTGTAAGGCAAGATCTAGTTGTTGGACAAGAGAAATGAGTTCCTCATGCCTCCTCATCGGTTCTCTGAGGACATGCAGCATTTTAATGGCAGCGGCATAATTGCAGCTTAGTGCTTCTTCCTTCAGGGTCACTGTGTTTTGATTAGTCATGACATCTTTGTCTTATCCTTGAAGTGTCAGTACAAGTAGTGCTTTCCATGTAAGACGTGCACGCAACTTGATGGAGGTGGTTTTATTTATGTCTCGGCTGTAATTGGGTTCAGTTTTGCTGTGACCCATTCTTAACAATGCTGGAAAGACTTAAAAGGGCCATAATGATGCAGTGAGAGTTTGTCTACTGTCAGGCTACCTCCAGATAGTTTTATTGTGGGTGACAGTGCTCTGAATGCTTTTTATTTTCTTCAGTTTTTACTTACAGAACAAAAATTTTTTTGAAATTTTGAGAAGAGATGTCTCGTACGTTCACACCACAGCAAACACAGACTGATTGTAGATCATCAGAATTTAGACATTATCATTAAATCCAGCGGTGTATGCAGCCGTCCGCTATGCATCATTTTTAGGACTTTAATCACTATAATCCATCAAATAAAAGAAGAGAGATGAATTTCTGTGTGCTGTCTACTTCGAATGCTCCTTTTTTATCAGGAGTGTTCAAATCTGTTCAGACTTTTCTCTGATAATTGGATCTTGATTGGCAGCGTCACTCTTTGACCTGTGAATCTTATACGGACGTGTTACCTTTACTCAGGTAGATATTGTTAGTATGCTTGATTTTTCTCAGCTGTCAAACTTCATGTCACTTTCAGAAACTCAGCTCTCAGAAATGAATCCTCCAGTCAGAGATGAATCATGGTGCAGAGACACATCCAAGCTTAAATATGAAGCTTGGGACCCGTCAGAGTGCCACTGAGATTAAATTCCACAGGTCCAATCAAGCCAGCGCGGCCGTCAACAGCTGTGTGTGTCCTTGAGCGAGACACTGAGTCCAGACTCACTCATTCGCTGGAAGTTCCTCTGGATGTAACGGCATTAGCTAATGGCCTCAACGTGATGTAAAATTTGAGTGACTACCCCATAAAACCGCGGCAGGTTTATTCTGCCTCGAGTGTCACCTTCATGTGTGATTTTTACACATTGTTGCGTCGTTCTTTGCCGGCCAAGACTTCACCCTGTTTGGGCCTCCATGCTTTAACACAAGACGGCTTCTTTGCAGTGCACGTGAAGCTGATATGATTAGTTGATCAGCTGATCAGCGGATGGACTCTGAGATCCGTTTGGGATCTAAAAACTGTGACGTGCATTTCTCTCGTATCGATTAAATGTTTAATCGCTCAATCAAATAACTAATCGACAGTGAAGCTAAGCGTCCGTTGCAGATGTGACGAAGCATCTGTGTGTCCTCAGAGAGTTGGTAATGCAGAACACAGAGGAAGCAGCCAGTGATTTTATCTGTGAACCATTTCTACGGCTCATTTTTATCAGCCAGTCAATCTGACTATTAAATCCCAGAATCCTCGCCTCTTTTTCCGTTGAGCTGATACATCACAGTGTGCGGGGAATAGTGATTTGACCGAAAGAAAGAAAAAATGGATGTGGACTTGGTTTAAGGTCGTGGTGATTACTTCCTGATTTAAGTGATTACTGTATGTTGCTCTGCTCCTGAAGGGCAAATTAGCTTGTTCAGCTGAGACCTTGATCAATTTAATCAAGTGTAATGATGCTGAAGGCTGTGAACAGCTCTGTTCAGCGCTGTCTTCCTAAGGGGTTGGAGATCAGTTGTTTTACTGTTTCAGCACATTATCTTAGAGCTCATCTGCAGCGTTAATGAACATTAGATCCTTGTGATGTATTACAGTGAAATATTGCTCCTCGCATTAATGTGCCGTGCTCTCTCCGGGCCCTGAGGCACGGACGCATCTTTGTTTGCCAGTGATGGCAAGTTTCGTTTTCCTCGGTGCGCTCGCTCTTTTGGAGCTCTTTGGAAAGAACAAATACGTCGATACGTGTAGCTGCTGCTGGACCTCGTCTTCGCAAAGCTGTCCGTGGCCGTCAAAGCTCCAAAGCAGCGAGTTATTATTCAGTTTGAACTGACGGGAAAGGCTCTGCCCTTTGAGAATCTGTGCAGCCATGAGAATTCTTAATAAACCCACATCAACGTTAAATCTTAGTTCAATCAAAAAAATACCTCATGAGCCTCCCACCTGCTTTCAACGTCCCAGTTCTCACAGTCAGCTACTCGTTTGGACATTTTCTGGGGGGCTTTAATGTTTGACCGCTGATTAGCAGTGTCAATAATCAACACAAGCAGCTGGGGGAGGGGACAGTATCTCAACCCGTGTGGCAGATGTTGCAGTGCATTGTGGGATTTGTAGTGTGAGCGGTGGGAGTGCGAATTACCATTCCGTATGAAATTGTCTCCTTGAGTTTGAGTGTCCGCACCGTACACCTGCATGAATATGACTGAATGTCAGCCGCCTCACATCTGTGAATGAGCCAGTGACAGTGAAGTCAGTCACTCAGTACCAGCAGAACTTCACTTCATCCATCAGTCGATGACTTATTGAAATTGCTTTTTTTTTTCCTAACCAACAGTCCAAACATCAAAGATTCAGATCAAGCATGGAGAAGCAGAGCCCCTCTCACATAAGAGAAAACTATCACCATAACGTCCATTTAGAAGGGAGCAGCTCCTAAATGGACTGCTGTGATTGTTTTTCGACTCGTCTCTCTGTGGTCCTCTGTGTTGAACGCATGTCTGTCTCTGCTTGGTGCTGGTTAGCATGAGCTTTTAGCCGGATAAGCAGATTATTTAAGGATGCAGAGCCGAAGTGACAGAAACGTGAGAAGACTCTCAATGGATGCCCCGAATGCCCTCCATGCTTGCATACAGAGAACACACACACACACACACACACACACACACAGCAAAGCAAAGGCCAAAGGTGTGAGCTGCACAACTTCACTTTTAGTCACTCCTCTCTCAGATTTGTCTCTTCAAAACAAACAAGACATCGAGTTATTACACACTGGACGCTCAATCTGGTCCTGAAGGATTCACTGTAGTGAAATGTATGTAAATCCTGTCCCTGCATGGTAAATCACTCTGATCAATACACCCAGGATAGTGTACACCTGCGTCAGACAGCTGACAAACAGCTAGAGGTCGGCTCATAATGTTAATACGGAGCGAACGGACAAGAGCGATGATTGTAATATTCATAATGACAGCTGAGAGATGACTGAATAATTGATGAATTAGAAAATGAAAAATCCTGACATTACAACACAAGGCGAGCTGGTCATAAAAAAAGCTTTAGGCGTCGCTGCAGACGTTGATATGCGCGCTTATTAAACTGACAAACAAGAAAGATGCGGGCACCAGTTTTCAATTTGTGAGGTAACAGACGGTTGACAGCTTGAACCAGTGAAACATGAGCGTTGGACATCGAGCTAAAAGCCTTCACAGGGGGCTAAAACTTTAAGTTAGCCACTTTCACTCCACTCCTCTCTACCATTTTACCCTTTACGTAACAGGTCCGCAGTGTGTGTACATGTGTGCATGCATCATCTGAAAGCTGGAACCTGAAGATTGATTTGAGATGCAGCGATATGTGTCTACTTTTGTGTTTTTATGAGGCGAATATTCAGTGTTCACCGCCACACCCTTACACCACTGCAGTTGAGGTACCAGAGACATCTTAGATTAGGGTGTGATAATGTGTTAAACTGACAGATAACGCAGTTTAAATGTTACAAATACTCTCTAAACTATCTGTATCCAAATAAAGTGTCACCAAAATCAGTTTTTACACTAGAACAGTGCCATAAACTTCAGTTTAAGAGCCAGCTAAAGGTTTTGTTAGAGCAGGATCCATAAGCCAAAGAGAAGCATTAATAATGTTAATAAAACATTAGTTACAGTTGTCTTATAAACTCTTTGTTATCTTCAGTGTGCTTTACTACAGAGCAGTATGAGCCGTGCAGAGAAATGTGTAGTATATTATAATGGTTTAATAAGATAGATTTAGGAGGAAGCTAGAACATTACAACGTGAAGAATTGGACTCATTCGTCTCAGGAGAGTTCATATTTGTGAGCAGCTGCGTTCATGCATCACGCCGAGGATAACACACTCTGTGTTTATCACACTCGATGCTCCTGAAAACCCCAAAAAACTGAACTGCTGCACGTCGGATCCTCCAGCTTCTCCGAGCTTTGAGACGCGTGTTGAATGTTGAGTTTGCGTTATCACACTTCTGGTAATGATGACGGTTTTCTGGACTTTGTGGAAACATGATATTTAAAGTTCAGCTGATAAAAGAGTCAAATGTATGGAGAAGCGAGACGCCTCAGAGCGGCCCGGCGTTCTGCTCTGCTCTCTCGGTGTAATGCCTCAGCCCATTTTGAACTCCTCATTCTGTCTCTGAAGCGTCTCTTCCAAGTGCTCATCGAGACGAAATCCAATTAGAGGGACGGAAGTAGGCGCCCAAATCTCTCTGCTCTATGTGCTCTTATTTTCCTCCTGTGCCCTTGGGCTTCGATTTATTGAATAATTAATTGCCTCAGTCACATTTGCACATACAGTACACACGCGCATGCTCTCGTGCACAACACACACACACACACACACATCCACTACATTTACCTCTAGTTATACGAGTTTCCTCTCTGTGTGACTTCCCATTTAGTCAATGAGCTCTGCTTCATTTATGGATCTCGTTTATGCGCTGCCCCTTGGACCTTAATTTGTTTTAGCTTCACCAAAATCACAAACGAGCTGCTTATTACGGGTTCACATTTCATATTGCTTTTTAGATTTATGCACCTCACAGGTCAGTTCTCATAATTTGACTCTGTGAGTGGCTAATTTGAATGTCAGTAACAGGTTTCACCTGTAATGATGACTACCTTGTTTAGAAACATATAATGTGTGGAGCTTTCAGCTGCTTCAGCCTCTCCTTCCTCCCCTGGTGTCTAAATGTTTCCTTCTGTCGTCCCTCAGGGAGAAGATGCCGTTCCACCATGTGACGGCAGGCCTGCTCTACAAAGGGAATTACCTGAGCCGCTCGCTCTCGGACAGTGACAGCGACGTGCTGGCCAGCATCTCTGTGGAGGAGCTTGGCGGTAAGGCTTCTCCGTAAACTGTCTGGCTGCTGTCCTGCCTCATGCTTAATGTCCATTTAAAGTGATTTGGCTGCTGCTGCCTGCCTTTCTAACCCCCATAATCATTGCCAAGATTTTACTACATGAAAATATTTTATATATTTTATATCAGCTGCATGTTTTTCCTGTAATCTCTTCTTGAGGAAGAAAAAAAAAGCGCGTGTGCGTGCAGCTAAGTACAGCTAAAATTTGAGTTCATTTATTTGGAGGTAACGCTAAGGTCAGCGCCACGCTGCAAGAAGAAACAGACTGAAAAATTTGCTCTTGGAATCTAGTGCGGCATACAAATAATTAAACTCATTGCAGTTTTATGTTAGCTGTGCTTCGTGCCCGCTTAACGGTGACGCAGAACCAAAACGGAGAGAAACAACATGAGTGTCAAAAGAAAAGAAATAAAGATGTTGAGGATTTAGAAGATTTTTGTCTTTACAGTATGCAGAGTGCCAGAGGAGAGCAAAAATGACCGGTCATGTGATTTTTAAGGTGGATCAGACGGTCACACAGTGGGAGTCACTGCGTTAAAAAAAAGACTATTTTTGGGCCTGTGCACACTGCAGAACCACAAATCCATATGGAGCGCTGTTTTTGTTTTTCAGAAAGCCTTTCCCACAGACACACAAATTATGTTTTTTATCAGGCAGCCAACAATAGCAGATAGAGCAGTGACATGTTTTGGTTTAAAGGACTGATCCACGTTGCCACAGTCGTGTTTTTTTTTGTTTTTTTTGTCAGTAATGCTTTGCAAGACAATCCGGTGCGACAAACCCGGCAGCATCCTCCTCATCCGAGCCAACAAAGCACAGAAATGCATCATTCTCTAGAAAGCTTATCTCACCGGCAGCATTCACATCTGCTGGCTTCTCTTTGGCTTCACGTCTGCGCTGTAGCTGCGACTGTGTTTATGAACCCTTTTGTTTTGGAGTCTGTCTGAGAGTAATCACCTGGGCCTGTAGAACACAAACCTGATCAATTACAGTCTGCCGGAGTCAGCAGTGGCAGCCTCACAAGCAGCAAACAAACTCCACACCCTCAGTCCTCCAAAATATTAATCCAGCTATGCAACATTAAGCTGCTGCCTTGGAAAATTGGCTGCACGGCGCACGGTAATAGCCAGATACTCTGTCAGGGTCAGGTTTTAATATGCATGGCGATATTTGCAGCATATGAATTTCTCATTCCTGTTTCTTTGGGTTCATGTTGTTTGATGAATAATTCTGTTTAGAGGGTCCTCAGGAGGTCAAATAAACAGCATGGAGCTGTAGCCTGTCAACTGTACAATTACTGTATCAGTATTTACTATATTTTCTATGGTCGTATCACAGCAGCTAGAGGGTCACCAGCGTGGATGTTTAGACTCTCTGCTTATCTGAGATCTGAGTGGGAGAAATTAGTCATTCATTATGAAGTACTTGTCACCAAGGCGCTCAACCCATGAAAAATCTCACCCATTTTCTCAGTGGCATAAATTAGTCAGACCAGAGTGGACAGATGTCACACATCCACGTTCTGCCGGGATCACCGCAGATTTCTCTTTGCACCGATGTCCCTCGACGACGAACGTTCGTGAATTACCTTCAGAATCATTAAAAAAAAGACCTCCCGATTTAAATTTAGATCATGCCTTAATAATCAGATTCAAATGTGAATCAGCTGCACTGTAAACAGAAACCGCAAGTGACTGATGCAAAGTGTAAACATCTTCAGGCTAAAGAAAGGACTCACAGCTGCACGCAGCATCTTTACGCTGCTTGTTTGAGTCCCGCAGAGCGCGACGAACACATTCATCTCAAATTAAAATAAGAAAACGAATAATTCGACCTGGTTTTTAGACTTTTTGACAGCACTGAGGCTCAGATTGTCCTTCTAACGTGTTTTTATATACCTGGTACACAACTCTTCCAATGCAAGCACAGAGACGAGTGCAGGAAATTTATTTGAAATAAACGCACCGTGAGAAATGGTCTTACCTTTTTGTTTTTTTTCAAGCATCATTAGCAACCCCGGTATGTTTCCCCGGTGCAGCTTACACGGCGTCCACATTCTGCACATTCAACACTTCTGCTTCACAATATTTAAAAAAGCAATTTAGTGTATTTGTCCTGGGCTGTGAAAAAGCTTGCAGCAGTGGGCCGAGCTGTCACACGTCTGGGGGTATAGAATCAGTCAGCTGAGTGTTTCTGTGGATTTTTCATCTCTCAGGAGGAGCTGCTGTTACCTGTAGGGATTTATAAAGAGAACAACTGGCCCTCAGGTCTTTAGATGTATGGATAATGTGTGGATGATTTGACAGCAACATAAGTCAGACACTTAGAGGCAGATGGCTGCTTTTTTTTTTTTTGAAGTTATAGTGAAAGAAACATGATTGACGAATCCTTTGCATCGCTACCAGCTGAGCCGCTTAGGTAACAATTCTTTTCAGCAGTGGAAAATGGAAATGTGACTTTTTCCCGACCCGTGTTTTCGCTCCATGTGACGCCTGAAGAACTGAGTATGTCATTATAACAGTCATGAGAGTTCAGTGTGCCGTGTACAGTCTTTAAACCAGTGCAGGGTCTTTAAATGTCACTCGCAGGATGCAGGGATGGTATTTAATTCATCTGAAAGAGACTTCACAAGACGTTCCACTGATCATAGAAATTTTTAGTCGGTGTGTGTGAACGTGGAAACACTTCCTGCAAAGCCCGGCTGCAAATCCGAGTCACTGATCTTTGATACAAGCGAATGTCAGAACCAGGAGCTCGTCTGTCACTCAGCTGAAGTCCAGCTTTGAAGATTTAGTTTAAGCGTTTACATCAAAGTGTCAGTTTGAATTAATCTGCTGATTCTTAACACTCAGCAACAACACGCCGCATTCCTTCTGAAAGCGATGAACCAAATTTACAACGATGGCCGCTGCTCACGTCTTCATCATCTCTGCTGGCATTCATTCATCTTAAATGTGGAACACGGTCAATGCCACGTTCTCTTTCTGTTCCAGAAATTCACTGCAATTGTTCACGACATGAGTGCATCCTCTGTGCCCTCTGAGAGCAATTTGTACATCATATCTTGCAGCTCTATTATTAATTCAAGAGCAGACCGTTTCTGTCGTATTCATTAACAAATTTATGCAAATGAAGTTACAGTACGGTGCAGCGGGAACGGTTCAGGAGAACAGCCTGACTGACTGACAGCAAAGACAAACGCTCACCTTTATACTCTGCATGCTCTCTGGTCGGCTCTTACACTCTGGCACAGAAAGCTCTCCTGTCATTATCCAGACCTGCTGCTGCTGTATCCTGAGCTGTTTGTGCAAAGACTTCATGTAATGCACATTACCTGAGCAGCAATTTAAGGATGTGAGGTTTTACTAAATTGAACATAATCTGTGCTTGAAAGCGTCCGCCTATAAATAACTTCTGATGAAGAGATTTTATGACAGTGATGGACATGAAGAGGTTTGTGAATAACATCGTGTTCGTCCTCGTGTTTATTCTTAGTCGTGATGTTTCAGAGTGAAGTTGGTACTTTACACCACGCCAGGAGCTGCATGAGGCCTGTGACCTTTTGATGGCATTTTGTGCGTTCATGGGAACTTATTTTCTTTCAATTTTATGCAAATCAAATGTTAAATACATTTTCTGTGGCCTCGGGCCAGCAGGGGTAGACATTAGCCAGAAATTAAAATTAATTCAACTTCGGGAACAGCAGGGACGTGAGTGCATTTTAGGGAGCTTTATGACTGAGAACTTGAACATCACTCCACTATTTTCACCAAATATGTTGTGCAGCTTCAGTAAACTGGGAGAGTTTGACTCTGAGAGTGGTCAGACTGGAACGGCAGCAGTCTGCAGCAGTCAGCACAATATTTAGCAGATACTAGTATCATCTAGACACTCCACTACATGTTGAGCTGAGTGTGTATCCACAGTGGTAGTCCGGGGTGAATTTCACAGTAAGGGAGTCTTGGAGACAGACAGGCTTTACAGAGAAAGCTAAAATGGGCTGTTTTATTAAAGGTTTAATGAAAGGGCAGGGGGGAGAAATCTTTCCTAGTCGGCACTCAGGCTCTTCTTTCAGCGAGCATGCTGAGCTGAAGCAGACAGCAGTAAGCCTGCGGGGAGGATTGTGTCTCTCAGCCCACCGGCGCTGAGATTTCCTTGAAGGAACAAGAGAGGCTGATGGCCACCGGCATTAGGTAGCTAGTTTCCATGGCATGGCAATCAGCAGTGAGCACTGAGAGACTTGGCTACCCACAGGACTAGTGCTGGGAGTGTGTGTGTGTGTGTGTGTGACCGCCTGCAGCTCGCGGGCTGAACCTGAACTTGTCTGAACCAGAGTTTGTGGAGCTCTCCAGGGTGCTGACTCTGGTTTCTCTCTCCTTGATCCCACGAGGACAAAACACCTAAAATCATCCATGAAACTGGCGCCAGGACGCAAAGACGGAACTGGTTTGTTTTTTTATATCTGACACGATGTTGCAGATCAAAATCAGAAAAATCTAAATCATTCTGTCAAAGCAAAAAAACAAAAATGTTGGTTAGATATATCATGAATCTATTAAATGAGTGTACTTCTTTTTAATCCTGTGCGAGGTTCTAACTAATAAATCTATCTAGATATGAAAATTGAGCTTCTTCACTGTCCGACCATCTGCCTTTCTTTACATTGTACAAAGATGACTAGTCATTAATCCTCAGACATTCGAACGCTGCACTGCACTGATCATCATTTGCATACAAAATGAACAAACTCAGCCACTTTAAGATTCTGTTCCATCTAAGTTGGCGTCTGCTGCGACGCCTTTTTGTTACTTTTTGTCCTTTTGGTGAAAATGCTGGTTTGTAAAATGTCAGATTTGAGTTAGAAAACAGCTCAATATTCCCCGCGTGCCACGAGTTTTGATGGATAGGAACATTTGAGCATGAAACGCACTCATTTGATAAACTAGTCTCTGGGCTGTTGTTCTGTTCCAACACATTCCAGACACAGGAAGTATTCAACAAAGGCGCGAGTCATTAATTGATTTATTCATGAAGACGCTCATCGTAATGCAGAGGGAATAATCTGTATGCTTGTGATGTGCGTGTGCTTGTGTGCAGTGTACAAACTATTATCTCTAAAACAGTGCTTGTATTGTTACAAATGATGATGGTGCTGTGTTTGCTCAGGACCAGCTGTCTGCAGACAACAAACATGTTGTTTTGATGCAGGTCGGCGACTGTGACCTCTTATTATCTACTGTAGGTACCGAACACAGTCAAAACACTGCTCTCGGTTTTATGAGGCAATTCATAATTTACGCTCCATTTCTGGTTTGTTGTTTCAAATGATTTGCCAGCAGGCTGCTTCAGGACGGCGGCAGATAATAAGTAATGAGGACTGATGGGCTCGTTTCTTAATGACTGCTCTTTGGTTTCAGTTTGGCAGTTTCCCGGTCCGAGCAGTCAGAAAAATGTTCGAAAGTGTTTGTTCTTGGAAGAAACACAACAAAATGCTCAACAGCTCAATTCATTTTTCTTTTGTTCTTTGATATTTAATATTGTCTTCTGCTGTGTGCACTCATGAGAGCACTAGACCGAATTAACGGCAGCCAGTTGTGTTGTTTTTAAGTACTGACTCTTGAATCTCGGCTGTGATAAAGCTGAACTTGTTTTTGTCGCGGTTTGATCCAGCGCTTGCAGAGACATGCAGTGTACGTCCTCTATATGCCCTTAACATCCCGACTCCCTGCCTCCCAGGAGGGATGGAGTTAAACCATCTATTCCACTTTCCAGTCTCTGTCAAATTATTCAGTGCTCAACAGTGTGCTCATGCATGTCATGCAGTCATAGTGTTCTTCAGAGAAGTGACATTCCACCTCTATTTAAAAACACCAGATGCCTGTCAGTCTCCCTCTCTCCCTCTCTCTTTTCTTGCCATACACCCTCTCCTGTCTGTAGGCACGCTTATGAAATATGCATTTATTAAAGCACACTGAAGCCCACTGACGACTTGATCGCACGCTGGGAAGCTGGTGAACCAGCTGCTGACTCAACTGTGCACAGGAGAGTGAGTCAGTTCAGTGAAAACGCAGCCTGAGCAGCACAACATGTATGAGCTGCTGCCGAAACAACAAACCCAAGAGACGTGGATTACCGCTGATATGATGATTCATGACCTCATTTCAAACTATGGTCGTAAATATAAAGAATGCCACGAACAGGATCAGATAGACGAGCTCATTTTATCTTTTATCTGGTAAAGTGTCACAAAAGTTATATTGTTACTAACCAAAATGTGTTGTGTGTATCCTTGAGGTCTGACAAACATGTTTAGTACATTTCCATCTACAGAAAACAACATTATTTTAAATCCTGCAGACCTCTGCATCTGTCTTTGCCTGTTAGCGTCACCTGTTGATCAGTGGACACCATTTGTTGGGACTGTATCGCGTCATCCGTGTGCAACATCTACGTTTTTGTTCATCACAAAAAAAATCTTTATCTGTCACCATTCTTCCATTTTCATGTGTTGACGTCATGATTTGAGTTTTCCGTTCACCATGTCGTGACAAATTTCTGTTCTTGTAATGTTGTGAGCAGGACACTGACTTAAAAACCATCCTGACATATTCCAAACACTAAAAACAGGCAGCTTATAGTGTTGTACTACAAACTACACCTATAAAAAAAAAACACTTTTCACCAACCACTGAGTTGAATCAACTTTGCTGCGAGGTCCCTGCAGGAACTGAGCGTTATATACGAGCATCACCACGCTGGTCATTTCCGTGCAGCTGTAAGATCTTTTATTACGTTCATTCCTTCACCTTAGCTCTTCTGCAGTTGCAGTATTTCTCACGAGGGTCGGTCAATAGAAAAGTGGAAATATGGAAAAGCACAGAGGTGTCATTTTTTTTGTTCTTTTTGCTCAAAGACAAAAAAGTAATTTGATCAACTGCAGTGTGCGTCAGACCCTCAGGGGTGACCGTATAAATCTGAGGGGTCACGAGATAATTAAGAGGTTCAGCGACAAAATGTGTTTCTGACTTTTTTCTCTCTTTGCTTTGAGGCTGAATTTGGGCTCTATAAATAAAACTGACCTGACTTCTTCATTCCAATAGATATCAGATATTCTGACTTCTTGTGTTCTCTCTTATGATAGTAACATAGTGAAAGCACGACTGAATCTGCAGCTGCATCTTGTAGCTGCAACAATCTGTGTTATCAGATGAGTTGTCCCACACGAGAAAGGAACCTCCACCAGAACCTACGCTGATGAATGAAGCAGTAATGACTCAAACGTGTAATAAGAGCTGAGATTTCTTGACACCTGTTAACTGCACACAACAGGAGAGGTTATGTATAGAGCAGCATCATATTCTACAGTACATTTATTGATTGAAGGAAAAGTCCATTATCTTGAAGGTCGCAGGCATCGCCCTGGCACAGCGCCGCGATGCAAACCCATCTTTAACTTGCAAACTCTTTGAATGTCGCTTTGGATGATGAGCTAATTGAAAGATTAAAGATATGCTGTAAAATATGGAGGCGGAAGCAGGGCACAAAGAGAATAAAGGAATGCTCTGAAAGGTTAGAAAATGGGGAGCGATGGCGGCGGCTGTGACAGCAGGTGGAGAGAATGAATCGATGGGTGGAATTGATCTTGTTAACTTGAGGCGGTGGTGCGAGACCAATTGCATAACGTGCAGCCCAAAGCTGGGTCAGAGCAGGAGAGAGAGAGATAGAGAGAGAGAGAGAGAGGAAGGCAGGTAGAGAGAGGTGTGGGGATGATGATGATGAACGAGGGGGAAGGGTGAAATGCCAAGTGACTTCATTAAATGGAAGATGAATTCAAAGTCAGGAGAAGTGTATCACTGCCAAAGAAAGGAATCCCAAAAAATGCAAACAGAGGACAGCGTGAAGAAACTAACACACACACACACACACACAGTGCTGTAAGATGAACATGAATAAGTGTTTGTTTGTGGAAGCAGGAGGTGCGGGCATTGTTTGTAGATGCTGAGTTGATTTCCTGTTTATCTTGGCAGAGATCCGGGAGGCGTTTAAGGTGCTGGATCGTGACGGAAACGGGTTCATTTCCAAACAGGAGCTGGGTATGGCCATGCGCTCTCTGGGTTACATGCCCAGTGAGGTGGAGCTGGCCATCATCATGCAGAGACTAGACATGGATGGTGAGTCACATGCACACACACATACACACACACACAGGTGTAAAAATATACCATGCGATGCAGATCCTCTTCTGTGTTACATCAAGCACAGACATAAAAAAACATTCTGAAAATGTGAATATTGCAAGGTGCACTCCTCCCTCTGTGTCCTGCAGAGACAAAATGTGTTATGCATGCCTGAGTATGTTCTCATTTGAGTCCAACCGCACGCCATTTCTACCTGACATGAAAGCACCGCGGTGAAACTAAATGAAGAAATATGTGAGATGAATGAAATGTCATTCACTGCAGCGGCAGCAGCAGCTGACTCCTGTGTGGAAACGCATTACAAAACTGTGACATAAAAATGCATTCAGAGTACCGATGCTTCCCGCTGTCCAAACATTAAGATCTGAATCAGCTGAGGTTTATTTCTGCAGCTCCGTCTTCACCTCTAACCTTCTGTCCTTTTCAGAGAACGCTCAGCAACTAAACACCAACACAACGCAGTCCCTCCTCTCGCAGACTGCATTTGTGCAGAGTGAGGTTTCATGCAAAGCCGTCTGTGTTAACTGTGATTGACACTTTATAAAGGATAGACTCTTAAAATGCTAAAGGCAGGGATGGGGAAAATGCAGTATGCAAATGTCAGATCACTGGGAAAATATTCAAATTCTTCTGCTGCCATCGCCGCCTTTCATAAGTGCTTTTCAGTTTCACACTGGGAGAGAAATACTGTATATGTTCAAGGCTGAATATTAAAGTTTAAGAAGTGAGACTGTCTTTATTCGTCTTCTGACTCATCCGCTTCTGAATCTCAGGAGACCGGAGCTGCCTTTGTGCCTGCAGGCCGGGTTTAGTTGCATCGTCTGCTGCGACTTGAAGAAGCAGGCGAGTCTGAAGGTCACCGCAGCTTTTGTCTCAGGAAGTCTGTGAAGTGCTTTGCTGCTTCTCGTCGTTCTAGCTGCCTCTGCGTCGTGAATCGAAGTTTGTCGGAGTTGTTTCTCGTTTAACGACCCGGGTCAACTTGTTTGTATTGATTCATGTCATTTGCAAAATACTGGAGTTTTTCTTTATTTAGGCGTTATTGAATGTGAGGACTGCCCGGCTGCCCGACTGCAGCTGAGCTGTGACCTTGTTTGGTAATTTGCCAAATTTCTGTTGAAGACAGAATCCAACAGCCGATCCAACAGGTTTAGACAAACAAATGAAGAGAAAGCTTTCAGGTTCAGATGATCTGTTTGATTTACATGATAGCTAAGAGGAAAGTGTGACAGAGCTGAGGTGCTGTGATCAGTCAGAGGCAAACAGACAGGCTTTGTCTATTATAAGCTCTAACCCTGGTGATGTCTGTGGATATAAAAGCTCATTGTCAGACGTTTGAGAACATTTTCATTCTTTACCTTGCCTTTGATGATCAGACTAAAATCAAACTTCACATTTCTAAAGATTTAAAGATCGTGTGTGTGTGTGTGTGTGTGTGTGTGTGTGTGTGTGTGTGTGTGTGTTTCTGACTGTGCCACTTTTCATCCAACTCTGCTTCAAAGTACCTGAATGTGGAGAAGCCTGTTTGTCGTATGAGGACACAAGAAACATCGTCCAGGTACAGCAAAGGATGTTTAGACTGGACTGAACTCTAAAGCAAATTAAAACAGCTAAAGATCACGTGCACACGGCTGCACATGATGTCCTCTGTCACAGACAGACACATAAAGACTCTTCTCAGCAGGAATCCGTCTGCTGTATCACTCAAACAAGTAGGTGACAAAAGTTAAATCATCAGCGGTCGGCGGTTCGATCCCCGACTCCACCAGTCTGCATGTCAGCGTGTCCTGGAGGAAGATACTGACCCCCAAGTTGCTTTTTTCTGTTCACCATCTCACCACCTCTTTCATTCTTTCATTCACTCTCTCCCCACTTACCTGGCTGTACCTCAGATGAAAGCGTCAGCTAAATGTCTAAATGTAAAAGTAACCAGCGCCTGCACACACAGATTATTCGAGATTTGTGAGAACATGAAGTGTTAAAAATCTGTTGTTGTTTTTTTGGGTAACGGACACGGCATGGAGGAGAGGAGCGGCTGGATGAGAATGGATGACAGTAATTGTATCTTTGTGAAGTTATAGGCAGCTGTGAGGATCGGATCCTCGGTCACAGCCATTGATTGTGAGCGGCCAAGTCCATCTGATATCTACAAGATACTGATCTGTTCATGTGATTGTTATTGAGCTCTGTGTGCCCTTCATGGAGAGGTGTGACGACTGCCTGCCTTTGGTTTTCAGTGCATCAATCATGGCCTTCTTTCTCTCCTGGAGTTAATGACCTTGAAACTCTGAAGTTTGAAGATGTGTGTATCAACTAAACACCAACACAAAGCAGCATTTATTCCCATATTAACTTTAACTTTAACTTTAACTGAAGGAAGCAGGACTTCTTCAATAATTCATCGTTCTGTTTGGAGCTGAATCAGGATGCTTGTTGGCGACAGCAGAGGAAGAAACTGGTCAAAAGGAAGTGGGACACACACACACACACACACAGTGAACTGTGCATAAAGTCGAGCTGTCACAAACTGCAGATATATCAAAATGTGAACTGATATAAAACAGGGCCTTCAGGGTGAACCCCAGATATTCCACAGTATTATCGAACACTGACGGGCTGTTTGTGCTTTTTTAGTGGACTGTACATCTGGTACGACATCAAGTAACAATGAAACAAAGTCTGGAGTTTCAGTTTGGTTAAAATGCTAAAAGTTTTACCATATGGCACGTTAATAAACCAACCGACAGTTCAGTAATGTCGTCTGACTGAAGCTGTAGAATTAAAGGCTCAGCCAGGTGGATGCATGATGGCACCAGACTAGAAGAATTACACGCAGACGCATTAACGGGTGAACTCAGAGCCAAAGAAAGATGCACAACACAAAGGTTGTTTTCATCCAGTAACCATTCATTTATTATTAAGCAGGTGCAGCTGTTGTTGTCAGATGCTTCATCTCACCTGCAGCAGAAAACAAGTATGGCAGTGTCCGTGAACCTGTTTTAGTCAGTGATTCATTCATTTACTTTCTCAGGACCACACGGCAAGAAGGCAGAAACGTAACATCAGCTTACTGTTACACTGTCAGGTCTCTTCATGACTGCTGCAGAGCAACACATGGTTGAACATTACTTCATTTTTTTAGCTGGTTTTGTCTCCATAAACAAACACGTGTGACGCTTCAGGTGTTAGAGATCGTACGCTTTCTCCACCAGCTCGTCTCTAACCTTCTCTGCCGGTTGGTGCTCGGCAGCTTATACAGTCGTTTTGTCAGGAGTTGTTTGCTGGTTCAGCAGAAATATAAAAAATGTCTCGGTGGAGCTTTAAACAACTCACTTGTGTTTATAGTCTGGCTGTAGTACACACACAGACACCTACCTCTTAATCCTGTCTTACCTTGAACCCGTTCACCTGGTCCACCTTTAGCTCCACTGTCAGCCATCCATCCCTCCGTCTGACATCACATCTCGACACCGCATCATCCGGCCCGAAGCTCTGCGTTTGCCCTGCTGAACATGCGTGAATAGGAGTGCAGTCAATATCATTAAACATTACAGCACCGGCATGCCCCGGAGTGGCTGCCACAGTCAGAGCAGCAGCAGAGGCACTGATGGTGGGAGCAGATTGAGTCGTCCTGCATCGGTAACTTTCCATCGATGAGGTCTCAGCCTCATCTGCAGATACAGGAAGAGCAGGTGGGAAGATAGAAGTAAAATACAAGTTTACATCAAACACAAGACCAAAGAGTGGGACTGGAACGAGCTGTGTGTGTGTGTTTGCTCTGCAACTACTGATTAAATCCTTGGTAAATAAAACATAAATATAATTACATGAGTGTTTATTTTAAAACCTGAAGATCTGAGTTCAGTTTTGCACTCGTCTATTTTTACAGTTTCCATAGCACATCATGTCGAGCAGCAGCTTGCAGTGTAGGTTTGATTCATTGAAACATACAGATCATAAAACCAGACAAAACTCTGCAGGAGAGAGAGACAGAAACCTCGCCGGGCTTCTGAAAAGTTTCCACTCAAAGAAAAACAGAAAAAGATTTGAAGACGTTCAACATCATAAATAAAATAAAAAACCCGTGATCTGTTCGTATGAATTTGTTGCTGCCTGCAGTTTTGATGATTTCTTTTGGTCGTAGCTTCGGGAATCATCAGCGGGCTCTCAGATCAGTGATTAAATGTGCACAGCATGAACTCCTTGTTGCGAGTGATGGAGCAGCTGTAAACTTTGATCTGCTCCGTATCGAGTATTATAAAGCCAGTCATTGTTTTTAACTGTCTCGTGTGATTTGAAACGCGCAGCTCTCAGATTCTAACAACACAAACACAAACAGGCGTTCTTCTCTTCAGGCCCGAAGGTCTAATAACTTGCACAAACGCGTTTGTCTGCAGAAACCTTTTGCAGCCCTGAAGGCTTCAGTTATGTCTGTGCTATATTTAATCCTGGAAAAGTTCATTGATACGTCCTCCTTTCCCCGTTCAGCACCCGGCTTCACTTTCATGCAGTTACACACATTAAGCCTCCGGGCTGTTAGCGACTGAGTGCTCTGCTCAGGGGCACATCAGCCTTAGTTGTTTGGGACAGGAACATCATTTGTCATTCACTGTGCTTTGCCTCTGTGAGTGACACCATTGAGATTGTGTTCACGCTGTCTGAAACATTTCCGCTGTGTTGGATTGTAAAACTGAGTCTAAACAGCAAGATACTGAGAGAGCTGATCTGATACTCACCTCGAGAAGTTTATCAGAGGTAGAGGGACAGAGTTGGGAGGTTTATTCGGTTTGATATCATCTCTGGTGATGTTCAAGAACAAATCTTTCTTTCTTGTTCGTGTCAGGTGATGGACAGGTCGATTTCAACGAGTTCATGACGATCCTTGGACCCAAACTCCTGTCGTCTGAGACGAGAGAAGGCTTCCTGGGCAACACAATAGATACCATCTTCTGGCAGGTAAAACTGAATTCACTTAAACACATCTGTTCACTTTGCTGAGTCATGAAAGTGTGACTAATGAAAACTGTTTTCATATCCAGGAGTGCTTCAAAGAAGCATTTCTTGGCCAGCTGTAGTCAGTGTTTCACTTTGTGTAATTACACACACCTGAAGTAAACGTGATTGGTTAAATGTCATTTAGATGTTTATGTTATGTAGTGTGTCATAATATTAGTTTACACAGACTTCCTGTTCAGTGAGGATGCACACACAGCGGGGTAGAAAACATGCTGCTACGATGTCATGATGGTTTAGTTATGGACATTTTTAGTATTTAGAAATAAAGTGACTTGTAGTTAACCAGTAAAATGACTGTTTAGAGGTGAATTTGGATCCTTACATTTCACAAAACCTAGATTTTATTTACCAGATGTCACTTTCTGATCGATGTTCTGTAGTAGAAGCATCAAGAAGAGAGACGTCTAAGATCTGAGATTCAAGGAGCTCGGATTCATCCTTCCATGCGACAGGAATGAACAGATAACCCTCTCTTACCACCTCTTTTATACAGAAAGGTCGGGGCGCCTCTCTCCCTGTAACCTAAGACAGCTCCTTGTTAGGTTTGCTTGTCCAGACAGAGGAGCTTGACCTCCTACAGGTCACAGGTTGTGTATATATTGGCTGAGATGAAACAGCAGCTAGTAGCAGTGACAAATTACCTGTGTGTCCATCAATGGACATCATGGGTTAAAAACATAAAATATGTCAGTATCATTAGCATGTATGAAGGAAGCCTTCTGTAGAAAGTAACAAAACACAAATCTTTAATTTAATTGCTTAAATATATTTTTACACTCGCCACGTTTTTAATAAAGTTGCATGTGTTGTGATGAGTTATGGTTCTGCACAATCAACTCAGAGTTTGGAGGATTTTATGTTGCTAAAAAAATAATAATATTTGTGCTCAGAATTTATCAGTTGAGTACAGACTCAAGTGCTCGATGAAGAGCCCAGGGAGTCTTCTGTATCTCTCTGCAGGCCGCTAATATAATCTATAAATCACAGTGAAGGAAGAACTGCTTTATTCAACTCAGTTTCCGTTACTCTCATTCTGTGCTGTCTTTGAAGGGCAGGGCAGAACCAATGCTTAACAGCATCTGATGTCCTCTGAGTGATATTGTGACTGATGACGGTAATATGTGACCCTGACAGATGTGCTGTCGGACAGCCAGAAATGGTTTAGAGAACCTGAAGAGACCCGCGGTGGAATCGACGGCATAAGAAACAAACATGAGAGGAAATGTCAGTGAAAGATGGATGTGCAGACAATAGAAAGAGTGAGAGAGCATCAATGGGAATGATGACAAACTGAGCAGGTGTGAGGGAAAGAACGGGACATTTGGCACTGATAGTAACACTTGGCAAGCCTGTCCTCTTGATGTAATCATTGGCCTGACCCGGGCTCTTTCTCAGGGGCAGGAGCTTGTGGTTTACACCGCGAGGACACGAGTCTTTGGAGGTCTGAGCGCAGGCTGGGCGAATGTTCTGCCAGCCCCATTTGGCTGCTGCAATAACCTTGGCTTTGTGCAGGAGAGCGATTGGCCTGAAAACGTTTTTTCTTTTTCTTTCACACCTCCACGTCAGGCTGGTTTTTGTGGGTTGGGGTTTCTACACCTACAAACCCACATTTCTCATCTGATGAGTTCATGCCTGGAGGCTGGAATCAGTGAGAAACACCTCAGATGTGCAGAGTAAAAGAAAATTAACCAAACCTTGATTTATCATGATTACTTCTCCACATGCTGCACAGATGATTAATTGTATTACAGTTGTGTGCTTAGTTTAGCTGGTTAATGTGTGACTCAGTCTCTTTCTATATTCGCTTCATGTTTTTTGATCCTGCGTGAAGTAAATATATATCCAAGCTTCAGAATGGTGGATTACAGCTTTTTGGCTGGTAGGAGGACACCAAACAATTGTCCTGTCCCCTTTTTCTCTAAATATATTTATGAAACTATATTTCAAAAACAGAATATTCAGTGTAACGTTTGCGTGACAAGAGAAGAATGAAAATGATCTTAACAATGAGACTATACATGAAGAAACTGCTAAAACAGCTGAACCCAGCCGTTCAGCAAACACTGAATAAACCATCGAGAACAACTTGTGTTGCTCGCTCATTATGTTCCACTGATCAACATTCAGAAACTACGCCGGACTCCCAGCCAACAAATTATTCATGTTTTCTTTTGTGTCAACTAGCAGAATGTGAGAGAATGTGAATGATATGTAATTAATATGTAACAGAGTATACAGTGTTTGCTTAAACTTAAAAGGCCTGATATCAAATTAGTCCAATTAAACCTGCAATATACTGTTATTACCAAGAAATACAGTGCATTTTTTAGCCTCTTTTAGCTCATTGTTTCAGTTTTCTGGCACTATATGCTTCAGCTCTTATACGCCTCATTTCAACAGCAGCTGTTTTTAGCATAAAAACTGAAGAAATTAAAACATGCAGTAATCAGTTGTTTGCCATGGTGGTTTATCAACAACTTATTCTGCTCCCTAGTGGCCAAAAACTGATTAATGCAGCTACAAGTTGCGATAAGAGAGAGGAAACTTTGGCACACGATGCATGAATAATATGGTAATTTTGACACAAAAACACGTCATTGAACCCAAACAAAGCAAATAAAATATTTCACAATGAATGAATGAACTGAATATCTACATCAATTACCTCATATCAGTGTCAACAAGTAAAATATTTATATTTTCATTTAATGATCTTTTCAGCAACTTTTAAAACCTTCTTAAATAATTTGCACGATTGCGACGAAGTTCAGTGAATCATTATATTTCTGTCATCTTAGCATGAGCCACATATCCACAGACACAGTGAGTCGTCTTCCACAGACATGTTTGTTTGTAGAGCAGCCCAGGATGGACAAACTAAACACTTTTTGCTCATTCACACTCGTTAAGGCGTTGTAGTTTGTTGCAATCTCACCGCTATGCCACTAAATCCTGCAGACTGGTCCTTTAAGTGCGGAGTTGTATATTCTTCACCTGGCAGGAAAATAAATCTCTGTTCAGGATGTGTGTTACTATCCTGTATGTAAAGATAAAATAGTTGATGTGGGAGTTGATGACGAGCCTCTACAGTGAGCAGATTTGCTTCTATGGTAACCTTCAGCACCACAGAAAAAAGAAAAGGTCACTCCAAGTGAAGATTTAATTTTGTCGTAGTATTTTTAGCTGAACTCTGCAATAATCATGAAAAGGTTTTCATAAATGTTTATAAAGGAAGAGTCAATATCAGTTTAACATCCTCTCTAAATCTTTCTGGCGCTTTACTACAGTACACTCATTGAGCACATCTAATTTTAATGATCTGCCTTTGAAGAATAAGAACCCCATAAAGTCAGCCTGAAGAATGACTGTCGGCCACAGCGCGTTTTATTAGTTATGAGAAGATCCGGAGCAAGTAATCGCTGTTGTGTCTTTGGTTTCAGAGCTGCAGCGGCCTTTACATTCATCACAAATCTGAGTCAGTCCGAATACCCGGCCTTCTCCATAAAACATGAGTCATGACGAGCACACGACGACGACGCAGCGCTGAAAGCATTCAGCTGGAGGGGTTTCATGCGAGCCTTATTAAAAACCTGCAGTTATCAGAGCATTTGACAATGTTTCACAGATTACATTTCCCTCCATCTGCCATTCTCTGGGATTTATTTTCCCCAGACGGGGTTGTCAGTGTGTAGATCCGGACCTGGACCGACTCTGCACGAACTACGTATTTATGTTCTGGTTCTGGTCGCCTTGAACCTCGACAGCACTTCAGTTCCCGTCTGCTGAGAGATTTTCTCATTCCACTAATGTCAGGCAAAGTGTCACATCCTCACCAGCTGGAGTGACGGGATAATGATTCACACTGTCACACACTCACCTTCCTACTCACTCGTATCTGCTCTTGAACAGTTTGTTAATGTATCTAATTATCCCGTCTGGATAATTATGAGCTCGTAATTGAACAACTGCAAACATTTTGTTTTCCTCTGTTGTGTTTATCAGCAGCAGCACGGTTCGCAAAAGAAGACTCCATACATCCATAAAGACACGTATATGACTTCCTATTATGTATAATCTCTGGATTAAGCATCTGTTATATCAGTACATCTCTCGTGACATCTTTTTCTTTCTAACCTCTTTGTTTGATGACATTTTCTTTGCATGGATTGACATAAGTTTGAGGACTTTAATCCCGTGTGTGATAAATAATGAAGCTGCGTGTGAACGTGCAGATCAAGGCTCCTCTGTGCCTTTAATTACAGGTCAGTGCCACTTATGATGTACTAATTAATCCCCGAGCAGGATCGTGACTCATCATTGAGCCGGTGATTTATGCTGAGTGACCTGCCGAGTGCAGTACAGTGAGGTTACACAGTAACCAGACGAAATGCAGATCGTACTGTGTGTGTGATTTATCACACGATTTCACTTGTGGAGAACAGCTTGTGTTATAAAGACGCTCTGTATATCACATTCTCTCCCTCAGTTACTAAAATATCATGATGTCGTCGTTTCTCTCCTGTTTTTCCTCTTAAAAGTTGGACATCACTTGCATGGCAGAGAGGGACACATTGTTCCAAAATCAATACTGTGCAGTACGATGCACTGTGGCTCCACAGTGGAGAGCTGCTTCTTTCTTTCTTTTTCATCCTACTAATGAACCCAGAGAAGCTGAAGCTTCCTGGGTCGTTAGAAGCCATGCAAGCAGTTTTTGGTGAAAGAATATCGTCATGAAATATTCGTAACATTTCACGATACCGAACAGCGTGATTAACGACTTCCTGAATAACTCCGACTCGAGGAATGTCAAGACGATAATGATGAGCTACCAGAGAGCAGAACCCATTCCACCACGTTAATGAACCAATTATGTGAAAGATTAGTTCATGAATATCTGTTGATTGGAATAAAGACCACTTTCTTCATGAGCCGTTCCTGATTAACTCCAGCAGCACCAACTAGAAATGACTCATTAATTACGCAATAAATTGCTTAATTATTAGTTATTGTTTTTGTGCACCTCCAAGCGGATACATCACACTGAGTGGTTACTAAATAGTGATGCAAGAAATGAGGAACTATACTGTTTTCATGTCATGTGACCACCAAATCCACATACATCACTATAATACATGAATATTAATGCTTCTGTGACAGAAATGAGGTGATATAATTGTACATAACTGTGTAATTCATGACCACCTCCTTATATTTTCCTCACGATGTCAAACCTTCAGTTAACGTTACCTCGACCCATCCAGTATTAGTCCTAACTGTTAGCATTTTAAAGGCTAATATCTCAGGCTCATACTTTCCTCCACGCATGCAAATTTAAATTCATAACTTAAACATGAAGTTTGAAGTTTATCAAATGTGGACAAACGCTGAAATATTAAAAACAGCTGATGATGTTTACTCTTAAAATCACAAACCTTGATGTACACACTTCTTTTCTTCGAGCGCTGCAGGTTTGCTATAATGGTTTGAAAAATGAGCTTTCAGGCGTGTGTTGTTCTGTGGAGACCTGTGTGTCTGTGTGTGTGTGTGTGTGTGTGTGTGTCTGTGCCAAAGCGTGAGGCTCACTCGAGTAGATGGTCCTCTCTCAGCAGCATCTTCTTTATTATTGACTGGCGGTTTGAAAACTTGATGTCCGCACACGAGGAAGACAAAGCACTCGAGGGAGGAGTGTTGAAAAGGGTTGTCATCACCTCAGGGGACTGTGCTCTGCTTGTAGTAATTAAAAATGTACGAGGACTCTTTCTGCATCATTTTTAAGAGTGGATGCTGAAGTGGAGCGTGCCAGGCTCGTGGTTGTTTTCCAAAACTCCAAAATACTCTATAAGATGGCATGTCAGGAGATTTCATCCACAGGGGCACTTGTTGGAAGAGAGAAAACTCTGCAGGGCTTCACAAGCAGCAGCAAAACTTCACGAAATCAGTTGTTGTTAGTCAATAATCTCCCACTTACACATATTAGGGTAAATAATGTGTATTTATTTATATTATTATTATAATAATCTAAATTTAGGGGTATAAATTCACATTAATTAAACATAGATAATAAAACCACAGATGAGCAGCCAACATGTTCATAACTGCAGCTATCATTTCAAACAAAATCAATCAACTCGTGCCCTCCGCCCGGGGACTGCAAATGAAAATGACCTTTTAGCTGCCACATTACATGCTTTGCTTATTGTCCCCGCTAAATAAACAATAAAATAAATAATAATTTTCTTATTTTCCGAAGCAATCCGAGCAGACTAATGTGCTGCTTGTTGAGTTTGACTACCAATCATGTTTCCCACAGGTAAACTGACAGCCGGGAGGAATGACTGATTAGGGGTCGTATGGTTTTTTGACAGAACAGCGTGAGTGAGATTATTTTGGAGCTGTTTGCACTATAATCATTCTGTGTGCTTTCTTACCGAACGCCCACTTTGAATAAGACGTGTTATTGCAGCCCTCAGGAGGAATATTTATGGAAAATGAATTTCCTCACACAACAACAACAAAGTCGTCTGACTTTCAATCAGTCTTTCTTCTTTTCTTCTTCAGGCTTTCGATTCACCTCCCGAAGTTTAGAGAAGAAAATATCTTTAAGCATAGTTCAAATCATAGAAAGTCCAAAGCTTGAAAGACTGAACAAAATCTGAAGTTTCCCTCCCAAATGTAAACTTCATCTTCACTGTATAACCAGATCCATATGAAAACATTATGAGACATAACATCTCATTACTTTCAGACAAACCTGAGGCCATTTTCTGTTTTTAATTTCTGTGTTTGTTCCCCTGTTTATTAAATATACAGTAGACCAATGAGTCAGGTCAGCGGTTCCCATGGTGCAACAACAAATTTGTCAAATAGAAATCGATTAAATATGTAACATTGTTAAAATTTAAAAGAAAATATGTAACACAGACAGAGAAAATATCAGGAGAAGTCGCTCAATTAACAAACGTCCTGCAGTTATTGTGAAACCATTTGGGTTTTTGTTTGTATTACACATTAAATATTCAATGAAATGTCCATAAAATATTCCAGTTTACTCAGTGATAGAAGAAGGGGTCCCTTCAGGACAAAGGCTGGGAGCTGAGTTTAGGTATCAGGTAGTCGTAATAATGTTGTCTTCAGTGCTAAAGATATTGGAGCCCAGCTTGGCAGTTTTACCCAAGATGTGTCACAAGAGTTTCTGGCTGTGTTATACAAGTGTAATTAAAATAATGCCTCCAGCAAAAATGTCAGCGAATCTTCTTCCAATACTATTTTTTTTTTTTTTTGTAAGCTAATGAGGAAAAAGCAGGCAGAGAGTTTGGAGTGTGTTTCTCTGAGGTGGAGTGTGTTTGGGAGAGCAGATGTCTGGAGGAAGAAGTATGCAGAGCACTGTGAGGAACCCCGACTGTAATGAGGAAATATTCATTACTCTCCGCTCGCAACGACTCCTTTAAATAAACTAAACAAGTGTTTGTCTAGATTTTGTCACTGCCAGCTCAAACTTTGTCTCCAACTTTAGTGATTTGAATGAGGTGAACGCTGACCGGCTCCTTCATGAGTCAAGACGGTTTTTCAAAAGGAAAAATTCAAAAGAAAAAACTGCCAGTGCTTCTTGGAGCTGTTCTTTTTTTATTGCTTTTATTGAAACTCTGCAGGTTTTCGTTCTTTTCGTCTATTCAAGGCTGAAGTTCTGACTCTTATGTGAACAAACTGACTGTTCCTGCAGCTTTTAGCAACCTAGCGGGATGAATCATTATTCATAATCTGTGAATCTCGCAGGTTACCTGTCGTGGGACCGGATCTGCTGTTACTGATCCACCTCTTGACATTAAGACACATGTATGTTTGCCTCCTTCAGTGTTCTTGAATGACTTTCATCCTAAATCGGATCCATTAATCTTCCCTTTTTCTCTTTCTTTCTGTCCTTTGTGCCAGTGCACACACAATTTTGGATGAAACACCTCATCTATGATGAATAATACATGAGCCACAATGATTTTCTAGAGAGAGGTGAGACTAGGCTAATATTTGTGTTGGCCTCTTCAGAGTTAGCATGATACTCTGTGGAAAATGTGCTCAGTAATTGTTTCTGTGCTATAGCTGTCTTTAGGCACACCAATCAAGCACATGGTGTGTGTGTAAGTCATTTATAACGGCTCTTTGCATTAACTCTTCATATGTTGAATCTATGATGATTTCAGTGATGGTTAGTAATGAATTATTGTAACATATTATGATGTAAAATTTGGCACAGCCCCACTGTAAGCAGACAAACTCACTGCGCTGAACTAAATGAAACTCAATTCAGGGCTGAGGCAAGAAATAAGTAATCTAATCTAACCCACTTTAGGACAACACAACACACTCACAGGTTTGGATTAAGTATCATTGGTGGTGAAATTCACCCTGAACTTCCACGGGTGAAAGAGAAATTATGGCGGCTATCAATTGTGCAGAAAAATGCAGTTGCGCCCTATCATGAGCCAGATTAAGTTTGTCCATTCAGGGCTACAGTAGAAACATGGTGGTTCAACACGGTGGAGACATGAAAGACTCACTCTGAGGTCACAAAAACATAATAATTCTTATTTTGACATAGTTATGAGTATTATATTACTTTCCTTAAACAGAGCCGCTTAAATCTGACACTGCACCTTTAAGATCTTCTCCTGGTCTTTTATTTATTCGCTGCACAGGAAATAATTTATCAGTGTAGACTTTGTTTGATTATCGACAGCGTCACTCAGGATAATTGTTCAATAAGACGATTAAGGTGCAAAATAATATGATGAATATTGGAGTTATTCGACCACAGCAAGGTTACACTGGACATCTTTGGCCTGGTAAAAGATGTGATACGCCCATTTGTTGCCTAATGATACGTTTGATTGAACAGTTATTATCGCCATCATCATTGGACATGCCAGTGTGGACATTATTCAAATCTTCCCAAACTGAAAAACTGAAATGAAAATGAAGAAGTGCTGACTGGTGGTCGTCCTGCTCCAGGCAGGTAATATGAGGAGAGCCAGCACTTCTCTGACAAGCGGCTGCTGGGTGTCTGATGGATTCCAGGCCGGCATGCAGGATGTAAACACACTGTAAGGAGCGTTCACATGCCTGCTGGGAAGGCAGAGAAGGGAGAAAAATCATATTCCCCCTTGCCAGGCATGCATGGCCTTGAATAGCAATGAAGGTGGCAAAGACGTGATGTTACAGACAGTTAATCAACACCCGCACACACACACAGACACACACATGCACGCACGAGAGACCTAATCACCCTCCTTCAAACAGCCAGAACAAGTTTGAGTATAGTCCTCAGATTGCAGCTCAGAGGTTGGGAGGTCAATTATGGAGGATTATCAAAGTGAAAATGACTCAATGTCTCCATCGCGCCAAGTGTTACAGCGTTAGCATGCCAGAAAAGAGCATCATCATTCTGAAGCCTGGCCAGAGTCGCTCCGCTGAGGTCTTCACTCTCACCGTGAGACAAAGCTGTGTTTTCAAGATGACCTCCAGATGATGATTTACAGTGTAACTTTGGTCTAGACCAGTGTGCGTGTGTGTGCGTGCGTGTGTGTGTGTGTGTGTGTAGTGGTTTTAAACGTCTTCACTGATATAATATTTAAAATTCACTTTGTTTTTTCAGCTTCCTTACGACAGAAAGCATTTGGCAGCTCCTTTGTTTTATTTTTCGTGGTGCTGAGCCAGTTTTCTTTATTCTTGGCATCATTTATCATTGGAATGAATTTCTCACAGAGCGAACTGACTCATTTCCACTCAACTTTCACCACACACTGCTTCAATGCTTGGTCATAATCAAAGTCCTGTACAAACCCGTGATGGTTGCGCAGCGGCTGTGAAGAGAAGCCAACGAGGAAGTACCGAAAAAGCTGCAGTTCCTCAAACGGACACTTGAGGCGGGCTGCAGGACGAGTCAATCAGTCAGTAAGCTCCTATAAAGTTATGCATAATTAAGTGTGGCCGCGTTGATTGACAGCCAGTCACAGGCGGCTTGTTTGAGCAGCCAGGCTTCAGCAGCTCTGCCCTCGCTTTGCCCATTTTTAGATTAACCGGAGGCGGCAGAGGCAGGACTGCCAAGATGGCGCGGCCAGAGCCGCCACACTCTGAGCTGACGAGGGACGTCGCTGACACTTCATCCATGTTTTATACAGTCTATGGTCAAGACTGCACATATAGATATATATGTGTACAACATATAGTTTTATACGTGACCGATACCTTCTGGCTTTGACATACAGCTTTGTAAACCACTGCAGCTACCATTAACATATATCCTATTAGTGGGATGTATTAATATGTAATATTACAGGCCTCTGGACTCACTGATACTATTCCCAGGACCCATCATGTCGGTGCAGATTGGAAAGAATGAAAAGTAGGCAGATTAGTGCAGGAGGAACGTCACCTTCAGACACAAATAAAGCAGAATATACACTGTGTACGGTAAGAGGCTTATACAGATTAAAACCTGAATACAGTGTAAAAATAAATGCAGTCAGTCTGTGGTGAGAGAGCTGAGCGGCACAGACTTGAGTCAGGCTGATAGCTGTCCTCTTCCCAGCGGACAGCCTGATCCGCCGTCTCATGTTCTCTCACACCGTCCACGAGAGGACACGGGCGGTGCTGTTTGAAGCTCTGCTGCTGGTGGAGAAGCTGCAGCTACACCTCAGACCTCCTGAGAAGTAAACCTGACTTTGTTTCTTCCTCCTGCCTGCTGTCTGTCTCATGCGAAGTCTCCCTGTGTGATTCAGAAAAGCCCTTCCTCGCCTTCAGTATACGGCTTTCTTGTGCCGACCCCTCCTCTTTTTGTTCTGTGTAGCTTTAATTACATGTGAGTCAGCTCGGCTACCTCCGTGATTCACTTCATTACGGCTCTTTCTCATGCAGACCGCAGCGCTGAGAAGTGTCAGCAGCACATTACTGCGTTTTCTGCACAGGCATTTAACTTAAAACACACACGTACTCGCACGCTCACACACACACTGGAGGATCATTTATGCTCCTGAGTGCCCAGAATTTTAATGAGGTATCTGTCAATCAAAATAAATGCAGACTAGATTGTACTGACGTGCTGGTTTTCTTACAGGGGAGCTTCTTCATTTTTATCCTCTGAGTAATCACAGTGTAGAATCTTATTTAGATGAATTGAGAGAATCATTTGTCAGCTAAATGTGATTCAAAAGACAGGCTCGTTCCTCATTGTTGGTTTCATGGTCTAGGTTGGCGTGCTAACATCGCCTGAGATGTGGTTTAACCTTCTTTTTTTTTAAGCTGCACTTCAAAGTCTCATCCGGGCTGCAGACAGCACAGATGAATGGTGAATATGGATGTATGACTTCAAAAGATTTTGGCCTTTTTGCTCGTCATTCATCATTTAACGTTTTTTTTTTTAGTTTGTTAGTATTTCCTCAGATGGTGGGAGTTCAGTTTTTTAACAAGCTGAACACATAATGCTGCATGCATTAACATCCCCCCCTGGCTTTTCAAGTACGAGCTTTGAGTTGTCAGTGATGCAGTCCTCGACACACTGAAACAGATCATGTGACATTTCTGTGAAAATGATTTTAACTTCAGAGTTCTCTGCATCTCAGGCTGGTTTCTGTTTCTGAGACGTACAAGGAAAAGAGAAGAAATTTAAAGGTGCAGCATGTCAGGTTAACAGGATATAATATCTATATGACATTTTCATGAGTATGATTAAGAATTGTTTTGTGTCTGTGACCTTATAATGACACTTTTATATCTGGAGAGAACCTCGAGTGTTTCTCACACGTCGTTTCTTCGTTCTCGTCACGCTGATGAGCAGAGGGCGTGGCGAAGGGTTGCAGTCAGCTGCTAGATGCCATGAAATTCTGCACACTAAAGGTGAATAAGCTTACTTTAGAGTCTGGTGTTTGAGGCTGGCTTCCAGCCAGCTCGATCTGGTGCTGTTGGGTTTTAATTAGTTTTTGGTCAGATTGAAAACGTTTCCACGTTTAAGATGAGGAATATTTAATATAATCAGTTCTGGGCTTCAGTATGGGCCCTGTTGACAAAAGCCGCTGCCACCCTTTGGGCTTAATTAAACCGTGTGCTGAATATTTGCAGGTTCGGACTGAGCGGCAATCGAATGTTAAACCCCCCCAAGTAAAATTGTGCTTAGAATTAATTTGGTTTCCCGTTTTTTCCCCTCCACTTCTCGAACCCGCCGTGTTTTCTTGCTGTTCTCGACCCATTCTTCTATCCGCCACCTCTCTTCTGTTCTTCGTTCTTCACTGAAGGTAATGAATTATATGAGGCAGGGCATATAGATATACTGAATCCGACTAATGAGGACTCTGACCCTCAGGCAGCTCCTCCAGCCGGCTCTTCTTCAGGGGTTAATGGGAGTAATTTCACCTTGATTAATCATATCAACAGTAATTAGCTATTGATAGCTTACTCAGTGATTTCAGGCGGTTCCCCTTCTTACTTACTTTCCTAAAATTGCCTCGGAGTTGAGCCATCTAAAGTTTGATGTTTTGATTTGCTGCCTCCTCTGCCATTAGGTCATTGTGCTTGCAGTAAATGAAAAGTGAATGTAAAATGAAACAACCTCTTCAAAGAGGTATTACCCTCTGTGCTTAGATTCAGATAGATTTCCCTGAAGGACTCACAGACTGTTAAATACCTGACATGAGCATTTATCGGATCAGACTTTTCTGTTTCCTACTCATGTCTGAAAAAAGCCACCAAACACTTAAAATGAAGCTGTGTGTGTGTGTGTGTGTGTGTGTGTGTGTGTCTGCATGATTGTGTCCCATTTCTTGATCACAGGCTTTAAAATGAAGTTAGAGAGCTCGACAGATGACTGGCTCTTTTCCTCGGGGCCTGAATGTGTAAAGGCTTTGTCCGTTTTCATCAAGGCCCCATGTGGCCAATGTTTCTGTCACTTCAACACTCTGGTGACTGGCTCCCATTTCATTTTTCTGCCTGTTGTGACACCCATGGTGCATGTTATGTTTTCTTTCTTCCTCAATTAATCTTCTGTCCTTTGACGGCCGGGTAACGCGGCGGTAATAGACACATAAATTTGTCCTGAAGGGGTCGGGGCCCTTTCAGCTGGGATGGATAGGCAGAGATCGATAAAGACGCTGAGCGTTCATTTCAACAAGGAAACAAAGGCGTGCACGTTAGACCTGGGCCTTAAACACGGATATGAATATACGAAGCTTAGTCTGGCCTTCTTACCTGTGGCATGTCCTCTGAAAAACAGCCACAGTTGCAGTGTGATTTTCAGTCATGTGATCGTCTGTCACAGCAGCTTGTTAACGTGTTTATTCCTGGGTTACATGCATATTCAGGTTAATTCAGGTGTTTTAAAATAATGAATGTGCTGGAAATCTGTGACATTGATGCTGATTAATATGAACAACTTAATGACCTTCATTGGTGCAAGAACAACAGGACATCAGAGATGAAGAGCAACACATTGGTACACTGTGTAAACAGCAGACGATGCTTATAGCAGTGTGAAATACATTAAAGGTCCAGTGTGTCAGATTTAAAAGGCTAGAATATTACTAAGTATTATGTTTTTGTTACCTTAGAATGAGACTTTTATATCTACAGATGCCATGCGTCTTCTTCCAAGGTGACCATCATGTTTCTACAGTAGCTCAGGCTGAACAAACGAATGTGTTTGGCAGCCCTCGTAGTTTTTCCTCCACGCCAGGAAGGAGAGGGCGAAGCCAGCGGGGTCGCAGCCACATCAGCAACCACACCACTACCACCGCCCTCTAAATCCCACGCTGGTGCTTCAAGAAGTTCAAAGAAGTTCGTACATGGAAAGAAGTTTTAAATGTGAGAAGTGCAGACCAAGCAGAAAGCTAAGACTGGAATGGAAGAGTTGGATGTTGTTGAGACTGAGAAGTGTCGTCATGGGAAAACTCTGTAACACATTCAGATACTGTATTGTTAATAATGCAGCAGTGTGTATAAACTGCTTTGTAAATAATAAATGTCTCAGCGATAAATATTACCAGCCGTAAGCAGTAGAAAGGTTTGCAAGCGGGAAGTCCTGAAAAAGCGATGACTGATTGTTAATGACGAATCGTTACGTTACAACTTCTTTCACGGACAGTGGCAGCAGGCTCAGAGCTGTCAGACTTGTTAACCTTCACTGTGCCTGTCAGTGACCAGAGGTAGAACCTCCCCATTTAAGTCCATGTACAAACACTCAGCAGGGTGTTTTCCTCCTCGCTCCTGACTGGGCGGTGATGCAAGCGAGTTTCTGCACAAAATCTGAAGGAAATGTTGAAATTCTTAAATTGACAGCTGCAACTTCCCGAAGTGCAAGAGGATGCAATTTTGTTCGGAGGGAAGAGAACTGTCATGCTGTCCCGCTTGACAAATCGGCTCGGTTGGATAAAAATTTTCTTTTTCCTACCACACATTTTTTGTCCATACAGGTGTCGTTCTTATCTCCGTGTTCTCAGTGTGATTATTTTTATGGTTTTGTGGTTGATCTCACAGGATCTGACACTTTTCTAACAGCTTCAGAGGTCTCGCCTGGTGTCTGTGTTCATCGTCTGTTTGTGTTGTTCATTTACAAACCTTTGTTTACCTCGTGAAGATGGAAGATTTCTGTCTGTCTGTCTGGCTTCAGAGCTCTTTTCTTTGCATTTCTTTCTTTGTCAGGATGCCTCACAAAGAAGTGAACAGTGATAGGAACTGAAGTACAATCATATTCCCACCAAATATCATTTCACTTTCAAAACCGGCTTCAATGAAATAAGTGTCAGATTTTGGAGTATTAGGAGCTTGTCGAGAAGAGTCTGTTGTAATTCAGAACAAATCCAGTGACTCTGAAGGACGAGCTCTTCCCCAGCCGCAGTACGTTTCAGATGCTTTAATATTTCTGCCATTTAAAAACAAAACAATTGCCAGCCCGTTGCATTAAATTTTAGATTAGCAAATGCATATAATTGGATTCTACCGTGTGTGCAGAGCATTATTGGTAGCTGTATAATTTGGCTGCACTGCAAAGGGCTGAACTCAGCAGATGGATGGATGCTGGCTCCTGGCACCTTCTCACCGCCTGTGTGTGTGTGTGTGTGTGTGTGAGCAGCTGAACACGCCTCATTTATGAAGTGTAGAGAAGAACAGCGATTTCTCGTTTAGGCTGACTCCCCTCCCTCATCTTCAACCCCAAATCCACTTTGCAGTGTGACGAACAGGCGCGCGATCGATTGAGCAGAATCACAGTTCATGGTTTAATCCAAGGACGGTGTTCCTGCCAGGCTGAGACAATCAGCCTCAACGCAGCTCCTTAGGTCGAGCTTGATTATGTTTATGCTGATTATAATTTTATTCAATCCTGCTAATACCTAGAAAAAGAAGAAGAAGAGATCATTTTTCTATAATGTATTCTCATTTAAATGTGTCACAGGCTTTCACATTATCCAGACATAGAGCTGGAGGAAGACAATTTAAAATACATTCAACAAGCATTAGTGTTCCTCTTTAAATGAGGCGTGAGTTATGCCAGAGCAGTACAATTATGCTTATGTTTGGGTTTTCTTAAAGGTCCAGTGTGTCAGATTTAAGCAGCTCTATTTACAGGATATAATCTTCATTATAACGTCACATCACATGGAAATAATCAGAATCAGGTTTGTTGCCAACTTACCAGGAATTTGTCCTGGTGTTATTGTCGCATAACAAACAAACATTAAGTTCAAAATATAAGAAAGATATAAAAAAAGATCTAAATAATATAAATATATAAACAATATGCTCTAGAATGAAAAGAGCTGAACAGAAATAAACAAAGTATTCATCTGATGATGTGCAAATAAAGAATATTTAAACATGCCTGATATTATTAACAATAATCAAACGAGGTAGTCGTTGAATTTAGCAACTACCCCTTTATAGGCCACAAAGCAGGTCAAAACCGGACATCTTTTGGGGGGCAGTAGCTCAGTCCATGGAGACTCGGCTTGGGAACTGGAGGGTGGCCGGCTCAAGTCCAGTATGGAACAAAGATTTGGACTGGTCCCCTCGAGGGATTAATGAAAGTATCTCTTCTTCATTTGTCAGCTTTGTCAAAGTTTTCAGGTTGTTGTTATATTGACTGTGAAGTGACACTGAGGTCCTGTGCTTTTCCCACTCTGATGGTGCTGGCCACTCATATTAAACTAAATATACTCCCAGGCCTGAATGCTTATTTAGACTTTCACTGACTCTGCAGGAAACTCGTTGCAGCTCTTTAGAATTCAGCCCCGGTGCGCGTCGAACAGTTTAATCAACATCAGAGCAGTGGCATCTCAGATAGATTAGAGTCTTCTGTATCTTGTTGATGTTGTGGAAACTCTTTTTTTAAAATACAGATTAATGAGTAAATCCGCTCAGAGGAGAGAAGTTTTAGTAACCGTGCAAAGCTCCGTCGTCACTGTGTCTGTCATTTCACTAAAAGGCTCCTCATGAGCTTCAACCTCAGCAGCGTGACAGTATGTGACATTTCCAACTTTTCCACAGACTCCATTAAAAGCCCCCCCGTGCCTGCAGCATGTGATTACACTTCAGACTGAACTTCTGTGAAGACTGTGGAACAAAGCAGACGACTGAAGGTTTCCTGTCTGTGCATGGGGCTCGGCATAAAACTGTAGGTCACACAACACTGGCTGTCCCACTAAAGATCTCTTTGTAGGAGTCACTTCAGGTCCACGGGCGTCATTCTTCTCTGCTGTCCTTTCTTTCCCCATATTCTCCCATAAAGGTCACTCCACGCTCGAATGTGAATGTCAGATGAGTAAGTCGTGGGTGCGGAAATAAAGAGTAAAGTTTCTCTTATCTGCCACTGTGTTACGGCTCACCCACTGTCAAAGTTAGCTTGTAGTGTATTTGGTGTATGCAGATTCAGGTGTGTGAAGTCTGTTCCTGTCCCGAGCGTCCAATCTGCTGGATCCAATCTGAATTATTTAAACGACGACTTGTGGTTTTGGTGTCGAGCTCGCCTTGGTTTGTGACGTTCATTGTAAATGTTAACAAGTGTGTTAACTCCTCGTCTTTGGTTGAGGTTTCGGGACTGTGCTAAGTTTAGTTTATTGTGTCCACGTACTGTAGAAGTGTTGTTGTTAGCATCTGTAGTTCAGCGGTGCTGCTGGTTCTTAGGAAATAGTTCTGGTTTCTTCCTTTCTTCCTTATCTTTGTTTTCACTAAAAACATCTGGCTTCATGTTGCTTCCTTTCCCCTTAAGAGCTGCGACGTAGCACGCTGCATTGCTTAGTGAATGAATCTATCCTCCGGCTCATCCCTCTTTGCCCTGTGCAAATGAAGCTCCGGCGGTCTCCTGATGTCCGCCGGCGATGGCGTTGTTAGGAGCAGCAAGGTTGCATGAAGGTCGAGTAAACACAATTAGGCTGCCGACCTGCCTCCCTTGGGGAGAAGTGACACAGAAGTTGGCTGTAACTTTAAGTGGCAGATGCTGCAGGAACGCTCGAGGTGGATCTGTCTGTTTAGGACAGGGTGGCGTTTCATTCTTTCTTGTTTCCCCCAGAGGGAGACGAGAGGAGACAAACAGAGCTCTGTTGTCTGCAGGACATGTCATCGTTTTCTGGAGCAAAAAGCAAAATCACTACTTTATACTGTTGCACATGATGGCTGATATCCTCTGTGGAAGGAGTACTCAAACACAGACGAGAGATTGTCAGAGAGTTTTGGAGTATGTTTGAATATTGTGAGACCTTCATGAAGGTTAAATAATTATTTTTATTTTGATTTAACCTTTATTTGACCAAGAAAACTCCCACTGAGATTAAAAAAATCTCCTTTTCAAGACAGGCAGCAGCACAAACTGAGAACAAGTACAACAGATACAGCAAAGACAGTAACAGACAGTACTGCGACACGTAGCATCCCAAACAAATGAAAGGTGTAGCACCAGCTGTGAATCCAACAATATCAGTTCAAGCAACACCCAGACGATTTGAAAATGGATTAGATGAAACGTCTCCTTCATCATTTCTGTACAAATATTCAGTCCAGACGACGTATTAAAGCCTGTTGATCACACTGAGTGCAAAGAAAGGACGGTCTCTCTGTAATGTTTGTATCAGTCGGAGGATTAGATTTGATCAAATACAGTTACATGATTTAACTCTGCATAAATGGATAAATAATAGAACATATAAAGGTAACAGGTGCAGTGTTTGTAGGCTGAGGTGCAGCAGTGATTGTTGCACCAGAGTTTCAGTCCAGTCTGCTGCTGCAGCCCCATTTAATGTTAACGTATTACCATAATACAGCCAACATATGGCTCATCATTTCCCCTGCTCTTAATTTACATTTCTCTAAAGCAGGCATGATTTATTACAATATTATTATGTACCTTTTATTATACCTTTGTCTCGCCAGCATTTACATTTACTTTCCCCTTTGATTAATGACCCCGCAAACAAAAGATGAAACACCGACCCCCAACTTTTAATTAGCTTCGATAATGAATCTCTTTGAGCTGTGATTGGTGTGAGTGTTCATTAGCTCACTCTGAGGTGCTGAGATAACAAATAGTATTGATGATAAATGTGATTTATGTCCAAGTTTGATTTATGTAATTATCTACCCGGTGGGTCTGCCAGGAAGTCCAGTGATTGTTATCCGTCTTCTCTGTGGACGTACATCATCCATCGCAGTGTTGCTGAGTGCAGCAAACACACGTTTTCACCTTCAGGTATTCGAGAGTTTTTCAGCACCTGAGCAGGCTGTGCAGGCTCCATTAATACAATCACCAGCTTGTCTCTCAGTTTGCGTGGACGCACTCTGGAGCTGCTTTATCAGAAGCGAGCAGACTTTCTGCTTTTACATCCCATGCAGCCTGTTTCAGAAGTAATACTAACTGCACCATAAAACGAGCTGGCATCGACTGCTGGATCCACCCATGAGCTGTAACTTTGTCCTCCACATGCTCATCGAGCCTGACCTGTCACTTTTTTTAAAAGCAGCATTGAAATATTTGACTTGAAGTCACAGATTAGATTCACTGACACTGTTTGCAAATGTATCTGGTGGTTCAGCCCGGGCTAAAAAATACAAGGTCACAGGAAAACAACCTTATATTTTATTTGTAACAGGATTGTTTGTCTGCGACATCAGACTGTCCTTAAATTTGGTACCAGGCCATTAAATTGATTGAAATTTTAGTTTTAGGGTCAGCATGCTCCCGTGTTGATGTAGCTGTATTTGTGTTATGTAAAGCCTGTCAGTCCTCACTAACCTCTAACAGGTTCACAAACACAGCAGATTCAAAACCTAACTATAAAAGACTTTATATATAATTATTACATTTGTTTAATCAACAGTAATCTGCAGTAGTTGGACTTCTTACCTCCAGCTTTCTCCTCTCGCTTTCTTCACCGCTCAGACTGAGTCATTGTTGTGCATATCCGTCCATCCTCTTGTACAGCTTATTCTGTTCAGGGTCGAGGTGGGTAGTATCCATCCCAGCATGCACCGGGCAGAAGGCAGGGACTGGAACAGGTACTTAAGGGTGTGGGGAGCAGAAAAGATCCGACCGCCTGCTGGGTTCAAGGCCACAGCGTTTCAACCTCGCAGCTGCTCGGCTGCTTTGTCGAGGAGCGTTTAGGGATGAATGGAGACGCATCAAATTACCAGTTATGTCTCTCCAAAGTTTGTCAGGTCAGTGGAGAGTCAGAGAGCTGCTCTTCCACGACTGTGTTCTGTATTTCCCTCAAAAATGTTCCCGTCACGTCTGCAGCTCGGGGAAACTTTCCTCATTTATTAATTCTGCTGTATCACTGTAAACAATCAAGGAGTGCTTCTAATCAGCCCGTGATCAGATGTGTACGGCGTCACTGAGTCAGTACTAGAGTGGCGCCAACATTCAGAGTAATTCAGTAACATTGAGTCCCGCTTCTGGACTTCTGTGATTATATTAAATAAATTCTCAATTAGTCACATTCACTAATTTCCTGCCTTCCTGTTTGTCTTAATTGTATTGCTGCCTTTAAGCTGCCTAATACAGAGAGAATTAAATATTTTTCTCATTACAGCTCTCCAGCGTTAAGTGGAGTGCTGTTTTCCAGCAGGGTGATGCAATCGGTGGCCGGCAGCGACTGAGCTCTCAGGAAAGGCCTTCACACCTCTGTTTACAAGCTGCTGTGTGTGACTTTGGGCTGAATAGTGTAAATACTTAAATCAGTTTCATTCGATTTAATCAACGCATCAGCTGTGTGTGACACTCTGATTAAAGTGAATCCATTAGAGTTAGTGGGATGTTCATGGTAAAGAGTTATTAGAACATGCTTGATGATTTATGCGTTCTGTACTCGCGATGTAAATTATTCATCGTAAGTTGTTGCCAGCCAAAACTCACTGAGAGATGTTTGTGCTGCGCAGCTTTGGGTGACGCTGTGATGGACTTTTTATTTGTGTTGTTTTACCGTGTTGGTGAACGCTCGGCCTAAAGTTGTAGAAGTGAGTTGTCACATGAGTTAGTACCGGTTGAGCTAATATGAAATCCTGCCAGGCTTACAGCAGAACAGACAGTTTATTTATGTGAAAGGAAAATGGTCTCGCCTTTTTTTTTTTTTTTTTAAATCTCCTCCTCTCATCTCATCTTTCTCCTCCTGCAGTTTGACATGCAGAGGATCACCCTGGAGGAGCTGAAACACATCCTGTTCTACGCCTTCCGCGACCACCTGACCATGAAGGACATCGAGAACATTATCATCAACGAAGAGGAGAGCCTGAAGGAAAACTCTGGGAACTGTCAGACAGAGTTTGAGGGAGGTGAGCCAAAGTCCCTGAGCTAACTTCACACACAGGCACTTAAGCAAGTGTGTGTGTGTGTGATAGACATAGAGTCTGTGGTGGATGTGTACTTAAAGAGAAAGTAATCCATGCTGTCAGGAAGAATTTGATATGTACAGCCAGCACAGTCACAGCACACCTGCTGATTTATTGATTTGAGTTTGGTGGTGGGGACCGGCGTCAGCTGGTCACCAGTTCAGAGCAGATGAAATATGCATGGCCTCGCTCTGCAAAACTAGCCATCCAAGATTTATGGAGAGCAGCAGAGGGTATTCCAGGACTCTCATGCAATGAAAATGGGAAATGTCATTGTTGCTTTCATTTCAGAGCATGTTTGTTTTCGTATGTTCAGATTCAGTGAGGCGACCTTGTGAGTCTTTTTGGGATCTTGATGTAAAGACATATTTATCCGGGAACAAGATTTAAAAGCAACGTACAGTTTAATATAAAATAAAACTTACAGGCGGTCTCGTGTCACAGTGTTCAGTACCTGCAGGACGCGACGTTAGCGGGCATCTGTCTGGCTGTAACTGAGCAGATGCTTGTTGCTGTTAATCGAGAGGCCTTACACGTTCAAATTAACATTGTTACTTTAATTAATTTACCTCTCGCTGCCCTCTTCGCATGTCCATGCACGTCCTGCGGTTCACTCTCAGGCTCGTTTCTGCTGTCTGCCTGTGCGCCTTGATTGGAAGCATCAGTCTCTTTGCAGTGCAGAAAAACAGGTCATTGTGGGAAAAAAAAAAAAAATGAAGTATTAGTCTTGAACCTTTGACCTACTTCCAGTCATCTTGTGCACTTTCAGAGCTGACTAATGTTGTGTTCAGAAGTCCAAATGTCATCCTGAAAAATGAGAAGCTGTACACTTCCGTGACATTATTGATTGTGTGTGCAACTTGACTGATCATCATCATTAAAAATGCACTGGCGACATTTTGTCCCAACACCAATCATGAATGAATTTGGGATGTAGAACAGGCTGAGTCACGATGTTTCAAGTTCCCACGTGTCCTGAAGGCAGCATGGTCGAGCCGGGCCTGAACATACTTTGTTATGCAGTGAGACCGTCCTCATCGGAAGTGTTTGCCACATTAATAATGCTGCGTGTGTGTGAAATTCCACCGCAGTGAGATTTTTCTTTCTGGTCAAGGTCGTGTAGATTTCTTCTAAAATGATGCTCAGAGGCCAAACGGCCCTCAAACACCACCTGCCTGTGAATCTGCTCCGTCCTTGAGGGAATACTCTTGGCCGACACTGGGTGTCAGTGACGATGGACACAGATTGCACCAGCACTTTATCAGGGTCTTAAAACTGGTGTGCGGTGATGACAACATGATGTTCGGACTGAGTTTATGATGAAGACTGACCACCACGGGATCACACACAGACCAATCTCATCTGTTGGCCCCTCCGAGGTGCATGAGCACCACCTGCCACGCAGGGACACCAAAATGTGCTCCGTCATGGAGAAATCAATACATCGTGTCACAGTGCGATTCATACTGAGCACAATTCATCATGCTACTCTGGTGCTTATTGCTTCAGCTTGCTGATATATGAGGTAGTGTAAAAGGCCCTTGATTTCCCTCTGGCTTCACCTCGCTCCTGAATCAATATGGTGTGTAGCTGAAAAACAACAGAATAAAGAATGTAACCAGTGATCCATCGAAGTTCACCAGGCACTGATTCATTGCTGAGCAAATTGCACCAATAGCGTGAAAGCGCAGAGAAACGTACGGGAGTAGCAGCTGTCCGGGGAGAGGCGTGGATGTCAGCCATGAATGTCACAGCTGCCATACAGGTGTGTAGATTTAATTGTGTAAGTTTGTGATGTGCACCTGAAGTTTTCATTCACATAGTTATAAATAAACATTTGATATTTAATATATAAATTAGCTCCTGCTGGACAGTTTGAACTCCTGTCAAGATTTTGGTATAATTTCTTAAATCAAGCGAGCAGCCTTAAAAAAAAAAAACAGCCTACTCTTCACAGCCTTTGCGACCAAAATCCTTCGTGGATATTTGGCAGTGATGTTGTTACTTTGGGCGGCTGAGGAGGTGTTTTATGAGGCTGACGGCAGGTTCAGGCGACTGGACTGAGAACTGATGTCTAGACCGCAACTCTCCTCCCATCTTCACAGCCTGCCAGAATGAGCTGAACACATGGTGTTTCCATTGACTCCCTCCTCATCTCACCCTGACTTATACAACTATACATAGATCGCTCATATTCAACCTTCAAGACGTGTTTTTTCTTCATACAAGACATTTGAAGGAACAGCACAGTTTACTTTGTCTCTGTTGATTGACTCCTTGAAACAGTTTGACTGACAGCTTTACTCTCTCAGTAAAGGGGGAGATTTTTGTGTTGTCTCAGAGCAGCAGTGGCCTAAAAGTTGGAGAAGCGTCTTGTGAAAGAGATTTTTCTACCTGCTTCTTCATTTTAACGCTTCAGCAGACGAGGCTGTGGTTGATGTGGTTGTGATTCAGGTACAACAAACAGAAAAAAACATACGATCTGCTGACCTGCAAACAGCAGCTAAGATAAACGCTCAACATTCCTCCAGTTTAGAGTTACATAACCTCGGGTGATTGGCTGAAAGCTCATTCTTAGATAATCCATCTGGCTTAAAATCACTTTTATATGATGTGAGCGTCTGGAATAGTATTTTTCAAATGCTGATTGCCTACTAATGACGCCGTCCAAACGTCTAAGCCAAGAAAGATGTAGCAATCTCTGTCCTACTTTCCACATTGCATTTACTTTGGAACAGCAGTCAAGAAGCTTTTTTTTTTGATGACTTCAGTGCTTCTTGAATTGAGAGTTAAAAATAGTACGAGTGAGAGTGCGAGCCATGTGGCTGTGGGTCATTGGCCCAACTCCCCTAATTACTGCGGCTCGGTAAAATCATCTCAGCCGCTCGCAGCCCGTCGACCCGCTGCAGGGAGGAAGAGCTGCTGCGTTTTACTGGCCGGCGCCGGAGGTTGATTGAACCAGTAAATGATCTCACAGAGAGCGAGCCTCGAATGCAGCTGTGCGAACGTGTGCGGCAGCTTGGATTTCTAAGTTTAACGTGGTGTCATTTACCTGCACTCACATACATCTTTAATTTTTAAAGGCGGTATCGTGGAGACAAAGAGTCTTAAGGTGGATCACGCTCATGAGCTGCATGAGAACAGCCATTGTGAAGCTCGACGTGTGCTGGCGTTGGCCGTGTTCTCCCAGGACAGGCCTACGTGGGCTGAATGACGCCTGCTGCCCGCGACGTCACCTACCCGTCAATCAAAGCGTCCACGCTCTTAATTATATGTAACTTTGAGATTTAATATAATTTGAGCTGGTGAGTCCCATAAAAATCAGCCTCTGTACAGTTGTCATGAACTGGAAAATTAATTTTAAAGAGGAAAACAGTTTTGTACCCGGCTGTAAACGTGTTTATTACTGCTGTGAAGTTAGACATTTTAATATGGGGGCTTATGGAGGTTGCTTCTCTTTTATAGGCAGCCTTAAGTTGCTGTTTGAGGATCTGTAGTCTGTAGCATCTTTGATTAGATTGTATCCGCCTCCTTCAAACCTCTCAGCTCCAGTTTGTAACTCAAGCTTTCTGTTAACACAGTGAGTACTCTGAGTACTCCTGTCCATTTTAGTGTGTCTGCCATCATATTCTGACATTTGTGTGTGGCTGCTCGTGTGAATTGTGACGCTCACCTCAGTGTCCTTCTTCTGCTGATCGCAGTTACCCGCTGCTCATTCATCTGGGATCCAGAGCAGAGCTGTTAATTCTGCCCGGCAACACTAATGTGAGATCACACTTTGAGTTTATTTCCTTTGGTCCCGACCACAGCGACGGAGTAAATCTGCGCAGTACATGACCCAATCAGAAGTGAACCAAAGGCACCTAAACACACAAATAACAGCAGCTTGTTATGTCAGGTTTGAAGATTTGGGCAGCAGTGAATGACTTATTATTCCAGCCGTCAGCCTCTTCACTGTCTCTCACATTAAGACATCTTAAGAACTTATGAAAGAATAGACGAAAATAAGCTCCACTGCAGACATCCATCAGGTACTCAGATTACTTTGTTATGCTAGGCTTTAATATCAGCTTTCTAAATCCATTTTCTGCACTTGGTTTAATTCTTTCTCCCAGACACAAACAGATCTCTTGACAGAAGAGTAACACTTAGATTTACGGCGTCTTTGTGCAGTTATTCTCTCCTGGGAGAGAGCAGCTGACCAATAAAACTAAACGGTATAAAAGCAACACTGTAAACGTGCTCGGTGCGAGTGCACCCTCTGTTTGTCAGAAGATGATGATCAAGATGATCAATTCAAGGAAGTGTTGTCATCTCTGAGGAACTGTCTTGTTTGTCTCCTCCTCATTTCTCTTTCAGTTCACCCTTCGAAGAAGAACCGTCAGACGTGTGTGAGGAAGAGCCTCATCTGCGCCTTCGCCATGGCATTTATCATCAGCGTCATGCTCATCGCAGCCAATCAGATGTTGAGGAACGGCATGGAGTAGCCTGCGCCCACTGTGAGCGGGGAACAAGCCAGCCTGCATGTGCATGCCAGTGGGTGAGGTCATATCCCCTCTGATAGGAAAAGAACTACAAGGAATAGCGCTCATAATAATCATCAACAAAACCCATTTTTGAAATTATTTTTCGAACGAGTGGCGCCTCTCCACCCGATGTCCACTGAAACCGTGAAGCCAGCATGGGGAGTCATGCAGGACTCCTCCCCCTTTACTCTGACAGGGACACTCAAGGGCTGACATTACACATAACACTCTGTCGTGTCTGTTTCCCTGATGCAATGCAATAAAAAAATGTAAAAGAAAAAAAAAAAAACAACAACAAAGAAAAAAAAAATGCTGAGTGCACGAGTTCAGAGCTGCAGAGATGTGACGTGTATGTCTGCAGATCTGTCACCCACCAGGAGTCTGATGAGCTACCAGGGCTGCAGTCTGGGCCCCCCGAGAGAGAGGGAAGCAGAGGGAAGGAGAGAGGAAGGGAAAAGTTGCCCTCCTATTATAATTCCTGCAAGAATGATGGCAGAACTCGCCGCCACTCAAGTAGAAGGATCTGTATGTGTCAAGCCACAGCTCCTGCAGCTCTCATGGTGCTACGATACTTCAGCTCTCCGACTTTCTATTTTCAACTACTGCGTCTGTGGGCTGGTACGAGGTGCTGGCATCAGTTCATCAGTCCTACAAACCGAGCAATCAAGCGAATAGAATATTGGACGGTAACTCGAGGTTTGAGTCTTGGCTTGTTGATATTCGTGAATGAATTCAGAGGCTCTGAAAGTTTGGTTGGTTTCTCCTGGACACTGTTGTGTTGAACACTGTTCAGAGTGCAAGGAAGAGGTTTGAGTGTCCTATTAAAGGAAAAAATCCACCCTTTCAGTGCTCTCACACTGTTATATATCATCTGTCTGTGGTGCTCAGTGCTCTCTATTTCCACTGTTTTCCAAGGTGATTTAATTCTACTTTTTGGTGTGTGCACACTCTCCGCCTGCCTCGTCTACTTCTGCCTCAGTTGGTGATTTTCCTACATTTCCCAAAATTGCTTTGGACAGCTCCCAGAGGACGGGTGTGAACCTGACGCCTTCAGCTGTGTGCTAATGGAGAGAGTGGAAAAAAGGACAATGGTAGGGGGCAAAATAGCACGAGGTTTCCCAGCCGGCAAAGCCCAAATTGAAGCTTTTACTCTGAAAGTTTCGTGGCTGAGATTCAGCCTGGCTTCTTGACAGATTTCCACCTGCCTGTCTGTTGGTGTCGCTGCTTAATGAAGCTTTTGTTCTTTCAACTTGAGGGACTGACACCAAAACACAACATGTCATTAGTCTGCCCTCAAACTCAGCACTAGTTGGAAATAAACGTGATGCCACATCGACCAAGAAAACAAGAATGAAAAGTAGTATGAGCACCAACGGAGGATTTCTAACAGTGTTTCAGTGTTTCTGTGTGTCAGGGTGGATTTTTTCCCTCAAATCATCACAAATCACGGTAATGAATTAAAACTCAGTGCTGTGAAAAGTCGAATCCCCCTTTTTAAGTTTCCTGCACAAATTCTTAATCATAATTTAAAGTTTTTCTGATCTGAGTTATGTTTCTGTTTACATTTAGTTAGAATCATTTTTTAATGTGCGAGTTTTGATTAGTTGTAAATTTGAATTGAATGAAATGGTGTGCACCTCTCTCACACTTCAGATGAATTTGAATCCTGCAAATATTCCACCAGCGTTTGTTCTTAGCTTTCGCTGGTTGTAGATTAACTGGATTAATCATCCATTTTGATCATAGTTAATGATTTCAGTCACTTTCTTAAGCAATAACGGCAAAAGAAAATCAGCGTGTGTGATTTCTATATTTACTTTAATCCTAACTTTTAATTTAGAAACTTCCTGTTTGAAAGCACAGTGTAGACAAACAGTTGTGTTCAGTCTTTGGGGATGTAAACTTTCTCGCAGCACTGAATGATTTAAAGATGTATCTGCGGTCGGCTCTGAACTCCTGCACTCGCTCTCATCTCATGTGTGACCCCAGCCGGGGGGGATCAGAAACACCCATATTATCAAGTGCATGCGATCAAGTCAGTGTCTTCTGTAAATACTGTAACCCACGTCTGAAGTGTCTAAGTGTCTGTTTGAAGGTGTACAGTTTCTCTGTGTGTGCATGACTGTCGGTGCCCTCTGCTCACTCGGGTACGGAGGTGCAGGGAGGGAAGATGAGCAGATGAGAGAGGCGGCTGCTTCATCACAAACACGTCAGACGCAGGCGGTGAAGGCCCTTTCTGCTTCCTCTCAACCCTCTTGCCAAAGCCATAGAACTCCGCAGAGGTGAACCAGACAACACCGTGTAGAGGTTTTCCCTGTTTCCGCGTACAAACACGAGATCAAGCCGGTCTTCTGTGGCAGAAACATGTCTGCCACGCAGGATGTGGTTTGTTCCTGTTCCTGTTGTTTTTGCACTGTACCTGTCACCCATTCCAATAAAATGACAACGAGGGCTGTAGTTATGTGCAAGAGTGCCATCTAGAGGTTGAAGTGAGATCACATTGTCCATGCTGTCCTGTCAGTGTTTGTGTATTTCTCTCTCTCTAAGCATTATGGGAATGTGATGCAAGGCAGGACTATCACAGCATCGTGTTCACAATGGCAGTTTGTTGATCTTTAATGTTGAAATATGAGGATTTTTATGTATAATGTAAAGGTTGACTTTGATCTACCGACACTGCAGGTAGAGCAGCACTTGTATGTGAACACGTATTTAAACACAGTGTATTTATAGGAATAGATTTCTTGCCTATGGCAGAAAAAGTCCTTCTGAACCTGTAAAAGGTTTCGTTCACGGATGGTTTACCGAGACTACATTTTGGAGACTTTGTGCAAAAACAGTCTACAAACCTTGTAGGTCACACTGGTTTTGTTTCGTTTTTTTATTATCTGACACTGATTTTCTTTTTTGAACCTCTCAGTCTTGCAGTATTGGTGGAAATTTCCCGCCACAGCGAGTCACTGCTGCCATGTAGTGGTTAACTGGAAAAGTGTTTTATGGTTTATTTGTTCTCTGAGAAGAACTTTTAGATTTTTTTTTTGAAGGGGGAGGATTTGAGTTACAGTTACTGTGGTTACAGTTTTGCTGCAGTCAAACTGTCCCTGCAGAACGGTTTGCATGTTTGGATCGCTGAGGTTTTATTTTGGAGGGGGACCGCACAGCGTCTCTTCAGTAGCATGGTGGTTGGATCCCACGTGTTTTTTGTTATGTAACTTTGTACATAGCTAATAAGACTGCATATCTATTAGACAAGCACACACTATACATACTTTGCATGTGCACTATTTAAACATGTAGACTAGAGGAAGACTTTCAGTTCTACTATTTATTAGAGGCATAATAATTATGACGTTGTAAATACGGAAATCTGTACAAAAGTCAAAGGATTAAACATTGACGCAATAAAACTGTGTTTTCTAAACTGTGCTTTGTTTTATTTCACTCTGGACTAATGCTCATCATCAAGGCAATGAACAAACTCTCCTTCACAGGTTATTTATCATTAACGTAAGAGACTGTGAGACGTGCAAAACCATGTGTTCCATTTAAGTATTTAAGAGGCAAACAACATCTGTAAGGGCAGGGACGATGTCAAAAATGTGCATTTATATTTACTTTTTACGTCACAAACAACTGAAGTTTATGAGGTTTGTGAAGATTGATATTACAGTCAGGCTGTTATTTATGGCGTTGCATTAGATTGTACAGGTGAATCTAATATCGTGACCACACTCAGACCACAAGATGGTAGCATTAGGCACTGAGATGGTGAAGCTGAGGGCTGCACTGACATGAATCCACTGATGCAGTGCACCTCTACATCAGCCATGAGTTATGAACAGATCGTGGTTACGGTTTGGCTGATTTCGAGTATTTAATTGTATGTTTTTGTCATGCAAATGAATCAATACCTCCAGATTCATTCAGCAGGAAATATTATTCCCAAAACATAATTTTAAGTTTAAGACATCTAATTTTGAAAATAAATGTAATGTTTATATCATGATACATGTTGTGAGTTATAACACGTTTGTTTTGTGTATATTGGTAGCAAGAAGAGAGACACTGACCTGCAGGCAGGTAACACAGTGCCATGCATCACACATGATAAGACACGACACAGATACTCGAGTAACATAACAAGAATCTGTCATTGGTGTTATTTAAAGTGACCAACCAACATGTATTTATGGTGTTTAATGGTCAGAGGAGATGAGCGGGTCTGTCGTTTAGGCTCTGATCAGCATTCAGTGTTGTGTTAGCATGCAGGCTCTGTCCTGCAGAGCCACACCACCCACCCCAGCTCTCTGTTAGAAAAAGGCCCTTGTGCTCCCGGTGGGCTCCTCCTGTTTCATTTACATCTTGAGCGTTCAGCTGATGCGTCATCCAGAGCAGCTTACTGAGAGTGAGCAGTAGGAGTTCAGCGTTGGGTTCAAGGACACTTTTCACAGGACATACAGCTGCTGCAGGATTGAATCCATAACTCCCCGTTTATAGGACAGTCTCTTTTAATGTCGGGCCACCTGGCTGCCACAGATGATGATGTGTAATATTTGGTCTTTTTATAAAGGATATGTGATTGAAGTACTCATAAGACAAGATGCCACGAGCCGAGGGTGAAATCTCTTTTGAAGTGGTCTATTTCTGGAGACGATTTTAAGGACAAATCTCAGAGTACGAGCAAACGCTTTGACCAAAACCATGCAAATGGATGGAGCAGTTAAAAAGAAAGTGGCTCAGCATGACGGCTTTTACTTTGCAGAGTCACAAGCTGCAGAAAAAAAATTATTTGAAAACAGCTTAGCACAATAGAGACAATCGAATGAGTGCATCTAGAAAAGAAACTCATTTCTGCACTCAGAAACAGTCACCATGCAAAAAGCAGGAAACCAGTTGTTTATTGGAAGACAATCTTGGGAGCAAAAATCCAACTGAGAACATTGAATTAATTGAATATATGACATCATATACATCTCAATACATTAACAATGCCGGCCTCGAAGGCCTCCAGCATTTCCACAATTGATGCACTTGTGCACATTTTTCCATTCCACTGATTCAATCTTCAGCTCAAGAGTCTGCAATTCTGTCTCCGCGTCCAAGAAAGTGCTTCAGGCTGCAGCCTGTCAGTTTTGGCCGTCTGCAGTAGTTATGGCACTCAGCAGGTAACAGAATAAATTGGCTCAGCTCAACTACACTGCGTCTCCATGTGCATACAATACTTACAGTCATGCTACAAGGTGTGCTGCAATTGGTGCTACCCAGTAAAAATAACAATAAAAAAGACAAATGTGTCCACGACATATAAAACTATGATTTAGCCCAGCAGCCCTCGACAATGGGATTTTTTTGATTTACAATAACTGCCAAAAATAGGCCCCAATCACCAGTAATATTTATTGTTAATGCCTTTTTCTTTGAATTAGAAGTATTTACAGAGTCTAGGCTTCTGTGAAAAGAAGAACTTTTTGGGCGTTAATGTTTAATTCATAGTTAAATGTCTGCCTGTTGTACGAAGGCTCGCCTTCAGTTTCAGGTATCTTATCTAAAATGTCAAACCGCCGATGAAGCCTATTACAAACTACCAACGTATTCTGATCAGTGCGTGTTACTGAAAGTTGTATTCTTTTACTCATCTTAAAAGACCTAACGTGACACAGAATGAGACAATGCAGAAACATTTTGAAGGATGAAGATAGCGACCTTATTTTTCCCCTCTCCCGACATAAGACAGAACACACTTTTGGCTGAAGTTCACACCCTTAAACCTAAACACACCGTAGAGAAGTGGCACGTACAGGAAATATGGCAACGTCACACTGAAGGTTTGTCAAATTCAGATGGAGTCCTCATGCTAAACTTGAACGTTCAGTTCGTAAATTAAAAAAAAAAACAAGATATTTTTCATAAAATGTATCACTGAGATGTTCACAGCCCAGATCAGCGACTCAGCGTTTGGTTGAGAAGAAGAGGAGCGTCTTCAGCCTCATCAGTTTTCTCTCAGGCCGAGCTGAGGTCAGGTAAGAGCTCTTGAAAATGGCCTGTGGTGTCATTGGTCCCAGTGAAATTGGCCCGTAGACTACTGCTTCATGGTGTTCTTGATGTTCCACCTCTGCCCGGAGCAGGGCTGCAGGACCAGCAGGTGGCCAAAGTAAACATTAGCCTGCACCACCTCCAGACAGCGTCCTGTGGCTCGATTTATGATCGAATCATTCTGCAAGAGAAGGAGGAGGAGGAGGAGAGACAGCGTTCGAGTTTTATCAGGTTTAACAGATGGTCCGTCAGCCACATGTGACTTGATGTGGAAATATGGTTCTTTTTTTTTCATCTTCAAGTTTTAATTATAGTGTTTTAATTGTGAAAAAAGAATGTAAAAAAAAAAAATAAAATAAAAATATATGAAGTCCACTGCAGAAAACAACAACCTGCCTCTGCTGGGCTCTTCATGCTGTGTGAGACGGGATCGATGTGGCAGAAAGTCTGCTGTGCTCTCTGTGTGAGCTCTCTTTTCCCAGTGCAAATACAGCTTAAAAGCTTTGACTCTTAAGTCTCTAAAAATTCTCAGGTGGAACCGAAAGACTGATGGAAAAAACAACTTTTTATGTTTTTGTCTTCAGCAGAGAAAAAGAGAAAATGAATGACAGACACGGCGAGAGAGTGGCAACGTGTCTGCTGGAAAATAGGCCCATTAGTTTGAGGTAATTACACAGGTTGACAAATAGTGCCAGATACTGGAGGAGTGCAAATATTTTTGCTAAAATGACCTCACAAAATAATTACGTACTCATTCTCACCTATGCTTCAGCTTTACTCTTTATTACTGAGCACTCAGAAAACTGTATCTGCACATTATTTCATTATGAACTGTTTCCTCACCTGAGAGAAGTGCCACGTCTTCTGCTTCACGTTGGTGATCTTGTCACAGTTGAGCAGCTGAGGAAGGTTGCTGCTCGGATCGTCCACCACGCAGTGAGTGTCCTCCCCGGTGCTGCCCAGAGCGCCCAGGAACAGCTGACCCTCTTTGGTGTAACGTCCCAACTACAGGAAAACACAGATCCGGCACACGTGAAGAAGATGGAATAACACTTAAGAACTACATGAGTAAATATTGTGACACTGGCTGATAAATGCAACAGAAGCTATGAAGTGACGATGTGTACGTTGTAGACAGCTGTCTTCAGAATCCTTCAGAAACCGCAGTGGTCTCATCGGTCTAAATCACAGTGCTGCTTCAACAAATCCACTCAGATCCCAAAGATTAGTTTGTCTTATTTGTCTTGTCTGGTGTGGAAAGTGCTGAGAAATCTCCTTACACAGAAAGTGAATACAACAGAGCTGCTCTGCTGGCCGGCCTTCGCTTCAGCAGCTTCTTTAACTCACAGGTTTAACGTGGAACGTGAAGCTCCTGAGGTCTTCTGCACATATTTTAATACAGATGAGGATCTACCTCTGTGCTGAAAAAACCTGAGCACAACGCAGAACTTCCAGCAGCTCTAGTTCGATTTGTGCCAATAGCAAAGACTGTTCCGGTACGTGTTCCTGAAATTCAGAACAAAAAGTGTGAGCTGCATCTCTCACTTTGCAGCGCACCGCTTTACACAAGGTGCCATACTGCTACTTGAAACTGTGTCATGTGTTTGTGGTGCAGACGGCAGGTGTTGGGGGTCTAATCTGGGTTTAAAATCCTAAAAATCCCTCTTTCACTCTCTAGAGGTCACTGCTGCTTCTTCTGACACTTTGTGCTGCATAAAGCGTCAAAACCTGCAAGAGTGAGCGAGGAAATGTTTGTTTTGTCAGATGAATGCAACTGAAGTGAGTCTGTTGCTTTGCACTATCACTAACTGAAGTTATTTTGAGCTCTGCTGGCTCCTAGCATCACACTACTTGAACCCAGACCTGTGCTCCTTGAAGCACCTGTTTACCACTGTGAGCTAAAAAAGAGATGCCCCTCGGGCTGAAGGGCTGAGGAGCTGACACTGGCTGACTCAGGGCTTCGGCACGAAAAGTGCAACACAGAAACATTTTCATCCTGACAGCAGAACTCTCTCCTAAGAGGATTTCAGCTGAGCCTGTATGAGAAACACAGCTGTAAATCACGTCGCTGGAGAAAGACACTAATGAGTTGTGTGTGTTTTCGAGGGAGAGAGAGAGAGAGAGAGGCAAAGATGGCGGTGAGATGCACTCTGTGGCCATTTTCTTGAGAGTGTGGTGTCCATGTTGTACCTGAGGACCCCATCCATGGCAGGGGTGCAGCGTGGCCGTGTGGTTCTCCTTCATGCCCTGATCCATACACAGGTGGCTCACTTTAGAGTTACGAATCTGAAACCAAATGTAAAAAAAACAGACATAATTCTTGTTTTTATGCCTCACAGTGTTTCTGCGTATGTATCACTATGTGAAGGATAAAGACCTGATCTGGAGTCAGATTAAAGAGCGTTTACTTTCTTTTTTTTAAGCCCCTCAGGATTTCTTTTCCTCATCTCTCCCTCACTCGTTGCACCAAACCTTCGACGTACAACCTTGTCTGTCTGGTCTCTTCCTCCCTGATGTCATTTGCTGACTCACCTCGCCGTAGAACAGGGTGTTGTTGTACCTCCTCATCTCTGGGTAAACATTGTCGAGGTACCACTCAAAGCTTTTACACTGCAGACTCTTCCTCAGCGCAACCCTCTGAGAGATGTCTCCGTAATCAATACCGTGGTTCTGCAAGAGCACAAGGAGTCATTATGGGAAGCCTTTTCTTTGCTGAAGCATTTTTTCCACATGAATAGTTAAAATGGTAAAAGCATTTTAACACAAATGTTCATTTTGCTAATGTCTACTGCACTGGTGGCTAACCTCAGGTTCCCGCCCCCCAGAAGAGGAAAAATGACCTGCTATGCATGAAGCATTGCTCTTTATATTTCCTGTTCAATATTCATGTGCAGTAAACAAAAGAAGAGCAGTGCTGTGAGCTGTGTGAAGCAAACATCCTCTCTCACCTCCATGGGGATGTTCCAGGCCAGGTAGACGTTGGACTTGTACTCGTCCATCCAGACCTCAGCCACTCGTAGAGCGTTGCGCCGTGTGTGGAAAGCTATGTTACTGTGGTAGGGTTTCTTCATCCGAGCGATGTGAGCCACCCTGGAACAAGGCAGCACCTCCATACTGCCTCCACACAGCCACACCTGCAGGAAGGTGGAGATAAAGAACAGGAAATTAATTTAAATAGAGAGCAGGAAGCTACTCCAGATCAGTTTTGGTCCGAGACCAGACTCAAGACCACTTTTTGAAGGTCTTGTCTTGGAATCGTCTGCATTTTTAGTTAGTCTCAGTCAAACAGGATTTAATTCACTTCCTCCTGATAGTTTCATAATGAACTGAAAATATCTTTACACATCAGGCAAAGGTAAGAGTCAAACAAACGACAGTGGAAATGGTTGACAAACATCTGTGTGGCACAGAAAACTAAAGAGAGGACAGGAGAGCTCAGGAAGACCACGATCCAACAGCTGCAGGGTTCCTCCAACAAATCAAGCAGCTCGTTAAAAAACGTTTGCATGCAAAGTTTGCATGGACTAATTCATTTTTGGGTCTGTGAAATTGTTTTTTTTAAACATTAAACATCACATTAATGTGTGATACACACTAAAATAAGGTGCTAAATAATGCTGCACATGTTTCCCGCTGATAAATTAACTGTTTTTAATTCTGGACACTTTATTATTTCTTCATTTAAATATTAAATGTTTTGTTGAGAATACTTAAATAAATAATGTTACGCAATAATTAAGACTTTAAATAGACCCTGTGATCAGTGATCAGCCCTGAAAAAACAGAGCACCTTTAATAAAACCATCATACAAAGTATTTTATATTTGAAAATGTCTAAGAGGAAAATCTAGAGACTAATTTTATGAAAACTATAATTGACATCTTTCTTACACTAATCCAAAAGTAAAAACACTTTTATCGTCTCGACTCGATGATGATGAAAAATATTTTTTCCTTTTATGGAGGAAAAACAAACAAACGCTGCAGAACAAAGACAAACTCTCCGATCTCTCAAGACGTACAGCAACAAACTCCCCAACCTTCCCGCTCCATGTGACCTATTTATCTCCATTGCCCTGCTGTGAGCTGCACACACAGGCCCGGTCCTCCAGGACTCTTAATGGGGCCTCATTTATCAGCGGTGCCACGCTGTGGTGGCCACTGCTCTACTTAAATCTACAGGGGTAAAGAGGGAGCAGAAACAAGAGGAAACTGGGTGACACACAAACCCTGATGCCCAGTTCGATATTCTCCCCTCCGTAGACGTCCATGCCCGAGTCGAGCAGGCCGAGTTCGCCAAAGTAATCACGGTTGGCCACGAAGGAGCAGCCGATCATGGCGGGAGTCCTGCGATGAAAGAAAACAACATGACAGCAAGAGACACTTCACATGTGGTGTGTGCATACAGTAGATCGTTGTTTGTGACTGGACTCAGCTGGCTTGCCTGATGGGAGCAGATATGTCGCCCTCGTCCCACCACTGTTTGGGCGGGTTGATGTACATGCACCACAGCTCCCAGTTGTAGCCATGGCCCGAGTTCTCGTAGCGCTCGACCTCGAACGTGTCGTGCTTGATGTTATCGATGGAGGGCAGAATGATCCTCTTGTGGTCCTCTTTTATTCTGGCCAGAACCGGCTCGGCCCTGAAAAGTAAACACATACACATGTACGCACTTTTACAGACGGCACAGAGCTCCTTTTAAGATCTTCACTCTCACCCACCCTCAGTTAGTTATAGAGTCCCTGAAGTTGTACCAACTTTATTACGGATTCTATTTGATTCAGCTCAGTGCAGCTCTGGAGGGCATGTGTCTATTTATGCTGAGTGAACTGGGTTGTGTACATACTCTAAAGTACACACTGAGCTGGAAAATGAGTAGGAGACCTACAAAAAGGCATCAGTGGGAGGTGGCAGAAATGTTGTAAGCAGTCGAGTGTTTACATCTCGGCCAAATAAGTTTCATCTTTAAATGATTCGTTGGAATGTGCTTTTATGAACAGGCTTCTGAGCAATGTCCTATTTTATTGTCCGCTTTATGATTTGTTTGTTATTTGATGAGCTATATGTCGCACGCTATCTTCTGACTCTGCTTCTACGGGCTCTCCCTTCTCCTTATCTTAAAACTTCTCAGGTGTGAAATTGCTTTTTGTGTGTTCTTTTTATGCCGCCTGTGCTGTCCTTTGTCCTCGCCTGTAATGATTGTGTGAAGCACTTTGTAACTTTCTTCTCAAAGTGATACGAGTCTATTATAGTTTACTGTTGTGCTCGTGACGTGTCTTACACGATTTGGTTTTGAATATCTGAGAGTTCCAATATTAGAAAATGTGTCCAAGTTCTTGTTTTCTTTCCAGGCATCACTCACACCTCCTCCACTTTAAAAAGCGCATGTCGATACTGTTTCCAGCCACATGCCAGTTTCACTCACCAGGACGGGGTGAACTCCACGTGGGCATCAAAGAACCCCGTCACCTCGGCGGTGGCCACCTTCCAGCCCTCGATTCTGGCTCGGATCAGTCCCTCTCTCTTCTGGTTCCTGACGATCTTCACCAGGCCGGGGTAGCGCTTGTTGACGTACTCCTCCAGCGGACCTTTCAGCTGCTCTGCACTCCGTGAGGCGAGCATCACAAAAGCAAAACAACAGGTAAAGAGTTTTGCATGGTGACGAGCTGACTTTGACGTGACGACGGGAGCAGCCAGGAAGAAATTCATGTGCTGTTGGTCCAATGGTCATTTCTTTTAGTTTGCTTGTTTAACATTGGATAATTTGATTTATTTTGGATAATTATCTCCTGTCTAGGACTGACAAAGATCACCTTGGTGACAGTACGATTACAGCCACACTGCACAGGCCTGACAGACAAAAACAACCAAACAAAGAGCTCCATCAAAGTGCAGTACAATGATGAATTATTCTGGAAAGAGAGACGCACAGAGAAGCAGAAAGACGACATGAATGTGTTCTCTCGCTTCCCGCTGTGTTCCAGCAGACGCCACACATCTCCACACAGTCTGCGTCTGCTCCACCTTTGATCTCTCAATCAGCTCATCAGCCTTTCCCTCCGAACCCGAACACTCGCAGCTCTTCTTCCTCCTCTGCATCGCAAACACACACACTTAAACACATTCCTGATGCTCTCTGTGTCTTCTGTCTCTTTTTATTTCTTTCTCACACACACACACACACACACACACACACACACACATCAGATCGTTCATGCACATCAACACACACACACGCACATTAATATATTTAATGTGTGTATTATTTGCTACAATTAACTCTGTTGTTAACCCATGCACTTCTGCTGTGACTGATGTATCAATAGCCACTTGTGAGAATTTTCTTCATTATTTTTTTGACAAAGTGGATTCTGTCAGAAAAGACATTAATGTGAGTGTCATTACGAGTACTAATAAGGATTTGCCTGTTGCTCCAACTCGTTCTGCTGTGTTTGATCAGTTTGAGCTGGTCTCCCTCTCTTCTCTCCGTGACGTAGTGAAATCTCTGAAACCTACAACTTGCCCATTGGATATTGTCCCTGCCAAACTGTAGAAAATGGTTTTTAATACTGTGGGGCCCAGTCTCCTGGTTTTTATCAACTCCTGCCTTAGATTAGGAACTGTCCCAGCTGCCTTTAAACATGCTGTGGTCAGGCCTCTTCTTAAAAAGCCTAATCTTGACCCCTCAGTGTTATCAAATTTTAGACCTGTCTCCAATCTGCCTTTTCTTTCTAAGGTTTTAGAAAAAGTTGTTTTTATACAATTACAGTCCTTTCTTGAGGATAACTCTGTTCTTGAGAGGTTCCAATCTGGGTTTAGATCTTGTCACAGCACCGAGTCTGCACTGTTAAAGGTGCACAATGATATTGCTCTGTCTGTGGATGCCAAGTGCCCTGTTGCCTTAGTGCTCCTTGACCTTACAGCAGCCTTTGACACAGTGGACCACGTAGTGCTCCTGTCACGTTTAAGTAATTATGTTGGCATTCACGGCACTGCATTGAAGTGGTTTATGTCATACTTATCCAGTAGAACCTTTTCCGTTATGGTTGGTGACCTGTCCTCTTCCATTGTCCCTCTCTCCTGTGGAGTTCCACAAGGATCTATTCTTGGCCCTATGGTCTTCTCATTGTACATGTTACTAACTGTTGTAAAGGGCTATATAAATGAAGTACATTTACATTTAATAATCGCAGTTAACCAATACTTCAAATTATTTAGTAAAATACGTGAAATTAAGCAAAAGTCCATCCTTCAGTTTCCATTTAGAACACTCAGTGTGCACATCCATCCATCCATCATTAGTAACCGCCCATCCTCATCAGGGTCACGGAGGACGGAGCTGATCCCAGCTGACACTGGGCGAGAGGCGGGTACACCCTGGACAGGTTGCCAGTTCATCACAGGGCATGCAGAGACAAACAACCCATACAAACACTCACCAACGGGCAATTTTGAGTCATCAATTAACCTGCATGTCTTTGGCCTGTGGGAGAAAACTGGAGAACCAACAGGAAGAATATGTAAATTCGGCCACACCAGAACATTACCTGACTTTATTCACACGTTCTCGTTTGTCTGGCACTGACACCTTTGTGCTATTTCTTCTCCCTCCTCTGCATCACAAACACACCCACTTAAACATTCCCCTGAACAAAAACACATTCCTGATGCTCTCTGTGCTTTCAGTCTCTTTCTCTTTCTCTTTTATTTCTTTCTCTCTCACACACACACACACACACACACACGCTCTTGATCGCAAACTCATTCTCCATGCTGTGTCTTCTCTTTCTCTTGCACACATACACACACACACACACACACACACACACTCTGGTGTGTACACTGTGAGGCCACAGAGCCGGGCGACTCGTGCGGGCCGTGAGAATGGTGGGTGTTATTTGTTTGCGCGCCTCGCCCTCTGCGACGCTGCAATCTCTTCTCTGTGACAGACGACTGGCCCTCAGCCAAGCAGCAGTTCAAGTGAGAGAGGAGCTTCAACTGTCTCTCCTTCTGTTTGCTCCAGAAACACTTTGTTAATTATTATTGACCAATAATGAATCAGTCCAACATTGTTTGAGCAATAAAATCCCAATTTTTGTTCCTTTGTTACCATGAACGGTGGCTCTGGTTCTTATTTTTAGCCTTCCCATGTACACACAAATTCTGCTGTCACAAATAATCACGACCGAATCTGTATTAAAGGCAAACTCTGGTTTAGCACAGCCAGGCTTGTTTTCATAGTTTTTGATCAAACTGCACTCACTGAGTTAATCGCTGAGTTCTGGGAACACGGTGACGTCGTGAAAGGACAAAAAACACACAACATGAGCAGACAGGTCGTAAACAAGCCCACAGTTTAACTGAAATGATTTCATCTAAAGGTTAAACTGAGTCAGCGCGCCTCTAACCAACATTTTGGTAATAATGCGAGATGCGTTGCCAGATCTCAGAAATTAACATTGTTGGTAGTTTTTTTTTTTTTGTGGGAATAAAAAGTACAAAAATAATATCCATGTCATAATAAAAGTGAATCTTTAATCACACTGGAACTAACCCAAAACAAACCACTTCCTCCCTCCTCTTTGTTTGCTTGAATAATATTTGCAAAAAAAAAACCTTCAGTGTCCATTTTTTAAAGACAAAACAACATATTTGTGACGCTTCTTTAAAGACAGCTTTCTGTCCTCGGTGGGCTTGAGGCTGAGTGAAACAGACGGGGTATGAAAGTCAGACAGAGTTGAGTGACAGACTAAGACGATGTTGTGTTTGGTCTTTTGTGGAAAATCAGAGAAACAGAATAATGGCAGCCTCATCCTGAGCCTCTGCGATCTCATCTCTCTCTCTCTCTCTTCTCGTTTCCTCGATATTTGTCTTTGCTTTCCGCTCGGTCTGATTGCTCTCTCTCTCTCTTCCGGATTTCCATCGCCTTGCACTCTCTCTCTCCTCTCTCTGTCCGACCTCATTTATCTTAGAGCCTCTCTGTCTCCCTTTCCCTGTCTCTCTTTTGCCACTTTCTCTAATAGCCTGGTTGCTCTTTCAGCCTCTCCTTTCATTCTCCGTTGCCTCTTCATCGTCGTCTCTCTCTGCTTCCTTCTCCCTTTTCACTTATGCCTATTTTCAAACTCTCTCCGCTCCTCGACCTTTTTCTTTCTCTTGCATCCCTTCTTCTTAAATTTCTCCTCAACACCAACAACCCCTCGCTCTTCATCTTTGCCGTACCTCCTCTCTCCTTCTTCGCTCTGCCTGGTTTCACCTCCTTCCAATCCCCTCGTCTCTCTCTTTCCGTCCCTTCTGTCATCTCACAAAGCCCAGCTTGGCAGCCCTGCCCAATAAATAAGACAGGGACATCTCTCCTGTGACATCCAATTGTGGCGCTCCGCCTCTATCTGCCTGTCTGCCTTGCAAAAAAATTCGACACCATCAGTCACCTCAGCAAACGCAGCTCCTCAAAAGCAATGACCACAGCTTTTGTCAGGGAGATGCTCATCACCTTGTCGGGCCAACAAAGCCACAGTACAAGTTCGATGCATGCATTGAGTATGAACACAGGCTTTGTATGCAGGTTTAGGCCTTAAATGATTTGATATGAAGCCACACTCATAGAGGACACCACCTGCAACTTTCTGGAGGCACCACGAGCGGCCTGCCAACTGCTCAGAGCCACAAACAGCATCACAAGTTTATCAGTGAGCTTTAGAGGTGTTTTTTGTTTCTGCTGGACACCGTCAACCAGCTGTTTCCGTCTGTTTTTCAGTCCTCGAGTTTCATATTGACCGTGCAGACATGAGAGAGGTATCGACCTTTCTGTCTAACTGTTGGCAAGACAGCAAATCCATGTATGCATTTCCCAAAATATCAAACTATTCCTTTGAAGACCTCCTATAACGAGTCTCTTCAGAGTTGTGTGTGATTATAGTATTTTTCATGTTATTTATATTACTGTCAGCAGTTAGTGTTTTTATTTGTAGGTAGATGAAACAATGGAGGCAGAACCTGGTGCGGCCTCTGTGTGCTCTGCTTTGCTCAGTTCAGTGAATCAGCTCGAGGGGATTTAATGGCCATGAAGTCGTCACACCAGAGTTAAAAGAAAGAAATCTTTGCCTGAGATGCTGCCGTGTCATTCAGGTTACCAAAATGTAATCAAAACAAACACTGCTGATCTGCATTACTTCTCCTCCCTCAGCAGAAGTGATGCAAATATCTGCATATTTGGAAAACTCTACAGGCGAATACTGTTTCACTTGAGGTGAAGTTTTACTGACCGTCATCGCTGTTGTCGTCCACCAGGATGATTTCTTTGAGCAAGTGAGCCGGAGTGTGATTGACAGCTGAGTGGACTGAGCGCAGGATCACCGACAGAGCCTCGTTGACGAAGATGAAGATGAGGGAGATCTGGGGGAGGTCTCTCGGGTAGCTGACCTTTCTGCATCTGCACGGAGACACACGCAAACCATCTGTAAAATAAAACCTTTCCATGCATGCCACCATGTGAAGCCTGCATCCTGGGCTTTGCACGCTCCACTCAGCCTCCATCATTGCTGCAAAAGACCAAACTGCCTCAGTGGAGCTGCTGACATCTTGTTCGATGAGGCTGAAAGGCGAACCACGTGCCGCTTCCTGTTCATCCAACCAAATTGGCCTATTCATAGTGTGTCTGCTGCAGACAGGAGGCCTGTTTTTTTTTTACTGCTGTTTTGTTTAAAGAGCTCTAATGAAGAGGAAAGAGGCAGGGTGAGGCTTTGGCTCTGAATTTAGTAAGTGGGAGAGGAAACGCCTTCCTTTACTCTGCTCCTTTTCTTGTCTTATTTCCTTTTATCAATAATTTTCTTTCCCGTGTGGAACGGAATTTTAATTACAAGCAATTAAATAAAATAAAAACCAGCATTTGAATGAAAATTCATGAGGTCAGATGACACTTTTTTTTAAGCTTTTGGCAGTAAAACCTCAAAAAACTGATGCCAACCATGAAGAGCGGCGCCGCCAAGTTTTTTATTTTTCCCTTTTAAGATGTTTGACAAGACGCCCTGAGGTTTTTTAATTATAAATACCATTAATATAATGATGGAATATGTGTGTGTTACAAATATATTTAATTCAGAGAAGAAAAAAAAAACAGCACCACTCTTATATAGAGATGTACAAGGCGAGAGATGCCATGGCAATTATGGTAATGAGGGGTGAGAACAGGAGGAGGCAGGGACGGTGCAGATCAGCGTAACCAGTAACAGCAGCGTGTAGCGGATAGAAGAGAGCAGCACGAACGATTACAAGTGTGAGAGTGTGAACTTGTCACATTACATGTACAGCTCATCTGAAAGAGCGCTGTGACTGTAAGAGTCAGCTCACCGGCTGATGGCTCTTCTTCTGGCATTTCTGTACTGCAGGTTACTCATCAGCTGATGTATGCATCCCTACTGACAGAAGCTCAAATCTGTTGTGCCTGCATGTGAAAGAACTACATTTCTTCTTTATACTTCTTGTGGTTTGACATTCAATCTTTGTTTCTTTCTCTTTCCACCAGCACCTCCGTCTCCACGGTGTAAAGAGACCTTCAGTCAAACTGAGCAGACTCCTCAGACCCGAGCTCACAGGCTGCTGCTATGCCTGAAGATATCACACCCCAACACGCTTCACACGCCACTTTGATCCCGGCAACATAAAAGACCCCCCGAGTGACAAATGAGAGCACTGGATTCTGATGCCTCCACTCCACCGCCCCAGCACACAGCTGGTGGCAGCGATGGGCCGACGGCTTTCTCATTATCACTGACTTTCAAATAGAGAGGCTGTTACTCGCTTAACCAGCAATGTGGGCCACAGACAGACTCTATAAAGAAACATTTATGGAGAAAGCTGCACCATGAGCAGAGCTATCTGCAATGCAATGCACACACTCACAGACAAACACAAGCATCTGAACGTTCATCAGTGATATGCAAGCACAGTTTGAAGTGTACCCGTATACCTGCTAATCCTAGGACTGCCTGTGTGTGTGTGTGTGTGTGTTTCTGACATGGCCTACTTTCTTGGACACATTTCAAACTGGCTCATTGGGGACGGCTTGTCCAACTGGGGACATAATCCATGCTCCCAAGTGGGACAAAGCTGATTTATGAGTGAGTGGTTGAGGTTAGGGTTAGGCTAAGGGTTACAGCTCTGCAAGTAATATCTATGGTTCGGGTAAGTCTCCAAGAAATGAATGAATGTCTATATAAAGTCCTCAAAAGTGGATTTTGTCCACGTGTGTGCATGCCTGGAAATCGATAGCCAGCCTGATAGTGCAACTTCATCAAATATGAGGCAGAGAGGGAGAGAAAGATGGAGATTAAAGAGTCCGACAAGCAAACGCTCCATGTGTGCTGCAAAAAGGATCGCTAAACCGAATCTGTGTGCAGATCTCCATTAATAACTGCACACATGAATATCAAATCTTAGTAAAACAGCCATGCTTAAATAAAATATAGCACATAAAGGAGGTTGGGGCAGCGGAGGGAGCTACCATGAGCGCACCTGCAGAGTAACAGTGAGAGTCTGATTGGCTGCATTAGACACCTGCATGACTATGATTGGATGCGACGAGTCCACTGATTGCCACATAGCTGTGAATGATCGTGTTATTGTGAAGCATGAATGAAACAGCTGATGCCAATCAGCTAATACAAGCGGGCCTTCAGTGCTCTGCCCCCATTTAAATAATTCAACAGCAACATTTCTCTCCATAGACAGTATCACAGTTTGTGTGGAGAACACAAAGGACTCAGTCAAGTGTCCTGTCCATTAAACAGGAACGTCGAGTCTCATGCAGGAAGTCATATATGAACTGACGTCCTCTTTTTTTTGTTTGTATCCATGATTTGATCCCATCTTTGTAGATTTCTGGGCGTCACCAATGTTTTTTTTTATTTTTACCCTTAGATAAGAGAAACTTCCAAGAGCAGCTGAGAGGACAAAACAAGCTCTTACCAAGACAAGAAAAAGACAACAAAAGCATAAATATCATCATCAGATTTAGATTATTATACATTTTATAATAATAATGATGACTGGAATATCAAATGAATGGGCTAAAGAAACACTATTGGTCCATTGATCCTAATTAAGACTATAAGCGGGGCTTACATACTGCTCTTAGATGCTGCTGCGATCCAAGCCTGAGGTGGAGAAGGCGTTTTTAAAGATCGCACAGATCTGTTTGATGAGACGGATGAACGCTGCTGAGCTGCCAAGAGCACTGCTTTTAGATTTGTGCTGTTTTTTTTGGTGGCATCTATCCAACTCTTCGACACGTGCCAGAGTATCTGCACACGGCACAACACCTGCCTTTATACAGTGTTTAAGGGGCGTTAATAATAAATCAAATCAGCCTCCAATTTATGATCAAGTGGGATTCATCAGCAGATCGGGCTGGTTAAGAACATTTGGTGCATTGTTATATTTGAGAATGTTGCTACACGAGGCTGGAAAAGAAGTTACTCCTGACTCTTTAAATGTCATTTTACAGAACACTGTTGATTGTCTGGAGGCAGAAACCCTCAGACAGCTATGTCACTATGTTACAATTAGACGAGGTACAAGACAAATGAGCTTTGTGCAGTTGAAAGTGAAATTTATCAATTTTACACTCACTTGCCAGGCCGGTGGTCCGGTATGGTCCGATCCAGAGAGATTCTGTCACTGAGGTAGGCGTTGTAGCCGTACTTCTCCCTCAGGTATTTAGCGTCGCTCTCCTCGGATGGTGACAGCGTGGCAGGGAGGCCGCCTCTACCCCGACCTCCGAAGCCCTCAATCAGACCCAGAGATTTGGATAGACCTGGGCGAGGCAAACAAGATTACAAGATTACATGTCAGGATCTTTTAGTCTGGCTGAGTCACTCTCTCCTCTCAGTAACACTCTCCAGGGCTTACAGCTGATAGCCTGCCTCCCCATCACGGCTCCAGCCTCACATGAACATACAGTGTGTGGTCAGCGGCTGTCAAAAGAGGTGAATATCTTCAATGCAGGATACATTTTACACACAGGGTTGTGTAAAATAGGCTCATTTAAGGGCTTCCTACTCTCTCTGGGGTCAATAGTAGTTCCTCTGTAATTACACTACATGAAACACTTAATAATGAAATGACATTTTAATTTCTAGGCTGCAAGCTGCTAATGAAGCTTCAAGGCTCTCTGTGTTTCAAATTAGGGATAAAACAAGATTCTGCTGGGCGTATTTGTGGGTGGCAAAATGATTAAAGTGCCTATCCTTCAGCGTGACAGACTGTGTTCAAGCCTCCGTGTTGGCAAACATCCTGCTGAAGTGTCCTGAAGGCGCTGAATCCCTAAAAGCTCCCGCTCTGCAGTCGACCCTGATCTCTGACCTCAAGAAAAACAACGCTGCTCCTGCAGGAATTAACGAAGAACAATGCTCGGTGGTCAGAAAGAAAGCATCTGCGTTATCGAAAGTTTCTTTTAAAGGTTAAATTTTGTTCTTCTTCCGTGCATTTAGGTCAATCTAAAATCTCATGAAGGTATTTAGAATTAAAAGTTTCATTTCATTGCTGGTATTTGCTTTAAGCTGCAGAGGGTAACTATTAAAAACATCAAATGTAGCAGTTTAGTGACATTTCCAGTCAGTAAAGAGGATTCAGATTTTCAGCAGGCGGTGCATAATCTCTAAAATGATGCTTTGGAAATGAAATAATGTGACAGGTGTTTTCTCAGACTCAGAGGCTCTGTGGAAACTTCACTGTCAGTTCGTGTCAGGGCACCAACAGAAAGTCGTGGAGGAGTCAGACAGCACTGACTTTTCCCTCTTTTTGCAGCATCCTTGAGGAAAATCAGGTTGACGTGTTATTTCAGTTTAAATGTTACACTGCTCTTTACCGTTTAACTGCCTGTACACCACGTCCTCCAGCGAGCTCAGCCTCTTCAGCAGCACCTCATGGCTGACGCTGGGCCCCTGCGCCGTCCCGTTGCCCCGGGGCCTCTTCCCGTCAGCCGGAGCATCCGGACCGGCGGCTTGGACGCTGCGCGTGTTGCACTTGGTCCAGAAAGTCATGAAGCCAGCAACGGCGAGCACGTTCAGCACCAGTAAAACCCTCCATCTTCTGAACACAAAAGCCATTAAAAAGTCGCCGGTGTCCGGGCTCCGTGTGGTGGTGGTGGAGGAGGAGGAGGAGGAGGAGGGGGACAGGACAGGACAGGGGGGAGAGTCTCCGGAGAAGCCGAAGGTGTCACAGATTCAGGGCTCCCTCGGCTGTGCGGAAAGCTGCAGGGAGAATTAAGAATTCAGGTTAAATGTGCAAAGCTCACAAAGACACAACAGAGAGCAAACTGCAATATCCTGGTCATGAATCTGCCCTCTTACCATTTGGCACCGGGGTTATTTTAGGTTGCATCCCCCTTCTGAGGAAATCTGGGGCGCCTGGCCATCGGCTTTCATCCGTGTCACCGCCACTTCCAGCCTGCTTTAAAGATCATGCATGGAGGATGTTAGACAAAGACTCCAGCATATGTTGGTCTTGAAGAACAGATACTCCTAAATAATTGAACAGTGAGGAGATGATCAAGCTCGTCTTTTTTTTTTTTTTTTTTCCCTCCTTTGCGTCTCACTGAAGTCGGCAGTGATGCGACTGAGGAGGACCGCGCTCCAGCCAAATGCTCGCAGAATAAAAACCTCCTAAATGTTCAGTCCACCTTTCTGTTCACACATCGTCTTCCTAATATTCACAGCGGGGTGCTGATGAGGGAGACCGAGCGGCGGATTGTGAGCAGGGAGCAGCGGTTCAAGAGATGCAGCATCCTCCGGTGAAGGCACGGAAGGATCCGGGAACGCAGCAGCAGCAGCGGCAGCAGTGAAGAATGCGTCCTGATTTCTGGTTTTTCTCATCCAGTCAGCAACGTTTATATAAACGTTTCCTGATAGTCTACACGCCCTTGTTGTTTGTTGTGCTTTGTTATTTCCTCTAATTCTCTCTATAACCTACACAGAGCTTATTAAGGGCGCAGAGAAAAACGTGGAGTGGATCCGGCGACGTTTTCGCTTCACAGCAGCAGGTCAGGACTGGTGGTGGGTGGGGTGTCTGTTCACCGCCATCCAATTATCTGCAATTAGGAGAATTTTCAAATATTCTCACAGTGGGGGTCATGAGTCCAACAGGAGTCTTTATGGTGGATTCTTGAATCTATCTATCTATCTATCTATCTATCTATCTATCTATCTATCTATCTATCTATCTATCTATCTATCTATCTAATTTCAGGCTTATTTCAGTCACATATGGATGTGCACACAGTGGGATCATGTTAACACAGACTATTTTATTCAGAAATATAATTACCCTCACAAAGCTGATGTAGACAGTAACCTAATTCTGCAGAATATAAAACTGTCTCCTCCTCGCAGGGAGAAATCTCAGTGGATTAAGACGGCTGCAGGGAAAAGTTGGAGACCATCTCATAAGACGCCCCGTAGTTTGTCTTTGCCCCCAAGGAGAAGTTATCTGGTGGAATGAATATATAAAAGTGACACAAGTCATTGCACAATCTTCAAATACTGCAGAACAAAGTAAAAGCACCTGATTCTTTATTTTATTTAAGCACAGTCTGCAAATATTAACAGCAAGATGTACGTCAGTATCAAAGTACAAGGAGTGAGGTGTTAAATTATTGATGCTTTAAGGTGTAAGCAGCATTTTAATGTTGTAACTGCAGGTGGTGCTTCACTAATATGCTGTATGGGGTCGTGTAGTTTCAGCTGCAGCAATGCAGAATATTTGATGAGCTCATTACATGTTTTCCACGCAGAAATAACAGTTTATCTTCAAAACAGCCGAGACGTCGATGAATAAAAGGTTCATAATTTACCTCCGAAGTTGCGAACAATAGTCGGTATGCATTAAAAATGGACTTTCCACTGTTTTATCTTATATTCTGTGGAATAAAACTGTGACCCAGTTAGAATAAAAAACTTTCTGAGAACACATCAGTATTTCACAGCATGTCGTCACTGTGAAGCAAAACATCCATAAATAGGAGTTTTATCATTAAAGCTCTGCATGTAAAAGTCCTACAAGTATAATATTTTTTTTATTAGGAGATATTTGTGTTTACTTTATGGATGCATACTTCATATGTATATAGATTTTGGGGGTGGTTCAGGTGACTGCAGGAACATATTTGATGTAGCTTCATCCCAGATGTCCTTAAGGTTCTTCTCAGCTCTAAATCTGGAGTACCTGGATGTTGCTCCACCTCCTTCTGAAAAAGAAGCCTCTCAGATGAGAGGTGAACTCCGTCGTCACGGATCTACAGCTACATCCAGGTGCTGCAGATTTAACTCTTCTCAAAGAAAGGTGACCTGGACGACTGAGACTGAGAACCTTCACAGAGTTCCTCTCAGTTGTTTCCTGAGGTTACAAAGTTAATGTCAGTTTCAGCTAAGATGGATCATTCTCCATTGTAATTGTTTGACCAGCGAGGACTCTTGGTTGTTGCGACTGAACATCATGTCGTGGTAAACAGAGCTCCGGTGTGATTGAGCTCTATCTCTGGTAATCAACTGATCTTTAGGATTTTAATCATCTGGTGTCAGAAGTGGAAAGAAAATGAATTCACCTGATTGAGTTTTGGTTGGTTTAAATGTGCGTTTAGTCTGTCCTCCATAAGTAAGTGGACCAAGACTGGACCTCTGCGGTACTCCGAATTTGACAGCATGAAGGTTAGATTTATTGAGGCATCACGGGGAAAGAATATTGTTGAAGTGGTGTGGTAAAACACTTTACAGTACTTCATTTCACAGCATTAAAATGTGTGAGTTTGTGCAGAAGTGGGTCACCCAGATAGCTGGGATGAATCAAGGAGCTCGGTAACTCTACAGCTTACTGAGAGACATGCCAACTCTGATCTGCAGGCAACCCAGGAGGAAAGAGACGGTCGGAGAGTGTGTGTGCAAGAGAGAGGGAGAGAGAGAGAATGATTGAGGGAAAGAGAGGTGTAGTGAGATCAAAACCACTGCTAGATTGTGTGAGACGAATCAAGAAACAGAGAGCAACATCAAGGGAGACGAGGAGAGAGAGAGAGCATCGGCGAGATGCACACAAGGAGGCGGAGATATGGAGAGAAAAGGGGAAAAGAGAGTTTTAGAAAAGGCGAGAGGAGAGCACAGACACTGGGGAGGAATCAAAATTCAAAGGGTAGAAAATTCCTAAAGCAGTAGAGAGAGACACACTGAGATTCAGGAGAGAACAAAAGACAGAAATGTAAGAGGGATAGATTGCATGACAGCAGCACACGAGACAAGTGGACAAAAAAGAAGTGTAAGAGTAGATTTGAATTGATATTTGTTGAGAGAGTGAAAGTGATAGTTTCAAGTCCCCTCGTTAACCCCTGAAGTTGGTGTAGAGGAGCTGGTAAATTGGCAAACAGTTCAGAGGTAAAGTTGAACTAAAGTAGATCAAACCCCAGGAAAAAGATAAAAGCTCTGAGGATGCAATCAATTGAATCTTCACGTGTTTAGTTTTTTATATAAACAGATATTTACATAGGCGACCCGTCCAGGATGTACCTCTGTTCTCGCCCAAAGCCTGATCGACCCTGATGAGGTTAAGCAGTTACAGTAAATGGATGGATGGCGGATGGAGAGCTGCATAAGAATGCAATGTTCTGCTTTTTGTTGTAATCTGAGCACTACTGACCAATCATGTTTGAGCAGGCTTTGGTTGCTACACTATAAAAAAATGTAGATTTTACAGTGAAAAACTGCCAAACCATAAAACACTGTCATGGTTTGTCAGTTTACTTCACAGTCAAATCTGCAGACATTTTAAAATATGGAATACACACCAACCTTATATGTGAAATCAACAGTACTAATGTCCTTTTACTGTAATATTAGAGAATATGTATTACGGTCAGCTGTGGTTGCAGAAAAAGAAGTGAAACACAATGGCTGAAATACAACCTCAGAATACAACCCATCGGCAACATCTGACCACAGTGTAGCTTTGTAGTTTTTAATTATCTGTGTTCATAGGCAGATATCTGCTCACAGAGCTCAGCAGAAATGGGATGAAGTTTTGGCCTGGTCTGTTATCTGGGCATCTGCTGGCTACACTTGAAACAAAGAAACATTGTCTGTCGCTTGTTGAGACACGAAATGGAACAGGAACATTTGCATATTTGTTGCATTGGCAACAAGGTGAATCACCGGCTGTTTATTACAGTCTGTAATGCACAATGTGCATCATAATAAAAACCTTGAGCCACCTTCACATTTAGGACTCGTCGTATAATATTCTAATTAACCTTTTAGCTCTGGACCTTCATCAAGGACAGAAACTGAAAAGAACAAAGAAGTCACAGCGGACTAAACAAAAGAAAAGTTCCTCTTCATGAAAACAGAATTTTATAATGAAAAACAACCTCACACACCTTCACACTGTGTCACATCTGGTCACGTTGTGTCACCTTTTACACGGTGAATAAATCTGTTCTTTTTGTATCTTTAGTCCCTTGTGCTCTGACACTGTTTTTTTTAAAAAGGCTGGATTAGAGAGGGCAAACCCTTTCACATTTCTTTTCACTCGTTTTGGTCACTGTAGCTGATTAGAACAGAGCTCTAATCAGCGAGAGTAACTGAAACCGAAGACACCGGCGTGGGTGTGCGGGGTCTTTGAGAGTGAAACAGGAAGTTCCACTATGATGCATGGAAGAACGGGAGAGAGTGCAGAACAAAGTCAGCAGGATAATTATAAGTGTGGGGGGTGAGGGTGGGTTAGGGGTGATGGAGGGGGATTTCATGAGATTATCCTATAAATAGTGTGCCAAGTTTCTTTAGTCACCAACAGCAGTGTGTAACTCTGGCACACAAGCGATAAAAGTGCTGTAAAAATTAGCCCTGGGCTTATACCTCTGCATAAGTTAATACCATTCTCCACGAGACTTTAGGAGTTGCTGAGCAGGATTTGAGTGTGATGAAGTTAATCACTGCACTGTGGGGAGAAAAAAAAGAAAACATGTGATCCAAAACTCCTGCTCCGTCTTTTACCAAAAGCTTGTTTCATTTATGCGATGCTACATTTGTCGGTCCCGTGGGAGACTATTGTGATCTCAGCTGGCTTTGGCAGATGCAAAGACAAATTGACCTTCACGTTGGATCGAGGGGATCAGAGAGGGCATGCGGCACATGGCAGCGAGGGGGCATGCCTCTGCTAAGCTCAGTCAGAGAACCGAGGGGTACTTCAGGTCAGTCACTAGCAGGTTTTCAGCCCACCTACATCTGTCATGGTGTGTTTGTTTACCAGCAGCTTCAAGGTCACCATGTTAGAAGAAGTCTATGTCAAACACTAAACAGCTCTCCTCTCTGACAAACTGCAGCTCATCAACAGTTCTCTGTCGATAAATGAGGTTTTATTTCTGTCATGGTGGCAGATTTCTGTAACTTCTATATTCACTCACAGACTGCAGATTTTTCATGCAAACAAACTCTGTTCTAGTAAAAATTACTGCACATTATAATAACTAGAACTCAACTAGATATAAAAGTTATCCTCAAAAGAGTTAGATACATACAAAAAATACTTAAGTGGTGAGTAACTTTAAATAAAAAATATATTTATTTTATCTGGACATTAATGACATTGTTTCACAGTCTTCTGCAGGTAAAGGCAAAAAATTTAACTTACAATTACTTCATCGATCAGATTGTTGGTTTTCTCTCGGGTTTGGGTGTTAAATATTTACATATGCAAATATTCATACATCAGACTTGATCTGAATTTATGTAAATATGTTATGAAAATAGCATGTTTTTATTAAGCAGCATGTAAAATGCAGATCAAAAAATTATGTCGAAGAGATGAATGAGTAAAAAGTGACTGCAGCTGTGGTCTCCTTCAGTTACAGCACGCAGCAGACTTGATCAAGGACACATAAGTAGCTGTGATGGCTGTCAGAAGGTTTGAACCACAATCTTCTGCTTTCAGAGGAGCTCTCTCTCGCTGAGCCTTCTTTTCCACCAACAACGGTCAACTCAGCCTTCAGTGCGTGAACCCGGAGAGGAGCGCCTCTCACAGTTTTGTCTCTAACGCTCGGTGACAGTGTCACAGCAGGTGGAGCTCTTCACAGAGCCAATCAGTCGGATCTGTTTACAGGCGGGACGTGATGTGAGATGACGAACTGAGACGCAATGTTCTCGACACATGTACAAACATGAAACCACCAACATGCCAAGAAACACCTTTAATGTGCATCTGTGTTTCAGACACACACACACACAGACTGCAGCAGCAGCAGCATGGTGTGTGTCATCCCTGTCCTCATCCTGTCATCCCCTCCGTCACTCCTCAGCCTCCCCCATTCATCTTCTGCCAGGGTGCATGAGCTCCTCTGGGCAGAATACAAAAATCAAACTGCCAAAGCATCTGATGTCAGACATGTCCACTTACTGTGACTTTGGGTAATTTACACACAATCTCTTCACCACTTCTTCCAGCTTGAGATGCCATGTCAGGGGCGGGGATGTGCAGGTTGATGGTGTCTGCTGCAGCCACGTGGAGTGGTGGTGGTGGTGGTGGTGGTGTGGAGGTGGCTTGTTGGGATTTTTAGCTCTAATTTAAGCTGTCCTACTTCCCATCATGCCTCAGGGCTTCACAGGACTGAGAGAGCCAGCAATTCTTCGACATTGTTTTTTAACTTTGTTTACAGCCAGCGTCACTAGTGAGTTTAGAGTCATGTGATGTTGAGGTTATGCATGAAGTCCAGTTATTGTGAGGCCGGACACTTGAACGGTGATCTCACTAATAAATCTGAGCTCTGTGTCACTAAAAGTTTGACTGGTTTATTTGTTTTGTTGATTTTATTTGTTGAAACTGGTTGATCTGTCTGCATACCGCATTGATTTCCAGATTCTGTTTCTCCCCTTTAAGGCCATATTTACATATATCTACACTTCCCTTCTGCTGTGCAGCTCTCCACTTGACTAACAGGAGCTCTCTTCTTCCCACCACCTTTGTAACTCTCCCACAAGACATTCGTTATATTCGTTCTCTTCCCACCTCCGACTGTCTTTGACCTGAACCACACTGAGTTCTGCTCTGATGAAGATTTTATGTAATTATTGTATTAACTGTCTGTTACTGCTTTAATGTCTTTAACTCCCTTTTAAATGGCTGTCTATGCCTAATTAAAATGCATTTTTATAACAATAATCATCATTATAATTATTGAATGTGCCTGAAAAAGCACACTATATACTATTCACCCCCTCAAGACCTAAGTGATAACACCGCTGAAGCTGTCAGTATTATAGTTTTGGCGTGGGACACAAAGACGCGCCAGCAACACCCATCCACAGCCTCATCGACTGCTATATTAAAAAGGCGGGAAAGTTTCTGGAGGAAAGCAGAAGTAATGTTTCTTTGAATCGCTCTAACAGGTCACATTTCTTCATTTTCCTGACACAGAATACCTACGTAGACGTTCAGGAAGAGCTCAAGATGCTAAAAGTGAAGCCAGTTCAATGATAGGATATAGGGTTTGGCCAGAAATCCTTCCTGTTCGAGGGGTACTTTCAGTGGTTTTTCTTACTATAGATAGAGAGTAATCTGATTTTTAAAAATGGTGTGAGAGGAAGAAGGAATGAGTCCGCACGTCACAGGCAGCGTGGAGAGAGCTCAAAGTTCAAAAGCATCATTCAGGCCGAACACGCTCGTCCACATTAAGAATTTAACTTCCAGCTTCATTTGTGCCTGAAGCGAGCCCACAACTTTCCTCAATATCGCCTTTTGAAGTTTAAAAACACAATTTCAAATGTGGAAAATCTTTTTCTCTTTGAGAGGACAGAATTCACAGCTTTTCTGTCTCCAGACCACAGATGATGGAGTGGAAGTCAAAACTGCTGCACTCACACTAGATCAGAGCTGACTGACACAAATCCAGCTCTGCAAGTCAGGTACTACAATGTTTTATGATGTGTGTGAGCTTTTAAGCAGACTTGGTCTACATGGATAAAGATTTCTGAAGACAAATCTGAAGTCTGCTCGGTCAAATCTAGTCCAGACTAGTATAAATATGATACCTAGACCTGGTCTGATGTGGTCTGATGTGGTCTGGATGGAGAAAAAGAAGCTTAATTTCCTCTTTTTGGTTTACATAAATAGAATCTAATATGATCTCCAGTCCCCATTTAACAACTTTAAGTGCTGCAACAACAGAAAATTACAGATTCTCCTAAACTTTGCTCTTAGTTCTCCATCAGAAGCTGTCAATCAGGACACTTAAGTGTCTAAGTAGCGTTAAAGCAGCTTTCCACAGCTTACATGTCTTTGGTAACACTCAGAGGCACATTAACATAAAGAACCACACAGTGAAAGAGCTCTTCAATGTGTCAGACTGTGTGGTTAGACCTTCTCATTCAGGACGCTCCTCCTCAGCCTGTGGAAGCAGAGTTTGGACCAGGCTTCAGCAGTGAACTCTTCTTCTGTCTGTTTGACAGTTCATCTGTCAAACCTCCTCAGCCTCCTCTGCCTGATTTCCTCAGCGCTCGCTTCATCAGAGAGGTTGAAACCGTACGGAGGAGGAGCAGGAGGAGGAGGAGCATCTCTCTGGTTGTTTTGTCCTGAAAAACAAAATATTAAATATTTATAAATTTACACACTCTTATCTAGGGAGACGTTTAGTGGATAAAGCTCCCCCCCCTTACCTCTGTCATTCAGACTGTTTCGAATGGCTGCCTCCAGCTGCTCTTCCTCCGTCAGTCCACCTGTATAAGGTGCTGAAGGATTTGTTGTGTGATCTGGTGCATGTTGAGTGTATCCTGAGTATCCGCCATAAGCACCACTGTAGCCTGCAGACACACACGCAAGAAAGAAACATAAGAAACATGTTAAAAGATCACGAATATGTCGTTTCCTTCATATTCCTCTGTCATCATCATTTCATGAACCGAGCTCGAACCTGCTGCAGTTCTGGTTCTACCTGAAGAGTTGTATGCACCGGGACGGGAGCTGTGTCCATTCGAAGCCACAAACCCTGAAAATAAATACAGACATTTAGATTTGTGTGTAGATTAAGACTGAGGCACAAAGATCTTCATGTGGACTCAGGTTAACAGGTTACATGGCCTAACATTACAGAAGCAATACACATGCACAGATATTCAGACCTGCACATTTCTTCATGGCGGTCTTCAGTGGTCCGGCAGTGTAGAGAAGACCGACCAGGATTCCAGACAGGTGACCAACAAACGAGGTCCTGAAGAGGCAGAGGACAGATTAAGCAGTGAAACACTGCCATCTGGTGGACGCTTTGACTCCTAGCATCAGTCAGCGTGTGGTAACAGGACAACACCTGACCACGTCTTAGAGCTCTGCCACGTGTGTCAGCTGTATGTCTGGTTACTAAGTCCAGAATCCTGCCCGTGAACTTGTAATAAAGATTTCCCATCAGTAACTCACCCAGGTGATGTTATGTGGATCAGCACCAGCTCTGCCCAGCTAGCATAGCGATTAGACACAGGTAAGCCCATCACATAGGTCACACCTCCGGGGTGGTAATGGTTACTGAGCACCTTCAGAGCAAACAGGACACCTAGAAACAGTCACAGTTAGTCAACAAGGAGGAGAGGAAAATAAGCAGTCATATCATTTGAACTTCTGGGAGTAGTCTGTACCTGAGAAGCCAACAGCGCAGGCCATGCTGTAGGACTGATCCTGGGTCAGCTCTGTTAACATTGCCTCCACCAGCAGATAGACCAATCCGGTGAGCAAAGAGAAGACTGACAGCAGGTAGGCGAACCAGGTTCCTCCCAGCCGTCGCTCAAGCCGGATACCTTTCCACAGGAAGGACGCCATGTTGAAGTAGAGGTGCCAATCGTCCGCGTGGTGCAGTGGAGACAGTAAGAGGCGACGCCAGTCTTCATGCCAGTACGCCTGCTGGACGCTCACACAGGCCTGAGGACAGACAGACAGACAGTTACATTCATATTGACTTAATATACTGACTGCTGACTCTCTTTACTGTGAACACTGTGTGCATGTTTTGGTGCTTTACCTGCATCAGCGGAGCTGCAGGAAACAGGTAAAGGTACACGTTGAGTCCCAGGACAGCCAGCGTGACCGGGGGGATGTTGTCCAGACCCACCTGCATCAGCTGGGAGCCCAGGAGCAGCAGGCCCAGGTGAGATCCTCTCTGACGGTTCCGCATCCTGAAAACAGCCTGCGGAGAGAAAACAGCGAGACTCTGAGTGTTTCCTGACTTAACAGATAGTCTAACGTCACGGGTTTGTAAATAAAACACTGAAGCATGAAATCAGAACATCAGGACTGAAATCTATGAATTTATGACACTTTTAGAGAGTTAGTGTCTGACTCTTTGTGTTTGAGATCAACAGCAAGCAGGACGTGTTCATAAATATCAGTTAAAACCACTAACAGACACATGACACATGACACATGTTCTGAGCTCTGACTAATGTTTTCCAGGGAAACTCAGGAAGCAAATAACTCCATGAACTTCAGCTGCAAATGACCGAATATAAATAAAAATAAAATCTGACATGAATGTGTGTAGCTGCTGTCACAGTGTCTTTTTAATGACACAAACATAAACACGATCAGCTGACTGCAGCCAAACAGCAAAGTTTAAGTCGTTCTTTATATAATATCATGTTTTAAATAATAATAAGTACGATATATAATATAATAATAATACATGTATCCGCCGCAGTGATGAAACTCAAACTTACTGTGACTTCAGTCCAGACAGACCACTTCCTGCTTCCAATGCTAATGCTAACGTCAAAACAAGTTTAAACGGTGTCCGTACACAGAGTCTGCTTCAAGAGGCTGAACGCTAACTCACTCAGCGACTGACGCCTGATTAATATAAACACGTTAATCACACGTCAGCTCAGCGTGTTTCTTCAAATTTCATCATTTTCCAAAAGTTACTAGAAACTACCTAGCAACGCCAGCTGTCACGTGACGACAACAACGACGCTGCGTAGTGGACGCATGCGCATTAGCGATCTTCTCCTTCGAGGCTTCCCTCCTGCTGTGTTTGTTTGCTGACCTCCAGTGGTCAAACTGAGGAACTGAAACTACAGTGTGGGGCTCCATTCACAGAATATGTTGCACAGAATGTGTACTCACCTGAAAACAAATAACCTTTATGTTTTTGTTATTATTATTATGATATCATAAAACTATCAGTAACGTCATTCTGCCTCATTTTTAGTCACTGTGTGTGATCTGTAAACTCAGCTGTACTGACAATAACAAGCACATCATGTAAAAACAGTGTGAGCATCATCTGTAGCTGTCTGTGGACATGAGCGTGTTCAGAACAAGCAGCTGGGAGATGAAGCGGATGCAGAAGTGCTAAAAACTGCAGTTCCTCTTCTCGTCCACTTGAGGCTGGCTCCAGAAGTGAGTCAGTCTCCATAAGTCCCCATGTTCAAATGTCCAACTTCACAGCAGAAAACAGATTTAGTCAGTTTGGGACAAACTTATTGACCTCAGTCAGTCTCTGATCTCTTTTAGGTTTTCAAAGTTTAACATCCATTTAACTGAAGTCAAGAAAATAATGTATGTTACGATTTATATTTTAATCTCTTGCCTTGAAATCGTGTTTATCAGTCAGATAAAGTCTCCCAGCCTGTGTGCTGCACCTGACTTCAGTCTTTGGGGGGGTTCAACCTCTGGCTCCGCCTCAATAGTCTTCAGCATCAGTTAGTGCAGCACACCTGAATAATTCAGGAAGTAAAGTGTGACACCTGGATCACCTTTCTGTGCTCAGAAACTCGAGCTTCAGTGGGACGTAACACGTGTGTCAGTGTGTGTGTGTGTGTGTGTGTGTGTGTGTGTGTGTGTGTGTGTGTGTGTGTGTGTGTTCAGATTTTGAACGTTCATCTCCGAGTGTCTCCCGCCTCCAATGATCACGAGCCGGAGCTGCTGGAGAGGCTGTTGCTATAGTAACAGCGGTAAGAAGATGTTTCGTCAATTTAGCGAGAGTCCCACCGGAAAACTGATAAACTGGCTCTTCAAAATAAAAGACTAGGCTCGTCACATTAAAAATAAACCTATTCTATTCACAAATAAATTATTTTGTAGAATAATTTGCATCATTTTAGTGTATGTAATCAAATGCTCAAATGTTTCTGTGATATTTTTATTTTTTTATTTTATTATGTGAAGTTAATTCTGAATGTAGCCAATTAAACCGTGTCATACAGATATATTTTGGTTGTTTATGGACATCACATCTGTCATTGAAATGTTCTCTGATCATATTTAAAATAAACCCATTCATCTTCACTCATATTATCTTGTATTGGCCCATGTGACTCTTATTGTGAAGGCAGGTGTGTCTCGCAGTGAGCAGCTTGACGCAGGAGCGGGAGAGTGGAGGAGGGAGCTCAGCTGAGGCAGGTAAAGGTGTTTGTGTTTGTCTGTCTATGAATGTGGGGGAGACAGGAAGGGGTGACGGCGTGAAGAAGAGCCGGAGAGGGGCGACGGGAGGACAAAGAAAGGAGCCGACAGAGAGGAAGAAGAGCTGGAAAGAAAGAAGGAAAGAAGGAACGAGGGAAGAGGGAAGGATGTCGGAGAGGATAGCTTCGTGTGGGAGCCTGTATGACAGCACCAACCTGCTGCTACAGTACTGCAACAACGGTGAGCTGCTGCTCGATCACACTCCAGAAAACACACACACACACACACACACACACACTCAATTAACTCTGCAAGACGTGTGCAAAATATTCAACCAGAACGTGACAGTGACATTTATCCTGTGGAAATATATTTTCCAGCCGCAGATGTCCTGTGACTGTGCAGATTATCCTCACAGGAAGCATTTTATTTAAATATATTTACACTGACAGTTTATTTTCTTCATATTTCTGCCTCATTTGCACGATTTTAAGCATTTATCTCGTTGGAAAAGAGATAAAACACGAAGACAGAGTAGCATTTATCTGGACAGTTAATATTTTAGAACACAGATGAACACCTCTCTGTTGAACGTGTCTGAATGGGACTCCAGACAGTCTCCTGATAGCTTGGATAGATTGACAGTGCAGAAGAAGGCAAATATTTATAGTATTATACTATAATTTTTTTTTTTTTTTTAAATAGTTTTCTTGCATGTTCGACTCGTTGAATTGATATTATTGTAAAAAAATGAGCTCTCACATTTGGATCAGGCACATTTAGGGTCTCATATTCCAACAGAGAGAGTGAAATCTATCAGGCTGAACCTTTTTATTAAGCTGTCATCGACTCAGCATCATTTATTTACCTCTGACGTCCTTTCAGTCTGTGACACTGACAAGCTGTCATCATGAATACTTCTGTATGTTTATGTTTTTTAAACATGTTTTCAACATGACTCGTGTGTTGTGGATTTGAATGAACGTTGCTGTCTGACGGTCATTTAGCACCTTCACTGTATCTGTCACATCCTGCTTTACAAATATGATGCAAATACCTGCTGCTGCTGCAGGCCGTCGTATCTGTAGTGACAATGGAGGAAGTGTGTGCTGACTAAAATGTCGGTTTCAAACAAAGCAGACAACATTTTTCTCAAAGATTTTGGTTAAATTCACGTAAACTTGTTGTTGCTTTTGGAGAGGGCTCTCTGTGGATCGACTCTGCAGCCTGCTAAACTTCACAGACGACCATATTGAGCGGCAGGTGCAGAGACAGCAAGGGGTCATGGGAGTCTGATCAGAGCCGTGATGTTCGTTATCCAAGATGTGGCACGTGTGTGTGCCAGTAAATCCATTTGGTGAGTGTCGTGGTCCAGGAGATAAAGATTTCAGTTAAACTGTGAGACAGAGTTCAGCGTCACAGCAGCTTCACACAGCCGACACAAGAAAATCCAAATCAAAATATGAAGTGAAGTATAAATATGAGAGATATCGGCTGCAGGAAGAGTTCGGTGAGTGACAGCTGGTCCTGCAGTGAGGTCAGCTGGGTGTTTTTTGGCGTTGTGTCCAGTCTAAGATGACACAGTGAGATCACACTCGCAGACAGAGAGGCTGATCCCAGTACAGCCACAAACAGGTGGATTAATGAGGTGTGTGTTTGTGAGCACCAAATCTTCTTTAATCGACGACACGCAGACAAGAGAAATCCTCCGAAACAAAGAGTTTATCTACGTTATATCTGTGACGGCTGAGTTTAGACTTTAAGCTTTGGTCTGGGGTTAATTTAGGACTCCTGATTAAGGATTAGCTTAATTTAGGATTAAGTCCTCACAAGTAGAGGAGACAGGCGTGTATGTGTGTGCTGACATTTCCAGATTGCATTGATGCCCAGTCTTTTTGTTTTCCGTCTTTCACTCAGAGGTCAGAGGTCAAACTCTGTGGAGCTGTGAGGGATTCAGCTTCTTATCAGGGACCTGTCACTGTGTGCCATCCAGGCTCAGGAGTCTGCAGATCTCCTGTCCAACCAGTGTCTGGCTTTATTTTAATGTTTACACACAGTGAAGATACTTTTAACCATTTTAGGTCGAGACCTGCAGGACAAACGGTTGCTCCTAAAACCACGACGGCCATGGCGGCTGTCAGACAGCTGATTAACAGAGTGCAGTATTCGATGTTGAATTGTGATGCAGAGCACACGTCAGCTGCTGAAAACGAAGCTGAAAATAGGCCGGTGTGAACCAAAGCAGTGAAGTCAGGAGGGAAACTGTGATGAGGAGCAGCCGGGACAGAGCCGAGCAGACTGGAGAATAATAAGACAGCATGACAGTGTGTTTGTGTTTGTGCCGGCCCGTCTTCACGTCGAGCTGGAGTCTGTTTATCTCAGCAGTGCAACATCTGCCAAGTGAGCTCCAATCCACCGACTTCTTTCTTCCTTTTCTTGTTGTGTCTGTGTGTATCTTTGCTCCTCTGCCATCTGTCCACTCACTGTAACCAGAGACCGTCTGCAGTGTGTCCGTCACATCGCTCTCCACCTGCTCACACTCTGACAGTTTGCATCCTGCTTGTAGTTTTTAGAGTTTTACTGTGGGGAAATATAATGAGTCACTTCAGCTTCTCTAGTGCTGACCACTGATGCCGCCTGACTCCACCCAGCTGGGACTCGAGGTGGCACAAACAAACCCTGAGGATTTGTTTCTGCTGCCTCCTGAACGAGGAGCCTGGACCAAAAGCGTACCGTTAATTTTTATTATCATCCTCTGCACAGAGGCAGACGTGATTAAACAGAGACAATCAGTTAAAGTGCAGCCTTTCATCATCAAACCACAGTAAACTGCCCCCCTCTCCGTCCTGCTCGGCTCTCGTTGGTGATTCCTCGGTGCAGTTTTGTGTTTCACTCAGATTTAATTTAGTCACCAGCAGGGCGTGGAGAAAACCACTCACCAGTGCTCACAAGAGGCTGGAGTTCGTCTTGATGGGCCCATTTTCATGCTTCAGCTCGGTAGCAGTGCTGTATTTAAACATGAACCGTGCAGAGTGACACCACAGCCACATCGACAGTGTGCGGGGTGTCGTGGATGTATTCTGGGTGCATGCTTGTCGTGCAGAGTACAGTTTGTTCTCTCAGCTGTAGGTTGAGATGAAATGACTGTTGACTGATGAAGTGTGTGCAGCGTTTCAGCAACAGGAGCTGCAGCACAGCCGAGAGGTGTCACCGTGAAGATTTTAACGTCCCGGAAGAAGAAGAAGGAATTTAAATATGATCTGTGTTTGTTGAATACCAAGAGTATTGATAGGCAGATTATGTAAAGAGGGACATCATCAAATTTGATTCATTCTCCACCACAAACTGTACGGTGTATTTTATTATTGTCAACAAAAATATTGGCACAAATGCTCTCTGTACCGTCTGAAGATGGAAATCTCTAAAAATGTGCCACTAGTATGCTTTAATATTAAAAAATAATCTGATTACTGCTGCCTGTTTTGACGAGGACTCCTTTGACTTAAATAAACGTGCATAGGTACTTTCATTTTTATCAGGAGTTCTTTAAAGTCGTGCATGTGTTAGGGACTATTTTCACTCGTGGATTAACACACGTCCTTGGTGCTGCAGTGAGTATTTCTGGCAGCAGGATGGTGTGTGTGTGTGCGTGTGTGTGTGTGTGTGGGACTGACTCAAAATAAACTACAGTGTCTGTGATAATGAAGGAGCGTCACAGCGTGCCTCATTCATGTGTTTTTAATCGTTTTTGGACAGCACTGCAGCTTTGATACAAAGATAACACTCATGATGAATTTAATGTTGAGTTTGGCCTTTGATGGAATTTAAGCTGCTTTCATGAGTGTTTACTCACGTGAAAAGAAGAGCTATTATGTTTTTGTTACTTCAGAGTGAGAGCGTTATGTGAGCAGAAGCCACAGGTCGTCTGTCAGAGGCTGCTGTGTTTCTACAGCAGCCCAGAAAGGCCAAACGAAACACTGACTCTGGATGGGGCCTTCAGGTTAGGAAGGAGAGGGTGAGACGACGAGGTTGCAATTAGGAACTACACCACTAGATGCCACCAAATCGTCCACACTGCTCCTCCTCACACGGATGAGCTCATCATTGGTGTCAGCAGGTTTTCACATTTTGCCGCTCACTTTGTACATTCTGAATGTGAGATGTGTGCAAAGGCTCGTAGGTCACATGTGCTGCGTCACCTTTATGAGTGTGTATGTGTGGTGTGTGTGTGTGTGTGTGTGTGTGTGTGCATGTGATTGATCCTGGAGTCCGGCTCTGCAGCATCTCTTCCTGGTGGTGCCTGGCTGTACTGATGCTGATGCTGGTGCAGTGTGTTTGTGTTTGTGTGTGTGTGTGTGTGTGTGTGTGGCCCTGAGCCATGCTCCACCCCTTCTGTCCCCTGTGCTTATAGCTAACGAGACAGGAGGAGCGATGTAAATGAAGGAGGAGAAGAAGGAAGAGGAGGAGGAGGATGAGGAGGAGGGAGGAGCCCAGGAAACAAGGGAGAGAGGAGGAAATGTAGGTGGAGGAGGGAGTGGTTCAGCAGGAAAGGATGGGAGATGAGTTTATGAGTGTGTGAGAAAGTGTGTGTGTGTGTGTGTAAGCGAGCGAGAGAGAGAGATCGAGCATTGGTCGCAGGCGGGGAGGGGAGGGAGGGAGTCTGAGTCCGGGAAGCCTCTGAGAGCAAGTGGACAACCTGACTGAGTGTTTGCTCTGTGGACTGACACGCCGCTTGATTGACAGGAGGAGTGACCGTCGGCGTGACACGATGGCAGGTAGGCGAGATGAGCTCCACCTTCACCATCACCATCACCATCACCATCACCTCACTGCAACATGAATATTTCAGCAGCTTTCACTTTTCTTATTGCCTCGCGGCGACCTCCCCGTGTCCAGCTCACTGCCTCTCTCCCTCTCACACACAGCCCACCCTCTCTGCATTTCATCAGCCGTATCTTTCCGTCCGTCTGCCCTCCACTCTTCCATCCAACTCCTCATTTGCTTCTTCCTGCTCTCCATCCCATCCCTCTCTTTTGTCCAACACCCTTCCTGATAGCAGCCTCGTGTCAGCCGGCTTCACAGTAACGTCTGTCTGATGGGATGCAGAGAGGCCCGATGTGAGCTTGTAAAGCTGTGTGTGTGTTTGCTTCTCGCCTGCTGAATATCAAATAGATGTGCTTTATAACGAGAGTAATGGAATACTGCTGAGGTGTAACCGTTGTTATGGTGTGTGTGTGTGTCGGATGATTCAAGGGCAAATTGAAAAGTAGCCGGCTCTGCAGTGTTTTTAAACAGGTGTCCTGACAGGACGGGAGATGAAGGTGAACTCTGCTCATCTCTCTCTTTCTGTTGTGCATCGTGCTCTTTCTCTTCAGCACATTTAACCTTTTTGTTGAATTCAGCATGTCGGTATCAAAGAGTTGTTAAGCTGCTATTTGTAGCCGTGTTAACATCATAAGATTAGGACAGCTTTAATCCAGTTTATACTAATGACAGCTGATCCACCTCTGACAACAGAAGCCTGACGAGTCCGTCTGAGCAGGATAAACTCTGTTTGACGAAGACGTGACCTTTTCTGCGGCGACACAACCAGGAAAAACTCGACCTTTGGAAGATCTGTGTAGCAAAGAAGATGCAACTTAAAGAGTGTAGTAGTAGCAGAGGTAACTGTCTCAGAGGGCGTTATTATTATTATTAATCAGTTGATCAGTTTATCGATTAATTGGTTGTTTGGTCCATAGATTCCATAGGGTCACAGAGGATACAGAAACCAGAAATCACACATTCATATTTAAGTTTTAATGACTCAAAATGTTTCATTGATTATCAAAATAGTTGCCAATTAATTTAATAGTTGACAACTAATCATTGCAGCTCTACTGCCTCACTGTATCCAGCATGAACACATTTTAATAAGTGCATAAACACACTCGAGTGTCGTTCTCCGTCTCCTCGTCACTCGCTCTTTGTGTTTCAGTTCACTGATGGTCACAGCAGATTAAATGGACACGATTAAAGTCGCATGAAGTTAAACATTAATCATTCTTCTCACTCTGTTCATCTTTCTCTCGTCTTCTCTCTTCATTTCACTCTCGACCTCCTCCAACCTACGACCCGTCCTCTCCCACTTCAGCTCATGAACTCGTGTGTTATTGTGGCTGTGAGGAGAGAAGAGGTCTGCTTTCTGTTATTTGTGTGATAACACCCTTCATGAGGTGAGACATCGCTCCAAACAGTCAGGGGAATAAGACCTCAGCGGGAATCATCTTTCTGTAATTAATTTCCATGATCTGAGTTTTAATTTTCAAACGGGCCGTTGACTCTCAAACTGCAATCAGACAATAATGAACACTAATGAAGGCTTTTGGAAGCTGGCAGCTATTTTCAAGAGACACCCAGCCCATCTTTTTAAACGTAATGGATGCTCTGATGCAGTATCAAGTTTACATTAATTATTCATATCTGTAAAAATCAGAAATGATAAGTTAAAGGCTTGTTTCTCAGTTTCAGCCGGAGCCTGTGGTCAGAGCACGACCCGCTGACACTGAATAAACAAATTAGCAGAAAAAAAAAAAAAATAGCAGAAAGTTAATTTAAGGAGAGAAACGATGATGTGACATCACGCTGCAGCTCCATGCAAATCTCTCCTGAGCTTGACTTGTTACTCTATGTAAATGTGACGCTTGTGTTCCCTGTGGCCCCTTCCTGACTCATTTGACTGCAAGATGTGATACAGTAACAGTAACAGTGCTGCCTGTGTCCCCCCGGCTCAGCTTCCGGCGCTGCACTGATGCATGCTGGGAGTTTTAAAGTGGCTCCGGGTGAAGCGGCGCGGCCTGTAAAATCCCCTTTTTGAAGTTTGCTTTAGTTTGAAGTCGATGCGTTCAGCTGTTGCAGCTCAGATCTCTGACTCGTGTTCACATGATGAGTGTGACCTTTGCATAAGCAGCCTGGGACTCACACTGTGGACTTTAGTGATATTTGAGTGTTTTGTCTGGACAATCGAGTCTTCAACTTTGGTGATTCACTGAAAGAAGATGTTTGGAGGCTGACACTGATCCTGGAGCCAGGATTCAGAGTATTCAGTGTGTGCTGCCAGTCTGAAGACAGGAGATTAAAAGTGTGTGTGTGTGTGTGTCCCACCTCATCTTTGTGATGGATACCTCTGAGCTACATCAGGCTTTTTAAGAAGAAATACGACTGAACAAATAAATGTGGAAGGAAAATATCAATTTAAGGTCTTTTATTTGAAAGCAGTCACTAAAGAACGACGTCGATCTCAACAAGTGATCGTCTGATGACCTCTGCTCCCAGCTTATGTTCTGTCGACAATATAAAGCCAACAGGTTGAAGAAATTAAAGAGAGACATCCCAAAAAATAGACAAAAGAAAGCAACGCCTCCTTACAAAGTCTATCATTTTAAGAGAAACACACTCAGGCCTAAATAGAACAAACAGTGTCAGACTGTCAGAGCTGGGTTGATGACAGAAGGCACAGTTTTTAAAATGTAGGACACACGAAGAGTAGAGATGTTCCGTCCAACCAGAAACTTGTTTTTGACTCGATCAGGTTGTAATCTGTTAATGTGGGCCGCAGATTAATAATCCGCACCGGGCATTTTGTCTCCAATAATCTAGCTGGCAGCGTGGGTGGTGAACGATTAGACTGGAGAGAGTTCAAAATGAGGAATGAAGGCAGCGGCTGGAGGATGTGAGGGGGCTGAAATCAACAGCAGGTCATTTACTTATATGTAAACTAAACAGTGTGTCTGCACAGCGAAAACTCCCCCTGTTGCCTCCAACAGAGTTACAAAAAATAGTGTCAGGGGGCTACAGGTGGGGCATCTAGATATTACAGTCTTATGAGACAATCTCACCCACCAAAACTTTCTCAAGAGAGCATGGGAGGGAGTGGAAGGAAATAACAGGATCCTGGTATAAGACATCTAGAGAGGTGCAGACCTGCTTAATTACATATGAAATCATACATAGAGTTTATTGGACTCCTTGTAAGGTGGCAAGACGAAAGCTGTGTGAATCCGAGATGTGAGAGGAGTAGGGGAACACTTTTACACTTGGTGTATGAATGTGAAATCTATGGGAAAAAATAATATTCATCAACAAAGTATTCAGGATAGATTCATCTCAGAGTCCCGCTCTATGTATTCTGGGATTAATAACAGAGGGTCGAGTTATCATTACAGTAAACTCTAAACACTAAACACTGGAAGTCAAAAAATGTTATCCTATTTAATGAATGGTTGGGAGAAATGACCAACATAGCCGGCTATGAACAACTGATTTTCAGGCTGAACAACAGAGAGGGCGTTTTTATGAAAATATGGGGTCCATACATGAATCTCATAGAGATAGTTGATTGGAGAAGCTACGTTGATGGATTTTCATGTAAACAATAAACCATGTCTGGATCGTGACAGAAGTCTGATGTGTTTTGGGGTGGAGACTGTGATGAAGGAGCTGAGAGAGATTCTGGCATGTAAACCGTGTGCATGCAGACGTGTGTAATTATTTTTATGTTTGTATTATGAATTCTGTTGTTTTGTTCTTGTCGTTGTTCAAGTTCATTTATGTTGGTCCTTTTGTTGCGCTGTTGAAAAGCAACAAAAAGTGAATTACAAAACACAGTGTGCATCCTCGAGGCCAAACAAACATGCTGCATGTATTTCCTCCCTCGTAGACAAACCCTGCATTATTTCCATCCATGTGCAGATCAGCTAGCAGTCCACGTTTGCATCGCTGCCCTCTGCGGTTGGCGGCAATCGTGACACAAACAACAAAAACAAAAACGAGACAACTGGAGACTCCGCGAGGCGTCTTTAAATCTTAATGACGACAAAGGTTCGTTTCTCTGTCGGTAACTCAGCCCTCATCCCTCTTTTCTGTTTGTTCCTCCACACAGCCTGCTGTCTGGTGTCGTTTCCTTCTCTTACTACGTGACTCAGACTCACACACAGCGTCTAAATTATTAAAAGCAGTCAAGTTTCCTGTATGCCCTCTGAGAAACTCAAAACTATTGATTCACAAAGCGCGAGCTGCAGCAGCAGCAGATATCCAGATGAGCGAGGCAGGACGCAGGCAGCAGTTAATCGTAGTTCTTATACATTCATTCTGTCTTCTTACTTTCTCCCACACCCTCTGATGCACACCCACCCATTCATAATCTCTTATCTCTCACATGCACATGGAGTCCTCGCTGCTGTTCGGCACTCCACCTCCATAAAAACAAGCGTTTGGGGCTGAACTGCGAGATCTTCTTCTGCTTTGTGTTTTTCTGTTGGTGTGGTTTAAAGCTGCATGTATTTGCTCTTGAGGAAAGTACCAGCTTACTTGCTTTTATTGCTGTTGTACTTGACTCCCACAGGATGTAATTTAGTTTAATCTAAGACTCTGAAGACTTGAGAATCGCCTCTCTCTCTCTCTGGATTGCGCTGAGTTGTATTAAATCTTAGAAAAGAAATTCCCCGTTGAGGATTAGGGAAGTAAATCTTCTTCGGTCGAGGCTCTTATTTATAATGAACAGAGGTAATATGTTGTTCCCACTTCTCGTGTGACCTGCCCATTTTTTACCTTTTGTAAACTGGACTAATTCAAATCTAAATGAAGACTTTCTCCCTTCCTGTCCAGATGACACGGTGTCGGCCAGCAGTAACATGGACATGGAGGACCGGGTCTCCCACTTGGAGCAGAAGCTGCAGCTGCAGGAGGACGAGATCCAGCTGCTGAAATCAGCCCTGGCCGACGCTCTGCGCCGACTGGGCTACTGCGAGGAGCAGAGCCTGGGCGTGCGATCAGGAGGCGGCCATGCTGCTGGGAGGAGACCGCTGGCCACCACAGCTTCAGCACCTCCTACCAAAGGTCAGTTTTCACAGCCGTCATCATGTTTCCGACTGTTTTGATGTTCATCACTACATTTCCCATGAGCCTTAGTCACTGGCCTGCTGTCAAACCCTCAAAGTTAATTGTTGTTTGATGTTAGTCACTGTACAACTACAGCTGCTGCCCAGCCAGCGCTACACTTCAGATTATCCTGTCATTTTATCTCACGCTGTTCCCCAGTGGAAACACTCACCACAAAAAGCAATGAACCAGGTGGATGTAATGACACCTGAGGCCAGTTCAACTGCAGCAAACACGCAGCTCATCCTCGCTGACGTGGATCTAGAATCCACAAAGATTTAGCTGTTAGCTCCTGTCTCTTCCTCTTCAGCTGATCGTCATTTGTTACCTTTCAGTGCGTCAGCTCCTGCAGGCTCTTCCCTCCAGACCTCTGAGCAACGGATACGTCCAGCAGAAACGCCTCCTCTCCTCCCCTTCCTCTCCGAAGAAGGAGGTGCTGCAGTCCATTAAGAGGTATAAAAACACTGAAGAAAAAGAAATGCTGATCACTTTTCTGACCTGTCACCGCCTCTTTGATTTATAAGACTCTGATGCAACAAGAAGAATTAACTTTATTTTTAGCGGTAACCTTGTGGAGTCGAGGTGAGGGAGGGTAAAGATGAGTTTCAAACGTCAGAACATACTGTGTTCAGTCTCTGTTTCGTCTCCTCTCCTCCAGGAAGAGCATGTCCACAGAGCGTCTCACCCTGATCAAGAGAGAGATGGGAGCAGAGAGTCGGAGTCGAACCACCTCCTCCAGCAGCTCCACCGGAGGCAAAAGGTACAGTAGCAGCCTGGTGACATTATACACTCTGTGTCTTCACCTCCTCATACTGCTCACCAGTTTACACAAAGGTGGATGTAACACAGAAAACACAACATGGTACCAGACGCTGCCTTGAAAACAAACTACAAACGTTCCTCTAACGAGCTCAGAGAACGTGTTTGTGTATCAGAGGTCAGCGGGGTTGTGAGGGGACTTCATTAGCTCACGTTAGTGTAATGAGTTGTCTTACCTCTCGACTCTCTCTCCTGTCTCTCTGTCTTTAGACAGACTAGACTAGTCACACAGTCTGAGTGTACCAATCACAAGAGTTATTTCATCAGACTGAATGTGTTTAATAGACTGGTAACCTGTGCAGGGTGTGACCTGTGACCGACTCCCCCATGATGCAGACATGCACGTGCAGAAAATTAAAGAGACTGCTCGAAGCATGAATTACTAGTGTTAGGTATCATGACAGCTGTAACCAGATCTCCAACCTTTCATGATTAAATAAGCACACTCCTAACCTTTTTCCACACACATGCTGGCTTGGCTCAGCTCAGTCTGACCTGACACGTCAGCCCCGCGTGGCAGAGATTTGCATCTCCGTTATGAAAGGGGCTCCTGCCTGAAGCTGAGCAGAGAGCAGCAGAGCGAGCTAGAGAGTGAATGAAGGGAGGGAGATACAAAGCGGTGACTCAGAGAAATAAAACATCATTTTATGATTTAACACACAAATAAACAGCCACACCTCTGCACGACCGCCTGCTCTGTGTGTGTGTGAAGCTCAGCCCTGCCCTCGGTCTTACAGACACACAGACCTACAGCTCATTATACATCTGTGTACACGATGAAGCCCGCTCTGAGGTGGGCGGACTCACTTTGACCCGACTCCAGAGACGGTTCATCTCCGGCGCGGTGCAGCACGACTCGCCTCATTTAAATCGGGCAATAAAAATGCAAATCAATGCGGCATGGTCTGACTCTAACGTGTCAGTGGACAAACTCTAATACACATGATCGACAGTAACACACCAAAGACACCAACAGGTGTTTAAAGCTTGGAAATGATTCAGTATTTCTGATATCAACATATTATTTCATATTTATTATTTTTAAAGACATTTTTAACATCTGTGTTACAGCAGCATTAAATCCTTGTGCACACTTTGCACTGTGCACGCGGATTTTGCACATTCCCGTACAGAGAAATGTGCTGCATGGGGAAGGACAAGAGGAACTGCCTCAGCTCTCCAATCTAATCAGCATCTGTATCTGATTTTGCATTTGCAGCCGTCAGTGTGAGAGAGTTTAGAGCACGCTCAGGATGTTTGAGAGGCTTCACTCATTCAGACTTTGTTTTTATGAATTCCGAATCATCATTAACGTCGTCTGATGTGTGTCATCATCATCATCACTTCCACAGTCAGCTTTTCCTGCTCCGCCTGCAGTAAATCTCGGATGTCACCATGAATTACGCTCTGCCGTTAACGGGCTGTTGGTCTTTGCGATGCCACAGCTGTGAGCCTGATAGACAGTGAAGTATCCGCGCGTCACAGCCAAGTGAACACAACATGTCAGCAAACAAAGCCGGAGGAAGTGACACAGTTTTTATGTTCTTCTTCTTCTCAGTCGTCTGATAGTGACGATTTACATTAAATCTAAAACTTTAACATTTTTTCATCATCTATACTTCTTTCTGTTCTCATATCCTTCTGTCTTCTTTCCTTTCCTTCTATTTCTTTTCCTTTCCTTGTCTTTCCTTTCCTTTCCTTTCCTTGTCTTTCCTTGTCTGTCTCTCCTGTCTTTCTGCTGATGGATCATGTTTCCCGTGGGTCCTGGTTAGAGGGGGCGGTGTGGTTACGGGGCAGAGGGTGGGTCTGCACAGTCAGGAAGTGCGTTCTGATTGGATGTTGTGGCCTCCTCAGGCTGAGCTAAAAGTTTGCTCAGTGAAGGAGGAAGTCGGTGTTACTGTGGCTGTTGGACCAGACAGGAACAACTGACTGCTCACCACTGTTGACTGTTACTCTAACGGAAAGCTTGCAGCCATGAAGAGATCTTCCAGGTAATTAGCCGCTTTACAACCGACAATCAATGATTGACAGAGAGAGCAGGAGACTGTGAGGAAGCTTTTTGAACAGAGAGTCTGATGTTTTTATGGATTCATGAAGTAAACTGAAGGAAAATGTGTGTGTGTAGCTTCAGGCTTTGGATGGCTGGATGGTAAAAGCAGTTGTAAAAATGCGTTTAAAGTCAGCTGGAAGGATTTTAGAAAAAAAACAGAAAAGTACTTTTTGTGTGTCACGCCCAGCTCGTCTGCTTTGTTGCTTGGCTAATATTTAAATAGATTATAGGTTGCACAATGAAGCACAGCGAGCTTCACCATCTTAAGTTTTAGGTCACACACTTTAGGTCTGTCTGCACGACAGCCTGAGGAAGTGTTGTGTGTGCGTGTGTGTGTGTTTATGTTTGCAGATGTGCATGACAACAGAGTTTGTCACGCAATGCATCTGTTGCAGTATGTTTCCCCGACTGTGGGGAGGGGCTGCAGCATGGTAACATGAATACAACAGAAACAAGAGCCAGTTATTGTCAGTGTGACGTGGATTAAATTTCATGTTTGATGAAGGAGAATCGGTGAGTTTAGTTGTGCAGATGAAAGTTTTCTGAAGCTGATCTCTGACCTAAGAGCTCTCTCATTGTGTTGAATGAACCTCTTTAATTATCATTAATGACTCTTTTGTCTTTGGGCTTCTAATGATGGTGCAAACGAACAAACATGTCATGTTTCTGTCCAGTTATGCAACAAGCCTATGCACACACACACACACACACACACACAAACACACACAGTATATGAGTGAATGTGAAGTGACAGTCACACTGCGCTCAGCAGTTCTGTCAGTTAATGGATTGTTCTGTTGAATCTGATTGATTCTGGCAGCAGACGGGACAGCACACGGCTCCTGCAGCTTTATATTCCAAATATTCCAGATGTTCATGTGGATAAAAGTGTAGTTTTATTTGCACACCTTTGGTCGGTGCACATTTGTGTCATCATTAAAATTCATTTTAAGTTTTTCCAAAGAGATTCTAATTCATTCATTTCTTGAAGCTGTAGAGCAGTCAGCTTCAAAGACGGTTTCTTTATGACGCCCTGCAGCAGTGTGACCGCAGACAGGCCGGTGCAGCTGTGGCAAAGATACGATTAGCGATTCTGCTCAGCATGCAAAGACGCCGATAACATTGACTGGACCTCCTGCTTAACATGCAACAAACATATCGACCACGTCGCCGATTGTGGAGAAGCTTCTCGCAGCACTTAGAGCAGGTTTTACCTCAGTTTCCTTTCATCCAGTGTTAAGTTAAATTATAGATAACAGCTGCTTAAACTAAGGGCATTGTACTAAGTTGACTTTTGCCACACAGATTTGGATTTATGCAAATCTGTCACATTGAAACGATGCAAATTCAAACTGAGGAAAAGATGATAGATAAAATCTCTCTCTCTCTCTCGTTATCTCTCTTCCTATTGATGTCACAGTAACTTCAGTCTCAGTGTATTAGTATCAGATGTTCAGATGTGTTCGTGTCCATCAGTTTAAACCGCTGCAGTACTTCAGTCATAATGGACCACCAAATGGATGCACACTTGACCACTCCCACTGTTCAGGGGGGTTACGACCCGCAAGTCACACCACAACATCCATTTTCTCTCCGCCAGCATCTTTACTGTAATAAGTCTGAGTGATTTACTGCAACGTCCATCAGCGCAGCGCTCTGGTGCATGAAGCGTCGTCAAAAACAGTGATGAGGAATCATTTTAATCAGGTTATGTAATTTTGTCAGTTGTCAGATATATAAAATAGGATGCAGGAATAAATAAGCATGTGAATTATATTTATAAACAGACAAACTAAAACTTCCTTATGTGCGCTGACAGTCAGAAAGTTGGAAATCATCGTGTAACTTTATTTTTCCGTCTCGGCTGTCAGTGTGACTCTGTGGGCAGCGAGCTGTGTAGATGAGGACAGTGAGCAGCTCTGGATTTTTAATGGCAATTCAACACCTCAAATCTAAAAACTGGGAACATGTCAAACATAAATTATTCAGACTGTTATTTGGCGAGTGTCTGACCTCTCTCTTACCTCGGGTGTATTCAGACATTTGTTTTGCAGATCACCTGCTTTGAAGCAAATCCAGAGAACAGCAGAGCTACACGGAGGGTTCGCGCTGACGTCTTCAGAGGAGCAGATCACATTAATTGCTCTCTCTGTCTGTTGGTTGGACGCTGTTCTAATCACCTGCCAAGCTATCTCTGCACCCATTAGCGTGGATCAAGCAAATGTGTGTTGAGCCTTTCCAGATCTCTCTGAGAGACGAACATTTGTCTGGCTGCGAGTGGTTAGAAACTTTTGGGAGAGCTTGAGAGGCATGGAAGTTTCCTTGAAGCTCGCCACAAAGAGTTCTTACATCTTGATGGCACAAAACTCTGATGGCACTAGATTTCTCAGAGCAGCCCTGAAGGGTCTTGATGCTCATTAGTCTCCTCTTGTTCTGAGACAAATCCATTGTGCTTTCAGAGTGCAGGCAGCCTAGAAAATGTCAACAATACACTCAGTGCAGCATGTTAATGAGAGCTCTGTTTGTGCGCTCCCTCTCCCTGGAAACGCGGTGACTGGGACTGCAGCCGCATGGGTTTTACATCCACAGTTATTTGCCCTGTCCTGCTGCCAGCTACCCAGCATGCCCTGCACCCTGCACTAATTACTGGCTCTGGATCAATCTTGTTCTCTCATTGGCTAGGACCGGGCCACGCCTCATCTTCCTGGCAGGCCACGCATGCACACACACACGCACACGTACAATTCAATAGACAAACGGGTCTTTATGTGGTTATTTTGAAGAGCCGACACCCTGCCTGCTCGCCTCCAGCTGCCCAGAGACACAACAGACACCAGCCAGGTCTTCAGATCAGTGTGTTTACTCTGCAGTCTGTCTTTTATTTTCTTCACATGCTTTGTGTCATGTTCAAACGCACAAACACAGACGAGCTCTGCTCTTTTAGGATTCTCTCTCTTACCTGTGTCTCTCATTGATTTGTTGCAAACCTACTCAATGCATGGCTGCATTTTTACTTGACGTGACCCGACAAGCTCAGAGAGAAACTGAGAGCTTTCGGTGCTGCGGGGCTTTTCTCCGGTTAACTCCCTGTTAAACAAACGCACACGGTTCATCCAGCTGCTCGAAGGTCTCCTGCTGAGTTTTCTTGTCAGCTAACAGAAGTCATGTTTACACTCAGTGTTCAGCGTGTCGTTCGAGGTCTAACAGATTCATCAAATGAATTTCCCTCCTCATAAATCATTTGTTACACTGATTTATGACTAGTCTACCTGCATTTGTTTACTTGCTACCTTCTTCTTCTCCTTTTCCATCCAACAGTTTGCTGCCTGAAGCTGCAGACTGTTGGATTCATTTCATTTGTTTTCCTCAGACGTGCAGGAAAGTCAAACACATCGCTCCAGACGATCCTGTTGCCGAGCACGAGGAGACAAGCCTTCAATTTCCTTTATCTTATCAGGCCGTATACCGTTCTTGCTGTTGCCACAGCGATATCCACGTGTCAGCTGAGGCAGCGCTTCAACAGCCTGACTATCTGATTGGTTGACAGCATCCTGACAGGTTAGCCTGAGAGGTCAGCATTCACCGGAGTGCTCGGCGGGGGCTGTTCTGATTGGTTGACAGACAGCTGATTCAGGAACAGCTGTGCTGATGAGGCAGCTCCAGGTTTTGATTGACAGGTGGCGGCCTCGCCGCTTGTCTCTTTGAATCTAAAGTATTCATCAAACTTTTTCATATCAACACATCCAGCTTCTCCACGTCACTCTTCTCTCTCATCTGCGCTCTGTCACAGTGTTAGCTTAGCTTCACATCCACTGTGTGTTTAACTGACTGTCAGTCACCATCTGTGTGTGCAGACACACATCACGGGACGTCTCTGTTTACTTTCTGCCTGCTGTCTCGAGCAAGGACACTTTTTATCAACCTGTGTACACAGCAGCATTAAAAAAGTTCATTTCCTCTTTGTCTTCTTCAGTTTGTCTCTGATAAACGAGTCTTTAACTTTGTGTCTTGTCCAGTAACAAACGTGACTTTAACACAGGAGAGAGCCTCAGAATGAGCTGAAGGTGCACGTGTTTGTTCGTCCTGCTGCAGATAACTGAAGCTAATTAATGCAGCTCACTTTCAAATAATCAGAAAAACAAAATAACACCAAACAGCTTTTGGAAAAACTGACACACAGATGACCTCTAATGATCGCTGTTTCCATCCTCAGAGCGTTTTAAGATTCCACATTCCAGCTTAAACGTAACATGAAATCAATATTTCCATTAATCCTTCCTCCATCGTCTGAAACAAGAACTGCAGAGCTGCCTTTCACGTCTTTATATTATATGATACATGCCTGTGTGTTTCTGCTGACTGCGCGCTCTGCGGCTCCTCCACACACCATCGAAGAATAAATAATTCAGACAGCTGATGTTATGGAACAAAGTCTCAGCAGCTTTGAAGGAAAACTCATCCATTTTTTCTTTTTCTGTTTCAGCAAATCCAAAGAATGCACCCTCAATGCAGGTAAGAGGCGTGAACGTACCGATGCTTCATGTCTGTGTGAGCGTCTGCTTTATTTATATTATACGTCTTACCTTCACATTCCTGACACACTTTAATTTGCTGTAAAGAGGACGAGCAGCCTCTGATGCGTGAAACTCAATTAGCTGTCAGGAGTCCTTGAAGTGCTTTTGAAACATTTTATTTCTCATTGGAAATATTGAACATGCATTAGAATTAATAAAAGAAGAATTTATTTTGAAGCCTCTAATAAAAAAAAAAAAGAATCTGTCAGTGTTGAAGGAGGAAATGATGAACCACAAAAAGCCGAGGCTGTTTGTATTTTCTGAAGCACTCATGTCCATTAAATGTTACTGACAGCCTCTGCAGAGCCGTGTTCTCTGTGTGGATTGATTTTCTGATCATTACAACCAGTGAAAGCAAAGCTTCCCTCCTCTGTTCTCTGTCTACTGTTCGGTTTCTCTGATTCTCAGATTTGCACATCTTCTATACGTTTATGTAGAGAGAGGGAAAAAAAATCAACTTTTTTAATGTCAGAGCTCAGCACGATGCTACATGATGAGGTCAGATGGGAGTCAGTTTTGTTTAAATAAAGACTCATGAGCTCTCACAACCTTCTGTGGTTTTCCAAAAAGAGACGTCACCTCCCGTTCTGTCTCTTCTGCGTGTCTCTGCAGCCCAACTTTTGTTTCTCTCTTCCTTTCTCTCCGCTTAACCTTCCGTCTCTCTTCCGTCTCCCTCCAGAGGACGGCTACGTGAGGATGTTCCTGCGAGGTCGTCCTGTCACCATGCACATCCCTGATCAGCAGAGGGAGAGCTACAGCATCGACCACAAGGTGGCGCTGCCTGACCGCAAGCTCAAACTGCAGTGGGTGTATCCTTTAGACTGGGGGATGAAGTTAAATTAACTTCATTAATTAAATTTAGAGAGTTATTTGGCAGAAAATGTAAAATAGAAACGTGAAGAGCTTTGTCACGTTCGTATCCACGTTCGGGTCCAGCTCTCAAATCTGAGCACTACTCTCAATTTCTTACCATAGAAACGGTAAGAGCTGCAGCTAAATGTCTAGAACTGAGTCATAAAATCATAAAACGTTCACCCATCTTGTTCCATAACTTAAGCAACAACCAGGTACGGCTACCGTGGACGTGACTGCCGCTCCAACCTCTACCTGCTGCCCACGGGAGAGATCGTCTACTTCAACGCCTCTGTGGTGGTGCTGTACAACACCGAGGAGCAGCAGCAGAGACACTACCTGGGCCACAACGACGATGTCAAATGGTGAGAACAGAGTGAAACATGTTGTCTCCCGTCTTATCGGAGGCTGTGCCAAAAGATAAACTACTCAAGTACTGTGTGTGCAGCACACATGTGGAGTAGTACACAGTCAGCAGAGGTGACAGCAGCATTTGTTTAAGAGGAGTGACTCTTGTGATATGACTTTTAAACAAGACACTGACACTGTTCAAACAAACGCTTCATGCAAATGATTCTGCATCCGTCTGCTGAAATGATTTCACACACTTTTATTCTGCAGCCAAACCTGCAACTCAAATCTTTCACTTCATCAAAACTTCTCTCAAACCTCCAGAGAGGAACAAAAGAGACGTTTCAAACTTCAGATTCTGTTCCTCGTTTTTTTCGGCTTCCTGCAGCTGACTGTGTTTATCATTAATATGATTTTTGGTTCACTTAATGAGCGCCAGTTGACATCCTCAATGAGTTCTGTGACTTGAGCCACCGGGATGTAAACAAAGTGAATCCCCCCGAGGCATGCTGGGAAAGCCACTCATCTCTGCAGGGAAACAGTCGTGTTCTCGTCTCCCACGGCGTCGCCTTGACTTCTTCCTGCTATGAAACGGATCCTGTGTTAACCGCTGCAGCTTCTGTAGTTTAGAAACACAAAACCACTGTGAGAAAGACAACACGGTCCGTGTTTATTAAAGTTTATTACGTTTTTTTAATCACAGACTTTGACAGTTTATGTTCTGCTCAACGTCAGTAACTCAGTCAGAGGCCAAAAATGAAACGTTCCTGCGTTTACTTTGATTGTGTTTGAATCTGCAGTCGGACGCTCATCTCGAATTCAAATGAAGTGATCATTTATATTTTCTTTTCTTAGCCTGAGTGTGCATCCTGACATGGTTACCATAGCAACGGGGCAAGTGGCTGGAAACTCTAAAGATGGAAAGGTACTGTGAAAGCCGTGCGTACGTCCTCCTGCAGAGACCCGCTGTTTGATTTACCGCTACATACTGACACAGTCGACTTTGTTTTAATAAGGCTGTTCCTGTTTTTATTTCTTTGTCTGATTTCTGTCGTCTGTGCGTTCAGCTGCTGGCTCCTCACGTTCGTGTCTGGGACTCTGTGAGCCTCAACACGCTCCACGTGCTCGGGATGGGAGTGTTCGACAGAGCGGTCACCTGTGTGGCTTTCTCCAAGTCGGTAAGCAGCTTCACGTCCAGTCCACAAACACGCGTGACCGTCTCTCTCAGTGATGAAGATCTAACTTGTCTTTTTTTTCTGTCAGAACGGCGGCGCCTTCCTCTGCGCTGTGGACGATGCCAACGATCACATCCTGTCAGTCTGGAACTGGCAGAAGGAGAAACAACTGGCTGACGTGAAGGTACGAGCGACCCTTTGACTGTCTGTCTCCTGCTTCTCTCACGGTACGGGTTACGAGCATTCGTCCTGTCTCTGCAGTGCTCCAATGACTCTGTGCTGGCTGCTGTGTTTCATCCCATGGATGCTAACCTGATTGTCACCTGTGGAAAATCTCACATCAACTTCTGGACCATGGAGGGCAACACGCTCACCAAGAGGCAGGGCCTGTTCGAGGTACAGCCGCGGTAACAAAAGCGTCACACTGCCCTTGCTTGTTATTTCATTGGCCACAAGCAGCTAAAACAAACACAGTCTGATACGACAACCTGACAATGAAAAGTCGCTCTCTCTGTCTGTCTCTCTGTCTAGAAACACGAGAAGCCAAAGTACGTGTTGTGTGTGGCGTTTGCTGAGAATGGAGACGCCATCACAGGAGACTCCAGTGGAAACATCTACGTCTGGGCCAAAGGTCAAATCTAAATCAATCACAATAGTCCTGATGAGTTATTCAGGATATTTAGAGATGCTGAAAGAATGCTTGAAGAGCAGCCTGTAAATATCAGGACATTTGCCAGATATGGATCTGTACTGAAACATTTTTATTTTTAGAGAATTTATTGATCTGCTCCATCTTAACTGAAACTATAAAAGGATCCATCAGAGACGGAGTGTCCTCTGTTCGTGTTCTTGATTGACAGGTGGTAACCGCATCAGCCATCAGGTGTCGGGGGCCCACGAGGGCGGGATCTTCTCTGTTTGTGTCCTGAAGGACGGCACCATGGTGTCTGGAGGAGGGAAGGACCGCAAGGTGGTGCTGTGGGGCCACGACTACAGAAAACAGGCTGAGATGGAGGTGAGAGAAACAAAGTGTCCGTGTGTCTGTTAGCCATCTGTTTTTCTGTCCCGCTGCAGGACTCAAATATAAATATAAACAAAAGAAAAAGTAATAATCGTAGTAGCAGCTTGTGTGTGCTCCATTTTTAATTCTGATCAGTTAACTCACAAACTAAATGTTTATTTGTGTGTGTGTGTGTGTGTGTGTGTGTGTGTGTGTGTGTGTGTGTGTGTGTGTGTGTGTGTGTGTGTGTGTCCAGGTGGGCGAGTCTTTAGGTCCGATACGAGCTCTGGCTGAAGGTAAACCTGGAGAACTCTTCATAGGAACCACGAAGAACGCCATCATCAGAGCCGCCTTCCCTGATACACTGACTCCTATTGTACAGGTACACACACACACACACACACACACACAAACACAATGTGCTTGTTTGTAGTAGGAAGTGATAAAAAGCTGTGCGGCGGTCTCAGGTGTGTTGAATAATCCGTGTTTCAGGGTCACACAGATGAGCTGTGGGGTCTGGACATCCATCCCTCCATGGAGCAGTTCGTCACCTGCTCCCAGGACAGACAGGTTCACCTCTGGGACACCAACACCCATCAGCCCCTCTGGAGCAAGACCATCGAGGTGACTGATGCATAACATCTTAAAAAGCTATAATACTGAAATATACAAAGATTTGTTGATGATAAATTAAATACTAATGTACTAACTCGTGCTCATGTGCTCCAGGATCCAGGGAGGTCTGCCGGCTTCCATCCCAGTGGGGCTGTTCTGGCTGTGGGGACCATGACTGGAAGGTCAGCCTCACGGTTAAAGCACCAACACAACACACGCAACAACTGTTATACAAGACAACAACTAAAAAGCTGATTACTGAAACTCGAGTTTGTATTTATTCAGATTTATTGTACAGTGTGCACACAGTCTCTGACTTCTTCTATGTGTGTGTTACAGGTGGTTGGTGCTGGACACCGACACTCGCGATCTTGTTTCTATGCACACAGACGGCAATGAGATCATTTCCAATGTCAAGTACTCTCCAGGTAAAACCTGTTCACGTAGATCCATAAAAGACGCGGTGAAGCAGCAGCAGTCATGTCTGAGCGCTGTATGAACTCTGAGCTTCTTGTGCCTTCAGACGGTAACTTCCTGGCTGTTGCTTCCCACGACAACTTTGTTTACATCTACGCTGTGACGGAGAACGGCCGAAAGTACAGCCGTGTGGGGAAATGCACTGTGAGTATACATTCCTAAAATATCTCCCCCGCTTTCATAATTCATATTTAATTTTCTAACCCTAACCCTCTTTATGTGCAACTCTATGACATAACTGAAGATGAAGAACTTCATTATTATTGTTTGTTTATTGTTAAACTTAATTATCACTTTTACTTGAAGTTCATAATCAGAGGAGAAACAAACAGCAGTGCTCCGTGTCATCTCTGTCCAAACAACATGAACTCCTCTCTCCCTCCAGGGCCACTCCAGCTTCGTCACCCATCTGGACTGGTCCAAAGACAGCCAGTACCTCGTCACCAACTCAGGAGACTACGAGATCCTCTTCTGTACGTCCTCCCTCTCGTCTCTGTTCACAGAAACTTGGAGATTACCCTTTAATTTTATTTTCTGTTAAAGTCAGGTTTGTTTTGTTTGTCTGTTCAGGGGAGGCATCCAGTGGTAAACATGTGACCAACATGGACACAGTGCGCAACCTGGAGTGGGCCACTTCCACCTGCACGCTGAGCTTCAACACCTTCGGTATGTTTCATCCATCTGTGGTTTGATCTGTGGATCATCACGCCGACTTCTTACAGTTAATTATCAAATTCATGAAGCCTGAAACAAAACATGAAGTCAGTCTTAATGTTTGACCGCGTTCTCGCCCTTTTTTGTACAAACTCTGTCTTTCAGGGATTTGGCCGGATGGAGCAGACGGCACGGACATCAACGCCGTGTGCAGGTCACATGACGGATCCCTGCTGACCTCTGCCGATGACTTTGGCAAAGTGCACTTGTTCTCCTTCCCCTGCTGTCAACCAAGGGTCAGTCGCTCACAGCTACACGATGTTAGCACGTCAGGATCAGTGTCATTGATGTATTTATGACCTGAAGCTATCCCACAGTTCCTCCCTCGACTGTTTTGGAAATTCAGAGTTCAGCAGCTCGTTGTTTTTCTCTGCCAGCGTTGTGATTAAGTGTTAATGAACACTGTGAAACACAAAGAAAGCTCAGCACAAATAACAAAATGCTCAGCCACAAGGCTTTCATTGTGGGATCAGCACCAGACCTGTAATACACATAATTTCTACAAGGTGTTTATTTTGTGCTCACAAACACATTTAAGCTGTTAAGCTTTTATTTTTTAAAGTTCAGCTTTCAGCCAAAGCCTTTTAAACTGGAGCTGTAAACTTAATTGGCCACTCAGACAAGCTGGCTGTCATTAGCACTGAAACCCTGAAAAAAAAAGGTGTAAACACTTCTGGAAATGGAGCACTGTCAGTGTTTCCAGCCCCGCATCAGGACCAGAAGATAAATCTGAAGGATTATGAGGAAAGAAACAGAAATATATACAGTAAATTTCTCCTATACAAATTAAAAAGTGTTCTAATCTGAGAAGGAAATGTCATGTATGTGCAGCAGTTTATGCTCACTCTCTTGTTGGCAACATCACCGTGTATCATGTGACTAACTCATCGCTTCACTGTGTCTCACTTCCTCCCTCCATCCCGCCGCTCACAGGCTCCGAGCCACGAGTACGGTGGCCACAGCAGTCACGTGACCAACGTTGCCTTCCTGCACGACAACAGTCACCTGATTTCCATCGGTGGGAAAGACACCAGCATCCTGCAGTGGGTGGTCGCCTAGGCAACGCCATTCATCCACATCTCTAATCCCTCCCACAGTCGGGTGGGGGGACCAGCATCCTCTCTGACTCCTGTCACCTTTTCACTGTTTATCCTCCTGCCACCAGGGGGCAGTAACTCCTCTGTGCCTACTGGAAATTAAAACACACACTGACCCGCAGATGTCACACGCAGATGAGATGATTGAGATGATGAGTATCCTTGTAATAAATGGAATATTATTTAGTGTCCTGCTGTTTGTAATAGAATGTAGAGAAAACGACCTGCAGGAAGTAACCAGTCCCAAAAAAATGACTGCGACACCACCCGCGCCTGAAGCTGCAGGCGGTGAGCACACAGTTAACCTGTGACTTTAGCATTAGTACTAACTGTGCCTAAACTGTATCTATCTTTAACCCCCTTTAACGGGAATTCCACCTGTTTTGAAGTGTGTTTGCAAGTTTTAGCTCCCTAATTACAAATCATGTATACTTTACAGTTTTGATGACTATTTTGAATGCATGCTCCACAGTTATACTACAGGTTATATTTATATTTAATAGTCTAATATTAGGGAATTTTTCCCACCGTTCCAGGCAGCCACTGGTTTCCATTCATGCCCATAAAGTATGAAGCTCCACCTGAAGGATGCAGGACAGAAAATGATGCAGAGTCAATGTTCGATATTTTTCATATCATACTGAATGCATGGGAACCAATGGGTTCTTGAAAATGAAGAGAAAAAAAATACATTTCTTTAAAAAAAAAAGCAGCTTGGTTTGCAGTATGACGTGAAGTATACATTTATTTGAAGTAACTCGGTTAAAACATGCAAAATCACACGACCCTGTAGAATCTCGTAAACATTCCTGAAGCCGGATGAACCTTCAAACTTGTGCAGGAATGTCGCGTAACCTCGTCAAGGTGCGGCTTGTCAGTGTTCCTGCTTGGTTAGTTCTAGCTTTAACATGGGAAAGATTGTATGAGTTTCTAAAATGGGTGGTATTCCCCTTTTTAAAACGACTATAACCCCATTGCCTTGGTACCTGAGACGTTTCCACCCCTCAGCCTGCAGATTGTAAAGTATTACAGATTGCTGTTGGAGATTGTAAACGGTACAAAGTGGCTGTTTTGTCCCGAAGCCTCTCGATTCACCCCTCCGCTCCCCTCCCCTCTGGGCTACTGTGTTTCTGATTGTACTACTACTGTAACTGTGCTGAGAAGGCACTAGATGGCGCTACAATGCAAGAGAATGAGCATGACCGAGGCTGTCCTCCTCCTGTAGATGCTGTTAATGTTGCAAAGGTCTATAAAGTAAATATATGTATTATGCAGTATATCCGAGTGGCTGTGTTATTTTAATATTTAACTGTAACAATGATGGATGTTCTATTATTCTTGTGGCACTTTTAGCGATTGACAGAAGGGTAATGTAGGCTGCTGTGCTGTGGAAGTGAGCTTGACCTGTGCTTTGCCTTCTGTTTTGTTAATAAAGTTTTTACCCGAGTACTCATTCACGGCTGTTTGTCTTCCTTAACTTGTCAGAGAGCGGAGAAGAGCCGCTCCCGCTGCAGAAGCAATCCCCGAGCAATGATGCTGATTTATTTTTATGTCTTACCGTAGACGATAACACAGATGGAAACCGTTTGGAGGATGTTGTGGGTGACAGTTCTGTGAACTATTGACAGTCAATATGTTGGTGACGGTTATAGGAGAGTCAGTTTGTGGTCAAAGGTTGCTGGTTCAAATGCCCGGGTCACTCTGGGCGGGTGCTTGGTAAACAAGGTGGGTTCACTCAGTGACCTGCAGCAGGAGGCCTCAGGTGTGACGCCTCGCTCTCTGTTTCCATAAATAAACAGTTAAAAAAGAGAAAGAGAGGACACGGTGGACGTGTTTTTTAAATCGGCTGTCGAACAGATGTGTTAAACTGTATTTTATATACATTCATATCTCCAGCGTCTGAGCTGAGTATCACATTGTAAGAAAGCAAACATGAAGAGTAACAGGACAAATTACAGGCCACTTATCTAAACCTTCAATCTGTTAATTGGAATTGGATAAACGTTTGCGTACGTCTTCCTGATGAATGTTTGCCTCTGTTCATCACTGTTCATCACTGTTATGGTTGTCTGTGTAATCATAGCCTCCAGTCAACAAATCTGAAGCCCGACGTCTTTAAATTCATTATTTTCTGATCATGTTCTCTGGAGGTGACAGCCTATACATCAGACACAGCAGATATTTATTTAAGCTTCTGCTGTGCACATAAATCAGAAGACAGTGCTTTTATTATATCGTGCAGACGTGCAGCGTGTGCAGCTCAGTGCTCCTGCGTTCTTCATTATGTGCACACAGTTAGAAAATTCACTCTCATGTCGTTTCTCGGGTGTCTTTTCTCCTCACACCGTTTGTTTTTTATGTATTCTGCATCATGTGATCTGTGCTTAGAAAGGCTGTGGCCCTTACTTGTGCTTGTTGCGATCAGTTAATCTCCTCTGTGCATATTGATTGTAACACACTCTGAAGGATTCCTTGCCTCAAATGTCTGTGCACTTAAATTAATTAAAGAAACAGAGACATCCACATGTTCTCTAGCAGCAGCCTGTAGACTTTCTCTTTATCTTTCTCTTCATCCACATATAGCTGTAGTTTAAAGGATGGTTAAAAGGAATTCTGGGAAATGTAGGCAATCTCCACCTAAAATAAAAAGTAGTGGAGGTTATGGACAGAGTAAAAAGGTGAGTAACGACATGCAGCTCAAGGTGTATTTGTTGTTGAAGGAGGAGTATTTATCCGAGCAGGCCAGTGAGCGAGGTGAGGTCACGCTGGCTTCATGGTCACGACGGCCTGTTGACTGTCAACACGTTACCTCAGGATGAGGGGCTGCAGACCCCAGAGCTCCTCATGTGGTGGAGCCATGACGAACGTCACACGCTCAGGTCGTGTGAGAGATGTAATATCAGCTGATCTTACAACCTAATGTTAAAGTGATCAACCAGTTACTCATACGAAATGAGTAGCCAGACAGGAAGAAGTACCCGTTATTCTGTAGTCTGCTTTTCTGAGCCAGAACAGCGTCACTTGAGACTGTATAGCACGAAATAAACAGAGATTTGGCTCGGCAGCTTCTGTGAGCTTTGCAGGATGTACTGACAACATGAAGGACAAAAGGACTTCCCATACAGAGCAAAGGAAGAGCGTGAGACATACGATACTCTAAACTTTAACACAATAAACATCAACCTTTAGAACGAGGGTGACGCAGAGGACAAGGACGAAGAGGAGGCAGCGCTGAGGCTTACGTAAGGACACAAGTTGGAACTAACTGCAAGTGTTACGGTGCACGAACGAAAAGTGATCACAGCAGTGTCACGTTTGACCGTCAACGCCACCCACCAAGAGTTAGGAATGAGACTGAGGTTAGCTCATCTGTGCAGAAGAACAAACGATCATTCATACAAACGATCATCTACGAGAGATTTATTACAGACAAATGTTTATCCACATTCCCCTCAGATACCAAAACGGCTACTGGACACAAACACATCGTGTGAAACTGCTTCCAGGCCTGCATCCAGTCCTGACACTCTCCATCAGATATAACACTGAGAATATTATTGTCTGAGGCTAGTTCTTCAGAATTCAAGATGATGGGGATGATTTCTTATTCCCAGAAGACGATGCAGAAAAACTGAATTAGTGAGCTGTGATGATCTGCAGTCTGAAACCAAAGACAGTGGACTCATTTGTCACCTTGTAACTTGTAATATAATAAAAATATATACCAGAATAACACCTGGACTTTTGTGCTCGGTCAGACAGGCCACAGATTCTTTAAAAATGATACATGTGACGGTAAATGATGCAGATGAGATTTTGAACTATATCAAATCACAACAAAACAAACACATTTTTTCTGCTGTCTGCTTGTCCAAACTGGGAGCACACAGATCTCTGTTCACTGTAGGTAACACACTGACCATGCATGATAACCTCAAACAACCTCACTGCAAAAGAAATACACCTTTAAACAATCCAGTGATTATCAGGACAGTTGACTGATTTGTTGTCAGCTTCGTCTCAGCAGTAGTTCTCACTCGGCAGTCATCAGTGGCTGCAGGCAGGAGACCGGAGCCACGTGAGGACTGCTTTACATTTTGACAGAAGCATATTGCATATGGCGATAATGTCGCTGTGCGGTCTCTGCTTAGTGCTGGATGAAACAACGATCTATATTTCATGCCAAACAATGAAGAAGGGGAGTTGAGCTCGGCACAACAGAGAAGTGGATTTAATGAAAATCAGTGAAGACGTGGGATGTAATTTATTGATCTTCACGGAAAGAGAGCAGTCTGCTCTGTTTGACATTTTCTTCACAGAGACAACAGGAAGACAGAGGAGGCTACATGTTAAAAGAGATGAATAGATACTGTATGTTTCTCTCTGCTGGGACCGACAGAGAGAAACAATATATCTGAGAGAGATCAGCTCAGCGGACTGATGGGGAGACAAAGAGGCAGAAAGTATCGATCCAAACCATCGTGATTAGAATTAATGGCACACACAAAAAGGGTTTTTTAATTTATGATTTTTTTTTGACATTTTGCATTTCCATTTTGTCTGAAAAAAGTAAAAATGTAAAAACGCTGCAGATTTGTTTTTTTTTTTTGTTTGTTTGTTTTTTTTTTTTTGAGGGTAGACGAGTCGTGAGAACAGAAAACAGTCTGAGCTGTTCTCAGAGACAATTAATCAAAAAACACAGGATGGAATACTGTGACAGGCTGGGGTCTCAACCACAAAATGTACGACCCTGAGGCTGTCACACACACACACACACACACACACACACACACACACACACACTTTATTATTCTGGGACAATTCTGAAACAATTAAAGGACACATGCTGAAAATGTTTGCTCATGTTTCACTGTAAGACGACCGCACCAATGCAAACACACATTACACGAGATACTTAAAACAACTCTGCAGTCAGCCGTGAACAGAACGTGTGAGGAAACGTCGATCAACTTCTTGAGAATTTATTCCTCTGGTCCGAACATGAGCATCGATACTGAAGGTAGCGTTCTGATGGATGCACGTCCTGTCTGCATGTTTTAAACCAACGTGTAGATGAGAGACACAGACGTGATGAGATCTATTTCTGCAGAAGATGCACACAGTGACTTTGTCACTCAGCACTTCTTGTTTCTTTTTCTATTTCTGGAGAAAACGGCCTGATAAAGTCTTCATTTGGATATTATTTATATGATTAGATAAGCATGTTTGCACATCAACTGTTATGTTTTTGTCCAGTACACGTTCTTCTCCCGCACACCATGTTCACTTCCTGCAAAGAGCTTCCAGCTTCCTCTGCAGCACAGCAGATTTTTGAACACTTAAAGCGTCTCCGTGTTCCAATTATATCTCTGTTGACATATCAGAAGCTGCCTGATGAGTGTTGAGCTGACAAACAAACTGATCTCTGCAGAAAATATGTGTGTATTCCTTTAAAGGTCACAATGAGGAATAAGATTTTGTATCAACAAAAGTGATACCGTTTAATGCTCATTCTGATACACAGTTTCTTTTTGTACTAACACTGTTTGGGTGTTGTTATTTCAAACGTCTGACCTCTGCTGCTTCGTAGATTTGAAGGATTTAGGGAAGATTATGAGCTCCATTAAAAACCCTTCAGCTGATGATAGCATCCCACTCATACATTAACGTTTAATACACACTACAGGGAATCAATGATGTTCCCACTTGAATTTGTCATTAATTCATCTCTTGTTTAATATTTCATGAAGCTGGAAGTATCAAATCTTACGTCCAGCTCGCACACTGAACCTCCGCATCACACAACACTTCATCGTCTGTGCATGTGTCGCAGTTTAGCTAATACACCGCAGCGTCTGCCAAGATGTTGTGTTTGGAATAATGCAAACATCAATTAATATCCCAGACACAGTTTCATAACAATACGAGGCTCAGAGAGAGTCAAAGAATGATTCAATTAAATGTTTAAAGTTTAAAAAAATCTGTTTTAATAAATTGAAGTGCAGCAAATGTTCATAAAGTAAAATGAAAAACACTTGAGCCTTTTATGTTTTAGGTTATTACACATTTAAAATATACTTGTAGTGTATAGATCTTACATTTCGTGGCTGTCCTATCAAGAGAAATGAAAGTTGTTCCAGTCAGTGCATCAAACCGACTTGTGTTTATTTTCTCTAGCAGTCACGCTGATGTAAAGAAAGGACGTGAGGTGACCACAAACATTAGCGAGGGTCAACAAACGTCAGACTGTAACACAGATCACTGTTTGATTCACGTTATACTGACTGTAACCGGATGAAGGGCCCCTAACCTTTGACATGGATCTAATCCAAAGCGTGGCACAAAATAACTTTCCTCTATTAAACTGAATATAATTAAATATAAATATCATTTATGTAATTTCTTTGGCCAGTTCTCATGTCATAAAAACAACAAATTATTAGCTGTGTCATGTATTTCAGACATTTATTCAGCTGGAAGAGATTTAGTACGCACCCCGTAAATATTTTTATTTGAGATAACATTTTATTGAAGTATGTTTTAAGGCATGTTGGTTCTCAGCTGAACTTTATTTTGGTTTTGAGGAACTCTTTAATTGTTTTTTCCATAAAAGCAGACATTGTTTTGAAGTCACATGTTTGTTTTTTAAAAGTTTTAATTCAGGTGTGTTGAACTCTTCCTGACGCTGCTGATATTTCATCCCATGTTTCAACATTCCCATGTGACTGTGGCCCCTCGGGGGGAGTTTGTCACCACCATTCAACAACCTCCTTTATATCATGTGAAATAAGAGGAGTGAAGACTGAAGAGAGAAGTTCAACACCGGCGATGAAGCGGCTGAAAAAGCTGTTAAGAAGCAGAAAGCAGAGAGTCTGTATGTTTATATTTATGCTTTAGATCTGCGGGGACGCATGGTAAAACTCGGAGGTCAAGTTGTAACAATCTAGTCACAGGAGAGAGAGTTCATTTCACTCTGCAGCTTGTTCACAGCATTGTTTGGGAGAAGCAACGTTCAGCCTCACCCCGTGAACTAGACCTTTATGTTATGCACGACCACACTGTGTGTGTGTAAAGTTTACAGATGAGCAGCATGAAGAGCGTTTTTCTGAGAAAGAGAACCGAAAAAGAAAACAGAGAGATGGAGAAAGCTGAGAGAGCAAGATAAAAGAAAGAGGGAGTGGAGGAGAGGAAGAGCTCGGGGAGAAGGTCAGGAATGCAGATTGTGTCTTACACTCTATTCTCTGGAACACCAGGGTGTCCGAGCTGCTGCCGACGGCCCGTTGAGCAACGTGTTGATGTACGGGGCGTTGCTGAATAACAGAGGTTTGTCTGCGAGTGGTCCTGCAGAGCGGAAAAAACCCACGAGAATCATTTTATGTACAGTAGGTTTCCACTGGCATCCATCAGAGAGGAGCGCTTGTTCTGCCATGTGAGCGAGGTGGAGATATCATGTTTGTGATATTTAAAGTTATCGTTTATGATCACACAGACGAAAGTTCTGAACTCTCCTGTTTCTCGTGTCAAACACAAACAGGTGCCTTTTAAACGGTTCGGCTGTGGAACGTGGTCCTCCTCGTGATGTAATGTGTTGGCCGAGGCAGCAGTTTGTCTCTAATGACTTCCAGGAGGTCAGACCTCCTCAAACTTGAGCAGCGTGAACCTAAACAAACTGAAGGCAAAAATACAACAGAGTAAACTTCTCCAGTAAACTGTTTGTACCCGCGCGGCTTCACACGGCGTCGCAGAGAGCTCCACTTGCAGCTGTGGCACTGATTTAAACAACGGCAAGAGCCGACAGACGTGTTAGCATCTCTGCGAAGCTGTATTTAGATACGGTGGTTAGCTAAACGCTAACATGCTCACAATGGAAATGCTGATGCTAAGCGTGTACAGTTAGCTTGTTTGCATGCTAGGATTTGCTGATTAGGTGAGGAGTATTACGATGTGCAGGTATCAGGTCGTGCACCGGACAAAGTGGACGTTTGACCCAGTGATAGTGAAATCCATACAAGTCATTTGTTGGGAACAAATCCAATATTTCACTGGATAAGCGATTGAGCTCACAAACAGTCAGTCAATCGCTCCAAAGGTTGTTGAGATACTTCAGTCTGGCCCACAGTGGTGGACTGCACGGCACACACTGTGCATAAAACAGGTTAAAATGTGGGAATAAAACAGTAGTGTAGGAGCAGTCAGTATGTTTCCTGGGCTGCAGACTATGCTGCGTTTGTTCCAGGCTCACCAACCTCACAGACAGTCCACCTGTTTGTCCTGAAAAATCCTGCGTGCAGCCCAGCAGTGAAGATGAAGCTCTATCTTTCATCTCCGCGTGGTGCTCAATCCGTCTGTTTCACATTGGCCCGGATCCGCCGAGTGTTCAGCAGACACCACCTGTTTCAACAGAGTTTGGTTCAGGGTGATGGGTGTGGATACATGTGGACAGACACATGCTGAAGTGAGCGTATAGACTGCATGAAGACAGTAACAAATTAGACTGGAGAGCAAAACACTCAACCTAAAAGCTTTAGTATGCAGGAGAACAGATGTTTGCAGCTGTCGAGGACATTTTTAAACTTGCTTTTTTAAAGAAGTTTTAAAGAAGAGTTTAAAGAAGCTTTTGTTATTTTTCACATCATGAAAGTTTCTAACAAACTCACCTAAATGGAAAAACTATTTTCAAATCTATCTATTAGATAAATCAGCTTCTGTCTCAGAGATTCACTCAGCTGCAAATGAATCCATGTTGGCTCATCGACAAAGTTTAATAGTGATACTGAGAGTCAGGATAATGAAGAGAGGTTATTGTAATTGTCAAAACAACTTCAGGATTATTAGAAGCAACATCGTGAAGCTGCCCACTCAGAGGGCATTTCATATGATTTATTAATGCAGGTGGGCAAATTTGCATTTGAAAGCAACACTGCAAAAGTGCCTCTGAGGTGCTAACCTAACTGTTACTAAGCTTGTCAATATACAGCTCGTTGTCACTGGAATAATCGTGTGGCTTTGTAACCGTTTCACCGTAAATGCATCATGACTTTGTGCCACACACAGCTGGACTTCTCTTTGCCTCTCACACAGTCTGAGCCCACCGGAGCAGGGAAGTGTTTCTTCGAGGCAGTTTACCAAGAAGAGATCACATGGCTGCACACCGGACCAAACTGGAAGCAGGCAGAAACAGCAGGAAGACAAAGAACACAATGGCTGAGCAGCACCATCAATGATCTGGCAAACAAGGACGATGAACAGTCTTCTATTTATAGAGCGGAGCTGAGCACCGAACTAGTGGGTGAAAACTCACAGAGGTGTCACTGCTAACAGAAAGTCCAGTATTCAAGTGTCCCAATGAGACATTAAAGGGTGACAGTGAGCAAAACAAGAACCTGAAGAAGCTAACTGGAATTCAGCCATCATTAATTGCTATTCACACCTGTGCGTTGTGTTTTTTTACCCTAAAGTATCTGAGATGATCTAACCTATAATGAACTGAATACACAAAAAAGACAGTGAAGGATGTTTCATATTCTTTCCTGACATTTTCTGTCTCATTATGTCACGCTGGAACGTGCCAAGTCAGCATTTTATAAAACATAATGCATAATAGCAGAAAAATAATAAAAGACAAAGAGACGGAAGCACTCCGCGGCTCTGCGCTGCTCAATTTCCATAGAGACAGAGTAAATGAGCTGGTGGTGTTTTAATGGGACACAACGAGTTCACTGCTGGGAGATTTATAGTTTTATACCAGCAAGTTTGGCTTTTACTTGACTGCTCTTTAGATAATGCACACACACACACACACAAAGTTATTTGTCTAACACCTATTTAGCAACTATAATTTAAACTTTAAACTCCAGTTTTTATATCAGCAATCCCACAGTGCAGTTTCAAGGAGGTTTGAGTGTTTTTCAGAGCATTGTTATGACAGACCTTCTGTAGTCTGTACACTATCCGCTCTGCACCAAACAGCAGACTGACCAAGTTAATGTTGAATGTAGTGAAGCATCTAACTGCTAAAGAGCCAGATGTTTCGCTCAGGAGCTGAGCTCATCTTCTATGAAGATGAAACGTGACCCCACCTCACCTTGTTCCTGCAGGTTTAACCAAACAGATCACTTAACGGGAACACACTTAAGTTATTTAACAGGCAGACAACACACAGCAGGAAGAGTGAAGCTGCACACAGCCTGCAGCTTTCACACAGGTCGATCAAACTGGAAACACACGGAGCTCATTTCTGACACCGTCAGAAGAGCTTCACGTGCTGGAGCGACGAATCCATCAGGTGAACACAAACTTCTTCATACGTAACATCTGTGAGAGGCTCAGAATGAAAGACTGGAGCTAGACTGGTGCAACTTTTATATGAAACTCTGTTTATAGGTCTATAAAAGGAGAGCTCATAAGTGTTGCAAACACTTCATCACACTCTAAATGACCATTAATGTTAGCTGTTAGCACTTTTACCAGCCTGTGAATTTGTTATGCTGATCGCTAATCTTTCCAGCACCGCTCAAACTCACAGCATCAGCTCAGATTTCAGACTCTCACGGTTTAGTAGACACAGAACAGGCAGGAGTGGAGAGATGGAGCTCGCTGGGAGAAATCCAGGTGGAGGCTTGGCAGAGGGAATGCCAGACGGGCTCGGTGGACGGTGAGATGAGCGGGCAGGCAGGCAGATAATCCTGAGACACAGAAAACAGGTGTAAGTCACGGGCGGGCGGGCGGGCAGACAAGCTCGCTGACTTGATCCAGCGAGAGCTCGCTGTTTGTCCAGAACGCTTCAGTCACACACCTGTCATCAGTCAGGCTGATGATAGGTGTGCTGATTACTGATGATGGACAGGTGAGGAGAGACCACGCCCACACAAACAAAGAAAAAATATGAAATTTTGAAATTCAAAATTCAATAAAAGAAAATCATATTTTGGCTCAGTCCCAGTTTGGCAGTAGTGTATTGTTAAATTGTGTATTATGGCCAGACAGCCATTCAAGTTATTCTAATGGAGGAACTGAGTTTCCTTTTTATGAGTCTCTCATAAATTTACTCGTTAAATATTTCAGAAAAGATTTAAACAGCTGATATCGAGCTGGCTTGCAAATCTCTCGCCAATGACTAAAAGTCAGTCCCACAGCTACTCGTCTCTTCTCAGCTTCCTCCATCAACGTCCTCTTCAGTCTTTTTGCCTCTTGCCCAGCTCCGGTTCTGGCACGACACTGGTTCTGGCAGCCTCCAAAACGCTACTCACAGCCTGGCTAACAAACTGAGCTAACCTTAGCTAACAGCAGCTACACTGACAAAACATTCAAATCAGAGTGATCGACCATTTCACATCAAAATCAAGTTTTATTTATTTTATGGTAGAAAAGTTACACAATGTTGCTTTAAGCTCTTTATACTATAATCATACTGCATGACAATAATGATGCAAAAAGTAGATCCACATCCGCGTGAATATGAGAAAACACGAATATCTGACAGAAAGAGAGAGAGAGAGAGAGAGAGAGAGAGAGAGAGGCATGCAGCGTTACATGATGACGCCCTCTCTCTCTCTCTCTCTCTCAGTCTGCCGGCTGTTGCCGCTCGGTCCACACTGCTTTGCGATCTGGAGCTTGTCTCACAGACCTCCACACATCCACACATCCACCACCTCCGCTGTATATTCGTGCACTTTCCCCCGCGGAGGTTTTTCTCTGGATGGATACACTGCGCGTGGTTTTCTGGAGGTGACAGCGGGAATCTGAACCTGAATGTGAGTACGGCGTTACTGTGTCTGTGTCTTCACTCTGTCTGTCTGTCTGTCTGTCTGTCTGTCTTCACTCTGCTGTCTGTCTGTCTGTCTGTCTTCACTCTGCTTTCAGTCTGTCTGCCTGTCTGTCTTCACTCTGCTTTCAGTCTGTCTGTCTGTCTGTCTGTCTGTCTGTGTCTTCACTCTGCTGTCTGTCTGTCTGTCTGTTTGTCTGTCTGTGTGTCTTCACTCTTTTCTTGACACACAGATGAAGTGAAACTGTCACCTGCTGCAGAAAGCTGGAATTCAGATAAATGAGCTCAGAGCTGCAATTTTTTAGACTAACTTCTCATTTACAACATGAAGTTTATGTGTGAAAACACCTTTACAGAAGTACTGTGAAGATCTGTCTGTGTCCACGTTGCTTCAGTGTTCATAATCTGGACACACACACTCCACAGTGATGGCCATCATGTTCTCGCTGTACATTACGGACTGTCAGAGGAGTTTTAACATGCTGCTCTCTCTCCTCCCTTTGAACTCACTTTGTACATCTGACATCACTTCCACTCTTCACACAGCACGCTGGTTTACTCGCAAAAGTCAAATTGTGTTAGTAAGTGGAAAACGGGACGAGCTGGGAGCGTTGACGTTACAGTGCAGTGCAGCACAGGGTGCTCGTGTGTGTGTCTGCTCACACACACAGCTCCAGAGGTTTCTGACTGCAGGGAATTAATAAATCATGAGGCCAAACAACAAAATCAGCCACTCGTGTCAGTGAACCCGTCCAGCTGGATCTCACTTTGTGCAGGGCAGCAGATCCAGATCCAGCTTCAGATCGAAGCTTGTCGTCTTTTTTAAGTTAAAGGACACGACGTGTGTCTGTTAGTTCTGACTTCTGGTTGAATTTTTGCCATTTCATCATTTTGTGAAGCAGCCTGTCGATGTTGGACCTTCACCTCTGTCAATGAAGTATGAGGAAGGTTCAATTTTCAAGCCTCAGCCTGTCAGCTTGTCAGTATCTTTAAACAAACAGTCATGGCTGAAAGTTGGCTAACACGTCGTCCTTTGGTGCTGATCCAGATTTCACCTGCTTGTGTTTTGGTCAGATAAAGATCCGGCACTGACTGTGAAGCCACTGGTGTTCAGGCTCTGAATTAAAAGACGTGGACGTGAGAGTAGAGTTTATAAAGTGACACGTCTCTGAGGGATTATTTCCTGGCTGAGTCAGTCAGTTTCTTAATGTGAATGTCGGGAAGAAACAAAATGCAGCACACATCTGAAAACTTTAAGAAGGATTAATGGAGTTTGAGCAAATAAACGTCTGGATTCACGTTTGCTGTCGAGGATTATCTCTCCCCGTGGAAGATGCTGCACACGAATGAATGGCAGCTGCTTGTTTGCTGTGAGAGAAACAACTTTCAGTTTGAGGTAAAACGCCGTGACAGACTCTTGTTTTTGTTTCGGGGTGTATACAGATGAGTAAGTCTGTAAGACTGTCGGCCGAGCAGATGAGCCACCTCAGGCAGGAAGAGAGAGACCGATCTGCGGGAAAGCATCGTGCTCCATTGAGCTGCAGGGAAATGTTCACGTCTTAATGGTCTTTTTAGTAAACTGTTGGCACAATGAGTCCTCTGTTCCTCCTACAGAATTCCTGCTTTCAACTCCAACAGTTGTAATATTAAAATCAGCAGCACGCTCTCTTCTCCTTTAACTCCCTGAAGATCATCGAGTAATCTCCATCTTTCTCCCCTCCTCCGTTATTTTTACGTCTCTCATGCGATTACAGTCTTCGGCTTTTAACTTGTTTCCAAACCAAATATATAAACTGGCAAAAAGTCCAACCTGGTAATGAGAAAAACATAAAGCGTGAAATTTAATTTATGATCAGATGACACGCACCACCGGCTTTCTTTCTGTTCCGTTTTCTGTTTCATTGCATCTTTTAAAATAACTTCTGTTCTCAGTAAACCATCCCCTCGTCCTCCTCGCCCCCTCCACCTCCTCCATCCTTTGTACTGAACTATTTCTGACCTCCTCGGAAAGATAATCTGAGCTGTTTCAGCTCCGACCTTGAAGGCAGAAGGATAACTGTGGTTAGCTAAGAGCTCCAGCTTTACTTACCCACCAGGTCCTTTTACCAAACTGTCAGATCTCTCCCTCCCTCTCTCCCTCTCTCTCCTTCTCTGTCTCCTCCCTCCTTGTTCTCTGTGTCCCTGAGAAGTCAGACAGTGGGGTGACCTTTAAAAGAATGCACTCACCCTTGGGTGAAGTTTCAGAGACACTCGGCTTGCTTTTAAAGACAGCTCAGTGTATCATCAGTTTGTCCAAACAACATGTGGTGCTGAGCTGCGTGTTCGGACACAGTGGGACGTTATTCAAGCGCACGAATGTGAAAATGCACCAAACAGGATGACGAGCCGTCTGGATGACTCGATTTCTTTAGTCACCTGTCGGTCTGCCATCACGCTGGTGAGACTGGATGGTCGTGTGGATGAATCCTAATGACTTTGGTGAGGTCCTGTGAGCAGGTCAACGTTTTCAGTTCTCCTGTGAAATATCTCAAAATCTAATAGATGGATTAGAAGAATTGGATTAAGAGATTCAAGGACAGAAGATGAGGAGAGACGATAAAAGAGGAACTAGAATGAGGAGAGGAGAGGAGAGGAGAGGAGAGGAGGGCAGTGGGAGGCAAAATAGAGACGAGAGAGCGGTGATGGACGGGGGAGAGGACAGGCGGATAAAAAAGGAGCTTCAGAGGGAGGGCGAATGTGAAAGAGAGAGCAGTGATGGTGTAATTGCTCTCCAGAGGAGTTCTGATAAGCAGCACTTAAGAGCCTCTGTGGTTAAGTAATCACTGTGATTAAGGGCCAGAACGGCTACTGTGTTGGAGAACGAGGCTAACAGCTAGCCTGACTGGAGGATCGCCACCCACGGCACGACATGATCACATTATACTGTAACATAACATCGCACAGCAGCATTGTTTAAAGCTCCAGTGAGAAACACTGAGGAGGATTTACTGGCAGGGATGAAATATAATATTCATAAGTGTGTTTGCATGTTGCTTTTAAGAACTGAGGCTCTTTGTTTTGTCGGACATGAACTTCTCTGTCAGCTTCTAAAGGCAGAAAGCACCTGCATAACCAGCGCTACGTATAAATGCGTGCACAGTATTGGCCATGCACGAGACACTCACGGGTTATTTTTGCATTCATATGTGTGACAGAGCATCAGATTACTGGGGGGAAAGCTGCGGTCACACACACACATACAAAGGAGTAGGCAGTGTCTGGCCTCTGGTGAAGCTGTGGCTCTGTGGGTGTGTTGTGCTGAGCACATCATTTACACACTGCAGACTGCAGAGTGTTTTCTGATGTAGCCTCAGCGCTCCAGTTTGATGCAGCGTTCAGAGTACAGAAAAGTTTGTTACGGTCTCTTTTTTTTTTCTTGTTGAAATCCAACAATAACAGCCTGGCTGGAAACACAGATTCCCCTCACCACGAGGTGAGCGGAGGAGCAAACAACTCCGAGCTTTGAATCTAAATGAGCACGTTGGCTCTTGTGTCAAAAACAAAGACACAAAGACAAACCTCGAGCTCGGAGCAACATGTAGATTCATTTGCAATTGGTCACACACCACCAGCTAGCTCACTTTGGTGGACTTGGATCATGGATCGAGTGTTAAGCAAAGGAGCTTTGGACCGGCAGGAGGAGGAGGAAGTATTCAGGTCTGTGGCAAGGGTGAGCCAGTGAGAGATGACGTGCCATGCCAGAAACGGGGCTGTGCAAGTGGGCAATGTAACCGGGCTCAACTGCCTCTGAGGAAATGGCTAAGAGACGTAAGAGGATGTTTACAGAGGAAGAAGAGCTGTTAAATCTCTGACTGGGTTTTAATCGCTTGTGAATTAAAAGTGTGTTTCTCGCTGTTGCACTCTTTTAGGTTAGTAAGTAGCTAATTTAGCAGATTTTAGCACTTAGTTCATGAAAATTCAACAATTTAAAGACCAAACAATACTGAATAAACACAACACAGCAGAGTACAATCATGAACTAACAGTAAACACACACACACACACTGAGGTGATGGATGCACACACACACATTGTTTTTGTCCACTTGGAAGTGACAAAGCTGAGCCTGCAGCCTCACAGCTCGCCTAATTGGATAATTGTTGCAGAGACGCTGAGAGGTGTCACGATTCTGGTCTCTTAATTAGAGGGATGACTCATAAGCGAGCGAAGGTGACAGTGGTTTGAGTCACACACACCCATCCAACCACACACACACGCGCACACACACATCCAGAATAGTCCGGTGGTAAGCGTATAGCTGCATCTTTAATTTGCGGCCCCTGAGCAGAGTGGTGATTTTGTGCTGGTGTGTTTTATCGTGGGCGACTCGGCTGCTTTTGTTTTCCTGGAGTTGAAAGCTAATTTGCATCAGCAACAGCGTCTCCAGCCAACCTCTGCTTTGTTTGTCGTCATGGTGATGAGACAATCATTTGTTTTCTCCAGTATAAGTTTGTGCATCAGAAATACCAACAACTAACTTTGAAACTCTGCTCCCCGTGCTCGAGGTGACATATTAATGCTCCATCACGTCATCAACCAACCCACGATGATAAAAGCTGCTTCTGATTCATCGCAGTCAAGAATTAAGGATTTAATTAGCATCATTAGGTCATTAGATTTTCAGGTCTGAAACTAGAATTAATGCAGGCGAGTATCAAACTGGGAGTGTCAGACAGTTTCAGCGTCTCAGAAATGAATGCAGAACAGTTAGTTTCATTTATGTTGAGATGTTTTAATAGAAAAAGTTCTTTGTTGATCGGATCTGTGATGTGATCATAAAATAAAATGACAGCGTGTAACCAGGAAAGTTAAACACTTAAAGTTAATGACGTGGTGTGCAGTGATCAGTCATATTATGTACAAACTAATTAACATTAAGTCCAAATTCATTTTTATAGAGTTATGGTGTCTCTAACAAAGATCTCTGTCATATTTTCCGACTGAACATGAAGTGAATTTTAGACGTGTGAACAGTCGCTCACAAACTTAATGAGAAGTGGACACAAACAGACGCAGCTTGGCTGTAGGCGTTCGAGCTGTCGCTTCTTATTTCAAATTCAAAATAATTTTCTGTGTCAAAATGAAGCCACGGCGCCTGAATCTCCACTCTGATGATCAAAACACTTACTTAATGTGGACGCACGGCCACCGCGGAGACAAAAAGATCGAAGCTTTTTTCAAACTGCTGTGAGTTGGAGTTGATCTTGTGATCTCTCCTGGAAGTAAAAATCTGATTTCCACCTTGCACCTTTTTCTGGTGTTTGAGCATCGTTAGCTCTCACAGGAGTTAACGGTGCTAACGTCCGTTAGTTACAGATGGATACATTTGGGTCACAGTTCACCAAAAACATGCATGTTTAATCAGCGGTGCTCTGTTTGTGCGCTCCCCACTGTCACCACTCTCTGACTACATCCTGCATCTGTCACCTGAAGAGGCTGACCCGTCCTTGTCCTCTTTCTTTTGATGGATGCAAAAACATCCAGATAATCTTCCAAAAACTTTAATGTGAGATGAAAGCTTTGGAGTAATGTTGAGACTCATGTGGAGGTGCTCTGCTCCCAGACTGGATCCTGTTTTATTGTTGCATTTCTTTAAATGGAAAAAAAGTGTCGTGGTATGAACAAACTTTGAAGGGCTTTGTAGAACACTGAGCGAGTCTCTGCCTCTGTAACGCAGCGGAGCACATCTCTGTGTGCCGATGAAATGATACGGCTGATGGCCTGCAGACCGAGAGGCAGATTTAAACAAAAGAGAGAGACAGATCAGAAGTGTGTGTTCGACTCTGTGTGTGTGTGTGTTTGTGTAGCTGCTGATAATCTGACGCCGCGTCTAAATGCACCCATGGCGTGATGAGGTCACTGCTGTCTGTCTGTAAACACTGTTAGCCCTGTTAGACACACACACACACACACACACACACACACAAAGATGTCTCCAGCGTGGAGACAGCAGCACCTGTGGCCAGCATTAGAGCAGTTTCAGATGGTCGATAACCATCTCACTCTCTCTGTTTGTCTTCCTTCTTTTTTCCCATTAACCTCTGTATCTCTGCCCTCTCCTTTCTTTTTCTATTCTTTTCTTTCTCCCTCTTTATTTTCCTCAAAATCAATGACTCTCCTCTCTTTTATTCTCCGTTGTGTCTCTTGTACATGATCTTTTTTTCTGCCTCTTCTTCTCTTTCATTATCCCTTTCTCTCTCTTCCCCCTCTCTCTTTGCCAGGATCTAAAATTACCCTCTCTTTCTCTCTACCCATTTGGCTCTTCCCCCTTTTCCATCCCTCACATCATCTCTCTTTCTCTTTCTCTTTCCACTTCTTTTATCTCTCTCACTTTCAGCCTCTTTCAGCCCTCGCCCCTTCACTTTCCTCTTGATCGATATTTTTCCTCTTGTTGCTCCCTCCTGCGTCTCTCTTTGGTTCGTATTTGGTTGTTCTCTGCACAGACACTTTGTAATGTGAAGTTTAGTTTTTGCAGGAGACGTTAACTGGTTGTTGAGTTGTCAATAATCTGGCTGGTCCAGGTCCTCCTCCGTGCACTGTTAGAGCTACTTAAAGTTTCAAGCAGACTTCTTCTGTTGACTTCAGAGCTCGTTCTCTCACTTTCTTCTCTCTGCTTGCTGGTCTGAGTCCAGAGGCTTTCAGCAGAAGTTGAACCAGGCTCAGCTGTTCTGCTTTAACACCTTACTGAAATGAACGAGCGTTTTCAAGCAGTGGACGACCCGTTCTCTCTCCTCTTAGTACGCGAGCTTTGGGTCAGGAAGGCTTCAGCACAAAGTGAGATTAGCAGTCATTAATAACGTGACCCTTGCTGTTTAAAGCTCACGCTGACACGAGAACAGTGAGTTTTATTATTTAAGCTGCTACATAAATAATTCATAATCTGCTATTTAAGTATTATAATTCAGGTGAAGCTTGATGAACGAGGTTAAAATGAGTCTGTATGAAATCTGAAACAGACAGTGTGATGATGTCATGAACAAAATTCAAAGTTATAATCCTTCAAATCTGAATCTGAAATCATATTTTTGATGATTTTGAAACTTTGGTTTTATATTACCACAGGAAACACAGTGGTTACTGTTGGCACTTTTATTTTCAGCGAGTTGACAACAGGCTGCACAGCTCCGACTCCTCAGCAATGTAAAAAACTTTTCTGTGTCCTGCATGTTGTGTGGAAAATGACTGACCTGTGCACGTACCTCGAATGCTGACAAACCAACCAGGACTGAAATCTTAAGGAACACGACTTCTTTAGTACTTCAGTAATGTATATTACCAAATCTTTAATTAAACAGGCGCAGAGCAGTAACACACAGTAAGCTCTGAGCTTTCAGGCTTCACTTCACCTGGTCGGTTTCTGTTGAGTAGCAGTGTGTAAAAAGTAGACATTGTGGTGGTGTAAAACTTCAAATAGCAATGAGGGAAAAGGTGACGACAAAGCAAAAGGGCACGCTCCCCCTTCAGTTGTTATTCCTGTGTCAGGGCAGCGTGTCCCCTCTTAATGTACTCTCTAAAACATAATCCATGTCGTGCATGAATGCCTCACAAAGTCAGGTTTCATTTGCTGTAACTTAGATTTTCCACGATGGCAGCTGGCAGATTTGTGAGTGCTCATAATTTAACCTCACTTCTCCTGACTGACCGCCAGCCATTGCCTCAGCCAAGCTGACAGAGAAGCCTGTTTGTTTTTAATGAAATTCAAAATATAATAAATCATACTTGGAGGCATTTTGCTTTACAGAAGCCTTTTCTAGTCTGCAGAGAAGAGGGTTAGAAGTTCCTCCTTTTTTCTGCACGTTTTATTTTCTTATTTTAGCGCTCTTCATCATGTGACCAACTTCAATTTTCAGCTTGAATAATAATGTATTTTCTGGTATGATACCGTGATGCAAATGTATGCACGTTTAGAGCAAATAACATGATGCTGTAATTTAGATTTCTCTTCTGACAGTAAATAAACACTTTTAATTCTTATATCTTTTACTTTTCAGAGTGTTAAATTAAATTATTTAGTATTAAATTAGAGTATTATATTAAAGATACCTTTAATTATCGACCCTGTCCTGTTCAGTGACCTGACATTTCCTCTTTTAACATCATGATTTTGATTTTTGAATGTCAAGTTCCTCTGTAGCTCAGCAGTGTTCACATTATTTATTTCGCACTGCCATGGTGCGTGTATAGTTGATGTGAGGATTAATCTGTATCCAACAGATGGATCTAGTCATAATTTATAAATATTTCAGTTTTAAAGATTAGTTTATCAAATATCATGTGTCATCCAGTGCAGCAGTAGCAGTGCAGGAGTCAAATCATAAATATAGCATCTGACTGTAAGATATAAAAATGGAGATTTTGATCGTCATCAGGCGGAAAAATGTGATAATTTCCTGTGAAAACAGCCAGTATAGATACTTGGTGGTGATGGTTAGTTTCAACAACAACAATCAGATTTTATCACAGCCTGTTTTTTTCCAAAGTATTCATTCTAGTTATCTTTTTGATATTTGGTCGGTTGTTTGCATCTGTGTTTTTATAAAGTCACTGAATTTGGTTGAACAAAACTGGAGTAGTCTGCTGTACAGTTTTATAGCTCGATTAATTAATTATTTAATCTTGATCTCTGTTCTTTTTCACTGTTAATATTAATAGTAATAAATGTATATTTTGGCTTATTTTTACCTACAGTTGTGGGTACAGGTTTGCTGTTTATCTGATTTATGTCAGATATTTGTAACGCCCTCCTGCTAGAGATCAAAGTGGATTTTTTTTCTTTTTACAAGGTTTCTAACGTCTGTGTCCTCATGTCACTCGACACGACTAACCAGAATAGAATAAAACTGGCCAATCAGATGAGTAGAGACGAAACAGGAAGTGGCACAGGAAGCAGTTGCATCCTGGCAGCAGTCTGGCGCTGGCAAACACACACTCTTACACACACACACACGCATTTGTACTTGAAATCTAATGAGGACCTTACTTGACATAAAACTTCCCAGAGTTGCCACACCTTAACACACTACGTGACTAAACCAACTGCTGCTAATTTTGACTTTAACCCCGGAACCAAGTCGTGATCCTCAAACGGACCTCTGATGAGGTGAGGACCAGATAAAAAACGTCCCCACTGCGCAGGTCTAAAGACATAGTCTTAGACATAGTCCTCACTTAGATAGACGTACAAGAGCATTTATACACACGACTTTTTTCTGCTCATTATTAATTAAATTAAACTTAAATGAATCATTAAAACGACTTCTTCTTCTTCGCACCACCTCTTATCTCTCTTCCTAGTTTGTAGTAAATGATTAAAGTGGTGCATTCATGTGCTGACACACCCTCCTATTGTGTTTATTCTTTCATACATGTAACTTAAAATGGTGAATTATGATTATCGTTTTTTTAATTTAGGAGTAATTTTAGGTGCTGCTCGTGCTCGCTGTACCCAGTTATTTAAAATAAATGCATATCACATCCCTTCCAACACGAGTCCCACCTGATGGGTTGAGTCTTCTTTGTGCCACATGTAAACTTGTTTTTCTTTTGATAACATTGTCGTGGATTATTATTTCAGGAGATCGGGTTTGACCTTTACTGTTGAGGTTTTGTGTATGTAACTGTGTGTATGCGGGCTGTGTGTGTGTGCATATTGTTGGGTGGCCATTCCAGTTAACTCCCATCTGTCAATGCACATAGTCTCGATGCACGCTCACTCATCTACACACCCACACATACCCTCGACTCGACAGAAATTCAGACAATCATATGCATACTCCCTCTCTGTGCCTGACACACACACACAAACACTGAGCTCCGGTGGGATTAGTCTGGCAGGCAGCGCCTCAGAAATGAGTGGAGGTTTTCTGCAGCCTGTCATTAAAACTGCTGACACCTCCACATCCAAACCTCCACTGGAATATCATTTGTCTGAGGTGAGCAGTGAGCAGCCGAGGACTCAGCATGCAAACCGCTGTGTCCCACCGACACGGTGCAGAGCGCTCCCAACATAGACTGTGCATGCAAACAAAGAGACGGTTTCATCTGCAGGGAAGCTGTAGTAAGTAGAAGACGATAATAGTTGAATTTAAGAAAAAATATTCACATGAATCAAGGCACCACTTTGTCAGGATCAGTTGTTATCTATTGGTGGAAATCAATGATCAGCTGTTTTCAATTAGAAAATAACAATGAAGAAAACTCTAACCTCAGACAAACCACTGGATCAAAAAGCAAAACACAAAATCGCCCAGAACAACATATGGTCAGAATTTAGTGGTTGAGGATGGACTGGAAAAATGACACAACCCTCTTTTGTTCCAGTTGTGGGAAAAAAGTTCAAATAAAACTCAGTGGTACAAATTGAGTCTGCATTTGTCAACGTACAATGCAAATGTTTGATTTTATAGGTCGAGGCGAAAAATCCCAAATGCTGACGCTGAAAATCTGATCGAGCAGACAAAAAAATGACCCTCTGGAAAAAAACAACAAATGTTGCCGTGTCATGCACCAAGCTTTCAGGAAGACTGCAGCAACACAGGTGCTCAGCTTAAAAAGACATAAGTATCATACATCATGTCCTGTTTATTGGCTGCTGCAGAAAGGAAAGAAGTTAGTCATCCACACACACATATGCACACACACACACACACACAAAGTGCCTCATTCATTTCTTTCCAGACGTATAGTAACAAGCTCTGGTGATCTGATCAGGGCCAAATTAAGATTTGTCCAATAAAGCTCGATGCGGGAAACGTCACAGGAAAATGTGGCACTTTTATTAAGTCATTAATTTTCCCTGCAGGGCGCCGGGTCGAGCCTACGAGAGCTTTGAAACATGGACGGCTGCGCGGCCACTCGAGCGTGAAATGAACAGCCAGGATTAACTACCTGCAGCATTCGACTTTCCCTCTGTCTCTCTGCCTCGGGCGCTGCACTGCTTTTGTCTTCCCTGTTCACTTTTTCTGTTTTCTTCGACTCACGTCTTCTCTTCCACTTCACTCGTTTTCATTTCTGTTCCTAAGTACTGATGACTAACCTCAGTTTACCAGATGGTCGGCTACAGTGTCAGCTACAAACAAGCCGAATACATCATGAGGTTAAAGGGCAGCAAATGAGCCTGTGCACAGGGCCTCTACAGCACAGCAGCTATGACACCACATGGAGACTGCACGGACGTGGACCTCAAATCACCTACTGATCACATAAATCTGGTGCTGCACGGGTGATATCCAACACTGAGGCGTCGAATACTCGCTACTCAGCTGTTCAAGAAATCCGCATGACCGTGGGAAAGATGTGGTACATAAACTCAACGCTCTGCATCTCTGACAACACAGCCATGTGTTCTGATTTTAAAACGTGATCACGCAATTAGAGGCCGATGTGAAGGCGTGTTTGTGCCGAGGAACATGCAGCATGTGTGGGTCTCTAATGATCAAAGCTACACACGCTAACATCAAGTCTGGACCGTTATTTTAACTTGGAGGTTAATGATGAGGTGATAATGAAGCAGAGTAAATTTCTCGCTTATTGCTACAGCGGTTACAGGTCATGAATGTGTGTTTGTGTTTGTATATGAAAATTATGGACCCACTCTGACCATTACGCCTGTGTGGGTAGTGAAATGGAGACATCTGATTCCCTCCTTGGACAAACTACAACTCACACGGACACACAAAATAATTTATTTTATTTGTGATCCACCAACATTTGCAGCAGTGTCTTGTAAGAGTGCTTCCAGCATGTCGACTGATGTTTGTATAAAACTTGTAGTTTCATTTACAGTAATTCTTTTTTAAACGGTGAAACGAGAGACTGCGACACAGAAACAGAGAAGGAAACAGTGTGGTAATTTACAGCTGATATTTCTGATGAATCGATTCATTAACAAAACAGTTAGACAAAGAATCAAAGCTCCTGTTATTGTGTCCAGTCCGCCCTCTTTTTACTTATCAGCCTCTCTTTGTTTCATTTTATGGCTTTGTGTTACTGTAAACAGGCTGCTGCTCAGTCGAGGGGCTGCGGGTGTAAATGGAGCTGGTTGATTGAGTTTAGACTTCCCGGAGCCTGATATAGAAACAGGAAATGAGACACATGAAAGAGGCTCTACATATACTGCACATTGTGGAGCGATATGAATGCTGCAGTATGTCGCCCGGGCTGCGACACTGCACCTCGAATAACTAAAATATTTCTTAAGTGATTCATGTGGCAAAGCAGGAAGGAAGAACATTTTTAGGCTGTGAACAGGAATAATCTGCAAAGTCAGGAAAAAGTTTTGGAATTTCAAATCAGTGTTTACGTTAGCGCGACAAAGAAAGTGAAACCGATGCCATGTTTTCATTCCTGTCTTTCTTCTCAGTCGTAACTGTTCTGCTGGAGTTCAGTGTCAGCTCAACGGTCGGTCCGAGAGGCTGCGCGTCGTCGTGTTGAAGCTCAGAATCAGTAGTCCAGTGCGTTCAATGAGTCTAACATCTTTGGAACGAGCACATTTTTTAGGACTGCCTAAATTTCCTGGAGCTGATCTGTGTTTGTTTGTGTTGGCCGGCGTCCTTCCATTGACTTTCGATACTTCCTCGCTGCCTCTAAAATCTGCTTTACATTCAGTTCTACCCTTTCCTTATATAATCCTGTTTACAGCAGAGGCCAATGGACGACCATCCAATTTCTGTGACCGCCTATCCCCACTAGGATTGCGGGAGGGGCTGGAGTGTATCCCAGCTGACTTAGGGCGAGAGGCGGGGTGCACTTTGGACGAGTTGCCAGCTCATCACAGGGCGAATAGAGACATTATGTTACAATTCTGACGTTTTCCTCAAATATTCAACCTCAAAACATTCGTGTTGCCAAAAAGTGCCTCTTACAGGAGCAAGCAAAACAAACGTGTGTAGAAAATGCTACAGCAGCACAGACACATATCTTAACATACATTTTCTAAATAAAAACATGGACTCGTCACATGAAAGCGGAGCTGGATTCCCTGAAAAAAGACGCATCACTCACAAAATGTCCACACAGGAAGTTTGCTTTTCGATGCTATAGAGCTGCAGAGAGCTTCAAACTTTAAAAAGGAGGAGACACAAAGTGATTTGTCTTCCTGTGTGAATGTCTTAGACACAATTGCGGCACATGTTGCAAAATCCTGTGAAGAACTCTCACAGTGAGTCATAGCTGGATGCATTCGTTAATATTATTATTATTATATTAGATGATACGAAAGTTTAATTTCCGGTTTGTTCAATTGATCGATAAAGAAAGCTCGCTCTCCGTCACACACAGGTGAGGCAGCCTTCTGATGACAGCGCGGCCCTCATGCTTCAGTCTCATGACTCAGCTCAGCAGCTGATGACGGGCTGGAAACTGTTATCATGCGGTCGCTCTTGTCTTGTTGTTCTCTGCTGCTCTCAGCAGCACCGTCATCTTGTCTAACATGCATTGCGGTGACAGGCGCCGTGTTCGGGCTGCGGCACAACAGCAACACATCCTGTCCTGATTATTATTTTCACTGATATTGTACTTGTGTGACATGTTCGCCTACACGTGGCCATTAACCCTCACATTGGTGAGCTGTTGTGGAAAAACTAACACACTGAGAGAGTGTGTGAGATGTAGAAAGTGAGATTGTTATTAGTTCTTGTGCTTCATAGTGTAGCCGACGTGAAGCAATTAGAAAATAACGTTTTTTTTGTTGTTCTTGCTCATGCCGCTCCCTCTCCTCATTCACTGTCAGCCTCACTCAACAGTCGATAGACCTCCGGTGATGGAGACGCTATATGTGCCTCCTGACCCCTTTGTCTGTCCTCCAGGAGTTGCCCATCGGTAAGTTTAACTGACAGAGCTTCATACTCAGAGTGTAATGTAAGATAACATCCTGCTGAGTAGTAGACTGCTCATGTGTCTTCGGGGTGGGGGGATGTCGGGCGTTCCCACAATTTTTCCTGCCAAGATTTGAGCCTTAAACTGAACCGTCAGATTTCCAAACCAGCTGTTAAGACCATTATTAAAATGGACTCTATGTACTGTTAGCTCTATAAAAATTAGCATTATATATCTGTAGACACCCATCTGGGATCTAACAGTATATTCTATATTTCTACATACACTGATGTGCAAATGATGAATGATGAATCATCATACGAGTCCACGAACCCGTCAGCTTCAGCTCTCCTCTTCAGTGTAGAAGTGTCATCTGGGAATTTCACAATAAATTGATCAGGTTGGAAGCTGACACCATCGTTTGTATACAGAGTAAACAAAAAGGGTGAACTGATCCGTCCTCAGGGAGCCGCTGTAATGTGTACCGCTGTATCAGAGAACGCTGAATTGTTTGATAAAAAACATTTTCTTTACGTAAGAAAATGCCAGACCAACAGTTCTTCGATGTTAGTTAAAGAGGTCACAGCTGTGACGTTGTGTGTGCATTGTGTTGCAGAGATATAAACTTAAATTAGCATGCTAACAGCTACTTAGGACACCACGTGTGTCTTGGGAGGCGATAATGAGTCACTCCAGCATGTAGTATAGCCTGGAGGAGCTCGAGTATGAGACGGCCGGGGCAGAGCAGTGTTATGGACCTCCTCTTGGAAACCAAACTGGACATTTGAATGATTAAATCACAGTTTGTTCTCAGTCCTACAAGAATCTTCTGTCAACACATGAAGAGATCTGAGCAGTAATTGATTCTGTGATCGCGTCCAAGTCTGTGCAGAGAAAACCTCCACTCAGCTCCTCTGTACGGTCACTACACCACACATTTACTGTTCTAATTACTGGTTTGCTGGACTCTGTGGGGAGCAGTTGGATGATATGATCAATTACCAAGAGGAGGCCTCGCTCCTCCTTATTATTATGGCACCAGCTGTCTTTAATATAAACACAGATGACATCAGCACATCAGTGTGTGTGTGCACACTTCATCCGACTTTTCAATCACAGAGTAGCGTAGACAGTGCTGGTAGTTTGGTGGCTGTCTGGACACAAGTGGCAGGTCGTAGTAGCTCGCTGCGTGTGTAATTCAACAGGTTTGGTCGTAGTCTGCGGTCCTGCAGGTGTAGTAACTCCTGCTGTGTATCAGTTGACCAGCGTTGTCAGTGAAGCCGTGCATCACCTGCTTAGACGGGAGCAGCCATGTGAAGTTGTACACATGCATAGCTGACAGCAGAGAACAGAGACACCACAAACAAATAAACAAAGCACGAGCCCTCTTCTGTGTCGCCAGCAGAGCAGCCTCATTCGCAGGCGTTTATGTAAATGATCTCGACTCAGGAAATGCACACCGCCTCACGATGAGGTGTCGCTCATCAAGCTGGAACCAGCAATTTACGACAGGTTTGCTGAAACACTTAAACAATCCTCTGTGAAAAAAGCAGGAGAGGTTTGGAATAACACAGCGAAGGTGACCTCGCACGAGTGTCATTGTTTGTCGAGTGTGTGAATGTCAGAGCGAGTCTGATCCCTTCATGTGTAAACACACGTCTGGTCAACAGAGAAGTGCAGGTGACACCCAGGACGGACAGACAACATGTAACATGTGAGGATCAGACATGACTGATGACACACACACACTTTTCCAGCCTGTCCCAGTCGCCCTGCTGCGATCAGTGCAGGTCAATATGACACAGTGTCCAACAATTTCCTGCTGAGCTTTACAAATATGACACAGGTGAGACTGTATGACTGACACGTCCTGGTCTCAGCTGGTGACACACTCATGGCTGCTGCTGACTCACACTCAGCAGGTACATTGAAGTCAGATGCCATAGTGGTGCATTTTACTCCAAAGATATTACAGAAACTGATTACCTTGCTGGAGACTGAGCCTTTCTAATAATACAGTCTGGTTGTTTGGTCCAGATATACCCAATCATCTTGACTGTAATCTAATCTGAAGTCACTGTCTGTTGTGACTCACCTGTAAAAGGATTAGGCCTTTGATGGATCGTTGTAATAACAGTAGCTCAGGGCGGCAACCGCACCGCTGGTGACAACTGACTGTCAGCACTTCCTGTAACAGAGTAACAATTTAAACAAGGCGCAGGACAGATCATGGAAACTTCGTTTGAAGAGTTACAGCAGCGCTGCACAAACTTATCTAACACAGGACCTCATTTACGGACTGCAGAATATTCATTAGCACAGCAGACAAAACCTCCACGAGCTCCTTCAGGAGAAGTCCACTCTCTTCTGAGCAGAATAAATAGATCTGAAATCTGAACCTGAAACCTACATGTCATTTATTCACCGTATTCATAAGAACACACATTCATCAACATTTCTGCACATTTTCTAGTGTCAGCAGGCTGGCTAATATTTCACCTTTGGTGAGATTTTTTTTTTTTTTAAACCACTGAGGTGAGGAAGACAACAAAAGCCACAACAACAAGTAAACAAGTCAGTGCAGAATCTATGCAGAGCAACAGGAAGAAATACAGCAGCAATGTGCTTCAGTGCATGCAAGGGACGGAGGACGGTCCTCAAATGATGAATAATTGTGAATTTCACGACCCCCTCAACACGAGGTCAGATTGTCCAAACTGACCTCAGCTCATAACACGATATCTCTTCCCATCATCCTCAGCTGCATCATAAACACAGCGCCTCAACATGTTAAACATTTTATGAAAGTTCATGTTTACTTTTATTTGCTTTAGACTTATTCGATTTAGAGGACTCATGTAACGTAACGTGCATTTATCGTGATATTTTCATGTGAAATAGCATTTAGTGTCCGTCTCACAGAACACCTGGTGCATACAGGGAGTGGAGCCATCAGTAATTTTAGCTGCACCTGTACTTCCTCTCATGACAAGCCCAAATATGTCCTCCAGTCAAGAGGTTTAGAAATATTCAAGAATTTGTCGCCGAGGCAGAATCGAGGCTACGCGAAGGCTGGGACCATGCAGAGGGCGACAAACTGTGGAGAACAGCTGCAGAGTGCCGCTACTGTGCAGCCTCAACTGTCGCACACAGGAAGACCTTTTATATTTGTTATAATGCTGCATCACTGTCTGTATTTCTGCTCTGAAAGCACTACATGAGGTCTGGCCTGGAGCGGTGTTAGCGGTGGCAGCATCGTGTTGTATTTTCCTGCATCTTGTAAGAGAGCTGCAGCCTTTCCTATAGCATCACTGACATGAAGTTAATTTCATCAGAGGGCTGACATGCCTAAATCAGATTTGTGAAATGTTTTACAGCGTGTTTAGGACTGCAGCCGGTGGCATCGTCAGCGACCCTCTGTGGCTGCAGTCCTGCCACATCCGGTCATTAGTCTGTGTAACATGAGCGCTGGTGTTACAGCTGCTGGCCTGCTCCTGTGTGACACAGCAGACAGGTCTGAGCTCAGCACAGATGTTTACACACTGTCGCAGGAATATCTCCTCTTCCAGGCCCTTAAGGCGGCGAGCTGTCGCAGCGAACAGACAACACCCACACAAAGTCTCAGTTTGGGGAATAATGCATGAAATGTTTGGACAGAGAGCAGCAGCTCGGTGCTGATGATGAGACGTTTTCGGTCTCGTTGGATAAAAATGTGTACTTCCTTTAACTCAAATCAAAATGATCATTATTTTGTTACTTGATACCTCATTTAAATTGACACATTTCCATTTGTAAGCTCACCTCTCTACACATTGACTCATATAACTGGTTTGGCAGAAGTACACAGATAACACCAGCAGCTAATCTGCAGTAGCATCACTGTGACACAGTCAGATGGCATCTCTCTCTCTCTCTCTCACGGCACAATTTATTTCATATCTGCAAGTTTAAAACAGAATTACGGCTCCACATTTGGATGGCGTTATTGTAAGGAAGAGCATCTTTAGAAGAGCTCAGCTGTGAGGGTTTATTGGTGCGTTAAGGTTTTTTTTTTATTTATTTCTTTGCTCAGTGCTCAGGGGAATTACAGTAAGAACTGTTGAAGCAGCGTAGACTCCCACGAGCCCTGCAGGAGCACAATAAAATACAAACAACAAGCATCAGCCATCTGGAAGCTGCTGTGCATGAACAAACAAGTGAGTGGCTCTCCGGCTTTGGTGAAAGTGAAAAACAAGTGACTTTCTGTGAAACACATCCTGTCATTTCTGCGTTTGGTTGCGTGTGCACATACCTTTATTTCTTTTGTGTGTCTTGTCATGTGTGAATTATGTAACCTTGTTTGTCGGCTGTAACAACTAACAACAAGACAACAAACCAAAAACAAACCCTCCGCCCTGTCTCTCATGCACACACCGTCATCAGTCCTCCACCTTTACTCATTTGAGTTCCTCATCCTCTATTTACATTTCATATTTCTTCATATTGACTTTGTTCTGATTGGTGAAGAAGGATTTTCTCTTTTCACGCACTGACTTCCTGTTTGTCTTTTATCTTTTTATATCTTTTTGTCTTTTTTATCCTTCACCGACCTCTTTGTCTTTCTCTTCCTCTCTGCTCTGTTTCCTTTCTCTAACTGTTGTTTAGTTTTCTTTAAATCCGTTGCTCCAGTTTAGACGTTGTGTTACAGACCACCGTAATTCCTTCATCCATAAACCTGCAGGCCTTTAGAGACTACACTGTAAAGAATGCCCTGCTAGTTTGCAGCAGCTGAATAATGAGAGTAAAGGTCTGTTTGATTAGATCCAGTTGTTGGTGAGACACGGTATCATTTAAATATGGTGTCATGGCGCACATTCTCAGGGCGAGGAAGGGATTTCTTTAGATATTTGAGTATCCACGCAGCTTCAGCATCGATCTCAGCTCATCGTCTCATTAACATTGAAGGAATGTGGGAGGAAGAGAATTATAATAAGCTTAATGTTGCCCTATTTACAGCACAAACATGCTAATATTTGTACTTCCTTGACATGACGCCTTTCTTAGCCCCAAACACACGAATGCCCCGTCTGCAAAAATGTCCTCCAACTCTAATTAGACCTCACAGAGACAGAAGTACAAGACAAACACAAACACGGAGGCTAAATGCTCAGTTCAGCCTGACCCAGTCACTGTGTCTGCACTCTCTGTTATGGAGTTGATAAGTCAACTTTCTCCCAACAAACATCCTTTTCTTGTTTCTCTTTCCTCTCTCTCTCCTTTCCTTTCCTTTCCTTTCCTCTCCTCTCCTCTCCTCTCCTCTCCTCTCCTCTCCTCCTGCTGTGTTTATTGTTGCGTGGTTCGGCAGGATGATGCCGGGGCTTTTCCCACCACACTTATGGGAGCTGACACCGAGCCATCCTCCCTCCTGTTTACAACTGATTATGACAGTCGGGCCCTCTGGGACGCCTGTCTCAATGTCTGAGCCATGAGGACGGGAGACGTAGCCCAACTGTCGTCGCTGACGCTGCTGGCAATCACAAATGTTCTGTCTCAGCGCAAATAAAAACTGTGCCATCCTGCATGAGCGAGGTGGACAAAGTATTTAACTGCGTCAGGTAACCCTGGAAAAGTTACACCTGACTGTGTATGAGCCATATTTAGCTTTTCTCAGAGCTGTATGATAACCGAGTGGTTTGCTGCTTAACAGCTCGATGTAGCCACATGGGAACGTCTGAAGCTGTTACCCTGATGTTTTCTTTTCAGTGAAAGCTGAAGTCATGCAAAGGTGGAGAGAGCCGTGCACCATCATGTAGGCCTACCACACAGATATGTCCCGTGAATCACAGTGACTGTAGCTGTGCTCTGTCACTTTTCTGCTTTGCAGTTGTTACACAAACAAGTCTGGCGCCATCAGGGAGGTCCTGTGAGGAGCTGACTGTGTGGAAGTAATGGTTAAATATACAAGCACTGGGTTAGAAGAACGGATCTACCTGATCTAACAGTTCTAAGAGTTTCAGGTGGAACGTGGTGAAATCTGACGTCATTCATCTACAGTGACGGTCTGGAACACACAGCTGACTCAAATTTAGGACCGAGTCTACACACCAAACAAAGAGAATACGGCATAAATACTGGCTGACGGACGCTGTAAGCAACATTTTGCTGTGGAAAAAGAACGTCTTGTATTTTGTTGAGTGGTGCTGACGGATGTGTTGGTGCCTGTAGGACACAGGACAGGACAGTGTGTGTCGGCAAGTTGCATGTTTGAAAGTCTGAACGTTTCTTTCACTCTGTGATGTCAGTCACAGTGCGAGCGAGAGTGAGCGAGCGCAAAAAAGCAAAAGTGGACGTAAGCTGAACCCCGACATCGATCATTTCTTATTTAATCGAGGTTAAAAATAGCAGCAGATAAAACTCTGAGCAACACTAGTTACCGTTGACAGGCACTGCTCAGATTTCATTGGCCAGACTGTCACAATCGGTGAGATATCCTGTTACAATCATATCAGATATGGACGGCACTGACGGCGGCGCAGCAGCACTCAGACTCGTTTTTTTACACATAGAGGCCGATACAAAATCAATAAAGCTACACGTACATGCAGTTACATGCACAGTCTGTGTGACTGATTCCATTTGAAGCTGCTTCGTCTTTATATTTGGTTCAAAGTGTCGCTTTCAGCGCTATTTTAGTTTGACCATGAGCAGATCCCATTCAAAGGCTATATGAACTACACTGAGATGACATGTTGGCTCTAAATCTGATTTAAATTAGCAGGAAAAAATAACTTTCTCTCTATGTATACAGTGGTACATGTGTATATAGCTGCTGTGGAAGTGGAAATCATCCGGCTTGATCCATGATAAACAGAGAACAGACGCTGAGGGGAATGAAACCGTCCGGGCTTTCAGTGAGAACTGTGGAGGCGGCTCCGTCCTCCTGGCAGTGGCTGGCTCACACCCACATCCACCCTTTTCCTCCATTAGGCAAACTGTCCCTGTTGATCACTGCCAACATATCTGTGGAGCACAAGGAACAGAACAACACATCATGGCCTTAAAAAGCAAATTTGAGATCTCTGCTGTGAACTCAAAGTGAAGCTGTCAGCGCGCCGCTGAACGGATCGCTCTACAACAAGACAAACAAGTGGTGTGAAGGGTGAACACGTACCATAATGTATCCTCTATCTGTTTATTGAGGCATTTTATATATGCTTCAATCCAAAACGCTTCACAGTTTGTCTGCCATTCTCACCTCTGTGATATACCGACGTAAACCTCATGAAAATTTAGAAATGCGGTCTTCTTCTTCCTCTGACGTGAGCTTCTCATGTGAAGAACGAACTGTAACATTTAAATGAAGTCATTCCCTCCGATGATATCATCCACTGAGCAAATGATAGACGAGCGTGAGAGTCGACCTGACTATATTTCACTATTTTAGCCTACACCACTAAATATGCCAGTTTTATGGAAAAATGTGTCTGCTCTGCTCTGGATGCGAGTTGTGACCTAGATGTGAAATATGGGTTGGCTAAAAAGTGATAATCGCTGACACGAAGCCAGATGAAGATGACGAAGTGCAGCTCCCAGCCTGAAATTAAACAGAATATTAGACTTGTCACATTCACGCGTGCACATTCATACGCTGACGGCGGAGGCTGCTCATCAGGTTACAGCACTCTGGATTTGAGGAGTCAGTGTCAGTTCTCCCCAATTTCTGTTTTCATGGCTTCAGGATGAGAGTATCTGGGTTTTGCATGAGTCACCTCCGTTCTCCCTTAATGCATCTACAGTTGTCTCCCATTCTCGGTACTCACACACACACACACACACACCAAGCAGACCAAATCACAGTTGCTGCAATCTGCGCTGCTAGAACGTGCAGTCTTCTTTGTGCAGAGGTGCACATCAGCGTTCACTGTAAGGCGTGAGGCTACGCCGTACCTATGCCGCTCACACAGCTTCAGTTTCACTTAAAAACCTTTAAAGTCGCCATCGCCAACATCATCATGTAACAATAATACTGTCTGTCAGACCAAAGGTTTCTGGGTAGAATGGAAATATGATGCTTTGGGAGCGGCGCTCACTCTGGGATCTTTGTTTCCGCACAAAACTTTGTCCCCATTTCCTCCCGCTCCCTGCAGACCATAAAATTCATCCTCAAATATTCCTCCAGTACATTATTCGTTTATTCTTCCCCGGGGGAAACATGCTCGTGATCAGAGAGTTGCCAGTTTGAGTCCCCAGAGGAGCTGGTGAAATCACCATCCTCTCTGAGCATTTACCACTAAACAGACATTTTCGGTCATAGAATATGTCTTTCCTGCTCTCTTAGGAGTACTTCAATCACAGGGAAACATTTTGAATAGATTTCTCGGAGGATAGCATCAGTCCCAGCTGGGTATGTTCAGCATATTTGAATAGACAGGATCCAAAACAAATTTAATTTAACTGTGTGAAACATATTTGCATTATTTTCACGTGCAAAGCAAACAGCACTGCAGATTTTTTCAAGCCCCCAGTTTGCTTAAGTGGAGCAAACATGGATGGAAATCTACAGTACAATCCTTCAATCCAAGATGATTTTCTCCTTCAAGAGGCAATGAAAGCATCCTTGAACCTTGAACTTTGAAGTATTAATATTCAAGGTAGCTGGATATAAGAGAAGATGGTCCTATTTGCTCAAAAGAGCTTAAAATGTAAACAGTGTCTAAGAAAGGGGAAAAGGTGCCTGTGTGGAGCTTTGTTGGGACTTCCAGCTGTAACTTGAAGTGGAAGAGGACATCCTGAAGGGTGGAGAGAATTCACACGTTTCTGTATCCGACTGGAAAAGGAAGCACAGGAAGCTCGGTTGTCATGATGATGGACAGAAAACTGTATCCTCTCATTGGTGGGAATGTAGCAGTGTGTCGGTCTCTGGTGTGCGGTTTAGGTTTTACTAGCTGGTGTCAGGGTCACCGGCCTCTTAATTCACGTAATTCAAGTTTTTTTGAAATCTGATAAACTGGGAACCTTAAAAACCTCATGAAGCTCCGTGAACTGATGTTCAATTAGTCCTCAGAACAGTTTAAAACAGTTTCATTTGGTGCCGATTGAATTGAAGTGCCTTAATCTGCACATATGGGCTATTACAGAGCACTCAAAGCCATCATCTCATCGTTTGAGAGCTGAGTGGATGAAGAGTAGAGTGCTGCAAGGATGAGGCTCGTTTAGTTTTTTTTTTCCAATGAAGCCTCTCAAACTAAAAACAAATACTCAAAGAGATCCAGAGAGTGCTTTAAATTAAAAAGCAGACATCAGAGTAATTTTCTCAGACGGATTCATACTTCATTAATTTGTTTAGTTGTTCAGATGAGAACATTACAGTCTTCTGCTCCCCACTCGGCTCATACCGTGTCAATACTGGATGGGATCCGTCATCATCCAGAACAAAGTGAAACAAAGTGTTTTGAGTTGTCTGCATTAGATAAATCAACAGAATCTGATCGGGAATGAGCTTTAACTGTCTTCACAGAGAAGGTTTGTTTGTCATTTGGTTTGCTTGAAATCTCAAGTACAGTGAACAGACACGCCGACTCAACAACGTGCAACACAAGACATAGCAGTCAGCTTATATCAGTTACTAATCCAACAGCAAGAAGCCCAGCTCGGTGTCTGTCTTTCGATTTCTCTTCTTTCTCTGCTTTTCTCTGCTTTCTCAGTTGTCCTCGGCCTCTTTGCCTCTGCCATTAGATATATCGATAGAAGCTGCGGAGCCCGGTTATCTTGCCAACTTGCTTTGCTCCGGTTCTAGCACAACGCCGGCGCTGCTCTCCGTCAGCATTACCCCCGTCCTGATGCTCCAAGCTCCTGTGCTACCAAACGCCAATACTCCATCAGTGCTCTGAGAAATGAGCTAACGGCAGCTACACTTTGTGTGTTTACTTCACTGTCCATCAGGAAACTCTGCAAATCACAGAGAGTTGAGGCGGAGCAGTGAGAGGAAAACCAGAAAACATTTTCTCAGAGGCAGGTCTGTTACGAGTCAGTGCAGCATCAGAATGAAGTGAAGCTGCAGAAAGGTTCGATAAAAACAGAAGCGACATGTCCAACTGGAATCGGACTTGTTTGGCCCTCCGTTGCCAAAACTCCAACCTGGCGCCTAACAGGTTAGCAAAATTACCCCGTTAGGTTTATTAATAATCACACACTGTGGATCCAAACAAACCAAATACAAATATAGAGTGAAGGAAATGTTTCCACTGTGCTTCGTGCCAAAGGAAATGAATTGTGGGCGTGATGACACTCTGGGGGTCGACCCTCACATGTCACTGACGCCGTTAATGAGACTCGGTCACAAGGCTAAAAAAATAACATCAATCGTTTGGACACCAGCCTTCAGATATCAGAGATAGCCTGAGCTGAACTGAACACGAACATTAACGATGGAGGCGATTTTAATGAGTGTAGCATTCCTCCAGACTGCTCTGCGTCTATAACGCTGAAGATTATCATTGTTTTGGTTGTGATTGTTTGAATGAGGGTAGGCTACTGGATGTGTGTGTGTGTGTGTGTGTGTGTGTGTGTGTGTGTGTCCTGGAAGTGACCGAGTTATGAAGCGTAAGAGGCATGTTGACATGTTTGATAGTGTAGCATTACTGTCTTCCTGCTCCCGCTGTTTGACTGTCAACAGGAATGTTTGGCAAACAGCCACACAGTAACCGCTCAAACACACACACACACATACACACACACACACAGGGTGTTTTATTTTGACACTGTCCCTGAAACTCTAACCTATAATAATTCAAACTTTGAAATGCCAGTTGAGTTAAAAAGTAGATCTTGTTTTTATAGTTTTGGCACTTTGTCTTGGTATCATGATGACGACTGAAGGTCCTTCCACACACAATGTGATTTACAGTACGTTTAACGTTTAACCTGGCTGGTTCCGTGCTGCGTGCCTCGCTTTGCTCGACAGAACAAAAAAACGTTGTGACTCAGCGCAAGCTTTTGAAAATAATGAGCTTTGGAGCACAGCGGTGCCAACGCTGCATTGTGTTTGAAAGAGCTGTAAGACATCAGTAAAACCAAGTCCAATGGGGGAAGAAACACTTGAGGTTAAACTGTAAGACAGGTTTGAAACAGGCAATCTCATCTGGAAGAGAAAATGAAAGAAAATGAAAGAGAGCTGACCTAAATGTGCGTTGTAAACTTCCATCGCAGTTTACAGACAGACTCTTTCTCCTGGAACCGCTCATCCTTCATCAGGGTCGTGGGCGGCTGGAGTCTCTCCCATGATAGGCTGATAATAATCGCCCATCTCGAAATATATCAGTCAGACTTGAGTACTTACCGTAGTTGTGTGCACACAGATTTCCTTTGCAAAGAGAGAAGTGATTCAGATAATCTGACTAAACTGTTCTTGGAAGGAAATTATGGGAATTATCAAGAATTTTAACCCTCAAACAGAGTCAGGATGGACCTCGCATTCCAAACATGTCTTTACTCTCAAGGTCGGAAATTCAGTTTGGAGACACAAGTCCAGCACACACACACACACACACACACACACACACACACAGAGTCTACTTCTCTTCCTAACAGGGTAAATGACTTCATTCCTGGCCCTGATGTTTCCGTTTTCAATGATACAGGTCAGGTTCTGTTTGTGTCGTCTTCCCTCCTGGCTCCGCAGTCTGAAGTGTTTCTGCAACGACACAGAACTATTTACAAAACCAGACAACTAAAGGGACAGTCTGCCAGCAAACAGAGGCAGTAACTCATCTCTTAAATTTATACATATTACAAAACCTGAATCGTCAGATTTCTCCTCCACAAAGTGGTGAAATGAGATGATTTACAAATACAGCAAAATGTTCTGTGAAATGTGGATTTTATGGTTCAGTAGCAGAGGTACGTGATGATTTTAAAGACTTGAAATTAACAGTAAAGTCTGTCTGTCCTCTCTCCACGTGTGGAGCCTTGATGACTCAACACTTGCGGATCCAAACTTGCATCATGGTCTTGGACTTGGACTGTACAGCAAAGTTACAGTAAGTTACCTTGTGGTGGCAAATTCAGCTGAACCTTATCAAACCATTAATTCTATGACGTTAACACCTCGGCTTTGATTAGTAACGTTAAATAAATCCTTCCAGCATCTTTGAGTGTTTGTCTTGCGTCTCATATCTCATATTGCATTGTTTATTGTTCCTCTTTGCTCTGGGACGTTTAATCTTTGCAGGTCAAGCTGTGATATTCAGAGTTTGGTTACCTGGATCAAAAGTCTGAACAGTGGAGTGTAGCAGCGAAGTGAAAGGGAGAAAAGTACATCGTACTGTGTGTGTGTGTCCCATAGCATGTGCAGAGTTTGTATATAGGGGAGTGTGTGTGTGTGTGTGTGTGTGTGTGTGTGTGTGTGTGTGTGTATTAAGTGTGTGTGTTTGTGCTGACAGCCAGCATGATGTCTGCACGGCTGCCTTGACCTAATCTCCTCTGGCAGCAGATCAGACGCTGCTGTGTTGCACCGGACGGCACAGAACAGGTTGATATAGGCCTCTATTGTACACACACACACACACACACACACACACACACACACACATTCCTATTGCTTAATTTCCAATAAGCCTTTTGAGGGCTTCCCAGCTGTGAACGGTGGCCTCTAACCTTCAGTTGCGGTACATCCCTGCAGAACTGTACTTCATATAATACACATAGAATGATGAGTAAGCTCTTTGAAGATGGGAAGACGACAGAAGAAAACGTCTGCATTACACGCTGTGAAAACGTGGACTCAGTGATGAACACTAAGCCTTCAAAGCACAAAAACAGCCACTTGTACTGAGGGAGTGAGATTTATAGGTCTAAGCTGACTGAAGCATGAAGAGTCACAGAGATAACAGTGCTGCAGTGAGGATTTGTATGCAGGCAGTGTGACAGGTGCGATGATGATCCATGCATTTAGTGTGTCTGGAAGCACAGAGGTGTTGAGACATGCGATTACTTTAAAGTGATAATAAAGCAGTGGTGAAGTGGGAGGTAATAAAGGATGTCAGTGGGAAACATCTGACTGTTCATGTTAGGGTATGAAAGCATGTCAGAGGTTCAGGGGTCATCTATACAAAGTGCTTTACAGAATAAGATAGGCCCTTTGGTAGCGATGTTTGCTGTGGGAACAATTAAAGCAGCTTTTGTCATAAAACAAGCAAATCTGTAATGTAGGTAGGAGTCAGTGTAACATTTCAAGGATGGGGAGATCTGCTCTTGTCTCTTTTTTACTTTTACAAGGAACTGCAACAATAATCCAGGCGTGACGAGATGAAAGCATGAGATAGTTGAGAATGAGTGATGAGATGTTGGAGGAGGCATGACTGTGTTATCGCAGTGATCTGCGTGTCAAAGATCACACCCAGAGTGCAGGCGCAGTGTTTGACATCGGAGGACGGGTTCCTCGTGATTTGAACTTACTGACCTGGAGCAAATTTTGTGACATGCAGAGACATGAGAAAGTTTTTCCGTGTCAGTACCAGTTATCAGAATATAAAGTTCCATATCGTCTGCATAACAGTGGAAATTAATGTTACACATGCGAATTATGTGACCCAGAGGAAGCATATAAATAGAAACTAATATAGGACCAAGAATTGACCCCTGGGGAACACCACGAGAGAGGAGGAAGACAAGGACATCGTCGCTTAAGAGCAAGTTTTGAAGGATGTTTCACAAAGTAATTAAAAAAATTAGGAGTAACAACAATAAATCTAGTAATAATAGTTTTAATTTATTTATGTCATGCAGGAAGACACTTGAGTTAAAGAGGACGAGGCAGTGCGAGTCCATCCAACCACTTCACTCTGCAGGTGTAACATAACCTCTGTGACTGATTGAGTGTCATGACTCAGAAACAGGCCGAATATTTGAGCCTGTCAGCTGCTGCTAACTGACCTGACAGTGTAAATGAACCTTCCAGGAGGACAAACACACATATTCTCACTCACACACGCACACCGAGAACAACACCAACGCAGAGGTTGCGTGTGTGTGTGTGTGCAGCCGTCGCATGCAAACGCTACGTGATAAACATCTGTAATTGACAGACGATCCACATTTCTGGAGACAGACACAAAAATCAAAGATAACACAAGTGATGTTTGTGACATGCTGAGAAACAAACCCACGTCACTGTGTGTTAGTCGCACAACCAAAAACTCCCAAAAAGTGACTTTAACTCATTTTGTTCAGCTTGTTTGTTTGTTAAAGTTCCCATAGTTCCCCAGGACCCTGCCCTACACACACACACACACACACACACACACTGAGAGCTGATGTTAAGTAGTGATAAGGTTGATTGGCAATGATTTTGTCACTGGCATGTGGCCCTGCTGTTTTATCTAATGAGGAAGTGACATCGCTCCGTGTGCTGCTCATTGGTAGCAGATGTGATCTCAGTAGTTTGACAGTGGAGCTCTGTGGCTGCAGGTTGAAGCAGAGACACTAAATTTTGTTTTAATGATGTGAATTTTAGAAAGTGAAAAAGGGGAAACTGAAGATAGAGTGCTGTACTCAAGCACTGTACTGATGTATGTTTTTCAAAGTTTACTCGACTTCTTACTTTGCTTCTTCTCTTATTTTCATAACATTTAAAACTAGAAATACGAGTAAAAGTTAACCCCCACCTCACCACCACCCTCCCCAGTTAACCCTTTTCTGTGTGGAGTTTGCATGCTCTTTCCGGGTACTCCAACTTCCTCCCACAGTCCAAAGACATGAACCTTAACTGGTTAATCGGTGACTCTAAATTGCCCGTAGGTGTGAACGTGAGCGTGACTGGTTGTTTGTTTCTGTGTGTCAGCCCTGTGATAAACTGGTGATCTGTCCAACCCAATGTCAGCTGGGATTGTCTCCAGCCCCCATGACCCTGATAAGGATACGCAGTCATAGAAAACGGGTGGATGTTAACACGATTAATGCACAGATGGTGCCCGACCTGAACACTCAACTTCACTGGCAGGACAAAGTGAAACATGAACTGGATAAAATGCCAAATGCAGATGTGACTATTGAAACACAAACACAACACACAGAAGTCACACTGCTGGAGGAAGTTTCTCTGTTATGAATTTAGCAACAAACCTAAAGTACAAAAATGATGTAATTATGTTTGAATATTTCAGAGGATGAAGGGAAAGTGTTGCTGGTGTTCATCAACGAGACAGCCGAGGCACCACTTGCAGGTTTCGATGTTAATAATGATGCAAACAATTAAAAGCAATAACAAAACAGTTTACTTGACATGGACCTCCGTTGAAACCATGGACGCAGTTATAATGTCAATTTTTAGAAATGCAAATGAGGAATCAGTCACTTAAAGCACCAATGTGAGGACAATTAACCAGATGAGCCTCTTCCAGTCAGATATCTGTGTTGTTGTTGTGGTACTGACGTGTGTGAGCTCAGATTACAGCATAGCTGTTTCCCCTAACAAAGACTTATTGGACAAGGTCACCGTAGAAATGACCTTACTTAGCCCTGACGTGTGTGCACGTAAATGTTTGTATACGAGTGGGTCAGCTGCTCTGTCCAAAGTCACTGTTCCACACCACTGACTGTCACGTTATCTCAGGGTGAAGCTGTTTCCTTTCAGCTGTTTTGATGTGCGGTGACAGACATTTCTAAGGCCTCTTGTGGGTAACAGAGTGAACGCTGATTGTACGGAGTCTCTTGACGATTGGACTGCTGCATCACACGGCTCGTTTTTTAAATCTTTTGAGCATCTTCGCGGTCCCCAAACAACGATTTTTAATGTTTTTGATGAGCCAAGTGATCTTTCCTCTGACCGCTGTCAGACTGCGATATTTATTAAGCACATTCCAGGACATTTGTGATGTACGCTCATGGTCCTCAGAGAAACGAAACACTATCGTCGTCACGTTCAGTTTGCTGAACACTCTGTTTGCTGATCTCTGTCCACGTGTGACCTTCCATTAGTGCTGCATTTAAGTCAAATTATACGCAAGACAACTGCTGGCCAGGTTCCCATAAAAATGTCAGTGGATGTTCTTGGAACTTGGTTGATTTTGGTGATCTTGGGGGATTTTCTTCTCCTATAACACACTTTCACAGAGGATTCAGATGGTGAAAAACATCAACATCTGGTGGGTGTTAACGGCGGAATAGGATTTAGCTGATAATACGATGATCTTTAATTCAAATTCAAGCGTTTCTGTGATAAATATCTCAGTGAAGTGTGGAAAATCTGCCACATCCAGGCTGAAAAAGCTTATTTCTAAAATCGATCAATCCAGGAGGAATGAAAAGAAGCTGAAACATACATAAACTCTGGAGGAAGGCGGGTCACAGAGCTTAAGAACATTTTAAAGTCAAGTGATTGGAAGCATGTGTGGATTCATATCAGCCATATGCAAAAATATCAACGTGGTCCAAGATGTATAAACAGAAGCAGAGCTCCGGGTGGAGAAAGTAAGAAGTTGAGGAGTGAAACAGAACGTGAGCTCCCATCCTGCCTCTCTCTCTCTCTGTGCATGTATGTCCACGTCGTGTTTACATGGAGGCTTACATAATGCTTATCATATATCCTGGACTTTGTTTGCACTCTATGCAAGGTCTTCCTGTGCCTGTACGGTGTGTCAGCATGTTCTGTGTTAGAGAGTCACCCAGATAGACTTCTGCTGCTTCACTGTACCCGCCGCTGCTCTCTCGTCTCTCGGTCCATCTGTGCAGCCGAATATTAGAGGAAAAGGGTTCGGCTGTTCGGCTGTGTGTGTGTTGAGGGTGTGTTCATTCCTGGCAGTTGTTAAATGGTTTGTTTTCACCACGAGAGGGATTCCATTCACTTCACAAATAACCAAAGCAAAATGCCTGAAAGCTGCAGATCTCCAGAGTGTCCTGACAAGAAATCGAAGTGCATTAAACGTAAATTAAATGAATCCAGGAAATGAGCCAACACAAAGTTTGTTGCTTTCACGAGGCTGAAATGAAGTGAGGACAAGCTGCAGTCGTGACAGATTTTCTGTTTCTGTTTCTGTATTTGTGGTATGAAGACTGGAGAATATAAATTTCTGCAAAAAGAGTGTGATGTTTTAGTTTGAAGTCAACAGTGTACTCTGCTGATTTGAAACTAGTTTACAAAGATATTTATCAGCTTTAATCTGTCCTCTCTATCTCCTGTATGTTTTATTTGTTTCCTTATTTTAGCTGTGTCATGGATGTAGATGTAATGTACAATGTTTCTGTCTTCCAGGACGTTTAGTCCGGAGAAGATGGACGGCCTGCCGCCTCCCGAATGGTGAAGCTCTGTAAAGTCATTCCTGCATCCCAGAGGAGTTTTGTGTGTCATCGGGGCCTTGAGACACACCCACACACACATGCTGATGTTCAGCCTCTCCTTCTCACAGTGGACCTGGCAGACGTCTAATCTCTAAAAGATTGATGAGGCCCTGTCCAGGCGCAGGAGGCCTGGCACAGCGTCGATAAGGCAGCTTTCATTTCACCACATTTTATCCCTCGCTCCTTCCTTTCTTCTCCTCTTTTCCTCGAGCTGAGGGACGCTGGGTTGGCTCTGAAGCGTGAGAGAGGATTATGACACATCAAGCCCCCTGGGTGAGGTGTGTTTTAAACGGGAACCATGAAATGTCTCGGAAATGACAGCTCTGTTTTCTTCTGTTGCTCCACGTTAGACAGCTGTGTGGTAGCCGAGCAGGACGCCGGGGTCGGCATGTCACTGTCAAACTGCTGGAGCTGGAATATAGTGAAACTACAGAGGGACACCCAGAGCTGAGAGTAGCTGAACACGCATCACACACACCTGCACACACACAAACACACCCAGAGTGTTCCACACAGGACAATGTGCAACATCTCGTTCTGTGATGTGGACAGTAAGGTGGACCAGTTCTTCCAGCCCACACTCTACATCATAGTCATCGTTCTGGGGCTGCCCACTAACTGCATGGCCCTGTGGGCTGCCTACATGCAGGTGAGGAGGACGCACACACACACACACACACACACACACAAAATTTTCTGTCAGCTGATGATTAACCATTTAATCGTTTCAGTCTTGTTTTTTCTGTTTGGTGGATACAATTTTGATGAATATATCCGGTTCAGATGTACTTGGCTTTTTTGTGCTAAGAGGAATGAAACATTTGGGAAAAGCAACAGACGGAGGACCTGAACCAGTCAGTACAGTCAGAAGACGTGTCGCAGTGTCATGGCAGTCCGATTTGGTTGCTCACGTACCAAAAATATCAACAAACACACTAAATAATGAGTAACTATGGACAGTGACAGTCTACAAACGTTACAGTGAACTGAACAAAATGATTAAATTCATTAAAGTGAAGCAGGTTAACACGTAGTGACGTGATGACTGTGATGTAAATGATAACAGGTAACATGATTATGTTTTCGCTGTGTAATCAGACACTTTGCATGTAACACGCCTGACGCGGCTTGTTACATACAGTCAGCAGAGCTGGGGAGATTTTCCCAGACAGCATTTCCCACAGACTGTCCGTTTGCTTTGGCAGCAGCACGACGGATTGTTATTGACTTTTCATTCAAGCGAGTTCACTAACTCATAAAGCACAAACACGAAAAAAAGTGAGTGACAGTTGAACTTTATGTTTATTGTTTTGCCTCTTGTCTCAGCATCTACGCTCAGTTAAGAGCACAGGTTTTTTTTGTCAAAGGTGAATTGTGGATATTGGAGTTCGCAGTTAACACTCTGCAGTGATTTAGCAGCATTAGCTGCTTTGCTGTGAGTCACTTAACACCTGAGCTGAATCCAAAGCATGAAAATACTTCGGCGTACTGTCTATAGCAGGGCAGCTCTGCTTAATATCAAGACTGTAATATCAATACTGCATGAGAAGCAGAGCTGTCTCCGAGAAGCTGGGTCTCAATCCAACGGCTGACAACTCAAATTAGAAAAGCTTAATGGAAGGTACACAGTGGACAAGCTGAACTGCTGCCTCTGAAATATCTCCCCGCTCTCCAAAATACGCTCATTTGCATGAGAAAACAATAATAACACACTCGGACCTAATCAGTTCTCCGAACACTTTGCATTTCTTCTTTGTTTTGACATCCAGAAAAGCCAAACGATTTGCATGTGATCACATCACAACAGCATCGTTTGCATTGCACGGATACAGAGCGCCATTTCAGTCTGTAATAAATAAACAAAGAAACGCAGCTATGAAAACGGCGTTTAGTTACATCTGTTCTATGCAGTTGAAGAGAGTGTAGTTATCTCACAGAACAGGAAGACCGAACACACGGACGAAGGCCAACCTCGATGACAGTCCGGGAAAAACAGGGAACACATTACTAGGTTGTTTTCTTGTTGGCTCCTGATTGACAGATAGCTTTACTTGTTGCTAAAGAAACGCGCTAAGTGCAGGTAATTGTAGCTGCCCAGCTCGGAGCACCAGGAGAAGGTTTTCAGGCCCAACCCTCCCCTGCTGGTGGAGATGAACAGTGCTGCAACGGGCATTCAAACGTGTGGAGCAGACAGCAGAATCAGGCTCAGCAGCACAGCTAACTGAGCTAACTAACTAACGGCAGCTACCATTAGTGATTACATTACATGATGACAGGCCAGCAAGAAATGCACCTCAGTCCTGTATTCAAACTGACCTCTACCGGGCTCAGTGTTTGACGTTTGACTTGCTGAAGTCGAACAAACAAGTTTAAATCTTCATCCCTCTCTCATCTCTCATCATACCTCACCGATCCTCTCCTCCCTTCATCGTTCCTCCCTCCAGGTCCGCCAACGCAATGAGCTCGGCATCTACTTGATCAACCTGTCAGTGGCCGACCTCCTCTACATCACCACTCTTCCTCTGTGGATTGACTACTTCCTACAGCACGATGACTGGATCCACGGTCAGGAGAGCTGCAAGCTGTTCGGCTTCATCTTCTACACTAATATCTACGTCAGCATCGCCTTTCTCTGCTGTATATCACTGGACAGGTACCTGGCTGTGGCATACCCTCTGCGCTTTGCCAAGGTTCGACGCATCAAAACAGGTATGCAGGGATGTGATGATCATCCCTATAACAAATTCATGTAACGTAACCGTAATCTGTGACAGTATAAGGCTGGTTAAAGATGATGGTGTAACTGTGCCATTAGCATCTACAATAAAACATTTGTTGGGAGGAGAAGTAAGTAAGTTTCCAGTCTAACAGTCAGTACTTTCAAATCTGACCTCATCCTGTTTTTGCAGGATAAATATGTTGCATTTGACGATTAGTTCCCCAAATTGTGCTGCAGCTGAGCCCAGAGAGGATGTGTCTTCAAATCTGTCATTCCCTAGCAGAACAGGAAATTCAGTTTGTGTACAGATAATATCACTTCCATGTCAAAATAAGTTTTTATAAATGACTAATTAAATGAGGATGTCTACTAAAGTCATTACTTTTAATAACATGTGCCTTAAACCCGATTCCCAGACTAACTTAACTCTAGAGATACAAAATGCTGAAACTTACAGGATGGAAACAGTATCTTCATGAATTGACACAGGCCTGCTGTTTGGTGAATGACTGCTCAGGGTGGTACGGTGTCTGTACTTCCATGATCTCATAGATCCAATGTTTTTCTCTCTTTTTCTGAACCTCCTGCAGCCGTCATGGTCAGCGCCATGGTGTGGATCATTGAGATCGTAGCCAACTCTGCTCCTCTCTTCCACGATGAGCTCTTCCAGGATCGGTTCAACCACACCTTCTGTTTTGAGAAGTATCCCATGCAGGACTGGGTGGCAGGCATGAACCTCTACAGGACATTTCTGGGGTTCCTCGCTCCATGGACAGCCATGCTTGTCGCCTACCGCGGGATCCTGGCAGCAGTGCGCTGCAACGTCTCCACAGAGCGTCAGGAAAAGGCCAAAATTCAGCGCCTGGCATTAAGCCTGATCCTGATTGTTTTGCTCTGCTTTGGACCGTACCACATCCTCCTACTGGTGCGGAGTGTCATGTTTCTAAGAAAACCATGTGACTGCAGCTCAGAGGAAACCTTGTTTGCAGCGTACCATGTATCGCTGGCGTTGACCAGCCTCAACTGTGTCGCAGACCCCATTTTGTACTGTTTCGTCAATGAGGGAGCGAGACACGACGTCGGCCGAGCTCTCTCAGCTTTACTGTCGGCAGCTTGCCACAGAAGCTCTTCTTCCTCACCGTCGCACGCCGACATACTCAACGCTGGCTCGGTGACGATGGAAACGCCACTGTCCGCAAAGAAGCAGCCTTGTGTTTATGCCGAAGGAGGCAAGACGAGTAGCTACAAGACAGAACTGGTGGCACTAAAGGAGGAGTGCCTCCAGATGACCATCCTCAGTGTTAAGAAGTGACCTCTACCTGGCGCGTACTGTACAAGAGGTCCAAACTGATCAGCTCAGTGGACAGAGGAAGCTCCTAACACTGGCAGGGTGTGATGTCTTCTGGCCCGACAGGCTGAAATCAGATGATTCATGAGGCTGTAGATGCCCGGGGTAATAGCTTCCACTAAATGGCACATTATAGAGCCAGAATGGGAATGAGATTGATGAAATAAACAAGACATATCGTCTGGAGCCTCTCTGAGATTGAAATGCTTCAACACCACAAAACAAAATTGTTGGGTGAACGAAAGATTGAGAGAGACTGCTGTTGTTAGATCCTTGACACCAGTGAGGCAGAGAATGTTAAGTTCAGCGTGACATTGGTGGTCGTAAATCGTTTGTACTGTGACCATTTTAGGACATCTCAGACTCAGTCAGGCTCGGTTCTGTGTTGCTGATTTGGTTCATTACTTCAAGCCTCTACACTACAGTCCTCAGGATTCATCCTCAGTGGATCATGAATGTCTGTACCAAATCTCCTGCCAACCCACCCAGTAAATGTTGAGATATTTCAGTCTGGACCAAAGTGTTGGACCGACGTATCGACCGACCAGCTGGTGCACCTGATAAGGATCACAACATGGATATCTGGACACTGTTCCAGAAGTTATTTACAATGCAGAGGAACACGAACTTGAATATTTAAGTGGAGTTATTTAAACAGATGACACTCTGCATGGCTGAGTATTGTTAGTGGTCTGAGTGGAGACACCTCTGCACACACCCAACTGGACAAAGGGCGGATGTAGGACACCCAGATCACCACTTTGGAATATCTAAGTAAGAGATTGTAGATTACTGGTCAAAACATTTTTAATGCTTCTTGGAAATTGTTTTATTAGATTCTTGAAGGAAACAGTGAAGCCTTATGAAGTACCTCAGCTTGTAAACTGTGATAGCAACAAGGCTTAGAGCGCAAGTGTCTCTTATGTAATGTGAGCAATGTTTTTTTTTTCTTTCATTTTTACCACAGACGGCAAAAATAACTCCAAAGACCAATTTATGACTTATTTCAACGACATTATGTGGAGCAGAGAAGCAGTGTCATAGCACAGAGAAACAGATAAAATTAAAATTAGATTGCATGCAGTAGTTGCCAATAATTGTTAAAGTATGGGGACTTGCACGCTGGAGGTCTAAAATCTGATTTGTAGTTTTTCTGAAATCATCTGTCAGCCTCCAGAAATCCAAACTACGCACACCTGACCTGACCGTCTCACATTCCTAATGCAGACAGACGCCTTCTAACTGTCGTTTTTTCATCACGCGCATTGCACAACAAAGTTTTCAGATCCAACCTTCATTTTTCCTGAAATGACAAAGAGTTGTACATTCCTCCCTGACGCAAGCGGCACTGCTTTCCGCTAACGTAGTTTGCCACATTAGAGAAATGTCAAAAGTGTGACGAGGAAATTAAGAAACACTGGAATGAAACCGTCTGCAGTGGTCATGATGGTGTGTGGCAGCATTCAAAACACACTGAAACACACTGATTGTTTGTAACGATTTCAAAGTCATCGACTAAAAATGTACAGCAAGCATGCCTCTCCTTTTGTACGTGAAGATGATTGTTCTTAATGTAACTATAGCCGACAATTATAATCAGCCAATGCTGGATCAGCTGCCATATTTCGCCATATGTTGAGAACTTTATGAAGTCATGAAATCTTTAAAAAAAAAATGTTCACGTGCTGCAACTTGAAGTGAAGCAGCTTGTTTTTACAGTAAATCCAACACAAAGTGACCAAACAAGCTTTTTTTTTTTAGCATCTACAGCTGCTGACGTCACAAACTTAATGGGAGCTTGTACAACAGAGCGCTGAATGCTGTACATAAAGAAGGTGTAGGAATCTGTCAGAGCAGAGCCGCTGATATTTGTAGCTGTCAGCTTCATCTTAAACCTTTCTCTCAGTTTGCTCTCCAGGATTTCTTTTTTAAATTTTACATTTTTCTGTGAATCAGTGGTCGTAACATTTCAACAAAATGTCCATTTACATACAGAATGATCTGCTGTATGTTCACATATATGACAACAAATTTTCCCTGGCTCTGATGAGTCTTTTCCAACACAGAGATTTTATTAGGACAGACAGCTCGTGTCCATGTTTCATTTCCGCTGGCCAACAATTACGTGTCAAAGATGAGAAATGTTTTGGAAAGCGTGTAGGTGCAGCGACACCATTTTTTATATAGTCTTGGCATGAAAGCATTCCTCTGCTGATGTTAAGGCAGATTTTTTTTTCAGCTGGTTAGTGTTGCCCTTAAATGTTGCTCTGTGTACCGTTGCTGTGGTCGTGCATCTGTATGTCATTCTGAGAGACGAGGTACCAGGCTTCATAACGTGTATTTGTTCATCAACAATGTCGGTGAGAAATAAATTATGCATACGAAACTTTGCATCCACGTGTGTGTGTTTGTTTGGATGATGGTGGACTCTTTATGATCATATTCTGTATTCAGATACTCTGAGATCTTAAACATAATCAAACCTTAAACTTAAAGTTTGCAACTGCAAGTCCGAACAGACTTGACAATCCAGGTCAGGGTAAAATACACTAAGAGCTACAAATCACAGAAGAGCTCTGCATACTCCTGCAGCACTGCGAGCGTCCCGTGGTAACAGATCAGTGTACAGAGAGAGAGAGAACAGGTCTGGGTCGCTGCCAGCGCAAAGTCACCTTCTTCACTGCGCCCTGTTCGAGACTCTCTGAGCTGTATAGCTCATGAATGACATGAAGGACATACTGTAGGATCTGTGTGTGTGTGTGTGTGTGTGTGTGTGTGTGTGTGTGTATTTGCATGTGTTTCATTGAACGTACTTGTCCATTTATCTTTGACAGCGTGTGTGTGTCCTTTCCATTGTACATCAGAGTGAACCTTATATTTACGACCTGTCCTGATGGGGGTAGGAACATGACCTGTGATACAAGACAGGACGGCGTGTCCGTGTAGGCGTGTGAATGTATGTAAAGGTGCTGTACATGTGTGTTTTTGTACATGTGTGTGTGTGTGTGTGTGTGAAAGAAAAAGAGGGAAAGGCTTGCGCTCTCACGTGCCTTTATGTTCTTGAGAAGAGAGGAAGGACATAACCGGCTCTCTCTGAGGGAACATTGTCTCTCGCCCTCTATGCTTCACTGGTCTCCTCTGCTATAGGTCTATATATAGCAGCTCACCAGAGGCCGTGCTGTCATTACCAAAAGCTCACCTCATTATTAGAGTGATTTATTATCAGGTAAGGACACAGAAACACCGCCGGGCCATAAGGGATGATTGTGCTGTTATTTTCATGCAATATTAAGATTTATTTCTGGTCTGTGTACGGTCCAGCAACACACGTAAAACTGGAGCAGTTCAGCTCTGCAGTAACTAGAAGAAGAGTTACAGAGGGCGGAGAGCTTATTCAGGCTTTTTAACCCAGACCAGCAGTTTGGACAACAAATGCTTCTATTTAACCTGAATTCACAGATTTTTTTGGCCACATGGGGGCAGCAGAAACGAGCAGAAGCAATCTGCAGATTATTCAACATTTGTCTAATTATTCTTTACACAAGCTTTATAAAAATATGCAAGATTTTTACATCCAAAAGTAACAGCAAATCAAATAATTTCATGTTCAAGGCTACAAGTGTAACAGCAACCTGTTTGGGTTTGGAATAAAAGATGATTATCCCAAATGTTTCCAACAATGTTCAAACCCAGAGAAGTCCAGCACATCACGTTCATGCAACTTTAATCCTTTAGCTCGTCCGTGAACATGATTTGTGCCTGAATCACATCCAAACTCTGGAGGTGGAAGAAGCAGTACATCCAACATGTCGACGTCCAGCGGTGCATATTTTCGGCTCCAAAACAGAGCTTCAGAAAGGCTCTGTCCATTCTTTATACTGTCATTGGTCACATCATACAGACCTCCATCAGCAGTGTGTTAGTTTAAGACTCCAGTGACACTAGCAGAAACAGAAATCCTTCATTCCTACAAAATTAACACAATTTTCAGTGTTATGCAGCGCTGTGCTGGTAAGCTGTTTATGCCTCCTACAACTGTGACCAATGTGACCCAGAATCCATTTTTAAGATGCATGCTTTAATCAAATTAGTAACTCATTCAGTCGTATTTCCATCCTGGCAGAGGAAGCAGGTCACCAGCATCCAAACAGCCCAGACAAATCTACGACACAGTAAAAATAGACCAGGATTTGTTTTTGGATGCAAACCATGCATCGTGAAATGTGCAGGAGTCCAGAACAAAAGCCTGAATTCCTGACCGACAAGCGTGTGTGTTTTCTAAATGTTATCACATGTTTGGAGAGGCGTTCTGGATCCTTGTGGGCTTATCAGAGTCTTGTTAGCGATAAAAAACCATGTGAACCATCAGTTTGTGTGAATAACCAGAGTGAGAATCACACTTACGACACTTACACAAACTTCCTAAACTGTACTGACTTTTCCCCGATCGACAGCATTTTGGCAAACTGAAATCAGGCGCAACAGGTTCAAGTTTTCATCCCATGTGCAAAACATTTGAATCTAATCCAGCATAAACAGCCTCTTGGCATCCTGCACAGCTTTTTTTCCTCCTTGCCTTTATCATATTAACTCTCTATTGTGCTCTGTATTGCATGGATAGGAGCTACACGTTTATATTATTTTATAGTTTATGTTAATTTGCAGCAGAAATAACTTGCACGTGTGGGACATTAAAGACTCGACTAATGCTGAGTGAAACTAGAAAACTTGGAAAGAGTCTCTGACAACATGCATCTGTGAGCTTCACTGATAAATAAAGAGGAGAGTTGTGGTTAGGTGAAGGTTAGATTAGGACTTCCAGCTCTGGCTGTGATGGTTTCATCCATAACAATGCTGAACTGAGCTGGTTTATCCAGCCTGAGTCAGGTTGAGCTGCATGTGCACACCAGACTCTATTCAGGAGCTTCTCAATAGACTCCACCATATTTATTCAAATAGTCCACACCCTCATCATTCATATCTGGAGCTGCTGCTCATTTGAAATACAAATCACGGTTGATGAATTTAGGTTCTGGGATTCGTAGTCAGGTCAAACTGAAACAGAGAATTGCAAATGACATTCATGAGTCGTGCGCGCTGAGACGCGCTGAGACCTGATTGTGCTCCTCAATTTTTAAGGTCAGGACATTTGCATGATTGTGGCGACTGTGCTAAGTACATTAACGCATGCATCTTAATTTAGCTGTGTGTTTATTTAGCATTTAGCTCGCTTACCTAACATTTAGCTAACACAATAACCCAGAGCAACTTAAAGCTGTTAGCATGACCCATATCCACTTATCCATATAAAACAGAATCTGCATGTTGAAGTGTCCTTGGACGAGATACTGAACCTAAAATTGCTCCCAAAGGTTGTGCCATCAGTGTGTGAATGTGTGTGTGAATGCGTGAATGAGATATGTAGTGCAAAAGCGCTTTGAGTGGCGAAGGCGCTACATAAGTACAGTCCATTCTTATTGTCTAAGCTATATGTGGTACAAACTCGGTCAGTTACTTCAGTGAAGTCTTTCCCAGAACGACTCTGAGTCTCAGCTGTTAAACACGGTTGATGTGGTTGCTGAGGAGAGACTGGAGTTCTCAAAGGAACCAAAGCAGAGAGCTGCAAACTGACAAATGTGGAAATGTGGATTAGATACGGACTGTAGCAAAGATTAAAGATGGTAGGGAATAAAAACAGAATTGTTTGGTTGCCAAACTTACCATTAACCGCAATTATTTTGAGAAAAACAATGTTACTTTGCCAAAGTATATTACCAGCAGCTGTTCAGGATGCTGGATTAGTTTTGCATTTGATGCAGCCACTTATCACTATGACTGTTTTACAGAGCAGCACCAAAACAATAGAAACGACAGATATTCCTGCGTCTGCAGATATTTTTAAAGAATGGATGCTTCAACGGAAAAATCCAAAGCCTTCATATTTTCTTGCTGATTGCAGCTATAAACGGACACGCCACGTCGCGGTGAAGCTGCTTCAGTGAATTACAGTTTTCTCAGTCAGTATTGAGCGGTGAGTCACCGAGCATCTACAAACTCAGTGATTCACACGAGGTGGTGTCATATCCTGTGTGCGTGTGTGTGTGTTCCATCTTTGTGAGGGCCAAGTTAGGACATTTGGTCCAGTCTGACGTCTTTAAACGGCTGTTTAAGGTGTTTAAGCATAAAACAGTGATAAGGTTATGGTTAGGGAATGCATCGTGTCGCTCAAGACGAAATTCAGGATGTATCATGAATGTGTGAGGTCCATGCACAAATCTGTGTGTGAAATACTGTCCATAACCTGGTGTGTGTTCGATCGTGAGTGCGTGTATGTGCATTTATCGTACCGCGTGGGAACATAGCGTGCCCATATGCAGGCCCATGTGTCCGTGCAGGTTCTCATGTGTTATGTCATGTTGTTATTTGATAAGATAAGAGGTGAAGGGAAATGAAACAATGGCTGTTTTTGCTTTAACTTCATGAAGTCATAATGTTCTGTAAGTCTGACTCACGTCTGGCGTTGAACCTCAGTCAACGACTCCTCCGCCGCCTCGCTGCCTCTTTAACAATGAACCTGAGAGAGAAAGAGAGCGAGGTTAGAAGTGTTGATAGTAGATGACAAAGATTTTGGACAATGTGGTGAGGAAAACCAACAAAAAGCCACGTAGCAGCTCCCTGGGAGCTCTAGACGCTCCATACTGTGGTCCATGCTCGACTTGAACCGACCACCCTGCGGTTCTGAAGCCTGTGGACTGGGCTATCAACGCCCCAGAAGGAGTCACTCCTGGACATTTTTGTGTCTTTGTGTCTTTCAGGGCGGCAGTAGATCAGTCTGTAGGGACTTGGCTTGGGAAGCAGCTCTCCACATTTGCATGTCTGTTAAGCCGATGTCGACCTGCTCTGTATGGAAAGTGTCATGAGACTTCTGTTATTATTTGGAAATAAAATTGAACTTTCTTCCTTCAAACCTGCAGTTCAAACTCATTGATGGTTAGACTGCACTGTTGACTGTTTGAATGTTTCATTTGACCTGATGTGTTTTTGTGGCCGTGGTATAAAATTATCACAGAGCTAAACTAACTTAAAAATCTTGGACATACTTTAAATATTAAATCCTTCAAGATTTCCATCCAAAGGTGATAAATGTGTTAAAAAATGACAAGAGCACCGTTCTCTCTCTCGTCAGGAAAAGTCCAATAAAAGCCATCGTGTTCATAACCACATTTAATTAATTATCCAGTCTGCGAGGACGTCGTGTTGGAGCGTTTCTCGTCTTCTCTGGTGAAAGAGGAAATAAAACAAACACAGATATCTTTATGTGAGTAAGAATGAATTCATTGTTTCTTAATGTTTGTGATTGGCTTCCCCGTGACATTGTTATGTCATTATCTCAAGACACCCCATGACCTGGAAAACATATTTACCATCACATGACTGTGCAATATACAAACCACTGTCTCTCTGTTGACTGAGGATGAGAATAATTAACTTAATAAAGGCGGATGTGTGTGAGGACACAAGTGCAAGTGTTACTGCGTGTACAGTATAACACAGGCGTCACACTGCAGACTCTTTATATTCTTGAAGCAGCATTAAATTGAATCTGGCGCTTTAAAAGTTGAAGTATGTCATCAGCTGGAGGGAAACACTCTGCTGTGTTTATGTGTCAGAAGTGCCTCCTTCATATGGTTCTTAAACAACTTAAACAATGTTGATGTGAAAACTCAACAACAGCAGAGGAAGTGAAGCTCCAACATGAGACCAACGAAGGTGATCCAATCCCAGATGATTGACAGCAACATTCACAGATTTATTTAAAATATTTATTAATCCACAGTGAGCAGGAAGTGACGTTGTGTATCACTTTAAGAACGTGCAAATTTAGACGACTCAGCCCCGCCCACCCGAAGATCATTAGATATGCAAATGAGGAGCACGCGGCCAGCTGCTCACCTGAGTATCAGAGTATTGATTAGCCTGTTAGCTCGTCCACCAGCCCGTTTCAGTGTTTCTGCTCACATCTCTCCACAAAAGTCACCGAAACCATCGTCCAATCAACACCGCGGACAAACTTCTGAGCACGTCCATCAGGTATGTTACGTCACACATCACCTGTAGAGCACGAGGTGGTCAAAGCTGGTTTATTGATGGGAAGAGGCTTCACTCACAGTGTTTTCTGTGTGTGCTTGACTCTGAATATTTGAATCAAATCATGAGTGTCGTGTGTTTTCTCGTCACTGAGGTCTTTTTACTGTTTGCTTGTTGTTCAGTGTTTTTGCAGTTCATGATTCTGGTTTGACTGATTGTTAATTTAAAGCAGGCATGTCCAAAGTCCGGCCCGGGGGCCACTCACGGCCCGCGGTCACATTTATTATTTATGGCCTGCTAGGATTGTCAGATACTGTATGGCTGGAAGATTTGGCTTTGACATAACGAAGCACCTGAATGCATTAAACGTTAAACTCTAACTGTAGATGTGACAAAATATTATTTCTGGATGATTTTATAAGAGACAGGAGTGAAATGTTTTGATCTTAAATGTTCACAGGCTTTGCATTATTCATAAGTCATGTTAAAATGAACACAAGGTTCAGATTTGTATCAACTTCATGCAAGTGTAAAGGACTCCACACAGGTTTTTAGATTTGTTCACGTCTGATTGGCTTAGATTTGGTTACATTGTTACATCCTGCTGCTGCACAACACGTTGCCACTCGGGGATAATAAAGATTCTTTGACATTGCCATTAATTCACACTGTCAGATCTTTAAAAGAAGTTTGAACATTTAAAGGATAATAAATAAGATTTATTCAAACTCAGCTCTTTATAGTTTCCTGATCTCTGCACTCAACTCATTCAAAGTCATAATTACTCAGAAATGATGGACATGGTCAAACAGCGACTGGAAGTTATGTGTCATTTCAGTTTCTGGTAATCCCGGTTCTCATCCAACAGCCGTCGTCTTGGCCCTTTGGACAAAATCCCACATTTTGTTTTGTCATGTCTTCGTCACACCTCATTTAGCCGAGTAAACAATTTTTATTGTAATGAGAGATCAGTTGTGACAGCCTGACTCATATTCATGTTAACCCGTGTTTATTTCCCAGATTGACCAGAATCCTCAGCTGTTTTTTCGACTCAGCGCAGCGATCTGTCAAAGTGACGACGCATAAACAGTCTGTTGATATTTAACGTAAACATCATCATTTAGTGACTTCTAAAGAATCTCTGCAGTTCATAGACCTGTCATTTTTTAAAAAGTGTCCCGGTGATGTCGGCGGGTCAGACCATTAGCAGCTGTGACGCAGTAGCTTCAGTTATCTTGAGTTTACTTGAAATGCATCCGACACCCTCGCTAACCTCCGCAGATGTTTCCCGACAGTCCGCTGAGCTGGTGGTCTGTTCCTGACTGCGAGCCCTCCTCTGATTGGTCAGGCTGAAGAGGAAATAATAAAATTAGCCCCTGAAGCTCAAATCCAGCCCACTTCCTGTTAACAAATGGTCCCCGTGGTGGTGACAGACGAGAGTCCAGCTGTGTCAGCACAGGGTGTGTGAATTTTGGAAGAGCAGGGCTGAGATTAGACATTGGGACAGGGACGAGCACCGAGGACTGAAGACTGGAGCTGTGACTGGACAGATGTGTAGAGACGGGTGGAGGGATTAAAACTGGGATTAAGATTGAGTCTGGAACTGGAAGCAGGTGCATGAGTGACCTGGGGTATATTGGGACTGTTAGTGGTTAGTGATCGGAGACATCTCAGGAAATAATGAAGCATTTCTTTAAACTGAAAGATCAAGAAGATAAGATTAATGTAGAAAATAATTTAACCGTGGCTTCTGGGAAATTTAAATGACGTACACAATCTACATTTAATAAACACACACTTGTCTCTGTCATTCGCACGTCTGTTCTCACACTATGTAACTTTGGGCTTCGGTTCGGGAGAAGTACGTAACGCTTTACGGCACTTTAAGTTACACACCACCAACTATTTCACTGATTTTGGTGAAACTGGATCATATTTTATGGAGAAAATGTTTTCTGGTTTTCCCTCTGATGTCCTCCGGCTGCTCCGCCTCAACTCTCTGTGATTTACAGAGTTTATGATGGACAGTGAAGTAAACTGCTCCACAGGTGTTTTGGTTTTCAGGCCCAGAGCGCGGGGACGAATGCAGACAGGGGGCGGTGGTACACTGTCGATTTAGTCATCAGCGGTCTGAGTCTTCTGAGCTGATCACTCAGAACTGCGGATTTAATCACTTACAATGAAACTGCGTTAAAAAGGCAGCTCTGCATGGCAAGAGGAACAATTAAAGTGACCAACAAAGCTTTCCATGTGGGCACAGGAGTATTGTTTTCAGTGTTTCCCCTTCCTTTAACACACACACACACACACACACACACACACACACACACACACACACACACACAGTAGTGCCTGGGTGTGTCATGTTCAAAGGTATTTTGTCAGCTAACACTTTGTCAATGGAAACTCCCATATTATTGTCCGGAAACATTGCTGAGTCACAGCTCCACTAAAAATAGGCTCTGATTGACGGACTGATTTGATTTATGTGAAGATGATTTTAGGACTTATTTGTGTTGGATGAAAACATCAGAACTGTCCACAGGAGCTCACACTGCTCTGTGTGCAAAAAAGCTGCATGTTTGAAAAGTTTTAGATGAACTAGAAAATGTTCTGTCAATAAAACGGAAGTTTTAATTTTATTATAACTCTGCAGTGAAGACAAACAGCTTTATAGAATGTAAAGCAGCTCTGCTGTGTTTCATTTCAACCTGAAATGAACTCAAAACCTTCTGCAAAGAGGATTTTACTCCATAAAAACAGCATGAGAATCAGGGCTCTGTGTGTGAGTGCATTTTCTAGAAGACTTGGTCAGGTTTGGAGCAGCTGTCAGACAGAACCTGTAGTTAGCTGCACAAACCTTGGAGCCAGCTCTAAATGTACCTGAATGTCCAGTTTCATCTGCAGCCTGAAGTGATCGATGTTCACAGCTCTGGCTGCGGTGTAATGAAGCTTGGCTGCTCGGCTTGTTGCTATTGATTTTCTCGTCATCATAGGTAAGAAAGGATGGATAAGCTACGTTAGATGAGCGTTTATGACGGGATTTCCCCCGAGCCTGCCTCAGCTGTTTAGTCTTCTTTTCCCCACAAGGCTTGCAAAGACACAGGAAACATCCAGCGTTGCATGTTTAAACTGGCTGAATATTTTTCACCAGATTCTGGTGCTGAGAATCCTGCATGATTACAGAAACTCATGAGTCACGAATTATATTACCAGCTTCCACACTTCCTCACGGTCCCGTCCTCTCAGCCACTTAGTACACCGATAAGTCAGTCTCAGTCAGTGCAGAGCATGGAGAGCCTAGCTTAGCATTAAAGACAGAGGGAAAAGAGTGAGCCATGCAGAAGCTGAGGTTGATGTTTTCATGGGTCCAAACTTTGGACACAATCCTGACAGACGTGATTCAGGTTTCTCTTAGGAAGCCGCCAGCAGCTGTTTCTGCTGTCGGGATTTGAACCTATGATATTTCCAGTCAGGAATGGAGCGAACCAGGATGTTTTACCTCTTTTGTTTATGAGCAGTGGGTTCAGCATGAATGTCTTCAGCCTGTAAACCAGTGGGCACGGAGCAGAATGTCCAAAGTAAACAGCATCAGCTCAAGAAAACAATCATCCGCGAGCGAGACGGGCAGAAATCATCATCGTCCTAATCGCTGTTTACAAACACGAGCTCCGTTTTCTCCTCCTGTCTGTCTTCAGCCACGGCTCCAGATATTTACTGATCACTGATTCTGCTTTGGTTTATTTTCTGTTCACCATGATCTAATCACTAAACCAATAACCAGGCTTCTCTCCAGCAAGTGGTAATATTATATTGTCTGGCCCACAATGCTTTACACGCTCATGTGGCTCTTATTCTGTCATTCAACATTTTCAGCCCTCTGAATCCTGATTTAAGCATTTATGCAAAAGTTACAGGCAGAGCGTCTTTAATTAATATCAAAATAAACAAAATACAATCAAGATTATCCCAGAATTCTTCACTAACATAAATAACTTTCAGAAAGTCTCATTTTTAGATGCCTGAGCGTGCAGATTCATCCTCATTCTGTACATTTATGTTCTAATACATGTCATTTACTATTTAAGGAGCCTGACGTGCAGCACAGTCATTAAATAAAGACTCTTGGTTAACGTTGGCTGTGAGCGGTCCATATAGGACAAATGAGAGCTCCTCTTTTTTTCATCAGTTTCTGTGGAGGAGCAGGAAGAAAGGACGTTCTCACGGTACCCAGACTGGACCGATGCTGAACAAACAAACTGGTGCGGTAAAAGAATATCATCTATGTGACCGTCATGTTTACCTTCCCTCCACAAGATGGCCGACAGGCTTCATTACAGCACTTATGTAAGGCCACCACAGGAGTCAGATTACAGCAGAATTATGATTGTAATCTGATTACTCTGTCAGATTACAGATACGTTACAAAAAGAACTCAAACTACTGTTGGACGACACTCTATTGAGTCATTATTTAAAGTCAAACTTCATCCTGTACGGTCGCTCTGCAGAGCTTTGACTCACACATATAAACTCTGTATGAGAACAAGGTGTCAGCAGTGAAGTTCTGAATATGAACAGAGATCTGGATTTGATGGGATCTTTTGAGGACTTCTCTTTTGTTTGATGCGTGTCAGCGGTGCTGCACTGTCCTCTGTTTGGATACATGAGGCACTGAAACTTGGACAAGAGCGCCATCCAGTGTATGAAGAGTGCAATAACCACCTCATGTTAACTCAGCACTCACAATCTGACTGGATTCAGAGGACGGATGGACGGACGCTGTGGCTCAGGTGGAGGTTGTCTCATCATCAGATGGACTGTCTTTTGAGCAAGATGTCCCATATAAGACATGATGTTGATGTTTGTGTACAGGTGAGCTTAGCATCAGTGTGAGTGCTTTGGATAGGATGCACTGTACCTGATGAACAGCTGCCTTGGCCATCTCTGTATGAATGAATGAATGAAGTGTTGGTCAGTATATCAGAAAGGTGCTGTAGAAATACAAGTCTGTGCATTTACAGCTGCAGCAGTAGTGTACATGTTAGTGGTTGTAGAAGTGATTAAAAGATGAACAGTCTTTCTGTTTTAATGATGATACTCGGATAAAACGATCTTTGTATTTATAAGATATTTACCACATCTTCCAGATGTTCCAGATCCACCAGCTGCTGACAAACTGAACATAAACCAGGTCAAATATCACTGAACTTTAAAATAGTTGTTTTTCTTTTCATTATGTTAATTAATGTTGCTGCAGCCACTGACGACTTCAAGCTTAAGTATAAAAACCTTTAAAACCTTGTTGAATTTTTCTAAAACTCACACAGTGTCATCACCATTTCACACTGAGGACAGCTGTCTGCTGTAATGTCTGCTGTGGTACTCTTTAATTTCAAAGCTGTCGTTGCTCCAGAGTTCAAGATATTTCAGTCTTTTAAATAAGTGTTACTAGTCAGACAGTTTTAAGATCATTTGATCGCGTTGGATGATTAACGTGACTGAAAACAGCTGATTGAAAACTTGACATTGTTTCAGCACCTCACGTTTCTGAAGTGCTGCAGAAATATATTTAGTGTTGATGATCACTGACCTGATCTTTATACTGTGATCACACATGCAGTGGGCAGCATCATGTACAGTAGCAGTGGACATTCAGATGATCCTGATGACTGTCAGCACAAAGCCAGCTCTCAGCCGGCTGTTCTCATCTCCTCCCTGGTTTCTTAGCGTTGTTTCTGTATAGAGACATTTACGTTTCCGTCCAGTTCCCTGATGGGTTTCCAAGGTGTGCTGCACAGCTGTGGCTGCTCAGAGAAATGTGATGTAACTATAAAGCTTCTATCGAAATTTGATCCTGAAAGTGTCTCTAATGTCACCACGGTGTCACCGAACAAAGGCGCGATATCAAAAACAGGGAGCAGCACTCTTGACCAGATGTGCACAACAATGACTGTGATGGCAGCTGGCCAGACACATGAGCCCCTGCTCGTCATCAGCTGCTCTCGTGGGGGCAGATGGAAAAATCATTTTTTATATGGAAATATGTCCTCTTCTTTCCAATTTCATTTTGAAATAGTGGCTGCTTTACCTGCCTCTTGGCTTCCTACCACAATTAATCAAGTGAAAGAACCCAAATCTGTAGACGTCACAGTTCACTGCGCATGTTCGTTCACATCAGGCGGTCACAGGGAGAAAAAAATTCATATTTCGGGGTTGAAAGCTCGGATGATTTATAGGAGCCGATGTGATTTATCCTTTTTTCTCCCACTGCCTCTCTCTCTCTGTTACACACTCACATACAGTTAAATGAGGACTAGCCAAAGAGAGGCCCGAGGGTTGATGTTGGCCCGCTATAAGGCTCGATTTCACCTGCCAGATGTTTCCGCCAAAAAGAAAATGTAAAATAATAATTATTGTTTATACTTGTTTTAGGTTTAATGAGGCAAAAATGATCTTTAATGCAAATGGTGTTTGTGATTTTGTTTAATTGAGTGAGTTTAATGTCGCTGTGGTAAATATGTTCAGCTGTACTCGAGTATTTGTTCTGATTCCATTACTTATGATCAAAAACTACAGCCAAACATCAACAAGGTCAACAGCAGCAGACATAGCAGAGAGCTAATGTTAGCCCAGCTCGGCGTCTCTCATCTTGCAGCTTCTTGCTCGTTCACTCTCTCCTCTTCTCTTTTTAGCTTCCTCTGTCAACATCCTCTTCAGTCAGTCATTATGTCCATAGAGGCTGCTGAATCTGGGTATGTTGCCTGGCTCCAGTTCTGGCATGACATCGGCTCTGTTTCCAGTCACCATACGCCCACGCCAAGGTCCTGAAAACCCGGTGGTGCAAAACGCCTGTGGTACAAACACCAACACTCCCCCGGTGCTCTGAGTCCGGGCAGCCCGGCTAACAAACTGAGCTAACAGCAGCTATAGCTGGCAGCAGTTTACTTCACTGTCCATCAGGAAACTCTGTAAATCATAGAGAGCTGAGGCGGGGCAGCTGGAGGACATCAGAGGGAAAACCAGAAAAAAACATTTTCTCCATAAAGTCTGATCCAGTTTCACTAAAAAATATCTGCTGTGTGACTCGTGGGTGATCGTACCCTGAGCACAAAGTCACTGTTTCAGGTTTTGACCGGTGGTCCACCATTAAGTTTCAGTTTTGGCCCTGCAGCGGAAAAAGTTTGGCTGCCACAGATTTAAACACTACAATTATGTTTTAGACAACTAGAGTGGCCAATAAAAAGAGCGGAGCAAGCGTCACCATCATTAAAACATCACGTTAACCTTTTAAGAGATCAACGGTCAGCGTGTGGAATCCCAGGAATGATCCCAGAACTGTGGAGACGCACAAGGCGGAGAACCACCTCTGTCACACTGTGTTTGTGTGTGTGTCTGTGTGTGTGTGTGGAGACACAAACGGCAGCATGCAGAATAGCATGGATTTATGTGAAAGCTCATAAACCTCCACCAGAGGTGGTGTTTTTTTCACCCAGACGACCCCCCAACATCTGCCCACAATTAGCAACACGTGATGCACTTACATCCAAATTTCAACAGCAATTTGTCAGCTCGGTGTTTTGTGCAGTTGTGGAGTCACCAGGATGCTGTTTGTGGAAAGAACTGCTGCTGTTTTTATTTTTCAGTGAATGCACTCACCTGTAAAGTTCACAGAGACATGAGTACATAAAGTACTCGTGTGTCTAGATACACATTTTATAATCTGGATGAACTACAGAGGTCAGGACCTCTTTCACTGAATCATTAACACTTATCAGATACTGAGTGATGAAGAATAACTCCTCCTCCTCTTTCCTGTAGAGACAGCTGGCACGCTGCTTTGGTACAGTAGTTTCTAAAAATAATCTGCTCTGATTGGAATAGTAATTGGCTCTTTTATAAATAACATGCAGTGTAATCCTCTTTTCTCTGTGGCAGTCGCGTCACGTTTGTTTCACTCATAAATCTTGGTAGGTTGACGCGATCGAGGTCAGCGGCTGCAAAACTAAAAGAGGAACACGTCGCATCCGTCTCCTTCCAATCTCGCAGAGTGGTCGAGCCTCCTCATCTGCATCGACTCTTCTATTGATTCCCGGGACAGATCTGAGCGAGTGTCGGGTGGGAGGACAATTATGCAAAAAGGGGAAGTGGGAGTGGACAGCCTGGGCTGTGCACTGATAGCGGTGGGTGGCTGGCAAAACAAGGACATGAACAAGATCTGAATAACAAGCTGCAAGTTCTGAGTTCTTACAGAGATGGAGATCATTTTAGGGATAAATGCTCTGGTGATGCATTAATACTAAATGATACTGGGTGGATTTTTATTAGCTTTATTTCAGTGACAGGGAGGTGAGGAGGGGGGAGGGGGGGGCGACATGCAGCGAGCGGCCACAGGTTGGGGTCGAACCCTGGGCCGAGCCTTTGTACACGCTGCACATGCTCTACCAGCCGAGCCATCCTTTAATTTTTAATAAGAACACATCAAAATGTATTTGCAAAGAATATTTTAAAATGTATATCAGCATTATATAAAGTTTTCCTTGTGCTTACTCATGGTGGAGATCAGAGTTTGGACGTCTTGCCAAAACAAAAACCTGTGTATGCAGATGGGTGTGTGTGTGTGACATATGTGAATAATAAGGGTCATTTGGGGGAGATGTAAATACATGAATCATTTATTAACTGATACGTAGCGTACAACTACTCCAGGTGTGGCAACACGGGGAGCCAAAAGTGCAGAACCCATCGATGTTTTTTGCTTCCTTTAATGTTGTGGAGGTCAGAAGTCAGCTGCCTCAGTGAAATCTACAAGAGGATGATGATGAGAGGAAAATGATAACCAGAGTGAGTTAATAGACTGTGTACTGCTCCTCTACCAAGCTTCCAGCAGGGGGCAGCAGCGGCCCAACATCTGTGGCGCTCAGCTGATTTTACATCCTGAATATCCATTTAGCTGCAGTCAGCCTTGACCCAGTGTTAGAGAATACTGTGCAGCACTGAACTCTGCAGGGAAAACAGGTGTGAGCTGGTCACACCTGCTGACGATGACCTTGTTCTGAGAGGAAACTCATTTCTCCAGACTTTGTTTTATTGCAGGGTGCAGCGAGTGTAACGCTTATTTTTCAATCACGGAGCCGGTGATGACCTGATGGGCTCAAACGTCTGCTTAAATGTTTATCTCCGTTTCTCTGACCTCTTGGGTTATCTCAGAGGTCTGAAATGTAACACTGCAGCTGGCTCGTGTCTCAGCTCTTCTTCCTTTTCTTTGCTTTTGAGTCACGACCAAACATTTTTGTCACATAACTGGGAATTCCAGACTCTGGTTCCAAAATGAAAAATCCATAACTGGAAAATCTCCTCTTCCTCAACCCGACTCCATGAGTCCATGAGAGTAAAAGTCATGTGGAACCCTGGGTAACATTCGCTGTTGGTGAAACTGAAGTGTGTGCATTCAGATTATGACACAGAGGGAAAAAATGAGTTATTACTGTAACTCTGCTTCTCCTAAAAACGACACATGTGGTGTTCGAGAGAACTTTGTGGCAACTCTGAGAACTGCTTCAAGTGTTAGTTAGGGGGTCAGTGTCTGAAGCCAAACAGGAGTTTGCTGAACAAAATCTCTGAAAACTATCTCACTAACATCTGCTCGTAGCTCCAGCCTAATAAAAACTCAAGAATGCTGCGAGTCTGTGTGCTTTACTGCTTATGGGGCTACTTCACTTTTTCCATATGCTGCTGCAGCAGCGTGGACGCTCTGGCAGTGTGGGACCCTCACAGTTCAGCTTCCAACAGATTTTGTCTCTGCTCCAAATATATAAATGCACATGTCCAGCTGAAACTGTGCTACACTCCACAGACTATGCAGAGCAGCTCATGCAATTAGGTGCCGGCGTGCAGGCCTTTTGTCCCTCTGAGCGCCGCCTGCTATTCGTGGTGCAGAATCTGTTTCAGACTGCAGCTTGGGATCCATCTGCCTCGGATTTGCCACGTATTTCCAGAGCAGGAGACTGGCTCACCGGTGCGTTTCTCATGGCGATGTGAAATAGTGTGAGAGAGCTCCTCTGTATGTGTGTGTGTGTGTGTGTGTGTGTGTGTGTGTGTGTGTGTGTGTGTGTGTGTGTGTGCACGGGAAGCACAATGTCACCTTGACTACAATCTACAGGAGGCATTGAGGGCGCACCGCATCTGTACAGCACTGGACAGAGAAGGAGAGAGGGAGTAGAAGGTATTTGCGTGCGTCTCGGAGTGTGTGTGAGAGAATATGCCAAATGTGTGAGTGTGAATGTGTGTGTGTGTGAGAGGGAGAGAGAGAGGGAGAGAGAGAGTGAGAGTGAGAGAGAGAGAGAGAGACTGAGGCGGGTATAGCTCTCTCAGACAGCTCACAGCGCTGGAGGATCCCTCTTCAGATCCAGGCGGAGCGACGCAGAGATGTCAGGCGCAGCACACACAGGTGGGTCACACGGCAGCTGAGGGGACAGGTGAGGCAGGCCGGCCGCTCAGGTTTCACGCTTCCTGTGTCGTAGGGCATGTTTTCACCGTGAGAGCTGCGTTACGAACATGCAAGACTACCAAACATGTTCAGATTTGTGCAGGTTGTTTATGATGCCGGCAGAGGCTGAGCAGGCCTGCTTTGTGGCCTGAGGGTCATCAGGCGCTTTGGAGGCAGAAATTTAAAAAAAAAAAAAAACACACAAACATAAAACTGTATTTTTATTTTCTTCTTCTTCAATAAAAAGTCTCTCTTCAACTCTCACCACTTTGATTCACTTGCTCATTTGTGAGATTTAAATTGAAGCACTGAGAGCTCTCCTCCTGCAGGTCTCCAGGTGTGTTTGAGGCTCCACTCGGCCTGCTGACAGAAACACACGGCCGGCTACAGACCTTCAAACAGCCGCAGCGGGACCGTCAGGCTCCCGTTCAACCATAATTGCATTTGCCGCGGCTGTAACGGAGTAAAAAAAAAAAAAAACCCGCCGCTGCATCCTTCTCCTCTCCGTCATGTGACTCCACCGGGCGAATATATCTGTGTCCTTTTCGTTTTGCCGGAGAAATGCAGCCTCGGCCAATCGCGTCTCGGCGGAGGCGTCGCTCGGCCTCTCATTTTCTCGCTTTCTCTCTCGTGATGCCTTCAGGTGACGTCGAAAATAAAAGACTCGGGTCGCATATTGACTTCAACTGCAACCCTGCAAGGCTGTGGTCAGGGTATCTACTGACAGAAACGGATTAATATCCAGAACTATGTTTTTATTTGTGTATAATGAGCTGGAAATAAGAACCTTTGTGGTTATGTCGCCGTAGAATGAGCGGGTCCTCTTCCATGGAGTCCGCCATGTTTACAGCAGCCCAGATGGGACAAACCAAACGCTGACTCCTTTCGCATTTTTCCCACTGTGGCTTCTCCTTTTATTCTTGAACCGAAAGGGAGAGGTGAGGGGTTTTCAGTTGGTTGCAATCTGAAACTTCGATTCGACGATCGATGATCGGTGGTTCTGCGTGTTGAGATACTGAACCCCAAAGTGCTCCTGAAGGCTGCACCATCGGTGTGTGAATGGTTGGCTCCAAAAAAAAAAAAAAAAACCGATGCACCTTGCATGGCAGCTAATGCAACGTGCATGAATGTGTATGAATGAGACGTGGTGCACTGGGAAACTGGAAAGGCGCTGTATAAGCATTTAAATTCTGCACACCGGACCTTCATGTTTATTCAATGGAGACTCGTCAGCGTGTCGTTTGTTCTGCTGCACATCGATGTGACTTGAGCATGTGTCGGTCTTATGAACGAGACACCTTTTCCCCCCAGACAAAAACAAACAGTCACTTTTTTTAAATACAAGCGAGTGGCGTTTACGGGATGCCAGTGAAGGCATCGCGGGGCCCTGTGACGTAAGCCGCTCCCCTGCGCTCCCTCGAGCAGCCAGTCAGAGAAGGGATGCTCTGAACGCAAGACTGCAGCATCTTCACCGAGAGAACGAGCAGGAAAAAACGTCTCTTTCTCTGCGTGTCCCTCCAGCTCCGCGTCTTCGGACCCTCCTCAGACACCCCCGTCACCTCCCGGGTGTTCCTCCATGATCGGAGCCAGGACAGGATCAGAAGAAGACAAGAAAATCAAATAACCGACCAGTAACGCATCGGATTCTTTTTTTTCTATTATCATCGCTTCACCGATCTTTCCTTTCTTTCTTCTTTCTTCTTCTCCTCTTTTTGTCTTTCGGTTTTTTTCTTTTTCTTTTATTTATTGTTCGCTGGCTGTTGCAGAGGAGCGCCACCATCCTGCACCGCCTGACATGAGTACGCTCTTTTATCCGGTTGCAGCGGAATGACATACATATCCTAGCCCGCATATCAGAAGCTTGATGGAAGATTGACGCTTCATTTGCACGTTTTTAGTAGCCTAGATCTGTCACTCCTCCATCTGCAGAGGTTTCGGATTTTCGCTCCAGCGTCTCTTTCTTTCTTTCCGTCCCTGCGCAGCATCTCTGTACGCACGGCGCACCACGGAGAAACGCGCAGCTAACCTTCCCCCGTCCGTAAGAAACAGGCGTATTTTTCCAATTCCTAAATCGCTTTCGCCTTCTCTAAGGACTCATCTGCACGGCTACGCTGCGTAAAAAAAAAAAACACACACACACACACAACGGGAAAAGGGGGGATTTAAACGCAAACGCAGCCCAAGCATCCAAGAGCAAGCTCGAAAATGATGGCCGGCGGAGCTGTACAGCAAAACGGGATTTTCTCAAATCCTCACCATCACAATCAACAACCACACATGGAGTCCGATCCCCCGGACTCGCGTAAAAGACCCCTGGAGACTCCGACGGAGGCCAGCAGCACCAAACGCACAAACACGGGAGGTAAGAGCAGCGATGGGGATGCGGGGAGCTGTTCGGGGTTTCGGTGAAATGTTGCTTCGTCCTGAAGGCAGGCACAGAGAAAGGAGAAGCAGGTTGATCTGATTCTTGACGTACACAGCGGCATGCCACAGCCCCAGATTCATAGATGTGTGCTTCAGTTACGCAGTGATACAAATATAGACGACACCATTTTTTAAAATCCTCTTTCTAATGAGCGGACAGTCATTTTCCATCAGCATTAAAATAATCACGGGCCGCCGCTTCTGATGGAAAGGAAACAATGAGAGGGACCGCGGGGGGATCTGGAGGGAAGCCTCCGGTTCCCCTTCGCGCACATCCCGACAGTTTGAACCTCTTTTTTTTTTTTAGACCAATTCAGTGTTTTTATTGCGTCTTAAGATTTCCGCGCATGCAGCCACAGCGGCCATGCTGGAGCCAAAATCAGGATGTAAACAAGTGAAAGCCAGATCAGGCTGGTGCGTGATCGCAGGCTCTCATCCCAGTCGACGGATGACCTTGTGATAATCTCACACATCAGCCACCATCGCTGCTTTGTGTACAATTACACAAGCGGATAAACAAGCGGACTCATATTAACAGCAGGCCTGTGGCGAGCCAGAGAGAACAAGGGGAACCCAGAGCAGCGAATGCGACAGTCTGTGTGTTACTGCAGCATGTCAGCCTGAATATTTTGATCTCATGCTTTGCTGTCCTGATTTTTAATAACCTGCACTTCAGGAGGGAGAGATTATTTATTTTTCCTCTAAATTGTCCAATCATGTTTCTTCATTATTCTGGTTGGATGAAATATGGATATGTCACCATGGCGATCACCATATTTGGTTTTTGTTTACATGCTGTCATGCGCCAAGCATTCCCATCATCCGGCATTACAACCATCAGTAGCCTATCCTGGCCATGCACCCCTCCATCATGGACATTTGGACATATACACTACACTCTTAAATGTGTTACTGACACAACACACAAGTGTGGAGTGCACTCAGAGAAGAGAAGAGATGATTTAATATAAGCAGCACAAGACAGAGACGATTCGAATCTGTAGCTGTCATACAGACTGTTAAATCTGACTGTCACTGTCAACACGTAATAATAATAATAATAATAATACAGACGTGTGTGTTTGTGAGACAAAAATATTCCAGTTTAAAAAGTCAAATGTTGGATAACAATATTTTTTTGAAAACTGTACATTTCTAGGTGACCTGCACCTTTAAAGTTGAGATTAGACAAATATTAATATTATTCTGCATGGAGCTGTTTATATTGGACTAATTTTGACTTTAATGCAACATTAAAACTCTTTAAATTCATATTTAGTTTCAGGTCAGTGTATCTTTAAAGTCGACTGACCAGTTCCTGAATTATTAGTAACATCTGAGCATTTTAATTGCATAAATTAATGAATAAAATATGCAAATCAAATTTGATCAGTGAGGAGCCTCCATCATGTTGGACACTGAGGTGTCCTTGTTGGCCTGTCTTACACTGAAAGGCTCTGAACAGTGGACGATTTAGTAAAAGTGTTGTGTAATGTTTGAAGAATATCAAATCTTCATAAATGTGCAGAGTGTGAGCAGCCTGTCTCTTTTAGTGCTCACTGACAGGTGGCACAATTTAAAGAAAAGGCTGCTTTGACCCACAGAGAGTCCCGACGATCAATACGCTTTTATCTTTCCGGGTGTTTTCCAGCAGTGACAGAAAATTACAGGACAGTCATTTTTAACAGTTTCTTCAGCTCCCGTCAGGTCACATGACAGCCGTCCTCTGGAGTAACAATCAGACAGAGTGAGTGTCCGGCTGAGGAGGGGTGAGCTGCAGGTTAGTGAGCGCTGTTTAACTGCAGATCGATGCAGCACTAAAGGCCGCTCCACGCTGTATGTAAAAACCCTGAGCTCCCCCTCGGGGGACCATCCTGCCTGCCTGCCTGCCTGCTGCCTAACAGTCAGACGGCTCGTCCATTTAGACAAATGAAAAGGTTGGGATGATGAAGATGATGAGCACAGCCGACCGGGCTTTTACTCAGGCTAGGCCGCCGTGCCGCCAGGTCAAACACCGCCTCCCTCAGCCGGCAGCATCAGGCTGGTGATCGGGTGACATTTGGTTGAATATGAACAAGCTGCTCTTGCACACACTTCACCACCACGGCCTCTAAAGATTAACAGGAAGGAGGAATCAGAGCTTGGCTGCAGGTCTTTTGTGAAAACTTTGCACTGACAGTTAATTCAATTCTGTTTTTAAAGAAAATGTCTTTTTGTTCCAGTTACATGGTGGAATAATTTGGTCTTGATGATCTCTACTGTGACTGATATTTACAGCTTGAATTAATCAGATAACTCAGATGAGATTAGCCTAAATGATTCTTCTATTTTATAACTGATGCACAAACTGTTTTATATTTCTGGCCCTTGATGCAGAAGAAGAAGACATTCTCTGAGATGTTTTTAATATTCATATTTTGAAGCTGCTGCGCTCAGGCTGCAGTTTTAAAGTTACAGAAGTCAAAGTGCTGCTAAGAGATCATAATAATGGTTGTTTCTCTGTATGATTAGTTTACGCGACACACTCCCCACCTATGTGCTTCCTCTCTCTGTAGTGGCCTTCCTGCAGCCCCTATTTGAAACTGAAGGCATTGTATTCCCTCACCAAGAAACTGAGACTCATGGTAAGAGAGACTTTGATTTTGATCTTCTACCTGTTTTTTAATATTTTTTACTGTAACCTTCTTCAATGCAGGACTGATTCAGCAGCGACAACACGGACATGCTCTGTGCTCTAAGGCCAAATTCTGCAGAGTGAAATCTAAATTTTAGGGCTTTTTTTCAATGAGGTCTGACTGCTGCAGGGCCTGACATTTAAATAGGATTTAAAGTAACATGTAACACCTTCATATTCTACTCATGATCCAGGATAATGCATGCTGATATTGTTTATATTGTATGTTATCAATCCCATAACATCCATTTTCATGCTTTTTTATACAAATTCAGTGTTTCTTTTGTCATGATACCCAACATTACTGCACAGATGAGCGCTAATGACCTTTGACCTCATGCTGTAGCCATATCATCAAACATTTGGGTTTATGACTGCCGATGCATCGCCGAGCACCGATTGTGCTCAGAGAAAGTGTCATGGCTGCCGTCTGCACCGTGCAGCTGCTGCTGGGTAAAAATCACATGACTGCATTTGATCTTTTTTCACAGGTACATTCAAATTTAACGTGCAGCGCTCTAAAAGAGAGAATCAGAAATGTTTCTCTTCATCCGAGCAGAGGATAAATTGGCAGTCATGTTTTTTTTTTTTGTTTTTTTTTTACCCAACAACTGCAGCTATGAAATCTGTCCAGATGTGAAGTTGAATGCAAAGTGTGGTCACTTCATGTCAGATGTGTTGGGGTGTACTGGATTTTCCCAAGCTTCCAGCTGGTTTGTGTCCAGTGTGTGTGTGTGAGAGAGAGAGAGTGTGTGTGAGGACAATAGAGACAGAGCTGATCAGCTGTCAGACAGTAGGAACAGGGTGATATGGGACCAGTGGAACCCTGAGGGTCATAAATCACAGCCACATCTTATAAAAAGCTGAAGGTCTTAAAGAAGAAAAGATCAATGAAGAGCTGCAACAGCTTCTGTTCACAGTCCTCCACCCCCCACCCGCTGTTCACTGCTCCACCGACCCGATCCCATTCTTATCGCTGCACCCTCCTCCTCCTCCCGCTCCCCTCTCTCTTTGCTCTCACCCCGAGCCAGCAGGGTTCTCCCCCCACATTAAAGGAATTCAGACTTCCCTCTAATCATGTACATATATGATCAGAGACGTTTAATGAGCTCATTGTTAATATTTGATTTGGTTTCAGGAGTTTAAACATTTTCAAAGCTTGATCCCGATTGGCTAAGCTTCCAATAATTTTATAAATTAATAATCTGCAGCTGTCGGCCAATCAGGGTTCAGCAGAGAATACATGACAAACACATGATGGAAGGTTAAAACATGTCAACATGTCACCTGCACTGCATGAATGTGTTAATAATGAAATATTCTGTCATGTTTATGTTTAAATTTAAGAATATCCGAGAATGACCAAATTTACTATTTTTTTTCAAAATAATTTCTGTCTCCTCTTGGTGGAAAACATCCGAACCATGCACACCACAGCTCTCCACCGACACAACAAACTCAGATTTGTCGAGGGTGCAGCACAGCACTGATCCTCCTGCAGCCTCTCAGCCTGATAGAAATGACTCAGATTCGGCCCATTCAAAACAAATGCAGCTTTCAGGGGAAAAAACTGCTTGTATAAGCCATTAAGAAGTCTTATGTAAGCGCCAGCAAAATAAATTGGATGTTCTTGTTTTTTTTTTGTTTTTGTTTTTTTTGTTTTTTTTAGATTTTCATGTAGGTGGTCAGAAAATGAACATGTGAGCGGAGACGCCTACAGGTTTACCAGTCAGGGAAATGTTTGCTGACCTGGACGTGCAGACTTTCAGTCTTTTCATCACTTTATACGAGAAGCGTTCCTCTTCTCCATTCCCTTCTTTTCTCTCCTCTGCTGTCTCTAAGATATAATACGTTCATTTAGTAAATGGATGGACTGGCAAGCCGATGTTGGGAAGGGAGGAGGAGGAGGAGGAGGAGGAGGGGGCTTAAAATGTCCTTGCCAAGTGACATTAGGGGACTAGCAGTAGACCGGAAGAGTGTGTGTGTGTTGTCCTTGTGTTTTCTGGCTTACTTTAGTTGCAAAAAACAGAGATGAAGTTTAATGAGAGAGAAGAGGAGGTGTGTAAATGATGTATTACACTGCAGATGGACACACACACACACACACACACACATATGTGCCTGCTGTGTATTGAGCCTTGGCGGCATGAGACAGGCCCTTTGATGCTATTGATCCGAGTGTTTTCTGTGGCTCCTGGAGCTGAGCGGAGCATCTTTTTTTGGGTCGTCCGTACAAAAGGAGAGAGCTGCCTTCCTCACATTGATTGGCTGTCCGGGCCGAGGAGGAAGAAGCCCCACATTCAGCTTCGAGCTCTCAGAAATAGACACCAGGCAGAGCTTCATAAGCTAAATAAGACTGCAGCAATGTGAGCCAGAATACGTGGAAATAATCAGATTTTATTCTAAGAAAATAAGTTATTAGAACATTCAGCATCGACTGTGTTTTCATGCGAGCTCTTCGTCCTCGGCGTCTTCCGGAACACGGCGTTCTCCTCTGCGACACGCCTGTTTTGTTCACTCGCCTTTTCTCGGCTGTTCCCTCTCCTCCTCTTCCATTCTCTCCATCTTCCTCTCCTCCTCTTCCATACTAATCATGCTCTACTTCAGACCTCCTCCTGTCCTCCTTCACCCCCGTCCTCCCGTCATTTCGTCCTCCACTCACCCTCCCTCCTCCTCCCCCCTTTCATCAATCGCAGGCTGCCATTGACGACGCTCGCTCGGCAACCGTTTCCGAGGCGAGTCGATCGATTCGCAGCCGCCGTCGGCAGGACTCTGCCAGTAGGTAGCTGCGGCTCTCCTTCTCCTCCTCCACCCTCTCCTCTTCCTCTTTTTTTTTTTTTTTTTTAAGCCACTGCGTCAAAGTAAAAAAAAAAAAAAAAAGGAAAAAGAAAAGGAAGCCATTGTACAGGGTGGGGTGAAGGGGATGAGAGGTGGGAAAATTCCCACAAAGGGAGGCGTGCGATTGGCAGAGCGAGACGTCGGTCACAGCTAGCTGCTCGCTGATAGGTGAGGAGGAGAGCGGGGCGGCGATGAATATGGATAAGGGAGCGATGAAAGGGCCGATGCAGCGAGGACGACTGGAAGGGCCCCCCTCCTCTGAAATAGCCTTGGTCCGTGAACAATACACACCGGTTCTCACACGCACACACACACACTCTCTGAAGGGAGAGAAAGGAGGCGGCTGCTTCGGTTATCTTTGTTAGCGTAGCGACCATGTCTGCTTCGATTTCTACGCAGACGGCCTGATGATTGGGATCATCCCAGTATGGAGGCATCTGATTGGCTCTTCCTAAACGTCTCTTCAAGCTGTAGCAGGATGTTGTTGTTCTCTCCGATCACTGTGTCGGGTTTTATTTCTGATAAACAGATCAAGCTTCTGGCCAGAATTTGATTCTGTTCCACATTTCAGGCGACCCAGTGTGTAAATCATGATTCACGTATCTGTCATTTCTTTTGAAATAACAGGAGCCTCTTTATTATTTCGTCTTCGTGAAGAGTCGAGTGTCATTTTCAAATGGAAATGTCTTCCATTTTAAAAACCGCCTCTAACAAAATGATCGCTGGCATGAAGACAAAACACGGCATTAGGTGGTGCTGGTGTTATGAGTCATCTCGATACCTTTAAGATGAAAACAGCTCACACTCCTCTGTGATTTTACAGATACAGACTTCAAAATTTAGGCGTTAAATCCTCCAACAGTCTCTCTGAACAGGTTATTAGGCTGTGTGTGTGTCTGTATGTGAGATTTCGTCTCCAAATATTCGTTTTTTTAAAGGATCACAGGAGTGTTCGGGGCTTTATGGCGGCTTCTGAATCCAGTGATTAAGAAATTGAAAGAGCTTCCTCTGCACGCTGCGAGTCACCACCTAAAATATCAAATCTAAATCGAATGAATGACGTGAGAAAAGTGAAACATTGAGACGCTGCAGCGGCTGCAGAGGACGATAAAGTTATATTTCCTCCTGCTCGCCTTCCTCTGCGAGCTCTCGGTGTTTATGAGCGATGCCGGCCATCTTTCAACCGAAGACAGCTGGTCAGAGCCTCACTGCTGGAGAGCTTTACATGTTTGTGTGTGTATGCGTGTGTGTGTGTGTGTGTGTGTGTGAATGCTACCTCCCAACAAAAGAGCAGAGGACTGGAGGGGGTGTGTTAGACAAAGCCTGCTCCCCCCTTAACTCTCCCTGCTTAGGGGAGATGAATATTTTCCAAGTCCCCAGAGGTCAGAGCCTCTGTAGCAGAGCCCCCCTTGTTCAGCCGAGGCTCTCTTCACGCTGCAGACCTTCCCTGAATGTGGGACTCATATCTGATGTTTCCACACAAAGCTGCACCAGCTTCTAGTCTGGACTGCTTCGATACACTCGACCCAGTTTGGTGTGTAAAGACAGATTTTGGGATACGTATTTACAGTGGATTTCTGGTACCGGTCAGCAGGTTTCTAAAAGAACACGTAGACCATCATGAAACACTAAAACTGTCCGGTAGAATTCATTTTTTATTACGATGCTCGTGTGGATTCTAAATAAACGCCTCAACATGATAAAAACAGTAACATATCCAGTTCATAGTGGGACAGCTGGCTGTTATCTGATTTAATAAGACACCGGTGTGTGTTGGTAAATGGATATCTTGGAGTTCTGCAGGGTTGATGTATTTTTGTAGTTGAACCTGGAAGTTAGCGTCGCCGTGGTTACTTCTTCTTCTAATTGGATTTCCCCCGTTAGATTTTGGATTACTGCAGAAAATAAACTCTGTGGCAGATAAAAGTTTGTGATAGTTAACATGCGAACACAACTTTAGTGTAAAAAACGTTACGCTGTGAATTCAGTTCATCAGCGGAGGCACTGGTGTCTGTTTTATGTCAGAGAACAAGATGTGAAAATCTCTTGTTTGTTGTAAACAAACAGACTTTAGCTGTGTCTCTTCTGTTAATACACTTCTATGTAGTACACTGTGTACTCTGTACTTCCTGGCGTAGTGCGCAGGGCAGAGTACGACGTTTTGAATATGGATGGAAACATTTTACTGCTCAACTTCTTTGCCGAATTGCCACCGTGCAGAGCATTAGCGCCAATATTTGACTTCCAAAATATAAACATACGTACAAATTATATTTATGTCACTGCTGTCGATGGTCTCTCCCCCTACGCTACGTAGCCAAAGTGTCCAGCGGTCTGCTCTCACCTTTTTGACCGTTATGAGCGCACCAACCGGATACACACAGACCGTGTGAACGCACTTAAGTGTGGATGTCTAGAGGCAGAGTGTAATCTGGATTTCCACCATCCATGGTCAGGAAGAGCTCCGTACACACCGTTTTTCCTGTTTTTATGCAGCGTGAACACAACAGTGTTGTTTACCAATCTTTTTTTTTTTTCTCGGTTTTTGTTTAGAAAAAGAAAATCACCTGTCAGACCCGGTCGGCTGCATCTAAACTCCGCTGATCGTACAACTACAACTCTTTAAAAACCCGGCGTACTCTGAGCTCATCCTTTGTTTCCGCTGTAGTGACTTCATGTTTGTAAGCGTGACGTGCGTGAGGAAAAGTAACGGAACATGAGAAAGGATTTGTGATCTTCACCCCCCCACCTCGCCCCTGCAGGCCCGTGGACACCAGATCCCAGGATTTGAGCCTCCAATCCCCCAGCATGGAGAGCCTATTCTGGGCCTGGCGGGTTCGCAGGGGCCTTAGCAACAGATTGGACTGTTTACTCATCCAGTTATGTCGCGTTGAAAGACCATTTTATTATTTATTGTGAACGACCTCTACGTCTTCAAAACACCAAATCCCCCTTTCTTGACCCACAAACACACACACACACACACGCACACACACACACACACACACACTCTGCTGCCTGTGCTGTTGTTCCCTTCATAAGAAAACTTTCTGGGAGTGGTGGGTTGGCCACATTTTTCATCACACACACACCCTTTACAAAACAGATCCACATACAGAGTGGCACGTTTTTTTTTTTCAAATCCTTTTGTAAAAGGAAGTGTGTGCACTTCCTGTGCGCGTGTGTGTGTGTGTGTGTGTGTGTGCGCGCGCTGTAACTGCAGGGATTTATCTGGGTGTGTGTTTGTGAGTGTGTTGCTTGGAGCAGTGAAAACAAAGACCCTCATCACAGCAACCAGTAGGGATCCCTGTAGTTACTCAGCTGCAGACACATCATACACACACACACACACACACACACACACCATTACCAGTCGCTGATGGTTTGTTGTAATCCTTCAGTTTAGTTTCATTTCTTTACTGTGTGACTCTTCCTTTGTGTTCTCCTCCATTAGCATGTTCTTTGTTCTGAATTAAAGTCTATTATTGGCTTCTATTGTAAGCTAGCTTTGAGTAAACAAATTAAAAACATGCTAATGCAGGGGTCTTCAACCAGCGGCCCGTGGCCCCTCGGAGGTACTGCAGGAGGTCCATCAGTTTCTGCCATAATAATTGACAGTTTTCTCCAGAATAATGGTGACTGTGAGGCTGCAGATAATTGAAAAACTACAAACAGACGAGGCATTTGCTCTCCAGTTGGATGAATGAGTGGACATGTGCGAAGATGCAACAATTTTTTTATCAGTCATAAACACATGTAGGATAATAACCCAGTGTATAAACTGGTTAATAAAAGGTTGAAGACCGGTAACAATGCTCATGGTCTTTGCACACCTTTGGTCCTCGCTCTGGCTCTTTCATGGCGTTCCACTTTGTTCACGCGAAAAGTGAAAGTGTGAAGAACAAAATCAGAAACCTTGAGAGAAGAAAAGACGCCTCTGCAGCATAATGAGGATGTTTGACTGTCTTTTTGGGAAGTTACAGCCCGGCTGTTGAAAAGGAGGCTCAAAGCTGTGTTTGAACCTGCTGCTCTCTGTCTGACATGAAGGTCATCGTTGTGTCCTAAAGTGATTTGCATCCTTTTAGGAGCCGCAGCAGATCCTCCCTCCACGCTGTCTTGACAGCTAAAACATTAAGAAGTAATCAGTAACAATCACCACATCTGTAATTATGGTGTTTTTCTTGTTCTTATTTGGACTGAAAGTTTACATGCTCATTATGTTGTCAGCATGAAAGAGTCGCTGCACACGGGGGGCCGAGATGCTGGATCTTTGATGATGCTTCATATTAACGAGTGCAGAAAATAGTAGCAGAGAACAATAAGTCTGACATCGTGCTGAGACATCAGGTTCTGCCACTAACCAGCACGGTGTTATTTCTGATATCCGGAGCAGGAGGTGACATGTTTGGTTTGACGTCCATGTTTTTGACCTGAGCGAGCGATGTCTGGAAAACCAGTAAAACTTAAATTTAAATTTAGTCGAGCATTTTTTCAGGTCACCTCGAGACATTTCGCTCAAACACCCACACGTGGACGCGTTCTTCACCATCGCTTTCTAATTTGCTAAGCAGTGAGAGAGGGAATATTGCGTGGGCGACACGTTGCGTGGGCGACATGTTGCGTGACCTCTATCGGATTTTGAGGTTAGCGTTGACACCGCTGGGTCAGACATGGCCAGCAGAGCCTCCGGCTGCTTATTATGCTTGGATAGATCAGCAAGTATGGCCTGAACCCCTGGGACGTGGGATGACACGCTGAAGGGATGTGGAGTATAATTACACATAATTAGAATTTGCTTCTGTGACAGGTAGATAAATGATGCTTGGCTTTTCTGAAACCGAGACAAAAAAAAAAAAAACACTTGACCCGGCTGTGATCTTTGTGGGTGAGGATGACACCAGCAACGTTAGAAGATCAAATTAGGATTTACCTTTTTAGTGAACTGTCTATTTCATCTATTAACATAAAATCTTCACAAAAATTAAGCAAATATTTGTTTTGATTCGTGTTTCACAAATTCTGTTTAGACAGTCAAAACAAGTTTGTTACCAAACTGCTCCAAAAAGTGCAGAAGGCGTCTCGTCCTCAGAGAGCTGCCTTTAGTCTGCTGATGTGTCTTAGACGTATGAAAGGAGCCTTAATGCTGCACGCTAAGAGCTTTTACTTTGAAACCAGCAGCAGCTTGATAAAGTTCAACAGAAGACGCATCACCTCGCGGACGGCTCTGTATCAGGGGCTTTTAAAAGGAGCACATGAACCTGATAAAAAAAAAAAAAAAAAAAGAGGAATGTTGATAAGTCTTGCCTGTAAACAGTGTCGACCAGCGTAGTGCAGCATGGGAGGAAGAGGCAGAAAGTGCAGCGCAGCTTCTATTTTTTTTCAAATCTGGAAGTTAGTTTTATGAAAATTGAGTCATGGCAGTTATCAAACCTGCTAAAAGCTTATTTCCAAAGTGTAATTCAATCTGTGTTACATAACCCTGTTAACAAACCCAACAGTGGAGCTCTGCGGGGCCGTTTAATGATACAGATGACGTCTGTGATATGTTGGCATGTTGTGCATAAACATCTGCATCGAGTTTTTTTTGTGTTTTTACGCGTTTCGAAGCTGAAATTTGAGGCACACGTGAGTTCCCTGAACATTCTCCGTGTCCGTTAACTAATGTTTACAGGACGCGAGTCACTGGATGAAGGTCATGAGATCATTTGAGCGTCTTATTCGAGGATCGCATCCATGCTGTGTTTATAAATGCGTTTTTTTTAAATGCTCGCCATGGTAACACGTTCAAGTGTTACCATGCAACAGATACAAGTGATGAACATGAGTCACTCATTACATCCTCCTATATACACGATGAGTCATGTTGCCAAGGTGTGTAGGCTTGTTTATGAGATGTCGGAAATGCTCTGTTTGTGGAAGAGCTGTTTGTGTGTGTGTGTGTGTGTGTGTGTGTGTGTGTGCTCGGATCTGTTTTTTTTTTTTTTTTTTGCCGCAGACACGCTTTTGTATTTGTGTGTGCATGCCTGTGTGTGTGTGTGTGTTTCGTATTTACCAATTCCCCTGCCTTATTAATACAGGCTGGTTATAATTAGCTATCCTCTATCTAAAGCAGGTCAGTCCAAGGCTCCGTAGTCAAAGTGGGTCACTGCAGCACACTGAGGAGGGAAGAGAAGGAGAAGTGGAAGGTGACTAGGACTTAGAGGAGAGGAGACAAGACGAGAGGAGAGGAGAAGACGGACAGATTTAGGCCACGGCCATGTGACGTTTCTTCAAGTTTGAAAACAAAGTGCTGCTGCGAGCATTGTTAATATCAGAGAGAGGAACTTTATCAGCACAATAAACATGACATCATTGTTACTGTTTTGCAGCTAACGAGGGAACGCCAGCTTTCCAACAGGTTCCCGAGATGAGCCTGTTGTTGTTGTTGTTGTTGTTACTGATGGACGAGAGTTCCTCACCAAATGTGGACCAGGACTCTGTTCTGAGATGAAGTCATGGTGACATGCCGCAGTGCAGCGCTCGAGGCCGGGCCCCAAAATGTGTCACATGCATCCAAAAAAAACACACACACATACACACACGCAGAAGGTTTGCAGGAGAAACATGTCTGCTGCAAACAAGCTGCTAACAATAACTTCAACAAAGAGGTGACGCACGTTCCACAAGCATCCTTGAATCGCGACCAAAATGTAACTCAGCTAACGTTCAGCTGAAATGAGCCGTGCGCTGAGAGCAAGAGGCTGTGGAGGAAGCTAACAGCTAAAGTTTGTTTCTTTCTGTTTCTTTCTGCACAGCCGATAACTCTTCTTCTTTTGTTGTATTTTGATTTAATGATTTGAATTAGTAACTCATCAGATCATCAAACTTCTCGAGTGGTTTCTGAGAAATGTTTCTAGAAACTTGCGTCAGGAGCTGATGGAGAGAAGAAACCAGAAGATAGATGACAGGATGATGAACAGATACGATGATAAGAAGAGGAAAAAGGAGTGACGATTGAGAGGGAGGGAGGGAGGGAGGTCATTACGAAGGAGGTGTTTTTATTTTGAAAAGATCCAGTTGGATCGGTTAGCAGGAAGTCTGGTGGGAAGATCCTTTAATTGAACACTTAAACTCACTTCAGGGATTTCTGATTAACGCGAGCTTTTAACAAAACCTTCTTTGACAAATTAAAAAGCGGCCAATCTGAGGTTATGTTGGTTTTTCACTCCTCCTCGTGCACCTCTGAGCTCCCTGCAGTTTGTATTTCATCACTGGGAGATCTGAGGAAGGGCAAGGGGAGTGTCAGGTTTCCTGCCTGTGCGCTCATGCTTTTTGGCTTAGCACTCCGAGGAGAACAGAGCCCACCCAACACTTCACACACTGAACACTGCTACTCCAAACCCTTCACGAACTTCAGCAGACAGCAAACGTTTGCTGTGTTTGTAGTCGCATAATATCGAGAGACAAGTTTGCAGTGAGTTTGTTTTTTCAGCGTGCCTGGATTCAGGTCACATCTTTAGTTGTTTCCACTCATGCTGCGTTTATGTTGCGTTAATTTATAGTAAATTCCAGTTTGTGGCTTCAAACTGACGTCAACAAAATCAGAAGTGCGAGCCAGAAATTTTTTTGAAATCTGTCACAGTGTTTTTACGATCAGCTGTCGTGAGTTGGAGATCTTTTCCATCTCACATGACGAGGACGTGGAATCATCCCAGTCCACCCACACGGTCCAGAGAGGAGGTCCAATCTTCTCATGGCACGAATGTCATCAGCTGACCTCAAAGGAAAGTTTGGGACTATTTGTTGGTCAGAACATTCAAATCTGAACAAACCACATCCACGTACAGGTGTTTTCACCTGTCGTGTTCCACTGCACAGTCATTCAAGTCCAGAGTGAGATTTTATAACATCCTTTACAGCTTAAAATAGAGTCTGAACACAAATCCAGTGAAACTTAATAACAAGTAACATACATAACAAACGTTTTCTAATAATTCTCTCAGTTTATTATTATTATTATTATTATTATTATTATTATTATCCAGAAAAACAGAATTAACAGAAATAAATGAGGAATTTTAGATTCGGATTCAAAAGTTAAAATGATAATTTTCTTTTTTTATGGTCCAGTTTTGATACATTTTGTAATTTATTCCTTAGAAAAATAAAGAAATAAATAAAGGAACATCAATAAAATGAAAATCAATATCTAGATAGTTACCACACCAAATTTTCCATCTCTAATAGAAGAGACTGTTCTTCTTTCAGACTCTCTGCTCAATGATTGCACTTATCAACCTGAGCAGAGGCCTGATTAGCCTGAATAACTGAACACACCTGTGTGTGTGTGTGTGTGTGTGTGTGTGTGTGTGTGTGTGTGTGTGTGTGTGTGTGTGTGTGTGTGTGTGTGTGTGTGCGTGCGTGCAGGGCCTTTCACTCATTAAATTTATTTATAGCGAGGTGTCGCAAACACTTCGGTTCCACTTTGTTGCAGCGTGAGTGTGATTTAATGGAGTTATAGCTATCAGAAGACAGCTAATAAGACTCCGTGCGGCTATATTAGATCATAAATCTCGTACCTGCGCAGTCAGATCAGGATGTTGTGATAATTTGTATGCATGTGTGTTTTTACAGTTCAGTCGTTGAGCTGGGGAGCAGACAGAGAACTGCGGTGTTACAAGGTGCCTCGCCCTTGTGCGAAAATGTGCCCCTGTAATAATAATCCTATTTTAATCCGCCTCCTGAGGTTATGTGTCCTGGATTATCAAATATGAAGAATGTTTCCGGGGAGGGAAGATGAGACAAACCAGTGTGCAAATCAGTGACGGCTTAAAGAGACAAAACACTGAGAGAGCGTGTTAGAGCTGCTGTTATTAGATCCACAACCTCCAAGACGTTTCTGTATAGAACCACATTAAAATGTGTTATTGCTGATGTGGAGGTCAAAGAGATTATGGATTTATGTTAGAGTTACGAGTCCTCACAAGCTGTGTGGTCAATTTAATTTCATTTAAACTTCATATGTGATTTTTAATCAGGACTGATGAAGTTATGTTTGAAGTTGTGTTGCATGAAATAATGAAACAAATTATGATTTTGTTCAAAATTTCGCGATTCAAAGGGAGAAGCGTGGTTATCTTACCCTGCAGACAGTTCTGGTTTGATTTGTTGACGCTTTGATTTTCACATCTGAGACGTCTGAGGCTCGACACAGAGGAGGAGAAATGAATTTAGTTTTACTGCTCAAAGCGCTGAAAAATTATATTTTGAAAAAAAAAAAATCAAAGGTGCGGTTATACAGTACGGCTGCATGATCAGGTGTGAGGAGATACGATCATACAGCTTGTAACCTTTGTGGGTTTATTACAGTTTATATTTTAGTGTGTGTTTCGGCGAGGTTCAGCTGAAAACAGCATTTTCAGCCCTTTAAAGGTTGCTTCAGCTGACACGCTGCTTGTTGATACCATCGCCATGGAAACAAAGACACGGGAGGGAGTCTTATCTCTCCCGTGATGACCCACATCACGCCTCCATATCTCTGTTGTGATTCAGTACCGGCTGACGGGTCAGTGATTCTTCCTGAGGGGAAGAACTACGGTGGCCTGCGAGGTTCAGTCATTTCTCTCTCTCTCTCTCTTTCTCGTTGCATTGACACAGAAGCAGCGAGCTGCAGCCAAAAGGTGTCGGGTTCAGTCTCAGACCTGCTTCAGGGCAGAGTGTCCTCGCTCTGAATGAACCCAGAATGATTAAAATGACCTTTTGGTTTTCTTCGTTTCTTTATTTTTATTTTTTTTCATAAATCCTGAAGCTGTTTGCTCCCCGGAGGAGCGGCTGCTAAATGACTAACATTAACCTGAAAATGTCAAACCTTATTAAGTCGGTCCACACACACCTGTAATTGAGGTTGTTTTCAGTTCACATGCAAATAGAACAGAGCAGCGAGAAGTCCAGTTATTTTCACTGATGATGCTCATAATTATGTCTTCCCAGTTTTAAGAGGCATGCTGTCCATGCAGCTTTATAAACACGAGACAACCAACCAATGCAAAGATGTGGCTGATGAATCCAGTTAAAAGTCGACACTAAAGCACGACACGTCCTCTCAGCCTGAAGCAGGAGAAGGACGTGAAAAAGAAAGAGACATTCTGGCATATTTTTTTCAAGGAAGGACTGGCCGGTCACTTCTGCTGCAAGGTCACCTCCTTCTCGTCCTGCAGACTGATTAGACAAACTGATTTTCCCCCCAAAAACTCTGACTTCAGTTCAGTTTGTGAAGACATCTTTATCCCATCAGGTCAGTGAGCTGAGCTCAGTGCTGAAAACAGTTGAAACAAAGCGAAAGACCACATCAAACGGACGTCAGCTTCCTTCCATACGCAGAGTTTACCTTCTTTTCCCTCAACGCAGGTGCAGCTCCGGGTTAAAAATATCTGAATCTGTTCTCGTCTGCTTTGTGTTTGTTTATGTGAGCTGCACATGTTAATGAGAGTGTGTGTGTGTGTGTGTCATGGCGGCATGTGGTGTTATACATTCGCGAGGCGTCGCATCTACAAGTGTCGGTTGAATCTGATTAGCTTTAATAACAAAAAGCGACGAGCGGCATATTCCTCGGCTCCCGGCTCTCGTGCCAAGGCGGTGACGAGGACCAGATTCCTCGGGCTCGACGCTGAAATTAGATCAGACCAATCTGGAGAGAGTGTTTGGAGGCTCGCGCAAATGGACGCGCAGAGAAAGGGGGGAGAGATAACGCCGACGGAATCATCTGATTATGGAAATAATTAGTTGTCATAGATATCAGTCATCGTTTGATGTGATTGGGCGGATTTATGCAGCTTCGGGAAGCCTTGGCTGGCCGGCCGAGAGGGAGTGGGAGGGGGGAGACAAATTATTCTGCTTCGGCGTAGTGATGCGGCACCAGCTCGCATCTGTTCTGTCAGACTGTGATTACTGACAAACACTTTGCATCCACTTCACAGTTTACACTCATTGCAACAAGATGATCCTGCACTGGACGAGGAGTTATTGTTTGCTGCATTTTGCCAAATCCAACCCCAATTTGTACAAAATCTAGAAACCAGGCAGGCATGAGGACAAAGGTTCAAACATCGTGCACGCTGTAGGCTGCTGTCATGTTTTTCTCTGTCAGCTTTATTTGAAGTAAAAACAACACAAACTGCAGTAGCTCTCTCTCTGACTTCCTGTTTCCTGTTTCCTGCTGCAGAGGAAGGCGAGTACTTCCTGAAGGTTTTGATTCCCAGCTATGCGGCGGGTTCAATCATCGGGAAAGGAGGTCAGACCATCGTCCAGCTGCAGAAAGAGACCGGAGCCACCATCAAACTGTCCAAATCCAAAGACTTCTACCCCGGTAAGACTCCAACACCACCGCGGCTGCTGCTTCACATGGAGGGATGGATGGATGGAAGAGTGAAGGAAAACTTCATCCTGAGACACTTTCACACTGTTTTTATGCACATACAGCATTGATTGCAAGATTTAGGCCAAAACAGAGGAGCACAAAATCTTTCTCATTAAAGAATGAATCATTTAAATGTCATTTTGGGTAAATTTGGTGAGTTCAACACAAATATCAGAGCACCAGCATTACTCATAATAACTAGATGCATCACTAATAACAGTGTTGAAGTGCTATGAGGTGGAGTTTTTCTTCATCAGCAGAACATTAAATATGAATTTGAACAGTTATAGATGGATGAATGGGGTCATGGGTCAGGAAGTGACCCGGATGGACAGATGATGGATGGATGGAGAGGTGTGTTAAACATCGATCCATCCATGCATCTCTCCTCTTAGAGGAAGTGAAGGATAAACAGACGGATCAGTACAAAGTGTTTTGCATTAAGGAAATGTTTCATTAACTCAACCATCATCCATCATTTGTCTTTATATTAAAACACACACACACACACACACACACATAAATATTACACACACAAGTTGTCTGAGTTTCCTTCGGATCAGAACTGCTGACCTCCTGCTTGTTGTTCTGCTCTGACGCTGACAATTACAACCTCGTTTCAACACTGTGGGAGAGATTTATGGCTTTATAAAAGGGTACGCTATCCGTGTGTGTGTGTGTGTGTGTGTGTGTGTGTGTGTGTGTGTGTGTGTGTGTGGCCTCAGGCTTGTGTTGACTGAGGTTGTGAGTCCTCAGGAACAGAGGGGCCTTGACTGGGCTCACGTTGCACCCCCTACCAACATACACACACACACACACGCCAGCAGAGATCAGGATTACAGGATCAGAGGTGAAATTGTATTTGTCTAAACTCTTAATTCTGCCCTGATGTGACATGTGACTGCAGCGGTGAGGAAGGGGAGGCAGTGATCTGTATATGTGTGTGTTTGTGGGTGTGTGTGGTGGTTTGGGTTGTTTGTTCGAGCTGGTTTGGATGGATTAGAGTTTGGCTCGGTGAGGTTAGGGAAAGATGGTGGTTTGGTTACACACTGAGAAGACTAACACAAGTTAGCATCGACTTTTTCAAGACTTAACCAAGACCACAATCTTCCCCTAACCTCAACCGAGTGCTTAGAGCTGTCTGAACACAACCATGAAATCATTATTCATGCTGGAGGTTCAGTTTCATGCAGTGAGAGAGAAGCAGGTTGAAGAACTTCAGGTGAAATCTGACATGCATGTGTGCGTCTGTGGTTTGACTGCCTCTCTGCCTGTATAACCTCAAACCTTGTGGAAAAACAGTGTCGTGTCCAGGTTTAAGTGCCTTCATATGCATCCAGTTGAGCTGTGAACTGGCTGGCAGGTGGCAGCACAGTGATTCAGCTCGGTGAAACAAATTTATGTGACCCAAATCTATTACTACGATGCGCGCTCTCCTCTCTGAAATAACAACAGGCTTCCTGCGAGAAGAATTTTATCTCCAGATCACCTCTGGAGATAAAATTCCACATGCTCGCCCGTACGATCCCACCTCCGGTTGAATTCCCAGCGTCTTCCCCGTGTTGTCGTAGCGCCTGCGGAGTCTCTGATGTAATCGCTGCCCCCGAGCCAATCACAGCATGACGTTTCTCCAGCTCTGCTAGAGACTTGTCGGACACACAGTGTGCCGCTCTTAAATATGTTTCAGAGCTTCTGCCTGGAATCCATGCTGGAAATTCAAGGTGGTTTCTGCGTGTGAAGGAAACACACAGAGCTGCAGAATAAATCTTTTAATGAAACACAAGATAAAGAAAATGTTTGGCAAACATGAAAAGAGATCAAGTTTTTCAAGATTTCCAGCCTAGCTTTAGCGTGCTACTTTTTGTGCAAGCTGTGTTGAAGCTTCTTTTTCTCCTTTTTACACCAAAATAAATCACATGCAGGCTGCTGCAGCACTTTGACTCGAGTTCAATGAAACATACAAAGTTTCTGGCTGTCTCAAACATGAATTTCAGCGTGATGCATCTTGGAAATAAGTCATTCGACGCTGTGAATCATTTTCCCGTAAAGCTTCATTTCACATCATCCTGTCCTCTCCTCAGCCCAGCTGCATTTACACTCTTTTTTTCTTCCCCCTCCACTTTAAACTCCTCCAGGATCTCCAAGTATTTATTTGGTTTGAAATTCAGCTCTCATTCTTGTTGTCTCGGTGTGTGCAACAGTGTGTGAGTGTGTGTAAATGTGTGTGTGTGTATCGGTTCAGTGTTGGGGTCTGCAAACAAGCCACCGTTGTTTGACACCGGCACATGAGACTCCTGAAAGCTCTGCCAGCTAGAACAGATGCAAGGTGCAAGACACACACACACACAAATACACACGCACGCACATGCATACAAATGTGTGTGTGTGTGTGTGTATGTGTGTGTGTGTATGCATGTAAAGACACTTGAACATGAAGATAGAAACAAACATACAGAGTAAAAAACTTACACAAACACACAAAAGTTTGCACACTTCCACAGAAGAAGTGCAAATACATTACAAAAATACACACACACACACACACTCTCACACACACACACACACACGTATATATATATTATATATAAACACAGACATGGTTTCCTGGGATTTGCTCACCAAAATCTCTGCAAAGCCGAGGAGAACTGAGAGAAAGAAAGAAAGAAAGAAAGAAAGAAAGAAAGAAAGAAAGAAAGGGTTGTATGGGCCCCCGACTAGAGGGGAGGACTGAAGAAGCAGTGTGTGTGTGTGTATATGTTTGCTCGTGTGTGTGTGTGTGTGTGCACCCTTCCTAAACCCTGAAGGGGGCATCTGTATGCAAATGAGACACGGTTCTTCCTGGGTGACAAATCAAAAGGCCCACCTGCTGCAAGGGCCCGTCTGTGTGTGTGTTTCTGTGTGTGTGTCTGTGTGTGTTTCTGTGTGTGTTTCTGTGTGTGTGTGTGTGTGTGTGTGTGTGTGTCTGATAAACAGAGTAGAGAGTTACTGCTGTGTCTTGGCCAAAGCGTCTCATTCCTCTTGGAAGACATTAGTCGCCCTCCTTTCCTCCCCCCTCCTCCCCGTCATGCACACACACACACACACACACACACACACACACCAGCTGTCATGAAGAACCTGGCAGAGATCAGTGAAGTTTGGGGAATTTTATCTTAATGTAATTTATCTTAATTGAGATTAAATAAACAAAGACAAAGTGTGAATTGTCTTTGCAGGATTCATGTTCTGTCCAAACGCTTTTAACTTCCTCTTTTTAAAATAAAATCATCCAGACTGGATGAAGTCTGGACTAAGGTATCCTTGGAGACTTTAAACAATAATAATCCAATGAGAGTGATGCTGAGAATTTTGCCAAAGTCCCGTTAAGCGAGTGTTGCATCAAGCCAAAACAAGGAGATCTAATATTTCAGTGCAGGCTCTAAGAAAAATGAGTTACTTTGCAGGATGAGATCATGTTTGGAAGTAAAATAAAAGCACCTCCAGCTTTTAGACACTGATTCTTTATCACCAACGTTTAAAAGTGTTTGGCAGCATCTAAAGGACAGAGAGCCGGCCAATGCTCAGGCTGGATTCTGCAGATTAGAAGTGATGAAAGATGAAGTCAAGATGAAGATAAAGTCCCCTAAACTGGAGTTTTATAGTAAATATATGAAATGTTGTTTAAATGAACTCGTTAATTGTTCCCTGGAGAAGATTTAGTCAGTGCAGCAGCAAAAACAGGAGAGCACGTCGCATCGAGAAACAAAAGAAAAACACGGGCTAAAAATAGAAAATCCAATGAGCGGCGGAGACAATGAAAGTGAACGTAACAGGATGTAAACAACTGTGAGCTGAAAAGAAGCTTTCCAACACACGAACAGGACGCACGGCGAAGAACGCAGCATCGATCCCGGCGATGATCTGAGATTTATTTAGTCGTGTTTATCAACCGAACAGAAAAATCCTGATGAAAACGTGTGAAACACACGACCTTGTCTCACTCTGGTCTCCTTTCCTCAGCCTACATTCCTCCACTCATATATCACACACTTCTCCTTCCATCCTTCCTTCCCTCAGACCTCCCTTCTCCTTTTTATTCATGCATCCTTCAATCCCGCTCCATCTCACCCATCAATCAGACATCCCTCGCTCTCTCCCTGTTGCATTATTCCTTCACCTCCTCCCTCCCTCCCTCTTGCTTCCTCTCCTTTCCTTCCTCTCCCCCTCCTTCCCTCAGACTCTCCCTCCGTCCCATCTATCTGGAGAATAGTGCAGCAGCAGCACTTAAGCCGACGACCAATTAGCAAGGAGCAGCAGCACGGGGGGACGAGACAGGCCACCATTCATCCTCACACACACACACACACACACACACGCACACACTGTGCTGTGCGACCCACCATTCACTATTATGGCACAACAGATTTATTACATACCCATACAGTACAAGGCAGTGCCGCTTCCAAATATAGCTCCTCTGTCTCGCTCTGCCTTTCTATTTGTTTCTCTCTCTCTCTCTGAGCTATCTGGATACAAAAGGACATAACAGTATTTTATGACAACGCCGCATCTGCAGAGCTGCAGTCAGCCGGAGACAATAAAAACAACAACAACAAACAAAAAGCCCCTTTCCATTTAGGTACAATACGACGAGACACACAGACGAATTTTCTAAACAAAGAATTCAACATTTGGAGAAACACTCACATTCCCAAAATGTTGAATTATTCCTTCATCAGGTTTCAGTGGCTCGGGTGACGCTGACTCATCAGCTAATTAACCAGAGCAGCATTAATTACTTGTCAAAGCGCACTTTAAATGTGTGCTTACATTATTTTCATTATGTAACATCACAATATGAGCCCGGCTCCTCTTTGATGCGTTTACCCTGAGCTGAGCTCTCCAAAAGACTCAAACATGAATCACTCGAACGTCTCATGACTTTATTTTGTAGTTGAGTTAGTCTTCTTGCATTAGGTAAGTGTTGAGTGTAACAGGTATAAATGATTTAAAGTTAAACAGGAGGATCAAATAAACCACCTGCAGAAATCATCTTGAAATCTCACTGTTCCTTTAAAGATTTCAAAATAAAAGTTCATTAAATTGTTGTAGAATTGCAGCTTTCTCTCAGCGAGCAGCTGGTAAAGATAAAAATTCGTGTGTCGGCAGCGCTCGTTGGTTCATCAGTTTGTGGAGAGAACAAACACAGCCGCTGCCGTCCCACATAAAATATTCATCCACGACACCTGTTTTATAATTACAATCGACCCGCTTTCCCTCCTCTTCTTCTCCTCCGCTGCTGCCGCCGCTCACATATTGACCTCGGGTCGGACGCAGAGGCAAAGCCATGAAGGCAAACTAAAGGCTGGAAATGAATTAGTATTGATGTCGTCAAAGTTTCCTCTTTTTTTCTGTCCTGTCGCAGTTTTGTGGCTGCAGTTCAGTTTGAGAGTGGAGCAGAGTGTCTCCCTGAGTGTCCGAGCTGACAGACGCTGACATAATAATGTGAGTGTTAACTAAAGTTCTAACAAACTGTGGCTGATGTTGAAAAGCTGAGACGGAGGCACGCTTTGTCGTGTTTCTGCACAGCTCACAGTCTGATCCAAAACTTTATTACTCCATAACAATCATGTTTGTTTGCAGCAGATATCCTCAAACATAATTCAGGTTTATTTTGGTTTAAAAAATAAAATGTTTTATAATTCAGGAAGATCTGATTTTAATAAAAAGCAGTGAAAATATGATTTGGACTGGAAATGATCAGATTTTCCATGAGGTCACGATGAGCACTGAAGTCTTGAACGTGCAGTTCTTGCTGAGCTAAAAGAAAACTGGAACTAAACTTGTTTTCACGACTTCCTGACCTCATCGTCTGACCTCATAGTGATGAAAAGATCCCTGAACATTCGGTGAAAGTGTCCGCTGAGAAACTTCACTTCATACTCTCCGACAATATGAATCTTCAGAAATAAAACTGAAACTTTCTGCTGTGAAACGGAGACATGGCGTCATCATTACTCCAAACACTCCCTTTCTCTCTGTGTGAGTGTGTGTGGACAATAATATCAGTATCTATTTGTGTTTCCCCTCCCAGAGCAGGAACACACATTCCTGCAGCGGTGACTTCACCACCATATATATATATATAAATATATATATCCCCTCTCCTCTTCAATGACTCCAATTTAAACTCAATCTGTCGGTTAATGAGACGCCCTGAAGGACGAGGGTCACATGTTCTGATCTGACTCACGTTCACGCGACTGCAGAGAGAGGACGATTAATTTCTCATTAGCAGCTGAAAAAACACAGCAGCTCCACTGAGTCACTGAGCACCGAGGCCAAAAGTATGTGGACAGACAGATGTGGCACACATATGATACTTGTCCGCATACTTTTGGTCATATTTTCTCTGTCTCCTCTGTCTGTCCTCCGTCACAGCGTTCCACCATTTTAGTGCTTTGTCTTTAATCCAACGCCATGATTACAGTTATTTAATATCCCATCTACACACACACACACACACAGCCAGCACACATCTGTCGCCACATGAGCTAACATGCTAACACGCACCTGACTCTCACACACACACACAGCCTTTATCAACATCACTGATTTCAGCGCTCTAAGCCTCTTATGCAGCTCTAAGCTCTCAGACTGAGAGATGGAAAACTGCAATATTAGATATCTCACCACACACTCTCTCACACACACACATATGTGCAACTGTAATGAATTTCCTGTTTGTTAGCCATTTCCCCTCTTCATTAAGAGACTTATTCATTACAAACGTCTGCTGTTTATCAGTCACAACGAGATGATTTCTGCTAAATTAGATTCCTACTTTGGTTCCGTATGAATTTGTCAAATTATTGCGGCAAATTGACGCCGGTTAAAGTGTCTGCTGTGTGTCTGAGCTCCGAGCGTCACAGCTGATCTGAGCTCAGCCAAAAAACTGAAACCCCGCACTGAGTCTGTGCCGTTACTTTATTAAAGATATTGATTGGCAAGTACAACGTGGGCTTATTTTTAATGATTTATCATCAGCGCTGACAATACTTAAAGTAAAACCTGCTATTAAAATTCATTAATCAACTAATTGCCTCAGAACTCTGATAAATGAAGAAATAAACGGAGGACGGGGGATTAGATGGGAGTGATTTTCACTTTAAAAAGGCCGAACAGACGAGTTCCCTCGCTGAGCTGAAGCTGAAGAAACAGTGATGAAACACTGGCAACAGCAGCTTTTTTTATATTTGTTTGTGTGTGTGTGACGTCAGGCAGACTGGCTGAGTAATGCCTCAGTACCAGTCAGTGCCACGCAGGCTGACAGACAGACCATCATATCCCAGAGAGAGAGAGAGAGAGAGAGAGAGACTGCAGCTCCAATGTTTCCACCGGCTCCGAGACGCAGATTCATATTCAGATCTGTGCAGCTGCAGCTGTTTAAGAGGAGGGTGGATCAGCAGCGTGAGAAAATCATCATTAGATTTTATTTCAAAGTCATTTGCTGGTATTATGTGGTGCAATAACAGCCTGTATGATCAGTTTTTCTGTGATTTGATCTTTAATTTGATTTAGAAATTAGAAATGAGACGATACAACCTGCTCATTTTATGCACTTGTGTTTTTTCTTGGTGGAGGAAAGCTTCCTATAATCGAGTCAGACATGTCTTTGTTTGCTGCAGGTCGCAGAGACCTTGAAGTAAACCCATATTCCATATTGGAAAATCTGACACTTTTCCAGAATATTGAATGACAACCTTCACTTTCTTCCTCAAATAGAGACACGGTTTGGAGTCGAGACGCTCTGTAGCTGAAAAGGTCGAATTAAAAGTGGTGCAAGCTTGTTGCTTCACTCTAAAGTGGCTCTGAGTGTGTTTCTGTGTTCGGGGGCTCCGGCGGGAGCTGAACCCTGACGGGGTCACTCATGTTCTCCGACATGAACTAGACCGCTCAGCCCGAGAAGCGTTAATGCCACGCTGACGCACAGCTCTGTCCATCAGCACCACAAAGTGGCCAGAGCTGCAGGTCAGACTTTGTATTCTGCCTGTAAAATGTTTTATATGAATTTAATGTCATGCTCAGATTATGTTCAACCTCGACGCATGACTCACAGATGTCAGACAGGACCGGTGTAGTGTTACTGTCACATCACAGCAGCTACTTTGACTCCCCTTCTGCTCCTCCACGTTGTGGTGACTTCCCACCTCTGCAGCTCTCGGGCCACATCAGTCAGTCCCCTCCTGCCTGCAGACAGGCATGACTAATCAATCTGCACCACATCTGCCACACGGAGGGCTGAGACAGGCCGACACACCCACCTGCTTTAATGGAGCCTGAATTCCTCTTTTTTTTTGTTTCTCTGTAACTCTCATTCATTCCCACATTTCCTTTGTGTGTGTACGGCATCCTGCAGGATTCAAAACAGCAGAAATAATGATTGAAAATGAAGACATCTGTGATCGATATTGGTTTTCCTTCACTTCAGCGCTCGCTCGCTCTCCATTCGCTGCCTTTGTGTTTAGACTTTTAATAAGGGAGTGCTGAGGGTCCCAGCGAGGCCGCTCGTAAATAGAACAGCAGGAATATGGTCGGCCAGGCCGCAGATCAATGCTGCGCTGAGTGTGTGTGTGTGAGACTGTGTGTGTGTGTGTGTGAGACTGTGTGTGTGTGTGTGTGTGTGTGTGTGTGTGTGTGAGAGAGAGAGTGTGTGAGACTGTGTGTGTGTGTGTGTGTGTGTGTGCATGCAAGAGCATGACCTCTTGCTTTTTTGCCTGTCTGTGTGTGTGTGTGTGGTTGTCCATGTTCAACTTTCTGTCTGGTGTGTGTGTGTGTGTGTGTGTGTGTCCTTGGGAAGTGGTAGGATAATGCAGTCTGCCAGTGAAATATGACTGCCATAAAGCCTCTCAAACACTTTCACTGCCTCTCCCACAGTGCACACACACACACTTACACTTACAAAGACACACACACCCTTGGGATAATCACCACTGATCACCACTGTGGGTTTAAGTGTGTGTGTTTACTTACTTCTGGACATAAGAAGAAGAAGAGTGAAGAACAGCCGAGGACAGGAGACATCTTAATCTTCATAAACTTAGTTAACTTAAATAAACATCCTGTGACACGTCCGTGATCGGCTCGCTGGGTCCTGCTTTGGGTTAAAATCTGTATTTTTATGGTTCCAGTGGATTTGGAATAAACAAAGGAAACTCTGGATATTTGGCATGAGCCGAGGTATCCACCACGATTACAGAACGCTGCTGTGATTGACAAGGCCTCCTACAGAAACTCAAATATAACTGACAGATAATCTAAAGAAGAATTGTGTTGGCGTGCTGACATGTCTGACAAACATCAAAGACTGTGGAGACTAAACATCGTCTTTGTGTTTTTAAATTTATGTAACATGACTATATTAAAATCTGCATCGGATCTATCTATTCTTCTATTTATGCTCCTCGCCCCCCATAAGACTTATCCTTTAATATGAGATGCACACAGACAGACCAGCAGTCGTCCATTTTCCTGATGACAGAGCAAACCTGATAAAAACTAATGTGTTATTTCATCTTTGTTTCATAATATGATTCTTTTTCTGTTATTTGGAGTAGATGTTTTAGCGTCTCGAGTGTTTAGCAGCTGCTCAACAATAAACTGAATAATTCCCAAATCACCGGTGTTGGGAGGAAAAGCAAAGGCAGCGTTTTTTTTGTTGTTTTGTTTTGTTTTGTTTTTCAAAATTGCAACGGCAGCAAATGTCGGCTTGCAGCCATCTCAGCCCGGTCTGAGTCCAAAAAAACAGAACACAGAACAACAAACACGGACAGCTTTAATGCTGTTTCTGCGAACATGAAAGTGAGAAGAGGAGTGGGAAACGTGTAGCCTCTCTGTGCTGTACTGAAGGGAGAAACCAGCCATATATATGTGTGTGTGTGTGAGACAGACAGAGAGAGAGAGAGAGTCCACCTGCCACTCACGGCATCATGGCGCCCTGCAGCCGCTCAAACTGCAGCGTCATTGTAAAAGCTCTTCCTGTGTGTGTGCTGCCCGGCTGAGGTGCGCCTCTCTGGGTGAGGCCAGCAGCCTGACAGCACCTGGACTCTTGTTTGAAGCTGTTAAACACATTCTGCAGAGATTCGCTTGACCTCCACATCTGTTTTAAAGACGTGGAAAAGTCATTTCCAACGAGGAGTCTTCTGACAGCGAGTTTGTCGTCGAGTTTGTTTCCATGAGTTTTTTATTTCAGGTTTAATCTGATTTGGCGACATTTTGTTACTGCGATTACATCAAATTGCCTGATTGGGTCTTAATTAGAGTTATCAGTCGGGGCATGTGTTGGAGCGTACAAATGACTCAGATTACAGTTATTTCTTCCTGCGCAGGTCATCAGACACAACTGGGAAAGTTGTGCATGGACTGATTTGTCAGATTTTGACCTCTAATGAGGTTTTTGGCTTTAAACATGATTTCACGTATGACAGCTGCAGCTTTTGAACTGAAAATATCAGATTTTCTATCACAAGTTCGTTTGTCCTGAAAATACTGTTTATATTCGCGTCTGTCCGTGTGTTGATCTGTTATTTGTGATTGTTGCTGTAGACATTTTCAACCTTTTCTTGAATCTGTTCCTGCTTCTTTCACAACCTTCATGTCCTGTGACATCCCAGTTTTCCCACAAGGGCCATTAATGATTCATGTGAGCTAATCTAATCATCTGACTGAACGACTGCCACATCAATAAGAGTTATACGTTCAATTCACGCTGCAGACACGGAGAAAAAAGAATCTTAGAAGTAAATTTAAGAGTCAAACGCTGCTGATAATGTTGTCGAAGTTTTTCATTTGTTCCTGTGTGTGTGTGTGTGTGTGTGTGTGTGTGTGCACCGGTCCAGCTGTGTAAGTGTGTGTGACAGCTTGAAGAGCCCAGTCAGCACACAGAGAGGAGGGGGTAGGAGGAGGAAGGGAAAGGAGTGAGCGAAAGAGAGAGTGAAATAAAGAGGAGAAAGGAGTGGGCAGCAGCAGCAGCAGCAGCAGCAGGAGGAGGAGGAGGAGGAGGAGGAGGAGGAGCAGTTGAATGTGCAGAGGTTTGTATGAGCTCTGAGGGTTTCCAACTGTCACTGACAATAGGTGGAGGCAAGGCGCTCTGTATGACAATAGACTCTTTGACCCCGGTCAAGCTAGCAGGGGGGAGGACGGGGGAAGGTGGGGAGAGAGGGTGTCCCCATCTGCCTCAGAAGAGAGAGAGAGAGAGAGTGTGTGTGTGTGTGTGTGTGTGTGTGTGTGTGTGTGTGTGTGTGTGTTGCTCTGCAATCTGTGTACAAAACTGTGTAGTCACTCTCTCTGTGCTGCTGCTCTTTAATGTGCACAAAGTGAATATTTGAATTGCTGTAGTGCTGCTACATTCATCGACTGCACCAGCACACAGATGTTAGCTGCAGTTAGTTTGGAAGCTGCACTGTCCATGTGGAGTTCAGATCTCCACAAACTCAGTCAGCTCTCCAGTTCTTTCTGTTTTTTTTTCCGCCTCCTTCCTCTGATCTCTCTCCATTCATGAAGTGCAAATTTTTTTACTCGAGATAAGCAGTGCCCCTGCCGAAGTAAATCTGCATGTGATCTCGTCTTTCCAGTGATCTAACAATTGCTGCGTTTTAGTCTGAATGGGCTTTATTCAATATAAATCCAAATACTTCACTCAGCTCTCACGAGGAAATATGAGCCAAGCAAGTTTGCAAAGACAGAAAGAGTTAACTCACTCGGATACAAATATATGAAGTAGAATGAGTTAATGAAGGCCCGTGTGAGGAATGACATGCTGCGCCCAGTCATAGCAGTGATAACATGGGTCATTGATCTGACTGATGGTCATCTGCAACCTACCGGTGTTCTCAAGTGGTAACTTGACTTTATAAATCTAGAATGAAACATATACAGACTTCTGATTAAAACTCCTGACATCACTGTGGAGTATTGCAGCGGTTACATAACCCGCTGTGATTTTTATCTGATTGTGTTAGGCCTTGAAGATGAATGAAGGCGCTGCCTTAAATGAAAGCAGCACTTACATCTAGGCTGCAGGAACAGGACAGGCGACAACAGTATTGTTTTCCACTGCGAGACCCTCATGACCCTTAAGGCTTCCATGACCCACTGGTGGTTGCAGCTCAGACACTGAAAACAACAACGCCTCAGGCCGAGTCTAGTCAGCAGACTTAGATTGATGGTCTATCTCCCCCTCTCTCTCTCTCTCTCTCTCTGTCTCACCCTCTCTGTCTTCCTCTCTCTCTCTCTCTCTCTCTCTCTCTCCTGTCACCCAGCTACTCCGATCTGTCAGTTCTTATGACAAAGCTCCTCTCTGTGAGGAGCTTGGCTAAGCAACGCAGCTCGGCCCTCTTCATAAAACATCTTTATCATGTACAGAGACAGCACACACACACACACATACACATGCACATGCACATGTACACACACACACACACACAGAGTGCAATTTCAGCTCGTTTGGCTGCAGAATATCGCCTCCTTGCTTTCGCACAAGCTCTCTCTCTCTCTTTTCCGATGCAGACATAACTAGATTTGTCTCCGTGTCACCATGGCGATTTGCTGGTTTCACGACCTGCTATGGCTTGATAGTGCCATGAGTGTGTGTGCATGCGTGTGTGCGTGTCTGTGTTGTGTGTGTGTGTGTGTGTGTGTGTGTGTGTGTGTGTGTGTGTGTGTGTGTGATCCAGGTTTGTAGAGGCACAGCACGACAGCTACCACACACACTCACCCCCACCCCCATCGGACAAAGCTGAGGATTGTGGGACTGCACACCCGTTGCCTTGGCGATGAGAATCAAAGTGACAGCTCTCCTACAGGAGGAGGAGGAGGAGGAGGAGGAGGAGGAGGAGGAACCCCACCACCCTCCCTCCCTCCCTCCCACTTCCAGACTCCCTCTCTCCTCCCTTAGCAGGTGTAAGAGAGGCGAGAGAGACGGAGACAGAGAGATGTCTTTCTTCCCGTCTTGGTCGGCTTCCAGATCCTCTCGCCTTCTGTCCTTGAGAGTCGCTGAAATAAGCAGCGCTGGAGGGAAGCTGAGGCTGTAATTTCTGTGTCAGCTTTTAATAACGTCATAAATTGTGTATGCAGTGGCATATTGAGTAAAGCTTCTGTGGAAGAGCTGCTCACGGGGCATCATGAGACATCATTTAAGCAGAGGGTGGTGCGTTGTTTGGAAAGTTTGGACGCTCGGCGAATGGCACGACGTTCAAACTCTTTCATTTACAGTCGATCTGTTAGTAACACACACACACACACAGCGACATATGTTCTCTGTCCTGATTGGCCCTCCACAACAATGACACTTGGCGTTGGGGGTAGCCATGGCAACAGCCCTCTAGTTGCACAAAGGGGTCAGATATAAAAGGTCTAAATCTGCTAATGTCTCTGAGTACCTTTCTCTCTCTCTCACACACACACACACACACTGACACAGATGTGTGTGTGTGCTCTTAAAGGAGCAGGTTCCCTCACTATAGATTCCTACTTTGTGTAAAAGTGGCATTCCCTTTAAGGAGGCGGAAGGTGAGTGCAGCAAACAAAGAGCCTCATTGAGGGGAGAGACACACTGAGGATACAGACAGAGAGAGAGGGACAGAGCCAGTTGTGAAATTGCATTTTTTTTGTCTTTACAGACCCCCAATCTCTGGCAAGGGGACAAAGGTAACCCTCTGGGACCCCTTAACCCCTCCGTCTCACACACACACACACCTCCCTCACAAAGGAGCTGGTTCCACAGCTGCCCCGAGTCCCCCATCCCACCCCGTTTCCATTATTTTTAATCCCCCAGTGAAAGCTCCCCCGACTTCCCCACACCCACATATAGGCCCCGCCCCCTGAACCCTTCAACATATATACACCACCCTCCTCCTCCTCCTCCTCCTCCGTCACCCCCTTCATCTCTCCATGATTAATCCCCCCTCCTCTCGCAGTCTGAGGTCCCACAAAGCCGTCAGCTGTCGTATCGTCTCTCTGACACACCGGCTGGACTCTCACTTTAATTATGAAGCTCTGAGCCTGATTACCGTGTGTGTGTGTGTGTGTGTGTGTGTGTCTACGTGTGTGTGTGTGTGTGTCTGCGTGTGTGTGTGTGCAGCCTGTCCAGTGACCACTCCGCATAGCTCTGTTTTGTATTGTACAGATGTGATGGTGTGTTTATGGTCAGAGGTCAGACAGGATTCAGTGTTGGTCACATGACTGCTGGATTCCCACAGAGAAAGGTGCTGATTGGCTGATAGGGTTCATGACCTTTGACCAGGCGGTGAGGACAGGTTGATGTTCACCCCGTCCACCGTGTGACCGCCTCTTCTTGACTTCAAACTTTTGTTTTTCCTTTTCTAAATTCATCTTTTTCTGTTTCACTTTTCTTGGCATGAACATTGACAAATTAACAACACTGTCAATAAAGTCCTCGTTTCCTTTCAACACATGAACTCAACAAAAGAAAACTGAGAAATAATTAGCCTTCAGATTGAATAACACATAAATAAGCCGCTGCACATTTAAACAGTTTTCATCTTTAAGAACGTCACATTGTGTTCTCGTCTGTTTCCAGCAGCTATCAATCCTTTCATGTGTGTCACCTCATCAATAAAGTTGAGCCACGTACTGTAAAACTCTCTCCCTCTCTCTGCTTTCATCTCTCCTCCAGCCTGCGGCCGTCTGTTGTTTTCTGCTGTGCCGTGCTGTAAATCATACAATCACGTTCCATATGGTTGTCATTAATAAAGATGAGGTCACACTTCCAGGCAGGCCCCACCCTCCACGCTCACGTACATGCTCACACACACACATGCACATGTGCAGATAGACGCTCACACACACACACTCTTGCAGCCGCACTGATACTTTGTAAAGAGAGAAGCATATAGATAGAGAGAGAGAGAGAGAGAGAGAGAGAGAGAGAGAGAGAGAGAGGGAGCTAATTAGTGTTTTAGCTGATTGCTAATTGCCACTTTCTTCCGCCTACTTACACACAACACTGAGAGAGAGAGAGAGAGAGAGAGCGAGGGAGCAGTAGAGACATCTTCTACTCCTGTTTCTATCTGACTCTTGTCATTTACCTCTAATTACACACATGTCCATCATGTCTTCATCAAGTCTGCACACACACACACACACACACACACACACATCAGGCGTCACTTTTTAGGTGTAACTTTGAGCCAAATCGTTGAATGAATCTGTTATTCTCGCTCTCGAAGGTTTACAGTGCGTACAAATTCAAAGTTTTTTATGTTCCTCTCAGCTGTCGGGGCTGCACGCTGTGACCTGGCAGCGTTTCTCCAGAGGTTTTGTGTTACAGTTCCACTTTATAAAATCTGAGAAGGAGGATTGTAGAGAGCGGAGCGATGCACTCACTCCAGCTGGGTCTGCCACTTTGTCATCGTTGTTTTCATTTACAAATTTTTGTGCGACGCGGGTCGATGGATGAAGTCTGATTGTTGGTCAAGTGAAGGACTTTAACGCATTTGGATCATATCGTGTCATCATCGCACTAAATTATGAAATTAGTGAGCATGCACACGTTAATCTAGTGCATAATGTTCACGTGATTTGGGATAAGTTTACCATATTTCAGACGCTGACTCTGGGTGATGTGATAGGACGCATGTCATGATGCAACATTTGTAAAATTAAACTAATTAATGTGATTTCTTTGCCTGACCTGAGAAAAAACTCTTCTTAACCCTTCAGTAACTTCAAATTTTATTTACAGCTTACTCTGAATAATTTGTACGACAAATTATGTCAGGATAAGATCACGATAACTTATCATCGCCCTACATTGATATAGAAAAATGTGCTGACATTTCAGCCACACCTCCCTGTATTATCTTCATACCGTGAGATGATTTTAATGAGCTGACTGATCAGGATCAGGATCTCCATCTTGCTCTTGAGAGTCAAACATGTTGTCGGTGATGCGAGACGACGCTGGACAGAAGTCAAGAAACAACTTTTCTTGGCGAATGGCGTCGTGGACTGTCCACACTTTCCTCTGTTTACAAAGAAGCGATGCAACTTTTGCTCTCTCGTTAATCTCGTTTCTCAACCCGGCGTAAAAGCCCAGTTAGAGTTACGAGTACGAGTCGTCCACCTCAGTCAGAGACTTTTATTTGCTTTTCCAATGTGGATTTATGTCATGTTGGAACACAAGTGTGCATTTGAGGGAGTTCTCGAGCTCGGTTTTACTAGCAGTGCATGAAGCAACGAGCCGCCAGAGTTCAAGTATAGTTGAGGATGTTTTAGTGCGTAAAGCTCTGCAGATTCTTCACTTTCTCAGGGCTACGTGTCCTCAGATTGGAGCCAAGTCCCAGCTCACACTCTCTCTCACACACACACACACACACACATGGGCATACATGATCTCAGCCGCACAAAAACATACTCAGAAACATGCACACACACTCTTGCAGTCCCAGCTGTAACAAATGGGGACCAGATTGTGTATGATGATGATGATGATGTAAAAGACCAGGCATGCTGGTCTCCATGGTTGACGAGCTTTGTTGAATAAACGTTGTGTGTGTGTGTGCTGGTGCTCTGGTGCTGGTGTGTGTGTACCCAGAGGGGTCAAACCATGATCCACATGCCATGAGCTATTAAACAGTTCTCTTTGGTTCCCTGTAGAATTCATCATATGGTGCTGCAGCCAATCACAGGCAGGCGCGTGGGTGAGATGATGTGTTTCCGTCATTGTAGTCATCCGTGCTCGTGTTTGTTTACGTTACAACAACATGAATACATCATGTAAGACATCTTTTTGCACAAAGTTCTACTCTGCACCGGACTGAAAGTTTGCCGAGTGTTCCACATGACATCCTCAGTTTTACCTCACATTCACAGATGTGGTTAAATTGTGCAGAATGGCCCTTTTAACACTGAAGTCACATGACGGGGTTAATGGCTGTTCAGTTTGGAAATTAGAGGCACTTATCTCTTGCTTCCTTCGGGGGCAGCCAGGCTGTTTTTTTCTCATTATTCTGTGGTCCAGTAAAAGTCAACGAGCAAAGCAGGGCGCTAACATTAGCAGAGTTAGGGCCTCCATTACCGCCGCATGCCACACGTAAATGTCACGATTTGGGTGTTAAGGGGAGAGAGGACTGTACGGAGGGTCGGGTTCAAACAGCCGGCGCTTTGCTGTGTTGTGAAAACACCGATAAAGTTAGACGGTATTCTCATAAAGCAGCAGCTCGACTGCACAGACACTGTGACGGCTGCATACTGTATCTGTGTGTGTGTGTGTGTTTCCGAGTAGCATGAGTCAGACAAAGGGTGTGTTCAGCTGAGAAGGAGACAGAAAAAAAAAGACGGTGGAAGGAAATGAGAGGAAGTTAGAGGAATGTGGAGCGATAGAAAGACAGACAGAGAGAGATGTGACAGGATTTTATTATTTATCATGTAAACAAAAATGTGACGTGATGTTTCATTCACTGTCAACCTCCAAACAGCTGACAGAGTCTGAATGAACCGTACAGAATATGAATAACTTCATTAGCAGCGTGTTCCCAGTGAGCCTGCACTTTTTTACAATCTGTGTCTCGCTCCCACGTGGATGTTAACCCAGCATGGCTGCTCCAGTAATGTAAAACAATAGATGTGCATCATGGGATTTGTAGGATCTGTTGGTTTTGGAGCGTATTAGTGTCAAAGGTCTGCGTGTCTCTGCTGCCTCGTTTTGATCTCTGGTTTTAATCTCTTGTCATTGTGAGAGGGAAATATTGAATGACTTCTCTTTAAATTAAACATTTTTTAACATTGTTATCTGAGAATACAGCGTACGGTGTGAAGTTACGTCTCCTCCCTCTGTGGTTTAACTCCACCAGCGAGAAACTCTGCCTCAGAGATATTTGGACGACTAAAACTTCAATCTGTAAATGATCCTCCGGCTGAGAGAAAAATCGGTCTCAGGGGGTCAAAGACACGATGAAGGGGGAAAAAAAGGAGTGTGTGTGTGTGTGTGTGTGTGTGTGTGTGTGAGTGCTAGAGAGAGAGAGAGAGAGAGGCTGACAGCAGTGTTGGGGCAGCTGACGGGGTAAAGGGGCAGTTGTAGTCACATGGGGAGCAGAGATGGATTTGGGGGGATTTGAGGCTATAAGAGGGTGGGGACGAGGAGGCTTAGACCAGCTGACACTGTCCACATTACACACACACACACACACACACACACACACACACACACGCATACATACAAGCCAAAGATAGACAGATATACACACACACACTAATAACGGTCAAAAATACAAAAATGAATGCAGAGCTTGGCTTTAAGCTCTGAAATAACAAATGCACACACACACACACACACACACACACACACACACAGACAGAGATGAACACATATAATCATACCTTACACACACACACACACACACACACACACACACTGGAGCAGAGGTTGAAGGGGAATGTTTAGATAACTTTGAGGCTTTAGGACGCAGGGCAGCGTGCATGTGTGTGTGTGTGTGCGTGTGTGTGTGTGTGTGTGTGTGTTTGTGTGTGTGTGTGGCAGGAAGACAGGTGTGGCTCCATCAAGGCAGTTGTGTGACACCAGATACCGAAAGGGGAGATAATGCTCAACGAGTTGAAGACAGGGAGTATCAGAGCTGGAGTGTGTGTGTGTGTGTGTGTGTAACCACATACAAGACGCCACATAATCCAAACACACACACACACACACACACACACTGAGCTGTGCAGAAGGTCAGTGTGAGTGCAGATTTTCTTTCAACCAGTATAATAATTTCACAAACGGTTTAGCTCGTCTCTTGTAATTAGTCGTCCCGATTCGTTGACGTGAAACAGCTAATAAACAAAAGTCTGCCCTCGAGCAAGGCACACGTCTGAAATATGAAGTTTGACTCCTTCAGGACTTCTGCTCATCGTCATTCTCTGGAGGAGCTTTAACTTCATTTGTACTGCAGGAAACGCAGAGATCACGGCTCACTTTCAGAGCAGACGTCACGTTGGGCGTCACTGACAAAATATGAGATTTCATGTGCAGCGTTCATTCATATAGAAATGACACAAATGTCTGTCACAAATGTTTCTCGCTGGTCTTAAAAAGAGTTTCAGAGTAACTGCCAGAAAAAAAAAAACACACACACACACAGCTGAATCACAAAGACGGACGCTGTGACTGTGGTCGTTTTCTTGTTGTGTCCAAAAAATGATCTCAAACGAAATCCTTTGTTGTTTTAATTGGTTAAATCTTCTCAGTTCTTTGGAGCTGCGGGGTTTCATTCCTCGTTTGGTCTCTGCAGAATAAAAAGTAGAATAAAGGGAGAGATGGAAGAGGACAGAAACAGAAAGAAGAGTGAAATAAAGAGAGACGAGGAGGGAGGACGCAGAGACTCTCTTTCTGTCACTTCATTATTCAGTGATGGTCATTTAGTGTGCGTGTGTGAAAAGTCTACATTTATGCTCATGTGTCTACATCTGTGTGTGTGTGTGTGTGTGTGTGTGTGCCTGTGTTAAAGCATGTGTGTGTGTGTGTGTGTGTGTGAGGGTGTGAGTAAAATCAGAACAGTGTTGAACTCGTTTGGGTCGACCAGGAATTCACACGAGGTCCAGTTACCACACGGGCCCTGTGAGGACACCAATGAGCTCTGTGCGAGTGTGTGAGTGTGTGAGTGTAGAAGACAGACGAGTATGCGGGTGATTAGGTGTGTATATATAGTTGTCTGTGGTTGCATAGTGAGATGTGTGTGTGTGTGAGTGAGTGTGTCCTCGTTCTTTCCATTAGTGTATGAGTGTGTGTCGCCGTTTAAAGAATATGTGTGTGTGTGTCCCCGGGGAAGACCCAGCGGTTGTTACAGCTGTCCGTCCTCGTCACTACAGTCACTTCCTGTGTGTGTGTGTGTGTGTGTGTCCTGCGTCCTGTTTGTTCCACCTGCAGACATGAACGTGACACGTTTACACTGTGAGCTCCTCTGTGGGGACAAAAATCTGCCCGACACGAGCTGAATTTGAATTCAGGATTACGTTTCCTGTCGGGTTATGCCTCGGTCACACAGGCAGACTCAAAGGATCTTTGGCGTGTTTGGATTTAAGATGTAATTTACATATTCAGCTCCAATTAGGCAGTTATTTTCTCTACCTGTGCGTAATGAAGTCGTCCTCCTGAGCCACGTCTCTTCCTGCTGTGGATCAAAGTTATATTTCAGGGAGAAGCTCGGCCTCTCCTCCATTTTGTGTTCTCACGTCGTGTTTCACGGAGGAATCGGGAGGAGCTCGATTAGTTTGCATCAATATGAACGTCACGTCGCGTTCACGTCTCACTGTTGGACACTTTCAGTTCAGATACAAACAAATGTGCGCGGTGATGTTTTGATGTTTTATGTGATGTTATTTTCTCGTCATGACTCATAAAGTCGAGACGAAGGAGTAAAAATCAAAAACACCTGAGATGAAACTTTACAGGCTCGTATGTGGGAATTATGATTTGGATGATTTTCATATAAATTATAGGAACAGATGTTTGCTTGGCTGTTAGAATAAACAGGAATACTTTGATTGAATTATGGATCCTTCAGCAGGAGGAAAATAAAAAATAAGTTAGACAAGCAGTCAATAAAATGGAAAACAAACAACAGTCTGTGGTTTATAAATGAACCGAGCGCCACAGTTTCATTCTGACGTTCAGGTGTTTTTTTTTTTTTTTTTTCAAGGTTTCTCTAAAAGCTTCAAACTGTTCCTGAGCGCTTATTGTTTTTCTCTTGTTGCCGAGGCAGGCTGGCAGCTTTCAGATGAATGTGACAGCAGGTACAACAGAGTGATGGAAAGAGAGAGAGAACCAAAGGAGGAGGAGAAGATGTGGAAAGAGAAAGGAGTGGAAGTGATGAGGGAGGAGATTATATAGAAAACAAGGAGAGGAGAGGAGAGGAGAGGAGAGGAGAGGAGAGGCAGTCATGGCATCTTTTCAGCTGTTTGTTCGGCATGGGTCGGGTCACTTGGGCAACACCAGTCCTGCTGCCAAAGAAAGAAAGACAAGAAAAGAAAAGAGAGGGAGGGAGGGAGGGAGGGACGGGGGTGAGGAGGGGGGAGGATGATGGGAAACAGGGGAGGAGAGCTGAAGAGAGGGTGGAGAGTGCAGAGTGCAGACAAATGGTGAGAAAAGAGTGTTTTTGTCACAGGAATGATGATCGGCGCCTCTGTTACAGCATCAGGAACTTATCTTTCATGCATTAGATCATCTGTCCAGACAGGAAATACATCAGACACTGTGTTTTCAAAATAAAAGCATTGAAACAGTGAAGGTTCAGTCGAGGCTACTGTGAAGTGAGTTGTTTTGGAATATAACTTTCCTCAGCCTGGAAGGAGAGTGAAGACAAAACACAAAATATACGCAGGAAGAAAGAAAATGGGATGTGAGACTTTTGAACACGTGCACAGAGAAATCCTGCAGAATATGAGCTACACTAAAGCTTAAAAATGGTGCGATGATGGCGGTTAAACATGCAGCTGTAGAAAAAGATGCAGGAAGTTTAGGGGAATATTTAAAAGAAAAAGGCGGTGAGTTCAGATCCCGTCTGCAGCCAGTGTGTGGTGCTGCTCCTGTCATTAAAGCACAGCTTGCTGCTGCTTCCCTCCTTTTTCTTATCATTATTCATTTTGCACTGTTTCTTAAAATGTTGGCGTCTAAACCGCGATTCGTTTCCAGACAAAAAACAAAAAAAAAGTTGGATGAAGGATGTGCATTTTTATGTGGCGTGCAGATACCCAGCAAAGGGACTCTGTGGATTTAGAGAAGTTAAGGACATGGAGGTGGAGACTGGACGGAGAGCAGCAGGACTCTCCAAGTGAAAAGGGGTTACATCAGAGCAGAGGAATTCCTGCCTTTTCTTCCAGCTTCTTTTGTTATTCTTTAGAGAGGGTTGCCTTATTCTTCTCAACGAGTGCTCTGTCACTGCCGGACCTCGGGACAGATAAAGGAGGAGAGGGAAGGAGGGAGGGAGGGAGGGAGGGGGAGGTAAAGAGGGGAGGAGAGGATTAAAGGGGGGGGGGGGGGGTGAGTGAGCAGAAACACAGCCATGTTTTTACAGTTTGTGGTAGAGAGATTTATAAAAACAGAGAACATGTTCGACCAAGAAAAACAGTCCTGACGTCGTGTATTTTTATTTTGCGTCTTTGTAGCAATAAAAAAATAAGTAACTCTGGATTAAAATGATTATTTAAGTACCGTAATTTTAAGAAAACAAACAACACCTTCACACAGTTTGTGGTTCTTGCATGGCGGTTTGTTGTTGTTGTTCAGTGTTTTTTGGCAGACTGATTCTCTGTGGAACTTTTTACGGTGTTTTGGGGGATTTCGAGGTACATTAAGGGAACTTTGGAACTTTTCTGGGTCTTTGTTGTACTTTTTTAGCATCTGGTTACTTGTTACTATTAAATACTGCTGATTAGTATGTTTTCACACCTTTTAAAGTGTTTTTTATAGCGCTGTGAAGGTCCCACGTGGAGCGGTGTGTGTGTGTGTGCATGTGCGTGCTTTACAACGCATTTCTTCAAAAGGTTTCTTCTCTCGTCACAAAATAACATTCAGCTATAGCTGAAGCCATATTCTAGTAATACACAGAGCCTTTTATGTCACGACTGTTTGCACCTCAGCCCGTCGAGACACCCGGATACCCGAGGAAAACATTTGTTTTTCCTGTTTTGTTGTTGTTTTTAAAGTCAGTGGAAGTCAGTGAGGACCAGTAAAAAGCAGCGCCGCGGGCCATCTGACCACAGTAACTCCGAGATTTAATAAGTTTTTCCTAATTGACCATGATTTTGTCTGGTGTAAATGATGTGGAAGCCAGTGGGAGAGTGTGTGTTACAGCCCCGTAGGCACTCAGGGGAGACGTGCTGAACTCTCTGCCAGCCTGTTACAAAGCAACCATCACATTTTCATCCACATAAGCTGCAGTGTTGGACCGAGCGCTGATTTCTTTCCTTCTTTATTTTCCTGCTTCCTTCCTTCTTTTCTTCCTTGTTCCCTTTCTTTAGGTTTCTGTCTCTTTGATATCGCCTTTCCTCTCATTGTTTTAGCTTCTCTCTTCTTGCATCCTTCCTTTCCGTCCTTCCTTTCTTCCTTCCTTCCTTCCATCCTCTCTTCTTCTTTCTCCTCCATACTATCTTTCTGTCCTGTTCTCTCTCTGATGAAGACTTGGTCGACTGCAGCAGAGAACAGGTCCAAGTTTCCTTACTGCTCCTGATTACATCAGCACATGCAGTCATGCTCTCTGTCTGTCTGTCTCTCTGTCTCTCTCTCTCTCTGTCTCTCTGTCTGTCTGTCTCTCTGTCTGTCTCTCTGTCTGTCTCTCTCTCTCTGGAATAACAGCTCATGACATCACCAACAGCTGCCCAGCTGCATGAAAGTGTACGTATGTGTTTGTTGGTATAGATTCACGATTGTGTGAGAGAGAGTGCGTGCGCGGGTGTGAATGCATGATTGGTTGGTGGGGGTGAGAGTGTCAGTTGCCAAGGTAACTGAGCAGGATCAGTCAGGGGGAGAGTGACCGCCTCCTCCGCTGGTTTACAGTTGTGGACGAAACTTTGCAGCAGTTATGTAACAAATATCTGTCTATCTATCTGTCTGTCTGTCTGTCTGTCTGTCTGTCTGTCTGTCTGTCTGTCTGTCTGTCTGTCTGTCTGTCTGTCTGTCTGTCTGTCTGTCTCTCTATCCGGTCCAGCGGCTCTGCTTTTGTCCCCGCAGCTGGCCCGGCTCATTAGGCCATAAAACCGATTTAATTGGATACTGAGGTCCTTGCGGTCGTTTCCATTGGCTTATTGGAGTGTCAGTCAATGAATGCATCCATCTCTCGCTGACAAGAGGCCCTTTCGGTCGTCGTCAGCACTTTTTTCCGCATTACGGGGGACCTTTGTGTGGACGGGCTGAGGCCATTTCGATGTAAAGTAACTGCAGGTTTAGAAAGGCTGACAGGAGGTAATATCAGTCGTGATTTGTGGATTTCGAGGCACTACATGTAACAATGACACGTCAATAAATCATTAGCACATTCATTTTAAAGACATTAGCATAAGTACAGCTGTGGAACAGCTACAGGAGAGCAGAGTGCCTCCTCAGACCGCCGTGTAGTTTGTCTGTTTCCTGCAGATTAGCTTCTCCTTGTGGGACATAAACCTGTGAAGTCTGTGAACACAAAATGCTGCATGCAGCCGATAAAACTGGAAAATAAATCGTCAAACTTCAACAAACTGACACGTTGTTGTTGAGATAAATGAATCCCGGATTGAGCCTAATGATGCACAGATATTGTTAATGTCCTTTGGTGCATATAATATTGGTAACTACATCATTTGAATCATCTTGTGCATTTGAATTAGACTTAAAAGTCGGTTCAGTTATTATAAAAGTGTTTCCAGAAGGCCGATACGAGGACAGACGCGTGTTTTTGCACCAGACATCTGTTATATTTTTGATGTTTTTAGCGCTGGGGGAAGTTTTTCTTCTCATACACTCCCCTCATGATTAATGAGGCTGCGATGAACAGACACAAACATCAGGATGTCCGGCTGACCTTCATCTCTCTGACATTGGTCACCCTCTCTGGTCCCTTTATGAGACTCTTTAACTCTCCAGAACAACGAGGTGTCGAGCTGCGCCTCTAACAGTCGGCTAATCCGCAGATCTGATCAAAGGTAGCCAGTTAACCTGAGCTTATCCGCAGCCTAAGGAGATCTCTTTAATGAGCTTACATTAAACCAGCCGCCACGTCTCACTGTGCTTCCAATTATCTCAGATGGAGCCCGGGAGGTTATGTTATACTACGAGAGGAATATTTTATTTTTAACTTGAAGTCACAGTTATATAGACATATAAATATATCTCTGGATTTAACCCCAATCAACGTAATGTCTTCTGTATCTACCTGTCTGTCTGTCCACCTGTCTCACTCTCATTTTCAGCTCGTGACATGGATATATATCCACGCAGAGCTGCAGAAAAACTGAATAAATAGAGGAGAAATTAGACACTAAAAATAACCATGCAGGTTGTAACTATAGTAACTACATTTCTGTAGCTATAAAACCATAAAAAGTTTTCCAGGAAGTTGAATTTGATTTTTTGGCATGTGGTGAAGATTTTTTTTTTTTGATTATTGTGTTTTTTTATTATGAAATTCAAGCTTGAAAACTTAAAAGCATGACAGCTCGCTTTCAGCTTGTCGTCTCTCTAATTTACAAAAGTGTTCCTTGGAGCTCCATTCCAACATTTTCACCTGGAAAACTGAACAGACATGTAGAAAGATCTCTCTCTCTCTCTGTGTATCTATATTTCTTATACATCTTGCAGAGTCGGCGTGTCTTTCTTCTTCTCTGTTTTAGTGACGTTACTTTGTTGTGACAGGTCTCACAAAGGTTTCTCTCTCTGTGTCGCGGGCTGTCTGTCTCTCCGCTCAGCTCTCCGCGTCTCCCTCTTTCTCTGGTGTCACTCCATTTTGACATTACCGTTGTGACTCTGTGCCGATCTGCCGCTCCCTCTCTGACTTTCTGTCCATTTCTCCGTCTCTCCCTCTGCCTCGGCCCTCGCTTGATGTTTTTCGGATGTGACAGAAGTCGTGTGAACCTCTGGATCTCTCTTTCTTCTCTCTCCATTGGCTGTCTTTCTCTCCCCCCGCTGTTATGTTTTTCCATCAGAGTGCTGCTGGAAGTGAAAAAGCTGTACATCTCGGCATAGCAGGGGATGAACATCATGTACCTGTGAACACAAGACCTCTGGCGATGCTGTCACATCTTGTCTCCTCTGCTCGGCTGTTCTGTTATACTCTCAAATGTATCTCAAACATTAAAAAAAAAAGTTTGGGAAACTTCCTCCAGACAGGGAACTTCAGGGATCTTTCAAAGACTCTCGGAGGGAAATCTTTTTTACAAATAGGTCACTTTGCAGGAATTCACCAGACTACAGTCGTCGCACGAGCTGCTGGTTTTCAGCCCGACTGGTGAAAACGAGACTGTTTTTCTGCCTTCAGTGCTCGTCTGAGCTGAAAAACAACATTAATAAGGAATCACATTTTTTTCAGGTCATGGAGACTTTCTGACTTTGTTGAGGAAAATCACAGAATTTTTACATCGTGGCCTGTAAATGTATTTTCATAAAACTCCTCAGTGGCCCAGTTTGTCGACCATAAATCAAATCTCTGCTTTTATTTGTTTTTTGATTGGATCAGAACATTTCTTCACACTCTGAGCTCATACTAATATAAATTATTTATATATTTATAAATATATAGTATACAAGCTAGAATTATACTTTATTTGTCAGTTGTGTGTATTAATCTGTGAACGTTTGGTTTGTTTTTCTTGCAAAAATATTCATAAAATTCTACACAATAGAATAAAAATGTTTGTCAGGTAGAATATTATAATAAATAAGAGCATCACTGTTCTGTCCTACATAATCTGACAGATGATTATATCATCCAGCTGATTTTAAAGAGTTAATGTTGATTTATTTCATTTACTTTGAAAAATCAACGCAGCAGAGTCGAAGATGAGACATTAAAGCTGTAAAATTAGTGGAGTGCTCCTTTAACTTTTTGCATTTTTTGGCTTTAATTCTGTAAAACATGAACTCTTCATCCTGGCCATCATCTGACTTTCACTACATCCGTTTCAGGGCAGTGTAATTTGCCTTTATTAGCAGCTACGGTAGCCCAGAGCGGCCAGGAGGGAGTGAATCATGGCTGCTGCAGCTTGACCACTCTGCTTCAGTTAACAAGCCGAGAGACGGCGAGTCATCTTTACAGTGAGGAGACACTGTAACTACATCACTGCGGCGGTCGGTGAGACGTCACACTGATGCTCCACAGGACAGTTTGACTCGAGAATTGACATTCTCAATCTTCTGCGCGGACGCGTCTCCTCTGCTTTGACCTGTGACATGTTAACATGCTGCTCATCCTGCAGCTCGTCCAGCAGCAGCATCAGTATGCATCGTCATACTGAGTGTGCATATGTTAGTGTGTGTTACCGTGAGTCAGGAATCAGAGGAGAGGCAGCTCGCTGTGCTTTCTGTCTGCTGCCTCCAGTGCCTCTCTGGTCATCAGGGAGAGGAGGAGGAGGAGGAGGAGGAGGAGGAGAGGAGGAAGGAGTGAGTCATGCTAGTTAGATTTTAATAAAAACAACTGCCAGAGTCCACAGCCTGGATCATGATGATGATGATGATGATGATGATGATGATGATGATGATGCTGTTGAATGAAGTGGTGTTGGGTCGTGTTGAAGTTCAGGTCTGGTTTGAATTTCACAGACTCTCACTTTTCATTCTCAATCCTCGTCATCCTCTGACAGAAATAAGAGCTCGGTAATTGAACCTCTCGTACTTTTTGTGCTGCAGGATTGTCCAGTGTGACTCTCGCACGCTGCAGCCTCCACAGCGAACTGTATTTATGAAAATGTCTCGTAGCACCATGAACAGATTTTATTGATATCTGTGGCTCCGTGAACGTTGAACCTCTGGCATTATTAGTCCCTCGCTGCCTCCGCTGCAGGTGTTTCATCTCAGAAAGTTCCGACCTTCTGACCTGAAACTTCTACAACTTGAATATTTAAAAACGTGTGAAACTCTCACTCACTCAACTCTACTTTTTTATAGTTTTCCCAATATTACTTGGCACTGTGCTGCCTCTCCAATGTTCCCAAACACTGCAATAAACTCTGGTTTGTTTCTGAGCTCCAGTTAGGACTTAAACATGGTTGTTTCACATTTTAGCGGTTAGTCTTTGCAAATGCACTTGGTGGTTTGGCGTAATCGTTGTTAAGATGTAGCTGCATGTTTAGCTGACCGATCAGGACGGACGGCACCTGAAAGTACCTGGAACTCAAACTCAGTTTCATCTCCTGATCAGGACTGAGACTTAAAGTCAGTTTCAGTCAAGTTTCAGTCAAGCAAAACCTGTGACGACTCAATGTCCGTGCACGTTAAATATATTGCTGTTCTGTTCTGTTCATAAAAAAAGTCTCATAAACTTGTTACATAAACGCTGAAGCCTTGACGACAGTGAACAGATATTACTTAAGCAGCTGCAGCACATCAAGTCTGGAAACTGCTTCCAACCGTTAAAACGTCAAATGATGAGGTTGATTTTACAAGAGGAAATGCAAAAGTCACAAACTATACAAAGACACACACACACATGCACACGGCTGATGTCGCGCACCAGCGGACTGAAGTCACTGCCAGATGCAGCTTGCTCTCCGTCACGGAGGGATAAATGAACGCCACGCTGCTGGTTTGTGATAAACACGACAAACTAACGTCCAGACATGATCACAATTTAATTTTCTCCACAGTTTGTTTCTCTTTCTGTTTCTGAGCTGTTTGTATCGCACGCCGCTCCGTCGTCTCACAGCAACAGAAAAAACAACTTTTAGATGCACGAAGTGAACCTAAAGAACCTGAACTCTGCAGCTCTGTGAAGCTTTTTAACCTCCTTTAGCTCCGAGTTTCAGTTACAGCACATTTACTGTACGGCTCGGATTTTCAGAGCTCTCATTAACCTCATTTCCAGCAGCAGCAGGCAACTTTTGTGTCAGCAAACAAGCTCCGATAAAGCCGCTGTAGGACAGAAGCAAGGCAGAAATAGCAGCTATGGAGAGAGACGTTTTTCTCAAGATTTCGTAGAGAAACACGACTCCAAACTTGGACAAAACTTCACAAAGTGGTAATATGTCAGAGCTGTGTTAGCTTGTTGTGCAGCTTGTCTGTCCTCTAGTGGCCAAAAAAATCCAGTTTTAATCGAACCTGCACTAATGAAAGAAAATAAAAGAAACGAGAGTGACGATCCAAAACTAATCAGACGCTTTACTGCCACTTATAATACCGCCTTAACACAGCAAAGTTGAAGAGTTTAATTAGCTGTGTGTGCGGTCATGATGCACAGAGCACCGTGGACAGAAAGTGTCAGTCATGTTCTGTACTACATGAATATTAATTGATCTTTGAGTGATCTCTAAGTCAGACTTTAGTAATGACATTAAGCAGGTCTGCAGGTCTGCAGTGACACAGCTGCACGGCCGCATCAATGTGATCCCCACTGACAGAGTGGCCTTTCCACACTCTTCACATGCACACACACACACACACACACACACAGAAATGCATGCACGCACACAATCACAACACATAAATATGACAAACACACACTCATGCCAAGACAATGGCCTGCTAATCCTTGCTTCTGATTGGACGAGTCCAGATTACCCAGAGGGCACCAGCTGTCAGGGAGAGTCGAAGCCCAGTTTCCTCAGTATCAGCACACACACACACACACACACACACACACACACACACACACACACACACACCACCGGTCATGTCATTCTGCTCACTAATGCTGAATTAAATGCAGAATGAGGCTGAAATGTTCAGCAACAAAACGTTAGCATGTCTGAAATGTCATGCGAACAGCTCGTTTGTGTCATTCGTCGTTCAGCCACTGTCGACAGGGACGCTGTGTCAGCGCTGTCAACGCGCCGTAAAAACAGGACGGAGAATTAATCCCACTGTAACGCTCACAGCCGTTACATGGGCAGGTAGCCGAACGCTGCGCATGCCTCAATGTTCTGTGTGTTTTTATTTTTAGCATCTTTTGTTTCAAGCCTGCAGCTTGTAACTGCACATCCACCTGTTTATCCACACCGTGTCCACGTGTGAGCTCATTACAGGTATCTTAAATTCAATCACGAGGACGAACTTTTTAATTAGAAGCTGCAGAATTTTTATTTGATCCGTGTTGTTGATGAATTTTCTAGATTCGTCTCCCTGAACTCTCTGCCCTCGCACCATCATGTATCAGTTTCCAACCCCCACATACACACACACACACACACACACACACACACACACACACTGTACAGCTTTTGTCCATGAATCCTGCTGCTCCCAGTGGAGCCACAGAGGGGCCGAGCCGGGCCAAACCGAGCCAGTCCAACAATGCAAGGGGGAGGGAGGAGACAGGAAGCGCTAACTGACACGCTGCTGAGCGGAGATAAGAGCAGATCCTGCTAAATACTGGAGTCAAGGGAAAGAGAGAGGGAGAGAGATGGAAGAGGAAGAGGAAGAAGAGGAAGAGGGGGAAACAAAGCGAGATGAGAAGAAGAAAGAAAAGAGAGAGAGAGAGAGAGAGTGAATTACTAAAAGGGTTAGAGAGCGAGGGAGAGATTTACTTTCAGTGTGGAGATACAGCCGGACTGAGAGGCTTTGCATTGGCCTAGATTCTCCTCTGTCTGTCTGTCTGTCTGTCTGTCTGTCTGTCTGTCTTTAATATCCAGTGAAGTCATAAACTGTTTTGCGATGTTTGTCGTTGCTCTGGCTCGCGGCACTAGCTCTGAGGTCAGAGCTCTGATTTACAGCTGTTGAGAGCCACACTTGTGGTTTTGCATATCTCGGCCTGTTTACTACAAGTCGCAGATATTTTGCACCACACAGCTAATGATGCAAACTGTGTGCTTCAGGATTGTGATTATAATTTCTGTCATTCCAGGCGGCCATTGTTTGCATTCATTATTTAAAGTAATAAATTACTTCTTGAAACTTGCGGGAGCTTTGCAAACCATCAAAGATCAAATCATATTTTTACAAGGAAACATTCTAGTTATGACGTAACGCAGTATCGACTTCTTAAAGCAACACTAAATTTGTATTTTTGTGTTTGTGCTTATATCTCACCTGCACTAAAGGTCAGTCCCACATTTACTCTTGTCCGGCGGCTTCTCACTCGCTCTCTTTTTTTCTCTTCAGAGCTTTCTCTGTCACCGTCCTCTTCGCTCTCCTCACCTTTGTCATTATGTCCATAGAGGCTGCTGAGCCTATGCATTTACCTGTAAACCTCTTCTTCAGGTGGTCTGTGGTTCTGAGGCAGCCCGGCTAACAAACTGAGCTAACAGCAGCTACAGTTCCATCAGGAAACTCTGATTACCGCCTGATTTGTATAAAAAGCACGACGATTTCTTCACTGTTCATAATCGTGGATGCAGACGTCGTCAGTATTCTCTGCATTTCATTTCATTTTCAAACACGGCACGTCTGGTCACGCTTTTCCAAGAAAAGTCGTTCTGAGTGTGTTTGGACTTCGCTCACCGAACATAAATCAAAGTTTGTCCGGCAAAAGAAGAAGTGGAGTGTAAATCCTCTGAAGCTCCACAGTTTCTTGATCTATTTAATAGAGTTTAGCCAGCTTATTTGCAGCTGATATAAATCTTAAAGATACAGTTGTCACACACATGTTCTGCCCAAACTGAAGCAGACGGCTGGAAATCACAACAGCATGTTTTATTTTTCATGTGAGCAGGGAATTAATTTCCTGATTGGACCGAGTCCTGGAAAGAGACATAAACAGTGGATGCAGTGGAAATATGAACTCTGCTGTTTGCTGGATGTTTCATTCTACATGATGAGTCTCCATCAATTTTATCTCCCAGAGAAGCTTAAGGCAATCAAATCTAATATGTAATTACAAGTTTCTAATTAGTTTTCTGCTATAAATATCGCCGACCACATGAAATGTAATGTTCCTTTAACTCAAAATACATTCCTTGTTTCTCATTGTGTGTTTTTTTTCTGTCTTTGCTGCAGCAGCAGCATAATTTCCCTGCGGGGATCATTAAAGTTTCTTGGTATTTTTTCTTATCTCGGTTGTTATTTTTTATAAAAAAAACAGTACGCGCTGGGGTCGGCACCGTTTTTGTTCTGCTGCACATAAAAATTAGGAAACCAGAAAAATCACAACGTCAGAACTGAGTCGATATATTCTGCACAGCATCAATCGACTCGCGGGCTTCCAGACACCTGTGGAAACACTTTGAACAGAAGAAACTGGAACAAATCAGTCTGAATATCGTAAAACATTTTACGTTTCTGCGTCTACAGATTTTGATGGAAATGGTTTGTTATGAATAAATGATGAGGGTTTTTCTTCTTCTTTGTTTTATTTCTGGCTGTGCAGCAGCTCTGGCACGTCGCTGCCACCCTCCATTAACATGCCTGGACACAGGAAACACATTCATTCATCAAAGTGACACAAATTTGGAGCAGCAATAAAATTCAATGACTTTACAAGTGCTCAGCAGCTGATGGAAATTATGCTTATATAATCTTTTTCTTAAATTTAGCTCTTTCCGTCTCTTCTTGCACAGTTTCACTCATGCGCTGACCTGTTTATGTGTGTGCGTGTGTTTGCAGGGACGACAGAGCGGGTGTGTCTGATCCAGGGGACGGTGGAGGCGCTGAACGGCGTCCATGACTTCATTGCTGAGAAGGTGAGGGAGATGCCTCAGAGCACCCAGAAGACAGAGCCGGTCAGCATCCTGCAGCCGCAGACCACTGTCAACCCCGACCGCGTCAAACAGGTCAGTGTGAGGAAGAGCCAGAGCAGCCCAGACAGCTAGACCTACAACCACCTGTGTGTGTTTATGAGGTGTGTTTGTGTGTGTGTTTATGAGGTTTATGTGTGTGTGTGCCAGCTCTGTCTCGGCTGAACGGAGGGAAGTGTTTGCCTTTGAACGTCAAACTGTGTGTTTCTGTGGTCGAGTTGTGATTTTCTGTTTGAGTGAAGCTGAATGAGGCGAAGCAAAACGACAGGAGAGCGCACGGACGTGTAATCAGACGAGAGAGAGAGAGAGAGAGAGGACAGAGTGGAAGGAAAGGAGCCAAGGCGAGAGGCAAAGGAGGGAAAGATGGAGGGACGAGCTGTGAACATATAAACTCCACGTGACACACACACACACACACACACACACACGTGTGGACCTTTCCTGAAAACTTCCACACACCAACAGGAAACAGTTTCCTGCTGAGGGAGGAAGTGTGAGCGACTGTCCTGATCACTCTCTCTCTCACACACACACACACACACAGACACAGACACACACTCGGCCGCTTCAACTCCAGCACCGACCACAGATAGTATGGAGTCAGGAGAGGTGCCAGGTCACCTCCTGAAGCACACACGCACACAATCAGTTTTGTGTGAGAGGTGTCTTAATGAAAAACATGAAGCGTCCTGCAGCGTCCAGCCTTTTCCTCCTCGTCCGTCCTCTCCTCTCGTTGTTGTTACTGATCCCACCGAGTTACTAACTGTGTACATGATGTTTACATAGCGACGTTATGTTATTCTTACAAAATACTCAAACAGGATTACAACTACATGTTAGTAACCGCTGTCACCCGGCCCGGGGGCGTGTGGAGGGAGTCAGTGGAAAACCAGGGGGAGAAAATAAAGTTTAAAGAAAGTTTCATGGCAAGGAAATAAACAAGTTTGCTGATGCTATCATGCTGACATTTGTTTCACAGATATTCAACTTGGATCATTTTTTTTATTATTAGCTGCTTCCCACAGACTGTGGTGTGACAGGAAAAGTTTAAGTACTGCCATTGTAAACAGTGCGGACGTTTCCTCGGCTTCTTCTAACCTCACTGTTTGCAGCGCGTTCAAACCGCCGTGTTGAGACACTCGTGATTACATCATTGTTTCCAGTTGCTCTGACTGAAGAAGTTTTTGTTTGTACAAATGTTGTCTGCTGTCTGCGTGTTGTTGCCCACTCGGCTCAGCTCAGCTCAGCTCGGCTCGGCTCGGCTCGGCTCAGCGACCCCGCTGTGTGGAGGTGTATCAGCGCGCCGAGCTGCCGGGATCATAAAATGTTCTCCATCTTCTAAAATCAACAAAGTGATGACACGTGATGTTCAGCGTCCAGGGAAACTTCTGTTTGCAGCAGCCAATCACAGCTGGACAATTACTGCGGCCATTGATCATGACCCGTATCTGTTTAAGCGATTATCATCGTTCGCTCTTCATGATTGCTCCCTATTGATTAGTCAGGTCTGGCATTGTTTCCGTCTATTGACTGTTCAGGCCTGCTGGACGACACACACACACACACACACACACGATGCAGTGGCTCATACGTCGACTAAAACACAGCAGAAACAATAAAAACTGAATAAATTAAATGTAATCATGAGAAGAAGAAAAAAAAAACACTGCAAAGCGAAAAACAAAATGAATTTTTTTTAAAAAACGTCCTGAGAAGTTTGTTTTTCCGCCTCGTCGCTGGTGTTGCATTAATGTTGCGTACGTTTTTTTCCCCTCCTGCGATTTCTCATTCTCCGTCATAAGCAGAATCCAGAGGAAGAGGTGGAGGGGACAGAGCGCTACGCCTTTATAGCTTTGAATAATTATAGTTATCAGACTTGTGTACACACACACACACACACACACACACACACACACACCCTGAGACAGTTTTTTTTTTTTTTTTTTTTGCAGAGCACACAATTCTAAGGTGCAAGTTATGAAGAGAGTTTTATGCATAATTAATCAATACACACACACTAACTCACCCACGCTCAGTCCTCGAGCCCACACACACTCACACAGACAACAGTATTGAATTGTGTTTACACATATGGTGTGTTTGTTGTTGTTGTTGTTGTAATTTTAACACAAAAAAATGCTGCAAATTTTTGTTCCTCAGGCGGGTATGGATTATTTCCACGCCACGCCTCGCCTCGCCTCGCCCGGTGTCTGAATGGTTTCTGCAGGTCTGTCAGGTCGTAGTTGGCGCTCACTCGGTGGAGATCCAGAAAACGCGGCAGCAGATAACCCTGGTGAAATGTTGACTTGTCATTTTTACCCTTCACATTTTGTCGAGATTAAACTAATGGGATATAACGTGTCAGCTTGTGAGCTTCGGAGGCGCTGCTTGGTAGATTTTGTTTCAGTCGCACAGAGCCAAGCGAGATGTTTTCCCCTGATTCCTGTCGTAGTGCTAAGCTAAACTAACCAGCTGCTTGCAGGAGTGTGATATCCTTCTTTTCTGCGAACTCTCTGCCAGACAGCGAGTGTGTGTCGTCGTCCAGATGAGCTATATGTTGAGGCCTGTTACCTGCACAGAGTTGATATGTGTGCTATTCTTTTATTCAGTTTACATCGCAAGCGTCTGAGGCTGACTGACAGTGGAGTAATGCAGACGAGCAGCCGCGGGGAGACGAGCAGGCTAATAGCTGCTGATATTCAGACACTTAGAATAGTGGCCGAATCCCCCTGTTGCTCTTCAGGCTATTTATACCACGTCGAAGAGGCGACTAAATGGATTTGACGACACTCATCAGATACACACATGTTGACACAAAGACAGAAACCCCCCCTAACACATACACACACACACACACACCAAAATAACCTCTTTAGCCCTGCTGGACACACACACACACACATGCAGCCGAGCAGCCATCAAAGACGAAGAAGCTGATTTTATATTCAAGTTTTTTAGAGACGTGACATTTATTCAGATAAAAATAAGATGTTATATTTGAACAAATAATGCAGCCACAGAGAACAATGATATTTTCAAACATTATAATGTGAAAAATATTTTTCTAAAGAGAGTATTAGTCATAAAAGGCTGATTATGAACATATTTAATTAATTAACTGGTTAGAAACTGAATTCAAACTGATTTTCCAACATGCAGCAGCACAGAGACTTTTCTTTTGCTGCTTGTTTCAAATACAAAAAAATCTTTTTATTTTTATTATTTACGTTTCTGTTGCGCACACGAGGCGTCGTAAAAATTGTTCACTCGTTCTAATATATCAAATATTTTGTAACACTGCTCACTCTCAGCTTAAACTATAAACTTGTCCGCTAATGTCCGCTTCGTGATGTGATACGTGTCATCAAGCTTCCACTTTGCTTCACTCCGCCAATATTACATAAAATATAATTCCTGTTCTAAATCATATAAAATACAAAAAGTTATGAATTCAATTATGCTAATTCTCTAATTAAACCTGAGAAAATCATCTACAAAATAAATCTAATCTTAGAATAAAAATTAGAAAATCTGGAAGAATAAAAACTTTTTTTATTGTAAATGAGTTGAACTGAACACACACACGGTTACACACAGATTTGGGGTCAGTGGCTCGTAGTCGTTAGACCCTTCACGGCCGTCTTTGTGGAAACAGTTGTGCAGCCAAAACAACACAAACCTCATCTGACACATGACCTCATGAGAACACACACATGTTGACACACACACACACACACATCGTCATCATGCACATGTGTGCTCCTGAAAGATGAATCGGTGTCCAGTGCGGTGCAGCCGTTGATTGTCTGCTATTTCTGGTTGTGGGTAAAATGTCGTCGTCTTCTTCTTCTTCGTGTCATGAGCGCGGCTGTTGCAGCATGTGCTGCTGACCTCACCGGCTAACCCCTCCTGGGACTGGGCGAGAGAGACGAACAGAGAGAGAGAGAGAGAGAGATGTTTGAGGGGTGTTTGTGATGTTGTGAAAAAGAAGTTGGAACGAGGGACATGGAGGAAGAGGAGTGTGGAGGAAGATGACGTGAAGATAGATAGACACAGGGAGGACAAACTGAGCCAAAAGTGCGAGCCTGGCCGGCTGAGTGGGTGACTGAAAGCTGGAAGCAGATCTGAACTCTTGTTAGCCGACAGCTGCAGAGTGACGGAGAGCTTCGCTGGGAGAAGCAGCTGCTGATAGAAAGAAAAACAGAGCGGCGACGACACTGACAGACGACACGCCGCGCTTCAAGGCCACATAACAGGACAGGAGCGCGGCGCCGATGATTTATGAGCTGAATAAATTCTTTTACCGACTCTAATGAGGTCTGACATGATAGATGGACGGCGAGAATTTATTGAGGGCTTTTATTACTTTTATTATTCTGTTTGTTTTGTTTCCGCCTCTCGAATACACTCTTGTAAAACATCATCACATCAGTGTGCTCACGCTGCAGCACGCTCTAATGTCACACTTCACATGAGGAGCTCAGATTGGTGCTCTCGATAAAACGATTGATACGACCTGATGTGTCGATGGAGTATTTTTAGTATTTTAAACTGTGTGAGGTGTTGAACTGTCGTGTGTAAAGTTTGGAATGAAACTTGTGTGTGATGTCAGTGAAACTCAAAGACTGAATACACAAGTGACAACAGGAAGTAAAGTTAGAGACACAAGGAGAGGCGAGACTTCCAAAATAAAACGACAACATGGTGCAGTACTCTGCTGCCTTTGATTTCAGGCGGTTTGTTAGTTTAGTTGCATGAACACACATGCAACATTTCATATTCGTTTTCACACTCACTGTGTAAATGTTTGCAGACACAGTTCCTCTGACGTCCACCAGAGGCAGCTCAGCTTTAAGAAATCAAACTAATCTAGAAATATGCAAAACACAAGCAGTTATGTTTCACAATAAAACAGCTCATTCCTCTTGCAGATGATCAAACGTATTAAATAAACAGTCTGCATCGTAAAAAGTACAAAAACAATTCATGAGCAATAAAGTTCACTCCTGCTCTCTTCAGTCCAGCCTCACTCGGGGTGGTATGACCAGTAGCTCCTGGTGATTATTGTGTGCTAACTATAGACGGATATTTATAGTGACATTATGGACACGAGTGTAACAGTTTGCTCTTTGCTTGTGCTGCTGTTGTTCCAGCGTGTCGTGGACAAACTGTTTCATTATGTCTAAAGTAAAGACACCAAACTGAAAGTGATGTTTTGGTCGGCAGCTGTTCGCTCTCTCTTCTCTTGTTCTGAGTCTTTGTGTCTTCAGCGACGAGCCGCAGCCTCTCAAAAGTTCAGGTTTTAGGTAACGAGGCACCCGGTTTGTTTTTTTTACTGTAAACTCAGTAACAGCACACAAACATCAGCAGCTACATAAAAGCAGAAACACTCTGGAGACCACCCGCGCTGTGTTTATGTGTAATGTACTGAAGCATCACCTACTTAGTGCATCAATATTGTATTCATATTGGCAGTCAAACATGCCCTCTCGTCTGTTATTGTTGCATTATGGTGTTTGAAAGTGAGCTGCAGAGCCGGAGCAGCGTCCCGTGAGATCAGCTGTAAATGGCCTGTGGTTTTGTTGTGGGATTATTCTGGGTCTATTTCTGGCCCGGGCCGGCCCGCTCCGGCTTTTATTCAGGCTGAAAACGACAGCAGCGCATTGACGTCACTGTGATGATAATGTGAGCGTTTACGTCGACTGTCGTTGGATTGTTTTCCTGTCCGCTCCCAACAGCGACTTCCTGCAGGAGAAAGGGGTCACTTCCGGTGACCTTTCACCTCTGGCATAAACACCTGTTTCCTACTTCCTGTTATTGCCTCCTTGCACAGGAAGTTAGCCATAAATGTCAGGAAAGCGTTGACTCTGGCTCACGTTGTATCAGATGATGAAGAAGTAGGAGAGTAAGACTCGAGCTGGCAGGAGAGGAATAATTCATCTTCAGCCAGAAAAAATGAGTCAAACAGCAACAAGTCAGGAGAAGTTCAGTCAGTGAATGAAGGTTTGATTTCAAATCAGTTTCAGGTCTGAAGGACGGAAACGGCAACCAGTCAAGCCGAAGAGTTCAGCTGAAGTTAAGATGAGGCGAGGTTCATCACAATGAGCGACCTCTTTCAAACTGTAACATTACTGATAGAAAAATATCGATTGTAACCGCTTTAACGAGCGTAAATTAAAGACACGGGCATTGACGTTACGTCTGTTCTGTTCAGTTGATTGTGATCATCGTTTTACACTCCTCATCAGTCTCTTACAGCGTGTTCCTCTCTCACCTCCTTACATAATGTTTCATCTATTTTTTACTGTCAGTCCTGTGATTTGCAGTCGCTGCTGAGTCAGGAGAATCACACACACACACACACACACACGGTGTCTCTTATCTGCTCCAAGCAGCGATGATGGAGCGTCTGCATCACATTATCTCGGCTGCGATTCATATTTTCACGGCGGCGTTTTACACACATGAACGCCGAAGAAAAAAAGTGAAGTTCACGTGTGACGGATTTCTTTCTCACTTCCTGTCTTTGTTTCCTTCTTTAAGACATGAAGAGGGAGGGGAGGTGTTAGAAAGGTACGTGCAAAACTGGATTTCTGCCACATGGGGAGTGGTTTGAGCAGGAGAGGGAGGTTCTGACCGTCCTCCTCCTGAGGAGATAAACACAAGAACAGAAAGAGGAAAACAAAAAGTGAGGACAGTTAATGACACCAGCAGATTTTGTGTTTTTGACCCTTTAAACTGACATTTTAATCTGTAAGCACCTGCAGCTCTGCAGACCTTCCTGATGACTTTCTGTCGTGCCTCATCTTCCTGCAGTCAAACTGTTTTGTTGTGCGGAGGATTAAAACAATGATCATCAGGTGTATGATCCTCTAACGGGTCTGAGGGGGATCTGATGAACGTTATTACACCCATCACTCCTCCCACGCGTGTCAGCTGTATGTTAATACTCCGCTCAGTCTCTACAAATCGTCTAATATTCTCATTAGCGATTTACATTCGGCATCAGGCGGCTGGAGGATGATTAGCTTCTCATCTTCTTCTGTAGGTTGACGTTTTTATTTGTTTGTCTCTCCTGTGAGAGTCTTTAGCTCGACCTTTACCTTCACTGTTAGTCATGATAGTCGAAGTTCTGCCTCATATAAGAATATTAGAAGTTCATTTTCCGAACACAAACAGCTCGATCTGAACGTCACCTGTTGGAGACGCTGCAGGCTCGGTGTGTTTGTTTTTCATTTTCTTCACAAGGGATGCTGGGTGCAAAAACTCGGTGCACATCTGTGATTATCGACCTCTTCAGAACACAAAACAAAAATGAATCACATAATTCTGCTTCACACGTTTCGGAAAAACACAGCAGCTCATAATCGGTGGGTAAGACGGATTACAGTGACGGACAGAATAATCCTCCTGCTGCTCAAACTTCATGTGATCTCATGAAGTCTCACCCCGACTCGCTCTGCAGTTACAACACATTAAGTTTACATCGAGCACTGAATGGAAATATTTGAGATGTATTACGCATCGATTTGAAGTCTCCAAAATTCATCCTGACATGTTCGCTGTTTCTGGAAACTTTGGAGCGCCGTTAAAGTTTTTTGTGGGTTTGGCTGCACAGAAGGTTGAACAGAGAGGAAAAAAGTGATTCACTGGTTCATTAATACATCGATTCACAAATCAGGAACATTTCTAATGATTCATGCAGTTATGTTTTAAAACCACAAATGTGTTTCATCACGTTTGAATGATTTTATGGTGTGTGTGTGTGTGTGTGTGTGCACGTTGACCCTGACAAGTTTGATGTCACTTAAACTGCAGGATTACAGGACGAAATCCAGCCTGCATGTTGGAACATGTAGTATAAGTACTATGGATATATTTATGTGTGTGTGTGTGTGTGTGTGTCATCGGTGTCATTGTACCGCAGCTCTCCTGTCCTGCAGTTATTTTTAAACCCACAGGGGGGTTTCTGCGCTCCTGGACGGGCGAGAATGAAAGGAGAAAGACGGCGAGAGCGACGGAAAAAGAGGGATGACACGGGTGGAGATAGGCGGGGTGACGAGGGAGAGACAGAGAGGGAGAGAGAGGCGACTAAGCCTGTGGATCACGGGGGGGCAGATTAAGCTAAAGTCCCTGCTTAAGACTTCAAAGTTCAAACTGCAGCAGCCTCAACAGTTGTCTGTGTGTGTGTGTGTGTGTGTGTGTGTGTGTGTGTGTGTGAGAACATCTCAATTGACACGTGTTTATTGTTCTGTGTGTGTGTTTATCTGTTTGTGTGTTTGCATTTGTCGGACCACGTTCACCTTTTTCACACCTGTACAAGTGAAATCATGGAGTCGTGTGTGTGTGCGTGTTTCCATCTTTGCCCGTGTGTGTGTGTGTGTGTGTGATTGCGTGACAGCGCGTACAGGCGGCCTTGTGACCTGAATGGAACGTAGCACAAAGTTCGGACGGGGCGACTCGTCATTGCCTCCGTGACAGCTCCGGCATAGTGAGAGACAGAAGAAGAAAGGAAGGAAAAAACTGAAGGATGGAGCGAGGAAGGAGGGAGGAGACGGAGAAGGTTAAACGGAGAGAGTGTGAACTCTCAGCGGGCAGTTACGTGCTTCAGATCTCTGCACAAGAGTTCAATATGAGATTAAATGCAGGTTACACATCAACAGGCTGGAATGTGTCAAAATAAAAGACCAACACTAAATACTAAATTCTACTTAAATCTTTATTACAAATCTGTTTTTGTTCTCTCTGGCATGCAAACCTGTCAGATTTACACTTTATTCAAATGTTTTCACATATTTTTGTTACTTTCTGAGACGTGATGACGCCCAAATAATAAAACAATAATAAAAGAAGAATAAATGCCAACGAGTTTTTGTTTTTCAGCTTTTAGAGGAAACTCTTCAGTGTTTAACGTTCGGACTGAAGCGACGTCGAGTCTGTGCCATTAATTATTCAACAAAATGAAATCTGGATTGCTGTTTATCACATTACGACTCTTCCAGTTTTTCAGTGAATGGAAAAATCTTTTGTGTCAACACTCGACGACACACTCCGAAGCTTTTAGTGACTTTTTCTGCTCAGGTTCATGAAATTAAAACAAACAGAGAGGCTGTGTGTTAACACACACACACACTGCGCGTCAAGGTTAAACCCCAACAGACTAGCATAGCATACTGTGTGTGCGCGTGTGTGTGTGTGTGTTGGCGTGGTTTCCTCGTTTGTTAAATGAGACATTGTTCTCTCAGATTTCCATGCTCCGATGACCTCAACACCCTGTTCCTTATCACCACACACACACACACACACACACACTTACAGCTACACAAAATGACTTTCATGCTTTGGTTGATGAAGCGAGGCGAACGTTTGCCCTCCTCGGTCTCACTGTCAGGAGGACAAACAGAAACACTTCAGGGAAACTCCTGCGAGCTTCGTTCAGCTGCAGCGTTTGACTGTTTTTAATGTTTTGTCTTCACCGTGTCGCCTGCAGTGATCTCAGCGTGACGACAGTGAAGCGATGGGTCCATGTCACATAATGATACACAGAATTCGGCAGCATTTCACCTCATTTCTTTTCATTTTTAATAGTTCAATTATGTTGTTGTTTGGTGCATTAATTGACCATCTTATAACCGCCTCCCACTGCACTGGAGGTTTATTATTGTAGGAAATCAGCTGATTCGGGCAGCAGGAAGCTGCTCCGATCAGGTGACGTTGAAGAAATGATTCATAACTCGATATTGAAATGGATAAATGGAGGTCTGCTTTGTTCTTGGCGGGCTGTCTCACCTGTCTGCTGAGCGCAGGGTCGATGTTGTTGGAGAGAAAGTACAGCCACACACAAGAATCCAACTTTCTCTCAGTGATGATGTTGAGCAGCCGCTCGGTATTTTGAACTGAGCTTGAATTTGCTGCACGGCTCTTCAGGTTGATTCAGAGTTTGGTCTGAAAGTGACACACGAACCGCGTCGGGTCGCGATGAGCAGAGCCAGATCTGTTGGCCGGAGCTGCAAACGCTAAAATAATGATTAGCTGGACTGAGTGAGTTTGTTCCAGCAGAAATCACTGACTGTGTTTTTGTCTTTTTACGTCACAAACAGTCAAATTTAAAGATCGTTGGCTCACATTTGAACTCTTTGCAGTTTGACAGTTTTGGCGTTCGTAAACTGCCAACAGTCAAAGTTGTTCCAAATTGCTCCTGAATCGAATCACCGCGCTCTGCTCTGCTGTTGACATTGATTTGGACTCATCTGCTAAGCCGGCATCCCTGCTGCAGTCAACACTTCCCATCTTTTGCTCCTCCACAGATTTTGCCTTGAGTGTATTCATGAACAGGAGATTGGCTTTGACCTTCGACCTCGGCCCAGCAGCTGCAGCAACAGGACGTTGTAGTCAGCAGCTGGATGGAGGCCAAACCCCTCCTCTCCTCTCTCCTCTCCTCTCCTCTCCTCCTCTCCTCTCCTCTCCTCTCCTCTCTCCTCTCCTCTCCTCAGTGAAAAAGTTTCTCCCAGCAGAGATGAAGCTTTTCAAGGAGAAAAACATAAAACAAAAAAAGGGAGACACCAAAGATGAGAAGAAAAAAAAAACACAGAGCAGCTGAAGGGGGAAAAACATGAAAGAGGCGTCGCTGTGGAAGCGACTGCCTGCATGTCGCCAACTGTCACGTAATCTGCAGAAAGGTGCCGGGAGCGGAGGATTGTGGGTAGGCTGAGTCGGCCATCAGAGCGAGCCGAAGCAACAGCGTCAGCTAAAAAAAAAAAAACAGGATGAAGGTGATGATTTCACATTAAAACACCCTTCAGAGTGTGTGTGTGGGAGTGTGTGTGTTTGACCTTGTAAGAAGAGGCTCGCTTTATCGAACACGGAGAACAGAAAGAAAGATTTAAACGCTGCAGAAGGTCGCAGCAGTGAAACATTGTGAAGGATATATTCAGAGTGACGCGTCTAAAGCTTTTTAAATCTGCAAAAATCAGATGGAGGAAGAGAAAAAAATGACAATATGCAAAGAGAGAAATGTGTGGAAGAGAAGCGGAGCAGGCGGAGGAGGAGTGGAGGCGAACGGAGAACCTCATTAGCAGAGAATCAGTCGGATATAAAGATGGTGGATGTGATCATTAGGGCCGGGGGGGGGGATCAGACATCACTGTACGCCACTGTTTATCCTCCCACTTCTACACCAACACGCTCTGCATGTGTGTGTGTGTGTGTGAATGTTTCAGTGCAGAGGATGAAAGGGTTCATGGGTAAAAAATCTTTTTGGCTCCCTCCCTCGCTGCTTGTCACTTCTTTCTTTTTATCCCTCGTCTCCATTTTTACCCCCCGCCGTCGCCGTCGCCGCTCGCCTCCGTACCGCAAACTAAAAATGTTGCCACTCGAACAGAAACCGGAATATTTTCAGATGCTAAATTAGACTTCTGAATGAAATTTAAGCGGCGATGAACGCCAGCGAGTGATTTTTTTTTTTTTTTTTTGGCAAACCGTTCACGGCACAAACTGTAATCACAGAATGGGGATCAAGGGGAAAAGAGGAGTATCTACAAATGTTTCCATCTGTCGGAGGATTTTATCCAGAAAAACACACAGAGCAGATAATGAGTTCAAATATTTTTAATCATCCATTCAGCCCGGAGAGAGAGAGGTCAAAACAGTCAAAACTTATTCACTGCAACGAGGTTAACTGAACTGACAGAAATGAAATGTTTTAAAGCTGCAACGAATTTGACTTTTTATTTCTAAAACGAGTCATCTGCAATCATCCAACACACCAAGGGGAAAAAAAACAAGAAAATGTTGATCAAAGCTTTTATTCATCACACTGCACGTACATGCAGATGCATTTATAAAAATTCTACTCGTATGAAGGGAAACTTGAACATTTAAAATAAAGTAACAGTTATTCCACCTGTCGTTCAGTGTGTCATCTGCACGCCTGAATCTCTGCAGATTTATCAGCGGTTAGCCGGATGTTACGAGGTGAGATGTTCCAGTTTCTTGCAGCTCTGTATATCAGTTTTCTCAGCGCATTGCTTCTTGTACAACACGACCCTCTGTGGGCGTCAATACAGTAAATTAATGCTGAACAACACGGCCATGCTCAGCGGAGAGTTCGTATAGTCCGCACAGCCGTCAGTGATTATTATGTTTTACCAATCAGTGTGTGGTTTTGTGCCAGATGTGCTGTGACACATGTGGTGTGTTCATGTTGAATCCTCTAAATGATGACTGGTTTGAACATCAGGAAATGATTCTTGATAATATTCTTTAATATTGTTTCAGTGCTCTCCGAGTGTTAGCGGTAACTCGTCTTGATCCTCAGAGCTCAGAACAGAAAACAGTCTCAGCCGCAGCAGTGTTCACACTTTGTTAGCACTTTGCTCTTCTCATTAATCTACACAGGACAGCAGATTGTAGCAGAGACTCTGATAGCAGCAGGACGTAAACAGACGTGTTGAAAGAGCCTCGCTGTGTTCGTGCCTCGCGGTAACAACACTAATCAATAGAAACGGACTGCAGACTTCCTGACTCGCTCTGAGGAGGAGAGATGAATGAACAAAAAGAAAAATATCACACCTGTTAATCCCACAGAGACGCCTCACAAACAAACACTCACAGGGGAAAGATAATTCTCTAATATTTAACTGGAAGCTGTGAGGAGTGAATATTTGTTGCTGTCTGCAGGTTTGAAGTCGCTCGTATTATCAGCTCCCTCCTGCATGCCTCTTACTAATTTTCTATTTCTATGTAAATTCATCTTCCGCCTCGCAGAAAGCTGCGGGCGCGCAGATCGAGCTGTGGAATGCAGCATGGTAACAAAGTGCTGCATCGAGGACGCCGCCGCGCAGATGTTGTTCGGCTTAAACTGCAGCAAACAAGAGGGCGGGAGGGGAGGAGGGGGGGAGGAAGGGTGAGGGTTAGACAGGGAAGGTAATTGGACTGGCCTTCGCATTTTTCTTTTGTAAGTTGAATTGATCTCGCTCTTTTCGCTCCTCTTTATTTCTCTCTGCGTGGAAAGATGGAGAAAAAAAAGTGTACCTCCTCTTTTCTCTCAGTTTGCTGAATTGATCATCTTCTTCCTTGATCTCTTTTCTTTTTCAAGGCTGCGTCGTTCTCTCTCTCCAGCCCTCCCTCCTCCCTGTTTCAGCCCACTCTGCCTCTCTGCTCTCAATATGAATATTCCACATTCAGACATACAGACAGATAGAAGGGTAGTATTGTCAGGAGTTGCTCTGCAGAGTGGGATCAATGCTAAGAGGAGCAAGCACGGCACTCATGCATGCACGCCCACGTTTATCAGCTAGGCGGCTAACATGCAGCACAAGTCGGTAACATCTCCTGCAGTGAGAATTTTATTCAAACTGAAGAGCAAACTTACTTTGTCTGCGTCCATTCAGCAGCGATGCTTTCCCTCATTGTGCATGGAGCTCAGTGCTGCAGCAGAGCGATGCGTCACTCAGTGCCTACATCAACTGTGAACCCTTCACGCACCCCGCGTCATTCAGACCTCAGGTCTGCGTTTGAACGGACGTGTGAACATCAGGGTTCAACGACAAAGAGCAAAACAACAACACGGGGTTTGTTGTTTGTTAAACTGACATGAAGTGAAAGAATCCTGCCGGTTATCGACTGTTCATCATTCTCATGGTCATCAACTCAAAGCTGAACAGATCGCTGTTTGTTTCTCATGGCAGATTTGACATTTAAAGAGTGAACGCAAGCAGAAACGTGCACAATAATACAAATATACACGATTTTTGGACTCCTTGTTGGACGTGTTGTCGTCGTTTTGTGTCCGGTTGTTGTTCGATGAGCGTGTTGCACAGTTTTCTCACATTTTGTGGACAAACAATCTTGGAGCTGCACGCTCGGGTGAAGATGCTGCATTAGATTCACTGCAGGTTAACGGCCTCCCACAGACGGGCAGCGTACGTATCGATCAGCTCTCCGATAGAGATCGACTGAAGCGCATCACGTCCGTTCACCAGCTGACACATTAATGTTATATATGTGAGCTTAAACATGATATAACGTGTGAAATGAAACACACCACACTGCGTTTGGACACGGAAAGTGTGTTTATATGTACACACAGTGTGTGTGTGTGTGTGTGTGTGTGTGTGTGTGATTGCCTCACTCCCTTTCACTACCCTTTGTATGCTGGAGCTGTGTTTCCATGGCAACGCTGACCCCTGGGAGTCAGTGTTATTTTTTTTTCTCCACACAAGTAGCCTCTTTACAATCCCTCTCTCTCTATCATCCATCCATCCCACTCTTTTTACCTCTCTCTACCTCTTCATCTCCTGTTCTGTCTCTCTCTTCTCTCCGTTACGTGCAAAAAGAAATGAACACTCTTCATCAGTTGTGCGTGTTCAGGTGGTGGAGGCGCCGTCGGTCCGTCACATTGAGATGTTTCTCCTTCAGGACGTCATTGCAGGAAGCCGCTCTGTATTCAGACGTGGTTCAGGCTCTTCTTTCTCTCCGTCTTTGTCTCCCGTCCTTCTCGCTCCTGACAGAGTCCTTTTCAGCGCTGACCTTGCCTTTAAAGTTCACTCTTCACTCTGAGCTGAAAGATGCGGGCAACGTTTCACTGCATTTAGCATGATAAAGGAAAGAGTTTTCATCACCCGTAATTCATCTTCATCTCTCAGTTCGGCGCCGCTCTCTGCAGCACTGACCAGTATGTCCTTGTAGAAGCTGCCTCTGCTCCACCTTCTCCATCTTCCCTTCATGATTTTAGTTGACTGAATTGCCCAATCAATAAGTAAACACGTCTCTCACTTGTGTTTCTTTGTTCATGTGATGCACGGGATACTGGAGTATCAGCTACAGCAGATTGTCTATGACTGTCGCAGAGTAATAACCTCTCTTTCCTCTTTTCTTCTCCACCCCTGCTGCCCCTCTCACCAGGCCAAGCTGATTGTCCCCAACAGCACGGCGGGGCTGATCATCGGTAAAGGTGGAGCTACAGTCAAAGCAGTGATGGAGCAGTCCGGGGCGTGGGTCCAGCTATCCCAAAAGCCAGAGGGCATCAACCTGCAGGAACGCGTGGTCACCATCAGCGGAGAGCCCGAGCAGAACCGCAAAGCCGTGGAGATCATCGTTCAGAAGATCCAGGAAGATCCACAGAGCTCCTCCTGCCTCAACATCTCCTACTCCAACATCACAGGGCCCGTTGCCAACTCCAACCCCACCGGCTCCCCATACGCCAACTCCACCGAGGTCATGCCAGCTGCGGCAGCCGCTGCAGCAGCCACGGCTTCGTCTCTGCTCGGCCAGGCCAGCCTGGCTGGAGTCGGGGCCTTCCCGACCACCATGTCCAGCCTCTCAGGCAACGACCTGCTGGCCATCACCTCCGCCCTCAACACTCTGGCCAGCTACGGCTACAACACCAACTCCCTGGGCTTAGGGCTGAATCCCGCCGCAGCTTCAGGTGTGTTAGCCGCTGTAGCAGCTAATGCTAACCCAGCAGCAGCCGCCGCAGCTAATTTGTTAGCATCCTACGCCAGCGATGCATCCACCAGCGCAGCTCACCCAGCGGCTGGTCTCGGAGGCTTCTCCCTGGGATCCCTGGCTGCAGCTACAGGAGCCACCAATGGCTACTTGAGTGCCGCATCGCCACTTGTGGCGTCATCTCTACTGGCCACGGAGAAGCTCGCAGAAGGAGCGAAGGAAGTGGTCGAGATCGCCGTGCCGGAAAACCTGGTGGGCGCCATCTTGGGGAAAGGAGGGAAGACGCTAGTGGAGTACCAGGAGCTGACCGGCGCCAGGATCCAGATCTCCAAGAAAGGCGAGTTCATCCCGGGAACTCGGAACAGGAAGGTGACCATCACGGGTTCCCAGGCCGCCACACAGGCCGCACAGTACCTGATCAGCCAGCGAATCACCTACGAGCAGGGGGTACGTGCCACCAACCCACAGAAGGTGGGCTAAACCTGACAGCCAATGAGAAACGAGGAGGAAAAGAGGAAAAAAAAAAAGAGTGGGGGCTTGGGGGAGGAGTATAAAAAAGTGAGAGTGAGAATGGAAAAAAAGGAGAGGAGAGCAAGAATGTCAGAAGGAATCGTCCGCGCCGTTTTCTTCTGCGTGTTTTCAGTATTCTCTATTAAAAAAAAAAAAATTTTTTTGACGCGAAGCAAAAATGTGCTGAGAAGACGAGGAGAGAGAGGAGCGAGTTATCACGCTGAAAAACCAAGAAAAAAATGTGTAACATGTAAATAAGGTTTTATTACTTAACGTCTTGACCTTTCGGGATTTTTTATTGTTTTTGTTTCATTGTTTTTGTTTCGTTTTAGTAAATTAAGCTGTCTGTTTGTTCGTTTGTGTATTGTGTGGACAAAGCTGAATGCCATGTAGACAGGCCGACCGCCTGAGAGGCTACAGGAGGTGGGGGGGAGGGAGGGAGGGAAGGGAGGACGGGGACGGGCGTAGAGGGGGGGGGGGTTTGCGTTTACAGGGTACAACCCTCCGCCCTCCACCCCCCCAAAACCCCCAAACTCCCCCTTATGGAAGCAACCCTTATCCCTCCCTCCCCCTGCAGCCCACACCCGTCACCCTCTCGGAGGGTTTTTGTTTTTCTTCTAGTTCTGATTTGCCCCTCAGCCCCCCCTCGCCCCGCCTCACCCCCAAAGCCCCTCTCACTACTCCCCCCCCTCCACCCCTCACCCCCTTTTATAAGGGTTTTATAACGAGCAAGACTGCAAACTTCAGCCTGGTGTGTGAGAGAAGAAACGTCCTCGACTCCCCCCTCCTGACACCTTTTATCCCTCCCCCTCCCCCGGCCTACGATCTCACCTCCTCTCCTTCCTCGCCCCTCTGTTTGGGGGGGAGATGTAGGAAGGGTGAGGTGAGATTGTGGAGGGAGGGAGGGAGGGAGGGGAGGTGGTGTCGGGCGGAGAGGGCGTTTCTTCATTCGCACACCAACCGACCCCCCCCACCACCACCACCACCACAACCACCCCTACACCCCCCCCCCCTTATACCCTGTGATGTATCCCACAAGCAGTGCAGCGCCACGGGGGTGTTACGGCACGTAGCGCCCCTCCACACGCAGCTCTAGTGTTTGAGATAGGACGCCGAGGCGCACGCCGATGACCTCACGTAGTGCGAAAGCTAGAAACGACGAGAGTGATACTGTGCAAGCTGCGGCAAACACACAGGATCTATGGCATTTATCTGCAGTCTGCTGTGATCATTCTGTTAATGATAATGTCGTGATTACTACGATAGGAATCATCACCATCGTCATTATTTATTAATGAGTTCACCCATAAAAAGCTCAGTTCTTTCTTTTTTCTTTTTTATCTGTGAATTCAGGTTGACATGAATGTAAATGAGACTATTTTTGATTTGAATCTTTTTGTTTTTAATTTAAGTGGATTGAAGATGAATAGCAATGTCACATAGTGTAATATATGTCTTATTTAAATCCAGTAAGAAAGCCGCCCCAGGCATTAAGATCATTACAGTGAAGGATCACCTTATATATCCAGTCAAAGAGCAGAACAGGGAACACACACACACACACACACACACACTGAAACAAAAACACTATGATGCCATATTTGGTGCTAGAAAAGGGAATTCACCATATCTATGATGCAGACTGCAGTGAGACCTCTAGATTAGCAAGAAAATACCTGTAAACCACTCATGCCACAGGCTGCAGGGCAGCGTCTTAGCAGCTATATTAACCTTAAACGCCCGGTTATCATGCTTATGCTCCAAAATATCCCTGCTGTTCTATATCTGTAGTAAAACACCCTGTTACAGTTTGCCTACTGCGTAAAATTGTAACCGAATATGAATAATTGAGTTGAAGTGAGACTCGGATGAACTGCTACTGCTCAGCCTGTGGTCTTCCAAACCTTTAGATGAACCCGAACCACAGACGAGAGATCAAGTAAAAGAGCACTTAAGACTCACGATGTACTACTGAGAACATTGAAGCAAAGAGAAAACACTGAAACGCGACGAGGGGGGACATTGTTCGTCTGGGGTCCACTGCTGAATCTGCAAAGCCTCGCTCAGTAGATTTGCTATTTTAAGGCAGCGTGCATATCAGTAAAGGAGATAAATAGCCTCGCTGATCTTTGCCCTTATCAAGCAACCGTCCGACTGCCGACGAGGTAAAGGGCAGACGTGAGAGATTTTCAACACACGTCCAGGGAGTTGAGCTCGTTTTCTGCCTCTGGCAAACTGCAGGTCTCCCATGGCAACAGGTTTACTGCCCACTGTAGACCCACAGGAGGCTGCTGAAGATGCTGTTGTTTCTTTTGTTGTTATTTTTTTTTTCTTTGTGTCGTGTTATTTTATTCTTTTATTATTATTATTATTATTTTTTGTTTTTTACAATCGGAGTACACTGAATTTTTTTGTCTTAATGCACTGTGAAGCGAGGGAGCGGTTCTCTCGGCCTATGAGGTCAGGGATGTGTGCTGTAGACGGCATCGTTGATTGGATGGCTTTTTGTATGGCAGGGAATTAAAAAAAAAAAAAAAACACACATATATGAAATATATGTAGAATGCATATGAAGAACTTCACCAGAATTGCACGTCATATCTGAATACTGAAGGAGGAGAAAGAGACTAGGTCGATGAAGAGGATCAATCAATTGAGGTCAAGAGTTGAGATCAATTAGATTCCACTTAACTGTTGTCTTGGAAAAGTGTTTTGTAATCAGAGGGTGGGATGTTGGGGGAGTGTTAGGTGTCCAGTAGAAGATTAAAGAGACTGGAACAAATTCTAAATTCACTTTTCTATCGCAGCTGTGTCTTTTTCATAAAGTTAAAAATTGATGATGTACTGTACATCCGATGGGCAAATCCCTGGACAGATACCTGTAAGTCCAACAGGAGTCGAAGTGTGACCGAATGTAAAAATGCCAAACATGAGGAGGGGGTTGCATTTGATTTATTGACCTAAACAGCCCGGTGAGGGGAGGGAACAAACTTTCTGATTCTGTTTTTAAACCAATCCGACCCAAAATCCTCCACTGTGCTATCGAATGTGTCACTCTCTGTTGGAGCGCCAGTGAGGGTTTATCTCCACAGCTTGGTAAGGAGGCTTCTTTACTCCCATCTAACACCATCCACACTCTCCTCACCCTCCTTCCCACCCGTCCTCAGTCCTCCAGTGCACTCCCATCCTGACACTCCCTCTCCTCCTACCACATCGCTCCATGGGTGACTATGTCTGGTGTTTACGATCAATGCATGTCTGCTGCTTGCCCTGACAAAACACCACAGATCGAGTCTCTCTTCTCTTTGCCTCCTCGGGGCGGCCGAGGCTCGCAGACCGCCTCTGATGCACCACCCATCAGAAAAAAAACGACCACACCTGCAGAGGAAGTCATAGTTGAGGCTGACAGGGCACAAACACTCTTCACTGTAGTTTGGATCAGTGCGTTTTACTTCACACATTAAAGGGAAACATTTGTTGCACAAACATGAAACACACACATATTGTGAGGGAATATTTTGTCGTTTACGGGGTTTGACTGGATTTATCTTTGATATTTTGTGGCAAAAACCTCATCAGGTTTCTTCTGTAGGGAGATTGTGTGCTTTTGTTCCACTGTGGAAGTTCACTGTGCTGTAATAACCGGTTTATTTAGTGGATCGAGCAGCTTGATTTATCATTCATGGAGCAAACATTTGCTGATTACAACTTTCCAGATGTGAGTCAGCTGTCGATTAGGATCAGAAATTTCATATTTTTGGACTTTGGGAGCTTGTGACAGACATTTTTACACACTGAACAAATCCTCAATGAATCAAAATTAAGATTTGAAGATGAATTATTGATTATTAGATGAATTATTTAGACCTTTATGACAAACCTGCTTTGTTTGCTGGAAGTCTAAGTCGCTCTGCGTGCAGCACAGTACATTCACAGTGGAAAAACTGCACTGAAACTCTGTTGTAGGTGCCAGCTGAGTTGATGAACACGGGACGGATTCCTTTTTCTCCTCATCATGAGTTAAACTTTAGACATTATTTGGTTTGTCTTTTACACGGCGGCCAATCTCTTCAGTTATCTTAATGTTAGGGGATCGAGATAAAATGTGACGAGTACTGGAAGCAATACACGTAGTGGCATGTTGTCTTGTCCTGCCCTTTATCCTCTGTCTGCCGTAGGAGCTTTTGGATTTACCTGTAGATGTTGAATAGGTTTACATGAGTAAAAAACATTTTTTTTGAATTTGTGGAAAATGCTGCTATTTAATAATAACTGATGTACTAAAAATACAAGGTTAAACACATATCGAAATCTGTCCTTTAGCTGGAGAGGCTAGTCTCAAGTGGCAGTGTAATACACGCTCTGTTATAAGCTCACGATAAGTTAATAATAGTGTAATTCTAACCTGAACAAGTTAAACCTGTGCCAAAATAGGTCTTTACAGAGTGAAACTGTAAATGTGTTGATGACTTAAACCACATTAGATAAGAGGAGACATACTTTTATATTAAGAAAATGTGAAAAGTGCCAAATGAACCATATTTATAATTTACATAGGACAGGAGTAGTCCACGTGACGGTTTATAAGAACTAGGTCGACTAACGGTCGAAGCGCCTCAGTATAGCAGTTTGTTTAAGCCCTCTCTGTTCCTGCCACAAGAGGAGGGACCGCCATGTTAGCCAAGTGTTAGCCAGTCCTCTGGGAACTACACGTCCCAGAATGCAACAGCACTATGACTCTGGGGCTAGACAAATCAATATAGCGATAGGTTTAGCATAATTATGCTAAGAAAAAATGTGACTTGATAGCATTCTTAAATACAGCCTTTTATAGTTACGATGAAAATGTATTTTGTGGAAATAGATGTTATCTTTTTTGCACGTCTATATTGCATGATATCAAAGTGAAGCGTGGACACAAAAAAAAGGAAAAAAAATCACAGAAACAAAAAAGAAGTGGCAAAAAAAAACAAAAAAAAAAACACAAAAAAATAATTAGGCAGTGTGTGTCATTCATTTTTCGGAGACAAATCTTTGCATGCCGATAAGGGTAGAGCATTTTGATATTGTTTTACACGCGTTCAAATGTTCGTTGTTTTTTCGAAGCGACCACTTTGAGTCCTGGTCCACCGGCCAAAGGTGAACAAGATGTTTAGATTTTTTGACGTCACAATAGAATGAGTATTTTGTCGTTAAGTTGTCTAACCATCCTCTAAGGGATCTGAATAAAACTCTCGAACAAACCTAAGACTATTTTGCTACTTGCTGAGCGAGCTTCTACTAAAAAAAAAAAAAACTTTTTCTCAGTTGCTACCTAACTTTAGAAAAAGGAGAAAATAAAATAATGATCAGGATTTAATTTCAAAGATTGTCCATGAATGTACTCACCTCTGCATAAGTTTGCATATCACTCCTCTGACCACTGACGTGCAGTAGAAGCTTGTGTGTGTTTTCGTGTGTTTTTTGTACTCTAACATTACTAACCCTCGACGCGCTGTCGAGCTCTCAGTATAACTCTGTTGTCTGTCCTTTTACCCCCTCGCTCTGAGCTCTGGCTTGTCTTGTCATTGATATGCACCTTATTGACCTCAAATATGACATGGAGCATCGCCGGCCCCCCCGCCCAGTGTGTTTCAGGGGAGAGATTTGGAAAGAGAGAGAGAGTGTGTGTGTGAGAGAAAGAGAGGTTAAATCTCCTCCCTCCCTCCCTCCCTCCCTCACCTACAAATCCCCCCCAAAAAAACACACACAGTCTGTCTGCTGCGCTCCCTCGGGTGCCTCGCTGCAGAATTTGGGACAGATTGTGTTTTCACTCCCTTAATATGCAATCCAAGGCTCTGATCTCGGGGAGAGAAACAACACTGAACATTGCCAGTGTGTTTCCAATGTTTGGACTCATGATCTCTCTCTCTCTCTCTCTCTCTCTCTCTCTCTCTCTTTTCCCACTTCAGTTCAATTAGATGCTTTATTGGCTTCAGTGTCAAACAAAAATTGCCAAAGTCTGTCCACCTCTCTCACTCCCCTCATTCCTTATTATGCAACCAGAAACCACAGTATTTTCAGTGTGGTCATGTTTTGTATCCTGGCAGATGTTGTCATGGGAAATGGCCCGCTTCCTACAAAAAAAAAAAAAAAAAAAAATCCAAATTTCCATTTCTGCTCCTAGCGACATGTTTGCACTAAACTTTCTGCTGTTCTTGTGCATGGCAGGCCGAGCTGAGGTGGGGGTTTGTGTGCGAGACTACTGTAGTTGTGTAGCCTTACTGTAGGTGTTTATTCAGCAGTGTATTTAGCTGTGCATGCTCCTCTCTCTCCCTCTCTCTCTCTCTGAGTTTGTCTGCTTTAGGCCAGCTCCGTGCTCGTGGTGTCTGTGTTGCGACGTAGCCGGCTAGTCATGTGTTTTTCCTTTCTCCTGTTTTTTATTATTGTGACGTGTAGAGGAATGCAAACTTAACTCTCACCTGCTCGCCAGGTGACCTCATTGCTTCTCAGTGGGTGTGGCTCTTCGACATAGTCCTCAGATCTTGTTTTGCCCGTCCCAAACCCCGCCTCCACAAACTCAAACCCACTCTCACCCACACCCACCACTGACCCTCCCACCTTCTTCTACAACATATTATGGGACCCCGCTGTCTCCCCCCTTTTTCCACCTCCACCCTTTCCTCCCGCCCCCACCCTCCCCCAACTCGGGCCCCATCGAAGCACCAGCAACTGTAGACTGCATTTGTCATATCACTGTTTTTCTGTTCCTTCTTCTCGTTCTCTGTTGATTTTTTTTCCTGGTTTTGATTTGTACTGTATGCTCTGTCTAACCTAGACCAGTTTTAACAAAATGCCATTTCTGTGTGTAGCCTGTTTACCCCCTCCCACACACACACACACACACATACACACACTCTTCCATGCCCTCTTTTTTGCACTTTCACTGCCCACTCCTCCTCCTCGCCCAAACATACACACACTTCTTTCCTCCTCCGCCTCCCACGAGTCTCTTCTCTCGAGTGCCAAAATAGAACAGAGAGGAAAAAAAACTAAACAAAACAAAACAAAAAAAAAAAGACAACAACAACAACAACAACTACAACAACAACAACTACCATTCCAAGCGTTTCTTTGAGTTGTTCTTGTGTGTCGGACATCCATCCTGGAAGCACCCATGAAGCCAGCATGCTCCGCCCTCATAACATGATGTCGCTCATGACGCCTCAACTGAACAGCACCTTGCCCCCCACCACCACCACTCCTCCTCCTCCTCCTCACCACCCCCCACAGAGCTAAACCCGACAAGGATTAACCCCTCTGCAGGTTGGCTACCTACCTACTGTCCTGCCTCTCAACCTACCTAAAAAAAAAAAAAAAAAAAGCCCTACCGCTCATGCCAGCTGCTTTCCTAATTCTGTCATCTCTTCAGCCTGTGGGACTTCATTGATTGTGTGCCATAGTGTTGGGGGCACCTTTCACTCTCCTCACCCTTCCCCTCACCCTTTTCTCTCTCTCTCTATCCCCCCCTCCTCCTCCTTCCTCCCCTCTTCCTCCCTCTCTCGCTCTCGCTCCATTTGATTTTTCTCGATGGGAAAGATTCAAAAACTCCATTTTCTAATGATGATTTTTTTTGTTGTCGTTTAACATCCAAACCACGCACGCCGACACACGCACCGCCCCGCGCGGTGGTGTGGGGAGTGTTTTACGCACCGTCAGCTGCGCAGCCATCCTCTGTCTTCTTGAACTTTTTGAACTTTCACCCCCTCATGAACTTTATTGACCTTCTTCCTCCTCCTCCTATACCCCCCTTCTGTGTTCATCCAACTGTTTGGACGATAACTCTCCATTCCATCCCCAAAACCTCTCTTGAGACTGTGCAATGCTAGCTGATATGATTGGATTTTTTTGTTTGTTTGTTTGTTGCTCATCATTGGGGACAATTCTCTGAGATATAAGTCGAAAAAGAACAAAAAAAAAACAACAACAACATATGAAAGGAAGAAAAAAAAAACATCCAAAAAAAAAAAAAAAGAAATGCAGACAAACAAAAAAAAAAAAGAAAAAACACTAAACAACTGTTTCTCCACAATTTCATTTTTTTTCTCTCTCATTGTAAATATTTTTGTCAGATTTTTGCCGAGCTGTAAAGAGAGAAGTGTTGAGCAGAAAGGGGCCGGCAGCATAAAGAGGTACTAGTGGACGCGGTAGACGATCATGACACTTTTCATCCTCTGTATCCGATAGTTAGGTCTGCCTGTATAATCGGCTATGCTAGTTCTACTGTGTTAACCTGTGCTGTTGTTATTAGTGTTGATTTACCTACTGTATTCGCTGTTTAGCTTCCATGTTGGCTAGCAAACTCTTTAGATACCTGTGCTCATCGAATAATAATACTAACCTTGAGAAGTAGTCCGAGCCATTCTCAACGTAGGCTTGTTTTTCGTACATTTGTTGATGTTTTCCTAACAGTGAGTTGTAGTGGCGCTAGTATCTTTTATCATCAAGCCATAGTTATTGAAAATGCTTGGTCGTGTTAGAGACATATCATTGTGGAAAACGGCTCGACTTGGCTCCTCCAGGTTGGAAAAAAAACCCAGGGAGGTGGACGGAAAATAAAAAAAAAAAAAAAAAAAAAGATGATGATGATGATGAGCTCCTCCCGGGCTACAAAACGAGGAAGCTGAGCTGCTAACTTTTGTGCAATACAGTCCTAGTTTACAGAACATAGACAGATAGTTTAGAGATGATTAACGTCTGCGGGCGCCGCTCAGCCATCGTGCCGCCGCCTGCCTGCAGAACCAAACCCGCGGCATATCTCCATATTTCGCCTGTACATCAGAGACATTTTTGAAAGTATTAACGTGAGATTAGACCTCCACCATTTCTCCATCGCTTTGCTCTGAGCTCCACTCTTGATTTATGCTGCCTGCCCCATCGCCCTGAGAACACCACATGAGCTATTTATTTCTCAGACTATTATTATTATTATACTATTAATAAATAACAACGCAACAAGAAAAAGGGAACGACTGGAAAAAGGTGAATTAATATTAGTATTGTTTTGTTTTTATTTTTAGTATTTTAGTGGTTGCTTTTAACAACATTCATTAACTGACTTAAAGAGTATTGAATATTTAATGTAATTGTAGCATTGTGTTTGTAAAGAGAAAAAAACCTAGTGAGTTGTGTTTCTTGACTTGTGGATTACCAGTGAAGTGGGCAATCTAGTGCTAATATATATGAGGTCTTTTTTTAAGGATTCTTATTTTGCGACAGCAACAGCAGTCATTATAAATGTTCATTTTAGCATCACCTGTCTTCCGTTGTCTTATTCTTCACCTTCCACCACACTCTGCATCATCACAGTAACACATCGCAAGTCTGGGGGTGGGCAAGAGTGTATGTGTGTGTGTGAGAGGAGTGTGTATGTGTGTGTTTGTGTCTTGAATGTACATGTGAGTGTGTGTTTACTGTGTGTGTCTATGCAAAATATGGTAAATGTGTGTGTAAGTCTGCGTCTGTCTGCCCATGAGTGTCTGCTTGTGTGTGTGTGTGTGTGTGTGTGTGTCATGAGTGTGTGTGTGTGTGTGTGTGTGTGTGTGTGTGCTGGCTCTGTGCGGGCGGGGTTAGGGTGGGTGTTCTGTCCAGTGTCCACCAAAAGCTAAAACCTGTCAGGCTTCCATACCTCCTGATGGAACCTCCTGACGTTATAGCTGCAAACCCTCATCATGTGATCTGACTCAACTCGACTGTCCATAACCTCCCCCTCCCCTCCTCAGTCACCTGACCAAACCAAATCAACCAATCACTGTCCACCACTACCGCCTCCTCCCACCCCCCACCCCCCCTCCTGCGCCATCCTTTGCTGCACACCACGTCAGCCCCATGTGATGTTCTCCATCGATAACATACTACTGTCACGATCTACTGTTACATGCTGACAGCTCCGGGGATAAATACCGTTCAAACTTGGGGTGCGCTTGTTTTACTAACTTGTGGTGTTTTCACCTTGGAGGTGGCTTTAAAAAAAAAAATACAAACAAGCATACCTCAAGTTTAAAAGCGCGAGTTCACCCAAAAATTAATAAAAGTGTTTATTTGTCTCTAAAATTTCTGCCTCCACCTTTAAAACGATGGAGGTGAGTGGAGTTTAGTTTGTGGTGCTCACGGCATTTAAAATGTTTATTTAAAGAATCAGCAGTAACCTTTCTTTCGTAGCCGCTCTGGTAAACCACAGACCTCAACGAGAACTCCTTTTTAAGTCCTTTAAATACTTTGTGCACCACAAACAGCGTGGAGGAGGTGGCAGAAACCTCAGAGGCAGATTCCTCAACACAAACACGATCTGCAGAGTCGGATGTTCAAGTAAAATTTGGGTGAACCAACATTTTGTTTGTCCTCATCGGCATCGTCTCAAAATCCACGTATTTCTCCCCGGAGCTGCATTTTACATTCTACTGTTCATACTACTGTACGTGCTGCATACTACCTTACCAGGTCAGATTCCACCTTAACCTGTCTCCATGCCAACCACCAAGGAGCCAGTTGCACGGCAACCGGCTTCCGCCACAACAAAAAAACCAACCTACCAACCAACCATCTTCCTCAACCTGCCGAGGCCACGCCCACCTGACTATGATCGTTCCATAGAAGAAGAGATAGAGGAAGAGAGAGAGGATAGGAAGGAAGGAAAGGAAGGAAGGAGGGATGAAAGAGACGTAGTTGTGATTCTCAGGGTGTCTTATTATTAATCTACTGTTCAGTCTGTTCTCCGCTCTCTCACTGGTGTCCTGTTGCCCCTAACTGAGCCCAAAGACGATCATGTCCCTCCACGAGAAATTCCTTGTACAGCTGATTGACGACTGACCAATTCCTCTCCATCAGTTGATTGATAGTATTGATTGACCAATTCTCTTGAGAGATGCTACACAGCCAGCCAGCCAGCCAGTCAGTCAGTCAGTCAGGTGAAATGAAGCTAGGCACTGTAACTAATGTTTACAACCCAAATGAGACCAACAACGCTGTTGAAAGAATGTCTAGGACTTTAAAAAACACACACAAAAAAAAAAAAAACAAGAGAGAGAGAGACAAATCTCTGAAGAGTACTTATTTCTAAATGATGGAACTTTTCGCTTACTTTCTATGTGACATGAGGTAATGTAATTTTTTTCAATCATTGCATGTGACTATTTTGATTTGCAATGAAACTGTTAGAATGGATGGTACATTTGTGACGTCAGTGCAACGTTGAGACGCCGATGCTAGAAATCAATGTCGGTGTCTTATAACAGTGTTTTCATGTCGCCGTGAGGAGTGCTTATGGACCAATGAATGCTAAATGTGTGACCATACAAAGCTGTAAAGGTTTTGTTTATTTGTACATGGTTATGGGTAAAATAAACCATTGAAGCAAATTAACATCTTTAGTCTTAAGGAGTAAGCCCTCACACGTTTGTCTGTAAAGTCAGTACCAGGAAAGCTTTGGATAAAGCGGTAGATACGCTGTCCTGAGGTAAGTTGGACCCAACATGGCTGCTGGTAACGCGCTCCCGTCCAGATACTCGGAGCGTTTCTAGGAGGGCTCGATGTAACGAGTTAGGGAAGGTGAAGAATTAAAGACAATCAGGGTTTGATCCACTTTCACACATCACACCACCCTCCCTACGGCAGGCATCACAGTTAAGAAGGGGTGGGGGTTCAACTCTCTGACATCTATCCATCCTCCTGTGCACCAGAGTCATCCGATCAACAAACACCTGCACCCCCGCATCCAACCATGATTCCACAAACCAGCCAATCAGCTCCTCCTGTGACCTCTGGCCAAAACTCGTCTCCGCCCTCCTCCATGCCATCGGCTAAGCGACTAAGTGGCTTTTTGAGCTGTTGTTGCAAAGCCCCCCTGGGAAATGGAGTCACAGTTTCACAGCATGGTCCGACCAACCTCTTGTCACTCTCCTCCCACACACACCTTTCTCCATACGCCACTAAAGAAGTTCCTCCGGCTTCCTCCAGCAAGAAGGTCACAGCGTTCTGTGGTGTTTTTCTAGTGTGTCTGATAGCGTGCACGATGTTACACACTCCTGATCGGTTCAGTCACTGCAGACAAACAAATGCAGGCAGCTAAACGTTAAACGCATGCTTCATATTTACAAGGTTGTCACAAAGTCTGAACACACTCACAAACTGTGACCATGTTTTACACACCGTGTCGAGCAGATTGGACATTTTTCTTTCGTTGGAGGGTGAAAGAAGCAGAAATAATCTCATTGGTTGATTTAAACTCACTGAACAAGCCAGCGACAGGTAGGAGAGGAGGAAGCTCACCTGTAGGTAGAGTGTGAGTGTGAAACGTTCCCGTGTTGCACTGCATTAAATCAGCTTCAAACGTCTGCTGTGAACATAACAAGTTAATGCCAAAGTCTTTTAATGATCCAATAAAATGACATGAGTTTATTATCTAACAGTAAATACAGCCACATGGAGCATTAACAGAAACTACACAGTGCCTTCTCCTTCAGCAGATCATAATGCACCATGGACTGTTAACCCAGCACAGCTACACTCTAATGGGAATAATGGACGGTGCAGTAAAAGCCAGTAATGTGACAGAAGTAGACGTATGTGCATCGGGAGCAGAACACAAATCCAGAGCTGAGCCTGGACGGAGGCGAGGATGAGGGTGACTCAGACAAACTGTGACTCGGCTTCACTCTCTGAGCGGCTCGACTCAGCAAAGACTGATTTATATTTTACACCTTTGATGAGTTTTGGTGTATAAAGAGCAGCTTTTGCCTCCCTCCCCGTATTATTCAGGTCTAATGATCGGCCTCTTGAGCTCCACAGTCGGTATCAGCTGAGTCAGCTCTCTCCTGTGAAATGAGCGTCTCTCATTTGGCCTCTAACATCTCAATCACAGCTGAACCACAAATCTACACGAGGCTGCAGATAAATGCTGATTCACATAGTTAACCAGGCCGACGACCTCTAACTGCTGTCGTCATGTTACCTTTTATTTCCTGTTCACATATTTCGTATTAATTGAACCAATGAGATTATTTCTGCCTCCCCGTCAAACTCTTGTCTCGGTGTATCGGAAACTCTGCTCAACCTTTTCTCCTCTTCTGAACAATGGTTCCAAAATTGGCCACAGAGATGTGCTCCAGTGTTGTGATGAATATTAATGTGCCTTAGATCAGCTCCCAAAGGTGTTGTAGGTTGTGTCAGAACCACAAAGTCCTCTGAGGATACAGGAGGTAAGTTGCTCAGAGTGGTTTCATAACCTACAGTCAGAGAGGTTAAAAGGTATTTTTGTTTGAGAACATGACTGAAAAACCTCACGTAGAGATAGAGACATGATGGATCTGAAGAACTGACAGAAGATGCTGCTGTTTGCATCTTTCCCGAACTCCTGTGCTTTGAGCAGGGAGCGATTAGAGCTGAACCGTGCCTGCGCAAGGACGATAAAGTTAGATTTAAAAGGTGCTCTCTGAAAGGAGGTCAGATCGCTGAAACAATAAACGCTGCTGCAGAATAAAGTCAAGGAAAGCAAGACAGCCCTCAGCTCTGCAACAAACCTCGTCCACTCGGCCATTAAAATATTCTCTAGATTTCAGTCTTGAATGTACGAGATACATTAAGCACTTTTATCATATTTAACTAAATGTGCCATACAATAATAATTCTTCAAGGTGTATTTCAGTCACTGTTGCCCTACTTTCTTCGCAGACAGCTGCGTGAGCCGCAGAGGAGCCGATGTGACAGCTACCATGATAAACTAGCCAACATATAGACCACAGACTCCTCTGAATCCAGGGCGCTCACGCGACGACTGTTGGCGTTCAGCTGCTGCAGTGATCACCTGTCGCCACAGACATTCAGAGTAAAATCAAATATTTCGGCCCGTTACTTCTTCAGCTCGTGCTAGCTAGTTTTCCGTCTCTGTCAGCGTTAACGAAGCACCTGCGACTGCTAACAACGCAGCTCTCCTCTCGGAGGCTGCACATTGATTTCCTTCCCTCCTTCCTCATCTGTTCTTCTCACTTTTTTTTTTTTTTTTTTTTTTTTTTGCATGCTCGTTCCCTCGTTCATCTGAACTCTAAGAATAGATCTCAGCAAAGCCCCAAAGGAGACGTTCACAGGAATTCCCAGGATGTTCCTGTGAAGTCTGGCAGAAGTAGGAATGAAGATAAATCGGATAGCAGAGAAACAGTTCCTCAGATGCAGCCTGTATCCCAACACTGAGCCGTTACGGGCGTTGGACCATATTTCCCAGTTTTCCCACTGGGATTTAAAGCTGTGGCCTTGTTTCTGAGGATTAATGTGGACGTTCACGGCGGCACCTTTTGTAAGTAGGCCAGCACCGAATGTTTGAGTCGTCCACCTGCAGGTTCGGAGAGTCTCTGAACTAAACCAAAGGCTGCAACGAGCAAAGAAAATCATACCGCACTGTAACCGTGCAGGTACGACTAACTAGTGCACAGTGTTAGAAAAAAAATGAACTACAATGTATGCAGGCATAAAAGAACCTCGAGAGCATGAGAGCGAATTATTTATGTGGTGGGACCGTGCATACTGCCCGCGCTTCGCCCTCTCTGTCCCCGGGGAAGATCCTGTTTACAGCCGGCATGCGCGGCTTCAGAGGGCACCACAACATTAACAAGTGAAATGTCAGCTTCTCCTCTAAACTGTTCATTAGTAACTCATATAAATTAGTGGTTAATGAATCCCTCAGATTACTGCATGTCTGTTTTAAACTCACACTGGAGGGAGGAGGGACTCGTCAGTAGAGCTAGTTATCTGATATCCAGCTCGTGTTGTTGGATGAATCTGGTTTTATCATGTAAAGAGAACATCGCAGAAGAAAGAAGCGATGTCGGAGGCTGAAATATGAAACTAGGGTGCTCTCAAATTATTTTGCAAGTCCAGGAATCCAGGATAACTTGATGTTGCTTCTCTTTGCCCTTCCTGTAGCAGCACTCTGAGCTTATACACTGCAAAAACTTTGAGTAAATGCAGGATCAAATATATTTATCTTGTCAAGTCCCACCTACAGCTGAAATAGACAGTGCTAAGGTTATGAGGCAAACACATACGACATGTCAGTCCTGTGTGATTAAAGAAAACACACATCGTCTCACACAGAGGTTTTTTGCAGATCTGTGCTTTTCTGTCCAACAACTGTGAAACATTTCCACTGAAGCAACAATACTACCTTAACAAGACGAATCTCCATCATTAAAGTTCACAGCAATCGACCAAATAGTGCCCGTCACTCCTCCTCGCCCTGCCACAGCTTTCTTTCCGTATTTATCCGTCGTCCCTCCCTTCTTCCTCTCCACCAGCCCGCCTTACTGTCCGGTAAAAGAGTGGTGGAGTTTATGCCAGCAGATGTTTTGAATGGAAAAGATACACGATCACTTAATCCTTGGCAATTCACATGCTGAGCAACGCAGTCTGATTGTAAGAAGGGAGCTTCGCTTGAAGGGTTTCTGTCCAAAACAAATTAAAACAACGAATCTGAAACATGTAACTCAGACGACATTATGATGTCACCTTAAATCCAACGTGCTGTAAATGAAACGTTTGATTTCTGCCCTGCAGGTCTGTTTAAGAGCAGAGCGGAGGGAGATTAAAATAACAACTCTGAATTCATCGTCTCCGTGTTTAAACTCTTTTGTTGGGCTGTTACAGGATCAGCAGAGCTTCACTTTGACTCATCATGAGAAAAATATGTTGTCGCACGAACGGACGACGTCATCTCCCTTTTTTTGGAAAAACATGGAACATATTTAAACACCAGCAAAGACAAACAAATGATGAATTTTATCATTTTGGAATAAAAACCCTTCAAGTGCAATAAAGAAGATCTGAGATATTTTAGAGACAAACTGAGAGAAATGTTTTCTAACGCAACGTTTTATACGAAATGTAAACTTTGATTCTCTCAGAGTTTAATAAGATATTGGCTTTTAAGAAATAGAGAGTGTTTGTAAGTTAAATTTGAAATTTAAATGAATATTTTTGGCAAATTTGTAGTAAATAAAAGCGCTTCGTTTTAAAGGTCATTCTGATTGTTTGTGTGTCGACAGACAGATTTGAACAAACAAGTTAAATTCACAGAAATTTAAGTTCATTCAAGCCAAAGTGATCTGAAGACTTAAAGTTTGTTCAAACTAAAGTTACTTCCTGTCTTCAATCTGAACTCGTTTCATCTCCTGACAGACAAAAAATATTATTATATATTCAAAGTGACCTCAAAACACCTGTTACACACAGAAATCTGATCAGATCACAGTTTCATGTTAGACGCATTCAGAAATCTTTGGATCCTAATATTTATTTTAAATCGCTCATCATCGTCTTTCATCCATAATTCCTCTCTGATTCACCGAACAGTCAGCTGAGCTAAATAATGAACAATGATTGTACTTTTTGTATGCTGTTTGTTCTGCTGTGATAACATTTCTAACTCAAACTTACAGATATACGTTCATCTGACATCAATCTAACTCCTAGATGTTCCCAAAAGACATTTGAGATTCACTGAATGTTTATTATGTGTAAAAAATAATAATAATAATATATAGACCAGAAGTTCTATTAACTGCATTGCAAAAGCTGTGATTTTAAAAAGCACTGTAGCGTGTAGAGTGATTTCTTTATCAATTTTATGGTACATAATATGTTCTGCATTCTTGCAGCTTTTGTTCCTCTTCTTTTGTTTTTGTTCTGGAGCCTATGCTTTAATAAATACATTTTCTACGGTACAAAAAGGGAAGCCTACGCAGTGCTTGATGTGTCTGACTGGTGTTGCCTGGAGGTGGCGGCAAAAACCAGAAACGCAGAAAAAGTTCTGCTCCCTTCTTCTCTGGTCTTTTTTTTATTTTATTTTATTTACGACGACATAAAAATACAGTTTATCTACGTTTCTCCTCTCCGCCTCTTATTTCAGCACATGAAGCACTTTTACTGTGACTGTTTGTTGTGACTTCTTGTGACGTTTACAGGAGAGAAAATGGAGCGTGTTGCACTGAAGGTAAGACGCATCCGGATGACCCTCAGAGCATTTTAGCATCTTTTAGCTCTTTGTTTTGGCTGCTTCACTCTAATCAGTGCTGATGCTCTAAAAAAAAAACACTGAGTGCGACCCTTCCTCCAGCAAACGGACAAAGTTAGTGGAAGTGCAGCATCTAGCAGCAAAATCATTGGTGGAGACCAAAACAGAGCTGAAAGGAAGGTGGAATATTGGACTTACATTCATCAGGTGGACACAAACACAACCCTAGATGAATGCTAACCACGCTCTACTTCACCATATCAACTTTATATGGTGATATTATTTAGTTTTGTGTTGCCACGCTGCCCCCAAGAGGCCAAAAATGCAACTAATGCAGCTTTAATGAGAGAAGTTAACTCCCAAACAACATCCAGCAAATTTATTTAGAGCCAACTAAAGGAACAAACACGACTTTTCAGAAATGATTCACACTTATGTCCATGACATGAACATTAATGTCATCGTGTATTAATTACATTAACGTAACGTGTCGTTTCACAGAGAGTCAGAAAACGTTTCCCGCCCACACTTTTAAACATGCAGTGTTCTGTCTCAGTTGTGAATGCACTAAATCCTCCAGAGCTGCAGAGCTGGTTGAACTCTGATTTAAATAAGAAATCGTGTCGTGCTGCAGCCGAAGCAGAGAGCGAACCGGAGCCACTGTGTGGGCTGACGAGGACAGATTAGCATAAGGCTATAGGCAGCTTCTATAGGTAATCTTATAAACACATAAACATGAGGCTGTGTGTGTGTGTGTGTGTGTGTGTGTGTGTGTGGTGTGTGTGTGAGAGAGATCGCATGACGGGGAAGAGAAATTAGAGAAATTAGTATTGCATCCTTAAATTTGCATGTGTGTGTTTACAGATAGAAGCAAACACGTTTCCTTCAGCAGCCAATCTGAGTGCAGCTACAGTAAAATAAAGAGTTATTTTATATTATTTGTTTTATGAATAAATAACCTTCTAATTATACAGAGCTGATTAATTAATGCAGCTCTCGGTTTATTACCGTAACAGAGCGATGGAACGTTTAATCTGCAGAGGAAACATTTTTCTCTTTAATGCTATTCATGAGTTGGGAAAGGCCGCGGCTCGACCTAATCTGTAAGTTTTAAACATTACACGAACTGATTCATCTCCAGCAAATGAACTTAATGCTAATGATGCAGTGATTTCCCCGCAGAAACTGATCCTGGGCCTGTTTCACATTTACACACTGCGACCTGACACCAAGCATTTACGGAACAAAGAGCGTCCAGATGAAAACTTTGAACTGTAGATTTACATTTGAGAATTCAGGGAAATGAATCAAACACAGCTGTCTCAGAGTTTATATTTAAAATCTACAGTGTTATTTGAGTAATTAACACATTCTTAATTTTAAAACTATATTTTTATTTATATATTATTTACCATTTGAATCAATTTTTTATCAATTATCACTTCAGAAATAGTTTGAAAAGATGCATCACATGTTGAGAGCTGCAGTAACGATGATGATACAGAGTTATGTGTGCGTTTAATTAAACTTTCTTCTGAATATTTAAATCTTTAAAAACAGAATTCAAATATAAACTTTGGCGCTGTCGGTTTGTTTTTCTCTGTTTTATTTATTTTTATTATAATCATTATTATTTCTACACAAGGACAAAATAAGAAATATTTACGCTTACATAACGAGGTGGCATGCAGTGGGGCACCGGTCCACAGGAAGTCTTAAGATTAAAATAGTTTTATTATGTGACCCACAGAGATATTTACTAACATGATACTTTAAAGTATTAATAACAGTCAAAATGGAACACACATAATACATCTATTACTTTATTTTCATAGACAAAGGAGTTTAAGAGTTCAGAGCCACAGATATCGAGTGCCATGTGACAGCTACGTCCAAAGATTTTGATCTGACGTGTTTCTGAGACATGTTGTGGCTCGATGTGCGTTACTCTGTGTGATGTGCGTATAACTGCATCCTTCAATACGTCCAAAGAACGGAGATAAATACAGAAGAAGAACGATAAATGTTCTTAACCTCGGCCAGACTTTTTCACAGCATTTTTTTCTGCTGCCCTACAGGACATCATAAATCTACTCTGTACACCGCTGCATGAATCCAACATTATGGCTCCTCACAGGCCAGATTTTGCATCATATTTTGCATCATATTTGCGTCATGTCTTACGGGCTGTTTGTTGTTCGGATGTGTGCATAGAAACAGTTTAAACGTGTAGTTGTTCTATTTTTACAGTAACAACCTTTCTTCCCTTCCTGGCTCTGCTTCACACAAACCCACCAGGGCACATTAGTCTTTCCACATTTTATGAGGAACCAGCGGCTCTCCTCGCTCACATCCTGCACTCTGAAAACAAAGCGGTCCTTCAGAGGTCCAGAACGGAGCTTTGGTCGTTTCTTATGTTTGAAAAGTCATAAACGGTTTAATGTGCCGCTACGACGAGCCGATGGCTCTGAACTCTCACTGAAAAAGTCACGAAGACACCGTCTCCAAATTCAATTAAAATGTTTTCTCAATGTTTGTGGGGAAAACATTAAAGCAGAGAGAAGAAGAGTGGAGCAACAACTTAAGTTTATGTTTTACAGTTTAGTTAGTCAGCAGAAAGATTGAAAACATGACAGACACAACTATATTTTATTTGTTTAAAGGTAACAGGTGACTAACTTTTGTTGCAGATTCATTTTTTTAATATCTCTTAAAATTGCTGTTTTCTTGTGAATTATTGAAGTAACAAACTAAAGATCTGAAGATTAAAACATCAAAGTGACTTCATGGAATATCCAAAAATGTCCAACTTTGGCACCTCCCAGTGGTAGAAGAGCTGAAAAACAGCAGCAGTTTCTTGTTTTTAACATCAGAATCATCTGAAGATGTTAAATAAACATTATTTTTCTGGTATATTTGATGAGCTACAGTTGATATTTACCAACACAATCCTAACTGTAACCACGAAGCCTGCGAGTCCTCTAATAAAAACACAGTTCATTTCCTCGCTCGGCTATCAGAGGAAGCGGCCACTGTTTTTATGACCTAACACTTCCTCTGTGTTAACCACAAGAACTGCTCACAGGTAGCGTTCAGAGTCGTTTTTAATCACAGTGTAGCCGCCTCTCGACACGTTCGGCTCTGCCCAGCAGGGTGGACTATGCACCTGTCTTTGAGACCCCCGAAACATCACGCGAGCTCTGATGGGAGACGTTAGACTTTCCATGATGGATGGAAGTCAGCCAGAAACAGAGAACAGCACAGCGCAGCCTCAGGCTGAAGCACGTCAGAGAAACAACAAAACACAAAACACAAGTTGTTGTTTTATGATCGGCAGGTTAAAGACGTGATCATCTGTTTGTCCGTCTGCTGCTCCGACATCACCGGTGATCAAATTTTATCCAAACTTTGAGGAAGCATCGATCTCACTCACGCCGACATTTTTGGGAATTTTTCTGCTATTTTTGTTCTTAATAAACAAATTTATCATCTCAGAGACGGACTGCATCGATCCTGGAGAGAAACATGTTTCATCTTCAGAAAGAATGAAGAACAGACGCTGTTAGCTGCTTCAGAAGTTGTATGATGGATGGTGGAAAACTGGAGAGCAACAAAGAAGAAGAAGTGAAAAGGTAAAATATATTTTAGCTAAGAAAATATTCGATCAGAACTCATCTTAGGTTCCTCCGTCAACGTCCTCTTCAGTCTGTTCTCCTCTGTCATTACGTCCACAGAGGCTGCTGAGCTCAGTTATATTGCCCGCTTGTTCAGCTCCAGTTCTGGCACGACACCGGCTCCGCTCCCCGTCAGCGTTCCCTGAGAACTTCCTCTAGCCTCTGGCACAAACACTAAAACTCTGCCGGTGCTCGGAGCTCACAGACAACAAAATGAGCTAACATGAGCAAACAGCAGCTACAGTCGGCAGCAGTTTACTTCATTGTCCATCAGGAAACTCACAGAGAGTTGAGGCGGAGCAGCCGGAGGACATCAGAGGGAAAACCAGAAAACATTTTCTCCATAAAATATGATCCAGTTTCACCAAAATCAGTGAAATAGTTGGTGGTGTGTGACTTAGTTCTCCTGAACCGGAGCCCAAAGTTACATAGTGTGAGAACAGACATACGAATGACAGAGACACCGTTCACCTGATCACAGGTCAGTGTAGGGTTAGAGATCCAGTACTTCCACCAGACCTTATTTCCCCCTTTGCACACTTCCTCACTCAGCCTTCTGTCTTTCCTTCCTTCCTTCCTTCCCTCCCGTCTCTTCGTCTTTCCTTGTTTCATCGTAAAAAAGGAACAATGGAAGACGTCAGAAGACAGAGAAGAAACGTCAGGACTAAGTGGGATTTAGTGATTTGGTGAACTTGAAATAACCTTGAATCTCTGCATTCCTGCGCTCCGCTTTTATGTTATTATGGTCCCGGGTCATTTAATAAGTGAATGATAATCTGATCAGCCTAAGTGCTCGGAAATAAAGAGGATGAAATGAAGCTTTCTTTATTCCTCCGGGCCAGACGGACGAGATTTAAAGGTTTCAATCCAAAATGCAGCGAAGCAAAATTTCACTGGGGAGAAATTCATCGCTCGTTAGACGGAGAAATAAAAATCTGTCATCAGAAATGTCAGGAACAGTAGGCAAGATTATAATAGCTTACAACTTAAATAGTCCATGTACCAACCGAGCAAGTCGGCAACCACTTGGCTGATTCTCCGTGACTAAAAGACACTTATAATGTCGAACTATTCCTTTAAGTTGTCTGTAAGGTTGGTCTTAGAATATTAGTGGCCTTTAAACAAGATACTTGCTCACATCAGAGGAGGATGTAGACGGCTGTGGTACCTCTGTAATGACCTGCAGCTTCACTCACAGCACACGGAGATGATGAAGTATCTGAAGCAGCAGTCGTGTCAGCTGACGAGTCAGAAGGTTAGACGGTCCTGCTGCAGCACAAGTCCAAAATATTTCAGTGACGCCTCTGAAAAGATTACATGTTATATTAATATTTAAATAGACTGGAAAACATTACAGAGGTATATCAGAGGCCTACAGTATTTATTAACCACACGACAAATGCAAACACTGTACCTCAGCAGAGCTCACCTTTAGAACTTTAGCTGGCGATAAAATAACAAGAAATCAAACATTTCAGCTAAAACGTATATATAATATATAATGAATTCACGACTTTCTAGCCAGAATGCCAAGTTAAAAATATTGTCAATATGAATGTATGTAATCAAAACATGACTATAATGTTGAAGAAAACGTTGGTGAGATAATAGAGTCTGACAATCAAGAGAGTGGGTGTCCAGACATAAGCCAGACAAACTGACAGCACCACGCAATTAATTATTTTAATAACTGATTCATTTCTGCATCATAATAACAGTTTGGTCCCTGAAATGTCAGAAAATAAATAAAAATGCCAGCAGAGCACAGAGTGATGTCTACAAACTACTTTACTTTGGAAGGAGAAGAAACCCGACAGACGGTCAGAAGAGGGCCGGTCTGTGAGCCGCTGGGCTGACGGGGAAGTGTGAACAGGTGAGCAGGAGGGTGGGGAGGTCAGGTGATGGGGAGAGGCGGGAACACAGGGGTTACTGCAGGGCAGGTGAGCGTGTCAGGACAAGACTTCAAAATAAACTCGGAGCTGAGACAGTTAACCGTTACAGAAATGCAATTGTTGTGCTGCTACAAAAGAGAGCATGAAATATAAACGTTGGTTCAACATTTTTCTGCATTACTTTGCCAAAGCCGTCGGAGTCACGACCCCCCTCTGAAGCCTCATTAAAAAGAAATGATCAGCTGCAACGACTGAAGCCAGTCCAGCATGTTTTTGGTTGTGAGCCCTCGTGTGAACTCAGCGGTCTTTATCACCTTGTCCAGTGTCTGGTTACAGCCCGTTTTATTTAATCTCAAAGCTTCCGCTGCCCCCTTTTGTTCTGGTTTGGACCTCTGCCTGTGTAAAACGTCTGTGCACAGTCCTGGAACATGGACAGCTGGCTCGGAAGATGAAATCATGCAGCCACTTGTTGTAGAGGTCAGAGGTCGAATCAATGTACTCTGCTCCATGAAAATGGAAGTCTGGAGGAGCGGCGGCGTTTTCTGGGCAGACGGTTGGAATACAAAGAGACTATTTATGCAACACACTCGGAGTCGGCTAATCCCCTTTTACATAAGTCAGCTTATGGAGCAACAGGCCTTCTCAAAACAGTCGACAAGTGTCAGTGTTACGGAGAGACGAGCTGGGAAATCCACCATTTATCAGACTGTGATAAAACAATCATCTAACCGTGCTCAGATCTTTTATATTAAAGGGAAGAGAAGGTAACAGTGACTGTTTGAAAGGGAGCAACACAATGACTTTTATGCTGACCCATTTCTGTGAGTTACGTAACAAATAGAGCACAGTCCCTTTTTGGATTACTGCGAACAGCACAGGTTTTTTTATACGTGGGATAGATGGAGGTCAGGGGATGTAGGAAAAAGGGTGAAATCACTTTTACACACATTTTATCATCCAATTTAAAAAGTAATTTGAATTAAACGTCTTTTATTTCACCGATTCTAGTCGTGAATCAACTCTCAGCAGAAATGTTGTCTATAACATTTTATCACAGAGCCGAGCCTGCTGGGTCAAAATTAATAAGTGTGAAGTAATAAAGAACATTTACTCAAGTACATACGGCGTCATGGTTGTGGGAGCAGCAATAACATTTGAGGCAGAGCTGTGATGATGGAAGAGCGCTGGGAGACGGGAATTTATGCCCAGCGCTCGAGCACATGGTTTGTGAGTTTGGCAGAACGACGTGATGAACCATGAAAGATCCCGCGACGAGAAGTGAGGACTCACCGCTGCGAGAGCAGAAAGAAGGTGATTGGCAGATGCACGTAGCTGGGTCAGCACGGGGTGAGCGCCTCTGCGAGCGGTGATGCTGTGCACGGACTTCAGAGCAGCTGCCACAACGTGACGCCGGAGAACAGGTGAATTTCACTCGATGCAAATTCCAGATACAGTTTCCAGCAACTGGAATCTGATCGCACCTTTGATGGTCTCCAGGGGGAGAGCGGGATGGGAGAGAGTCCTCCACGCTCATCTTAAATCCCTCATGGAGACTTCTATGGGCGTTTGTGGGAGCGGACGCCGCGCGGTTCCCTCTGGAGTGAACCTGTTTTCCACCAGTGACAATGAAAACAGTGAGGAACCTTTAGAAGTCTGTCCACAGGGTCTCAACACAACATCAGAAAGAATTCATGTCAGGGGAGAACAAAGTGGATGACCAGCTATGAACCAATGAATTTGTTTTAACCTGTGAGACTCACATCTGTATGAAATTACACACATTAAGACACTGAAGGCACAAAATCTAAAGCAGACTTAATTAATTCATACACATAACCTCTTTTACAGCCGTCATCCCAAACATGAACTCTCTGGAGTGAATTAGCAGATGAGCTAAACGAGACAATCACACAAAGCAGCTGATTGGCTCCGGGCGTACTCGTCTAGATGCAGTCCAGTGAAACTGAGGTGAGCTGCAGCGTCTGAACTCCACATGAACTGAAAAGTCTGTTTAACACTCCAGGTCAGCGACGCTCCGTGTAACGCCTCGATTCTACTGGGCACGTCTCTGTGACATCGCAGCTGCAGTGCTGTTTTTGTTTGTTCTCCACGTGGCTTCACGCTGAGCTGCCAGATTTTGTTCACTTGGTCTTTTTTTTCTGCTTTTATGGGTTAAGTAGGCTGTGCTGTTAAATTGTTACCATTTGTTTTTATGATTGGGAGTCTGCAGAAAGTTTTGATGCAGCATTCATCAAAAACAGACAGCCGACAGAGCAGAGCTTCTGAAAACACGACGGTGCTTCAGGTGGAGGAACAAGCATCATCTAGAACATCCGTGATGAGCCATGACGGGGACGCCGCAGCCAAAAAGCATTGCAAGTGTGTCCGGTGGAAACAAGCAGTATGGCTGATGAGGTTATCATCGGGTTAGTGTTACATTCACAGGACTTAGAGGAAAAACCTGAACTGTTAATGGTAAAATGAACCACAAGATCGTTAAAAAACCAAGTTGAGCAGCTGAGAAACTTTAGTAACTCTCTTGAACCACTCTGCATTCAACCTCACGTTGCGTCCCGACCCAAAGGCGAGGAAAGAATATGTACTCAACACTTAATTCGTCAGAAAGTCGCTGACTGCGTGCCGTTTGGAGCAGGTAGTGTTCAGTTGGTTTGTCTTTGTTCACAGCTGCAGCTGGACATGAGATTGATGAGATTGGTGGGAAGCTGCAAAGCTCCGTCCAGCTGAGGAGAACCGCAGAGTCGGGTGATAATGCTCTGTTGACACCTTTCACATCACACGTGGTCGCCTGAGCCATCGTTAACGTAATGCATTTATTGGCACGGCCTTCATAAAAGTAAAACAGTTCACATTACTAATACTTCATCATTAATTTGTAATCATCACATGGTGGAGGGTGAATAAGAGCAGAAACATCTTAAAGCAGGGATAGTTTCTCTGCCTCACATCTGGTTTCCACAACAGAAGAGCCAACGACAGTCAGGAATTTTGCTCTTCATCAATATCAAACAATACGTTTTTGGAGAGAATTTATTTTTTGGATCGTACCTGGGATCGCACTCAACACAGCGGATGAAAAAAAAGCTGTGTGAGTTAAAGATTCTTGCAACTGAAGCTACATTGCTGGAGCTGGTCTCTGTGAGGGGAAAGTGTTATTAATCTACTTTGCCTGACATAACTGTTTCCAATGAACAATCCCGCGAAGCCAAACCCTTCGTCTCGAGGACTCTGGGCAGAAGGGCTCGTCTGCCTCAACCCGCAGGCAGATGGCTGCCCAGCAGGACTTCAGGCCCTCCTCCGACGGCCAATTCATCTCTGATCCAGCAGCCTGAACTCTGACCTAAGTCTAAATGAGGGCTCGCACACACAAGGCACTCTGGGAAGGCGGCCCTGCGAGTCATGATGAGACGGGAGGCTCGGAAATGGAAACACATGGTATTTACTGTCCAGTGAGCTGTTAGGAAGGGACACTTCCAGGATGAGACCGACGAGAATTCAAAGTCAAGAATGTAACCTTCATGTTGCCAGGGCTCTTTTTAAGGACTTAATGAATCTGAAGGCGACGGACAAGACTTTGGTGTTGGAAGCTGTTCTTGTTTCCATTCTGGTCCGCTGAGCATATTGACCAATCACATTTGACTGGTGGAGAGCAAGAGAGGCGGATGATGAGGTGCAGAACTGCTGCCTCAGCTCCTCTGAGCCTGAAGGTGAAGATGGTCGATCTAAACTTCACCTGAGGTCGAGCTCAGACATGCAGAAGGAGCTCAGCTTCAATCGTGGCGATCATCTGATTCTGAAACCGGGGCCGTCCCAGAACACGGATGGACGAAAGTATTACGACAAATAGACTTTGTTAAAGTACTGTAGCTCGAATGTTATAAAGTTCACTGTCAGCAGTTTATAAGGAAGCAATAATTTTAGAACGGGGTCATTTCACGCCAGAGAATGTCGATCCAGATGAGAGTCGACTATTTATTTTACTTGAAAAATAAAATGTCAACAGGAATAAAATGTCCCTGACTCAGAAATGTATTCTGCAGCTAAATTTAAATTTATCCTTTTATTATGTTATCAATAAGACATTCATCAATCAGTTTTTTACCCAAAAAAGTGGTTAAGGTCCAGTTGAAGGTCTGTAATTTGGAAGTTTCCAAGAAATATTTATGTGGCACAAAAAGAAATGTTTGGTCAGTTCAGACGTGAGTTTAAATGTAGCTTTTCTTTTTTAACGGAAACTGTCCGGCCTCCCTGTAATTAGTACCAAAGTACACAGCTCTTTCCAGGAAACTATCGCAGGGATTGTTGGGCCTGTTCAATAAAGCGTCACAACACCTCACCGCGACATCGAGTCATCGCACCCAGGTGTCTCGTAGACAATTAAAACTGAATTTGGTTTAGCAGCCACCATGTGACGGTGATAAAGAGTTCCCAGACACAAAATATAAGCAACATTTCTCATTTGTGAAACATCCACCGACTGAACGGGGGAGTTTTATTATAACCTCAGTGGTTTTCATGCATTAAACAAACTGTAATTTAAATGCAGAGCAGCTTCTAACAGTAAAACATCAGCACTTCAAACGTCTGTGTCTGAAACTAAAATGTGTCAAACCACGAGGGAAGCTGAGCTTTTATGGTACCAGGTGTCGATTCTGAAGAAGATTTAAGGATTAAAAGTTTAAAAAAAAAGGGAAGATTAATGTAATGTTTTCTACTTTTTTCATTTCCATCTCTTGTTTTTTCATAAATCCCACACAGGTTACGCCTCCGCTCGGCTAACAGAGAGCAGCACAGGCTCAAGGTCAGGTGAAGGACGTCTTTTGTCGCCGCCTCTGACTGAGACCAAACCTGCTCACAAACACACTCACATAGAAACACACAGGGCTATGCATTCTTGCAAAAACATACACACACCCACATATATATGCTGAATATACACACACACACACACACACACCAACAAACTGAACAAAACCACCTCTCATTTCTCATTGTCGGTCTTCCAGGCTTTAATAAACCAGGACTCTGAAAAAGCTTTCGGGATATCGAGCGGTCCAAACAATGGGGGGAAATGGCATTGGGGTTTCCATGGCAACTGCTGCAAGCTGCTAAGAGGGCTGCTTTGAAAACATATGTCAGACTTGACTGGTCTGTTCACAGTGAGCCTAGCAACAGATTCTCTGTGCAGCCTATCACACTGTCTCGCACAGCGCTCGCTGTTCTAACATTTGACTTGCTGTCTGTCAGCGGTCTGAAATGATTCAGGCAAAGAAAAATACCCCCATTACTGCAAGATAGAATAAAAAAGACAGAGAAGAGGACAACTTTAAACCTCCTGACTGTGAAAAACAGAAATGTTTGTGTGCCAAATATTTTGCTGAAAGGATTTTTTTTTGTTTTCCTTTTTCCAACTTTCAAAGATTTTACTGCAGAGAGAACGAGCGACGCAGCCGCAAAGCCTAAAATCCATAACAGCTAATCTCTGCCTCACAAAGGACAAACACCCAACACTCACAGAGCACCAAAACATTATCTCCCACTTCCTTATATTGAGTAACAAACGTCACGCTTCTCACAAGGCTTAATAATCCAGACGATCTGACAGGTGTGAGTCAGAGAGCTTCACCTGGATTCTGGTGGACCAGCAGAGAGCCTCATGGAGCACAAACAGTGAAATAATTGGTCGGTAGACTGAAATAAAATTAATAATTCATGATTCTTTGAAGTCAAACATGCCAAACGTCTCTCTGTTTTATGTTTGTAAGTATATTTCCTGACACATAAGCTGTTGTGTGGTTCAGCGTCTGACTTTGCATTGTCCCAGTGTATGTTTTTATCTGGATTTTATTATTTTTATCTCGTCCTTTATGCAGTTTATTCATCAATTATTTACAGACTTTTCTACATTCAGCTCCCTTTCATCATTTATCTGTATGTTTCATTGTATGTGAAGTTGCTCTAAACGAATTGCCCTCAGTGGGATGAGTTAATAAAGTTGTTTTGAATTTTGAATTAGAATCCAGAAATAAGCTGTGCACACAACACATATTATTTTTTAGATCCGATATTTACTGACTCTGTTTTGGTCTCCACCAGCTCTTGAAGGATAAATCTGTCTCTTTAGCAGCTAAATGCTAAAAACTTTTCAAAACGTAGCGGCTCATTTGTGGTCCAGAAAGCCAAAACAAGGAGCTGAAAGACACCACAAAGGTAAGTAAAGCTGGGAGGAGCCGCTGTCCTGCAGGTAAAACAACAAATTGTCGATGTTTCTGACATTATAATAAAAATAACCGTTAGTCACAGCCGTTTTTTAATCATGAGAAGTTGCTCACATTGCTGCTGTGTTTGACACCTGTGTGACAGCTCCTTCTTCTTCTTCTTCTTTCTTTGTGGTTGAATTTCTGTTCGTCGCTGCAGAGGTGGTGGGTGGGTTGTACCAGCAGCAGCTCAGTGCCATATCACTGCCACACAATGTGAAGAGCAGCGAGGGAGGGAGGGAGGGAGGGTAGGAAGAAGGAACGAGAGAGACATATGAAAATAGATGAGAGGGGAAATATGGGGAGAGGGAGGAATTGGAAAACAGGGAGGGAGGTTGATTAGGGGGGAGGAAGAGAAGAGAGAGATGCGTCATAGCAAACATTAGTATGCAATCAAGTTGCTGGTGCGGTAAGGATTGTCGTCGTCTGTTGACGGCTGCCGCAGACTTTCAAATCTACACTGCAATGTCACACACACACACACACACACACACACACACACACACACACACTGCTCAGTGACACCACCACACACAAACAACAGCACTTCTGCTGCCTCCATTGTCTGCGAGAAAATAAAGGAGGAGAAAAGAATTACCATTTTCATGTCAGTCTGTGCAGAAGAGCTGCATATATCCAGTTATTGATCCATGTCACACTTTCAGTTTCAGCAGAGGGGCTTATTAGAGGGCTGGAGCTGTAAGTGACACACACACACACACACACACACACACACACACAATAAAGAGCAGTGGATACACTCATCAGGATGGCCTCTTACAATAAGATGATTTAATTAGGAAAGAGGGAGGAGAAAGAGAAAGAGAGGATCATGTAAAGGAATGAAGATAGATAGATAGATAATTAGACAGATTAATTGGTTTTCCCGTTGGTGCCGCCTCAAACGAAGCTGTTGAGGTGTGTTTTTTTTGTTCTTGAAGAGAAGAAGTGAAGTGAAAATGTAAAAAAACAGCGAGCGGAGCAGGAAGCTGAGGAGCTACAGGAGAGTTTCAGTTTCTCTGCGGCAGATTTTTAGGCTCGAGCCCTTTGTGATGTTTGTTCTTTCAACAGCATGCCTGAAGAGTGTGTGTGTGTGTGTGTGTGTGTGTGTGTGTATGGGGGAGGGGAGGGGGACTGTAAGACATTGATGAGCTGCACCCCTCCTCTCTCTCTCTCTCTCTCTCTCTCTCTCTCTTTCCATCGCCGTGGTCCTTGGCAGGTCCACGTTGCCATGACAATGCTCACATTGCCGCAGGCTGGCTGGAGCGAGGCGCGCTGGTTGAAAAGGAAAGCAAGAGAGAGAGAGAGAGAGAGAGAGAGAGAGAGAGGGATGACTGCAGAGGGAGGGGAGGGCAGGCGAAAATTGGCTCTCCAATTCATTACCCCCACAACACCACCCTCCCACCTCTCCACAACACCACCTCCCCCACACCAGCACACCCCCATCCCATCCCATCCCATCATCCCTCCCTCCCCCTCCAAATCTTATCACTGGCATCGGCTCGGCTGGGCCACGGAAAGGCCTCTGCTCTGCTCAGTAGTCTGAACACGTTGGATCCAAACTTAAGACTGCATTTATTATTCATCCTCCTCCTCCTCCTCCTCCTCGGCAGACAGCACAGCAGCCTAACGCCCAGCTACACACACATACACAAAGAAGCTGCACTGGGACCAGACAGCGAGAAGCTACACGATGTATTACACAGAGCACTATATTGCATCATTCTATTACCTTTGGATAGTCTAATGCATTACAGCGGAGGCACGAGCAGGTGTAAGATTTCTGTCTGTAGATTAAAGTGACTAACAGGAAGCGCTCACGTTTGACCTCTGTGACTTCACGAGGCTGGACACAAACTGTTCATGACAGCGAGCTGCCCTGCAGCATCAGGAAGGTTTCTGAATTTTGTTTTCACCCAGATTTTAGATTCCCACACATCTGGAAGTTGTTCCTTTAGCACTGATGATTCATTTTGTAATCTGATTTTTTCTATGCATGTTTTTAATTAAAAATAAGTTTTATTTATGAATAAAAACAGAGTACAGAGTCCTCCTTTAATCCCTGTCTGCTCCACATACAGCAGCTTCCTTCAGTCAGATGTCACCCTGCGTTCCTCAAACATGAACCTGCCTCGCTGCCTGAGCTGAGCTTTGACCTCCGGACCGCTCAGCTGCTGCAGCGAGCGCTAACAGTGGTGCATTCAGGAGGTTGCTAAGATACAGTATGGCTGACCAAGTCTGAATCCCACCATGAACCTGAACAAGCAGAGCCTCCCTTCCTCTTCCTAGTCTGCTTATCGTCTTGCTTCTGTCTCAATTAACAAATCAAGAAAAACTAATTTCTGTTCAAAGATTGTGTCTGCTGAGGCTTTTCATTTTAGATGTAGAAGTATTTTCACAGAGATCAGTCAGAGGCCTCCCCGCAGAGATCGAACGTCGCTGCATCTTCATAACTACATTATTGTTTTGTGTCCACTGCCGCTCCACCAAGGATGCATCAGGAATAATGATGCCATCAGAGCTCCGACGGGGGCAGAACGCATTTTCACAATTCACTTAATGACCGACGGAGGCTCGCATTATATTCTAACGGGTTAGAAACATTACGATGCTCGCTCAAGTGTTGCTTAAGATTAATACCGGCTTTTATCACCGCACATAAGTGCACAAATAAAACACTCACCACTCGCCCTGTTTATTCATTATATGTCTGAATGGATGTTTATCCCACACAGAGCTCCTCTGTGCACTCTCATGGACTCCCAGACTTTGACTCTATTTAGCTGTCTTTACGTAATAATTCAACAATTCTAATTTTATTCAGAATTAAAGAGTGAAGACTCTTTTATTAAACTACATGTGAAATTCAAACTCTCTTTTGAGTCATAACAAATATATCATGGTGAAAAACAGGCGCTTAGCCAATCTGCTAACAGTACAACTCCACATCATTGCTCCAGTGCTCACAATCCAGCAACAAAAGGCAACGATCAATAGATCTGGAGGTCACTTCCTCCCTCAATGCCGAGCCTCACTCTTCCAGAGGTCAAAGTCCGGCCTGACTGAACTCTGGGTGACGCAAACAAGGTAAACGGACACAACACTTTCTTCCCAAATGAATTTTTATTTAAAAAACCAGTCCTCCGCGGTGATGTGTGCCTTGTCGATCTGTTTGTTTACACCATCCACTTAGAGATGGAGCATCCTCCACAGCTGTAGGTGTGACTACATGTGAAGTGACACTGCAGTGAAGTGCTGCTGGAGGAGAAAGACAGGTTTGTAATGATTCACCTTACATAATCAGGCTGATGTGATTAGATGTCTTCCTCCCGCTCTGCTGCTGCACTCTACGTCTAATTCATCGCATTTTTCAGACACACACACACACACAGAGACTGAACTTTTAAACCTTCATATATGTGAGGACATGAACGAGCAGACTCAGGAGAGTGTGTTCACACACTGCATGCTTCATTCTTCTGGAGAAGTTGTGGTTAAGTGCCCTGCTCAAGAGCTCTTCAGCAGGCATTGTTAAGGAAGCAGAGACCGGTAGCCACATTCTCCCCAGCAGGTGTGTGAATTTGACCTCCTGGTCTCGCTCTCTACAAAGAAGCCAATTATTTTTTCATCCCCTGGAAACAAATGTAGTGCAGGAGGTGTAAATGACGGCCGAGTCAGAGCGAAACACACCAAGAAGGGCGGTAATGGCAGAGAGAGCCGATGGGGAGTTTAAATTCTGTGAAACCGTGCTCTGTATTTCACATTAAATTTGGCTAAATGTGACAGAGATTACAACCTGACACATCCTCTTAACCACATTGCTGCACACACACACACACACACACACACACACACACACACACACACAGTCCAACTAATGATGCAACCACAATGAAAGATTCAGAAAACTGCAGAAACTACAAGATCCATAAATGTTTCTCTGCTACAGACCCGGCCGATCAGCTCATGCTTTATTCAGCTCGTACAGTATTCTACAGGCACATTGAGTGTGTGTTTCACTGCCTTACACACTGTGTAATGGTCGTCATATAGCCTGCAGGGGGTTGATGGGTTGTTACTATGAATACCAGCTCTTCAGTCACCACTTAAGGGTTCAGTGTGGAAGATTTATGGAGCTCTGGCTGTTTTATTTTGTGCATAATCACCTGAAAATAAGAATAATTTTGCTTTTGTTGCCTCAGAATGAGACTTTTATATCTACAGACACTGCAGGTCATCTTCCACAGAGTCCGACGTGTTTCTACAGCAGCCCAGAACGGACAAACTAAACACTGGCTCTAGATAAGGCTGTTCAACCTCCTTTAAAACCTGTTTGAAGAGCCGTCTTTTTGCTTCTATCCAGTGCTTTGAGTTTATATCTGCCTCCTTTAATTGAATATATTTCTTGTTGGGTCCTGGTGTAGGACTAAGCAGCAGCCATGACTGTCTGAGAGGTCAGAGGGCAGCACAAAGAAACGAACAAGCTTCAACTCTCTCCTCCAAACAGACTCCGACTCATTCTAATTACAGAGATGAGAAAGGCAGAGAGGTCTGAGGTTAAAGATTACTGATGAATATTAGGCTGCTTGTGCTGTTACACATTTGTTAATAGTGGCTGAGCTTTAGTAACAAACAAAGCTGCTCTAACTGTGTGCCAACCATCTATTTGATTACGGGTCAGGTCGGGTCTGCAACTGATTTAGAGATACAGTAATTGCGGTTAATGGAACAGATCTGGAACAAATCTTTGAGGGTGCAAAACTCCAAATAAACCTCACTGCACTGAAATCAGTGGAAACAGTTTCTTCCTTTGAGGATAAAAACGTTCCGTTAACAAGTTAAAACGTCTTAAAGAGACATTTTTAGTGGCACTGGCTCGACTGACGGGTATGTCATGTCCCGTTTGCCTTAATGAGGATCTTGATTTGAAATGGACACACACTATCTATCAGGCAGAGAGTGTGTGAATGTGGTGTTGTAGTTTAGTTTTGTGCAGGTACGACCGCCTTCAAGAAATGTCTAAAGGAAGCATGTTAAGAAGATTTAGCTAACAGAGTAAAAAAATAATTTTTCATTTCACTGACTTTCAGCTCAGGCACACACACACACACACATTTTCAGTTATGCAGCCTCTGGCTCTGAAGCTCAAACACACACACACACACACACACACACACACACACACACACACACACACACACACACACACACACACATTCAACATACCTGTGAAGATACACAGAAATCTGGCATGATGTGACTCACAGGGAAATCCAACATCTGGCATCGGGGGCTCTGCCTGGCAAACCAAGAAAACAGACGTCATGATGGGAAACAAAGTCCAATTCAGTGAGCGGAGAGTCATTTTACAAATTCTCTTTAATATGTCGAGGTTTCATTTTTTAACTTGGACATGATTTTCGGATCCAGTTGACCTCTGAGAAGCGGTGATACTGTGCATGCATACGTGAGGCTGGATCAATAAAGCCTTGCAGCATGTGCAGAGGGCTACTACAGATGGTGAGAGTGTGATAGCGCCAGAGGTGCCTGAGCTCATTAACAAACAGGACCATACTCCGGTGCAGAGCAGGCAGAGAGGGGGGAGCAGTGAAGGGAGGAAGGAGGGAAGAGGGGGGAGGATGCAGAGCCTGGACGGAGATTTTTCACCTGAGTGTCACTGAGATCTGATGATTCGCTGCCCTCAGAAAATGGAAAAATTATAAATCCTTTCTTTGTGCGCGTCTGGACAGCGACACAAGAGCCGCGTCACGTTAGTGAAAATAAATGGTAGCATGTAAATAAGAAGCTCAGAGGCGCTTCAGAGGCTGCAGGTTGCTGCTCCACACAGCAAACAGGCTGGACTGTGGCGCCATCTCCCTGTCATAGCTGTTCATTTCTCTGACGCACTCAGCTCAAAGGAATTTCTGCTGGCCATGGGTACGCAGAGATTTATAGACTTGGGATCAACCACTATAGGTCCTGGATGCCAATATTTTGTGCTGACGTGCAGCTTTATTCAAATATGACTTTCAGTATGCCAACAGATTATGGCCATGGAGGGTTTCCTGCATAGTATGAGTCATGGCAGGGTTGAAAAAGCCACTGAAAAGATCATAAAGATCATCATGAAACTCTGCACTCTGCACCGGTTAATGCAAGGCCGACGTACAAAACACTTCACTGGCAAAGAAAGAACAGTTTCAGCAGACTCTCAGACTCTTTCCATCGCAGAAGAAGCGGTGACACAACGCTCTGATATTTACTAAATCAGCAAATTGATTTCACAACACGGTAAACAGCCAAATACTCACCTCATGTTGCTGTTCATTCACAAAATAAAAGTTTAATAAAGGATAACTTCTACTCTCTCCAATCACATAACTTCAGGTTATTAGAAAACTACTGTCTGTAAATTGAAAACTTTCTTTTTGTTGCACAATTTAAAGGCTGCAGTCGGAGTTACAACACGACTTTCATTCCTTCTGGATGAAATCATCGCTGTAACAAGGCAGGGGAGGAAAATGTTGTTCTGCACTGGAACACTCAGACAAAAAAAAACACAAACACACTTTCATTTCATTTCCTTTAATCGCTCATGGAGTTTATTTTATAACACGTGTTTTCCTGCAGACAAATCATTTCCTCGATACATGTGACTCACGTCCTTAAAGAAAAAATACAATGTTACGTGACAATGAGCCATTATTCTGTCTTTATATCACCTTTTCTGGACCTGCTGCCAAACCTGTGACGTCACCTGCCTGGTTGTGTAAATATATATACACAAACACGGCAACGCTGTGCGAGCATAATCCAATAAAAATCTACCACAGCTTGACAGACACTGGCAGAAAATGCAGAAATTCCCTCATTTGTACACTCGTGTTAGTCGTGTACTCGCAGACGCCTGCGGCTGCACACACACTGTGTCTGTAAAAATGTCACTTTCGGAGCTCGGGATGATTGGAACATTGGCCTTAAAGGAGCTGGGAGGAATCCACTTTATAATTCATGTCACTGTTCAATTGATTAAGGATGTGTGTTTTTTTTCTGAATGCAATGTCCTGCCAGCGCTTTCATTATGCAATCTGCCAATAAGCTGGAGTAAATTAGAAGCTCTCTGGCTCTCACACGGGTTCAAACCGGAGGTCAGAAACAAAACAAAAAAACAGCAGAGTGACGACAGATTAGTCGTCATCGGTTTTGCTTTTCTTCTTCTTTTTCTTCTTCTTCGCTGAGCCCTCCACGACGTCGCTGTGTAAAGTGTCTGTTGGTTCACATTTCACTGTTACCTCCTCCACCTTCACACAGTTCTCCACACCCTCCTCCACCTCCTCTCGCTCTCTGTCCTTCTTTTTCTTTTTCTTCTTCCTCTTCTCCTCCAAAACTTTGCCCTCCTCCATCAGGGCTTGGTCCTGAATTTCAGTTACAGGCTCCTCTTTCACCCTCACCTCCTCTGTCGGCTCCTCTTCTTGCTCCGTCTTTATTCGCTTCTCTTTCTTTTTCTTCTTCTTCTTCTTTTTGCTCCCTTCCTCCTCCTCATCCTCCTCCTCCTGCTTTGTTTCTTCTATCAATCGCTTGCCTAGCAGGGAGCGGGGAGTTGCATAGGAGGGCCCGACGGCAGCTCCATCCGTCTCAGTCTCTGCCACGCAGGTCAGCGTGGGGGTCTTACTACCAAAGGGGTGGAATCGCTGTTTCAGCCCGGCCGGTATGGAGGGAGCTGGAGCAGCGGGGATGACCTGAGGGGCTTGGTTGGCGCTGCTGTCTCCATAGCTCTCACACACATTTAGCAGGCCTGAAAAAGTGGGACCAAAAACCACGCCACTGGACGACTCCTTGTCATTGGTGAGCAGGCAGAGCTCTGAGGTGACGTGAGTGGATGCAAGGATGCTGTAGATCTGCTGACCACTCCCGGTCTTGACTCCACCTGACGTGGCGGGAACCTTCACGGTCTGGAGACCCGAGAGGGGCATCTTGATGCCACTGAAACTGGATGGAGGGAGGAGAGGCGGTTAGAAAAGCAAGCCAGGAAAAGTTTACTCCAAGCTACATCATTTTCTCAGACCGCTACTGAATTTAGAGCAGCTCTCTGAAACCTGTCTCCAGCTCCACCTGCTGGTCCCAACGGACGTAAGCTGCCCCACTGTCAGTCTGTCTTACCTCTGCTGCCACATAAATTACTGCAGAGATTAAGGAAATCAGAATCTGTAGACTCCATTTACAGAATATTCAGAATTTACTACTTATGTTTTTATGAGTGTATAATCTCCTGAAAATAAGAATCATTGTGTTTTTGTCACCTGCCTGAATACAAATATCCACCCTCTGAACTTCAGACTTCATCACGTCACGTCTGTGAGGGAGACCGTGAGACTGAAAGGCTGCAAGCTGCTGACACAGACCTCAGATCTGTTCCACTCACTGTCTGAAGCAGTCATATTTCTGTATCATTATATGATAACATTTTAATAAAGTTACTGTTTTACACTTTCATAACAGGCTCTTGAGAACTGGAAAAACCAACAACGTCACATTTGTATTGCAATGAATCATGGGTATTAAATCAGTGAAGTCTGCACCTCGACTGGACTCTCTGGAAGTTTGCAGAAAGTCCACTCGAGGCTCTTTCTAGACTGATTGAACTGACTCTGCAGGAAAGTGCCCATAAAGACTGCGAGTCCGAAAGAGCAGTGAAGTCTGGACATTTGTATCCAGCATTAGAGAGAGAGAGTAAGGCAGCCGGTTTCATCTGCTATTATCTATTTATCTATGATCACTGTTATTATGTCATTTTGTCAACATTTTGCCGCAGTGGTTCTGTAAACATTATATAGGCTCACTTTAATGTACTGGAACAATTTACAGCAGTTTATTTGTAATGTAAATCTTTGCTGGGACGTTCAAACAGGTTTATTGTTCAGCCTGAGAGACTGTTTGAAGGCAGTAAAGTGTTCAGTGGATTGAAATGTATGCAAAGCTAAAGATTATATAGCCAGTAAATGTACATAGACGAAAAGAGGCTGTCAGAAAATACATTACAGAGACAGAGACAGAGACAGAGACAAGGACGCAGACCAAACACCGTACCCACCATTCTGGGTTGAAGCTGGCAGGAGCTTTAATGAGCCATAACTCGTTCTTGTTGTTCTTCAGACTCTCTGTGAGAGTGCTGCTGCAGGGTTTATGGCAGAAAGACACAAAGTCAGCAGGACACTGGTACCTGGTGGGCTTCTGAACTGTGGACGCAGACGACACACCTCCACCTGTTCATCAACACAACAACACAGCACATTGGAAACACACAGAGCAGCTGTGAGCATAAAATATATCAAAATCACTGTGAATTCAGATGTATTAACGTATGGATACTGTGTTATAGGTTAATTCTAATGTATGCTCAATGCATGTTTGCATGCTTGAATTTCCTTCGGGATCAATAAAGTATCTATCTATCTATCTATGCTTGTATGTCAGCCAAGGTTTTGACAAATGCAAAGTATCATTTTGAATCAGAACTAGGCTGGTTACGCATATTTCCTTAAATCTGCATATATATTAGACATATAACACAATATATTCTTCTGTTTTAATGGGTTAGTGTCAAATTTGATGAGTTAAACCTATAATATGTATTATATAAACCCATAATAATAATAATAAGCCAAACGCAGCCTGACAGTTAGTGTACTTTGCATTCTTACTTACTTACATTGTATTTGAATCAAACTGCTACATGTAGCTGTTCTAGCTGAACTAAACATCATCATATCAGCCGAGCAGCTTTGAGCAGACAAACCGTGAACTTACCGCTTTCTTTCTGCTTTAAAGGTGATTTTGCGGCCGGCCTGTCCGCTTCGTCTTCACTCGATGAAGATGAAATATCTTTTGGCATTTTACTTTCTTTAAAACAACCACAAAACTACTTTAAATTAACAGTTTGCTACCTCGGACGCATGTGGCTGCGAGGGGACGAACATGTGTTGACACCGAGTGAACTCTGACCGTTAGTGACGTCACTTCCGTGCCCGTTTTTGGTTTTGTAGTTCTAATGCCCAGGCACGCGCCACAGGTTTGCGTTGACAACAACACGGAGGGGACTCCAACACCCACAGTGCACCGCGAAAGGTTGCGTAACGTTTACAGCGTCCGTCTGGGGGAAGCAGTTGACAGCAGTAGGAGCGCGCGCAGGCCGAAGAGGGTAAACAAAACAAACAAATGACGAAAAAGAGCGAAAACAACTGAAAAGTTTGAGCTCGTTCTGTATCCGTAGGATGTTTAACGTCGTTCTGCGGCGGTTCGAAGTCCGTTAACGGAGAAAGACGTTAGTAAAGACAGGGCGCGCGCACCTGCCAGAGATAAATAGGTTAACGAGCTAACGTGTGCTAGCACGTTAGCCCGCTCCGGTTAGCAGCCATGTCGTCCCCCTCCTCCTCCTCCAGGCGCCAGTGGTGCTACCTGTGCGACCTGCCGAAGATGCCGTGGACCGTGGTGTGGGACTTCAGCGAGGTGGTCTGTCGTGGCTGTGTGAACTACGAGGGGGCGAATCAGATCGAGTTCCTGATAGCGAGCGCCCGACAGCTGAAGCGAACACACGGGATGCAGGACGGCAACGTCAGGTCACCCGGTCCCTCTCCCAACAAGCACGGCACATCTGGCAGAGGAGAGGCGGCGGCGGACGGAGGCAGGCCGCACACCGACCGCTTTGACAGGGGAGGGAGAGGAGAAAGTACCGGGTCCGCGGTTCGCGTTCCGCCGAACGGGTTGCACCGTGACGGGCAGCCGCCTCAAGAGGTGAACCGTCAGAGCCCGAGCAGCAGCCGGAGACCCATGCTCGGTGCTGCCATCCCTCCAAGTCTAGTGACTCAGAGTATAGCAGGGATTCCCCATGGGCTACTTGCGGGCATGCCGGCGGGTCTGACCGCCAGGACAGCCCCCATGAGCAGCCCCATGATCTTCCCGGCCCCGGTGCTGGCCGAGATGAGCCGTAGACAGCTCGGCATAGGGATGGGTATAGCCCCCTTCATCACTCCAGAGCTGGAGCGAGAGCTGAGCTCATCCCAGAACCAGTCCAAGACACAGACGCAGGCCCACACCGCTGTGGCTGGCAGCAGCACCAGCAAGAGCACAGGTCTCCCTTCTTCATCCTCGACTATGGCTGGAGGCGTGAGCCAGACGAGCCCCAAGCCTGCCTCGTCTCCAGCCCGGCAGCCGCGGCCCTTAGCCTCCAGGTCTGGAGGGGAGCCCCTCGGATCCAGCACTTCAGCAGAGGCGGCCACCACTGCTGCAGCTTTACCCCACAGCGGTGCCTCTGAGCTGGGATCAGCGTCTGCCAACAACACCCATTCAACGGGAAACACTCTGTCCTGCACCTTGTGTCATGAGAGGCTGGAAGACACACACTTTGTGCAGTGTCCATCAGTGCCAGGACACAGGTTTGTGTTTCTGCTTCTCAAGTGCATATTCATAAAGAAAGACGAGTTTATTTCTTTACGTTTAAGTCCAACCAAGTCAGTAGTTTAAGACAGCACCTCAGACTCCAACTTGTTGGTGAAATAACCATTAGGTGTTCTTTATTTGAGTAGTTACAGATCAGTAATAACACGTCTCCTCTGTCTTCAGATTCTGCTTCCCCTGCACCAGAGTGTACATCCAGAGCCGGCGGGGCGATGGCGAGGTGTACTGCCCGAGCGGTGACAGGTGTCCGTTGGATAACTCTCCCAACAGTCCCCCTTGGGCCTTCATGCAGGGAGAAGTCTCCACCATACTCGGCACAGGTGGAGCAGGAGCAGCGTCGGCCGCTCCGTCCGGAGCTGGGACCGGAGCCGGGCCGGGAGCTGCAGGTGCGCCTGCACCTGGAGCTGCGAGTGGATCTGCCAGTGGAGGCGGAGCTGGAGGCGGAGACGTCACGGTCAAGAAAGAGAGAGAGACGTGATGGTGATTTTTCATGGAAACCAGGACCCAAACACAGCAACAGGCAGGTCCACAGACACCCGAGCACAAGACAGCAACTTAGTGTAGTCCATCCTCAAGTCAGGCCTTTGTCGTACCACATCGTTGCTGCATGCCAACATCCTGTTTAACTGCATCTGTTGTAACAAGACCACACAGCTCTGATTTGTTGTGAGTCACTCTGTAATTAGTCTTTTTGTTTTTGTCGCTCAGAGTTGTATCACACACCAGAAGGAGAAGTCTGCACTGCACCGCTGAGAGATCCAGAAGAGAAGTAACACAGCGACACACAGTTCAGAAAACCTCCATTACACAGGTCTTAACAACACCACCCAGTGTCATCAACATCATCAGACCTTGCCAGTTATCTGACGCAGGATACGATGACTACATCCACCCGTCGTCGTTTTTTAATTTCTTTTCTTTTATTGGCCAAGTTTGATTTTTAAGATAAAATCCTCCAGTTCTGATGTAACCAAACAAAACAAATTATATTTCATTAATCACATTAAATTCCCTGAATTATAAAATCAATCTCAACAGCTCTGGAAAACAATCATGTCACATGTTCAATCCAGAGAACAGCAGAGTGAAACGACACACAACTTTCACAAGAGAGTAAATATTAAAATGTCCTTCAGGGCCAGTCAGCAGCTGAACAGTGGATATTTTTTTGTAATAGTTGCGCCAGTTGAAACGACTGCTCGTGCTCAGATTAGCACTGCCAGCTGTTAGCAGCTGGAAACAACACACAGAATAAACCACGTTCAATGAGATAATCTCAGATTTCTACAAACGAAAACGTTTAAAAGATGCTGTAATCACATAAACGCCACAACTTGAATGCACCTTAAGGAAAATAGAAAGTGCCAGCAGGACCACTGAAATGTTTCTGTTTGTAATGGCAGCCAGCAGACGTCACATCGGGACGATCGTTGTTTGAAACGACCCCTCAAACTCACAGAAAGTCGCCATCGTCCAGCGGTTATCACGCTAACGGTACACGTGATATCGTGTTTGCACGGAAAAAAAGCACTGAAGCTTGTTTTGACAAATCCAAATGACGAAATATTAAAAGTAGCCACGGTTCTTTTTTATTTTTTCTTGTTGATGAACAAACTGTTAGCCGGCAGCGAGCAGCAGGAGGTCCGATCAGACTGAACCGCCTCCGACAAAATGCCATTTTTCTCTGCCAACTGAAACATTTGTGCTTCTACAGATACAATTTATTAACAGCTGACATAAAATTGACAGTTCTGATGACAAAGTGTACCTTAAATTTTATTGTTTTGTGACTGAACTCATGTCCTGCAGCACAATCAGACTAGAGATCAGAAGAATTTCCACGTAAACCGACATGATGTGGACAGAAAGCCAGTAGAGACATTTCTCTGTGCGCTGAAATAAAGTTGACTTTGACTCAGAGAAAAAAAAGTTTGCTGTGTAGAAAAAAAAAAACAGTTCATGTGTCAAAGCGTCGACCAGCCGCAGAGAGAGAGTCCATGTTTGACTGTATTTAAATGTTGCTTTCATACGAGATCCAGCCCAGCCTACGCTTTACCCCGAATGTATATGAAAGATATCTATGGATAGGCCTAGGAATATATTTTATACTAGAATGTTAAATGTTATATACTCTATAGATCTATAATAGTATGTATGTACGTGCAATCCTTGGTCATAGTTTATGCAACAGTTTGGAAAATGTAATTTAAAAATCGATTATCAAGTCATTTCTCAAACCTTTTTTTTGTTTTTGAAAGTGAGAATCCACCTAAAAGCTTCTTCTGTCATCCTCAGATATGATTTTTGAATTTGTTTCTCCCAAAAACGAAACACAGGACAACCTTCTGATCACTCTGCCTGAGCTTTCACGGAGCGCAAACTGTAATTTAAAAGCATATTTTCGGTTCATTGCATTAAAATGAACCTCAGAGGAGGTTACGGCCACGCGTACTGTACGATCAGTCTGTCACGGTTTATTCATCACTTGTATAAAATCGATCAGGGATTTCATGCTCCTGAATTATCTATAAAAATCACATTTAACGACGAGTTCGTTTTTGGATGGATTCTCTCTCGTGTGTACGTACGGACGCACGGACAAACCAAAGGTGATTTTATGCCCAAGCTGATGTTTCTGGATGTAAATGTTTTATGGAGAAAAAATCTATATATTGATATATTTCTTGGCCATCTTCTTCATCAAGCCGTTCCAGTTTGCAGCTGTTGTTAACTGATCTTGAACGGAGGCCAACATCCCACAGGTCAGGTCTGATACAGAGAAATATCTTTGAAGAAGTGGAATTTAAGTTGAATATGCACTGATACATCATGCAATCCCTTGTTAAGTGCCTTTTTAAAATGTTTACCGTCTGTTTGTGTGTCTGGGAACCTCAGGGGAAGTAGGAGTGCAATGGCTTTTTTTTTTATTGTCTAGTCGATGATTAACCTGAACATGTTTCCCTTCAATCGCCATCAGACGGCTTCTTGCTTTTATCCGGAGCCTTTGTAAAGTCAGCCGGCCGTTCGTCGTTTGAACGCTCGCCTCTTTTCTGTGTTCACTTTCTTTTCAGTCACTCACGTGTCATGTTTAGATCTGCTGGTTTTATTGCAGCTTCATGTACAAAATAGAAACCAGGAATAAACGGGATGAAACTTGTACTTGTTTTCTTGTTTCTTGACTTTCGGCGCTGAGATTTAATCACGTTCTTCATTTATGAGAAGAGCTTCATTAAATTAATCATAACATTTCTGTTAATGATGATGATGATAAACTTTTCTGGACCGTTCTCTGAATGTTGCTTCATTAATCGAGCGCAGCGTGTTAGTTTTATGAAATGATCTTGTTTCTCATCCAGCAAAGCTTTCAAAATGAAGTAGAGGAGTGATTTTGTAATCTTTTATTATTTATTTATTATTGAAAAAATGTAATTCGATTATAGTTACATTATCATGGATTACTTGATTAAATGTTAATTCAGAAACCTTTTTTCATGATGATCAGCTTCGTGTTAACACATCTGGTCTGATGTACACGTTACAGGATACACAGAGAACACCTGCAGTCTGTGTCAGGACTGTTTTTATAAGAGTCATATAATGCTGAATATATTTTTAAAAAATTAACTTTAATTACATGGAAAACGAGACAAAGAAAATATTTGTGGAATGATCCAAAAGTTTTCATGAACTCTGCAGTTTGATTCAGTCTTTGAAGAAACAAACAAAGCTGCTGCAGGAACTCTTCTCTGCTGCCATTAGGTGGCGCTCTTGTCCTCAGTGTGCCTGAGCGCAGAGGCTGCTGGGACAGGAGGACGCGCTCAGCATCTTCTATCAGATGCAGGGTGACGTCACGACCTGCAGACAGATACAGCAGGATGAACCTTTAATGATGAAGCTGCTCATCTTTATTATTATTATTATCATGAGGAGGAGGAGGAGGAGGAGGAGGAGGTGGGGCCGCCGTGCTCCTGGCAGGCCGATGTGTCGCTTCCTCCATTAGTGTCAGCTCATTACTGCTATTGTTAAACCAATTATAGAGGTGTTAATGGACGGTGGAGGGCCCATTGGGATGAAAAACGGCCCGCAGAGAGAGGAGACGGTTAAATGTGTGTTGGGGAAGAAGGAGAAGGAGGAGAAGTGGGACCTTAAAGGAGCATTACACCAAACAAAGATCATCCAAAATCATCCATCAGCAAGTGTGTGAGAAATAAACACATAAACCATGGAAACAAGGAGATAAATCACTGGAAACAGCTGACTCCGCAGCGCACGGAGATGATCCACTGCATTCACACCAGTCAGACTGTTTGTGGCATCTGAAGGCAGCAAAGTTAGAGATAAAAATATGCCCAAAAAATATCCCACTGACCAAATATATATGTCATAAACTGTCCACTGATTGTTTCTCTGTATGTCTGAAACTCTGATGGAGGTGTGTGTTTGGTCTTTGGGTACCGGATGATTAGACAAACGCCAAACCTGAGCTCACCGCGCAGAGAGCGCTTCTCGGGATCTGGAGGTCAGACTCTACAAACCTTTCTTATGACTCATATCTCATTGAAAAAAAAGAAAAGCTCATCTCTGTCAGTCTTAATTACATCATTACAGACGCCGAGGTGTTAGCTCGTTCCACGTGTTAATCGATTTGACAGCGGTTTGCAAACAGGCGATAATCGCTGCGTCTTAACAGGTGACGGCCTCTGCAGTCTGATGACAATATACAGGACGGCAGAGCTGCAGCATGAAGCCCGGCTCATGCGCTGGTGGTAAATATGAAGAAACGCTTCGTGTTTATGATTATTAACGAGCCCGCAGACAGTCAGGCCTCCGTTAAACAAACAGTCTGATGTGTTCCTCTCTCACGTTTCTTCATATTTTCGGTGGCACCGCGCGCTGACCTGCCTTCCTGTTATTTGGACCTTTTCTCACAGTCTAATCCCGACGACCTCCCGCCTGCGCATCAATTACATCTCCATTGACTGGCCATTAGGCAGAGGCATTGACATTCACGGGCCTCCGTCTGCACCGAGGCCGATGTGTATTCCACAACACAGGAGTCCGGCCTCATGCATCACACCAGGATTACATTATTTATTGTATTTCTCTGTGGCGGCGGGCCGTGAAGGCCTCTTTGGAGAAAAGTTCCCACTGAAGCGGATCCGTCTCTTTCAGCCGAAACACGTTTACGCGCAAATTACGCACAAATTACGCACGAACAGACACTTTGTTTCGTCTGTTTGTAGCTTTAAATTATTATTTTCTATTATGATACTGAACTTTATTTTACTACTGAGCTGACGCTTAATTAGTGTGGGAATGCTGATGAGTGTGGTGGTGGGTAGGTAATGTGGGTAGGTGAGTGTGGGTGTGGGTGGGTTTGTGATGATCTGATTAGGATCTCTGATGATCTGATATCTTTCTTTGGGTAGTCAAATACATTCCGTGATTTTTCAGTGATTATCAAGAGAAAATTTGACTAGCAAAACTCCGAATCTGAATTAAGTTTGGCGGTTGCTGCAATTAAACCCGCGGAGGACGTGTCAAAAGTTTACCGCCGCAGAGAAGTGATAGCCGAGGGAATTAACGACTTTCACACCCTTCATCACACACACACACGTCACAAAACTGCCCCTCACCCCCTAAAAAATAATCAAATTTCAAGTTTATTTATTGCAAAAATAAAACGAAATATTCTGTCACTCGTGGTTTAATTTTTTTAGAATTAATTGTTTAAATTTCGTTTCCGAAATCAGCAGGAGAAAAATGAGATTTTCAGAATAAAAGCTGATTTTATTTTGAGTTGAAAAAAGTGACATGATCATCTATTTATAGAACAGACACATTCTTTTATAACCTGTTTGATAATTAACTCTTGACCCTATCAACGCCTCACTCTTGTGAACTTCCACTGCGATATTTAAAGAAAAAAAAATCCACTCAGCTCTGAAGTCTCTGAAGGATTATGGGACAGTCTCTCGTCCGGGTGGCCCCGGTGTAGCCGCCGGGCCAATATACAGCACGCCAGGGGGCCACATCGGCCTTTTTGCGGGGCCCTTCCTGGATCCTAACACGGTATTCAAATGTCAGGAGCGGGGCGGGACCCACCGGCACCTTATAAGAGGAGGACGTCCAGGTTCTCTACTTTATTTGCGCGCTGCACCTCCGCCTGCTGCACGCAGCGTCCCGCACAGGAAGAAAAAAAAAACGGGCCAGAAGAAGAAGAAGAAGAAGAAGTCAACATCTGCTGAGCCATAACAAGATTAAGGTTATGAAACAATGGATGATTGACAAATAAGAAATATTGACTTTACTATTCCCAGGAGCAGAGCGCCGCACCACTCTTTTTCTGACATTAGATATTTTTTCTCTTTCTTGGCAAAAAAGAGGAAACAACTTTCTGTTTGGATTTTTTTCCCGAAAACTTCAAACTTTACGAAGGATTTTATATTTATTTTTCTTATTTCTTCCACAAAGAATCCGCTCATAGATAAGAGTTTCTCCTCCAAAGACTTGTGTTGGGGATGTTGAGCTCTGTGAAGATGGAAGCCCATGATCTACCAGAGTGGAATACTTTCTACAGCGAGGCCAGCGAGGTAAAGACACGATCACACATCGACATTTCATTTAATAACATTTATTTATGGTTATTATGTTTTTATTATTATTTGTTTTCTCGTGGATCATTCTGAAGTTTTTAATGCAAGTCAAAAAGATTGGTGAGATTTTTATGTGCGCACATTTTCAGCAGCACTCTGGACGAAAAACGGCTGAAATCCTAAAAAAAAAAAAAATATCAAAGAATATTCTAAAGATTGACGCTAAAATCTTAAAACTCCAATAAGAATAATCCTGTCATAAGACTTAATATAACTTTAAAGATTCATATTTTTACAGGGAGAGGTTTTAAGAGGAATAGAAAGAGAAAAAGGAACCAAAAATAATTCTAATAATTTCTGTAAAAATAAAAAAATATAAATCGAAAACAAAAAAAAGGTAAAATATGGAAACAAATGACTTTAATACTTCGATGTTTCTTTTATTGCATTATTGATATTTGCAGCCTGATATCTTAAATATAATTGTAAATATCTTTTCAGAGTTATTTGCTCCTCAATAGACGCTCCTGTCCTCCTTTTGTGTCGCGATGATTCAGGTGTAAATGTGACAAGTAACGGTGACGGCTTTTTTCTCACTAATTCAATTAGGCTTAATTCCATCAGCAGCTTCAGTTCTCACCTCGTCTCGACCTGATCAAATTAACGGAGAAGAAAGAGACTGATAATATTTAACCACCGGGCCACATCTCTCCTCTAACACCTCCGAGGATTCTGATTTTTTCTCTTCAGGTCAAAAACTTTTACAGATTTCATTAAAAAAAAAAAAACTGATTATTCCTCTTTGAGTAATTAAAGTAGGAGAGAATCAAATTCCTTCAGCTGAAATAATGAACATTTGGTTTACTTGTTTTTTCCACGGAGGCAGTGGAGGAGGCCGTCTGAGCCTGAGAGGCACCATGACGCGCTTTTTACGCATTTTCAGGTTAACATCGCGGTGTGAAATCCATGTCCTCTCTGCGCGCACTGAGAGCTTCATTGTGCATTGATAAGGAGTCACTTTTTAAAAGGAGAGTTAAACCACTTCACTCCCACATTTAAACTTCTCTTTGAATTCACTCATTTACGCTCAAATCGGTTAAAAATGTTTGTTGTTTATTTTCTAAATGTTAAAAGTTAAAAGTCCAGATTAGTTTTTTATATTTTAATATTTATTTTCTCGTCCTCTGCAGTATTTTCATGTGAATAACCAGATGTTGTGTCCCTCTTCCCTCCAGATGTATTCCTCTCCCAGCACCATGAACATCAACAGCTACATCAACTTGAATCCAGCCACCGCCTCCCCTGCAGGCATGAACATGGCCTACCCGAGCTCCAGCCTCAGCGGGTCCCCGCTGACCTCCATGGGCTCCGGGCCCGGCCACATGTCTCTCTCCCCAGTGGCTTCGTCCCTCAGCTCGGGCCCTTTAACCCAGCTTGGCTCCACTGCTCCAGGCTCCCTGGGCTCCTTGTCCCACTACCAGAACATGGGCCAGTCCATGAGCCAGCTGGGGTACCCCACCACTGCGAGCCTGAGCCGGGCCGGGCCAAAGGATATCCCCCCAAAGCCCTACCGACGCTCCCTGACCCACGCCAAGCCGCCGTACTCCTACATCTCCCTCATCACTATGGCGATCCAGCAGAGCGGCAGCAAGATGCTGACCCTGAACGAGATCTACCAGTGGATCATGGACCTGTTCCCCTACTACCGTGAGAACCAGCAGCGCTGGCAGAACTCCATCCGCCACTCGCTGTCCTTCAACGACTGCTTCGTGAAGGTGGCTCGCTCGCCGGACAAGCCGGGCAAAGGCTCCTACTGGACTCTGCACCCGCAGTCGGGCAACATGTTTGAGAACGGCTGCTACCTGAGGCGCCAGAAACGCTTCAAGATCGAGGACAAGATGGCGAAGAAAGGAAGCAAGAACCAGGACGGCTCAGGGAAAGGAGGCCACAACGGAGATCACCTGGTGGAGGATCACAGCCCCACAGGAGGATCAGAAGGAGCCGACTCTGCCCACTCAGACAACTCCCACCCGGGCTCCTCAGACGACCAGCCGCATCCACGAAACTCCCTGGTTCCACTAGACTGCCCTCCGCTGTCCTCCTCACACCTCCACAGCCCACCCGTATCTCTGCCTCCATCCTCCTCCACCTCCTCATCCATCCCTCCATCCTCCTTGTCCCTCTCAGCCACTTCCTCCTCCAACCCGCTCCTCCACTCCCAGTCTTTAGTGGGTAGCACCCATCTCCTGCCCAGCAGCATGCAGCACCACATGGATCTACAGAGTGACGCCCTCAAGTCCCTGGACCCCCACTACAACTTCAACCACCCTTTCTCCATCACCAACCTCATGTCCAACGAGCAGAAGATGGACCTCAAGTCCTACCAGGACCAGGTGATGGCCTACAACAGCTACACCGGCGGCTCTCCTGTGGGGGCCAAGCAGATCTATGACAGCCCGGGGCCGACAACCATGGACTCAGGCGCTTACTACCAAACTCTGTACAGCCGCTCGGTGCTCAACGCCTCCTAATGTGGACACTCACCCCCACCACCTACCCAACCCACCCCTCCCCTCCACACACACACACACACACACACCTGTCTGTAGAGGTGAGCCAAGATGGAGACTTCTCTCTTCCTCTCTGCCTTTTTCTAAAATGGACACCCAAGCTCTCTTTATCTTCCTCTTTCTCTCTCCCTCCCTCCCTCTCTCTCTCTCCCTCTCTGGCTCACGTCCAGTGGCCTTGGAAGAGACTCACATCTAAAATGGCCGCCGTGTTTGAGGGGCAAAAAGAACTTTTTTTTCTCTCTCTCTCTCTTCTTTTACCAACTCTGATGAACATGGAGGCTGGTTCGGTTACATGGAGGACAGAAAAGTGAAGTTTTTAACTGATGATGAAGACATTGTAAGTCAATACAGAAGTCAGATCCTGTCGCAGGAGCTCTGCACGTGGTGAAATTGGCTTTGTACAAAATGTAAATAGAGGTAATGTGGGGGGATAAAGGATATTTGCATTTATTTATGAAGGGAATAAATTTTAATATATCTTGTATAGCGCTCTGTTGACCGGTTACAACCCCAATGTGAGTTTGTTTTGTTTAAAACCCAAAGACAGAGAGAAGGAGGCTTGTTTCAGGTTACTGCGTCAGGCAGGTGTTACTGCAGAGGGAGACAGTCTTTATTGTGCGTTACAGCATTTCACACTACGTTCTGTCATTTCAGTCAGATCAGGCATCCGTCAATGTAAATGTAGCTCAAAAGGTCTGTACTTTCAAATAAATGCTTTGTATTTTGGTTGATATGAAGAAGAAAAAAAAGCCACTCTGTCCTTGCTGGAGCTCAGAAGGAAAGAGGCAAAGTACCTGTGGTAGAAACTAAAAAAAAAAAAAAAACATGCCGTGTTTATGTTTTTCATTTCCCATGAATCATTTCCTGTTGTTACCAATACGAGAGCTCAAAAAGCAAACGGCTCTCGGCCGACTGTAACATTTTGAAATAGCAGATAGCCGGTGAGGCGCACGGGGGAGTTCAGTCAGTTACTAAAACAGTGGAGGGGAGGAGAGATGCACTATGGGAGGATTTACATACAGTACTTTGCACTATGGAGCTCCCACTGGCCAGGTGGGCTGATAGTGTGTGTGTTTGTGTGTGTTACAACAATACTTAAGGAACGCCCCCTCACACTGTCAATGCATCGGCTCAATGGGATCAGTGTAACAAATAACCCTCGCTGTCCAACCAAAAAAAAAAAAAGAGAAAAAAAAAGTGCCTTTTCTTCAGACGACTGCTGATCTGATAAGAGATCAATGTATCGACGATCTATTGAAGGATTATTGTGATGAGCAGCAGAGGACGCAGAAGAAGAAGTTTCAGGTCACGTGACGTCCTCTGTGGAGCATATTTTTTCGTTTCAAAGAGAAATGTCTTTTATTTAAGCTATGTTGCTTTTCAAACTTTGAAAGTGTGCTGATATAATATATTGTTGTTTTTTTTTCGTCGTTGTTGTTTCTGTTGGTTTAAATGTGATTTAAATGATTCATGTTTCATTTTTTCTTATTAAAAAGGCAAAAAATGTGGGGAGATGCAGTGCACTCGTTCATTTCTTTTGTGGTCAGCGTCACCAAACATTTACTGTTCAAATCCTACACGGATGTTTGTTTCATAAAAATCACAAAAACAGACGAGTTTGTTCAGGATTTCACATGAAAAATGACCAAAATCATCCAACTAGCTTTTATTAGATTTTTAAAAATCACACTTCAGAAAAGGTTTGTTCGTTTTCTTTAACATATTTCATAACAAATCATCGTCTGCATCAACACATCACTTTTTTAAAACAAGTTAAATATAAGTTTCTGGACCTCGGTGACTCGTCTCGGTCAATCAATCAAATCACGACTGTCTTTTTTCACCTGGCTCGCGAGCCGATGCTGCAGGAATAGCAGCGTCTTGTTGAAACAGCTCCTGACCAAATGACTGTGGTGTGCGACATGTAGGACTGGTAGACTAAACACGGCTGGATCACACTGAGAGCCTCAAAGCAGACCTCTGCACAGGACATCAGCCTGGGCGGCACACACACACACACACACACAGTGAGACCCTGACAGATCCAAAAACGACTGCCCTGCCTCTGACCCTGCACTAGAAAAACTATCAGCAGGTCAACAAAACAAAAACAGGGAGAAAGTAGAAGCAGAATATTTTATCTTTGCTGTGTCTGCCCGGCCTCTGCAGCTCCTCTCGACCAATCAGATCCTTTCCTGTTGATCCTAAACAAACTTCAAATGTGAAACACTTCCTGGTTTAGAGAGTTAGTTGGATTATTGATGCACGTGAAGTGCCACGCTGATGGTTTCCTCTCTTTACATCTACAGGAAAATAAAAAGTTTATTTATTGATCTTCCTACAGCCGCCCTTCCCCGGCCTCCTGCTTCTCCTCTGCTCTGTCGCCAGGCCTCCCGTCTACCTGTCTGTCTACATGTCCACCTGTCTGTCTGCTCACAGTTGCTCAACCCAGGCCCGTGTTGTCAGAGTCACGTATTTGTCGCCGCCTTTTATTCTCTGTCACGTCAGGCCCGGCAGCCATGAGCACAGAGAGCTTCAAAAATATAGACTGCAGCAGCACACACACACACACACACACACACACACACACACTAAACATGTTAGCCTCACTGTTTAACTTCAGTTTCGATCAATGAATCAACAAAGGACACATAATGGTGCCTGTTGCCGCAGTAACTAATTTCTCCCTTTTTATGATACAACATCAATACACAGGCCTCTAAAAGACCACCACACACACATGCAGACACACACACACCTTAAAGAAATGCTTAGTGGTCTACAGTCTAAGTGGGAATCTAAGGCAGTTCGTCACCTTGCATACACAATAGTCCCTTCAGAGCACTTGGCTTGATAAGATAGGCGAACACCCGCCTGATACGGTCTCCACAGCTACAAAGACACACTCACACACACACACACACACACACACACACCAGGTTGCTCCAGGTATGACTAACCTGGCTGACTCTAAAATGTCACTCTGATACGCCCCCCCCCCCCTCCCCCCTCCCCCCTGTAATCAGGTGACCACGCTGATAGTGGTCACATTCAGCGCGGGCCTCTCATGAAGGGGAACAGATAACATACTGTGGTTTGAGGTTTTTTCGAGGGGTAACAATGCAGCAGGTTAAGACTGGAACAGTTTCACCAACAAAGAGCTCAGACTTAAGTGTGACCCTTACATTCGTAACCTCTCAGGTGTAATCTGTAACCCTCGGCTGACCCAGTTTTCCAAACGCAGAGACTCTTAGAGAGCAGATACCGACTGCTGATACGAGTCTGACAGTCAGCCACCATAAATTAATCTCCTCCACAAACGGCCGTAATAACCTCTGGAGATATGATTTTCGAGAAAGTTTCTAGGATTTGTTTCTTATCTTCTTTTGTGCAGGAATCTCTCCAGTTTTTCAGACATGCTGCAGCTGATCTGAATCAAAATCTGTGCTGGGTTAATACTGGTGCATAAAAATAATCAAAATAAAGATGAAAACAAGTCAAGAAGCACAAACAGAGAACAGAGAAAAGAATGTTAAAGACGATACGATGAATGAAAGAGCTGCACAGTTTGAGCAGCGATGAGAACAAATTCACAATATTAAGAAGATCTGAGTGATGCTGCTTCAACATCTACATCTTATTTTAATACCTGAATGGAGTCAGTTCTACTGTAATCTTCATATAAAACAATTATACAGAAAGTGTTTGCGTACATGCACGTCACCCACTGCTGCATCTGTCTCTCAGTGACACACAGACTGCTGCAGACTCTGAGGCAGCTGATGTACGAGTGGACGTGAGCACAGTGTGTGTCTGCATGTGGACTCTGGTGGACAAGACTAACGGTTCAGGGTTCATTACGGTACTACGATGATTGGTCAGAGTTAAGAAGAGATGTGACACCAACAATCTCTCCTTCTCCACAAATCCTTGTTTCTCCCAGTCCGACTTTCTTTCTGTGCATGTTCTGTCTCAGATTTCACTGTGATCCCAATAAACACAAAGCTCACCGTGATGACGATTAGCATCAGCATCAGCTTTTTAATAATTAGCTCAAGAGAAGGAGTTTAAGTTCTCCACCACGTCTCCAGTCAAAGACTTTTTAAAATATTCTCCTTCTACAGAGTCTGCACATGGCAGCCGTGGTCTGGAAGTTCAGGGACAGGGATTGTGGTTAAGGGAAGTAAATGATGGCTAAGGTATGGTTAAAATAAAACACTGAGGTTCAGGGAAAGACTGTGATCACAGTAAAGAAAAACCGAAGGCCTGTGACGGGACGTGAACTCCAGTGTTGTGAAGCAAAGTCAGACTGAAACATCCGAGATGGAGGCGAACCGCTGTGAATACTGACGTTGGTTCTGTGAGTAATTATCTCGATTATTTACACTTAACTTTGTCTAATTTTGCACTGAGCTGAAGCAGAGCCACAGATGACAGTCTGTGTGTGTGAAACAGTTTGAAGAGAGGACAAACAGTTTTCTAGTCTCCGCAGATTAAGATCTTATCATAAACTAAATCCCTCTCTGTGTTTTACATAACTGGAGTTTTGAATGCTTCAAAGGATTTTTATAGAGAGTCGATGTGGCCTTCACGTCAGTGACACTGTTGTCATTTTACGTATAATGAATATTTGTCTTCGGAGGTGCAACCGCCTCAGTCCGCCCTGTTGAACGCCTGATGACAGCCGCCCTCAGGCTGTTCTGCTGGTGACAGCAAATCCGGCGTGCAGCCTGCGAGCGTGCACACCTGCACAAAGAGCGTCTGTGCTGAAATGACGAGTTTCGTGCAAAAAAATAAGACGGATTTCATTTCATCATATTCTAACCACCGGGACGCTGCTCGCTCTGTGAGCCAAACACACTCAAAGCTGCATTTTAGCAAACAGAAATTACAGAAAGCGCTCACGCAACGACGTGGACTGAAAAATAAAAACACAGAAAGACTTCAACATCTGAGAAAGTTCATGTGCTTCACTGTGCGGCCGTGCAGGTGTTTGAGTGTGATCTCCTCATCACTGAGAAAGAAAGAAAGAAAGAAAGAGAGAGAGAAAGAAAGAGAGAGAGAGAGAGAGAGAGGGTGGTGTGTGCTTTCAAGATGTGCCATGCAAATGAGGCAGTGCATCCTGGATCCTGTTAGGTGGATCTATTGTTTACACTTGTTATTGCCTGAGGAGAGGGAGGGAATGAAGGGAGCGAGAGAAGGAAGGGAGCACTTTCAGTTCATCCCTCAGGCTATACTCTCCCTTTTTTTGAAAAATAGATGGCTTGGCTGACAGACACACAGACAGGTCTGTTAATTAGGCAGTAAAACATTTAGTCAAGAGCTGAGCCTGATACCATAAAAACATGTTATTAATATATGACATTTATAACATGAAATTAATAATCATGATGATGAATTGTTTGTGTGGCACCTGTAACAGGTGACAAAACATTAAAAAAAACATGTTTAATTTAATACATTTAAAACTAAATATGTGAAGTGCTGCAGTTCAGTATGTGAGACAGTCAGAGAGAGAGTCAGTATGACAAACAGTCAAACAGGCACGCTGAGAGACAGTTTGGCAGTTAACCAGACGGACAGATGGACAAAAAAAACTGTAAAGAGGCAGTAAGACAGAAAGACAGTGAGACAGCTCGTAAAGAAGACAGGTCTAACAACAGACTTTTATTTATTTAAAGGAAACTGTGTGAAAAGTTTCATGATATGCAAATATTCACGAGAACAATTAATTTTAAATGAGCAGTAAAATGAATTATTTTGTCCTCTCAAACATGACGAGTCATTTACATGAAACATTCATCAGACTGAGATATTTTGATGGACCAGTTAACCAAGACAGTATGATCAAATATGACGGGTGAGACAGTCAGAGAGAGACAGACAGACAGACAGACAGACAGACAGTCTTCATGACAGTCAGGTCAGGCTGTAGAGTAGCTAATAAAGATGGAGGCAGACTCATATGGACACAAAGCTGTAGATAAACCTAAAAGACAGACAGAAAGACAGACAGACAGACAGACAGACAAACAGACAGACAGACAGGCAGGCAGACAGACACTCAGCTAGTAAAGAAGACAGAGAGACAGTCAGTTAGTGTGTCATTCACACAGACAGACAGAGTGACAGACAGACAGAGTGACACTGGCCGGCAGAGGCTCAGATAAGCTGTTGGACTTTGCTCCGTCGGCCGTGGGTGTTGCAAAGAGGCCCGAGATAAAAACCGCTGGCCCGAGAGACGAACACAGAGGAGGCGGCTGATTACATTTAACCTGACGCTGTGTGTGTGTGTGTGTGTGTGTGTGTGTGTGGAGGGACAGACAGGGAGGACAGTATCGATCAAAAAGGACCATCGACTCAGGGACAGATGCATAGCAGCAAAAAAAAAAAAAAAATGACAGCAGGCGGCCTCTCCGCTGTTGAGCAGCAGCAGCAGGTTAAAGGTTTCTGAAAAAGGTTGCTGGTTCTAATCCCCTGGAGCAAAATGTTGTGCAAACGTTACAGTTTTGTTGTAAATGAGTTCAGGTAAAAGGGCACCGCAGCGAGATTCCTGATCCAGTTTGAACGATGTGACGTTTCTGTGATCCTACTCTTGATAAATTCACGACTTGTTTTATTTCCTGTTCCTGTTGTATTCTTCTGTGTGTGTTTGCACTGACCCAGTTTCCCTTCAGGCATTAAAGTTTCATCTTATCTTATCTTAATTTCCGTGAGTAACATTGTCTCTGTTATGATTACACACAGATCACCTGCCGGGTTTATCAAGTCCTCTCTGTAACATGACACACTGCGGATTTCAAAATAAAAGTCATGTGCTTCAGAAAAGTTTGGCGTCTGTCAGACTCCTGCTTCTCCTCTGTAGTTTCAGGATGTTTGAACTTGCCGCAGAGGAGGTGTGAAGTACAATATCCTCAGGACTCCTTCCTTCTCGTGTGTCTGCAGACAGCCGCAGGTTGGATTTTATGACGATCTTAAGGCGCTGCGCTCGGGAAACCCCCCGTGTGGCTTGTTTGTATCACTTAAATAAACCTTGATCCACAAAATCACCTTCACTTCCTACACCTGTGGGATATCACATCACACCACCTATCTAATTGATAAACCCACTTCAACATCACTAACTATAACCGCAAGGCAAAGCTGAAGCTGCTGGGAGCCCCTCAGTACTGGCACGCTGCCTGAAATATCAGTTAACAACAGCTTGAGCTGTGCCAGCTTGTTTCATGGCAGAAAGTAGTGTGAACTGTACGACATGGAGTCTCTATCATGAACATCAACACTTCCTCCAGCTGCACAAAAAATAAGCCAAGATATCCAAAATATCTTCATAAGCTTTTGCGCCAAAGTCTACGGTCACGGTGTGGAGTCGACTTAAACCCGAGCAGGACTCAGCTGTCAATCACGACCTGAAAGCCCCTTTTTATAGCTCAAATAACTCATTAACTTGAACATACAGCAGCGTGATAAGAGCGACGTAACATGGCAGAAACTATCTTTGGGGAAAATATAATATTTGAGGTAATTTGATTTTTTAGTTTGGCTCTTGTCCCATCTGTGCACATAGAGCTTTTAATTCAAGCTGGTGTCAGCGACATGGACATGACAGGCTGGTATCGACAACTCAACTATCAGCAGTTGATGAGATTAACACACAAGTCTGTCCTCTCAATATGAGACAAAACAAACTGTAAACTACACTCGGGTGTGAAGCAGCTGGATGAGAGCCAGCGCCTCGAAGTCTGAGGTCATGATCGCTGCTCGAAAACAGAAAACAGAGGACTGCTCCCTCCCAAGCTAGCAAAGAGTTTAAGTATCTTGTTCACTAGTGATGGGTAGATGGAGCATGAGATGGAGATGGTGTGGCTTAAGCACTAATGTGGACTCAGTCGAACTGCGTTCCAACCTCCACCTCGCCGATACAGGCAGATAAAATGAGTTTCGTCCGCAGGGCGGCCGGGCTCAGCTTTAGAGACGCGTGAGGAGCTCGGACATCCAGAGAGACTAGAGATGCTCTGGTCAGGATGCTGCCTGGGCGCCTGCCTTTGGGAGTGTTCCACGTCTAACTGGTAGGAGATGCAGAACTCGCTGGAGGTGTCTCACCTCAGGATCCTGGAGGAGGAACTGGGAATGTAACGTAACTTAACCACGACCGATCCCGGCTGAGCGGAAGACGCTGAGACACTGAACAAAGAAATAAAACTAAAGAACTAAAACTACATTTTAACATATATTTGTTAAAAAATCTGCCATCAAACAAAAATCATAAAATATTATAATATTATATTGATGATTCCTGTCTCTGTCTTCGTGTTTGATTACCTCCAGGTTTGACAGTTACTGGTTGGTGTTTCTTCATAGCTGCTTTCATTCTGAACAAACCCAGAAGAAGTGGACTGTGACAGTGTCAGGACGGCGTGAGGGTAAGTGTGATGAGACCTTCAGGAATGTTCACCAACATCTGGAGAGCATGTGTCGGGTCAAACACACATTATTGAAAGTGTGTGTGTGTGTGTGAATGTGCTACTGGCTAGACTTAAAGACAACACTACTTGAATTGACATGACCACTACTGTCCGCTGCCTTGTAAATCACAGACATTGAGACATACACACACATGTCTGCACACACACACACACAGACATAAAGACACACAGAGCATGTCAAAGGCTGTGTTTGTCTCCGGCTCACAGATGGATGAAGACAGGGTGTCCATCCTTTGCCAAATGACAGAATCTGATGGAGCGATGTGTCAGACTGCTTTGTTGAATCTGGCTCTGCTCCGACATCCAAACCTGACTTTACCCCGGAGCTTTGAGGCCGACTGGGTGAGAACCGAGGCTTTGACTCTCAGCTTGGCCGACTTGCGCTCTTAATTTCTTCTCTTAAAGTCAGAGTCAACGTTTTTTTCTTCAGTTTTCATGTTGTGTAAAAATTCTTCTGCCTGAGGTCGTGCCAGCTTTTTCTCCAACATTCAGGAGCTTCAAAGTTTGCCCTGTTTTTTTTCTAAAAAAAAAATGACTTGAGGTGAAGAGAAGAAGCAAACATCGGGAGGGAAATTCTGAGGTTTGGAACAAGGTCGACAGTTTTTTGCCAAACCTTTATTTAACCTAATTTAAATGAGTGTTTAAGTAAAGGGTAAATAGACGAGTAGATAGATACCAAGTCCTGCAGCTTCAACTCCACAGAGATCATCCGTGTACGTCACTTTCCTGTTATTCTCCACACTGTCCGCACTGTGAACCATGAAATAGGTAATAATTATATATACATTTCTATACATATTTTATAATTACTAAGGATAAAATAAATAAACAAATCAATTTTAAATAAATAAATGAAGTTAAAAGTTTCCTTCAGAGCTGAAACATCAGCGTACAGAGCATTCAGATCTTTTCACCAACGTTCATTTAAAGCTGAACAGATCTGATTAGCACACAACAAAGTTTTAAGACGTGTCTTTAGGCTGAGATTAACACTGATGAATCTCAAAATGGACACACAGCAAACACATAAACCAAATATAAATACGAGTCGGCTTTGACTTGATGCGTGTGGGGAGGCAGCAGAATGGCGAGGAAGACAGCCATGACTTGGCAAATATCCTCACGACACTGATTATTTGCTGCAAATATTTGCTGCAAATCAGATAATTCATCTTTGTTTACAGCACAGACAATCTCTGATTGTTTAATATCCTACCAGCCGAAAATCAAATTTACATTGAGACACTTTTTATTAGTATATCATCACCAACAGCCGAGGAGCGCCGAGTCCTGCGAGTGTGATGGCCCGAAGCCCGACGGCACAGCTTGTCTTCAGAGGGAGAAAGAAGAGAGACTTTTCATCCACACACACACTCATATAGAGTATACAGGTGCATGAGGGTGTACATACACACACACACACACACACACACACACACACACACACATATTAAGTTCTGCAGTTATCTTATCAGCCATCACAGGTGTGCCTTTAAAAGGCTCCACCCATTACCGGTTTCCTGCGAAGACTGGATGCTTACATGTTTGCATGTGTGTGCATGTGTGTGTTTATGCATATGTAACCGTTTGCATGTTAGCACATGTACACGTGTGTGTGTGTGTGTGTGTGTGTGTATGTGTGTTTAATAGTGTTCAGGTCTCACCTGTGTGTGTATCTATTGTGTATTCTGCAGCAGAGGGTCAACTTAGTCATCTTTTTCAAGCGCAGGGGGAACATCACAGGAAAATAATTCAGAGTAACGTGGTTTTTGATTTGATAACAGCGTGATTAGAGCCAAAAATATGTTTCAACCTGAGAGAGGTCGAACCCCGTGTTAGATCTCTCATGAGCAAACTTAATTAAAATACCAAAAACAAAAATCTAAACAGACTCATTTAGAATTTGGGACAAAATGCTGCATAAGAAAGTCAAAGATGATAAAAATCCATTGTATTTAGCCAAATTTGACTCAGTAATGTAATGCATCATTTCTGTCATCAGTGTATCGAGCTAATAAATTAACAGATTCAGCTGGTGTGGCCTTTCATTGTGTTTTCTTCTTCCTCCAAACTCTGGAGCTCCTTATTTAAAAGTATTAAATCAAAATAAATCAGTTTAAATGATTTTTATGATCTGCATGACAGAGCACATCCAGAATCAGGCACTTTCTATCACCCGCTGATCTTGAACGAGTCACTCACGCAGTCATATCATCCAAACTGGACTCCTGTCGCTCTCCGCCTCTGCATCTACAGCTAATTCAAAAAGCTGCAGCTCGCTTACTAACAGGGGCCAAGAAAAGAGACCACGTCACGTCTGTTCCTGCGTCCTTCACTGGCTTCCTGTTCACTTCAGGATCAACTTCAGAGCGCTCTCTAAATCTCTCCACAGTCTCACCTCCGCATAGATCTCAGATCTTCTCCTTACAGAACCAACACGCACCACGAGAGTTTCACATGTTGTTCTTCTGATTGAACTTCATCTCCACTTCCTAATATTTGACAGTTTCCTCCGTGGATTGCTGCTTCAGCTAAAATCAATCTGCTTTGTGGCCTTTGACTGAAAGCACTGAGACAGTCGCACCACCGTGACAACTGCAGCCAGGCACTTAGAGTTCATTAGCTGTGTGTGTGTACAGCTGGACACACAAACACACACACACACACACACATAAGTAGGGACAATATAACAGCTGGGGCCGTGGACTGAAGCACCATGGAGGAAAAAAAGTAGCCGAGAAGTTAGAGACACGGGTTTGAACCCACAGAGAGCAGCTGGGAAAGTCAGTGATCCTCTCCTCCCTGCTGACGTGCCTTTGAGCAAGACGCTTGGACCTGCAGTGACATTAATACAAATATTAATATCAGTGCTGTTTGCAGGACAGAAAATGGTCTCACAGGTGTGCAGGTCCTCCTGTCTACAGAGGACACAGGTGGGCTGAGACCTCTCAGGGCTGACTGGGCATGTTCAGACAATGTTTGATTGACAGCTCTAGTGGGGGCGGGACTACTCGCACCTTTATGACTCTTTGGAGTCAATGCAGAAGGAAATCTGCTGCACGGCAACAGAGAAAGAGCCGGAATGATTAGAAACACCTGAGCGGATCAGGCTGGACACAGTCTGTCTTTAAGTATATCAGGAGTAGCTGCATGTAAATACATCATTTATACATATTAATGTCTTTTTATAGACGTGGTTGTCTCTGAGCTCCATCAGGATAACTGTGACACAAAATAAATGCTTTCATTCATGGATGCATCATTTCTTTTCTTAGGTCGTTTCCTGGAAAGAATGATGTGATTTGGTGTTAGAGTAATATTAAAGATGATCAGATGAGGTTGTTTTAATGAGGATTTAGTTAAATTCTTGTGTAAATATTCATTTATTAAGTGTGTGTGTGTGTGACTAGAAAGTTATTCTTTACTTTGAATTGTGCTTGTCTGTCACATCATTAGATTAGATTATACTTTATTTATTTACATCCCACATCATTTGCATTAACACAACTGAAAGCGTGCATCCTGCCTGCCTGATTCTTTCTAGGTAAATTCCTTGGAAATTGGATTAATATGCACACACACACACACACACACACACACACACACACACACACGTTACAGAGGAATCCAGCGGTCCCTCTCACTTTCACCGCCCTGTTACTGCGGCTGATTTGTTTTTCCACCGCCTCCAATCAGAGGCCCCCCTGGATAGGACCAATTAACAGCAACACACACACACACACATCCACTGTGAGGCTTCTGTAGCACCCAGCTGGGGCAGATTAGCAGCCCTCCTGCCTCCTAATGTGCCGGCACACGATGATCAGGGGGTAAAAGTTAACACCCACACACGAGAGACAGGCGGAAGAATACCCCCTCTTTACTGCTCCTGTTGTTTCTGCGGAGGAGCCCACATGTTACCTGAACCGGCTCGTGACCCGGTTTAACACAAACATGACATCTGATGGTGTGACCGCTGCAGTCACTAAACAAAGCGGGAGATGACTCTGCTAGAGACGATATGAAATCAGTGAAATCACTGATCTTTGTGATGAAACACACACAAGACTTCAATGATTTGGTGGTGAAAACCACAGAGCCAAACTCTATATTTCATATTTTAGTCATATTTCAGCATCTGCAGGGAAACTTTGTTTTCTAACGCATCACTCACAGCGACAGAGCGCGGCTGCAGGAGCTGGGAGGGATTCAGCGTCTTGCTCAAAGACTCCTCAGCAGGTTGAACCAGTTCTCAACATCCAGACAGATGGTGCCCTGAATCATTATTATAAATACATCCTGTCTTCAGCACTGTTGTGTGCAGTGCAGCAGCGTGTCCTTTCCACTGAAAACACAGACAAACAAGGCAGGACTGTGCAGACAGATTGCCGGTGGACACAGGCTAATATGGTTTGGCGCGTGCTGGTGTCTTTAACGTGCCAACTTGTTATGGATGTATCCATCCTGTCTGTTCATCCGTCAGACTGTTTTTCTACCTTCCCAAATCCCAAAATGGACGTGGTCTGAGGAGGGTGGGGGTGATGAAGAGGAGGGTGGAGGGCTGAAAAAAGCAAGGGGGGGGGATTGAAGGCCAGCAGTGGGGGAGGGAAGAGAGAGAGGGGGGTGAGGCGGCTGTTGCCAGAGGATGAATGAGTGCTACTATGTCTGCTGGCTCCGGACTCTGTGTGCGTGTGCACATGTGTGTGTGTGTGTGTGTGTGGCTGAACAGGCCTCCTTGAGCAGAGCCTGACAGCCTCTCACGCTCAGGTAGACAAGCTCCACTTATTTTCACAGCACAGGCTGAAAACACGCCGCCGCCGCACAGTTTGGACCACTGCAGACGCCGTAGACACGAAGCGGGACGATTCTTTAACAACAGATCGAAGTTTTCATCTCAACAGTGAACGAAGAGAGCGAGTGTGTTCTGCACTGTTTGGTCAAGAGCAAACTGAAACTAAACTACAGTTGGTGAATTATGACTTAAACTTAAGTAAACTTAAACTTAATGAATCATTGATGGTAAAAGTTTTTATCGACTCTTTAGATTATATTCCCTCAACAATTAGGAATAAATGACAGTTTCAGTTGAGCGCACAAAGAAATTAAATCTGTTAATTAATTATTCTCCTGTCAGATCAGTCAAAAAGTCATAAATAATTAAACAAATAAATTAAATGCAGGCACGTTGTGGTTCTTTCCACAAACGTCCTGTCGTGTCACGTCTGAGTAAAGCTGCAACAAACATGTATGTAATGAATTAATGTGTGCGGGATCCAACAAGGCCCAAGAAATGATTAAAGAGAAGTTCATCTTGTGTTTTCTACGTGTCAGCCTCATGGACAAGTAAAGAGGGGATGACACGAACTTCTGCAATGCAGGATGTGATGCAGTGTGACCTGAGGCTGCCGGCATCGATGATTATTGGAACACTATTAACGAGAGGAAGCGACACGCCGCAGCGTCTGCAGGAGGCTCAGTCCTGATCAAACACAGTTTTATTATGAAGATCAACCGCAATCACAACTTTATGATCCGTACAGCAAACCAAAGTCTCACTGAGCCAAGTACTGATGTAAAGAAACAAAAGAAATGTTTTGGAAATATCAGATACATTTCAGAAAGAATGAGGAAGTTCAGTCAGAGAGTTTATTTAATCTATTTAATTACATCTCGACACCTGAAGCGATAAAATCATAAACATCCGCAGCTAACACGGTTACACCTGGGATCTGCATCAGGACACGTTATGTGGATATCCGGATGCTGATTAACTGCAACATTCACGATGGATGATACATTTACACGTTTCACACAGAGAATCAGTGAACGCTACATGACACGACGATCATTAAATACCTGAAAATCCACCTTTTCTCCAAAGAAAACAAAGAAACGCTAAACTAACAAGTGGCAGTAGGCCAGTGTACTCATGCATACTCATGTCCTTGACAGCAGAGCAGAGGATCAGTTAGCCCCTGGGCCATTGTAAGGTGTATTTGAATAATCATTTGGGCCTGGAGGGATCTTTATTATCATGTCACTCCTCCATCCAGACCCCACCCCACCCATGAGCCACCTTCATCACTGAGTGAGACGCAGAGTAAACTATGTGAGTCAGAATACATGTTCCTCATCCGCCCCCGGGTCAAAATATTTGCATATTTGCAATGAAATCCCCCCTTTAAAAAAAAAAAAGTGTTAAAACCCGGCCGAGGCTTTCTTTAGAGACTCGCTGCTACTTTGTTTTTGGAAGTGGAGGAATGTCCGAGCCTGAAATACTTCGACCTTCTCCTCTCCGTCTCTTTCTTTTTCTCTCATCTCTCCATTTCTGTCTCTCTCTCTCTCTCTCTCCCTCCCTCCTTCTCTCCTCCTCTCCTCCCTCCTCTCCTCGCTCCCTCCTGTCAAAATAAACACTTTGAGAGCGGCCCTTCTTTTCATTCAGACGCTCCGAGCCGACAGCCTCATTTAGGGCCCCGCTGTCCTCCCGTGTGTGTGTCCTGTGTCCCCTCAAACTATGTGTGTGTGTGTGTGTAAAGTATTTATAACACACATTTATAACACACATCTCCTCCCCCTCCTCCTCCTCCTCCTCCTCCTCCTCCTCCTCCTCCTCCTCCTCGTGGTATCTGACATAACCGGCGCTGGGTTTCTCTCCGCGGCCCTGCGTTCCTGGCAGATAGAGGGGCCGCCGACCGCCGCTGGGGGAACTTTCCTGGCTCGGGGAAGCCGTGGGACAATCACACCTTTCATGGGCCGAGGAGAACGCCGCCCGTCCAGCGGCTCTTAGACCACGGCACGGGGAATTTCTCTCCCTCCCTGGACCCTCTCTCGCTTTCTCTCTTTTTCTCTCCATTTCTGTCTCTAACTTGTTTCATGCCACTCGTTCATTTCTGAAACAAACAGCTTCAACACCAGAGCACACGCACGTTTTTCTTTAACGTTGTGACGGTTTCATTTCACCTCGTGTGTTTGAGAGAAAGTTTGCCGCCTGGATTCAAACCGGGGGACGATGCACACGCACGTTATGCTTTTTAATCTCATGCAAAAAATAAAAGGAGGCGCCTTATCAGCACTGTAATAAACAGAGGCGAAACATGTAAATGAAAATGTCCTATATAAAATTCATGTATGACGATGACAGCGCGGTTCATGTCCGGCTAAGGTGAGCTAACTAAAATGAGAAAAGAGTGACTGGTTTGAGTTTTAATCTGTCAGCTGTATGCATAAATCACAAGTGAAACACGAGCTGTCGTGTAGTCTGTATGTACTGCTGTGTTTATTAAAACTAATACATCAGATACGTGAGACACATCCAGTGCAGACAGCTGTAACTCAATACTAGTCTGTGTGCGGCGCATGGTGCAATATATCAAACACAATTCAATCAAAATTCACAACACAGAGACATGAAACACGCTGATCTGTCTCTGCTTCATTAATAAACCAGAAATCTGATTAGAAATCATATAAAAGATGTTTAAGAATCACATTTATCTTCAGGAACTAAATGATCCGGTGTGTGTTCATCCACGAGTACTTTTACTGGAGTCAAACTGTGAAGAAATAAAGGCTAAAGGAAGCTTCTTGTGACTGACATTACAGCAGCACATCTGAAGGTCTCTCTCATTTGTTTCTGTCATTGTGTTGTTTCCTCGATAACACGGAGCTGACATGTTTCCATCTATCAGATTAGCAAAAACACTTTTGACATCCTCCATTTTCACACAAAAGTGAAATTTCACACTGAGCCGAGTCGAAAATAAATAAAAGACGAGCAGCTCGTCCGTCGTGTGAAAGAAACTCAGAGATCCACTTTAAAATACAAGGACGTCACTCCGGACAGGAGGCCTGAAACAGTGATCAGTGACCAGCACAGGTCATGTTTCACTGACTGTGATTCCTGTCTGAAATGATCTAATATTCGTCCGTCGCACCATCTCACACTCCTTCTCCACCCTGTTTTTCTTTCTTAATCACTTTCACCAACTTTCCTCCCCCGTCTCCCCCTTGTCTCCCTCGAGATCTCTCTCTCTCCCCCCTCTGAAGCCACCTTGGGGTTTACAAAGCTACCTTTTTACAGGTTTAAATTTAGAATCACCTTCTTTTGGGCCACGACTCCTGCTGGAGGTTGTCCTGAGGAGAGAGAGAGAGAGACTTTCTAAACTCGTCCCTGTAAATTGGCAAGTTTTGTGAAAACCATTTTGGAAAGGCTCAGTTTGGAAGCATGAGGGGGCCGGTTGTGATGTTGTGCTGTGCGCTTCCCGTAAACGCGCTGAGTGGCTTTATTCAAAGAGCTGCGGTAGAAAGGCCAAATAAAGATCAAATCAACACGGAGGAAGCTCGCAGGGACGGTAAGGTTTCTGTGCAGCGGTGGGGGCAACCTGGGACATGGAAAACGCAATAAAAACTACAATCAAGGGGAGCAAAGAAGTCAAAGGTTTGCAGTGTTAATGAATGCATTAATACATGCAGACACACATCACAGAGTAAGAAATGCTACGTGAAGAATCACAGAATAAATAAACACAACAAGGATTAAATGAAAGCATGAATCTTTCATGAAAATCTGCCCAACAGGAGTAAGACGACGACAATAAGTTTATCCATTTCGTCTGCAGTGAGCATGCTCCAGAAGTTGAGCGGCTAAACACTCAATGCGTACGGTCAAAGTTGAAACAGGAGGTCAGTCGGTAAAATCTGACTGCTGACATTATTTTCTCTTCCAGATTCAGGGTTTGGTGTGATTCTGAAACTTTCACTGCAGCTCTGACAGGCCTGTAGCTTCGTTATTCATTAAGACATCAGCCTCAGTTTGGTTTCACAGCCGACCGCTGACTGTGTAAAACATGGACGTCATACCTGTGACAGGTTTCTGAGGAGCCGTCCTGAAACTCAGAGGCTAATGCAAAAATGGGCAAAGACGTGGAGCCGAGGCGGGCTGGATGAAGCCTGGTTGCCTTTAACGGCACCCACATGAATATAACCTGAACAGGTGACTTCAACAGAAATTCACCTTCAGTTCTGGAGCCAGCCTCAAGTGGCCGTTTGAGGAACTGCAGCGTGAGCTCAGCATGCCAATAGATCATTAAATACAGGCAAGTTTTTACTGCCTGCATGACTTAACGGTGATTAAATTGTATTATTGGTGCTTAAATGATGAAGCATACTTCTGCTGCTGCTGCTGCTGCTTAAATGTGCAGACTTTGCTTCAGGTGGAGTCATGAAAAAGTGGGATGAAAACACACACACACACACACACACACACACACAGTGACATGGATCAGCAGAGGGGTGGGACCAGCCCTGCAGAGCAGTCTTGCATCCTGGTGTCACGTCAGCCTTTTTAATTCCTTCCAGGAACCTGTGAGGATTTTCACTGTGCTAACAATGTGTACTCATGCATGACTCACACACACACACACACACACACACACAAACACACACTCACTTTTTTCCCTGCTCTCCGTCTCTTCCTCTTTCTGTCTTAATGGCTTCATTTCGTGTGTGTGTGTGTGTGTGTGTGTGTGGTTGCGTAGTTGAATGACAGTGTATCTACCCAACTGTCCATGCACGGATGCAGGTCTTGATCTCGCCACCATCTCTTAACACGGTCTGTTGCTTTTCAGTTCCCCCTCCGGTCGTGCTAACACACTGTGTCCTCACTGAGCTGCAGTGACTCCGCTCTCTGTCCAGGCTCCATCATCTCCGGCAATCAAGTGTAGTCAATGTTTCTTTCATAGAAGCTGCATTTCGCCTCATCGTAATTTCTCCTCAACCTCAGTTTGGCCAGAAGCTTCTGTATCTATAGGCTCATTCAGGACAGGCCACGCAGTCGCTGAGCGTATCGCTGTCACCGCGCTAAGACCAGAAAATGTGAGCTTTTCAGGGATGAAGAAAAGAATGCTGTTCCACTCGAGGATAGAGATTTTTTAAAATCACAGGAAGGTTTGAGTATGACTACAAGTCATTATACCCACACTTAAAACATGAACGACCATCCGGTCTGTCAAACATCTGAAATTTAACCGAGACGACGTCACTACACACTGCTTTATATATTACACACTATTATTAATGTGTTAATGTGTTTTATGCTTCCACAGCTGACACCGTGAGCAGACCCTTCATTTCCTCAACAGCACACACAAATAAAGAATGAGTCAGTACATGCAGACTGACCTGAATACACAGACTTTCATCACTTTGACTGTGAACACATACGTTTGTTTTCCAGATGTTATAATAATAATAATAATAATAATAATAATAATAATAATAATAATAAACTTAATTAAATGAAGAAAAGTAAATGTGTAAAACACAACAAATTCAACAGAAACAGAGCAATAAAGCGAAAAATTAAAAAACAGCCATTCTTTGAAGCTTTGAAAGAAAAGAACAGCAGTAACATGGAGACATAAAGATGGAAAAGCTGACATTAAAAAGGGAGAACTGGTTCAGGGTAAAAAGATGATAATAAAATACAGATAAAAGATTAAGAAAGAAAAGATAAAAATATAAAAAATAATAAAAGATAAAAAATAAACATTACAAAAGGTTTTTGGAAGTGATGTTATGTTGTTGACCAGATCCTGAAACTGAAGAACGACGTTCAGGTTGTGTGAGTTTAGATTTAAACTATAAATTCACTTTAAGAAAAAAGTTCTGAATTTGTTCGATGCCTCGTGTTTCTTTCGTTGCCCCGAGCGGACACTGAGGTTCGCTGTCAGTGAACTCTTTGCAGGTATAACACCTTTTCTTACTACACTGATAACATAAAAACAAGTTCATTTATCCTGCATTAGTAGGATATGTATTTCTTAGGTTGAACAATAAGTAACTAAATAAAGAAACCTCTGTGCCTTCGCCATCATTTGTTTAATTCCTTAAACACGAGCAGAAGAGCTCTCGTGTCCTGGAGGATCAAACTGTGGCCTCGCTTCATGTTTGGGACGTCTTTATTTAAAGCTTGAAGCCATGAGGGAAAGTGAGCGTTCAAAGGTTCAATGAGACGTTGTTTAACAGAGCCGTGCAGAGCAGCAGACTGACTGAGATGCTGGTTCAGAGCAAACAGAGCTGTACTGGGACAGAACTGGTCCGACTGGTTTCTTAGAGACTAGGGAAGGTTAAAGGATGTGTGGAGCCCTTCCCACTGATCAAAAATTTTCCATCCAAGACTTTTCCTGTCCTCCAGTATCATCCAGAAAGCTGCAGACATTTATTAACAGAACACAACGCGAGGCAGTTTGAACCTTTTAGTTGCTGTGAAATACTTCATAATACAAAAGTTCAAAGGAAAAATACATATTGTGGTTTGTTTTTGGCTTAACAGATGAGATCGAATCAGATCTAACATCTTATCTTCAAAGCAAACTCTTTATTTTTTTAACATTTAAATGGACGCTGTCCAATATTTTAGTCACCTTTTATTCAGACAAATTCAGGTGAAATATATAATCGTCGTCGTCGTCTGCCCTCCACATGAATAGACGGCAGAAAAGATGAACAGCAGTTTGTAAATTACCTTTTGAAATGAACCATTTATCACCTGACGAGCACCTGCCTTCGTTCTCCTCCATCTGCGCTTTGTTTGAAGTTGAATGAGGTTAACAGCAGCCAAATAAAAAAAGCCCTCAGGGCTTGTTTGCTTGTCAAGACATTTAATTAAAACTTATTGTCCATTTAAAAGAATTACATGACTCATGAGGAGGTGGAGAGACAGATTAAATGAACGCTCTGGTTGACAGTTTGCAGACACAGGATATTTTAGAGAATAGGTTTAAAACACAGTGATATGAGCTGACAGGTCAGAGTTCAGACCTGTCCTGGGGGTCTGAACGAGTGAGCTGATCCTCCTTTACGAGCTCCGTCCTGAACAGGTTGGACGGGGTCACAGATGCTAACAGGAATGGAAATTAACTGAATGACACGACTTTAACTAATAACTCGTGGCCAAATTGGTTCAATGATTTGCATTTCCGTTCTTCCTCGGGGGTCTCACGGTATTTTATAGTGAAGCTGTCGACACGGCAACGCCACTCTGAGCTGAACTTTGGTCAGACATCCTGTTTTCTATTTACGCCCACAACAAGTGCTGCATCATAACGAGGACTCTGGTTATCTATGCGATGCCTCCACATTTAAGAGGGACACGACACAATAGGTAGTTCATGAGACGTAACAACATCTTCAAGCCACCAACCCAAAGTGTTCAACCTCCGTGACAAGTGTTAAAAACTGCAGTTCTTCTAACGTCCACTTGAGGCTGGCTCCAGAAGTGAGTCAGTCTCCATAAGTCCCCATGTTAAAAACTTCACAGCAGAAATAAACATGTTTACAGCCTGGTACAAAAAACAGTTTTGGTCTCTGTAGCTAATTTCCCCGTTCATGACAGCTGTACTGAGGGTGAATTTATATACAACTCACCTGTTCAGATTATATTAAGACTTAAAGTTATGCAGGATTAAGAGCGTGGACACTTTGATTGACAGGTAACAGGGATCATCTGGTCCACCTCAAGTCCGTCAATGATCCTCGTCTTTGCTGATATTTAGATCAGCTGGCATAACAATTTTCAGACAATCAAAACGTTTGCGAAACGTTTGGAAAATGTTAGAGTAACAATAGACTTTGATGGATGTGACTCCTGTCAGTCACACAGACTCGTGTGTGGCCTTCAGTGTTTGACACACAGTAAATGTTTCTGGATGTTTTACAGTCCAGCAGCAGCTCTCGTCTGAGACTGCAGATTTTACACGTGGCTGCTGAAATCCTGCTTCACACACACATGAACATCTGCACACAGCCTCTGTCACATACCATAAATAGATAATACACACACATTTCACATTCACACATGTACACTCTCTCTCTCTCTCTCTCTCTCTCTCTCACACACACACACACACACACACACAAGCTCATTCTGTTTCAGGCCGCTCTGAACAGGACGGAATAAGTGATACGGCCGGTGATTTTTCACTGCTAAAGGTGCAGTCCACCAAACCAAATAAATAACACCACCATTCATTCACTTTTCCCTCCACCTCCAGTTTCCCTTCGACTGCTTTACACTGAGAAAACACACACACAAACACACACACACACACAGGAGTGAAGACCCACTCAAACAGAAATACACCAATAAACAGGCATAAGAAACATAGATGAACATGTGTAGAGACACACACACACACACACACACACACGGACTGCACACGCAGACTGAGAGATGCACACATGCACTAAACATACAAACACACACACACACACAGTGAAAACACACTCTCCTTCCCCACCGTTGGACAGAAATAGCAGGATAAATAGAAAGGCGAGCGTCCGTTTTAAAAGGACTTGGTTGAAGTGAAAAAGGTCAGGCCAGTTCTCAGACGCCTGAGAAGAAACACACACCTCGACTGACCCAAAGTGGACTGGAAATATTCGGCTGTCCCGATGCTGCTGCTCACAATCTGATTCACAGTCTCAGACATCATAATAGACAACAAATGGAGAAGACTGCAGGTGGTAGGTTGTTCAAGGTTTTTCCCCAGAGGATTATCACGAACTGATTGTACCTCGGCATTCCCCTCATTTGTTTCTTTCTAATTAAAGAGTTACACACCGCAACACAACGTCCAATATTCTGTGTGTGCACTTCAGGCATTTTTTCAAGGATATGATTTATGAGATTTATGAAGCACTGATCATTTTCTGTTCATCTGTTTGCTCTGCTGTCTAAAAACTCGATTGCACTTTGAGGTATTTATCCACAGTCAGTATCTACAGCAGATGGTGGCTTGTCCACTGAGCCATGCACAGCTATTGATGAGGGCGGCTGATCCAAGTGTATATTTAGAACATTTTCACCTCGCTGTCAGACGACTCTTTCCTACGGGAAACTGAAGCCTCATATTGGTCTCTCCAAAGCTGCTTCACAAAAACAGTCATTTTACCTCGCGGAACACAGGAGCTGCTGGTCGACCGCTGCCTCGTTCCACACTGACGAACCAGCGTGCTAAAACACCAAAGCCACACAATAACACAAACAAACTGACCGACTGAGGCGGCGGTGGACCAGCAGCTCCGTGTTCTGCGAGGCAAAATTACCGTTTTTGTCAACGAGGTCTGGCGGCTTTGAGGAAAGGACAGATCGATAAACGCTTCAGGAAAGAGCTGCCTGCTGGCACGGTGAAAATATTCTAAATACAGTGCACACAAACTGATACTGTATTTGTAGGAGGCTAGAATACCTTTAAAACACTGAAAGGTCTCCTAACGCACAGTGCTGTGACACCGTGTAATAATTGTAATGCATAAGCAGATGTAAAGCTTTAAATTGTGTCAATTTCAGCAACTGTCAACAAGTCAGAAGCCTGAAAGCAAATCAGAGGCAATGATGTGGTGATTCAGTGGGGAGACTGGCAGTGAATCTGGTCTGAGTGGAAAGGAAAGATTCACCACTGGGGAGACAGAGGAGTCGAGTTTTTTCCTTGTTGTCTCTATTAATAGTTTAAATAAATATTAAAGTAAACAGAAAAACAGGAAATGGAGTATAAATATACACGTGAATGTGCAGCCTGTGAAATGTTTTAATGTGTTTTCCTCCACGTTAGTGCTCGCGTTAACGACATGGACGTCAAACTTAGTGTAATGCTGCTACTTCAATCACATGCACGCTAAAGTGCTGACGTCTGTGTTTGTCCTAATACACTAATATTATTGGACGCTAATCTTCATTGTGATTTGCATTGTTTGAGAAACCCACATTCATCTCAACATGTGTGTAACTTTATAGGACCAAACAGGTTTTCCTGCAGATGTTAACAATGTTTCCTAAGTAATCTCGTCAAGTCTGTGCAGGACACTGCAGATTTCATCATCTTTAAGTCGTGTGAACTCATTTCAGTTTAGTTGATTCAGCTAAATATAAATAAATGGCAGAATCAGGAATGTTACATAAGTTTTTGTCTATAAACACAAAGATCTCTGAGGTTTTGAGATACCACTTTGATTTATTCACATCAGTACATCAGTCAACCTAAACTGTAAATATCTTTTAAGAATCCTCATTTTTTAATCCAGGTTTCTCCTGAAGGTCCTGAAAAGACTGAGATTATGTTTCTATTCTTTACCAGCTCAATAATCTCACTTCCTTTTCTAATCTATGCCGTTTAATGAAAGCCCAGGCCGTCAGTGTGTGATTATTGTTTCAGTAAACTTCTTTTCTGTCCCTTGAACAGATTCAGCCGCACTGCAGAATCCTCGTTAGGACACTCGAGACTTCACAAGTCCAGAAGCTGGCTCGCAGCTTGTTTCAGGCTCCCCGCCACAGCTTAACAAACTGTTGACTTGCAAACAGACCCAAGGTGGTGACTGACATTTAAATCCGTTCCTCTTCTCTCACTTTTTAATGATATTTCTGTTTCACAGAGACGAGGGCTGGCAGCAGCTCACAGTCTGGAGGCAGTAAAGTAAGAGTAATGAGTGGGACATTTTGGAAGTCGACTCGCTGTTACTGTGCCAGTGAGGTTTGTATGGAGACAGAGGGAAATGAAGTGTATCAATGGAGAATGTGTCCTGCTGCAGGTACAGGTGAAGTTCCAGTCAAAGCTGAACAGAACAGGTCCAGTTCAGTTCATTTCCACAGTAAAAACAGAGCCGGAGAGACCCAGAGGGTACAGTTAGTGCAGCTACATCCTCAGTCTGTTTCCTTGAAAACATCCGCTCCATGAATCAGACATCTTATTTACCCAGTGGCCCCCTCCTCCCACTCCTCCACCCGTACCTCCATCCCATTACCCTCTACTCCTCCCCTTCTCCTCTGGACGAACACCATCACCCCACCCGTCTCACCCCTTCTCCTCGATGTCTCCTCCCCGTCTCTTCTCCGACGCCCAGAAAGAGGAAGGTTCTTTAAAAGTCTTTGGTTACCATGGTGGTTCTCTATAAAACCGCTATGACTCAAAGAGCCCTCTGACTTCTTAACAGGAAAAAAAAACTACAGATCAGAATAAATAAGCAGCTGTGGTTCTTTACGTTATTTTTAGTCCGCTAACTCAGACCATTTCACTTGTTCTTAGAGGACTTACATGTATGACTGGAGCATAAACAAACACCTGATATACTCAGCATCAGACGTTATTTACTGTTATTATATTTACTGTGAACTAAAAACATTAACTTCACTCTAATATTTATGTGCCATGTAGAAAGATAATAAACACATTTACATTAAACTAAAGGTGTCTCTGGTCTTAAAGGTAACTCGTGGGTCACACACAGGTGACGCCAAACTAATAACATGTAGAAAAAAGACAAGATTTATATTAAACTGTTTGTTAGACACACACAATGCTTTTTAGTGAGAAACACTAAATGAAACTTGTTTTTAATTCACTGTTTCTGAGTCTAGAGTTAAATTCTGGTTGATTTGCTAACACCCGTGGTTACTGAGAGAGATCAGCAATCATCAGAGGAGTAACAGGTCAATCTGTCTAAACTCACTGAAACACTGGATTACATGTTGTGTGAGTTCCTGTGAGTCTCTTTTGCATGGATGACAATCATAACCCAGACTGACACTGGCGGACTCCGCCACGGACTCTATAAACTATTTAAATTGGTAATAACTGAATGTAAATGTGTTGAATTGCTTTTGCTGAACAAATGCCACATACATAACATCACAAACGTTGATTAGTGAAGAATTTCCAAAGTAGAAATGATCAGATTTGGCGGGAAAGTGGTAAAATGTGTTGTCATTGTCATTTTTAAAAAACATATCATCCTCATGAGTTTGAGGACCTTTAAGTTTCAACACCGAGGTGTTTATTTTGCTCCTGACAGTTCGGTTAGGCTGATTCTGAGCTAAATTCTGAAAAGCAGCAAATATATTGTGTTTAAAATCTGATATTAAGTTTTAAAGTTGTGCTTTTGTAATTATCGAGGCCCGGCCATAGAATCACTCATACACTGTACATACAGTAAGAGGAAGCACTCCGCTCCGGTGGCGTCATTTGCAAGAAAGCATTTCACTTAGCACACGCCCGCGACTGCAGGATGAGTCAGCACATTTTTATAGATAATGAGGAAATGATAAACTCTAAAATACCACGTAGAATACCTGAAAATGACTTCATTCTCATATGTGACAAAAACACTTTGACCTTAAGGGGACTCACTGCTCGTGGATGTGATGTGACATTTCACCTCAGCACTCTGTAAACAAAAGAAAAACAACCTACAGCGCGTTTACATCGTGAACGTTTGTGTGAAATCTTTAATCTCTGGGACAAAAAGATATTTAGATCTGAGATGAGATGGAAAACAAACGAGGTTTAAACATCAGTGTCATATTCGACACACAGCTCTGCTGTAGCTGCTTCCTAAGTTGAAATGTCACCTTGATTATTTCTCTCTTTCGTTAAACAGTAACAAGTCCGTCGTCGTCACCAAATCGCGGCCTAAAAATATCATTTCCTCTCGGTAAATCCTCCTCACCTCTCACACATACCGCGGCACAAGCTGCAATTAAAGTGCATTTAATTTTAGTCTCATCTGGCATGTTAGCTGTACAAAGGTACCAGTGTTAGCTAGAGGCCAGAGAGAGAGAGAGAGAGAACACACGGAGGTATTTATAGTGAAGAAAGTGGAGAGCAGAGATGGAGGGCGGAGTCTGCATCTGAGGCAGAAATAAGAGCGACAAAGAGGTGAAGTTAAGGGGAGAATGGACACCGTCATATTTGTTGTTTTCATTATTAGAACAGCGGCACTGACAGGATCGTAGTGTTGATGTGTCTCCAGAGAAAGACAGAAAACATAAAGAGTTATTTGTCTCAGAGAGCTGAGCAGACTGATGATTTCTCCTCTGTCAGGCGTGATTAATGTTTGTACTCTCAATTCAACGCTGTTATTTTTGTCTAATCTGAACATAAACTACATGTTCACACAGGACAAAACTTGGATGTTTGCACATACACACACCTCTGCTGTTTTTTTATATCCAGCTGCTGAAGACGGAAAGTTTATTGAAGTTACACGACTTTGTGTTCATCTTAACCTCTTGTGCACACACTGAGAATGGACGTCTCGATGAGGCAGAGGGTGTAGATGTCACTTTAAATGTTCTGGGCCTCTTTAAACTTACCTGAACTGATGCTGGACACTTGGAGGCAGAGGAAACACTGACGTATCATCACCTTTTAAGTTCATATGGCCCATTTACACACTGACATGGAGCAACATTATAGTTTCCTGATGGAAATATCACACTTTTCAGCTGCTAAACTCTAGAGACCAACTAGTCTGTAGAGTTTTTCAGCTGCAGATGAGGCTGCGCAGCTATGATGCTATGAAAGCGATGAATACAAGGAAAAACCTGAATCTCAAACATGTTTATAAATCTGGCCTGCCTCCATCTGTATTCACATCGACCACCTTGTTTCCAGAAAGTGTTTTTGAAGCCCTGAGACTAGAATAAAGAAAAAGAATGTCACCTACCAAAACTCAAACCTCGTTAACAGGTTAACAGTGCCACACGTCCTCGTTGTTTGACTAACAGGTGATCTCGGAGCTCAGGTGACACCTGTGAAGTGCAAAAACACACAGCAATGAGCACACAGCAGCAAAGATTTTCAGAACACGACAACACCCTGACATGTTTCAGCTTTCCCGACCTGCTCATGACAAAAGAAACTCTCACAGCGTCTCAATTTTAACAACACTGGACAAAGAAATCTATGTTAAATGACGACACATCATCAGAAAACAGTGCTTTAAATATGAATACTTTGAGTTTTGATGTCAGATTTCAGCCACTTTTGTCTGTTACAGTCAGAGAGAATAATAAAAATCCATCGTGGTTTATTTATATTAAGTTTTATTCTCTCTATATACAGCCTGTACCTTCCCTCCCCTCCCTCCCCCTCCCTCTTTCTGTTCATTGTTCCAGGTTCAGGTGCTGCGACCGGCCGGTTAATGGTTAACTTCGGGCTCGGCCCTGGCGCAGAGCGAGGGGAGGAGGCGGCAGCCACGAAGAAACGGTGACATTTCACTGCCATTATTCATCCGTGCTTTGTTCCCGCAGCACTGAGGAGTGTTTGCACTGGGATGGAGTGTAGGGCGGAGGGATGCTGAGATGGAGGGATGAATGGTGTAGGGTGTGGAGGGAGAAGGGGGGTGATCGGGGGTTTGAGAGGTGAAGAAGTCATGGGGTTAAAGTGTGAGACACCTATGAGGAGAGGATAAGAGAGACAAAGGCCTCTGTGTTCGAGCCTCGCTATCTCAAACTTTGAATCCTCGTCATCAGTTTATTTCGTTTTGTGTTTTAGTTTTTATTTTTCTGAATGTTCGCTCCCTGTATCCCAAACACACACAAATATACATGCATATAAAAGGCCCACACACACACTCACACACACACACACATACGCTCTTCCCAGCTGTTTACATGGTGTGTTTGCACAATATGGTGGCTGGGAGGAGGAGAGCAGCTAAGGAGGGGCAGGGATGTAAGCCACAGTCACGGATGTGCTCTCCTCTGTCCAAACTGCCTCAGATAACCTCATCAGCCGCTCTGACTTTGCTGCTACAAACGCCCTGATGTGCCGATCACTGTTGATACTGAAGGATGTGTGTTATACTTGTGTATTTGTCAGCCTGTGCTATGATGTCGCCGATATTATTCGTGGAATAACTGGATGACATGAACATCGACAGTCTGACTTCACAGGGAAGTCATTTTGTATGAACGGGAACTGTTATCTGTGCAAAATATTGTGGCCCATGTGGACTTAAACTTTAACCAACATATCTGACCCTTCATCGTTTACCTCCCATATGATCATGACTTACATTACCATGAAGATAAACTCTAAATCTCCAAATTTCATTTCAACCTTTGAGAAGTTTTGGAAACTCGATTCGACTCTGCTGAGCTACATTAAAGAGAGTTTTCACCGTAGATAAATGTCCTTCATATTCATGCAGAAACAGAAAATTAATTTAAAGGTAGCCTGCAGAGTTTTTGACCTCTAGTAGCGCTGCAGAGCGATGTCTGTTTGTTTGTCTGACATGCATACTGCTGCCAAATGTTTAAAGTTATGCTTAATTAACAGCGAGGTCGCTTTGATTGACAGGTGAGCGCTGTCGCAGGTGGCTTGTTTGGCAGCTCCACCCACGCTCCACGTCTTTGTCAGTTCTGGATTAACTGTGAAGGTTGGCGGCGACCAGAGCATCCACACTGAGCTTCACAGCGGGTGGGTGACGTCACGGAGACTACGTCCATGTTTTATACAGTCTGCGGTTCAGTTGAGCTCTCTGTGAACAAACACGGCTTCCTGCCTCCTCGTCTTAAGATAAAAACTGTTAACACTTTATACCAAAACATGAAAACTGATCTTCTACATCCTGTTTCTCCACCAAACCTAACTGATGCTGGGACTGAAGCTGAAAACGCTACAACTAAACACACACACACACACGTACGGTACACTCGTCTGCATGTGAGTCACTGCTTGTATTGTGCATGACGTTGTATAAGTGTGTGTGTGTGTCTGTATACAGTGGGGTATATTCTGAGTTAGATCACTCTCTCACACACACTCACTCACTCACACACACACACACACACACACACACACACACACACACACACACAGGTTGTGCAGAACAATGGTTGGCTTTGACAGAGCCGGGCTGTCAGGAGGAGATGGGCTGCATCTATTGTCTGCTCTGTTTACTCACAGACTCACCTGGCACTGAGCTAATAGCACCGGCTCTATCTGTCAGTGCAGAGGACGGGGGTCTCGGCCCACACACACACACACTCAATCACATATAACATGAGACACACACACACACAGCAGGATATAGTTTTAAATTCATCTGCATGAAATGAGCAGACGTAAATGTACGTAAGGCTCGATGAGAAGTTGATGTGTGTTTTTTAAAATCCTAAATCATGTGTGTGTGTGTGTGTGTGTGTTTTTGTGTGTGTGTGTGTGTGCTCGGTCACACCTGGGTGTCCTGGGAGGTTCTGGGTAAAGGGGAGGGTTTATGGAGGAGAAGGAGGAGGAGGAGGAGGAGGAGGAGGAGGAGGGTGTTCTTTCAGGTTTTTACCACTGTGCAAACACACACACACCAACCACAGTTGATGGGTTTTGATGGGATCAGTTGGAAGCCTCTCAGAGTGACCCTGCCCCAACCCCACCCTTGTTTGATCGACAAGGGTGAGAGAAGAGAGGGTATGACTGTGTGCGCGGGGTGGGGGGTTGTTTTAAAATCGAACACACAAAGTCATGAATGATTCTGACTAGAGACACAGCAGAAGATACACACACGACTTCACACACACACAAAACTTTAGAGATGATCGGTGTTGTGCAGAAATGTTCTTTGAATAAAGCATCATTATTATTTTTACTGGTAACAATGTGTTAACATTGTTAATTTGGATTTGTTACCAGTAAAAATAATAATAATGATAATAATAAAAATGTTTTAGCTTCAGTGGCAGTGTGCTGCAGAGTATACACATGTATTTTACAGTCAGCTTTGCATCATTGTTCAGCTGCGTTGTGCAAGACGACTTCTTTCCGAGGACAGACGACCACGGCACGTCCAGTTTTCATGAAAGGATGGAGTAAGGAACACTTTCGCTGTCTGTGCCTCTTCTGTGGTTATGTTACTTCATAATGATCCTTTATGACTGTCCGAAGCAGAAGTCCAGCGACAATGGCTCATTTTTAATGTGAGCTAAATCTGTATGAATAGTCTCACATGTCACTGCTTAAAACACAGGGTGTTTTCCTGTCTGCACAGGCGCAGGCACCAGCGCACCGCTGAGCGTCCCGTTGATTCACACTGAAGGTGGAAACCAAACTCACAAATGTATATTTACATTTTAAAAGGTATCAGCGTTTTTATAAAACAACTGGACTCTGTAGTTTTTATGTTTCTAAAACAGTCTTGGAGATTATTGTCAGCGGCGACTGACACACATTTAGTCTGGTGAGTATTTTTGGCAGGGCGTACGTGGGTCAAAATAAACTACAGTGTCACAGAAGAAGAAGATAGATCAGCTTTTGACTCACACAACAGTTCTAAACATTGATTCACTGTTGGTTCAGCAGATAAACACACATTTCTATTCAGGGCTGTCTGTACGTTAGATATCTTAAACACTTTTTTCTAAATATTTCCTCACTGTTGATGTAATCTGATTACCGCACATACATGTCTGCCCACTCTTACATGTATCCTCAAAGTCTCAGTCGATCAGTGCCAGAGGCCTCGTTTGTTTCACAACCTCTCCTTTAATGTCAGAGTTTCAAACCCTGTCAGACTTTCTCTGGTTCACTCTCAGGTCTCAAGGCCTCAGGAGCAGTCAGGAGCAGTCAGGAGCAGGGCCGACCTCCACTGATAAGCCGTTTTTTTGTTGTTTTTCGGCTCGGGGCTTGGCCGTCTGCCAGCTGATAACAACATGGGGCATACCTGCTGCATTAATGATTGGTCAGCCCTGCCTCCTGCCCTCGCCCAGGTTCTTTATTTTAACATAATTCTTTATCGTTGGGGCTTTGAGCAGAAACTAAATCTTATCAAGTGAAGGCATGAGATCTGTGTATGCCATTAACAGCTCCAGACCACACGAACAAATGACATAACCTGCCCTCCCTTTATTGAATAGTTTTCTGCAGCGGATGAAGAGAAACAAGGTTGCTTTAAACTCACAGTAGTACTCGGCCGAGTCAAGCGAATCCTCATTAACATCTAACAGTTCAGTCGACAGTCGCACTGACAGGCGGTAATGGAGGGCGGGTCTTTATCCACAGTGGCATCTGTTCACAGGGTGTTGCACACCACCGCACACCTAACTACCTACGAGTGCATCTGTAGTTGCAGCTTTCATGTGACATAATGAATCCTGTGGAGGTCCTCGGTCTCACGCAACGAGATCTGCTGATTGTGTTTCCGGTGGTGGTTACGACAAAGTTCAATAAATACAGCACAGAGAGCCTGTTTCATCTCTATGATGGTCTTTACCAGGATCTGATCAACAAGCCGCGACCTCACAGCCTTAATCACACCATCCATGGATGTTTAATAAGACCTGGACATTTTCCCCAGTGGCCACCATCAAGTCTGAAAAACTTGAACCTTGAACTGCAAACAGGGTCAATTATGGCTCTTTCTATTACGATTTTTTGATTTTATATTTGAAAGCAGGCGGGACATGAACCTGCAGGCATGGCCAGCAGGAGAAACGTATTCAGTGGGCCACAGACAGGCACAGATTTCGTTGCCACATGCACGACCAGCCTCCATATTTTGTCCACATGACGCGTCATGTTGCCATGGCTCTCTGTTTGTCACCTCGTGCAGACGCAGTGAGAAGAATCGACTCGTGGCTCTGCTTCGAGTTCTGACATGTCTGAAATTCATCTGAGTTTCGAGCGGCTGATCGTCTTCGTTCCCCCTCGTACAGCTCATGAAGCTGACAAACTTCAGTCTGGCTGTGGCTCAAAAATGTTGTGAGAAACTGGCTTACATTACACAGTGTATGAGAGTGTATAATATGTACAAACAGTATGATCGACATGATGTGTGTGTTCTCTCCCTCTGCCTCCATAATCCAACTTTTAGCCCCGTCAAGGCGTCACACCTTCACCTTCCTACAATAAAAATATTCGCTGATATCAAACCTCAGATTGAGGCGAGTGAGTCATCAACAGTGCAGTGAACTATTAGTCAGATCCATTAGTGCTGTGCTGCTGTTGTGACCGTGTGGACAAAGACAGAATTACAGCTCTCATTGTGAAGCGGATTAAAGCAGAGAGAGTTTACTCATGTGATTTCCATACTTTTCTAAATGGATTTTATTTTATTTGTTTTTGTTTTCGATGATATTTCTGGGTCAGTAATAACAGCAGTACAGTGTAAGAGCTGCATCTGAAACTGAGCGCTGTGGGTCGGGCAGTGACCTCGGGGTTGTCTGGGCTGGATAAAAGGAAGTCCTGGTTAATGAATAACAGTGGCGATGTGGCCTGGCGCTACAGGTGGGGTGGGTGGGGGTTGGCCAGGATTCACACTGATAAGAGGGAAAGGCAGGGTGAGTTTTTGGGGGTGGGAGAGGCAGAGAGAGACCGGAGCTTTGTTATCGCCATTTGAATACATTAATAAAATTGCTTATTTTCAACAGTCGTGACAGTGAACTGACAAAATGAAATGAGCGTGAAGAAGGAGAGCAAACAGGAGAATGAAAACAAACCACACAACGGAGGAAGATGCGTTCAAGCTGTTCACAACACAAGATTTTATACCTGATGAGCAGGTTACAGGAAGTGACTGGAACTGATGTCGAGGAGCTCAGGCTGAGCGCACAGCAGTGTTTAGTCACAGTCACATTCACCTGCTGTAACAATAAACAGAATGTGTAGCAGACAGTAGTGATAGTATTGATAGAGGTACTGCAGTAGGAGAAACATCAGTACGGGGAACAGGTGGAATAGTTTTGGTGCACGGAGGAGGTTGAAATCAAGGTGATAAGAGTAACAGAAGTAGCAGCAGTATTAATAGTACTTGCAGCATCAGTAGCAGCAATAATAAGAGTAGCAGTAGTAGTTTTACTATTAGCAGCATTAGTAATAGTAGTATCAGCAGCAGAGGTGGAAATAAAGTACATTTACTCTGCTGTAAGTACACATCTGAACTACTCTCAATGTTTGTACTACTTTGTACTTCAATATTTACTTTCTTTCATCTGAAACGCAGAAATTCATAAAGTTATTATCATTATTATATAATGCATTTCTATAAACTCAACTATCCAGGTGACATTTTGTTGATGCTCACAGCAGTTTCTGTACACAGTACTTTAGTTTTGGTACTTATTTTAGTCTCAGTCTCTTCTGCTGGTGAGTATTTGTAGCAGTAATGGTACCATTAGATGTAGTAGTGATAGTTTTTGTGGTATGAGTAGCTAAAGTAGTAGTAACGGTTGTAGTAGTAGCATAAATAGTAGCAGTGGTAGTACTCCCGCCTGTGTCAGATGTAGGAATATCATAAGTGTGAGTAGCAGCTGTACTAGCACTGCAGCAGTATTTGTAGTTGTAGCACAAATGCTAACATCAGAAGTAGCAGCAGGAGTACAGCTGTGGTTTATTGATCTCAAAGTGGGAAATTCCTTCCCCTGCTGAAATACCGTAAGTGATGTAACACACGGACCAATCAGAGCGCCGATCCCTGCAGCTGAAATCATATCAAGGTTCACCGTGGAGACACATCAACAAGGTCATCGAGAGTTTTAACCCAAAATGTTCAGATTCATACGAAAACATCTGATCAGTTTAATTGATCGTTTGGAGCTGATCTCAGCGCTGTCACACAGAGAAGTTTAGAGAGCGCGCTGATAAGACCCCCTGATACTGACCTAAAAAGAGGTTGCCACAACAACCAATTTCACCTTTAACCTCAGCACTTTAGCTTCACTTCCTCATTCTCAACAGACAGAAGAGACTGATGTGAGAGTCAGGACTTTATTCGGCTTGTCTGCAGCTTCACACTGCAATATTTGCACCAGACGTGATTGTGCACGCATAAAAAACACTTTAAAAAAAAAAGTTTTAGTGTTTCATCCTCACAAATTCCTCATTTCATTTCAAACCGAGCTGCAGGTCGTTATTTGAAACTCCCCGTGGTCACGTCTTGTTTGTCCAAACCGCAGAATCCTCAGCTCCTTAAAGAGCTTTGCTCCCGCTCTGTTTTTCTTGTGTCTTAACTGAACAAAAGCGCGCTTTAAACACAACAATGTGGAGGAAATCCTTCGCATTCATGGTCAGGGTGTAAAGTTTAGGGTCCAAAGCTTTAAGGGTTAAACTAATGAGGATATAAAGATATACCTCAGGATGCACCACCTCCCTCTTCTCCTCTCCACTTCCCACACAGAGGCAGACCTGGTTCGACCGGACTGGGTAATCAGTTACCTGCTCTCTCTGACCTGTACTACCCACGTAGCCTGCGAGCACGCACACACACAGCCCCCAAAGTCCACTTGAAAAGTCAGGCCATGTCCAAAAACTTATCTTCAAATTATTGCATCTGCACTCAAACTGTGTCATAAAAACTGTCCTCAGTGAAACGTCAAAAACACGTTCAGCCCTTAGTTTCTACTGTGTTGGGGAATCTTGTTTACAGACTAACTGCAGAGCGGAGTCTAAGTGTGCCAAGTCTAGACTCTGTCTGGCATCACGTGTCTCATCGTCTTTATCCAGTTTTCATCTGTGAGCAAACAGGTGTCTTCTTATAAAACACCATCTCTAAAAACCTGCACCAAAACTGCTTCACAGCCTCCCACCACCTGCTAATTGCTGCATCCACTGATCAGTCGCCTCAGGCATCTTACAACTAACCTAACCACTTCCTAACTGCTCCTCCGTCTGTCTAGCTCACTGCCACACACTGGAAATTGCTACCAGCGATGCCTGACTGCTCCGCTGGGAGCGACTTCCTGAAGGATCGGGAACATCGCTTCTTTGGAAAAACAGTCTGCACACCTGAAGCTTAAAAAGAAGTCAGTGCGACCGTCCTGTGTACTTAAAGTATGTTCAGCCTCGTCCACTCGCTCGTACACAGAAATTTAAAAAAAGAGGCTTTATGGTTTGTTAAATTTGCTGTCACACACTCACAGGACTCACAAGTGTCCAAACTTAAACTACAGCTAATTACAACTGCCCCTCCATCCATCTAACTGCCCCCACAAGCTGCTGACAGTTAACTTTATATGTTCTGGAGATAAATGTCCAAAACTCGTCTTCATTATTTCAAGAGTTTAACTCCCCACTGCAACAGTTTCTGACGCCCCTGGCCTTCAACCGTGGTTGAACACACTGTTCTCTTGTCCCGCTCATTCTCCCTCCGTCATCTTGCCATTGTCACCCACATACCTCCCACACACACACACACACACACACCCCCGCCTCTGAGTACTGAGGCCAGCTCAGACAGACGAGGGTGGAGGGTGAACGGAGAGTGAACTGGCTAATGGACAAAATCAATTTCTCTCTGTCGTGTCAGCGAGTCTTTTACAGGAACTCTGTGAACGTACACATCAACCAGATCATGCAGAGGAATCACTAATAATCAGAGGAAATGTGTTTAAGGTGAATTTATTTAAGACTGAACCTGCACAGGTGTGAGGTGGATGTAGAGTTACATCCATAGAGGGAGCAGAGGTATGTGTAGTGTTCAGACGCTCTCATAACATAAAAAGTTATCACACATCAGGAGTTGAGCAACTCTGACTTGAAGGAATGTTTTGTTGTGGCACACTGGGTGTGGTCCAGGTAAAGAGTGTGTGTGTGTGTGTGTGTGTGTGTGTGTGTGCATGTGTGCATACATTTGTTGTGAGGACCAGTGTTCAGTTTTAGACTTTAAGTTTGGAAAGTGAGGACTTTTTTTCCTGACATGCTCAGTAGCTGTGATCAATAAGACACAAAGTGCCTCTCCGACAAGCCTGTTAACAAGTCAACCAGTCAGTCAGTCACGTAGCCTCTCAGTCAGCCTGTCAATCAGTCAGTCAGTCGGTAAGCTGGGTGGTGACTGGTTTGTAGCAGCTTGAGCAGTCGTTCCACTTCCTTCTCTACATCCTTTAACTGCACAGATGACTGGCTTTCCTAAGATCCTGGAAGCTGTGTGTGCGTGTGCATGTGTGTGTGTGTGTGACAGAGAGAGGTGTATGTGTGTGTGTGTGTGTGAGAGAGAGAGAAAGAGACAGAGAGAGAGAGAGGGAACATGCGAGCGAACAGCAGATCGATGGTGAATGACTAATGAAGCTCAGTGTTAGCAGGAAGAGGTGAGTCAGTGGAGAACAGCAGGTACTAACCTGAGTGACGCTCTTTAGCTCCGTTAAGAAATCAGCTTTAATAAAATGTTCATGCAGCAATGAGAGTGTCCCCACTGTGGATCTTTGGTCCTTTGCATTATGGGAAAAAAAAATAAATTTTTTTATAAACCTGGATCAGAAAATGTTCACGCTCCTTCATGAATGGAAGTAAGACACGTCAGGTCGACTGATCCATGAATCATTTGGCCAATAAAATGTCACAAAGCTGAGATGACATCTTCAAATGTCTGTTTCATCCAAGCATCAAAGATATTTAATTAACTCTCAAATGACTGAAATAATTCAGCAGTTATTAGAATAGTTGATTATTTATCTAATAAATTCAGCAATAAATGTAAGATTGTTTTCTTTTTCACTTGTAAATCATTTATTATTGATTATTTGTTTGGTCATAGTGGGTGAAATGGTCACAAAGATACTTCATCTATAATTAAATCAAATATTTAGTTTATGATGATATAAAACAAGAAAACAGCTCACATTAAACATTTCCTTCAGTGGTGGATCAAATATCAACGTATTTGTCAGTTAATTTTCTGTTGATTAACTTGATTAATGACCTTTCTGCTTTACTTATATTTAAACTTTGCTGGAACTAACAAACAGTTTTGGTTTAAAGTTTAGTTTGTCCGCTCTGAGCTGCTGTAGAAACACAACGGTGAACCCTGAAGTGAAGTTTCAAATGTGTTTCAAATGTGTGAAAATTAATCAAATTTTTCCACATTTGAGAGTTTTTAGTACACCACACTATAAAATAAAATAAACAACTATAACAGAAGACAGAAATATAAATCTCCACAGCTGGTTTCACAGAGTTTTTGGTCTTTCTGCGGTTGGACTTGTTGATCTGTGTTCAGTCTTCAGTCTGGATGACAAAGCTTCTATAAAACCGCTCGGCCACCGTAGACTCAGCGGCTGTTACCAGCCTGGTTTGGTGATGTCAGTGATTTTATGGCTGCCACAGTCATAAATAGCTCAAACCTCAAACAGACTCTTCAGTGAATGAAAGAAAGAAAAAAATGTGGTTTGTTATTTATGATGATAAATGATCTCTGACATTTACAGACAGACAAGTATTTGTTTTTATTTTGTTTTATTTACTTAATAAGTAACGGTGTATATTATTTATATTCTATTTTTGTATGAGTTGTTTCAAACATCGCCGCGTGCACAGAAGCACACGAGGTTTGGACCCAGTAAGATAAGATCGATAAGAACTTTATGCATCCATGAACTGACTGACTATTTATTGGATTCAATGACACACTGAATTCTTCTCAATAGTCCATTGTTCTCTGAAGATCGCACTCAGTCATCACAGTCGTGAAGTGAAGAGGGGACAGAAATGGAGCCTCTGAAGATGACAGCAGGGATTTAGTTGGAGAGTCGGTTGCCCAGAACGCAAAGAGGAAAGTCATTTGGGTAGAAAGCGCCTTTTAAGCAGAACTAGAGTGAGTTAAAAACAGGAAGTGTTGCTGGCAATGAAAAGCAGAGGCGCAGTTCAGGTGGCTGCTCTGTGACTCACCGGGCTCAGCCCTGACGCAGTATCACAGGGATGCAAACACACCTACTCTGAGACCTCGCAGAGGAAAATAAAACCTTTACAGTACGTTACACCGCTATCAGCCCGCTCCTGGAGATTCAGGAAGTTGATAAAAAAGAAAATGAAAAAAAGAATTATGGTGCTGTTAGCTGTCAACAGGCTGAGGAGTATATGATGTGTACGAGATCATCTCAAGGTGCTCATCACTCACATTAAAAAAGGACTTGAAGTAGTTTTATTCTTCAAAATGAAGCTGCGACGACACACTGACTGCTGCTGCTTCACGAAATATTAAAAAATCTTTTTGATTTATTCAGAATTTGTGATGTTTGTTAAAGAAGCATCACCAGCAGAGAGAGGACAGCAGGGATGTGTACCGTGGAAGTGAAGCATGTCAAGCTTTTTATAACCTCGCCATAACTCTGCCTCGGTTGTTGTAAAAAAATAAAACTGTCTCGGATATTCTGGGCCAGTCACCATGGCAACACACGCATGCACAATGCACACAGGACACACACCTCAACATGGGAATAAACACATTTAAAAATACCCTAATCAACAGTAATATTGTACTATAATAAAACAATATGTACTACAGTGAGCAGAGAGAAGGGGTGTGTGTGTGTGTGTGTGTGTGTGTGATAAATGTGGAATTCCTGCAGTCTGGCTCTTTCTTTCTTATCAAACTTCAGGTTTCACCACCAACAAAAGGAAATATGAGCGTTCACCACATCTTTCATGCAGACACACTCCGCTGGTTTAGAGGATATTCAGAGTGAGTCTGAGCGCTGCAAGCTGTCAGAGGGTGCAAACTACACTGTGTGTCTCTATTATCCTCCAACCATCACTTCTGTCTGCAGAGCTCAGAGATCCTGAGGCGAGTCCTTGCACTATGGCGCCCTCTGTTGTTATATCATCATCACACCTGTGGCTTCACATACAGTGACACAACTGAGGCCAGGTTAACACTCGAAGCCATGAAGAGAGGCTCACGGGGTGCAGAGAGAACAGGGCCTCCAACAAAGTGTCAGACAGAGAACCTTTGTGATTTCACAGCGTACCCTGTGCTGGCTTCATGAAACAAACCAGGACAGAATACACCCGTGAGTGTCAGAGTTTAGTCCATGAATCCACCTGCACAGCTCAGTGACATTTCAGGCTGACTGTGGAGGTCTGACCGCTCTGATCATCAGATTGGTCACCGCAGCGTGACATCAACTTGTGGCCGCAGCCAAAACACACCACCCCCGGTCAAATGAAACCTGTGTTTGGCCTGAGCTTCACAAATATGTAATGATGATTGCAGAGTACTCAGAGTACTCATGTTTAAAAATCTGCAGCAGCAAACGAGTTTGTTTTATGTTCGCAGTGCTTCGACACAAAATGGAGTTACAGAAGAAAGCACATGGCAGATGGAGCGGTGACAACGTGCAGAACAGGTTGTTGTGTAGTCACACGTAACACGAAAAACAGATGTTAATTTTACGGCTGTCAACGGACTAATTTGCCTAATCATCACAGGATTTTCCACTTCAAAGAAAATGCAGATGAGCTGAAGGAACCTTTTAGCTCCTTAAAAAGTAGCTCCTGCGACTAAAAGTTTGAGGAAATGTGGGTGGAAACACGGGTACAGTTTCACTTTAATAATGTTCACTGGCCTCAAATTGTGGAAGGACAACCAGACTGTCCTACACAAAAAACATACTGTTAATTTAATGATACATTTTCTACTAGAAGTAGAATTATTAGCTTAAACAACTAATTGAAAAATATTAATTAATTTCAGGCATCTATTCTTCTGTGAGACTGCAGCCATTCTACACAAACACAGCACAATGACCTCCTATCTGCCAGACAAGTAAACGGCTCACATCCAACACAGTGTCATTACAAACACAACCATCAATATAATGTATTATTATATCAGTGTGGATAAAATGAGTGAAAATAAACTGACAATCTGCTCACAAACTCTCCTGCACAGCATGTTGACTACACAAACCAATGAGGAGAGGTCATTTTGTCATGTGATTCCTCATACTCATAACAAAATGTAGTGAGTGAAACAAACTATATGAGCAGAGATGAGTGTTTAGAGTTGGTTAAATAAGTGGAAGTTAAAGATATCAGTGTCATCTGTACGAGCAAACACTGTTTTTCTTCATGTGTTTAGTATTTCTCACCTCTCTCTCTTGTAGCTGTGCAAACACCTTCAGGCTGTTGTCCGTCGTGTTTGTCATTTCAGCTGGTTAAAACTGAATGATGTTTAACGGAAGCTGAGAAGACAGGAAAGTGTATACATTAGATACTGTAGATTAGACGAACAAACAAACAAACAAACAAACAGGTTTCCGTGCTCTAAAGACGAGGGCAGTTAGACAGGCACGAGGAGCTCAAAGCATGACGCAGCAGAGGTGGAAGAAACAGCACATCAACCTGCAGCACAAGAACTATAAATACACACCAAATTATTTGTCTTTGTGATGAATGGGAAAATATTCTTGATGCACAGGAGCAAATCAAAATGTAAAAGAGTTAGACAGTGAATCAAACATTATGAACAAAATCTATCAAGAAGAAAACAGTTCAGGATCAGAGCTCGCCTTTGAAAGATGATCACACACACACACACCTTAAAGTAAATATTAATGTCAACCCATGACATCTGTAAAGGCTTTGTTTTTATTTACACTCAAAGTACCTCACAGCCCCCAAAATTATTACACCCATATCAAACAATAATTACCATAAATTAAGAGATCTAACCTGAGTTTGTGCCTTGACAAACAGATAATTCATCAGAGGCACAAACTCAGCCATGTTTGCAGCGTCACACTGGTTACCTGTTAAACAGAGAGCTGATTTTAAACTTTTAATGATTTTCAAAGACGTACATGGCTCTGCTCCTCCCTGCATTATAGATTCACCTGTGCCTTTATGAGCCTCGCCTTCTTTATACTGTCACCTCCTACAGAGATCAATGGGTACGATGCATGTGATCTGTTTTATTACTCAGTTTATCTGTGTTTATTGCACACTGCTCTTATGTTTTATATTATTTATGTCTGTATCCGGACTATGTGTACTGTTTTACTATTATTATTAGTAGTAGTATTAGTAGTAGTAGTAGTAGTAGTATTAGTAACTGTGGCTGTAAAACATTCATTCATAAAACTGATGGGTCACACGTGCATTACCCATTAAATCAGATGGATTGAAGGTGTACATCATGTGATTGAATCCTTTCATGGTGAATGAATCTAACCACAGCTGAGGTGTGAACAGAAGCGGGTTGGCTGTAAATGTTTCTAAGTTAAAGGAGAGGCCTCAGGATACATTTAAATAAAAAGAGAAGCTGCTAATGTTGATGCTAATGACAGCTAGCACCGCTGCCTCTAAGTGTTAGCAGCAGCATCTCGTGATGTTAATTTTATCTACAGCTCCATCATACCGGTATCATAATGTTTCCACTTGAAGGATTAGACTGCCAGGTTCAGCTTGCGTCTGCTCCTTACCTGTATGAACCTCTACAGGTGAGCTTCCTGCTGGAGGTCAGAGGTCAGGTCAGCGGCCTGAGGCTGCGAACTGGACGCCGCCAGGGACAAACCGCCATTATTAAACGTTGACGGTCGATACGCACTGACGTCACGTCACTGACGTGTGTCTGTTCAACTTTTGGCAGGTTAGAGGCACGTTAAGTAGATTTAGGACGAACCACAGACAGTATAAAAACTAACTCATACACACTGTCTGTGTGTGTGTGTGTGTGTGTGTGTGTGTGTGTGTGTGTGTATGTGGGGGGGGGGGGTGCACTGCTCCTGCTGTGTCAATGCCATGAACGAAGGGCGCCATCTTGTGCCTAAAACGGGGAACGTCACTACTGGTAGCGTTGTGTCGATCGTGAACGTATCGTTCAATTTGAACGAATCTTTCATATGACTCGGGAGTAATGAGTAGTCTCAGTGAGTGATTCGGTCATTTTCATGCAGTACGTTCCCTCGTCGCATGGCAGCTGCATAAGCTCAGTCAGGACAGGAAACAGAAATGATTAGTTCATGACTCTAAGACGTGTCCTCAAGTTTGAGTCTCTTGTTCATTTGTCACATGACAGGCAGCAGTTCGTACATTCATACAGATCAGTCTTTCGTTCATTTGTCACGTTTACATCGCCCACAAGACAAGAGGGCTACAGCGCTGCACTAGTTAATTGAACGAAAAAAACATTAGAGAGTAAGTGATCCGATTCAGTAAAAAGATTCGAACTTCCCAACACTAACTACTGTATTTCACTGTGCTACGTCACGCCGAGAGCTCCCCTCTAATTGGCTGACTGTGCGGCTTGGATCACATGATCTCTGCTCTCACTGTCCCGTCTGTGTCTCTCTGCTCGGTGTTTTAACAGCTCAGCCTCGGTGGACGCGCTTCTTCTTTGTTTCCAGTGAATTTATCAGTGAAACAGCAGCTTTAAATGTGACTCTACGTAAAGAACAGACGTCGACGCTGTTGTACGCGGGATTTTGATGAAGCTAGACGCCCTATAACAGGTGAGTGGACTGTTTTTACCTGCTGAATGTGACTTGTTGTTGTTGTGCACTGTCAGCGACTCTCTGCCTGCTCAGTTCACTCTTTATTAACGAATTAACCAATTAACTGCAGAATATGACATAATATTACAGGCCATGCTCCCCCTTAACTTTACTGCGGGTTAAATACTTATTAACCTCGCTACACTCCTAATTATCCCACATTAATTGACCCATATTTGCATATTTAAGCCTTCTACCAGCTCTTTATCTGTGCGACCAGTTAACTGCCCCTGTCTTATCGAATGAAGCATGTTGCTCTTCTCTAGTCTCTTAGTCCGGCTCATTCAATAATGCTCTCTGACTTCTACTAAACTCTGCAGTCACTTGTTGTTCTTGTGTAATGTGATTTGTCCCCTTGCACAGATAAACAAGCATTCTTTGTCATCCTCTGCTATCAGTCATTTAATGCACAAGTCAGGCCTGAAAGATGTGGAGAGCCACCTCCAGCTTTGGCTGTTGTATAATCTGGAGATAACAGAGGACATCTGCTGCTGGTAGTGGATCATCTGTGTGGACTGTGTCACAGCCTTCAGGGTTTCTTTAGGTGTTTCGTCCCATAAAAAACTAAAACTTTAGCATCAGTTTTAAAGGTCTCTGTTCCTCTATTATAGAGTTTTAGTGCAGCCCAGATTTGTTTGGTTTTCAGCATTGCACAGGAGCTTCAGTCTGAGCTGTTTGTGTCAGATTTCTTTTTCTTATTAGCTGTGAGATCTGCCAACGTAAGAGCATCAAATTAAAGCAGCGTTCATATTTTGCTCACTGCTCTATCAGGAAATGTTTTTTTCCTTCTTTGAAATCAGGTCAGAGGAAATTCCCTTTAAAACAAAACATGTCGTACATGTTGAACAGCTTGTTTGCTCCATGTGCTGCACGCCTTGTGTCCATATTAAATCAACATGTGTTTATCTAACAGTTCCCACACCAGCAGCTGTAATGAGTCACATGACTCTGTGAGGAGGTGACTCTCGTGACCATTGTGCAATATGACCGAATTAGACCGAGATCGGGTCTGAGGCGTCCACAATCTACTTATCAGGCAAATCATAGAGATTGTGGTATTGAGTGTCCTCTTCTGTGTCCAAACTTCACATGAGCTCATTGACTTTTGGATCAACACTTCACGAACAAACCAATAGTGATGGTTTGACGAGATGGCTGTGCTGATTGGATGAATCACTTCACGAGGCTCTTCTTAGGGTGACTGTAAGCAAACTGAGTCCTTAAAGTGTTATTTTATCTGCTGGCTTCTGTTTACAGCTTCAGATTAGAGGTTTTAATCATTTTGATGCCTTTGTTTTTTGTTTGATGTGTTTTATTTGTGTGAAAAATTCATTGTCAGTTTCTAATCTGAATTTTGATTTCTCTTAAATAGATCATGATATTATATTTGGCACATTGCTCCTCTGAGATATTGAAGCTTTACAGAGTCACCCTGTTACCGCCAGCCTTCATTATCATTACTATCATTACTTCCTCTCCCATCTGAAATCACGAGACCTCAGACTCCAGTAAACCACTTTCTGTTTGGAAGATGTTTTTGGTGATTGTAGAGCTCGGCTGAGTTTGTCAGCAGCTGGAGCTGTGTGTGTTTATGTGTGTGTGTGTGTGTGTGTTGTCTTTGTGCCAGAGATGTGCAGGTTATTCTCTGTGTGTGGTGTTGAAAACATCCAGAACCTTCTCTTTGTCAAGTGTGTGGAGGAGAGACAATGTTTTGTTTTGTTAGATATGTAGCTCAGTTAGCTCAGACGTGCTGATGAGTGTCAGTTACTCAAACAGAAACTCTGTAGATCCCCTTTTCTAAATGACTCAGATCAAATTTTATTTATCAAAAACTGGATCAGATCCTGGTTAGTTAACATCAACAACCTGTGACCATTTGAAGCTGCCAGCACCTAACAGTTCATCAAGACTTCACCACAGACATGTGATGATGTGACGTAGCATTGCATGTTGTGTTTTGTTCCTCTGTTTGGTCTCAGAGCCGCAGAACATCTCCTGACCTGAGCTGAACTGCAGATATCGATATAACCAACCAATCGGATGTCATTTAGTCTTTGAAAATGAAGACGGACATCCCTTACAACCAGGTAAGACGCCTTCAGGTGCTTTGAATCAATTCGTTCATAAAGTTTAATCCATGTCAGTGTTGAATATTTTACACTTTTCATTGAGTCTGACCAAATGTTTACATGCTAAAGCTTCTCAGAAGTCACATCTATCATTAAAGAAGGAAAATAAAATAAGTGTATTTATGGGCATGTTCATTTTGACATTTTGTGCCTTAAAAGGTGAATTAAAGCAGCCTCAATGATTTATTTATAAGACTCTGTGATGAAACACTTCCCGTTCAGATCTGAGGAGTTTCCCCATACTGTCTGTTGTAAGCTGACAGCTCATCCCATGTCACCCGTCAGCTCTGACTCACACCTCTATTTCATAATTTCATCTTATTCTCACTCCGGTTTTAAATAATAACTCTAGATGTTGAAGTATTATTAAGTAGTATAAAGTTTGGTAGCCTCCTCGTTCCTCTTGATGAGTGACTCTTGTGAAAGTGAGTTTCATGCTGTAAAGTCTGTGAACAGGGCATAGTTCCTCAAATATTATATGAGTAAATATTAACTTGTGTTCTTCTGACGCCTTCAGCTGGAGGACGCGGAGAGGAGAAGACAAGAATCCAACAGGAGAGAACAAGTGGTGCGTTACACAAACACAAATCAAACGACGAAGGATAAATGTGATTTAATCAACAGGCATAACTTTGACCTTTGACCATTGCTTCCTCCTCTTCCAGTATTCCAGATGTGTGATCGCTCTGGCCACTGTGACCACTGTGCTGCTGGCCGCCACAGCCCTGTACAGCCTCCTGACACCGAGGGCTTCCTTCTCCCATCCCACCCCGAGCAGCAGCCTCCCTCCGCCGCAGGCCGAGTCCTGCTCAGACGCCTGCAAGTAAGCAAACATTTTCATTTTCACACGGTCACCTGAACCGTTCCTGTTTTAAGTGAGAGTCCATGTAAGTGAACGTTTCTGTCTTTCTCTTTCTGTATCTGCAAACACACGAGTATCTGCTTCCTCTGCAGTCGAGTTATTAATAAGCATCATCGCCTCTCGTTCCCCATGTCAGGATCGTTCTGGTGGAGAGCATCCCTGAAGGCCTGGAGTTTAACTCCAGCACCACTCACCCCTCCATCTTCCAGGCGTGGCTCAACCTCATGAGCGAGGCTCGCAGCAGTATCGACATCGCCTCCTTCTATTGGACACTCACTAACAATGACACCGGCACCGAGGAGCCGACAGCCTATCAGGTCAGCTGGAGCTTTGAATGGCCGAATGACACAGGATGTGTTTCACTTCAGTTTAATGGACACGCGGAATTTCATGTCTCTTGCTTTGTGCACAGGGTGAGACTATTCTGAAGACACTAAGTGAGCTTTCTGGGAAGTTGTCTGTTCGCATCGCAGTCAACACGCCGCAGCAGAGCCAACCGCAGGGCGACCTCAGACAGCTCAACGAATCAGGTGACAGATGACAAACAGACGGATCAGCTGTCTGATGTTTAGGTTGATACTGCTACAGTTAATCCAGCAGAGACCGTCAGCACTAATGTGTGTGTGTGTGTGTGTGTGTGTGTGTGTTTCAGGAGCTGATATCAGGACAGTTAACATGAGAACGCTCACCTCAGGCGTCCTCCACACAAAGTTCTGGGTGGTGGATAAGAAACACATTTACATTGGCAGCGCCAACATGGACTGGAGGTCGCTCACGCAGGTACACACACACACTCATACACAAAATATCAGAATCAAATGTCACCACCGTCTCATCTGTCTCAGTCTGATAGAGGATCCCAGACAATATCTGCTGAACTGAAGCAGAATTTAGTTCCGCTTTTGACAGGAAGTCCTGGTGTTGGTTCAAGCGTTTGGTCACATGCCACGCTGGAAGAATTATTCTGATTTGCTCTAATAATGTGACGGTCATCAATATGTAAAACCACATGTCAGATATTGTGTTATACTCAGGATTTATTTTGCTGACTTGTCTCTGCCATCCTGTCTTTGTGAGAGTGCACCAACATCCATAAAACCAAAATTTTAGAAAAGTAATAAGAAGTTTTAATTTCTTTTCATCGTCACAGTTTCAGAGTCTAGAATCTGTAAAAGTCTGTCAGAGGATAATTTGATATTCTGTTGGTGTGCAGGTGAAGGAGCTCGGAGCGGTGGTCTATAACTGCAGCTGCCTGGCTGCCGACCTGGGTAAGATCTTTGAAGCGTATTGGTTCCTGGGGGAGAGTCAGTCGATCCCGTCACCGTGGCCCAGCAGCTTCTCCACCTCCTACAACAAGGACACGCCCCTGCAGCTGCCGCTCAACAACACACCGTCCAGCGTCTACCTGTCGGTGAGATACGTACAGTCTCAGTCATGAAGTCTGATTTTAACACACAACACCTGTGAGTGTTCATGTCAACTCTTTTGGACTTATTCCACACGGTTATTTTACAATCCATGTGTATGAAGAGATGCCATGTGATCTGCAGTCCCAGCTGATGCCAGAGAATCTACACCCTCCTCCATCAGTGTGCTTTTACTGATGACTTCTCTTCCTGAGTTTGTCGTCTGTCACGGCTCCTGAACGTAAAATGTTGCTAAAAAGAGTAACTAATTTATCAGATCAGTTTCTAACGTCTCGCCTGATTCGCCTCTCTCAGAGTTCACCTCCGTCCTTCTGTGCAGCCGGCCGGACTCCAGACCTTCAGTCCATCCTCAGTGTGATGGAGGACGCCCACAGCTTCATCTACATCGCTGTCATGAACTACCTGCCCACCATGGAGTTCTCACATCCTAAAAGGTACAGCTGATCAGGAGAGTCAGCAGTAACAAAGCCGGCGTGTCTCTGTGGATGGTTATTCATATTCAGATAGTCAGTCCAACACTTTGGTAGATACCCATGATGCTCAGATGATCTAACCTCATGACTGACTGTTCCTCCAGCAGCTCCATGAGGTTTGCATGTCTGAGTGTCTCAACAGTTAGAAAGATTGCTGACATGGCGTCACAGCACGGCCGCAGATCCTCTTTCCTTCCTTTATTCTTGGTTTCATTCCCTTTGTACCATGACGTCCATCTGTTAACATGTCCGTGTGTAAATGAGTGTAAACAACCTCCATGTTGGTGTGTTTGATGCAAATATCTGCACCAACTTTATTCTGAGCATTTTATCTGAGGATCAGTGATGCTGAATCGAGTTGTGGTAACTTCTTTGCGTGGTTGATGTCTCATGTATTCATGCTCTGCCGCCCTCTGCAGGTACTGGGCAGACATCGACACCCAGCTGAGGCGGATGGCGTACGAGAGGCGAGTCAAAGTGCGCCTGCTGATCAGCTGCTGGGCCAGCACCCAGCCCGTCATGTTTCCCTTCCTGAAGTCTCTGGCCTCAGTTTACGACCACAAGAGCAAACTGGACATCCAGGTGGTGAGTACCTGCTCCTCCACCTCCCCTGTTTGTTTATTAAAGAAGCGCCTGGTCATGCTCGTGTGCCCCTCACCACTAAGAGAGGAGGAGTACACATTACGAAGCAGTATTCAGGAATGCTAACACTAACCTGCTGAACTCTTGATTCCTTATCCAGAGGCTGTTTGTGGTGCCTGCCACCTCGAAGCAGAAGGAAATTCCCTTTGCCAGAGTCAACCACAACAAGTACATGGTGACCGACAAGGTCGCCTACATAGGTGCGGCTGCACACACACTGCATGATGGATGTGAGGCAGAAAAAGAAAAACAAACCTGATCTGTTCATTTCTGTCCTCAGGTACATCAAACTGGTCAGGTGACTATTTTGTGAGCACGGCTGGCTCAGCGTTAGTTGTCAACCAGACCGCATCACAGTCCATGGAGCCAACCGTCCAATCACAGCTGAGGGAAGTCTTCGAGAGGGACTGGAACTCCGACTACAGCACACCTCTGACCCAGAACTCAGACCTCAAAGACTTGTGTTAGATTCATCGCTCAGTATTATCACAGGCGGACACTTCAGCACATAATGCAGTGCATAGTTGCACATTTATTTAGTATTAAACACTTTTGTACTGGTCAGCTGAAGCTTTTGTGGAGAATCATCACAGACGACCTCTCAGCAGAGCAATGATCATGGACTGGCTTAGACCAGACAGTAACGTGCCATCAAACCAGTAACCTGCCCAGTACTGCCAGTCCCTACCACTACCAGGGTTCTTCTTTAAGGCCAGAATAACTTTACACCGACTCAGGTCAGCAGTCAGACTGTACTGCGACACGTCACCAGCAGACGTCTGATCAACTTGAATGAATTGAATCATGGTTTGTGTTATGTGGCACCAGCAGCAGAAGGGGGCGCTGTTTTTGCTCTTCAGTCAGGTCAGCTTCATGCTGAGGCGCCCTGAACTACAGAAGTGATCGATCACCGATCACTCTCTAGTTTTAAAGATCAATCACGTCATTACTTCTTAAGCCTTAACAGGAGTTTTTATTTTTTTTATTCCAGCTCATCTCAGGGAGTTTGAGTTTTCTTAATGGATCGTTTTAATTGGTTGAATGTGGAATAATGAAATTAAACTGCTGTGTTGTGCTCATGCTGTAAATAAGATACTTGCTCTCCTCCTCTCTCTCGCTCTCTCTCTCTCTCTCTCTCTCTCTCTCTCCTAAAATAAATTCTTTTAATATTAAAGTCAGCAGTTAAACAAGGATGAACAAATGAAATTTCCACTGTGTGGAGTGATTGAAACTGCCAATTAGTGAAGAGGCGGTTGTTATGGCAACTGTCCAGAGAAGTGTGTTTTTTTTTGTTTTGTTTTTTTTAGCAGCAGCGTGCTGATTTTAAAAAACAGAGAAGCTCTGGAGCAGTTCTGATTTATCACTCAATAAATGTCTTTGAACGAAGCCTCTTCTCTTCTTCGTGTTCTTTATCTGACACACATTTCATCACAATCCTGTCCAGAACTACAGAAAGTATTATTTATTATTATTTATATGACGCAACAGACCTGACTAGAACATTTGAACAGCAGGTTGTGTGACAGTGCACTGCAGAATCATACAGTGTTTGATTTCATCCAGTAAAGAAGCTCCAGGATTTTAGAAACTGACTCAACATATTTTGTGCAAAATATTGTCGATTAGCAGCTCTGTTATGATTTTTATCAGCCGTCTGAACAGGCTGGACTCGCGCTTGACCTGTGAGTGTTTTTAAGGCTGAGGATAATTGAACCTTTTTCCTCAATAATGCCACTTTAGCTGGTGTGGTGGAAAATTAAAAGAATTACTAAAGTAAAATATTAAGTTTCAAAATACAAGTTTCAAAATGTTACAATGAAAACTGAGTTGTACTCAGAAATTCCCAGAAATAACACACATATTCCTAAAATTTCCCGATGTATGATCTCATCATGGCAGTTTCTTTAAAAGAGTCCTATAAGAGAGTGATGCTCTCGTGCAGTCGGTCTGTTTACTGTAGGTCGGCCTTCTCTCTCTGTGAAACACAAACAGGGTGTAGGATGTGATGCTGGACTGTTTCCACTCATTAGCTGAGGCTCAGAGTCAAAGAGTGGACTGAGGTGAGTGACTGTACCTGTAGAACAGAGACAAACCTCACAGGATGATGAAGTGCTCAGACTTCTACAGCCGTCCTGCGGAGAGATATCAGTTCAGACTTTGGCTCCCTGTAATATCTGTTTTCAGTATAATATCTGTGCAGAAGAGTGCCAGACAGTCCTGGGTCTCTTGCTCTTACAGTACAGGGGTGGGGGGGTATTTACATGATTGTGCCCAGAGGCCACAATGCCTGATAATCCGTCTTTGGGTGGAGGGTGTTCTGGGGTCTGGATGGTGGACCTGCTTCATCTTGGGGGAATCTACTGTTAGGATGATGCTGATATTATTATGTTGTACAGTATCAGGGGGCAGCTGGGCTCTCCTCTGGCCCCCTGCTGTGTATTGTTTGTCCGGTTGTTCCCAGACTCGGTACAAAGGACCTGCTGAGCTCTTCTGTCTCCATACATTACTATATAAGCCTCCATCTGTGCACAGCGGCGCGGAGGCGGAGCGTTAACGGCGCCGGGAGCAGTCAGCATGGTGGACATGGCGGCACACAGCCCCGCTTTATATCACTGCTGCACCCAGGCAGATTTTAAACTGGAGATAGGTTTGATAAAATAATATTTGGTGCCACCTGTGGACGAGAAACGTTTGTTTTTTTTCATGCATTCCTGCGCGGAGATGGAGCCTGAGCGGACCTCAGTGAAGTTGGTTTTAAGTTGGATATTCGACAGACATTTCAAGTGCACCTGTATTACAGACTTTACAGTAAACACACGGCGATAGAAGAGGCTACAGCGTGTACCGACTTCCTGTTTCGTAATTAAAAATGTGGATATTTAAAGCAGAGCTGCTGTGTTTAAAGGTATTGAGCTAAAATGCTAATATTTACATATAAAAATTAATAAAAACTCCAGCCAAGGACCAGTCACTGAAAAGGATTTCTTACGTGAATATTCTCAGAGAGATGTCCAAATAAATTGTGAAGTATTTTTAATGAAGATTGTTTGAAATAACCCATTATATTCATATAGTAAATTAAAGACAGTTTCCTATTTGTTGTGACCATTTCTGTATGACAAATCTGAAACTGGTTCGTGGTTAACTGTCATAATTTTTATTAATTTTTTATATGTAAATATTAGCATTTTAGCTCAACACAGTATCTCTGCTTTAAATATCCACATTTTTATTTAGAAAACAGGAAGTCGGTACACGCTGTAGCCTCTTCTATCGCCGTGTGTTTACTGTAAAGTCTGTAATACGGGTGCACTGGAAATGTTGGCGTGGCTTGCTCGGAGTCGCACTGTACCCGGAGCGACTGTCTGTACAATATCCAACCTAAAACTAACTTCACTGCGGTCCTGATCTGTGCGCAAAGCTCAGACTTTGTGCGGGTGAAGCCGCAAAGTTTCCAGGCTGAGCTCCAAACCAGGACGGCTGTCTCTGAGGTATGAGGATTAAAACTGATTCATCTCCTGAGATGATTAACATGTTTTCATCTGATCCGGGGAAAAAAAATAGTTTTAATAGTTTTAGATGAAGTCTTTGCGTCTTTGTCCAACTCCCGCAGGCTGGTTTGTTCTGGATAAGTCTTCTTACCAAACAAGGCGTGTAACTACAGTTGACCTTGACTAAATCCAACTCTATTATTAGACATAAAGGAGACATAACGGCGCACATGTTGCTCACTCAAACATGTTAGTTTCGATCAAAGTTTCACAGTTGGACACATTAAACACCAAACGTGTCAGTCTGATGCAATAATGCTGCAGCCTGCTGTCACTTCATGTCACTGTCTCCGTCTCAGTTTCAGAGAAAAGCCCCGCAGATGTCCGCAGATGTCCCGCTGCTCCGCGCTCTGACGCTGAAGGTACATCGTGTTCACTCTCAGTAAATCTGCATGCAGACTTTTTATGTTGCTGTAAAACTTTGTGCATCCATCCTCTGTCTGTGCTCAGTGCATTCACACATTTTAGTGATTTGTTTGTTTCAGATTTACAAACTTTAATCTGAGTTTTCTGTAAATCCTAAAAGTACAATAATGGATTTAATTATTAATCTTATTTTACTCTTCTTCTCTTTCATATGATGTCTGATTTAAGATTTAAATGTTGTTAGAAATGTTGCAAATTCACAGTTGAATGCAACTGAGTCCAGGACAGCATGTTTCTTATGGGAAAAGGAGATTACACTACACACATATGTACATTTGTTTTGCTGTGAGAAAATCAAAGTTCACTTTATATTTTAAAGTTTAAAGTTGAAGTTGTTTCTCAGCTCTTTGTCACATTTCATTTCTGAATTTGTCACAGCGTCTAAATTTAGCAACAGGACCTGACAAGAAGCTCTTAAAATATTTAAAATAGATCTCAGACCTCGAAATCAAACAGCACAATCTGTGATTCATTTCCAACCAATGAAAAGAGAGAAGACGCTTCCTGTTTATAGTGAAAATGTCTGCACACATTTTATTGATTACTTATTTATTTCATGTACAGTTCAGTGGGAGGTTGTTTGGCGTGTTGCAGTGGCAGATTTCTAACACTTGTGTGCAGTGTTGGTGCAGATTTAAACTGACTCCTCTGACCGCACTCAAACTGTCTCGCTTCACAGAGTCCATGAAGAAATCAAGTGGAAATCAGAGAGCAGTAAAACCAGGCTGAGGATTTGAGGTTGGTTAAATGAAAAGTTTAAAGATTTCAGCAGAAATTCTCAGTAAAATCCTCTGAGGTGTCACATTACAAAGACATTTCTCCGTACATTAAATCCTGTCTGTGAGTTTGTAACTGAATCACAGTCCAGAGGAGTGTCAGAGCAAAAACTTCAACTTGTGGGGGAAAAAACCTCCAGCTGTGGTCCACTGGATCCGGCTGTTTATGGGTGTGTCTCCATGAGGGAATCAAACACACCCAGTCTCTGCTGACTGCAGCCCAGGCTCAGATAAATACTGTCTGATAAATCCACACCTTCTGACCGAGACCAAGCCGCGTGGTGTTGAAACCTAAATATACAGGATCTATGATAAGATTCACTATGAGACACCGACACGGTTTTCAGAATGAGGAACGCCCAAATGCCATTTGCTGTACCTCACAAATATAGCTAAACGTGCACACACACACACACACACAGACGTCCTCTGAGGTATCTCCACCATGTCACTTCCCGGTGTGTAAACTATTTAGTGTAGTCAGGGGTCGTGGAACGCAGCAGAGCCCAACCCAGGAGGTTATTTCTGTCTCACTGTTAATCATCCAAAACTATCCAGCCTCCACCCATCCAGTGACCCACGAAGTGTGTGTGTGTGTGAGTGTGTGTGTGGGAGAGGTTTAAGTTTTATACCCGAGCCTAACTGTACCTGGCAGCATGTTCTTGCTCCAGTAGGCTGTGAGTGTTCGGGTGTGCGGGGATGAAATCTGCAGCAGAAACATTAAAAAATTCAAAACAAATTCAATTCAAATTCAAACATACGCTCATATCGTTATGGACAGCTGTACTCCAGTATTTGTTCTGATTAAATTAATTATGATCAAAAAACGAGTCCACAACTTTGCTAAAAGAAAAAAAACATCAACAAGGTCAACAACACAAAACAGCAGCCAGCTCTAAAAGTCAGTCCCAGATTTACTCTTGTCTGTCGGCTTCTGGCTCGCTCACTCTCTCCTTTTCTCTTCTTAGCTTCCTCCGTCAGCGTCCTCTTTGGTTCGTTCTCCTCTGTCTTTACGTCTAAAGCGGCTGCTACATTGCTCACTTGCCCAGCTCCTGTTCTAGCACGACACTGGCTTTGCACCGCTCTTCCCGGTGGTCCAAAAGGCCTGTGGTATGAATATTAACACTCAGTGCAGGCAGCCCGGCTAACAAACTGAGCCAAAGAAAAAAAACAAAATAATATTTCATGTTAGTGCGACAGTTTGTTCACATCTGTATTTATCACGCTGCACCACCCAGCGAATGCTGTAATGAGCCTCTGCTGCCAGGGGACGACTTCAGTGTGTGTGTGTGTGTGTGTCGTCTATAGGACCACCCAGTAAAACTGGAGACAACATAAGTAATTTGCTAAGCAGTGTTTTGACAGATTGCATCTTTTCTGTTACTCTTGGTGCATTAGCTCTGATTCCTCAGATCAAAATGTTTGCTGTGTGTGTGAGATCGAGTGAACGTGTGAAGACGTGAAGTTAATTTGAGCCGCAAAACAGACAAACAAAAAACAGAGAGAGAGAAAAACACGATGAAATAGTTTCACAAAGTAATGAGAGATGCAATCAGTGAACAAACAACAAAATGAGCAGCTTACTGAAATATCTCAAAGTGTCGTGATGAGGGAAGACAAAGAAGTGTTGGATTATCTGACAAAAGAGGTGCAAACTAACAGACCATAAAATAAAATGACTAGTGGAGTAAAAAACAACAAAACATAATGAAGCACAGGAAAACAAAAGAAGGAGAGTTACTTAATATTCAGATCCGTGTTTACAGCCAAAATATGAGACCAAGGACGACAAAATAACATTTAGCAGCATCACATTCACGGCAGGGTGGTGTGTGTGTCTGAGCGAGTTGCACTTTAATTACCACGGTGTCTTCTCCGTAGACAGATGTGGTGACGAGGGTGCAGACAGCAAACGTGGACTCGTCCCTCAGCACGGCCGGTTCTCGCCGTACCTGCCTGACGTCTGAGGGGCTCCACTACAGTCACAGCTGTTTGTTTGTGATGTTACGATGGATGCATGATGATAAATTACTTTGTAATGAGGCGAACTTTATAGAGTTTAGCTGGTGTCTTTTCATGATGGATCATTATAAAATAAGAATCTATGACACTTTATTAATAACCTACAGTGTACAGGTTAATTAGAAACCGAGTCTTTAATTATGAGCCACAAGTCTCTCACTTCATAAGTCATCTGGCCTGCAACAATTATACATTTTTAATAAGAGTGTGTCCATCAGCGATGAAAAAATATTTTTAACAAGTCGAATAACTACAACACTACTCCTAATCAACTTATTACACAAGTTATTTTATATAGAGAGATGGAGGTTGGATTTTAGTGTTTAGTGGAGCTTCTTCCTGCATGAAAAGAGACAAAGCGTCTTAATGTAGACAAGCATGCAACAGCCAGCGGTGGTAAAAACCAAACAAACTAATAAAGACTTCAGGCGGTTACTTCCTCTTATCTTGGAAATCCTACTGCCTCATCTGAGCGGGATCCCTCATGTGTTTGATGCTTGTACTATATTTCTGTTTATACTGTAACTGAAATCAAAGATTTCTATCTCAAAAAGAATAAATGAACTCACAAAGAGCGCACTGTTAGAGAGATGATTCTTACAGGAGTTAATCTAGAGGTGAACTTCCACCGTCAAGGTGAAAACTTGAATCTCTCTCTCTCTCTGTCTTCCAGGTATAATCAGCGTCGGACAAACGCCAGAGAAGAACTGCAGCATTAAAACAACACATCAAAGTGTGTTTACTGTCTGTTGCAGAGTTTAGTGTCATATGTGTTCATACTGTGCAAGATACAGCAGATGATATTACATTATTATTGAACTGGTAAGAGAAACATTAAATCATTTTTGTACAGTCTGGGTCTTGTTGTCTTTGATATGGATGCATCATTCTAGATATAATAGACATGCTGGAAAACAAATAAAGGTTTGAATCGTCTGGATGTCTGGTTTGTTGAACTCATGAGCTGCAGGTTCTTCATCAGGCCTCGCTGATGATGGAAATAAAACTTTGTGTTTTGGAGCTCTCGGTCCCTCTCGTGCCTCTGAATGTGATCAGCCCATTTACCTCATTTCTCAAGTCTCTCAGCGTGGTTAGATTAACTCAATTGGCCTTTAATGAGTCTGAAGGGCTGACGCCAACCTGCTTCACCTCCAGGTCTCCAGAGTGACTCATTCAAGGTTTTTAACTTTCTGAAGCTCCAAACACGATTGCCAAAAGTTGTTTTTTTTTTTCTCAAGATGGCCCCTCAAATAACGCCTCTTCACAAAATCTGTTGCAAATCCCACATGGTGATGTTGGCAAAACCACACGAGCTCCTTAAAGACAAATATTAGCGTCCATTCATCCAGAAAGAAGAAATATGGTAGAGAAGAGCTGTTGTGAAGCTCAGATAGTGCCAGAAGCTGCTGCCATGCTGGCAGTCCTGCCTCTTCTGCCTCCCATCTAATCCAAAAATCGTGGATCATCGGCGAACCTGAGGCGGGCCTGAATGACACCTGAATGCTCAAAATTGTCAATCAAAACATCCACACTCTTAATCCTGCATAACTTTAAGCCTTAATATAATGTGAACAGGTGAGTTGTATATAAATTCACCCTCAGTACAGTTGTCATGAACGGGGAAATTAGCTATAGAGACCAAAACTGTTTTTTGTACCAGGCTGTAAACATGTTTATTTCTGCTGTGAAGTTTTTAACATGGGGACTTATGGAGACTGACTCACTTCTGGAGCCAGCCTCAAGTGGACAAGAAGAGGAACTGCAGTTTTAATTAAGACAAATTCTTTTAATTAATTAAATGGTGACAAAAACTCCAGACACGTTCATCAAAACTGTCCTTGAACTCTATCTGAGTTTTGCTTTCCTCAGTTTAGTTCAGTTGACTGGTGAAAGGTATTTTAAGTTTGGAGATGTTGTTCTGTGTCACTGCTCTGAAACCGCTGTGAGATTTGTCCAGTAAACAACAACAAACAGCGTCACGATAAATAAATGTGCTCTGGTGAGTTTGCGTTCACGCTCTCTTTATTACAGCAGAAAAATGATCATTCACAGTTCAAAACAAATTATTCATCCGTCTGAACGGTGGGAAAATCGAGAAGAGCTATCGACAACATTTGAAGCAGCGAGTGGGCATCTGGAGAAGAAAACCTGTGTGATCCTTCTGAGTCACTTTCATTAAACCCACAGGATTCTCGGGGCTTTAGCTGTGTGTGAAGTGTGTGAAGTGTGAGCGAGTACATGCTGCTTCATCCTCGATGACTCAGCTCTCAACTACTCTGCACTTTGTAGGGATTAACTGAGGCATGTGGCAGACAAACATACTTCTAATGAGAACAGAAACCACATTTATTACCCTGAGACCTGATGGAGCATCACATGTTTGTCTAAGCCAGCTATTTAAAACAAAGTAACACCGAGGGCAATTAGGAGCAGAAAATTAATGCAGATTTTGGTGCTTTTGAAGGGATTTGATGAACCAAATCCTCTCAAACAGGAACTCTTGTCCATTGGGGTGAAAGTAGGAAGTAATGACAGTCAGCAGAGGGAGATTTTTACTGGTGTGAATCAATAATGGATCAGATCAGAAAACACAAACATGTAGATCTGGAGGACATCTAACAGCTTAGTTCATGACCGATGTAACGTTTGTTGTCAGTTTATGGCCTCAGTTGTTTAAGAATTGCATCTATATTAGACACACACCTCTAAATGTACACTCATTGTCGATTATCAGCGCCATGAAGGAGATCATGTGCCTGTATATAACAATAATGGTGGATCAGGGTGGGAGCATGTCTGACTTTCAAGCAGGAGACGAGAGTTTGCTTCCTGTCCTCTCAAACTGAATTATTGACGTCCTTATCTGAACACTTTATTCATCCACAGTGAGGTGAAGTTGGGATATAAAAATGACTTGGTTGGGAAAGGATCGTGTGTGTGCGGGTTGAGCTGTGCTTTAAAATCTGTCTTCTTCTTCTGTGGTGCAGCAGTCAGAGCCTCACACAGAAAACAAAAAAAAAGGATTTTAAATATTTCTGTTTGATTACATTACAGCGCCGTGAGTGTGTCGAATACAAAAGAGCAAACTTTTCTGTGCAGGCTGTAAAAAATGGATCATGGTTGATGATTTAAAAACACTGAACTGGAGTTTTATGGTGGATGAGTGGACACACTTCAAAGCCTCCATGTTCTTTGTCCCCAACATAGATGTCAGATGTAAACTGTGCTCTGCAGAGCTGCTCAAAAGAACAGCTGCTAAACGCGTAGACTGTTTGGTGTTTGCATTAAATGTAGGTCTGATCATACAGGATAAATATGATTGTCTGGTTCTCCTGAGATGCAGCCGCAATATGAAAGAGGCAGACTGTGAGACAGAGCTGCAGCTGCAGAGATGAAGAAGAGGCTGGAAGATGGAGGCTGAAGGATGGAGACAGAGGTAATGACTTGGCACAGAAACAGTGTTGGACTAACAGGCTCCAAAGATGGGCAGCCATCACAGATAACACCACGGGGCTCACAGGTTCGATTATATCATCTACTGGAGCTGAAGACGGTCGCCATGGAAGCACACAAAGGTCCTTTCATTTTTCACTGCAACTTTGGCTTTGAAGTTCTCATTTGTGAACTTTAGACCTCAGAAATGTATCAAATAAATATGAAGTAATGATAATAATGGTTAAAGCAATCAGACGAAATTAACTGCTGATGCAATAAATTGAAATTACTGCCCATCTAACTCATTCTGGTGCCTGCTTCCAGGCGTCACAGAGCTTTTTAAAACTGTATTCACACAGAAACTCCAGAGTTTGAAGCGTAGATTGTGTCAAAGTACAAGAACCAGAAGGATTGTGAGTGCTGTAAAGCTAATAAATAAAAATAGGATGTGGTCGACAGGACACAGGGAGGTGATCCTGACTTTACTGCAGGTTTTTGCACAGTAGGTTCATGTGATGTTGTTAATTTTTGTCTTAGTAATTGAAACACAAGATAAATTTCCACATTATCCAATTAAAACACCCAAAGCAGCCATGAACTGTTACTAACAGGTATTATCTGTGCATTCAGAGCCTTTTCTTTAACATAATAACCAAACTGTGCATGTGGACAGAGACTGAACTGTCTTTCAGCAGCAGGAGAGAGAGGCGTGGGGACGGCTCAGCACCATGTGAGGTGACTGACAGCTGGAGATGGTTGTCTAATCACACTTTGCTCTTTAACGCAGCAGCGTGCTGTGACCTGGGAAAGTTACAGACACCAAGCAGGCGTGCAGGAATGAGCGGACAGCGAAGAGCACACGGCAAACATTTATTGTCTGTGTCTAAGTAGTGTAAATAAGAAGATTGAGCCCACGGTGGCAGCACAATCTGCTACAGTGTATCTGGAAATAGACCCAACAAACACACCAGTTACTCTTGTTTGATGATTTATAGCTAAATGATGCTACACTGTGCAATTATTCTCTCTGGTAAACTTCCTTAACACTGAGGACAGGGGAGCTGAAAAGTATTAAGAGACAGATGAATTGCTGGTTTTGTTTTTTGTTTTTTTCTTGAACGTCCTCCACCGTTAAATTCATTCTCTGATCACTCACTGATAAACACATACGCAGAAGTCGCGTTGCCCCGTCCGGGTTGTGTTGGCAGTGGTTGTGTCTGACTGGTATCCAGTGTCCAGTCCCTCTAAGCCCGGTAACAAGGCCCTGCTGGGCCACAGCTAAAGCCTCCAGCACTACAAACAATGGAGCGAGGCTTTACAGTGAGCTGCAGCAAACTGCTGACTGTCCACTAGTGCTAATGCACCCCTATTCTGTCCTGTCTCGCTGCTGTCGCCTCTCACACACACTCACACACACACACACACACACACACTATCTCTCACTCTATGGTGGTTTGCAGAAGAAAAAGAAAGTTCACTGGTCCATATGTTGATATGTACACACTGATGAGACCGTCTCTCTCTTCTTCTGTCTGTCTCTCTTTCTGTCTCTCTCTCTGTTGATCTCTCCCCTCCTCTCTGTGCTCTCCATCTCTCTTTCTCCATCCATCCATCATCCATCCCTCCATCCATCCCTCTCTCTCCCAATCCCGGGACCCCTCGCTCCTCTTTCGCTGTCTTTCTATTTGTGATCCACGCTGACCGTGTCGTTCGGTCTCTCCTGGACCCAAACAGTCAAACAGACTTTTTTTAAAACCACCTCAGACACCAACCTGCCTCCTCAAGCTCTGCTGCCCAGCTCTCCAAGCCTCACAGCCCGAGCGTGGGCTGCTCCATCGCCGTCTTTCCTCCACCGGCTTCCAGCTGCCGACCATGTGTGAGTGTCTGCGTGGAATATTCAGAGTCACCTGGACGCCTTCCTCCAATGCAGGTCAGGATTCACAAGTGTCTTCCTCTGCTGTATGAAGCAATGACATGTTTGTAAAATAGCATCTTTCATGCACACACAACAGTTTCTCCTGTAACGGTTGATCTTTGGGAATTTTGCTTCAGATTTTTGTTGGATTTAGTAAAAACTTTGGTTAAAGTTTATGCTGATCATTTATGGGTTGGTTCAGACTTCAGTAATTAACTCTTTCTGTAAAACGTGTTGTCAGACTGAAGGCAGATGTTTACACCCAGCACGATCTCAACAACTTTTCATTTGACTTTTTCAGCCTTTTAGTTGTTTCTACTTGTTGATTGATTCAGTTTTGATGGGCCACATTTGTTTGGACGTAGAGTGTCATTTACATATGAGGTCTTTAGCTGAGCAAACATCTGAGGACTCGTGGGACATGAAAATACTCTTACAAGACATTTTATTTATACCTGTGAATAGTAGTTAGAGACAGTTGTTTTATGATTGTTTGTTTTAAAGTCTCGAAGGTCGCTGTGTTAAAGTCATATGTTCATTTAATGTGATTCTGCACTGACTGTATAAAGTTTCAGATGGTCATTTGATCATTATTGATTTTATTACAAATACTATACTACTACTACTATTAATACTACTACAAATACTATAATAGACAGATGATTTAACACAGGGAAACAGGCGTCCATGTTGATTTTCTCTCAGAGATCCACGTGAGCAAACATGTCAGCAACAATTTTGATCAAATTTAGTGACTTCAGTGTCAATATTATGAAGTTTGAAGTTAAATATAAAACTGAAAATCATGTAACCTGGAACAGTATGTTGCTAAAAAAACAAATTACTATTGTGTGTAATAAAATTAAACTAAAACAAGACAGCATTCGCCCCAGGTCTGTAAACTTCTTCTTCCTGTGGTACAAACACTAACACTGCCCCGGTGCTCTGAGCTCACAGTCCGAGTTAGCCTGGCTAACAAACTGAGCTAACATTAGCTAACAGCAGCTACAGTTGGCATTACTGGTAGTCAGCGAGCAGATGAAGAGTCAGCAGCACATTCAGTCATAGCTGATGATGCCACTTTAATTGGAGCTTCATGCTTTGTTCTTAAGTCACCTCCTCTAAATGTGTTTTCAGACACGTTTAAAGAAATCTGCATGACATCAAGTAGTACTGTTCTTTGTTAGAGGCTCGTTACATATTATAAAAGGATACACATACATATATATTTAAACTGTGGTATTTGGAAAAATGAACTCCTCACATTCATCTCTATTAATACTCAGAGGTCAGGTCAGCTCACGCTGAGGTCGGTCAGCTGCAGGTCAAGGCGAAGTCGAGGGAGGAAGTGAGCACTGTGTTGAATATCTTTGGATACACCTCCTCCTGCACCTTTTCCCGCGTAGGATTATATGTCTGAGTGTTTCTGTCACTTTCCTGAAATCTGACATTCATGCTCACTTTATGCTGTTTGGTCTGTGTGGAGGTGAGAAAGGAGCCACTGAGAGTTTGAACTTCTCTCTCAGGCTCTCTTATTTCACCTCTTACAACTATCTGTGACACTTTGAGAGTGAACAAATCAGTCTAACACTAGGAATGAAAATGTCCGCCATGATCTCCATCTTTGTGTCTGTTCATGAGACATGTTGGTCGTATAATCTTACAGTCGCACAAGCTACTTCTGATTGAGCATAAACTGACTTTTATCCCACTCACATAATGACTAATTACCACAAACAAGAAGAAAAATGTGTTTTTAAAAAGTTTTCTGCGAGTCAGTTACAGACAAAACACACTCCTTCCTGTGAGTGCGCCCTCTAGAGGCCTGGAGAACTTCTTGTTGCTTTGATCTGCAGTTTGTTTTCAGGCATTGTTTCTGTTTGCTGTCCATCAATTTGTTTTGTTTTGGCTTCCTGCAGCACATTTCTGTTACTGGATTTGTTTTTTCATGCATGGCATCTTGTCTGAAGCTGCAGCCCATTTCTCCTCATGGAAACATTTTGGGTTGTTTTTCATTGTTGTCCATGGTATGTGAGTGGTTGTTTTTAAATGCTCCATTTGCAGGAAGCATAAAACACACTGTGTTTTGACTGTAAATAAACTGAACGACATTTGAGGTGTCCTTTGTAACCGACACCATCTAGCCAATCAGAAATGAGGCATAAACTGAAGTCAATAACCTCTGGAGAATTAGTAGTTGTGTGCTCCGCACCGCCCCCCTTTAAGCCTCTCAGATCGGGCATGTTTTTCAGTGTAACACATATAGTACACACACACACACACACACACACATTGCCTGCTCCAGTTTCCTGGCCCATTTAAGCGCTGACAAGGGCATAGCTGTGGTCTGGTGGGACCTCGTGCCCCATGCCAACCGAGCTGCCCCTCCTCAACTGTCAACACACCCCACACCGCTCCAGCACCGCTCTCCTCCTCCTCAGTCCTCCTTTAGCTCTCCCCTGCCAGTCTGTGCTGACCCTCCTCACTCCTACGCCCTATCAGAGAAAACACACAATTTAATGATGTGTGTGTATACTGCATGTTGCTGCTACTGACTACTAAATCTTTGAACCTAATCCTGGATGTAAAAGATGCAATCATTCAGTTCAAGTAAAAACATGAAAATCACAGAGAGAAATGAGTCGTCACCCCCTTCCTCCCTCTCTGTCTCACCCTCCTTCTCTCCCCTGTCCGGCCTGGCCCTTGTTTCAGGCCTCAGGCCTCCCCCGTGTCTAAATCCTGGCTTTGTGTGGGAGCTGGAGTGCAACAATGACCATGTTAGCTGACACAGTGCTGGCTGCCTGATCTGTGCTGACAGCATCTCCCCCCTACCACCCCACCTCTGCACAGCTCGCTGGCAACAGACACATCCATCCATCGCTCATCTGTCGGGCTGGGTACAGGGCTGGATGGTGCTTTACCCGTGGAGGAGGTTTATGGGTCGGGTGGCAGAGCCATAAAGCCCCAGAGTCCAGATAGAGGCTTTAAGGCTCTGCAGATGTTTTCACATGTTTTAGCTAATCAGACCTCTGCTCAGGGTGGAGCTGGGTGGAGATGATGATACCGGACACCAGACTTCTTAAAGTAATTAGACAGATAGAGTTAAGATCTGCAGCTGTGGGAGTGTGGATGTTTGCAGACACTGCTGCACTGTGTGTGTGCACTGATCGAACATGCATAGACTTGATAAGTTGAGTTCAGAAGTTAACAGTCAAAACATTCATGATTAGTCATTTGATGCAAAATCTGAATTTGAAAATTCCTTTGTAATTTGGTGCTCAAGCGAGCGTAACAGGAGACAGTGCAGGCAGGATTGGAAGTACAAAGTGTGAGAGTGGTAATGCTGAATATTAATAATTTTGTTCCAAGGATTGGCTGCCACCTCCGCTAACATCTTTGTGTCATTAACAGTCTCATAAATATGTAATATTCAGACATTTTCTCAGGTAGAATCTGCAGGCGGCTCTGCTTGATGGAGTTGTGTTCACGATTTACTTCACAGTGTCAGTTAATCTCCTTTTTATCCAGCTGAATTACTTCCACTGGAGTGAACGCGTCTTCACTTCATTTCACTTCAGTGAGCGTGAAGTTGTGTCAGTCTTGCTTTGTTCGCATTACTGCCACCTTGGATATTTTCTCTGGGTGGCAGGTGCTGAATATGAGTCCTGATACAGCAGCCTAGACGTGGGTTTAACACCTGAGCATCAAGGCCTCATGTTGTCCAGCATCCACCAGGCAGAAGAGGAAGATGTCGAACCCCACCCGGGTGACCTCTGACCTCATTCTAGAGGAAGATAACTCAACTTGTGTGTGTCTTGATTCTACGTAGGTGGGTGGGGGGTGTTTTATATGTCTCTGCTCGAGGTCCGTTTTCTCGTGAGCCATCCATGAGCAGGAAAGCATGTCAGCTGGTTTACTACAAATCATCTCTGAATTCAGGAAAGGAAACAAGCAACCACAAATATACAGACTGATTCACACTGACATGCTGAAATGCAGACAGGAATACACACACACACACACACGCCATCGTCACAACAGCAGCTGCTCTCCTGAAAGGAAACGTCACACTTTCTCTAAAATGAGATCCAAAGCCTGCTGTTCCTATTTTCAGCCATCTGGGATAAAAATAACTTCCCGACAGCATCACTTGTTGGAAAAATTCACCCAGGCATTTAGAGACCGTCAGGATTTTATCGGAGCTTTTTTTCAGGTTTATTTTGGCTTCTGGGTTTGAAGTTAGAGCGTTCGTCTGGGACACAGAGATCTAAACCACCAACAGACAGACCGACCCACTGAGGAACACTGACACAAAATTTTAGTTGTTACAAGGAAACGAAGGAGGAACTAACTGCTCATGTAAAGTGTTGTATCGTGCCATTACTGAGTTCTGAATCACTTGTTTCTTAATTAACTAATCATTAAAGGTCCAGTGTGTGTGTTTCTTCAGTGTATAGTCACCTGAAAATAAGGATCATCATGTTATTGTTACCTTAGAATGAGTCTTTTTTATGTACTCCATGGATGAGGACCCAGTGCTGAAGTGCCAAAAACTGTAGTTCCTCAAACGTCCACTCGAGGCTGGTTCCAGAAGTGAGTCAGTCTCCATAAGTCCCCATGTTCAAGTGTCTAACTTCACAGCAGAAATAAACATGTTTACAGCCTGGTACAAAAAACAGTTTTGGTCTCTATAGCTAATTTCCCCGTTCATGACAACTGTACTGAGGGTGAATTTATATACAACTCACCTGTTCAAATGATATTAACAGGTAGGTGCTGTTACAGATGCCTTGTTTTGAGCACCTGGCATCATTCAGCCCGCCTCAGGTCCGTCGATGAGCCACATCTTGAGGTGAGGTGAGGTGAGGAGGCTTCAATCAGCAGCTACGCCGGCAGCCTGGTCCTTCAATTAATCATTAGCTGCTCCATAGAATGTGATTAGAAGTTACTCATTGACTACAGGTTCAGATAGTTCCTCATTTATTCTTCTCCCGTATCGACGTCATGGGAAAGAACAGCCATGTGACACGCAGCTGCTTGTTTTTCATCCTAACATCTTTCATCACTGCAGAGTCCATCACATTTTTGGAAACTGTCCCGTTGGTCAACTTGCACATTAAGTGATCAGAGCTTAATGGTGGATCAATCACTCGGGCATTTTATGCAAACTCAGCAGTGTACAGTTGGAGAGTGGATGAGGAGGAGCATTATCCAAAGTAGAAAGCCCGACCTTTGAGCTTGTATTTTATAGCCTGTAGTCTAGATTTTAAAAACGGTGCATCGTTAAGTAAATATTGCTGATGTAGTCGGATCTATTTATACAGCTACAACATGGAGAGGAGTTTTTATACTTATTTAATGTGCTGATGTCCTGCAAAAGAAGAAAAAAGTCTTGGCCTCAGATCATTTTAAATCAATGCACCATTTAGTTTGAGAGTTTCACCCAGCAGAGCTCTGTTTCTCCTTCTCACACAGACAATGATGGACTTCATAAACAATGACATGTTTGCTGGTTTTTGTGTGCTGCAGACAGACGGACAGACAGTCAGTAGTCTCACTCCTCAGACAGACGGTCTACTATGTCACAAACTTTGTTATCGTCTTCTCCTCCCACCTTTATCACAGTCCCGCCTGCTTCTGCCCTAATATGGGGGCATCTCTCTGCCCTCTGGCCAATCAGGCAGCTGGATGCATCCATCCTAGAGATGCCATGGGCCCGGGCCAGGCCGGAGGCTTCAGTGAGGGGAGCAACAGGCTGGCTGGTGACAAGGGGCAAAGGCCTTAGACAGAGAGAGGGGGAAAAATTACCAACAATACCAACAACAACAACAACAAGAGCAAGAAGCAAAGAAGAGCAGCTGAGGACAGACAGGAAGTGACTGTTAGAGAGAGAGGGAGTCGTAGGAAGATAAGAAAAGAGGCTGAGATTTAAACTGTGCTGCTGCAGGTGGAGGTCTGTCACCTTTAAAGCTCTGGAGGAGGCTCACTGAGGCTGAGAATTAAGGTAGGTCTGGTTGGATGTGGTTTAATAAAGTCTGTGAGACAGTCTGAGGGCTCTCTGGCTCTGCACAGAGAGCAAAGCAGGTGTTAGAAGTCATGGTTGAAGGCGACTGATAACTCACTTTCTGAAGTAGCCTCTCTGCCTTTGTTGCTGCGTGTCTGTGCTCTGCGTTTGTATAACTTAGTTTTAAATCAGCCCCGAGAACTCGTTTATTCTGTGAAATATTGCTCCAACACATGGCGGCTCAGGAGCTGCTGAGAGCTTTGCAGAATAGTTTATGCAGCAGGCTGCAGACTCACACATTGCTGACTGCAGAGAGCATAACAATAGCGTGCTGTTTAAATGCAAAGACAGTTTTAGTGAGACAGCTGCTACTTGTGTTTATTCCAACATGCCAGTTGCTGGTTATAAACACTCGAGTATTCACTGAGGTTTACGGTAACTATTTGCAGTGTGGCATCACTCCAAGTTTATAAGAGTGTTTTGTAATGAGACCTGGCTCAAATAACACCTCAAAATTATTCGTAGAGTTTATTTAGGAGTGCCTGATGGGTGGGGCGGCCGGCACAGGGCAACACCACGAGAAACATGTTGAGAAAAGCACCTTATCGTAATCACAGAGTATCCCAGGCAAAAAATAAGTTTACTGGCTTCGTGCTGCAGAGCTGACAGAGCTGCTGGTGGCAGAACGCGGTCATTTCAAATAGCCCCTGTCTCAATGTTACACACCAGCGACAGCTGCAGTGTGACGGTCATAAGATCTGTTTTCCCCCCAGTTCCAGCGCACCGGCCTGGTATGTCTGTTGGCCCAAAGTGGGTTCAGAGGTTTCTGTAGCCAAAACACACCCGCTCTGTGATGGAGGATCACCGACACACGGATGGCACTGAGTTACGTAACACATGAAGTGGATGATTTTTAGGCATTATATCGAACTTTCTTCTACTTTTATACTTTTGTGAACTTTTAGAAAAGTTAAATCTTTTGCAGCGCCAAACTTTCAGTGACAACTTAAACACCGACAGCCAACAATGAGCTACGAGCTCCATAAACGAATCAGACGACAACAAAATGGGATAAACATTGTGAAGTTATTCCAAGAGGTTTCTGTGCGTTACTCGACATTTACAGCTGAGAAAAGTGTCGCTGTATTCATTTATTCTGACGCTGACAGATACACTAATCACGTCTTGTAATGAATTATACAATAAAAGCCTGCTGCACTTCAGGCTTGAGATCTTTTAATAAATTATTGTTATTTATTCCACAACTACAATAATTTGCTCCCTGTATTCGTCTTTTACACAACTTCGCTGTGCTTACAGAAGCTTGGCTGCAGATTTTTGTATTTTCTCTTTAACTTGTTTGTCCGTGTGGATGTTAAAGTTGTCTCTGTATCATCATGGTAGCTGCTGATCTCCAGCTGGATTAATTAAACGGAGGCCAGTAACTGAACCTTCCACTAAATCTGTCTGACGGTACAAATAAAGTCAAACACTTGTGGTATTTTGTTATCGTGGAGGCTCAGAGAAATCAGTTATTTTGAGGTAACGTGTTGCTCTGGAAGATGTGCAGCAGCAGCAGGTATAATCCGAGTGTGTATCCACGAGCTAAGAGCGAGCTGACGTCAGAAATGAAGTGATGGATGTCCATAGCAGTTTCCTGGCGACAGACTTTGGGTGGTGGTGGCTTACGGTTGTGGGTGGGGTTAATTTTAGACCAGGAAGTAAGGTCAAGAGTTGATTGGGCGGTCGAGAAGGGGGAGACCGCATGAGGAAACACTCCTTGACGTACGTACGGGGGTGAACTTCCGTCAGAGGGCCGAGAGGATTTTTACAGGAAGGAGGACTCGAGTAAACAAATTCCCTGAGAGCGCATCTTGTTTAATTTTTGAGAAGCTATTTAAATTATTTATTCCAGAAACTGAGAATTACATTCATACCCTGGAGTAAACTTGTATCCTCCAGTAATCAGAGCTTTGTTGAGACACAGCATGTGATAAGTGTATCTGTCAAAAATCTCTGTTTCCTGTTTACATGCAGGCATTTCCTGTCCAGAGGCTCACCCGCCCGAGGGTGTGTCTTGTTTTGATCATCTGGTGTCTCAAATAGTCGGGATACACCCTGAGATCTCTGTCACTGATCTTGAACGGTTTGGACATTCTGCTTTTATCTCACGTCTCTAAATGCTCGGCTCAGACGGCCTCAGTGAGAGTCAAAGGCCTGGAAGGGTCAGTGGCCTGTTTGAGCCACTGAGCTCTGCAGGCTTTCTCAGAGCGGCACACGTTGTCCATAGAAGCATTACAGTGTGTTTATATTCACCATTTTCCATAAAACCACACTGTAGAAGAGGTGACGAGGTGATGAGGTGATAGCTGTGGCATCTAAGACACAGTTTTAATATTCAGATTCACTGAAGCTGCCTGTAAACTTCAGGTTCTGCAAAGATTCTCGATGATGAATCTGTGAATACTCTACAGCTAAATCAGCAACACGATATCATGTTGTTGTTGTTGTTGTTGTCTCTTGTGAATGAATGATGACTTTTCCTATTCATCAATCCAGACTCTGCTGTGTGAGTCCTAACTCGGCTCGGCCAGCAGAATCATTCACCGTCTTCAAAAATCAATCATATAAGAATATTTGTGTGTGTGTGTGTGTGTGTGTGTGTGTGTGTGTGTCATCTTGTCTCTTCTGTCAGGTGGACTGTACTTTATTTTTAATTTGGACAAAAGCCAAATGAATAAATGTAAATGTCTCGACCTGATCTCAGTGACACAAAGTGACACACAGATGATGATAGACTATAGTTCCATGTAAATTTCCTCCTTGCCTACGTCTTTTAAATTTCAAGCTCCTCGGGTGAAACGCAGGCTTTCCAAAGTAAAAGTGTTTATAAGGATTATGTAACTGTGTTCACAGGCAGCTCTGTGCTGCTCATGACGGGTAAACTGACCTTTAATATCTGCAAAATCAAACTAGTGGAGATTTGCTTTTCAGGAACACTCTCCTTGTTAGTTTGGATAATACACAGAGCTCACTGTAAACAGCTCAGTGTGTATAAGACTGAAGTTACTAATAAAAAAAGACCCTCATAAAAACTTCTTCTCACCTTCACTGGTGGAGAAACTTCAGAACTATCTGAATAATTGCTGATTAATGTGAAAAATATGTTTTTTCTGCTCATGCTCGGTGTTCGCTGCCAACATGTGTCTGGTATTTATTTTTGTTGGAGTCGGCCGAGTCTCCTGCACCGCTTTGAGAGATTGCTATGGAGATGTCGTGATCACGACATGATGATGATGAAAAATGAACGAAAATCAATGAAGGAGAGGAAATCATATTATTATTATTATTAAGTATGCATTCTTTTCATGCTTGTTGGAAGCTGCTTATTAGATATGATCGTACTGCTGTCCTTCTGTCCTTCAGGCAGACAACAAATATAATATAGACAATATGTGTTTCCAGTTGATCATTCCTTATTGATTTTGCAGCCTCAGCTGCTGCTGACCTTTCAAAGTACAACCAGTGAGATAACAGCTGTATGTGATGTGACATGTAAGAGAGGAAGCAGAGAGCAGTGAAGGAAATTTAAGACTCAACACGTTAAAAACAACAACGCCATCACCAGGATGTGTCAGCAGCTACCAGCTTTGTGAATGGACGTACAGTTTCTGAACTTAGCTTGTTAAATCCAATGCTAAAGTTAGCTCGGTTGTTTATGTACGGGCATACGCACTGACAGGGGATATGCTGCGTATCACAAGCACAGCTATATAAACAGTTGATGACCAGAAGACGTTCACCATCATCGTGTTGTTGCGCGCAGCTTTAGCTCTGGATCACCGCCATGCTTCAGAGCAGGGTTAGCTGCAGTTTGCATATCAAGGACAAGAATATAAATAAATAAAGACCAAATATACATTCTGGTCATGAAAAAGGCTCTTCGTGTTTCTATATTTATTTATACTTTTATTTTTATGCCTGAAAATCGACTGAACTTTGTGCTAAAAGCGTGAAACAGAGCCAAAGAAACTACAGATGTAAACATTAGTCACAGGCTTTTAACTCGGGGTTAGCAGAAGTGCAGCCTGAATCATACAGCCCTGGGCTAAGGTTAACTCTGGGGCTGTGAGTTCATGCATATGAATGCACATACTGTACATATGTTTGTCTTATTAGAAGCACTACTTTCCAGATAGCATGTAAAGATCGTGCTCTGGATCTCCATGTAATACAGAACAATTCATGCATGTGCGGCGGGGCTGGAAATGTTTGTGTGCTGCTGCTCTCAGAGGAAAGAGTGATGCTGATTTCTGTGTTTTCTGAGTATTTTGAGTCTGTCTGGTGTCTAGAATAGAAACAGTTTCCCTCTTCTTGTCTTGTGATTGTCCTAAAATTAGATACAATTTTATTTGTGTTATCAACTCAGGAAAAGTGCTGCGGTATTTCCTGTGTGTGTGTGTGCACTGTTACGTAAGTGTGTGTGTAGAAACCCTATTTTTGTCGATATCTGGTCTCTGCTGATAATACCTCAGTCCATAAATAAATCACAAACTCACATCCTCAGCTGTCTCTCATGTGCTGCATCACCGCTGCAGTGTGTTGTGTCAAAGAAATGTTATCAGCTTTTTAAAGTGCAGATAGGTGGTTGTTTTCTTTGGGCTGATACCTGACGCCCAGGTCGGGCCATTACTGAGCCAACTATAACATCATTAACTTGTCCATCTCTAATAGGCTTAGAGCGCCTCAGAGCAGGATTAGAGAGGCAGAGTCAGTTTCAAAGGCCGCTGCTGTAAGTCAGAGCAGGACAACAAAAAATATTCAGCTCACATCACACCATCACATTCCCTCACAGATGTCCAGACCGGTGTGAGCAGGTCACTGCTGTCAGACGTGCTTTTAAAGAGACTGTCTAAAGTGACTTCCTGCAGTTGTTCCAATAATGATGAAGGAGCGTATCGTCGTTGTTGGCTGGATGGTTGTGTGTGTGTGTGTGACTTTACACACACACACAAAGTCTGGAGTGTCCATATGGCAGTGTGCCAGCGCAGGAAGTAGTGTGACCTTCAGTGAGGTGGGCAGCGAGGGTGTGGAGGTCAGGGATGGATGGACATGGAGTGTCACACTTTCACGCAGTAGACTGAATCTGCAGCCCGTCACAGACCTGCAACAACAATGCTTACCTCATCCTTAATGAAGTGCTCTCATTGCCTAAACTTACCTCAGAAGACATGCACAGATATTAGAGCGAGCAAAGGTTTTAAAACAATTGGACAGAGGTCTGGAGAATCAACAAGTCTGATCGTCCTGCTCCTCCTGAGCCACCCTGAAGGAAATCCTGGAATTTATCAGAACTCTTAGCTGTTTAAACAAAACTGGGATTTAATTATCTTTTAAGTTTTTTATTTACGACGTTATCCATGTGATGAATGTCTCTTTTAGCTCTGGTTTTGCTCTCTGTCTCTGTCTCTAGCTGCTTAATGCTTCTCAATGTTCACCATGACTGTGTTAGGTTTTAACCATTTATTGCAACAGACACATTTTATCTGGTGGTGTGGCTCTGCTCATGCATGTGACGCTCTTGAACAAATGTGACTTCGATTGGTCGTTCTCACCAATGATCCTGCAGCCGTGCAGCTTCGTGCTGTGAATATGTAAATAGTTGCTGTTCCAGCACGCTCTCACAAAGGATGAACTGACACAGACTTTGCCCAAACTGTGCTGAAGTTGAAAGGTGCTGTCAGGCCATGTTTAAGCTGTCTTTTCCACTCCATGACCCCGCTAACAAACCCGGCCGCATGATCTAGTCTCCTCGAGACGAGACTAACTTAATCCAGCTCCTGTTAGACAAACTGCAGAGAGTGGCTGACAGCGCTGACGAGCTCTTTAGCTTTTGGGTTTTGTTCTCTGATCTTCAAATTCAGGGCCCGTCGTGAGTCAGGCAGCACCGGAGCCGCCTTTGATCAGATCAGCAGGACGCTCTGCCTCGTACCCGCCACGTTATTAGGATGTTTTTGGACAGATGATTATACATTTTAATTTACGAATAGAATCTCTAGAAATGTGACATCTAATTTGTTTGAAAGCAGTGGAGGGCTGTGCAGCACTGCGGGCGGGAAGCTTCACTTCTTTGTGCTTTGATTTTGCCTCCTGGATGTTTTCTCACAGCTTTTATCATTTTGTTGCTGAAGCGTGACACAAAGCACTTGATCAGATTAGATTTGTGTGTTCAGGTGTCTGGAAGTGTCACTGTCAACATCTGAACACGCGTATGTATCTTTGATGTCTGCAGCAATAACACAAAAACAGAACTTGACAAAAACTTGGTTCTTTCATTTGTTGTTCTTTTGATATTAAATCTCTGGACCGTTTTCAGTCGTACTATTTTCACTTCCAGCCAACCTGCAGGGGATATAATGTTGATTCAGTGGTTTCAAGCTTATTGTGTCTAAATATAACTAAAGAAGTCATTTAATACAGACTTCCCTGGAACAAGTGATGCTTCTCCAGCTTCACTGCTCTTTATGTAAAAAGTGTCCGTGCTGATCGGGGCGGCCGTCAGGCGTGTGGAGGCCTGCAGATGTGTGAGTCTGTCTATAATAAGACTGGGCTGTGACTGCAAGGCATTTCAAATCTTCACCTCCTCCTCCTCCTCCTCTGCTATCCGTCCATTCCTCTGCTCCGTCCAGGGAGTGCCACCTCCTCCACCTGCTGCAGTCCGTCTGTCTGTCCGTCACACAGAGCTGCAGTTTAAAGCTGCTGTCAGGTGCAAAACGTCCACAAGTTAAACCGGAGCTACTTGTACTGAAATATTCAGTTTTCCTCTCAACAGTTTTTGAACTCTGAGTGACTTCACTGTCACGTCTGTGTCTTATTGAAACACAGCAGCTGCGACGGCTGCTCATTTGTACTCTGAATGCCACTTTGAGGCCATTAGCACTGCAGTGTGGTGGCTGCACCTGTTGTTGCTGCTGATACAGTCAGTCACGGAGCACAGGAATAATAGATAGAAAGCCTTGATGTCAACACCGCAGGCTGAACATCTCTGTTTGACGAGTACGAGGCCAAATCTGAACTTTGCATGTCAGAAAAAAGTCAAATAACATTTAAACTATGTCAGATTTAATTGAAAGTTGGGCCGCTGTGAGTACTGAGGCTTTGGGTGAGCTCCCAACAGCCACAATCTAACCTTCACGGAATAAAACAATGATTACAGTCACACGTGGGACTCGCTACAGTATATTACATCTCATTATCACTGCAGAGTCTGCGCTCCGTTCTCATTGCATATCGCTTCATGTGTAAAGGCTCGATCTGTGTGACTGATACACTGACGGCCGGGCAGCACTGAATGTGTGTTATGTGTTCCTATGACCTCCTAGATACCAGACACCTCCAACCCACCCAAACAGGCACGACATCCACGCTGACACTCGACACGTCCAAACACACACACGGCACAAATTCAAACTCACGGATGGGCTTTCTCTCCTGCACACACGCACACACGCACACACACACACACACACAGCTAAGCTGAGGCAGTTAAAAAAGCGATCACATGTGCAGGACTGTGAGGAATGACATTGCTGGGGGCCACAGTGACAGAGAGCCAAGTGATTCCCGAACTAGCAGAGATAGTCTGCTGATGGACCGATGGTAGACTGACTCACTTCTCCTGCAAACTCCAGTAAAATCAATGACTTATAACTTTAAATAAAATAATGACACCTCTTACCTCTTGCTCTTTAGATCTCATCGTAGTTTCACAACAATCTCCACAAGTTACCTGTGTTTTATAGTCGGTGCTACAAACACCGAGCGTCGTCGGTTCCTGCTGGCATCTTTTCCACCCCTCAGCTCTTCGTGGTCTCTGGTTGATGGATATCAAATGTGTCTGAAAACAGTTGGTAGCTTGGCAACAAAACCTGTCTGAGTGGACATCTAAGTGTCAGGAAGCTAGCCACAGAAACAGATCAGCAGTCTAGTCCTGGTCTGCAGCTTCCTGGATGTGTTTGTTGGCTCTCTTGAAGTGAAACAGTTCACAATGTTCACTCCTGACATCGACTGACTTAGTTCACTGATTTAGTTCGTTAAGACATGGTGGACGGGGGGATGCTGCTGAATTTTCTGCTGGTTTCTGCCCTCAAGACTCAAATATCAGCTCCATTTGATATTTGATACTTCAATTAGTACATACAGTACTACATACACTATATACTTCCTGGCATGGTGCACTAAATAGCAACCGGGCGCAACATTAGTGCCAACATTTGACTGTAAAAATATAAATATAAAACATTTGCATTTCCTCGCTTCCCCTTCAGCTTCATAGCCAAAGTGGCGATCATTTGATAGAGACATTAAATGCTTTTGCAGTTGTATTCATACGGTTTCATTTTTTGGTATTTTGCCACTATGTCCTGGATATTTCGGGTCGGCTGGAGTGCCACCAGTTTCCTAAAGGTGTCTAAGTTTGGATGATTTGGGGTGGAGTGGGCACTCCACAGCAGAGCCATGACCAAGACTACGGAAAGAATCTCAAGACCGTCATCCCAGATGCTTCAGACTGACAGCCACGTCCTTATAGCAGACGCTTAAACTCCACGTGAACGAGCCTGACATGAACACTTGATGCTACACTGACTTAAGAATGCTGCTGGAGCTAATTCACTGTTACACGATATACAGTCCAGTTCTGATGGCGTGTCAGTGCTGACTGCTGGTGAACGTTTAATGAAATTCTTTGTCGAAATCTTTCCTGTTTTTCACAGGAGCAAGCCAAACAAATAATGTAGAATATATGAAACTGAACCCACAGCCAGCTGTCTCTGCTATATTAAAGTCATTATGGGATACAGTTGGAGTGGCACAATTATCTATTCCTGTTTGTCTGCACCTCGTCTTGTCTTGTCTAAGCAGTGTGAGGTTATCGAACAGGTGTTAGTTTAATTAAATCCACATTTATGTGCCTCGTGTGCTGAGGACGGGCAGTTGAATAAACTGGAAATGGATTTTCATTTTGCTCTTCAGCACTCATACAGTACGATGCAAAAGCTGAATGATGCACTTCATTACAGTCTTGTCTTAATTGAATTAGATGGGCTTGAAGTTAATGTAAAAAAACTGATTTTGTTTTTGTTTGTTTTGTTTCAGACTCTGACAGAGAACAAGAGGACAGCCATGTTTCCAACCAGACCAGAGAACCAACCGTAAGTAAAGCAGCTGTAACGCCAAAGTCAGTAAAATGTTAAAGATGGAAGATCTGAGATCAACAAAACAAACTACAGCAACAGTCTACATGAGTGTTTGCAGAGAAGGATGTGCTGCATGTTTTATTTCTGTGTTTTTAGTCGCCATCTGTCCTCCTCACAGCAACAACACACTGCACTTCAGCTCAGCCGACGCTGAAACTCGCTGGAGCGATTTTTTTATGCGATTGCAGTTTGATGACAGAAATGAGAGTCGACAGATGTTACTGTTTGTCGCTGCACCAGGATTTACTTCAGTGAGGAGGCACGCTGCTCTAATATGTTAAAATGTTAAAGTGTGCGTTGTTACACTTCATGAGGAGAGTTTGTATTATTTTGTTTAAGAAAAGATTAAACAGAGGAAGAGATAGACGGCTGGTTTTGTTTTGAGAAAAGGATTTGAGCTCACAATCTGCACCGGAAGTTTGGAGTAGGAAGGTGCGAGAGGTCATGGCGGCCTGACAGCAGGTGAAGTGCTAACACAGGATGTTTTTTTTTACAAGATGAACTATGTGAGAGTTTGTGAAGCAAGCAGAGGAAGGAGATATGAGAGGCTGGAACATGACATGTTTCCTCCAGAAAGGAGGTAAGAGGTTTGATTCAGTCCAACTAAAACAAACTGTTGCTCCAGTCACACATGCGACAATAACAATACTAAAGATCTTAGAGGAACTATATTAAAATCAGGAGACAAACAACATATTTCTCCTCATATAGTCTCGCCCCTCTCTCCTGAAAAACCTCCTCCAGTGATGACACAGGAAGTTAAAACAAGACTGAGTCGGGGTGTCGATTAGCTCAGTTCGACACCCCCGACTCAGTTGCGATGTACGAAGGCTCCGTCCTTGCTGCAGCGGCTCAAGGTTCGAATCCCTCCCATCTCTCCCCATCTCTCTCTCCCCACATTCCTGTCACTCTTCAGCTGTCTCTATCAAAATAAAGCTTGAAAAGGCCAAAAAAATATCTTAAAAAACCAAGACTGAGTCATCTGCAGATGACGATGAGTTTAACTTCTTCAGATTTAAAAGTCATGTTGTTATTCTGTGCCGCCTCAGTGCTTTGACTGAAGTTCAGATTTCATTTTTTAAGGCGTCACAATGGCCACATCCTCGCGTAGCAGTGCATGTTTAGCATCCTCAGAAGTCCACAGCTTAGACTGCCTTTTTAATTCTTGCAGAGGGAACTGTCTGAACTGTCTGGAACTTCCCAGTAAAACCAGTTTTCTTCAGCTGAATAGCTTCACCAGAGCAGTGGAAAGTTAAAAAGCAGAGAATGTCAGTGGTTGTTGAAATAAATTGAGAAAATTCACATCACAGTCCACGTGTTCTTTAGATTTCCCTCCACCAGTCTCCCAGAAGCTGCAGTACAAATCTGTCAGAGGCTCAAACAGTAGAAATTGGTATTTTTGTAATAAAACAGCTCCACTACTCAACATTCACCCCACGCCCTGGTGCTGCACTAACACTTCCACCACGGTGCTAACAAACTGAGCTAACAGCCGCTAACAGCAGCTACAGTTGGTAGCAGTTTACTTCACTGTCCCTCAGGAAATTCTGTAAATCACAGAGAGTTGAGGTGGAGCAGCCGGAGGGAAACCAGAAAACATTTTCTCCATAAAATATGATCCAGTTTCACCAAAATCAGTGAAATAGTTGGTGGTGTGTGACTTAAAGTGCTGTAAAGTGTTACGTACTCTGTGATTGTACCCGGTAAACACAGTTACATAGTAATGGAAGTCAGTGTAGCAACTACATGATTTAAAATCTGTTATTTTATGGTAGAAAAGTTACACAATGCTGCCTTCAAGGGTAAAACCATGTTGGAAATCACTGCTGCATTAATATTATAAAAGGGCGTAACACTATCGTCTCCTGTGTTTGCAGGTAAAAGACAAGGGGAGGTCGCCCCCCTCTAACAGGTCACCCTTCACCACTCAACGCAACCCTCACCACAGCAGCTCCACAGACGAACAGGAGAGCCCCGAGAGAGTGGTAACACACACACACACACACACACACACACGTAAACACACACCTACCTACATAAACAGTGACACATACAGAAGGGGAAGGAGGGAAATCAATAATGCATACGGTACATGCAACATCTCCAGGGATGTTAGAGAGATCATTTAAGTGGAGTGAACATGGAAAGGAAGAATGCTGAGACTGTTATTCTCATTATCTGCATTAGTTTAAGTGCAGTTTAGAGAGGGAGAGGCGCCTTTGAGCAAGGCACCAAACCCCTTACTGCTCCCCGGGCAAAAAATTTATTTTGTTTGATTTATTTTGAAAGCACTGACAGGATGTTATCATGTTATTGTCATTAGCTGCATTAGATCAAAGTGTAATTAAAGTGCCAAAGTGTGCTCACAGAGCAGAGCTATGAAAACTAGTCACCTTTCTGGGGGGAAGAAAAACAAACACTAAAAACACTATTTATTACTATAATTATTCAAATAATCAACAATCAATCAATGAAGGTCTTCAATCAGTTCACCTGACATGTACCTGGATGCTCCTGATGTACGTGGCCTTGTGATTTACTTTATTTGGACCGAGGTGAGTCCTTCTGACATCAGCTTCAGAGGAAAAAGTTGGAATTTTTATGAACTCCATTGTTCTCCCGATATATTTGGAAAGGTGAACGCAGCATTGTGACAGACCTCGTGACCCCAGCAGCCACCAGGCCCATACAAACTGGATCACAATAGTCCAGTCCCCGATCTGCTGAGGTCATTGTCCGCCACATAAACAGCCTTTCATTTCTCCCAGCTCAGCACAGATGCCAGTCGTGGTCTTTTCACGCCGTAACAGGTGGACGCAAAGTCGACAACAAAATACATGTGAATGTGGCAGATCTGAAACCAGCTGCAGGTGTGGAGGACTCAGCGTCTGTAAACACACTGACACACAGTCATGGACTGAAATGTAGCACGTTAGCACTGCTTTTATGAAACAAAGCGGTCCTGCTGCTTCTCGTCAGACAGTGACACCTACTGTTAGAGCCATCTTTAAATTGTTTGGACATTTTATGACATTAAATATATTTAATTTAAAAATAATCTAATAATTCTACAGAGATATTTTTTTTCACTAGAACTTCAAAAGTAGCACCACATTGAAAATTGACTTTTTCGAATTACTTGCAATTCCTTTTCGAACTATATTTGATTAATTACAAGACATACAAATATGATATTTAATGTTCAAGAGCAAAAATCACCTGTTTGGAACCTTCCACAGGTAAACAGGTTCATCGGTAACAGGTGATAGTATCATTATTTGGTATGAAAGCGGTGTCCTCCAGTCGCTCACAAGCAAGGATGTGGCCAGGTTCACCACTTTGTGAAAAACTGCCAATAGTCCAACAGTTTAAGAAAAACGTTCCTCAACAAACAGTTTGAATGAATTCACGAATTTCACCACCAGAAATCCATAACATGATTAAAACATCCAGAGAATCCAAAGAAAGAAAGAAATTTATGTTTTACATAGCGTCCCAAAATTTTGCATTTGTGGCTGTAATTGTAATTGTCCTCAGTGGAATAATAATTACAGATTCTAGGTAAAAGCAGTAAACCCAAATGATTATTGGTCATAACATTTAAACATCACTGGAGTTTCGTTGACTTTGTGTTGTCCCTTTCGCATCATGGCATCTACCTTGATTACAGATCGTCTCACCCTGCGTCCTCTGTTGTCTGCAGGTGCAGAAGGAGAAACTCCATGCAGAGTTGAAGCAGGTGTTGAGTCAGAAGAGAAGTCACCTGAGAGAGTCAACCTGCCAACTGGCCCAACCAGAGATGGACTCAGAGCCCACAGACAAACAGATGGTAAGCAGGAGTAAATGTGACTTTTCAGGCTGAAATATTTAGAAACTGGAGAGTTCTTACTACCATAAATCACTGATGTCAAAGGAGATGGATGGCGGTGCACCCAAAGTCGCTCCAATGGTTGATGAAGTTTACGACTCAGTTTTCTCTCTATGAGTCGTCTGCAAGTTATTTCTTGTGGTCGGTCACTGGAAAAGTGGATGTTATCCAAGAATAGAGTGACCTTTCCTACGTGACAGCTTAATGGGCAAAATGGACTTAGAAGTAAAGCGTGAAGTGACAAATAACTGTACAGTAAATTTTGCACTCGCTCAAGCAAGAGAAATAAGTTATGAAAGGGTGCTGAAGCCCAATTTTTCATCTGTCCAGAAAGAAATAAGTCAAATATAAGACAGAAGAACATTCAGCTTTTTATGCGATTCATGTCCTCAAAGCTGCATGTTTCTTTGCACACCGGTACCACCAAATAGTCACACCAGTCCTTAGTCCTGTGTTTCATCCTCACGTATGAATTTATAGTGTACCATTGGAAAATATTTATCTTGAGCCACATTGTGTTCTTGGAGATATTAAAAGTTGTGTGTATCTATTTTAGAGTGAGGAGGAAGCCCCTAAGTCAGTGGAAATCGTGGTGGAGACGGAGGCGGAGGCCGGAGCCAGCGGCTACAGTGTGACTGGTGGAGGACAGCGAGGGATCTTTGTTAAAGATGTCCTCAAAGACTCACCAGCTGCCAAACATCTCAGTCTACAGGAAGGTACCTGAGGTCACATCTGATTCATTTAGGGAGCATGTTTGACAGACATACTGAGTGCTTTAAGATGAACACAATCCAAACAAGAAATAAATAAAAAATATGTTCACTGCAAACTCTGAGCCATCGTGAGTGTGTCCTGGATTTGTCAGCCAGTACTAATGCTTTGTTATCGTATGGTATTGTTGGTTAGACGGTACCATTTTCAACCCTTAAAATGAAATAAATTGTATTCATGGAGGGTGTGAATGCCCCAGACAAAAATTGGTGACAAAAATGTTTTTACAACCTCAAAACTGTTGAATAAAAAAAGAGGAGCTCAGATATCTCAGAGTTCGGTAATCACAGCAACTCTTGCAGTTTTTACTAATAATTTTATAATGGCACGATTAATGACCGGTGCATGTTGATAATAATGATTATACAGGTCAATAGTGTTTGCGATGAATTCTATGCAGAGTTGCAGTTCCTCACTTTGAACACTAGACAGCAGTAAACACTCAAGTTTATATGAGCCTCTCTCTCTCCAGTCTATTTTGTTTTTTATTTTGTAACAACTACGGAGAAATCTGTTCAGCATGTTTCAGATCGCATTAGTTTGGATTATTTAAGTACGGACAGAAAGTGTTATCATGTCAGTAAAAGCTAATGACTGTGCATGGTATGACTGTGCGGTCCACTAACATGATCTCAAGAGTGGAAACTGCCATTAAACAACCTTATTTACAACCTAATTCATACAGTTTTTACTGATTTTCTCATTTTTGACTATTGGTATCTAATCAGCATTAGCATCCATAACTAACTGAGCTGAGAAAGACAGCTGATTGCTGAGTCTCATATTGAATAATCACTCCAAAAATTTGTTTCCCATTTAAGATAACTGAGAACATCAGGTTTGCATCTCAATGACTCTTTATATTCACTTTTTGCACACAGCAGTAAATGGTTCATGATGGTTTTATCAATGATATGCAATACAACAGTAAAACAGTAAAACATAGGGTTTTAAAAATGGTTTAATTACTGATGTACTGACATCTAATGATGTAATATTTAAATGAGAAATCTGTGATCACACTTAATATAAATATAAATACATTTCCTTACCTAAGGAAGATCATCTGTGGTCAGTCACATCCATGTAACATGAAAGAAGTTGAGTACAGACTTGGGTTAATGACATCTTCTCCTTGTGTTACCGCTACACTTGGCTGAAAAACAGTGATTTGTTAGCCTGCTTAAGCTCTGACCACACCCAGCATCGCACCTGTAAACACACCCAACAGTGATGTCAAATGGTCCTGGAGTACACCTGTACTTCACTGGAGCAAGGCGAGAAGTTAAACCACTGGAGGTCAGCAAAGACAAGATTCTCTGGGTACTTGTTATTATAAATGATTGGACTTCAGCACAGTTTGGCTACTCTGACCACCACTGGAGACACTACAGCCCTGCCATGATGTATGTTTGGTATCCCTGAGGAAAGGGAGTATCCCAAATATACATCAGATTGATTTTACAATTTCAATTCCTGAACCTGAACTCAGTAAAAGCGTAAATTGAGATGGAGATTCATGGATGTCTTTGTCAAGTATTAACATAGTGTTCCCTGTGTGAAGGTGACCAGCTGCTGAGTGCCAAGGTCTATTTCGACAATGTGAAGTATGAAGACGCTCTGAAGATCCTTCAGTGTGCGGAGCCATACAAGGTCAGCTTCCTGCTGAAGAGGACCATCCCTGGATCAGAGGTCAGCGTGCGGCCTCGGGTTCCCAGTGTGGTGGTCAAAGGTCCCAAAGCCAAGATGGCCAAAATGGTAATCACTTATACTCTGTATCTAAATGTGGTCTCCTAACTGAAGTGTGTATGTTAAACAAGTTTGTTATAAACAGACTTTGGTATTCATTAAAGCAGACTTTTATAGGTTTAAATGTAAGATTTAGGAATTTCATTCCACCTACTGACCCACTTGTCCTTCATGTATGTGTTTCAGAGTGTGAAGGGTACCAAGCCGTTCAAAACCAAGAAGAAGAGAGGTGGTCGTTTTGGTCTGAAGAGGCTGAAAGAGAAGCGCAGAGAGGAGCTGGCTGTAGAGGGAACACCACCCAGGCTAGAGATGAGTGATGTGGACGTGGAGTTTTCTCTCCCCAAATTCAAACAAAGGAGGAGCGTGAAGGTTGAAGCAGGAGGAGCAACAGCCATGGGAAAGGCAAAGAGGAGGCTCAGGTTGGCTTTGTTTGTGTTCTTTCTGAGTTCGTCTTTCATGTTGAAATGGTCATCTTCACCTGACTGAACAGCATGTGAAGAGATTTGCTGAGGAACATTGTGATGGTAGTTCTAAGGAATAAACCAACTCTATTACACTAAGTAATTATCTGAAAAGTATTTGCTGTATCTTTTTTGGCTATATTTCAATGTCTTTTTCATGTCTCCTTCCTTTCTTTACCTGCTTCTTCCAGGTTTCCCCACATGAAAACAAAGACTTACGCTGGAGCAGAACCAGGAGGAAAAGTGGAGACAGGACAACTCGAGGGACAGGTGAATATCTCTCCAGCTGAGATACCTGGAGCTAAAGTCAAAACCAAAGTAAAAGGACACAAGTTTGGAATCACCTTTCCTAAGAGCAAACATACAAAGTCAGGCGCAGCATTGGAAACAGGATCTGTGGAAGTGAAGCCGCCGGGTGTCAGCGTCCAGCTGCCATCAGTGGAGTTCAGTTCGTCTGGCGAAAAAGACTTGAATGTGGAAAAGGGTGGGGTTAAGATTAACACTCCTGATGTGGAGTTTGCACTTCCTTCAGGAAAAGCTGAGGCATCTTTGCCTGCAGTGAAGGGAAAGGCAGAAATCAAAGCTCCTAAAATTGCCATCAAAGGTGGAGTTGATGCAGAGGCAGCTGTGGGAAAAATTGATGTAGACGTGGGCAAAGGAGATGCAAAGCTGAGAATGCCAAAGTTGAAACTACCCAAAGTTAGACTCTCACGTCATTCAGATGAGATAGATGGTGAGATCAAGGTAAAGACCAAAGGGATGAAAGTGCCTGACACTGACATAACACCACCAAAAGTAGGAATTGAAGGAGGTTGCGAGATTTCACTCCCCGAAGCAAATATTACCAAACCAAAGATTGAGGGAGATGTCTCTGGAAAAGCTGCATCTATTCAAGTGCCTTCTGTTGATATTTCATTACCAAAGGTGAAGGGAAAGGACATCGACATCTCACTCCCAGAGTACAAAGAAGCTGGGAAGATGGCAATAAAAATGCCTGCAATTGACATCTCTGTGCCTGATGTTGATTTGGAATTGGACACCGGACACAGAATTCCTGACGAGGTTGAGGGCTCTTTTAAAGGGCCTAAAATCGCTATGCCAAAGGTTGATATCTCATTACCAAAGATGGAATCATCCAATGTGGATATTAAAGGTCCAGAGGGTGAAGGGAAATTCAGCCTACCCTCTGTTGATATCTCTCTCCCAAAGGTGAAACCAGAGGTAGAAGATGTGGATATGGACTATTATGTTGGTGGAGATGGGAAGTTCAAAATGCCTGATTTTGACATATCTTTCCCAAAAGTTAAGTCACCAAAAGGTGATGTAAATATAAAAGGACAAGAGGTGGAAGGGGGCTTTAAGTTACCCAATGTAGACTTGATCCTTCCCAAAGGCAAAGCAGGAACCGGTATTGAAGGAGAAGGAAAATTTCAGTTACCATCTTTTGACATTTCCCTCCCTAAAATGAAGACAGGTGAGATGGAAGTCGGCTTTGATGGCCCTGAGATGAAAGGTGGTCAATTTGAAACACCCACACTTGACATTTCTCTGCCTAAAGGCAAAATAGAAGGGGGCATTGAAGTAGAAGGGCATGCTGGGAAGGGAGGAAAATTCAAAATGCCCACCTTTGATGCTTCTCTACCGAAGCTAAAACAACCAGAGGGTCATGGTGAAGCTGAAGTCCAGATGCCCTCTATTGATATATCACTGCCAAAAGGTAAGATGGAAGCTGGCATAGAAATAGACAGTCCATCAACACAAGGAGGGAAGTTCAAAATGCCGTCACTTGACGTCAGACTGCCTAAGATAGGGGCATCTGGGGCAGAGGTTGATTTACAAGGACCTGAGATTAAAGGAGGGAAAATTGAGGTGCCATCTGTAGATGTTTCTCTACCAAAAATGAAGCTACCAGAGGGAGATGTGAAGCTAGAAGGCCCTGATTTTTCTGGAGGAGCAAAGTTCTCTCTTCCTGCTGTGAAAGTACCAGAGGGGAAGGTGAAGATTGAAGGTCCTGAAGCCAAAGGAGGAACGCTCCAGATGCCTTCATTAGATGTGTCGCTGCCAAAGATGAAATCACAGGGAGGTGACATCAACATTGGAAGTCCTGAGTTTAAGGTCAATACACCAGAAGCAGATTTAGACCTGAAGGGAAGCAAGATTAAAGGAGGGAAAATAAACATGCCTACAGTTGATATCTCTCTTCCAAAAGGAAAAGCAGAGGGTAAGCTAGATATTAAAGGCCCTACCGTGAAAGGAAGCAAGTTTAAAATGCCTACATTTGATATGTCGCTACCAAAGATGAAGACGAAGCAAGGTAACATCAGCATAGAGGGGCCAGATGGGGAAATCAAAATGCCAACTATTGACATCTCAACCCCCCAAGGAAAATTGGAAGGTGATATTACTGTTGAAGATGAAGGACGGGGAGGTAAATTCAATCTGCCATCTGTAGACATTGCCCTCCCTGCAGTAAAATTCCCTGAATCAGATGTCAATTTTCAAGGTCCGAAAGTTAAAAGTGGGAAGTTTGAAATGCCAAAAATTGACTTCTCGCTTCCTAAAGGAAAAGGGATACAGGGAGACATTGACATTGATATTCACTCTGGAAAAGATGGAAATATTGAAATACCATCATGTGATATTGGACTTCCTAAAGGAAAAATCAAAGGTGATATTAATGTTAAAGGTCCTGCAGGGGGGACAGGTAAATTAAAAACGCCAAAATTTGACATGTCACTTCCAAAGGTGAACCTTCCAGAGGGCGAGGTCAAAGTAGAAGGACCAGAGATTAAAGGAAAAATGGAAATGCCAACTGCTGATATTTCACTTCCAAAAGGAAAAATAGAAGGAGATGTTAAAATTGAAGGACATGGAGCCAAAGGAGGCAAGTTTCAGATGCCATCACTTGATGTTTCACCCCCTAAAATAAAGTCTCCTGATGTAGATATCAGTCTTGAGGGTCCAGATGTTAAAGGAGGACATTTCAACATGCCAGTTGTTGACATTTCACTTCCAAAAGTAAATTTTCCAGAGGGTGATGTAAAATTAAAAGGGCCTGAGATCAAGGGCAGGAAGATTGAAATGCCAGACATTGATATCTCTCTCCCCAAAGGAAAAGCAGGAGGAGAAATTGAATTTGAAGGGCATGGAGGTAAAGGAGGAAAGTTCCATATGCCCTCGCTTGATATTTCTCTTCCTAAAATGAAAGCTAAGGGACCAGAGATGAATATTGAAGCTCCTGAAGTTAAAGGTGGAACACTAAACATGCCATCACTCGATGTTTCTCTACCCAAACTAAAATCTCCTGATGTAGATATTGACCTCGAAGGTCCTAATGTTAAAGGAGGGAAGGTCAACATCCCAACTGTTGACATTTCACTACCTAAAGGAAAGGTTGAGGGTGACCTAAATGTTGAAGGCCCTGAGGTTAAAGGAGGGAAATTCAAAATGGCAAAATTTGATGTTCCTTTACCACAAGTGAGTCTCCCAAAGATTGATGCCAATGTGGAAGGACCAGATATGAAAGGAAAACTTGAAATGCCAACTGTTGACATTTCACTTCCTAAAGGAAAAGTTGAGGGTGACCTAAATGTTGAAGGCCCTGACGTAAAAGGAGGAAAATTCAAAATGGCAAAATTTGATGTTTCTTTACCAAAAGTGAGTCTTCCAAAGATTGATGCCAATGTGGAAGGACCAGATATGAAAGGAAAGCTTGAAATGCCCACTGTTGATATTTCACTACCAAAAGGAAAGGCAGATGTGGATATTGACATTGATGTGCACACTGGTAAAGGTGGCAAGTTCCACATGCCCTCACTTGACATCTCTCTTCCTAAAGTCAAAGCAAAGGGAACTGATGTTGATATTGAAGGACCTGATGTTAAAGGGGACATTTCACTCCCAAAAGGAAAGGTTGATGCTGACCTCAGTATTGAGGGTCCTGAGGTGAAAGGAGGCAAATTCACAATGCCAAAATTTGATGTCTCATTGCCAAAAGTGAATCTCCCAGAGGGGGATGTTAAAATAAAAGGTCCAGACATCAAGGGAAGGAAGATTGAAATGCCAGACATCGATATTTCTCTTCCCAGAGGAAAAGCAGGAGGAGAAATTGAACTTGAAGGACATGCTGGCAAAGGAGGCAAGTTCCATATGCCGTCGCTTGATATTTCTCTTCCTAAAATGAAAGCTAAGGGACCAGAGATGAATATTGAAGGTCCTGAAGTTAAAGGTGGAAAGCTGAACACGCCATCAGTTGATGTTTCTCTGCCCAAATTAAAATCTCCTGATGTAGACATCAACCTTGAAGGTCCTGGTGTTAAAGGAGGGAAGGTCAATATCCCAACTGTTGACATTTCACTTCCTAAAGGAAAAGTTGAGGGTGACCTAAATGTTGAAGGCCCTGACGTAAAAGGAGGAAAATTCAAAATGCCAAAATTTGATGTTTCTTTACCAAAAGTGAGTCTCCCAAAGATTGATGCCAATGTGGAAGGACCAGATATGAAAGGAAAACTTGAAATGCCAACTGTTGACGTTTCACTTCCAAAAGGAAAGGCAGATGTGGATATTGACATTGATGGGCAAACTGGTAAAGGTGGCAAGTTCCACATGCCCTCACTTGACATCTCTCTTCCTAAAGTCAAAGCAAAGGGAACTGATGTTGATATTGAAGGACCTGATGTTAAAGGTGACCTTTCACTCCCAAAAGGAAAGGTTGATGCTGACCTCAGTATTGAGGGTCCTGAGGTAAAAGGAGGCAAATTCAAAATGCCCAAATTTGACGTTTCACTTCCAAAGATGAACCTGCCTGAGGGCAATGTGGAAATGCCAACAGTTGATATTTCACTCCCAAAAGGAAAGGTCAAGGGAGATGTTGACATTGAGGGACATGTAGGAAAAGGTGGGAAGTTTCAAATGCCCTCTGTGGATTTCTCTCTTCCTAAAATTAAAACAAAGGGAATCGATGTTGATATTGAAGGACCTGAACTTAAAGGTGACATTTCACTCCCTGAAGGAAAAGTGGAGGGTGACTTAAATGTTGAAGGTCCTGACATAAAGGGAAGCAAATTTAAAATACCAAAATTTGATGTCTCATTGCCAAAAGTGAGTCTCCCAGAGGGCGATGTCAAAATAAAAGGTCCAGACATCAAGACAGGGAAAATTGAAATGCCAGACATTGATATCTCTCTCCCCAAAGGAAAAGCAGGAGGAGAAATTGAACTTGAAGGACATGCTGGCAAAGGAGGCAAGTTCCATATGCCCTCGCTTGATATCTCTCTTCCTAAAATGAAAACAAAGGGACCAGAGATGAATATTGAAGGTCCCGAAGTTAAAGGTGGAACACTAAACATGCCGTCACTCGATGTTTCTCTACCCAAACTAAAATCTCCTGATGTAGATATCGACCTTGAAGGTCCTGATGTTAAAGGAGGGAAGGTCAACATCCCAACTGTTGACATTTCACTACCTAAAGGAAAAGTTGAGGGTGACATAAATGTTGAAGGCCCTGATGTAAAAGGAGGAAAATTCAAAATGCCGAAATTTGATGTTTCTTTACCAAAAGTGAGTCTCCCAAAGATTGATGCCAATGTGGAAGGACCAGATATGAAAGGAAAGCTTGAAATGCCGACTGTTGACATCTCACTACCTAAAGGAAAAGTTGAGGGTGACATAAATGTTGAAGGCCCTGATGCAAAAGGAGGAAAATTCAAAATGCCGAAATTTGATGTTTCTTTACCAAAAGTGAGTCTCCCAAAGATTGATGCCAATGTGGAAGGACCAGATATGAAAGGAAAGCTTGAAATGCCGACTGTTGACATCTCACTACCTAAAGGAAAAGTTGAGGGTGACATAAATGTTGAAGGCCCTGATGCAAAAGGAGGAAAATTCAAAATGCCGAAATTTGATGTTTCTTTACCAAAAGTGAGTCTCCCAAAGATTGATGCCAATGTGGAAGGACCAGATATGAAAGGAAAACTTGAAATGCCAACTGTTGACGTTTCACTTCCAAAAGGAAAGGCAGATGTGGATATTGACATTGATGGGCACACTGGTAAAGGTGGCAAGTTCCACATGCCCTCACTTGACATCTCTCTTCCTACAATGAAGGCAAAGGGAATTGATGTTGATATTCAAGGACCTGAAGTAAAAGGTGGCGTATCACTCCCGGAAATTAAGTCTCCACAGGTAGATATCAGTCTTGAGGGTCCTGATATTCAAGGAGGAAAGTTGCCAAATGTTGACATTTCACTACCTAAAGGAAAAGTTGAGGGTGACCTTGATATTGAGGGTCCTGAGTTGAAGGGGGGTAAATTTAAAATGCCAAAATTTGATGTTTCTTTACCAAAAGTGAGTCTGCCAGAGAGTGATGTCAAAATAAAAGGCCCAGACATCAAAGGAGGGAAGATTGAATTGCCAGACATTGATATTTCACTCCCTAAAGGAAAAGCAGGAGGAGAAATCGACATTGATGGACATGCTGGCAAAGGAGGAAAGTTTCAAATGCCCTCACTTGACATCTCTCTTCCTAAAATGAAAACAAAGGGACCACAGGTAAACATAGAAGGTCCTGAACTTAAAGGTGGAAAAATTGACATGCCAAGTGTTGATATTACACTACCTGAAGGAAAGGTTGAGGGTGACATAAATGTTGAAGGCCCTGATGTAAAAGGAGGCAAATTCAAAATGCCTACATTTGACGTTTCACTTCCAAAGATCAACCTGCCAGAAGGCAATGTCAGAGTGGAAGGACCAGAGATAAAAGGAGGAAAGGTAGCAATGCCAGCTGTTGACATTTCAGTTCCAGAAGGAAAAGTGGGAGGAAATATCAATATTGAAGGACCATCTGGAAAAGGAAAGTTTGAAGTGCCAGATGTTGAAATGTCTGGTAAAAAAGGTGGTGGGTTCCACATGCCAACTCTTGACATAAACGTCCCCAAATTTGATCTTGATCTCAGCCTCCCCTCTGGTGTGAAAGATAAAACCCTCAAAGTGAACACCAGTGGTCCTGATGTATCAGGAGATTTGGAGATGTCTGGGCTTAAAGGAGATATTAATCCAGCCAAGTTGAAAGTTAGGGGTCCAGACATTGAGACAGGTAATGTAGAAGGTCCAGGTGCATCCCTCAAACTTCCTACTGTCAAACTACCGACAGTTGACATCTCAGCTCCAAAAGTGGATCTAGACTTTGGCCTCACTAAACCTAAAGGTGATGATGTGGAAGTGGAGCTTCTAAAAGCAGAGGGAGGCAGGCCTTCATCAGGGGGCAGCTTTGATCTACCTGATGTCTCCCTCAAAGTTCCCAGTTTTTCACTTCCCAGGTTTGGTGGAAAGTCCAAGAGTGGTGATTTGCAGGTATCAGGAAGAGGTCCCAAAGGAGAAATTTCCCTCAGGCCACCACAAGTGGAAGGAGAGGTTAGGGCACCATCAGTAGAGTTTGATGGGGATGGAAAGGTCAAGGTAAAAAAGCCAAAAATCAAAATGCCTTCATTTGGGATATCCAAAAAAGACACGGTGTCTTGTCCTGATGTGAATGCTAAAGTGAAAAAGGGGAAAATTGAAATTCCTAAACCGGAAATCAATGTTGAGAGCCCAGACAACAAAACAAAATATAAAGTGAAATTCCCCAAGTTTAAATTGTCATCACCCAAAGGTCAACTCCCAGAGGGAGAAGTTGATGCTAAACTAGATGCAGATGTGGAAGGGAAAGGTGGTTTCCATGCACGTGACGTCACTGTCAAACTGCCAAAGATCTCCATGCCAGGATTTAGCCCCAAAGAAAAAGATTATGATGGTAAAGCCAAGGTAAAGATGCCCTCTCTTGAACTGTCACTACCATCAGCTAAAACACCAGAGACTGAAGTTCTTCTCCCCAAAGCAGAGGTTGAGGTCTCAGATGCTGATATCAAAGGTTATGAGGGAAACCTCAAACTTCCAAAAATGCCAACGATTGACATTTCTATCCCTAAAGTAGACCTGGATGTGTCCCTGCCAAAAGTAAAGCATGGTGCAGATGTTGATGGAGAAGGAGGCAAATTCAAGATGCCAGATATCAAGATGCCTAATGTTGACTTGTCCCTTCCTAAAGGAAAAGCAGGCGTTGAAGGAAGCCATTTTGAAGTCAATGCACAGGGAGGGAAATTCAAAATGCCTCACATGAAAATGCCAGATGTTGACATCTCTCTGCCGAAAGGAAAGGTTCAAGGTCCAGATGTTGATATCTCTCTACCCAAAGGAAAGATTGAAGGTCCAGATGTTGACATCTCTCTACCCAAAGGAAAGACTGAAGGTCCAGAAATGGATATCAAAGGGGAAGGTGGAAGGTTCAAGATGCCACATCTCAGTATGCCCTCTGTTGATATTTCACTTCCAAAAGGAAAGGTTAAAGGTCCAGATGTTGAAATTGAGGGAGGTTCAGGAGGAAAGTTCAAAATGCCTTACGTGAAAATGCCAGATATTGACATCTCTCTGCCGAAAGGAAAGGTTCAAGGTCCAGATGTTGATATCTCTCTACCCAAAGGAAAGATTGAAGGTCCAGATGTTGACATCTCTCTGCCGAAAGGAAGGATTGAAGGTCCAGAAATGGATATCAAAGGGGAAGGTGGAAGATTCAAGATGCCACATCTCAGTATGCCCTCTGTTGATATTTCACTTCCAAAAGGAAAGGTTGAAGGTCCAGATGTTGAAATAGAAGGAGGTTCAGGAGGAAAGTTCAAAATGCCTCACATGAAAATGCCTCACATGAAAATGCCAGATATTGACATCTCTCTGCCAAAAGAAAAGGTTCAAGGTCCAGATGTTGATATCTCTCTACCCAAAGGAAAGATTGAAGGTCCAGATGTGGACATCTCTCTACCCAAAGGAAAGATTGAAGGTCCAGAAATGGATATCAAAGGGGAAGGTGGAAGATTCAAGATGCCACATCTCAGTATGCCCTCTGTTGATATTTCACTTCCAAAAGGAAAGGTTGAAGGTCCAGATGTTGAAATAGAGGGAGGTTCAGGTGGAAAGTTCAAAATGCCTCACATGAAAATGCCTCACATGAAAATGCCAGATATTGACATCTCTCTGCCGAAAGGAAAGGTTCAAGGTCCAGATGTTGATATCTCTCTACCCAAAGGAAAGATTGAAGGTCCAGATGTTGACATCTCTCTACCCAAAGGAAAGATTGAAGGTCCAGAAATGGATATCAAAGGGGAAGGTGGAAGATTCAAGATGCCACATCTCAGTATGCCCTCTGTTGATATTTCACTTCCAAAAGGAAAGGTTGAAGGTCCAGATGTTGAAATAGAGGGAGGTTCAGGAGGAAAGTTCAAAATGCCTCACATGAAAATGCCTCACATGAAAATGCCAGATATTGACATCTCTCTGCCGAAAGGAAAGGTTCAAGGTCCAGATGTTGATATCTCTCTACCCAAAGGAAAGATTGAAGGTCCAGATGTTGACATCTCTCTACCCAAAGGAAAGATTGAAGGTCCAGAAATGGATATCAAAGGGGAAGGTGGAAGATTCAAGATGCCACATCTCAGTATGCCCTCTGTTGATATTTCACTTCCAAAAGGAAAGGTTGAAGGTCCAGATGTTGAAATAGAGGGAGGTTCAGGAGGAAAGTTCAAAATGCCTCACATGAAAATGCCTCACATGAAAATGCCAGATATTGACATCTCTCTGCCGAAAGGAAAGGTTCAAGGTCCAGATGTTGATATCTCTCTACCCAAAGGAAAGATTGAAGGTCCAGATGTTGACATCTCTCTACCCAAAGGAAAGATTGAAGGTCCAGAAATGGATATCAAAGGGGAAGGTGGAAGATTCAAGATGCCACATCTCAGTATGCCCTCTGTTGATATTTCACTTCCAAAAGGAAAGGTTGAAGGTCCAGATGTTGAAATAGAGGGAGGTTCAGGAGGAAAGTTCAAAATGCCTCACATGAAAATGCCTCACATGAAAATGCCAGATATTGACATCTCTCTGCCGAAAGGAAAGGTTCAAGGTCCAGATGTTGATATCTCTCTACCCAAAGGAAAGATTGAAGGTCCAGATGTTGACATCTCTCTACCCAAAGGAAAGATTGAAGGTCCAGAAATGGATATCAAAGGGGAAGGTGGAAGATTCAAGATGCCACATCTCAGTATGCCCTCTGTTGATATTTCACTTCCAAAAGGAAAGGTTGAAGGTCCAGATGTTGAAATAGAGGGAGGTTCAGGAGGAAAGTTCAAAATGCCTCACATGAAAATGCCTCACATGAAAATGCCAGATATTGACATCTCTCTGCCGAAAGGAAAGGTTCAAGGTCCAGATGTTGATATCTCTCTACCCAAAGGAAAGATTGAAGGTCCAGATGTTGACATCTCTCTACCCAAAGGAAAGATTGAAGGTCCAGAAATGGATATCAAAGGGGAAGGTGGAAGATTCAAGATGCCACATCTCAGTATGCCCTCTGTTGATATTTCACTTCCAAAAGGAAAGGTTGAAGGTCCAGATGTTGAAATAGAGGGAGGTTCAGGAGGAAAGTTCAAAATGCCTCACATGAAAATGCCTCACATGAAAATGCCAGATATTGACATCTCTCTGCCGAAAGGAAAGGTTCAAGGTCCAGATGTTGATATCTCTCTACCCAAAGGAAAGATTGAAGGTCCAGATGTTGACATCTCTCTACCCAAAGGAAAGATTGAAGGTCCAGAAATGGATATCAAAGGGGAAGGTGGAAGATTCAAGATGCCACATCTCAGTATGCCCTCTGTTGATATTTCACTTCCAAAAGGAAAGGTTGAAGGTCCAGATGTTGAAATAGAGGGAGGTTCAGGAGGAAAGTTCAAAATGCCTCACATGAAAATGCCTCACATGAAAATGCCAGATATTGACATCTCTCTGCCGAAAGGAAAGGTTCAAGGTCCAGATGTTGATATCTCTCTACCCAAAGGAAAGATTGAAGGTCCAGATGTTGACATCTCTCTACCCAAAGGAAAGATTGAAGGTCCAGAAATGGATATCAAAGGGGAAGGTGGAAGATTCAAGATGCCACATCTCAGTATGCCCTCTGTTGATATTTCACTTCCAAAAGGAAAGGTTGAAGGTCCAGATGTTGAAATAGAGGGAGGTTCAGGAGGAAAGTTCAAAATGCCTCACATGAAAATGCCTCACATGAAAATGCCAGATATTGACATCTCTCTGCCGAAAGGAAAGGTTCAAGGTCCAGATGTTGATATCTCTCTACCCAAAGGAAAGATTGAAGGTCCAGATGTTGACATCTCTCTACCCAAAGGAAAGATTGAAGGTCCAGAAATGGATATCAAAGGGGAAGGTGGAAGATTCAAGATGCCACATCTCAGTATGCCCTCTGTTGATATTTCACTTCCAAAAGGAAAGGTTGAAGGTCCAGATGTTGAAATAGAGGGAGGTTCAGGAGGAAAGTTCAAAATGCCTCACATGAAAATGCCTCACATGAAAATGCCAGATATTGACATCTCTCTGCCGAAAGGAAAGGTTCAAGGTCCAGATGTTGATATCTCTCTACCCAAAGGAAAGATTGAAGGTCCAGATGTTGACATCTCTCTACCCAAAGGAAAGATTGAAGGTCCAGAAATGGATATCAAAGGGGAAGGTGGAAGATTCAAGATGCCACATCTCAGCATGCCCTCTGTTGATATTTCACTTCCAAAAGGAAAGGTTGGAGGTCCAGATGTTGAAATAGAGGGAGGTACTGGAGGAAAGTTCAAAATGCCTCATATGAAAATGCCAAATGTTGACATCTCTCTGCCAAAAGGAAAGATTGAAGGTCCAGATGTTGACATCTCTCTACCCAAAGGAAAAGTTGAAGGTCCAGATGTTGAAATAGAGGGAGGTTCAGGAGGAAAGTTCAAAATGCCTTATTGGAAAGTTCCAGATGTGGAAATAAAAGGGGATGGGGAAGGAAAATTCAAAATGCCTCATATGAAAATGCCAAATGTTGACATCTCTCTGCCCAAAGGAAAATATGGAAAAATTGAAGGACCAGAGCTGGAGATTCAAGGGGAGGGAGGCAAATCTAAAATTCTAGAGATGACAGTGCCTTCAGTAGACATTTCACTGCCAAAGGGGAAGACTGAAGGTCCAAAAGCTGAAATTAAAGGTGAGGGAGGAAAGTTTAAGATGCCAAAAGTTGACATATCTCTTCCTAAAGGAAAACCTTCAATCGAATGTCCAGAGATGGAGATTAAGGGAGATGGGGGACAGTTCAAGATGCCTAATGTAGACCTATCTATCCCTAAAGGAAAAACAAACATTGACACACCAGAAATGAAATTGGAGGCAGAGGGAGGGGCCATCAAGCTCCCACATATCAAGATGCCAAAAGTTGATATTTCACTTCCTAAAGGTAAAAGTAAAGACATTGAAGCACCTGCTATAGAGCTGGAAGTCACAGGTGGAAAGATCAAAGGTCCAGATGTTAAACTTCCAAAGGAGGCAGGAGGAAAAATTAAAGGGCCACAAGTCACATCACCAGACCTGGACATCAATGTGACACATAGTAAACCTAAACAAGATACAGAGGCTCATGTTGAGGGGGAGAACAAAGGTATGAAACTCAAGATGCCAACAATAGATATCAAAGGTCCGAAAGGAGACCTGGAGCTTGATATAGGACTCCAAAGAGGAGAGGGCAAGAAGGACAGGAAAAAAGTTGAACTACCTGACTTGGATCTTAACACAGCGGGAGCCAGCAGCAAAGTAAAGGGGCCTAAAGTCAAAGGAACAAAATTCAAGATTGGAATGCCAAAAAAGAAAACTGGCAAAAATGAAACAGTGGAAGTAAAAATATGCAAAGACTGTGGCAATGAGGAGTTAGATGGACAAGTCAAACACAAGTGCAAGGCTAAAGAAAGATTAGAGTATGAAGTTGAAGTTGAAACCCACAATGGACATAAAGGGGACAAAGGTCGTAGTAACGTTACAGTACCAAAGGTTACATTACCAAGTGTAGCAGGCTCAGCCAATGTAGAAACAGGGGGAGAAGGCGCAATCAGAGTCCCCAGGATTCCAGACATAGAGTTTGATATTGGTACATCACATGAAGAGGATGGTTGCAAAACAGAAAACGGCAAGAAAATCAAAATTCCGAAGTTTGGTGTCCCATTACCCTCCATCTCCTCTCCCGAAGGAAGAATGAATATCTATGGTCCAGAAATTCAGTATGAGGGTCCTAAAATGCCCAAAGTAAAAAAAGCTGTTTTTGTACTGGTCGATTCAGATGAGCCCACTGCACGCACAGGCCTCCTGGAAGAAGAGATGACATGTGAGGCTGAAACAGAGGATGTTAAAGTGAAAATGCCCAAAATCAAGATGAAGCCAAGTTTTGGGAAGTCCAAAGATAAATCAGCTGCTGGAGAAGACAAGTCAAAGGGACTGGAGATGAAAATGCCCCAAGTGTCATTCTCTTCTGGCAAATCAGGGTCATTGGATGTCAAAGGTTCAAGTTCAAGTCTCAATGGTGAACAAGATGCAAGTCCTCACAAGGGCTCCAAGGATGATAAAGGGACATTCAGTGGAAAAATCAAACTTCCAAAGTTGGAGTTTACCTCTCCATATGGCAAGATGTCTGGAGAGGAGGAGGATTCATCACCAGGAGAAGTAGGAGGAGACACAAAGGCGCTTAAAATAAAACCTGGCAAGATGGCATTTGCAGGTTTTAGTGAGGAGTCTATGCATGATGTAGTGTCATCTCATGCCAGAACAGATATGCTGGACAGGGACAGCTCAGAGTCCCCCTCTGGTTTTAGCATGGAGTACAGCTCAACAAAGTTCCAGTCTTGGAGTGTTGAGAGCCAAAGTACAGAGTCTGAAGAAAAAGAGTCTTCATCCTGGTTCAAGGTCCCAAAGTTCAGCCTGAAGCCACACTCCACAGGTAAGGATAAAGGAAACTTCAAACTAAGATATTTGAACCTGAATTTTATAGATGTACGATATTAAATCACTGCAATATTCCTTTAAAAGAGACAGTAATGCTCCAAAAATTAACAATAATATTCATAGTAAGCGTTATATGTCTTATACACTGTATAACTGCATTCCATAATAAACATATTTCACTATATTGCCAATGAATTTTTACATTATGCATTATATACATAATTTATCCTCACTGTTGTTTTGTTTATATTTATCTATAAATTATTAACATGTCATCTCCTGTTTGTCTCTGCTGCATAAGACTAAGTTTCCATCTTATTTTCTTCACTTATCCTCCTCTTCTCTCCTACCTCCTCTCGCTTCGTCTTCTGTTTCCTCCTCCTCCTCCACCAGGCTTCCTCCAGATAACCCCAGAGGGCTCTCCTCAGGCCCAGCGGAGGGGGGAGCTGGGCGGTGAGGTCGATGTCTCTGGGTCTTTCTGCCTCACCACCTCAGGGCTCGACTTCAGCACCCAGGAAATGTCAGAAGAGCGCCAAGTCTCCTCCACCGAGGAGGCTTCTGTCACCATGGTTACCAAGACCACCAGAATCACCCGGCAAATGGTTACCACTGAAACGCGAACAGGTGAATCTTCATCAACCACGACGACGACAACTCGCCAGGTGACGGACTTCTGAGGATGCTGTAATAATATCTTAAATGTCTTTTACTTTTCTTGTTTTTCTTTGGTGAGGTTGCAGTGTTCTTGTAAACGATGCCTGCAACGTGGCAAACCTCGATCAAGTCTTTATTTTATATTTTAATAGGTGAGGTATGAATGTGATCCATCAGCATTATCGTCATTATTACAGCAAACAGAGTAATATATGCTTCTTTTTTTTTCATTTTAAATGTGATTGTTTGTTATTTTTGAGTTTTTTTTGTTAGTTTAGTCCTACTTATTTATCATACTTTGTTTGGTTTTAAAGGTTTCACTCTGAATGTAAACATGTCGGATTGCTTAATTATTTATTGTTGTTTGTGTGTTCAAGACGGGCTGGAATGAAAAATTTACTCACATCGGTATCATGGATTTGACCATGATTGTAAGCTGAGTTCAAAATAACTCATTTTGAACCACTACCAGTACAGGCCAGAGTAATATTTATGTAAATACAACTATATAATTGCTTTTTTGAAGCAGTATCCCTTCAATACGAAATGTAATTATTTTCATATTCACCAGAGTCAGGAGTAGAAATGATATATTTTTTGACCTGATAATCTGATTTTGTTTGTCTTGAAAGAAAAGTGTGAGCTTTTTGAGGTTATAGGCTTTTCACATTTTCTGCCATAGTTTTATATTTTGAGTATTTAGCTGGTGCTGTTACCCAGAGATAGTCACAGTGAGTAAGCAGGACACTCTGGGCTATTTTTCTGCTGTGGGGATCAAACCTGTGACCTTCTGCTTACAGGTTGCTCTCAAACATTTAGGCCACCCTGCTGCTAATCTATTTTATATTCATGTTTTTACTGTACACTGCCAGACACCACTGTATATTTTGTGAATGAGGCTTTAGCTTCGAGCTACACCTCCTGACGGATGCTGATTTTTTGAAACTCGGCTGTGAACTATGTTTGAGTTTCAAAACATCGACAGCGAGCTGGGAGGATATTTGGGGATTTGGGGGTGCTGTCAAGCACTTTAGCAAACTCAATGAGAGGTCACTTAAGAAATAGCCCTCTAAAAATGATGTTACTATAAGGCTGCTACAATGACAGACTGGCTAAAGAGTGGCAAGCTTTGATCTTGTACAAAAGCTATCACGTAACAAAAATGAACAAGAGAACCGAGGCACATTTTCCTTTTTAGTAAAATTACTTTAATAATCTGACATTTTTCTGTTTATTATATGAATATTTATATTACAGAATATCATGTCAGATTATTAATAAAACCACTTTTATGAAGTGCCTTTACCCCAAAGAGTGTGTCCTCCATTTAAAGCATAAATTGCTTTGAAATGGAGGGAGATAAGCCTCGTGCTGTCTTTTACATATTTATTTTAGTGTCTCTACATTGAGACATTAAGGTTTAATTCCCAAGTGCAGCTCATACCATTTAAGATAAAAACTAGTTACTATAATGCTTCTGGCATTAAATGAAAAATTTAAAAACTACTGATTTTACAGACCACTCATAGCCATTTATATACAAGATAACAGTTTAACACGATACAAGAATGTGATGACCTATTTTCGAGTTGATGAAAAGCATTTATGAATGAACACTTTTTACTTTACTTTCCTTGGTTGGTAGATGGAATGAATATTGTGTAATAAAATGCATGAAGAAATCCTGACATATCCGCTCCCAATTATTTTCATAAACAAGGATTAACACAACAACAACACAGCGAGAACTTGAATTCCTTTTAGATTATACGGGTTAGTGTTTTGGTCAAACCTGCATTAGAGAGGATGATTGTCAAGATGTTACATCAATAAAAATGATGTTCACACATAAAAATATATATATATATATATATTTAAATGACAGTTTCCTGATGTGTTGATCTTCACAACTGCTGAATTCATTATAAAAGTTGTAGACTTTTGCTGGAGCCTAACTGGGAGAGAGGTGAAGTACTCCCACACAAATTCAAATTCTTTAGTCGAAAACACACAGAAAAATGGAAGCTCTTTTACAACATCAATAAAATACTGTCATTTTAAAGACTAGGTCAGAAATTTGACCTACTATCATTATTTTTGATAAACTTTTACTTGTGAAGCTCAAAATGTAACTTGTAACTAAAAACGTTTTAACTCAACTATCTCATAATTCAAACATGCAATCACAAAATTTTGATTTAATAACTCTAAATTGAGTTTGTAAAGAAATATTGCAACTACTTTGACTTAGAGGTCCTGTATATAGGATTTAGTGACATCTAGCAGGGAAGCCGCAGATTGCAGCCAGCTGAATACCCCTCGCTGCTCCCTTCATTTCCCAAGTGTAACAAAGAAACTGATGATTATGGCCAGAAAAATGTGCACCAAATGTGAAAGGCCCTATTGTTTGTCTGTTCTAGGGTACTGTAGAAACATGGTGGACTCTGTGTAAGGCCCACAGCATTAGTGGATATTAAATTCTAAGAAAAAAAAGCATAACAACTAAACACACTGGACCTTCAATATAATAAAATATTATTATTTTGCTCACTGTTTTGCCATTTTTAATCAATCAACATTTTTATTATATTATTATATATTATATATTATTTTGTCTTGAAACATCAACAGGCTAAAATTTGTAATGTTGGTGCCCCCTTGTGGTAGTATCAAAAATGGCAGCCCCCCCTTAGAGTCGATGTTTATTCCCATGCTCAGTGCAGCTTTAATGTCTCAGTTACTGGAATAAAAAGTCAGTGCTCTACATTGGCGAGTTAAAGAGCAGATAATTCATTCATCATAGTCGCCTGTACAACATGAAAAGTGCAGGACTACTCTCTGTGAAATCCATTCTTCACTTGATTAAAAAACACTGAAGGCATTGTAACTGCAGAAGCAAAAGCACAACACAGCAAAAATATTTTAAGGAACACATTATTCTCACCTTTGAATTAAGCCTAAATCAGTCACCAAGAAAAATGGAGAGCAAAGTGTTTTCTGCTGTGGATTAGAGACACGAAAGCACATGGATGAGTCTTATTGAAAAAATCCTGGAGAGGAGGGACTCTGGAGGAGAAAGTGATAAACTATGCACACCAGTGCATGACGTCTTCCCTGTGTGTGCGTGCGTGTGTGTGTGTGTGTGTTCTCAATCTACTTATCTGCTGCTGTGATGATGCTGTGCGACGTAGACTACAAGGGTGAGTGTATGTGAGGGGAGATTACTGCTGTATGTGGAGCGAACAGTGCCACACAGAGGAGGGAAGTGAGAGGCAAGAGACTGCAGTGTCACCAGCTACACTTTGACTGTTTTCAGCAGACTTTCTTCATTGGGAACATACACCCATCAGCCATAACATTACGACCACCTACCTAATATTACGTAAGTCCCTTTTTTGCTGCCCTAACCATCCAGGCATGGACTCAAATAGACCTAAGAAGGTGCGTTGTAGTATCTGCACCACCAGCAGCAGACCCTTTAAGTCCTGCAAGTTGGGTTGCGTGGTTGCATCCAGCACAATCTGCAGATGCTCGACTGGATTGACATCTGGGGAATCTGGAGGCCTTCCTGAACCATGTTTGCTCTGTGGCCGGCACATTATCCTGCTGAAAGGGCTACAGACATCAGGGAATACCGTATCCAGGAAAGAGTGTAGTCTGCAACAGTGCAGCCTGCAATTGTGCAGCTGACTGAATATTTATGCAGGTAGACATTTCAAACATCACCAGGTGGTAGACTTTTTTCACAGCAGCAACTCAGGTGTTACCAATGATACAAATTAAGGTTCATTTTATTGCATTTATTGGTAACACCTGTGTTGACCCTGTTTCATGTCAAAATGGCCGCTGTGAAAGAGATCTATTATATACAATAAAGCCCAAATGTGGCACCAACAACCCCTCATACACTTCCGCTCTCCTCACCTCCCTCTGCCTCCGTGTGGCACGGATCACCCCTCCTATCGGTGAGTGGGCTGCAAGTCAAATTAGCTCTCCGTCATCCTGCTCGCTGAGCGCACCCGAGGCTACTGCGGTAAGATGCGGCGACGCACGATGTTGAGCCGCGGCGGATGAGCTGATGCGCAATGGTCGAACGAGTCGGGAGAGAAACCGAGGACAGATTCACGGAGATGCTCGGCTCTGATTCAGATAATGGGACAGAAATGAATGCATGTTTGGCTGATTTGTAGCTGCTGTAGGTCCAGTGGTGCAGGCCGACTGGAAGGATGTGGTGGCGCTGATCCCACTGAAGGATGCTCCAGAGCCCGAGGAGGGATGAATAGGCTTCGGCTGTAAACAACGAGAAAGCAGAGAGACATTAAGTAAAGGACACTTCATTTAAACCGGGACCGGAGACACTGAGGATCGCGTGAGGTGAGCAAACCTTTCCCCGGGCATCTCTTCCAGGACATGTTGGCTGGGCATACTGGTTTTGCTGGTACAGTGTGTTTCATTTTCATCAGTGGTACACAGTCTGCTGATATAAGTGTGATATACGTGGCCCCAAACCTATTTTTACCGCTTGTGTGGCGGTTTATTGAGTCACTTTGAGTGAATCCTGTCAGCAGTGTAGACACGAGAAGTGAATTTATGGATTTGTGACCACCTGTGTTTGATTTTTAGTCCATTTGATAATTGTGAACGGCTGATGCAACGACTAATCTAACTGGCACCACGGTGGACATGGTGTGAATGCACAATTTTATATAAAAATAAGGCCTGTTTGTGTAGGAGTAGTATGAAAAGAAGCCACTTGGATCCAAATGTATGACCTTTGACAGACTCACACCCCCTCAGTCAGGAAAGCTGTAATCCAGTGAGTCAAACCAAGTGAAACCAAACCACTTCTCTGTGTCCAATAATCCGAAATGAAACACATTTTCCATTAGATCTGACTTGTATCTGCTCTAATTGATTCATTAATAATTAATCGAATAAATGAAAGGATTGAGTTGTGACTCTCCTCTGTGTTTGTGAGCACACGTCACATTTTGATTTTAACTTTCATTTCCATATTGTGTCTCGCTCCCTGCAGGTTGTTTCGTGACAGCTGAGTCAGTCCACGGTGCCAGCTCAGAGGGCGGTGAAGCTCTGAAGACGGCGTCTCTGAGCATCAGTGTGGAAGAAAACAAACTTCTTATTATCCTCTCCATCATCGGTTCTGACAGGTGGACGTCTGACCTGAGCGTTTATTTCCTTCGTCAGGAGACTCTCAAAGTTGAGGAGCGATAAAGAGAAACAGAAGCACAAACTCTGGCTGCTGTCAGGAAAATAACTGATTCTGTTTCTTGTTTTTTTTTTTTTGTCCAAATCCTCAGAATGAACTGTTAAGACACGAGCTTAGCAGGAGAGTTAGCTCTCTCTTGCAGGGTCAAGTAAATATTTTCTCTTGTCAGAATGGATTAGTAAGAAATTCTTGAGAGTATTTGAGCTGTTTCATAATGTGCAGTGCATTTTTTCCAAACTCTGATCTTTCTACGTTTGAGCTGTCACGCTCTGAATCAAGAATAGACTCCTGATAGTGCCACAGCGTTTCCTCTCACCTGACAGGCTGCATTTTGATAAAGGATAGGCAAGGACAAACCAGTAAAACATAGATGAGGCCAACAACCAGCACCATGCTCCAGCAGAATAACAACAACAACTACCCCTGCCTGAACATGTCAGGCTCCACCCGGGAGATGCTCCAGAAGTGCTCCAGAGCTTCTCTGCCCTTCCCCAGCAGACTGGAGCTGGGTCTGGGTGACCTGCCGCTGATCCGAGGCCTCCGAGCCTGGGCCCTGTGCTCCAAGAACCGTCGGAAGGCTAGTGGGATGCTCGGAGGCCAAGCCCCCATAGCTCCTCCTGCAGGCCGTGGCGGGCCAACGTCCTGTCCCAGGCCTGCGGATGTGTACCTGAGCGGGGAATGGGGTCGCATGGGTTACGGGCTTCCCCTGGGGCTGGATGCTGGGCAGGCTGGGATCGGAGCTTTAGTAACGGTAGCCACTCTGAAGACTTCAGAGGGCAGCGGGAAGACTCAGACTCAATGCCTCTTCCTGCGGACTGAGAAAGGAAGCTGTTTGTACTCGACAGCTAAGCCTGGTCCTGGTGTGACCACCGGCGCAGCCTCCAGTGTGGTCGGGGGATGGCTGAGAGGGAAGACAGGAGGAGGAAGCAAAGACACTCCAGCCGGAAGGAGGGATCATGGGCCAACTCCACTGGCACAGACCGGAGCAAACCGGGTTAGGGTGCGATCTGGCCGGAGATGGAGGAAGTCCTGTAATGCAGCAGGCCGGGAGAAAACAGGCGTGAGCAGAGAGAGGCAGCAGAGCAGCAGCAGGGAGGATCCTGCTGGAGAAAGCACTCTGGAAGAAAGGCAGGAAGAGCGAGACAAAGGAGGCCTGGACAGTAAACAGTTTCCCAGCCCGCAGCAGGACATCAGGAAAGCTAAACAGGAGAAAGACGGAGCATTCAGAAGTCCCAGATGCTGCCACAATGCTTCTCCCAAAACCTGCACTCACTGTGGAAGGAGAGCACAGAGGAGGGAAAGCCAGGATGAACGCGAGGGAGGTGAAAGTCCAAGAAGAGGAGTCCCAAACAAGCTGAACGGTGAGGTGAAGGGAATGAGGAAGGAGAGGCAAAAGAATGAGGAGGAAGAGAAGGGAGGCCTCAGCGGGTTCGAGTCCTCTAACTCTGTTTTGGCTGTCCTCGAATCCAACCACTTTCACCCAGAATCCCACAGCAGCCGTGATGTCGAAGAGACGAGAGAAGCCGAGAGCGAACCTCAAACCTCTCACAGCAAGGACTCTTCAGAGAGAGATGAGGATACAGACTCTGAGGGTATGAAACTACGTACAGACACTGATCCCCATTCTGATCAGGTGACTGATGACTTTTTATCAAGACATAGCCGAGAGTCTGATGAAAGGAAACCGAGTGAGAACCCCTGTGAAGACACAGCAGCTCATGTTAATGGATTTTTTGAGGCACATCAAGAATCAGAGGGAGACGTGGAGAGCGTGGATGTTGAAGAGGAGGCAGGGAGTGTCAATCAGACTCCTGCTGAACTCTCGGTGGTTTCCACCTGCTGTGAGGATGCCTCCATCAGCACTGCAGTCCCCCCGGAGCCCTCCACTCCTGCAGAGGGCAGCACCTGCGATGCTGGAAACAGCAAAGAGGTTCACCTCGACGAGGATCAACAGGAGGTCGCAGACTGTGGGAACATGGGTAAAGAAGAAGTGGACGTCAGCAGGTTTGAGCAACAAGAACCTGACGAGAACATCACTGTGAACGAGTTTGAGGAGAGAGATGCTTCATCTTCACCTCTCAGACATGCAGATCCCTCCATCTTTGAGACGGACCGGAGGATAACACAAACCGGTTGCAACGAGCTGGTGTGGGAAAATCGAGAAGACGAGTCACAGGAAGAGATTATCGGGCAGAGAGTAAATCCCAGGGAAGGTGGTGAGGTTTGGAGGAGGGAGTGCATCGAGCTGGAGGATGAGCAACAAACTAAGACTGACATAAATGACAGCACCACGCAGGAGGGTGGTAATAAAGAAGTAACACAAAACTGTGCACTAACAGATGACTGGAGGCTACAGGAGTCTGCAGGTGGATGCAGGGGGAGGAAGGGAGAGGATGGAGTCACCTGTGGACAAACAAGCATCATCCATATTGAAGCAAATGGAGAAACCGGCACCAGCGTCACTAATGTTGCCTGCGCTGATCCGTCCACCTCTTTTCTACCCTCCTTGGCTAATCCTACTCCTTCTTTGCCCCCCCTGGGATCCATGGCAACCGGCCTGCCCAGTCTGGAGGCGGAGAAGGAGAAGGAGGAGGAAGGGGTCAGAGTGACGGCAGGAGACGGAGAAGGAGGCCAGGAAGGGAAGAGAAGAGAGCTGGAGGAGCAGGACGAGGAGGAGAGGGGCTCCACCGTGGCCACTGAGGACGTGAGGAAAGAGGAGGAGGAGGCGGAGGACGAAGATGAGTTTGGAGTATTCATGCAGGCGGAGGGAGAGCCGGCCTGGAGCGAGGGATCCACCATGTCTGCCTCAGTGCCTTGTGGGAGCAGAGAGAGTGTTGGTGAGTCTCATGGCTCAGTTTGTCATTCTCTCCCTTTTTCTCTGTCCTCCTTCTGTTTCTTTCTCTTCATGAAGTTTTCCTTTCTGTTTGACGTGAGGATCTTTTGATTAAACTCAACAAAGCTTGAGACATTAAAAGGTTTCAGAAGCAGAGCAGAGTCTTGTAAATATTGCACAGAAAAAATAAGGACCTATCAGTACTCAGTAGTATCAGTGTTGTTTCTGCAGAGTTGAGGAGTATCAGTACATTTTTAACCTTTTGTACACTCTCAGGAATGCATGCACACATCGTCAGGCACAGCTAGTCTGTCAGAAACTGGAGGAATGAGCAGCTACAGTATCAGTATGAGGTAATCAAGTCCATCTGCACTTAAGCTGCTTTACATGCAATTATGATGTAACACTGACAAACAATCCTGCAGCCTTCATGTAACGGATCACACACCCCGAGTTTTGTGTGGGACAAGCTATTTTGGACGCCTCTGGTTCCAGAAGTAAAAATCCCATTCATCATTCATTTTCCGTTCACAGTTTTATGTGTATCACATCAAAAAATCTAAAACTGTACAGCAAACATGTTATGAAGGAGCTAAAGCTAACGAGCTAACACACTGGATGCTGGTCCTGCTGAATATAAAACATACTAATGAATGATGATGTTGGACTCGTTCGCAGTGCTCTTAACTAAAATGCATCTTTGAGTGTTTTTCTCTAACAGCGAGTGTTAATCGCTCATTATGCTCCTTTTAGCTAATCACCTTCCACTGCAGAGCCAAACAAGACTAAGCCGAGGTTTACTCATGATTCATTTCTCTTCTGGTTCTACACATGAAAACATTTCTGCTGTTATTTGAACATATTGCTGAAGATTTATTAATTAGCAGGAGGTGCTGTTTGTGTGAGTTGTCCTGGGTTAAAGGCAGTTTTAACTTTGTATCTTTGCGCCTTTAGTGGCCGTGCAGATCATTTTGGTTTGATGTGTTCAGGTCTGAAATATTGCTGTCACTCTGGACAATCTTATTTTTAGTGCACTCTCCACTCTGACCAGTTGTTTTTATTTTGGTGAACCGACCCTTTAACTGCACTCCATCAATATCAATTGTCAGACTTTTTAAAATGTCCTCACATCGCCATAAATCAAGTCTACATTCATGTTTGTCAGGGTTTTATTGTGCAGTTCAGCTGCAGACTAATACACTAACACTAATGTGGCTTCATGTAGACTTGATACTCACTGTGATGGATTACACGTTTACGAATCTGCTAAATAATGCAAATGCAAAAATGGAGAGAAGCTGGTGGCTGCTTGAAATCTGGAAAAATACCTTAAAACGTGAAACATTACATGTCGCTTTCAACATGTGATCTGCAGGAAAACAGCCTGAAGGATATAAAACTTGGACCATGGAAGGGAAAGGTGGATTCTGGATAAAAACACAACTTAACTGCATGAAATATAAACTTATTTGACCAATAACACTTTGAATCTCAGAGTTGTTTCTTGCCCTGATAAATACCACTTGGCCTGCAGTGGAAATGAGACTCCAGTCTGTCCTGACCTCAATTCCAAACCGATCTCTCGCTACATGGTATTAATCATTCAGAGTCGAGTGAAGGGAGGGAGGAGGAGGCACACAGGGCATGGGACTCTAAGCTCCTTTTAGCCTCAGGTTATGGGGCAACGGGTGAAAGAGAAAGTCTCACACACACACACACACACACAAAGACGGCTGAAGTGTCAAGGTTAGAGCAGTGGAAGGTAATGCGTGAAGACGTGAAGGTTCAGACACACAAAAACAAAGACGCCTGATGCAGTCGGTAACTTTTCAGCAACATTCACAGAAACAGGCGACACACTGAGGCACAAATATTCACCAACTGTAACAACTCAGCACTTCTTCATGCTGACAGAGATGATATTGTTCTTTGGCTTGTGGAAATTTTAATTTCTTCTAAAAGGTTTATTATTAAAGTGTGTTATTACAGTTTTGAAGTGACTGCATACATAAAATAACTGCTGCCTAAATACCACTAGTGGTGAATGTCATTTGTCGTTTGGCTGAATTGACCTTTCATGCAGTAATCCTCATAATTAATCTCATCTTCCATGACATGGTCACGGTTAATTGTGCTGGGTGACCCCTTCAGTGTAATAGGTAGGTTTAGTTCAGGTCATCTGAATGAGGCAGCACTAACAGTTGACCGTCTGTGTGTGTGTGTTTGAAAACAGCACTTGGAAACCACGCCATCGCCGGGGAGTCGACCCACTGGACGCCAGGCTGGACGGACAGCTCGTTCAGCCAATCAGACGACACCTGGACAGCCTTTCCTCAGGATTCGACAGATGAACATCGAGACGTCGCGGGACAGTGGTGGCCGACCAGCGCTGTGGAGGAGAGCAGAGACAGACTGTTGGCCAATCAGAATCTGGTACGGTTGTTTTTAAGTAGAAATTCACCCTCAGGTCGTCTCTCTGTTTCTGTTCCATCCATTTCTCTGACAGTTCACCGCCAGGCTCTCTGTGATTGGTTCATTTGGATCATCATCATTGTCATCATCGTGTTGGAAATGACTGCGAATGTCTGGTTACATCCACCTGTGGTGTTGACTGCTTTCCAAGAGTCATTCATGTAATCATCGAGTCCCGTCTGGATCATAAAGTAGAAAATGTGGAAAATATGTGCACACAGGTTTGAGAGTACCGACTCAAATTCAGCATTACAATTTTAAAAAAGTATAAAAATCAATGCAGCAGAACCACAGATGTCATATTGCTTCTTTTTTGTCCAAACATGGTGTGTACATTACCCACAATGCAACTTGACTGGCAACAGTTTGGTCCTCACTCTACTAATCCACAGCTGATATTGTTGTCTGTTATGAGAGAGTCGTAAAATTGACTTCAGTGGTGGACCAGCTTTACGTCAACCTTCCTCGTCTGCTTCTACATCAGCATTTTTATTTCCTACAATTCCCAGAATTCCTTGTAAAGTCCTCCAAAACACGTATGTTAGATTTCTGCCTTCAACCAAAGACTGATGCACGAGCATACGGTCACTATCTTCGATGATCATCGTCATAGTTAGTTCATCTCTTGACATCCACCATCGCTGTAAAAATGTGAATCTCTGGTCAGTTTTAGAGAAGTTCTTGCTTGACTTCTACTGTCAGTGTTGTATCTGTTGTTTTGGCCAAAACCCACAAATCTGCTGCAGACATCATCAGCACCTGTTTTTGTAACTTTTAAGTCGAACTCCTATTTCTTGTGTTTTTCGGTAGCGAGTGGCTCATAATTCTGAGCTTTAGCCAGCCTTGTGTTGAGCTTCACCCCTCGGGCTCAGTTCGACTCCAGACTGTATTTCTTTAAAGTATGAAACCAAATCATTTGCTATTACTGATTGTGAGAATCAGACAGAAAATCGAAGATCCCAAAGTGCCGCTGAATATCGGCGGAACAGCTAACGTTGGAGGCAGATTGCTGCCGATCACATCAAAGTGAAAAGAGCTCCAGAGTATGTTGATAAAAACAGGTTCATTCCCACCAGGTCAGACCTTAAATGATGCTGGAAGAATATCAGAATTAAAACATCCACTAAGAGACGTTTGAGGTTTGAAGTCTTTGCGTCGCTGATTTGAGCTCTTGTGACAACACTCTCCTCTCCTCAGTTAACTTCCAGCTGGGAGCTAAATGTGTTGACAGGCTGCTGGCTGAGGCTCCCAAAGCAAATCAACAACAACAATAAACACATTTTTGTCTATTTATTATAATAAATATGTCTAAAATAATAATTATTATTCAGTCAGACTCTGCTGCATCGTTTCACCTGCGTGTCCGCTCTTCTTCTGAACGGTACTAAACGAAGCTGCACAAAGAAAAAGTCCTCCTGCTCGTGAAAATCAATTTTGTTAAACCATGAATTGTCCTGAGCTCTCGGGTCTGTTTGTACAAATGTATTGACTTCAGACAGACATCTAAAGACCCATTCACAGGGGATTTACTTCTCCGGGGGAGATGAGGTGATTTCAGTATTATCTGCATCATGTTAATCCACCTGTATCTCAGTTTGTATACAAAGTTTCATCCTGAAAGATCACCTGTTAACATCAGTCAATTGAGGAAAAAACTAAAGATAATCTTGACCTGGCTCTGAGTAGTAAACACTGTTGCACCCTAATCAACATTCATGAGATTTTTAAGTAGTCTGCAACAGTTTGTTTATTTAAATAAGAGCTAAATAATTTCCATAAAATAATCCTGAGCCTGCCAGTGATGGAAGTCACATATTGTCTATTATTACAGAACGAGCTCTGTAATCTAAAATGACATCCACAATGCTGACTTTCATTATGAGAGAGGAGGGAAAATGTTTTATCATCCACCTCCCACTGTAATATCGATCCTGTCTGCATGGAGCTGTTATAAAAATTGAGTTTTTGGTTTAAGATGTTCTGCCGTGGTTGTAAACTCACGTTAATCAACTGAATCATTTAGAAAAGCGTTGATTAAATCTAATTTTGTTTGTTGTTTCATGTCAAACTTCCCAAACCAGCAGGAAAGAGCTTGATCCAAATGAAAAAATAGCACCTCCTCCCTTCAGGCCTCCCTCAAAACACATTTTCATGTGCACAGACAGAGTGTGCACAGGTCAAATAAAGGTCAAATGAAATTATTGGATGGTTTATTACAGGCCTGCGACAGCCACACATACTGGATTTTATACATTATTTGTATTTAAAAGAAATACACCTCAAACTGACATCCTTGGCAGAAGTATTTATGAGCCATGTTGTCCCACCCTTTTTTTTCTCAGTTTCCCGTTACCATGGAAACACAGCTCGTCCTAACATAGCCCTGCAGGTTGGGTGACTAAGTTTTCTGACTTAAAATTCGTCAGTAGTTTGTAGCTCACATTAGACCGGTCTAAGCTCTTTGAGTGTGCGGAGAGTCTCCCGGTGGATTTTAACCGCAGTGAAAAGATGCAGATGAAAAAAAAAAAAAAAAAACGAGCTCTGCAGTGGAGGAGAGTGTTTGGAGAGGAAAACAGTTTTCACATGTTTTATATGCTAATGAAGGAAACTTCAAGTGTTAACTTCATGTGTTGAAATGAACATCCTGTGTCGTGTCGCCACGTTTACTTGTTTTGATGAGTTATCTGTAGTAACTGAGGAGGTCTCTGTCTCTCTGTCTCTTTGTCTCTCTGTCTCTTTGTCCCTCTGTCTCTTTGTCTCTCTGTCTCTCTTGCAGGCGTCTGTCTTTGCTGAAGCCTTCCCCTCACTGCCCGGTTCGTCCTCATGTGACCTCGACACTGTTCCCACACTGACCCAGCTCCTCAGGGGCAAAGCCAGCCAGGACCAGGGGTAAGTTGTTCACTTACCTTGAATGAACCAGCTGTATGTGCGATAACACGGATGACCGAATCATTGCGATTTACTGTATGCTAATCGAGTTTACTGGCTCATTCCTACAATTTGTAGTCGGATACATCAGATCCTGCAGAAAAAAACATACATTATGATGCTCGTGATCAAATCTGACATGACAGACATATCTTGTATGTGGAGGGAGAAAATGCCTCATGAATCCAGTCAGGAATGTAACTTGTTATATTCAAGATAACAAAAGAGACACAGTATCTGTCACTGAACAGAGGACTGTTATTTCTTTCCTAGAACTGAAACTGAAATGTACTTTGGTCTGACTGTGATAAAATAAAATAAACAGACAGTCAGGCTGATGCTGGCATCAAAACATAATCCTCACCTTACAGACACCCGTATCCCATCCTCATCATTCATACATGAGCAGTTGTTAAATATTATGAAGTCAGTGTCACATAGTCAAACCATATTAATCATTTTTGTGTGTATTGAACTTCTCAGAGTTTCATTGAGTTGTGCAGTGGAGAAGAAGTTGATTTGATGTTTTATTGTGAAGTCTGTGCCTGACGTCATGTGGAGAATAAATATGTTTTTAAAAATGTGACTAATTGTGGCCACCAAGTGGTCAGTGTTGTGAACTGCAGGGTGAAGATATACTGAAACTGAACGTGGATTGTGTTTATGATTGACTGTCACACAGCAGAGTGTCAGCTGCCATTGATCAGTATCATCAGTGTCATGAACTAATATTGAATTTAAAAGATGGCAGTAATTTAAATCAAACAAACCTCTCTGTTGATTCTCTGTGTGCTGTTGTCTGTGTTTGACCCTACAGCCTGTTGGACAGCTTCCATGACTTGAACAAAATGATTTGCCAGAGATACAAGAGAGCCAATGGCGCGTCTCGTGACCTGCTGCTGAAGACTTTACACCTGGAGCAGCCGCACACTGTGAGCACAGACCGGCATCATTCACACTGAGCGGCGTGTGTTTTTGTCTCGATCACTTGACCGCTGACGTGTTCAGCACAAACGCTAATGTTACACACTCTCATGCTTTCTGCACAGAATTTCATGCGGAGGAATTAACACAGAGCGTTCAGCGTCAATTTGAGAAGCTTCAGTGTTGTTAAATTGAATGAACCGTCTGACTGATGGCCTTGAAAACTGCTGCTTCATTCAAATGAAGCCACGCTGTTGCATGCAAAACACTCCTCACACTTCACAGTTGTAGATAAATGAGCAAAGCAGGCTGGCTGCTCATCTTACAGTTGAACCAAACCATGTGGGAAAATACAGAGCACCTGCAAAATATGCAAATGTGTGTGCTACTCCTCCAGAATCTTTTCTGCAGGCGAGGCGAGCAGGAAATAAACCACCGCACCGTGAAAACACTTCTTTCTTTTTTCATTGTTTTATCTGTAAACTTACTTTGTTAACTAAACATCCATCAGCTGTTACTGATACTTCAATGTGTCAATAGAGGCCCTGAGGGCGATTTTAACTGTGAAATGATCTAAATCTTCATTTAATTGTGATTAATTAATTTAGTGCCAAATCTGAACAGAAGTTATCACATGACACTTCCCACATAGAGCAGCTCTAGACTCTCGAGACTCAACAGTTCCCACCATGAGTAGGCGCTCGGTGACAATGAAGAAAAACCTCAAGCAGAACTCATAAATGTATCAATGTATTTGAATTTAAATGAAGTATAGCTGTAGTTTTTAGTTATTTCAGTTATATCACTTGATCAAATTAAATAATCAATAGATATATTTTCTTCCGTTTGCAGGAAAGCAGATCTGCTCTCCGGACAGCCAATCGTCGTCTCTCCCCTGGCCTCCCCTCGGCCAATCAGCACGCTCAGAACGCTGCCGCAAAGCGACGGCTGTCGTATGACTACAACAGAAACATCATGGAGTAACCGTGCAGCTTCAGCTCTGGTTGGACTGTGATTCCTCAACATCTACCTGAAGAGATGCAGGTTTGAACCCGAGCAGGGCCGAGCAGAGCGACGACAGGTTCCTCGAGACTCTGGACTCACATCATGTGTACTATCTGCTAGTCAAACACTGACTGACCTTTTGACTCTTTGCACACTCCCTGGTTATTCAAGCCTGAGCCTGTGAGAAGACGTAAACTGGATGAAAATGGAGCGACTCACTTCACTTAAATTTCAGGAGTTGTCTCCTCCAGCTCCTGTTGATGTATACTGGTGGAGTGTTTCCATCACACTTTGTCCCCCACCACCACCACCCTCCCATTTTCATTTGCCGTTTTTCACCCTGATGACTGCAGGTTGTTCGGAGTGTGATGACCTGTAGCTGAGTTACTCATCACCACGTCTGACAGGAGACCTGAATAGAAATGAGTCTCTGTGTCAGAGCTGCTGTTTTGGCAGGAATCGTCTCATTGTTTGAATTAAATCTCACTCGGTCGAGCCAAACAAAAACACTCACTTGCAAAGAATTAACTCAGAAATATTAAAAAATAAACATCACATTACTTCTGCTTTCATTCATGACCATTGCATTTACGATTCTTTCAAAGGTCAGCATGCTCGCTAACTAGCTTATCTGTATTGTTATGGGCAGTTATGGCTAGTTTGAGCATGCAGTCAGCCGGCTCCCCTCCTTCTCTTCTGCATTTTGCAAATATTCTTATTCTTGTCCAGAATTTTGTCTCTTTGGCTCCACCGAAGAGTTGTCCAACTCAACCAATGAGATTTCTTCTTCTTCTTCTAGAGCAGCTCTGCCAGGAAGAGCTGACGACGTGTTCATGTATGAAAACAGAAGAGAGCAATAAGAGCAAAGGATTTCTGTTACAACTTACAGTTATTAATTATCCAACAGCTCGAGAAGGCGACAGCCGGTGTGACTGATTAAAAATATTATTTAGCACCGAGCTGCACAGATCAGGTGTAAAACAAGAAATAATCATTCATATTTGCCGCATTCGCATTATATTCGTCACTGTGAAGCTAAACTATAAGTTACATTTACAAAGTTACATCCATGTGATAGGAATGTGACATGAAGCTTCAGCAGCCACAGTTAGAGGAAAAAATCTAGACGATGACATAATGCTTCTTTTTTGCTGTCACTCCATTATCACAGCGGCTCGACTGCTGAAAATCTTTATTCAAACATGCCGTAACGTGTCCCCCGTCTTCTGCAACACAGACCTGCATGGACAACAACATATCTTTAACAGATCTCAGCGTCGGCTGGGTTCATGCAGCAGTCAAAGTCTTCTCCCCCCCTTTCCTATTTTTAATAACGAGTAACAGAAAATCATTTTGCCACACTGGAAAGTATTAATACTTAATGAAGATGGGTCCACATGTAATGAGTCTCCATTTCTTTGTTTACATTTTGCAAAATGATGCATGTGCTCTCTCACTGTGTGTCCGCGACAGAAAAGCCAACGACAGGAATGAAGCTTCAAATTATTTTTGGTTCCTCAGAGAAACAAGTTTGTCTTCCAGTTAGTGCCAACAGGAACACCAACGAAAGTGCCAACGTTTACGAGGTTACGGCAGCGAAGCGCACACGTTCAGGAGGAAACGTCGCCTCTTCTCAGACACACTGAAGTGGACTCAAACAAAAGATTTTGGCATGTGATGTTTTTTTTTTTCTTTGTCTCTCTGTCGGGCTTCCTGTCTGCCTCTCACAGTTGAGTCCACTTCACAGGCAAAACTTGAATCTAGCTGCCAATCAAAACAATATTTTTATGAGAATATTGTTCACATTATGACCGTGTCAATGATGCACTGTACATTTTTAATTTAGGCATACTATTATTATTATTATCACCCCAGATGGTTTATTTGGCTCTTCGTTGTATATTTCACTTGTCAGATCAATCATTTGTGATGATATTCAGAAACAATCATGTGTGTGTGTCTACAAACTACAAATCCCTGAAAAAGAAAAAGATGAATATTTTCTGGTCTGTTCAAATGAGGGAGAACGAGTTGTCGCCTTGTTAACTGATGTAATAAAATGATCCTGTGTGATGGCTGACGACTTCCTCGTGATGTTCAGAAATACGTGACGAAGAGAGTGAAAATCCTCGACCAGGGCAGCACAAGTCTCTGAATATGTTGGTTAATTCACAGTGATACTGCTGATTTTTGGAGAATATGTAGATGCTGTGCTGATGTTCACATCACCTCCGTCTTGCTGGCGTTGATGTGAAGGTGGTTGAAATCGCACCTGGATCAATTGGACATTTAAAAGTCATCATACAGCTGTAGCACCACCTCATTTTGCAGTATTAGTCCGACTTGATGCTGCTACTGCAAAATGCATCTACGAAGCACCAGCTGCAGAAGATTTGAGGCAACAATGATACCAAAATATTATGGAACATCAATAATATCATCCATCTCTGCCAAACTGAATAAACTTTAGAGGAGGAAGGGTTTAAAAAATGTTTTGCAGGAAGTTTAAAATAGCTGCTGAGCTGTTGGAAACCTCCTGGTCACAAGTCTGAACTTTTAGCTCGTAGGCAAACCACCTTCATCATCATCATCATCATCATCACCCACGGACTATCAATACACAGAGAGAGAGCAAACACATTGTGACATCTTTAACTGAGACTTGAAAACATGTTATGCAACATGTCGAGATGTGTGTTCAGTCCTGTTTGTGCAGACGATCACAAGATGAATATTGATCTTGGCCAAAGTTTAGCAGAACTTGCATGATACCAATATGTTTATGGTATCTGCACGTCTCTGGATGGTACCCAAGCTTAGGAAAACATATATTCAATTGCAGGTGAGGTGGTACCACTATATCACAGTCTGAACGTTCAGATTTCAATACAACATCTCTTCCTGCTGAGCGATGAAGCAGCTCTGTGGTCCAGAGAGAGTTAAGCACTTTATTTGCTGAGTCAGAGCAGCTGCCTGCCTGCTGCACCGTGATAACAGAGCTTTGTACTGCGCGGTAGAAAACAGGCCTTTGGGCAGCGGACCGGCCTGACCCCAACGTTTACGCCGCATGAATCAGCCGGCCTTTTATGTAAACAGCACAAACAAGACAGAAGTAACTATGGTGGACGTGGACATTCAGGCGCCGTGTGGAGCCACAGCTCAGCTCAGGCAGGCATGCAGGGACCAACAGCAGCTCCGAGGAGATATTCTATAATTAAAGCTTCATGTGAAGGTTTGGAGGAAACACATAACTGCACACTGGAAGAGGCTGAGACCAAACCCAGGCTCAAACAAACATTCATATTGGAGCTGCCTGGTCTTAATACTTTGTACTTGATACTCATAATCTCTGCAGTTCTTTCAGGTTAACAAGAAGCTCTGCGAGAGAAGAAACTCTGAGACAAACACACAGAAACACTATTGAACAATACACTGAATAATGATTCAGCAGTTTTATGGAGGGTTTTTCATGATATACAGACGTCAACTTAACATTTCATCTTCTTTCCTCTGGTCTGAAAACTATGCAGAGCGATGCCGATGACTCAAAGTGAGAGTGGCTTCAAGAACTTGACCACATCAGAACCAGATGAGAACCACATCACAGAGAGGGTGTGGACCACATCTAGATCAGAAAACACTAAAATATCTGTAAGAGAAAGCAGCAACAACCAGAGAGAGAAGAGTTTTACAACATGTGTGCAAACTTTACACAGACAGACCAAACCTGCAACTCTGTGAGGGCGAACCAAAGATGGCTGCCGGAGGAAAGATGAAGAGGAGACACTCCAGGTGGACAGAGTTCAAATTTTAACTCATAGATAGATACATTATCACGTTTTCTGAAATGTTATGTTTAAATATGCAAATTGAGTTATTATCTAATGCTGCATGCAACAGTTGGTGAAATCTACTGATGCATATAGACAAAATGTAGTAAAATAAATACAGAAATGTGAATTTGGGCGTTTCTTTTCGCTCATTTATGTTTTAAATTAAGCTCATATTAAACTTTAAAGTGTCTTAAAATAAGAAGATATGACTCTTTCTGGTCATCTTTAGACAAACAAAAAGCACAAACATCATCATCTAATTCACAATATGTCTTTAAACTGTGTTGACTGTACTGACTTGAGATGTTCTTGAGCTTGGCATAACTTTTCCAGGATCCAGGATGGACTTCCAGGACTCTGAGGCTGAACACACCCTCCTGTTTTCACTGTGGGAGGAGGATGTGTTGACAAGGAGGGGTTCAAGTTCAATTAGGACAGCCCCCTAAAAAAAAGTTCCCACACAAGAGAGGAGAAGAAAAGAAAGAGAGCAGTCACAGAAACAGAGAGAGGGACGCTCCGGTCAGCAGCAGCACTCACACTCATGTTCATCCTGGAGTAAAACCAGACATGCATTCTGCAGGCAGGTCGTGGCTGCTGCTCACGGGCTTCATCCTCTTTTATATCATCTACCTGCTGTTCGGAGCTCTGGTTTTCTCCAGCGTCGAGCGGCCGGAGGAGGACAAGCTGCGGACTGAAATGGAAGCCCTGAAAGAGGAGTTTCTGAACCAGAGCTGCGTCAACGCCGCGTCCCTCGAACACTTTCTGGTCAAAGTGCTCACGGCCAACAAGTACGGCGTCTCCGTCCTCAAAAACACCTCCGTGCCTTCCAACTGGGACCTGGCATCCTCCATGTTCTTCGCCAACACTCTGGTCACCACAGTCGGTGAGTTGAACCCAAACTAAAGAAGAGAAAAGTGGCCTGGTGGCGCAGGACGCACAGAAACATGCCAATAATAATCTCACTTATTCTGCTCATAAATAAAAACGTCACAGTCTGACGACACAGGAGCTTTATTTATTTACTGTGACTGGATATAAAACTGCACAAAAGTCGAATAGTTGTTATCATTTTATGGACTTATTATTTTGCCACGTGTCATGAATGTTACAGACAAGTTTCAGGTGTGTTCATTTCAGTTTGAGTCAGTGAAGATCAAAACACAAACTGTAACCTCAAAAGACCCAGAGGGGGAAAGAAATGTCACTTCCTGTTCAAAAAAAACCCGAAAAAGTCCACACACACACACACACACACACACACACACACACACACACACACACACACACACACACACACACACACACACACACAGAGGCATGGAAGGTTGTTTTGAGATGAACTTTCTTCATCCAGGGACTTTTATTGTGAAATTATAAGGCACAGAGAAAGAGGTTGGTTATCGTGTTACTGTCTGATTCAGTCCTCATGTGTGATTTGATGTGAACACTCACTGCTCAGCGTTCAGGCTCCTGGTCTGGATGTTACAGGAAGGAAACTGTGCAGCGGGCTGAGAGCAGGGCTGTCATACATAACAGAGGTTTTTATGACACCGGGCAGAGGTCACAGACAAACCCACATTACTGCATCCTGTTTGTTTGGTGAACTAAAAACATGACATACTTTACAAAATCAGATCGAAGCATCAGGAGGAAAGAACAACATTCAGTTTATAGATGAAGAGTCTGAAGAAACTGTGAATGATCCTTCAGTCTGATTGTGAGTTCTTACCGTCTGGCCCAAAACGTTGACTGAACTGATATCCTAAAACTCTTTTGTTCTGTCTTCCATTAAGACATTAAATAGAAGCAGTTAAATGCTGATGGTGAAACTACATGATGAGAGAGCACTTTATGGTGCAGTGCGTGCCGTCTTAGTATGTCTGGACATAAATGTTCTGTAATACAGCGATGCTGAGCCCAGGGGGACAATGAAGGATATCTTATCTTATCTCATGTGAAACTTGAAGGTGTCTCAGAGGAACGCGAGCCTCTCTGACTATAAACTGGCACTCGACGCGGGGTTCAGCTTTTCTAGTATTTTATCCATGATGAAGACGATGATGACGTCAGTTCAGTGTAGTTTGGTGTGTGGGATACCAGAGACGGTCGTCTTGAGGCCTGAGGGTCAGTGTCATCGTCATAAGATGAATTGTATGTCTCTGTCTGTTGTCTTTGATTCATTTTAGATTATTCATACCTAATTAGAAACATAGCTCCTCATATTTCATACACACCTCTTCATGTTTAATCTCACTTTAATTTGTGAGCCGCTCAGTGCAGCCACAGAGCTGTTAGCACATAAATGATGTTATTTAGTTGATATGTATATATATTTGTTATCTTCAAAGTCACAATGAACCGAGATCCTTCGTCTTTATTTGTTGTTTTATTTCCTGTTTCCTGGGTCAGAGAAAAATAAGCCAGACACAAACTTACCTAAACTTCTGACCGACGGCTAAAACATTCAGTTTTTCTTCTTCTGTTTTTGTTTAACTGCAAACTGCAAACTGCTGTCTTCATGACTGCAGGGCAGTTACTGTTAGCTGCTGCTAGCAGTTACTTTAGCAACAAATAAAGCTATCTGACCATCTGGAGTTGACAGATCAGGATGCCCGGAGCCAAACCCGGCAAGAAAACCACCTCCCTGCTGGTTAGCTGCATCTCCGTCTTCGAGGCGAGATGACCACTCCCTCTTCCTTTATTTAACCACACTGACTCATTCATGTACTTATATTTACATCTATTTATTTATTGAACCATGCTGACACGTCGACACAAATCTACCAGCACTCTGTGCCAAAATCCAGCCGCAGCATCGTCGTAGTAACATCACAGAGAGGCTGCTGAAGGCGTTTTTTGTGCTTTTGAAGCAGACTACTATGAAAACACAGAGTGAGATTCACAGGCACGCCGCTGCCAAGCAGACACTCACATGGGCACTGAGGAAATGCAAATGAATGCATGAAGCTGAACAGAAGTGACCCTTGTGTTCAGGAGAAGTGTGTTTGTTCTGTGCGATGCATGAATTTCCTTTCACAATGCTGCATGTGTTTCCTAATGTGATACTTCCTCAGCAGCGTTTTTTTAACGTGGAGGTTCATGACAACAAGAGAACAAACAGAAACAAACCAGTTTACTATCTAAACATTTCATCTGGCGGTCAGACCAGAAGTGAGCACACATGAAGAGTCAGTCAGACATCACATTATAATCTCTCTTTGTGTGTAAAGCAGGAACGGTGCGTTAAAGTGGAACAATGAAGTTTCCGCAGAGTCAGATTGTAGAAGTTTACAAAGGTCAGATGGGGAAGTCATTTTAATGAACACTACATCCTAATTGTCCAACTGTCTCACTTGTTCCTTTGTATTGTTGATCATGTGACTTTCTGAGTTGGTTCCAGTTTAGGTTTGCACAGTGAAGGTGTCAGAAATGATTTCTTGTCATTCAACACTGAAGCAGAACAGATGACGAGCTGCAGCATCTTGTGACGATGAGTGATGTCACTTGGCTAATTGATGCTTCGGGCGTTTTAAAGTACAAATACACCATTAGATTTCCATTCAGTGTAAAAGAAATGTGTGTAATTGGGGCCTAACATCTTTAATGCGTTTTCAACCACGAGAAACACTTAAAACGTTTGTGTTGTTTGCTAGCCAGCAGTATTCTTCTTCTCTGCCTCCACGTTCGTGCACATGATGTGACAAGATCAGCAGAAAATCCATTTACAGTCTCTGTGAGGCTCTCACAAAAAGTGGTATTTAAATAGTGTACAGTATATTTGCAATGCAGCTGACAAGAAAATGAGAATAAAATGTTAATTGTGTGTTTCATACGTGAGCTCTTAATTAGTGACCACAGCTTAGAACAGAGCCCTCCTCGGAGATGAGTGAAATAATAAACACAAAGTGTTAAAGAGTCACATCCAGCTAACCATGTTTGTGTTTGAGCCTCTGCTCCTGAACGCTGCCGAGGATGAATAACAACCTGTTGGCTGACTTTGACAAAGAAAGCTTTGTTCTGATCGCATGAAGGCTGTCAGGCAGCACCGTCTGAACGGACCATCCACATCCAGCCGGTGATTACCAGAGCTTCATTCTATCAAGGCTGTAATTATGTTAAATGTCAGAGCTCTTAATCTGTGAAATGTTCCACCTAGAGGTATATCCAGGACACCTCCATCAAGATCCAGTATCTGTTCTCGTTTTACCTGGCCACAGTGCGTACTGATGCATGTTGCAGCTGTTTTATGTCGTCCTTTGGTTTGAGATCTTGTCAGTCACCTCTATTTCAGAGCATGTGAACTCACACACCATATGAAACAGGAACATCTTTAACTCCACTGTGAGTCCATTGTCTGCACATGAAATTATATTATATGATCTTCTTGTACAGACTGCCTTTGCACAGATAACTGCGCTCTGTGGGGCTGTGACTCTGTCTGAACTCTGGTCAGTGTTGGAAGGATCAGCGTGGAGGTTTAATGTGTCGATGTTTCTTTACTGTGTTCATTATATCTTTTATGGTGTGTTTGGTACATAAATAACTTTTCCATTATGTGACAGAGGGAGTGAAGATGAGACAGTCAGAGGTTCATTTCAGCTTCAACAGTTTCAGTGCTGTGTGTTGGAGAATGTCTCCCCGCTGGCAGGTTGGATCAGTGAGTAGTTTGTGCAGTGAGCCGAGCCGTATTTTCTTCCTTCCAGCATTAGTTCCCAGATCCTGACCACAGCTGGCTGCAGCCCAACTTTAAGAGCCAATCATAGGCGACTGTTACAACCTGTCTTACAGGCAGAATAGCTTCACCTGGAACACCACTGATTCTTTTCATGCTTAAACTGTGGACTGTGTAAACCTTTTGTTGAGGCAGCGTTTCACATAAAGCCGTCTTGCTGCGATTCAGTTCATTCAGTTGTCTGTAAAAGTCACCGTGTGCGCACAGTGCACGCTTACATGACAAATGCATATTCTCATTTACGTCTCGCTGTGTCGGCCCCTTTTTGAAGCCCTGAGTTCTGCCTCTCAGGCAGCACTTCCCTTTAGGATACAGGCTTTCCAAACCTTTTCTCAATTCTCGTCTTTTCTGTTGTTCCTCTGCTGTCTCCATCATGTCTGTCCCCTTCCCTCTCCATCTCCAGGCTATGGCCACACCACTCCTCTGTCAGACACCGGAAAGGCCTTCTCCATCATCTACGCCCTGATTGGAGTCCCCTTCACCATGCTGGTGCTCACCGCCTGCGTCCAGAGGCTCATGTACCCTCTGGTCCTGGCTCCCGTCGGCCTCCTGCAGCGTTCAGGCATGGAGCCTCGGCCGGCCACCATGGTCCACTTCATGCTGCTGCTGATCCTGGTGGTGCTCTGCTTCTTCTTGGCTCCGGCGGCCGTGTTCAGCACATTGGAGATATCCTGGTCGTTCTTGGATGGGATCTACTTCTGTTTCATCTCGCTTTGCACCATCGGACTCGGGGATTTCGTTCCGGGGACACAGCCTGGGCAGAAGTACAGGCCGCTGTACCAGGTCTCTGTCATGGGTGAGTGTGTTTGATATTAAGAGTACATCTTTGTTTGTCTTTGTCTTGTGACATTTACTTTTGATGTCTAACTCATTCAGTGTTCTGTCTATATGTTTTTACAGTCACACACACACACCTTCTTTTAAGGCTTGGTCATCTGCAGTATGTGTTTGATAAGAAGGTGTTGTCCCATCACGGTGTGGGTACTGACGTACAAGTACCTGTTTACTGAGCTGAACAGAGTCAGTTCTAACAAATTAGTTTTAAATGCTCGTCTGTGTGTTCAGTTAATGCAGTGTCTCTCTCACACGTGAAATTTACCACACACATGTTGAAAATTACTGCCACACTCAGTAGACATCAGACATTTTAACAAGCTTCCCAGTTTTAAGACATTTTGTGTACTCAGTCATGTCTTTAGTAAAGTATACTTCTCCATCCATCACGAGGGTCATCTAGTCTGATCCTGTTTCTGATGACTGCAGATATACAGAGGTGACTGAGGGTCATCTGTTGATCGCAGGGTTGTTGTTCAATCCCCGATCCTGCTGCTCACATGTCGACATGTATGGCAGCTTCTCTACTGTGAGTGTGTGTGAATGAGACAGTGTAAAGCGCTTTGTCTGCTAAGGTAGAAAAGTGCCACTTGGATTTTCATTTAGATTTTACACAGTTTAAATCTTCTGTAAACTTAGATTTACTATCGGTCGACCTCCAGCTTCTATGATAGGGTTCCCATTTCATTTGACACCATGCACACTCTGCCACTGTCTGTAGTATGCCACCAATCATCGTTTACAATCAATACAGTATAACCATGCAGTAATGTGCCAGCAAAGGCACAAAGGAAGAAGACTGCAAGCTAGTAAACATGAAATTTACTTTGTAAATGTTTGTTAGTTTGTTTGTTATGATTCACACAATGCACTGTGGCATGAAAAACAGAATGTAAACATAATTTGTTTATTTACAACCCCACAGGGCAAAGAAGAAGTAAAATAAGTAAATAAGTTGGGTGGTTCAAATCTTATTAGCTCAGCAAAAGTGAACCTGAAGTTAAGCAGATCCGACCTGGAGCTGAACTAAACCACCTGTGATAAAATATAACCAATAAACCAGAAAACTATATGAAAAACTGCTGAATATTGTCTGAGCTGTTGTCCTCAGCCTCTTCTCATGAAAATCTTCAATTATTCAGATAGTTTAATAAATGTATCTTTCATCATTATCAGCAGTGCACACAGGGTCATCATAATATCCGCAAATGTCCACCCTGTTGTTCTTATTTAGCTGAGATTACAACAACAAACCCTCTGCGCTCGTGCTTATATTAAAGGCTCACAGCAGTCACATGACTCACACTGAATGTGGCAAGGTTTTGTCCTGTGAGGGTCACACTCAGCTGCTACATGCCTGCAGAGCTGTTAGATGAGAGCACAGCGTGGTGTCCTGCAGAGGCACAGAGATGACCGACGATAATGCAGAAACATTTTTTTTTCACCGTCTTCTCTCTAGAGTAAAGAAGACGATGCAGGTTTTTGTTTTTATGCAAGGAAAGCAGGAGAGGTGCAACGTCCTCATAAAACCACCTAATATCGACTTACAGAAAGACATTAGAGGGTTTATGATGCAGATGGTTTTCTGGTGATGTGTAAGCTGTTTATCATAAAGGGTGCCAGAGGACAGGGACCTGTAGTTGTTTAGTTGTAAGAATATAATAAAAGTTTGAAGGATGATTTTAGTGTTCCTGCTCTGAGGGGAGAAGCTGACCTGTGCTGCCTTCACACTCACCTCTGTAAGAAGTAACAACTCTCACTGCTTCTCTGTTCTCGGTAGCACCTCATGATGAACAGGCCAGCTATTTGTAAATGAAACTGCTCTGAATGTATCTGTTAGCCGCCCAGAAACTGAAGTTAATCTAACTTTGCAGAAGATTTCATGACACAGAAATTAAATTATCTTGCACCCCAAAGACATTCAGTCTAGAATGATGTATGGCAGAGAGAGTTAGAGAATATTTGGATTTATTTTCAGTTCTTGCTTGAAAAAGAGTAATTTGATTATCAAAACAGTTACCTGAGCTATTTATAGAGGGTATTTCCCTCGTTAGGAGGTGATTTTATCATAATTTTGTCATCGTTCATCTCTTTTATCCAGTGATCCATGATGGTATTTAATTTAGTCTTCACTGCAAAGCTTCACTGAGAAATGCAAAGTGATATCTGGTAAACAATTGGCATCCAGTGTCACCTTAATAAACAGGCGTCCTCATAAGATCTGTTTTTAGAATAATGAATCTCTCATACTATGAAGAAAGCAGCAGAATAAATGTGGTATTATTTAGCAGAACATAGCGTCTCTATTGTACAATCAGACTGTGACGATAGTGACAGGGCGGATGTGAAAATATCATTTTTCACTGTGAATCTTTGGGTGAATTCCCAATAATATGACTGTGAATGAGCTTCTACATGAAACCTTGTAGTGGCTCTTTGCTCTTGTTCAGCTTGAGCCATCACTGTCACATGATGCAGGTTATTTTCATAGTGGAGCTCTTGTTTTTCACTTTCTGTGCGGGTGTTTTTCCCTGTAATTGAATCAGGGCTGGAATGACTCTTTTTGTTTAAAAGTAGCCGTGCTGTTGTTTTGTTCCTCTGTGCTCTCAGACAGACACTCAGAGCAACTTTATTAGGATGAATGTGCTCCACTGTATTCAGTGCTGTGCTGGAAAAATGACTGAACGCTGCATTTCACCACATCTTATGTTCAGTTTAGTTTTTCATCTGCAGCTCTTTGACTCTCTAATACTTTTTTACTGTTTAAAAACAGTTGGTGGTGATTAACCTTGACTTTCCAAGGATGGTACACTCAGTTCATGGACATTTTGTCAAAGTATCTCTCTGCCGGTGTACACTTTGTTCTCCCTGTTGTGTTAAAATGAGGATTTGATGTTTGATTTTTCTGGTCAGAGGGACCCAGGTGGACCTCTGTGTCTCCTCGGTTAATCCCTCGACTTCAGTTTGGAAGGAGGCCGAGCAGTTCACACGGAGCAGCTGTGTTGTTTCCTTGTCCCACTGGCTGTATTATGTAATGATGATGTAGGTCGAGTCAGATTAACCCAAACAGTCTCTGCAGGTTCTGAAGAGGATTAGTGATCGACTTCAGGATGTGGTCTGTGTTTCTCACAGCCTGATGTGATGTCTCCTGTTTCAGCTGAAGTGTGATCAAACTGATCCTGAGTAAATGTGTTTTTGTAAATACATTCCCCGCTGTAGTGGTAAATGAAAGTGAGCCGTCTTCTAGTGAGTTTTTTTATCGACCCCAATCAGCAACGGTAACATAAAAAAAATCTGTTTTCACAGTAAGAAATTTTTAGCAACTTCCTGTCAAGGTGTTATTTCCTGAGATAACTGCAGAATTAACCACCTGATGTCACTGATGTCGGCCTGAAATGGGTGATGTGGTAGATGAAATCTTCCAAAACACAGTACAGTAAGTAAAAGCTGTAAGGTGACTCACACAGGATTCACATAGTCATTATGTCAGTGGATCTTATTTGGAATTAAATGTTTCTTACTTGTTATTGTCCAGCAGTAATCTATACATTATCACCATGTATGCAGTGAAATGTGCAATGCAAAGGTCCTAAGCATGCTGAAAGTCCCTCAACACTTTGTTGACTGTGCAAAGTTCAGATCAGCTGTGACAAGAATTTTCTACAACAGCATCTAGTGCAAATATTTTGGGTTGGTAGTTTGGACGGTGCAGCGACCTTTTACTCTTCGATTTCTGTTTTTCCCCGTGACGAGCGCTTCACGTGTGGAAACACAAGACAGACTTTCATTAAAGGTGAAAGGTGGACTAATTATCATCATTAAATCTACATCTAGTCTTCCCTCTGCACCACTTACCGTACTCTTCCCACAGTAACTGTAATGCTTCAGAGCTGAGCTCTCTGTGAATCTTACAGTTTTTCTTGGAGTTGGCCTACTTGCAGTAAGAGACCATTGTCCAGGACCTGACCTCTGTGTTTATGTGGAGCACTGTGGTGCATACATGTGACGGAACAAAACCACATGTCTTGAAGGCAAACACAAAAATCAGAGCAGAAAAAATGATTGTTGAGCACATTTTGTCTTCACCTTTGTCCTCCTTTCTGCTGAAGTGGATTTATTAAGAGTTTCCTCTGACACAGTCCAGAGTCAGCCGGTCTGTCGTTTCTTTGTGATCATCACAACAGTTCAGACATTTATAAATCATATTATTTCACACTTAAACGCGCAGAAGTATGAAATAAAAATTAAAAGTAACCAAAGACCAAGCTGAGAAATGTTGTGACCAGCACGGCGTTGCTTTGAGCCAGATGTGTGTGGACTGCTCTGCATGTCGTGTAAAATAAGTGCCATGTGAACCAACAGCATCCGAAGCAATTTAGACTAAATAAACTTGCAGAGCATGTGGCTGAATCCAAAAGGAAAACTCTGCCAGCACTGAAGTTTATCACAATCTGCTGCTGTTTAATTATCAGCTGATAGACGTTAACATCATGGCTGCTCACCTGATTCTTAGCTGGTGTTTTTAGCCATATCAGGGACAGTAATGCTCATCATACACCTGATAAAATATTGATATTAACAGACTGTTCTCTTCAAGCCAAATTTCTAAGATTCATCTTCATGGAACGATATTTGCACATTGTGTCGTTGAATAAATGACCTCCTGTGACCTCCTCTGTCTCTCTGCCCTCCCTGCAGTCTACCTGTTCGTGGGTCTCATGATGATGTACCTCCTGCTGCGCACCTTCCACAAAATGGCCGACCTGCACGGCCTGACCACCTTCCTGCAGCTGCCCCGCTGTGAGGACTCTGACCTGGATGAAGACAGGGAGCCCATCGTGGAGGACCATCATGAAGGTCAGACGCCCCGTTACCTGACAGACAAAGCAGCCAGCAGGCCCCTGGAGCCGGGATCACAGCCCTCGTACAACACCATCAACAAAGGCTGAGCTGTGCGCAGACATGGAAGAGAAAATGAAGCTCTACCTCTGGTGACCTCTTGGTCTTGAACCAGTGATGAAACACCCAGACTGCTGGGCTGAATCTGAATTCTCGTCTTCATTTTTTCATTTTGTCTTCTCTCGCCTTCCAGAGGAGCGAGTACGTATAAGTATAATAATAACAATCATGATAATGAGGAATCAAGATGAGTTTTGAGATTCAGTCTTTGTGAGAGGACTGTCAAACAGTCAGAGTGATTACTACGCCACTTTCTGCACATCTCAAAGATTTATTCCAACTTGATGACAGCGACCCGAAAAGGCACAGATGTTCCTTTTTTCTCCTCAACACTGGTGTAACTGTGGTGTGTGTTCACTGTCGAGGCTTTGCAGGTATGTTTCCAGCCTCAGGATGGGACATGAAGGGCTCAGACTTGTAATACACAATTCCTTGTTTTTTTTCACTTTTGTATGTATTTTTGTCAGTGTTTTTTGTACCACGTGTTTAGGTTGCTAATTCAAGACTAATAAATATTTGATATGATTGTGCAGAAACTAAATCTTGGTGCCAAACACACCCTGTGGATACACTTGCCATTTCAATGTCACTTGTTTTTTTAAAACTGTTTTTATTTGGGTGAATTGTTCAGCTTCTTCTCTTTATATTTCACATTATGGCCAAAACACCTTCTAACCATTGAGCAGACCATTATATTTATAGCCAGGATCAGCCTCACTTTAATGCATCTTCACAAGCATGAATGATCACAACAGCAGTGAAATGACAAGTGAATCTGCTGCATCCGAGCATTTAAAACACCAGGGACATGAACTGGAACATGTTTCATGTTTAATGACATTTCCTGTGTGTATGTAGTGACGCTCTTGTGTCCGGGTCAGCCTTGAAGAGTACTGACGAGCACTGTGTGTGTTCACATCTGGCCTGTCCTCCTGTACGGTGCTTCCCCCTGGTGTCCACATGCATGTAGCACAGCGTGTTGCTACACCTCCAGACCAGAAAGAAACAGAGTAAAGGGCTGGAACAGAGGGACTGAGGAAACGATAGACATATAGTTAATAAAATGAATTAAATAAGTGAAATGTGTGTGTTTGTTACTTTTGTGTGTGTGTGAATGTCTGGATTTAATCTACCGTACCAACATTTGAATGCACTTTATTGTTCACATCGGTTATTTTACCATCAAAGTTGTAGTCAAATGAACAGATTTGTCATGATACTGTAAAATGTCTCTGTGTTATTGTAGTTTCTAAGTGTCTAATACTGAATGTTAAACTGAAATTAAAAAGGTTTACTCTGTATTGTGTGCTTGTGTTTAACTCTTGTCTGTACTGTAAACTCATCTAAAAGTTTATTTTATCATTGTACGTTGTTTATTTTTCATAGTTTTCATAGTTAGTTACATAAGAGCTGTGCTGGTATGGAGTTTTATACATTTTGCTCAAGGGTCCATGACCTGAGAGCAGAATCAAACATCCACTTCCCTTCAGAATGAAGCGTCATGAGGTGTGTCTGCATTAAAACCTGTCTGCACAATGTGCTTTTTATTTATAGTGTGAAGTGACTGTGGATGAAGCTGCTACATGATCTGTTATAGAGGTGGAGTATTTCTCTGTTAGGGCTCCAGCTGATAATTGGTTGACATCCTGGTTGCTCAACTCCAGGTTTCTATTATTATCTCAGCTGGTCTGCTCTGGTTGGAGGCTTTCAGTCTGTTCTAAGATGTGAAGCTTTCACTTTCATGTTTCTCGAATTGCACCGTTTCCAGAAGTGTCAAAGACCTGCAATGAAATGTGCTCTGAGTGTTGTGACAGCTTTCTGTAGCAGGCTGCATTTAGTCCTGTGTGATGTTTTTCTACTGAAAATTAAATCATGTTTAAAGGATGAAAACGCAGCATGAATTCATTTTCACATTTTATTAGAAATGTCAGTAAAGTCAACAAACATTTACCTTCATTAAAAAAGTCTAAATACACTTAAATCCATAAACATTAAAATATTTGTAGAGAAAATAGAAAAAAATAAAATAACTGCCATGATGGTACATTAATATACCACTATTGAACTGTCACGTGACATGACATTAAATTACTTGTTAACAAAATATGCTGTTCATAAATAGTTTGAGACTGCAGTCCGGCGATTCACAGAAAGGACCTTTGCATAGAAAGCAACTCTGATCCACAAACAGGACAAAAGTAAAAAGACATCATGTGTTTCCTCAAACAATTTATCTCAGCGTTTCCTGTGTGTTTCACACATTTCAGCAGGGTTGGTTCAAACGCTGGATCAACATCTGGTTACAGTTAAAACACTTTTCCTAAGTGTTTTTATATGCATCCACAGAACATTTAACAGAACTCCATTTTTTGGGTTCACAGGGAATCATCTGAGTCAAACCTCACCTGTGATATTACTGCTGCTTACAGTAAGACGCAAACCGCACGCTCACATGTCAGACTTGGAAACAAAAGTGCAATAATTCAGATGTAAACCAGATAAAACACGTGAACCTCACTTAAACAGGCAGAGGTCGGCACCGCGCATGCCCCATCAGCCAATGTGGCTCAGAGCGCGATGCTGGACTCCCACCAGGACTGAGCAGAAATATCACACATGTACAACAGAAGCTGTTGCAGTGGTTGTGACCTCAGCTAACGTGACGCATACAGTGGCTCTCACGTTAAAACGCATGACAATGTTACATATATATAAAATCACAGTACTATAAAGGCTCTTTAAATAAAAGCATTATTACAAAGACATTAAATACTCTCTGAGCTCGACTGTGCACGTAGGCGTTTCAGAGAACACACGTGTTCCTGTGCTGCACTCGGACGACTCAGAGGAAGTGAAACAAATTTCAGTTTCACTTCAGATGAAAGTTTTCAAACCAGCTGGTTAAACAGCGTTAAGAGTTGTGCTTTTTTTCCACATGGTAATATTCACGAGGTAACGAGGTCTTTACTGCCAATACATTCATGAAATGTATCGTACTGTACCTCCGACTACTGCTTACTGAAAATATAACAGATGATAAACTGAGGGACACAAAGAAGGATCACACAGTTAAGTCTTTTTTTCTGTAACAGGACAAGATTCCTTCAGGCCAAACCGTCTGATCTCATAAATATGCTAAACTTTTTGATGCTTAGAAAGCACATCTTCATGGTGCTCCTCCTGTTTGAACCCTGACCTGATCTCTTAGCACCTGATGTCACGGCCCTGTTATAACTCATTGATAAATATGAGAGTAAAGGATTTCTTCACAGAAGATTTGACCTATAATATTAGTGTTTCAACCCATTCTCCGTCCAACGCCAGCCCCATCACATTCTCTCCAAACTCACATCAACAATGTGCACTTGTGTTTTAAGTCACCCGACGTTCAGTCCAACTCCTCTCACTGCATGAATCAACACCAGTACATTACTGGCTGCTGCGTTTCTTCTGACTCCGTCTAAACCGGGATGTTCGGTGTGAACGGAGGATTACTTGAAGCTGTGATGCATCTGACAAACTTGAGCGCAAAGCCAACTGAGGCAGTCTTCTCCCCCCCCAACCGCAGTTACCAGACAAACTCTCATTTCCCAGATCAGGAGGCATTTCCCAGCTCCAAATTAGCTGAGTCACCCTGGAAACTTGAGTAAAATGCTTTTCAGCAGTCCATTATGCGCTGACTCGCTTCTAATTCATTAAGAAAAAACCTACACGCTTCTCACTTTATGACCTCCATTTCTAAAAAACACAAACTCTTCATGCTGCACAAAAAGCCGCCAGATGCATCACAGCTACTCCTCATCTATGGAGCATTTTCTGTCTTAGACATCAATCTTTTCTACATTTCTACAGCATTCTTACGACTTTCTAAAGCCCATAATACACCATTTTTTCAACAATACACATGTAATGATAACAAAGTGAATATTCAACATGTTTGATAACTCAGTCCTTTGCCTTGTGAATTCAGTCTTTGTCTGCTAACTGAGAGTTACTTCTTATTGAAATAGATTTATTACAGTATGATGAGACCATCAGGACTCCACCAGGATCTCCATCAGATGCTCCAGCTCAAGTCCTTCTCTCATATGATTCTGACCGGAGAAGGATGGCGAAGGTGAGAAAGACGGTGAGGAAGACAACGGGCTGAACGAGGAGAACGAAGGCAGGCACTTCAGATTCTGGTTGAGAGAGAGGGAGAAGGGGTGCTGAGGGGAAGAGGAAGAATAGGAAGAGGAGGAGGCGGAGGAGGAGGAGGAGGAGGAGGAGGAGAAAGGTGGTAGATACCTTAAAAGGTCATCCCCAGCCGGGTATCCACCTCCATTGCCTATGAGCCCAAGCACACCCATGTCCCTCTCCAGCAGGGACGTGTCTATATCCTGGAACAGATCCTCCACAGTGAGATCACTGAGGTAGCTCGACCTCATCACCTCCACGCTGCTCTCCCGTGGCCCGTACTCTTCCTGCTGCTCCCAGCTTCCACCGTAACCTCGGCCTCCCTGTTTCATCCACACTGCGCCTCCCTCGGAGGGTGCTGACAGGTTCTCCAAGGACCTGAGAGGCGTCCGTGGAGCTGCCTGTGGGCTCACGTCGATGGTGGAGTCCAGTGCAGAGAGAATGGAGGAGATGGCGGCTGAAAGGGAGAAATCAGGATCCATGGACATCGATCCCCAGTCCTCATCGTCATCTTTCACAGACAGAGGGGTGTTTGACGCACTTGAGTGGCAGCTTGCTGGAGACCTATTTGTAGCACAATTTGACAAGTAATTTAGAGACACCAGAGGGCAGCTGGTGAGAGCTGAGTGGCTGTTAGCAAACATCACAGACGACTGATGTATTGCCGCAGCGGTTAAAAAGCTCTCCTGGAGTGCAGATGAAGAGCTACACTGTGGCTGTGACACCTCCATGTCTACGGAGGGCGCCCTACAGGCCTCCATGCTGACCTGCCGCAGTGTGTTGGCAATCAGGACAGACCGCCGCAGGCTGGGTTCAGGTAGCTCCTGGCCACGCTGGTACTTGTTGAGGGAGACCGAGAACACAAACTGACGCTGGCTCTCCCAGAAAGGGCTGCTCCTGTCTGAAACCTCCTCGTCCTCTGGGGGGAGTTTACGCTTCTGCCCCTTCATGATCATCTTCAAACTGTGGAGCAAGACATAAACCATTAAGATGACATAAGGGTAAAATTCAGATTTTTAGATATACGGCTTCTCAGTTTTGTAATTTAAAACAAGCAGCTGCTTAACATTAAATTAATAAATGAAAATTGTATCTACAAAAACTAAAGCATCTCACGGATCAGGATTAATTTTATTACTGATGAAAACCAGAAGAAGCAAAAAATGCTTCTTCTGGTTTTAATCAGTAATAAAATTTTCAGACATCACTTCAGGCTCTGACAGCCTGAGATCAACATTTATCTTGATTTAATCTTACAGCTACTGATCAGGAATAATAATAATTAAAGCCACAGACTGAGGCGGCGGATACTGAGGTAGAAAAAGGAAACTGCTCGTGGTTATACATGAAAAACAAATGTTTTAAAATATCTGATCAGGACAGAAGTTCATATTTAGTGTGTCTAAATGGATTTACTGCTTGTGTTTATTACAGTTTTGACCCAAAAAAAGTGTAATTAGTTAATAAAGTTATTTTAATTTCTGTTGAAGGACGGATTTAATGCCTTACCTTAATCGTACAGTGTTATAATGAGGTTATAATGTTGTACTGATCATGGTCTTTCTGTGACACTAGCATTAGTCATCAGCTCGCTGTGTGGGGGTTGTAACGTTAGTCTCATCGAGTAGGAGGGAAAAAAAAAACGTACATCATGTAACGTACAACTTAAATCAACTTAAACTCAAATCTGTTTGATTAACAAACGAGATCGAGTAAAGTCGTTAAATCAGATGGTGAACTGTGAAACACATGATTTACAGAAAGTAAATCATCAGAAATGCAAACAGACCTGTTGAATCACTTCCCGTCTCTCCTCTTTAACTTTAGTCGGTTGCCGTCGGTTAGTCCGTCGCTATGCTGCCTCCTCTTCGACAGAAAAAAACTAAATTCAACTTCAAGCGTTCAGCTGAGTTCATTAAGAAAAAAGTCCGCGATTAAAAACCGTTCAGGATAATTAAAATGACTCTAAATATCACGACCCGGCTCGCTAACCGACTGATCCGATCTTCTCCCGCCCGTGATTTGAGTTTCACGCCAAAACGTTTACAGTTGGGGGTTGGATGCTGCGAAGGGCATGATGGGTAATGGAGTTTATGCACGCTACATGCCATCACATCATTTTGACATCACAAAACCGCGTCAAACACGCTTTAAACTACTCACATGGACAATATAATAATAATAATAATACAATTCATATGAGTATGTAGGCTTATTAATTCACCCTCTCCCTGATTTATTAACGCCCAGACCGGATTGTCTGGTTATTACGTAATTTGCATAGCACTAATTTCTTAATGATTACATCGTCACATTATCTTTAAGTACAAAGTCATACAAGACAACATGTGTGTGTGTAAAACACTGACAGCTACTGGGTTTGGTTTGCAGTCAGTATTTGTTGTTGTATTTACTGACTGTAATAAAATACATCCGGTGGATATTAGACTGTTAAAGCGATTATTAAATCAAAACAGAGAGATTTTAAATAGACACAATTCCACATGATAACGAGTGAAAGACGCAACGATAAAACGGCTGCACACCACTGCAGTACACTTGTACACGTCCACAGGAAAAGTACATTTAACTGTAATAAACGGTGCAGTAGTCCAAATCAGTCTTATCTGAGACAGAGACAGAGTTATTTACCTGAACAGTCGCAGTCTTCAGGTCAGCTGACAAAACTTCAACCGTCGTTCAGCGACAACATGTCAAAGTTTCGATTTAAATTCCAACTCTTTCCTTTCCGCCACATGAAGAACCAGCGAGTCAACTTTAAAAAACACTTTTAGCTCCTCCTCGTCTGTGCATTGGACGGCACAGAGAAACATGAAGGTGCCGGGACGTTAAACAACATCCGGTAGTTTCTTTTCAGTTTCTTTCGTCTGCTCCAATCACTACATATTTATGACTTTATATATAATGGATTGCTCATTCAGAAACTTAAATACACTAACACTGAACTGTTTTAAACCGTAACATGTGTCTGATATGATTCAAATCACAACATGTCTTCTACTTCTCTAAAGTCTATTCTTCTTATTAAAGTTATCTTATTATTATTCCCGTGTATATGTGCTCCATGAGCATCCAAACTAATCTAATACTATAGAGCTTATTTCTGTCTCTAAATTTTTACAAATATCCTGCTTTTATTCTGAAGGAAAACGTTACAAGTTTCCGGTAATAAGCTGCCTGCTCTTGTTCTTACTGACACTTGACACACAGGGAGTTGCACAACGTGTTATTCATGCCGCTCATCTGACTAACTGGTTGTCCTTCTCAGGACAGGCTCACATGAGGTGAGCGGGAGTCAGAGAGAGATACAACACGAAGGTTTCCACCGGTGTTATCATGACAGGATGACAACAAAGATGCCTTTTTAATAACACTGCTTCAACACAAACTTCCACACTGTTACCCAAATATAGATTCACATCTAGAGACAGAAATAACTGCCAAAACGACCAAGGTACATGCAGTTATTTTTATAATGTATTATTTCAGCTGTTCACACATTAGTCAGTGGGGAGATTGGGGTCTCTATGAGTTTAAAATAGCTTGATATATAATCCTGCGTGATGAGTGGAAATGCACTCAAAGTTATTTTGTTTGAAAACGGATTTCTCTTTTTGTGATTTACCTGAACACAAAATTATTCATTTACTTTATTATTGTAATAAAATGACGAAATATCTATGACGTTGAGTCAATGGTCTTGATCGAATGTTTCTTTGTTGTTGTTTGTTTGTCTGTTTTATTTGTTTTTGTCTGTTTGGTTTGTTTTGTGTTTGTATTTGTTTTGTTTGAATTTTGTTTGTTGTGTTTGTATTTGTTTTGTTTGTATTTTGTTTGTTGTCTTCTTAGTTTGTAATAGCTATTTTAACCTCCCAAATCTCAAGTGTTATTTCTCCATATAACACGTCACCTGAGCTCTACTTTCCTAGAATAATCTACTATTCCGAATTTGGGACACAAGCTCTGTTGTTTTTAAGCTGGAAAAACTCATTAACTAATTTCACTGCAGACAACAACTGTTCCTATTCCTCCTTACTGTTGTTTTATAAATTACCAACCCTAACCATATTGTCATATTAGCATTATTAGCTGTGTATGCGTGGGTCTTTTACATGTGTTATCATGTGTTTGCTTTTCTGTTGCAGACTTGGTGATGTCCTCTCTAAATTGAAGTTAATGCACTAATATGAACAGTAACAGTATGTCATACAGTTATTATCATTGTTGTTTTGTCATTGGCAACAAGTAGCCTCATTCACATGACACTTGACTCCTTCAGCACAACTTTTTGTACAATAAAGTCTTTTATTTTCAACAGCTATAAAAAACTGCATACTGTAAATCAGAGCGTTGTCAGGCAGCATCACATGACAAAATGTTCAATATGTAAAGATTGTTTATGTATGAAGGCAGAATGTGTAAAGCAATGCAAAGACCTAAAGCATCATTACATTGACACGTGTCTTAAAATTTAACCTGGTAATTGCTGATGATAAAATTATATAAAAATATAACAATGCCAAGTAAAAGCTGCTCCGTCATGATCATACGGGTGAATGCAGGAAAGCATTTGTTGTTATCACCACACATTATTAGTTTGGCGAAATATTCCCTCTTCAGTGTGATTTAGTAGAAATAAAAAATGGTGATCAGTGACAGGAAGAGATTTAACCCCTTTCACTGCCTGGACAGCATCGGCAGTGTGTCGTTCAGGATTATTTATACTCTCCCCACAGTCCAACAGTCTTGCCATCCCACTCTGGGGTGGACAGACACCTGACAAAGAAATGTCCCAGGTCATGTTTAGAGATGGCTCTTCCTCTTAGCATGTTCTCTGCTGTCATGTATTTCTCTGTCAGGGGAAGGTCGTCTGGAGAGAGTAAGACAGAATAAAATGTAAGAAATGAAATGTAGTGAAAGTGAAGCTTTGATGTCTTTACTGGCTGTTTTTAAAGTTATTTTGCTTTACAGTTAATTCATGTAAGATAAATGTGTAGCACTTTTATGCCAGCAATAAAATTTTTCTTCCTCTTTTGTGGAATCAATCTCTTAGTTTCTACTTCCTACTGACCACCAATGTGAGGAGGCATGACGGCCACGTAGTCCAGCCCTGAGGTTTTCAGCACTGTGTACATCCTGTCATGGTCCTCTGTCACAGGAATTAGACGGGGTGGGACTTTGGAGCGGTCCCACAGCAGGAAGGCTGGAAAAGATAAGGACAAAGACGAAGGAAATGAGTGGAGAGGAAAAAAAATGAATATGCATGCAGTAATAGTAGGATGAGTGGAGAAGGATGTAATTAAGGCATCATGAAAGCTCACGTGAAGGGGAAATGAGTGGACATAAAAGAGAAGCAGAGTAGAAAGGGCTGTTTCCTTTTCACAAAATTTGTCATAAAAATCAAATATTTATTCACTTCATTGTTTTTCAGACAGATAAATGTAGACAGTATATATGAGATTCAGTTGTCTTGAACGCATGGCTCAACTGAAACCAAATACAAACTCTGACCAGCTCGTCCACTCTGTTATTTTTGTACCTGACATGCAGCCGATCACTTTGCTGATCCCACGAGCCTTCATGGCTTCAACAATGTTTCTGGTGCCTTCAGACATCACGGTGGTCGGGCCTGAGGAGCACAGAAATATTTATTTTCTGTATAACATTTTCCCTTTTGGTAAACTCTTCTTCTAATCTTGTATCTATTTTGTATGCAGTTTTTGTGTAAGTTGATCTAACTACAGTTAATCAGTTGGTGATTCATTGAAGCATGGAGGTGTTGGCCTGTAGAAACACATGCACGTTTTGTTAGTATAATGTCATGTTGTAAATCATATCCACCTTTTATATACAGTGTGTTTCAGGCTGATACAGTGAGGTCAGATACTGTAAAGGCCTTATGGCGACCTCTAGTGAATGTTATGCATTACTACATCATTAAAAGCTACAAATCTTGTGTGAGGTGAACATGGTGAACATTAAGTAGGGAAATGAGAACTTTATCAATCAATGCAAAGAAATATTGTCCAGTGACCAGTGGGTGTAAACCAGCAAGAGAAATGCTCCAACTTTAGGACAGTAATGTTGAAAACACACAGAAAAATCCAAAGAGAAAGTGCAAAATAAACAAATAAATAAAAAACTACAAATTAATTGATTTGATGAATGCATTGTCATTGGTGCACATCTACTTCTGAGCAGACATCTTGTTTTCTTCTTTTTTGTTCTCTTGGTTGTGTGTCTGTGAGGTCTTACTGAGATCGTTCCTGGTGCCCAGGATGATGATGACAGCGTCCTGGCCTTCCATGGTCTTCCTTACATCCTCTTTATTAAGTACATCTCCCACCACCACTCTGGACGCCTTGTGGTCGGCAGGCAGCTTGGCGGGGTCCCGCACCAGCACTGTCACATTGTATCCTGAGGAAGGAAACATAGAAATGAAACAGGCACTCACACCATCATCATCTTGATATGCAGCCTAATGTGGTTTCAGTGTATCTGGTGACATTGTGGTTGTAATTTCTAAATTCGGAGGATTTCTCTGTTACATCTTGCAGGATCTCATGACATTTTTCACCAAGGTCATAGAAAGTGGAAGCTGAGTGGTGAATGACTGACTCTTGGTGACACTGACCATTTCACCTGGTTGGCAACCTTAATGTCAACTGTCACTGTCACCTGTTATGGCGCTGTAACTGTTGCATGTGTTGTTAAAACGGTGTCAGCGTCTCCAGTGGCGCTTGAATAAATGATTCTTTTCCAGAAGATAAGCCGGTGGAGCTGATCCACTGATCCCACCCTCTCTGTGCAGGCCAGATAGTGAACAGCTTCTCTTATCTGCTCCCTGTGTTGGTCACAGCCTGCTGTGACTCAGCAAAATGCTGTAACGTCTAACATGACTGGGCACTTTTTTGTCTCGTGGTTAGGAGGAAGTAAGGAAATGCTGAGAAATCAAATTAATCATATAACATGTGCTGTGATATTTTACATAAGGCTTTGAGAAGAGATGCACCTCTTTACATTTGTACACAAACTTCAGAAGTGTAAATTAAAGTAGAGAGGATGGATTTTTGATCAAATCAAATATCAATTTTCATTTTTGAAAAATAGTTTTGACCAAATACTTTGAACAAGTTAAAGATTTTACAATAAACACACTAGCATCTGCTTTCATATCACATTATTGATATCATATTAATTTATTGCGCAGCTCTTCATAGCAGAGAACAGTTTGACTCTGTGAAACTTTGTTTTTATTTCGTTATAAATAATTTCATTATCACCAACCATATGTTATAAAGCGAACCAGCACTGCAGACTCAACTTATTGATTGATTATTACAAATTCACATGACAGGAGCTCATGTTTATCCATCTGTTTCAGATAACTAGCTGACCAAGGTCAGACTGGAGGGAAACTTTTACCAGAAATTTTGTGCTGCAGTTGAACCTACCAAAGGCTCCTGTGTGCTCCTGACACCTGATCCGTTCCTTTATACTCTTTCTCTCTGTTGTCATTGCTCACCTGCAGTCACCGCTTGCGGGATTGTGGCCAGCCCGGTCATCCCCGTGGCTCCAAAGATCGCGACATTTTTGATAGAGTCCGACATTATTTGTAAAAAAAAAAAAAAAATCCACGACACAGCAACAGGTTTGGCGGTCAAACTGTGCCACAGCAAAAGATACTTTGACTTAAAAATCACATTTGACATCTGTAGAAACGCCTCTTTTAGGTAAGAGGAAGAGAGGCGCCACCACGGCGCAGACTCCTCCTCCTCCAACATGGCGAGTTAAAGGAGCCCTGCAGCAGCTCACACAGTGTGTGTCAGTGCACACAGTGTTTGTGACTCTAACAAGGTATTACTGAAAGTTGGCGTTTTAATTTAATCAGATTATGAGATCCAAGTCTTGTCTTGTTGAATATCTTCTTATGTTGGTCCATGACTTCTGAGTATGGAGTTAAAGTCTGACCAGTAAACAGGTGACAGGAGCCGGAGGGCTTCTGTTCAGAAACCTGTTTGAGTTTGTCTCTCAGAGGATTAACTGAAGGATGAGCTAAGACTCAGGATGGGCCTCCTGAAAGGAGAAGGAGCCGAGGATCCACCTAGGTGAACATGCATGTCCACTATGATCCGAGTAACTGCTCCTCCTCTGGACAGCCTGCAGATGAAAGTATCATTTCCCCTTTTTGCACTCAAATCGTTGGCAACATTGCTAGCTCTGTAGCTTGTAACATTAACTGACTCATTAGCTTGCCAAACACAAATTTGACTTAAAAACACCCTCAGGTCTGTTTGAACAGTTTGCTGCAGAAAAACTCATTCTGCCAGTTTGGAAAGTTGAAGTTAACGTACGTAACGTTCCTCTGGACTTTCTGTAACAGATATCATTCATTTCAGCTATCAATCATGAAGTTTTTATATCATTGAATGACCCATTAAAAACATCAGAAAAATTAACACTTGAACATAGATCCACACGATGAACACTGTAAGCATCTTTGGGAAAAATTCATTTGACGTACTTTGAGTTTTTAGTTTGGCCCAAATTTCATCAGTTAACATAGGGGGGGCGGTGCTTCATGACCACCAGACAGCTACCAGGCGGCGATAAGGGTGTTTTGGTCACTGGTCATGTCGTCCATCTTTTTTACAGTCATTAGTTATTATCTACAACATTTCTATATTTTATAAGGACTATTGGCTCCGTTATGGTAATTAGCCAACACCATGAAGCAACCAGCACCAAACCCATGCCACGCAGCCAAGCCACTGTCAGCCAATAAACCCATAGCTGCACTTACAGTTAGCTAGTTGGCCCCGACCTCTGCAATGTGAGTTAGCCCAACAACACCTTTGCTTTGGAGCATTACATCATTTGTTGTTGGCTAAAATCATTTAATGGTTACATCCTTTAAATACACAACATAGAAATCACTCCACATGCTGTTATAGGCAACCAAGAAAGTTGTGAAAGGTTTTTTAAGGTGTGTGTCCAAAGTTACTACAAAAAAAGTGTAACATGAAACTGTGAAAATTTGTCCAACATTTGTTCAGCCTCGATTATCATATGACTGCTAACAGTTAAAGGGGGCAGAACTCTGGCAGATGGCTCTGGAGCGAATGGAGAAAAGGTCAAACCTATTCTTTGATATACACAGGTTGTGCTTGTAATGTAGTGAATACAAAGTGGAAGCTGACCTGCTTTTATGCTTCTTTTTTGTTTTTAATACATCTCCCCAGGTTTTCCAAAACAGACTCGATGTGAGAGGCCTCAAGCGCACTTTCCACTGAAAAAATTGCATTTGTACTCTGGAACAGGGCTGTGAGGTGCCTTTTGTTTGGCTTAATATGATTCTTTTTTTTTCAAAGTAAAGAATATTTATCTGTGTTTAATGTAATGTGTATTATAATGAATGATCTGCAATATAAAATCAACCTAAAGTTGAATTGCATTTGTACTTGTCCTTGGTATTTGGTCATTTTTGGCTGGTAATTGGATGGTAATTGGAGTTTGAAAAGTGCTGTTACCAGTGCTGTACTTAATGTCACTGGATTTGACTACACAGGACCTGGTAACACAGGTAACAGGTATGTTTGATTATAAGGACCTGTAATTTCCCAGGAAGTGACTTTGTCTCATGACCTCAGTATGTGACTGTAGTGAGCACCTGAAACACACCTGTGCCCACATTTGTTTTATGTGATTCGCTGTATTGGTTTAAAACAAGATAAAAAAAAATACTAGTAATTTATAGTTATTTAACTGTTTAAAATGTGAATTATAATAGTAACAGGTGTGAAATCGCTACTTTCTGATTGGTTTGACAGCCGGAGCCCCGCCCACTTCTTCTTCGTGGATTAGAGGCTTGAAAAACGGCTTCACACTACTTCAATAACCCAGATGTTAGTTAGTTAGTTAGTTGGTTAGTTGGTTAGTTGGTTAGCCATGTCTGATGTATGATAAACTTTGTAACAACTGTAGTTTAACCTCTGTTGTTAGCTAACGTTTTAGCGAGCAACAGCTAAGCTAAGCTAACTTTAGCAGTTAGCAACTGACAAACAGCTAAAAACCGGAAACTGTTTAGATACGTCATATTATTATTATTATTATTATTATTATTATTATTATTAATCATCATAATAATTTGTTACCTTTCTAATATTTGTCTTTCGCATTAAGAACATTTTATTTTTAAACATTTTAACCATTTGCTGCTGGAAACTGAGTAAAACAGCATCTTATGGCTTCTTGTTAAACTATCACTGACTCTCCCCTCCTCTCTCTCTCTCTCTCTCTCTCTCTCTCTCCCTCTCTCTCTCCCTCTCTCTCTCTCTCTCTCTCTCTCTCCTCGCCGCACTAATGCTGATATTTCTCTCCAGCATCACCAGCGGAGAGAAAGAGGAGGAGGAGGAGGAGGAAGGAGAGGTTGTGTCAGGTGGAAACGGGGACCTCTATGGATATCATCATCACCCTCCACCGGCTCGCATCCTCAGCACCGACAGCATCTCCCGGCCGGCGGTCACCGCTGCAGGCACACAGCGCTCTTTTCGTTGTGTTTCCACGGCAGAGACTGCCAGGACTGCTTCTGTAATTATCCTGACAAACCGCTTCCTGCTCGAATAAGGACTAATCGAGGGAAGACCCAGCTGGAATAAACGCGGAGCGTCAGTCTCCTCCATTGATAAACCGCTCTCCTCATCGATTCAGCCCAACGACGTCTTGGTATAAGAGGAGGACAAAACCACTCAAAAACCTGACAGTGAAGCTGAAGGTAAGGCCGATAGAAGGACGACAGGATGGTCTCTTTCTCCATAGGATGTCGTTTTATTTTGTCATTCCCTGGCTGAGAGCAAGGAGTCGAGGTGCACGGTGTTTTTTCCTTTTTTTTGCAGGGACGCCGGCCTGCATTTGGGTGCAGGATACCGCAGTGATCCGGCGGGGGGACGCGCTGTTTCGTGTCTTTTTTCACCGACATGTGTTACATGATGCATGCCTGGAGAAGTGTTTATGATGCCTGCACAGGGTTTATTGTCTATTTTGAAAGGATAAATGGATTATGAAGCAGAATAGCGGCCTAGTGCATGGGCTGTGGTGTGTTGTTGCATGTTATACCGGATCAGTTTAGGCTTCTTGATGGCCAATAACTTTAAATTGCAGATGGTTACGTTGGGTTCTGTGGCCCTTCGGCAAAACTGTGCCCCACAGCAAATAGCAACATAACTTCCCATGCGGTGAATCTCTACAGTAACAGCCTATCAGATATTCCTGCAGGAAGTTATCATGTGTCTCTGGTCTCACTATGTGACCTCACATTACTTTGGCATATCTGCCCCTTGTGGTATCAGTTATTCCTGAATCCTGAGGGGATTTTACTGTTGAGTATGAGGAGAAATCATTCAGTCTGTCCTGTATGCTGTAGTGCTGTAGTGAGACAAGGCCAACAGCAGCATAGCTTGCTTTAGCAACATAAGATGCAGATGCACTGTAGCCTGTCAAGTCTTAATGTGCTGTATTTGATCACGGCTGCAGTGAAAAGTGACAACAAACTCAGTTTTGCATCGAGACTACCGTTATCTAACTCTATGTCGCTATTTGTGGTAAATATTTAGACCTACTTCAGTGAGCTCATGCAGAGGGGTGCATGCAGCTGTAGGTTAGTTGGTTAGCTTTGGTTTGTGGTGGTGCAAGGTGTGTGTATGTGTGTGTGTGTAGGTGTGTGTATGGAGTGTTGGAGAGCGGTGAGCAGGAAAGAAAAGAGGAAGACACACAAGTGTGTGATGTTAACTCTAACCCTTAAAGTCAAACTGAGCAGAGATTATAGTTATTTTATTAATTTAATTCAGTAATGCCATCATCGATAAAAGCAAACAGCTACTGCTGGTAAGTTTAGTGAGAGTCTGGAGATTAAAAGTAGCATATAGTACATGACAGACTAGTGTTGTACTTGTTGGAAGTTAAAATTAAAGCCCTTTTTAGCCATTAATCCACTTCTGTAATACATTTACAGAGGGTTGTAATGTTTGTGGTGCTCTCCATATTACTATACACTAAATTTATTACACTTTATGGTATTACGTCAGTCTACTACCACTAATATTTATATAATTCAAAATATAAATTTATATTCAATATTCATATATTGTTCAAAATGCCCTAATTTCACTGTTGTATCATGTGTTACTACATCTGATGCTAATGCGAGAGTATAGTAACTTTTATTACACTATAAAGTGAACTTACGCAAACGTAGACACATAGTGTAAAAATACATATACATATTTATTAAATAAAGTTATAGTGGTATAACAAAGTGATTATCTCACTTTACGATGTATTTCCCAGCTGCCTTACAGGATAGAGTTCTCTTGGACACGCTTCTTGTTTTTATCCCGGTCCTGTCTGGATGATAGACGGCCTCTCTGGGACGCTGAAGCTCTCTGCTGCTGCTCTGTTGTTTATCAGACCACAAGGTGACTGTTTTGATTAAGACTTGTGGTCTTGCAGACTCAGAACTGGGCGTCGGCTTCTGCTCTTGCTTGCAGATGTTGTTTCACTCTGCTGAGGTGAAGTGAGTGGAAGTGACTCAGTGCAGTGTGTAAAGTGCGTACTGCGTGACGTCACAGTCAGAGATCCAGTCAGAGTGTGAAAGAGGCAGACGGAGAGAGAGCTTTCATCCCTGTGAGGAACAATATAGACTTTTTTGGACTATTTTTGGAAAGTGAGATCAGTCTGGGTAAAGTTTGGTGAACGTGCTTTAGGTTTGAGTGAGAAATGATGAATTTACATTGAATACATGGAAAATTTCCAGAAAGTTGTTAAATTTGACGTATTATTCAGCTGCCATTTTAATTCACTTTGGAGTAGCTCCAATTTTACATTTTAATCTCGGTGGCGACATCTAAATTTGAAATTCTTTTGCTGCTTTGTTGTTGATCAGCGAGAAACTTCACTACAGCTCTGATAGTAGACAGCAAACAGCAGTGTACTCCATCATGCTACGTGGTGCTTCACAAACATATCCATTTCACTACAAAGAGTGTAGTAACACACACCCTTAATCCTTAATAAGGACCAATTCCTCCACCAGATCCACCAGAAACTAAGAATGAGTACATACATAAGTGGAGTGAAGCCGATCAGCTCCTTACATTTGTCGATAGGCAGATTACATATCAGATAGATAGCAGAGGTCAACATAAACGTCCGCTAGACATTTTGATCTGCATCTGATGATATTGATGAAGACTGCTGTGTGTGTAGTTAAAAATGGGTGAAGTACACTGAGGGTCTGGTCCCCCTTAAGCCTCAGAGAGACACAGAGCTGCTGCCAGTGACTGATTACCCCTGGCAGCTGTCTTTCTCTCTTTCCTTCTCTCTCTTTCTTCATCTTTCTGGTGATATGCTGTCCTGTCTCTCTCTCTTGTACTTCAGTTTTCTTTCTTCTCCCATACTTCACTCTATTTCACATCTGCTCTTCCATGTCAGCCTTTCTGCTTCTCTGTAAGATCTCTCTTCTATAACATCACCCTCTAATTTTCTCTCTCTGTCTATAGCCTCTATCTTAGTCTGTTACTCTACCTCTCTCTGTCTGTCTCTAAATCTAACCTCTAAATCAAAAGAGAGTCATACATCGGTGATCTAGATTAGGTTATTCCTGGATCGTTAGTGCATGATCAGAGGGAAAAACAAACAAAGAATGTCACTTAAATGTTGAAAGAGATTAGAAATTTGTAGGTGAAACATGGACATATGCAGTAACTAAACTAAACTTGAACTAAACTTTCCTTTAGCACCTGTGAAGGTCACACTGATTATACTGATAAAGAATTAAAAGTATTTCAGCATTAGCAACTAAAATTAAGTTGTAGTTTTGTTTCTCTCACTCATATATATATATATATATATATATAGTCTTATATATCAAACACACTACTTACTCCTGTTTGAGTGAAGTTTGCTGTTAGGAAATTAATTATTTAAATAGAAAGCTGCACTTGTGAGCCATTTTTAAAGATTTACGTCTTCAGTAGGAACCGATGGGCTTTGGGCTGAATGCCATAGAGAGGATAGAAAAGTCAGCAAGTACTGCAAGACAGACTAACACACCATCGGTTCTGCTCTTTAATGGGACTATCTTTCATCCTTCAGCTCACTTGCTCGTTGTGAAGCCGGCTAAATAACTGTAATCATTATATGCAAGTATGAGAACAAATTCACCTTTTGTTCTAATAATGATACCAGCAACAGCTAGTGTGTTTTTTCAGTCTAAATGATGCTGGACACAAACTGTCCGAGTCTCAAGTGTGTATTTGTGAGAGATGAGATAATACTGAGATACCCATATGTAATTCTGGAGTCATGTTTTATTAACTAAACTCAATAAGTTGTAAAACCTGAGATGAACTTATAGTTTAAAGTTTTAGTAAATTCAGTTTCCCTTCTCGTGTGCATCTATTTAGAAATGCATGACATGAGGTAACCTCTGAGACTTCACCTATAGATATTAATTACTTAGACATTCATCCAAAACAAGCCAAAAATGTACATTTCTTCTTTCTCCATCCTGCTTCACAGTTTATATATTAACATCCTGCTCAGGACCAACAGTCTTTGGCGAATGAACACACTGGTTTTGGAGACTGAACAGCTCCACTGCAGCATTTGGGGGTTAAGTGCTTGTTTCAAGGGCACCTGATGTTTGGCATCCCATGTACTGCCATGTACAGGAAAGATTAGAGTATTGTTACCATCAAGGCGTCATGCCAAACGCTAATAGCCAAAACAGAAGTTGTGGAGGCCAGACGGAGAGGACTAAAGGTTAGGACGGAGGGATGAGTGGGAATAGGGGGGAGAGGACAGTTAAAAAAATGTGAAGGATAATAAAAGGAGAGAGCAGAGAGGCGGGGGGACTGACGCTTTCATTACACCGCTGGTGTAAGGGTGATTTATTGTGGTTACCAACGGCGACAGCATATCAGGGGAGAGGGGCCAATAATAACACAGAGTGGTTTAGAGGAGAAAGCATAACGAGTGACACACACACACACTCACACACACACACATATACAATAGTGCTGACACTACTAGGCCATTGATTGAATAGTAACTCAGTAGAAAATTAATCAGTGATAACTGTGATAATCGATTAATCGCTAAAATGCCAAATGTCTCAAATGTGAAGATTATTAAATATTTTTGGGTGTTTGCACTGAACATTGGTGTATATAGACTAATTAAATTAGAGATTGATGGACAATATCAATTATTAGTTTCAGCTCTAATACACACCTGTAAAATTATGCACATTTTTGTGTTTAAATATCACTTTAAGAATATTAATAATGCCACATGAGAACATCCATCAGAATAACAGTAATGTACAAAGTTAGCTACAGTCTCACAGGTAATGGTCCGGCTCATAAAACTTCAAATTAAAGAGAACGAGCAGAACGAGCAGTGACAGAGCTGAAGTAGACTCCACACACAAACACACTCAAACCACCACAGGGGGAACAACAAAGATGGCTGCTCTCAATATAGAACATTTCTTTTTAGATGCTGTCCTACAAACCACGGTGAGGTTAGGGTTCAGGTCCACCATGAGGAAAACAGAGATGCTTCAGACGATCCAGATTCTGTCCTAAAAGTGAGCGATGAGAAGACGTCTGTGGTTATCACAGATGTCTCATTATTGCCGTCTTGTTTTACTGGAGTTGGACGGTCAATAAACAGTTTGGGTGGGAACTTCTACACATAAACTATCCTGTCCATCATCTGTGGTAGGGCTGTTACACCTTTACAGGTGACTTGTCAGTCCAAAGATATTTTATTTTACTATGAATAATGACAATGAAAGCCAGCAAATACTAACATTTGAAACCTAGTACCAGAGAATGTCTCATATTTTTGTTGGAAAAATGCTGATTAATGTTGTTTATTGACTAATTGATTAATCGTCTTGTCCTCAGCTCTTTTTCCGAGCCAAAGATTATTTTTTTTGTAAAGACCAACGAGACAGGAATTTATTTATCTAAGAATATTGTTTCTTTGTTAGTGTCATCTTCATGTTCATCATCTTCATTTCATCTGTTTGGATGAAAAGGCTGATGCAGTGTGTGTGTGTTTTATGTATGTGGGATATTCACACACACACACACACACACACACACACACACACACACAGGTGGTCCCTACTCTTTCTTCCAGCTCCATGGAGAGTTCAGAGAGGCTGCTGCTGTTTAAATGTTTGATCCCTCAGTGTTAGAACAGGAGACTCTGTGTCCTGGACTGACTACATATAAACCCTGTAACCCCGTGGAGTCCAGCAGGACAAACCTCAGAACCAGAACTAGACCCAAAAATGGTTCTTTATCCTTTATATTGATCCAGTGTTCATCCAGTTTTCCAGGTTTAGTGTTTGACGACTGTTGTTCAGCAGATTGTCTTTAAATGCCACAAAGATGTCTTAGAGATTACATAATATCAACACAACAGCATTAATCAAGTCTCAGCAGATCTAACGAACCCAGCGTGAAACAAGATGCTGCATTGTCGTCATCTTGAATGAACAATATTCACAGATCAGAATCACTAAGTATATCTATGAGCAGTATAAATGCTGCATTCAGCAGCAGATTCACTCCCATTATTTGCATGTTGGTGCACCTCTGTGGTCTTATTTGTTGATTACTGATCAGTTTTCTATACTGACTGCTGTGAGAGTACCAGCATTACTCAGCACTTTATTTCAGACACTGTAGTCAGGACAGAAAATACCGTTTACTGATGTTTTCAGACGTTTTGCAGCCTTTTATGGCAGTCATTTTCACCTTCAGTTTATTGGTGTACAAAGAGTCTGATAATGTTTGTCCCTTAACAAACTCTAGGTGTAAAATACACAGTGGTGTGTAGAGCCAGATACTGAGGATCTCTGCACATTTAAAGCTGTTGTTTTGTAGGTTGCAGCTGCTGTTTTCTGTGTGTAGCTCCAGTACTTGGACAACACGTGGTACAGCATTTTGTCAGCCATATTCCATACACGTATTCTGTACTGTGTCTGACTCACTGAGCACAAAGAGGAGCATTGTCTGAGCTTTTAAGGAAATTATTAAATAAGCAATGATGTAGGCAGATGATGATGATGATGATGATGATGATCCATTATACACTTTTCAGCCAGTACAGTTCATGGTTTGCTTCAGGTGTTGCTGCAGTTTAGACTCACGGATAATATAGATTGTTGCAGGGTTGTGTTTTTGCTTGAACTGTGAAATAATAACAGGAAATAGTATTTTTAAGCCTGGACCCTGTTTTACACATGTTGGGGTCTTAATGAGGTACAAAAGATTTGGAACTGGTCCTGTAGATCACCTCAGCTAGCAGCTGCGAGACAGGCTGCAATGGCCTTCAAAGTACGTCCACTCCGAGATAGAGCTTTTGTTTGAGTTTGAGCCTTTTTGTTGAATGAGTAACAACCATCACATTGCTCTTTTCAAAACCACAAGAGGTGGCTAACTGACCAGGACAGCGGCAGATCAGCAAATAGTTGAGTTCTGTGAGGTACAGTCTCAGATTTTGTCAATGGAGTCTGGTGACTGTGAGCAGAAAGTCTGTGTTACAAACTGGACATAGCAGGAAGAGGTAGAAACATTGTTGGAGCTTGACTCATACAGACTAAAAGCCAGGACCTCACCTCTGCGCCTCCTTCTCATCTTCTCTCTCGAGCCCCCTATTTTTACATTAGTGTAATACAAAAAAATGCTGTAATAAGCATTGAGCATGTGAGAGAGAAGCTCCCAATTAAAATATAAGAATGAGTCGTCTGTTTCTGATGTTGACACATGCAGGTTTTACATTCATACTCCTCTGAATGGAAATAAAATCATCTGAGCTTGAGGTGAGGTCATTCTTTCCTTTGTTTTTATCTCCACATTCTGAGATTTCCCGCAGGCTGCGTTCAAGTCTCTGGAGGCAAAGCATGAAGCATCTCACTGCTGCTGTTACTTATAGAGCAGAAAATGGATAGCCAGGAGTGTGTGTGTGTGTGTGTGTGTGTGTGTGTGTGTGTGTGTGTGTGTGTGTGTGCAGTGTGATTGTCAGACATAGTGTCGACTCTCTTGCCTGGGGCTGAATGATTCCTCAACAGCTGAGTCTGATTATTAGAATGAAGGTGATAACACTCACACACACACAGATATGCATGCACGTACACACACTCACACATATGCACACACACAGAAAAATCACACACACATCAGAGCAGTCCTGCAAACTGAGAGTTTGATTGATTGAAAGACACCAGGTGGGCGAGGTTAGGCGAGGATCACGGCAAGGAGAGCAGAGGACACACACACACACATGCACACACACAGTATTTTGACTGACATGACAGTGTGGCAGTGTGTGACTGATGTCGACTTGCTGGTGTGGTATATTATTGTTTCTCCTCTGTGATCCAATGATGAGTTTTGATGCATTTTTTACATGCATGCATTGTATCTTTTAGCAACGATATTACACATGTCTTCTTGTTCTACTGTTGACCTCTACTATGAGTCTTTCTCAGATTAGCTTCCTTTACTTTATTCTCCTTGTACCTCCACCTCTCTGTGGCCGCACTGTGGCAGTTATTTCAATCTACAGTGAGACTGCACGCAACAAATCTTGATCTCAGCTCTCACTCTCTGAAGGGAAATGATGGAGAGGGATTTGCCACACTGTGAATATAGGTGAAACATGTACAGGGATTTAGGGAGGTTAAACATCATTTGCAACATCTGAGATCACTTGTCAGCTGCCATTCACCTGAGAGTTAAAGACAAAACAGACCAAGATATTATCAGTAGAGCTGTAAGAGAGTTTGATTGCAGACAGTTTAAAAGGAAATGTTTTGGTGTCAGTACCTGATCCGTTAGAGGACACCGTACCAAAATGTGGCAGATAAACTTAAAAAGACAAGGTGTGGGGTGCGGGTGTGTGTGTGGGTAGCTCAGTTGGTAGAACATCCCAACACCCCATGTACGAAGGCTCAGCAGCGGCCCAGGGTTCGAATCCGACCTGCGGCCGTTTGCTGGATGTATCCTTTGCAGTTCTCAGTGCCCCATAATCCACTGCAAGCAAAAAAGGAAATATTTACTGGATTCAGCTTCTGTTTAACATAACACAAATAAAACATTTTTCTGATTTTCCTGTAACAGTATCATCACATGGCTTCAAACAAACTTTAGTTTAATTTTATTATTCTTCTTATTATTCCATTGATCTATAAATTTAACAGATTTCTTGTGGGTTTCACTTGTGTTGGGTTCCTGTGCAGTTCTCTATCTGCTTCATCACCAGATACAAAGCACTGTAATGTTTTTCTGTTATTCTCTCCAGGGAGAATAGCTAAGTGCACAGCTACCCCTCCTCTCTCTGTCTTGCAGGGCTCGCTGACATTTACTCGATACGGCTACGTTGTTTTCCAGTGGTTTTTAGGTATTATGACAACCATGAGCTTGGACTTTCGTTGCAGTGGAGAGAGGGGGAGAGGCCAGAAGAGGGGTGGGATGAGGTGAAGACAAAGAGATTTACAGCAATGAGGCTGAGGCAGAAAGCGAAACCACTCATCACACCTTCAATTTAAAAATTTTACTTCAGTAATCAGTCACATAATCATCATAAAAATCATTAGATACAGTTTTAAAGATATAAACCTGCAATATAAGTGCGCAACATAAAAACATGTATCTCTACATTAAGCATCATTTGTAGAAAAGCACCAAATGGCATGTTTCATGTCCTGTGGGCACATCTGCTCTTTACTAGGACAACATGTGTTCTCCATCTATCATGTGTGAAAGGTGGGGGAGGATCTACTATGACAGTATATTTATCGGGACTCAGATAATAGTCACAATTTGCACCTTTAAGTCTAACAAACATCTGATGTGTCTGTTTGTAGTATTAAATGTAAACTCATTGAAGTGTAAAATGCTTAAATAGACAAATAACGTAACAGAGATGGTTTTAGCTGCAGTCTGACAAAAAGTGTCCTCTAAAAACACAGTTCAAGCTCCTGTTTGGTGACTGACGAGCTTTTCTGGCCGGACACAACAAGGAGTTTAGATTTTCACCCAGTCCACTGATTTTTATGTCTGCTCTGAATTTTCAGATAGAAGCGTTTACACCAGGATCCTTATTCAGAAAGGATCTTGTCTTACTACCATGATACCTACCTACTAACTAAGAGAGATTTTTGAGAAACCACTGTTTCTCAAAAATCTCCTCCAGTATCATGACAGACGTTACACTTCATTTAAACATTTACATTTTTTACCTGTCACCCTGTGCTGTGTGATTTCTTGGTGAAGGTGGTTATTCTGATTGGTTATTTTTATCCTCTGGTCTTCAACTGTCAGTGGGAGAGAAGGGAGAGATGAGAGAGCCAAATAATTTTTACTCTCCATCTCCCACAATCCTTTGAATCATCAGAGAGATTTTATTTTGAGCTTCTCTTTTGTAAAATGTTCTGATACCAAGGACAGGTGCTGCATCACTCATGAATGGGAAGGAAACTGTTATTTATGACCTCCAGAGTATTTTTATTTGCTGTAAATCATTTGAACCCTCCTGATTAAAACGAGGATGCTGCAGCGACTGTTTCATATTTTCCCCCCATGTGTATTGGTTTGTGTCAGTCTGTGGCTAAATATGGTTAAAAGGTGTCGGATGAGGTGTGCAAAGTTAGTCAGGGTTTAATTATGAAGTGTGAACTGCCCCTCGCCCGCGGGGATCTGTTTAATCATGCTTGTATGGGACACAAAAGGAATGATAGCACCTGTCCCCATCACCTTCCTCGCTGTCATTTCCTCATGAGTGTCTTTGTATGTGCAGTATATGTGTGTATCATGGCTACACACCAACACAGATCATCCATTTTTGTGTGTTGCAGGGCGTCGGGCGCGATGGCTAATGCCTCCCCAGACCTGGACAACGCGGAAGCCCAGCGCCAGCTCAACAACAACAACCGACCGATCGGCTCGGGGTTCTGGGAGACGGAGTGTACCAGCTCCAAGCTGTTTGAGTGCTCCCGCATCAAGGCCCTGGCAGGTCAGAGGTCACACACAGATCAACACACACATGCTTACTTACACACTACAAACACGCCTCACACACATACATCAGTCGGTGTTTAAAAATGCTGTTTTTAGTATGAAAAACGCTCATTTGAATTCTTATCATGACTAATGTTCACTGTTTACACAAGTATTACTGTAATGTCAAAAATCACAAAAGAACAATATTTAAAGATGTTTTTTACCCCACAAAGGTAAAGCACTTCACAAGAGTCCACACAAGTGTTAGCTAATGCTATTTAGAATAGTATTCAATTAACAATTATCCAAACTGCCTCATTCAGGAGAAAGCAGTGTTTCTCATTAAGAACTAGATTGTTCTTCCCTGAAGTAAATCTGAATCTTTGGTTTCCCCCAGATGAACGAGATGCAGTGCAGAAGAAGACTTTTACAAAGTGGGTTAACTCCCATCTTTCCAGAGTGTCCTGTCGCATATCTGACCTCTACAACGACCTGAGGGATGGATACATGCTCACCAGACTGCTGGAGGTCCTCAGTGGAGAGCTGCTGGTAGGAACACACACATTGTATCAGTTCTGTAGTCTCTTACTGGCTTTGTATCATTACAATGGGGGTATTATATGCAAATGACCAACTTTAACTTCCCTCCATGTTGCCTGCACCCAGAGCTCCATGCTCACTTCTTTTGCTGCCTCCAGGGCTGATACTCGAGCTACAGATTGTACCTCTGCATTTTTTAAATACTCGATCTGTCAGATGATGCTTTTCAATGTTTTTGACCGGATGCATCCTGTCTGAACATCAATAAATGAGTATTTTTTAAATTAAAGTATGTTAATGTTACACGATGCTGCACATAGTACTTTAATAATAAGGTTTTTTGCATCAAACATAATAATAAATCTCTCTGTTTTCCCCCAGCCGAGGCCCACACGTGGACGTATGCGGATCCACTGCCTGGAGAACGTCGACAAAGCCCTGCAGTTCCTTAAAGAACAGAGGGTCCACCTGGAAAATGTCGGTTCCCATGACATTGTGGATGGAAACCACCGCCTCACCCTGGGCCTTATCTGGACCATCATCCTACGCTTCCAGGTAAACACCAACACACTGCAATTACTGTATGATATTTTTATCAGCTCAGTGATGTCGTGACTAGGTGTGGGAGATGTCTCTGAATACTGAAGTGTTATTCATGACGTGAGTTTTCGGTATCGACATTGAAGAAAGTCTCTCTTTGTCAGAAAATCCAACAATAAAGCAGCTGGTGCATCCAAACAAACTCACATTGTCGTAGTCAGTCAGAAACTGTTGCACCTGCAGCCTGATTGCATGCTACACATGGTGCGAGGACACAGTAAAGTTGGTGACTGCAGTCAGCAGGTTTTCATCTGACAGCTCACTGTCATTGGTCATTGTTGTTGTATTATTGTGAATCTGCCACAAACAAATCAAAAAACAATAGGCTTAGTGACAGAATCTCATTATTAGGATTATAACTTGAAGCCTGGTAGTCAGATATCAGCAGTATCACAAGACAAAAGCTAAATTATTGACTATTTTATATCTATATTTGATTCTTCAAGTGGACTTTAAAGGCTTAAATCTGAGCTTGTTTGTTTGTGCACTGAGATGCTGGCATGTGTTTCCATGCTACCTGCTGAAGCACGGGATGCTGTAATCAGCAGTGGTTTCATTTCGGAGGAGCTGCCAGCGGTTCTGTTCTGTTCAGGGGAGGCTGTCACAGCTGCGGCATCATCAGTGTGCGACAGCGACAGCAGTGTTTGGTGGATAAAGCCTGAATGTCACTCTGGGCTGAGCGGCCTAGAGGTAGCAGTCGTCTTCCAGTCTGCTCTTCAGCAAGGACACACGCACACCCACCCTGCACTCGCTCTCTTGCATGCACTCTATCTATCAGTCTATCTATCTAGTCACACACACACACACACCTATATACTAACATCCTGACATGCACATACTCACAAAAACCCTGCAGGACACACATCTGCAGGTTTCCAGGCTTTAGCAGCAGTGATACAGGATCAGATCCTGCCATGTAAGTACAGCAGAAGCCCACGGCTGCTCTTTATTATGCTTCAGTGCTACAGCTTGGCTTCGGCATAAAATGCTTTGTGTAGCATTATTCAGACCCTTCTGCAACATTCACGCTGCACGCTCGCCTAGTAGCTGTCTCCTGGGACTCAGTATTGTCATGCTAGGGCTGGCTACCTCACAGACTTAGGTTGTTGTGCGCTGAGCGTCTCTCTGCAAAGAGGATGAATGTTTTGAATATGCAATATGGCTGACTGGACTGAATTTTACACCATACACATGTTGATAAATGAATGAATAAATATGTTGTGTGATGCTCACTGTTGCAGACTAGTTCATGATAAAGATGCAAGTGTGAATTTCCCCAGATAGTATCAAAGCAAGTTAAAGAGAAGTGTCAGTGTTTAATCTGAATCACATGTTGTCAGGCAATTAGACCAGTAGACTGTGCATAGATTTAAACAAGACTCATCAGTACAGAAATGATTAAACGTCCAGTGTGTGAGATTTATTAGCAGAGTGGAATACAACATTCATTAGTATGTTTCCATTAGATTATACTCACCTGAAAATGAGAGCTGTTGTGTTTTTGTTGTCTTAAAATGAGCCCTGTATATCTACAGTGAGAGCGGGTCCTCTTCCACGGAGTCCACCATGTTGAACTGCCATGTTTCCACAGTATCCCAGCACAGACAAACCAAACTCTGATCCAGATATGGCCTTTTGCTTTTTATGGGAATTTCGCACACATGCTTCATTATTTTCATTGTGTTTTTAGTAAGACTAAGCAGCTATAACCATACAGTTCAGACTACAGTCGTGTTAGCTGACAGCTAGATTTGCCACCATTAACTGTGATCTTGGCTGTCGTCCTGCTCACCAGTCGATGGCCTCTTCAATTTTGCATGTGCTCAGAAATGTGTGTGTGTGTGTGTGATTCTGAAAGAAGTGAGCATAGAGGGAAAAGATGGTTGGCTAATGGGGAACACCGAGCAGTAAATAAGCAGGTAGGGCCTTCAGTCGGTGTTCACCATCAGTGATGTGGCCTGAACAGTTTATCACATTTTAACTGTTGATTTTGTAGTTTGTTGATCCAGGCAAAAACTAAAACACAAACAAAATTTAGTCTAACACACGTTTATACGGGCAGTAACTTCATTTAACACAACATTTAAATGCTAAAAGTAATGCAGGGTGGAGCGTTGTGCAGCGTTGGCTGAGATTTATGTTGTTCAAGTGCCTCCGGTCTTCTTTCTCCCTCTTGCTCTTTGTCTCCTCCTCCTTCATCTCCACCTCCTTTCCTCTTTCCTCTGTGGTGAAAGTGAGACTTTGCTTTGTCCAGTCAGCAGGTAGGGCCAAACCACTGCAGTGACTGCACACAGACAGAAAGACAGAGAGAGAGAGAGAGAGAGAGAGAGAGAGAGAGAGAAGGGAAGGTATGACAGGCAGAGGAAGAGGTCATCCTTATGTATGTACAGAATACACAGATAGTAACAGACAGTTGCAGTGCCATCACTTATAATGTTTAGTGTGTATGGTTGGCTGAGTATCCTTGTGTTGTGTGCAGTGTGTGTGTGTTTGCTTACCCAGCATACTGCCTGCTTACTTGCTGTTTACAATAAATGGAGACACACTGATGTGATGATTTGTATTTTTGTATTTTAGAACGACTTTTCTGTGTTCAAAACCATGTTTCTCCCACAGTCGCCTGTAAGAATTGTTAGATTTGTATTGATAGATTGATTATTTGTTATTTGATTTACTGATTGAATCTATTACTCACAAGTTACTAGCCTATAGTGATAAAAAACTGCCTGCTTCCTCTCACTCAGCCAAAGAAATATTTATTATACAGTTATTTGAAACAGTGGAAAGCATGCAGCTCTTCTAATTTGTAAAGGTGTGACCAGTTAATGTTTGGTATGTTTAAATGTTAAAGTAATTAGTGATAACTAATTCATGTAACAAGTGTAAAAAGTGTAATTCCTGCACAGTGCTTCATCATATTGTTTATATATGAATTATGGTGTCTCTGCTGCAGAAATAACATCGAGTGCTACTTTCACAGTGTGATTCTCTCAGGATAAAAAGAGAGACAAATGTTGTGCTCATTCTATGTACATGTGTTTATGTGTGTGTGTGTGTGTGTGTGTGTGTGTGTGTGTGTGTGTGTGTGTGTGTGTGTGTGTGTGTGTGTGTACGTGCAATGCTGTGCCTAACGACATGGGTAGCAGCTGATTCCAGGGTGTCATGTCCCCAATTACCTTGGATCATGTCACTGTGATGTGATTGGTTGAATGGCTGTCACTGTTACCTATCATCACGCGCTGTAATGGCTCTTCACTTCCTCCTCAGCTCTTATTGCTTTTGTCTGTTTCACTGTGCGCGTTGAGGGTTCAGGAACACTGTCAGTGTGACTCTGACCTTTTTACAAGTGATTAAAATAGAGCTGGAGTTGAAACACCTGAGTCTATCAGAGCCTAATACAAATCTTAAACGTGTTTAAGTTCATGTTGGACAGTCAGTAGTACTCACATACAGCCTCAGTAGCTCACCACACAGATACAGTCTTAATAATGGACAGATAAATAACCCCATGTGTGTGAGACAGAAGCTGTTGGGCCGGTGCCACAGTGTCTCTCCTACAAACACTGATCTGTTGCTTTGCTGTGTTCTTGTTCAGATCCAGGTGATCAAAATAGAGACAGAGGACAACCGAGAAACTCGCTCTGCCAAGGATGCCCTGCTGCTCTGGTGCCAGATGAAGACCGCAGGGTGAGCAGTGAAATTAAAACACAGGGAACTACAAACTACAAATGTGAATTTCATGATCAGTATCAAGTTGATATGTTAGTGTTACGTTGATGCTCCTTGCTTTACATTACAAAACATTTCCCCGTGCTTTAGGTACTCTGAGGTCAACATCCAGAATTTCACCACCTGCTGGAGAGACGGCCTCGCCTTTAATGCACTCATACACAGACACAGGTACATAGTACTTCTAACACATCTTCATAGCATACTATTATGTTTAATTATTATACACGATGACAGCTGTGGATAGAAAGCAGTGAGGAAGTTTGTGGGGTTATTGTGTTCAGTTTTTTATTATTCAGATGTTGTAATATTTTTCAGTTTTCCTGAAAATAAAAGGTTTGGCCATCATGCAGTTTTAGTATTAGAGCCGTACACACATGACATGTCATCGTCTTCATGTCATCGTCTTCATGTCATCGTCTTCATGTCATCTTTGTGCCCTCCAGACCTGACTTGATAGAGTTCCACAAGCTGACACGGTCCAATGCAACCCACAACCTCCAGCAAGCCTTTAACATCGCTGAGCAGCACCTGGGTCTCACCAAACTCCTGGACCCTGAAGGTGAGGACGGTTCTGGGTGAATGTCAATCACACCACATTATATTCAGTAATATCTATAATAGTGTTCTTATTTTACTCAATGAGATAAATAGTTACTGTGTGGCTGCTTAAAGTTGACTTCTCTGCTGTTTGTCTCAGATGTGAACACAGAGAACCCCGATGAAAAGTCCATCATCACTTATGTGGTCTCCTACTACCACTACTTCTCCAAGATGAAGGCTCTTATTGTGGAGGGCAAGAGGGTTGGCAAGGTAACAAAAACATACATGGACAGATAAAAAAATAAAGTAATCTAAGAACATCATGATTCTTTCTCTTGTTGTGTGTCCTTCATTTCCTGTGTTTGGTTCTCCCGTCTGTCTGTCAGGTACTAGACAACTGTATCGAGGCAGAGAACATCATCAACCGCTACGAGGCCCTGGCGTCAGACCTGTTGGACTGGATAGAAAAGACCATCGCGGTCATCAGTAATCAGAAGTTTGCCAACTCGCTGACCGGAGTTCAACAGCAGCTGCAGGCCTTCACAACTTACTGCACAATAGAGAAGCCCATCAAGTGCGTTTTCTGAAATTTTTAAATAACATCTCGATATTTTAGTGCCATTTATGCATATGAATATTAATTTATGCATACCCTGTACTGAGCATGTATTTCCACACCTTGCTAATTCAATTTTTTAGTGTGTTTGGCTAGCATCATCTGAGAGGGATACATAAGTAGCCTGAACATCTAGTTAAATCATAAAATCATTAATGGTTTTTCCACTATATGCTATCATTACTAAGGTAAATGTTTTTATTAAGGGGCTGTGCCTTAGTTCAGGAAATATAACCATATGGGTTCAAGGCAGTAATGTACACCCAGATGTTCATCCAGTCGACTACCTCAGAGTGATGAATGGCCATGACACTGGACAGCAGGGTAGCACAGAAATCGTCCTTTACCAGGAGTCCTCAGACCTCCCTGTCAGCAACGTTCATGCTGCGAGTGTCCTTCAGCAAGACACTGAAACAACGACCAACTTCCAGCTGTAACTTCAAGTGTTTCCTTTGACCCTTTTTCTGTTTTTCCTCGAACAAAGTTGGAAGTACTTTCAGCGTGTCCTACACATGAGGGGACTGCTGACAGAGAGGAGACCATTTAAAGTTTTCTGTTTCTCTCTCAGGTTTCAGGAGAAGGGGAATCTCGAGGTCCTCCTCTTCACCATCCAAAGCAAACTCAGAGCCAACAACCAGAAACCCTATGTGCCTCACGATGGGAAGCTCATCTCAGACATCAACAAGGTCAGACATCATCAGCTGTCTTGTTATATACTGTATTTCACCTTTTACTAAACAATTAGGTGGCAACTGATGAGTGAGTTATTGATTAATTCACACTTTGGCATCACTCTTTAACAGCTGTATTATAGTTGTAACTGTAATTTTACATTGAACATTTCCTTTGTCATTTCCTGTCCAGGCCTGGGAGAGGCTGGAGAAGGCGGAGCATGAGAGAGGCGTGGCTCTGCGCAAGGAGCTGATTCGTCAGGAGAAGCTGGAGCTGCTGGCTCAGTGCTTTGACCACAAAACCACCATGAGACAAGCCTGGCTCAATGAGAACCAGAGACTTGTATCACAGGTAGGAGTCTCGACTGTCTAAAACTGTGTCCCACTCTATTTTCATCAGCCTCACACCTTACATCTTTTTGTTTAAATTTCTGTCTACAGGACAATTTTGGCTATGACCTACCAGCAGTCGAGGCAGCAATGAAGAAACACGAGGCCATTGAGGCGGACATAGCTTCATATGAAGAGCGAATCGGGGTGGTGGTGGAACTTTCCTCAGAGATGGAGTCAGAAGGATACTACGACATCCGGCGTATCTTGGCACGAAAGGAGAACATCCTGGGTCAGTGGAGTCTGCTGAAGGAGCTGGTGGCTGGGAGGAGGACCCGCCTGGAGAAGAACCTGGCCCTGCAGAAGACATTTCAGGACATGGTGTACATGATCGACTGGATGGAGGACACACAGGTACTGAAGGCTGTGTTTGATTTATAAGAAGACAATCAAGTTGCAAAAACAAAGAGAAACAGAAGGAAGGATTACAAGATAAAAGAACTTAAACTAGCAAAATCTAAGACATCCTGATGTTTAATGACATCTCACATGTTCTCTGTCATCCCTCCACCTCTCTTGTCTTTCCTTCTCCTCATCTCCTGCTCTCTCTCAGGTCCAGCTGCTGTCAAAGGACTTTGGGAAGCATCTTCTGGAGGTGGACGACCTGCTGCAGAAACACAGCCTGCAGGAAGCCGACATTACAGTGCAAGCTGAGAGAGTCGAGACACTCAACACCGCTGCACTCAAATTCACCACTATAGAGGGTACAGTATATACACACACATTTATCTTGTTTATTGTGTATATGACTGGTGATGAATTTCATTTTATCTGTCTGCCTCTTACAAGATAAGATAATATAGACTTTATTGATCTTACAATTTGTTTCTTATCACAAATTCTCTTGATATCAAGTCTTAAGTCGTCAAGGTTCTTAGTTTGTAGTGCCTGTTATGTATCAAGGATCATGGATCAAGGCTATAAGAGTGTGTAACAAACAGTAACACCTCTGCATTATTACATTTTAACCTGTGTAAAGCTTCTATTTATTTATATTGGCACATATTAATAAAACATATGAGGCATTTGGATTGTAAACAACTGCTTCTGAACTTTTGTTATCTGTGATAGACTGACTGAATGACTCAAGATGGAAGCAATGATTCAGTATTGATTTCATGTAGTCAAGTGAAGATGGATTTGACCTTGAGACAAGTTGAAAATAGATTTTTGGCACTTGATATCAGTAAGCTAATCTGCTCAGTGTGTGTGCTCAGAGTTCACTACTGTAATGAATGAAGTCCTGTATCTGTGTTTCATTAGTCTCATTTTTGGTGTCCACCAGGTTACCAACCATGTGACCCACAGGTGATCTGTAACCGTGTCAACCACGTCTCCTCCTGTCTGGAGGAGCTGAAACAACTGGCAGTTAAAAGACGCTCTGAGCTGGAGGAGTCGAGACAACTTTGGGCTTTCTTCCAGGTAGGATGTGATACACAATTTCCAAAACCACAATTTTCACATCATTCACACCGGCCACCCGGAAAGTAAGCAGGGTTTGAACTTCTCTCAAGCTCTCATTTTTCACTCTTTACACATCTATTTTGTAACCTTTCAACTGTGCAATCAAATGCAAAACTATGAATGCCTTACAGGAGAGACTGTCTGAAAATGTGCACTGTTAGCTGTTATATTTTAACAAATATTGTGTCAGCCACTCTGTATGACAGCGTTTCACTCACCTTTGAGTGTGGCCTTTAGATACAATAATAGACTGAGTCCTTGTGTTTGGATTTCCAAAGAAATGAATATTTATTTTCCCAAACCTGCCTACAGCAGCTTTAAAGTCATACAGACAAAGCTTGTTGTTTTTTTATTTTTTATTTCAGGACCTCAATCTGTTACACAAACATGACAGGCCCATGTTTAAATATGCATTAATTAATCTATGCTACTTTTATCAACATCTGTTTCTGGCCTTTGCAACAACATTACTGGGTCTTAAGCAGATTTTAAGTTTTATCACATTTTCATACAGCTCGGTAAGCCAAATAATAAGAGGAGAGATCTAACATCTAATGTCAGCTGAAAAGGTGATAAATAACAGAGCAAAATACTGTAATAATAGTAGCACTTTGTTCTTTGCTGCTTTGCATGAGAACAAGATGTTTTGCAGTGCTGGTTGTGCCACACCTGAGCACATTAGTTTGTGTTTTACAGCAGATCCATACTACACTGTTTATGAATAACACAGATGTCTCTCTTAAAGGCAGAGAAGGGGTTAAAATGATGACCTGATTAGTTACTCACATACAAAAAGAAAAGTCCAATAAAACTGTCTTTCATGGACACACCCTCTGATGTTCTTTCATTAGCACTTTGTCATACGCGTTGTTTCATTTCATGTGGCAGACTTGGCCTGCGTCTCTCTTTAAAAAGCTGTCCGTCACTTTGATGACACAGAGGTGATGAACGGTTTGTTAATGCTAGTGAAAAAGCTTTTAAAATGAACTATTGAAAGTAATGAGTATATAATGAGAACAGTGGATTTCTTTGTGAATGAATCATTGGTTCACACAGTTGAATCACTTATTATATCACATTACTGATTAATCTGGATAATTTCCCGTCTGCTTTTTGGAAACAGACATCAGTGTTAGAAAGATTTTGGGGATTACAGGGGAAAACCATTCTATATTTCTGATCTGTAGTTTTTTATTCTTCTTCTCAGACTTTAGGTTTTCTCTTTTAATATATTTTTTGTCTGAATGTGAATCTGAACTCTTCTTTGTCTGTTCGTTCTTTTAGGAGCTGGAGGAGTCGGAAGCCTGGATCAGGGAGAAGAGCTCCATCTTGGGAGCTCAGGGTTATGGGAAGGATCTGAGCAGTGTGCTGAAGTTACTACAAAAACACAAAACTCTGGCTGGAGAACTGCTGGCTCACCGGTCGCTGCTGCAGGTGTGTGTGTGTGTGTTTTTGTTTTTATCTGTCGGTGTGAGAGTCAGCACCTGGGATGCCTCCAGTACCTCGAGTTTCTGTACTGAACTTCACGTACTTCAGTGAATTTATGCATTAGCATTTATAAACAATTTTTTGAGCTCACATACAAAAGGAACTTTACTAACTAAAATAATTTTCAACAGTGCAGAAAGAGTTTTTGTTGTTGATGCTTTTATGATCCTCCAGAGCATGACAAGATGTTACATATTACAGTGTATGTATTGTTGAAGAACATGCCAGTCAGAAGACCTTAAAGCAATTTTCTTTAGATGCAAAAAATAGTTTATTAAATTAAAAAAGTTAGAAAGTTAAAAAGTCAGAGTCAAGCCCTCTGCATCAAAAGATTAAGTTTAAAATATTGGCTAGTGTTCCACTTTACTGCATAAACACTGTTATCATAGCATAGTAACACTGTTATCCCTCCATCCTCCCCCACTCCTCCAGAACACTATGAAACGAGGAAAGCAGATCCTCAGTGAGAAGAGCTTCGGCACGGCGGGGATCCAGGAGCGCATCATGGAGGTGAAGAGCGAGTGGAAGAGGCTGGAGGACCAGGCTGCGCAGCGTCTTGGCCACCTGCAGGAGGCGCTAAACTTTTTTCAGTTCTCCACGGAGACGGACGACCTGGTGGCCTGGCTGCAGGATGCTTACCGGCTGGTCTCCAGCGAAGACTTTGGACATGATGAGTATTCCACCCAGTCTCTGCTGAAGAAACACAGAGGGGTCAGCGAGGCTATCGACAAACATCGTCTGCATGTAGTGGCACTGCGTAAACACATGGTGGCGCTGCCTCTGCAGTACCGTGAACAGGAGGTGGGTAAAAGGAACACGGAAAGCATGTAACCTGTTTGTTTGTTTTTTTGTCAAAAACATAATTTCTTTTACCCGTCTGTGTCCTCTCATCTGGTGTGTGTGTGTCCTCTCCTGTCTTCTGCCTCTCCTCTCTGCAGGAGGTGCAGGTGCGTATGGGAGAGGTGGAGCAGCTGTATACAGAGGTGATTGAGGTAGCGGTGCTCAGACAGCAGTGGCTTCACGACGCCCTCGCCGTCTACCGCATGTTCAGTGAGGTCAATGCCTGCGAGCTGTGGATTGATGAGAAGGAGCAGTGGCTGGACAAGATGGAGATCCCTGAGAGGCTGGAGGACGTGGAGGTGGTGGCACACAGGTGAGGGAAAGAGTGGAGAAGAGGAATGGAGGAGGTTTGAAGGGTTTCTGTCATTATGTTTAAATAAAAAACCTTTAACCCGCTGACTGTCTCATGCCAACAATGTCCTTTGTTGTAGGTTTGAGAGTCTGGACCAGGAGATGAACAGCCTGATGGGAAGGATCCTGGACGTTAACCAGATAGTTCAGCAGCTCCTGGATGGAGGTCATCCATCTTCTACAGAGGTCAGAGGTTGTCAGGATCACCTCAACTCCAGGTAATGAATCAAAACTGACCTTCCAAACAAGTACAATCAGTACTCCGAGTACAAGTACAACCATGCATGTACTCCTGCTGACATCAACAATTACAACAACTTTACAAAACACAGTAATGCTCAGCTAGCAATTCTACTTGTACTTCTACAATACACACTAAAACTACTAACTTCAGTTACAACCACTACCGCTGATAAACTCACAAATCTACTACGTGAGATTAGTCCACCTGAGATCGAACATCATGCAAAGCAGAAATCTAATAGATTTAAAGTAGAATTAAGTAGAATAAAATAAAATGTGCTTGCCCCTTTTTGAACTAGGAAATATGTACAGTCATATTAAAGCTGCCACTATTAATAATCAGAATATCAACAAAGGAAATATACTTTAATAGTAAACCACACCTATTATCTCCATACAGGCAGTAACACGACCGTCTCTTCATATACTCGCTAACACAGATATAAACGTGATATTTGTACTTCTTGAAACTACAAAGCAGAGTTTGACCATCAGATCAGTACTAACAAAAATCAGTCATGAGCCACTAACTTGTGATTACTGCTGCCAACGTGTTGATAAGCAAGGCACTGACAGGCTTAAAGAGTAGTCCTGAAGAACAAATTTCAGTAAATGGCAGTTTGTGTACATATAATACTGAACTGTTTGTGGAGATCAGCCTGTGAGCTACCTGTCTGTTAAACAGTGCTCTCTGTCCTATTTACTCCCAGGAGGGGGGAGGAGTAGGTAGGAGGAGAGGGAGGTGGACTGACACATAGAGAAAGAAAAAGAAATTTCGTGGGCTTGTGTGATTATTCAGAGGATTTCATACTCATACAGTGTTCAGTAATTGTCTTTTGACAAGCCACTCGTGTCCTGTCAGTTGCTGTCTTGATAAGAGACTGAACACCTACCTGCTTTCTCATCTCTGCAGAGCCTGAGATGATATGAAATGTAAAATAGCAGCATGCATCTCCTCTAAGTGTCTCTCTCTCTTTCTCTGTTTGGCCGACATATTTATTTACACTAACATCCGGCCAGGTCGACCCTGTCATTGGATTGGCTTTTTTATCCGTCTCAGTCGTGTTCACATGTTACGTCTGGCAGCAGACTCCATGATGGCCGGGTGTCCATGAGTCTTGTGACCTTGGCACATGGCGTTGGTCTCAGGGCGACCATCTGTGCTGGTTGCCTCAGTTAAGATGAGACCGGCGGAGAGCAAAAATAAGATCAAATAAACACGTCTCATCTCTTCTTGTCGCCTTCTTGGGTTATTAATTTATCACCTTAGCTGCATAATATTTAACCTTCAGTTTTAGGATTTTTGTGTGTAAATTCCCTTTAACTTTGTTCATTAGATACAATGAAACATCAGCAATCCTCAGTGGAACAAAGTGCATTAATCTGGTTCATTGGTTCTTATCCTGGGCAACGCCAAATGGCGACGGAGAATAAAATAAAACAATATATTCGATATACTATGTCATATATAGAAGGAGTGTGGAATTGAGAGAAAGGAAGCAGTTCTCAGCGACGTCGACCCTTTTCATACTCTGTTTTTATCTTTTAGGCCTTGACTGTGACACTGCCGTTATTTCACTAACTCAAAAAACACAAATTAAAGGCAAAATCAAATTCTTTTTGTGGATAAAGCCGTGCTCCTCCTGTGTGAGGTGCATTACAGTAACCCCTGGGCAGATGGGCAGATGGTGGAGAGGGGGTCGCAAACACCATCCTGGTTACTTGTGGGGGTTGTGACTCTGAACGGTTGATCGTGTTTAAATGGAAAATTCAGCCTTTATATCCTATTAGTTAAATATTTTCACTCACTAAAGTACACAGTTCTGTAATTTATCTACTACAGAGTCATTATGTTATTATAATATGTTCACAGCTTTAAGGACTTAAAGTCAAGATTTATGTGAGCATACGTTCATGGTGATCCTTAGTTTCATTTATAAATGCATTAAACAAATACATTTTTCTGAAGCTGCAGCCTCCATCACACACATAAACCCCCCCAACATTCACCACCATCATGTTGCACCTATAAGACTTTTGCAGCTCTGAGCTCAGTGTCACTGAGCTGTTTTCCTGCCTGCCTGCTGAGCGCTCTGTCTGCTTCTCAGCTACTCTGCCATTACCTCATTACAGTCACAAGTATCTGTGTGTGTGTGTGTGTGTGTGTGCATCTGTGCATGTGTGTGAGTGTGTGTTTTCTTGGCTGAAAGGGTGTGTATTGAGACCTGCTGGTCTGGAGCAGAATCAGGAGAACATATTGTATGACGATATGGTAAGCAGAAAAACGAGTCCTGAGCTGAAGCCACATCAGAGCAAACAGAGACAGTTCTTATCAGGTCATCATGATAATGAGTTTAACATGAATGATTGATTTTTTAACTGGAGCACTAGAGGTTTTAAAACCTGGTAGTCTTATTGTTATTACCTTTTCAAACTATATGACTGTATGAAGGAGGAACATGAAAACTGCTTTGAGGACTGAAATGATCCAAACTGACTCTTTGTTCTGAAAACTCCACAATAAAGCACGACTGTCTTCACTATCACACATTTCTCCTTCACAGTACCACACTCCCCTCTCTTCAGCGCTCTCCAACTACACTCAGTTTCACTCTATCCTGTCTGTCACATCGTACCAGGTGGAACAGCATCGTGGAGCTGGTCGAGCAGAAGAAAGATCAGCTGGACTCGATGTTACGCCTGCAGAACTACCTGCTGGAGTGTGCTGAGATCAAGTCCCAGATCCAGGACAAGAGAAAAGCCATCGACGCCACTCAGTACATGGGAAGTGACCTGGGAGGAGTCCTGGCTCTGCAGAGACGCCTCTCCACCATGGAGGGAGCCCTGTCTGTCCTGGAGCCCAAACTACTCCATCTACAGGTGTGGAATTATGGGAAAATTTACTGTAGAAATGTTAAACTAAGATTAAAAACAGAAACCTACAGGAGTCTATCAGGAATGGTGACAGAGAGAAGCCTAGTGGGCTTTTATTCCTATAAATAAATTAACTATTTTTAAAATATCAGTGAGTGTGTTGAACCACAAAAGATACAAATATGTGAATGTGATGATTTCATACGTAGGTTGTATTGTGCAACATAAAAGGCTGCAGTCATCATAACGCCGTCTCTGTTTGGTGATGTAGGAAGAGGCAGAGCATCTGGCCACAGCCCACCCGGGTCGGGCCATGGAGGTTCTCGTGCCGTTTGATGGCATCAGTTTGGAGTGGGAGGAGCTGAAACGCACCCTGCAGGGCTGTGAGGACTCGCTGATGGTGGCCAGCAGGCTGCAAAGCTTCATACAGGTACACAGGGATAGTCCGTATATAAGGAAAAATACTATTACTGATGATGAAACACACAAGTTCAAGTTCAGCTGTAAACCTCAACCAAACCAACCACATGACCTGCCTTTATTTTCAAGTAGATTTGTTAATCTGCACAAACTTTTGTAGTGTAGAATTAATTAACTATACATCATGTACCTCTCCCTCTTTTCTAAGGATTTGGACTCGTTCCTCACCTGGTTGGTCCAGACTCAGACAGCTGCTGCCTCAGACCAGCTGCCCAATGACCTGGAGGAGGCGGAGAAACTCATCAACAAACACGCTGCTCTAAAGGAGGAGATCGGACGGTGGGTTACTGAAGGCTCTTCTGTTAATCTAACACTAATATCAGGTGTTCAGAAAATATTTGAATGGGTTACTGTTGTTTACCACGCAGGTACGAAGAGGATTATGAACGTCTGCAGGCCATGAACGAGCTGCTGGAGTCCGAGGAGGCTCCTCTCCCTCAGGCTGCCCTACAGCAGTGGCTGCAGAAGCTCGACGTCGGCTGGAACAAACTGCTGGAAATGTGGGAGAGCAGGAGAGAGGTTCTGGTCCAGGCTCACATTTTCCATCTGTTCCTGCGAGATGTCAAACAGGCCGAGTCCTTCCTCAACAACCAGGTGAGATAAAACAAAGACTAAGCAGGTGATCACAGTTCAGGTTGCAGCATGAAATACAGCTTTACTATCTGTAGTGATTATGTACCTGTCTTTCTCTGTAATGATGCATTACCATCGTCTACTCGATGCACACATTAACAGAGCCTCTTTTATTTGCTAAATTTAAATTACTAAACATTTTTTTGAGACATTAGAGAAATTCTGTTAGATCAAGACTGACAGCCAGATAACGACAGCTGCTGTATGCAACATGTATGATGTGCTTTTATGTTGGTGATGCTTCTCAGAGCTTGTCTGGCTGGCACAGAGGCAGAGACAAATCCTCCTCTGCTTTCCTCATTTTTCCCTTTTTCTTCTGATGGCTGCAGACCAGAGGGAGCACACAAAGTCAGTAGAGAAAAGGAATATGCAGCTCAAACAGAGCTGTCAACAAGACGTCACTGTTTTCTTTCTTTCTTACTTTTTGGGCCAGATTCTAAAAATACACGCATGTGTAATAATGAAGCAAAGTCAGAGACAGGAAAATAAGCAAACTAACTCCTCAAAGCCCTTGAAATACGTTAGGGTGCAACGTGAGGTCAACATCTGAGAAACGTTTTGGGTGACATCCTGGTGTTTTCATGATTACAGGCCAAATGTTGCTTTCTGACTGCTGCAGAGTGTCAACTGGACTGCTGGGTGTGGTCGGCTTAGCCCTGCCAGCTCTGAGATACAGAGAGAGCGAGACAGAGAGAAAAGAAGAGAGAGAGAGTGGGATCGTGTGTGTGTGCATGTGTGTGTGTGTGTATGTGTGTGTGTGTGCGTCAGCAGGTGTCTTTTTGCAGAGTGTCCCTGTGTTATGTGATATTAGAGCAGGAGTTGTCGAGGCAGCAGCCTCCAGTAACTCTAGATCTACATTGTGGAGGAGGAATTGTTGGCAGCCTCCTCCTGATGCTGAAGTCTGTGTGTGTGTGTGTGTGTGTGTTAACAATATACAGTACAATGGTATTTATAGGCTTGTGTAAATGATGCTTGCTTCTTATTGGCTAAATCCTGTCCGTGATTCTTAAGTTACTGTGCAGTATTTGGTCTGCAAAGATACCTCTGACCTTAACTGGATTTATGCAACAGTGTCATGAATGAAGTGAGACTGTAGTACATATATGTAGTACATGTATGACACGTTACTACAAAATATGATGCTCCAGTTATTTTGACAGACATTTAACAGCATAAATAATTAATATTATAATTTAAGTAATGTAATATCCCATCTCATTTTCAAGTTAAGAATATTGGTTGTTAATTGAAGCACAGAAGAATTTAGTTGCATATAATATATTGTAAGTATTCTTCTTCCATATTACCATATAAATATGATTTCAGCACATTCCCAGCTCTACAGGTCAGCCTGTGTTAGACCTCTGTCTTACAGGCTACACTGCTGTATTTAATCTCAGCATCACATGTGGTGGTTTATTTTTCTAGTCTGAAATGTCACAGGCAGAGCTGCCCTTGACTCCTGTGTGTCTAAGTGTGTGTGTGTGTGTGTGTGCCTTTTAGTTTGATAATAGATCTTTACCAGGGACCAGCTCTCCTTATTAGCCTAGGGGGGTTGATTTAGAGAGCAGCATTTCTTCTTCAATAAGTATCAAAGACATTTCAGGCCATAGATCTGTGTCTGCCTCTCCTTGTTGTTTCTACCTTAATTTAATTTATTTCCTCCGTGTTCAGACACCACATACATGTGTAATGATGTGGTTGGTGGGAGTAGTTTTGTTTTAACACGGCATCATTAAACATTTCCTAATCTGAAATCATTGATAGAGAAAAAATAAACAACTTGTTGTTGAGGAATAAATGCTGTTACCTTCTCATAACAGAAGAAATGTAACACAGTCATTAAATAGACTCATTTATTAATCATTTAGTCAATAATTTCCTGAAGGTAGGGTAATGTCTTTAAATTATTTGTTTTGTGCAGATCACATAAGACAAAGAAAAAGCTCAGATATCACGTTAATGTGTCCCATGTTCGTTCTCCAGGAGTCGGCCCTCGCTCACGTGGAGCTGCCCACCACGGTGGAAACAGTCGAAGCCGCCATAAAGAAACACAAAGACTTCACCACCACCATGGAGCTGAACCTGCACAGGATCAAAGCTGTGATCGAGGCTGGAGAGAGTCTGATCAGCCAGAGCAACATCTACTCTGAACGCATCAGGGAACGTATTGACACCCTCGCCAACAGGTACAGTCATAACAAACAAAATGTATTGAAGAGTAATAAAGTAAATGAAGGCAATAACAAGAGGCCAAAGGTCTGAAGCAGAAGACAAAAACATCTGTGGCTATTTAGCAGTTGTTGTTATTTTTTTGTGTCATTGTCAGTTTTATTTCACCAAGAAGGATTAAAGGCTCTCAAAAAGCTGAATGTGAGCATATGGAGTGTATAAATAATGACCGAAATAAAAAGAATATAGAAGTAAGAATGTAGAAAGCAAATATTCTAAAGAATCTGGTATTAATGTGAAAGAAAACAGAGAGATTTACTCTTTATATAGTTTTCTCTCTCTGCAGAGTACCAACTGCAGCACCACACTCTGTCCTGGCTGTACGTTGAGCTGATTTTTAATCACAAAGACTTCAGCAGCTGCCCGAACACAATACAACAACAATAAAAAGAATAAAAGCAGCTGAAGAATTTGAAGCAGAGAAATCGCCAAGTGTGAATGAAACAAAACACAGAAAACAGAGCTCGGCCTGTGTCGTCCAGAACTGACGTCTGACCATGAAATCTGTGTGATAGCTGGGCTCGTGGTGTGTGTGTTGGGGGTTGGGGTTTTATGTGTGTGTATGTTCCCAACAATAGCAACGTGAAGAACCATATAGTTTTTAGATTTAATTTACATGAATTAACTGATTGGACATTTATTTTTCTCCCACTGGGACAAATGAGTGAACAGTGCGACATCATTATTTCAATGTATCACATTCTCCCATTGTAATCAATCATTTCACATTTATGACATTAATTTTGTTACTTTCTGATACAGGTACTGATGATATTGAATGAAATGAATGAACCTCTGCGTCACTAAGCTTCTAAAGCTTGTATGTTTTTTGTTGGAAATCAAATGTGGTCAGAAATCTCAGCACCTGATAAAGAAAGTACAAAGATAAACAAGGACAGATGAACACACACCTATATGTGTTTGTAATATATGTAATTTTATTTTTAGTTAACTTGAAGCTAAATTGCACGTCTCTCGCTCTTTCAGAGGAAACCAGAACCGAGAGCTCGCCCAGCAGTGGCTGGAAAAATTGAATGACCAGTGGGAACTTCAGAGGTTTCTTCAGGACTGTCATGAGGTAAGAGGCGCACACTGGGTGTACTGGTTGTACTGGAAGGTCTCAGTCAGCGTGAATGAAATTAGTTCAACAGTAGTAATCTCTTTGTCTCTTTTGGTGCCATAACCATCTTCACATTTTGGTGGCCTCTAGTGGCAGTGCAGGAAAACTGTTCTCATCTTTTAGAGCTTCATTTCACAGAAATCATCATTTGACCTCATTTCCACTGGTTTGCCCTCTTTAGATTACGATGAGAGAAAAATGTTTTTGGCTGAAGGTTTAGCCGTTGTGCAGTTTAGACATGTGTTATCAGTGATAGCTGCGGTTTAAAGGTCTGAAATTTATATTTAAAAAGTTTGGATCGCTTTTATCAGAGCGTGTTTAAGATTTCCTGGCGATGACGCTTGGTGTCACGATGACGTGCTGCGATGAAGTCACTTTTCTAAATGTTCACAGTCCTTAGAAATTTGATGACGGTCTACATCATAATATTAGTATTTATACCAGTACTATACATACTGTTTTACTCACATGATTGCGTGATCTTTTTTGTTTGAAGCTATCACCGACATGGTCCACACTTCATGTATCTCCCGCTGTGTTGCACTCGGCTCACCTCTGCTCTGCAGTTTTTGCTCTCTCACCCTGCGGAGTCACAGCCTTCGTTGTGAGCCAAAACCTTGTTTAGTTTCAGCAACTTTCTCTCTTTCTCTGCTGAATAATTCAGCAGCACTGCTCCTCATCACTAATTCAAAGGAGGAAGAGTGTATCGCACTGTGTACATGAGTGTGTGTGTGTGTGAGTGTGTCAGTCATATCCATCTATCTGTCTGCTCATATGTTATATGTGTGTCTGTATAAATACAGTATGCATGAGGAGTGTGTGTGTGTGTGTGTGTGTGTGTGTGTGTGTGTGTGTGTGTGTGTGTGTGTGTGTGTGTGTGGGCGAGTGACACTGCGTCAGTCTGTAGGAACCTGAGCTTTCAGCTGCCAGGGTGTGTTCCTCTGTTCAGTCCAAGCTGCATCCACTGGCCAACACTGAGCTCTTCCTTACCATGATCACCACATCTACAGTTTATATTCTTTCATCCTCTCTTCATGGGTAGACTTATGGCACAGTTTGTTCAGAGAAATCTGCATGCTAAACCTACTCAGTCCTGTGTTATGTTGGATTAACAAGGTTCAAATTATTTTGTCCTACAGCAGAGTAGTACTGTATTACAGGAGTTGTAAGACACTTCAAAGATGGAGCTGCTCTTTTAGAAACACTTTCATTATTCTATAAAAATCAAGTATAAAGTATCAATGCTGAGCAGAGCTGATTTTTTAAATGTTCTAAATAAATATTTTAATCTTTGTATTTGCTCCAGTTATTTGTCGAATACAGCGTCAGTACACTGAGGTTTGTAAACAGTCACAGGTAACATTGTGCTGGAATTTTTGACTAAGCTTGTTGTGAATGATACCAGAATCTAAAAAAAAAACACTATAAAAAACAATATTTCTCCCCTCTTATATAATCTCAGTAGTCCCTCTTCAACCCATCTCTTTCTCTTATCTACAGTACAACTCCATCTTCAGGACTAAGAGGTACTGAAGAGGTGAACTCACTCAGAGATCGGACTGAAGCTTTTTACCTCAATTCACCTGCTGGTCTCTTTCAGGGAAACAGCATGTGTAACTGCTAAACACGGTGCGGCTCTGTATAACAGAAGCAACACGTGCAAAGTAACTATGTCTGTTTGTGCTTTTCTTCTGTCAGGTCAGATATTCAGCATTAGCATAACTTAATGATTGATGCTTAAAGATGCGTGATGAACTGGTCTGTTAACTGTTCTATAAAAACACTAAACTAAATTATGTTATGTTTAGGGCATGCGGGAATATCTTAAAAAGCCTGGAGCATTAACATATTGCTTTCAACATACAGGACAGTTATGTTTCTAGTATTAATTCCCTGAGGTCAAGCTTTAAGAGTATATAATGTATTACAGTCAGCAGCCAATGTTATACCGTTTATATAAAAATTAGTCCTGTCTGTGTCACACCTCTGATAAATATATTAAAAAATATTTTTTAGGCTCTACTTCATTGGTAAATAATCAAAAATAAGTCATTCTGCAAGTAATTATTATTTCGATATTGATAAATTAATTATTTTTTATGTACAAATCAAAAGTTGATTAAAAGTCATAAATGTCGAAGTTTCCCAGATATAATATTTTCAAAAGATTTCCAGTCCAAAACTCAAATAGGTCAATCAGCAATGATACAATTCATTTCATTAATTATCAAAGTACTTGATAGAGACGTGCAGTTTAAATACATGAAGATGATGAAGTCTGATGACGTTACAATGAGGCCATGAATCCTCTGCTCCTCCTTTTATCTGTTTCATTCTCCTCCCTCCCTCCCTCGCTCCTCTCCCTCTTCTTTCCCGTCTCTTTCTTCCCTTCCTACGTCAGACAAACTTCCCAGCGTCCACCTCCTTCCTCTCCCTCATTCATCCTCATTCATCCTCTGCCCCCAACACATACTCCCCTTCTCCTCCTCCTTTTCCCTCTTTCAATTCATTTACAGTCTCAAGGGGGGCATCAGGCTGCGACCCTCCATGACCTCTGCAGTCATGAGACCTGTAGTGTGTACGTGTGTGTGTGAGAGAGAGTCTGCGTGTTCATGCACATGTGTTTGGACTGTGTGTGTGTGTGTACACACAGTCTTGTTTGCCTCTACATGTACAGTATGTGTGTGAATCTGTGAGGCATGTTTGCTCATGTTAGCCGGCGTGTCCTTGCCCGTCTATACTGCTTCAGGAAGAGGCGACAAACAGAGGAGGAGTTGGACAGAAATCCAGCCTCTGTCCCTTAAAGAAACGAGGAGCAGTAAATCTATCAAAGCACAAATACATCATTCAGGATAAATCACTGCTCTGTCCAATCCTCGACTACCTGTCTCTCTTTCCACTATCGCCCCACCTTTTTTTCTCTTTCTCTCTGTCCAAACCTTTACTGTTCCTCTCTCCCTCCCTCCCTCCTCTTTTCTCTCTGCTTTACCACTGCAGCAGTGCGAGGCAGGCTGGAGACAGAGAGTACAGCTGCCTGGGACTGCTGCAGAGAGGAGGAGAGAGGGATGGTAGAGGGGGTTGGTGTGCGTGGTGAGGGAGGGGAAGGATGAAACAAAAGCAGCTGTAGAGGACCCGTGAGCTCGACTGTTAGCAGAAACCGACGAGCTTCATACAAAAAAAAAATCTTTCTTCTGTTTTTTTAGTCGTTCTTTCCCTTCACACTCATTCTAAGCCCACCGCCCTCCCACTCCCCCTCCACCTCCTCCAGCTAAGCATCATTAGCCGTGACCGGTGAGCCTGGAGGCGCTGCCTGAATCCCCTTCCCCCAAAATCCCCAATCCCAGTCGTTTGCTCCTCCCTCTCCTCTCCTCCTCCACTCCATCTCTTCTCCAACCAGGCAGGCTGCCCACCCGCTTGCTCACTTGCTCGCCCACTCGCTGAAGGTGTGAGGCAGGGGAGGGGCACCCATGCACCGGCTCTGCTGCCTGCCATTTTATTGTTTTGGGGTGGATTTTTTCTTTTCCTTCTCCTTCTCTCAGTTATCCTCATTCTTGCCCTCACGTTCGTCACTGATCCACCCCCGCCCCTCCCCTACCTCCTGGCCGAGCGTACAGCGACATAGCGGAGGGACAGAGAGAGAGAGAGAGAGAGAGAGAGGGGAGAGCGCAGCCTCAGTTTGAAGTCTCCAGTCTGTCTCCTCAGCCTCCAGTATTGTTGTTATTTACCCTCCTGCTCGGCATTTTCCTCCCAGCACACCTTTTGTGTCGCTGCCTCATGTTCGGCGCCTCTCTTCCAGTCTAGCTCATTCTCTCTCTCCATCCGGCTCTGCGGTGAAGAGCGTCTTTGCATGTGTGTGACGGCAGACCAGCGAGGATGCGGATACCAGCGGCTGCCTACGGCTGCCACAATCCCGTGGGCTGCTCCAATTAAACGCCGCCGGTAAACGGGTTATTCGCTTTACAGTTGGGTTTGGAGAGAGCGACGGAAGTGCAGGTGGAAATGTTGCATGCTGGTGTGAGGATGTTGATGACGGAGAGACGAGGGTGCTGATGCTGACCTGGATATGTTGGTGATGCTGTGAGCGCAGGCGTGAGGTGTTACTGTGTATTCGCCTCGTACAGATACAGCCTGTGCAAAATGTACTGCACATTGTACTATTTGATGGAGAGTACAGGTGTGTGTGTGTGTGTGTGTGTGTGTGTGTGTGTGTGTGTGTAGGAGGGTTTTTATACTGTGGGTGTGTGTTGATGCTGTGGACACTGATCTTGATCTTGTGTGTACATGTGAATTCTTGTGGCCATGCTTGTTGGTACACGTGTGTCTGCCTACATGTGCCTGCTGTGCGTCATTAAATATTCATGTCTGTGTGTTTGACCTTGTATTTCCCACTCTTTGTGTTGATGGTGTGTTTATCTACAGCACACCACATCCTGGTTTTATGTATAACAGAAGCTAATGAAAATGTTGTGATTATGATAATGTACTGTAACTGTGTGTGTGTGTGTGTGTGTGTGTGTGTGTGTGTCTCTCTCTCTCTTATGCAATCAAACAGATGTTTGAACTGGTCACACTCACTGGTTTCGTGTGCGTGTGTGTGTATCCAAATCTTTTTAAAATAAGGAATCAGTTACACACCCAGCAGTTATTTACAGTATCCAGTATTGACACCTCTCTCTCTCTCTCTCTCTCTCTCTCTCTCTCTCGCCCAGCTGGGGGACTGGGTGTGTGAGAAGATGCTGATGGCGAGGGACAGCAGCCGAGACGAGACCCAGAAGCTTCATAAGAAATGGCTGAAGCACCAGGCCTTCATGGCCGAGTTGGCCCAGAATAAGGAATGGCTGGACAAAATTGAAAAGGTGAGTGCTGCCGGTCCTCCAAAAGTTAGTTTGTGTACTTGCTTGAAGGTTTACAGGGTCATTCATTTTATGACCTTTGGATCCTGAAAAAGGATAAAAAAATATCTGGAATATGAAAAAATATGTGTTTGTGTGTTTTATTGTGTAGTATTTGGACATAATTTGTGTAGTGACAGTTCATCGGGTTAGACAATAAAGATAAACACTTCATGTGACAGGATTTTAAAGTAATTTCAGCATCATTTGCAGTAAATCTGTGTTTGACAGGTGTTGTTGATGATTTGGCATCTATGAAGGATTGTTTGTTACTTTGAGCAGTCACATATCAAGTTGTTGAATGCGAGGCCCCTCTGTGACACTCTGTTATTGCACTGTTATTGCTATTATTGCCAACGTTGCAGACCTTTTTTTTTTTTTACTGAGTCTACAGTTTAAAAACATTTAATATCAAGCAAAGAATACAAACTGGAACAGAGCTTGTTTTTATGTGGACTCAAGTCTTTCATACATTAGTCCGTGTATTGAACACTAAAGCACAAAACTCGCTTAATGAAAGTGTAACAAAGCCACTGGCAAGGGCACAAAGTATTACAAAGGCTTTTTAAATAGAGAGGAGAGCGCTGTAACCTTCAGCACTGCTCTGTGTCCCGATAGGATCTGTTTCATATTAAAGAGATTTATACAGCACATCAGCCTCTTGTCTAAAGCTGCAGTCGACACAGACATAATTGGGTTAGCCGGTGTTTCCCCAGCTACATGTACAGGCCTCACTGGGCTGTTGTGTTCACACGTCTGAACAGCTGCAGTGAACCTGTGTGTGTAATATCAGCACTGGTCAGTAACAGTAGTTCAGTGTCACATTCCCTCAGGCCGCCTGTTACTCATCACTGATTTCTGATCCTATTACAGGCAAAGTCACACATAGTGTTGTTTGAGTGTCTCTGTCTTTGGCCCGTGAGAGGCAGTGAAGGCGATAATTGAATGACATTTGCTCATGTTATAATACTGCAGATGGCCTGAGATGTAATGTTGCCCTCTGTTGTCAGTAGATTTCTGTATCTCTCCAGTTTAACTGCTTGGCCTACAGTCAGCGGTCTTTTCCACCACACTCATGAAATGTTAAGAAAACACTTTCTGCTAAATGAATGATTTAGGATTGTGCATGTACATTAAAAGAAACTTAATTTTAAGCAGAAGGTAGAGGAATGGACGCCGATGAACACACATGAACTGTCGTATAAAATGTGACTGTGAAAACAGGCAGGCTGCAGTTTTATCTGTGCAGAGTGTATGATGTAAACAAACGTTGGCAGTACATCTGTTCTGAGGAAAGCAAATATTTCTCATGCAGAAGCTCTGCATGGACACTGCATTTATCGTTATGTAGCTTAGTACTGAAAGCTTAAAGATTGCTGTGCTGCGTGTATCAGCCATAAAAACTCTCCTCAGACTGCTATGATGGTGCATACAGTTGACTGTGGCATAATGGCTCAATGCTCTGCAGTCTCATCCTGGGCAGGGCTGACACCAGACTCCCCTGATGGGAGCAGAGTGATGGAGCCAAGGCACAACACTGGCTTACGTGTTATTTGTGCACGTACTATAAGACAAGCTCTGACACGGTTGAGACTAGAGCTGAAATTACTCGACAGTTACTCAATTATTATTCTTATTCATCAATTTATCAAACAAAAAAATCCAACCAATGTGATTATTACAGCCTAAATGTGAGGATGTGCTTCTTTTCCTCATCTTACAGTAAAGTATACAGTTTTTTCACTCCTCCTGATCAATCAGTCACATAAAGACGCATCAATAATGAAAATACAGCTCAGTTGAGACATAAGTACAGCTACTTCGTAAAACCTAATTACAAAAGATAGTAGTAGTCCATCATTCAGCTTAAATCTAATATATTAGTCATTTCAGGTTGCACTGGGCAGTGCATAGAAGTAGTTAGAGCCATTAGTAACATTCATCCTGAGTTCCACCGTAAGATGATGTGGTGGGAATAATAATAATAATCATAGAGATGTATCTAGAAGAGGACAGTCATTGATTGCATGACCACAAAGTTTGCAACAAAACAAACCTTTGTTGTTAATTTTCTCTTCTGGTCAGAGCAGAAAAGTTTTCTATAAGCTGCTCGTTATGTCTAATAACTGAGAACCCGGTCACCTCTCTCTGCTTCTTCTTCTGTAGTGGGCACTGTGAGGTTGGTGTGTGAGAATGTGTGTAGTGTTATCAGGTGTGTCTGTAACGTGGGCATATGATGTGTGGAAACTGGCTGACTGATGTGTAATGATATACAGTGATGTAATGTAGAGAGAGCAGCACAGCGAGGCCTGAGAGTGCCGAGCTGTTTCCATTATAGATTCATGATGAGGACAGAGAGAGAACGACAGAGACAAGGGAGAGCAGAGAAAAGCTGCACATAATATGTTGTTTCATGAAAGAGTTGAATGCATGGTGAATGAGCAGAAATGGTGAGTTCCTAATTTAAGTTTAAGTAAAAAAATATTTTTACTTGTTAATTGTAGTCATGAAATCTGTTTCAAATGCATTGTGTGCATGAATAATGTGAATAAAAGTGGCTTTGGTTGTCCTGATATGTTGCCTGTGAAAGATAATCTGCTGTTGCTCTGATGTATAAAGAGTCCATTCTGGTTTTTACACCCACAAGCTGAAATATCAGAATATTGCTAAGTGCATTTCTTTGTTTGCATCTTCAGATGGAAGTATGTAATTTGGCTGACAGTAAAAAACAACAATAACAACCTACTCAACACTTATATGTTACACTACTCAAACAACACTGAAATCTTAAAATACTTTTTTTTATAATAACAAGCTTCATTTATTTTGCACAAAACCAAAGGTGTTAAACGTGTAGAGACTTTGGGAAGCCTGCTCACTCTCCAGGATGAGTCTCCTTTCTATTCTAACCAGTCTGAATTTAAGATATGCTCATGATCAGGATGAAAATGTAAATTTAATGTAGTTGGGCTGAATTATCAGCAGAGAGATAAATATGATCACAGTAACCTGTTTTTCACACTTAAGCAACTACATGTATCTGAATGTTTTACCAAAAATACACTCTGTGGCTGCTGAGATAAATGTTGAGACAGCGTTTTTTATTTCAAGAAAAGAGCGTCACTGTGCAGATAGAGGAACTGGCTTAATAAGACATTTGTGGCAAGTAAAGTTTGTTTTTGTGTACTGTGTACGCGTGTGCTCTCAAATTTGAAAGTTTGGACAGTTTGTCTCCTTCAATACTTGAATGAGGTTAGGCTGGAGTTCAGTGCTAGGCAGGGATAAATCCTCCTGGGTAAAGAAGTATCAACCTGTATTGGTGCATATCCAGCTCTAGTGGTCCCAGCCTGTGCTCCTCAGCAGCAGACTGAAGTCACACCAGGCTGTCTAGCTGTTGGCACACAGAGTTTCTTCTGAAGTCGTACATGGCGGCCATGTTCACCCTACAAGCCTGCTCCATGGCCGTTGCTTAGCAACTTCCAATTTTATTTTGCAAGATAACATTCACAGGATTTGGCATCTTATCATGGAAATACCAGTAAGGACACATTGCTAGAAACATTGTTCTGTCCCTTTGCACTGTATCTGATGTCCTGATATGAACTCCTGCTTGTGTATGAAACAAAAACACAATAAACTGATGAGCAGAAGGTCAAACAGGCAGAGAAGGCGACAAACAAAACATGGCTGGGTTGGATTAGTTGAACTGTATTGTTTTAGAGCTGATGGTGGTGGTCGTTTTGGTTGTCGTACTTCCTGTCCAAACACTCTACATCTTGTGTCCTCGTTGTGTCTCTCTGCTTGCGTCCTCTGAGAGCCTTCGGTCTATTTATGTAATCGGATAAGAACCCCACTCTGACGTGAAGGACTCTGCGAAGCACATTGCCTGTTTTTAGGGTAGCGACAGCCATCTGTGACGGTATGTGTGCCTGTATTTCACTGTGTACAGTATGTGCAAACCTGAGCTTTTTTAGTCTTTGGTAGCTAAGTCAGTTAATATTTGCTCATGGCCGCATAGTTTCACCTTGTGCTCCATTGGCTCCTCATCAAGGTCTCCTAAAAGTGACTCTCCCCCTCTCTCCTGTGCAGTGAAGAATGGAGAAGTTGTGTAACTTCAATCTTTAATCGCAGAGTGTATCAGAGAGAACAGGACATAATTCTGATTTATTCTGAGTACTACCTCGCACAAACTGTTTGTTCTTGTGCGTTTAGTCTGAAACCACTGTTATATACCTGGTAATCTATGAAACAGTTTGACTAGTCCAATTTTCAGTTTCATTGCCATTCAGGTGATGTTGCCTGTATAAAGAGCTGTTCAGTGTGTACCCTGTGTGTCAGTGTAAGTGTGGTAAGAGTCTGAGAGGATGTAACTAAGAAACAATGATCTGTTGTCAATCAGTGTTGATGTGGTGATTTTTTGGATGGTTATGATGCATCTTGTGTGCTGTGTCTGTTTCTGTCGTGACATCAAGCAGCCGGCAGCGGCTTGTGCGACTTCTTCCGGTGCTTGTGGTGGTTGCCAAGCAACAGCTGTCCAATCCCCTCTCGTTTCTCCTTGTCTTCCCTCCTCTCATCATACAGCTCATGCATGAAGGTCATTCCTCTCTACCTCCCCTTCTCTCTCTCTCTCTCTCTCTCTCTCTCTCTCTCTGTCTCTCTCTCTCAATTCGCTCACCTTTAACCAGGGAACAGGAAGCATGCAGAGATTTAACAGGAAGTGATGTAAGACACGGACTAAGCAAGCATAGAAATCTGCTTCAGATTCAGCCCAACAGTAGGTGTTAATGAAGCAAAGAGGGCAAATTCTAATAAGCTGAGGTTTGCAGTGTTCTCAATGTGCAATGCATTGTTTAATCAATAACTCTGCTGTTGTGTCACTGCAGGATGACTGGGCTTCCTGCCTTATCAGGCCAGATGAGCAAATCTCAATATGTGTGGTTCACATCTTTAACGTGAAGCCGTGACAAAGTTTATGAATGAATGACCTGAGTGAAAACATTTATATGAAACTCAAAGAATAAAGATTGATGCCCACGAATGCAAGAATACATTTTGTCGAGCGGGCTTGTGTTTTCAATCACAAAGATAGAAACCAATGTAACGGTCGTCTGCACGCCTCAACACCAAGTCACTCTGTCATGTTTTTAATGTAACTCTGATTGAGACCAAGAGGAAGCTGGTGGCTGTTTGATTTGCTTCAGTTGCAGCAGATTGTGTTTGTTTGTGTATGTGAGTGTGTGTGGGGGAGTGTGTGAGTGCGCAGTGAAAACGGCTTCTTCCCTGTGCTGAAATCCAGGGGGCTCCTCCTGCCCCCTTCTCTCCCATTATGCTCGATAATAAATTGGCTTCATTAACTCATTAACTCTGCCTCTGCTGCCCTGATCCAACTCTCACTCTCGCTCTCTCTCTGTTATATCACACACCTGTAAAGACATGATGTGGTGAACAGAGTTTGCACACTGTTCGCACACTGATCACATATAACCTGTTTTGCAAAACAAGTTGGCAAACTTAAATTATTTATGCACATATCTCCTTTCCCTTTTCGATATGCTACATATGCAACTGCCTGACTCACAAAGCCCTGCGTGCATTAAGCTTTGACCTGTAGTTTTGTGCTGGCTCTGCAGTATGTGAGAAAGTGTGTGCTTAAATGAAGGAGTGTGTGTGTGTGTGTGTGTGTGTGTGTAGGCGGGTGTGTAGGAGGGTGTGGAGGTATGTGAACATCAATGGAGCAGTGACGGTACCGGCACTCTGACGAACGAACGAGAACGAATGGTAAACTGAGACACGGATCTGCTGCTGTTATATTTTTATTCTCTTTCAATCAATTCCAGTTTTATTTAGAAACTTTGGCAACACCGTTCTTGAAGCATTCATGCCAGTACGGCATAAAGACTGAGGCAGACGGAGAAGTCTGACTTTGAGAACAGATATTTGGGGCTGTAGAGGATTTAAAAGCTCTCTGTTTGCCATGATTTCAATGAATACACTCAAAGTAGCTAAATACTCACATGGGACCAGATGTTGCTGCAGCAGTCGAGTCAGTAGAGATATAGTAGTGAATTGTTAGTCCACCCACAGAGAGCTGAAGGCCCACTCTTTGTTCCACTATATATTTACCATGTTGTGTTGTATTATATTAAGCTGTTGAATTCATATCCACAGTTAAATGTTTCTGCTACTTCACTTGCTGCTAAAATCTGGACCACAATGGACACATTTTTACTATAGCATTCAACAGCTACAGGTGTAGTGTAGGAGTGTTTCCTTAACAAGCAAACCAACAAGAATATGGCATCCAAGCCCATCATCTGACCTCAATATGTCTCACGATGACGCTACACGAGCTTCCTCTAGTGCAGGCGCACTGCAACCCTGCAGTTCAGACTCTTATCCTTCAAAGAGAGCTCCACTCTGACCGACCTTCACGAACATCCGAAATCCGAGATCTGAAGTCTCTACAGCAGTGAACGTTTCTGATTCAATTCTGATCATTGTGCTTAAACTTTGCGGGTATGAGTTAACCAGCACACAGTGTCTTTACCTCTTATATCAGATAGGAAAGTGCTGTGAAATGAGTTTTTCAGAGTGCACTCTGAGCTTTCCGATGCTCTCGGTACAAAAGGACAAAAGGAGGCTGAGGAAGACAAAAATAAAAAGAAATGTTCAGTCCCTCTCTTCCTCCAGTCAAATGAAGCTTTCACAGCAGCACAGAGGGGGAGAGGAGGGCACTTTCTAGGTAGATGGATGGCCTCTAGCTGAAAAATATCTCCAGCTGTGTGTGTGTGTGCACATACGTAGGTGTGTGTGTGTCCAGTAAGTGCATCTCCAACCTCTAGAATATAGTTTGAATCTGAAAAATGTCACCAGAGAGCTGTTACCTGGATCGTGTCGAGCAGTTGATGCTGCTTGGTCGTACGAGCAGACTTTCCACAAATGGAGTAAATATTGACACAATAGCCGCAGTGGCGTGAGTGTGACAGACACACTGACCAGCAGAGTGTCAGCAGTGACGCTGAGGAGCAGATGTCTGCCATAATATACAGACCAGACAGCAGAGTGAGGACGACCCATCTGTTACTGTTAGCGTCAGGAGTCCTCACTCCCTTCAGTACTCTGTTCTAACCTGCTGCTTCTGCTTGATCTTCTTACTCATATATTCTCTTTAATCACAGCTCTCGCTTTTTATCATAATTACTTGAAAGAGGTCGGTGTTTTGTTTTTATTGGACAGCTGATAGTGTAGAAAACGAGGAAACGAGAGAGGAATGACTTGCAAGAAAGATTTGAGACTGGATCAGAACTGTGAACGTTGTCATGTGGTACATGCTTAACCATTCAGCTTTGAGATGTGCAGGAAGGCTTCCTGATTTGACTTTTAACGGGCACCCCGGTGATTTTGTATCACACGTCCTTAGAGTTGGATGACTTGCAAGAGACAGATTAAAAGAAGATCAAAATCAATACAGCTGAGGCAGAGATACTCTGATTTTAAGAACACTCACGTGATAAACGCCAATGTCATTTAAATCTATGCCCTCAGTAACCGTCTCCGAAGTCTAGATAACGCTGATGACACTGGAGGATATTATACAACTGTTTTTACAGGCATGTGTTGGTCATGGATTTTCCTTCACCTTGTTGTGGATCACGTTGCTCTGGGATCTGTGTAGATACTGTTTATATGACCGGCAGAATATCATGATCCTCTTTGAACTGCAGACTGAATACGTGTGCAAGTGCGGAGTAGCGGCTCCGAGCCTGTGGGTGAAGATACTCGAGCCCACACAGCTCTCCCACTTACCGCAGAGGACGGCGCACATCAGCAGCCAGGGAAACGCTGCACCACAATGAAAGCTGACGTAACACACTCACACTGGAAATCACAGGACGATGAGTGGAGTAGTGTAGCCTGCCTGTAAAGCTTTTATCCCTCTCTGTATATGTATATATGGGTTAATGTAGCCACCTGAGAGATGCTCCTCATAGTCATCTCTGAAGTTACAGCATTAGGTTAGTGGAGTGTTGGAGTTTCTCCATTGACTGTTGCTCTTCAGTCCTGAATTAAAGCCTCAGGGGGAGTTTACACTTTGTTTACCGTGCTGCAGGCCTACACAGATGAACATAAGCTACAAACATGCATGGAGGCGTTTACGCTCAGCACGTTATCCGTCCAGAGAACAAAGCAATAATTCTAACTAAGAACGCCATAGACCAAACTGGGCTGTACACACAGTCCTTTTTTTTTTTTTTTTTTTTACAGTACTCACATTCACGCCTCAGAGCGAAGCAGAGATTTTTCATCATCTCAGCCTCACACAGCCTGTCCGGGTTATCACCTCTGTGCCATCAAGTTTCCATCCACAGGCTGCTCTGTGTGTCTGTATTATATTATTATAAACCCGGTGAGTCAGAAGAGATGTTGTCCTCTGTGGATAGTGAGTCACTGCAGAAAGTTATTTTGCCATCGTCTTGGTGAAATGTCTTGGCAGAGTCTGTAATAACCATCTGCCAAGTGCTGGAAAACTTTGGCAGGATAATATCAGAATGACCAGTTATCTGTTAAACACTCATGAACACCCTCTGGTATTATTCCCTAAAAACTGTGAATCAGTGAAACATCCGGCAGGTGTTTCTTACAGTAATTTTTGGAGGTTAACCAAACATTATTGTTATGAGTACACAGTGTGCTAATTTGCAGTTGGTACTTAATTTCAGCGTATTAGCATGCTGATGTTAGCACAGTTCAAAGCACTGAGAGTGTTTAATTAGCAGACAGAGCTTCCAGGTCTGTGATGAGAGGCCAAATCTGCATTTTTCTAGTGGCCAGCAGGGAGCAGCACTATTCTGGAATTTGAGATCATTTGTTCACGCCGCCATTTTTCCCTGTTTGACAAACCAAGCACAGCCCAACTCATAGTACGTCCACGCTCTCGCCCCAGTGTGGTCAACACTGGCTCCAAAAAAATCCAAATGGGCACACAATACTAATACAGAAACCAATGTGCATATGTACAACCACACAGAGCCACTAGCATGTCTGCAGAGTGTAATTTATTTAAAATTAGGTTTAAAAATAACCTTTGTGTTCAGTTTTAAATGCATTGTTTTTACAGTTTGCACGTCTCCATCTTCAATATACCTATGTACGAGGTGCTTAAGGTTATTTGTTTTCATCAGATCTTTTTTCCTTTGTTTGTTTTTCTCTGTTTAACACACACACACACACACACACACACACACACACACACACACACACACACATAGGCTGCAAAAAAAGAATTTCAATTGGATGGGGGAAGGATTTCACCATGGGGGAGGCTAAATGGAGAAAAAATGGAAGGGAGCAGGTGTATGTAAGGCATTGTGGTGTGTGTGTGGTGTGTGTGTGTGTGTGTGTGTGTGTGTGTGTGTAAAAGGGGGTTCACAACTGGATGAGGTACAAAAAAGGGGGCTGAAATAAAAGAGAGGCCAGAGAGAGAAACGGGGGAAGGGGAGTGTGAGGTAATTTATGAGGCATTTTAATATGTTGAGGTTTAATCTCTTCACACACACAGACACACACACACACACACACATGCCTCCTAACCCATTTCCCCAGTGTTTGCACATAATTATCCCAACAGAAAAATCCAGTTATTAAACAGAGAAAAGATACCCAGACTTGGATTTATGTTATTTATTTATTTTTTTATATTATTTACAACAAAATGTTACAACTCTGAACTCTGAGTGTGCTCTTCTAGTCGATAATGAAATTGATAATCAGAAATGTAATTTGAAAATGTTCAAATTTCATCCATGTAGAAACAGAAGGTGTTATTTTTCCCTCTCTGTCCATTTTACCTGCTCCATGGTTGTTCATTCGTTTATTCTTTGACTTTATACTCAGCATTTCTTGAAACATTACTACTCTTTGAATATAAAAACTTTATTTTCATTTCATTCTCGTAGACGCCACAGCTTAGGAAGACATTTTTCTGGTCTAAATCTCCTGAGCTCACCATATCAGAGAAGATGATCTGATAAAACTTTGTGTCTTTTGGCATAAATTTGCATCGTGATGAGGATAAAGTGATTTACATGGCGCTGATAGATGGTTAAAGATTGTAAGTACTTCCCAGGTGCTGTGCAGAGACATAGATTCACTGATTAAGGTGATAGTTATCTTTCTTAATGACCTTTTTATCATAACAGGTTGTGTTTAATGTTGCATGGTGATTATGGCGTGACATTTGGAAGATTAAGTGTGTTTTGTTTTCAGTATTTAACTGAAGTTAAGGGACATCTTTTGCCTCGACTCTACGTGTTCAGCTGTTGACTAATTATGCACAGTCTGTACATCATTATCACCTTTTAATGATTAAACATGTTAAGCCTTACCTCTGTCTCACCGCTCCTTCTGTGTTCCTTCCTTCTGTCTATCCAGGAGGGCCAGCAGCTGATCCAGGAGAAGCCGGAGCTCAGCCAAGTGGTCCGGAAGAAGTTAGAGGAGATCAGGGAGTGCTGGCAGGATCTGGAGAGCACCACCCAGGCCAAAGCCCGCCAGCTCTTTGAGGCCAACAAGGCAGACCTCCTGGTGCAGAGCTACGAAAGTCTGGACCAGAGACTGGGCCAGCTAGAGGGTCAACTGGCCTACGTGGACCAGGGACAGGACCTCACCACTGTCAACAAGCAGCTGAAAAAACTACAGGTACACAGGATTTTAAAAAATTCAGTGTTCCTCACTATCACAGCCGTTTGACCCAGAAACCCTGTGGGTAAAATTCAACAACAAAACTTTTTTTTTTTCATTTTATTCACTATCAAAGGATGCAGAGAAGCTTAAAGCTAGTCTGCATTTGATAATAAAGTAATAAGATTGGACTCAAAGGTTTTATATTCGTATAACAGAAAAATACTCGAGGTAACAGATGTCATCACAAACACACTTTTACCAAAATAAACTTTAAAAGTATAAAGATGTGATCTTGATGTGATTCTATAGTTCTTCGTGTTTCCTCTCCATGTTGAACTGTCTCAGAATGACTCGCTGTTTACATTATCATCGCCACGCAGCGACGGCCTCATCTCATTAATATTTGAACAAAACATCATGTTTGGAAATGACTAACAACAACAGCATTTCTCACTGTGTGCCTGCGAGGCTCTCCATTCAGCTCTTCATCTCATTTCAGCGAAGTCGGGCTCTTTTTCTTTCACACCGCTTTTGATTTTTCACCAAGTCATCAGCATTCACGCCAGCCTGGTGAGCTTTCATCAAGAGTTTCATCCCAAGATCATTTTACAGATACAGATGATTGGAAATTATTGATTAGCATATTTTTGGATGCAGATACCAACATTTCGATAAGCTAATTGTTTTTTGATTAATTGGACACAGTTTCTCTGTTTGTCCTGTGTTTAGCAGTAAGCATTAGCATTGAATCGCCTGACGTATACTGAATTAATACTGCGTTCATTAAACTTCTGTAAGGTTGATTGTCAGTAGTGACAGATTACATCTTCTTAGTGGTGCTACAGCAGTGTTTTAATCAGGAAAAATAAGCAATAATCTTGTTGACGTTGCTTGTAAGCTGGTGCTGACTCAAGACACTGAGTCCCAAATTTCACTTCTGCCACCATCAGTTTGAGAGTGTGCACAGATGGATGTGCGCTAATGTGAAATACGAAGTCAAACATGTTGTAAAAAGATATTTTTTTTCTGTACATGTGATGTTGGGATGTAACTCTTCACTTGCCTTCCTAAAAGCGATGGTTTGGGGGAGTCAGACACAGCAAACAGCCGATTGACGCTCAGATTCATCCTTTCATTACTTTCATCATTTCACCAGACATGTCTCACTCTCCTCTCCCACAGCATTCCGCTTACAGCTTCCTTTAACAGGCCGCCATTAGCACTGCTTTACCACATCATCCTAACTCCAAACCAAACTCCACTACCCAGCATCCATCCTGGCAAGGGGTACAGTAAACTTCACTACACTTCATGTCTGTCCATAATTCATTTGATGTTCTGGGTTATTTTCAGTCTCATCTTTGCTTTCATGTCCATCTTTTAATCCTTAACCTGTACTAATATTCTTATGGTAAGTTAAAAATCAGAAACATTTTTAGTGTTTTTGGTTTTCTAACTTTAAATTAAAACTTAAATCTGCTGTATGTTAGAAAAGAAGAATGATTAAAATCACAAAAAACGTTGACAATCTACTCATTTTTACATCTCTGTCACATTCCTCACATCCTGCTCATCCCATCTTGTCTCCCATGACAACGTTTCGTATCTACATCCACCCAATTTATTCTCGTCTTGTCACCTTCCTCCATCCCTCTCTCCTAACCAACGCCTCTTTTCCTTCCTTCTGTTAAAACTCAATGTGATACTCTCATCCACTGTCCGGTTCCTCCTCGTCCTTCTCCCCCTCAGACCATGGAGGCCCAGATGGAGGAGTGGTATCATGAGGTGGGGCAGCTCCAGGTGCAGGTGTCCACAATCCCGCAGCAGACACAGATCAAGGAGACGGTTGCCGGGCGTCAGGCTGCCGTAGAGGCCAGGATGGTGCGTCTGATCGAGCCGCTGAAGGAGAGACGACGCATCCTGCTGGCGTCCAAAGAAGTTCACCAAGTTGGACGAGACCTGGAGGATGAGATCGTGAGTTTGATGGTCCAACACATGCACACACTGACACACACGTCCATCACTAACGTCTACATGCCTTACTCCAACACTTCTTAAGGTGTCCTAAAATTTAATGATTTACAAAAAATATGCACACCCACCCCACCCAAACTCATAGGTGCACTTCGCTGCTGTGTGTCACATTGTTGTGCTTGTAGTTGTGGATCCAGGAGCGCCTCCCGATGGCCATGTCTCAGGAGCACGGCTCCACTCTGCAGGCGGTCCAGCAGCTCATGAAGAAAAACCAGGTAAGAAAATCAGAAAGTCTGGCTCCCCCTGTTGATGCACTATCACCACCCGAATTTCAGCTCATTATAGTCCACTCACAGAAAGATGGACAGATACTAAGTGATAGACAAACATGATGTACAAACCGCAAGTCCTGATTTATACAGGCTGGCACATGGCACGTCTCCAGTGAGCTGTCAGTGACCACAAGATACAACTGTACTTAATTTACTCCTGTAATTGAATGTGTTATTTATTTTCTAAAATCTTTCCTTTAACCGTCCTCTGCCTCTCCTCCAGACACTTCAGAGGGAACTGCAGGGCCACCAGAGCAGAGTCGAGGACGTCCTGGAGAGGGCGGGCATCATCGCATCCATTCGAAGCCCCGAGGCAGACTGTGTCAGGGCGGGCCATGACCAGTTGGCCCAGCTGTGGGGTCTGCTCTGGACCGAGACCGAGAGGAGGCAGCTGGTCCTGGACGCCATGTACCAGGCCCAGCAGTACTACTTCGACACAGCCGAGGTGGAGGCCTGGCTGAGTGAACAAGAACTGCACATGATGAACGAGGAGAAGGGGAAGGTGTGTGGGCGATTATTTAAAAGTAACTGGGCATTTTAATGAATCATTAACTGTGGTTTGTTCTCATCAGGGAATAATTTACAAAAATATCGGCATATATTCGTCTCATTTTGTTCAACCCAAATCTTAGACTCAACTCAGACTTAGCAGCAGGATTGAGCATTTGTGCTGTGTGTATTATTTTTAAAGTGAAACTCTTCCTTGTACGTGTCGTTTCCTCCACCCACCAGGATGAGCCAAGCACGCTGCAGCTGCTGAAGAAACACTTGGTCCTGGAACAAACCATCGAGGACTATGCAGAGACCATCGGCCTGCTGTCACAGCAGTGTCGACAGCTGTTGGAGATGGGGCATCCAGACTGGTGAGACTGTAAACACATATGCACAACCTGACAAAGATTTTACGTCACCAAAAGATAAATTACAGAAATGCTTTTAATTTTCTGCATCATATCCACAGTGGAAAGGAAGAAGTAATTAAGAAGTGAGATGCCAAAGTTAACCAATAAACATTTTTTGAAATTCTTTTTGTTACTCTGCAACATGCAAATGGTCGATCAGAGGAGGGTGATGCACTATCTCTTCTCTTTCCTCAGTGAGCAGATCAGCAAGCGCCAGTCGCAGATCGATCGTCTGTACGTGTCTCTGAAGGACCTGGTGGAGGAGAGGAAGAGCCGACTGGAGCAGCAGTACTGGCTCTACCAGCTCAACAGGGAGGTCGACGAGCTGGAGCAGTGGATCGCTCAGAGGGAGGTGGTCGCCAGCTCACCCGAACTGGGTCAAGACTTTGAGCATGTCACTGTAAGTGTGTTAACAGATGGTGACTGTGGATGAATAATGGATTAAAAAAACATCACATGCTGAAATCAAAGACAACACCGGTCTCGTTTGATTGTTATGTCAAATTAAAACAGATGATAAGTCTGCTTCGATGTGCTCGTGAATAATTAACTTACCTAAAAGCACACGCAGAATAATAGATGTTCATTTACTAACAATATAAAACAATACATTTCTGCCCCTGCCACGCCTCCAGGTCCTGCAGGAGAAGTTTACAGAGTTTGCGTCAGAGACAGGCAGCGTGGGACAGGAGCGAGTGACGGCCGTCAACCAAATGGTGGACGAGCTCATCGACTACGGCCACTCAGAGGCCGCCACCATCGCTGAGTGGAAGGATGGAGTGAACGAGGCCTGGGCCGACCTGCTGGAGCTCATGGAGACTCGGGCGCAGATGCTCGCCGCCTCACATCAGCTTCATAAGTTCTTCTCTGACTGCAGAGAGGTACGATAACCGTATAATTCAATATTGAATGGTGCAGTATCACTTTATTGATCTCTGAGTGGACATTCGATGCAACAGAACACATGAAGCTCATTATTTTGTGCACAGTTGAGTGTAACGAAGGCGCTCACTGTGGTGAGAACATCTCAGAAAAATGTAAATGACAGAAAATGCAAATGAGTTGCTGATTATGCACCAACATCCTTCAAAGTAAAGAATGTGTTCAGTGTTTCTGCCTGCAGAAGTTATTTTTAATGTGAGCATGTACCTGAGCTCTGAAAGTTGTTAAATCTCACAAACCACAGAGATATAATATAAAATACAGATGTTTCATACTTTCCCCCTCACACTGTGTTCACACATGCATCACCTCTGTACTGCTTTATGTTCTTTCTTTCAGGTTTTGACCCAGATTGAGGACAAACATCGAAGGCTGCCGGAAGTTCGGGCTCGACAGGGCAGCACTGCCAACACCACCACGCTACAGAGACTCCTGCACAGCTTCGAACAGGACATACAGCTGCTGGTCACACAAGTACAGTAACACACACGAACAGAGAGCATACATTAAGTATTCACTGACCTCGTGTAGACTCATGCAGGGAAGAATCACAAAAAAAAATCACTCTGTAAAGGTTCACAAGACCTTTTTAAATTTTTACTGAGCCCTTACTGTACACTGTATGGTATCAGTGTCAATTGATGGTGACTTTCAGGAGATGCTGCTGCTCCCTCAGCACATCCAGCATGTGCTCGAACCTGTCTGCATTTTCTCACATTTTTCTGTAACATTGCCCTCACAGTAAATCTGCCAGGGCTTATTGTTAGAGCTATGTTTTATGTTTATGCGATTAATTGGTTATGATATAAATTGATGGTTAAATTGATTATTTGTGAGTCTGAAAAAGTCTTCTGACTCTGAAGATTCTTACTCTGCATTTAATTTGCTTTATCTAGTCTCTGGCATGCACCTGGAGAACAGTAACAGTAGTACATTTTACTGAAGAAGAAAATCACAGCTGCTCTGTGTCAACTCCAGTGACAGACACAGTACCATTTGGCTCCGACTAAACACAGCCGTCAGAGCAGCTGTGTTTAGTGCGTCATTTGAGAAAAAAAAAACTCTTTCTCTTTCCATTTTTTAACTTCTGTTTCTTCCTTGTTCAGCTTTAATTTCTTAAGATCTGCTCTCCCACTCTGCCAGGTGCGTCAGCTGCAGGAGAGCGCTGCTCAGCTGAGGACGGTGTATGCCGGCGAGAAGGCAGAAGCCATCGCGTGCCGCGAGCACGAGGTGATGCAGTACTGGAAAGAGCTGCTGACGTCCTGCGAGGAGTGTCGACTACAGATCACCACCGAGACAGACAAGCTCAGGTTCTTCGGCATGGTCCGAGATCAGATCATGTGGATGGACTCTATCATCTGTCAGATAGGGACAGGAGAGAAGCCCAGGTATCTTTCACAAGATAAAAAAATATAAAATATAAAATGAGACAAGAGTTAGCCAACACCTGAGATCAGAACATCAAGAGTAATATTTAACAAAATTTCTGGGATTTTCTTAATTCACTAAAATAGACCGACTGCTTTCTCTCTTGTATATAAATAAATATCAAACTCTCTAATAAACCTGATAGAACAGAATTGATGCTATTACATTTTTCTCATGTCAGTCAGAGTACATATACATACGTATGGTGTGTTGTGGTAGCCCATGGTGTTAAATACAGTGTGGTTCCTGCAGGGACGTGTCCTCAGTGGAGGTGCTGATGAATTATCACCAGAGTCTGAAGAGCGAAGTGGAGGCTCGCAGCCGGAGCACCGTGGAGTGTATCGAGATGGGCAAAACACTGCTGGCTGCTAGAAACCCAGCGTCTGAAGAGGTGAGATCACAGGTTTAATAATTAGTATAAACTTCAATTAAATTTTAATCATCTAAATAAGAAAATAGAATAATAAAAATCTTAATTAGAAACTAAACTAATGACTAAAAACTTGGTCCAAACTAAATATATGAAAGAAGTGCCTCATAATATTCTGCACATTGAAGTTATTAAAGCACTAACTTTAACTCTGATTCTGATTTTGATTTTCAGATCAAGGATAAACTGGAAAAGGTGATTACTAAGCAACATGAGCTGTCTGAGAAGTGGGACAAGCACTGGGAAGTCCTACAACAATGTGAGTACACACACACACACACACACACACACACACAGATACACATATACAGTATAAAAACACTCATGTTTTTATTTATATAACTAACAGATGTTCCTTATTTTGCTTTTTCCTCCCCTCAGTGTTGGAGGTTCATCAGTTTGCACAGGAGGCGGTCGTGGCGGAGGCGTGGCTGACCGCTCAGGAGCCGTTCATCAACAGCAAGGAGCTGGGCGGGAGTGTGGACGAGGTGGAACAGCTGATTCGTCGACATGAAGCCTTCCGCAAAGCCGCTGCAACCTGGGAAGAAAGATTCAGCTCATTGCGACGACTCACCACGGTAATATCATGGTTATTGTGTAGATACAGAGACAACTTAGCTATAATAGAGTTTAATGCTGAAAAGACAGTAAGCTGTAAGTTCTGAAATACTGTAGTTATTATGTTTCCATAAAATATTCAATAGCATTAACTCATGTTGAAGCCCTGAGCGACTTTAAACTTGTTTTTCCTTCTGCAGGTAGAAAAGTTGAAAGCAGAGCAAAGTAAACTACCCCCGACCCCTCTGCTGGGTCGTAAAGTCTTCCTGGACCCCCAAGATGCCGCACCCAATCCATCCATCCTCCCCCGCCTCCCAATCTCCCCCGTCACAAGACAGACCATCTACGAACAGAATGAAGCCAGCTCTCCTCCATCACCTTCACCTGCCACGCCTACACCCTCCCCTTCGTCTGTGGCTCGTCGTCTGGGATCGACTGTCGCTAACTACACCCCTGTGATGAACGGCTCCAGCTACCGCCACACCCTGGAGGCTCGGCACAGTCCTGTAGTGGGTGTGGCTGCAGGACTAGGCCAGCCCTCGCCGTCCTCGATTGCCTCAATTGCCACGGCGGCCATGCTCATTTCAGCCAACCAAGCGCGAGAGAGCGCCAGCGCAACGAAAGAGCAAGCGGTAAAGGCAATGAGTCACCTCCAGCCCGTACAGGCAGCGAGGACACTGGAGGCGAAGGCCTCCCCGTATCTACGACAACCAAAAATCAAACACTTGGATGATGCGGTGACGCCGCTGCTCGTGGCCAGCAGGTTGGAGAAAGCGAGGGAGAGGGAGAGGCTGAGGGAGAGAGAGCTGATGATGGGAGAGATCGGGACAGAGAGAGCAGAGGTGGCTGTGATGGCTGAGGTGGTGCTCCAGGAGCCGGGCCGGGAGCGCCTGCACAGTGAGCCCACCAGAGGGCCACGAGGATCTAGGACCGACCCTTTAGGCCATGCTGAACCGCAGGTCCAGACCCACCACAGGGACCACAGGATAGAAAGGCAGCTGTCCAGCGAGCAGCTGATCCAGGCACGCAGGGATGAGCTGCCTCAGGAGGTGTGGAGGGAACATGCCGAGAGGAGGGAGAGACGAACGCTGGAGAGGCAAACGTCCAGCGAGCAGGAGGGCCACGGGGGCCACGAGGGCCGACGGAGAGAGAGGGACCGGCATCGGATGGAGAGACAGGAATCCAGTGAGCACGACACCGGCAAGGAGCACTCTGACAGACGCTCAGCAGGAGGGTGAGACTTCTGAGTGTCTCTTAGGTTTTATTGTCTGTCTGATGAGAGGGACAAGTGATTTTAGTGATGAATAGATGTTTAGTCCTTATCTTGTGTGTGATTTTCTCATCTGCATTTCTTTGTACAGAGAAAAGAGATCCACCCTGGCAGAAATTGTAGAGCAGCTGCAAGAAAGAGAAGCAGCACAGGTCTGGAGATTTCATCCAAATACAGCATTTATTTGTGTTGTGCATCCAGTAAAGAACAAAACAAACTTCATGTCTCACTTCTATCTGCCAGTTGGAGATGATTTCTTTAAGTTATTAGTTTAAACAATGAGCAAAAGTCTTACTGACTCCACCTCTCCCCACCCTCAGGCCCGCGGTGAGGTTCCCCGTCTGCCTAACGGGTTACCAGAGAAGTCTTCCCGTCCCGACAGGCCTCGAGCTCGGGACAGACCCAAACCGCGGCGCCGACCACGACCCAAAGAGGCAGGAGAGGCGACGACGCGGCGGTCCAGGTCCGCTCCAGCTCAGAGCAGCCCTGTGGTGCCCCAGCCGCCGACACACACCGCACACCATGAGGGCTTCCTTTTCCGCAAGCTGGACATCGAGAGCCTGAAGAAGAGCACCAACAGGTGGGTGTTCAGGGTCGTGATGATGACCATAACATCATGATGGGAAGATGTGGATGGACACTGTGTCATGAGTCTCAGGCTTTAGGAAATCTAATTAACGGTGCACAGTCTGATATTTCAAATACTCTTTGACTCATGCTGACTGCAGCACACGTCGTATGTCAGCTGTCTGTGCCTCATGACATCACTGCTCCTTCACTTACTGATTCATGACACCAGCATGCTAAGCTGACAAGCTCACACACTGCGCTGACACAGATGCATGACTGTCTCCAGTAAAAAAACGGCACATAGTGCCTCCAACACGATAGAAGCAATACTAAGTGAAGCTTTGGATTTCTTTTACTCTCTGTGTTTAGATGCATGCTTACATTAAGATTTACATGTTTAGATTGAATGGATGCAATGACATTTTTATTTTTACCTATTTTGTTTATAGTATTTTAAAGTTGTGCCAAAACATTATTATTATTATTATTATTAAGGTGTACAGTGTCGTGTTGCTTGTTGCTCGTTCTTCGGTCTCTAACATAAAGTGTTGTTTGCTTCCAAAACATAGTCAGAACACAGAAATCACAGAGCCCAACAATCGGTAATTATTACTGAACAATAATCCTGTTAATCTATTTTGATTTTTTAAAATGTGTTGCTGTTGTTATTAAGAGACACTGCTGGTTTGTAAGCTTGTAGTTTTGTAAAGTACAGAGTAAAACAGGAGACACATTATTGTCACATCAGGCTGGAGCCTCTGAACATTTGATGTATGTCATCTCTGGTCATCGGTATCAGATTGTAAAGACAGTTAACATGACAACAGCAACCCGCAGAAACCTTACAGCATGTGGAAACATCATGCATGACGCTTACGATGCCTCCTGGTCCAGACACGAGCCCGCAGAACAAAGCACAGCACAAATGATTGGCTGGCTAGCAACCTGATTGGCTGGCTGGCTGATGAATGCCTTGGTAGTGGAGGCTGATGATGACATACTCTGCCTTGTGTCCAGTTGCTTACCCTAAACACACACACATACACACACACACACTACCTGACCTCCACCGATGACTGCCCTGCTTCCTCCAGAGAGATGCCAATGGCAAAGTCTCTCTCTGCACTGCCCTCTATGGCTGGGCTGACCACGCACAGCTAAAAGCTCATCCCCTTCCAGCTATGGATGAGTCCCACTCACGTGCCCGCTCAAGGCAATGGATGAATGTCTCGTATGTACATGCCCTGTTATGTACATGGCAAGGTAAAGCATAATCCTGAATGGCTTAAATCTGGACAAGTGTGAATCCCCAAACAGCTCCCTGTTTGGCTCATTGTATGCTCACTTTTTGGTTTATACTCACCTTTGATTGGAGGAGGAGATCTTCGGGGCGCGCCCTCTGACCTTTTCCTCCAGTCGACACTGAGAAAGAGAGGATACAGTTAGTCTGTTAGGAAGGATTGAGATTCAACCTGTCTCTTACATAGCTACATGACGAGGCACCGAGTATGTTTATGTGCACATTAATATTCTGGTATTATTCAGCATAACCAAGTGTTCCTTACGACAGGAAACGGTGCATGTGGATGGTGTGTCTTTATATTGACAAAAAGATGTCAACTTACTACCTTTTTTTCAGAGCATTCCAGGTGAGGTTGAAGGTGCAAGAAAACATTTACATATTTTTCTGTTTCTGAAGGAGACCATCATTTTTTAAACTGGTCAAAATGAAATTTGAAGTTCTCTTTAAAATCAGTCATTTTAAGATTTGAGTGGAAAATATTGAAACTTTATTTCTAAGAGATTTCGTCATGTCGTCATACGCTGCACCATCAGAACAATTTTACTAAAGCACAAGCAGCCCCTTTACAAAACAATATTACTGGGACCACTGCATAAAATTACAGATGGACGTTTAGCAGACACAAAACCAGACAATTGTGCTGCGGCATCATTAGATCATTATTCCAATGCTATCAGCAGCCGCAAGAAATTATTTAGTATCTAGTATCTTGTTATTATTGTTTTAAATCATCTTTTTTTACCAAGGCCAAAACCTATTTTACCCTTTTAAGGTCTTTAAACTGTAACCACAATAAATTGTAGCACTAATATTATGAATACAGGCACGTCATCACATGCACCGTTTGTTTCTCCAGTCTGAGTTTTGTTGTGATCTCAGAGGTTTTTAATATCTGGATGTTAACAGCTTGCTCTGAATAATACCTTTACTGGGTGTAAGCTTAATTTGAATGCTGTGTGCATGTAAACACGCTCACAGAGGGGAAAGCAGCATGACGAAGACTTTAAGTTCAGTCGTTGCCATAATGCCATTTAACCAGATTCTCCCTCTTTTCTCTCCTCTTCCTCGATGCTTCTGGCTGCTCCTCTCGTCTCCTCCAAGGTAAGTCATATAAAAGCCTCACACACCGAGACACCAAAACTGTACGTAGCCTTCCTCCCCATCCCTCCATCCCCCACCTCCTCCGTCCGTCTGTCTGTCCGTCTGTGAGTCTGTGTTTGTTCAGCAGTGTGTTTCCTCCTCCCTTCTTGGCGTCGGTCCATCCCGCCTACCTACCTGTCTGCTCTGGTCAGGTGAGTGAGGTGTTAGCTTAGCGAGAGCGACTTTGCAGCTCTTCCTGACTCCTCCCATCTCCCCCTCCCCCAACCACCACCTTCCCCGTACTCCTCCACCTTCCCCTCCTCCTACACTCTCCATCCCCTCACACCTCCCGCCTTCCCACACCACAGCAGGTCATGGGTCAACCTGTACTGCGTGCTGAACAAAGGGGAGATGGGTTTCTACAAGGACGCCAAGAACACCACCATGCCCTACAACAATGAGCCTCTGCTCAACCTGTCCCACTGCCACTGCGACGTCACCAACGGCTACAAGAAGAAGAAGAACGTCTTCACGCTCAAGTAAAAATCTGATTTTATACTTTTCAGGCACATTTGTGATTTTTAAGATCAAACAGTTGTAAGTTTACTTCCTCTCTTCTTTTGCAGAACGAAGGACGGCAGCGAGTTTTTGTTTCATGCAAAAGATGAGGTGAGACATTCCTGTGTTTCTGTGACTTTATTTATCAGTCACATAAGTTCACACCCATATCTGTGACATACAGAAGCAAAACTAGGAAACAACCAATCAGCTGACATCTGTGATCCCTCTCCCCTCGCAGGATGACCTCAAAGCGTGGGTGACCAACATCACCGCCAGTATTTCGGAGCACGAGGAGATTGCCAAATGGGGTCAGCCCCAACCAACTACCTCATCCACCGACGAGGGCACGCGCCGCGACGGCAGCAAGGCGGACAACAGGTCAGACCGAGGTGGCGAGCGCTCGGACCGGGGCGAGCGGATCGAAAGGGCGGATAAGGAGAAGGAGAAGGAGAGGGAGAGAGGAGAGCGGTCGGAGAGGTCAGATCGAGGTGGGAAGTCGGATGCGAAGCGCTCTGAAAAGTCCGGTAAGAAAAAGTGACCCGGGTGACGGATTGGTCGGATTGAAGCATATGAACTCCGGATAGGAGGCGGGGCCATAGACTGGTAGTGAACGCCCCCCTCCTTCTCTCCGCCTCCAACACTGTCAACAAAGCGGTTGTGTTTGGATGGAAAGTGACACACAGGACAGAAGGATTGACCCAGGCTCACTCATAGGACGGACAGGACGGATTTGGAGCAGGAGACATCTTTCTCTTTCTCTCTCTCTCTTCTTCTGTGTCTCTGTGAGAAGACACAGCGTCACTGAGGCTCCGCCGACGCCCCTGGTGGCTGTTTCAGAGAACTGCAGAGAGAGTTTCGTTCTGCTGAACCCCGGGCAGCGTTAACATAAGAGAGAGACGGGACACGCTGCTGACATGCTGGTAGTGCGATAAAACGTAGCTCATTCTGTTCCATGTTTGTTTTTTCTATGAGATGAGCTGTATCTGTACGTATTTCTCGTCTGTCTGTCCTATCTACTGTATCTATCTGTCTGTCTGTAAGTCCAAGACATCCTACGCTATGTCTTATTACTCCTTGGAAAAATGGAAAGAGAATGAAATTATGCCAAAATGTTTTACAGACATACAAACTTAGAGAAACTTTCTTTTTGTTAACTGTTTTCTCCAATCTGTCTCGAGGTCTGGCCTTGAAAAAAATGTGGATTTGAAACTGGTTTTACTTTGATACAGCGCTGAAACCACATTCATCCACAGTCACCATGGATGAACCAACACTGACAAACACCTACAGTAGTGTGCTGATTGTAGGAACATGGAAACACGATGATTTAAGACAAGAGAAGAGTAGATGGCCGGCCAGGGTGATGCACCTCAAATCATCAGTCATAAATTAATAGAAACACATCCGCAGACTTCAAATCTTGACCTTAAGAGAGGCCACGACCCTGAAATCTGCCCTCAAAGAACAAACGGAGCAGCTTCCCTCTGTTTATATGATTTATTTAGGTTTTAAGACAAGATGTAGCATAAAGACTACAGGACGGCGTGGTCGCTGCAGCCACTTGGGCTCCCAAATTTAATGTATAGAGATAAATGTACAGTTTTTTGGATGAGTGATCAGAAACATTTGACTTAATCTGATGGTTTACTCTGGTTCCCAGGGGCCTCATTCGTTAAAATGTTGTTTAATTTAAAACAGGTAAAACAGCAAAAAATTGATTTACGTTTTGATATCTCAAAGTAAATTGATGAAATGAGATTTTAGCATTAGTTTTACATAAATTACATGTTTGGCTTTGGTCATAAGCACAAAATCTGCGCCTCCATGTTTTTAATGTTTCTAATGAATGAGGCCCTCGGGCTGCAAACAGGCCTCATCTACTCTTTTATTCTCTTACAACATCAAAGTACTCGTTGGATATTCTCACATCTGTTTCTTTTATACAAAATTCAAAATATCTTGTGTGTACGTGTGCGTGTGTGTGTATGTGTGTGTATGGTTGTGTGTGCTGCTACTCTCCGCTCCCAGGGTCTCCATAGCTCTCAGGTTATTTATGTTAGTGTGTGCTTAACATGTGCTTCACGTGCTTCACGTGTTAATATGTTTGTCCCCTCAGACGCCACCTCAGTCTTCCAGACACGTCCGATCCACGATACAGACCTACACACACACACACTCACACACACAGAAGAATACAAGTCAGCAGGTTTCAAATGTCAACGGTTATCAACATGTTCCAGAGTATAAACGGTCATCGAACTGTCCAGATCAACATCAGTGTAGAATGAAGACACGTATGAATGACTGGCACGCCGTGAAGAGGCAGGATATCAGACTGACCAAATATTTAGAAAACGAGGGGTTAAACTGTCTGTAAGTTGTGAGATTGCATGTTTTGCTTGGAGAGAAATCACTCGACACAAGAAGCTCGTCTTTGCAGCCCGCTGACTCGGCATCAACACATCAGTTTATGTTACATTTCCTGTAAACTCACCACAAAGCCATAAATGACAGGGAAACAAGGACAACAAGGAAGGAAGGAAAGAAGGAAGGAAAGAAGGAAGGAAGGGGAGAATCGTCTAATAAAAATGCAGCGAAGGGATTTTGAGAAGCGCCAGCTGCAGAGGCACAGAGTAAAGTTACTTTCCTGCCCTGGTCGGAGCCTCCTGGTCAGGTTTGGTTCAGAGAGCATTTAAAATCCTTTCAAAGAGGAACGCTGTCTTGATATCACTGCTACTGTATGAAAACCTTTGATCATTTCAGTTCTGGTGTTTTGGATTCTTTCAGTTAAAGTCCAGCTGAAATTGCTGCTACACTTTGCATGTCCGCACCATCAGTCACCGTTCCATTAAAGGCAGACAGCCTACACTGACTAACAGCAACACAAACTACAACCCAGAACCCTGCAGTACTGTCTCATCCACTGTGTGGCAGATGCAGGGAAGCGGCTGTGTGCTGATCTTTAACAGAGGTCGGACATTTGCAAAACCAACCAGTTATTCTTCATCCAGAAATAAAGTTTGAAATCACGTCTTTGTGTCACTTTTCCAATCAGGTTATTCTAGTTGCTCATTACTGCCCCCTGACACCAGAGGGATGTTTTCCCCAAAAACCACAAGGGGCAACAATGAGCGACAAAAACAAACTTCGACAAGAGACACAAAGGTGAGATTTATATTATAGTGTAAGTGTTTTCAAACAGTATTTTTCAGTTGGTTGATGATCATCATTAGTTGGTTTGGTTAACCTCCTCTCCTCTGCTAAAGCCTCTTCTTTGAGCTTCTCTGTGAGGTCTTCTGGGACTCTCATGTAGTGGATGAGACGGTCCCGGGTGGGGCTGTTGTGGTCCTCACTCTTCAGTAACACTGCTAACAAAACACTGTCTGCCCACGACTCATAGGCCTCAGCATACGTTTGTTTACGTTGTCTCTCGTTCTCCTGCTGCCCTTACCGGAGCTAAACCTGCCAGCTACTGTCAATCAAACACAGACACAACCCTCCAGGAGCAACTCTGTTCTTAAAGAACAAAACTACGAACAATAAATCATAAAACTACAAGAAGGGATGACTAAATGTGATTTCAGTTGGACTTTAAACATAAAAGTCTTCCTCTCTGAGCAGGTAGTTTCCATGGCTGTAGATCCCAACAATCCCATTCAGAGTTTGTTTTATATTTCAGACGTTTATATTTGCCAGGTTCATCATTTTCTCTGTTTCTTAAAGGTGTAATATTGAAGTTATGACAGTATTATTATATCTGGCTGTTTTTGTTTTTTATTCACTTCAGGATTTTAAATTCTGTCCCGACCCGTCGGTCCGGTTTGTGTTGATCATAAAACATGTCTTGAGAACTGTAACTTTCTTTAATCTTGTTTTTATTTCAACACACTTTATGCATCTAAATTAGGTGTGAATGCCAGATCAATGCAATCATTTACATGCATGTTGGACACAACAAACAAAGTCAGAGTTAAAGAGGTGAATTTTGAATGAGCAAATCTTCCACGTGTAAAGTGACACAGTACAGTTGTCTGCTGTCGGATTATGACTCTAAAATCATAATAAACTGACACACTTTGTTACTGTAGATACACACAGGACAGAACATGCAGGGTACAGCTGACTCCCCACAGGTAACATACAAAAAATATGTTATTTGAACCATTTGACAACGTGGACTGCAAAAACATCATGTGTGAAAGTCAGCACGGTTAACATCGGAGTCTGAAACAGATGTTCAGATTTGATTGAACATTGATGGTTTGGATGAGCTCGTAGGTACCCTGCCTGTCTGTGTGTGTCTGTACTGTTCTGTTCACATCAACCTCAGTCTGTCGGCCGAGATGAAATGACAAATAAAATACCTTTTGGTTTATCATTAACTCATCGATAGTCTGTGTTTTCTTTTCTCAGTGGAAAGTGTGGATGCAGATCTGTGTTTGATCGTGTTGATCATAAGATAATAGAAATCTGCATTAGAGCAGCAGTCATTTGTTCATGATGATAATGTCCATGGTAGCGATGAACGCTGGCCTCTTGCAGAGTTGAGGCCTGATGGTCAGCGGTGATGCGACCCCGCAGAGGGACGACAGATCCAGAAAGTTGTCATGTTATCAGTAACGTTTAATTCAAGCCTGTTTCAGGATCAGATGTTTGTGACTTGATTTTAACTTGCTTTTGTTTTTCCTCTCATGCTCTTCACATTCAGTACAAAGGCTGCTTGGGTGAACTGAAACAATTAATCAACTTGTAAAGCAACAGAAAACTGCTCATCTTCGGGACATTCAGTTGAACAAAACATGACAAAAGACACTTTGAGCTCCATTACACTGTGATGGAGGGTTTCATTGTTTTCTAGTTTTTTATACACCGTATGATTATATCAGTCAAAGCAATTGATAACTGCTTGGAGCCCTGATTTGTGCATCATATCAAACTTTTTTAGTATTGTAAAGAATAGCTGTAAAAATTCTACATACAGGATTCTCTGTTTACATGTTACCAGCAGGTGAATCCAGTTCAGCCAGCTCATCATCATCTTGCTCATCATTTCTCTGTAAAAACAAATTTTAATCCAGCATTTATTTAGACGTTTCTGTCAATTTAACCACATTAATAAAATCATGTGCATTTCAGGCAGATTTACTGAAGATGAATGAGCTCAAACTTTAAAAAAAAGTTATTTGACTGCAGTGAAAAAGAGGCTGAATATGGATCTATAAAGGAAAGTATGACAATAAAAAATGTTTGAAAGCAGGACAAAACAATAATAAAGTATAAATTGTATTATTGTCCCGTCAAAAATAAAAGTTTTACTTTTTTATCGCCGTTTAGTGTAGTTTCTGCGACTTTTATTTTGAAATGTAGACGTGACACCGGAAGCGGATGAGGAACACGGACTCTTTAGAGCAGCGCACAGGCCGCCATGTAGTGAACGTTACGTTAGTGCGGAAGAGGCAGTAGTTGTTGTTGTTGTTCAGACTGAGTCTGCTTCAGACGGCGGGCTGACAGTTTAAACACAGCGGGGGATATGGAGGCGAAGTTCGGCAGCGAAGTGGCGTCGATCGTGGAGGTCGCCATTCAGGCGACCGTGACTGTTTTCAGGGACGTCTGGGCGAAAGAGGCGCCAAACACGGAGTGGGACGAGGCGAAGCTCGGTGAGATCCAGGAGATAGAGAAGTGTCTGGTGCTCCAGATCCACAAAGTGTTCACCGAGTTCTCCTCCGAGCTGTTCGAGGAGAACGAGGCTCTGCGGGCCAAAGTGGAGCAGCTGGAGGATGTGCTGCAGAGGAAAGCCGGGCAGCTGGAGCAGGAGCTGGAGGCCAGAGTGGGTCAGCTGGGCAGAGAGATGGAGCAGCTGGAGAAGGAGCTGAAGAGCATCAGTGATGGCAGCAGCAAGACGACACAGGAGGGTCCGACACACATGCTGCTGCAGGACGGCGAAGTGATAGGTGAGAGGCAGTCAGCAACCCCCTGATGACCACATGAAGCTCACTGATGATGGTGAATGTTATTTAATGAAATCGTCTCTCTGTATCAACACAGGAGCACCGGCGCTGGATGTCTCCACCAGTCCTGCTGCCCCCATGGTCGCTGAGCATGACTCCACCTCGATCCCGCCTCCAGCTTCAGCAGGCAGCACAGAAAGCGCTCCCGGCTCCACAGACGTGTCTGTGGCTGCACCTGAACCTGAACCAGCCTCGACGGTGTTTGTCGGCACAGTCGACTCTGCTCCAGCTGTCTCTGAAACTACAGGAACAACGCAGCTCATCCTCAAACCAGCAGCATCGCCCGGGTCTACACCTCAAACCGCTCTGAGTCCAGACTCCAGCACCGTCAGTGGTGCTGACGTGGCACAGGAAAAGGTTGGGCGTCTTGCCAATGTCTCAAACATTGTAAACCTGTGCTGTTTTTGTGTCTGCAGCCACAGATCCAGCAGCACCTCAGTACTTATTTATTTATTTATTTTCCACCCTGCTGGAGATGTAGTCTGTACTTTTAAAGGCAAAGCAGGCTGATTAGTGTGGCTGTCTTCAAGCAACAGACTGAGCCAGAAATGATTCTCAAATCTTTCTATGCAAACAAGATGTTTGATACTTGAAATTGAAATCAAATTATGTCCGTTTGCATCACAGACGTCTGTGGAAGAGGCTCCTTCACGAAGAACGAGGGGCACCAGAAGAGCGGCTTCTAAAAGTGAAGAAGGTAAGAGCAGATTTTAAACTTGAGTCTTGCAGGATGTGACCATAACATCAAAGTCTGAGACTTGAACAGATCCCTCTTAACTCATTTTGTACGTTTCTTCCCTCCATTTACAGTTTCCACTGACAACAGTAATGAAGAGAAAAACTTCAGCTCAGGTGGAGTTCAGGGAAGAAGGCTTAAAAAGACGGAGTCACAAACAGCGAAGCAGTTCTCCTGTGAGCAGTGTGACGCCAGTTTTCACCGGAAAGCTGAACTGAAGAAACACATGAAGGTCCACAAGGAGCCGTTTCCATGTGAGCAGTGCGGCAAAAGTTTCCTCGAAAAGAAGTCTCTGGAAAATCATCTTTTACGCCACGAGGCGAGTAAAGCCCCGCTGCCCTTCCCCTGTCCGCACTGTAAGAGATCGTACAGAAAAGAGCAGTCGCTTCAGAATCACCTGAAGCATCATCAACGGTCCAAACCGCCGAAGCCGTTCGCCTGCGATCAGTGTGGGAAAACATTCAGGATTCAGCAGTCTCTGGAAAACCACCTGCGTCGCCACGAGAAGTGGAAGCAGATGTTGAAGTGCCAGCTTTGTGACAAGACTTTCAAGACGTCGGTCTATCTGAAATGTCACATGGCCGTGCACTCGGAAGAAAGACCGTTCAGCTGCGCTACGTGTGGGAAGGAGTTCAAGAGTAAAGACACGCTGCGCTTCCATCAGATGGTTCACACAGAGACCAGAAAATACAAATGCACCATGTGCGACGAGACCTTCAAATACGCTCACTCCCTGACTGTGCACAAGAGGAAACACACCGGCGTCACTCCGTTCGTTTGCACCGTGTGCAACGGGTCGTACCGGACCGGCACTGCTCTGAAGAGACACAGCGTCGTCCACACTGGAGAGAAACCGTTCACCTGTCACATTTGTGGAGCGAGGTTCAGCCTGAACAACAACCTCAAGAGGCACCTTCGCATCCACACAGGAGAGAAGCCGTTCACCTGTCAGGAGTGCGGCAAGAGCTTCTCTGACAACATCAAGCTGAAGTCCCACATGCTCATCCACGGCGCCAGGAAACCTTTCATGTGCGATCTGTGCGGGAAGACCTTCCTCTTCAACTGCAGGCTGCTGATACATCAGAGGTATGTGCACGCCGACAGGAACGAGGAAACAGACGGCACGCAAAGATTTTCACAGACGAGAAGGCGAAACAAGTCATCGGTCAAACCGTTCAGTTGTAAAATATGTCTGAAAGGTTTCAGCGCCGCGTGTTCTCTCAAACTCCATGAAAAAGGCCACAGTGAACACAAAGAGTTCAACTGCAGCATCTGTGGGAAGTCTTTCCACAACAAATACTCTTTCGGCTACCATCAGAGGAGCCACACGGGGGAGAAGCCTTTTGTTTGTGACGTGTGCGGCAAGAGATTCTTCCACGCCGGCAGTCTGAAGCAGCACGAGCGGATTCACACCGGCGAAAAACCGTACAAGTGCGACCAGTGCGGCAAGGCCTTCAGAACAGACGGAAACTTCTACAGACACTTGCGTATCCACACGGGCGAGAAGCCGTTTGAATGTTTGTACTGTCACAGGAAGTTCCACCAGTCCAATCAGCTCAAGTCTCACCTGCAGGTCCACACCGGGCAGAAGCTCTACTCGTGCCAGCAGTGTGGCCGAGGCTTCTCCGACTCAAGGCAGCTCAAGAAGCACAGCTGTGACGGCTCGTAGGTGACGTGACGAACACACAAAAGCATATCAACACATAGAGCGTCATTTAATCTAATGAAGTCATGACAGAAACAGTGGCATGTTGTACTAAGGGAAACAAATTTCTTGTGTATGGTCAGTTGAGTAAAAATAAAAGCATTTGCTTGTGACGGCTTCGCGGCAGCAAAGGGACGTTCGTTTGTCTTCATGTTGTAAACTTAAAACTTCTTAGATGACCAACAGCCAAAACAAAAGCTTGAACACCTTGATGCTCCGTTAACTCTCACCTGGCATTACTCCTGATATGAATAAAGAGAGTAATCAAAGTAATTTATACAGTAATTGATAGAGTAGTCACAGCTCTACTCTGATTCAGAGTATTCGCAGTAGAGGCTAGCAGCATCTTTAGTTTGTTTTTCTTCAATAACCTCAGCTATTAAAACACAGGCATTGCTAACCTTTAGAAAATACTGAGGCCATTTCAAAATTACAAAGTTACAGTGTTTTAGGTTTTAGTTTCAGATGCTGAAGATAATTCATAATCACCAGTTGAGTTTAGATTAAGGTAGTTTTTTACTAGCTTTTTGGTTATTTTGAAAGATTTCTATTTTGACACCGTTTTATGTATTAATTTATGTTTTTTGTGAATTAACTAATTAATTTTGTGAATCAACAATCTGACAGAATGCCATTAAGATGTAATTATTTTCAAAGTAAAGACTGAAACTGTAAAATGACTTTCTAATGTACAGCTCTGTGTAATATGGCGCCACACACACACACACACACACACACACACATATATTTCCGTTTGTTGCAATAAAATAACATTTGCAATCAAAGCAAACTTTAAGAGTTTTATTTTGAAGGATTTTACCGTTGTGTTGCGTCCACTTCCGGAATCAATGGCGGTAACTCTCCTGCTAGCTGTGTTCGCTGTCTGACGGTCCGTCAATTAACTGACGCTAAAATGTCAGAAAACTTCGTGTTTTACTCACAAACTAAGTTTATTGTGGAGACTGCCGTTAAAACAGCAGTTCACATCGTAAATTCAAAAGAAGAAAATAACTCAAAGGAGTCAGATGAGAGACGTAAGGTGAGTCAACGGTTTGTTTTACTGATGTACGTTAACGTTTAAACGTCGATGACCAGAGACTGATTGGCTGCTCGGAGACGCTGTGTGGAGGAGATGGTGTCGACGGAGCAAATTCAAGTAACGCCAGGCGTAACAAAGATGGCGGACTGTCGTCACACAGTAACGTTAGATGAAACTGTCCAGATAAAGTTCTGCAGGGGAAATAAAGTTCACTTTATATATTAATCTGGACTTTAGCATATAAATATTGACGCTGGTTCTTATTTCGGTGTTTAAAGTGCGGTATCTGTTGTGTATTAATGGCGTCTGGTAGATAACAGAGAGCGTTGCAGCCGTCGGGTGATGGAGGCTGGACTGACGGAAGAAGATGAACCGTCCACTGTGGATCATTTCTGTCATTTAAAATGATTTATCACTTTATTTATCCACATCTGGCAAACAACATCTCTGTTAAATAGTAATTAATTATTAAAGAACAGTATGTCACATACAGACACAGACATAAACACAGCTAAAAACTAAAAAAAAAAAAGTAGTAGTAGTAGTAGTAGTAGACAGAATAACACCTGGTGCACCAAAGGTGCTGAAATAAATGCGGTCAGTGTCAGACTGTGTTATGATATTTACATGTTAAAAAAAACTAAATGTAAACAGTGAGAATAAATAAGTGTGTAAATTAGATTGTAGTTAAATAATACACACACTAATAACACACATATCCAACCACTGCATTTGTCATTTTAACATAAATCTGTTCATAATGTAATATATATAAATAATTATGTTAGACTTATTGTGTTAGGTATTATTCTGAATTATTGTGGATCATCAGCTGATTGTACTGTATCGTCCAGTACTTGTATCAGCAGCTTATCATTCATTTTCAGTAGTCAGATACTTGTGTCCATCATAAAAGCATCTAAGACCAGATACTATTTAATTCAGATGTTTAATTAATTAGTGCTGACTGCTTTGTTTTGATCTTCACAGCCAGATTTTGACAGTGTTGTGGAAATGTTGTCACGGGAGGCGACGAGAAAGATCAGCGCCGTTTTCTCCCAGCTGTCCTCACTGCTGCACAATGAAAACAAAACTCTGAAGAGTGAAGTGGGAGAGCTGCAGAGCAAACTGAAGGCTGTGACTGCAAACTTTGAAAACGCCAAAAAATGGAGAGAAAACGTCCTGAGCGGTTGCCCCGTCCTGTTCGAGCAGAGCGGGCTGCTCTTCAGCCTGAAGCCGTTTGGAAAGTTAGAACTGAATAACAGTAATTTAACGGAGAGAGTCACGGGATCAGCGCCTGGGGCTGAGACACAGACTGGTGAGACTGGAAAAAAAAATCCACCACCAAATATTACTACATATACTCTATTTGATATATTTACATATACATATTATAGCTTCTTGCCTTTGGGAGAGGCAGGTATAGACAAATCCTTCCTTAAAATCTTACATTTCAACACTACATCACACAAAGACTCCTGGGACGTACTGAACGCCGCACAGTAACAGAGTACAGGTTATCTTGGTTGGCTAAAATCCATGCTGAAGCTGATGACAGTGGAGGGGATTTTGACCCAAACATCATATTTTTTTTACTGAATGAAATATTTACAGTATTTTCAGTGAACTTCAGCAATGACTGATGTGTCTGTTTGTATCCTTTAGCATTAATGTCTTGTCCAGGTGGTGGACAGGCAATGAAGGAGGTGAACTCTGAAGCTCAGTCTGCACCGGCCAGTAGACAAGGTGAGACTTTAATGTGAAATAAATCTCACAGGAAAAGTAATTAATGATTTAATAATTTGACTCAACATGTGGTAACTTTTGCGTTTTCCTTTCCAGACCTCGCTCAGGATTGTACCGCCACAAACACAACACGGTCTACAAACACTACCTGCCAAAACACACAGGATGCAGTAATCAGGAAGAAAGATGTTTTTGTGTGTAACGTCTGTAACAAAAGCTTCGACCAGCAGTTTCATCTGCTGAAGCACATGAACACTCACAAAGAACAGAGGACGCTCGCTTGCAACCAGTGCCCAAGAAGATTCAGGAACACAGCGGCTTTCGAGTATCACCTGCTGCGACACGAGGAGAAGAAATACACTTCCTTCAAGTGTCAGCTCTGTGACAAGACTTTCAAAACAAAAATGCATCTGAAGACTCATCAGATCGTGCACACGGACACGAGGCCGTTCATCTGCTCCACCTGTGGTAAAGGCTTCAAAACTAAACGCAGCCTGCGAGCTCATCAGGTCGTGCACACTGTTGAAAAGCCGCACAAGTGCTCCGAGTGCGGGGAGAGTTTCAGGTATGCGTTCACGCTGCACTGCCACAGAAGTGTTCATACTGGTGAGAATCCGTACAAATGCACGGTGTGTGGCAAAGCCTTTGTAAAGAGGGACTCGCTCAGGACGCACCAGTCCGTCCACAGAGGGAAAGTGTTCACATGTGAGACATGTGGAGCAGGCTTCACCCTCCAACACAACCTGAAGAGACACATTCGTATTCACACAGGTGAAAAACCGTTCAAATGTAAAGTCTGCGGGAAGAGTTTCATTCAGGACAACAAGCTGAAAGCTCACATGCTCCTTCACGGAGCCTTAAAGTCGTTCATGTGTGACCTGTGTGGAAAGACTTTCCTTTATAACTGTCAGCTGCAGAAACACCAGAAAGTAAGTCATGAAGAGAAACAAGGGCCGGGCATCAGAGGACGAGCTCGAGAGAGAGGAAACCGCAGAGTTATTTACCGACGGGACCGGACCACGGTAGATCTGACGCCGTTCAGCTGTAAGACCTGCCGTAAGGGCTTTGACACCTCAAGTTCACTGAAGAGACACGAGCTCATTCACACAGGTGAGATGCAGTACAGCTGTGAAACCTGTGGGAAGTCTTTCTTCTACAAAGCTACGTACGACTACCATCAGCGGACTCACTCAGGGGAGCGGCCGTTCCCTTGTGAACTGTGTGGGAAGAGGTTCATCATCCGTCAGGCTCTCAAAGCTCACAAGCTGCAGCACTCTGGAGAGAAACCACATAAATGTGAGCAGTGCGGCAAAGACTTCAGGATCTACACCAACTACCTCAGACACTTACGGATCCACACAGGAGAGAAGCCCTACGAGTGTGAAGTGTGTGGAGTGAGATTCAGGCAGCTCGGACACGTAAAGTTTCACATGCAGGTCCACACAGGAGAGCGGCCGTACTCCTGCAGCTGCTGTGGGCTCGGATTTTCAGACTCAAGGCTGCTAAAGAAACATAACTGCACTGGGAGGAACCAGAAAAGGTCACTCACTTCATCCTGAAGCTGAACACCTGGAGATAATAATGACGATGCAGCAGTCATTTCTTTGTTTTCTCGCCTGCTGTAGATCTCGGTCCTGAAATCTATTTACAAACCTGCACTGTCGGCTGATTTATGTCTGTCCTGTGGTATTTTCTGATTAATTGTGCCTGAAGAAAATGCTGGCTTTGAAAGTATCTGTCTCATGAGAGCTAAAGAACGAAACTCTGGCCACAAGTTTAAACTAAAGGATGGCTTACAACAAAAGTGGCCCAACTGGAAATGTGTCAATTTAAGTAGCCTCAACTAAAGATACAGCCGACATAAACCTCTGTGTTAATAAAGGTTTTTGTAAAATGATAAATGTCTTCAGTCTTCAAATTTTTCAGTTTTATACCTCAACTGAAAAATGTAGGATTATAGTTTGTACACATGATCAGTATAAAACAATGAACGTCATCGTTCATATCTGCCGTTTAATTTCTAAGCTTTGATTTTGCTGTTTTATTTGTCTGATTTTATTTTGAAAGTATTTACCGGAGGTTTTGATGTTATGCTGTCTGACTTGACCTGTTGTGTTGCCGTGGTGTAGTTCTTCAATATGACCACTGGGGGCAGCAAATATTCACGTCATTCTAGATAGTTAACAGACAGCTGACATGAAACTAATGTTAAAAACAACTTATTAGAACTCTAACTGGTTTCGATATTATTTAATAATATAATAAACACAATATTAGTAGTCGAAACATATTGATTATGCGCCCAGTATACAAAACGCGGTGTTAGCCACAAGTTGAAGTAGTGTTGTAGTTTCTTACTTTGGCCACTAGAGGGCAGTGAACTTCACGAGTATCAAGCTCGACACAATGCCATATAGACGCTTCCGGTTAAAACTTCAAAAATAAACCAATCGATTTACCCGTAACTGCCTTTATTGATGTAGTGTAGTACAAACTGAAACTGTGATAAACTGTGATCACACACAAAAACTACTTCCTCATTACAATCCGTACCCTACCTAAAACGGGTCAAAAATTATGTGTATACAACAGCTTTACTACTCTACCCACCTGTTTCAACTCTACCATTAAACATGACAGTGTTTGAAGCTGACTTGTAAGAAATATATGATACTACTTTTTAATAAGAGTATGACGCATTCAGTGTTTAAAGTTGTGGTGTTATGTCGTGTTTGTTGTCAGTTGATGAGCGCTAAAGCGCTGAATAGGGCATGCTTTTATTTTGAAGAACATGAACTGGGAAGCGGAAGTTGCTATCCGTGTTGTGAGTGTTTCGAGTTTTGTCCACAATAACAACGACAATATTGCAGCAGGAAAAAGCTTCTAGTTTCATTATAAAACCATCGAAGTGAAACAACAGCCATCAGGCGACACATTAATCCGTCACTATGTATGATTTCGACGCGCAGGTAGGCGCCATTTTGAAGAAAATGGTGAACAGGACAGTGACAGAAATGAGCAAAGTTATCGGCCCAGACTCAACACACACAGAAGAGTCTGAAAACACACACGGCTCCCCGGCTGACACGGTACGTTCGCCTGCTGTTGGTGTGTGTTATTGTTGTGTCGACGCTGTCTGTCGGTGTCGGTGACCTCCTCCTCTCCGGTGCAGACGCTCCTGCCTCCGAACAATCAGCTGATCATAGAAATAGAAGAGCTAGCTGGCTGCTCTGGTTAGCTTCCAACGGCTAAACTCAAATAAGCACAGACCGCAGGCCAGCTGAGCTGAGTGAAGCTTTTATTCAGGATAAATTCAGTTTAAATGTTGGTCTGGTTCATTAAGGTAACATAACAATGAGAATTATCCATCTTTGATCGCCATTTTGAGTTGGACAGCAGGCCCAGGCTTTTCTATCTGCTGTATGTCTACAGGCGGCTCAGTTAACGTTACAGGTGCGACGTGAACGTTACCTGCACGGCGGTTTGTCAGGTATTTACAATGATATGACGGGATGTGTCGTGTAATATTATAGGAGAAATGTTGATATAAGTTAAAACATCACCTTTGATTACTACAGTGGTCAGTGTAACGTTTATATGTGTTGGTAAAATAAAGATGACAGTTCATGTTATGCATCAATTTCTCTTCATCAATAACTTAATCAAGACTAATTATTTAATAAAACTGTTGTCGATCAATCTGCTCTTGATTGACCATTCACTTTTTATTGATACATATTAAACAACAGCGTATAAAGACATCATAAACACAAAAAGCTGTTTCATGCATCATTAACAACAACAAAATCCTACAGTATAATACAATAATCTAATAAACTGAAAGGAATCTTATGCATAATACTGAGCTGAAGAAGTACTTTTACTTTTAACATTTTGCTGCACTAAGTGTGTATTTTTACACTGTGGTATTACTGTTATTAGGTCTGATGTGTAATAAACTGTATAACTAGGACAGTTATTGTCATTGAAACTTTTATTCATCATCTAACTTAACGTTTTTCATTACAAAAACACTGTAATGTCTCTGAGAAGTGCACATAATATTAAGTTATTAAAATAAAAAGTGTGATGTCTTTGTGTAAATTGATATTTTTTACTCTTTATTCTGACACATGATGTGTGTTTATTTAGTGTGTATCTGCTTGTAACAGTGATCTGCTTGGTTCCCATCAGATGATCCAGGTCAGCGCCTTCATGATGTGTATGGCTCAAGAAGCTGTGGAGAGGATCTGCGAGCTTTTCCGCGAATTCATCTCCTCTCTGCTGCGGTTACAGGTACGTCACGTCACTGTGTTGGTATATTTGGAGTCATATTAGGAACATATCACAGATTTATATCATCTCACTGTGCACATTGTCATATCACCAAAACTGGAACTACAAAATCACCACATTGTGAATGTGTCATGATTTGTGTTTTTAAAGCTCAGGTTTGTCTTTGCAGGTGACAGAGGGCGTTGCAGAGACGCTGAAGCTGGTGCTGGAGGGCAATGGAGGCCAGAAGGAGGTGGAGGAGCTGATGGAGGGAAGCAGCAGACCGAAGGAGGGCAGGAGGACACCGACCAATGGAGAAGAAGGAGAGACAGTCCAGAGCCAGCGCTCAGGGAGGAAGAGAAGAGGTGATGAGTCTCTTTTTTAATGGGTTGGGACATGTTGATGTGTGGTTGTATCAAAGCTGGGCTAAGCAGCAGTCCTTTTTGTAACACTGTAATGATGTTACAGCAGTTTGCTATCGGAGACTCAAAAAGGTGACACAGTTGTGTGTTTTGTCTCCGTGCACTTGCATAAACAGCTTTTTGTTTGTTTTTTTTTCAGTTGTGGCTAGTGGTGACGCTGGAGTGAAGAGATCGCCTATAATTCATCTGTGGAAAGGCAGAACGTATGAGGTAAAATCCTGTCCTGTCTTATGCAGATGATTTCACTGAAGTTTGAACTGTGTCTTATACTGTTCTCTCTTCCCCACTTCCTGTTTTCTTCCTCGCACTTCAGACTTTTTAATACGAAGCAGAGAGCGTAAACAAGGTGGATTTCTAAAGAAGGTTTTTAAAGTTTTATTGGTAAACTCCATGGCACAGGGTTACTGTCATACTGAAAGCTCTTCTCTCTGTTGCCTCAAAGTAAGAAGCATTAACATTTCACCAATTTAAAATTAACGGGTCTGTACTGAAGCATGAAAAACAGACCTAGATCAAGACGGGGCCATATCTCTTTACTTTTAGTTCAGAAGGTCACCCGTGTTTGTCTGTGATTTGACTTGATTCTCTCTTCTCCATAGGACAATATCCAATCTGTGATAATAAAGGAGGAAGGTTTGGAGGCGTTCGCTGACCAGGTGTCATCTGATTCTGGTCAGTACAGAGATGGACCGGGCCAGGAGGAAGGTGACGACCTGGATTACCAGGTTGATTCCACAAATACTTCTTTCATTTTCTGTTTATCTGTTTGTGCTTCTGTTTAATATGTAAAGACTTTAACACACATACATGGTTGGTTCTGCCTCCTGGCCAGTGTATGATGGGGTTACATCAGACCACCATGACCATTAACACAAGAAAATGTTTTGAAAGCAAATCAGTAAACAGTTTGTACATTTTTTCTTTGAGTTGGAGGCAGAGGATCCAGAAGATGCTGACACAGGATTAACCACCAGACCTAAACGTGTTGTAAAGCCCAAGTCCCATCGAGGCCGAGTGAAGAAGGACAGTCAGAGTCAGAACCAGCATCCTCTGAGCTGCAAACACTGCAGGAAAACCTTCACCAAGCTGCTGCAGCTCAAAGCCCACCAGGCTGTGCATGGGGCGAACGCAGAGAAGCCTTTCCACTGTTCTCAGTGTGGCAGAGGGTTTTCTTTCCAGCGAAGCCTCAATGCACACATGCTGCTTCACACAGGTGAAAGACCACACACCTGTGATGTTTGTGGGAAGGGTTTCACCTTGAAGCAGCTCCTGAGGAACCACCAGCGTCTCCATGCTGAGGTCCGTCCGTTTTGCTGTGAACAATGTGGAAAGAGCTTCTACCGAGCTCACGGCCTAAAAATGCATCAGATGGTCCACACAGGAGAGCGGGCTTATAACTGCCAGTACTGCAACAAAAGCTTCACGATACAAGGTAACCTGCAGCGCCACCTGCGCATACACACGGGGGAAAAGCCGTTCAAGTGCGAGACCTGTGGCAAAAGCTTCAACCAGGCCGACACTCTGAAGGGCCATCAGCGGATACACACTGGTGAGCGTCCCTTCAGCTGTGAGACCTGTGGCAAATGTTTCATCCAGAAGAGTGCCTTGAAGATGCACCAGAAGACTTCTCATTCAGGTGAGAACTCGCTGGCGTGCGTGGCATGCGGCACTAATGTGGCCTGTGTGGACTCGCTTCGCAAACACCTCCAGACGCACGCTGCGAATATTCCATGTACGTGCGTGCTCTGCGGCCGACGGCTCAACTCCATCACCGACCTGCGCTCACACCAGCAGCACCACACAGTGGACAGGCCGCACAGCTGTGGGCTCTGTGGGAAGAGCTTCAAGTCGTCCAGTTACCTGAAGATTCACCTGAAGACGCACAGCGGGGAGAGGCCCTTCTCCTGCGACATCTGCGGTCGCATGTTTACACAGCACAGCAGCCTCAAATCACATCGGGTAGGTTGTTTTTTTGTAACAGACAGGACATGATATCCTTATCATCCATCCATCAATGCCATGTCAGCAACACCATGGCTGAGCAACTCAAAAAAAGTAGTACGCAGAGAGAGAATTGAAAGAAAATTATGGATGAGTTGTTAATTAATTAGTAAAAACCACATCAACATCCCAACAGAGACCTCAAATATTATTACTTTGGTTCATTCATCAGTTAAAGAGAACCTTAACACTAGTTTTTTCTGACTACATGTTATAAAGATCTCACCCCGCTGCAGTGATGTACAACAGTACTCTGTCTGTGTTCAGTACTGACATTGCTCTTCTTTGTGGTTACACAAAACAGAGCACACATCCTGTTCGTGCTCACTGATGCTGGTGGTCTAGATTACGACAAAAACATGATGAAATTGACACTTTTTTGGTAAATCAAGTTTTATGTCAACTCGAGCTAAGTTCATTTCATGATTAGGTTACTATCTCAGACTGAGATAGTACCACTGTCAGCTCCAGTTTCTGCAGCAGTATATTGTGGTTGAACGTCACCAGTTTTCTCATACCTTGATTTTCTCTAAGATGCAAATTCTCTATTGGTGTCATACAAGTCATGTACAAAGTCTGACTTGCTCCACCGCTCCACCATGGAAAAAACGCTTTGCCCTGAAATCATGATTCAGTTTGAATTTGGAGTTTAGATATGATACCAGTATACTATTTTTTTACTTACAGTCTTTCCTTCAACATGTCCCTTCAAAGGTGGTGCACACAGGAGAGAAACCGTTCAGCTGCGACACATGTGGGAAATGTTTCAGCAACACAGGCAACCTGAACAGACACCAGCGTATCCACACTGGGGAGAAGCCGTTTAGCTGCGACACGTGTGGACGCAGCTTCAATCAGGGCAACAGCCTGAAGGCCCACCAGCAGATACACACCGGAGAGAAACAGTTTATGTGCGACAAGTGTGGGAAGAGTTTCTCCTACCTGAGGAACCTGAAGGACCACAAGTGTTTCTACGTCTGAAGCTAAACTGTGATGTGACACCTGAGTGAAAAGCTTCCCTGTAGCTGCTGAAGAACAAAATGAGCAGATTGCAGTGAAAGTGGCTTTAGTGAGTTTTTAAGTTTGGTTTACCAGATTTGTTTATTTGACTGCAAACCTACCCTCAGTGAAGGTGGAGGGGATAAAATCAGTGAGTTCAGATGAGTGAACAATTAAGTTAACATTAGTTGTAAAGGTGGAGACAGTTACTGTGTACACTGTCTTGGCCAAAGGTTTAAGAGGCCTGTTGTGTTATAAGTCATTTACCTGATGTCCTTATCCAGCCCTGCAGCTGGTGCCATTAGGTCTGAAAAAAAAAACCATTAAATGTGACAATTCACATTTCTATATTATCATGATATCACTGGAGTAACCTGCATGTACCGAGAAAATGTTTTTCAACCTGTTTTACAGGACTGGAATAAAGACAGATGAGTTGCAGCAGGTACTACAACAAAAAGCCAACAGTTAGATGTTAGTCTTCTCATCTATCTTCTAGTCGTCTTCTTCTTTTGATAAATGAAAACATGTTTACAAGTCATTTTCATTACTGTCAGAGTCCCAGTTTTACTGGTGGGATCACAAACAATCTTGCCATCCACAATAAAAATGTAACAGTATTTTGCTGTCAGAATTTAAATGATATTCCTGATCAAAGCTGTACAGACTATAAAAGTGTTATTTACTGATTTTTATTGTACGCCGTGTTTTCTTCAGGTTTTTTAAACATTTCTCTTTGAAAGGAAGAAACAGTTCAACATGGCGGACTTTGTAAAAGAGGACCTGCCGCGTCTGTAGATACAAAAGTCTCATTCTAAGTTAACATAATGATTTTTATTGCAGCCGATTTTTACACTAATGAAAACATAATTATACATATTATATTCCATTTCTGACACATTCTGTAAACAGAGCTCTTTAAATCTGACACACTGGACGTTTTAAGATGGATATTTACAGTTTAACCAACTTGAAAAGTGTTTTTCTTTTTTTCAAATCTAGTTTTAGACGATGACCTCCAACAGATAAATGAAATATAATTGTGTTTTAAGAAAACAAAGTTGCCTTGTGTGCTTTATTAGTCAATGTGCTGACTGAGCACGATAGTGAAACAGTTATTTTGTCAGAATGTTTCATCTGTAACTTCTCTTGTGGAGTGTATTTTTGTTATATCTCAACTTTGTGACTGTGAGTCAAATTCATAAACATAGAAATTTAAATCATGTGAGTTTTTTTCTTTTTCTTTTATTGACTGTCATAATGAAGAAGAATGCACACGCAAACAGCAACAACTTATCTCCTGTCATGAAGCTAGTTGTGAACACGTTCAGCCCTCACAGCCATAAAGTAAGGCCCTTAATATTAAAAATAGGAGCTGATTAGACTCACTAGATTAGACTCCATGCTGTTTTATGGTGAGGTTTTACTTAGTTGTGCTTTAATATTTTTCAATTAAATCACAAGACTGACAGTTATTTTCCAATTTACAACAATCCTATTACTTAAATCTCTCTTGCACATTTGTATAATCACATTATTTCATTGCAAATGTGTCCAGAATTATGATTAATCCTTATTTACACAATCTTTGAATGCATCTATATTCAAACTTGCAGCACACTCAGGTTGCAAATATTGAAAAAAAAAGGAAGCGTGAAAAGCAAAAGCAGGAAAAAGAGACAGTAGAGGGGACCACAGCACTACAGAGGAAGCCACAGTGGGCTGAAAGCTATGGGAAAAAGGAGATTCAGCATGAAAGCAGGAAATTGAGGTGATGAGCCACTTTCAACACTTGTAATGCAATGATCTTGTAACAACAGAGGAGACAGAGCTGCCTGTGAGAGCGGTGTATCCTGAGTAATGGGTGAGGTAGAGGAGAAAAAGCACATGGGCTGGTCTCCAAGCGTGTCTCTGTGCACGTTGACCCAGCTGCTGATGTAGACATTTTGTTTACAGGTGCAGTCCCACAAATTACCCGACAGATGAACAGCATTAAGTTTTCTCAACAACTCAAAAGTCCCATTGTCCACTGCTCTGAGCTGGTTTGACTTCAAACTCAATTTCTGGAGGTTTGTAAGTCCTTGAAATACATCAGGGTGCAGGTGATTCAGTTTGTTTCCATCCAAGCTGAGTTCTGTTAGCTTCGTAAGTTGGGCAAAAAGTTGAGGGTGTAAACTAGCCAGGATGTTGCTATTTAGCATGAGCTTGCGGAGGTTGTGAAGAGGATGGAAGGTCTTGAAAGGAATGTCACTGAGCTGATTGAAGCTCAGCTGGAGCTCTTTAAGGCAGGTCAACCCTACAAAGTGATCAGGAGACAGCTCCAAGATACGGTTTCTGTCCAGATTCAGTGTAATAAGATTTTTTAGATTCATGAACAGGCTTGCGGGAATGTTACCTATGTGGTTTTCATCCAGGTGTAACTCTTTCAAACTGACAAGGTCTTTGAACTGGTCTGGATGTAGAGAGGAGAGACGATTGCCAGAGAAGCTCAGCAAATGTATCCTCACCAAACCATTGAAGACTGACGGATGAAGAGACTTGATGTGGTTGTCATTGAGGTGTATCTCCTTGAGGGCCCTCATTTTGTGCAAAACACCTTCGGGAAGGTGTTTTATAGCGTTGTTCTCCAAGTTCAGGTTCTGTAGAGCCTTGAGCTTGTTGAACAAAGCAGGATGGATTTCCAGGATGCGGTTGTTTGCCAACTGTAGCTCACTGAGTTTGGACAGCGGATCAAAAACCCCAACTGGTATGTTAGAGATCTGATTACTGTCCAGCTGCAGCTCTTGCAGGTGGATCAAGTTACTGAATATGTCCAGAGAAAGAGATGTCAGTCTGTTGGAGTACAAATCAAGTATCTTAAGTCTCCTCAAATTGCTGAAGACTTTTGAGGGAAGATAATCTATGAGGTTGCTATTGAGATCCAACTCACTCAGCTTGATCAGACCTCTTAGTGATCCCTCAGATAGATTGGTCAGCTTGTTGTTGCTCAAATCTAGCTTAATCAACATGTTCAGCGAGGAGAAGCAATCATCTGGAAGGCTGATGAGGCTGTTGCTGTCTAGATACAAATGCTTGAGCCCTTTAACATCCCTCAGTGCTTTAGCTGGAGCAGTGGCCAGCATGTTGCCACTTAGGTAAAGGTATCGGAGACCTGTCGCTCCTCTGAAGCTGGCCCCATCCACACTTGTGAATCTGTTGTTGGACAGAACAAGTCTCTCCAAAACAGCCGAGTTGTTGAACACACCTTCTTCTATCTTTGTTATATTATTATGGCTGAGCGAGAGGTCGGTGAGGGCAGAGGCTCCTTCCAGTCCACCAACCTGTAACATTTGAATGTGGTTAAAGTTCATGTACAGCGTCTTTAGATGAGCTAATCCACGGAGGAGTCCGTCTGGTAGATGTTCAATCTGGTTCTCACTCAGGTCCAGTAATGTGAGAGCAGGACAGTTTATGAACTGACCAGGGTGTAGAATTGTCAGGCCATTGCCACGTAGGAAGAGTTTAGACAGCTTCGTCATGTTGGGCCAAACTGGGTTAAGGGAGAGGAAGACATTCAGCTGATTCTTAGTCAGGTCCAGGTCCTGACAGAAAAAACAGGAAGGAGAGAAGCCTGTTATGTATACTTCTTTAGACAAAACCTCACATTATTGGAGTAAGATAACATGTCAGACTTCAGTGTCTTGAAAGCACAGGTAACAAAAACATACTATTCTTATTTTTAGGTGATTATATAATATAATATATTCCATTTCTGTCATATTCTGTTAATATAGCCCTCTATGTGTTTGTTTCAAAAGATATTAGGCTGGAAAATTAGATTTAAAAAGCAGAATTTGAACAAGTGAAAACTTTACTGGGTTTTATGTGACGGACTATTTCTTGTCTAACGAACATAGAGAATTTAATCCGGGTCTTTCCTCCTGCAAGTCTTAAGAGGTCACAGTGTTGCATCATTTTCAAAAGCCTTACACGCACAGTTCCGTTTTCAGGTTGCTGCTGTGTGTTTCCTACCTGCAGCTTCTCCAGCCCACGCCTAGGTATTTCCTGTATATCATTGTATGAGACATACAGCTGCTCTGTGCCATCTGGCAGCTCAGGGATCTGGCTCAGTCCTTTCTCCTGACACACGATAGTGGTCAGATTGTGGAGACACTGGCAGGATGGGGGGCAGAGGTTAGACCCCCACACCAAGAGGCTCAAGGAGGCCAGAATTAAGGCTGCTAGCATGGTGGGCTACAGCTGAAAACAATCATGAAGCATGAGTTAATTGGAGCAGTACAATGTTGTAATGTTATTTTCAAGTTTGAGTTAAAACTGTTCAGATTCAAAAGTGTTTATACCAATATATATTCTGAATAGATTTTATTTTGCATACTGTGACTCCATTATATTTGTGTGAACTACATTGATTGATAATTACTTGTTTTGTGTTTTACAGAGTATCAGTTGCAGCACTGGTGATAACAAGTACTATAAATTACAATTCAAATCCCTTCAAGATTACATTTTTGGTGTAGTTAAAAAAATTGTCCAACTGTTAATTCAGTAAATTATTTTTCTTTCTTTGTTAGACCATTACAATTTCTTTAAAATCAATCATCTTACCGTTCTTGTTCTTCTTCTTGTTCAGGATGGTTTGGCTTAAAAAGTGAGATTACAGACGTCTTTAAACTCGACTGAATCTGCTCTAAAAGGTATGTGTATCTGCAGCAGAGGCGGATGTGTCTATGAAGTGATTTCTTTTGAGAACGACAAAAACAGTTTGGTCAAACCATTGTGGTTATAGGTCTACATCTCTGACATGCAAGCATCTCAGCTGCATGGCACAGCATCTATACATACAAAGAGACTAAAAACTCCCCAGCGCACGCTGACAAACCACATCAGTGTACTTCTGCTTCCAGAGAAATTGAGACACGATAAGGAAAGGGATTATTATAAAACAGCAACATGTTTAAAAACAAATTAACATTAATAATTTGAAAATACAAACACTCACTTTGCTTGATAAAACAGTCTTGATAAACTTCCCTCATTAAACAACTTCTCATTTAACATTTTAAATCTTTGCAAATTATAGCAATTCAAATGAGATGCAGGTTTGAAAGAAATGTTGTGCCTCTTTTCCTCTCGTGTTTTTGACTGTGGAGACACATTGTTAATATATCACAATAATATATCACAGCAAAAGATAAAGTCAAGCTTCATTGTTTTATTAATGTTGCTTTGAACAAGAAATGTATGTTTCACACAAAACCACAAAATTCAACTTCACAGTGGTGTGAGAGGAACGTCAGCTGATCACCATGATGGTGGTGTATAACCTTGGTGAGCAGACTGACAGATTTTTCTTTCTTTTCTTTTCTGATTTTTTGTATGTACTATAGATGCTTCGTTTTCACAGTGCACTTTGTAATACTACCACTGGGTGGCAGCAGACACATGAACTGTTGTTCTTTGTTTCTGTAATTTTGTGGTACTTTGCGTTTGTTTTTATTTTCTTAAACAAAAAGCATTTGTCATTTGAGATAATGTTTTGATGCTTTTGCATTATGTGCAATGCTGATCCAGCAGAGATAATTCGATCCGTTCATTGCATTTGACACAAATGTAATTTGTTTTCTGATGTGATTTTTGTGATAAAATAAATATGACAAGGCATAAAAAGTTTTCAAACTAATGATAATGAAAATAAATAATGATGTTAGCTTTGTGATGTATTATTTCTCATTTAGACCATATTTGAGTCCATCCCAGTTTTAAATTAGGTTGGTAGCATGACTCTCCATGTGCGTGCATTTATCCTGATGAGGACCACTTCTGATTTAGATCTTGACAGTGACAGTATTTTGGAAAGAGAGTTTGTCTGTTCCTCACTTCCTCAAAGGGTTGTTTAGGGGTCAGTTCTTGGTTTTAGAGTTACAACTGCCCCGCCTTTATCTAAACTTTATGTTGTCGTGACGGCTACGCTCCAGAGAGAGAATACATCATACAGCTTGTCAGTTTAGGTCCTCACAAGTATCAAAGTACACAAACGTGTTTATTTGTGCGTTGATGGCCTCAGGGACAGCATGAGCTAGTGGCTGGATCAATCCCTGTTGACATGCTCAGAGCAGCACAAATCACTAGGTGTGGTACACACACACACACACACGCACACACACACACACAAATGTAGAAAAGAACTGAAGTAGACGCCCCCTTTCCATAGGCCATTAGATTTATTGACAATTCCACATCCAGTGTTTTTTCCTCTAATTGGTTTATACACAGCTGACCGGACAGTGATGCTAATGATGCTGGTGTACTCTGTAACACAGTGTCCAGAACAGGCTCTGCAATCCATGGAAATATGGACTGCTGCTCTGGTTGTTCTTTCCAGCATCGATTCTCTTGCTGTTTCAGCAGCAGCACTCTGCTCTCCTGGTAAATCTCTTTCTTTCTCTGCCTCTGTTCTCCGAGGGATGACAGTGAATCTGCCTGTGTTTTGCTCACCTGCTTGTTCCAGCATCTGCCTCTTAATCTGCAAGGCTTCAGGTCACTGGTCTTTGTCATAACCAGGAAGTAGGGGTGTGAGGGAAGAATGAGGCCCTGGATTCGCTCCAACAGGTCCAGATCAGTCCAGGTAAGACTTGTGTCTAATTTGTATTTCAGTCATGAATAATATAAATCTGACACATGTGAACCCAATTACTCAATGATGTGAGTATTTGTGCAATTTATGTTTTTATGGTTTCTTAATACAGATTTTCTTAAAATGGATGCAGATACAGGTGCTCTGCTTAAATAAAGATGACACCAGACATTACATATTAACAAAGTGGTGCAACATCTGTGTTAGTGAATGGGTTCTGTGTCACAAGAATTCAACAGGATATGAGGCAGTTCAGGTGTTTGTTGTTCATATCATCTGGAATATAAGTGAACCTCTTTGGAGGTGAACCTGGAGTTTTATTGTAAGGACAGGACTACAGACAATCTGTGAAATGTAAAGGGCTCAGTGGAGTTCAGTGTGGAGAGGCAGAAGTTGGGATCAGATGTAGCTCACCATCAGTGGAGATCAACCACACTGATTAGTTTAAGGGCTCTCTCACTTCTCATAACAAGCGGACAGGACAGGTGAGCCAGCTGAGGATAAGCACACGTGAAAGGACACAGTAAAATAAACAAGCTTGTCCTCTGCAGTGTTTGGTAAGAGGATTTTGGTTGCCTTGGTTTCATGATTCCCTCTTAATCAAAACATCAATGTATGTTCACTCCCTGTGTAAATACAGTTTAATCCATAAAGGGCTCAGAGATTTCAACTTTTACTGGCCAGTTTTGCATGCATATAGAATGAAGTAGAAGTTTGGGCCTGTAGTACAATCCACAGCCACCACTCTGAGAGAGAAAATGATTTTTTGAACTAGTAATGGATCACTGTTATGCTATGATGCACATATGTTATGTAGGTTTAAAGCTATATAAGCAGGATGTAGAGGAGGGTTCACATTATACTGTCCAGAATTTATAAACTGCAGAGTACATCACATCAGAGTTAATCGTAATAAAATTTGATTTTCTGGGCTTTGGTGCAATAAAATATAATAAAATTGCTCAAGGTCACTTCAATAGGGCAGATACACTGCTGGAGGGAGTGGAGCCCTCATATTCCAGGCCGAGGACAGTTTCACTAAATGCTAAGTCACCTTGCTATTCAGGATTGCTGATATCATATTTTTCAATATGTGACTTGTAACTTGAAATGTAAAAATGATATAAGGAGCTACATTGTATTGTGCCATTAACCTTTTTTATGCTAATGCATTAGGCCTGCTGTTTAATTACTCTTATAAGTTGTGAATGTTGGTTCAGTCATCTTTAATAAACTCAATTGTGATCCTGAAGATGCAAACACAGAAGATGCAGAGGTAGATTTCCTCTACAACCTCTGGTTGTATAATGTCTCTCCCTCTCTCACAGACACACATGAGGTGAAAGGATGTCTGTTTTTTTTTTCTATATCTATTTTAAAGCTTTGGTGATCTGGTGGTCATCTTTTTCAAATCGATAGTGGGATACTGGGATAAATAGATGAAAGTAAAAAGAGAAAAGCACCAAAGGGAGAATATAAAGTATTTATTGCAATGGGGGACTGCATTGCATTAAATACTGCACTTTATATTCTATATAAAGTGGAAGTATCCTGCTCAAGTGTCCTTCTGTTAAACTGTGGCCTTTGGAGAACTCAGGGTTAGTAGGATGAACCTCAAGAGTCCTTCATGGTGCTTTCTCTGCGTCTAGCACTGAGCCTCACAAAGATAATTGACTGAAGTGCAATAGAGTTTGGGTACTTCATAAAATGGTGCTTGGCATCTATCTATCTATCTATCTATCTATCTATCTATCTATCTATCTATCTATCTATCTATCTATCTATCTAATAATGTTAAACTACAATATTTCTCTTTTTGAAATGAAGATTTTGGCCACCAGGAGGCGATAGATAATATAAATATATAAGTTGTCTTCCAGGAAGTGAAATTCAACAGATTTTATCATGAAAACACATGAAGCCCTTTAGTGGTCTTTGTGTGTATGTGAATCTGTGGGAAAACGTAAGTCATCCTTCAGCTAATTGTGATTTAAATTCACAAACAAATGTTAGTTACGACTTCCGAAACTCTGAATTCTGATTTCACGAGGAGCACCTGAAGGCAGCACGGACGAGAGAGGGGCGAGGAAGGCGCGCGTGTGTGCGCGTGCGCGGCCATCGACGCAGCAGCCCTGCCTGTTGTTGCCGCTGACGTCCCTCTGCCTCCCCCTGCCTCCCTCTTTCTCTTGTCACTGTGTTTCTCGGAGGAGGAGGGGGATCCCGTTTTCTTTCGTCTCCTTCACGGAACACAAATGTTATGTTTCCGCCTCATGGGAGACGTTTATTTGTATTCCGCCGCCGTTCATCCGAACACCGGCGACTTTTCACTCGCTTACAGCCAAACCGAATGAGAGGAGCTAAGGGCGGACTTCACTGAGAGGAAGGACCGGGGAGACCGACTGGGAGGCTGCACATCCGCCGCTTTCTTTAATTCAACCGCATTTTTTTGCCATTGATTTATATCCCAAGACTCCACACATCTCTCGGTGTGTTGTGATGTTGTCTCGGATGGTTGCTCGTTCTGTTTCCGTGACCGTTTCTCCGTGGGAGTAACCGTTTCAACGTCTGTCACAGAAAAATCACATTAGCTAGCTAACCGGAGGACAGAAACTCCCCCTTTTTTCTCAACTCAGCCCGCGGTGGTCCTCAGGACGCACACAGACCACGGCTCTGTTTGCTCGCTTTAACCTTGATTTGCTGCCTCTATGACTCGGGTTTCTTTCGTTTCTCACCAGAGGATGATGCAGCTGGAAGTGAAGCGGTGACCACCGGGATTGTTTTATTAACGGCGCAGCCACTGTCCACCGAAATGGTACGATAGCGTCTGAGAAGGATCGGGGGAAAGTGAAAAGCTAAGTCCGGGGGGGTGGGGGGTTCAGTCTGGGCTTTTTTTCCCCCTCAGATGAGGCTGTTTTGGTACCAGCAGCACCAGACAGACATGAGGTGGATGTAGCTCACCAGTTGTTGTTTTTTTTACGTCTTAATTTAAGCTGGATCACTGTCTTGGTGATCTGTGCTGCCTTCATGGACTGTGATAATGAGGATTGTATGAAAAGTGAGGCTGTTTTTTCCCTGATACACAGAGCCTGGTTTGACTGACAGCCAGGCTGATCTGGGGTGTTTTTAACCCCGTGTGAACACAAACCTACAGCCCACTTCTTTCTATTCTCCTGAACGGTGAAGCGCACTCAGGGACGAAAATGGCATTACGCACGGCACTGCCTGGGAACGAGCGGAACCCGGACCATGTAAGTAGATAATTAAAACACAGGGCGTCTGTTTGTCACCTCCAGCAACACGGATAGGTTACCATTAGGATTTATTGTGCTTTTGAAGAAAATGATAATAACCCCCTCAACCCTCGGGCCCTGAGATTAGTCTGCCATGTGCAGAGAGCAGCTGCAATCAAGCAAGGCGACACAGACGTGCTAATCTCCTCTGGCTCATTTGGGACGGGTTGCAATTGGACACAGACCGGTTAGGATGGAGAGGGAGAGCACGGGGAGACAGATGATGGGTGGGGGCGGTTTGGGTGCCTTGGTGTGGCTGCAGAGTCGTGTGTTACACTGATTACACACACATGCAAAATACACAATTTTAATCAATGAGTTGCCTTAAAAAAATCTTACTCGACTTTCACCTCCACCTCCTTCACCCACCGGTGTCTTCACTGCGCATGTTTGTCTTCCCCCAGCTGATCAATAATTAATGCATCTGATGCAAGGCCACCCAGCCCTTTCCACACCCAGCCTCCCCTGCACCCATCCCTCCTCCATCACCTTACTTCCAGCTTTTCACCTTCTGTCTCCCTCCACCCTGTCTGGTCTGCCCATTTCCCCTTTAATGAAACTGGAAAAGGCAGCTCAGTGGACAGCACAATATTGCTAAATCTGCTGTGTCAGGCTAGCTGGGTTTGTCCTGCTGATGTTTTTCTGTGTCTGTGGCAGCGTCTGGGTTTTTGGGGAGACAGGACTTTGAGTTGAATGGCCTTTTTAAGCATTTTACAGTTATATAGTTTTTGTGTAATGTCCCTGTAAGCATGTGGCAGTCTCTCTAATATCCCCTCACCACATATCGACATCAGTAGCAGCTGTACTGAGGATCCCCACCTTTATCTCAAGGGCACCTAGCTTACACCAAACTAGCAGCCTGAAATATCACTCACTCCTTTTGCATTTGAAGATCACAATGAGGTACTTCCCTTTGAAGCACCAGCCATAACTGACAAAATACAGAACACTTCTGTCCTGTTTTATAAAGGATATGTCATCATTACCACAATTTCTGTATTCTGGTGTTTAGATATCAGACCAGTGTCTCCTGTGATGTAAATGCAGCAGTAGTGCTGATTCACAGGTTCACAGTTTCCTTGGTTTTGACTTTGACCTTCTCCACAGTGTTTGGCAGGGTGGGACAATCTAACCAAAGGACATGTAATACAGTTTTCCATCTTTGCTGTAGGCTGTAATGTAGGTTTTGAATGTCCATGGGAAAATATGTCCCTCTGTTCAGGGGCACTTACTGTATACATTTTGAGCCCTGGCTGTACCCATGGGAGAGATGCAGCCACCTTTCTTTACTAACCTGCCGTGTGTGACTTTGACAGTGCTCCTGACTCACTGCGGATTGTTACAGCTCAGTGTTTATTGCCTGTAGCCCTGGTCAGGACCCAGAAACATTTTTAGAGGTGGCAGGATCCAGGAGGTATTTTGATCTTTGTTAATGAACCTGTTGTGGATGGTTTTTAGACAGTTGTGTCAGGCCACACCCACATGTCGGACTCCAAAAGGTGACGCTGCATTTAGATGGAGCCTTTTATTCCAATAAGAAGAAGGATAAAATGCTTAGTCATGACAGCAGGAAACTCCCTTTCCAGTGACTTATACTTTTTGAAATATCTATTCGCATCATGACAGGCTTTTTTGGGTGCCACTGGTGGCTCTCTTCTCCTTTTGAGTGATAAAACTGTTCCATCTGAACAAAGCAGAGCAGTAAATCAATAATCATGCCTGTTAAATGCTTGATGCAGCTCAGATTTTGGTTGGGTGGGTATGGCGTGTATCAGAACTCTTCTTTCTGACAGTGAAACTGGGATAACAAGATGATTGCTTTAGTTATCAATCATGCAACTGTAAAGAGAACAGATTTAGGTGCACCCGTTTTATGGTACACTGTAAAAAGGAAAAGAAAATCACGTAAGGTGTAAGCTGGTAGAGGAGGAGTGTTTTCTAAAAGGCATGGATGGAATAAACTGTCTGAACTGGACAGCAGGATGATTGCTGTGCTCTCTGAGTCACAAGCCACTCTTGTTAGCAACCTCACCATGACAACAACGCGGGGTCCTCCAGACCCTTCCCCTCACCCCCAAGGGCTGGGGCAAATTATCACAATGGTATTATGGTTGATGACTTTTTCTCAAAACTATTCTGCTTTCTGCAAGGTTAGCTGTTTGCACTCAGACTCTATATGCACTTTAATAGTAGAAGCTATAAAGTAAGTAAAATGTTCACAACTGATTTAAACTATTTCAGTCCAAAGCATCTCACTGCTCCCTCTCTCTGGCATCAAACTCGGCACACATATTAAGTTACAGTTTTGTAATTATAAAGGCTCGGCCAGTGTTTCTATCACTTTCAATCAACAAAAAGTAGTGATCAGATACGAGTCGGGTATTCAGTGCAACCTAAACCAACAGCACCATTTATATATTTAATGCTCACCAAAATGGCACGTAGTCCCTTCAAAGGCATCACACCTGAAGAAGAGATGCTTTTACTGCAATTTTATATCATACCGTCAAAATCTACTTCAAACAAGACTGAGGTCTCACATCACTTCTTAACCTTTGACACATTTGAGAAGAAACTAGCAAATGTCTTGACTAGACTTTACTAATATCAAAGCTAGATATCTGTACCGTTTCCAAAACGGTAATATATTATGTTTATATTTTGTTTTTTGTAAAAAGCTTGATGTTGAATGTTGAGCTGTAAAGGTCAGAAGAAAGACAAACTACAACTATGTAATATGAATGATTTGGCTGTATGCTTGTGTTTCTGGGCACACAGCAACATGTCAGTGCATGTGTGTTTACATGTAACACAGAAAGTGAATGAGGTGCTTTCATAACCTTTTGCAGAGCGGAGAACATCATAAACACACTGTTACACAACTCAACCAGTAACATTTATCTTCCCAGGCTTTGTCATCTTGTAAGATCATTATCACCATTTTGCACTCATGACATGACAGCCAGAGCTTTCACACCACAATCGACAATTTGCATGTTCGTACTCCCTGTTCCCTCCATTGCTTCTCCTCTGTCTTTGTCCTCTCATTTCACTTCTCATGGTTGTGTTATCCCCGTTTAGTTCTGACTCCATCAAGTCCAAAGTCACAAAAAAATACATGGTTGTCATGCTAAACCAAGGCTGTTTTGAAGTTTGCTTTTTTTGACCTTACAAATTACTGCAAGTTAATTTCTCAAATGTAACCTTTCTGATTTTAACATCTGTCTAGCCACAGAATTAACATACTGAGTTTAAGTACAATTTAATTGACTTACTTTTAGTTAAGAAGTTACATTGTTTGTACCAAAGTAAAACTTGCATTACTCTTGTATATTTGTTGTAGTCTTTTGAAATAATCTAATCAATCCACTTCAGATCTGGTTCTGGAATTGTGTCTATCAGTGTTCATCAGCCTCTAGTTTCCTCATTTCCACACACTGACAACTTTACCTAACCTGCTAAACCTGCATCTCTTATAGGCCTGCACGTGTTTGCATTGAAACTGTTGTTCTTGTGTCATTTTCTCAGTGTGTTGTGTTAACTGCCAAGGATCATAAAATATGTGTATCTGCATGTGTATTCTTAGAGAATCTAAATATTAGAGTCTTCCTTTTTAAGTGAGGGCATTTTGTCACAGTTTTTGAAGTTTCAGGTTGTAATAGCAGGCTCCAGTTTAAGAGTGAACCGTGTGGTGGTGAAGCTTTAAGTTCAGAGCAGCAGTACAGTCAGTGAAGGTCCTTATAAATATAATAAGCAGGTGTGCATGGAGGTCTGTGCTGTTGCTGCTGTACTGTGGGAATGGACAAACTATTTTGCTTGAAGCTAGTCATGAGGTTTTACTGTGAGAGAGAAGGAAGTCCTATAGTAGGTGTGGGTGAGTGCTTGTGTGCACTTGTACAGCTGTGTGTTCTTACAAAAAGCTAACATGGCCTTCTGTGTGCCACCCCAGGGCAGATCAGGGCTTTTGTGTTCTTCATACAAGCAAAAGATTCATGAGCTCACTGCCCTGACTTGTTACCCAAAGGCTGGCACCCACCTCTGATGCCCTCGATGACATTTGTTTCACCTAGACACTCACCAGATACAGTCATAAACAGCTCCGGGCCTTTAATCATGGGGTCCCCTGAGACCAGCTGAACCATGTATGATTGGTATAAAATTAGTGGGGTTCATATTAGATGGCCTGTATTGGCCACAATACCTTAGTGACGTGTGCTGTTTTGTACACTTGCCAGCTTAGTTCAACTGAAATGTGTTTTGAGTTACGGGTGTAGCAGTAGCCCAAAGGTCAGAAGTGGGCCAGCTACAGATAAATTTCCGCCTTAAATCCCTGAAGAGGTGATTCAGTTACCATCTGTTAGCTTCAACGGCAAAATACCAAGATGCCCACGTGCAAGTCACTGTACTCTCAGTGGCTGTGAAAGTATGAAAGTGTGAATGTAAAGCAGGGCAGTGCTGAGGAAAGGGCTTAAAGGATTTAGCAGACCTTCCTGTAAATGGCTTGCTCAAGAGCACAGCAGTGGCAGGTTTTTAGGGAAATTTAAGGATTTACTTTCCCTGCTCACATTAATATTCTTACCTTCTCTCACTGTTGTGTTCTTGTTTTGCACTTTTCAAATGTCTTTCCCATCCCTCAGTTCACTGTGATGTTCTTCAGAGTGTTTGTAGATCTGTTTGTAGTTTGAGTTTCCTTGAGTTCATCCCCTAGTTCTTTCTATTATTTATTACTCCTGTTGCAAATGTAAAAAAAAACATTACTGTTAACAAGAGGACATTTTGTTTAGAGCACTGAGTGTTGCAAAGTGAGTATAAGTTGAATGTTTATTGATATATCAGTTAGGCATGAGGAGCAGACGTTTTTAGGGTTCACTAAGTATGATGGCAATATTGACAATGTAAAATCAATTTCTGCGTTTCTGCTCTTACATGCTCTGTCTGTAATCCGAGCAGCCACATGTAAAAATGAAAACCAGGGAGGTTCAAGAGGAAGAAACCTACATACAGGTTAAACACACATGAATTAAACTCATAATTGCATATAATTGGCATATAATTTAAATGTATCTGTCATTGTACAGTTTGTTTTCCTGTCAGCTATTATGTAATTCTTGTTAAGAGGTAAGTCTGGTGCTGAGCAGGTGGTGTTTTCTGGAGATCAGGCTACCGTGTGAAGAATGACACTGTTCATAGAGCCCCTGTTAACTGCCAAACACACACACACACACACACACACACACACACACACAGACCCCTGCAGAAAAACGTATTACTGCACAGACACACACAATTAGAAAAACGAACTGGCAGACTAGCATAAAGGACACTCAGATGCTCACAGTCGGAGCACACAGTCAGTCTGTTGTGTTCATTGTGTAATGAGGCTCTTCTGCTGTTGGCCTCTCAGGTGTCAGCTTACTGTGTCTCTCCTCAGCCCTGAACTGCTGCAGTTTAACCCATGCAGATACATTATCTGCTCTTCCTGTTCTCTTCATGTTCTCTTAAGTGAGTTTCTGTAGTGTGAGCCTCTTGTTAGTTCTGCAGCTCTAACTCTAACTAAAGCTCTGCTCCATGTGTGGATCATGTACTATGAAACATTTAAGCTCCATGCATCCCCACACCTTTTTTCCATTCTTGCCACCCACTTGTTTTGCATTCCAATTACATAAATAACAGAGTGATGAGTTCATGTGTTACTGACGTATGTTTCACCAGGGTTTTTTTTGTAGCCGCTGTCTGAAAGCTGCGTTATTTTCAGTGTACTTGTACTTCATGTTTCATGTTGTTTACTCTGAGCTGTGTGTGACAGTGTCATGTGATATGCCTGCAAGTGTGCATGTTGTAACGCTCTTGTTAACCAGAGGAAATGTCACATCAGAAACAGCTGTCACTGTTTTTGTCCATTAGCTGCAGCATACAGGTCTGCACCAAAAGAGTCTTTAAATGTGGTCAGCAGAAACAGAGCGTGTGATACAAAACCATGATACAAATCATTTGTCTTTGGCTGCAGGATAGTGGTAAATTGGTCAACTGTCATGTCAGTAATATCTTACCTAAGTTAAGTTAAAAGCACCTTTGCAAACACTAGTTTTGAACTTAAAGTGTCTGACATGACAAGTTCCTTGTTTCAGCCTGTTAGTCAGAGGATCAGACTAAACTTGTCCGTGAAAACAAACCAGCTATAGATTTCATTTAGCAGATATTACCAAGCAGGTCACCTTACACCAAGCTTATTGATCCCTTCCTATGGCTTGTCTTTTCAGACAAATAGCTTTGAGCTTGAAGAAGCAAAATAATTACTGTAAGAGGTTGAGCTTGTCATTTTGTGTCCAGCTGAAGTGGCAGACTGGGCAGAAACAAAGACTGTGAGATGGGAGAATCTTAGAAAAGGGAGTGGTTGGAAGCTGCTGAACGCATTATTATGCAGTGAAATGGCTGAGAGGAGGAACATGTCCATTACAGAGATGATGCAGAGAGCAATGTGAGCAACAAGTGAGAATAAAAATCCAGTGAAAGTGTAAAACGAGCTCTAGAAAACACCATTGGCACGTGTCAGAGGCTGGCCAATGATTCAGTAATAATGCAGCACCTTTGAAGGGAAATTATGGTTTTAAACACCTTTTTATTTTTTATACTTCTGTCCACCATTTCTACCAGTGATACTCAACAGTACTGATCAGCAGCAGTGCTAAAAAGACGTCTGACAGGGAAGGAAGACAAACAGCCAGATGTACACGTTTTAAACAAACCCGACCTACTGGAATCTCCATGGTTGTGTAGTCAGTCTGTGCAGTGAGGCATCATTGCTGACACTCTGGATGCATTTACTTTTAGTTTTATCTCCAAAGTAAATAAGCTTAACTGTCAGCTTGTTCACAATCTGTTCAATTATCTGATTGCATGTTTCTTCCCCTGTCAGTCTTCATTTTAGAAATGTTGCCGTGTTCCTACATCTCTTCCTAGCAGTTATTTTTATGAGTGCAGTGTTATCATTACTAATGGAAATGATGGCAGGGCCTAAAAAACAATAAGACTCATGTTGTAATGGTAACTTTCCTATGTGGGATTATAGTTGTGTGCGAGGAAATTGTGTCTCTGTATTTGTTGAGACTTTCAAAATGTATCTGAGAACATGCAGGAACACACACAGTCTTTATGGAACAGATCATTACAGACAGAAGAATCAGTCTATGTAGAGTCAGAGAGAGAAACCGAAGTCTAGCCAAGGAGTGACTCAGCTCTTTAATCCGCTGCTGTTGATCCAAACAGAATAAATCTGACCCTTACTCAGCCTAGTCTGATGATCACAGCCCTGCAGCAGTGAATGATATGCTGAGCAATATGGCAGATCTCTAGAGTGTGCGTGTGCGTGTGTGTGTGTGTGTGTGTGTGTGTGTGTGTGTGTGTGTGTGTGTGTGTGTGTGTGTTGTGTGTGTGTGTGTGTGTGTGTGTGTGTGTGTGTGTGTGTGTGTGTGTGTGTTTGCAGTTCTGCACTGTCCAGACTGAGGAATCCAGTTACACTTTGCATACTGGAGCCAGATAATGTCAGACTGGAGGAGGAAGGCCGCCTTTAACCCACACTGTCGGGCAGTTGTCCTCTACTTTGTGTCCTCTGGCTCATGTTGGCAATAATATTTAGATTTTACTCACCATGTTCGTTGACAGAAGTAAAGAAAATCATGACCTCTCTTTGTTTATTCTTAAGTCCACTGCAAGACTTTCCACTGTAAGAGGCTAATAGACTCAACAAAGGAAGAATGGTGGGGCATAAAGGTGCCATTCATTTATTATTTTCCAGAAGGTTATTACCACTTTGATAAAAGAGTGTTATCTTATCTTAAATGGGATGTTGAATAGTTTGCCTTCCACAGAAACATATGACAGGCCACAGGGTCATTTAAGTCCACTTAATGTTTGCAAATCAAAGTTAATTTAATTATGAATTACAGCCCTGAGGAGAAATGCCTCCATGATTGCTAATGTCATGGAAAAAACTTGATGCTTCATCAACTTAATTGGTTTGACATATTCTGGTGTTGAAATTAGAAAGCATTAAATAATCATGATTAAAACATACAGCTGAAGTATTATGAACAGCTGGTACAATGTACAGGTGTAATGATAAAAGCTTCTTGAATCTGGAAGTTTCTGGTTAAGGTACCTTGAAAGTGCCGGAGTTTTACTCTGTGCTTTTAAACTGTACATAACCTGCTAGTATGGTATTTGAACAACTCAGTTCAGCATGCCCTCGGGAAATGTACAGTAAACGACAGTGAGAGGGGCCCTATAGCCAAACTGGTCTGACTCACAGTCTGACTAATGGTTATTGGTAGGAATATGAATGAGTCTGCCAGAGGCCAAAGAGTGTCTATCAGCTGCTGCATTGCTTTAGTCATCTCTAATGAAAAACAGACCAGCTTGGGTAATTACAGAAGAAGAAACGTTAGTGATGTTTTGTTTAATTATTGGTCATTTGCATTGTCTGAGAGCATTGGATAGGAGCTCATGTTCATTACTCGCAGTGTGAAATCGTTTCATTTTGGCTTCTGGGACAGTGTGTCATCTAAGAGAAAGTCAATTCTAGCTTTTAACCGTTCATTATTTCAAAATTCAAAGTCGTTTTGATCCAGCGTAACCTTTTTTTCATGAAGTTCTTCTCTCCCACATGTCTGACATCTCTCTGCCGTCTGTTTTCAAGTACAGCATAAAGTGCTACAGGAATAGTCAGGGAGAAAATATCCTCTGCGAATGATTATTTCCTGAGATTAAACATCATGGTGGTGACCTTACTGTTGGAAGACTTTGTTATAGTATCAATGCTGAAAAGTTTGAGAATGGTTTGCTCATCGCAGTGGTATTTTGGCTTTGTTATGTGATTTATAGCAATGTTTTATGTGGTCAGTCCTGTTATGTGGAAGCAAGCCAAGCCTTGAGCTCCACAGATTTACTCTCACATCATCAGGTTTCCGTGTGACGATGGTTTTTATTCCTCTCTGTGACTTTTTTTGTGTTCCTGTGAATGATGCTTGTTAACAATGGCTTGGAGATTTGTTGTAAGGCTCTATATTTCTTTTAATCAGATTGAAGTGCTTTATTCACAAAGTCTGACTAATGTCCTCTCAATTGAGTGTGAAGGACTGGCGCACATTACTGAAAACTTCCAGAGAACATAAACACTCAGCACAGTGGCTAATAGGCAGTTATTTTTACTTAAAATACATCCATTATCCGGAATGAAATGCTTCGTGAAAAATACAGATCACATGAATGTTAAGAGCAAAGTAAGGCTTGAGTAGCTAATGGAAGCTCAGCTCGACTATCAGACAGCTTGTCTGACATGGACACTAACATGTTTTTCTGGCAGCTCCTTCTTCCTCGTCACGCCTGCCAGGAAATGCTTGCTGAGGGTTACAGGGCAACATGTGACACGTCTGCTGTCATCACTGTGACATCTTTAGTCTCCAGGACAGGAAGTGACGCATGTTAGGTTCACGCAACTTCCTGAATCTCTTGACACACAATACTGATAGATGACTGAAATGTGGGAAGTTCATACAGGGATGCTGAGTTACTGACATGTTTGACATATTTGCTTTCACAGCAGATCCTTATTTTCTATCTCTGCTAAATCTTCAAATGTATATTGATAGAGAAAGCAGAGAGAGAAGGATGGCGTGAAACAAGGCGTTCCAGTTAGACATTGGATTCTGTGGATGCATGAAAGGCATCATAGCCTGCCTGTCCACCATAGTGCCAACAGTATGCCTATCCAAAGGGAGCTGGTGGTTTTGATTTTTAAAAAAGATGTAATTATTGTTTGGTATGTACACTAGGTGTAGAGCAACATTGTCAGCCACAGTGGTGTAACACTCCCCTATAAATGCCCTTTCACCTTAAATGTATTTAAATATAAATATACCTTAACTTCTGCTCTGGGACATAATGATAAATCTAATCTCCTGACCTCTCCAGCTCGATATAATTGACCACATCCTCAGTGTAAAGGACAGTGTGTTACCACAGACTGGAAGAAACTGACAGCTGTGTGTTGAACTCATGACATCAAAGTAACATGTTATGTCATTCAGGCAAGAGAGCCACGAGAATGACTCCTGCTTTTTTTATTTCAGAGGTCTTATCTCTTTGTTGTGTTCTTCTGAATGTTGTTCTGTTATGTTGTGGAGACATTGTGTCTGCTGTGGCATGTGATAGAGGAGGTGTCTGTCAGGCCAGACCAGTCTGAGGCCACAAGGCCGAGAGCCACGGCAACTAGAGAGAGGAAGAGGAAACTGGACTGGCACTGTGTGTGTGCGATGAGGGTGGTTCAAGGTTACGCTATTTCTCTGCTGGGGACCAGCGTCACACATCCTGTCTTTACTCAATACTACCTCACCAGCACATGTTCAGACCTACAGTCCGTCCAGGGTGCAGCAACATGACACCTCCCTCAGGGTGTGGTCCATTGTTTGGAAACATGTTTGTGTTTGTCAGACATTGATACAGTCTTCTTTCCCTTCAGCACTCCTCCAGTTTCATTTAAAACCACGATAATGGAGAAAGGAAGAAAGAATCACATTTGCCTTTTACAGATATTTAAAATGGATAATGACTCTAACTGACATTGTGAATGTTCCTGCATGTTGAAATTGTTAATGTATGGCAAAGAAACAAAAAACAAGCAAGATTTTTTTTCTTATTATGTGTTTGTACAAAAGTCCAAAAGATGAGTAGAATGACGTTCAGTCAGATTAGGCACATGTTCAGAGGAAAAGAACTGTATTGCCAGAATCACGAGAGTTTCCATTCATATGCATTTCTGAGCCCACACAGGCCAGCACAGATAGAAGATAGCTGCTGTGCTGTAGAACAGCTGATGGAATGCCAAACATGCGAGCATGCATGCCACCACAAACTTTACCCAACACTTATTCCATTATACTGAGACGGATGTAAAAATTTAGGAGTTGTGTCTTATGAGTTTGTCTTTCTTCTGATTTCCTATTAATTCAAATATGCAGCATTGGTGAATGGCACATCACGCAAACTGCTACCACTACTTTTCTTTAGTTTTGAAACAAGACAGACCAAACGGCTGAAAATGGCATTTAGGGCTCTTATATTGAAGGGAAACTTAAACTCTTTTTTTGCTTGTGGTTCATATATCAGAGGAAGCTACAATCTTTATCTGTTTTGCTTGCTTATGATGCTGATCAGCACCCTGTTGACATGTCATGTCATCATTGGGCTTAAGAGCAACACAAGAGGCTGACAGTCACAGTTTTTACTGAGAATCAGAAAATCCTTCTCTGGAATTGTCATATTGTCTTTTGTGTAGAGACATTTCAGTGATGGATGGAGAGAAAGAGAAAGAGTTCAGCCTCCTCTCCTCTGTCACTGCCTCCACAGAGTCAGCTCAACTCCTCTTCCAATCACTGATCCGGCCTTCCTAACTAACTCCTGGAACTTGTTAGCGTCTCTCACCCTAACACCTTATTCCCAGCACATGACAGCATAAAAGATAATGATAATGAGATAGTTTTTTGTCAAAGTTCATGACAAGTTTTTTATTATTTTATCTAAACACCTAACCATCTTTTACATCAGTGAGAGGCACCTTTCCCTATAATGCAGAATAGTTTTACGGCAAAACAAACTGTAGATTCAAAGTAAAGTTGAATCAACACATTTGTCAAACAGCTTTAGCAAAAACTCAACATTATACACTTCATAAAAGTTTGATCAGTTTGAACAGTACTTCTATGTGTAAGAACTGTGGTGACTTTTAAAGTTTAAATAACAAGCCTGGTTAAATCTACAGTTTTCTGTTGTCTAAGAAATGATTTAACAGGCCGGAGAATCTCTAAGTTGTTAAAAGTGTGTCATCTTACAGCTGAAGTTAACGCGATGAAAAGTGGTGTTAGAAAGTTTTTCACACGTCAACATGTACATTCATTGTGTGTTTCAAGATGTGATGTAACAATGATAATGCTGCTGTTGTTGACAGCTTTATTGTTTTCTGTTTCACGTCAGAGCCATCTGACAGTCAGGCCCACATGTTTGGTGTATTGTTTTTCCTATCAGCCACACAAGAACTTAAAGGCATAAAGTCCCTGTTGGCTGTGATTAGTCAATGCCACAAGCTACCTTGCATAATAAGTTGATGTAGATAGACCACCCTATCTTGAATATCCCTTTTTATTTTCTGATAATTGATCAAATATTAACGAGGTACATTCAATGCAAATGGTGCAGGAGATGTATTTGTTTTTTAAATTTTCAGGATGACAGTTAATTGCTATATTAATTTGACCTAAAATCCTGCTGCTCTGAATTCAGAATTCAACATTAGGTGTGTTTAGCCTCAGGCATGTCCATGACTCTCCCATCATCCCCACCAGCTTCACCAGCAGCAGACTCTGAACAAAGAGTCTAGGACAGCAGAGCAATTTATGAGATGCCGGACCGTCACAATGAATTGGATTTCTTTAGCTTTGCAAGGTGTAGCTTGTTTGCTGAATGTGCAAATTGCATAGTAAGCACCCACACCACACATACACACACACACACCTAAGCATCCACCAGCCCTCCATCCATCTTCTATACCAAATGTCACCCTACATGTATAATGATCTGGGGGCTTTCACACCCGCCCCCACCACTCACCACCCAAATACCTCTGCCTGCCTGTCTGCTGGCAGTAGAGAGCCCATCACACCTCATCCAACCACACACACACACACACACACTATCACATGCACAGTCGCACACACTCTCACTGAGGCCGCCTCCTGAATGAAACTGTGTGATAATCAGAAGGAGTGGAAGAATCGATGGACTGCACTCCTTGAAAAGAGTGTGTGGGACGGGGGGAGGGGAGATGGGGCGATGGGGTGATGGTGTGATGGAGGGCGGCATGAAGCTCAAATTGATGTGAGGTCGCTGAAAATGAAGATACCGGCGCGAGACAAAAGAGAGGGCGGGTCTAGGCATGAAGAGGAGAATGGAGGGAAGGGAGGCAAATTGATTTGTCTGGGGGATGGGATGAGCCAGGAGAGAGAGGAGAAGGGTGAATGAATGGGGGAAGGGTGAAGAGGAGGTGAAAGTGAAGGTGGTGGAATAAATTGGAAAAGGAACATATTCTGCTGGGTGGCTATAGTACCATGAACCTCTGTAATCCCTCAAAGCACTTACTTTATAAACCCTTTTGTTTGTTTATTGTTTCTGTTCCAAGCTCAGATCATCAGGATTCGACCCTTGAACTTCATGTTTATCCCAATGTAGTTAGTTTCAGCTCTGGTTTTGTTGACATGTGCACAGAGTATATGAAATACATGCTCCAAATGATGTTGTGCTGATGCCTTGTCTATTTTGTTGACTTCAAGTTTGTCTGAATGTGATTCACATGGAAAGTTTTTTGGGTGAGATTTGTGCTTTATTGGCAGTGTTTTCATGTGAAAGAAGAGTCAACCGATTTGTTACAATCGCTCAGCAAAAGCACGGATTTTGCAATCTTTGGTGTGAAAACAGTCGAGAGTATGAGCAAATTAATTTTCAAAATCAAACTTTCTAATTCATTCAAAGTGGAGCAAAATGCTGTTTTTAAGGAGAGGAGTGTGCTGTGACACTTGCAGGCTGAGGTGCTTAAAACACAGTTTAGTTCAGTAAAGGAAGGATCGGATTCGTTTCAGCCATAACGATTCATTAAAGTTTATCTGGATTGGCCTCGATACTGATCCTTAGGATTGGCTCAGAATGTCCTTACTTGCTACTAAAACTTACTCCAGATATGAGTTTTGAAGAAATGTTTCCTTACTTTAGTTATAGTATATCGGTATTATTGCTATTAAAGGTCTGAGTCTGTGGATGTGCTGGAAAATCATTAGATCTTGTGATTTCACCACATCGGGTGCATTTTAAGTTGATGGTTTCATCAGACTTCTGGTGTGTGTGAGTGTGTGTGCGCTCAAAGTGTGGAAATAGAGAGTTGCTTGTGCTGAAGGCTCGTCATGAGTTGCACAGTTTTTCGTAGAGCTCTATATTTGTCTTTCCTCCCCTCTGCGTGTTTTCACTAAATATCTGTCCTCTGTCTAAGAAGCCTAATCCATAAGCAGCATTGTGCAAAGAGCTACAGCACTGTAACTGCGCAACTGGCTCTGTTTACATACTGATTTAATGGGATGAATCGGGAAGAGACAAGAAAGATTGGAAGAGGGAGGTGGAATAATGCGTTAAAGATCCTGAGCTGTACTTGACACTTTAGCCTATTTCAGTACTGCAGTCATTAAACAGATGTTAGCTCTTTTTAGTCAGTCTCTGGAGCATTCAGTCTTTTATTTTGGTTGATTCGGGCAATTGAAAATAATGCTGGTCCATCTCATGTTACCATAAATAATGGCCTTAAATGTATTTCTCTGTTCTCACTGAAGAAATCTCTTTGAAGGAGGAGTCCAGGCATCTTTTTACAGTCCTTGTTCACCTCTAATATGTGACTGTGAGCCCGACGCTTCCCGTTCCATCTTTTGTCCTTGTTCCTCATGTCATTTTCACTACAGATGAAAAGTTAAAGCTAGTTTGTTCCCGTGGGATATTTCTGTTTCCGCTCAGTGCTCTGAGGAGGGCAGATGGAGGGATTAGAGTTTGATGTTTATGCTACAAGACCACAGACATCACTTGACCTAAGGGGTTCAGGTACGGTCAGGCTGAGTGATTCCATTCTCAGATATTTATGGAAAAGTGAACGTGAGAGGAAAAAGTAACTGCAGATTGAAGCACAAAGGTATTTTTATCATGCTGATGTACTTAATTATGTTAATTCGTATTAATATTTTGCACTCACCTTGTTTTACCATGCTCATTCATCCTCTGAGTTTTAATGGCTCTGGGGATTTGGCTGATTTCAAAGTTTGAAATCAGAGCTTGTCACGTGTACCAACATAGTTTTGGGCATTCAGGACAGATCAATGTCCCGGTGTTACCTCATACGGCCACAGCAACACGTGTATTAACACCAGTGACCTCACTGCCATGAATGTGAAGAATGCAGCCTATGAAGGGTCAGATGAGACTCATAAGTGACCTGCTTACTCTCACTTTTCACCTTTGGCTGTCTCGTACCAGCAGCAGCAGTCACATGACTACAGGACTGGAGTCAGGGTCACATGGTGTTTTGTCGGTCGCTCTGATGTTATATGAATATATAACCACTACTGATGCCAGTACAGATGATGTTTTATGAACAGTGAATGCAATGTTAATAACAAAATTTCAGTCAGCATCACAAGCAAAATGATTTGGAGAATTCAGACACTGTTTGTTCATGTTGAGGATAAAACTCAACATTATATATATTATCATATTTTACTTTATGAAAACACCATTAGTCATACATTATATAGTTTAAGATCTGGAATGATGCCAGTTGTTAAAATAATTCCTCTAAGCTCATCAGGTGTCAGATCTTTTACTTTTCCTATAAACCACTTGTAGTTCATTATGGGGGAACGTAATGGAAAATTTCCAAAAGACATCTAAAGAACAGTGTGAGGTGGAAAATGCCTTTAGTCAAAATGTCAGGCGCAGTGTTTAGTTATTCTGGTGGTTCATCTCTCTCTCTCTCTCTCTCTTTCTCCACAGCATACCTCCCTGTCGGCCAGCCGCTCAGAGAAAAGTACCGGCTGGTCGAGCCGCTCACTTGGAGCCCGATGTCGTAACTCCATCGCCTTGTGTTCAGATGAGCAGCCACACATTGGAAACTATCGGCTGCTCAAAACCATTGGCAAGGGCAACTTTGCCAAGGTCAAACTGGCACGACACATACTGACTGGCAAAGAGGTGAGTTTAAAAGATCAGAAGGTAGAAGACAATGTACTACAAAAACTGTTCAGGTCAATAAAGTCATGCATTCTGGGAATCGTGACGCTGAGGGACAAGGGCTGATGAGTTAAAACAGACTCCTGGGTAAATACTGCAGTTTGGGAGCCAGAACAGAACGGTACCCAGTGACTCAGCCCACAGATGGAGTTTTAAAGGGCTGTTCCCCCAAGTTCAGAGCACCTTCTGTTAGCTTTTACAGACGGCCAAAACTGTCTCATCTCACAGCACAGTAGAGGCCTTTGAAGACAGTCATGATTTTCTTTTGTGTGGGTGTATGCTCGTGTGTTTAAAGACACTGTAGTCTTTCTTCCCATAAAACCCTGACCTACATTAGTTGTGTTGATAACTCCATCAGGCTCAGTAAAAACTTAGTGTGTCTGTAACTGCCTTGATCATGTGAGAGCTGTTCTGTGCCGTCCATATAAAACAGAACACATTCATGTATCTGTGGTTTACAGTGGTAGTCTGACGCACTCTTTGACCGGGTCACCACATGTTGTTAAGCCTCTTATGAAGCCATGTTGGTTTGTTTAGTGGATATCTGCTTCATGCTGTAAAGAAAACACTGTGTATTCTGAAGTCTGTCTGAGTCTGTCCTCCCTACAGAGTGTTTTGACCTGATGTTCTTTTTCTATTGTTTTCTCCCAGGTTGCAATAAAGATCATCGATAAAACGCAACTGAACCCAACAAGCCTAGTGAAGGTGGGTCATGTGTTTGTGTGTGTGTGACTTTTGTGTGTCACAGAAAAAGAATGAATATAGAAGAATAAGATGGAAAAGAATTATATGCAGCCTACACAGAATGTTAAAACACACACACACACACACACATACACACACACACACACACACACCGATGATCCCCGTTGATGGGTTTTTCAGCCTACATCAAACTCGTGTGTTGATCCCTTCATTTTATTTGAGCAGAATACTGCTTATGATGTCTTCTTCTTTTAGTACATACATATTATTGTTTTTGTGATCTCACCCCTGCTGCCTTATCTACTTAACCTCTGGAACTGCGTGATCTATGTGAATGTGACCCTGTCTCTCCTCTTAGTTTGAGGGATTTAACTTTCAGTCAGTCTGGCATCTTATCTTTGTTTATTTACATTGTGTTGCATCAGGAGCAGTCACTGAGCGCTGCAGCATCTTCACATGTTGTTTTGCCTTAGGTTATAACTCTCGGATGACCGATGTGTGCAGCAGTTATCTGAACTTTGACCTTTTGGTTTTTATGTAACTTAGTTTTGGGTGGCTGCTACTGAGATGGTTATGTACAAGTGCATGCAGTCAGAATGGCTACTTTCGTCTTGCCATGCTAGTGTTTGATAATGGGCTTGTCATCCAGTTTTATGAGTGATTTCAATCTTTTGTAAACTCTGTCATTGCATTCAGATATTTCAAGAAGCTGGCGAAGCATAGAGTTCTGCTTTGTGTCAGTATAAAGTAAGTCCACTGGAACTAACTAGGTTAAAGGCTTGGAGTAATGTACGTCACCGTATGCTCGTCTAGTGACATCTAGGGTCATGTATTAACTACATATGTTGTAGCCCTAATGAGATTAAGCTCACTCCTGTCTGAACTCGACCTGCATCTATTTGTGTGTGTGTGTTGTGTGTATGTGTGTGTTGTGTGTTTTTTTTGTGTGTGTGTTAATTGAGAGTGATCTAATGAAACAAAATTGAATGACAAACATAGCCTCAGGCTTGCATACTGTGTCAAAGCAGTTAAAGTTGCCGTGTTTTCTCATCCAGCTTTGTTGATGGAATATTCATCCTGAAAACAGAGCGGTATTGAACCATCAGGGACAGTGCTGTCTGTAATAAATGCTTCATTAAGTGTAATTTTACCCCCATTTTCTGTGTTATGCTTTCTCTTCTTTTCTCTTGCTTACATTGTAACCTTGTTCACTGCTATTTTTTTTTTCATGCTGTCAAAGCAGGTCAACCTCAAAAAGTAAATTGCATTATTCATTGGACACGGTCATAATCTCAGTGTCACAGCACGTTTGGCTGAGCCAGCATTAGCATGAACCAGAGTACAAAAGAGAATTAAACATTCAGAGGTAAATATGTCCCAAAAACTTTCAAAGAACAAAACCAGACTGAGTTCCTCTCACATCAGGTGAAAGACTGATCTGTGTAATGAGAGAGGCGCAGGTACAAAACAGTTAGATAGTTAAGCTCTACAAACATACAGCATTGGTCATATTGATATTGGTTATATCCTAGAACAGTAATGAATGATTATTATTTTAAAAAATGAGTTAATCAATACTTGTTTTGTCTCTAGAAATTGTGAAAGAAGCTAAACGTTCCATGGCACAAGGCAACGTTTTGAAATATCTTGCTGTAGAAATAAAACAGAGGAAATGAGAATATACAGCATGTCACAAAGTTGGTACCTGCAAATATTTAGAAACTTTCCTGGAGAACTGACTCAAACAATGAATTGATTATCAAAGAAGTGTTTTTCATACACTTCCTTCACTCAGTAGGTCTCTGTTGCCTTAGCTCTTGGTCATTTAGAGATAGTTTTAACCTTGTGTGTAGTTTGTGTGATAAACTCTCCATTCATACAGAGTCACTCTTTGTTCAGAGGTTGGTCTGCTACTGCCAAACTTTGGCCTTGTGCGAGTCTTCTTTATCATCACCTTCAGTGTAACAAATAGACTCTCGCGTCATCAAGATCGATACTGCATCAGGCACACAGGCACACAGCTAGCCTATTGATGAATACTCAGCTGGTTAGCTAACTGGTCCGTGCTGGGTTCTGACTCTATTGATAAGGCAGAGTTGGATTATTGATGGTGTCTGGTTCCGTGCAATAGTTGGTCCACCTAGCCTAGACCTGGCCCAGTCTACTGTTAACGTGAACACACAGTGAAAACAAAACACACAAGCTTAGTTTGCCAAATCTTAATATCATATTATGTGGCTAAAGATAGCATTAAAGGCCATTTTTTTCCTCATTTTCTGCTTTCAAAATCACAATCTTGTTAGCTCTTTAGTTTAGTTATAACTCTAATCTAATTTCACAACTGTTTAGTGAGTGATTGGTAGTTTGCCACTTTTAAAACAAAGCATGGTTTTGTCTGCACACATTTTAAAGAATATTAACATAGTTGTCTTGGTGCAGTCCAGTATCTCTTAAATGGCTCTGCTCCATTTTATTTATTATTCTTTGTAGCTCTAGTGTGAAAATAAAGTGAGGTACATAAGATAATTTTTATTTTGTCCAGAAAATGTTCAGTTCATATCTCATGGTGACTGTGAAATCTAAACACTGCTGTAACACATTTCAACACAGTATGGATTCTTGTCAGAAAATAGATTCTGACTGTTGCCTTGCAACATTACACACATGACAAACAATGGTAGACCGAAAGGCTGCATGTTGGTTTTCACACCTCCATCAACTGAAGTTCATCATTTTGCATCCTAAAAATACACTTATACCGGGCTATAAAAATACTTCTGTTATTATCATGTCACAAAACCATTCTTACTTTCTGTACAAACACACTTCACAGTACAGTTAACATTCTGTAAGTGTTATCACCACCTGATAAACTATTGGCCCTTCTCTAACAAAGTTGAAGCTGCAGTGACAGAGTTTGTGTGTGCATTGTGTGTGTGTTTGTCCCACTGTGGGAATATACACCTTGTGCTGAACAGCTCTTGTGAGATTCACCTTTTTTTCTCAGAACATTATTTGCCTTCATGCTTACTTAATTATACCATGAAACTAATCTTGGGCTCTGTAAGCAAATACCTTGGTTTTCACATGGCTGGTACAGTGCTCTGTGTGTGTGTGTATGTGTGTGTTTGTCTGTATTCTGCAGCAGCGTGGTAGTGGGCTAGTACTGCATAGCGCAGCACTTGGGTTGCCATTTGCTTCCTGTCCTGTCAGCATTATTGTAGTTAGTGTAGGACACTATGCATGTTGCCAGGTGACACTGTCTCTTTGTCTGTCTTTGTCTCTCTCTCACTGCCTGTCCTTTACTTGCTCTGTAATATGCAAGCAAGGGATGATATGATGACATGAGGAGCTAATTTCCCAAACACTGTTGTACATCATCATAGAGGTGCAACTTATTAACTATAACTGAATACTTGATTAATTGTAGTTGTGAATAAAATTCTGTCCCCGCTGCTTGTTTTGTCTGAACAATCCAAAACCCCAAAATATTGATTTCTACAGACAGAGAACAGAGAAAAGCACCCAATCCTGCTATTTTACCAACTTGAACAGTTGATATATTATTCATTCTTTATTCATTTATTGATTTTGTTAACTGACTACTTGTTTCAGCAGTTTAACAATTATTTTCATTTTTGCCACCATCCAAGCCAACAAAGATGTTTCCTCACTGAAGCTGAAATGTATTTGCTGATTAAATGACAGTGGCTTTAACCGACTGGATCACCATAGATCAGGATTGTAGACGTGAGGCTGGACATTTTGAAACACTTTCTGGAGGAATGTCAGTAAATGTTGCTGCTGTCTCCTCACCCACTGTGGTGTTATGACCATAAGCTGATGTGTCCTTGTTTTTGTCTTTGAATGAAAACATAAAGTCACATGTAGCATTACCTAACACTTGTGTAGTGTGTTTGTCCAACATTGAGTTCCATGGGAAATGTTTTTATTTGCTTCAGTGTGCCCAGTGGAAATGCACATCATTTGCATTTTAATTTTCACAACATTAATATTCAAAATATTTAGTATTCACAGTTGGGTTGAAATAGAGGCACACAGTAGCTTCTGTCAGCTCTCTGAATCTTTGTACAGAAGCTCTCTGAGTCCTTTCCTTCTTGCTCAGTCTTTCTCTTCACACTCTGTTACATGTCAGTCTATATTCTGTCAGTTTTTTCTCTGTGTTGTTGCTTTATGCCCCATTTCACTTCTCCTCACTTCTTCCCTTTTTATTTTCTCTTTATCAACTCTTTATTTCGTTCTCTTTACTGTAGCTCCATGTCCCACTTGTCTCTCTCCCCAGGCATTGTGTTACAGTTGTAGCTCCACTGTAATCACAGCTGTACCTTCTGTAGCACTACATTATGTCGCCTCAAACTAGCAGCTGGCAGTGTGAGGTTTTAGTCTTTTTGAAAAGTCCTAAGTTCTGCCAAAGTGCCACTGTGCAAGTTCCCTGCTTCATCCAAGTGCTATCCTGTTCCAATATGGACAAAGCAAGAGAAAGAAGAACATGTTACAGTGCAGAGAGAAGTAGTTTGATGTCTCTGTCCTTGAAATTAAGTGTGTGAAATAATATAATCCAAATGACAGACAGTCCTGATCACAGCACAGTGGTTACAGATATTAAAGTGTGTGTATATGTATATCAGAAATAGAATTTTTCAATTTGTCCACTGAAACTCACTTGAATTTCTTGTATTTTCTTTTGGTAATACCTTCCTAAAAATATGCTCTTGTCGTCAAAACTTCATAATAGCATAGAGTGTTTTTTTTATACACTCTTCCCTGTGGTGTGTGTTGTTGGATAATCTGCCAGACTTTGCAGGGCTCCATCAAAAGCTTGGTGTTACTTTGAGAACAGGAGAATGTTGTAGGCAGCCATCCAATGTTGTGTATGTGCACAAAAGTGAAGTGTATATGTGTGCATGCAGGACGGTGTTTGGGCCACCATCTAATGCTGTGAAGTGTGTTTTGTCCCTCGCCAGGCCCCCTCAGCCAGGAGCTGAATTCCAGACAGGCGAACAAAAGGGGCGGCTGAGTCGGGGTGGAGTGGGGGTGTTATTGGGGCCTTGGCACAGGAGCAGGAACCCTGAGAAAGACAAGATACAGGGCAGAACTGAAGAGAACAGACAGAGTGTGTGTGTATGTGTGTGTAGGCCTACATGTATGATAACAGGCGGATAAACTCACAGCCTGACACGGCCTCTGCTCTGCCTTTGTATGCACATGTAATGCCATTATCTGCATTGCTATTGTAAGCAGCATATTGTCCCTCTGTGGTGGGTGTCTGTGCATAATCATATTGTTGTTGCTGTATGTATTGTTGTTATTGTGCTGGTGTATAAAAGGAATAATTAGACAATAAAGGGACATTAAAGCAGACAGAACGAGAGCAGAAGGTTTTCCCACAAGCTCATCTTCAAAGTAATGTGAATAGATCAGTAGTAGAAGAGAAGTATGAAGGCCTGGCTTGGTCTTTCTCCCATGCTCTCTCTCCTCCCCTTACTGTTCCTTGTTTGGCCAACATCTCTTAAACTATATTTAATTCTCTTTATTTACTCAAGCTGATTCAGGCTTATGATCTGGGTCAAACAGCCAGCTATATGAGGCCTGAATTAAACTCCAGCTACACTCATTAATGATTCAGCTCCTCTCATCGACAGGCCTGGGAGCTCCAATTACTGTGTACATTAAGGGAATGGAGGACTTGGCAGGAGGTGTTCATATAGTCGACGTTTTATTGGGATAATCTAAAAGGGCAGCTCTCTCAGCAACAGGTAACAAAGAGAGAGAGAAACAGGGTCAAAAGTCTATTCAAATGTTTCCCAGTGACAACCAAAAGAGTGGAGGCAAATCCTTGAGTAATGTTGCTCATTAGTGTCCTTAAACATTCAGCAGGGCACTGAAATTTTGGTCCATTGTTGTTCGCCTTTAAGCTTACTAGAGAGACATTGACATGTGCCGAAGTGGCCGCAGGATTTTCCTGTGTTTTGTTAAAATACATGCCTGAAATGATCCTGTTGATAGCACCAGTTTTTGTGACTGAGAAGGTTCTCCCTGTCTCATTGCTGAAAATGAATAGCCAAAGTTTAATCCTACCAGAACAACATTTAGCATCTACAGTGACTTCACCTCTTTTGACACATAAGGAACATCAATTATCTCTGGTGTTTTTTTCCAAATGGACTAAGCTATGCATTGCTAAAATGCACTCCTTGCCACTCATTTTCTTCATTGAAGAGGACTTTGAAGCCTATAGGTGTGACAGAAATACAGTTTTGCAGTAAGTAGTTCCATATACTGACTGAAGTGTTAAAATGTTTAATCTCAACCGCAGTCAGTAATGGACTGTGTCTCATTCAGAGTTTACACACACACACACACACACACACACACACACACACACACACACACACACACTGAGGGTTATTCACAAGCGGTACTCTGACGTGGGAGTAGAGAGAGAGGCCTGTGTTCATTTGTCCCTCTCATTCTGTCATTCTTTGTCTTTCACTCTCTTCCCCTTTTTTTCTCTGAATTTCTCTGATCTCATGATTGGCTGTGGCTGATAAGAGGAAGTATTTCACATTGTGTTGAGTACTCCAGTGTTTTAGACTGTGTCATGCAGTAGAGATGTGACAGGGCCCCCTATTTAAATATGTCTGCTAGACAAGCATTCACAATTCCTCATTTCTCTGTTTCAACATGATTGTTTTCTTCATGCTCCTTTTCTCTCTTTCTTTGTGTGTTTGTGTGATCGTACTTGTGTGCAAAGAAGTGGAAAAACATAGATACATGGGCTGGATAAACAGGTCAAAGGTCAGCAGACTGGCAGACCAGACACATGAATCAAACCCACACAGCACCATTCTCAAAGTGAGAAAAGAGAAAGCCGTGGAAAAAAACTTGACAGTGGGTCATTAAGTTGTTTTGTGCAAATCTTTGCAGAAAAGAATTGAGAGCTTTGACTAAGAAGTTGATTAATAATTTTTACAAAGGGCAGAGACAGAGGATGTGAATGTTCAGGGGTGATTAATGCTGCCTGAAAAGAGAGAAGAGGTGAAGAGAGGGGAAGCAAAGGATATTGAAATCTTTCCTTGAACTGAGAAAAGTGGCTTGTAAATATTTGTATTTTGTCCAGAAGAGTTTCGAAACCTGAGAGTTTTAAACACGCAGTTGGATTAAGCCGTAATCCTTTAAATCACAAAAATCAACATATTTTGTGATATGAGGACTCCACATGACCACAGCTGTGTGTGAGTAGGCTGTGTGTGTCTGTGTGCAGCTCCTTCGATGTGCTTGGTGTTCCATGACTTCCCACAACCCCCCTCCTCAACCCCAGGGATTAATACCTGGGTTGGCATGGCAACTGTGACGCGGAGCCATCACCATGGGAGAGAATCAGGGCGAGAGTGTGAACATAAGAAGGCAGGAGAGTGAAGTTATTCTGTTGGCTCGGTGAACAAATGCTGCATTTGTCATTTGACATTTTTGTTTTTGATAAGAAATGTTGGTAATCTACAAAATGCACCAAAATTGTGAATACGATTATACTCCCCACACCACATTACAGCAGTGTGAGCTGAGGATTAATTGGATTGTTGATCAATACCAGTGACTCAACAATTTCCTGGCCAGCTGCTGAGGTGAAAATGTGGGAGAGGAAGAGGTGAGAGCTGAGTATAGGACAGACGGGGGAGAGAGCGAGAGAAGGAGAGAGGTGAATGGGTGTACAGGAGAGAGGAAAGGCTCAGCCGATAATTCTTCCTAAAGCTCAGAATGAACAGCTGATGCACCATGCACTTAATTCAATTACAAACACTCCCAGTGGACTTATGTGTGTTTATGACGATGCAGCTTCCCATTTTAAGAGCACTAAGTAGAAAAACTGACAGAAGAATAGAAACTAATGCTTTAACAGCCAGAGAGTATATTGGTGTGATCATGTGTGAATACTTCACCAACACATTGTTCTTCTTCATATAAATTCACATCAGGTTTTGTCACTGCAGCTGTGCGCATTTGTCTTTTTATATGAAGTGTTCATTTTCCAAACGCTAATAGAAATCTGCTGCAACTAATGATTATTTTCAGTATCGATCAATCTGACAATTAGTTTTTTCAATTAAGCTCACAGCACAAGGTCTGTAAGTGACTTGTATTGCTTAACCGTTCAAAACATTTTCATCTTTGTGACGATAAAGTAGCAGAGAAGCTTAAACCAGCTTCATCAGCGAGTGTGTGGGAGGATGGCTGCTTGCATAGGTGGACTAAACTGGTCTTTTCCTCTGGGTCATAGGCAGAAACAGGAATCTGTGCATGTTCACAGATAACATCATACACACTTCGCCTGAGGTGAAGGTAGCGAAAGCAGTTGTGTTTCCGTGTCTGGTTAATTTCAAGAAAAATGAAAACTTGTAGAATGTTTAATTCAATGTGTCGTGCTACACTTTTTGCTCATTTTTTCTGTCCTACTTTCTGAATATTTAACAAAATAACAATTCTGTAGTTGCTGTGTGATTTATTAAAGAATGTAAGTGCATACAGATGCAGTTACCTGCGGCTAACTGTGTTAATCAGTCAGTGGATATAATATCTTCTCCCTCTGTCTTACTTCCTAGTTGAACACAGAGTTTCATTAAATGTAAGTTCAACTCACTGCAGCTTCTTGCATCAGCACAACAAAATCTCAGCTGACTGTGAAAAGAAAGCCGCTGCTTGGTTCATCACTTCATCGCTTCACACATGACAGCGATACAGTGTAATGTAAGACAGGTAATCTAACCCTGGTGCGTTCAGGAGTGTAGTGAAATGGACACACACACACACACACACACAGACCAGTTTACTCACATTTTCGTTTTTGGAATAGTTTAATTTCAACAGTGATATGAGATATAAGGGGTGTGTATTGTATTGTTGTTTTCACTATCTTTTCTTTGTTGCATTTTCTTTTCTGTGCTTTCACTTATGTGTAATTTATTCTTACAGAATTGAACAAGGCAAGTGCTGATGGGGTTTAAGGAGCAGTATTCCCCAGCACCACTAATACAAAACCAAATACTCATACACATCAGTTTAACTTCTTGCTGTGTACCATTTTACTCATTCTTCTTTCTTACTTTCTTATTGTTTTCTCGTCTTTTCCTCCCTCTACGCCCCTCATCTCCTGTGCATTGTTAATTTGCCTCATTTTCTATTTCTGTTCCAGTTTCCTGCTGACACACTCTGCACTTGTAACACACACATTTGTTCTTTGTCATGCACTCCACATACACACTCTTCCAAGCATGGTCACATTTTCCCTCCAGGGTCAGAATGTCTCACTTTGTCACTATTAACCAAACCAAAACAACTGATGATGGATGAATGGCTTGATTGCATTTGTTTAACACTTCACGGAGGCTGTATGCAGACTCTTAAACCAGACACTCGTGGAATTAATTAGCAAAATCTCAAACCTTCAATACATATGCTCTTCTTCAAACTGCCCTGAGAGTCCACTTGATATTTTCTAATTTCTGTGGTTTAATTACACTTTTCACAGTTTACAGTAATTCCATCTGGTGTTAGAAACATCTCATAACCACTCATCAGCATGTTCCACTGTGATGCATCTGGATCTGGTGCTTTCCCACTGTAATCTTTTAAAATGGAGTTCACAGACAAATACATTACTTTAATTAGACGGAGAGAGAGAGAGACGGCATTAGAGTGGCAGGATGAGGCAGCAGTCTGGAGCTCAGTGATGGATGGGCGGGGGTACAGAATAAACTGCACTCGGGGGAGGAGGCCCTCCTGTCAGCCGAGTACCAGTGGGATACTCCCTTGGGGTGCTCCAGGTCTAGAGGTGGTCGGAAAGATGAGGGAAAACAGGGAGTGTGGGTTTGTGCCTGTATGTGAGGATAAGATGGATGAAGCGGAATGGTGTCTATACACCAGCTGCAGATTGTATGACGACCAATTCATTTGATGAATGAATGAGAAATAATAAGATGAAGATGTGAGGAAGCCATCCTTCATTAAAACTCAAGTCAAGCACAAAGAAAACAGGTTCTACTTTAAAACATACTCATGTATTTTTAATCTATTTATACTGTACTATTGTTCATTGTGTCTGTATCTATTATTACTATGCATTCTTCTTATTGTGACAGACCTCACCTCAAACCCTCGTGTTGAGATTTTATGATTCACTGTTCTTATGTGTATTCTACTATAATCTGTAACAGCATGAGATATTAAATGTTATAAACTTTAGGCAGCTTAATAGAGTCAACCTGACGGGTTATGAATGTATCAACACAAAGATGTTAAGATAATGCTGCAATAATGTCCATGTGCATGTCATAAAATAACACAAATTATCTTTTAGCAGCCTATCTTTGAAAGATTCTCTACAGAGCCTTGTGTAATCTTGACAAGAGATGGAGAGAGACAATTAATTTTCATATTTCATATTTTTTTCCCAGTTGTTTCGAGAGGTACGCATCATGAAAACTCTCAACCATCCCAACATTGGTGAGTTAGACTGCAGAGAATGATCTTGTGTTTGTGCTTTGAGCTGGTCAGTCTCTGTGTGAGTTTTCAGGCTGGCCTTTTTATTAACATCTCTTCTTCTCTGTGTTACAGTACAATTGTTTGAGGTGATTGAGACTGATAAGACTCTTTACCTGATTATGGAGTACGCCAGCGGAGGTGAGTGCCATCCCCACCACCCTCATCATCATTGTCAATGATTGAATGGTGCCAATTAGATTGATTACTTTGGCTGAACTATACACTACAACTGATGAACTAATTTATTTAGGGTATAAACGGTTGAGTTCAATCCTTTGTCTCTATTTTCATTAGTGACATCTCATGTCTGCCTCTGTGAAAAAGGTCAAATCACTTTTGCTTCACTGCTGTGGTGCTGTCTTTCTTATTGCTCTGTATTCAACTTTTTCCTGTACGCTCTTCTATTTTTGCAGCTTCTCTATTTTTCTTACTTCTCTCTCTCTCTCCTCATGATCCCTTGATCTCCCTCTGCTGCTCTTTATGTATGTCGTGCGATCTCTTGCTTCCAATGCCTAATAAGGAAGCAGCTCACTAGACGACATGTTGCTTTGTTCCACTCAACCTCAGCCTTTTTTACTGTATGTTGGGATAGAGTGTGCAAACAGACAAAATATATATGGAAACTTGAACATAATAATACTTGACTTAATATCACTGAAGTGTTCAAGAAAAGGATGTCAAGCAGTTGAGGAGTATCATGAATTTTGTATAGCAAAGTGTGACCTGTTAGCTGTGTACTATAATTTAATGAGCTAAAAAAAAAAAAAAGAAGAAGAAATATTTGAAGACATAGATGTAGACTTATTGCCATGGATAGTTTTTTTTAGTTCATTTCCATCAAGGACCTTATATCAGTTTTCAACCCTTGACAGTTTTACCACATTTACTCCTAGACCTGACACTAAACTCATCATCCCTTGGCTGAGAATAGCGAGAACGTTATAAATTGAATCATACATGAACACATACTGGGGGAATAGACCTTCTGAATTCACAGATATATTCTGCCCATTATTGTGTAGAAGCTTGAGCAAGTGAATATGCGTGCTGAGCATTTGTGTATGCAGAAAAAAGTAGCACCAAAATTGTTAATATGCACAATGCAATTATAGGTAACAGTTTTTAGTCATATATGAAATTTATGAAACATTCCATTTCAACTTTGTCCTCTTCATTGTCCTTCCAGGCGAAGTGTTCGACTACCTCGTGGCTCACGGCAGAATGAAGGAGAAAGAGGCCAGAGCCAAGTTCAGACAGGTCAGTTACTCTGTCTGTCTCTCTGTCTCTCTGTCTGTCCATCCCTACACTGTTAGATTCCCAGTCTAGGGGAAATCTAGACATAACATGACCCCACTTTTTTCGATTCATCTTGACACTACACTGTGAGCCTAACTGATAGCTTGGCCAGGTGAAATCAGCATTGAGGAAACTGCAGTAAAGTATCATCCAAGCAAGGGATTATGTTTGTACTGTAACAGATGCGGACATCATGTGTTCATCCATCGTGTGCGTGGAAAACAGAAAAGCAGAACAGAAGATGTCTTGACTGAAAGAAGACAGAAAGAGGACAAAAGAATTCACTGTTCTTACCAAAAGTTACAGGAGCTGAAATGTGAGCTACTTGAGAGTTGATGTGAATTATTGTTTATAGTCCCTGCTTGGCTTGTAACTGGGCAGTGTGAGCCTCAAACAGGCTGATACATAAACGCGGTAAACTTTTCCACTGTGGTGGAAAACAAAACTGTAGGTGCGGTCACACAGCAAGTAATTCAGTCATCGTTCTTTTATTCATAATGTTGTATTATATCGATGGTCAAGGAGGCCATGTGAATAGAGATCCTGTTAAGCTACCATTTACATTTAAGTACAAACATTCAGTGCAATCATCTTCCTTTGTTTTCTCTCCTCAGATTGTCTCAGCAGTGCACTACTGTCATCAGAAGAACATTGTTCACAGAGACTTGAAGGTGATTACACAATGTTAGAAAAAAAAAAGAAAGTCCATGAATCCTCTTAAGATAACAAAAATCTGTGAATGTTAATGTCTGTCTTGATCATTCAACACTTCTTGTGTTAATTTCACACATATTAATGAATGAGATAATAACAGATTTTGAAGCTGGTTCCAGTACTTTCCACAATTTGTCATTCTCTGTAGCATTAAGAGGTAACTATAATAAGGTTTAAACTGCAACAACGATTTATCTTTGTGTCATTGCAAAAATATATAATCATATGCAGAAAACACATCACTTCCTGTTTGACAGCAGAAAATGGACTCCAGCTTTAAATTGCAAATATGCAAGTTATTTATTTCGACACTCAGTATATCAGTAAAAATACTATTATTATAGTTTCCTGTTTTTCTTTGTATTTCTATGTGTTTCACTGCCTGTATTGTTTCTTACAGGCGGAGAACTTGCTACTTGACGCTGACTCCAACATCAAAATAGCCGACTTTGGCTTCAGTAACGAGTTCTCTGCAGGCAGTAAACTGGACACGTTCTGTGGTTCTCCGCCCTATGCTGCCCCAGAGCTCTTCCAAGGGAAGAAGTACGATGGTCCAGAGGTGGACATCTGGAGCCTGGGTGTTATCTTGTACACGCTAGTCAGCGGATCCTTGCCCTTTGATGGACAGAATTTAAAGGTGGGTGAATGGAGGCTGTTTAAGGGCAAAAAATTTGAGATGACAATTTGAGGTGACAGAAAAGCTCCTGTGGAGTACAGGGAACTTTTAGTTACATAATTGTGCATTATATTATTTCATAACACTATACCATACTAGTACTTCAGTATTGCCTTGTCCCAATCTGTTATTGATTCGGTGTCCCTGTTGTGGAAACTCATTATGTATCAATGTGTTTTGTGCTCAGGAGCTGCGGGAGCGTGTTTTGAGGGGGAAATATCGTGTGCCCTTCTACATGTCTACAGACTGTGAGGGAATCCTGCGCAGGTTCCTGGTCCTCAACCCTGCCAAGCGCTGCTCGCTGGAGGTGAGGAGGGGACTTTACTGCAGCATGATTATACTGTATATATACAGTATAATTGCAGCATTTGTCAATGCTTCTCTCTCTTTCTCTCCTCACCAGCAAATAATGAAAGATAAGTGGATTAATATTGGTTATGACGGAGAAGAGCTGAAGCCCCACACAGAGCCTCTGGAGGACTTGAATGATACCAGCCGCATTGGTGAGAAAGACACACCTTTTACTTCAACCTCACAGGAAGAGCTTATGCCATCTTACATGAATGTTCTATGAGATGTCACAATTTGGTAACTAAAAAGCTTAAGCTGACCTGTCGCCCTGGCAGTAAGCAATTTCCAGGTGTCACTGTCAGGTATATCGGTGTATCAGTTATTTTCTGTATACACAAGTATTGAAGGTTCATCTGAGGCTGAACTTTTAGAACTGTACAGAAGTTCAACCTACCTTTTATATGTCTCATTCCAGATGTGATGGTTGGGATGGGCTTCACTAGGGAAGAGGTCAGAGATTCACTAGTCAGTCAGAAGTACAATGAGATCACTGCCACATACCTGCTGCTGGCACGCAAGAATGAGGTGAGTGTATAAGATAGCTTTTTTATTCCCACCCACCTGATCAATGTCTGTCTTCAGTCATACTGTAAGTGTAAATCTATTGTAATGCTCTTTCCTTGTCTGTTTCTCTGTCTCTCAGACGGAGGGCAGTGAATCTCGGTCAGGCAGCAGTCTGAGTCTAGCTCGAGTGCGACCCAGTACCATTACCAATGGAACCAGCAAACACTCTGCTTCCTCTTCCTCCTCTGGTGCACCATCTTCCTCCTCTGGCCCCAAGGCACAACGCAGTGCATCCACTTACCACCGCCAGAGACGTCACTCTGACTTCTGTAAGGCAGAATACAGAGATCAGTGGAGTTTATCTTGTTTAGTGACTAGTTGATTCTACAATTCTACAATGTTGAAATGGTGATAGAAGTCTGCCTTACTGAGAGCTCTGTTTCGTATCTCATAGGTGGTCCAGCGGTTCCAGGGTCGACCCACCCCAAGCGGAGTCCCAGTGGTGTAGGGGAGGGAGCAGGGCTAAAGGAGGAGCGGCTGTCAATCCGCAAGCCGAGCACCAATACTGCTGGCTCACGTAGCATCCCACCCCCCTCCAGTCCGATGGTTAGCTCTGCTCACAACCCAAATAAGGCAGAGATACCTGACCGGCGCAAGGAAGTTAACTCAACCACAGTAAGGCCAAAAAGATATTTTGTGGGTGTGATGAATCATCCAGTGTAAACAATTTGTCACATTTAATCCATTATCAATACAACAATTAAAGACTACCCTGACACAAATATTATGATGGAAACAATAACACAGATTAGAGACGAGCTACATAGTAAAACACTTGCATATACCTTGAGATGAATGAAAAATGTAGATTCAAGCAGCAGAAATTAACTCTTTAATGTTCTGCACAGCCAATACAGCCAATACATGTGCTAAACCACATTACCATACTGCATCAGATTAAAACAGATATTTAGGACGTATTGAAGACATTGTCGCATTCATGTGATTTTGTGTTTCTGATTCTTTCTACAGAATAACATCCCTGCTAGTGCCATGACTCGAAGGAACACATATGTGTGTACAGACCGATCCAACACTGATAGACACTCACTGCTGCAAAATGGCAAGGAAAACAGGTGAGAGGAGCATTAGGTGTTGTTGTTGTGTGTCTGTCTGTTTGTTTGTCTCTGTCATCTTATGTAATGTAAAAGATAAGCAAAGTGTCCTCAGAAAACTAACACAGTTAGAGACATCATGAAGGTTCTCCTTTTTTGTATAGATTTGGACCACAGCCAATGGTCACAGAACTTATGTGGACAAACAAATAAGAAGTGATACTGATGTTTCAGTTCACACAGTTAAGTTCAGTCAGTTTACTGCCATTTATTGACTTTGTGCCAGCTCCAAATTTCACCTCATCTTATACCTAAACTTCCTGAAAGACCTTGAGGATTCAACATTCATATTAAAACTAGGTTCAGGTAAAGAAAAATGTAAAATACAGTTTTTTCAGTTTAATGAAAGAAATATGTTGCATGGGCTTTTAATGAAATGGATGGGATTGTTGACTAGTAAATGTCAGTGCAATGTAAAAACAATGGCAAGGCAAACATAGCCAAAATGAAATAAATTACACAGTCTGTCCCTGTTACATCTTAATTAACCTAATATAGAAAATATATTCATATTCATAGTGAATACAGTGTGAAAATGGCTGGTTTGTAGACACACTTGGTCTGCTGGTTCTACTTGTACAGCTTGTCTCTTTTAGCACAGAGCTTAGAGAGTGTTTGGCCCGGGGTGTTTGTCTCACATACATTTTGTCTCTTCAAGAGAGGATAAAGGGCTTAAACTGTGCATGAGTGGGTTCATCTGTGTGTGTGTGTGCGCGTCTGTGTGTGTGTGAGTATGCGCCCAATATGAACTGTCTGTTGTTGTGACAGATGGTTGTCTGCTTGTCAGTGTTTGAGCATGGCAGGCACCATCTCCTCTCTCTCTTTTGCTCGCTCTTTCCCTATGGTCACTTTCTCACTTTCATTCTGGCTGACCTGTTTTCCATCCTTCTGTCTGTTTATCACTGTAATTCTGCGTCTCTAAGGAAGAGCCAGGAAGTTCCTGTCTGTCTGTCGTCTAATCTCCAGTAAAATTTTCCTCTACAGGTGGTGGGGGTGGGTTGATGGGCAGGTCAGGAAGAGCGTTTATCAAATGGATTAGAGACTGATGGAGAGTTTTTATATTTAAGACTACATTGAAAACGAGTGGATGTGCAAATGCTTTATAGTAAAGTAAAACAAACGTCTTAAAGCTGCACAAACATCATAGCATTAAGGAAAGCATTGCATGTTGTTACAGGAAAAAAATCCTGCAAAAAAAAAAAAAACATTCTAGATTTTGATGGCACAATTATAGTTTGAGGGAAATTATGAATGCATTATGGTAATCTCAGAGATGTTGAGGTAAATTTGAGGTGTTGGACATTTTCAGCACGTTTTGCAGTTTGTACGTCTGTCTTCTTGAGCAATCCCCTTGTCATTCTGTGTTTAGCAAAAATGCTAGCATATGGATGCTTAAAGTGTTTCTTTGTGAAACAAAGCTTCAGTGTTCAGTCCCTTAGCCATTGTTTAGCCCCCCTAAACACAAATCAGGACAGTTGAACTTGTGACAGCACATACTTCTTTAACTGAACCTGTTGCTGCAGGGCATTTTAAACTGCTGCACCAGGCTGTTTTTTTCTGCCTACAGTCTGCCAGTTTAATGTTTCTCACTGTAGAACCGTTGTTCTTAGAAAAATAATGTACTATAATGTCACTTTTTCGAGATTGAGAACAGAGACACTGTTTGGTTAATAGTGAATTTGGTTAATCGCTGGATCCCTGGGAGGAAGAGGGAGAGTGGGAGAAAGGGGGAGGTGCAGAGCAGCAGAATGAAGTGAGGACTGGCATATTGCTAACGTAACCCTTGCCTCAGAGGCCTTGTCAATGTGATGCCATGCCAGTGAGGGTGATGGGACAAACACGTGTATGGACACACACACATGCAGCAGTCAAATTTGGTTGATTGAAAAATTAACATGAAAATTGTATGTACTGTTGTGCACAGGACACAAAATATCAATTAGGTATACGACAGCATGTGTGTGACTATTGTTAATCATATTAAACATGCAGGTCTTTGCATTAAACACACATTACTACACATATACACAGTTGATGTTAATTTATGATGACGTTGCAAGATAAGTAACCTCATACCAAGACATACTGTAGATGCAGACAAGAAAACACATTATGAAGCACAGTTTAATGTAGACAGACAGCATACAGTCACTAAACTAACTGAAGGGCACTTCATTGATAAGCCTTGTTATTCAATAATGTGGAAATATTTCCATCTTAAGCTGGAAACAACTAAAACTTTTTAACTATGTTTGAGTCAGGGTGTACAAAGAAGGACCGTCTGATTCAATCACTGCTGATAGTCTCAATCCTGATTTATATAGTCATATAAATGATATACATAACTGATCCTCCTGATCTCTCGAACCCATCCACCCCTCTCTTTTCCAACCCACCCTCCACCTCCGGTGTGCCCCCCCTGCAGTTAGCTGCAGTAGGCAGCTAGTTCACATTGACATTAAATGATTTTGCTCTGCAACGGCTGCTCTTCAACTTAACCCGTCTAATGGTTGTGCCCCACTTGATCCCTGTGTGTGGGTGTTATCTAGAGCGTTATGAAAAGCAGCCTCAGGCCACCAGCCAGCCAGGGAGTCAGGGGAGCAGAGGTGTGTGCGTGTGTGTGAGTGTGTATGTGTGACTGTGTTTAGGTGTGAGGTGTGGCAAAGTGTATCCGTTTAATGAAGAGAAGGGGACAAAATAGAGGGGGATGTAGAAAAATGAGAGGGAGAGAGCATTTTGGGTCAATTTTCAGAGCAGTTTGCTCGTTCACTGTCTCACATTTTACATATACACCAAATAGAGTATACAGTGAAATGCAGTATGAAACTGGCTTTTTGGTGTCTTTTATTTTGGTTGTCTGTGGAATCAATTCTAAATTCATTCACACATACACACGCCTTTAAAGAATCACCCTGGTAATATTCTATGCTTATTGCTACAATGAGTCACAACATTGCACAGGGTGACACGTTCTTTCTCTACGATGAGTATTTTTGGGATTGAGTCATTACACTGTCCTTGTGCTGTAAATACTCACTAGCATGCCAAATGTCTATTAATGCACAGCTGAAACTGCACAGAAGCTCAGTTTGTTCCTGTTTGAGTAACACTGATTTGAACAGTGTTGTTTTTATTTTATTTTGGTCACGGCAGATGACCGTCCACGTTGACCATTAATGTTTTTCCTCGCCACCATCGCCAAGTGCTTGCTCATGGTGGAATTGTTGGTTCTCTGAAAATAATATTATAAAGAGTACAGTCTAGTCCTGCTCTGTATGGAAAATGAATTGAAATTGAATAATATAACTTGAGAAAATGTAAACTTACCTACCAATATGTTTTTAAGATGTTTGAAAGGCATACTCTAACTGTATTATTAGTATTATATGTATTCTAATGTAGAGAATATGAGATCCCTGCACCAATTGAAATGATCTTGATTGCAACTTTTCTTCGTTATCCTCCTCCTCTCTGCAGTTCCCTATCCCACCGCCTGCCTCCTGCCTCCCCTTCAACCCACAGCATCGCTGGTGCCTCTGGAGCCTCCTCCTCGTCCTCCACGCCCTCTGCCCGCCTCTCCAGGGGATCCACGGTGAGGAGCACTTTCCATGGAGGACAAATTCGAGACCGTCGGCCTCCCTCCCATGCACCTCCAGCTTCACCAACATTGTCCCATGATGCCAGTCCGCTGCCCCATGCCAGGACACGGGCCACAGCTAACCTGCTAAGCAAGATCACTTCCAAGTTGACCCGCAGGTAAGGGGAGAAGCTGGGAGAAAGGGAAGGGGAGGAAACAATAGGAGGTTTCTGTATGGCTTCTATTGATGTTTTAGCATCAAAAAAGAGGATGATTTGTATGGTTGTGTAGAGGCATGACTATTGGTGAAACCAGATGAGAATGAATGATAACTCAGAAATCAAGAAACCGACTGTAAATGAACTTTTATCTGAGGATTTGTAGCTCATTCCGACATTTTGTATTTTCAAGGATTGTATGTGTTAACTATCCAGCAGACTGCCTGCACAGGCCTATACAGGCTTATACAGACTTTCTAGTCTTGTATCTGGGTAGTGTAACTCATTTGCTATAAACCTTTACATTAAGATCATTTTGCTAACCTTGCTGCCTTTCACCGTCTCTTCCTTAACCAGTACTAACCTACCAGCCTTCTCTCTCTAATAATGAATCTTTACAGGCTTCAGAACTTGTCCATGATCTCAGACCTGGGTCAAATAGCGTTTAAACATTATTCATCCTGTTTGTTGTACTTGCTTACCTTTCTTTTTGTTTATTCACTTTGACACCTACGAAAAGCTATAGGATTTTCACTCATTATCACCTGCTCCCTACAACATTGAAGATCTCTCAGCCCAAACAAACATAGCTCATTATGAATAGTAAATAAGATAAATATTTTGCACTAAGCTTCAAGCTAAATGTAAATCAAATCACAGATTTTGTCTTTATGTTCCTTAAGAAACAAATTCAAACAAGACAGACAGAGTATTGTTTGAGTGAGCAGCAGAGTGAAGAATGAGAAATTAATAAAACTGAAACCTGACTTCATTTAAAACCGGAAGACACATAATTTACTGGCTGGCAATACATGCAGCATTTCATGCTGATGATCACTGCTCTTCCTCACCAACAATAGAGGAAAATGTACGTGCACCTTTAACATCTGTGGTCCTACGAGACACACAGGAGCACAATCACACTGCAACCTTCTATCTAAACCTCTAAGCTGGTACAAACCCTATTTGCCCTATTTGTCCCAGGTCTGCTGGTCAGGTGGACATATTGTGTCTTTCACAGTCAGTTCTTCTCAGCTGCTTATTGTTGCTTTACCTGTTGGTTTGTTTGTTTGTTGGTTTGTTTGTTTGTTGGTTTGATTGACTCTTTAACAACTTTTGCTTTTCCTCGCCAGTCACCTGCCAATCTTCTATCCCTTTTCCTGAACTACAGTACATACAGTTTAATTTGTTCTTCTCTGCCTCTTCTACCTGTGCTTCTGTCATCTCTGTTGTCTTCCCCCTCACTTGCTTTCTCTCTCTGCTGTTCATTTTCCTTTTCCATTTCTCTCACCCTCTCTTCGTCTCCTTCTCTTCTTCCTCTCTCCTCCTAGGGTCACTCTTGACCCTTCTAAACGTCAGAGCTCAAACAAGTCCATGTCGGGCTGCACCCTCCCACAGGGGACAAAAACAGTTAGTAAGTCTTCCTTTCCCATGTTTTCTGGCTGCTTCTGTCTGCCTGACTGTCTGCCTGCTTCCCAGTGCCCTGTCATCCCCTCTACCCCTCATTCACTGTCTGTCGCAGGTTGGAGTTTAGTTATACAAACATTTATTTCAGGCAAAGCTACTCTGCTCAGTGACTGAGTTATACTCAACCTATAATATGAACTGGAAAACATATTTTTCTCTAGAAATTCAAAGTTAATTATCTTCTTCTTTGTTAACATTTACACATGACGTGTGGTCCTCAGTAGTATGTTTCCCTTTGTGTATGTAATGTATGTTCCATCAAGAAGAAACTAGGGTTGTGATTGCTTGATTGAAAAGTGTCTTAATAGATATTGGTGGTATAAATATAATCTATCACAGTACATGTATTTTATATGACATGATTGATATATTTTGATCAAATACATATCATGATATAGTAAACGTTCTGAAATTCAGGTGTTTATAGGTGAAAACCTGATAGGAACTTCTTCTTATAGCTAACCTAGTGAAATAAACTAAATAAAAAGTCAAGCAGGGTAGCTTCAGGCCAAGAAAAGTCTTAAATTTAAGTCTTTGGCAATGGGAGGCGTTACAAACTTTTGGACTAAAAATGTTCAGTCTTTTTTTGTTTTTCAGTCATCACAATCAGACCTGTAGTAAACACAGCTACTTCAGGAAGGTCAATCACAATAATTTTGAAATGGTTAATTCATCCATTTTCTGCCAGCTCCAGTTCACATTCATTTAATTAATGATGGTGGTATACTGATATAATAACAACAATATAATAGATAATAGCCCTATAACAGTGTGACATAAATGTTGAAGGGCTAATTACCTCAGTATAAAAGGATTATGATCGTCTCATGGTATACAGTGTATTGTTATATAACGTCTTATCCTTTCATATTCAGCTTTGGTACTCTCTGCTTACTCATCCCACCTCAGGTCCACCTGTCTGCATAAATGTAGGTTGTCTTCTGTCTGCAGTAACTGACAAAGGTCTGTCAGGGTTAGAAAACTATGATTTCAAAGCATCTCTTTATGCTAAGGCTTAATTCTTACCAAGGACACAAGGGAATCTAAATGCCACTGCTGAGACTTGGAAACTAATCTCTAAGCTTATACCATAACCAAAATCTTATCCAGAAAACTTGAGTTTCTGGGACTGTGACCATCAAAGTTGAACTCAGTTTCTTCCTATAGAGCAGCTCCGTCTCTGAACAGTATGTTTATGTGGCTAAAACTCTAATCAGCAGCTGTCTGCCTGAATGTGTGTCTGTCTGGACTGCTTGTGTCTCTGCTGGCTGGGCTTTATGCTGTAGCACTCACTAGAGGCTGTAGGTGGCACAACACCACTACCTGCTATCAACAAAATGCACAACAGTTTTCTGGAACAACAGTTGGTGAAGTTGGTTTATTGTTGGATTTTTAGATGTGGATGTCCAGGTTTTCCCCTGTTACTAGACAGCTGTTTTGAATGTTAGCATTAGGTATAATGGAGCTGCTGTCTGTAAGCTTATGTAGGCAACAACACAGAAGACACACAGACACAACTTGTTTTTAGAATAAACAACCTTATGAAGATGTGTGTGTTTGTGTGTCCCCTGGAGTACATGAGTTTGTTTCAGCTCAACTGTACTAGTCTGAGTCATGTAATCAACACCATATGTTTTCCCATTCCTGTAACAAATCAGCAGTCCTACAACTGGGCTGTGGGATCCAGGACAGACAGGAAAGGGGGGGATGGGGCTTTCTTGGTGTTTTATACAAGACAAAAGGAAGTGGGTAAAAGATGAGAAAGAAGCGGAGTGATAAAGAGTGAGAGTCACTGTCACTGTATTTGAGGTAAACCACATTATTAAGAGACTAGAATACAGTGTAAGCACAAGACATTGCAGTCGTGATTCACTGTCAAGTTTCACTGTTTCGTCTGATCAGCAGTCCAAAATTCAATAATATTTGGTTGGTAGTGGTAGAAGATGAATTCAACAAACAAATATTCAGATCTGGAAAGCTGAAATTTGTATTTTGATTTCTTCTTAAAAATTACTTCAGTCAGTTGATCATTGCTTATCAAGTATCAGTTAGTTTTCTCTCATTTCACTTATTGGTATTTCCTCTACTGCAGCTCTGTCTACATTACATTACTGAGATTTTCTTGACTGAGTTGAGTTTAGATTAAATCTCTCATTGTGATCACACAGACAGCATTCACAGTGTGAACAGAAAAAATCGGTTCTTAAAGAACCGTCAACGTTTTTGATTTATTAAAGCCGTATGTCTGGGTAAAAAGGTGCAGTGGGTAAATATAGTTTAGTCTGCATCATTGTAGGTTCGAATCTGTGACATTTGGAGTACACAACAGTCCTCACCAGGAGCAGTTGCTTGTAAGAAGTATCTAGGCTTGCCCCAGTCACCCTAACTGACTGACCCAGCTTCACTGCCGTTTTAAATCAGGATTAGTTATGTAACAAGGATTTATCTCTCTCTTAAACAGGGATCTTGCACAGCTCTCCCTCAAGATACAACCAGATTGTCCTGTTATACTGCTGCAAGCTTCTTTGTCTGTCTCTCTCACTGTGTCTGTCTGTTTAATTTCTTCCTCTACTCTCTTCCTCTGTCACTTTCTGCTTTTCTTTCTCTCTCCTTTCCTCACTTTCAGCCCTGCATGCCTTTCTCTGTCTCAGCCTTTATACAGATTGCACAATCTGGTACACATACTATAGTTTATACACAAATGGGCACAAAGTAAATGCACAAGAGTCTCTGCAGCCTGTCACCCATTATTCACCAAACACTGATGACTGACTGATTTTTCCCACGATTATTCTCCCACAAAGATGTGATACCACTTGTCTTGCTCAGGGGCACCTTGGCATCAGTTTCTGAGGGAGGAGCAAAGTGTTACTCACCGACTTTCTTTACCCAGACAAGAAAGGCAAGGTCATAATTTATATAGGACACCTCCAATTCTCCAGACGCAAAACATTTACATAATTAGTGCTCTGCAGCAGAGGGTAGGCATGCATCCAGGCATATTTTCAACAGATGGCCTCAAAAGAGAAAAGTATCTAGGTAAACAATTGTGCAACTACCTATTCTTTCAGTAACATAATGTGTGTGTGAGGAGTCAAATGTTCCCCAAAGAGTTGCTGAAATGAGATTTAGCAGAAATGACCATTTTATTACCATGGGAATTATTTGGCTTCCATTCATTCATAAATGCTGAGTCACACTGGAGTTATTATCTGTGCAGAGTAGAGGTAATGTCTTCTTGTAGTTTAAAAGAGGTGACATATTAGACTGTGGCAGTCAAAAAGCTGAGGCACGATGTCTAAACGTGTATTTAAATCTGCAGCAGTCACACTAAAGTAGATTTTGTTCTAAGTAAGAAAAAAATCCATTGAAATCTCACTGCTAGCTTCTCCAGACCACCCCCAATTCCTGGAATAGAGATCAGGTGGCCAGGTTTGTAGGAAAGGAACTCAGACTACCAACTGAAAATAGCAATAGTAGCCCCTAGTGGCCATGTAAGGGAAGTGCAAACTAAATGGTACCTGGCAGCTTGTTGGGTGGAGTATATGTCCTTCAGAAGGTATTCAGATATTCACAGCCGCCATGAGCTACACCTTGTATGTGTGTGCAAGGCCCTTTTTTGTGATATGTTAGATACAATAATCAACTCTCTAAGTCTAAAAGAAGGGCATATCTACATATTATATGTCCAGAAGAAGAGACTTGCCACCATCAGAGGACACAGTAGACAAAGAAACAACCCTCATAACTTTTGGGTGACAATGGATGGCAGGAAAGAGACAGATTTTTGTCAATGTACAGTACATATCAGTTAATGTAATTTTGGGATCTTAGGTAATTATCTGTCATTACATTTATAATTGAAACCTCACATTCAGTGTTTCTCCAACAATATTCTCATTATACTGTAGTAGAATCAAGTAATTACTAAGTTTAAGTTTGTACTGTACTGTAAAGGTCATACAAAATAGTTTAACATTTAAACAAAAGTTGTGAAATGTCAGCACAAAGACTTATAAATAAAAGGTATATAAAAGGTTTTAGTGGTTGCAGTGAAGGCCTTGTACATTAAAACAATTGCACATTTTATGTAGTGTTCTTATATTGTCCCTCAAGAGATGCTCTTAGTCTCTTAAAAGAAGGCTTTACAAATGTTATTCTCACATCTTAAATTGATATTAAGCAGTGAAGCTGTGAAGACCTGGCTCTCTCCTCTGGAGTCACTCCCTCTACATTTGTTTCTCCTTCTCATTTGTTTTGTTGGTGACGTTGACATTTTGTTGTTTCCCATCCATCCAGGGACGTGCACAGACATTTTGAAGGTGCAGTTGCCCTTACCTCAAAAAATAACCATAATCCCGCTGTCCATATGTCAACCAGCTAGCTAAGCTGTTGGTTTATCTAAGGCAACTGCGCGATCCAAACATGACAAGCTGCACATTGTTCAGAAACACATGGAGATTTTTATTCACAGGGTATCCCATTGATTATACTGTCGTTCATCATTTCTGCATCTTTAAAAGACCAGTGCCCTCACAGCGGCAACAATATCAAGTTTAGATGCTGCAATGTCACAAGATGGAGGGAATAGGACATCCCATTGCATCACTTATTGTATGGATCTTGGCCACCTCATCTCTGTTTGATAAAAGTTTGGATGATATGCCAGTATAATTCGTTCTGAATTAAGCATTAATGGGCTTTTCGTCATGTGACCTCAGCAGCAACAACAACACATTTATTTTGCTCCAGAAGCAGCGCAGCTATGGAAGGCAAATGGGCTGTAGCTCGGCCTTGTGCACGTCCTTGCATCCATTCGGTGTTCCAGTGTAGTAAGTGTAGGTTGGTGATGATCCATCTGTGGTTTGAAGATGAGTTGTCGTGTTCTGTGTTGTGATTGGTTGACGTGGATTGACTGACAGTGCCCTGCTGCTTCTTGGTGTATTAAAATTTAAAAGGGGTGGGTTTGGTGAGAAAACATTGGCCGATTGATTCCTAACAGATACGTTTGTCTTCTTCTTGAGGGTCACAGACGAACCTGAGAGAATCAGCAGATCTCCGGTCACAAGGTGAGTACGCATTTCTATTTTTCCAACACTGACAATCAAAGAGCAGAATAGAGCAGATAGAATAATCTTAAATTTTGTGTCAGCAGCAATCTGCTTTTCTTAATTTATCCATCAATTTATCAAAAGGCCTTTAATTTCTTTAGTGAGACTCATCAACAAGAGATTTTGTGTGCTGCACATTAGTGACAGTGTTACTGCTGTAGTTAAGTGAACTTGTATGACTGTTGTAGACTTTAATCTGTAAGTAAAATACATTAACAAGGATTTGTTGAATACAGTAAACCACTGTGTTCACACTGCAGCTGTAAATGTTTTCAGATCCAGGTGTGACTGAAGCCTGATGTTTTTCTTCTGATCAGTTTCTAAACATCAGAAGTCTACTCTTCTTCTTATGATTACATGTCCAGCACAGATCCTGGACCATGTAACTCACATGTTCACACTCAAATCAATTTATTTTTGTGACTATTATTTTTAATAAATGTTTTTCTTTCATGTGGAGCTCAAGGAGGACTCAAGGAAATACAATAAAATAGATTTGAAACTGCTCGTACAGAGAATGGGCACTGTGTGGTCAATTATCTGAATACATTCTCATTAAAGTAGAAAAAGTATGTATTCTTCTCTGTCTGTTGATTCACATCAAGAACCTTCTAATTGCTTTATACACCAAACACATACCCTGTATACCTGCAAACCCATGGCTGCACAGAGATGCATGGCTTTTCACTCTTTACATGGAGACCCGTTATACACTACAGTACAAAGAAAGCTAAATATCCAATTTATCCAAATAATCCAAATTTACTATTGCAGAGAGACGATGATGAAGATGATTAGATTAAAGCTGCATACAATAACAGAAATTAACCATGGAAATTACATATTTTATACTTATTTTCAGCTATTAATGGTCTTATTTGAGTTACATACCAAAACATCTATGGACAGTCACAACATTTCCAAGGCTTGTGAGACGTAGATTTCTAGTCCTGTTGATCTCTTGTGCTCTAATCTTAATTATACTGTAATTTTTCAGAGTTATCAGTTTCAGCTTATCGGTATGTCTTGTGTACTTCCTCTCAGCCTCCACTGCTTCAGCCCAGTCTCAGTCTCAGGTTAAAAGCAGCAGGTAAACCAGTAGCACCAGGCTAACATTAGCCAACAGACTGTGGCGTGACCATAGAGGCGAAATGGCTCCTTGTGGTAGATGATCCCTTTCGTAGAACCCTAAGCTTTTGATATAAATAAAATAAAGGAATTATCATTTTTAATTGTGTCTAACAACAGCTTAATCCCTGACAGTCTTTATTCTTCTGCACCAGCAGGTTGATGTTTTAAGATTCTGTGTGTTGGTTGGTGTTTTGTGTGATTCTAGAAAAATGATGACTGATTGATGTATTTAATGAATGTATCTGTATAGTAAGTTATTATTTCTATACATTACAAACTGACATGAAGAACAAATGAATGAATTATCAATCACAGCTTGACCCATGTCTCACATAACGATTCATTTGAGGTGCATTTGATTTACATATCCCTTTGGTGCTGTACATCCACTGTATAGTTTGAGTAAAGAGATGTTAGAAAATACACCTAAGTGTGACTCGGGTAAATATGTAGAAATGTAAAAATCCAATAATATATTGTATTAATATTTGTTCTTCTCCTCCCCCCTCCCCTAACATCTCATACATTCATGTTCATACAACCACACATTCACTCACCACTCACATTCATGCTCCTGTGATCTACCCTTGCACCTCTCTCTTCTCTCCATATTTATTAACCCCCACCCTCCATCCTCCTCCTGTAAACATCCCACCCACCTCGCTCTGTCCTTTCTCCTCCTCCTGTATCCTCTTCTTCCATCGCCCCTCCCTTTCCAGTCGCCATCTATCTGGGCATCAGAAAGCGGCCGAGCCCCGGACCCCCCGATGCGGCTGGGATGTGAGGGTGCGGAGCCCCCGCGATCCGGCCGAGGTGGTGCTAGCGCTGCGTGAGGCGGCGCAGGGCTGTGGCTGCCAGGTCCACCTGGCCGGACCTTTCCTCCTGTCCTGCACCCACGGAGCAGCCGGCGCCCGTGTGGCCTTCGAGGCCGAGGTCTGCCAGCTGCCCAGCGGGCTGGGCCAGAGCAGCGGTGTGAGGTTCAAACGCCTGTGGGGGGCACCGTTAGCCTTTAGAGACATCGCCACCAAAGTGTCCAAGGAGCTGGAGCTCTGAGGGCAACAGGAGGCGGGGCAGATTGATGACAGACAGGACAAGTTGATGAATGAGGAGGGAAGAGGAGGAGGAGGAACAGTGAGGCAGAAACCATCACCTCCTCCTCATCCTCCCTGGGCTCCACCTCATCTGATGCGGCTAGCGATGCCTCGCCTCCGCCAAAGACCCTCTTCTTCTGATGCCACCAATCACAGCCAGACAAACTGATGCACAGACACGGATAGACCGCCATCGGCAGACTTATGATGACCCTTGACCTTGGAGCTGTCAGTGACCTACGACCCCTGCTTAAAACACGCTGCCACCTCCATATTATGTGAGCCCATGGAGTCAAACAGTCTGTTTTTGTTTGTTCGTTTCATTTTTTCATGTTTTAATGTTTGATGATAAGGATAGTGTTGCAGACAATGACGGAGATTGATAATTTTGTTGTTGTCATTGTTTTTCCTATTGTATCATATTTGTCATCATTCCTTTTTAAAGAGCTGCTATTTAAAGAAATGTTTTAATTTTGTGTATTAAGTTTATTTTCTTTCTTTAATGCTTTTAAACTGGGCAGAAGTTTGACATCTGTTGTCCTTGGCAGCAGACGTCACATATTTAGGAAGCGAGGGCGCAGTCTGACCTCCAGCCTCTAGAGGGAGACATGCAGAAATGCAGATACTTGTGAGACTGAATGAAGCATCACAGCCTTTCTGCCCATAGATTTATAATGCCCATTTACTGCTCAGTTGGGATTTTTATGTTTGTTTGTACCATAATTGGTAAAATGTTGCTTCTCTACCTGTTATCCATACTGAAGTCTCTACTGTGTATCGATAGCTGGCAGTAGAGCTGTTTACAGATGAGCAAAGCTGCCTAGTGAAAAAGGATAACCTGATTATGAGTGTATGCTCACCTATTCCCATTCTGTCTCCTTGCTACCTTTACTAACGAGCAAAAGTCCTTTCAAAAAATGTAAAATGACAATAAAATGAAAATGAATTACACAATTTGTTGGTAAAAATACAAAGTAGAATTTATTTCTGCCAGCTGAAAAAAAACTGGATTAAATTTTTATTACTATATTTACTTAACTGGAATTTCTGATCTGGAGTTGAATGTTTGCAGGCAAAAAGAGCCACTTTACATTAATTTACTTGAAATGCCTCAGCAGGTTTAGTTCATTTTGTCAGCCTGTTAAAATTGATTATTCTAAGTGCTAATTTAACTTTGTTCAAGTCAAAGTCAATTAAACTAAATTACCTTTTTACCACATATCGTGCACTGAGTGCCCAGAATAGATTATATTTATGCCACAAAATAAACTCACCCATTACATTTGATTACTGGTCAAATTATTGAAATGTAACGTGATACAATAAACAGATTTTCACTTCTCTTCCCCCAAAGGCAGACATTTTAAAATCCTGATCCAACATGAAGCTTAAGCCTTTACTCGTTGGTCACTTTGGTTCATTGTCAAACTGTTTTTCTCTTCAGATTTGAATTAATTTGGTCTCTTCTCTCAAAAACATTTTCTCATACATGATTATAGTAGCTCATACTGGTTTAGAATAAATGGAGGAGTAGGTTGTTCTGGTAGCACTTTGGCATGACAATATTACAGTCTGTCAGAAGGCCATCGCCATCGCTTTCCTCAAATGTAGTGCAATACATCCACGAAGCCAAGAATCAAGACTTGAATACACATTGATTAACACCTAATAGGGCTCTTTGTTTGATTTATTTTTTTAATTTTTGATATTGGGAATTTTTTCTTAAGATCATTGAGCACTTTTTTTTTTAGCCAGGATTGCATTTGACTGTTCTGGCAGATTAATTTGTATTTTTTGTTTGTAAATTTTTAAAAATCTCATTATCTCACACATTTAAAGCCCACTGAAGTGAATAGTTGATATTCTAAATGCCTTTTCTTTATTTTTACTTAAACTTCTTGGCGTCGTTCTGGAGTGATGATTTCAGGTTTTCAGGTAGAGGTGCTGTTTGGTTGCAGTTATGCCACAAAGTCATGTGGTGCCACATTTCTAAAAAAAAAAAAACAAAAGTTCTGTCCACTGTTGTTTGCATTCATTTTTTACGTTCATAACGTTTTTGATAGATAGAAACTGTAGACTTCAATCAGACTGCAGCACTGCTAAAACGTCTACGACTGTTGACCAATCAGTTTCCATGTATTACTGTAAGAGGTGTATGACTGTTAACCAATCAGACTCCTGTCTTATGAAGCCACTGTATAATTTCAGAGCATGTGACATGCGCAGTGATGAGGCAGTATTTTCAGATAAGAATGACCTTGAATGACCTTTTGAGAAATTGGATTCTCTGATCTTCTTTTATAAAAACTCATTACAAAACAAAGCTACAAAGATTCAACAGAAATTCCACCAAGTGCTCCATTGATCATATATTAACACTGACGACTCCAAATTCAAAAGGTTGTTGTACTTGTATTGTAACTCTATAAAGCCAAGCAATTATAACTTGTACTTCTGAAGTATGCAGCATCTAACAAAACACATGTATACAGTAAAAGGAAAAGTTAGATGATACAGCAGATTTGTGATCTTTACGGCTGTGAAGGTCTACAGGAATTTCTGTTTAATGGGAGATTTCAGCCGCAGCAGGTATCCACCACTGTCTGAAAATGTGAAGCTGTGATTTAGGGCTAGTTTTTATTTTGTTTTGTTTTTTTGTGCGCGTGTGTGTGTTCAACTGGGCCTCACTCTCTGAACCTGTTCTGTAGATACAGTTAGGGCCATGCTTTAAGGCTACAGTTCTGTTGTATAGTGTGTTTGAAGCCGTTGCTGTTATCAACATAACTTAACTTATGGGCTGAAATTACAGAAATGATCGACCTGCAATCCTGCATGTCTCCTAGGAAATAATGTGTGACACAAAAATAAAGACTTTCAACCTCTTGCATATTTCACGTCTTTTTTTTTTCCTCTCTCCGGAATGGATTTAATGTCTTTGTCTTTAACTGTTGAACTGATTCGTGTGTGTGTCCAGAGAAAGCTAAGGATTATGTTTACTTGCACACATTTGAAATTGTACTGTATCTGCTCATGTAAGCAAAACTGCACACATCGCAGCCAGTCTGTAGTTGCAAGAGATCCACTTGTGGTTCCACATAAAGAAAACATGAGAGAGAAGGTTTGATTGTTACATGGGGCATAATTTAATTGTCCAGTTATATTTTACAACCAAAAAAAAAATTTCTTTCAGTGTGTATACATAGCCATGACCAGACTATGCACGGATTGATCCCAGGATGTTACAGAGGAAACGGGGAGAAAGATGATTAAAGTGACAGTGAATTAGAAAGAGGAACCAAAGAAAAAGCAGGAAAGGAAAGGATAAGTGAGGTTAACAGAAATAAGTAAGAAAGGAAGGAGCAGGGAGAAAAGTGGAGTGTCTTCTTGATGGAAAGAAGTAGGCAGAAAGTAGCCAGTTGGCCGAAACCAGTAAAATAACTTTACAACAAGGCTACCTGTTCATTTTTTATAATATAAAAAAACAAACACAGACAGTCATTCAGTCATTGGTTGTCTGTCCACTTTACTTCTGGGCAGGGATCATGCCATCGATGGCCTCTCCCTTCTCGAGCTTCTTCTCCATCTCAACCATCAGCTTGACACCATCAACCACCAGCTGGACCTGCTCCACCTCAGAGGAGCCCAGACGGTCAGCGTTGGAGATGTCAAACACACCACCGACGGAGGCTGTGTCCACACCACCTGGAGGAAAAAGAAAGGGAGAAGAATAAGTCCTCTGCCTGAAGTGCAGTAGCAGTGTGAGGAGATACTGCCTCCTATCCTCCCTCTTTGATGCACATATTATCACCAGAGATAAATGATATCCATATATAGAAGAATTTTGTTAGAGGCAAAAAAAATAATAATCACATCAGTTGAACTAAGTGGATAAGAATTGTGTTTCTGGGTAATTAAGACTCCTTTCTACCACAAGTACATTTATAATGCTACTAACTGAAACAAATACTGGAGATCATACAAAATAATAGGTCTAAAAAGCCTATTACGTCTTCCTAACCCTAAATCTTAACTGTGGAATTCATTTATGATAGTATTTTTTGTCTTCTTTTCGTACCTGTGCCACGCTTCTGCAGACGCAGCCTGGTCAGGATCTCCTCGAACTTGGCATGTGTGCTGAGCTTGGGCAGCTTGACGTGCACACCACCACGCAGACCAGTTCCCAGGTTAGAGGGGCAGGTCAGGATGTAACCCAGATGCTCGTTCCACATGAAGCCACGGCCGTGCTTCTTGAAGATCTCCTCAATCTGACCAGTGAAGAGGAAAGAAAAAAATAATAATGCATGATTAGATTAGATGGGTGTCACTAAATGTCTAGCTCTGTGAACAATTACCAATTTTCACTATGTAAATTGCGGCACACAGAAACTAACCACAGAAACTGTTTATGTATACATAATTTCATGCATTACCTTCTGCAGGCCAACGCAGAAGCGTCTGAAGACCTCCTTCATGTTGCCGCCCTTCTGCATGGAGATGACACGCAGGTGATCCTCCTCGTTCACCCAGACCAGGAAGGTCTTGTTCTCGTTGTGCCTGGAGGAAGAAAATCCAGCTCAGTTTCACTTCATTGATTCACACATAGGACAGACATATATGTACGAGCCAGTTATTGCATACTGCAATGATGGAAACAATTTTACTATTTGGCAACAGTGTGTCAAAGAAATGTGGAAGTAAACATTTAACCCTGATTAACACACTAACCCTGATAATGATGATCTGAGCTGCACAGTGGTGGATTTACAGAATGTCAAGCCGCTGTAAGAGGCAGTGCATGCTGCAGCTGTGCTTTGGTATGCATGACACGCTTTAACAGATGTTTGAAAAGAGGAATAATCAGGATTGTCATATTACAGCTTGACTTGAGAAGAGCAGATGGGAGATTTTAGCTCAGAGGGTGGTCGTTTGTTTACTGTGTATTTTTGTGTTTACATGGACTCACAAAATCGGCTTTTACACTTGATTATAGCTCATATCTGATCATCTTTTTATTTCCTAAACTGAGAGAATCACAATAAAGTCTAATTTGTAGTGAAATTTCATTATGTGTGTCTATTTGTCTCTCACCAGATGCCTCTGCCATCGGGCCAGTCACGGGCCATACCAGCGCAGGTCAGCAGGGGAGACACGGGCTTGTCAAACAGGAAGTGATCAGCGATCAGCTGCTCCTGCTCAGCGTCGGTCATGCCATCCAGGGGGTAGTACTTTCCCTTGAACTCACCCTCCAGGCTGGCGAGGGCTGTGAGGAAAGAACCAAGGAATGGAGACAGAGAAAGGAGTCAGCCTCTGATACGTGTTCTAAAAACCTAAGATTAAATTTTGTCATATGTTTAACATTCACCCTCAATGGACAGCTTCTCAATGGCTCTGCGCTCTCCACGGCTGTTGTGGGGGGGCAGGGTGAATCCCTTGATGCTACGGCCGGTACGAACACGGCTGGACAGCACATAGTTGGGGTCCAGGTCATCACCACCCTGAGAGAAAAAGAAAAAAAACATCAGACACATTATTGTTATATTGTTGCCAGCAGGTTGTACAAAGGGCCCAATGTCCTTCCTTCTTTAAGCTGTGCTGTGCAGCAATACAATCATGTGTCTCTTGACTCCTCACCTTCAGGTTCTCGAAGTTCAGGTCGGTCTTGTGCTTGTCGGTGGGCTTGTATCCACCGTGACGGTCGGAGATGACGGGGTCCAGCAGGTCCTTGAAGTACTCGTAGGACTCCTCATCACCAGCAACGCAACCGACGGTCATGATGAAGGGGTGACCTTGAGGACAAGATTGAGGAGAAGGTTGGTAACACTGTTAGCCAGTTCAACTTTATGTAATCATGTAAATCAAATATAGCTACATAGTGTTGGCTCCAGATCATTTATGTCTCCCTCTTCGCTGGTGTGTGTTAATCTCCATGTTGATGGTTTGCTCCTTCTTACCAGGGTTGTCAACACCAGTCTGGATGACGTCATCCACGGTGAAACCACTGGGGGTGGACTTGCCCCTCAGCTTGCCGTAGATCTCCTTGGTCAGCACCTACAGTGGATGACACCCAGTACAGGTCAATGATGATACAGTCAAATGATTTTCACCGTCAAGTCTTTTAAGTTGTGCTATGTGACAGTAAAGTATCATAAAATCTTATGTCTCCAAATGTAACAATGAAAATATTTTTGTGTTAAATAACTTGTCAAGCAGAGTAGCTAAGTGGCTGTTGAGTACGTAAAGATATAATGCTGAAAGTTATTGGTATAGGATGTGTGTCGGGGTGTGTGGTCATGGATAGACACATCACAGTAGGTTTTGTACCTTGGCCATGTGGTTGTTGTGCAGGGAGAGATCGGGGTACTCCTCATCCACGGAGAACTTCATTTTGTAGTCGTTGTGGCAGTTCTTTGCCATGGCTGCAATTCTTACTCCGTCTAAAAAGAGACAAGAAAAAGAAGACAAGACATTATTTCTAAGAATCTGCAATGCTTGTAGACTCGTATGGTGAAACTTCAGTATAAGAGAAGATAATTATGAGATATTTTATAGACTTTTCTTATTGGCTGTATGTGTTTGTCAAGTATAATTTGTTGTGTCTGTTGAGGCAATATAACAAGAAATCCAGAATAATGATCCAATGAATACCATTTTTCTTTTCTGGAATTTCTCCAAGCTTTTCAAGTGTCTTGTCTATGAGTCTTCTGGTGAAGAGAAGACACCTTCTCATTCTGCAGGTCTTTCTTTTTTCTTAACCGTCTCCCTCTCTCTCTGTCAGCTGTGCTGTCTACATGCTTTTCTCCCCGCTTTCCTGCCTGTCACAGTCTCTAACCACCTGTCTCCCCTTCACAGTGCAGATTATTAATAGTATGGCTGTGCCCCCTGTTGTCCCCCACCTCTCCAATCTCTGCAGGCAGTCACATTTCTAGTTTCTAGCACATTATGATGAATGACTTTCTCTTCTCTCTCATTTCATTCAGCCTCAGACAAATGCAATCGTATATATAATACATAGGTACAGAGAAAAAGTACCAGAAGCAATAAAACCTTTGAAAGAGATCTTTTTTAAGACTGAAAACTGCACAAAATGCTTAAAAATACAAAAAACTGCAAGTGATTAAATAAATTGGTTTTCTGTCTTATGACATAGTTTAGTTATATAATGTGTACAATGTCATTATGTCCTCTAAATTTGAATTAAACTGAAAGTGTCTAAAAAGTATATTCTTACAGCCACACATCTCAAATTTGAAACTCATTGATCTGGTACTTCAGTACTAGATCAAAACATAAATTACTCTAATACCATTTTCTAAAATCTGAGCAAAAATCCACAAATCTACAGCTGCAGAATCAGTCAGAGTAGACATGAGGGGTCAAGAATAGATTTACAACTGCCTTCATCATTCTGTATCTATTTCCAAGCTGATCTCTCTCTCGCTCAGAGGTCAAATCTCCTTCAGTTGCTTGAGGTGTAGTTGATTAATGACACCTGGTACATGGAAAGGTCAAAGCATCGCGTGACTCTCAGATGGCTCCACAAATTCCATGACCAAATCAAGCGCCCCTAAACTATTCAAAGTCACACTTGAAGCCTGCCCTGCTTGCGTCAGCAACAGCTGACAAATAGTCACAACTGTTCCAGTGACACTATAATGTAGCTATCCTTTTATCGGCAGACAAGTACCACACAGGCCAAGAAACCAAAAGTATCATGTCTTTCAAAAAAAAGAGTTTCATTATTGTGTGTACAAGAATAATCAGAGGTGATCAGAGAGATTTTAGAAGTTTCCATATCCAAAAAATATGTGCAAAGCTTTAGAGGAATCCAAGACAAAAATGCGAGAAGAGAAAATCTTTTCCTGGCTCCAGAATTCACCAGTGGAGGAATCTGACAGATATTTGGTTAAAATGGTTTGGTCAGGGACAGGTATTCCATACCTATATGGACAAATCACTACAATCTTTCCCATGGATTTACCAAAAGACTGACTAAGCCATTGTTTTGCTTTTTTACCTGCTTAGGAGAAAAGGAAAGAGGTAACAGATCCCGGGATCAAGTCCTGTCCACCAAATGTAGGGGTTGCCCAACTCTGCCAGGTGATGGACTTAAGCATTTATACCCAGACCTCTGTCCCTATTGGCTGACTAGAGTCGGGGTCTCCTCATTTGATTGGCTACAAGGGGTTTTCTGTGCTCGGGTGAGTTTCTAAAAGGCAAGAACCAACATCACACAACACTCGAGACGAGAGACAGGGCAACAGCTGCAGCGGCCCAACCTTTCACCTTCTGCCTGCTGGTAGCTGATTCATAGCAGCTTGCAGGACAGAACAGTGGTGGACAGGAGGGTACAAAGGCACACGCATCCTCATCCTACATTATATGTTAGATGCATGATGCACACACGTCATAACTGCAATGTGGTGAAATTACAGAGTGATTTACAAAGAGAGTATCAGAATTTCACGCAATGGAAAGAATATTCCAGTAAAAAGTAGAATATTCCAGTAAATACACATGTCAAATATGCACTGTAGAGTAGAATCATAATTAATAATAGAGTAAGTACAGTTGTTAATTATGCTAAATAATAATGCATATCTTTGCTGCTATTTACGTAAATATGATTCATATTATTTCCAGTGGAGAAGGTGACAGTGTGCAGCTTTAAATTTTCACTTGGTTAATTTACGGATGCAGGTGGATTTAGATTTGGACACAGTGTTGGCATACATAGATATATATATATGCACATGTACTGTACTGAATCTCCCCTCTGTGTTTCAAAACGGCCCCCTGTGAGTTGAAGAAGCAGAGTAACCTCAGTTCTGTCAGCCATCATATTTAGCAGTTAAAATAACCACTTTGTCTTAGATTACATCATCGTAATATCCATGATTACAGATTGGATTACACTGAGCAATGGCCCTCTCACCTACCAATTTGCTAAGTGGAGATGTCTGCATGTGTGAGTTTAAGATATGCATTACTGCTCCCTGTATGAAATGTCAGGTAGTGGTGCATAGTGACAGGCTGTCCAAACTTCCAGCATATTTTTATACCAAAACGAGTGAGTATTTGTAAGTCTTACAGCTTTCTCTTGTCATGTATGTGTCTTCCTCATGTTTTAGGTTCGCTTTGTATCCAACAAGTTTAGTCTGGGCTCAAAGGTTATACTCTGAGTGAGATCTGAGTCCAGCTCCTTACTGTATGAGTACCAATGTGATTACCCCCCCTCCCCCCACTGGAAATGTGATACACCGTAATAGACCATAGCACAGTAATCAACCCACAGACAGATATTAAATCACACATACATCATGTGACAAAGTACAAATTGCTGGGTGGCACCTAGAGACGCTGTGATGCAGACAAAAGTCTCATATAAGATTCAGGTTCCCCTGAAACACAACAGGAAAGTCAGATAATATGGAGACTTTATGACAGTGTTTACTAACAATGCATACTGTCATATTCATAACAAGAGATAAATTACAACAGATTATAAAGATCTCTGTAACATCACTCCCTTCACCTACTTCACAAACGATGATTAAGTGTGTGGTCAAGTTTAAGTCTGGAGCGGCCCATAGTGTGTGTGAATGTGAGCATGACTGGTTGTTTGTCTGTGTGTGTCAGAGGGACAAACTATGTGTCTCCTGGGATGAATTGGCAACGTGTCCAGTGTGTAACCCGCCTCTCACCCAATGTCAAGTGGGGTCAAGTAGGATAAGCTGTTATCAGAAGAAGAAATATGAATAAAGATGTTGAAATTACAACAAACAATAAAAGTTTTTCCTTTATATAGAAAATAAAATTTTATTTCCTATTATATAATTATTTAACATGCTTCAAAGATTACTTTAACTATTTTATGGTTGGATTCGTCATATTAAGTATTCAAATCAACATTTATTTTAGCATAAAAATAACAGAACTTGTATTTCTACAGGAGTAGAAAAACATCAACGTTCCCCAAAGAATACAAAGCTAAAAAAATGCCATTAATTACACCGGATGAATGATCATTTCACTGCTCAGTGCTCTGTTCTGGTGTCCCACAAAATTCTGCTCTAGGCCTGCTGGATATTCATCAACTTAACTTAAGATATGTGATAAACTTATAGTATGTACTCTTGAACACTCAGCACATACTGACACATAGCATACATACTATGTGTGTGGGGGGTGGGGGTTGTGGTTGTATCCATCTTTTCAGCCTTCATTTGTGACTGCTATGTGGAGAGTCACTGAGGTGCTTCACCTCCTCTAAATGAACACTCAGGCTCCAGTTTCACAGCTGTGGCCTGGCCATCCACAGACATGACTTTCCAAATTAGTCTTTCTCCATGTTGCTGCATGTTTTTCACCACACATGCATGAACACACAAACACACACACCTACTCATTACTGTCACAATCAGTCATACAGTGTCTATGTAGTGCACAAAATGATTTAGGCAACCACATTCACACAACCTTGTAATTAGCAAGCAAACTATAAAGTTAACGATCAGTATAGAGTTAAAAACATGTAAGATGAAAAAGAAAATGGCGCATTTCATGTGTGACACCAGCGCAGTAGTTATGAATTACCATCAAGGACTTGTAGCCTAAAAGGGTGTAGCCACTCTATTTTATATATAAAAGCACAGCTTTACTTTCCACTACATCCTTTACCACAAACCCCCATCAATAAATCTCAAAGGTCATGCTGACTGACGTGTGATATGTGCTGTGTGTGTGTCTTCGGCCCATTCAAACCAGTTAGTTCTGTTGCTCGTATGCCACTGTGGCACAGATCCAGTATCCCAGTTTAGACTGTCATCCTATCCCCCAGCACTCCCCCCCCACACACACACACGCACACACGCACACACACACACACACACACACCCATACCCCTCCTCCTGTAGCCCCAGAACCCTGCAGCTGCCCCACGGAAGCGGGCACTAAGGACAGTTATGTAACTAGGAACATTGTGTAAATCATTTAATGATTCTGAATCTCATGTGCAGAGTGTGCACAAATTCAGATGGTTTAATGCTTTTAAGACTTTGAGGACTTTGCACACCAAATCACATGAAAATGAAAGAAACACATTTGTAGTGTTTGTTTTCTGAATTTTTTTTTCTTCCGGTATTGATCCGTGTGAGACAGCAGGATGAGGGGAGGAGGAAATGGTTTACATATCAGATCTTTGTTATAGGACACATATGAGATTATACAGTTGGTGCCATGTGTGCAATGGGTGCATATATCCATGCATGCATTGAAACTTTCTGAAAGTTTGCTGCAATACACCGCAAAAGTCTTGCATTGCATACAACATCTTTTTTTTTTTTTTTTTTAGGTATTGATTCAACTTATTTTTTAAAATTGTGAGGAATCATACATACGTTCAGGATCGTAAGATATGTAAGAAGTTTTGCACTCTGATAGTATTGTAGGGGTCACAGAGAGGTACGTAAACAATAACTTAGAAACCTTGTTTGAGCTGCCATACAATCTGATGGCAAATTCTTATTCACAGCAAAGGCTTTAGGGACGAGTTGTGGGTTACATGCATTCACACATTCACACATGGGTGTTGCCAGGAACAACTGGCAGTCTTGGCCGCTGACGGCTTCCACTCTTTCCGCATTATATAAGGCCTTGTTGCTGTGTAATTTGTCCTTGTGGTGTTCTGTTCTGGGAGGGAAGAGAGTGGTTTGATGTGAAACCTATAACAATAAATTCCAGGTGTGGTATTTTTCCTGAATTTTTATTGTTTATCATGACATCAAAGACTTAACATTAGTGTTTTCACCTTTTAACCCCTTCGTATTAAGACATGACTTCCTTAACTCAAAGGGAAATGATGTCTTATCAAAGAGCTCACAGGTCTCAGGAAACAGCAGCAGCCCTCATGCTGTCTTTGGACAGATTTGAAATGGATCAGTTTCAGACATTCAAGTCCTGAGCCAGAACGTGAAAAAAAATCATGTTAACAGTTTGAGGGCCCACAAATAGACCCAGGAATTTGTAAGAGGACTCTGTTGATGTGTGTATGTTAAGTCTGTCACACGGTGTTGGAACGGAATGAATGGGGCTGGGGCTGAATGAGAAGTGACAGTGTTTTATCCAATGACGTGAGGCTTTGTGTTTGTTTGTACACAAAACTGAATAAATTAAAGGCGGTGATGAAAATGTTTCAGTTATTTTCTTTGTTTCATTGCAGCTTCATTTTCTAAGTGATAAATTAAATCATAATAAGTAAGCTAGAGTCGTTATTGGTTGGGTCTAAGACCTTAGTGTTTGAAAGTGAAGAAATATGTGTCGGTGTGGAGATGAGAGCTGACCAGACATCTGTAGTCCACTCCTAATCCCTCTCTGCATTGTGGGTAATGTAGGCAGATGATTTTGAATGTAGAATAAAATTATGTCTCTGGTTCTGCTGCTTCAGTTCTAATCAAGCAAATCTATGTATGTTGCATAATGTTTTTTTTTCATGCATTTATTTTACAAATTGTGTTGATATACAAATAATTTGCAAAGGTCACTCGCAGTGGGTGTGTGATGATGCTCACTGGTCCCTAAGGTCTAGTTAATCAGTGTAACTTTCACATTCATAGTTATCAGTAAGATGATATCATCTCAAGGGATTTGTTTAAATACTAGAAAGATGACATATCATCACGAGTGCGCCGGTTAAGGTGTTGCATTCTCATAGTGATGAAATAAATCGGATGTGTTGTATTGCCTGAGGGAATCACACTAATTGTTGCTGATTGTTCACCCATCTGCACAGAGCAACATTACGCAGATGTAACATATCTTTTTTTTTTTAAAATAGTTTTGAATTTCTGTGACTTCTGTGTGTATTTTGTGAATGTGATAATGGTGAGCCTACATTGAAACATGATCTACCTGAGTAACCCGTGACGGGGGAAGGCAGACATGTGGTTGCGGGGTGAACCGTGGATTTCTATCTTTAGTGCTGCCTCACCAGGTCCTCCGATCTCCAATACCAGTTCTCCCGATTGAATTGCGTCGACTCAGCTGTCAGTCTTGTGTCCCTCTGTCTATTCATCTGTTCACTTGACCACATTGATAAAGCGTATATTTCTTTACTGAAGCTGCAAGACGGACGTGAAGAGGACAGACACTGAACAGTAAACAACTGGGATTTAATCCATGACTAGCAGTGTAGAGCATACATACTGTAACTCGCATTATTAAGTCGTTCATTTCTAATTTTACATCATTGGCATGTTCCAAAGACAGCTGTAACTTTTTAACTCTGCAGTTCTCCTCTGATGTGCGTGTTTGTGTGTTGCATAATATGTTGCATGTATGACTACATGCATATGTACATGCAGTCATGCACACAAGTACATATGTTTTCACGTATGTATTCACGTATACACACACACACACACACACACACACACACACACACACACACATTCGACTGCAGAATGCACCATCATTCCTTCCTTCTTTCAGCTGTCTATTGGGCGTCAGCAGCAGTGTTTTGTTGCCAGTGTGGCTGCATGATCTCAACATTGATCTCATTTTGTGTGCTTAGCAGCCTCTAACACACACACACAGACACACGCGCACACACACGCACTCATGCGTATACACACACACACACACACACACACACACACACACACACACACACACACACGCAGACATAACATAAGACATTAATTGAAGATGTTCTCAAACCTTCTGTCAAAAATCTTTAGTGTAGTATGTGAGAATTAAAAATGGAGGAAGGAGCTGTCAATAAATGTGTCATGTTATTTTTAGTGTTGACATTCGTAATGAAAGCAGTGCTGCTAATGTGTCCTCAGAGTGGTATGCTCCAGCTCTTCAACTGTGAGGCAACATCACAATGAAACAGCGTGATATATTCAACTATAGTCAGCTGTCTCATTAATCTGGTATGTGTGTGTGTGTCTGATACAGTAAGGTACAAAATGAGTGAGTGAGTGAATAGGGATAACAAATTAAACATAACAGGGATACAGTATTTAAACTTAATCAGAATATCAAAGAAAAGGAATCAAAAAATAAGTTTACATTAAATCGAGTCAATAGGCAATGAGTCACCTCTGTACATAAGAACAAGACTTAACAGTTATTATAAAGGCCAGCGAGGTTTATGAAGAGATTTAGAGAGCTAAACTGATTTAGCGAGGATTAACTTTTCACTCCAGAGGTTTTTGCACCCTCTGGTCTAAAAACACTGCTTATTCCACTGTCAGCATCACAGAAGAGTCAGTATTTAAGAAAATGCACATCATGACCCAATAAAGAAGTAAAATAAATTATATAATTGAGAATCATTGCAATAAGTGGAATATGCAAAGGGAATATAAATATTTTCACTGCAACAGATGGACAAATAAAGTTGTTTCTATTTTCTGCAGTGAAGTGAGAGAATGAACTCTGACCCACAGGGCTTTATGAGAAATATGTGGGGTCCCTGCATAGTTAAGTGAGAAGTCCAGCTCCTAGACATTAATTGTGATTTTATCAGTTTTATATCATAGTTTGGCATCTTCTCACCCAGGAAATACTTCTCAGTCCTGAAAAATAGCACTGATGCACATCACAAGTCTGATGTCATGCTGTATGTCTGTGTGTGTTCCTGTAGGACCTGGTGAACACCTCTGCCTCTATCATCTTCTTTTGCCAAGATACACAAATACAGAACATAAACCTCTTTACAAAAACATCCAGTAATCAAGGTTTGTATCAAGACAAGACAAAGAATTCACACTTGTGTATAAATATACTGATGCATTTGTGTCAGCTAAGATCCTTTGTTTTTGTCCTGAAATGCAAAACAAACAAAAAACTCACTTTCCCATGATCCTCTTCTCACTTCCCTTCCCACGCCAATCCACTGCCTCAGCTGCATATGATTAGGAATAATTGATCATTTTCCCTGCTGCCTAAGGAGAAGTCTGTTTCAGATATCCGCAGTGTTCCAGTGGGCTATGACAAATGTAAGTGACTGTGTACAGTCTGAATTACATCCATCATTAATAAGTATATAAGTATAAGTAAGCTAATAAGTATTTTAATATCTGAGCTGCTGTCATCAGCTGGTGGTCTCCAATTTTTTCAGAGGCAAGAGTGCAATAGACTTGTTTTATTAAGTGAAAAAAGATTTTGTAGTATGTGCTGTATTTCTATCTCATTTTGGTTTAAATACTGAAAGCAATTCAGCAAACAATTTTAGACTTGAACGTCTGTTAGAGTAGATTTATTTTATTTGATTTGAACAATAAAAAGTAGTCTGCAATCACCAAATTCTGACACATTAAACACATTAAAGCTAGACCTTTCATTACATTGTGGTCCTTGTTAAAAGGTGAAGAGGTTAAGATGACAGGTGTGACAGGTGCAAGACATGTTAAAAAAAAAAAACATTCATTACTACCTGATTGTTTTTCCATCTGTTAAAACATTTGTTCATCAGTATGTACTCAGCTGATCTGTAGTGTGGTTAGGAACTGAAACAAAAACTTTTCTCAGCAGTTTGTTTGAAATTTCTGAGAGAAGAAGCTTCAAAAGTCTCTTTTCTTATGGCCTGCAGCTACATACATCATCTGGCCTTTCACTGCAGAGCTGGTATCTCATTTCACTTGCTCTGATTTTTGAGAGAGAACCCGATCATTTGACCCAGATCCCAGCCGTGACCCTCCAACATAAATATGTAGTGAGAATCAGGTATTAGACGGGTGTTTGTAGGAAGCCCAGAGGACTGGAGGAGTTTCCCCAGAGTCCAGTGACCTTATATGGTCGGGGCCTGCCAGCACGTCCACCCCAGTCAGTTGTTGGTGTTTCTCTGCCTACCTGACAGCTGAGCCGTCCATCAACCTGCTCATATAACTGTCTCACACAGGCATATGCAGCAGAAAACACACACACACACACAAAGACAGTCTGGATAGGTCCTGTTTGTAGAGCTGTCTCCCTCTCTGTAATTTTATTTAATTTGATTTTAAAGTGGACCTGATTTATTTATTTATTTTTGTGACGTATCTTCATCCTGGGAATCTGCCTGACTGTGTTTTAAGTGTAAGAAAAGTAGATGAGGTAACGGTAGCTCCCTCTAGCTTTAGTATATTTTTATGGTTAGCCATTTGACTGAATGGATGAAGGAAAGAGCACCATCCATAGAAACTCAAACTTCACCAACAGAAACTTCAAAGAACAAGGATGCATTACTGTGCAGGCCTCCTGGATGCAGGCTGAGGGGCCCAGGGCGATGGAGGGCATCTGAATGAAGTTCTTTGAGAATCCAGTAGTGAAGGAAGCACTCAGATCAGTTACTCAAGTAAAAGTAGTGATACCACACTACAAACATACCCTACTTCAAGAAAACGTCATACAAAATGTACAAATGCTTAATGTACTTTTAAGAGCAACAAATAAAGGTACTAATAATACATCAGAATAGTTACTATTGTTATATTCACTGTCATTACTCTGTGTATTTCTGGGTAGATAAATCTGTAATATTACTTCATCACAAGTTTTGTATGTAAAATATTAATCTAAAAAATAACTCAACTTGCTCAACCCCCGTTAGGTTTAGTGCAGTAGAAGTATAGAGGAACATAAAATGAAAATACTGAAGCACACACACGTAGAGGACTTGTTTTAGATCCTATTTGTTTGCAGGCACTTTATGTTAAGCTGCTGAGCCTCGGCCCCACTGACTCTACTGAAGTCTTTAAGTTAATTGTTTCCTAAAACCTTGTTCCTCCACAGGCTTAGCTAATGTCACATTAATAAGACTAATACTGGTTCCACACTGTGATCTCTGGGTCACACACACACGTGTGTGCACACAGACAAGCACTGAAGGGACACGCTAATCTAGGTAACACATAAGTGATTATGTATGTGGTTACTTTGGAGAGGAACAGACAGTAAATGATTAAGACAATAACAATCCTTTATAAAGACAGTTTAGACATTTAGTCACATGGACAGAATAGTTTAGTAAGTTAAAATAAAATGGATCTAACATCTAAGTGTCTGTTATTGGCATATCTATTTATTGTAGGTGGTTTTTAAAGAAAGGTTGTGAGATTTGCATTTTATATTGAAATAACACTGGATTATTTTAACGTGGAAAATGGTTTTAGTATAAATAGGCTATCTAATTTCCGCCTCTCTATATATAGATACAGTAAATATAAATATGTAACTCCCACTCTATTTGATATGACTCAAACACAAACTGTCATTAATTATCTGTCCATCCTGCAGGCAGTTCATCTCTCTGACAGATAGGTGGCCTTGTCCCGGGCAGGACATTAAGGCCAGCCGATGGACGTATGAGGCCAGGCGGCCAGGCCAGCCCCGGTGCCGCGGTGTATGGTGGGAAATATGGGATCAGGTAAGCTCCTCAGCTTCATCAGGCTGAGCAGCATTAACTGAACACATGAAGGAAGACATGAGACTCTGCCTTCAGAATAAAAGCACTGTTGAAAGGCGATAAACTTGAATTCTGCTCAAGTTAGACTATCAGGTTATTTTTTACTGTCGTTGTTGTTATTGTTCCATATTGTTGTCATGCCATTCCAGTCACATAATGTATATGAACACGTTATCCTGTTAATTAAATTGATTTAAGTACAATTAATACAATCAATAAGTAAGTAAAATATAGTAAATAAATACAGTCAGTCAATAGGTAAGTAAAAAAAAAAAAAGATAAAATTAATAAAAGTACAGAAACTAAAATGTAGGATGTCATGAAGAGAAAAGTCGCGCCTGTGGAGACTGACCAAAAAGCATGTTTTAAATGTGCATTAAATAATGTGAATAACTGCGTTTTCGTATGAGTCATGTACCTGAACGTATCCTAAATCTGACTCAAAGGTGACATACTATGATATTGACGTAAGAAGTTTTACTTTGAAGGTGAGAGCCGGAAGTTTTATGTTACTGCTGCTGGCTTGAGTGCTGATGGATCTGTGATGACAGGAGCTGCTGAGAGCCGAGCAGGCAGCAGGTGAATCATTAACAGCTCCTGTTTGTTTTTTACCGTCCCACCTGTTCAGCGTTACACAGACTCTCATCTTGGCGGAAATGTTCCGCTGTCTATGACAAGTTCCGCTCTTCAAATTAAAAACAATAACATCAGCTCAGGGTGGACAAAAAGACGAAACCACGCCGCCGCAGACTGGACTTAGCAGGTAGGCTATAAATAACTTTGTGTGGATCTGAAATGAAGCCTGCGTGTTTGTCTCTGTGTTTATATCGTGTTGGATGATATCGCCGGACAAGAAACAGAAAGGTCTCGTAATGTGACGCAGTCGTCATTAAATCAGCTGAGAGGTTAAATTTGCATAAAAATACATTATTCCTGACGTGGGACAAAAACTGACCTGAGGCCTGTTGCGCCGCCCACAGTAAACAAAGCGCCTCAGGAGTCTGTTAGTCTGTTTGTTGTCATTTAGATTAACCTCATTTGCTTTAAAAGACTTAGTGAGATATCAAAACAGTTTATTTGCTTATTATTCTGATGCATTTCTGTCACTGGACGATAGACGGATATATTATGTTTTATTTTGTGGTTTCTGTTTCTGCATCGACTTTGTTGGATTGAGTTATGTTGAGCTTGTTTGAGACAAACCAAATAGTTTTGATTAGTAAACGGTGCATGTGTGTTGCTGCATTTAGTTCAATGAGCTCTGTGAGATCAAGAAAAGAGGAAACTGCAGGTCAGTTTCAGTTATTTAGTGTTAAATAAAGCTGCTGACAGTTTTTCCACCATGGTCTTGTTGTCGCCTCCACGCCTCTGTTAATGTGTTTTATTGCTGAGTTTCAATACTTGGGCAGAAGTCTTGACCAGCTTTATTAAATCTTCAACTCAATTTTCATCAAGTGTGTTTACTCAGTGAATCACAGCTTTGTTGCATTATGATTCGATATTTGCTCTTTTATCCAGGTTCATTTTGTCTCTTGGGTCAGTCCACATTCACACATCTTCTCTTTTCATCTTTTCTTTACATTTCTTCAGTGTTTTCTATTTAACTTCATTAAATGACCAAAGTTGATACTATGAAAACACTATACAACTTTTAAATACTGCAACTAATTATTATTTACACATACAGTTTAAACTTTGCTTCCATGTCCACAGTGTCTCCTAACACTGATCATTTTACTAGTTGTACTCATATAGCTGCTTCTGCTGCTCTTCTAGTACTACCACTGCTATGTTAACATAGTTAATTAACACTTCTACTACTATTGTACTGTTTCCACTACTGCTCTTAAATAGTAGTACTATACAGTACTGAGGCTAATACTAAGATGCAACTACCACTAGTTTTGCTATTACTACTGCCATTTCTTCTCTTCTCTTTACTTTGCTACTAAAACTTTTATTGTATCATTATCTAGAGTCAGAAAAGAGGAACTATCTACCTACTATTTCTATTACTGCTTATAAATATTCTCATACTGACACCAGAAGCACTGCTTACTGCTTCTAGGAGCAGAAGTAGGAGGGCACTATAATGACTTATTCTATTAATGTGTACATCTTTGTGCTGTTCCCAGGTCAGTTGTTGTGAGAGAAGGACTATCAGCGTTGGAGCCATGTTGTCGACGGAGGAGATTCTGTGCAGCACACAGCAGGTGATCGCAGGGCTCGAGGCGCTGAGAGGAGAGAACCGCAGTCTGCTGGAGAGCCTGCAGGAGCCGCTGGAGAGTCAGCCGGCGTCGGAGAGCGGCAGCGTGGAGCAGGAGAAGAGCGGCATCATCCGCCAATCACTGGAGAGGATAGAGCTGGGGCTGAGCGAGGCACAGGTACAAATACAACAACGCCAAAATGATCATTTCCTCATGCGTGTCTTCTCTCTTTTTCTATGGTGACTCGTAACTGAACACGGCTGTAATCAGTATTTTCATGTCCCTCCAGGTGATGATGGCATTGTCTGCACACCTGGGTTCATTGGAGGCAGAGAAACAGAAGCTGCGTGCTCAGGTCAGTTTCTGCATGAAATATTGAAAATAAGAGAGACTAAAGCTGAAGCGGTAAAAAGCATTTTGGAGGTTCAACTTTTTCTGAGTTTTTCAGGAAGTTTTATGGGTTTTCCGAAATGTTTCTTCCTGTCACTCCATTGTCCTCTTTTACTCTTCCTCTCTTACTAATCATTTCTCTTACTCCTCTTTTTATTTTTTCCTCCCACATCCACCCTCCTCTTCCTCCTTCCCTTCCTTTCCTTCTCCATCTTTCCTTTCCTTGTTATTGTATTCTTTCTGTATCTTTCCCACCTTCTCTTTCCTTTCCCTTTCTTATTCTTTTCCTCATCTTTCCTTGTCACTTCCTCCGTCTCTTTCTTCATGTCTTCCTCCTCAGGTACGTCGTCTCTGTCAGGAGAACCAGTGGTTGAGGGACGAGCTGGCGGGTGCTCAGCAGCGGCTGCAGGACAGGGAGCAGGAGTTGGTCACGCTGGAGGAGCAGAACAAACACCTGCAGTTCATGTCCTCCATACGCAAATACGACATGGAAGAGCCGCAGCTGGTGAGGAGACAACAATTAAACACAAATGTGTGTGTGTATGTTAAGAGCAACAAGAGTTTGCTAGTACTACTTAAAGCTTACTACTGTCAGCAATGACAGTGCTTCTTAAAGCTGCAGTAGTTTTAACTTCTGGCCTCTAGGAGGCAGAATTAGTCCTGGCAGATATGTAATGTTATGCACACTGGCACATAGATTAATTATCTGTTTGTCAGCTTTAATAATTACAAGTTAGTCCATTAGTTTTGAATTAGAAATTGCATTCTTACTATGATGAGATAATTTATCTACAGTTGCAGCCTGGATTGTGTCATCGTTTTCTGAACTCGTGTTTGTTTCTCGCTTCAGGATGACAAAGACACGTCTTCCACCAAGGAGTCTCTGGACGACCTCTTTCCTGCTGAAGACGAGGAACAGTCACAGAGTAAGGAGTTTGTGAACGTATTTGTTGCAGACTTTAATGACAATCTAACAATAATAAACGGTATGTTTTTAATCAGCATAAATGTGACAGTGTTTCACTAATAAATCCGATCCATTTTATTATCACAAAAGAATTTGCAGTCACCTTGATTTTGTCAGGATGGTGTGAGAAAAGCAAGTGAGAAAGTTTGTAAGTTTGGGTGAACTGATCCTTAATTAATATTTACATGACACTTCCTGTTATGAGCTCAATATCATGCATATTATGCACATTTATGATGGCTGTATGTCTTTGTGTATTCCTGCTGTTGTTTTCTTCCCCACAGATAAACTCAGGTTGTAACTGTAGTGCTGCTGCTTATATTTTTACTCTTCATACACAGTAAAGACATTTCTAACTCTGATGTCAAATTTTGGCCTCCCATGCAGTGATAATGAGTCACACCACGCCGACAAACATGGCACTTCTTTATTGCAGCTACAGAGCATGAGATCATTTGCTTTGAAATCAAACCCTGACAAAAGTTTAAAGTGGAGAGATGAAAAGTTAAACTTGATCAAATGTAACAGATTGATTCTCTAAAGTCATTTAAAGCCTTCTTTGAAGAACTGGACCTTCCAGACTCGTATCATATTCCTCTTTGCATTTCTTGTATTTGCCTGTTTGTCGCTGCTCAGTGTCCCAGCCTCATCACAGCAGTGCAGCAGCCGCAGCCCAGCAGGGCGGCTACGAGATTCCTGCCCGCCTTCGAACGCTTCACAACCTGGTAATCCAGTACGCGTCGCAGGGACGATACGAGGTCGCTGTACCACTTTGCAAGCAGGTGAGAAGGTTGTCAGTGTGTGGTTATATAACAACAACAGTAACAAAATCTGAAGCATGCACCGGCTCTGGGTTCTTCTCACCAGAGACATTAAAGCCCCAACATCTAGTTTTCCACAGTTAGCTTTCTTCTCAACTACAAACACACTGGACCAAAGTGTCAAGTCAGTTTTATTTATATAGCATAATAGCACAATTTCAAATTTGTCTCAAGCGACCTTATAATCTGTTTATGATACTGTCTAAACTACTGGCTTAATACAGGCTTTGTTTGGTGTCATTTCCTTTGTCAAAAATCATTATTTTTCAACAGGCTTTGGAAGACCTGGAGAAGTCCTCTGGCCACACCCACCCAGACGTAGCCACCATGCTGAACATCCTCGCGCTGGTGTACAGGTGAGGCCAGTTACCATGGAAACTAATCAAGACTATTTCAATTTCAAACACTGATGACATTATTTCAGATTTTTTCCTGTATCAATGAGCTTGATTGGTTGGGAGCTGTCACATTTTGTATTCCTGTATAATCTATTGCACAATATTTTTTCTGAAATCTGAACTACAAAATTAATTTTTATATAATGTTAGAACTCTTTTTAGATATTTCCCAAAGTCAAGTGATTTTATATAAAAAGTTCAGAGGTGACAGTCAGCGTTTTTCTCTACAGAGACCAGAACAAATACAAAGAAGCAGCCAACCTGCTGAACGATGCTCTGGCGATCCGGGAGAAAACTCTTGGAATTGACCATCCGGCTGTAAGTTACCTTTCAATAAACTGCTTTAATAACTGCTGACACATCGTGAATTCAACTTGGACTAAATCTGATTTATTTGATTTTACTTTGTAAGTAAATGTAAACCTTTTTTGTCAGGCGCAGCAATGTTTTAGTGTCCTGGGAACATCTTGTTGGCAGGATGTATTAGACATTTGAGAATCTCTCATTTTGCTGCCGGGAGTGCTGCCTGTGTGTATATTACATTGTGTCTTTGTGTGTGTGTGTGCAGGTGGCAGCAACACTCAACAACCTGGCAGTGCTTTATGGGAAAAGAGGAAAATACAAGGAAGCAGAGCCGCTGTGTAAAAGAGCTCTGGAGATCAGAGAGAAAGTGAGAAAACTCATAAGAGTTTGAATCTTCCACCACTGCCCTCTTACACAAAACACTGAACGTCAGGATTTTCCATATTTTATCTATCAGACACTGTCATTGTTATGAAAAGAGTGATGGATTTCGTGTCTGATCGTCCCCTCAGGTTCTCGGTACAGACCATCCTGATGTGGCCAAGCAGCTGAACAACCTGGCGCTGCTGTGTCAGAACCAGGGGAAGTATCAGGAAGTGGAGCAGTACTATGAACGCGCTCTGCACATCTACCAGAGCAAGCTGGGACCAGATGATGCCAACGTAGCCAAGACCAAAAACAACCTGGTGAGAAGGAACTGCAGTTCATTTTTACATCGAACAGTAGCATCACACATCATTTCTCAAGATTTTTAATCCATAAAAGTAACAATGTCAAATTCCACAACATTTTGCTCTCTTTCTAAACTCATCACTTTTCCTGTTTCATGGTTCTTTCTCAGGCGTCATGCTATCTTAAACAGGGGAAATACAGGCAAGCTGAAGCTCTTTACAAAGAGATCCTGACCAGAGCTCATGAAAAAGAGTTTGGATCTGTAGAAGGTACGAAACAACAGGAGATATTATATATCTGTATTGAACTTGTTCATGCAGACTTTGAAACACACGGTAAGAGACTAGAACACAAACACACAAAGAGAGCTTGTTTTTGCATATTGGTTGTTACTGGTTCTGTCCTCCAGGCGATGGTCGTCCCAGTTGGTCTGGCGCTGAGGACGGCGGCTCCGGCCAAGATGGACTCAGTAACCTGAAGCGCAGCGGCTCCTTCACCAAACTCAGAGAGTCGATACGCCGAAGCAGTGAGAAACTGGTCCGCAAGCTGAAAGGAGTTGGAATGGAGGAAACAACCCAGAGGAATGCTGGGTAATACTCTGATATAAAGACGTTAACTGTGGCTGTCTGACTGTAGCTGAACCAGATTCAGTTAAAGTGCTTGTAAGAGTTTTATTTGTGTTAAGAGATTTAGTTATTCCCTCTTGCTTTTTTTTTAATATAAAAGATTTCATTATAATCTTCTGTCCTGTTTTCAGAATGAAGAGGGCAAACTCTTTAAATATGCTGAATGTTGGAGCCAGAGAGAGTCAGGACAGCACCCAGGTGAGGAGACGACTGTTTGAGTCAGTTTTAACAGTGATGACATACACGTACTTGTAAATCTGCCAGGTTTTCAGTTTTTAATTTAGTGATTATTCAGAGCTAAATTCTGTGTTCTGTTACTCTTACCTTTAGCTTTTTCTGTAACATCCAGTCATAGAAATCTGTAACACATCAACGTCCATCATGTGGTTTGTTTTGTTCCTCAGTCAAGCCGTCTGACAGATATTCGAGGTCTAAGCACCAGCACACAGAACCTGACAAGACGAAGTTCACTTGGTGGGACCAGCTAACACACACCTTCTACATACTCCTCAACATAAGTGGAAGGATGTTCACACAGTGACCATTGTGAGTAATAAGCACTCTGTTCTGTACTGTTCAGCCATATCGGATATCCTACTCCTCAAAAAAAAAAAAAAACCCTTATATTTAATCATAACTGGAGACTTCAAAAATCTGTAATATGCACGTATACTACGACATGCAGGTCTCCAGTAATGACAAATGTTTCCCAAAAGTAATTAGAAAGATGTGAGTCACATGTTGACATATTTACATTGCACTAGAACATTTCCTTCCTGCTCACTTGAAATTTAATATCATTCCATCCTGAATTTAGATTAGTAACAAATTCAGTTTCTGGACTGAAGTCAAATATTAACTTAAAACAGAAACTGTTTTGGTGAACACAAAACTTTTAGACTACAAATAATACCAGCATTTATACTGTAAGAAAACAAAGTTTTCACAAATGTTTTGACATTTCTATGTTTGCGTAAATCAATCAGACAGGTTTTTAAAAAAAGTCTGTAATACAATTAATTTTACATTTGAGGTATTGGGCGTCTCCTAAAGCTATTCTGCCCTTTTTAGGTACATTTGTTTAAAAACTGAGTTATTTATATTTTAAAGTTTCTAAAGATGAAACGGGACCATTGACATTCCAGATTGTCTCTTTAAAATGTTGTACATTCTCTCTGGAGAAGCACAGGGATGTAAAGTTGTTTGCACAATGATCAAAACGTGACGGTTTTGTCAAAATGTAAATGTTACATTTGGTTTACGAGGGTGAAGTTAAGCTATCGACTTTGTAAAGTAGTAAGGAAGGAAGGAAGTTATTTAAATGTGTTTTGCCTTTTAAAATGTGGAGTCACTGTAATTAAAAAACAAACGTGTTTACTTCAGCTGTTTTGCACCACAGTTTCAAGGACCAACTTTAAAACAACCAGCACCAGCTCTATAAAATGAACACACGTCTAATACCCAATCAATTGTAAAGGGCGGTAATTCATCTTGACAGTCTGTTCAAAAGGTTTTCATCTATCTGAATACCCAACGTTATCGTGTGCCTGAGTCAATGTCGTTTTGATGACCTTTAACTGGCCTTGGACTGAAGTTAAGTAACTCGTCAGCGCTGTACCGTTTACTCAGAGATGTCTTTTGCGCCGCTCAGTTGTCGCACAAACTGAACATAAAGGAAATTGCGTGACTGTATACAAAGAGGCGAAATTTAGGCAAATGGGCGTCTGTTTAAGTTCAATATGTTTCAACAAACAAGCTTAGACAAGCCAAATAGACGCAAACTGCCCAGAGCCAAAAACACACACACACACACACAGAGTTGGGGGCTAACCTGTGAAGACGAGCAGCTAAAGTGCAAACCAGAGATACGAGGAGTGAATACTGTTTATTTTGAGATTAGACGGATGGAAATTCAACTCCAGGGATGCACAAATACAAACTATTTGTGAGTCTATCTGCCCCATAGTGGTAAAATTAGCCTAATGTAGCTTGAATGAAGAACAGTTGAGGCACAGGTAGCCTCCTTTAGTATGTCTTTTTCAATCTGTAATCTTACATTCATGCTTATTCACTGAAATGCCTGAAAAACTCAATTATACATTAGTAAATCATCTTTTAATGATGTAGATTTCTTCGCTTTCATTTATAATAGCTAAAATTACTTGAACCAGTTAAAACTCAAGCTTTGGTGACATGACTACACTGCGTGAGTAAAATATATCTACCTTCCTCCTTTTCATGTTGGTACAAGACTGAACAAAATAAATAACACTCAGGAATGTTTAAAGATACAGAGTCAAATAAATGAGGCTGTTTCTAGGAAATCTTGAGTCCCTCAAAATTACATTTACCACTTGACCCTCATGGATTTTATTCCACAGATGTCCTCTGAGGACTGACTTCTATTTTTTGCTCAGACATACTGTATATCCTATTTTTCCATGATGGAGAATGATTGTATATTTGCTGTGGTAGAAGAGGTCACTGTTTGTTTTAAGGGCTGAAATCGCACTATGTTAGTTACTGTAGAAACTACAGTCTGTTAATGAAATGTAGAAACTGGACTACATCTTTGATGCTGTTTATTCTGGTAAATATGAATGTTTGTTTGTATTTTATATTTGCAAACCTGAGCTGAAATAAATTACAATAAATTTAACATCCTTGTACACCTTTACTGCATGTTGCATGGAAATACTGTTTTTGTTTTATGGCTTTATTGTTCCCAGTTTTCTATTTGAATAGCTGAGCTACATCTTTCAGGTTCAGGTACTTACCCTTTACTTGTTTTTGTCAGGATGGAAAGGCCTCTTTAAAAAATGAAGATTAACACTTTTCCAAGAAGAAACACAAAAGTCATCTGTTAAATACAAACATTTATATTCCCCCACAAAAAAGTACAGAAATATTCATGTTCAGTATAAAATGACTATGTACAGTTGCAGTAGCAAAGGAAACAGTAGTCGTGCCTGTATGACAGACGCTATATGAAGCGATGTTACACTCACAGATGAAATGACATTTCTGTGCTTAATGCAACGTTTTGACCCGCTGATGGTGACTGAACACATCCGTCATGTTTGGATCCAAAACATTTTCACAAATTATAATACTCTGAAAATCTGTTTTAGGAGTCTAATCTCAAATAAGCCTGTTACTGTTGTTGATATTGCAGTTATATCCTCTTATTTTGCATCTGAGTAATCTGTAATACTGAAAACATACACTGAGTATATAACATGTTAAGACAGTCTCCATAAAGTCCTGAATTAGTTTGGATCTGATAGGATGTGAGTTAGTATAACTAAACTGTCCTGGTGTGGTGAACTCCATACATCTGTGTATCACCTGCTGTTTGACCCAGTTCGATCAATGATGTCATTGTAACGGCTGCTGACCCCGTCATGGGCATTGCCATGGTGACGGCATTATGCAGTGTATATCACCTTCAGGTCTGATGAGCAATCTGGGCGATTTTCTGCAGCATCTCCTCCGACTCCAGCTGCTCGAGAGTTAACAGAGACAGGCCCAGCTGGTCCTCCTGAAGGGAGGGAGAGGTTGTTAGGCAGGTAAAAAACAGAAGGTGAGTGTGGTAATCACAGACTGCCGGGTCAACCATATTCATTGTCTCACTAAATGGCCTCTGGTTCATCATCCTGATCAATATACAGCTCTAAGTAACTCAAAATTAAATAGCTGCTTCATACTAAGCAAGTTAAAGTACATATAAAATGACTGTTTCATATCAAAGTTCTATACTCTCGTTTCTTACATCTCACCCAGTGTTAGAAATGATTGAACTGCATGTCCTGTCGAGACCTTCTGTATCTTTTATGATGAAAATGGTTCAAACAGCTGAATTTCCTGAAAAAACAAATCTAAAGTTCAGATTTGACACTGGTGTGCTGAGTCGTACCTGTCTAAAAGGCTGAGCCATTTGCCGCAGGAAGTGCTTGGAGAGCTGGATGGTCTCGTCCACTGTGAGGTTCAGACTGCCGTCGCTGATGTGCTCCTGAATCCAACGAGGAAGCTTCCCACGTTTGTCTGCTCGGGCGTAACGCTGTGGACAGGAGACAGTCATCACTTACTGATCTTCACTCGAGACATAAATCACTCCAGTGAAGCTACTTTGTTAAAAATCAGAAAACTGTGGTTAGTACAGGGCCTGTCAGCAGTAAATCTAAAACAGCGTTTGCCTAAGGTAATATAGAACAAAAAAAAAAACAATTTAGACTAGACAGAAACATTACACACCTTGTCAGCAAAGATCATGAGTCCGTAGTCTGTTTTGCCTCTGATGGCTCTGCCCACACACTGTGCCGCGTGACGCATGGCATCAAACGTCAGGAAGTCGTTCTCTCTGATCTGAAACTGATCCCGAAGGTACTCCAGACGAGCCTGAAACACGAGAGTCAGTGAGGAACAAATATCGTCAGGCTGAGTGATGACAGTAAAACTGCCCAATCAGACTGAAGAAAGCAGGAAAAGGACGTGATATTTATATGAAAACATCTGTGCTTGTTCCTCTTGTGACCATGTGATCATCTTCACACACAATTCAGGCACTCAAAATGGCAGCGGGTAAATGTAGTGCACACACACACACACACCTTTAGGATGCGGCTCTGCGTGTAAACATAAGGCACTCCAAACATGATGACTGCTCGGCCAAAGTGGTGCACTGAACAGAAAACAAGATTTACAGTTATGTAAAGAAAAAAAATTAACCCAACATGCCCACATACATCCGACTTTAGGTGAAATATTTGCTGTAACTGTCATATAAAACCATAAAGATCTAATTTTCTACTGAATCAACATTTTCCCATAGAAAGTTTCCTCTTATGTCATCTCCATAATCTGCAGCATCCTGATCATTTACCAAAATCGATTCCTTCCGACACCTTTCCTCTGGCCACAGACAGCAGGATGGCTCCTCTGCCGTTCTCACATGCCTGAAGAGAGACAGAACATGAAGACATTACTGTGAGAGCGCCTTATTTCTTTACAGCACTGCTAATGCTGAATTGATAAATTACAGGCACTATTGTTGCCATTTTGATATCGTATTAAGTAAGATGACTGGTGACTCTCTGACCTCCTGGTATTTCTCCAGGGCCATGCTCGTCTCTGCAGCGTCCGGAGTCTCTATGAAGATCAGCTTGTTTCTCTGGATATTCTCCAGGATACCCTGCAAACAAACGAGTGCAAAAACTGAAACCTTTTCCAGATACATCAGTAATATTATTGTTATGAGTGAAAGTACATTCAGATCCAGTCTCTCTCGTGTGTGTGTGTGTGTGTGTGTGTGTGTGTGTGTGTGTGTGTGTGTGTTGTGTCTGTCCGCACACTGACCTGCTCATACCAAGAAGCCACTATGTTCTCCATGTAGACGTAGCTGGTGAAAAACGCCACAATGCCATCAGGAACGATCGCAGACATCTCCAGGAGAAGGTTACCGTAGTTACGAATCACAGCTGGAAACAAAAGAAAACACTTAAATTAATATTTGAATAAAGAATAATATGTTTTATTTAAGAACTGTTTTGATTTCTTTACATTTCTGTTTGTCTGTATGAAATGTGAGATCATCACCAGTGATGCTGCCTTTGGGACATCATGCTCGAGTAAACAATGATGAGACATTTCTACTCACCAAAGTCTTCTCTGGTCTCAAACTTTGAGCTCAGGGCCACCTGATCATTCCCCCTGCCAACGATCTGTGTGAGAAAAACAGTTTTAGTACAGAGTTTGTGTGTGATCGAGGATGTTATACAATTTGTCAATTTCAGTCTTTGTCCAGTTCCATAAATTGCAATCCAGACAGTGAGTGTATCTATGAAGGTGTGTGTGTGTGTGTGTGTAGTTACACACCAGAGGGCAGAGGCATGTCCGTGCCAGCGTCATGGTGAAGGATGCCATAGTAACTGGGCGGAAGTCGAGGATTCTGGGATAGATGTCCAGTGGAGAGAGAGTCTAAAGGGGTCAAACAGAAGGAGGAGAGAGTTTACATGATTTCTCTGAAATATCAAACTGTAAACTGAGCAGAAAAAATAAACAGTGATGACTAACTTACCCCAGAGGTGATAATGACTGACTGGAATCTTTGAAAAACAGGTTTGATGGCTATAGACGGGTCCATACAGCTGAAAGAAGAACAGAGACAGAAAACATGGATTAGACGTGTAGCAAAGGGCCGCTGCAGACAAAGGACTGAGCCTTCGTACACAGGCAGACGCTCTACCGACTGAGCTAAACGACACCCCATGAGGTTTATGTTTTTGTTGTCGTTATTTAAAGGTTTCTTCATATTTAATATGCTTCCCCACCTGAAGTGCAGCACAGGGTTGGCGATGGTTGGAGTTCTGTCTTCAAAGGGCTCGATGATGATGGTAAAACCTGCAGACAGAGAGAAAAATAAAATACAAAAGAATTCAAAGCCATGTTTAAACACACATACACATACACACAACATTTGGGACATAAATGAAAACTAAATCTGACTTCCAGCTCACATCTTACTGTAACTAATGTCTGCCAGAGTATTAGTATTTCTTAGCAGAGTCTGGCTTCAGTCAGAGTGTTTTGTACCTTGGCTGTACGTGCTGACCAGGGTAGCAAAGTTGGAGATGAGTGTAACAGCTGAGAAGTCTGCGATGTCGGCGATCTCCAGAGTTCTTAGTAAAGACTGTAACCGCTCTGCACAAAACCTGGAGAGGGACGGATAAAAGATTATGAAGAGACAACGTGTCCAAATTATTCAGTAAGAAGAGAGCAGCTGAACGTGTGTTTAAGAGGTGAGTGACTGTGTGAGAAAGATGATGAGGATGTGAGAGAATGAGTGAACACATGATCACTTGAAGGCCACGTCGCTGTGAAGCAGACACTGACCTGAGAGGCTTGCGGTCGATGCAGACTTTGTCAAATATGTCTTTGAGGAACTGCGGGGCGCTCTCCTGTACAACGTGTTGAACCCTCAGACGAGACTTCAGATACTCCATGAAACGTCTCAGGAAACCAACAAAGTGCTCTGCTGTGCGAATAGTGCCAGGGACCGCCTCTGAGAGGGAGCAGAAAGAAAAACTGTGTCAGCTTTTTATCTGAACAGTCATTCAGAATTCAACAAGAAAACAATGATGTCCCACCTTGAAGAATCTCATCTGGTAACACAGGATTTGCGAGGTAGACGTCCGTTTCCCTGGCAACATTGGCTTCCTTCAGCCCTTCCACCAATCGCCTGTACTCCTCCTTCAGTTTAGCAGCGTCTGTATCCTTTATCCTATCAGATGGCAGAGGAGGCGGGACAGAGATGACAAAAGGAAGTGAGTGCTGGAGGTGATAGCAGGTACGCCCCATTTCCCTTAACTGATCATTCTTCATCTTTCAATGATACGCTTGAAATATAAATATTTTTAAAAGGTTATTTCAGTGTTTCAGTACACTTCCTGTCGACCTCTGGCTCTTACTTGTGAATGGTGTTCTGAAGTGTGTCCACGTTGTTCTGGCAGCGGTCGAGCGTTCGTCTGGTGATGTTCACACTCATGGAATCAATACACACATTGTCTGAAGAGGAAAAAGAGGTGTGGGATAGACGGATAAGAAGTGACAAGAAACATTAAAGCTCTTTCTGTGAGTCATCTTTACATTAGCTGATGTTAAGATCTCTGATTTTTGTCACTTGACATTTAATAAATTAACTTGATTGCACTAAATATTCTCACCTATATTATGAGCCTCATCAAACACCACTACAGACTTCTTGGCCAGCTCTTTGGACACCAGATCAGCAATCTTGGGGTCCAGCAGGTAGTGGTAGCTGTACACTACTATATTAGCATGCAGGATCTAAAGACAGAAGAGAGAAAACAGGACCAGCTAAGCCTTTATGACACGCTTCAAATATCACAACATTATTCTTTAACAACCCAAATTACTAGGAAAGCATTTTTCACAGCAGGCTACACAATTCCTGTTAGCAGCAGTCTGTACTGCAACGTACCGAGTAGCGTGCCAGATAGTACGGACACCAGCCTTTCTTCCTGCCAAAGTCTTTCAGGTCGTCAAGGTTGTAGATGCCAGCAGGAAGAGGAACCTGTCGGCCGACTGCATCAAACTCCTGCACGCACAAACGAGTGAAAAGAAGAGGTTCATGGAAACACGAGCAGCAGACAGATACGTCACCTTCACACATCAATGAATCATTTTAGTCTTTTCAAGCAAAAACATCGACTGCAACAACACAACTTCACAAACCACATCATTAATATGCCGGTCTGAACTGGATGAAATCAGGTGACTTCTTACCTCATAGAAGCGACAGAGAGGCAGGTCAGGCTCGCTGTGACGTTGTGAACGAATGTATGAAGCAGTCAGACTGTGGCACTTCCCATCAACCTCCTTACCGTAGCGCAGAGCGCTCACCTGGATAGAATCATGATTAGAGTGAAGGTAGACGAGCATTTACATTCAGACATTTCGCAGACACAAAGAAGAACAGAAAGCTTGGTTCAGTATCTAAAAGATGCTGCAGTTGTTCGTACCTCTGGGTGGATGCAGAGGTTTTTTCTGGAGGAGAGAGCCAAAGCCAGGAAGTTGTTGCTCTCTCCTGTTTGCTTGCAATAAAACTCCATCAGCTTCCTCAGTTCCTCCACGACCTAATCGGACAGCAGATCAAATATATGATACGAGTTCTGATGGTTTTTATTCACACATCTTCACGTCATGCTGAGTGTGATTTTATTTAACAATGACTCACCTTCTCGATCTCAGGAACTGTTCTAGAGCAGTATATCAGCTTAGTCACCTCCAAAGGAAAGGCCTGAGACAGAGAGAGAACCTAACATATTAATGTGTCCATGTGTCAGCTGATGGAAAGTCAGAGGACAAGAACTCCAGCACAATCTGAAAAAAAAAAACACACGTCGACACATGCATACACAGCTAAACTCACCCTCTGGTAGGCAACAATGAGAGACAGCAGAGAGATGGTCTTCCCTGTTCCTGACGGCATCTCCAGGACTCCATGACCCTGAACAGCACGAGAGGACGGCAGTTACCTCCATGAGAGAAGATAACTGAAGATATCCTCACAGAAACAACATCACTATTTTCTTCAAATTGTGAGACTGTTAATACATTATGTGTCTGTGTAGAGACACTACCTGAACTGACAGTTTGTTATTGTATAATGTGAATTTATTTATTTATTGATCTGCATCCTGCAGAATAACCTGACAGACATTAAACACCACCCACCTTAGCGTCCAGTGTCCTCTTCAGCTCCAGCATGTAGGAGTACTGCTCAGGATAGATGTAGTCATATGGAAAATACACCAACAGACCGTCGATGTTGAGCCTGAAATAAAACAATAGTGAGGAGTCACAAACAGACAGGACGTGTGTGTGAAGCTAAGCTAATGTGAACACCCCACAGCAAACACACGAACACAAACAGACACACGACGAGCTGAATAAACAACACCTACACCTACAATTAACAACACCTGAAGCTGAGCCAGCTAACTCAATGCAAATCAAGCTAACACTGAAAATCCACAACGGATGCACGAGCGTTTTTTTATTTTATTTTTTAAAACTCACTTCATGTTTGTACGATGTGAAGCAGCCGCTCCTCTTCCTCGTTAGTCCCTTTAGTTATCTTGAAGCATTCATTGATAACTTCAGTGTTAAAACACCAACAAACACGCTGCAGTGCTGCGCTACTTCTTCTTCGTCTTCTTCTTTTTCCTCCTTCTTCTTCTTCTTCTGTGGATTCTGGTTTGTTCACATGCGCATCACTGCCTCCGATGGAGGGAAGAAGAATGAATCCTTCTTCTTCATCTGTACAGATAAACGTAGCGTGTACTTTGTACAGTCTATAGTAGGAACCGGATGAAATGCTCAATTATTTGTTGACGCAAAAAAGAAAATGCTCGATGAAGGAGGATGTTTCCAACCCACGAGTCACAGCGCGTAAATTTACATCTTAGCTTATATTGAAAAGTTTATTTTGAAAGTCCTTACCGGAAGTGATACTATGCGTACATTGACGCTAACTTGAGACTCAGCCTGTAGTTCCTAATTATAGCCGCTAGGGGGCATAGAGACACACAGCACTAGATAGTGGAGATATCGCGGTGTATTAAGATTCACGAGCACTTACGAGCCCCCTTGTGGTCACAGTCTTGAACTGCAACACATCAAATTAGTAAAAACAGCGTCACTCACTTCTAGTTTTTCCGGTAAACACTTTCAAAATAAAGTGACGACAAACCATCTCGTGTTTTTTTCTCGCATTTTCCCGTGGTTACTCTCAACTCCACCGAGTGTCAGACTATCAAGGGACGACTACGACGAGCAGGGTAACGTGACATGTGGGGGTATCGGTAGGGCACTCGTCCGTAGCCTTGCTAACAGGTTAGTGTTAACACATAGACGGTGATCGGTGATACTGAAGGAGCTTACAACTAAAGCTTTCTGGACTGACAATTATAATTTAATGACCTTTTTAATTTAATTACAACTTGCTTTAACTTTGTCACTATATTTTGAAAGGATTTACCGGAGAATCTTATTTTGAAAGTCTGTACCGGAAAAGATTCTATGTCTGTCATGTCTGCATTGATGCTAACTTCACCTTTAGGTTGTAGTTCCTGCATGTGGCCACTAGAAGGAACGCTATGCAGTACAGCGGCCAACGGTTATCTGCCGACGCAGGCGCAGATGGCGGTGAGTGTTTACCGCCCTCTTGTGGTCACAGTATTGAACTGCAACATATTAAATTAGTAAAAACAGCGTCACTCACTTCTAGTTTTTCCGGTAAATACTTTCAAAATAAAGTGACGACAAACCATCTCGCGTTTTTTTCTGTGGTTACTCAACTCCACCGAGTGTCAGACTATCAAGGGACGACTACGACGAGCAGGGTAACGTGACATGTGGGGGTATCGGTAGGGCACTCGTCCGTAGCCTTACTAACAGGTTAGTGTTAACACATAGACGGTGATCGGTGATACCGAAGCTTACAACTAATGCTTTCTGGACTGACAATTATAATTTAATGACCTTTTTAATTTAATTACAACTTGCTTTAGCTTTGTCACTATATTTTGAAAGGATTTACCGGAGAATCTTATTTTGAAAGTCTACACCGGAAGAGGTTCTATGTCTGTCATGTCTGCATTGATGCTAATTTCACCTTTAGGTTGTAGTTCCTGCATGTGGCCACTAGAGGTCACGCTATGGAGTACAGCGGCCAACGGTTATCTGCCGACGCAGGCGCAGATGGCGGTGAGTGTTTACCACACTCACAGTATTGAACTGCAACATATTAAATTAGTAAAAAACAGCGTCACTCACTTCTAATACTTCCTGTAAACACTTTCAAAATAAAGTAACGCCATGGACGCGAGCTAGAACATACATACACACATCTACTTACATAATTCTCTCGTAGTTACTGTCAACTCCTCCGAGTGTCAGACGGTAGATTACCGGAGACGACTACGAGGAGCATGGTGAGGTAACGAGAAGGAATCTGCAGGCTACTCGTCTGTTAGCAAGGCTAACCTGTTAGCAAGTCAGTCCGTAACGTAGCCGTTATTGTTAACATATAGAGGATTGGTGGTGGTAGTGGAGGACCTCGTAACTAATGCTTGCTGGACTGATAATTATCCTTCCTGGACAATTACTTCCACATACTTTTAAATCGCTTTAGTTTTGTCATTATACTTTGGAAGTACACACCGGAAGTTGTAGTATGCTATCATGTCTACATTGACGTTTGTTTTACTAATTTAATATGTTGCAGTTTTACACTATGACCACCAGAGGACGACAAATACTCTCATACTCGTATAAAAGCAGTCTGAATTAAAACGATTGTTTTATAGTGGTCGCATTTCTGTTTCATCGGATTTCAATATTAATCTACATCCACATTTATACTGATCATCTATACTGACGTGTTGAATTAATACATCATATTTAAAATACAATTTTAACAGCCATCCACTCCAAGAAGTGTCGAAGTAAATAAAACGTACCAAACCTACAGATTAACACTTTAACCTAAACATGGATCAGTTATGTGTTAATATTTCAGTTAATATTATGCTCACATTTAATCACATTATCACAAACTTACTGATAAAGTCCAGCAGTAAAGTTTCTCGGATGCTGGATAATGGTTTTCAAAATAAAAGTAAACATGAACACTTTCAAATTAATTTACCAACCTAAACAGTACAATTCTTAATTCTTAGACCTCTTAATAGATACATTATAATAGTTTTAAATAAAATAAACTTAATCATGTTTTTATTTTAATTGGCACAAGTCTGTTTGTGTGTCTCAATATGCAGCCGTCTGTTTCTGTGTGAAAAAATGTCCACAAAGCCTCATTTTCTTTATAGGAACGTTTTATTCTTACATTTATACATCATAAATGACATTTGAATAATAGGCTACTGTGATAATGCAGACAGTGAGTGTTAGGGAGGCCAACAGTGAGCCACAACATGAGAAGAAGATGTTGATCTAGATGATCTAGAAAGCAGCATGTTTCTTACACTTAAAGCATTTCATGTTGAATCTGATCAAAAGAAAGCAGTCTGTCACTGAGCTGCTGGTATGAAAAGCTTCACTAGAGGGCAGTTAGAGACCGCACAGCTCACATCCTCATCCGTTACAGAGGGACAGAAAAATCAGAAGTTCTTCACATTTCATCTGGCGTTGAAGCATTACAGTAAACAAGTGAAGATATTAATATTCAGAAACATTTAAAACATTTCAGGCAGCCAGAATAAATCAGGACAGAAAATGAGCTTCGGCATTAAAATATGTTTTTTGTTCAGTTTAGTACGACTGCATGTGTAATTTAAACTCTGCAGAGATTCAGTAGCTGTTTCCACGACAGATAAGTGAGTCCTGCTGCTCCTGAATTTCCTTCACAGCTGCTGATTTCTCAGAGTCAGTCTACAGACGCTCACATCTCACTCAGTTGGCAGTTTGTTAACCATTAACAAGCAGAAAAGTCTCAGCACAGGTCAGATTAGGAGACAATACACTGTGCGTAGTGGCTGGCATTTTGTCCAAAGAAAAGAGGAATGTGTGATATCAGTTATGCAGTTCTTCTCTTTGTTAGCTTAGCGTTTAAGTGTTCATGAGTCTGAGGTTCAGCTTTGATAAAGGCTCCTAAGGACCAGCCTGTTGCCTTGGCTGTTGTCATGTTGGGCAGCATTGTCCCAGCACCCTTCTTAAATCTCCACTCCAAAGTTCTCCATCCCTTGTCCTCCTTTAGTATCTGTATAAACCATGTATAAAAAATATCTGTACATCATATTAATCTCTCCATTCTTTACAGCTCGCAGCGGTTGTCCTCAGTCTTGTAGCGGTCCATGATACTCAGGACATCCTCTAGAATAGATGGGCCCAGATCCAGGTCTAACCCCGCCATAGAGTCTGACCGGGGCACACCGGACGAGGCTGTAAGACTGGCCACCTGGAAGGGAGTGCAGGGTGACTCACTGCGTTCACTCCTCAGATCCTCGTTGCTCAGGCCGGCGTCAGAATCCAGGCTGAGGCCCCGGCGAACGTCCAGGGGCCCGAGGTTCTCTGACATGGAGTCCTCAGAGGAGACCTCTGAGAAGGAGCCAGAGGAGGGGACCAGCCTGCGGATGTTGGGGGAGAGGGAGATGTCTCTGCAGGGCTCTGATGCCAAACGGCCAACCAGACCATTCTCAAAGAGCGACGGAGTCGGGTGCTGCTGGCTGTGGCCGTCTGTGTGACTGTAGCCGTTGGCCTGTTTGTGGCTCGTCCCTGTTGGCTGCTGATGGTGGTGGAAGTGGTTTTGCTGGGAAGGCAGAGAAGGTGGGGAGGGGTCGTCCAGGTGGAGGCGTGGAGGCTTTGGTGGAGCCTGTTCGTGGGCAACGAACACAGGCATGGAGATGGTGTTCTTCAGCAGGCCGGAGGAGGAGTGCTGATAGTGATAACCGTTGTAGGCGTAGCTGTGTGAGTCCTGTTTGGTGGTGACGCCATCATCCTGGCGTCTCTCCACGCTGTGCGAGCGTGAATGCCCGTTCTGTGTCCGGCTCACCGACGGCAGCATGTTCATCTTACCCTGGAGAAAACCCACGTCTCCAAACATGTCACCTTCGCCTTCGGGCCCCACGTGGGCGCTGTGACGTACATCACCCAGCGGGGGGCTGATCATGTCACCTGAGAGGACGTCACGGAGCTTCAGCTTCTTCCCCTTCTTGGGAGTTGTAGTTTTTAGGTACATTGGTGTCTTTGCTGGCATGTTGCTGGTGAGGTGATTCAGTCTTTGAGTAGCTGTCAGTTTCTCAGGAGAGATGAAGCGTCAGCAGCAAACTCACTTGATAAGAAGCTCTTCTGGCTCTTTCCACTCCCAAATGAGCGATCTGGTCTGTGTTGCTCCAAGTGTGTATACAAGTATTTAGGTCGGTCAGTCGGGGGTTGTGCCTCACACTTACATGTGACTCTGGGGGGAGAGGAGGAAGGCCTTGACCTCAGCTCAGCTCAGCTCCCTCTGACTTTCCTTCACACACAGAAAAGCCATATCCAAATCAAACACTGGGTCCTTTTCTCTTCAAATCACACACACTCTCGCCTTTATCTCTCCTCACACACAGAGAAGACGAAGGGATGAAGAATAAGATCTCTGGCAGCCTCTCTGTCTGCTGTTGGGTTGGTTCTTCTGAGTTCTTCAGAAACTTCAGGAATGTGACATCAACACGTTGATCTGTGAAGAGAAAATGAGAAAAAAAAAGGAGTCAGAGATGAAGAGAGAGGGAGGAAAGGCGAGGGGAGATCGATGGGGCAAAGGGGAAGGGAGGAAGCAGGAGGTGGGGGGAGCGAGAGGAATGAAGGCGGGAGGAGATTTACAACCTTTTTTTCAGAGAGCTGGAGGACATATGATGGAAAACACTCCAGGAATCCCGAGTGTTTGCTAAGAGGGGTCTGCATGCCCCCAAATTATGTGAAAATGTGTGACTTGAGGTCTTGTGGCTGTTGAGGAGGCTCTTACAGTGAGTCAGACGATGAATCAGTGAACAAAACGTCACGCATTCCCGGAGACCCCTCAGATTAGTTAGTGCAAACAAATGATTGCAGGGAGACTGCTGGCTTTAAAAGCTTTCGTGTCCTCGTCTCATGTGACGACCTGTTATCACTGAAAAATCCTGACACGAACACTGTGAATTATGGGATGACAGTCAGGTCACGCCTGAGGCTCTGTGATCTTGTGATGCCAACACCTTCCTAATGTTCCTTTGTATTCAACACTATAAACATAAAGAGGTCGACTGTGTGCAGAGCTTTAGTCATCAGTTAACTAAAGCAGATTCCTATAATGCAGATTAGACCGTAGATCATTATGTAACGATGAATACAGATGTGTATTCTTACTTTCTTGTGACTCAAACGACGCCTGAATGTCCTTCAGATCAAAGTGTCCTTTCTGTATGCTCGCCATTGTTTAAAATAAGCAGCAGAGCATAAAAAAAAATCAGTGTGTAGATGTTCATCTTGTGACTTTGGGTTCACAGACCTGCTTTAATGTTTACTGAGGAATGTGTGGATCATCGTGTGACAGCATGGATCCTGAAACTGATCGTTTACACCAAAGAAAACAGAAAATAAGATTTCTGTGCATCGTTATTATTGACTGATGTTTAAACATTTCAGTAAATTTATGTGAGTGAATAAAATGTAAAATTACAGAAACAGTTTTAAACTCTTGTGTCATCATCACAGAGACACATGACATTCAGGTGTGCGTGGGTGAACCTCACAGAGATGAACCTGAGATGTTGACTCATAACTCAGCTCACAGCTCTTCATTTAAGTTGTATCTGTTCTTCCATGTGAGAATGGTCACGGCCGTATGAGCATGTGGATTTGATAACAGCGTCCCCTCATCTGAGAACCAGAACCCTCATGTGATTTTTCTGGAAACCCACAACACCAACTGTCACTGGTGTTCCTGTGAGAGGCGACCCAAAGCTATATTTCATTTTTGGTGGAGTCGTGTCACTTTGCAGGACGTACAGTTCAACAGAACTTCATGTGTAGCCCCAGAATGACGTTAGCCACCCCGGGGACGACAAGCTTTCACCACCAGCTATCAGGTTTTTCCTGTCTTTAAACATGAAGACAAAAAACAGACTGAAATAGTCTGCATGAACACAAACAGTGCTGTTAACTCTGGAATAATCTCGTCATGGTAAATGTTCATATAAATAAGAAGTGGATGAGTTAAATGAAGCTTCACAGCACAGACGAATTTGATTTGAGTTGAAGACATGGAGGCGATATTTGTTTGTCGTCTATCTGTCCAGGCTCTTCAGTGACACGCTATCAAACAGCTGTTAAGTGACAAAGACGTGAAGTTTCCATTAATGTTCTTTTGCTGAGTCACCGTCTCAGCTGGAGTTTGACAGAAGCCGCTCCAGACGGGGGGGGGGGTGAGGCGTGACTCAGCAGATACAACAGACACATTTACTGTTGGTGTGTTGTAATCAGCTCATGCTGACACACATCTGATCTCACACACGTCTGTCACTGCAGACGCTGCAGACTCACCTGACCAGTTTCTGATGAATCCACCCCAAAAAACTTCACCACTGTTAACAAAGACACGTCATTCTCAGCCATGAGAGCTGCACAGCGTCGGCCTGTCGGTCCAGACTGAAATATCTTAGCAAATATTGGATGGACTGTCAGATGATGAAGACGAGTCCTCTGACTTTTTTCCAGCATCGTTATCAGATTCTCATTTTCATTTCTTGTCATGAACTTTGGCTCGCATAGTCACGGCCCTCTGAGGATGTTTTACAGTAACTTTGATCCCTGGAGCTTTTTTCATCTTGTTCTTATTCATGTTGGTGAACCTCATTTGAACTGAATTACATACTGAGATTTAATTTCTAATAATTCTGCATATTTTATAAACAGATCACATGTTTTAGATGTGAAATCTGTTTCTTTATAAAAGATTAAATGTGTTTGTGTGTCAGAGATTAGAGATGGTCAGGTTAAGGTAAAGGACTGAGACACATATGACAGGTAACTGAACTCAGTTACATTATTTAGTAAAGAAATAACTTAGAAATAACATCACAGATTGTTAAAACTGTGTTCGAGGTTAGTCCTCGTTCTGTTTCTTTATTCATACGACTGTTCTTCCACTTGTTTCTTTCTCTCCAACATCTATCAACCACAAATGAGAAGGAAAACAGTCTGAAGTCTGTAAGAACGTCTGAGCCACAGACACATTAGAGATGAGATCTTAAACAGCTCAGTCTAATTTAAGCCTCTGAGAGTCATAAAGAATGAGACATTAACTTGTCAGCCTCATTTTAAGACAAAGAAAAACAATAACAACCTTATTCATTCTGCTGAAATCCAGGCAAATAAATGGAACAAATGAATCAAACGACTGTGTTAACAAACTCCCACATCTAATGAAGAGAGGACGAGCACTGTCTGCTCCATTAAAGCCACGTAAACAACCAGACTGTCACAAAAGTTTGACCACAACGATGCAAATACACATAAAAATCAGAACCAGAACCGAACCAGCCAGAACTGGTTCAGGAGGGTGGAGCGAGTCCTGCTGAAGAGCTGAAAAGTGTTTCTGTTTTTGAACATATTTCCCATTGATAAATGACGGATTCAGAGGGAGGATGGGATGTGGGCGATCTGCCTTCATCCAAATAAGGGAAATGAAGTCATAAATCTGCGTGTGTGAAGTCTGCGGGATGACTAAGCACACACCTAAATCACCTTCCTCCTACTGCAAAACTACTGAGGCCTGAATCTCACGTTAGATCTCATTTATCAAGAAGCCAAAGTTTGGAAGTGCATTAATATTACTCCCTTCAGTTGAATTCATGAGTAATCGTAATCATTGACTCAAAAGTATAAAATGAAAATGAAGCTACAATTAATGCCGGCAGAACAAAACTCATTTAAATGAGCTTTGTGATCTGACATGATCAGACTCTGTCTTGAATATCTAGTCTTGTTTTTTGTAGTTTCTGGACCTGTTTATCTGAATTTAAGGGTCGGGGTGGTCACAACAAGCCGTATTCATTCATTTATTTTGAACCACTGAAGCTAATTTAACCATCTGTTTACAACCTCAATGAACCAACTGTTATATTACTGCACACTTCCAACATTTACACCAGTTTGACCTGTTTTCACTCACGAAAGGTCAGTGAGCTGAATGTAGGTAAAAATACTGCAGCTCAGCTGTTCATTAATGAGGAAATTCAGTCAATGAAAAGTGATTCACACACACACACACACACACACACACACACACACACACACACACACACTCCGGTTACTGAATACAAAGTTGTAATTAGACAATCAGAGTTATTAATCTGATCTTATTACTCTTTGGTTACATTTGGTTTATGTCTGTGTTCGCAGTTTGACATTTCTTGGTCAGTTAATGGAAAAAAGTCGATCAAAACCTAATTCTGGCACAAAAAAGTCACATTTAAGACATTAAATATTCTATATACACTGACAGAGTTTTCACATATGCCAGTACAACCACACACACACTTGTACACTAGAAGCTTTCCAGGGTCAATTAGACATGAGTTGAGTGTTTGTTTGTCCTACAGTTTAGCCATAAAGGTTCCCAGAGCTAGAGCTCTCACACAAAGAGACATCCACACATTCCTCCTCCCGGTCAGCGTGTCTCTTAAACACTGATCACTGAAGCGTCACTTTCTGGAAGCTGGACTTCGGGACGCTGATGATGCAACCAGAGGCTGAGAGGCTGATCTGACATCTGTTTCTGCTCTCAGGCTCCATTTGGTGCTTGTCTCCACTACAACAAAATCAGCGAGCCACCCGTGAGCCCTGTCATCTTCTGGGACAAACACATACAAACGATCACCCCTGAGCGCACGGCAGCGCCGCTCCTTTCGTTGTTGTTATCCGCAGTCTCTTGCGTCATGCGTAATTGCGCACAGCAGGCGACTGTTGACAAAAGAGCTTTTTATTCGTCTGCACTAATCCGTTTGTTTTTACCATAAAGTACTGAAGCTGTTTCTCTGTATTACAGAGTGAACTCATTTTATTGCTGTTTTACTATCAGTGAAAATATGAATGTGTTCATATTCCTGAAACCTGGTGATGCAATGTGGACTCACATCAGCTGAATCTGACTCATGTCTCACACAGTCTTACAAATCTGAGAACAGGTTTTGGATCACGTTTCTTTCCTTCAATGAATCTCTAATGAACTCTAATGAATGCCGATACCGCATTAACCAAAACCACTAATCAAAAACAAACAGAGAGCAGGCCGACAGCGCTGCTGGAGCCTAAAGATTAGAGATAAAAGATAGTAAGTTCAAGAATAAAGCGTGCGTGCGTGTGTGTGTGTGTGTGTGTGTGTGTGTGTGTGTGTGTTAGTTATATAACGGCAGCCTCTCTGTCCTCCTGCAGGCTGTCTGCTGACTGATTGGTACCAGTGGAACAGATCTTTCTCTTTCTGGTCTAATCCACGCAGACAGTCACAGATACAACACAGCTATTTTCAATCAGGCTAATAATCCCGCTGATTGGCTGACATGGAATGCTCAATATTGACCTTTAATTCACTTTGTTTGTGTGATCTGCCTTTAAGGTTCAATAAAATTCGGTTATTATTGTTACATTTCGTGGTAGCTGTTATAAAATATCCAAGTCTGCAGTAGATCACTTACATATATAGTCAGATAGCAGCGGGACACTGGCGCCCTGCCGGGTGCTGTGGCCTCCCGTCTTTGGCAGCAGTGAGGAGTTTATTCGTGGAGCACCACAGGTAGCAGTTATTACCTGAGTCTGACTCACTGGATACGTTTTGAAATTGTGTAATATTTCCTGTCGCTGATTTGTTCTTCTTCCTTTTTTGGTGAATGTCACACAGGAGCAGCCAGGACGCACCATATCTGCTCCTGTAACACTTAATCTGCTTAGATATTAGATTACCATAACCTGGACTGGCTGAGATTGTCTGATGTAGACTAAATTGTTACTGTGCAGTGATGACTGATGGGTGAAACAAATATAACGTCTCACATGGGGCACAAGAGCACCAAAAGAATGTGTTACCAAATAACGCTTACAGGCGGACACACTTTAAATAAAAACACCCCTTTATGTAACTTCAGGCTACAACAGTCAATAATACTTCATCAAAACATTGAATCATAATCAGGTGCGCGTTAAAATTTAAAGTTTACCCCGCGGATAAAACAAACTCCACATCCACATGACAAACTGCGCACGTTGCGCACGTTGCGCGCGTTGGAGCCGAAGGGAGTGTCTCCCGCAGTGTGGCCGAGGCTTTATGTTGACAAATAAACTGTTACACTGGTCACTTTTTGCTCTTTTTGTTGGTCACACAATAGAATACAGTCGGTCTATTGTACAGGTAGGCAGAGTCCAGAGAGCGACCACTGTCCACATTTAAACACATGGCAAAATAAAAGCACCACAAAAAGAAAATATGTGAATTATCGGTGATATTTACCTTCAGGATGTGACGTTTCTCTGTCTCTCTTCTGGAAATAAAATCACTGGAGTTCAGTCGTACAATCCACCGACACAGACCTCAGCTTCTGAGCAGGTAAACCTCTTACAGGCGGGTATTAAACTGACTCTGGAGCGCTCTGGACGGAGAAAGTATAAAGGGGGCTCGGCTTCTCACCGAGAGGAGCGCCGTCAAATCAGCTGGAAGGAGCACAAACAACATCCGGTTGGGAATTTCAAATTAAAATCTTCATCTGGGAACATATGCTGTATGTTATGAGTGGGCACATGGCCCATCAAGCCTAGAAGTAGCATACAACATAAAACATAAAACCTCATTACACAAGTGTCTGAAGTAGGAACTACAACACATGTATTATACTGGCAAATACAAACGAGATGTGCGTGGTTTTATTTTTAAAAAAAAACATTTCTTAGCTTCCGGTGTTATAATGTTTTACATTCACTGGGTTGACACCAGCAGACATCAGAATAAGTAACCAATGAGAGAAGTCTTTAAACGAGTTTGATCGCTTTCACATCATCAATTATTAAACAGGAAAGATAAAAAGTCGCATTAAAGGTGTCAAAATGAATTTGATCTGACTCATTTAAAACTGGTCACCGGTTTGACACCAGCAGACCACAGAACAAAAAAAAAAAAAACAGTCTGTCTGTGACAATTAAACCATCAGAGCTGGTCTGTCAAAGAGGGACAGTCTGCATAAAACAATGTCATTGATCAGTTTCACCATCAAAGACAAGAAACACTGCTGATGGAGTACCGCCTCTCACCACCTCTTTGATCAACAGGTGTGAAGCCATAAAAAGTCAAAGGATGAGAAATAATACATCAAAACAGATTAACTATTCTTAAAAATGTCATTGTTAAAGTTACATTAGCAGTTTCACCTGCAGCTTTGGGCTTTCTGACCACCTGTCCACCTCATACAGCCAGTCAAGGAGCCGTCTTACTGTTGATCTGTGTTGTGACGGACGGTGTGGAGGTGATGAAGGCTCTGTTCTTTCATTTGCTTAACAGCAGGCAGGCAGAAGCCACAGTAGCCAAGCCATTACGGAGTGATTCAAAAAACAGGAGCAGTCTCTCACCAGGCTTTGTTTATTGTTCACAGAGGCAACCATTTGTGCAAAAATCATCTCAGTTCGAATAATCCCAGTTGTCCCATAATTGTCAGGCTCCATTTGAAAACCTAGTTTTGCAATCTGCAGCTTACAGCTGCCACTGTTTGCAGTGCAAGAGTATTTTTAATGCTTTTAAAAGCTGCACTAATTTTTTTATTTTTATTTTTGCAAAGAGGTAAAGCAAATGTGCTCTGCAGAATATATATATTTGAATTCATTCATCTTTATTAGTCTGCAGTGTCACAGTGTCAGGAAATATTTCAGGCTCGTGGGAGACGGTGAATTAAACCATGATGGTGTTATGTGACTTGTCTCATCACTAGTACTGAGACCAGTTTTAATATCGTTTACCTTTCTTGTCCCTTTGGTTTTGTCTGATATAAAGTGATCACAGGAGCATGCTGTGCAGGTTTTTTGTATCTGGTTGCAGAATCTCTGAATAATGAAGTGCACATATTGATATGAGAACTGCAGCTTCAAATATCTGATGTTCTGTCTGTAGCTGCAGCAGCAGTATCTGGGTCAATCAAACACAATGTTTGGTTTTTGTTTTCTCTGCAGAGTTATAAAGCCTCTGCATTATGAGGACTAATTAGGCATTTAAATGGGCCTCCACTTTCTTTTACTGCTGGCTCAGTGGAGACTTGCTGGAGCATTAAGTTTGCAGGCACATTCTGGTGGCCCCATCAGGGTTGGCACTCAGCATAATTACAGCGAGGTAATGAGGATTTAACAAATGAAGAATGCAGACGTTTGCTGTTTGCAGGTTAGTCTGCAGACACATCTTGTTTACAGCTCCTGCAGGATGCCTACAAGGCAAATTAAACCCATTCCCTATTCACTCGTCCGCTGGTGTGTGCTTTGTGCTGGTCTGCAGAGTAAGATGGGCGTCTTTTCCACTGAAGCAGCATTACACAAGAAGACTGCACACAACAGAAGGACCTACAACCAACATGAGAGGTTACTTTTAGGGTTTCAGACACAACTCTGCTAGCAACACTCAAAGAACACATTCATGTTGCATGTCTGTGTTAGTCTCACAATAAAGTTGTTCTCTGTACTACAAGTGTTGCTGGACTCTTGATCTCTTCGGGGTTTTGGGTTCCTTGAAGCTCAAAGTTTCATTTTTTTCTAAAAACGAGACACACATAGAGAGAACACACACCCCTTATCTGTCACTCTGTGAGTGTTTGAAGCCAACTGGAATGTGTAAACTAGATAAGTAGTGAATTACACCAAGTCAAAGATGTGGTTATATCACACAGCAGGGACTGGCGTACGCACACACACTCACACACACACTCAGATATGACATCACCTAAGTAAATCAAGATGTAATCAGTACAGTATGGGGTGGATCCGCTTGAGGATCCCTGAAACCATGATGTTCTCTCTCTCTCTCTCTCTCTCTCTCTCTAACACACTGATATACACACTCTCCACCAGGCCCCCAGGTGTAGCCCCATGCAAAGACCCTGGGGGAGGTTGGTGTTCCTCCAGCTCTTAGAGACAAGTGGGGGGGTGGAGACAGAGTTTAACCCTGAGCGAAGCTTGAGGACCAGTGTGCAGTCTGAAAGAACGATGGAAAAAAAGGAGAGGATTACAGGAAGAAGGAGAGAGATTATACTTGTTTGCTCTTTGTAACATGGCACCATCTTGGTTCTGTAAACTGAGCCTGTCTGACAAGACTACAGCAGAGCCAGTCTGTCCTCTCTCATCGTACGTTATTATGCAACAGGCACATTCAGCCAGGTGGAATTAATTCGTCCCCATGAGACACGCTGTCTCATAGATTTCACAATACAATCATCAAGATTAAACAAAAGTTCTGCTGTTGAATCACTTCCAGTCTCCTTCCCAGAAAGTTTACTGACCTGCTCCTTAAAACTTGTATACAAACTCAGTGAACCCCCTAAATTCACCCTGACATCATGTTGGTTAGAATATACATGTTTCTCACAGATGGAGTTATTACATGTAAATACTTCATCAGTTCTGCTCCCAACACTTCACTGATGACATGTCATGTTTCATCTGTGATATTCCAGATGTTTGTCCATACACTATCTTCCCATAATCCAGAATTACATTTAGTGTTTAAATTTTTGATTTTAGTCTACAAAATGAGGACGATGTTACTTGTGACAAAACATGGTTGTGGTTTCAGCATTTATGATGTTTGTCCACCCTCTTAGCTAATTTTTGTGAAGGAATATTAGTTGTTATTCCTTGCATCGTTATGTCTTTCTCTGGATTAGTGTCCTAGAGTCCTTTTTGATAAACCCTAACTCATTGTCAAAATAACTTAAAGATCACCTTAAAATGCTTTGGCCTCAGTCGTCCTGACCCACATAGCCATAACATCCATCCCACAGTGGTTGCCAGTGAGCGTGGGGTTGTATTTCCATTTCCGAGCAGTGAAACTCATGAGCGACACACAACTGAGACACTGAGTGACCTCATAGCGAGGAATTCTGGGAATCTGTGAGTAAATGAGCCTTCATGTGTTTCCATTTAGTTTGCTGTGATTGAAGCAAACTGCAGAGCCTCGGGGGTGGCAGGCTGAAGAGAGAGCAGAGAAAAAAAGAGGAAAAAATATAATGTAGAAAAGTCAAGAGAAAAAAGAGAAGGAGAGAAAATAGTTTTAACAAGCCTTTTCTCATGTTTACAGCTGTGTTTGGGCACAGAGACACACAGCTAACAACAACCAGAGGGAGAGACATGAGAAAAGAGAAAAGAGGCCCACTGATCAGAGAGATGACCTCAGAGGAAGTAAAGTGGTTTGCAGCTGTTTCTCCATCTGATGAATACTCGATCTTGACTCATTGAGCAACATGGAACCTCCCTTCTGTTGACCTTTGACCTCCAGTACTCCCTCTTTCCAACAGTTGAATGAAAACATTTTTACTCAAAGTAGTTTTCTGATGAGTCAAGAGCTTTATTTCAAAATGAAATGTAAAGGCTGACTTGGAGGACTTGGCAGCATGTGTTAGATGAATGTTTAAATGGACTCTAATCAATCTTTTTTATATTAATTGAATAATTAACTCTGCAGGTCCACTCAGCTGTTCAGAGCTAGTGTCAGCACATCGTCTTGGTTTTCCAGCCCATAACCTCAGTGCTTTAATTCAGTCTCCTCACTTTCTTTCACTGTTTCCACCTGCTCAGCACCAAACAGACACAGCTCGTGAACATAGTTCGGCCAGATGTTTCCTTCAGGAGCTGGTGGAGACCAAAACAGAGCTAAGCAGAGGGTGAATATTATGATTTATATTCATCAGGTGGACACAAAGAGATTCAAAAGAATGTTAAGTTGCTTAAAGTAATAATATGCAACTGTGTTTATTCATCACTCATTTCTTTTCCCAGATGTGCTCTGGCAACATCTAACAATCTCTGCCTGGATTACATTCACAAACAAAGTTTGTTCAACTGACGAAGTACTACGCTTATCTACCACACTGGAGCCATAAGGAGGGGGTCAGGGTGAATGGTGACTATACAGAGCGTAGGATCTGGACGCTGATGTCTGTGGTCTGAAATGAAAGAGCTTCCCATAAATCCTAAAACCTTTGTGCGCCTTGTCTGAGTCTTTTTCGCCTTGTTTGAGTATAAAGAAAGTGACCCAAAGTTGAGATTTATAATTCATCTGAAGTGTTATCAAACACATAAAAACAGAGAATTTACAGATGAAGGTCAGTTTAGTAAATGTACGTCTGGTTAACGTCTGTTAAAGTGCCGTGCACAGCTGCCTTCCTGAGATTTTCTTTGGAAACCATCTGGGCAGTACTAAATCTTTTCCTGACCTTAACAACCATGGGTTGTGACTAATAGTTTACCAAAGCTGTAGTTGCTATGAGCAAATGTTGTATCACAATAATAAGATATTTTGATGTTGAAATGAAATACACTGATTACATGTAATGTCAACATGTTGCAGCTGTTCCTGCTGCCTCCAAGTAGTCAAACAAAAAGATATTTAGACATAGTTCTTCAAATTGTGATGATTCAGGGAGTATTTTTTATGTGTGACAAGCTCCTGGGTTGACAGCTGTCAAGTCTGACTAAAATGTAGACTGTTAAAGATTAGAAACAAAGCATTGGCAATTTTTTACAGTAATTTCAACAACCCACAAAAGCCTCTACGTGTCACTTTACTTTAACAAAAGAATACTTCTTTTTCTTTCTTCTTCTTTTTTTTAATTTTACAATCCCTTGGTGACATGGTTAAAATTAGCCAACCATCTCAGTTTTCACAGCTTTCAATGTTGACCCTTAAAGGAAAGTGGCTTAGATGCTACTGGGTCTCCTTGCAGACGGTGTCTATAAGTGTAGTGGAGCTCTTAGTTTTTCCAGCAGTGTTTTCCAGAGAGTGAGCAGCGAGCGGTTGGAAAGCAAAACAATGAATGATGTAAGAGGACCAAGGGCAAAATAACACGGGACACCATAAATGTGTCATTCAGGCCTCGAAATACTGAGCTATTAACATAAACACTTCTCAGAGAAATACAGATGCACATACACAAACACACTGTATCACCTCCCTGGCTGCAGAGTGCTATTACATCACAGAGCAAGAACACATAAATTAATGCACATAAACAAAGGTGAAGGTGTACACCTTCTTCACCTCACACACACGCAGAGATACACATGTTTAACCCATTCCCCCTCTCTCCCTCTTTGTCCACCCATCCACGGCTGATCATCCCGCCTCTCCGGCCTCCTTCCGTTCCCACAATCCTCCACTCCTCTCTCTCTCTCTCTCTCTCTCTCTCTCTCTCTCTCTCTCTCTCCTTCCTCTCCTTCTCCTCTCTCTCCCTGTCAAGGCTCAGAGGTCATCCGCTGCCCGCCTGGAACAAACACACCGAAATAGACAAAGGCAGAGAAAGAGAGGAAGGGATGGTCACCTCTTTACTTATCGCTGAGCCTGAATCAAGCAGGGACACGGTGTGCATACGTGTGTCCAGATTTTCGGAAAGGGAGGAAAGTCCTCTCCTGACTTCTGCACAGGGCTGTTTGAGGGTTAAAGGTCCAGTGTGTATGATTCATGGGAAAGAAAGTTTTCATTCATGTTTAAATGAAAACAAGAAATGTTTTGTTACCATAGAATGAATTTTTTATGTCTACAGACACCACAGGTCCTCTCCCACAGAGTCTGCCATCTGTAACTGCCACGTACAGAAGCCCATTACAGATGGACAAACTAAACAAGGGGGGTTTGTGACAAGGAAGGAGAGGGTGAGGTGAGGGGGTTGCAGTCAGCAACTACATCACTGATTCCTACTTTCCTGCTGAATTACATGAGATACCACTCTTGTCTTTGTATAGTAAATATGGAGCTCCTGCAGCAGTAAGCTAACTTAGCTTAGCATAAAAACTAGAAACAGAGGGACTCTGTCCAAAAGTGACTCAATCCACCTAGCAGCATCTTTAAGGTCATTAATTAGCATGATCGTATTTGTTTAAAAAAACAGCCTCCAGGAAGTTACTGATCCTTACCGAGAAATAGTTTGGCACGCCACGCTCTATTTTCATATTTAGACACATTTTGTTTTGTACAAATTAAATAAACAGGATATGTGTACATTCGTGAGCTTGTGTAATTTAGTTAGCATTGGACAGAGCCAGGCTAGCAGGTTACCAGTTTCCATGTTAGCTGACTGTAGCTTCATATTCACCATAGATGCATGAGCGTGGTATTATTCTCATCTTATTCTCAGAATGAAACCGAATGAGTGTATTTCCCAAAATGTCAAATTTTTCCTTGAAGACTCGGTTCAAGGGTTAAGGTCAATTGGTGTCAGGGTCAGGGGCTATATGGAGTGTAGCACAGTTTACAGTACAAACATATGTGTTTATATGTGTGTGATTGACAGACAGAATAGACCTGGGAACCTTAATGGCTAAGCTACAAGACAAACAAACATCCTCATGCCTCATGCCTTGTTGATGCTGGAAAACTTCCAACAGGGCTAAGGTGTCTGTGTGTGTATGTGTGTGTGTATCTGGAAAAGTAACACGTTTTTAGGAAACAGTGGGAAACTTGGCAGATGGAAGACTTAAAACTCTCACCAAAGTTTATCTCTGTAAAACATCAGGACTGAGGAGTGCATGTGTGTACTAAAGTGTGTGTGTGTGAATCACACTGAGGATAAGAATGTGTATCTCCACTCTTTAACAACATTCAAGAAAGGTGAGTCCGTTGCCAGTGTTTACTTCAGTACTGAAGAGTGTGTGTGTCTGTATTTGTGTATTTCTGTTTGTGTGAGTGTGTGTTTTGGAACATGCCAGCCACGGCCGGTTTTAAATTTATCCTGTGGATTGGTTCAGTCCGCTCCACAACAGGAAGTTAAGATGTTGATGTTGGAGTCTCTGGGAAAAGGGCATTACGAGGCCTGACACACCACAAGTTGTATCGACGTCATTTGAAATTGTTCCCCTGAGTTTAACAAAAATGAGTGCCCCAGTGGATGAACTGAATCTGAGAGTCAGATGAAAGGACTCGAGCTGAGCTTAGAAAGATGAAATAGCTCATATCTTTATTTATGCAACTCTCATCTGAGTCTACAGAGAATTTTACTACGAGGTTTGTTTGCCTGCGCCGACTCTGCGATAATGCAGTTCATGTCATATAATACAGAACAGAATAACAAACACTTAAATTAAATAATATAATATTACTTAACAGCCTTAACAGTGCTAACATTGACTTAGTAACATGCACACAATGATCCTGAATGAATGCTAATCCTTTTGTGTATAACTTTTATCATGATCATTTTCTGGATGAACTGAATTTTTTAGGATTTATCCTCTGGACATCATAAACACTAACAGTAATCCAAAGTAAAGAGATTAACTAAAAAAAAACAGAAATTTCGACCTCATTTTGGTGCTAGACAAAAAGTATGGGAATTATCAAAGACAAAGATTTGTATTCTGTCTTAATCTTACTTGGTGTTGCTTAGTGAAAAATATCCTCCCCCTCATTCTCAAGGCATAAGAGTTGTACTGAGCATGCTCCTTTGAGGGCTGCTGTCTAAATAAACATTAACAAAACAGCATGAACACCAGCGCCACAACCTAATAAAACCTCAAAATACACACACCAGATGTTTTATAAACTGATTTCACATAACCAAAGAGCAACATCAGATTTTCAAGTTATGCACGATTAATTATTACTGACCCATCAAAAGTAAACAGAAATACAGATGCAGATGTTTACATAGTTTCTGAAAATATACTTCAGGATTTTAGCAGGTTTCACTGGTTCAGGGTGGTGAAAAACACTCAGCACCAGTCAAATGACGACATGAACTTTTAATTCATGGATGATTATACAAAGGAAAAAGTTAGGAAGTGAGGAACTGTGCTTCCAGCAGACAGACAGACAGACAGGCTGTCTGGCTTGGGCTCGACTTGAGAATATAATGTTCCTTTTGCCTTTGACAGGAAAACACAGCATTGTTTAGTTTGTTAGCAAAGTGATCCGTCAAGGAGGAGGAATGGGCTTGTCCCGCTCTGACCAATATGGTGCATGAAGAGGAAAACAGGAGGAGATATGGAAAGAATTTGTTTTGATGAGCGTGAGGACAGTGACCATCAAACCACGAGTGGAGCACATGGACACGAACTACAGTAACCTCAGAACAAACAGAAAGAAAGGAAAGGAAGAGAAAAGGACGGGGAAGGAAAGTCAATCTAAAGAAAGGAAAGGAGGAGTCTTCCCAGGATGAGAGCAGGGATGGCTGGAATTCTTTCAACAGGGACAGGAAGTAGGGTGTAGGGGGCTTGAACGGTGTGTGTGTGTGTGTGTGTGTGTGTGTGTGTGTGTGTGTGTGTGTGTGTGTGTGTGTGTGTGTGTGTGTATGCTAAAGCCACATGGGAACTGCAGACTTGACAATCCCAGACTCTTAGCATGACATGACACACAAAGGACACACACATTTACACAGAGGACCGTGACAGACCACATGTGCTTCAGCATTCCCAAGCATTTATCTGTCAGTTCCTATGAGGCCATGTCCACACTAATCCAGATAACAGGCCTCATATTGTTTCTTAAATCCAGGCACCCATCGGAAGTTGATTCATCACAGGTCATCTCACATTATAACTTGAAGCTGGTGTTTTTGGCTGCCTGCAAGGCTGCTGACACAAACATCACTAAGATCTCTGATGATAAGGACGTCCCAAACAAGAAAAGGACAACTAAACAGGCGTTCACTGACTGCAGGAGGCCCCATGATGACCCTGCAGACTCTGAAAACTCATCTGGAACAGACATCTCAGCCTCCTATTCTCTGATGCAGGCTTAAACAAGAAGCTCTCTCCCTCTTTTAGGAAACATTTAGTAACATTTACACATTATCACCTTATAAGTTGCTGTGGTGAGCAGTTCTCTATTTATCCCAGGGTCACGATGCATCATTCATTTGGAGTTGTGTCTCAGTCAGTATTCACTCTCCCTTTGGCTTTGTTTTGGACTATTGGGAGAAATATGTGGTTCATAACATGAGTTCATGGGTGTTTTTTGCTGAACCAGCTGCCTACTGCAGGCAAAGACGACCATGATAGTGGGTCACTGTCAAGAAATTTATATAGACTCCATAAAAAAGTCACACATAAATAGGATAAATAGGACAGTAAAACAAACCAAAATAGAAGATAAAAATAACTTAGAAATAGAAAATGACAGTACAGTTAGAGTGCTGCACAAGATATCAATAAATAGTTTAATGTTTAACTAAGTTTAAGTTTAAAGCTCCAGTTTAAAGGAACTGAGTTAGAGCAGACCTCAGGTTTCCTGGGCATTTGTTTCAGGTATGTGGTGCATAAAAACTAAATGCTGTTTCTTTGTGTTTAGTTTTTGCTCTGGGGACAGTAAGCAGACCTGATCCCAGACCATCTGAAAGGTTTGGACACTTCATACAACCACATACAACTTAAAATGATCAATGAGCCTTTGCACTGCAATTTTTATATTACCAGAGAAGTACTACATGAAACAGCATCAGTTCAAACAAATGGAGTCCCCACAAGTAAACATTGCTATTGGTCAGCGGCACAAATTTGTATGGTCAACAAGGCTGAACGCTTATTTTAGTAAAATTACATGTTGCTTTGATTGCAAAGACTGATCTGAGATGTATATTTTTACTGGAGATGAGATGAAGACCAGCACACACACACAAACACCCACACATGGAGTCATACATACAGACATAAACACCGCATTGTGTGCGGGCTCAGCTCTGCAGCACAGACTTATAGGAATACACTAATATACTCATTCATGCACACATACACACACACACAGGCACCACAAGCATGTGGCTACCACAAAGGCCCCTGTCACATGTTGAGCAGATACATACCAACACAGTGATGTCAGTTTGTTCATCTCAACCTCAGACTGCTGATCTATTCATCAGAAACTCAGGGCTGTGCTGAAGGCCACAGTGAACACAGTCCAGTCTCTCATGGTCGATAAACTCAGATTTCTGTGTCTCAAACAGCAAAAACTCATTTGTTCTCTGGGTCCTCTGATGACATGGGAGTTGTGGGAAACTGAATTAACGCCAAACTCAACTGGGCACTTTCAAAATATTCTTCTCATTTGTTTTATATAGTTTGTACAGTAAAAGAAGATGATACAAGACAAGATTTGTGGTTAAAGCTGGGCGAAAACAGAGAAGAAGGTCCAATTCTCATGAACGTTTGAACTTGCTGGACAAACTATTTTGACTAAAAGAAGCACAGTTTGCAGAAAACATGTAAGATCTCAAGAGAATGAATTTCTTCAGACTCTTAAATATGGAAAATGCACCTTGATCAGTAACCCAAACAGTTAAGTTGCCTTGCAAAATAAAATAAGTCATTGTACTGTTGTGTGACTGACAATTTAATATTAACTGAATTGTCCTGATGCAGTAAACCCCACCCTCCTGGTGCTCGATGGTGAACAAATGAAACTCTAAGAATTGTTTGCATCTCCTGTTTCACGGAAGATAAATGTTGGACATCGTATCTTTCCCTGAAGATAACAGAGAAGTAACAGCCGACCCTGATATGTTTTTGTAGACTGTTCTGAGATTATAATTTTGTGATCACACGCCTACATGATGATTATTGCAGACAACAGGATATGAAAACAAGCAGTAACAGCAGAAAGCACAAGCTGGAAAAGTCTATAAAAGTTATAAAAGTAGAGGAACATGTCACTTTCTCCACTGTTCAGTCCATGTTTTTGATTACATAAATTTGAAGTTGAAATAAATAACAACAAATATATAACAGGAAAATTTGGTTTATGGGTGGAAACATTCTGTAAATTTCTCATTTGAGCATAATCCATAATATGGAGCAGTCAAATGTGACAAATCTTGTTTGTCAAAAGACAAGTGGTTCCAATTTTGTCTTTGTTGGTGGAGATGATTTTGTGTATATTCATTTGGATTACAGCTTGTGCTACAACTATAATATGAATATATAATTCAGCATTCATTCACAACTCTTAATATAACTCGTTTCTGTCAGTTTAAATCACAAAATAATACCCTGTGGTTTGAGGTCACGTTGTTGTGACCATCAGATTATTTTCTTAATGTGGTTCCTACTATATTACATGTACATAAGTCAGCTAGTCTGAGAGTTTCATCATGAAGATCACACGGTCTAGTGGTAAGTTCAGGTTTTAATAATTATTAATTATTATTAAATAAAATGCTAATCAGGTTAGTTGATACAGCACAACAGCTGACATTTCAGGTCATCCATATCATCCATGACACACGTCCTACTGATATAATAACAAGTCATAACACAATGACGGTGGCGTATGTAATCTTTTATCTTCTGAGATGTCAGCTCCAGCACACACAGTTCCTACTGGCCTAATAAACAGGATGATAAAAGAGCTTAAATATTGTATAAATATTGTACACCATAAAAACAACGTCAGATGTATTTAATCGAGGCTGTGAGTGGATTTTGCCACAGGTGGTTGGTGCAGTTTCAGTCTGGAAGTCATGTTCAAGTGAACTCAGCTCGACTGCCTCACAAAATAATGAGACAAAGACAGAGAGGGAACCAGAGGCAGGAATATTCATCTGTACATTTTTGGCATTTAACAGACACTCTTATCTGGAGCAGCTTACAACAAGCAACTCACAGACACAGAGACAGACGGATTCCCAGACAGGACAGCGTGGGCGCCGGTTGGATAGAAAACTATTACAGGAAAACAATGTGTGCTTCACTTTTATTCTGTTTGACGCAGATGATGGCATAAGCTAAGCTGTTTTTAAATGCTGTTTAGCTGTTTTTGAGAAAAGAAGGTCGTTAATAGTAACTACGTGTCCTCTGGGTGGAATAAATCTCCATTATTCCCTAAATCCTGACGTCCCCCTTTCTGTTAGATGCAGAATGTGGGAACTTTTCGCAGTATTGTGACATCTATGTAGCAGTGATGCCCAGGATAATGAGACAGACAGACACTGACATGCAGAGACATGACACATTCTTTGAATGAAGGCTGAAGATTCAGCCATCAATGCTGGTGTTAACACACGGCGCCCCCACAACTGCAGAATCAGCACTGCAGCTGAGAGGCCAACAATCTCCAAATCCGAGCCCAAGTCATCCTCTAAGAGGATCAGATCTTCTATATATACACTCACCACAGGTAGCTTCCCTGAACAGGAAGCTAAGCAGATTACTCATGAAAGATGCAGTGAACACACAACTCATCAGTGTGTCAAGGAACTCTGGGGAAACACCAGGAGTTAAATAGTGCAGGGAAATAGAAAACATGGGCTCAGTAATATTTCTAAATGATTGCACCATATGGCTGCAAATTTATTATCATACCATGGAATTATTATTACAAACCACTGAGACACCAAGAAACTGAAGATATTAAAACACTGAAAAGAAACAAAAGATTTTGACTTTAAATCTAGAGATTGTTTGGCTATTGTATTCTTTTATTAGACGTGCGATGTGTGTAGGGAGGTGACAGGAAACGAGGGGACACAAAGATGAGGAAGGACATGTAACAAAGGTCCCACTCGATTTGTTTCACAATGTAAAGTCGTCCAACAGATAGAAGATTCCACAATAGAATGAAGGTATAAGAAACTAATGAGATAATATAGAAACATGTAGCACAAACATACAGCACATGCCATTTATTGAGTAACTTTAACCAAAATATTGTATTGTGTCATGATGATATACAGAATTTAAATATGAAAATATTTAAGACAAAAAATACAGTAGTTGGAAATGTGTAAATGTATGAATAAGTCTACAGACATGTAATTATGTATATCTGATTGTGTACAGTATTATGTGTGATCATGTACATGTGATGATTGTTTGTGGATTTGTGCCATATGATATATTTATGTTTTAAAAAAATTTTTTAAGGACTTTAAAATGATTTATTTGAGCCAAATGGGCTTTAAATGAAACAATGTGTTAAAATGTGAAGACAAATTTCAACCGTTTCATTTCTGACAGCTGTTATATTTACTTATATGCACAATCTGAACTACCTGGCCCTTCAAAAATAATAACACAGTAGTTCTCTCCAGTGATACTGTGCTGCATGAAAACTGATGCATGAAAAAGCAAAATCATTTCTCATGTGACAGACTTCCATGACTGATAGTTTCACAGCACAGGAATTCACCTGGATTTATTATGTCTGCAGGATCTGTATGTGTGTATATGTGTGTGTGTGTCTCTGGGAGCCACTGTTGGGAAAAAAATGATTCATACGGCAGGTACAATATGTGGCAAGACCTGCCCTCTCTGCTGTGACGTCAGCTTGCATCACGCACTAGCTGTTCTGACTTGCAGGCAAGTTTCCAGTTAATTAGGAACATCATTATTTTCAAATATTTTTGGTTTCAGTTAGAGTTCAGTTGAAATTTGAAACAGGAAAAATGAGTGACTGTGGTATGACGTTGGAGGTTGGTGTTCTGGTTTGAAAATCTCTGATATGGCTGTCTCTAACCGTTTAGCTGATGGATACTCAACAATAATACATCATGTCTCAAGGCACACGTTGTCCCAGAATACTTCCAGGATCACGTCAGTGAGTTTTTATTTCCTCAGTAGTCTGCACCGTCTCCAGATTTCAGCCTCATTTAGCATCTTTGGATCTTTGAGCGCAGTTTTCACATTGCAGCTACTCAATCTTTTTGTCATGCACACAACATCCAATATTTTGTCCATGGAAAACAACATCTGCTCTGAAGATCAAAAGAGGTACAACGTGCAGAGAGATAGTTGTGTACCCAGTAAACTGGCAGCTCTGTGTGTGCATGTGTGTGTTTGTGAGTGTGATAGGAAACCTTTGAGGTGCTGGATGAATAGTTTGTCTTCCTGGAGCCAGTGTTGCAGGATGGGAGGGGAGCAGGAAGTGAATCACTAGAGGATCGTAGTTAACCAGGAAACAGGCCGTGCGCTGCTGGGGTGCTGATCCAAATCCGCAGAGGCTGAACCCGAGAACCACGCAGCGTCAATCACTGGAGGCCTAAAAATAGTACGGAACAATATCAGAAAAGCTGACAGCGACACGCCTGCCTGTGAAAAATTAAGAGATTCAGGAAAGATAGTGGGTCAAAGGCCATTTTCAAATAATTCATTATTTAACTGGGGGACCAGACGAGAACAGAACAAGGGAAAGAAAATTTAAATAGTCACGGGAAAGAAAGGTCAATTCAGTGACCACGGCCTCAGCCCGTCTGAATAGACCCGGTTTAGTAAACCCCACCCGTCTGGTTCTCTAAGTAGCTTAAAATAAGCATTAGTGGTTCTGTGTATTCAGAAAACACAGGAAAAATTAACACTAAGCAATCCCATTCAAACTAAAGATTTTAGATGACAAGAGGATAAAACCAAACAAAAAACTTTATTTTAGTCGACTATGACGACAGACATGGCAGCTTCTACATCTTTAGCTGCTTCTACTTTTAACAGACTGTAACAATAACAGGATTGTAAAATTTATAGCCACATTGTGTCAGTGTGAGGCTGTGATACTTGTTACTCCAGGAAAGACACGTGTTGTTTTATGACTAAAAGATGGAGACAGCTTTTTAGAATCCGACTGCAAGTAAAAATGTAGTTTATTCATTTCGATGTAAGCTTCACAACCACAGCAGATAGAAACAGGTCAAATGATTCAACTGAGGCAACGCAAACAGAAAACAGCATTTTACGGTAACTGGTTGATCATGTATCAACTTTATTTAAATACTTTGACAACCTCACCTACAGTGTACAGTTAGAAAACTCCACTCCTCCAAAGACAGGATACTGTTCAGATTTACATAGCAAGAAAAAAACTAACTTATAAAACAACAAAGCAATAAAGGAAAGAACAAATCAACAATAACTTTCACACTTGCTATAGCTGAAACTCAGCCTCCTAACAGGCTTTACCGTACCTGGCAGGAGGGAACCATAGTGAATTTTTTGTTAGTTTGAATCCTTATACACAAAACCAAATAAAAAAATATGTCTTTCTCCTCTCTTCACACTGTTGCAGGCTGCCTACATCCCACTGAGGTGAGCAGTAATCACATATTTCTGACATATAAAACGATTCAATTCAAAAATGAGTGAGGAAGTATATTTACCCAAGTATAAAAAATAAATTAAAATGATCAACATTTATACACAAGACAGTCAACAATCCTGACAGCTGTTATACAATCTTAACCCTTCTGGGAGTCAAAAACATCTGTAAGCTCCACTTCAGTGACCCCACATTTACAGATTTTCAAACAAATCTGGTAATGAAATAACTGGCTCGGGGACAGCTCGCTCATCCTCACCCTGATTCAGATGCTACTCTAACTTCTGACTGTTTACTGTTTACTGTTTATGGTAAGGTATGGTAAGGTAAGGTAAGGTAAGGAGTAGAAACTATGAAATGAGATTCTGGAGAAACTATTTGAACATTTTAAATTGTGAATCCACCCCAGCTGAACACTGTGATGTGTGCGCTTCATTTTCATTCTGCAGGCCTGAGAGAGAAAACCATGTTCAGTCTGTACTGAATAATTTTTAACACAGATCATGTCAAAGTCTGTAATTTGAAGGCCATGGTTCCCTTCATGCAGAGCTCAGACTGACAGTAGAGGGAGCACCTGCACAGATCAATGCAAGATCCGTGCATTAATTGAACTTCAGGTCCAAGTTTAGTTTGTCACATTGTCACCAGCCACTAAAGCCAAACGCTTCTGAACTAAAGACTGCAAATTATTCCAATCCACCAACCAAATCAAATAGAAATCTACAGGTTTAAGTTTTCTTTTCATTCTTAACAAAAGAGTTATTAAAAACAAATTAACTAAAAGCTCAAGGCTAAACGGTGAATTCTGACTCTGCTCTTTTCTGAAGATCAGACCATGGCTGACTAATTTCATACTGAACCTTTGAAATCAACTTTTATGCAGAAAAAAAAAAACATATTCAATGTTCTCTTCTGAGGCTCTGGCTAACCACCATCCAAGTAAAATCTGCCAATGGAGAGGGACATGCGGACGTTTCCAGATCAGTTTGAGCAGCGAGGTCTGTTTTCCATACCTTCTACATTAAAGCTACAGACGCTGTCATTTATGAACTAATTGTTCTCCACTGACCATTCACAAACTGATTAAACCTAATGTGAAAACCTGTGAATATGACAAACAGGGGAAAGGAACAACAGTGGCTTAGTGATGAGAGGCAGTACTGAGAGGTCACAGGTCACTTCCTGTACCAGCAAAACTTCTGTTTTGGGTAAGGCTAAACATGTGAAATTAAACAGTACATGAACAGGTGGAGGAGCTACAGACATTAAAAACATCGATACAGCCCTTAGAGGGCAAAAAACAGTGCAAAGAAGTAGAAAAATAAATACTAAAAAAGCAGAATATAGATTTAAAGTTTAGGTATTTGCAAACGTTTCTGCAGAAAATGTGACATGGTGACTCATGATGACAATGCATGCTAAACTGAGCACTTTTCAGGTGGTTAAAGAGGACAGTGAATGCAAAGGCAGTGACATAGAAGGTGATTTGATTCTGATAGGCAACTGAGTTAAAAGAGTTGCCTCAGTGCTGTTCATTTAATCACAAAGAAACACCACAAATAAGCAATATTTTGTTGGGAAAAAATGAGATGTATCCCATTTTTCATTGTTGCCAAGAGCATAGTCAACTTTGACTGTCAAAAATACAGACAAGCACATCGAACAGGTTAAAGATGAGGAGAAATTTCACAAAAGAAGTGAGCAGGAACTGAAATGAAGAGGATAAGGAAAAAGCTATGAACTTATGTTTGTTCGATGTAAATGTGTCTTTGCTGTCTCAATAACTGTTTTCTTTAAGGATTGAGATGAAGAGAATACATATATTTATACATCAATAAGTCTGCTTAAAATAGAACTTTAGAGATTTCATTTTAAACCCTTCCCATAACCCAAGAGTCTTTTATAGAATCTGAATCTGCAACACTGTGATAAAGAGAGCGCGTGTGTGTGTATGTGTGTGTTTGAGAGTATGCTGTGCATGAAACGTTGTTTGACGTCAGTTTGTTCACAAAGGTTTGTCTTCTTAACCAGTCTTACAGGCAGACGCCCCAGTGCACTTCTCTTTCTCGTTTTCACTGATCTGTTCAGTGTCCATAAATGTTAAAACAAGCCCATGTTGACCACATAAGGGGCGTTTGGGTTAATGGTTGGGTGGTCACTGGCAGAAAGGGGAGGCGGTGGGGTCAAAGCCTTTGAAAACCTCCTTCAGTGAGGCGTTGTCCTGATCTGTGGCTGCCTGGTCAGACTGCACCGGACTGTTGCCTCCAAAGGGGCTACTCGTCCCGCCGGGCTTCGATGCTTGCTTTACCACACCAAAAAGAGAGGATACAGGAAGGTTGTGGACACCCGCGGGGCCCTGATCTGCAGCAGATCCAGAAGCCCCCTGACCTCCAACTGCAGCTGCCCCAGCTGCAGCGGGCCCTCCTTGGGCTGCAGAGTTAGGCGAGGGTGCAGGCTTTGGCCGGGGCCTGTTATAACTGTTATATCGATCAGTCCCTTGCTCTCCACTTTTCTCTGGCTCTGGTTGGTCCAATGCAGACTTACGAACAAACAGGGGTTCCTTGGACTTCGGTTTACCTGTTGTGGGCTCACTGGGTTTGGATTCTGTGCTAGCTGAGTTGGGGGAGTTGTTAGAGCCACTGTTGGCACCAGGGCTGCCTGGTTTGTTAGTCCGGGGGTCATATAGACTGATGCTGCTCAGCACACTGGCTCCCCCTGGTGCCCCGGCTCCCACACCGCGCCCTGCCCCACCTGAGGAGAGCAGCCTTGGGTCGTATGGGGCAATGGTAGGAGGAGAAGAGGAGCTAGATGTTGTTGCTGGAGAGGTAGAGGAGACAGGAGGAGGTGCGGGATCTGTTGGTTGCTTCAGTGCTGACTTCTGAGGCTGCAGACGTGGGTCTGTGGGGCCTTTACGGGCCATACGGGGGTCAACAGGTTTCTCTGCAGGTGTGGGAGGCACGGGGGGAGGTGGACCCAGAATCGACACAGGGGCAATAGGGGTGGGTACCAGAGGAGGGGAGGGAGTCTGGGACGGGCTGGAATTGACAGTCTTCAGGATACGAGACAGCAGCTCAAAGTCTGGGAGGGAGGAGGAGGAAGATGTAGAGGGAGCAGGTGGGTCCAATGAGGGAGGAGGCTGTATGGGGAGAGGCTGTGAGTGAGGGAGTGATGTATGGAGTGGCTGCTGAGCCCGAGACAGACGCGGGTCTATGGAGGAGACAGGAGGGATGCCTGGTGGGAGCGGAAGGAGGTCCTGCTTAGGGATAGGCAGTGGAAGGAGATCTTCAGGTGACCAGGTGATGGTTTTGGAGAATGCCGGCATGTGGAGAAGAATATCTTTCTTGATATGACTGAACTGCTGCAGCTGTGAGCGTGGATCTCTTAGAGCCATACCCATGAGTGGGTCCAAGGGAATCGGCACCGGCTTGTCCCGGAGAACTCGCTCTGTCTCCTCCTCATCTGCTGCCGGAGTTGTAAGTGGTGGGGGCTTGTAGACTAAAGGAGGCTCCGGTTTAGGAGCAGGAGGTGAGAGGGATGTGGATCCTGAGGCAGCGGCAGTTAGCCGGGCTAACCTTGGGTCTGCAGGTGGTCCAGAGGAAGCTGGAGCAGGCATGGAGTGGGAAGAGTCTGAGATCTGGGCTGACTCTGCAGCACGTGCCAGTCGTGGGTCCCGAGCCAAGCGGGGATCTGCTGGCCGAGCCGGAGCGCTGGCAGTAGAGGCCTTCTGAAGGCGAGGATCGCTTGGGGGGCCATCAGGTTTTGAAGGACCCTGAGTTTGTTGACGGAGCGTCTTCAAAATAGAGGTCACACTACCACCACCGTCCTCATCCTCACTGGAGTACCAGTTCCCTGAGTCACCTAGGAAAGAAGGACAGTCATGTTTGTGTGTTAATTCTGGAGTAAGTTATAATTTCCAGACACAAATCTGATTAACCTTGAAGGCACCTTTCAAAGGTGTCATGAGGATATTTGTTTTATTAGATACAGCAATGAAACATTTATTTTGCAGATGCGCTTTTAAAGGATTAAAGCAAACCTATATCTTATTCTACTGACAGTCACATTATTATTGTGAAATAAACACAAATATGTACAGATGCTTTTCCTCCTCTACCTTCAGTGTCTCTACTCTTCTCTGCTCCTCCCTCGGCAATTCTGCGAGCTCTTTCTTCTTCTTCCTGCTGCTTCTGTTGGATCCTCATAAATAGGACGCGCTGTGCTGGAGGCAGGAAGTCAGGCACAGAAATCCCTCCCTGATTGGCTGATGCTCCATTAGCAGAGCCTTCTTGGCCACCTGACTGATTACCAAATTTCCCTGCTCCCCCTCTCTCGTCCATGCCAGGAAAACCTTGGTAGTTATCACCTGAGAGGAAACAGCAGTCATCAGTACAGAAACTGCCACTGCAATAATTACAACTTGGTACTTTATTTATCTTATTATTAATTATTCTGATTGATTACGGAAATTCACTCTCACCTTCTTGCACCACTCCCTCCATGTTCATACCGTCCTGCTGATAGAAGTTATTGAAGAAGTTTCCTCCACCCTGTGGAGGGCCTGGAGGCATAGCACCACCATGTGGAGGACCGTCACCAGGTGCAAATCCTCCCATCATGGGTGGTCCACCGGGTCCCATGTTGGGGGGCCCCTGGTTCATTCCAAGGTTGGGGCCCATGTTCTGCATGTCAGGGGACATCATGCCTGGGGGAGGAGGGAAGCAGGGGGGAGGGGCACCAGGGGCCCCTTGGGGTGGTGCTGCAGTTTGACCCTGAGTGCCACTGGGAGTCTGGCCCCTGATAGAGGAGGGAGAGCCAGACTTAATATTCACAGAGTGAGAAATCAGGAAGAGTTTGAGAAAACTTACACTTAAAACTACTTTTTTTCATGTCTACACAGGTGAAATATTCAATATCTCAAAGATAAAATCTTTGTGGATCACTGTATTACAGTATTAGATCTGTCACTCTCTTTAATTCTCTTTTATTCTTCATGTTTTCTGGTCTCTTACCTGACGGCCAGTTTCTGAGCCAGCTGTCCTGTCGGCTGAACTTTAATCTCAAACAATGAGGGGATCTTCTTCCCTGCACCACCTCCTCCTCCTCCTCCTCCACCACCACCACCACCACAAGGAGGTGGAGGGCCCATGTGTGGAGGAGGGACACTGGGATTTGGGGGCCCACCTTGGAAGGGATTTCCTTCAGGGGCATGGACAGGGGGACCAACACAGGAGTTTGGTCCAGGAACAGGCCCTGGTCCTGGGGGACCTTTGTTGGGAATGGGCACCTGGTTAGGTCCAGGGAGACCCCCAAAGTCACCCACTGGCGGGCCGCCAAATTCCCCAGCCCCTGCGTTGGTGTCTACAGGAACAGGTCGAGGAGGGGTGGGCAGGAGGCCAACTCCAGGAGGGGGTTTGGGGAGAGGGTTGATCCCCTGTTTTTTCAGCTCTTCCACCTCCTTCTCATCCTCAGCTCCAGCTTCTGCATCCTCTGCCAGCATCTAGAAAACAGGGTCACAGAGATATCACTGATAAGTTTACCTGAAATGTTTTCTAAAATCAAGCATTGGTTCATGTTGGTAAACAATTTCTTTAAAGAACCAACATGTATTTACAATAATCGTGAAGAATGTCTAATTTGGTAGTGTTAGGGGATCCTACCTTATTGAGCAGCTCCTGGGTGTCATCATTGAGCGCTTCATGGGAGAACATGCATTCGTCACCATTGACACAGTTCCCAGTGGTGTGGAAAAGCTTACAGGGGAATTCACGTAGCATGGGAGTCAAGGAGAAACACTCAAACACAAAGATACTGGACAGAAAACTTGAATTCTGAGATTAACGCAAAACTATTATGTTTTCAGTGAGGTAACTTTAACTGGCTTTACTGTTCCTAAGAATCTGTATTCAGAGACAAATGAACAGATACACATCAATATACCCAGAATTCCTCTGTGGTAATAAGACTCTCTTTGTATGTGGTGAGCAGTAAAGGATATCATGCATGTAAGGACAGTGGTCAGCTCGGGCACAAAATCCAGTGATGTAGAACTTGCACAGCTCCTTCTTCTTGGGCAGCTCAATGTCGTGGCTGAAGTTGCAGTGGTCCCCCTGGTGAGGAAAAGGCATTAATGAAATGTGTAAAGCTCATGACTGGCAAGTTTAACAGAGCTGCCAGGAGATAAGTGGATGGGACAAAATAAATGATTTTCCTTGTCCTTCCTTTTATTCTGTGGTACCGTTTACGCTAATATTAAATGTAAAATGATGTCTCCAGGCACTCATTCATAATCTTTGCATGTTGCTACAGTTCATTGGTGCCAAATTTCAAAAATCTCTTTCTGAATTATTTGAGTTTAACCATATTAGACCAAGGTTGGTTCTGAGGCTGTTGGCCTTGAAACAGTTTCAATATTATATATAATATTGAAATATATTATATATATAATTATAGAGACTAAAACTGGGTTGCAAATAACTTTTAAAATCCTTTTTGTGGAATTCTGCATCACAACAGCAAACATTTGTGCTATCTTACCCAGGTGCATCTCCCCTCAATGTAGTACTTGCAGATGGCCTTTCCTTTCTTATCCTGGTGCTTCTCATTTTGATTCCTCCGCCCGAGTCCTGGTCCATCGCCTCCTCCACCTCCATCCTGAAATACATAAACGTAAACAGAAAGAGAGAGCAGAGTGTCAGGCAATAAAAAGAAAAGTGAAGATTCACATAACTTTAATGTTCAAGTCTAAAAAATATGAAGGAATTTCTTCGGGGGTACCAGATTTGAGTGAAGCAGCCTTCATTTGCATTGACCTACTTTAAATTATCAGATTAGTTTAATAATGGGCCTTACCCCATTATCCATGTCTCCGTTGTTGTCGTCATCCATCCCCATGTCACCTCTTCCTCTCCCGCGGTTTCGACCCCTTCCTCCTCTGATCATACCACGTCCTCCTTTACCCCTCCCTCTTCCGCGGCCACCTTTACCTCCTGATGTAGAAATTGAAGACAGTGACAGTGGATGAGTTTTTGAGCAACACTATCTCAGTCTTTGAGTGACCTAAAAGAGCAACTGAATGAACCGTACAGATGTTTCTTCAAGAAAGATAAAGACCAAAAACAAACACATAAAGCTGAAGTCCAGACTTACCTCTGCCTCTGTCTTTGGACTTCTTGTACTGATTGAGCTCTTTTGAGTAGTCATCGTAGTCATCATCCCCCATGTTGTCATAGTCATCATCTCCATACTTTAAGGACAAATTTAACACATTACTTAATAACAGTCAACTACTTGAAGATTCTCAGAGTATGACTTCACTATCAGCTGGGAACCAAATGTTCTTAGACATTGTGGCCAGAGTGTAGCTGGTGGTTAGAGAGTTTGTAAAGGAAATTTTACCCATTAATTTGTTTGGTTTGTTTTGGGAAATGAAAACAGCAACAACACTGAGATAATTAGTATTATTCCATTAAGACCACCAACAGGCTGGATTTCTCAGTATTGAACAGCAAAAGGGAATAATCTAGAATCATGACAGATTTTCCATGTTTGTCTAACCCAGAATAAACAACTTTCTTACATAACAATGAGGAAATGACGACACCAAGTGTTTTTTGTTCCCTGGAATGTTTCCATGTAAAATATATTTAAACAACTGTGCAAATACACAAAACACAGCAAGAGAATAACAACTTGTTTTGTGAACTCTGACCAAAGCAAAGGGACATGGCTTTCATTCTCAATTCTAAACTTCACCTCCATCTCATCTCCATATCCGTCTCCATCATCGTTGTCTCCTCCCATCTTTCCTCCTCCTCCACCACCACCTCGACCTCCTCTTCCTCTGCTTCCACCTCTTCCCCTCCTCCCTCCCCTCATTCCTCCACGACCTCTCTGGTTCTTCATGCGACCTTTACCCCCTACAAAGAAACAAAGACAAAGAGAGAAATTAAACGAGAGTAAGCTACAGAGGCAGATAAGTTTCCAACATATCTGTGGAATTTGGATTGATAAGAAACTTTGGGCAAATTAGCTCCTTTGTCTGTTCACAACTGTGCAAACAAAACTGAGTGCAAAGTAACATAACAAGCGTATGATGTCAAATCTGCTGCATAGCTTTTGTTACACAGGGACACACAAAGTCTGTTTGCTTTCCCAAAGTTCAGTGAAAACTTTCAGTAAAAACCATATAAAAAATATTATACACCATCAAAGTATAATATTATGCCTAAATAAATAAAAACACATTTTTATAAATGTAGTTTAAGAAAAAACAGGATGTTCCTACAACACCTGGCCTCAAACGTATTTCTGACATTTTGTGTATCACCGTTCAGACACTCTATCCGCTGTGTTTAGTCTCACTAAGATCTGGATTAAATCTCAGCTGGGGAAATATTTGGCGCACAGCAGAATATGTAATGAAACAATTTTTTAACTTCAACAGCTTTAATCCTGCCATGGACTCACCCCGTCCTCCGCGGCCGCCTCCCTCTTTGGCCTTGCGGTACTGATAGAGCTCCTTCGTGAAGTCATCATAGTCTTCTTCCCCCATATCCTCCTCTTCCTCTCCCTCGTAGTTGTCCTCTTCATACTCATCGTAGCCTCCATAGCTCTGCTTATCCATTTTCATGTAGCCGCCTTTCTTTGAGCCACCATAGCCCCCATGAGACTAGAGACAAGTAAACGCATTGGGTGATTTTACTCTCCACAAAAAAGAACACTTAAATCCTGACATATCAGGGATGGATAGGAATATTATATTTAAAAAATAACCAACTTAAGTATTTTTTTTTTTTATGTGCAGAATGACTTACAGATGGGGGGTACTGCGGACTGTATTCTCTATATTTTCTCTTTTCACTCGGACTGTAGTCAGAGTCATCACTGAAGTCTGAGTGGTCATCATCAGAAGATGCATGGCGCTGAGAGAAAAAGCCAAACATAAATTCAGGGAGGGAGTTGTAAAGATAAATGAGTAACACACGAGACAGATGATACAAATAACTAGATGGGTCTATTTCTGTTCTTACTTTGTGTTTTGATTTGCGTTTCTTCTTGGCCCTCCTCTTCTCCCGTTCTCGCTCCTTCTCTTTCTTCCTTTTCCTCTTGCGACGGTGAGATCTCTCATCGTCTGAATTGCTGCTGGCATGGCGCTCCTTACTTCGCTGAGGCCTTTCTCCAGCCCCTTCCCCTTCTGCTTCACCACCTCCACCAGCCTCATCACCTCCATCACCACCTGCTCCTGCTGCTGCTGCAGATGTACCACCACCCATCTCCTCCTCCTCAACATCTCCCCCATCATCTTCCAGCTCGCCCTCCTCCAGCTCTCCATCCTCTGGCCTGTATATGTAAAAAACACACATGGAGAGACGTTACATATCTCATCTTCTCAATGGCTGTGGCTCAGTCTGCCAGCCACCTCTTAAGTTTAAGGACATACATTTAAAAACTGTAGATGTATAAAACATGATTTAAAAAATGAATAAAAGTGAACATTTAGCGGTTTGTTTTTCAGCTGTCACAGATACATCCCATAAAAAACAGAGTACAGAGGCTTCGAACGGTTGGCCAGAAATTAAGTCTGTTGTTTAAGGATTCATAATTTACCCAGTGACAATGTAAAAGTTGCATTGTTCGCATTTGTGGGAGTCAAACTAAGTTTATAAGAGTAATTGTCTGAGGAAAAATCAAAAAACATCTTAGCTTGGAGTAACTACATTAAATTAAACTATAGGTAGATTAAAAACATTGCTTTTAGCTCACTTGCAGCTCTGTGAATGTTATCCTTCAAGCACCAATTTGAGGGAGATTTCTGACACTAAACAGGACTACAAGGTTATTTATGTTATATCTTAAGAACACCTGACACACTTTGAAAGACAAATACCGGTTTGATTCCACCATGTACTGCAACTGGTGATTCATATCAAGGGACAAAATGCAAGATTGAATTTTTTGTGTGAACCTGTGACTCTGCCAGGTGTATTAACACAGCCCCACTATTTCTCACAGATGTTTGCCTGTCTAAACTACTGGTGAACACATTTGGACTGATGCCACTACTTCTTGCTGTACAAGACATCAAATAAGGTCTACACAACCGTCATATCTAACACTGTAAATAATGTGCTGTTACTGTGGTCAACTACCAGGGCAGGACCTGCATATGAAGCAATGTGAGCAAAACCATGAGATCCTAATTGACATGGATCACATGTAGGCCTCTTCCTGCAGTGACGAACACACAGTGAAGACATGCTGCCATTAAACTAACTTTTTGTCTGCTCTTTTCTTTGCCAAGGATGTGATATGATTTATGGCACAGGCTAGGAAAAGTTTTCGTGACCATAATAAAATGTATTTGATGAGATGTAATATTTGTCACTTCTTATTTGAATACTTTCTCCCACAAAGGCCAACACCCAAAGTAGGCTGACAAGTACTGCCTGCAGCAGGCTGGGAGTGAGGCCAGAGGCCAGGCTGATGTGAACAGGTTCCCACTTATTCATTCACTTGACTACTGCCTTACAATATCTGAGCACTCAAAGACTGGTTCTGTTGTGCCAAGAGCAGACCGTGAAGTGAGGCAAAACAGGTGGTAAAGATAGTCAACCTGCTTTGAGATAAAATGTCAGCTGCACTATATGTATACGCTGAGCCCCACCACATCCTCAGCATAACAGCTTCCTCTGGGGAAAGCACAAGAACCAGTCTTGATAATCTGTGCTGTGTCACAAACAAAATATTCATCTACAGACCAAGACAGCCATGAGCCAGTAAATGCTACTCTTTTGCTACTTTCTTTCATCCTTGGAACAAAACGAATACACTAATATCTTACACAACTTTGTATTTCCTGATGTAATAGAAGGAGAAGCTATCAGGGCCCTGTGCTAGATGATAGGTTTACAAAGTTATGTGGACAAATTTGCTGACTAAAGTCCAGAGATCTTCTTTCATCAGTCTCCTTAATCTAGATTTGTGGGAGTTCCAGGTTTTACACAGCAAAATTATCCAGATAAATTAGTAAACCTGTTTTTTTTTAGAACAGATCCCTCGTATAAAACCTTTACTCCAAAGACAACATCCTGCAATCTGCTGTTTGCTATAAAACTCTATCCTGAAAAACAACAAAATCTGTCTTCATATTTAGGCTAATTTGATTTTGGTCTGAGCAAAAAACAGAATGCTCTCCCTGAAAATAGTTTGTTACTTTAACCATCTTTCCTCTGTCGTTCTGTGCAAAGTAGCTTCAAAAGTATGTTTTTGGCAAATATCGGCTCAGTATCAGATCCCAACAACCCTAGTACATTTTTCTCCATATAATTTAATATCAAACTATCAAGTATTGTCTTCTTGGCTCAAATGCTTTGCTAAACTTTAAGTTCTTTGTCCTGCATCAGCGACTGGCTTGAATTTGACACACCAAAAACAGCAGTATCATCTCAACAGTCAAATCACTCCTCTACCTCACTAATGGCATGTGCTGAGAAGCTGGCCCATTGCTCCAAACCTTTCAGAGTTGGACACACGGACCTGTCACAAGGAACATTTTAGTGACACAATGGAGGGCTCTCTATTATAGCACAGGGATTTGGATGGCAGGTTGCTGTGAAAAGGGAGTGGCTGGGATTCACTATGGGCAGAAGCTACACACGCAGTCACCTGCTGCCAACAATGTACCACTTTGGAGGAGAACCTTCAATACAAACAAACTATGTCCAGACTTCTATATGCTCAGCCAAAAAAAGTGTACAGGTCAGGTCAGTGTTAACTGAAAAGTTAATGTAAGTCTACCAACACAAACGTAGGCTTACTAGACCTGTGAAGAGGAAAGAATGTTATTTACTTAATATGTTATCGATTAGACCCTACCCAAGTATCATTATACTGCTGAAAACTAAGTGCAATGAAATCCATGTAAACTATGCCAAACAATTTTCCATCAACACTATACCAACCTGATGATCGCATTTATCAACACACCCTACTGAGCACACAACTGTGAGGAGTGCTGAAAGTCCAACGGAGCACACGATTATTCTTGTCTATTAAGGATGACTGAATAAAAGGATTTACCATGCATTATGGCACATTGTTAGCTCAGTGAATGAGTCCACAACTTAATTATTTCTATAAGCAAAGGGCCATGATTAAAATGGGGAATACTTACTGTGACAGGTTTTCTTCACATTTTGCACTCAAAACCATTGAAAAAGGTTACTCCCTAATCTTTCAGGGACACTAGTGGGGTCTGTGACTTGAAAGTGGGGCCAACTGGGTAACATAAAGGAAATTTGCCAACTGGGGACTGTGGAAAAAGGGAACTTTGTGTTTGGCTTGAAACACTTCTGGGATGCTTTGCAGACGTTTTACACATTTTGGGACTTTTGTGGATGTTTGGGACGAGTCAGTGTGGGCACGACTGTGAATAAAGTGATGTTAGACAAATATTCATGACCAACAAGCAGCACAAACGCGTTTCAAAAACTAGCCATTGTAACAGGATTACTCTGTACATGTAAATAAAGGAAAATCAATAATGTCAATACAGTTAACATTTAGAACTTCAGGGGAAGAAACCACAATAATTTAAGGGTGTTCGGGAGCTAAAAATAAGGATTATCACGAGTGTTATTTAGGTAAAAAGCCGACGACTCGAATACAATTTGAAGTGCGTCAAGTTGCTTTGCATTGGCAGTACGTTTAAGCTAACTCACGCCAACTGAACGAACACGTTTGAACGGATCAAAATAATTAAATAGCCGATCGAAAACCAACCATAAAGCTGGTTTAACGTTAGGCGATGCAAGATTTAATTCGACGATGTAGCGATTGGAAATGTCAATGATTAGCAAACTACCATTAACACAAACCATTAGCATTAGCTTAGCTTCTCCTTCGGTTGCCAAATGTATCCGTTGGCCACATTAGCCAACTAGCTAATGTTGCTAAGTTAGCCTGAAAACAGGCCCGCCGTTAGCACAAAACAATAGTTTGTATTTTTGTACTATCGTAATTACAATAATTGTCACACCCACACAATTAATTGAATTAACGCTGCTAAATCAGTAAACTATTCTCAACAATGGGAGAGTAATTAACCGATGCTTTATAACCGTTGAATTTGCTAGAATGGCGGTGAAAGTATGATTGATCAGCTGTTTCGACCTCGTCTTTTTTTCTTCAGACAGTTGGCTTGAGTCGATTGATCGCTGATTGTGGTAACGTAATAAAATTAAGGGAATAACGTTATCCCAGGTGATATTTGGCCTCCCAGTTGGCGTTGTCGTGTCAACATGGCGTTCTTTACCTCTGTACTCGTTTTCCAGAAAAGGCGAGTTTAATCCCTCTGACAGAAAAAGAAAAAGAAACCCGGGCTTTTTGTGTAAAAGCACAGGACAAATAAATAATTTCATTTAAATATGACTGTAGAATTACTCGACCTTTCGTCAGTCAGGAGACTGTTGTGTTCGTGGTTGGTAGTTGGGGAGTTTGGATGGACAGTCATGCTTTCCACAGCCATTTCCTCTAGCTACATTGAGGTGCAAAAAATTACAACTCGACACTGGAATCTACTGGCTTATGCGTCACTTCACTAGGATCTAGTTGTTTTTGATTTTAGGAAGAGTTTCTGTTCATAGTAGGTAATTCTCCACTACAGTTGTAAGAGAAATATGATGAAAGTGAGTCCTGACGTTCTCCGTCCTACTGTAGCGATGTGAAATGACGACTGATGAACTTAAAATGGCCGACTGTCTTCTCCTAGGAGAAAGGGGGCGGTTTCTCCGAGAGTGACGTCACGACGAATAACGTTCTTGTACGCGTCTCACGGAAATTACCGAGCGGGGAATGAAGTGTGTAAAATGAGCCCCCGGGTTTGGCTCGCAGGTGCGTGGCAGAGCAAATAGCGATGAGAAACTATGTAAATAATTCCAGTCATATTCGTTTTTTTAAGTGAAAAATACAAAGATCTAATCTGAGGCACATCTGAAGAGCATTTTGTTTGTCAGATAAAACTTTGTTGTCGGTTATGTGATCTTTTTATAAGCAAAAATAGGTAGACTAAACAAAATCCACAAGACTAAGTAAACTTCATATCAAGCTAGACATATTTAAACCTTTTATAACCAATACTAATACAGTATGCAATAAATACAGGTTTTCTGTATGTAAATGTATTTTAAAATATACACCACACTGGCACAAAATCAACCAAAACATATCTTACATGTTGACATAGGCCCTCTGTGGGACCACAGTGAATAGGTACCTGTCCTATCTGGGTTACTAGTTACAGTGTTTGTTTTGTGGCCTGCCAGAGAATAAGAAATTTGAGGAAAAGTTAGATAAAGCCAGTATGATAAAAACAGAGATGTGTCTTTATGTAACAATAGGTTTCAGCTGCTGTAATAGAAAACATGCACACGTATCCTGGAGGTCAAGACAGGCCCCGGTACTCTGATGAAATAATGCTGCTGGCTATAAGGCCAATGTAAAATAGCTGGGACGTCTAAAGCTTAGTTTGGGACTATTTCTATTTTTATTGGTTGATTGTGTATTTATTTATTTAGTTGTTTTTTCACCTGAAGGTATATAACAAAGATAGTAAAGATAGTTCTTAAAATGACGGTTCGTAAAAGACAATACTCAGGGAAAAATTCACCCATCAGTCAGCCATGGCCTTGTTGAAGTTAACAATCACAGAACAAAAGCTGATTTTACAGCTGGATGTTAACGTTACACTGGACAGCTTCATGTCTTATGCGTGATTTACAAGCCAGTAACACCGATACATGACTTAGACATCTAATTATAAGACTGAAATAGGCTCTGCAGACAATATAGACTAAAAGGCGACAAATGAATATCGGGGGGAAATACTTTAATAAATAAATAAATCACAAAGAAAGAGTCTAAAAACAAACAGCGATCACTTAAAAATAATAAATAAAAATTGTAAATACGAGAACAAAAACTATTGTTTCGTTTTGGGACGTCATCATTCTGCGCCCATTCAGCGGGACCGTCACGGCATTTGAAAGCTGTGCATCTTTAGCGGCACAAAAAGACATTTTACACCGTATTTACCGTCTGTGGGCTCAACTGAAATGATCGATATGATCGAGAAGGAGGACCCGGTCATCAGCGAGGAAGAGGCGGCACAGTATGACCGCCAGATCCGCTTGTGGGGGCTCGATGCCCAGAAGAGGTTAGTTAGCTTTGTTAGCTCGTCAGGCTAATCGGTGTAGCGGAAGGTTTGAGCCGTCGCACTGTCGCTTCACCGGTTTGAAAATGTTTGATTCACCGGGTGTTTGCTGGATTTGTGACCAGCTGTGTGGTGCAGTGGCAAATATTCCCCGAGTGTGTATGAGTCGACATGTTTGCATTGTCAGCATTTATGAATTTATTTTCTAAAACTGGAGTTGAATGAGAAAGAGGCCAACGGTCGTACCGCGACGAAAAGCAGAGTTACAAACACGTTACAACAATAGACCACTGCTTTTACCGCCACATTACATATTTATAAAGTGAATGGTCACATGACACTTTTGGTTTACATTATAGGGTTAAAACAGTCCTTTAATGTTGCATGCAAATGATCAGACTTCATCTCAGCTCTGATCTCATTGTTGCTTGTGGTAGTAAATCAGTTTGGTTGACCAGCATGTTGTTACTGATCATGCATCTCCACGTTTACACTGTACAGTGTATTGTATCTCTAATGCAAAATGAATTAATTTAATGAGATCTGCAGTTTGAATACATGTTGATTAAGGTTAAGATCACACTCCAAAGCGTACAGGAAGTAGTAATCAAACAGATTTTCATCAGCATGACATCCAGTGTGTGTTTTGTCTGCATGTGTGTTTTGTTTGCAGGCTGCGGGGGTCCCGTGTGCTCCTGGCAGGTTTAGGTGGTCTGGGGGCAGAAGTGGCCAAGAACTTAATCCTGGCTGGCGTTAAAGGACTCACCTTGTTGGATCATGAACAGGTATTCATGTTAACATACACACATACGAACATGCTCAGCTGCATTGTTGCCCACAGAGTGGAGCTGCGCTTCAGTTTAAATCTGTGTTTCAGCCATCAGTTAAACTGAACTGCTTTTAGTAACCTTTGTCTTTGCAGTAGTATGTATGTCCACTAGATGGTGCCTGCGACAAAGTAATGGTCTTCAGTGTTCACTACTTGTTCTAGTGAGATCCATTTCATTGTAATAACACAACAGTAAAGTCTGGACAGAACGTTGTCCACTGCATGCATAGTGTAAATTATCTTCAGGTGAACATCGTCTGTCTGTGTGTTCTCCAGGTGTCTGAGGAGTCATGTCGAGCTCAGTTTCTAGTTCCGGTGGCGGCTCAGGGTCAGAATCGAGCCCAGGCCTCTCTGGAGCGAGCTCAGAACCTGAACCCGATGGTGGAGGTCCATGCTGACTCAGACAGAGTCGAAGACAAACCAGATGACTTCTTTCTGCAGTTTGATGCAGTGAGTGGAAACAGAAGTTTTTTTTTTTTTTTTTTTAAGACAAGTGTATTAAAAAGGGCTAAACACAATTAAATGGGATGTTTTAGAAGGAAGCTGAATGATTTGAGGCACAGCAAGTGTGAGATTTCATGAAATCAGATGTTGAGACATATTAAAGGACAGATCCACTGTGAACACAAACTGTTTCTTAGTCATTTACCTGATCACATTCCTGGGCTCACTCTGCTGTATGTTAATGTGATTGTATTGTGATTATTCAGAGATCGCATGATGTCACTAAGAGCTCCAGTCCAGTTACAGTAACATTGATACTTCAGGCTGATGAGTGCCCAGTCTTGTATCACTCGGTCTGACCACTAGATGTCTCCTGTAGACCAGTACAGCAGAAGTCTTCCTTGTTTTGCTGTCCGCCTCAGAACCACAACAAACACCTTCAGCAGTATCGTCATCATCCGCTCAGCTTTACTCTTCAGGCAGTAGTAACGATTATGTTGTGTTTTCATTTAAGTGTCTCTCTTCCACCTGGTTTGCATTGTAATTAGCCTGTTAATTATATGAGGACAGATGCTATGTTAAGACCTGTGCTTGCCTTATATGGCCGTGTTGGGTTCACTGCAGTGCTCAGTGGGAGGAGAGTTGTACCAGTTGTACTTTCACTTGTTGGAAGAAAATTCAAAAGCAGAGCTGTTTGTTTGTTGTTTGTTATAAAGTGTAGCACTCATGTGATGCTGTACTGAAATCATCCATACTGGGTGAACGGTGTGAGAAATGCAGCAGTATCATTGTCCTGCTGCATTGTTCCAAAATTGTACAGAAGAACGGCTTCAGTTCCTACACTGTTGACCTAATATTGATGTAATCATTCTTAAACAAACGCTCTGTTGCATCATTATTTAACCTCTGGTTGTGAAACATTCTTGGATTTTCTGATTGTAGCACCTGATCCAGGCAAAACTGTAAATAAGCAAAATGATTTTTCTTACATATCAGACTGTGTGTGAATCCAGAAAGAAGAATTGCACAGCCATGGTAAAACAGTGTGACACAATATACCATAACAAACAAAGAGAAGCATTTAGTATTCATTTCCACAGGCAGTCATACACAGTCTGGATTTCATTTTTCTCTGCTGAAGGCAAAAATGTATTTGAACATTATCAGGATAACAACAGATTTTTTCCTCCGTGTTGTGTCTGAATTGTTGGCAGTCTTCCTCCCTCTGGGGGTGCTAAGTGAAGGGCAGGAGGAGGGAGCGTGGTACGGGAGGAGGATAGAAGTAGGACAAAGTGAAGTGAGGACAGGATGAGATGGATGTTAGTAGGGCGGAGGGAGGGAGGATGAGAGGGTGGGAGAAGAGAAGGTGGGACAATTTTAAAAAGCTTGAGATAAAAAAAATGGGAAATCAGAGACGGGGGTGTCTCTGTCTCCCACTCCTCATTTTTATCTTCCTCCACGGATGTATCAGTGTGAGACTCAGCGGGAAGCTACAGATTGATGGTGATTAAAGTGGAATGGATGCCATGTGGTCAAAGCTTTCATTATGAAGGGCCTAATTACTGAATACAATAGAAAAACACACTGTCCATCTGGATACTTTTAGAGTACAGCTGACTCACCACTGATACTCTGTCACTCCTTATGTGTGTTTATGGTACAGTATTTTCATTTATCTGTAGCACTTCATTCAGCTGTCATCAGATTAACATAGTTATGTAGTTAAATTGTGATTAGTGCATTGAAATACTTGACGTCATCTTGCCAGAAAAGTCCAGATTTCCTGCTTTGCCTCATTACTTCCTTGGTTTTCTGATGCGCTAATCTCTCTCGCTTGCTCTGGGTTAAATAATGCTCATAAATCATTGCTAGGAAGGAAACAGGTGGAGATTAATGGCTGTTGTCAAAGTAGCTCTTCTTTTACTGTTCTCTTGTTTTAAGTTGCTCACTTTGTATCACTTTGGGAACACTGACATTGACCCTGTTCTGCTTGCTTCTGTGTGGAACTCTGAAAATTCAGTGATGCCAGAGATGCAGCATCAGTCTTATCAGTGAGCTGAGGGTGTTTTGGGTGTGCTGGACTGGGTCAGCAGGATAAGGTGGACCCAGCCCACTGGTCAGTTGTTTACACTCAAACATCAGCCCACCCTGGTTTTACCATGGCACACGGTGTCACTGTGTTTAATGGTTTCTTCAGGGAGGTGAACTATCTCCACACACTGCTGTGGCTGTTACAGTAGGTGTGTCTCTGTGAGTTTGGCAGCTGACCAGCCACCGTTCACAGTTGCTTTGTTGTTCCAAGAACTGAGAGGGGTGAAAGTTACTGAAGAACTTGTTTTCTTAAGGGAACTGCAGCCAGTTTTCAGAAGTAAAACACGTCTTAGGGATTAAATGCAAGACACCATTATCATTTGATATCGCTCAGCAGTTTTAGTGCTTTGTTTATGAAATGTAGATGGCATGGATGATCAGGAGGAGATCAGTTCATATGTTTTCATTTTTTAGAGATAAAAGGTTCCTAAAGGTGAAGAAAATACTAATATTACACAATGTCCTTTCTTTAGTTATTTGGCTCATCTGGATGAAATGAAACATGATTTGCTTCACCAGTGTTCAGTTCTCGTCTTAAATTAAATCCTCTTCTTGACAGTACATGAATGTTATTGGAACCTAACCTAACTGCAGAAGATGCAGCAAAGATTTAGATACATCTCTCAAGTGTGTTGAAACAGGTATGGCCTGTTAACCTGAACGTTAGATTTTTCTGAGTCTGATACAGTTTAATGAAACTGTCCTGAACAACACACTGCGTTTTGTTTCTAATCCTTCAAGTTGTTATTTATTCGAGCACAATTATCTGTTAATTATCTGCTTAGAGACACTTTGTCATTACTGGTCATACTGGTGATTGATCAGGCAGCCACTCTTTGTGTTTTTTCTCCCTCAGGTGTGTCTGACAGGCTGCTCCAGAGACCTGATGGTGCGGGTCGACCAGCTCTGTTCTCAGCGCAACATCAAGGTCTTCTGTGGGGATGTCTATGGTTACTATGGTTACATGTTCTGCAACCTTGGACAAGAGCACAACTATGTTGAGTAAGTGTGGGCAGCAATTCAAAGTGTGTGTTTATCTTGAATTTTCCCGTGTGACACAATTACATTGTTTAAACGTGGGAGCTACAGTGCGTTAAGTGACTTGATGTAGATCTGGAACAAAGATATCCTGATGTTTGACAGGGCAACACAAATATGTATATTAGATGGGATTAATACTCCAGGAGGAGGTGGGGAATAAAACATCCACTGTGCTTATTAGTTAAAGGCCATCTGAAACAATGAGATCTAAAATGATCATCATGAAATTACAGTGTGTGGTCCGTCATTGACATGGACATTCTGCAGGACGAGCCAAAACAGAGTCGAAGTACCTGCCTGTATCACAGTGAGCTGATTTTAAAGAAAAACAGCAGCTCAAATAAGAATAAATAATAAATTAAATCTACATTTCCTGATCATGTATGATGTCTTTCTCCTCACTCTGTTTTTAGGGAGAAACCTAAACTGGTGAAACCTACTGGAAATTCTAACGACGGCCCAGAAGCAAAGAAAGCCAAAGTCGACCCCAATGAGACCACCATGGTGAAAAAGGTAAGTTTATGCAGACCATATTCCACAGCCAAATATTTTTTCAACCTTTATTCTGCTGCCAACCTGATATGAAGAACCACCACATATGAAGATGTTTTTTTTAAGAACAGGTGGGGAAAAAATGACTTCCTTTCATACTGGAGGTACTAAAATTTAAGATGAGAGAAGTGGAACATACTGAGAAAATGGAAAAAACACTTTTGATCTTCTGTGAGGTCTGATTGTGTTTTTTCTTTTCCAAAGTGAAACACAGTCTTTCTTTTGTTTCACTTTCTTAATTTATTACTTTCTTTAACCAGACTGCATACTTGACTAATATTTTAACATATTTGTTCTAAAATCCAGTTTTTAACAGTCTTTTTTGGCATTTATGATCACAAATACAAATTAATATACATATAATCCATACACATCATTTCTCCTAAACAAAAGACCACCAGACATTTCTTAAAGATGAGAAAAGAATTAATAATAAACCTCACGTTCACCTCATGTTGACATTAGTTTGTTTTTTAATTTTCCAGACAGCCAGTTTCTGCAGTCTGAAGGAGGCTCTGGAGGTTGACTGGACAAGCGAGAAGGCCAAAGCCGGTCTGAAGCGAACACCAGTGGATTACTTCCTGCTTCACGGTACTTAAAGTGTCATTTATAAATTAAAAGTGCAAAAGTTTTCATGACTGCAGGTTCTAGATGTGAAAATTGGCTTTTTTGAATACCAGAAATAATTATTTCCAAACTAATATACAATAAAGATAGTCCTTAGATAAGTTTTAAAATAGAAGTCTTAGGGGTGATTTTATTATTATCATTATTATTTTTTTAACTGGAGGCAACATTATCTTTAAATCTGACCATTTTTGTGCTACAGAATTTTACTCTTCTCATACTTTATAAAGATTTTATTAGGAATTCATATTTGTTTTCAAATTATCCATTTGAGTCATACTGTGAGATTTATTTTCGTACAACCATCAGTTAGATGGGCGTTGGAGTATTTGAGAGTCTCCTGACATTTCTGTGTGGGAGGTAAGACACACAGAATTTCCATACAGAGAACTGATCAAATATAACAATCCTGAAATCCTGAAACGTCTAAAAAAGTTTAGAAATTTGAAACCGAAAATGCGTAGGAACCCTGTAGCGAGACTGAAACACATACCATGAACATGCAAAGTCACTGGTTCTAAATTAGTTGTTAAGCTATTGTTGCACGGGCATGGAAAATCATAAAGTTAATGAAATGTTATTGTAGGGCGAAGGGCCAAGTGTTAGTCAACCTTTGTTAAGACCTTTGGTGGAGTTTGAAAAGAAAGCGAACAACAAAAACAAAAATTCAATCAGCTGGAAAAGAAGAATATTGTTCCGCTGAGTTGCATCCGAGTAATCACATATGACCTGACAAATGATTAGGAACCATCAACCCAAAGGAACTTTTTGACCCTTTAAATAAATCTGTAACGCATCTTCCTGTTTTTCATGTTATTTACAGTGTCTAATGACCTTCTCTTAAGAGTTGTTATTGTCCCTCCCGTCACCTGGCCCTGCACCATCCCCACACACTACATGCTAGTTTCCATCACAGGTTGTCCATGGCCAGTCATGTGCACTGAGCGTAGAATAGAGAACAGCCCGACACCTACTTCACATGGCAACGAGCATTTAAGAACAGGAAACAACCAGAAAATGGTTGCACACTTGTAAATCTAACAAATATTTTCTATGCATGAATGCAATAAATCAAGATAAATACATTTTAATATTACTCTCAGGCAGGTTGCATAGATCTGTTTATATCACTAGGAAATCATATGAAAATATATAATATGACTCAGCAATCAGGAATTACTATAAAAGTGCATCCAACAAAAAGGACAGTACATAATTACAACATGTTATAAGTTACAAAGCTAAATCATATTAAGAAAATTGTTAACTAATGGAGTTAATTGAGGTAATTTTAAGAACATTTCTCAATGCACAGTTGTGACAAATTTATGGATTTCACCATCTATAATCCATGAAGTCACTAAAAGATTCAGAGAATCCAGAGAAATCTAAAACCAACACTGAATGGCCGTGAGCTTCAATCCCTCAGGCAGCGCTGCATTAAAAACTGATGTGACTGTATGAAGAATATTACTAGATGACCTCTGGAACACTTCAGGACACCGCTGTCAGTGAACACATCTACAGATGCAAGTTAAGGCTCTGCCTGCAAAGAGAGAGACAGATAACAACAACATGCAGAAACACTGCAGACTTCTCTGGACCTGAGCTCATCTGAGACCGAGCCAAGCAACATTGTGTGTGTGTTATAACAGTGTGGCTTCATAGTAAAGGAGAGCAGTTACAAGACTGAGCTGTCTGCAGTCTAGACCTGTCTGAAAATGTGTGGCACATCATGAAGCAAAAAAATACAAGAGCAGAGCGCCTAGACTGTTTAGCAACTAAACTTGAACATCAACAGTGAAATGAATGGAAAGAATTTCATTTTCAAAACTTCAACAATTAGTGACAATTGTTTTGTTTTTTGACTCTAATGATTGAAATAATTTTGTGTATCTTTTTCATTCAACAATTATACAAGAATAATAAGAAATACAGAGAAGCACACCCCGGTTTAAATTCTTAAAAAACATAATTTAGGATCATAATAGGAGACAAACTCTCCTCTGAAAACAGACATGAAGGATGAAATTCGCTCGGGGCGGTTAGCATCTGAAAGGTTTCATGAGTGACACAGTGAGTGGCTGACAGACAACATCTATTTAAAACGGTACAGCAGGAGGCAGACATCCACCAACACCAGCCAGATGCTGTCATGTGACGGTGTGTCAATTTGTTTACTAGAGCGTTAATTTTCTTTTTAGTTGCTTGTCATTTGCAGATGTATTTCTGAACATCTCGGCTGGTTAATTTTAGTATTGCCCCAGCCGTCGTGGCCTTTTAGTCTATTAAGTCCCTCACTGAAACCCACCTACCCGCTGCAGCCTCGCCCTGCCTTCGGTCTGTTTTTCAGGCTAATTTCTGAGTGGAAACACCGCCTAGTTGTTTTTATTGAGTGAATGTGAGACAGGAGGCAGTGTTATTATTCCTTCGTTGTTTCTATAATTGGAGCTAGCGGTTGTTGTTTTGGGCGACCGATGAGGAAGTGGCTCTTCCTCTGTTACAACTGCTTCCTGTCTCACTAGGAACAGTCGGGTGATCTGAACCGCAGATGGGCGTGTGTGTCTGTTTGCTCGCTATCATTAGTATCTCTGATCTGTGTCGATATTTATCTAGATTTCTTCTCTATTATATTAGCAGAGTGCGAAGATGTGTTGGCCAGCACAGGAAGAGACTCTAATACAATAAAAAAATATATATTTGAACAAAGAAGAAACATTTTATTCATCATTTCTATATACTGTAAAACACAGGAAATAAGTCCTACTTAAAGCATATCATGGCTTTAATAAAACAGTTAGATATCTGTGAAATATCATGGAGATCTCCAATCAACGCTCTCTCTCACTGTGCAGATGTTGCATTAATATATGGAAAAATGGACTGTGTGCTATATTTGACCTTCACATGCAGGCTTTGATGTAAAGGACCATCATGAATATTTCCCCTCCACTTGAATGACTATTACGTATCACTACTACATGTGTAGGTTTAGAGATACTATCGTTGTTCCATCCATGTGCACATTATTATATTCTCTTATGAAATTCTGTTTTGATTTCCTGCCTGGTGCAGCGTGATGCCATTTGTGCCAGTCTTTAACTTTCTTCTTACAAAGTTTGACTGATAAAGGGCAGAGCTGAGGTGTGAAAATGATTCATTGCCACTACACACACACAAGTGTGTGTTTGGTGTGCCACGCTGGTGGAAATGGCCGTGGGAGGATTTGACTTCCTCATGTGGTTTAAGTTAATGGACGAACAGGAAACATGGGGGCGACGTGTTGATGTTTGCGTCTGTGTGGTGCAGTTCGAGAAGACAGTTGCTGTTTGAAATATTTCTCATGACCAAATAAAGAGTGTGAATTCTTTCAGCCAACTTTTAGACTCACTCTAATATTTCCTCACTGATCATGTGCTGGTGTACGCCTGAGTCTGTGTGTGCACGCTCTTAATTTGATGTGGGGAAGCGTAGGACAAATCAGATGAAATGGTTGATGGTGCAACCACATACTGATTTTTATCCTGTTTCAAAGAGAGCAGCAGTCTACATGAGATGTTGTCTTTCCATGAGATGATAATTCACAGTGGGAGTAACTTGAAAGCGTGATGAAATTATAAATGGCAATAATGCAATAGATTATATGGAAAATATTGCTTTAGAAAAATGGTTTAAACTTGTTTCCAGCTTCTCAACTGCCACTCTGTTTGTTTCTCCTGCTTCCTGCTTTCCCTGCCTTGCTCTTTTCTGTCTCCACAGTTCTGTTGAAGTTTCGTACAGACAAAGGTCGTGACCCCGATCCGCAGTCCTTCGCTGAAGACAGTCAGCTCCTAAAACAGATCCGTGATGACGTCCTTGAGGCCTTGGCAGTGAGCAGTGACCTCCTGAGTGATGACTTCACGAGGTAAAAAGCATCTTCACCTCAGTCTTGTGACTAACAAGTGGAGAATCGTGCAATTCAAGTGTTTTAAAGTAAGATACTAAAGCTCAAAGATGAAAACAGGATCCAGCAAAACTTTCCCACCCACCCAGAAACACCAGTTTCTATTGCTGGAAATATAGTAATAGAAATTCCATTTAAAATTACTACATAGTGTTTTTAACTGATTATGAAACTCCCAATTTAATCCTGGTGCTTCTATCTAAGCAAACCATCAGCAAGAAAATTCGATGATAAAACATGAACCAGAACACCTTGATCAGTCGGCCTTGAGGCCTATCGGTCTTTCTCCTAGGCAGGTATAATATGTTGATGCTGCAGGTGTTGGTTTGCACCTTTTCATACAGTCCATAGAGGTACAGGTCACGGTGGACACTTACAGCTGGCTTTATAATGTAACATTTTATGTTAATGAACATTACGAGGGAATGTTGATGTCACCTCCAAATCAGATCGAGATGTTTACAACACGTGCGCGGAAACACTGCCGATCTCATCCACAGGGACGGACACAAAGTAAAAGTTCTTAGTAACTTAAAATAACTTAAACAAAGTCTGTGGCCTAAACAGTTTCACACTAGAACAACTTCCACATTAACACAGCCTTCATCTGTGGGAGGAGGTGATTGCCAACTGTAAATAACACCCGTGCTTCCACCCTCAGTGAAAAGACATTTAGTTCAGATAGACAACACAACACATAAATCAGCTGGCAGACGGAGATGTCTTTGCATTAATGGCTCTGGAGCCAGTAACTTTCTCACTTTCTCAGTTGTTTAACATCACACTTAAGTCACAGTGCTTCATATTTGCTTGTGCTGTTTGTCCTCAGCTACTGCTTCTCTGAGATGTCTCCAGTGTGTGCTGTCGTGGGAGGAGTTCTGGGACAGGAAGTCGTCAAGGTATGTTTACAATGTTTACAATAATGTAGGAGCATCATTCAGTGTTATCGACTGTGATGCATCTTACTGTATTTACTCTCTGTAGTAAATGATGAAGATGGCCAGTCTGGTGTGTGAGGGAGTCAGTCAGCTGACAGGTGGCCGCTCAGCTTGTTTCTGGGTCAGCTTCAGAAAAATAGGAGTGACTCTTCTCTGTGTGGAAGTGATTTTCACTGTGACCACAGTGAACCTCAGTGTGACGCTCTGGCAGCGGCCTCGCAAAAGGAGAAATGACTTACACTGTCCACCAGCTGAACAACATACTGTAATAAACTCACTGATGCCACAACATGAAAGAACATGATGGGACCGCTGGAAGGAAACTCAATGAAAAACATATGAACATATGATATGACTGAACAGTGACATGAACAAAGACAGTATTCCCACAGACGATAGTTTGAGAGATGAGGTGGAGTTTTTGTGATATTTGAGTTTTTTTTCTACAGTGTAGATTAAAAGTAAAGATGAATTATGTTAAAATCTGTTTTTATACTTTAGATTCTTCACCGTATCGACCTTTTGTTTTGATGAAGCTTCATACACTCTTGTGTTGACATGCAGTAAATAGACTTTGGTCAGTAACAGGACATGAACTGGGCCTGAATTTAGTCTTGAATTTAGATTGGATGTCTGCTACGATGTGAAAGTTGATTAATTTCTTCTGACGGGATTCACAGACGCAGCATGTTAACTAAGGTCGTTAGACTTTGTGCATTAAATAATGATACTGTTTGTGTCTGAGATGAATCTGAATTATTCTCACACAAATCTGGAGAACGTTTTCTTGGTGTGTGACCTCAGTGAGATCTCACTGACAGCACTGAGTGGATTTTCTTTGGGCTGAGCGCACGGTGACCTCAGGCTGAGGTAAACAGGAGTTCAGATTAGGGTAAGCGTGCGTGCAGGGAGGGGGCTGAGTTCAGAGTCAGACTGCATTATATTGGCACAAGGCCAACCTGCCGTTTCTGTGACGATGATGAAACCCACTGCAACTTGCCGACTGATGTCTCGTCAAGTGAATCTGACCGATTTCACTCAGACATAGAAGACTGAGCACAACTTGTGGACCGAACTTTGAGTGTGACAGACAGGCTTGTGTGCTCAAATAAAATGGAAAACTGGGATTAAAATAGTTCTTTCTGATCTTACTGGTTGGTGTATTAACTTCTCTGTGTCTTTCCCTTCAGGCTCTCTCCCAAAGAGATGCTCCACACCGAAACTTCTTCTTCTTCGATGGTCGTAAAGGCAACGGTGTGGTCGACTACTTTGGATCAAAGTAAACACGCCACACGTGTGCTCGGTTTTACATACAAATACAAGTCCAACAAACTTCTGTCTCTTCATTAGTTTGTTCTGTCGTTATTTATATCAGTACCACCTCCACTAGTCATAAGATTAATCTGTTGTTCAATTTTTGTCCTCTGACCTCCAGTAAACAGTGGATTTTTTTACATTTCCTAATAAAACATTGTTTAATAAAATCATTCTGCCTCAGGTCTCGGGATTTATTAAACACAACAGTCAGATTGTTTTCTGTTTGTTTATCTGATATCTGCCATTTGCAGTATATCTATAATCTCTAGTCATTATGTTGCATCCACGTGCAGCAGGGAAATTTCCATGACTTCAGCTATAATGTTGCATCAGCATGCTGTTTGCACTGAACATAAAACACAGACAAACCCAAGTCATATCATAATCAAATATTATATTTAAGTTTTATGTGGTGGATTAGAAGCAAATCTGTGTACAGCAGGTTTCAATGTTTTACCTGATGTGGCCTTAAAATATAAAATAATGCAGTGTTGAAAGTTAAAATCTGAAGGTGAGATTTAGGTGCATTACTGGAAATATTTGTTTCATGTTATTATAAGAAATGACAATCTCAGCTATAATTCAACAAATCAGTGTGGTGGCCTCCTGCACAGTGTGTCACCATCTGAGTTTGAAGGGGAAATAGCAGATAGTCATATGATGTTCAGCAGGGTGTATGACTGTATTTGGTAATAACCTCTCATCGCCTGACATGTGACTCATCAAACCAAACATGGTTGTATGGTGAGTGACGCCTGAGCATGCAGCAGAATAATAAGAAAGGGCGGGGGCAGCCATTCAAATGAGCCTCGGGACAAAGCGAAAACATTTCCTATCTTCTTCTTCTTCTTCCTAAAAAGGCAACAACAACAACAACAATGGAGCATTACAGGGGAAAACCAGCAGTGTGGTCTCATCTTTGACCTCAGCCCCTGGGTGTGGTGGAGGTTCAGCCTGTTTAACCTGTCAGACCTGTGAAACCTGAACTTCAAAGATGTGTCTTCCTGTAGATGGAAAAAATGACACTTATTTTGATGCAGTTTAACCTCTGCAAGTGCTGACTGCTGTGTGCCGTCTGCAACAACAGCAGATACTGTAAAATCATTCTGCTGTTTACCAAACATTTTAATTTCCATCAAAATACACAGACTGTTTGCAGTTTTAAAATGTTTCAGGATCACATAACAAACATCAGATATAAACTACATGTCCTCTGTCAATCAGACCAATATGATGGAAGAAGCTTTATTTCTGAAGTTTTGATTTGCCCATAAATCAAACATAACTGTACATATGAGGTAACACAGGGTGAAATAATCTTCAGGTTCACTTGTATGTTGTGAGCAATGCCATAATCATTTCTAGCCTTGAGGCTTTGGCATTCAAGCAGCAGACAGTTCTATCATCACAGTGTCCTGCAGACTGTAAGCTTTGTCCAACAAGTGTTTATATGTTCGTATTCATCGACCAAAGAACCACACAGAACACAAATTACACTTTACCTTATGCTTCTTTTTTACAGATGTTACAGATATGTTTATATATCTTATATATATAATAAGGATACAGAGATGGAGGCAGACCAGACACAGAATTTAGGGAACAGCAGAAGACGTTGCTCCACATAAAAACAAAACAGATTAACATGAATCAGAATAATACATATGTGGCACTGATATTGTGTTGCCTGTCTTGTACTTGAATCATTTGGCTGCTGCTGCAGAAATGTGTGACCATTTTTTGAATTAAGATTGGATTGGGTCTATTCACACACCGGGTTCACTGGAAGTTCAACACAGAGAGTGACTGAGAATAAAGAGAATAAAAAAAGAATGAGCGAACGCCTCGGTGGAAAATTATACGCATTACTACATATGAAGTAGATATACCAAGTATACTTTTGTGTTTGTTGTATTTACTGCAGAGCACCAAAACAAAGTGAAACCTTGAAATGAAACCAGAGGAGTGATCAGGCAGCACAGGGTGCCGCTGCCGCTCCTGGGATTAAGAAAGGAGATTAATTATGGAATGTCCCTTTAAGCTCATTCTGCCCCTTTAATTAAACCTAAACTCTTATCTGCTAACACACACATTCATTGCACTCTTTATGCACTCAACATGCTGACTCTCCCATACTTTATTTCTTTCTCTCCATCCTTTTATTCTTTTTCTTTACTAATTTTTCTCTTTCTTGTCCTCGTGTTCCCTCTTATTCTTCTATTCTTTCTCTCCCACACACACACACAGAATTAAACCCCAGCCCAGTGTCCCTGCTGTGTGGCCACTCTCTGTTTTGCCTCCACTTAGCAGCAAAGACCAAGTGTCTGTTGTTGCAACCAATCAGATTCCTGATTTTGCTTTGAAGGCTGCAGGATTGGCTCTTTCTGCAGAGGAGTTTAAGTGAGGATATCTGGTCCCAGTGCTCAGTAACAGACGAGTGTCTGTGTCTGTGTCTGTGTCTGTGTTTGTGGGCTTGCACATTAACTGGGGAATTTTTGCCTTTGTAAAGATTAGTCGAGCGGCAACTTAGTTATTAACATCAACTGATCCACAGATTCTTATCTCAATTATTTCATTAATCACTTTGTTTATAAAGTGCCCAAAAGTACTGAAAGATGCTCATTATAATTTTCCACAGTACGATGTGACATCCTGTGTGACTTAGCTCTAAAGATTAAAGGGTGCCATGATAGTTCATTACAGTTATGAAGAGAGATAGCAGTTCATAATAACACAATTCTCTGTAGAAGAAGCAGAAATCTTGATTCTGATTTCAAAAGTTGGTTTACTCTTTTATTTTCTTAACTGGACTAAGTGAACTGGACCTTACTTGAGTATATACATACATTTAATCCATTCTCTGCTTCTACTCAACGACATTTATTTGACAGCTTTAGTTACTATCTACTGTGCAGATTAAGATTTTACACGCAAAACATTATGAAATTAGTGCAGCCTTGACCCACTACCAACAGTAAATGTTGCTACTAACATCATTAATGCATCATAATAAAATAACCATAATAAAAAACAATAACTGATGAATGTAACTCAGGAATAATGGATCTTCGTGCTGTATTACAGTCATGACAGAAAGAAGAACGTGTCAGATTTGAAAATATAATGTGTTTTGGCCTGTTATGTATGTACATGTAACACTATGATGACACATGGGTTATTCATGGCCTTTTTACAAGCATCAAAACATGTTCTGGTATGATGGAGGTCTTGTACTGGTTTGTCATGTCATGTTACCATCACTGTAAACACACTTCTGGTGCATCTGTGTGTGTGTGTGTGTGTGTGTGTGTGTGTGTGTGTGTGTGGGCATGAAGGTCTTGACCTCGTGTCTGTTAATCCGTGGTGCTCTCCAGATGTGAGGCAGACCACGGTGGTGTCTGTCTGGGGCTGCTGCTCCGCCCCCAGAGCCACCAACATCTGTAAACATCTGCTGCACCACATTCCAATGAAGTGCCGCTGTCCTCACCTGTCCTGTCAGAGTATCATCCCAAATTGAAATTTCCACAGTGTCAATTAGAGAATCTCTTTCTGTCTCTGAGAGTACTCACTCACCTGATACGCTCACTTCCTCTTTCTCAAGCTCAGTCTCCACAAGGAACAAGGGCTTCTCCTGGATCTGGATCACGCAGATGTATTTTTGTGCCTGTTTTATTCTGAGACTTAAAAAGTTTCTTGAAGAATTTTGAACAGTTTTCCTTGTGAAGCTCTCAGCGCCTGTAGTTGTTGTCTTTCCTTGTACTACTTGATATTTCAGTTTCTAACTGGGTATGAAATCAGTTTAATACTGATGCCTTTATATGACCTACATAGACTGAACAAAATTGAATTTTCCCTAGAGGGATTCATTAAGTATGTTCTGTAGTCTTCTTTTTCCCAAGTAAGTAACACCACCGGCAATACGATCGTCTATTTCTACATTGTTTTTGTTATAGTTTTTGTATTGAGACAGCTCTGAGAACAGTTTTTCAGTTTTGTTTTTCTGTAACAAGTGTGGAAAAAACATAATTAATGTAAATAAATAAATATTAATATCAAACACACACATCGGGATTGTTGTTCGAAACAAGATTACATGACAACCAACAAAAAGAGTGAGATATTCTAAAAGCTGCTGTTTAATTCTAAAATGAAATATTGGTTCTTGTAATATGTAATGTTATTTATTAAGTTTAACATTCATACCGTATACACTATATGAACTATACCTACCGCTGACATGAAGCACCAGACACATGAATATAGTTCTCCTTATCTTTATTGTATAAAAAAGAAAAAAGTACAAAATCCATGTAGAAAGTTTACATAGAAAAAAGTTGAAAAACAGCAAATACACACTGCATGTGATGACACTGAGCGTCGCTGTAGGAGGGAGGTGAGCCCTCAACCAGGAAGTGCACTCACACAAGAAAAACAAACAGGAAGTGAGCAACTGCACACGCTTATAGCGCCAGGTTAGCGATCACCTGCACGCTGAATGATGACATGAGTACTGACAGGTGAACTTTCTTTTCACCTGTTAGCATTCCTATGTGATGACAGCAAACATGGCTAAAAGCACTGCTAGCAAACGGATCTAAAAACACAAATATACAAGCAGTAAACGAGTGTCTGCTGTGCTAGCATAGTTTGTTCTTCACTCAACGGCATGTTAGCTGAACATCTGCAGGCTCTGGTATCATTATGACTTTATACATCAAGGCTTTCAAAAAAAAAAAATGGCCTTACGCTAAAAAACATACAACAATGTAGCTGAGGCCAAGTGAGAGTGGTGTAATGTGTGGCAAAATAAAACCAGGTCGACAGGGGCCCACGATTCAGTCAAATGGTTCCTGAAATAAAAGCTGAAATACTCGACTAAGGGGGCACTTTAATCCAAAGTACGTTACAGTACATAAATGTATATTTTTAGCATGCGTAGCACCACATGTAGCACTAGCACTGTCCAAAATCACACAAACCCACACAGTTCTGGAGTTAGATTTACACTGGGAAGACCGAGCTGCTTCTCAGTTCAGTCAGTTTGAGCCGTTAAACAAAAACTTTGAGTATTGCTAACAGTCTGCGATCCTGATTTTGTCTTCTTTATGCTTTGAAGTCTATAAAGGGAGAATTTTGGTACTTTTCCATTTCATCTCATATACACACTGAAAGTCAAAACACCACTTGCAGTTTCTGGAGAGATTTGTGCCGTTCTGTAACACACTCACATCTCATTTCCCATTCTCAACAACAGCCACGTCATTCTGTTTTTAAAGCTGTATCAGTGAATAATATCAGTCAAGCTCTTGATGAGAATAAAACCATTATTTTAAAACATTGTACCGTTTCAAATGGTCGAGGAGTTGTCAACACAAACCAATTTCTTAAGATGACAATCATTTTTTTAATACTTGTAAGTAATGTATCCACTTTCAGTGTGTGCCAACATATTCAATCTTCGTTTTAACAGTTACATCATAAGTACAACGTAATTCATAGTTTTGATCAGGAAAGTAAGAAAAAATAAATAATACGTAAAAAATGAAAAACAAAAAAAAACAAGCTACAGAAGGGCTACATTTCAAAATAAATTATGCTCTTAACATGAGCAACATTTTCTCCCAAACTACAATGAAAATAATCGCACAGCCAAAGGGATCATTTTATAGACATCATCAAATACTTTATAATCAAAAGATCCAAATCATATATTTTCCTTTAACTCAAATCCACTGGATTTAAATTCAGACCGCTCAGAAATACAAAAAGATCTCCCAAACACAGTGAACGCTCACTTCGATAAGTACTTTTAAAGTCCATCAAAAATTTCGTATTAGTTAGATTCATCTTCCAAAAGAATATTTACAAATGATCAAGTAACTACAAACACTGTCGACACAGGCGGGTTACACCCTGCCGGCTCCCAACACTGGCTGCATGAACGGTGTGGAGGAATGTACAGTGGCAAAATGTGTGTGTGCTTGGCGTGGATTAAGCTATTTCTGTCCTTAATTGTACTTAAGCCATGCTGACGCTGGATCATTTGAATGTAATGCAAATGCCACTTGAGTTTAGTGACTACAAACAAAGCACTTAAAGCGTGTGTGTTTCTTTGAATGTGTGTGTGTAGTAGATTGTCCTGATGTTAAAGATTAGGCCTCAACTGAGCGCTGAGCAGAAAGGCACATCGTAACATGAAATGAAGCAGTTTCAGATTGGGAGAGAGGTTGACTCTGTGCTTCGCTCCATAGTGGAATAACACCCGACTTTTCCCTGCGATGCAAACACAGCGTCCAGTTTCACAGTTTTTGAAGAGTGGGGGTATAAGATGCAAAATAAAGACACAACAGTAATATGCACACATCAGACGAGGGTCAAATCATGTCTGTTCTGACTCTCTAAGTTAGTTTAAGCCAGCTCAGAGGGTGTCAGAAGAGTGCAGAGATACAGTTACCAGAAAATTTGATTAGATATATTAAGACTGACTCATTGGTATGGAAATAGTTTCTAAATATCCATATTTTCCAAAACAAAATGTAAAAATGTTTTGTGATGACATCCTTTGACCCAGATCTGCCATGCACACACACACATACACACACTGACTCACTTGAGTCACACTTGCTACATAAAGAGCCCCCGAGATGTTGACAAAGACAGAAAGTGGATTTTACAAAATATACAGGTAGGAAGATGACGGTCAGTCCATCAGCTGCAGTCTGTACCAGCAGACTGACTGATGGACAGACAGTCGGGCAGACAGACAGGCAGGGCCCAGTTTCCACAGGTAGCACCCTGATCCAGCCCACAGGTGGCACAGACACCTCCAGCTGCTGGTCGCATCCTCCAAAAATATGTGTTCAAGCAAACATTTGATTTCAGGCCACATTAATCCTCCGGGTTCAAATGGACAACAGCGTGTTGTTCCACTCACTCGCCACAGTCCGATCGCCTGAATGTCCTGAATGTAAAAAAGTTGCCATGGTAACCAATGTTTGCAGGTGAGACGGCTGTCTACGTAAGCCTGTACAGAGTGCTGAGAGTCTGGGTGATGAAATTGAGGAGTCCTCGGCAGGCGTCTCTCCAGTCCTGCCAGTGGGGGGCGACGTGCTGCGAGAGACAGAGGAAGAGACCTTAGTCGAAATAAAACAGACGCACACTGGATTATTCAATGTCTGACCTTTTCAGGCAAACCAAGATGCTAAAAAATGCGCATTTATTGAAAAAGTGTCCTACAAACACCGCTTACAACATAATAGACTTCATCAAAAATTCATGTCAACGCTGTTCTCTATTGTCCCCGCTGACATGTAGCAGAGACAGACTGTTAAAAACCCATTTTACAAACGCAGTGAAGTGGACCGCGGTTTGACTGAGCTGCTGCAGCATTCCTCAACATATTCAAATGTGCTAAATGGCTGAAGTAGAAAAAATCCTCCAAGCTGATTATTCAATATCTCTTTAAAATTTAAAGACTGGACTGCAAAAGCATAAAAAAATATTAACACAATGTCATATCTGAGGATTGAAGTGAACAAGAGAAGGACGTAGTGAAGAGAAAGAAAGAGAGATTATTAAGAGGAACACTCAGCACAGCTCGAACAAGAGGATAAACAAGTGTGTGTCTGTTCAGGATGCGACTCTGAACTGCCCGAACCTCACGTGCCTGTGGTTAACCCTCCCTCCTTCCCTCCCTCCTTCCCTGTCTCCTTCCTTTACAATCTCCATCCCTCCTTCCCTCATTCCTTTTCTCGTAAACTGCCCATTTACAAAAAGTGACTGACTGACTGCTTCTGGAACAGCTGTGTTGTAAACAACACACACACACACATGATTTCCTCAATTTCCCCTCGAGAGTAAAGTATCTGTCTGTTATTGTCATGCACGCACACACACACACGCACACACACAAAGCAGAGCAGGAGACAGTTCAATGAGGGCAGCAACCCCAGAAACCTGCTGCACATGTCTGCAGAGGGGATGTTACACCCTCATAAAGTGTGTGTGTGCAATCCATGAGTCAGAGGCAAGAGAAGGTGACGTCATCTTTGTTTATGTGCATAAAGCGGGAGGGAGGGGGGGAGGCCTGCTGCCAGCTCCTCACGCGATCTTGAGAACAGAAGGAGGGGCGAGAGAGAGAGAGAGAGAGAGAGAGAGAGAGAGAGAGAGAGAGAGAGGGCGAGATAAAGAAATACTAATAAAGTGAAACAGACAGACAGACAGCAGGGGAGGAAAAGTCATTTAATCTGTGTGTCGGATATAAAAAATGATATTTTGATAACCATAATGTCTGAAAACTATTGTATGTGTAAGTGTGTAAGTTATTGCATGCATATGGAACATGATGAAGAGTGTAGAAATGTGTGTGAAGACCAACAATAAAAAAACAAAGAGAAAACATTAAAAGAGACAAAGTAAAGAAAAGAAAGTGAAAAAAGAGTAAGAACAGAAAAGAGGAAGGGGTGATGGAAGGAAGAGAAAAACTGGTTCACAGCACACAGACAACATCGATTCACTCTTTCACACACACATGCATGTATTGATCAGTCTTCACACTCACACACACGTGATTACACATGCATACAAGCTCACATGCTTGTCCATGCAAGAACACACTGTACTGATAAGAATCAATGTGACTGTGCTATATTCAAGGACACAGTAAACACTGTACACACACACACACACACACACACACACACACACACACACACATCATCAGCTCGACTCATGTGGAGGGACAACATTAACCCAGTAAACTCACCGTGATGAGGCTGAATGTTCACACAGTTTGTATGCGTGACAGTCAGCATCTCATTCAAGTGTTTACTGTTCCACTGATGGTCATTTAAAATCTAATTTACACACATGCTTGTTTGTAAGTGAGGAAGCACAGACAACATAACAGCTGGTGTTGTGACCGAGGTGAAAATGTTGCTGTTGCAAATCTGTCTGTTTTTGTGCACACAAACAAATTTAGCAACAGCAGAGGAAACACATTCAGTGCAACAAAGAAAAACACAGACCGCTTTGATGACTGACTCACTTTTCCTTCTTCTGCTGACACATGAAGGGGTCTCTCATCATAAAAACTTTAAAAAATCATAATCATGTTGTGTCAAGGTTCACTCCTCTCTCTCTGTGTTTCAAGTCAGTGTCCATGTTAACTTTTAATGTGGGTGGGGAACAAAGAGAGCAGCATGTGTAACTGTGGCATGCAAATCTGGACAAACACCAGCGATGTAAAATGTTAATTTTAACTCCGACAGAAGAATCTGCCAACACTAACATGACCACAATGTATGGGAGCGACGAGTCAGCAGCAGTGCGGTTGCAGTGATAAAACAGATCACCGTAACCACAAGAGATCTTTGAGCAGACAGTCATAGTATGTATGATTAGCTGCAGACGGACACACAAGCATGAAGTACACATTGAAGCCCCGTCCCTCCTCTTACCGCTCTGCGGAGAACTGTGGCATTGAATTCATCTCCAATGGCTCTCAGCTGATTGGCCACTCTCCTGACCTCCATCTCCTGCACTGCCTCTTCTCTGGGGGCTCTGTGATGTGTCGAAACCCAGGATGGGTGTTCGTTCTGGGGCAGCAGATCAGGCAGAGGGCCCTGTCGGCTGCAGGCCCCCTGATGCTCCTCTCTGTCTGAGTCTGCAGCAGGAAAGATAAAATATATTCAGAAAATTAGATATTAACAAAGAAAAAATGGCTTCATTATATTTTTACCATTGTTCTTCCTCTTGCCTGACAGTCTGTCTGACTTTCTCTGGAGAACAAATGTTCATGTATGAAGAGATAACGGAGCTTTATTGAATATGCAGAGCCTCTGGTTATGTTTAATTGATTCTCAACAAGCTGCAGACGTTATGAGCCTCCTCATACTAATGTAGACAGTTCACGACGGGGGATCCGTGCACACATAGTAACACATGGGCAGGATACACAGGTCAGACTGCCAAGCAACAGAGACCTATTTAATGAACAAACATACCAGAACACACCCAAACACACACAGTGTCATACACAGACTGCCCAGCAATCCTCAGTCAAACCTTCCAGGCTGTATGGATCAAGTTCAACAGCAGGTGATTTTACAGGTGACTTGGTTACTATAGAGACAGATAACGATGAAGGTCAAAATGCTCTCATGAATGCCATACCATCTTGACAAAATGACATTAAAGATTTACTAAAACTAGTTCCCGTCAGGTTGTTTAGTTCTCTGGCCTACAAACACACACATTTCTTGAGGAGCCTGATGGGGTGACTTATTCCTCTTCATGGAACTTGGGAGAATAATCTGTTAATCTGCTTAATAAGTCTGGTATGGAGAGGTACTGGTGTGTGTGTGTGTGTGTGTGCCTGTGTGTTTGCTGTGTTTACAGACTTGTGTGTGTGTGTGTGTGTGTGTGTGTGTGTGTGTGTGTTTGCTGTGTTTACAGACTTGTGTGTGTGTATTTGTTTTTTCAAACCGACAGATACCTGAAACGTCTGTCGGGTCACATTAGCGTGACAAACAGGCCTGAAACTCCTCGAGATATTGTGATTTTCTGAAAGCTGACGTGGAGTAAATGTAATGGTTCTTTGAGTTTAAAAAAGATTTCTGTTTCATAGAAAAGTTTGTTTGTTTATTTATGTTTACTTATTATTTGCATTAATTATTATAATTTTGTTGTTTTTCTTAGTTAATTTTGTTCCTTTGATCTGTTAAAGCCTTCTATATACAAAACAAATTGAAAAGTACTTCACAAATTGAACTGGTATGGCGATTTTGTTATTTCTCTCATTCATTTGCCTAAAAAGTGCTTTATTTATTATAATTTATTTTGCACTGAATTTTAATGTCTTTGGTATTGTGCAGTTTTGAATAGTCTGTTCTAACCTTTGGGCCCCCAGCTTGTGTTTTTTTACTTTGTCCACACCTTTTCTGTGGAATGACCTCTGTCTCCAGCACAGAGCTGAGCGCCTGTGGCAACCACAACTCTAGTTGCCACAGAAACGGGCACCCCTGGAAACCACAGCATCTGCTTTGCTAGGAAGATTACAACTGATCCTTTAAAGATGCAGGTGACTAGACAGAGAGGGAGACAGAGAGGGAAGACAGAGACAGAAAAGAGAGAGCGGTAGAAAAAAATAAACAAATAGAAAACCCTGGCTTGTTGCCAAGGTAACTCTAAGGCAGCACTCGTGGAGACATCTCTGTGTGATTGGCTGACAGAGCACGGAGCTGAACTGTGATAGGGTTGATGGAAGGGAAGGGGGTGGTACTGGACTGGGAATAAACCGTCTGTTTGATACACTGACAGCCCGACAAGATGACAGAGAGATCCACTGACCAGTTAAATGTGTGGGGCAGGAAAGACTGGACGGTGGTCTGGTTAGTGGTTGCAGGGGGCATTAAAAATCAGAACAGACTAAACCAATGAACAAACAGCTATAACGGTGGTTCATGATGAGCTTGGTAACTCCCTCACATCATTTATTTTGTTCCTTTAATATAGCATTACTTTTTTTCTGTCTGAATCTTTTATGTGGATTATGAACTGATCCTGTTTCTTTTTCTATGATTGTGACATAATGTCCCAAAACTCATCTGTTCTATGATCAATAGAAATAATAGCATTAAAAAAAATCAACCAACAGACAAATTAACTGAAAATGTACCTACAAAATGCATAAATACAGATTACAGATAGTTTGCAGATTATCCACATTTACTTGCTAAGTGCATAATAATTATATAACTGACTGACTAATTAAAGTGTCTCTTGACTGAGTGTTTCTCTGCTTTATTAATACGTTGATTAGGAGACTTGTGGATTATCACAAATATTGAACTAAGTGATTAACTAGATTACTGAGTAGCTAACTGAATAACTTACTTACCGACTGGATAACAAACTGACTGGCTCTTTAACTGACTGAATGACTGTGTGACTGATGAGCCTGATTAACAAACTTGTGACTTCTGACTGTTCAGCTGACAAACTTAAATATCTGAGTCTGAGTCCATAGTTTGTGACAAACTGAGGATAACTGACTGGCAGACTTGACTTTATGCTGCCTGGCTGAGCTGCTCAGAGCGTGAGCACTTTCTTCACATTGTTTCTCTGTAGCAGACTGAGCGCAGGACAAGTCTGAACATGCCCGAGATGCACAGCTGACCTACAGCTGAGAGAGGAGGATGAGGGAGGGGGGCAGGGGGGGTACTTATCTATTTACATTGCCACAAATCTGTCATAACACAGTGGATCAGTGCCAAATGTAAACCTGCCTTTCCTGAAACACGCTGAGCCACCTGAATTTCCCTTTCTATCCCTCCAGGATACTCAGTGTTTGGACTGATTCGACATGATTCATCCCATGATAATACAAGGTGTCTCCCTCTTCACTGAACTCAAAGCTCTCCTGTTGTGACTAAACAGAAGAGTCCAAATTAAACAAACTGCTAAATAATTACTGCTACAGCCAAAGAGAATCACACAGACAGTAGCAGAAACCAACTTATTGACAGATAAATCAATCAAACAAATGGACATTTTTGTGATACAGAGAAGAAGAAGTATTTAATATCTCTATTTGACAATACACATCCAAAAAATCCAAAAATAAAGGTTTATAAATGTTAAAGAAATTTTCATTAAAGAAAAGAAGGATTTTACTCTCCTCCTCTTCACACCTCGTGAGTGCAGACTGACAGATCATCATCATTCGTCGTCTGGTGAACAAAACCGGTTTGAGCAGTTTTACTGTCTGAGTTCTATGTAGCTTCCTGCTACACCAGCACAGTGGCCTGCTGCTTACAAGGCCATGGAGTCACATGTTTATCCCTGCGACAGCTGTAACACTTCTCCTCACACTGTACTCTTCCTCCTCCACCTGCCCCCCATCAACACTGCCCAAACAGTCTACTGTCATGGAAATACAGCCCTGGACACACATGACCATGATGTGCTAACTGCAAACTTCAATGTTTGTCTAAGGGTGGAGGTCTGCATGGTAAACTGAGCTGTGTGGCTGAGTCACATCTGATGTTTTTCAGTTTTTATCAAAACCTGCATCCACTGCTGCTCATCTAGTCAATCTACAGCATGTTCCTGCAGAGGTGGACCTGCCAGCATTGGCTATAAATCAATGCTGGCACTGTTGTTGATCGTTCTGGCAAGTAGGATGATTACTGATGTGCTCTGATACAATCTTAGTGTTACATTTTTCCCCTTTCCCTGTCTGTCAAAACAAAACTTTGTTTTTAAGCTTCTACCCTTCACCCCTCATGTATAACCCAGGCGGCACTGTTTTTCATGGTTATAACAGATTTCCATTATCTTACCTGACTGCCCTCCTGAGAATCTTCCATCCCTCTCTTCCCTCTGATTGCAAAGTGGCGAAGGAGGAGGTGTTGATGATGGCGATAACGCAGGTAACTGCTGGTGAGTCTGGGCCTCATCATGGCTCTCTAGTTGGGGGTAAGGCAGCGGGTACGACATATAGATAGCCTGGAAAGGGTGCAGATGGTGGTGATTATGATGGAGGTGCATGGCACCGGTGCCAGCTCCAGAGCCGGTGGTGATGGTGGTTGTGGTGAGCAGACCAGGCCAGTTGGGGAAGGGGCGAGGCAGATCCATGCGGCAGGTGTTGTGGCGAGAAAGAGGTCCATTTCCTCCACCTCCAGTTTCCCCAACATTCTCGATGGTCTCTGCACGGGCCATCTCAGTAGTAGCCTGAATAATACAAGCGTGCACATATGTAAATACACACACATATGTAAGGCATAGGTGGTTTTAAATACATATTCATCTAAGAACAACTTAAATTAAATTAAAGTTATCATCAAATATTACTAAAGTGCTAAAGCTAAAATGATTAAGAGCTATAAGGGGAATAAAATTCAATACAACTACTGACAGAATTGTAAACTGCATGTCTACTCGACACTAAATTAACCTCAGATTGGACTGATAGACAATGTTTTAGTATTTTACGATATAAAACACATACATCAGCTGTTCTAATTATAGCATCATTGTTTTTTCCTCCTCCCTCTGTTCTTCAGCGGTTTGACCCACCAACCTAAATTCTCCTGCCGGCCGCTGGGGGGCGACAGCGGCGGCTTCCCTTCATGAGCACGAGACTTCTGTTTGTAAACAAATCCGTGCCGCCCGAGCACGAGGAAGCGCGCACGCGTACTCACACACAGGGAGCGAGAGGAGCGCGCACAGCGGCGAGCCACGCGAGTTTTAACGGCAGCAAACGGCTGCAGGACGGAGAAATGTCAACGTTCAGCCGTTTACCGAGCAGAAAACTGGACAAATCATCGACGCTGAAGCGTAAATCATGAAAATTAGCCGCAAAAACTTCAAATCCCGCTTCTTTCTGAAGACAAGCTCGATATTTATGTTTCCAAATGACGCCCGGACAAAAAATAAATAACCAGTAAAGACATAAAATGTCCGACAGGCGAGAAACGTTTGTCCATAAATGATGAAATATTTGTCAAACTACGATGTTAACGACGAGTTTTGACAATAACGTTGGACATCACCGCGAAACATACCTCCATCTTTAATGTCAAGATTTTAATTTTAGTCTAAATCTCAATTATATACCGACAAGTCTACACTTCATTTTGAATATTTCGCTGTTCCGTTGGTAACTTTTCGGTAACTAACAAGTCGAGACCTGTCGCAAAGAAAAAAAACACAAAATGATAAAAGCTAAGTCAACACACTGACCAATAAAGAGAAAAACAGAAAAGTCAAAGCTGTTTTTACTGTAATATGTCTGTTATAAGACGTTAGTTAACGCCACATTGTGATTTTAGAGCCGCAGGTCTGTAATGCAGCGTGCCTTTTTCTGACAGCTGGGCAGATGATGCAACGCGAGGCTGTCAAATTCAAACTAAACTTCTGCAGCTATTAAAAAAAACAGTTTATCCACATTAAAACTTACTTGTTGGTCTATCTGGCGATCCGTGGTGAGGCTGTCTGCAGGTCAGAAACCGACGGTAACAGGTGGACATCAGAGGTGATAAAATGTGCCAAAACAAGCAGCTGATGCGACCGGCGAAGGATCACAAGACGATGTTACAAAGTCCACACGGAGGAAAACGTGTCACTCCATCTCAAGTCTGGATTGTCTCAGTTAATATTCGTGTTTTTCTGTCGATTAACCCATGAAAACAAAAATATCGACGCACAGCCGACGAGATGTGACGAATAACGGAGCGGCTTGTTGTCTGTGCTGTTGTCTGTCCGGGCTTTTCGGTCTCAGTGGTTTTCCTCCGCTTTAAGTCTGTCACTGTCAAGCGCGAAAAGCACACTTCACGTCCGGTGTGGATTTTCAAAATAAACTCGTGACTGATCTGTCACGAGATTCACCATAAACACATTTAGAATTTTACCATTCTGCAATGTGGGTATATTTTAGTATTAATTTATCCTCCATTTGAACGTCTTTCTTATCTGGACCCCTCAGGAATGTGCGTCTTTTTTAACTCAACGTATCATGCTTTTATTTTGATGGTTGAATCGCTGTTAACTGGTTCATATGACTTCCTTCACCAGCCACGCCTCCTCTCCTCCTCCTCAAACAAGTGTGGACATGCACCTCGACAGGATGCTGCCGTTTCCCTTTCTGTCTCTCTCTCTCTGTCTCTCTCTCTGTCTCTCTCTCTCTGTCTCTCTCTCTCTCTTTCTGTCTTTCTCTGTTTTTATTTGTATCAAATCCGAAACGCCTGCAGCATTCTGAAAACAACATTTAGATGTCTGTTTTCATGTCTGTCTCTGTGAGCTCAATCCAGCAAACTTTATTAACAGTCTGTCCATGGGATGATCCATTAAACAGTTAATGCTCCTCACATCCTGTATTTTCACTCCTCTCGCTCTTTAACTCTTTATCTCTCATCAGGGGACAGAAGACACTTCCTCATCATGTGATAACTCCTCCACAAGAATCAACAAAACATCCCCCCACCCACACACACACACACTCAAACACACTCCTCTTGTCCCTCACACCCTAGCTGGCTTTCCCCCTAATTTCCTCCTCAGCTTGACACATCTGCAGCAGCTGTAAACTAACACAATGTGCTCCTGTGTGGAGCTGGCAGAGCTTCAGCTTGGTTTATTTCAACACCTTCATCACAAGTACAGTGAAAGTGTCAAAACCATTAGTACCTATAATCACTTCTGACGCTTGTGATTTAGTTTTGCATGTGATTCATGCAAAAGAAAAATAAACCTCTGATGGTTGACCAGTCATCCACATCAACAACTATCATGTGACATCACGGTGTAAACAACCCTGTGTGGGTGTAAAATTACCCTATATGTTGCTGTAGATTCCCTTTGGATGAGCGGCACACTGTTCTGGTGTACATTTATGTTGAGAGTTAGTCGCTGCATTATATTTTCACAGACTGACTGAACTGAAGTGACGTGTCTTGTGCAAACACTCCAGACTGACTGTGATTAGGGTCCACATGTTGTGCATGTTACATGGAGTGCAAATAAAATGGACAATGAAGAGTGCTGACTTGCATTATTTAAACAGGTCAGACACAGACTAGATGGGCATTACAGAGGATTTGATTATGCATTTTAAGAAGTAAATAAATACACAGAATTTTAATCCACTGGTGAATACATTTGCTGTAGCTGCTGTGGTGGCATGTGTTTGTTATTCATCAGAATGTTTTGCATTATTCAGTAGCAGTAGAAAAAAAAATAATGAGAAAACTTCTTTGACATCAAATTTAAAATGAACATTTAACATTTGCTGTTATAGTGTACAGTGTACATGTGCTTCTTTGAAATGGATTTTACCTTTGCAGATATCGATGGAGACGCATGGCTCCATCTGTCCTTTTAAATAATGTTGTTTTAGTCTTTTTTATTCCTGGATGTCAGTGAACAGTGAATTGATTCAAACTATTATCAGTGCAGATTTGTTTCGACCTTCACAAAAAGACCACACAGGTCTGTGTGTGTTTATCTGTGCCTCTCTGAGGTAACTCTGATGGCTAAACAAACAGGGTTCCTTTGAAATGCAAACTGACTCTGCATTTGGAGCCTCAGTAGATCCTTTTGATTCCATTTAGGATAGATTTCATAAAACCAAACACTGCAAACTATAATCGAGAATTAGTGAATGTTTTGTAAGGACTGGAATCCATTTATGACAAATGGTTTAATAACATAACAGTGATTTTTTACGCAGTAAAGTTGCTCGTCACAACAGCAGCCTAATTGTTCAAGCCTTTACACTCTGTAGTGTGAAAGCCCTGCATGACATTAGCATCCCAAATGACTTCAGACACCCCCGCCATCTTCACCCCTGACCATTGATCATTGTATTCTGTGCACACCCCTCAGCTGCAGGGCATGAGACAGGGGCGGCCTAGCCAAGCTGCGGGGTCGGAGGCTGTTTAATCGGCTGGAAATGGCAGCTTGTCCCAGGACCCCCCTTCCACCTCCTCCAGCAGCAGATTGGTGCACACCCCTTTGTTTGGGGAGGAGGGGGCGGGTCTCCTCTCAGGTACATGCCCGGGCAAACATCCTCTGCCAGCTTTGAGACAGACAGACTTTGCATGACATGTGGTCAATCGTTAGCTTGTAGAGACTAGATAATGACTGCTAATGCAAGACCAAATCCTGTTAGGGTGCTTTTGTTAAACTGTTGCAGTTTGATTGTAAATACCGCACATTACTTTTAGAATAAAAAGATGTTGATTTGGTTTTGGTACCCACAGTTTTGACTCTTGAATAATAGCTTTTGTTTTTTTTTAATGAAACCTCATCATATAAATGAAGATTTTTCATATCGGGATCAAATTTTATTGCTTTATTGCTTTATTGCTTTAGTCACACATCACCAAAACACCTGCTGATGCCAGTCCATGACTGATGCTACCTGTGCTGATTTCACCTGCCTGCCTGGGTTTTTGGTTCCAAGCTGCATCATCAACATTGTGTGTGTGTATGTGTGTGTGTGTGTATTGGGGGTTTACACACACTGTAACATGAGTGCAGCCAGAGTGCAACTAGAGAGACATGACGGCACCTGATAAGGTGTACACACAGCTCTCTGACCCTGTTTCTGCATTCGCCTGCATCTCTCTCTCTCTCTCTCCCTCACGCACACACACACTCTCTCTCTCTCTCTCTCTCTTTCTCACACACACACACACACACACTCACACACACACAGAGGCACCCCCCTCTCTGCAAAGTCATCTATACCTCTGCAGATGTGATAAGCATGTAAATGAGATCTGCTGGCTTGTGTCTCATTTCTGCAGGAGAACCAGGTCGCTGTTGTCACCCTCTCTCTGCCCTTCAGTCAAGTGCACAAAACACCAAAACACCTTGGACGGTCATTGAACTCGTCCTGCTTTAATGTTGGTTTACACGTTGACCAGCAACAGTGAACAGCTGGGTTCTCTCGAGCCTCGGTTTGTTGTTGTAGCTTTGAAAATGAGGCTGACCTTTGACCTCTGACCTAAAGCTGTATCCATCATGATTAAGAGTTTAGTGTTATCTATGAACCCTCTCATCACACACATGTTCTGCCCATGTGAATATGAGAAGTGTAATTAAAATGCTGTAAGGACATGAACTGTGACTTGTTTCATGATGTCATTGCTAAATGACAGTGTAATACTTCACAGATTTTTCTAGATTCAGAATTTGAGGGGGCTTCGTTTTATTCGCTTTTCATCTGGTTTGACCTGAGTTGGTGATTAAGTCTGTGAAGGTTCTCAGTCGTCCAGGTCATCTTTCTTTGAGAAGAGTTCACTCTGGGGCAACCGGACTCCCAGTTTTATCTGCTAAATAACAAGAAAACTAAGGAAACAATTTCTGATTTCAGAACAAGCAGAAAGACACACCAACAAGTATTTGATGTAAAACTGTTGTGGGACTCAAACACAGGTGGACGTACAGATACTAGTTGTCTTTAATTGTTCATTTTTGGAGAACATTTTAATTTCTGTTATTGTTTGGTACTTCTCATTATCTGCAGTCAGTCAGTGGTGAGGACAAGGTGTGTGAATATCAGCGCGATGCTACACCTTCCAGTACAGCTCTGTTAATCATTGTGATATGATATGATCGTGCCATTTGCATTTTGTGATATGTGACTTCTAATTGTTTTTATGTCGTTGTGGAGCGTGACGCTGTTCAGTTTCTGTTCTTAACCATCATGTCTTTTGTTGTTGTTTTATTTGTCTGCTTTATAGATCTGTGGTGGATAAATTACTTTTCTATTATAAGTGACGTAATCCAAACAGGGAGGGGGCACATTGGATTGGAGAGATACAGAAGTTTCCATATCAGTGGTAGATATGCCTGCACATGATAACCAAGGTTGTAAATGCATGTAAATGTATGCACATACACCTACATCACTCTCACGTGAAAGCCTGACTCATGTGACTTTCTTTTAAATTTAAATTCTTATTCCAAATTTAAATGCACGGCAGGATGGTCTCTGAAGCCTTCTCAAAGCTAATTAAAGAAACTGAAACATGTGTGGTTGTTTGGCTCCAAACTGTGGCCACTTTGTTTTTTTAGTTCCTTAAAAGTTGACATTTTGGGGATGAAATGTTTCCACCCACCAACAGTGAAAATCAGAGGGTTGAATGAATGAAACCTTTATTGCCCCCAGAGGAATTTGCTTTGCACAAAGAGCATAAAGAATATCAAAAATATCTACAACCATACATGATAGCACATAATATGACAGAAAAACAAAAGCTCGCAGAAACCTGATTTATATGATGAGCTTCTTGGGACAAGGGGTGTGTTGCAGTGGGTGTGTTGCAGTGCTATGGTAAAGCACAGTCTGACATGAAGGTAAAGCAGTGAGAATATGCTCACAGGAGCATATGCTTCAACAGATATTTTTTCTAGGTTGACCTTTTTATGCGGCTAGAACACATTTTTCTGCCGACTCTGTCCACAGCAATACTTTGCTCTACTTTAATGCTGTACTGCTGTCTACAGTAAGTAAATATATAATACAGCCCCACTTCAAAAAGCCCGAACTATCCCTTTAAAGGAAGAAGACGTCCTCTGACGGGGGAAGAGAAATCCCCATCAAGTGTATGTGTGTGTGTGTGTGTATGTGTGTGTGGCTGATATTTGTCCTGCTGTAACCAAAACAGAAGGCCTCAGCATGTGTCCCCACAACTGAAAACTGAGCCAGTGTTTGGGTTGCTACAATGACATCATTCGTTTCACCCTCACCTCCTCTACATACCAGCCCCATTCTCCATCCACGGCCGGGTATCGCTCCTCTTCCGAGTGTGCAGGTGTAACTACAGAGGCCGAGGATGTATGGGCAGAAATGCAATATAATATTCATAAGTATGTTTTCATTAGTGAATAATCACCTGATCAGTCATTATGTTTTGTTACCTTGAAATGAGCCGTTCTCTTTCACCTTCCTCTCTGTTTCTACAATAGCCCTGATAGACAAATCGAACACTTGCGATAGGGCCTTTCATGTTTTTAATGAGTTTCGCAGCCACCTTAGTTTCTCCTACATGCTTGAAGGTGAGCAGTATTCAGCTGGATGCAATCCACAGCCTCACTGCTAGGTCCATCTACAGCCTACACACACCTTTAAGAAGACTATGAGGTCTGGGGTGTCGTGTAGCTCAGTCAGTAGAGCATCCACCCCATGCACAAAGACCCAGGGTTCGAATCCGACCTGTGGCTCTTTCCTGCATGTCATTCCCCATCTCTCTCTCCTGCATTCCTGTCACTCTTCAAGCTGTCTCTGTCAAATAAAGCTTGAAAAGGCCAAAAAAAAAAAAATCTTGAAAAAAAAGAAGACTAAGGTCTGAAGCCATGCGAGTGGCTCTATGAGGCAGCATTGCTTTGAAAAAATAAAGCCTTAACCTGATGATGATGCTAGGTGAAAAGCCACCAAAGGTATTGACTGACTGAGTTTTATCTCTCTTTTAGTCATCCCTATTTTTTTCGCAAACACACCACCTATACATAAACAGATTGGTTTCATTATGTCTTCTATAGTGTATAATTTTCCTGTTATTCAAAACCTATATCTTATCTCAATACGCCATAATCTCCCGTGTCTTTGGTGTCTTCATTTGTTTATCATCCCCCTCCCTCTCTTTTCTCACCTGCATTTCACAAATTAGCTCCCGCTGTTGTTGTGATAATTTTCCACTAAAGAGGCACCACAGGAGAGAGACAGTGGAGGGCAAACCTCTCTCTGTCATCAGGTGCCCCTGAGCTGTGGAAAAGCCTGATCTGGCAGCAGACACAAAGCTACCTGTTAACATGTAAAGGTAAAGCAATCTGAGTGGCCTGGAGTAGCCCAAAGCTCAATGTTACCTTATCAGATGTACGTTGTAATGTTAGCAGGGTGCTGATGGGATGATAAAGATGCTTTGTGTCGGGTGTTAGCAACCAGATAAAATGAAAAGAAGCTGCTGCTATTGGTATTCACATTCAAACCTGCAGCTGACAGCTGACCACTCTCCCCTTTATCTTAAATATTTAAATACATTTGAAAAGACAATATCTTTATGGGTTTATTAGCTTTGCTCACCAGTCATTTGCATTGTTGATAGATATGTTTGCTAAAATAAAATAATATTGTGTTTTTCAGTTATTTGAGAACAATGTGCATGTACCACATTAGCATTTTTAGATGACTATCAGCAGTGAAACGCCTAAACAGGTGGAAAACGGTTAAATCTCTTCTTCAGCTTCTTCTTTCAGGGGGCAGAACAACAAAAGTTTTCACTGTGTGGATCAATAAAGACTTCTCATCTCTTGATCCACTCTGTAATGATCTTGAACCCTGCCTGAACACGGCCAAAGAGGAGTCAAAGACAACACAATGACACTAATGACAGTACTTAGCCTAAATGTGTGGCTAATGTGTGGTTTAATGCCTTGTAATTTAATAGATAGAGGTAAGAACCCATATTTCCCTGTCCTGTAGATTCAGAAAAATCTAACACTTGTGCTGACTCGTAAAATCATACCAACCCAGAGAGACTGGAGAATACAGAATAGAATAGAGAGAAGGTGATAATAGAAATTGAGAAAACAAACCCATTGTTGTGTACAGAGGAAGAAATCTGAGCAGTCTGATGGACGTGTTTATTAGGAGGGAGAGAAGGTGTCAGGCTTCTGAAGAGCAAACACCATTACCTCATCCGTTTCACCTCAAACAGAGTTGGACAGATGGACCTGTGTGTGTGTGTGTGTGTGTGTGTGTGTGTGTGTGTGTGTGTGTGTGTGTGTGTGTGTGTGTGTACTATGCCCTGCTCCGTCTCTGACAGCCCACCAAATCCCTGTTATGATAAGTTGAATCAACACAGTGTGGAGGAATGTGCATCTGCAGCACATCAAGTCTGTTCACACATGGCTTCATTTCTCCTGCACCACTGGGAAAGATGGAAAGGTTATGAACAATATTTAGTAGCGAGTAAGAGTAATAATTTTGGAGGTTAAGTATGATATTCAAACGACCAGTGAGCATGAATGCACCACAGATCGATGCTGCTGTTAATGTATGCCATGACAAATAATATATAATGCTGAGCCCTATGAGGTAGACGTGTTCAGTCAGCCAACAGAAACATTATTCTAGCTTGTCGTCACCATTTTAGTACATTATCACACTGCTGTTCTACAAAGTCTAGAATCGTTCTCATGTTTCTCTCTAATCAATACTTATTCCTGATCTGCATTAGGAAGTTTTCGGGCGTCGTGTGGGTAAATTTTATTGAACAGAAGCATAAAGTGACTGTGAGGTTGTAAAGGCTGTATCTGACACTTGCATTGAACTTGTCCTGCAAAGACCAAGTGTGGCCGATACAACAGAGATACAACCAGATAACTGGAGCTTAGTGTGCATATTTTAACATCATGGTCACGTTCCAAGAAGCAGGTTTACTGAGTTTACTATGTGGACAACTTAGCTCCAGTCTCAAACATGGACTGGTTAAAAATGAAAAATGATGATGTATCCACATTACAGCCTTAATACCTTCAAATCCTTAATAACTCAGATTTAACTGCTGTCAGATGTCACTCCTTATGTTGAAAGATCAATCAACATAGAAAGAAATAAATCATCTTTGAATTCTCTTTTTGGGGAATATCTCTAATGTGCAAAGGTCACGACAGTAACTTTTCTGTGTTCATTGAGAAATTATGTATGACACAGTATTTCATAAAAATACAAAGGCAGAATAAACTCTGTCCAATACAGACACAAGTGATGGAATAAAGTCTGGTATTTTCCAGATTTCTTGGAGGAAAATTACTGACTTGCCCCACATACAGTGGATACTGCCCAGAGACACTCCAGTCATTGTTGCCATTGTTAATGTTGTTTTGGTGCCCTGGTTTGTTTAACTTTTGTGGTGTTTAGTAGCTCAGTTAGAAGTGCCAGGCCCAGGTGATTTCCACTATATGGACCACACCTTTCGGGTCTAGACACACTCTCTCTCTCTCTTCTATGTTCATCTCGCTATATGTTACACTGCAGATACTCACTTGCTGCTGATGTTACTGGCAGCCACATCTATCTTCTATCACATCTTATCATAAGTTCTGATTAGGTTTTGCCATTATTTGATTTGTTAAACAATAAATTACTTTTATTTTCACCTTCAGTGTGCAGCCTCAGAGCCAGGTCGTGACAATATTAACAAGAGAAACCTTCGCCACTTTCCTCTCTTCGTGATCAGAGCCTCTAGGGTTCTCATGTTATCCCCGGGGAGGCTGGTTCTTGGCTTTCACAACAATGAGCTCATCGCTGAGTTCCCCTTTGCGTCCAGGCTCTAAGTAAAGGAAATCCACCGCTCTGCACTGGGCCGCCATTTCAAACCAGCGTGTGGAGCTCTAAGATAATTAAGCTATGATTAATCCAGTGTAAGTGGATTGCTGCTGACCCACATCACAGGGTGACATAATGAATCATGTTTAATAAATCACGAGCCCAACAACATGAATGCTTTAGTAATGAGTTTTTTAACAAGCTGAACTGAGACGCTGCTTTGTGTCCTCTCAAGAATGTGAGTGTGCTTATATAATTTAATAAGTGGTGATACTAATTAATAATTGTGCAGTTATATTCTCCATATGTGGGGCTTCTGTGAATCATCCTACAATATATAAAAATATCATAAATGCCATGTCATGTTCTCTCACCTCTCTCATCCTATGATATGACATAACAGTGTAATGTGATGCAGCCTGGGAAGATTAGGCCTCACATGACATTACATAGACATTACATATGCTATATCATGCAATAGGTTTGCAATGTCATGTGAAGTCACACAATGCAAAGTCATGTGCAGTCGCGTACCTCATTGTGCATCTGCAGCACACAGGGTTAAAAAATAATATATTATCATATAGAAAGAGGTCGAGACATGTCTAATCATATTCACTGACGGGGCTCAGCCCGTCATGGCGCTTAGGAATCATATTTCTAAACTATTTTAAGTTTCATCCAGATTAGATTTGACTGTTTAAGAAACAAAATGTAAAGGGTTTAAAAAATGCAGAGCTGCAGGTCATACTTTTGGCCAGACTTGTTAAAGACAGACTGTCCTGAGGGAGTAATTACTGAGAGAGGAATTGATCCTGGAATTTTCCTGGAGCTGTGTGACCTGTTTCCAGTGTGTCTCCAAGTCTATTTACAGTAGACATATGAATCAAAATCACACGTCTGATGTGCACATAATCATCAAAAAGGCTTCTGTGGTTATTTTGCTACATCGCGGTGCTGGTTGCACGAAATTTTAGGTTAGGTCACGTTAAGTTATACGTTGTGTAAAATTGACGATGATTAGAGGAATCATGTTTCCTGTACAGTAAGTCCTGTGATGCTCTGAGAAATGTAGACTAGTGGGCTTTATATACACGTTCGGGATCTATAGGCATGATTGGCAGTGACAGCTGCCCCACAGCTGTTTAGAGATGAATTAAATCAGTGCCTTGCTCAAGGGCCGTGGCAATCTTTTTTTGGGCAGCAAGAGTTGGGATCAAGCCGCCAACCTTGGGGTTATTGGACTAGTCACTGTACCACTGACCCATGGTCGCCCCGAGTTGCCACGAATTGAGCGAGCCCCTGCTGTGTTTTTCTGTGACGTGTAATGATGTGATGCTGCTGTCAGTTGTGTCCTTTCACCTGTCTCCACCTCTCTCCACCTTTATCTTGGCAGCACGTCCCTTCTGTATGTCTGCCAGTGATATGGTGGCACAGACACCCAGCTCAGGTTGCACGATCTTATCAAGTGATTAACAAATCCTGCATGGTCATGTGCACTGCCTAACAACAGAGTACACTGTTTGTTTTGACTGTGTCCACTGAAACTGGGCCACAGGATAGTCTGTCACCATGTGTGTCTGTGTGTGAGTGACTGTGACTGAAAGCACGTTTGCATGCTTGAGAGGTAATGTCTTTTACAGTGTGTGCATCTGAGAGTGATAGAGAGAGTGAAAAGAGAAAGCACACAGTATTTTAATGCTGTAGAGGCAGAAATGCTGCATTTTATTCTGTTTACTCAGGTTTAATCAATATTTTACCTCCCACATTACATCATCGATACTCAAAATCCTGCAAATAGCCTGAACATCCCAGTGTTGCCCTGGAGAGGCATAAAACAGAAGGTCGGCTGATCACAGTTATGTGTCTCAGTTGTGTCTGTTGCTGCCGAAAAGGACAATCAGGCACGTCTCACCTGTCCAGACTAGACTCACCTGTTCAGAACAGGTGTGTCATCCTTAGTGAAAGCTGAGAGAGGTTTACTGAAATATGCTTAGTCATAGTTGATCCCATTTTCTTGTTCTTATTATAATCCAATTGTGATCGCTTTGGTTGTGTGTATTGGATGGATGTTACAGTGTATATGGATAAAGCCAGATGACTGCATATGATAATGAACCTCTGGTAAATATTTTTACTTGTTATACACAATAAGGTCAACCTAGTTAATAACACTTATTAATATACGATGATAATACTGATGGACACATACATATGTCTCCAAGTTATTGTGTCCATCTTAGTATATGAGCACTGGAGGTTTCAGGTTGCACTTCACACATGTGTAAGTTACATATTAAACCCTAAAACTATTGGGGTGATAAATTCTGCTGATATATATTCTAAATCTGCAAAGTAACCTAAGTATCAAATAAATAAAGTGGAGTAAAAAGAAATGGTGGAGTAAAAATGCAAAATGTAATTTTAAAAATAATAATATACCTCAAAATTGTACTTAGGTACAGTAAACATATTAAGTTACATCCCACCACTGCTAACTAAGCTCAAAGTAGTGTATAAATATAAATATTATATTGCATGTTGTACTTATAATAGAGGAAGACTATCTGTGTATTTGAACATGTCAGTGTGAATATTTGCAGAATTTGTGGGTGTTTACCTTTAAGAGTTTGGCGGCAGGATTTGGCCTCATCACCGCTGGGTTACCAGGTCAACTTCGTACGCTGGCCGCTGCTGCCCTCGCGCGGACAACTAAGGAACTATATTTCCTGTAAAACTGTCCTTAATAGCGATCACTTTCGATTATCCACGTCGTTGTTAACTAAAATATGTTAAATAGTAATTTCACAAACATTTCTAGCAGTATTAGTAAAACGTCGTTGCACGAAGATTACTCTTGTAGTTTAAAAGCGGCGCTGTGTCTTTAAAACCACCGAGAGGGGTCTGGATTTGGCAGGAAGTTAGCCGCAGCTAACAGGAAGCTGTTTAATGAGGACACATTGAGGTGCAGGAATTGGCAAAGAGCTACGAGTCCAAACATTGCTGTTTACTCTCGTTACTTTCCCCTCCAGGACAGGTAATATAAACAAGGTGTCAATGAAACACGTGTGAACGTTCACGTCGTTGTTTGGCTGTCTGTCGTCCGTGTAGTTGGTGTGTTTCCATCGTGGGGGGGCTCGGCGCCTTGTAGCAGACATGGCTCAGTGTGCTTACATTACTTCACATCAGAACACAGCACATAGATCAATAACTGCTTACAGTTCATTTAATTATTATTTAATGCAGTGAACACCTGCGACAGTCTGCTGGGCTGTTGTCTGTCATTGTTGCTGTGGCTCGGCTGAACTCACACCTGCACCCTGCCTATAGTTGTAATACGCTTACAGAAGCTTTGAACACGCATGGAGGATTTATTCATTTGGGTTCATGTGTTCTTCATTCATACACCTGTCTGTTACCTTACCTGTGATTGGCTATAACTCTGACCCGTCCACGTGGATTGCAACATATTGTTGGTTAATTACGGATTTTTATCATAATTTTTGTTCAGCAAGAGAAAATAGATGGCAGCCATATTTCTCATGCTTAAACCAACCATTTTTTGGTATATTTAATAGAGTTAGTCATCAGATTTAAAGTTTATGTTTGTGCCTTACCATAAAATGCTCCGATTGGAGTAGTTATTTGTGTATTTCTGCAAAATAATCATTTACCATGTTAAAAATTCTCTGTTTCATACCTGCTTCTTTCTCGTTGAAAGAATCATAGAATCATTAAATATGCAAACATAGTTTATCTTAAAAGTTGAAAGTGTACATGTGCTGGAGGCTTCAGGTTTCCACATCAGACGTGTTCCAAACTATATGTAATGTCACACAGTCGTGCTTGGACTGTGTCATTTTGCACAGTGAAGCTTAAACATCAAAATGAAGCAGCAATAAGCAAAACAGATTGTTGAGTGGACGGACACTTTGTAATTGTAATCTGTTCATATTAAGTAAAGCAACTAATGGGCCAAATTTTGACTCTTCTTCACCACAGGAGGAGCACGCAGTCAGGCACCTGTGTATGAAGACAAGTCAGAGTCAGCTATGGTGAGTAAGACAGAGAAACGACTGTTAGGTACTTCATTTGTAGTGTTTCATTTGCTTCAGTGTTATGTAAACTTTTGATGTCCTGACGCTCCTCCTGTCTGTTCCAGTCTTCAGCTGTGGATCTCAAGACCAAGGAGGAGAAAGATGCAGAGCTGGACAGACGAATTGAAGCTCTGCGCAAGAAGAATGAAGCTCTGGTCAAGAGGTACCAGGTACGGAGTACTTCTGCACACACACAAAATGTCTCTTTGGATCAACCCATCACATTAGGAATACTACTACAGGTTTGATAACATTCAGACTTCTTCTTCATGAAGAAACACATGTTATGTCTAGATGTCTAGATTTTTTTTTTCATAAGGCAGAGTATTAGGTAGAAGTACTGGGTGCTGTTACACCATGGCAACTATTTTCATCTAAGTTGTAATTATTTTGGGGGGTTATTAAGCAGATAGAGTATCAGCCGTCATGTAGCCAATCCACAGCAAATCTAACTTTTTTTAAACTGTGTCTTTCTTAAATCAAATTTCTGCTGACAGTCAGTCACAATGATCAGTTTTTAGCACCACAGCAAACAAAGACAAAAACTACCAGAAAGCTGTCACTCATTAGCTCTAACTATTTCATCTGCCTGACATTATATCATGTTTGTGGTTTCAATAGAACAAAGCAGTACGTCCACGATTTTACAAAATATAGTTTTAACATGCCCCCATTCATTACTGCATATGAAATGTATAAAATATGTGTCCATCAGCAGCACACTCAAATCTCTGAATGTGCGCATAACACTTAATTTAGTCACTTTTCTAATGTGAAATTCAGATTTTGGATTTGTCTCAGCTTTAATCTCACTGTGACTGAATCTCGACAGGAAATAGAGGAAGACAAGAAGAAGGCAGAGCAGGAGGGCATTGCCGTGACAACGCCCAGGAAGCCCCGCCCCCATGAGCCAGAGACGGACAGGAGGAAGACGGAGAAAGAAAACCTGACCGTCACAGTCGACCTTTCTAAACAGACTGGGGTGAGACACGAGGTCCTGAAAGTATTCTGATGACAACACGTCACAATCACACCGAGACGCACGCTGATCCCATAAAACAAAAAAATGGTGCTGTGAATATCCGTTATAGGAGAATTGTGACATCATTTGCTGAAGCTTTGTTGTCTGTAGAAAAGATAACCTCTTTATCTGTGCTATGATGGGCCTGCAGACAGAGGACGCAGCTCATAAACCCTGACACATTCTCATTATGGCGATCAGTTTACCAACCACACACCTGCCGGTCTACCCATCATGCCCTGCATCACTCCTCTGCACACTTCCTGTGCCCACTCTTGTGTTAGGCTGGCAGCTGCATGTGTGTTAAAGATATTTCTTTAGTGGTAGAGATAAAATCCTACAAACATCATGCATATACACCACATTACTTATATTGGCCTAATATAACCAGCAGTTCTATGCTGGATTACACAGGATTATATCATCTGTTTTCTGTCTGTGTTTCTGTCTGTGTTTCTGTACTGGTTATCCAGCCATGCAGCTCGTCTTCTGCTCTGCACTGATTAGATTTGGCAAACATTTCTGGCAGCTGTCTTAAAACAGAGCTGAGATGATTGTACCTGTTACAGCATCAGATTCTGTCTGCAACTTCAAGTACACAACCATCCTGGAAAATTAGCTCTGTAATCTGTTTATCCAGATCTGCAATTCAGTTTGTTACATGTGTGTACTATGTGGTGTACATCAGTGTACCAGCACTGTCTGAACACATCCTGGACAAATGGTTCATGTTGTTAGCTACATTCTAATCAGTTTTCTTAAAAGTGCAGCTGCAGAGTGGTTTAAGGTTGGCTTCATATAAAACATTCTACTTATTTTTTAGTCCTTTATTTGGTATACCCTCTTCTAAATCTCCTGTGCATCGTTCAGCAGTGTCTGAACTTTTGTCTTCTAGGATGGTGATGACATAGTTCAGTTTTAATAATAATAAGAGGTACTTGCAGAATTATGGAGCTGTCTCACTTGTCTGTGGGCCACTTAATCTAGTGTTAATGTCATAAGCCAAACATTAGGCTGAAGTTAAAGCTTAGGGGTGCTGCAGATTCAAGTGATCTGGAGGTTCAGCATTGCGAGTAACTCCTTTCACATTGTCATTTTATACATTCAGGGTTTCTGCTGAAACCGTTAATATTACATATACATTATAGACGCTTTAAATAACTGCTACAGCATGCAGTTAAATGGTGGCAGTAGGAATATCCATAGCATGTTTCTAATGAGCCTCCTGTGGCAACAGCAGGACAGAGTGAAGTCGGTATTAATCAGGTCCAAGAGGTGGAACAGTGCAGTCAGCTCCTGCTGAGGTGAAGATTGCCTCTAACTGATGACTGCAGACCCCCGATGTTCAACCCGCAAAGGCTTCAAGACAAAGGAGGACCTGAAGGGCACCCGGGTGTCATCTGCTCCATGTGTACCTGTCTGAATGGATGTGGATCAGGGTCAGAAATTGGTGGTAAAATTTAGTTAATTAGTCTTCTAAAGCTCAACAACAGACTTTTGATCTCTGTGCTACTCCTTGAGAAACTGATGAACAGGCGCTGCCTCTCCCGTCTCCCCCTCATCACCTCCCAGCATCATGAGATCATGTTGTAGTTTTGCATAATCCATAGCACTGATTAGTCTTTTATACTTCTTGTATGGCATCAATTCTTCAGGTTGAGGAGATGAGCCTGTTTAAATTAAAAGTACTGAGGTTAAACTCAGGACAGGAATTAATTTTTTCACGTTAGCCAACTGGCTGCTGGATTTTCACAACCCATAAACGTAGACAGAAATATTAGTTTAAATGTTTTATATGTTTTATAGTGACTGCTGAAGTTCCTGATCATTGTGTTGAGACGCTCTCCACATGCCTTGCCTTTCGTGAGGTCCTTACTGTAATTGCTGTTTGTTTCCTGCAGGAGAAGAGAGTTGTGAACGACTGGAAGCCCGGTATGCCTCGTGGCCGGAAGACATCAGAGGAGGGTGACGGCCATGGAGGACCAAGCGACAGCCACAGCCCCCCCAGGAGGATGGGATCAGGACGATTGGGTCGGGGAGGTCAGAGAGGAGGCCGCCAGGAAAGGAGAGAATGGGAGCCCAGGACACCCAGAGATGGAGAACCCGGGGAGTCAGGAGGACAGGGACGAAGAGGAGGAAGGAGAGGAAGAGGAGGAGAAGGAAGAGGAAGAGGAGGTGGAGGAGGAGGAGGAGGAGAAGGGGGAGGAGGGGAAGGTGGACGAGGAGGAGGAGGAGGAGAAGGGGGAGGGGGGACACCAGGTGGCATAGACAGAAAGTCCAAGGTGAGAGCAGATCAGTTTCTGTACTACAAAACTTTCATGTGAAGGCAGAATTTTTGGTGTTTTCTTCACAGAGGCAAATTTCTGGGAGCAAATATGACAAAAATAATGAATTGTAATCTTCCACTAATGATGCAGCCATATGTTGTTGTTTTTTGTACAGGAATGGGAAGAGAAGAGGCGACAGAACATTGAGAAGATGAATGAAGAGATGGAGAGAATAGCCGAGTATGAGAGAGGACAGCGGGTATGAGAGTCACTGTTTGTATTCTTTACAGAGCTTCAGTATATTAGATGGCGTGCGTTTGTACTGCTTTGGATTTATCTTTAGACCACCTAAACCTACAAAGTCTCCCATCAGTTTATCAGACTCATCGTTACGTTTCTTCTTTGTAGCCGGATGGAGACAAACCGATCCGTAACTTCCTGGATGACCCGAGACGTTCAGGCCCAGCACCAGACATCGACCGCAAAGAGGGCAGCAGGAGACATGTAAGAAACTGGGGAGGGCTGGACTTTGACAATGTGAAGACAGGAGCAGAACTGGAAAAGGAGTGGACCGTGAGTAACATCACCTGTGTGCTAGCATGGCTATCAACAACCAAACCATTCCTGAGTTATGTGTGACCTGAGCTTTGTGACCCCTCTTGTCGCTGTAGAGTCGAAGGCCTGGTCCGAAAGGCTCTGTAGATATGACCATGTCTATGACCGGCCGGGAGAGAGCAGAGTACCTGCGCTGGAAGAAGGAGCGTGAGCAGATTGACGAGGAGAGACTAGCACGCCATCGCAATGCCACAGGCCAGTGGAGACGAGAATGGGATGCGCAGAAGACAGACAACATGTGAGTACAAGGAAATAATTTGAGGAGATACCTACGTCTACATTTCTCTGATCTAACCAACGACTGTCACCAATTAATATGATGGATATTTTCTAAATTCACTGAAAGAAAGAAAACAAAGAAAACCAGCAAATGTTTAAAATGATTAAGTGATGGTAAAAATAGTTGCAGATCAACTCGTTATTGCTGCTCTACTTTGATTGTAATGACATTAAAAAGTCTTTTATCTCAAAGGGAGATCTCGCTAACAGACGATATAAATAGAGCAGTAAACACATTTCTCTGCCAGTTTTTGACTTGTTCATCCTCTGAGGTTTTTATACTTTGTTCATGCGCCATGTCAGTTTCAAGTCTATCAAATTGGAGACAATACATGCAGGAATAATGCCAGTAAACTAAACTGCTGCTCAGTAATAAACCAGTGAGCTCAAACATTAAAGCCAAACGGAACAAATAGATCAAGTCTCCACTGAGGTGGAGGTAGAGGACATGTGAGGATCTGAGCTGTTTGTCGTCATCTTTATTCCAGCTGACAGGCAGTCAGTGGTGTGACAAGAAGGACTGATCCTTGATCTGTGTGTGTGTGTGTGTGTGTGTGTGTGTGTGTGTGTGAGAGAGTGTCTGTCTAACCCTGAGGCTTTTTCACAGGTTCAAGGAGGACCCATATGTAGCAGCAGAGGGCATCGCACCCGAGCAGGGCAGCAGGAGAGGCAAGTACACACACACACACAGTTGCTGTGGTTACACAACAGCTGACAGGACTGTGCCAGCAGCAGAACCTCAGTCCACCTCTGTCCCATGTCACTTCAACATGTCACCCTGCACACACATCATGAACGCCAAACACACATCATAGGACACAACACCATCTCCCTCTTTCAGCGAATTAAGGCTGTTATGTAAATGAGAGTTGATTAAGCTCGTTATGTAAATGCTCGTTGTATTTCCCCGGAGTCCAAATCAACCTCTTAAGCCACGGTCACGCTAAGGAGGAAAAAGCTTTCAGAAGGACTCCAGTTTTCTTTTATTGGTGCTAACAGACTCTTTCAGTGACATGAAGGTAAATAAACAGAGCTCGTCGTTAAACCTCTAAATTCAGAATATTTCAGGAGGATGCACAGCAATGTCTGTTTATATATAAAAAAAAGTTTGTCAAGTTAAATCTTTCATGTTTTTTATTTTATAGAGAAATTGGCAAAATTTTAAATATTTGTTTTGTATCAAGATGTTTGTGTGTTCTCAATATATATATATATATATATATATATATATAAGTAACTCTTAGACTGCTCTTACTGATTTGTATCTAAAATAGAATATTAGTATGCATTACATGAGATTTGTTTTGAAAACTCATTCATCATCAGAAGTTTAATTTCCAGCCACTCTGCCTTCCTAAACTGACATCTGACCCCGACAACCTGATTCAATTTAATGCATCAGAGACAGCACTGACGGTCCTCGCGTATGTTAGTAATCATCTTGGTTCTCATCCGGATGAAAATGATTTACACCGTGAGTTTGTATAATCCCAGGACAGTAGCAGAGCAGCAGAACAAGCCTCATGTTTGAGTGTAATGCTTTTGTTCTTGCACAGTTTTGCTGGTTGGTGTTGTGTATGTTTAAAGGAGCACAGCTCAATATTTTCATATTTTATAACGCAGGTGTCAGTTTGATAAATTAAAATCAAATAGACAATAAATAAAAAAGAACAAATGTCTGCCAGAGTGCAATTCTGACTTCCACTTGATCTGAAAGAGGATTAAAAAGTGTAAATGATTTTAATAAGTCTGCTGGAACATTAACGTTTGAGACAAATAAAAAGTTATGGATTATGTCCAAAGATAAGGTTTATTTAATAAAAAAGTGGTTGAAGGATTTTATGATTTTTACCTCTAACACATTCCTCATCTCAGTATCTGCACTGTAACTTTATCTCTCACTAGTGTTAATAAGTGTCATAGCATGATTAATGTTTGTATGGCTGCGATGCATTAGATTTATCTTGAGGACTTCTGGTGTGTGTGTGCGTGTGTAGTGATGCACATGCTGCCAATGTTTATGTGTCTTCTCTGCAGCCGGGGCGTAACTCTTAAATACAGAGCCTAGGGGCAGGGCCTCAGGATGAACCACAGCATGGGACTGAGATTAAACTGTGTGTGTTTTGTTTTTTTTGTTCAGTTTGTGTCTGTGTGAAGTACAACAGCTGCTCCCAAAACCAAACGCACCCCTCACCTCACAAACCTGTGCCAACCAGATCCCATTGATTAAACTAGTGTAGTTTTCCTTAATTTACCTTGCAGATAATAAGATACACTTCACTGTCTGAGTCTTTCCACAGTCTCTCTGAAAATCTTTAAATCTTTAATTCACGATGTAGATGAGTCTCACACATGAATGTGGCTCTGTAAATAACACAGGAAGGGACTGTGATTGTCTCAGTATATCTTTACATCACAAATTTGCTCCTCTGCACATTACCCACTGTGCAATGTGTTGTCTAAATTTGTTATTTAAATCAGCATCTAGACAGTGCAGAGTGAATCTTGACCTAAAACGAGTCAGTCCTTCTCGGGGTTTTGCTTTGGAACTGGGTGAGCATCTGTCAGGATTTGCTAATCTTTCCCTGAGGCTGGCAACACTTAGAAAGCTTCTGACTGCGCACACAGCAACATCAGGATGTCAAACAGTGCATGTAAATAGTTCTTGGTGTTTGTGACGCCTTCTCTGAGTACGGGTGACGTGATGATCTATGGCCACATCCATTTAAAAGTCGCAGTCATCAGTCAGATCTTCTGTACTGGGCTGTGAGAAGGTTCAAACAAAAGCTAAGAATTATTTCTAACTGCAGTTCAGTTCTTTTTTTCTTTGTCTCACTATAACTGGAAAGTATATTACAGATTATGCTATTACACATGCCCCACATTAAAGCCGGCACTCGCTTTGGCTGTGTGTGTGTGTGTGTGTGTGTGTGTGTGTGTGTGTGTGTGTGTGTGTGTGTGTGTGTGTGTGTGTGTGTGTGTGAGTGTGAGTGTGTGAGTGAGTGAGTGAGAGAGATTTCTAATTTCTGGAATGACTTGAGTGTCCTCTTCACAGCCCCGAGCTGCTCGTTCAATCTCTGTCATCATCCTCTCAGTTATTTCTTCTCCGTACTGATCCCTTCATTTCTTTTGTACTTGTATCTTTCTCTCTCTGACCTTTTTATCACATCCTCTCCTCCTCTCTCCCCCTTCATGCTCTTATCTTCCTCCTCTCTCTCTCTACATCCTCTCCCCTGTTACAGCTTTCAGTCTCTGACCTTCTCTCTCTCCTTACTTCCTCCATCCTCTGCTCTTCTTCCCTCCATCCCCTCCTCTCACATCTCTCCTTAACTTTGACGGTTTTCGTCTTCCTTCACACCTCGATATCTTCTTGATCCTTCCATGGTCTGCTCATCTGTTCTGTCTCTCACTTTGACTGTCTTTTTTTTCTTGACCTTCCACTCTCAATCATTTCTTTTTCTCTGTCACATCTCTTCCAAACTAGCATCTCATTTTATCCTTGTTTTCCTCCACGATGAATTCAGGGGAGAGATGAGTCTTTCACTCTGTCACACACTGATTCACCATGTCTTAGAAGGAACAAGTCAGCTTTGACATCTTAAACTTAAACATGTTGTCACTTGAAGGCAGCATGTTTTTGTTTGAGCGTTTTTATAAATTAAAACAATCTATTAAAAGATGTTTTCTCCGTTACACACAGTATGATATGAGCCACTCTGCAGCTCTCATTAAAATCTGTAAGATCACTTCTCCTTCCCTCTCACTCTGAGTCATCCATCACCCTCTAATAAATAGACGTTTGACCTTGTCCCAGAGTTCAAATGAACTCTGCAGCAGTTGACACTGCAGGACAGCCGCTGTCATTCAGATCTTGAGTCTGATGTTATGTAAGACATCCATTGTCAGACTGCAGCTGCAGAAAGGGGAGAAACAGACGAAGGAATAGATGGACTGTTTTTATTAAATGCTCATTTAAATGTCTTAAAAATTTATTAGAGAACTCCGTTCTGGGATCAGTGCAGAACACGGTTTGTTTGACTTTAACTGAGGTAGTTTTATAAATGTAAGTCTTGATTTTACAGTTTCATGCATCACTTGCTGCGAGCTAATGATCTTGTTCATTTGACTGTCACGACTCGTCCATCTCCTCTTTTCTCTTCTGCCTGCTCCTCCCCTCTCTGAGTCACCTTTTAGATCAGGTATTACAAAATAACATGACTCACTTTCACCATCAATATTTCCTCCAGATGACAGCAAGCGGCCTCCTAAAGCTCCGACATTTGGCGACTTCCTGTCCCAGGGCAGGACCCAGGGGCCCAGAGGAGAGCGGGGCAGAGGGAGGGGCCGAGGACAGAAACCGAGCTACAGGTAACTCTGAGAATTACAGTCTGCTTCAAAAGATTGTCTGTTCATGTTTAACTGAGTCTACTGAAAACCTCATCTTCATGTATCTTTTCTTTGACAGCATGCATGACAACCGCTGGGAAGGAGAGAAAGAAGAGGAAAAAGAAAAGGAGGACAAGACAAAGAGAGAGGAGAAGCCTAAACAGAAGGAGAAGGAGGAAGAAAAGGGCAAACCTCCTACATCACAGAAGGTAGAGGGGCTTCATCAGGAATAATAATGCAAGCAACCTTACTAGTAATGTACAGACGGTGGCAGCTTTGAGTCAAACCCAGTCGGGCACCTAAAGAAACCTCACTGCCTGAAAGAAGCCGAAAATGTAGTTATTGCAAACTCTTCACTTACCTCCTCAGTAATCGCCTCTCTCCATCTTTTCTCAGGTGGAGGAGAATAATGAAGGAGAGGATGATGATGAGGAGGAATGGGAGGATGCCAGTGATGACGATGACGAGGATATGGAGGAAGGGAGTGACTCGGAACAAGACTCCCGGGGCGACGAAAAGAAAGATAAAGGGAAAGAGAAACCCGCCAAGAGCAAAAACAGCCCTACATCTCCCGCAGCTCGTTCTCGACAGACATCGGCAGGAAGCCCCAAAGAGCAGCGGACTCCCAGGCCAAAGGTCCACATTCCTCCACCGGCAGCAGTTCAGGAGTCACCGGAAGGAGGCAAGCCCCTCAGCCCCTTCTCCCCACTGTACAGCCACCAGCCTGTATCAGACTGGGGGGAGGAGATGGAGATGCAGTCACCCCGAAGCAGCATGGGAGGCGAGAGCCCACTGAAACCCCCCAGCGTGGAGTCCAGCCCGCCCCAGAAACAGGAGCAAGAGGTGGAGGCAGAGAGCCAAGCTGCCAGCTTCACTGAACCGGCTGAGCCACAGAGAGTAGAGGATACAGGTGGGATACTTACTCAGGTGTCACTGTTTCAAAATGTTTACTACACTATGAAGGGATCTCTGTCCTCTATCACTCTGAGGTTTCGCTCTGTCCTCTTGATTTTTGTCTCCTGTCTTCTGTTTTCTGTTCGACCTTACATCTTAACTTATCTTTTTGCTCTTCCTGCCTCCTCTTCCTTTATCCTTTCCTCCCCCAAACTTCACCTCTTCTACTACCACCACCCTCCACTCTGTCTTCCATGCTCAGTCACAGACGTTTCCTCTGCTCCTAAAGCCCAGCAGACTGTGATAGTGTCAGAACCAGAACCTGAACCGCCATCTGACCCCGCCCCTCCTGAGGTGTCTGACCCCGCCCCCTCTGAGGTCACTGATGATGCTGAGCAAAGTACACCTGCGCCGACACAAGGTAATAAAAACCTCAAAAATCAGCTCATCTTTCAGCTCAGTGTTCACTCTCACCGCTCCAAACTGTTGAAAACAGCAGCTGCATAACAACAAGAATCAGAGACGAGCAGGTGAACATCGTGGAGCATTTAGCAGCTAAAACGATGTTTCCCTCAGGAGTTGATAGAGAGTGAATACTGGACTTAAATTCATCAAACACAAACAAAACAAATGAATTGTCATGTTGCTCCATAACTGCTGAATGTGTAAATAAACAACTGTTTGCATATCAACTAACAGCTTGTCTCCGCTGCCCAAAAAATCAATTACTGCAGGTGTAATGTTTATCATGCATATGCTAAATTAGCAGGGTAATTAGCATAAACCACAGCCTGCTGTGTAAGGAGCCTCACCCCGTGTCTAGACCACAAATCTCAGCGGTGCGTCTTGTTTGATAACCATGTTGAGGCTCCGCGAAGCGTCTGTCTATATACGTGTGTTTCAAAGTGTGGAGCATCAAAGCAGCAGCCAAACCTTCAGCGCTTTGTGCAGTTTTCCTTTGATATGTATTCCAGATGCATGGAGTAACATGGCTGCTTTAAGGAACAGCCCTGTGTGTGTGTGGTGTGTTGAGTGCCAGTAGCTTTGCTCAGGGCAGACAGGAGTGTGAGGTTAGTGAAGTTATAGTAAATGTAGAGTGAAGGTACACTGAATGAATGAACACTGCAGCTCATAAACACCCAAGAGGGGTCATGAACAAACTTTGTTGTTTCATGTTAGTACATTGTGGTCAGGCCGTCACCAGAGTCAGAGTTGAATGTATGCGACACTGTAATGTAGACACTTTCTCTTTGACCACAGACAAACAGGACTCCTCTCCCCCTGCAGCCATCCTGGAGGCCGACCAGAGCTCCTCTGAACCAGCAGGAGAGAAAGACGATGACACGGCGCCCGCTGGGACCGACGATGCTCCAAAAGCAGAGACAGCCGAGTCCTCAGAGCAGACGTCCTCAGGTGCGGTCCGTATCAGTGACTCTGAGACAGTGGTGTTCTGGAAAACACTGGATCTTTTGCATATTGCATACTGTCCCTACGCTTCGTTCTCCTGTTTTCATCTTCCTCATCTTGTAAAACCCTTTTTCTCTTTTTGTTTTCATCCTTTTGTAGCTGCGATGAAAATGCTTGCACTGCTGCAGTGCATGCTACCTGCTTTACTGAACTCTGGTGTGACGCCTCTCATTGTGTCTCCTTCAGTTTCCCTGACGAGCATGCTGTAGTTGACAGTTGGGAGTTCAAGATGTCACGAAAACATAAAGTAGCTTTACTGCACGTGGACAATAAATGCATAAAATGCTGATGGCTTATTTCAGTACAAACTGGCTTGTATTCATCAGGTGGCTTAGAGGTAGAGATTAGTCCAAAGAGTGATGCATTTTGGTCCTGCTCTTAGAATAAAATGTAAATGTAATGCGTAACTTCCAGAAACTCCAAAATGCTTGATGTCCAGCTTTCTTTGAGGCCTTTGTGCGGGCGTGCTGTCCCTGCAGAAATCCATGGCCTCCCACATTATGAGAGAGATGTTCATATTTTGGATGACGTCACAGAGAATCCAGTATTTTATCCAACAGGATGAGGAAAGCTTTAAATGTTGAAAAGTTTACAGAAAACAGGTTTTAACAGTGAAAAGAAGATGTAGTGTGGAAAATACAAACACTTCAGTGACCTTCAGTAATTCTAAAATCGTGGCTGCGGCCCTGTTTGAACATCACTGATGAAATATTTAATGGATGTAAAGTTGTTTTTTTATTCATGCCAACCCATAAAAAGCCTTTATTGTTATTGAGACTGATGCAGTAGATTCAGCCAACAAGCACTTCCTGAAAATAAAACCACATATCTCCACTTGGTGAACTAAAGCGCCTCATGATGACGTGAATGATCCGTAATGGAGCCACCAGTGGGAATAAGAACCACTCATGCTGGTTAGAATCAGTGTTTTTCATCTCTCGGTCCATCCTTTGTGTTTTCTGGGTTAGAAGTGAGAGTAAACCACAGACTGCAGGAAGCGCATTCATTAGAACAACACTCAGCCTGTGGCTCCGCTGTTTTCACTTGGCTAATGGCAAAGTTTTTTTTTTTTTTTTTTCTAATCAGTTCAGATCAACTTGTTCCTGAGCATGACATCGTGTGAAAACTGTTAGAAGTTCGTCTGATGTGCTGCTGACATCCACACAAACAGAAAATGGAAATGTAATCTTTGGTTGTCACAACAGGACTGAATTAAGATTAAACATTTCATCCATTTGTCGTCATTAAAGAGCTTAAAAACAAATGAGACATGATCATATCGAAGACTGAAGGAGGGAGTGACCACTTCAGTATAATTTAGTTTGCTACATCTTTTTAATTGTTTCAAAACAGCCAAATATTCTGTGGTTCAGCTTCTTTTGTAAGCAGCTGACGTGTTTCCTTGTCATGTACAACATATAAATATATATTTGGATTGTTGGTCAGACAAAATAACATCTGAGGTGAAGACATCGCCTTTGGCTCTGGGAAACTGTGAGAGGCCATTTGAACTGTTTTCTGACATTTCATAGATCAAACAATTAATTAAGAAAATAACAAATAATGAAAGTTGTAATTTAACAAACATTTTAAGTCACTTTGAGAGATGTGCCATCAGCGGGTCCATAGTTTGAGAACGTGTGATCGTTGAATTCCTCCATTTTGTTTGTGAGGAAGGATCGCTGCTGTCTTCTCTTGTTCTTTGGTGTCAAAGACGCGCTGATTGCATTTACACTTCTTCCTGGTGACTCATTTGTGATAAATGGCAGAAATCAGATGAGCTCATGTGGGCATTGTGTGTTTGTGTGCGCGCGCACACACATCTGTTGATGTAATTGTGTGTCAGTGTTAGTGTGTGTGTTGGTGTCAGGGTGGAGATCAGGAAACCAGGGAAATTAGAGGCACAATTAAATTTTTAAAAGGCTTTTGAGAGGAAATGAGCAGCAGCAGCGTTCTGGACAGATGATCGGGCAGACAGGACGGAGACCGTTTGAAGTCTGATTGAATTAAATCATGTGATGCTTGTGAGACTCCACAGTGGACTGTGGATGGAGATGGATGATGTGAATCACTCAAGTATGAGCAAACACCCTTAAAAAGAAAAAAAACAGCAACCCTAAAACAAGTTGTTTTAAACAAGTTGTATCTCGGTTGTCGTTGTTGTGTAGGAACATGAAATCAGTGTTTTACAGGAGGTTATATGTGCTGGACTATTTCTTGGTTTTAGACCAGTTGCCAGTCAACCAGGAGAGACCTCAGGATATGTTCTGGTCCAACATACAACAGTCTGGCACATAACGCTCAATAAAAGGGATTTTTCTGTTTCCCTCATCAGAACCATGTTTCAAAAAGAACGTGTATTTTGAGGTTTAAAATTCTGGCTTTAACTTAAAGGTCAGGAATCGTGGTATACATCCGGTACAGCGGCAGGACTCAGTATTGATTATCAGGCGCTTTGCATGTGATGACTTCTCCCAATGAGCAGCAGAGAAGCTGAATGTGCAGAGCGATGGCAGTAATGATGCTAGAGTCACAATAAGGATTCTCCCCCGGGGCTGCTCGCTCTGGAAACGTACACACTTATGGTACTGGGGTGTGCTTTGTGTGAAAGCATTAAGCATAAACACACACACAAGCCATCATGTATGACCCCCCTTTTACACATTACCACTTCCTCTTTGTGTTTGTATCAACAGGATGAAGCTGCTGGGAACAAACAGACTCATTTCTGAGGAGGATGGAGGGATGCGATGGAAGGAGGACGATCATCACACTACTCATCACTGCAGTGACCATCACACATCCAAATTAAAAAACACTTCAACCATCATGAGGAGGAGAGACTGTGCATCGCTGCCTTGGACTGGCCTCTTTTCAGCTCGCTCTCTCTCAGTCTTGTGGATCACCTCTGGGCCTCTGCCATGTTTTGTCTCACTCTGTTCAGTAGTAAGGTATGAAAAGTCAGTCACTGGTTTTGAATTTGGAAAAGCTTCAAAGTGGGTTTTCGAGGTTTTCTGCGTCTGGAAAATGAGCTGAGCCTGATCCCATTTTCTCCAAAAGACGAGTAGAAATGTGTGTAGAGTATAAATCATTTCACAGAAGATCATTTAAACCACGTGCTGAGGAAACATTCACACTGAACCTCACAGAAGTCAACAACAAGTTAATTTTTCCCCCGAGACTTTATTAGTTGACCCCATCGAGCCTGGCAGCAGGAGTCGGCTGACTCATCAGTATTTAGGTGTTAACAATAACACGGTGCACAGCACTGGCTGCTTGTGGGCTGATCCACTGTCCTGCATCTTTTGCCCATTGATGGTGCCCCTAAGCCAAACAGATGCCTGCTCAGCCCTCCCTGTCTCCATTTAAAGACGCACGCTGTGTGGTCTGGCTTTACATGGAAAGAAATCACAACACCAAGCCCTGACTGGCCTGAGATCAGTTTATAAAATAATGTCCACCTATCCGTTTTTACCATCAGTGTCTGCTCAGCTGTCTCAGGGACAGAACAGATGTGACTCGTCTGTGTGTTTAGGCTGTAAAATAATGACTTCTCTGAAGATCAATCAGACTCATTTTGTCTCAACAATGGCAGCTTGTTGTTGACCTGACCAACACGTCTGACGTGTCCTCGCTCACATGCTAACTAGCATCTAGGGTTAATATCTGCTGCTAGGTCTGTTAAGAGTTCTTCACTGACTGATTGGACTTCTTTAAGGTCTGAAGTTTAAATCGATGCAGCAGGACATCTTCCTCGTCAAAACATTGCTCTTACATGACCCATAATGAAATTTGACTGCCAACAGTTTGGTCTGAAGTTCGGGTGGGTTATGCTAGTAGTGGCCTGCTAATGTAGCCTGAAGCTTTAAGCAGAGATGAGCAGCAGCACACAGAGGTCTGGGAAACTCTCTAAGTCCACACGGCAGATTTTTTATTTTCTAACTTGTAGTTTTCAGACTCTCCCCACGCTGACATTTATCAGACCTGTCCTCTGGAGACGTAAAGAGTTATACATCCTGTCTTTACACACACAGTCGTTCTGCCAACACCTGGAAACAGACACGATGTGTTCCCCTCTAACATGAATTGTTTTGCCCGTTGTACAGTTAGCTAGTTTACAAGCTCCAGTGTTGTTAACAGAGACGGAGACGAGACTGTTGAGCTACTTTTGGAAATAAATCTGCATCACTTGCAGAGTGATACTGGATTCATCTACACTCATCAAACTATTTTACTCTGGACTTTTATTGAATGCAGTCTTTTCTAAACTGGACTTTTTGCAACTTTAAAGCCTCTTGTGAGCGATTGTGGCGCCATCTTCATGACTTTACCATCACGGTGACCTCGGCTCTGTCTCCATCATGTAGAGATGGGATCCACGCCCAGCCTGTCCTGCTCTTTTGTTTTATCGTGTGGCTTTTAATTATTTGGTTTGCTAGATTGTACATTTAAATCTGTTTGTTTTCATATCAGACCCACAGAAGCAATTTTATTTTCTGTCAGGAGAGGAAACCTAAAGATCTTTTTAAAATAAGAATGTTTACACGAGCTTCAGTGCAGGTAGATCGATGCTTTAAAGGTGGCTGATTGTTGAGTCTCGTTTCCAGGACATCAAACACTGGTGCACATTGGCACTGACTCTCCAGAATGACTGACGCCTCCTGAAGCGTCATTTATTCTGTTTTTTTTTTTTTTTTTTTTAATCAGAGCCGGCTGTGCGCGCAAGAATAACTGACTTCAGTGATCATGTGGGTCAGATGTAAATCAGAGTGAGTGGCTGGCTGTTGCAAGACTTTGTCACCACACACACTCTTACCTGAATGAACTTCCAGGATCAGGTGTTTGTTTAAGGATGTTTTAACACCATGTGAACATCTCACATCCATCAAATACCAATTATGTACTTAGATCAGTCTGTTTGCTGTTTTAATCATGTTTAATTCTACCTTTTATAATCAGTAAGGGTTTGATTTTTTTTTTTTTTTCAGTGACAGACTGTGCTGCCATTTTGTGATTGTGAGGATGTGAATCATCAGTCATACAGAGAAGTCTGTCATATCCGTCTGATACGAGTTCCCGTCTCCCCGCAGATGACACACTGCCTCTTAAATGAGTTTATTTTTAAAATCGAGGGTCTCATTCCAAAATGGCTTTAAGGTATGAAAGAAAAACAAACAACTTAACATGAAATTAGTGTTTTTACATTAAATATGTATATTTTTGTTAACAGATGTGTTTTGAGGAAATAATTGCCCTCAAAATCGATACAGATTCACATGAAAGTGTAGAAACATGAATTATATTTGTGTAATCAAGTTAGGGCTGTAGTCTCTTTTGGAATGAAACCCTTCACTCATACCTCAGCAGACCAAGGGCTTTAGTTTGATTATTTTTTTGAGTTTGTGCTTTGATTTCTGCGATCAGCTCTTTGAATCACGTCAGCTGTGGTGGCTCGCCTGTGCCGTCTGAAAACGCACAGATTAATGCGACGCTTTAACGTTTTTGTGTGCCGTGTCGGAGGAATAAAAATGATGCATTTGGGTTGAAAGGAACTGCAATATGTACAGTTTTTAAATGGAACATTCCACAGTCGGGTGTTTGTGTTAAATGTAGCCTGTGGGCTATGAAAAATATTGTTTTTATTTTCTTCTTTTGCAAATGGATGTTTGTTTTTCTGAGCATCGATGACTGATTGTATTTAAAGCAGTAGATGTTTGATCCATTTCTACGTCTTCCTGTTTGATACGTGAAACTGAGAACTAACAAGGTTTGCCTTTTTGGAGTGCTGTGCAGCTGTTTTCATAAACTTATCAGCATGAATCCGAAATTGTAGCTTTTTAATGTTGTCAAAGCCATCGATGAAATAAATGTCCCCGTCAGAGAGAAGCCCTGATGTTTGTACAGCTTTCCAACACGTGTACCCACATGAAATGTAAAGCACACGCCAGTTTTTGGTTTTCTCATTTAGCCAATAAATATATTCCTCTGATGTGTTATGACAAATCTTCTTTTCTTCAGTAGGTGTGAAGCTGATAAAAATCATGTTCGGTGTCAGGCTGAGGTTTTTCTCTCCACTGATGTTCTTAATGTATCGTGCTGATAATGCTGCTGCTGCTGCTGCTGCATCCATCCAGCACAGACACACAGATTTATGTCCTGCTCAGCAGGCAGTGTGGCGGTATGAAATCATTCTGCCCCGTGCACATACATGCCGTGGTGTTGTGCTTGAATCTTGGCATGATTTGACCTTGACGGTTGCTGCAGGACAGGCAGGAGAGCGGCTCCTCTTTTCATCCCCATGTAACAGCACATAATGAAGGTTAGAGCCCCTCAATGCACTGCCTGCATTTTAAGGCTGCAGTCTGACTCATCTGTGTAGGAAAAGCTTTTTTATGGTTTTGATGGTTTTTTTGTGTTTTTTTTTTTTTTTTTTTTTCACGGCTCCAGCAAACAGCTGCTGAGCAGATTTCTCAGGCTGGAGCAGAAAATCTGAGGCGGTGATCGATTGTGGGTGAACACTGCATCTCTCCCGTCTTCTGCTACGGGACGTTTCCCCTCAAACTATGACCCAATCGTTGGGTGTTGCGTACTTTCTGCCCCTCCTCAACCGAAGCTGCATCAAGTCAGACAGAGAGAGACCGGCGGCGCCGGAAACGTGGCGGAGTTTCCTTCAAAATAAAAGTCCCCAGAGGGTAACCAACAGGCCTGTAGTGCTGTGAATTCATCTCAGTGATCCATGTAGTGATCTGATTGATGGGCAGTCTTGAAAGAATGTTTAATTTCTGTGTCACAAACATCCAAAACAGGGAGCCTACATCTGTAGCATCATGACTCTGCAGGTGGTTTTAAACTTTCCAGGTTTATTCACAGTCTTATGTTTCTGTAAACGTGGTATATTAAAGTATATTAACAGTCTAGTGGTGGATAAACACTGCAAAATACCAGCTGAACTCTAGAACTGGATTTTATCAGCCATGTGTTTTTTATTATGTAAGACAATTCATTAAATTGTTCATCGATCTCTTGACAAACAGACCTTCTGTTCACAATAAAATGTTTCCATCTTTACCTTTTACAACAGTTAGCCCTCACATCACTGATATTTTTTCTAATGAAGCCTGTTGAAAAACTTATTTCTTTGTTTTGTTATTTCTCTGTACTGCAGTTATAATTTGTTTTATTTTGAAAAATCTCACCGGAAGCTGCCTGTTTAACCCTGGCCAGCTTGACAGCGGTCCCATCCAGCTGATGCCAGGGACCACCTCCTTGAGTTCAGTTTGCCCGGTGCGCACTGAGGACTCAGCGGGGTCAGGGAGCTCTCCAGTCTTGCGGACACGCACCGGAGGAGGCTGCGGGACCCGAGCTGCTGCTCTGCGGTTTGGACTGCATCCTGAGCCCGCACCGGAGGAGAAAAGAGCTGTGGACCGGAGGAGGGGGACAGCTGGATCTGCTGTCCGGACTCAGATGCACACTCAACACTCAGCAGAGGAAATATCGCTGGCTGAGGCTTTTGCTCTAATACCAAGATGAAAGCAGCCAGCAGGCAAGTCAGCGTGACCGCGGACAAGCTGAACGGGGACATGAAGCGGAGGCCGAGCTATCCCGGCGAGCTGCGGGCCAAACACACCAACATGTCAACTAAGATTTGGGTGAAAGTGGCGATGGCGGTTGTGTATTTCCTCTGCGTGTCCGTGGCTGCGTTCATCCTGGTCATTTACTATGTGTTTTTCTGGAAACCCGACTCGCAGTCCAACACCAACAGCACCGCGGCACCCAACCGCACCGAGTGCACGCCGAGGTTTGGATGACTATATAACACGCACGCACGCACGCACGCACGCACACATCTACACACACTATGTAGGTGACTGCACACACCTGACATGAGGCTGCAGCAGGGATGGATGGGAGAGGACCGCACACAGAGACACATGACCGCAGCCGGAGTTTGGGATGCGGACTGAGGACAGAGGGGGCAAGTGCTGCCGGGATGCATCAGTGTTCCGCATGCAGGATGCAGGTGTGGTGGAGGTGATGGTTGTTGGGTTTTTTGCCAGCTTTACCCAAACACCCAGTCCTGAGGGGGGTTCGTGTGTTTTTAAGCATTTTCCTGTCACAGAATCTTTAAGGACGTTTTTAGCTTCCCCTTACAAGCAGAGCAGTCTTCTGGTTTTGGTTTTGCTTCAGTGTTAAAGTCATTCATCCTTTAACTCATGGATGGGTTATGACACAATGGACCGCTGGGCACAGAAATGTAAAAGGCCTCCAGAAAGAGACACCAGACCTCTTTAGGTGCTGCTGTTGGTTTAAATACTGCAGCTGAACTTTATATTTAGTTTGAAGCTTTCTGCTGCACAGATCCACACTGACGCTCATCTGCACAGAAACTGTACAGCAATACGACAAGACACAAAATAATACAGGAAACCATCAAAGATCCTGAGATGCAGGTTCTGCTTTTTAAAGATTTTCTCCAGTCAAACTGGTTGCAGTTACTTTACTATTGTTACTCTGTTACAGTGAAATGTTACTGCAGCCTCAGTAGAGCTGTATCAGGTTGGTTGTTCAGCAGACGTGTCCTCTGGCTCTGGGAGCTTCAGATTCAAATTTTTCATGATTTTCTGACATGTTTTAGGTGAAAAAACAAATAAATATTTGCTAGATTGATTTATTGATAATGAAAATAATCATTAGATGCAGCCCTGAGCCTCAGTTTGCAGTGCAGCTGAAATATGAAGTAAATAAATCAGCAGAATCAAATATTGATTTAGTTGGCAGATGCTCAGTATTAAAAGAATCTGATCAGGATCAGGACATTTGTACTTAGACGTAGAAACGTCCATTGTCCTTCGATAACATCGTCCGGCTCACGATAAGAAATGATCAGACTCGATGCAGCAGCACCAGATAAATCATCTGTTTTATTCTCCACATTCTTTTTCTCTGTCAAACCATGAAGTCTGCATAACACCAACAGTCTGGTCAGAGATTCAGGTGTGTTGTGCTCACAGAGGCTCCAGGTGAACTCCACACCTTCAGATTCTTTTCTTTTTCAAAGTTCAGATCTTCAGCCCTAATGACACTGACTCAAGTGACATCACTGGAGGATATTTATCAGACTTCCCACAACTCTCAACTAAAGGCTTCATAAACTCTCTCACATTATACTTGAATAGCTGTAAACAGACTTGATGTGTTGAACAGGTGGAGTCCACATTAAGGTTGTCACTATACCAGAAACTTCAATACTACAGCAGTATGAAAATCTGTGCAGTTTTTTGTTTTGTTTTGTTCCTTTGGTATTTTCACTATTATTGAATCGTCATTTTAAACATGTGGCAAAAAGTAATCAGAGTATTGATATTTGGGTCACTTCAGACTGGCCTGGTCCTGTGCCCAGCAGGCTTTCTCAGTAATCCATCCATGCTTTAGTGCACTTTCTAATGATTTTAACATATTATTTACGTCTCCTCAAGAACCTTTTAAACCCAGTCATTGTCTCGTGGAGCCAACACAAGGACCACACTGAAGACCCCCCTCACGGACACTTAGAACACCTTGAATACCCTGAGATCCCCAGAAAGCTCTTGAACTCTCTCATGTACTTTATAAAACTCATAAGAATGCCCACATGAAGATCTTTAACAAATGCAACCAACTAAGAACCCCCAAATAAACCCATCAGTGTTCTCTGAAGAAACCCACTGCAACCCCAAAGATCCTTCTGCACCCCCTTTTGAAAACCCCTTCAAGGACCGCTGATTTCACCTCAAGACCCAGTGAGACCCCTGGAGGACGTCACTCTGAGATCCCCTGCTCTGCACTAATGGAGACTTCTTTTTATGATATGCCTTTAGTGGAATGATGGACTTTTCTCTTTTTCTTTCTTTCTACAGCAGGATGCTGTTTGTATTCAGGTATCTAGAGGAACTTAAAGCGATACTGTACTGTAGCAGAAGTAGCCTAAATTGTGATCTCCGGTAGCTCGTAGCTGTATGAAATGCAAGGTGATCACTCACTATACTCTCAGTAGTTGCAGCAATTTTACCTTTTTAGAGCAACTTTTGTCTTGCATCGCCTCCCAGAATGAGCATAAATATTTAATGTACCTCTTCTTGATGACACGGTTTGTTCACCTCACGTCCTGTTCATAATTTAGGCTACACTCCCGAAACCTACTAGACTGTTTTATTTACAATGTAGCCTTGAAGAAGTTATTGTTATGATATGATAAACTATGCATTTATTCCAGTGTGGGTGTCGTCTTTCTGGCTGCCGTCACTAGACGAAGAAACACAGCGTGGTGTCACTCTGCGCTGAAATAACAGAGGGACATTTCACTGGAAAGGCCAAGCTGACATCAGCTGACTGTTTTTTTTAAATTTCACACCTGAAACATTTCTGATTTTATAAAATAACCCTCTGTGACATTTTCTGTACAGATCCGAGCTGTTAAATTTCCTAAATGACACCAGGAAGTAACACGTGTATTATGTAATATAATACTGGGGTACATTCACCCTCTTCAGCGAGACAGCTGCTTGGCCTTCTCCTCAACCCTCGAAATCCACTGACCTTTCTCCTGTTTATCTAATTATTATGCTTCAGAGGAGTGTTTGTGAAATCTTCTCTGATGAGTAAAACTCACAGAACATGAACAAGGAGAAACACAGTTACCGACAGTGATTTTTACTTTTTAGATGCACATCATGCTCTCTCAGACTTTTCCAGCGTAGTTTATTGATTCTCTTCTCATATTTACTTCATCCAGCGTCTCCATTGTTCAATATTCATTATTTCAGTATTAATTGTTAAGATAGTGTCTTTTAGCTCTGATGGTTTCTACAAAACTACAATAATTAAAATACAAATATACAGTCCAACTAAAATATAGTTTTATGCACATACAACATGAGGTTGTGACACAACAGCATGAACAGGCATTTAAAGTTAACTTTGTTAGTCAAAGACTGTGTGATGTTTTATGGTGTTTTTATTATTGTGTCCAAGCTCAACAGAACAGCATCCTGAAGTTTTAATCCCGGAGCAGCAGGATAAGACGGAGAAAACAGTTGAACTTCCCCTTTCCTCTCTGTTGAGGAGCTTTGAACAAAACACACTTAACCCTGAGCTGCTGCAGTGTGGCGGCTCCGCGGGCTGCAGATCAAGACAGAAACTGTACCAGGCAGCCTGCAGGTGAGAAAGTGTGAAAGAGCTTTTGTGCATTTAAATGCTAAATAGATTTATTATTGCACCAAAACACCCGCTGAGCTGTGATGGAGGGACCGTAACACAAAGAGAGTTTCACTGGGATTCCTGTTGCTCAGTCACATGTCACGTTTTGTTGAACAGGAAGCTGAGAATTGTTTTTCATTTTCAGCTGACAAGCAAACAAACAGGACAGAAAACAAGCTCCTGCCATCCTGACATCAGAGGTTAAAATTAATCTAAAATGTTCCACAAAATAAAAACATGAAACAGTTTACACTGAGAATTTTTAAGGTACTTTATAGACCATTAAAAAAATGAATCAGAAGAGAAGCTGGACAAAGTCAAGTCAGATTTATAAAGCACATTCAAAGATAACTGGTGTTGATGAAAGTGCTTCACAAATTTAAAATTTAATAATTAAAACAAATGAACATGTGAAAGCTGTGACAGACATAATGTTGTTTCATTATTAGATTAATAATTAAGGGCACTCACACATAACCTCCACAGTGTGCTCCAGGGAATCTATGTATTATTTGTAATACCATAAACATTGTCTGTGTTTGTGAGAGAGAGAGAGTCACTGTGCCTCCTTCAATCAATAATTAAATTAGCAGCTGAAGTTGTCAGCAGTGGTTCTTCCTCTCAGGCTGCAGGCGCGCTGACCTGAAGTCGAGCATCATATGACTCAGCAGAGCTCGCCGTCCTGTCCGGACTGCAGCAACAACAAACAACAAACACTGCTGCAGTCTGAAACAACAGGAGCTGTTTACACCTCCCTGTCAGTCATTCACTGCTTCTTCATTTTCTCAGTTTCTGTTGTCTCAAAATGAGCTGGCCGGAGGGAAAGAACAAGAAAATCTGAAGTAATGTCTCTGATGCTTCTTAAAACGGGAAACAATCCCACCAGTGATCATTTTATTGTTTATTTGTCTCAAAATATTCAAACTAGATTTATTCACTCATTCAAGTGATGGATGGCACGGCTGTTTCCCCTCAGGCGGGTTGGTTCAAAGCCAAAAATTCATCACCTTCAGGCAAAAAGCTGCAGAAGGACAGATTTTCACACATTTCATCAGCAAAAGGTTACAAGAGTGACGAGCATTTTATCAGCATTATCATGTCAGCTGCACATTCACTCTGTTTGCTTACATCCAGCGCTGTGGCCGGTGATGGCGTTGGTTTAAAACACTTTGGACTGCACTGATCTGCCTGACAGCACTGACAGATGAATCAACTCGAAGCCTTATTGTTTTGTGTGCATGTTGTAATAATTCTTAATACCAACACCTTGTGTAGTTACAGTGTATGGTTTGGACTACAGTACCGAAGACACACCTCATCATTCTGGGGGTTTTACATGGAAGTAAATTAACACTGAAGACACCAACACTGTGAATTAACACATAAATGCAACAAAGCAAATTTAGGTTCTTCATAGTAGCCTCCTTGTGCCTCGATGACAGCTCACAGCTTCGTGAGTTTGAAGGAAAAGCAGCCAACAAATGTTCCAAACAATTCCAGGTGAAACTCTGCAGTCAAACCCACCCCAAACCATTTCAAATGTGTTGGGTGGTTGTGAAGGCCAGGTCATCTGATGCAGCAATCCATCACTCTTTTCTTTGTGAAACAGTCCTTGCAGAGCCTGGAGGTGTGTTGTCATTGTCATGCAGAAAAATAAATGATGGTCCCTCTAAGCTCACACCAGATGAGATGACATGTCACTGCAGAATGCTGTGATAGCCATGTTGGTGAAATGTGCCCTGAATTTTGAATAAATCTCCAACAGTGTCACCAGCTAAGCACCCCACACATCATATGTCCTCCTCCATGCGTCAGGGTGGGAACCACACATGCAGATACCATGGATTCACCCTCTGAGTGTCTCACAAAGACACAGTTTGAACAAAAATATGTTCAGGATTGACTGACCTTCATAAAGTAATAAAAAATAAAGAAACCATTGAACGAGAAGCTGTGTCCAGACTTTTGACTGGCACTGTGTGCTGTGAACAGTTATTATTTCCTCCTGGTGTTTTGTTTCGATGGCTTGTGCTATTCAAAGGAACGTCAAAGGATTTGTTTTTTTTATTGGAAAGTTATGAAGTTTTGTTTTTCATTGAACCTGGCCTGACAATGATGCACAAAAATACTGTAATACCACTTTTATTTGGTTAGCTTCCCCCAGAATTGTATTTTATAGTGATTACTGTGCAAATGACAGTGATAAATGTCTAATTTCATAGGTTTATATTTCAGACTCTCTGTGTGTGATGAAACAGGCCAGGCTATATTTTACAGTGAATTGTCTTCCTCTTCTTCACCACCTTTGTCTGATACGCTTAACCTCCTGTTAAAGTAATTAGCTGGCCAGTGAACTCTGGTATGATTGATGATGACGTTCTGCTCTGCAATCAGGACTTCCATTACTTCAGAGGACGATGGAAACCAGTGAGGCTGCTCTCTGAACTGCTGAGCTGTGAGACAGAATCATTTAAGAAAAAGTTTCCTGTTTGAGAAGTTTGGTCCAAAGTGTTTCATATTCTAAGCACAGGTGGCCCATCAGGAGTCAAACCTGTGACCTCTGCATGTTAGAGTCTTTACTTTTTGTGTTTTGTCTTGTTCTTCTACTCTTCCGCATAAAGCAAGAGTAAGAAATGAAGTAAGAAATCCCCTTCAGCCTTCAACAGGCAGGTCGCATCCAAACCAAATTTATATTTACAATAACAGTTTTGGGAATAGAACCACACAAAATAACAGCAGGAATGTTAAAGGACAAACATGATTCCCAGAGTAAAAGGGTTCATATAAACATATCGGGTGCAGCAAAGTAAACACGACAGGGAAGGAAAGCTGGAAAGGAGCAAGCATCCTCAGCAAAACATCTCCCTGGATAAATAAGAACTGGAAATAAAACTGGAGAATGTACACAAGGAATCAGCAGCTTCAGCACATTCAGAGTATATTGATCTCTGTTTGCAGGGTGACGAGAAAAAAGTTGCTGATACTTGAGAAATTCCAAAATTGCTTCCACTGTGGAAATAAAGCCAGAAATCTCACACACAGACATAAAAATCATGAAATCTTTTGATCATTTGAAGGAAAGAGATCAGTTAAATGGCTCATTCATTTTAATTTTGATAAACATCAATCTTCTTGCCAGAATGTTATCATTATTTTTTTTATCTTATCTGAAGTGAAAGAGTTCAAATATTATGTCACAGGTAAATGTGTATAACAATTGGCAGAAGAAATCTGGCAAAAGCCAAAACTGAGGATTTTAAGACAGATTATAAATGTGAAAGTTTTGTCTCAAAGTAGGAAATCACTGCACAAGGTTGAGTTCCAGATTTAGATTTTATTAGAGGGTTGTATTTTAATCAAATACCTTTTAAACATTTGAATTTTAAAAATGTTAAAGCATGAGGAGAGGAAAAATAACTTACAATAACTAATACTTTACTTCACATGGAACACAGACAATTTATTCATGAACATGTTCGACATCAACAGGCGCATTAATGTAAATTATATTTTGTCTGGCTTATGTCTGTTTATATCGGATTTAGTATTAAACATATCACAATGTTTTGGATTAATGTAAGTGAATAATTTCATGAGTCATGTAAATAACCAAACACACAATGCCTGTTTGGAAACCTCTGGACGTACAGTACAGCATTATTACAGAGCAGTATGTGTGTTTGAACACTAGAGGCCAGGGTTGCACAGATTAAACTGCAGTCAGGATGAGACTCAAACTCTCATTTACAATTACCATATTAGTTAGTATATAATTAAGTTCATAATTAAAGGTGTAGAATAATAAATAATACAAAAGCTGCAGTTTCTTGAATTCATGTACAGATACAGGATCTAAACATGTTATTTCATTAAAGGAAAAGTGGATCAAAGGACAGATGTTGTATTCATAAAATTTAATATATGTCTATAAGACGAATGATCAAACTGGGTTTGCAAAATCTTAATCTTCAAATAACTAAAGCTGCCAAATGAATGCAGTGGAGTTGTATAAAGTATAAAGTGGCATGAAATGGAAACATTCAAGTACAAGTACTCAAATTTGTGCCGAACAACAGTACTTGATTAAATTGTACTTGTCAGACTCGACCACTGTGGTGTGCAACTTGATTTGTAAAAACAACAAGAGTAATTATTTTTGTGTCTTGAGATGTGTGACAGCACTATTTCACACTGCCCATCACTGTATTGATTTAGTTAACTGTAACTGTCAATAAAATTACAGCTGTCCTGTTGACCTACAAAAGCAAAGCAGAGCAGGGAAGGAGGGAGTCACTGGGTTGTTTTTATCCACTAACACATATCTAACATGTAGCATTAGCAATACTCGGCTAATAAATTACTATGTTTTTTAGAGATTAATAGATTCTGTTTCTCTTTAAAGTGTTTACATTTGCATTTTCTACAAACTTTATAAACCTGCCTCATTACTCTCATGCTCAGTCTGTGTCAGCATGTTCGTCATCATCTTCATTAGCCAGCAGCTCCTCCAGGTCAGAGTCTGATTCTTCTCCAAAGTAGATTTTCAATTCAGGAGCGGTGTGACGCCGAAAAACCCTGAACATATCACAGGAGCCATGTGCCCTATTGCTCTGACTTATATCAGAAGCATGAAGTTCAAAAGGGGTTAGTCTGGTCTCCAGCAAAGGTCTCCCAACTACTCTGTTCTTATGTGGCATCATGACAAGCTCTCCATCATCCAGGGAACATCTGTTCCTGAGCACCAACGGGCTGGACATGAAGCAAGGCTGCAGAGATTCAACAGCACCGGCTGTGAGGTGTGGATGTCCTGATCCAGCCTGGAGCAGCAGGTGTCTGAGAGACAACCACCTCCAGAAACCACTGAGAGGTTTCTTGGTTGATTCTTTGGAGCTTGTCGGGGGTTGGTTTGTAAAAGTGTTGGAGGTGTATTTCCTCTTCAGCCAAAGAGAAAGCCACCTTCTCCAGACTGTTCTGACTCGGCAGCTAAGTCGAGAGTCTGACTGCTGCTTGGTGTCATCGCTTCCTGCAGAACATTTTTTCTCCTGGATGGAGAGCATGCTGCTGCAGCCCTCGTCCCCCTTCTCCTCCTCAGCCTGATGGTAGAGCAGCAGAGGGTTTGGGGTGACTTGTTTTCCAAAGGAATGAAAGAGGAGAAGAGAGGAGGGTGGATAGGTAGAGGTAGTATGATTCCTCCAGCCGTCCTCTTCCCAGCCTGCACTTCCTTCAGTTTCAGAGGCGTAGGGGTTGCAGATCACATGCTCGGCCCAAAGCAATTCATCCTGTCTCTCACACAAGCAGCATGAGTAGTCTAATTCACGGAGAGACTGCTGTCCACCCCCTGGTTTTACAAACTCCATAGGATGCTGAGTCGTTCCTCTTGTCCCTGGCCTCAGAGGGCCTCTCCTGGATACCTCTCCATCTCACAGACTGTCAAGTCGCTGCTCATCCTCATCCTCCTCTCTACTCTTCTTCATCTCCTGCAATAGGGATCACTCCACACTGCTGTGTTGTCCCTGGACAGCATGTACCCGAGGGGTGATGCCACAATGATCTGCCAGCTCTACATCTGCTGTGTGAATGCCCGGCATCGAACTGCATCCAAATATCAGCTCCCAGAGGCCTTCAGGGCAGACCCTCCATCTCTCCTCATGAATCAATAACAAGTTCAGGCCGCTCTTCAGCTGTGATAGTGCTCTTTAACTTAGTGAAAGTAACTTGCCAGCTCAACCTGGCTTTGTGCCACGGCCTGGAGGAATGCATGCAGTTGAGTTTTTGTCCCCTGCTGATGCCAGCGTGTTCCTCCTGCCTGAGGAAGGGAAATGATTAATTGTCCATGTGACAAAATGTGTCTTTAGCTTCAGTGTATTTGAATTAAACATGAGGAAAATGTATTAGATATTTACTCAAATTAGGATAATGAAAGATGCTTGGATGGAATAAGAGAGCTTCAACATTAAATAAGTAAACTGGAATAAGATAATACGAGCTAACATAGACAGAGCTAGCTTCAAATCACATTTCTTAAACTGAAAACGTGTTTTTATGCCTCATTTATTGTCAGTCACTCATTGTGTAGTGCATAACAGGAAATTGTACACTGGACACAGCAGTCCAGATGTTTCAGTTTGCTAGCACTGTACTGCAGTTTAGCTTTGTAAGTGTGTGTGTGAGTGGGTGCATGGCCAATCATGGGACCTAATAACAAATTGATTAGATGGAAAAGATCCCCAGGCGGATACTGACCTCTGATCCCATTTAACCTCATTACCCTACATCCGAGCTGTTAAAGCCTGCAGATCGCTCTCTGGGACTGCAACAATGCACAAAATACAGAGCCTTTGTCGAGCCATGCCGTGAGGCCGTAGGGGTTATACATGTTGATGTTTGAAAGTATGTTTAGTCACAAAGAAAAGGTCTCTTTATCACTAAGGCTGCATGAACCTGCAGGGATTTAATACAGAAAAACTGTTTTGTACCAAGACTGACAAAGATTGTTTACATTTTACTTAATAAACAATGGTTATATTTCCATTCATGCAATGCTGAAAATAATCTAAAATCACCAGCTGTTTGCTTCCAACAAATGTGTAACAGTCCAACAGCAAGTTAAAAGGAGCCAAAGCTGAATCATTCTGCAAAATGTCGTGTAGATGTTCAAATTACAACTAACAGTCCTGCTACTGCTACCTATTACTGTGCTATTCAAAACACATGTATCTATACGCACTTCTCTGTAGTATAACTTTTAACAGATTATAACAGAAAATAAAGAGCACACACACACACATGGAGTAGAAAGCATGATGACAAACAGCCTCACCTATATATGTTATTACATATACACGTAGAGGATATTTAGTGTGTGTACCTCTCCTGTTTTAGCAGAATATGATGATAATAAATATATAATAAATAAATAAATGACATTATACTAACTGTACCCTCCCTCGCTCCCCAGCGGCGCGTGGCTGACTCGGTTGCCATAGCGCTTTGCCGCAGTTTCCCGGATGTAGTATTTCCCCCATTCAACATGGCGTCGGGAAAGTGAGACTTCGGCTGATGTTACACAGTTTGCCCAAAGTTAGTCCGCGCCTGCTCCTGTGAACGCAGGGAAGTTTATTTTCACACCGCGGTGGCAGCTGAGAAAAGTTTTCCCGGGAGTTTGTGGGTGAGTGAGAACATTTATTCACAACAGCTGCCGGTGAAGCTTGATGTGTGCTAGCTGGTGGCGCCACAGTGTTCCCCCTTTAGGTGCTAACGGTGGCTAACGTTAGCGGCTTTGGAGTCTGAGGGGAGCAGAGTCACCTCCTTCGCTGTGTGTGTGTGTGTGTGTTATGTGGAGACTGGCTTACAGTGAGGTGTAAAGCTGCTAGTTTTGACGTTATGACCAAGGTACGGGGTGAGGAGTCACTTGTGAAAGTTGTTCTGTGTCTGTCTGAGCAAGCTAACTTCACGTCAGGGTTGTGTTTCTTTGCTAAGACCCTCTAAGCTCGCTGGACGGCTTAATGGCAAATCCAGGACACAAGCTGGTTCTGGAAGCATTTCAGCCTTTCTTGTCTGTCTGCCAGGTATCATGAGACACACCGGTCATCGGTGCCTTTCCTGTTTTCTTTGTGACGTCATGATGCGTTATTTACGGGTAGCTCCGGCCGGTTCCTGTTACTCACGGCCCCGGTAAACTTTCATTTTCACCTCGGGAGCAGGGATGGGCTCGTGTGTCTCTGTCTGCTGCTGTCTGGCCAGGCTCAAGGAGGAGAGGATATTGTCTGTCTGAGATTTGATTAAGTTTCTCTCTCCCCTCTTTGACCCCACTTTTTATTGCATGAGTCATTTCTCCTCATCCTCTGGTCTTTAATATTTAGCATCTGGCAGGTGTGTGTGTGTGTGTGTGTTATGCCTGAGGCGTTCATATGTGTACAGTGTGTGTGAGTGGAAACAAGATTTTGTGTGCCGTTAGTCAGCAAGGTTGTGTGATTAGTGCTGGGCACACCACACATTCCTGGGATGCCAGAGCTTTATGGAGGGGTCACTCTTCACTCTCACATTTACATCATACTCCAGCAGTGAACATGCTTATCAAAATCAACCCCCGACTTTGCATCATTCTCTGCAAGTTATTCAGCTAAGAGAACCGTGACAGGAGGGAGCTCGGTACCAGGTTGGAAAATCACCAGGAGCTACAGATCAAATGACAAAAGTTGCTCTGGTAGATCAGTATATGTCTGTATCAGCTGATTACAGATGGGATAAGTTAATCACTTGTATTATAAGTACAGCTGATGTTTAATTCATTGGGCATCTTTTTAGGAGTAGTAGTACAACTGTCAAATGAGCAGCCAATTGGCCACAGGCTTTACAATCTGTAACATGCAGCATCCAACACACTCCTAATTTTAATCTCTTAAACCTGTTTGACAACAGTGAAATCAGTGTGGGAGCATTCAGATCGTCTGTCTGTTATTGTATAGGTCATGTTTGACTACATATTTCACAGGGCACTGTGTGAAACTAGAGAATCAATAGAAATATTTTTCTTTATGCTCTAACAAAGTAAGAGAAACAGTGACGGGATCTGTGCAGACTGGACCTGAATAAAAAAGACTTTTGCATCTGTCAACAGTTATCTGAACTGAAGACCTGAAGACGTTAAAACGGCCAAAATAAAATCCTTTTGTCCAGAGTGATAACAGTTCAGTGATGGAAAGTTACACCGCCCTGCCAATTACAGACACCGACCATCAGTTTCACTGGCTGAAGTGACACCTGTTGCTGGTGGGATTTACCAGCTGTAACTCCTGTAAATAAGAGCAGTGACTTTATTTATCACAGAAGTCTGAATGTGGTAGCCGTGCTAAAAAACTAAGCTATTAAATTCACTTAGAAGACCGTGAGACAAGATCTGTGTAAAATGTCTGATTGGCCAAAGCAACTAGAATCGTGACGCTTTACTCAAAGTAAAATCTGATGATGAAATTAACATACAGAAGCAAAGAAATGTCTTTGATCTGTTGCTATATGCTGCCCTATTTGCTTTCAATTTCCTCTGCAGGCTTTACATTGACTGTGTTCAGATTCAGGATACAAAAGAAGTGAACAGCAACAAACACACTTGACGGTACACATACACAGCCCGTTTTTGAAAGCCAGGTTTAGAGAGGGGGGTTGCAGTGGATCACAGTAGGGAAGTTGAGTCATGAAGGCAGCAGAGACGATCAGAGACTGTTGCACTGTCGACAGACGTGTCCAGCAGGGGGTTGAGCTGACGGCAGGACGGATGTTTGATGCATGTTGACCTGAAGGTTCCTGAGAAAAGACAAACACAGCTGCTGTGTAGGAGCTTCCATGAACTCCCAACAGCATTCACATCGACATACAAGGTGACAGCTCGAGGCTAAAGCTGAGAGTGATCATATTAGCAATAATCACTAAAAGCAGGTACGTCAGCCTGCACACTTTAGACGCCTGATATTGCTGTAGTCCTGCGTGGTCATTTACTATCAGGCATTAAATTATTAGTCTCACTTTCTGCGCTCAGCTTCTTGTTATTGAGCAACTCTGTTATAAAGGAAATGTAATTTTCTGGTGTGGTCTGAAGGATTGCAGGATTATTTCCAAAAAATGAAAGAGCAGAAAGCTGCTGAGAGAACTGCAACCATGATTCATACTCTGCGCACTTTCCTGGGGTTAAAGTTTAATAAAATTACTTTTTCATATCGGCCACATTTTACAATGGAGACACTCACGTTACGGCATGTTCTGTCAGTTATAGACACAGAACAGATTCAGTTTTTGACTGCCTCTTATCAGCCATGTGATTTGTACCTAAATGTGCTGTTGCAGTCACCCCCCAGCATCTCTGTGCTCTTGTGTCGGCCTGTTCTCTTTGTGTCCTTGCTGCTTGAGCTCATGTTGTCGTGGATGAGCAAGCATAGAAACATTAAAAGTCTTATCTTTCTCCTTCTATCAGGTTTCACAGAAAAAGATGCCATTGGTGGGTGTGTGTGTGAGAGAGAGAAATGGTGTCCAGTGATATGGTAGAAAGTAAAGAGAGAGAGAGAGAAAGCAAAGATGAAAGGAGATACTTCTTTTAGGTCTGGATGTTTGTCGAGAGTCCAGAGAGAGACAGAGTGTGTGAAGGGGGGAGGCGAGGTGCAGAGCCAACACAGGGCCAGATTCAGCTAAAGGCTAACACCCAAACAACCAGATCTGCAGAGAAAACACAGCAGTAGAGGCCTGCATGTGAAAACCCCCTGACTCCACCTCATACCAGGGGAGTGATGGAGAAAAAGGTTTGGAAAGGAGAGCAAGGACGCTGAGTTCTTTGTTTCTCTTTGTTTTTCTGTGTTTTGTTTTTGATCATTGTCTTTCATTTCTCATTTTGTGACAGGATTTTTTTTCCTGCAGAAATGAAAGAAATTAATAGAAAACAGCTACAGCTGCTCATTGACTTATTAAAAATGATCCATAGCATTCAGCCCCTCCAAAAGAAATCTTAAAAGTGTCTGGAGACAGAGGATAAAGATAAGCTGGCTGGATTAAATCGGCCCTGGGTGGGGAAGAGAAGGAGCAGAAAAAAAAGTAAAAACATGCTGGGGGCATGTCAGACCCTACATTATGACTCTTCTCTGTAACAGGCAGAAGGCTTATTGCCTTAGAGGAAAGAAAATCCTCTCTGGAATGACTGCAGCAGCCAACATCAACACGGCCCTCTAGGTGCTCAAGAACAGAGGCAGGAACACTGTATGCATAAAAGAAATATTCAATAATATTCAACAATAGCTTCAACCGCCAAGTCTGAGTAGAAGGCCAGCATTGTGTGCGATGTATAGAGAGATAAAAATGATAAAAATCAGAAGAATTTTTTTTAAAGCTACAGATCAGTCCACAGCACAAAGATTATTCAGCTTACTGTCTCAGGACTAATAAAATAGAAAAAAATCACACTTGAGAAGCTGAAATTAAAGTTGGTCAGTTCTTTTTTGTAAAAAATGACAAATCAAAATAATTTCAAACTGATTAACAATTAATTGACGGATCACAGCTCTAAACTCCCCGTGTCTATGTCTTTGCACACAGCAACAGAGTGAGGAGTTTTGTTCTTCTGTTTGCATGTACAGTTTGAAAAAATCAAGCTTGGGCCTGCTTGTTCCCGGTGATATGGAGGTTTCACAAACACACAATACAAAGAGAGTTCTGGATGGTGACCATGTTTAACCTCAGCTGTGCTGGTGTTGCAATGCTAGTGAATGGCAGCGTGTTTCAGAGGGAGGTGTGAGAGGGGTAAAAAGCTTTTTTTTTGTTGTTTGCTGTACTGTACACAGACAGGACTCTGTATGAGTATGAGATTCCTGCTCATGAATCAGGATCATTTTACTCTTTATGTGTTCTTAAACAATCTATAAGATTAATACAACGTTAAGAAATGTTATTTGATTTGATTTTTATAGGAAGTTGTTGTTTTTCTCGGTTAATTCCAAGATATAATTTCTCAGGAACCACTGAGTGCAACTGGAATGTTTTTTTGGCACATTTTGAATACTTGTTATCACTTGTTCATGCTGTAGCTGTTGTAACAGATAATCGGATCACATTCGTTGTTCATATATCACAGCTACATGGATTTTGATCAGCGGATCATATTTTCTCACCTCCTCTGTGTTTCGAGTGTGAGTAACCTTCACTGACCTGCTGTATTTGTCTGAGCAGACAGTACATCTCAGATGACTGGCCTCACTAATGACAGGGGAGATCGATGTGATGTTTGACTCCTTCACAACAACATCACCTCATTGTTTCTGTTTTTGGACAACATGACTACATCGTCATGTAATGATGGTGCCACAGCTGATAGTCAGTGCTGCACTGAATCATGTTTCACAGCTTTGATGTTTAACATGACGCTAACGTTGTGCAATAGCAGCAACAAGTTATGATGAAAGTAGTCGAGTACAGAGTAATGTAATGTCAGTGTTCAGTCACCTCTGTGGTCACCTGACTTCATATTTTACTGACCAGCTTGTCTGCTGGTCTTAATTTAAACTTTTTGAATGTAATGCTCTTAAAGGATCATGAGTACATTCACCTGAAACATTCAGGACTTTACCTGTCTCAACATGAAGCTTTGTCACTATGTAATCTTCATAACAACACCAGGCAACAGCTTGCCTACTTTGATTATTTGTTTTGGAGCCCAAACTAATAAACGCCTGCAGCTCTTTGCCTAACGGCTTTACTTGTTTAATACCGGTATAGAGATCGAGAACCAGTACTAAACCAGCACCGGTTCCTGACTGGTCAGTGCTGAAATATTGATAAAGTCACTCCTCTCTTCCTGTGCTTTTGTCAGACACACCAGATAAAAGTTAGGACATTATAGCCTCACAGTTTTCTGATCTGCTCTCATCAGAGCTGATTCTGTGGTTGTTAAACTGATTTAAGCCCTTCAGCTTAGCACAGAAAAGCAAATTTGCTCACTATGCTGTGGATCTATATGTTTGTAGATCGTCAGACTGTGTCGTGTTGAAAGTATTTAAAACTCATTATTCCAGGTTGCATCATGCAACGTTTTGAATGCTTGATCTCTCTCTCTCTCTCTTTTATTGTTTAGCATGTGGTAACCTGTAACATCCTGTTTATCCTTGAACTTGTGTGTAGCCCTTGAACTCCTTGCAGTAAACTTGACTTGATATTTCTGTGTCAGTCGGTGCAGGGGTAGGGTCAAACTAGCTGCCGCTCTGTTTGCGCATGTGTGCTAAAATATGTGTAAGCTAGCTTGTGTGCGCTCTCTCCGCCGTCTTTATCATTGACCTTTCCACATTCCACAACCTGCCGCTGGAAGTCGGCCCTCATTGGCTGCAACACTGCATGCTTTGTTTGAACTCTGTCTCAGCATTGGCAGGTTTGTTCTGGCTGAGTTACACTGAGTGGACCTGTTCCTGTTGTAGTTTTACTGTCAGAGGAATGTCAACAGGCCTTTTCCTTATTTACGCTGACACCTTGTAGTCTGTTAGATAATAGATAGTGAAATGAATAGACTCACTTAGACTGCCTTTGATAAGAAACTCCTACTATAAACTCATCAAGTGTTGATGTTCAGTTTATTTATTTAAGTTTTTTTATTTATGAAAGGATTGGAAGACTTATTATAGAAACTAGTTGTTATGGCAACAAGACTTCCACAAAAAGGAGTATGCTAAATTCAGTTCAGACAGTGTAAAACGTAGAAGAATAAATCTGTGTTATTCATATCAGGCATTTTGTGTAATCTCTCTGAAATGGATGTTTAGTTTTCATTTGCTCTTCAACTGTCTGACGTTCAGATTGGCACTCAGAGGACACAGAGTCAAAGATCAGTTTTCTTTGCAGGCAGCATTTAAGTATGTGATTAAAACATCAACACATTTCCTTGGGCTGCCAAAGTTTTGTTGCATTTCTAAATTAGGTTTTGTCATTTAGCCTTGACTCATGACTTGTGTGTCCTCTGTAATGTCTTTGGTGATTGATTTGTTTATATTAGCAGGCAGACTTGGTATTTCACAGTAGCCTGTCTTGATCAGGCTGCTATGAATAGCAACAGTTTGAGTCACACTGTTAGTCTGTGGTGCTACAGGGAGCCATATTGTCATTTCTGCACAGACTTACAGATATCTATAACTATACAGACCAAATCAAATAGAGAGTAGTTGATTAATGAAAATTTATCTGCAACTATTGAAACTACAACTAAACAGTTTCATCAGTTAATTGTAATTTTTTCTAACAAAAATACTGAAAAAAAATGTTTTTTTTCTTCTATTCTGTTGTGTTTATGTTGTTTACTGTATATCTGAAACGATATATGTGTATATATGAAACGATATATGAAGCCTTTAGAAAGCTTATTGACCGATTTAACAAAAAAAAAAAGAATATAGCTGCAACAATTAATCAATCAGCAAAAATAATCAACTATTTTGATAATCGTAGTTTTTTCTAGCAAATGAATTGTTTCTTTTCTACTTTTGTGTTACTGATATTATTGTGTTATATTTGTTATTTTGTTGTATACTGAATATCTGTAGGTTGAACTAAAGACCAAACGATTAATCGGTTAATTGGGGGAAAAAAATCTGCACATTTATTTATTTAATTATTAATAGAGCTGCTACAATACAAAAATAATCACGGAGTAACCACTAACTCTTTTGATATTCTTTTAATGGTTGACATATTAATCGATAACTAAAATAATTGTTGGTCGCAGCCTTGTTAGTAAGGAAAGTGGCTGACTGATCTGAAATCAGCCCAGTTAACAGAAGAGCCAGATCACGTGACAGCGCAGTACAGGTAACAACACGCACCTGTGACGGCATATTAATTGTTCCAGTGTTATTTATTAATAACTTTAATTTGACGTGACGTCCTCTCTCTCTCTCTCTCTCTCTCTCTCTCTCTCTCTCTCTCTCTCTCTCTCTCTCTCTCTCTCCCGGTGACGTCATGATACTGGGCCGCGTTTTGCTGAAACCATAGGAATGCGACACACTTTGTATTTACAGCCAAAGCTTCAGCACTTTGTGTCTCCTCTGTCTCTCTCTCTGTGTGTGTTTTGAACGCGAACGCGAACCGTCGCCGTGTGTCTCCGTGTTCTCCGTGTCTCCTCGGTTCTTTGTTTCAAACGTATCGACGGTTGAACTCGCCTGAAATTCTTCGCGGAAACAACTTTGTTGCTGCGGGGAGTCTGTTTTTTTTTCCCTCGTCCTCCGCTGCGTTTCCGACATGAGATCAGGTGGACAGCGTGCTGCTGCTGGCTAAAAGAGTACCTGCGACTAAAAGTGAGTATTCCCGACAGTGAATGAAAGCGTTTACACACACGATCATGTCGCTGCGTTGTGTGTTAAATCAAAGTTTGTCGTTGTAGTGAGTTCAGAGTTACAGGTAGAAGTTACAACTGTGCCGTGCCGTGCCGTGCCGTGCTGTGCTGCTGGGACTGAGTGAAAGTTAATCTGGGCCACAACAACAAAACTCTGTTATTAAAATCTCACAGCAGGGATTAAATGTGAGTCAGAAAAAAGCACAATAACTTTATTGTTTGGTGTGTTTGAAGGGAGGCAGTGCGGGATGATTGTGTGTTTCTCAGACAGCTCTGTTGGACTGCTGCGAGCTGACTCTGTGACTGTGTGTCTGTGTGACTGTGTGTCTGTGTGTCTGTGTGACTGTGTGTCTGTGTGACTGTGTGTCTGTGTGACTGTGTGTCTGTGTGACTGTCTCTTTTAACTCTCCTCCCCTCCCTCCTGACTGCTGCCATTCAAACCTGTTACTGGCTGTTCATATCTGTGACTGTCAAGGCAGCTGTTGCACTCCCGGTCATCTGTCTCTCTTTGCACAAGTGGTGGTGACACATGGAGATGAGGGGGGGGGGGGCAGACTTTGGTACACATGTGCAGAACATTTGTCTAATGTATTTTTTTCTTTTTATTATTATCTTATTGAATGTTATTTAACAACAGGATGTAGCTGGAGTTACTAGAGAGTTGACAGTGTATGAAAAGTGAAGCTTAGGATGGTTTAGGTTTGTCTATAACTTGTTATTGTAGGATTGGGTTCTTACGGCTGGTTTAGATTTTATACAAAGTTTGTAAAAAAAAAAAAAAAGTCTCATAAATCCTTTATGTCGCCTTTTGTTTTAGTAATGTACAAAACACTCAGATGAATGATGAACTTTAATTTTAGTTGTTTTCAGTGTGTTTTAGTTTCATTGAAGTTACTTTTTTTGGTTAAATTATAAATCTAAATTGCAATTATAGTTATTACACACTGCTATAGCTAAAATAATAATAAGTACTCAGTCAGTTGCTTTCTGTTTCAGTGATTTCAGGCTGGTCTTCAGTTAGTATTCTCTTTTCAGATGATACTATGATGCCACACATTCAGAGATTCAATCATAATCCATCCCTAAAAACAGTCAACATAAGTGTTTCACTTCTCCAGTCATGAATGAGTCGTCCTACCTTTACATCGTATGTCAAAGGGTGATAGCTGATGAAAGCCTGTAATCTAACACCATGAAATGTGACTGAAACGCCTCCTGTGTAGACGAGCTGTCAGAGGCAGGACTCCGGATGATCGGGAGTATAATCCGTAACAATTTGTTTAGACTAGATCTTCTTGAAATGACTGAAATCTGATGTTATGTTATGTTTGAGATCTCATAGTAATAACATCAGCTGCCCATCAGCTTACATGTCATGGGAAGTAAATATAACGACCAGTTCTGTATCTTAACTACCCAATTTACTGTAATGGCAGACAGATGTAAGCAGGCCCACTTGGTCTTATATTGAGGCTGAGACTGCCACACAAGTGTTGTGTTTGAACCAGTGGTGGAAGACGTATGTTCAGATACTTTACTCCAGCAGAAGTGCCACACAGAGTACACAATGTAAAAATACTGTTACAAGTAATGCATTTAAAAAAGCAGAAGAAGATGAAGATGACATTATGACATTATTGTTGATTGTTACTGATGCATCAGTTTGTAAACAGCAGTTTATTATTGTAGCTACCACTTCATACAGTTAGTTCAGTCCTGTGGTTTCCTCTGCAGCCGAGTATAAAGCAGCATTAAATGAAAATACTTACGTACAAGTATCTCAAAACTGTGTTAAAGTACTTTACATGAGTAAATGTACTTAGTCACTTCCTAACACTGTGAACAGGCCAACAGTCATTAGAGCAGTCAGTAGCACCAAGGTCACACAGTGCACGGTATGTTTGCACAGCACTTTATAAATCTGGGAAACGCTGGGAGAGAGGTGCTGTCCTGTGTGTGTGTGCGCGCGCGCGCGCGCGCGTGTGTGTGTGTGTGTGTGTGTGTGTGTGTGTGTGTGGTTGTCTGTGTTTGCAGTAGTGAGAGAACAGGCTATTAATTATCACCCCTGATTCAGCACCAGCAAGCTAATGTAAGAGCACGATAACAACAATGGTAACCCGAATACTGCTGTCTGCTTTTTTGCATCTTACTTTTTAAATCTGCGTCTGTGTTCTGTCTCATTGAAGAGCTCATAAATGTGTTTTCACTTCTCAGCTCTGGTTTAAAGGATCATTTAGGTAAAAATACTATATATTAAATCTAGCGTGAGAAATCGCCTCCTGACAAAGGAGGGGGGTGTGTTGTGCCTTGGCTGGTAACTTTGTGTACTCTACCAGTTGCTTTGGCAGGTTACCAGCTGTCTATTTATTTTGAGGCTATTTCTTGCCTCAAATCTAAAACTGTGGCGAGCTGTGAAATGTTTGGATTTATCACTCATTGTAGCCTTTTATGTGAAGAAGAGAGTTTCTATGTGTTCATTCAACTTATTCCAGTGGTCCAACAACATGAGGCTTCAGACACAGGACAGAGAGGCAGAAACACTGAAAATGTCGTGAGCACTCAGTCACTGTTATGTTTTGAAATATCTGAACTTGAAATACAGGAATTTTGTAAATGTTTGTCTCATATGGATGATTTGTTTAACAGAGAGCTAAACTAAATGATCCTGTGGACAGATTTAGTGTTGTTTGTTTGTTTGTTTACCTATATTCTGTTAATAATTAACTTCAAGCTAACAAGTAATTACACGGCCTTTTGTTAGCAGATGATTCAGATCCTCTGAATCATCTGATGTGTTAAAGATTTATTTTGGCCTTTTGAAGTTCGTCTGCATCGACCTTCTTAACCTCTGAGTGAGTGAGTTGTTTTCTTAGAACGTTAGTTATGCAAGGCATGTCAGTGAAAAAATCATTATGACAGAGGGAGTGAATATGTGAAGCACGCTCTCTTTGTAGCAGAGCTTTCAGTGGTGTCTTTTACTTTCCCCAAACGTATCATGAGGTGGACCTAATATAAAGACCGAGAACAGATCAGTGATAATCCACCTGATGTGACTTTCTGAAACATTTTGAGCAGCTCCCTTAAAAATCACCAAGAGGTCAGGAAACATTCAGTTGTATGTCTGTTTTTTGGCTGAAATTTAAAGATAACATTCATCTACCACACACTGAAAACCCCCAGTTACATTTTATATACAGACTTTAATCTTTAATGCTAATTAGTAACAACTAAGAAATACAAGAATAAACTGGAGGCTCACAATAAGTAAGTACTGATTGCTGTCAGATCATTTTTTGACCCGCAGTAGTTGAAGTGGACATGAAAGTGCTCTTTTATAGTCCTTAAAATACCACATAATAACATCTTCTGTGTTCAGTATTTCTACACACCATCTGTTTACTACATATGTCAGAACACAGTGAGTTGATTTCTGCAGAACAAAGTCTCTTTGTCAGACAGAATCACCACTGTCTGTTGTGAGGCTCAGTCATAGTTTTGAGATGTAGGTTCTGTCCACTACATTGATAAACCCTTCAGATGTGTGTTGGTAAATAGACAGCCTTGTTTTCTATTCGCCTTGAGCTGTTGGCTCTTATCTTGACTGCAGGTAGGACCTCCTCAATGTCAACCGCGCTCTTAGCTGATCATCGTAGCTGTGTCATATAAAAAGTGACACAAACACAGGAACAGTCGTGGATATTGAAGGAATAGTGTTCTTGGTTCTCAGCATGTGGGGGTGCTTTAAACCTCGACTGAGGTGTCATCACAAAGTTCTAGTACTATCAACAAACGAGCTCAGTCAAGTGTTTTTTCTTTAAAAATTCACAGTCCTCATAAATTTGGGTCTGGTTCCAGTTCAGAACTGATACATGACCCGGCTATCATCATCACTGCAGCTAAATAGCATTGTTGTGACCAACAGCGTCGTTCTGTGTAGACCACCCATGTATAATACTTGAATCAGGCCAGAGGACAGCAGCTTCATCCAGAGCTCATCAGCCTGGATCTGGCCCACTAACTGGACAGGCTTTCTCACTGTTCAGCCAGGCATACATGGGCGGCAGTGGAGCAATGCAAAGGGGGAGAGTTAGGGAGAGGGAAAGGAAAGGTGGGGGAGGGTGGGAGACTACTAAAAGAGAGAGTTTGAGCAGAATGCTGGGGGCAGAGGGAGACGGTGATGAGATAGTGATGGATTTTGAGTAGGAGGGTAGGGAAAACACAGGGAAGCTATAACTACAGAGATTGTTGTGTTCAGGGAGGGGAGGGGCCCATTTCTAACTTCTCGTTTACTGTGTGTGTGTGTGTGAGTGAGTGTGTGTGACTTTTCTTTGACATTTATTTGAACTGTCACGTAAAAACAGGTCTTAAAAGTCAGAAACTGAGCATGCAGATCAATCAATCCTGATGATTACATAAATCATAGAAATATTAAATGAAAGAAATCGTCTCGTGGTCAGGAGGAGCAGACACCTGTTAGCCTCTTGCTCCTGTGGTTTTTCTCACAGTGTTTCATATTTTATGGCGATGAGGAGGGGAGTGTGGTCGGTTGAACCCGGGGGGAAGGGGGCGGTGACAGTACACCTGCTGCAGCTGTTAATCACTCTGCTTGACTGTACGCCTGGAGCTCACCTGTTCCTCTAACACCTGTCCTGCCTGTCTGATGGTGTTTGTGTGATATGGAGGTATATGTTTCATTTTGTATTTATTTATTTATTTCAGGCACAAATAACAAACTTCACTGTGGTGATCTATTTTAATCTGCCCTTATTCACACTCTGTAGGCTGGGTGGGCTGTCGCCAGCTTGTTGCCTGCTGGTATAATTTTCTTCACACTTCTGTCCGGACACTAAATGTATGTTTATCATCCACTGAGTGAGCTTCACTGAGTTGCATATCCAGGCTCACATTGTCATGTAAAACCTTTCATTTGCACCCACACAGTTATGTTGACTCGTACGACAAACAGTCAGCTACATGCATGCCACCTAGTGAATAAAGTTCTCTCTCAAATCAAACAGGATCTTTGAAGTTAGCGTAATCTGTTTGCTGTTTGCCTTTGTTACATTTCAACCATGTCGTGTCTTGGCTCTTGACAGCAGCAGTAAAATCTTGTTTTTCGCCCACAGGCCTCAAACTAAGAGTTCCAGATATCTCCAGATGATATCTCCAGAAAGCCACAATCCTCCATGATTCACAGCCAGACCACTGTCTGTGAATATGAGACGCTCAGTGTCATTCTCAATCCCCACATGACAATTTTCTGTACTGATTTACAGTCAGTTGAAGCTCCTTATGCTTTCAATAAGATATTATGACTCGGCCCAAACTGTTTTCAATAATCGATCTAATCACATATTGGTTTAGTCTGTAGGTGATATGATCATTTCTCCATCCACCTCCTCCAGTGTTAATTCATTTAATCCTTCCTTAAGGCAGTAGTTGCTATCTGTGCCCCAGAGTTCAGTTCATTGATTGACTGTATTGCTGTTTCAGCCAAACACTAATGATAGGCTTTACAGTGATTTATACGCCTCCTCTCTGTTGTCACCAGACTCATTATAACTGGAAAGAGGCATTCATCACAGTGTTGTAAGCTCACTGAGATAGTTTTGCTAATACGGTTATAAAATCCAGAGTTGGGTGGAGACGAGCTGTTTTTTCAGAGAAGTCACTCTTAACTTCACTGTGCTACTGTAGTGTGGATAACTGTGTGACATTTAATCACTCTTCCATTGTGACGATACTGGCACTGTGTCAATAGTGAAAAATCTGGTTTGATTTGCTGATATTTAAAAGAGGTCTGCTCTTTGTGATAAGATGGAACACGATTCACCGAACATTTGAGCGGATCAGTGAAGGCAACATCTGGTAAACGTTTAAATACTGACTGGAGTACATGGTGATTTATAGATTTATATGAAGAATGGTATTCTTTGTTCTAATTGAAAATGCTGTGACGTTAGATAGTAATTTATAAAGCTATTAATTAAATTACACAGTAAACACAGCATGCCTGAGGATACGAGCTGAGCTGTTTTCTTCTTAATCAGTTGGAGTTGTGAAAAAGGGGGTTTGTGCTCTGTGTGTGAAAATCCCCCCAAAATATTAGAAGAAACTGTTTCATGCTGTGCACGGTCCTGCTGGCTGCAGCGCTCAGCACATCACTGCACTACTTCACATGATGATAAATATCCATATTTTAACATGCCCTGATGTTTTTGTCCTGTTTGTAGCAGAGTGCAGATGTGTGTTGCTGGCTGTGTTGCTGGCTGTGTTGCTGGCTGTGTTGTTGGCTGTGGTGTTGGCTGTGTTGTTGGCTGTGGTGTTGGCTGTGTTGTTGGCTGTGAACTTGGCTTTTCTTCGTGTGTTCCTGGGCGGGTCCTGCTCGACTTCAAACACTCCTGCTGTGAAAGGCTTTATTAACACTGCAGATTGTGAGCTCAGCAGCATGACTCATGCCCTCTAACTTATGACCCGCCCGTATGGCCCTAACTCTTAGCCAACCCACCCACCATCCGCCGTCCCTTTCTGGTCCTCACATCCACGCATCTTACACTTTCATTGCTTTGTTTTGAACTTCCCCTGTTCTTCTTGTTTTTTCCAGAGTAGGTGGGCTCAGCTGAGTGTAGTATTTTGTAGAAAAACAAGGAGAGAAGGCGGCCCCACCACTTTTGACCAGCAAGCCCTGGGTCTGCTTATAACACACTGACCACCAGCGAGCCTCTGTTTGACTGCTGGGAGTGTCTCCTTTGATGCCCACTGACAAAGCAGCAAGGCTGAGAAGGAGATTATTCAGACCCGAGGCAAAGTGTTGAGCAGTGCTTCAATTTATCATCCACATTCGAGTATTTCACCATCTGCACGTTTTTATTCCAACCAGCCACAGCAGCAGCAGATCTGAGGGATTTCATTGATTCGTTACGGGGCGTCTGCGATGATGCTCTTGTCCTTGTAATTGATTCACAGCAGGACAATATGACGCAGCACAAACAAATGAGCTTGAGAGTGCAATACTGATGATTATAATGTTAACGTGACTTTTTTTTCAGTACATCATGACCGTGTGACAGTGAGCCAGCACAATATAACATATGCACTTTAAAAAACATAACTATCCATCATTTATAGACAGAATAAATATAGAATAATTGGTGCAGAGTGCAAAGGATGCTAAAATAATATGGTCTGTGTAGCTGAGAAGAATGAATAGCTTGTGTATGAATGATAATATTTACACGCCTAAAGAAGAAAAGCTGAATGTAAACAGGTGAGAATAAATCATTTACAGGTACAGTGAAGTTTGAGACTCTGCACAGGGAGTACACCTGACACTGGGTGTCAACTGTTCCTCACAGTGATGGCCTGTGGGAAGAAAGTGCTCCTCTGTCCATTTGTTTTGGTGTACAGTGTTCTTTAGAGTAGCAGTCCTGTTTCATCAGGCTGTCCTCAAAGGAAAATGTCACCAGGCGGCATGTTCAGATACCGAGGCTGGGAAAAGTTCTCTCCCTCTTTCACACTCTGATAAGTTAAAGTCAGAATTATTTTTAAATAAATGTCCAGAACAGAGTATGCATCTGTTTAATCTGACAGAAAGTGAGCTGTCAACAGCAGACTGGACTGTAGTCAGTCTGTTGTGTACATGCACAGTTTGTACTTGACATGGCACAGCGTGATACCTGAGCTGTGACAGTCACAGTGTGGTCGTGACTGTGAAAAAGTAGCAAGTAATTAGGAGGAAATGGCTTGTTGAAGATGCTACTCTAGTAGGCCGGTTGTGTTGTTCTGCCCATTAGGAAATGCTGGAGCAGGAACAGTTGTCCTGTCATTAGTAATGGGAACCAGCAGCGAGCCTATTGTTGAGCCTGCAGATGACCTTCAACTAAAGGTCACAGCTGATTTAATGCCAGTACACAGCTAAATGCTCAATGGGACGAAATAAGCCAGTCGGGTGGTAGTTTATTTGCTGAATTACACTCACACGCACACACACATGCACACACACTCTCTGCAATGTGGGTTTTGCAATAAGTGCTAGCTTTTTAAAAATACAACTCAGTTTGGTTGCTCCTTTATAACCTCGGAGTCAGTTGCTGAGAATAACGGTTATTTGAGTTTAAAGTTTTACTTTCATTGATGCATTTTATAGGAAACCACACCCATCCTGCATTCCAAGCTACTTTTAATCCCAATTATACACCAGCCGACCAAGTAATTTGATTGGACAAGAGGCGTTGCATGAGTGCTGTTATAGAGCAAAACATCTGAGACTTTAAACTACATGTATCACTTCACTTCAGAGGTGTTCTCTGCAGCCCTCGTGTCTACGACTCAGTCACAGCCATGCTGATATTCAACAACATTCAAACATCATCACTCCCACTCACATAATATTGCTTCATTAAGTTCCATCTCAAGCTGTTGTCTCTGCCCGTGTGCATGTATGTGCGGCGTGTTTTACATATGACACATAGATGTTTTGCATTTGCATTTCTTTCCTGCTAACCTTCGTCTCCTTCCTGCTTCCTCCCTGCAGGTCTGATGCTAGGCTGCAGCTGCCTCAGCCGCCATCATGTTCACCAAAAAGAAGAAGTCTCGTATCCAGATCTCCGCTCCATCGAACTTTGAGCATCGTGTACATACAGACTTTGATGCGCAGGAGCAGAAGTTTGTGGGGTTGCCACGGCAATGGCAGTCACTCATCGAAGACACGGCCAAAAGGCCCAAACCCTTCATCGATGTGACCGTCATCACTACTGTAGAGCCACGCAAGGTGGGATGAGCGAAAATCAAAACGCCAAACAAGTTGTTGGCTTATCGAAATCATTCCTCTTATTTAAAACTTGTGTTTAATATGAATTCTGCTCATTAGTTTGTGATTTCTGGCTGCTAGATAAAGCTCATGGATTTAGAGGCTGATTTAGAAACAAGCTTTATATGCTACTGTCGACTATAGTGTTTTTCTTCCTTTAAAATCTCCAGACAATTGTACGTGGCAGCAAGCTCGGAGTGGACGGCTCTCTGACATGGCTGTTGGATGAGTTTGACACCATGTCTGTGACTCGCTCCAATTCCCTGCGACGAGGCAGTCCTCCCACTCAGCCTCGCAAGGGCTCTACTTCTTCAGGAGGAGGAGGACAGGAGAACGGAGATCCTCACCACAGACACTACACACACCCAGACAGACAAGACAGGTAAGAAGTTCAACTGTAACTCCTCGTGGAGTAATCACACATCACATCAGATTTTGTCAATAAAAGAAAATGAGGTGGTGTATCACAGTATTATCATACTGATGTTTGCATTGCTCTGCTTCTGGGATAGACCCAGACCAGACTACCAGAGTGGAGGCGACCCCCGCCAGGGTCAGCGTGGAGTCCGCCCTCAACAGTGGGAGGAAGGAGGCCAGGGTCGGCCCCAGCAACAACCCCGGGGCCAGGAGCCCAGCAGGGCCCACAGGGAAAGACCAGGATCTGGCCCTCCCCCTCCCCCTCACAGAGACAGAGAGCCTCGGGACCGGGACCAGGTATGAAGATGGACCCTGGACCCACCTTTGTATTTATTAATAATACGTTTTTATAGGTAATATGTAATAATAGGTTTTGAAGTGCAGCAAGAAATCCATGTAGCTGTCCTCTTGTCTTTATTTTTTTCCACCTTTCTTCTATTAATTTTCTTTGCATAATGCCTCCATCTCTCACCCAAACTCTGCTTCTCTTTAGGAGCAGGTGCTTCACAGGGATCAACCCACTGACCACAGGCCAAAGTCCAGCTACGTGGTGCGGGATGGCAGCCCTCAGTCTCCCAGAGATAAGAGGCCTCTCTCTGGGCCCAACATCCGCACTCCAAACCTTCCAGTAACGGACGGGGTGATGAAGACAGCCCAACAGAACACACGACCATTTAATACATACCCAAGGACAGACAGCGAGGGCGGACGCAGTCCCACAGGACAGGTAAGGACGGCAGCATGAACAGAAAGACAGGCGGCTGTTTCCAACCGGGACAGGCTCAAGGAGAAACGGCAGCCCTGAGGGAAACTATTGACTGGCAGAAAAAGGCAGACAGGTGCAAACTGAGCCACTGTCTGATGGATGACGGCTCTTATCACCTTGCTCTTTGTTCAGATTTAGCCACCTCTGTCCTGGTTCTCCCTCCTGAAAGCTGTTAGTGTTGCCTGCATTGTAACATCAAGATTTATGTGGTTCAACTTCAGGGTTTTCTAAAAATAGAACAACTCTGCAAAAAAATTCTTCAGAGATTTAAGTATGGAAAAGAAGATTTAAACTAATCAGACTTAAATACACGAAAAGGTTCAGGCTTGACTTTTGGTTTTGTATATTCACTATACACACCATTATACTTGATTTTTGCATCAATATGATGAAGTATCTTGTTTAAATTTGCAAGATTAAGTACAAACAGACATTTCTGTTTGGTAGTTTCATCCATAAACACTTGCCTATTTCCAAAATTATGTACACTCACCACACTGAAAAGACTTGGCGTATGTTGTGATTGTGACAGTGTTCTCCTGTCTGTTTCTTCAAGCCGGTTCGACACCATGAATCCTCCCCTCAAAATGGCCCCTCTAGCGGCTCTGGCAGAGGATCCTCCAGCTCGAAGCCCCCTGTAAGCCACCCACACCCTCATCACACTTCCCACCCAAGCCTGACCCCCGAGGCCTCCCAGCATCCACACACGCCTCACCCCAGCGTTCCAGCCCCGCGGCCCCCTGTGCCTTCTGGGCCTCCAGCGTCAGGTGCTCCGCCTCAGGGCCGCTCACCACAGAGGGAGCCCCAGAGGGTGTCCCATGAGCAGTTCAGAGCGGCGCTACAGATGGTAGTGGACCCTGGCGACCCACGGACCTACCTTGACCACTACATTAAGATAGGGGAAGGATCCACGGGGATCGTGTGTATCGCCACAGTGAAGACCACAGGGAAGCTGGTCGCTGTGAAGAAGATGGACTTAAGGAAACAACAGCGCAGAGAGCTCCTCTTCAATGAGGTAAGAGTTTGTGATGGAGTGAATGGATGTGACTCAAACACTGAGAGTGATCATAAAACACACCACGGTGCTAACTTATGTTGTCAGATTGGTCTGTTTTACTTCATGTATGCCACTGACTGCTCAGAGCTATAATGAATCTGAGTGAGAATGTTTGATTGTATGTGGTTATTTAATTAAAAGCTGGGACATTTTCAAGGTTAATGTATTTTAGTACATTTTATTAGTTACATCTGTGAAATGTGATACACAGTCTGCAGCTCCACCATACATTCTTCCTTTATATGCTTTATTTGTTTTCCCTACTTACACATGAGGGTGCAGAGTACATGTCTGAATATAATGCTGTACTGTCTAACATTCACATGTAATCTACACCACCCACCTGAAGTGACCACAGAGAGTATACTGTGATACATTATCTCACTTAATATCTGTATTTTTATGACCAGTGCCTTTAAACCAGAGAACAATGACCGTCATTCTCTTTAAAAAATATTCAATTGTAACATTCACAGGTCTAAAAAGTATAATCCACACTTTCCTAACATGGTCATGAATATAGATTTCACACAGAAAGACAGCAGAGCAGCGGAACAAGGTATGAAAGCCGTCCCACTTTCAGCTCGTGCAGCTGTAGACACAAAACCACAGGATAAAATGACACTTCTCATAGAAGGAGTCAGAAGCTGTCATTAGAAATAATAGGTCCAACTTTTATGTAGGTGGTGGAGCGCACGGCTCCATTTCACACTCACACATTCACACATTAGTTGCTGATTGTCACTTTACATTTTAGGCACTTGAATCAGCTTATGAGTAATCAGGCAGCCTTTCAGTGAGTCCAACAGCGTTAATGGTTGTTGATCAATGAATCATCAACCTTACAGATGCACCATAGTCTCTCTACCTGCAAGGCCACCTTGCCAGTGTAAAGTACCTGTGCCCTGAGTGTTGCCCCATTTGTTTCTGTGGTGACTGAAGGTTGTAATCATGCGGGACTATCACCATGAGAATGTGGTGGAGATGTACAACAGCTACTTGGTGGGAGACGAGCTCTGGGTCGTCATGGAGTTCCTGGAGGGAGGAGCTCTCACTGACATTGTGACGCACACCAGGTGAGAGAAAAACCTTTTGTCTCATTTTTGTACTGCCTTGCAACTTTTATTTCAGACTCCAAGACTCCCTTTTTATTGTTACTGCCTCAACACAACTCTCTGTCCTGCCCACCAAAACTCTTCTTCCATAAGGGGGCAGTGTTCCCCATGTGTTGTACACAAAGATATATACCACCATGACCTGTCATTGTACATTTTTTACTGATATGACACTTTTCCAGATTCTCAGTGAACTGTAAAGCATAGACACGATGTTTAAAGCTTTTTCCTGCTCTGTGCTGCACATCATCGTCGCTTCAGAAATGATCATGCCTGACTGTACAGTGACCCAGAACAAACAAACACTGATGCATCTTTTAAAAACTGACAGATCTGTCTCCTCCCTTCTCCAGGATGAACGAGGAGCAGATTGCGACAGTGTGTCTGTCTGTCCTGAAGGCACTGTCTGTCCTCCACACACAGGGTGTGATCCACAGAGACATCAAGAGTGACTCCATCCTCCTCACTCACGATGGCCGGGTGTGTACCACATACTTTACACTATATCTGGCACCAGATCAAACATCTTATTTCTTTTTAGGCATGAAGTGCAGCGTATTAAAGAGTGACATTAAAGTTTTAAACTCACACTGTAATTGTGGTAGTCTTGAAAAATAGAGCTTCCTTCCTATGTCAGAGTGTTGTAGAAAGTGTCTTGTTACAAACAGAGAAGGCCTTTTTCACAGCAGACATCTTAGCTCAGATGTAGCTGATAAAATTAATCACTGATCTGTCGCATTGAAAGACCTGCAGCGCCTCATTTCAGCATGCAGCGATCTTTAATGTTATTAGCCACACCTGTGCTTTTGTCAACACGACTGCAGGGATAAGAACTTATAGTTTGCATGGTCGTCAGAGGTGCTGCCTCCCATGTTGTTGGAAAAGAGAACTAAACGTCTTTCTGTGAAGCATTACTGTAGAAAACTGGGGCTGGTGCCAAATCACTTCCTGCCTGTTGACAAACAAGTTTCTGCTTTCTGCAGAAAATGAAACTAACAAGGTTGCACAGCAAAGCCCGTGCCAAAGGAGCCCAGCTTCTGTTAACACATATGTTTGTACTTATCTCTGTGCAGAAGTTATAGATGTGTAGTTCTGATGAGCTGAGGTTTCAACCACACTGTTATCATGCATTTTGTTCACATTGTGATAATGATTTTGCAATTTGTGAACGACTGGGTGAATTTAAGGGGTCAAAGTGAGTCATTTATTTCAGCCCAGCCCAGCCCAGTGCCTTGATTCACTCACATTGAGCTAATCAGCAAGTGCATTTCTCCGCACTTGCTGATTCCCGGTGAGCTGACCGTCCTCCACTTTTTAATTCACATGATCAATACTGTAAATTATTTCTGATGTGTGCGTATAAATACATACATGGTATGTGCAAGTCATACATGCGATGCTAAGAGGAGCTAAAGTGTAAACCACAGCATCCTTGATGTCAATTCAGTGTGTTTGTGGTTTGCAGAGTCTTTATGATCTGTGGTTTTACCCATTGCCTGTCGGCCTTCAGCAGTATGCATGGCCAGGCAGGTCTCTACAGTCTTTGAGGCAGAAACCTGCAGTGACTGCTTTCACTCCTGCTAATGAGTTTCTTGAATAAAAATATATGTGTGCAGTTGTCTCTGCGCACTAGTGGGATTAAATATATTAACACTTGTGATATATAACTGGGAGTGGCTCACAGTGTGTAAACCACACTGTTTGTGCTGTGTGTCCTTTTGTGTTCAGATAACAGTGGACCTACTTTCATTTATAAATGCTGAAAGACATATTTTCTAATTTGAAGTTGTGGGAAGTCTTTATAAATTTAATATAACTCTTGGTTTGATCCCGGTAACACCTCTCAGCTCTGGACACACAGAAAGCTTCCTGCTGGCTGCTGTGTTTTTAGTGCTGATGTGAGTTTGAGTCGTTGCTTTTGATTTGACCTGGCAGGGGAAGTAGACCAAACCTGAAGTGTATCTCATCAGGGGTGTGTGTGTGTGTGTGTGTTTGGTGATTCATGTGAGAGTGTCTCATTTCTAAAAATAGGGAAACACACTGAATCTCTAGTGTTAGGTTTATTTTAAAACTCTGTAGGTAAAGTTTTTGATGTTTAGCTCGGTCTGTTCTGTCAGCAACCATTTGTTACATTTGTATGTCAGTGTTCATATGTGTGTGTGTGCACCAGTTCTTAGCAAGTTTGTTTCATTTCTCTTTTTCTTGAGCCATCTGAGGCTCGAAAAACAGTCGGCCTCGAGGCATCACAAGCTGGTTGTCTGTCTGTCTTTGGTATCTTTGTCTAAATACCCAGCCATGCACAAACCTTCTCAGAAAGAGGGGTGGCTGACAGAGAGAACTGTGAGACAGATTTCACGGACTAGTCCACTCGACTGTTGAAGCATAACACAGAAACTGTCTCAGATAACCAAGTATAATATTTTCATGCAGTTCAAATACGGCTCAAATATTTTTTCATCTGTCCAAAATCAAAAGAGAAATTTACCGTGTTGAAAGAATTTATAATAATTTGCACTGTGCTGTACTTCAGTGCCAGACATTCCTCCATAGCTCGTTCTTCAGCTGTGTAACAGCATCAGAAACTGTTTCTGACTGCTTTGGCGAGCAGTAAAATGTTTGAATGAACTTATTGTATTTCTTCAGCCGCACGTAGACCAACGTCAGAACAGCCAATCTGTCTGTGCCAGTGAAATGTGGAAAATGCAGAGAAAGACACGTCTCTGCTCATTTTCAAAAACTGATCTGTGCATATGAATCAGATTTAACTTGATAACCAATGGGTTCTGCCTGTTTTGCTCTCTTCATGTAGTGTTTCAGATATGCAGATATCTGTTTGAGATTACACGTAAAATTCAAGGATTCAAGGATTCAAGGATTTTTTTATTGTCATTCCAGCACATGTTATACATGGGATGTAACGAAATTGGTTTCCCCTGGTCCCGGAGCAGCCCGATATCAAATATAAAATATAAAACAAAAAATATGAAATATAAAATTTAAATTTAAAAACAAGTATATACAATAAATAGAAGAAGAATAACAGTAAAAACAACAGTACAACACCATGTTGAGGTAGAGGAAATAACTGCCGGTGAGTATGGAATAAAGTGACAATAATGTGACAACAGACAGCCGTCTGTGCCAACGTTAAAGTGACATGTTCAAGTGTTTAGGTTGTGCAAACAACTGCTTTGTGAAAATGTGATGTGAAAAGTCATTTTCATTATGCTGTGTACTTTCTGTGGTCACTAATCTTGACATTCTGCATCTGTGTTTCCTGTTTCATCTCTTTGTCTGGACAGATCAAGCTGTCAGACTTCGGCTTCTGCGCCCAGGTTTCTAAGGAAGTGCAAAGAAGGAAGTCTCTGGTTGGAACTCCGTACTGGATGGCACCAGAGCTCATATCCAGACTGCCTTATGGACCAGAGGTAATACTCACACTTTGTTAGCCCTCTGGATTTTCCTGTTCTCTGTCATTTGAATATCTAAAGATACTCTTCTGCTTGCTGTCTGTCTCTTCTCGCTGTGTCCAGGTTGATATCTGGTCTCTGGGTATCATGGTCATAGAGATGGTGGACGGGGAGCCGCCGTACTTCAACGAGCCGCCGCTCAAAGCCATGAAGATGATCCGAGACAACCTTCCTCCCAAACTGAAGAACCTGCACAAGGTACAAAGACACAAGCGAGTCTGACAGAGCAGCAGATGTCTTTATGGTATTGCTGTTGTTTCAGATATTGAACAATCTTTCATTGTTTCGTATAATAACACAATTGCTTTGAGGTCTTTTGTCTTCTTGCAGCTTGCATTTGGTTTTGTAATCACGCTGGCAGTGAGGAAAGAGTTTGATTAGAACTGTGTTATTTGGCTGCCTTGTCGAGAAGTGACAACACACTAAAGGAGTGTTGAGCAATCTGTGACCTTTCCATGACTTCGTCTTCATAGGCTTCTAAATCAACAATGACAGGTTATCTCCGAGCTGGCACAGATCCCAATACTAATGACACCATCTTGACTAATGATGCCACACAGGCAGCAGGAAAGCTAAATTAAGCAGCATATAAGATGAGTAACAGAGTATTAACGCTTTTCATAGCTACTCGTCTAAGTTTTCTATCTAATCATAAAGCGTACAGTGACGTTTGTTTGTTTGTGTGGGTAGATTTTAAACCACAGGACATATAAAAAGAAAGTGCACTTTAGAGATGTATTTATAACTGTTCCTAAACGTAATGTTTATTTCTGATTCTGTGTCTTAATTACATGCAAAATCTGACCAGAACTCAGACTAAAATAAGTTCATGAGGGTTTCACAGCTGGAGAAGATAAAGTCTGCGTTTCTGTTTCTGAGCCTTCAGTTCAAAGAAAGTTATTTTTACTCTGCAGTGTCATACATCAGTGATCAGCTCCCAATACTGACTCGATTCAGACTGTAGGATTTTTACTGACTGTGAAACAGTCACCTGTTTGCACAACCAGCTGAATGATCGTGCCAAAAGAGCATTACAAGCTTCACTCATTACTGGCTCTGATCACCCTGGATATCTTCTCTCTCTCTCCCAGGTCTCCCCTCTGCTCAAAGGCTTCCTGGATAGGATGTTGGTGCGAGACCCGGCTCAGAGGGCCACGGCCAGCGAGATCCTCAAACACCCCTTCCTGACGAAGGCCGGTCCGCCATCGTGCATCGTCCCTCTGATGAGGCAGAACAGGATGAGATGAGGCATGTGACACTAACCCTCCAGACACTGGAGGGCCGCGTGTGCAGGTTCAGATGGAATAGAATACTCCTGCACACAGAGGAGAGGCCACAGAGGTCAGAGGTCACAGACAGACGTCTGTGATTCGGGTAAAACTCTCAGAAAAGTGCTTTCAGCTGCAACGTGTAAACTGGGTGTGCAGGAGTATTCTATTTTTCTTATGTGAATCACTGAACTGTGGGGATTATATTCCCTTAACAAGAGGCAATAAGGTGGTGTCTGTGTGTGTGTCTGGGTGTATGTGTGTAGACATGACCGTGTTTCATGGCTCGTACATGTGTGAGTCCTCTCTTGGAGAGAGAAGAACAGAGAAGCCACAACTTGCCCGTCGAGTGATTTTTAGCTGAGTTCATGTTTTAGTTTTATCTGAAGGGCCTGACGCGGGAAGTTTAAGGACTGTGGCTCTTTTTTATTTTTCCATTTGGACCGTACCTGGATTTTTAAGTGTGAAGGTGGGGTTTTGCACACCAGTCGGATGCTTTGAAGGAGCACGTGAGCCCATTGGCTGATTTTAGAGACAGGCAGAGCAACGTTTTAATCTCACAATTCGACAGTCTGGAAGCCGAATTCTCTCACTACAAAGACTTCTCTCACGGATGGATCCAGACTCGGACACAATCCTCACCACGCCCAGAACTTACTACTGAGGGAGGATATCTTTTGACTCAGAAACGAGTCAGATGGACTTTATTTTGTAGCCATAAAAATACTAGCTTCCTGTTGTAAACAAGCAAACATACACTAAGTCAAAGGTAAACACTGGAGTTGTGGTTTTTTAACAGATGAATTTTCTCTTATTTCTCCTTATTTTCCTGTGTAAGTACAATGAACATAGAGAGATATATCAGTTTTGATGTTTTACTATCTCTTATTTTGTGATTGTTTTTATTATTATTATGATTTGTTTCCTGGTTTATTTTAGAGAGATGTGATGATTTTTGAAGCACTGTCGACGAGAGATAGAAGCTGCACTCCCGGTTGATTCCAGCACGCAAATAATAGACACTAGACCTTTTATTTTGTTTATGAGACCTGACCCGATAGGACCATGAACCTCAGTGGTCACGATGTCACTCAGACCAGCAGGAAACACATGAACTGAATGGGTATAAAATCCTGATAAAACACTCATTTTAGAAGAGAAGGCTGGTCCACACCTTCATTTTGTACCGTAGTTTACAGTTTTAGCAGATAGCGGTAACTCACTTGGTTCTTCTGAGGTAGAAAAGGAACTGCTTCTTAGGTAATCAGCGAGTTGTTTTTAGTCTGTGCTGCATGTCAGCTTCCTTTTAACGTCATCACTCCGCTTCAGCAAACTCACCACCAGTCTTCTGATTGAATCAATTAACGTTTGATTGCAGAGTTAATGCATCCGGCAGGCTGCTACTGAGTTCACCTCACAGTGTGAGTGCAGGGAAGGAGCAAACAGTACGCTTTTTGTCATACGGGGAGTATCTTATTTATAAATGATAAAGAAAAACTCTTACACTACTCAGCATGGCACACAGAACGGAGTGTAACAGATCAGCAAGAACGGTGGCTTTGTTTCCAGTTATATCTCCAGTGAACAGTGTTGGTAATGCTCCTAATGTGTGTTATTATTTTAGTGTTTGCATTTCAGATGGCATGCATGTGTGTTCTGTGAAAGTGGACCATTAGGCAGATGACAGGAAGATAACAGAAGTACTTAGAAGGAGGAAACTCTTTCATGTAAATCCACCCTAAACACTAGTAACAGCTGCTAATGATACACATACACACACACACACACACACACACACACACACACCCAAGCTAAAAATAAAATATCAGACCTGTGTCAAACTGTTCCGGCTGCACTGATGGAGCACAAAGGCCTCAGTTAATTTCATGACTAATAGTAAATACTCAGTGGTCAAAGCCTGTATGGTGGAGATCATTTGTTTGGAGTACAGGGTGCATGAAGTTTTTTTCACAGATCACTCACTGCAAATCACAATAAATTCACTTCATCTGATTGTCCCCTGTGCCAAACAACACTCAAAGACCGCCTCAGCCGGCTGAATGAAACCATGGAAAATTAATTACAGTTCACTTTGGCCCGGGTCTTATTATTATCCACCCACTTCTGCCCTGATGTTCCTCAGGCGTCTTTATCAGCAGACATCTGTAGTTTCATACGGTACCATGTAGCAGTGAACAGTCATTTATAGAGAAGATGAAATTAAAGATAAGGCTGTTAGAAATTCATTCCTCTCAAGGTGACGCGACACAGAGATGCACATAAACAAAGCCTGTAGACACATTCCCCCTCTGTGCCAAGGCTGCTGTTTCCATTCCTTCTACGTCTTCCAGTTCAGCTGCTGCTCTTCTTTTCAGACAAGAACAACAAGACGAGACAACGTTTTGCTGTCTGAATACTCACTACAAAGGTGTAGCACACATGCTGTTCTTGTTGCACAAAGAACATTGTCGTGTACTTTTCTACACAGTATATATACTGTATATGTATGTATACTAGAGCTGCAACGATCAGTCGATTAGCTATCAACTGTTAATCTGGAACTGTTTAGATAATTAATAAATCTCTTTTTTTACCAAATTCTGATTTCAGCTCCTCAGCTCTGAATATTTTTTCTGTTTTCTGCAGTCGAGGACAAAACAAAACGTTTCGGGACGTCACTTTGGACGTTTTATGGATCAAACAACTAATCGATTAATCAATAATGAAAATAATAATTAGTTACAGCTCTGATATGTACTACCACACATCCTTTACTGTACTCCAGCTCTCCTGCTGATGCAGTGAATGTCCTTCATGTAGCAGCACAGAGCAGGCCTGAAGTAGCTTTGACAGCTTGTTTTCTAACAGGGTTGATCATTCCTAAAGCTTCAGATGGTTTAACGATGTGACGCACAGTCACAGTTTATTAATGGTGTGTAGCTGCGCTTCTTTGAACATATAAGATCACTAACTATTACGTGAAAGCAGCAGGGGCCTTCAGGGGGCGTCTGTCTCTGCGGTTACCGAGATAACGTCGACTCCAGAACTTTCAGCTGTGTCAGTTTCTGTTTTGTGGTCAGAAGTGGGACGCCGTGACTCAGAGACAAACAGGACGGCTGATCTGAAATGATAGACTGACAATCAAGTGTAGTTCAACTAATTCACTTTGAGCTGTGACATTTTAAGATGAGAAGTCCAGTAAGTAAGTATAAGTTCAGTTTAGGACTTCATGTGGAAGGTGAGGACCGGCCTCCTGCTAAGAGCTGGTACGTTTCATCTGGTGTGTTTCTTGCTGTACTGTCTGAGGCCCTCATGGCTCGCGGCTTCGTCAGTGTTAGGGCCACTGAGATTTTGAGAATTAAGTAATAATGTGAGAAAAAAAAGTTGTAATACTTTGATGAAAGCTTAATAATTTTATTCTGTAAGAGCTATTTGAACAGGACAGAGGTTGCTTTGAGAGTAAATGATTGGATTGCATACAGCATTTCCTCCATACAGCCTCTTCATCCATCATCCATCTCTGGGTTCATTTTCATTTCAACATCCTAAACGTCAAGCTTCAGGTTATCAAAATGATTCATTTGATCCACAAAGGACACAGACTGCTCTCATTCTAGCATTAATATCTCATAATATAATTTTCTTCTCAAAATATTTGGACTTTTTGTGACCGTAATACTCTGTTATATCTGATGTTTTTGTCCTGCCTCCCATTGGTCCGTGTGTAACACAAACAGTTTATGGTATTACACCCTTTGATCTGATCTGTTTTCATTTGATTATCAATGTGAAAATCCAGAATGTGTTCACTCTGGTGGTGGACTCATGTTGCTTATTAGGTAGACTGTAACAACATTTTTATGGACCAGATTCAACTGCTGTGTGTGTGTGTGTGTCTGTGTGTGTGTGCAGGTATGTTTGTTTGCATATTCATGAATTCATGCCTTAACATTAATTATCACTACTTGACAGATTATTGTGACTTGACACTACGACTGTTGGAGAAGGTGAAACTTCCGTGACGCTTCTCGAAAGTGATAACTCTCGTTAACATTCCTGACAGTTTTCAAATCGTTGAGACGACTTCAGATCGAGAATTTTTCAGGGTGTTTTGTTTAAAATGTGTCTCCATGCTTGATGTCGGTGCTCTTCCCACCTCGGCTGTGTTGTCTGAAGGAGGTCTGGTCCATGGGAATTTCCAAGAAGCAGGACCGCTGGGATTAATTTCTTTCAGAGTCTCCCTGCTTCACATCACAGAGCTTCCAAAGATTTCTGTTCATTTCCTGATAAGTAGCCAATGAGCAGCTCCCATGCTGCTGTTCAGAGTTTAGTGCCTTGCTTAGTGGCATCTTGACAGACGTTTTCGGGGTGGTCCTCTTGAGTGAGCGGTCTTGCTTCTTGGAAAAACCCTGCAGGACTTTCCACAGTCAACATGTGGTGATAGAGGTTTGTTTTCTGGTGTCTCGAGAAACCGTGACACTGCTGAGCCGCCGGCGTCCTCTTAAAAATATGTGACAAAAGAAAGAAATGAATTCATCCTCTGATGAACTGTTATGACTGTCATTGACTCGCCTCTTTTGTAAAAGCTGATTTTGTTGATCTGTTATTGACATATTTTGTCAGACGTCAGATTCCAACAACTGTTCTTGCACCATCTTGTTTTTGTAAACTTCACTGGTATTGTACAAACATAGACTCACTTTGCAAATTTTACTTTTTTTTTTTTTTTTTGCAAATACAGATTTTGTAAAAGTTACCTGTGGTGTCTGTTTTCTGTTCAACTCGTGTGTTTGAAATGTTTCACTCAGTTTGTCGGATTATTGTCATCCAGCTGTGAGGTGACCCTCGACCTCTCCTTCCAAACGTACAGGAGAACCTAGACATACTTATGAGTATTATATATCATATTCTGACAGTAAATCCTGTCCTTAACTTTGACACCCTGGACCTCGCGAAGTAAAACATGATCACACCACTGTGCAATGTATTAAACCACAGATCAGCTGTTTACAGTAACACAGCCAGAAAACAGAAGCACACGCCTTCTTTGTGTAATCCAAACAGCTGATCTGCAGCGTAATACGGTGAGAAGTGTTCACTTACATGGATATTCATATTGATTTTTCTTTTTTATGTGGCTCATGTTTTTCTGCTGAACCTGTCCACAGCAGCTCCTGAACTGTTACTTTAAAGGCTTTGCTCAAGAGCACCTCAGCGGTGGTGGCCTGCTGGTCCAGAGGATTGAACCAACAATCTCCAGCTAAATGTATCTTATTCTATAAGACGACTATTTTCTCTGCCTTGAACCATTCTCTACATGAGCGCTGTCTTTTGTACATGAAGGCTTACATTTCTCTTCTTGTATTATCCGATCTCTGTCTACAAACCCAACCCATGAGAAAATCATGTCTGTGGTTACAGATGTCTGAGTGAACAAACCAAACACTGAAGAGCATTTTTCTCATGCTGTACTGTCACCATCACCAGCCTGTCTTCAATACTGAGTCTAAAAACACTCTGCGCTGCTCTGTGTGGGATTCATAAGGAAGTGGGCGTTTAGCAACATGAACAGAAATATGCATGACCTCGCAGAATACTGAATGACTTGCTTTACATGCAAAACGCTGTGGTGTGAACGAGTTCAGCTATGATACAGTCAACAGTTAGTATGGACCTGTAGAAGATCTCCAGCTGGTGTTTGGTCAGTGTCCTCTGTTATTCACATGAAGAACAGAAAGTAAAGTGCAGAATTCAGCTTGAGTGGCTGCTTGACTTGATGATTCATGTGTTTAGTCATTAAAGGAAATGATGCACCACCACTTAAAGAAGTGGCTCCACTGTGTCTGATGTTGTCATAATAAGGCCTGAATTCAAAGGCATCTTTCTTCGACATAACTGACTGATGCCGTGGCTGATAACGAGCCCACATGCTATCTCATGAGCCAATACTGTAAAACCAGGTTTCAGTGGAAACACTGAAGAAACTGTGCTGTATTACAGCAACAGGCACAGCCAGGCTGTATTTTTAGCACTTCCGTCAAGTCACCCCGTCAGTCAAAGTAACTGAGCAGCAGGCTGCAACTCTCTACAGGCCACAAGTCTTCAGCTTTTACTGTAAACACTGAGCCTGAAGGGTGGGCCCTGCAGACAATGACAGCTGATCACAGAGCAGCTGTGGTTGTGGTTTGTTTGTGTGTGTGTGTGTGTGTGTGTGTGTGTGTGTGTGTGTGTGTGTGTGTGTGTGTGTGTGTTTAAGCTGTTGGACCTCACCAAGATAGAAAGATAATGAGGACATTTTTCTGGTACTTCATTTGTTTAGTGGCTGGTTAAGAGTTCAATGTAAATTTCAGGGTCACCGTGCATTCATGTATCGCTCACTCACTTTTAAATACAGCATAGAGATTTTATTGATTATAGTTTTTTGATGTCAGAGAGAAAATTAGGCCAACACTACAACAAATGTCTATAATCTGTATAACAAACAGTGCAGGGAGGACAAACTGCTTCTCCTTTAGTTAGAAATAAAATATGAAACTGTCAGGATGTGATATGGACTCTAATTATTAATTTCTGTGATAGCAAAATAAAGGAGCTATCTCAGACTTGCATCTGTTTTTAGCAAACTAGCAGCTCGTCAGTCAGTCCACCAGTTTTACAAACATTTTGGCAGTTCCACCAGCGGGTTGATATTTCTGCTATTGGATGTACTGACATGAGATTCGGTGGTGAAATTCACGGTTCCCAGAGGATGAGCCTTGATGATGGTTATCCTCTGGTTTTTCCTCGAGTGTCATCATGAGGTTAGAATTTGTATTTTTCAGTGCAATGTCTCTTTAATTATTGGATCATCACCAAACATTCATGCATGCAAACATTCATGATCCTCTGATGATTGGTTTACGACCAAATACTGAAAACTCTCACAACATGTAGTACTAATTAGCCAGTGTTAGCATGCTAACAAGTTCAGCTTTGATGGTGAGCATGATAAATATTATATCTGTTCAGCATCAGACTTTCTACTGTTGGCAAAGTTAAATGAGTACGTCATAATGAAAACATAGAAAATGGACAGATGAATTTATTCAATGCAAACACTGACGGTTGCTGCTAAAATCAGCTTAAGTCATCATCTCATGCCAGCAGGTCGGATTCAGCTCGAATGTTCTGGATTGTTTCACTACAGAAGTTGTGTAGTGGGAAGTTGCGATCACACTTTCAAACAGAGGCTGTAGTTTGTAGCATACACTTTAAATACTGCCTGCTACTTACAGCATGACTGCTGAATAAATGAAGTGCCAGTAAAACACTCACTGGCTCTCACTGGTATTTAAATGTTGGTCTGGTTGGTATAAAACAGGAATGTGGAGGAGAAGCTGTCATTTTATCTCTGCAGTTTTTTTAAACTTGTTTCACCCACAGTTTATAAATGTGTCTAGCAGGTGGCACCAGAGGCCTTCAGTGTATGTAAGTATGTAGCTTTCATTTATAAAGCTTATTTCACTGTTTTATAAAGTGGAACTCCATAATTTCCTAAAAAGCTGAGGAACTAATTGGTGCCGGTGTCAGTACTGTGTGTGTGTGTGTGTGTGTGTGTGTGTGTGTGTGTGTGTGTGTGTATTTCTCTTTCTGCGGTGAGCGTTTCCAGAACATGACGGAGCCGCGCAGGTGGGCGGTGTTTGGCGTCCCGCAGCGGCCAATAGGAAGGCTGGATGTCTGTGTGAAACACAGCTGATCGACGAGTCGAGGAGACTGACGAGCCGAAACGGTCCCACTTGTTGCTGAGCAGGAGCAGCGAGCATCAGCTGACGGTCGAGCTCGGATCCATCCTCGGATAAACGTCCAGAAATCTCCGCTGCAGCCCGAACAGCGCGTCCGTTCACCGACACTCCGCTGCCGCCTCTTCTACGGATCTCAGGTGAGACATTTAGACCGTTTAAACCGATCAGATGAGCTCCATTCAGACGGAGGAGGTGTCCGTGTTTTAACTTTACCTGCCGGTGACAGCAGCTGATCGTCAAAGTGATAAAATATTATATTAAAATGAAATAATGTGTCGACAGTTCCGCCCTCTGGTTCGCTGAGACGCGCACAGCAGCGCTGCTTTTCTGCTCGTTTCATGATGAATTCTTGATCTTGTAGTTTGGACGTCAGCTTCATCCGTACAGTCTATTAATTATTGATGTTTATGATAACAGACTATAAAGGCCTGGTGGTTAATTAACGTTGATTCATCCTGATGCAGACCCTGTTTCCAGGAGTCCTTGAGTGTAATCCAGGTTTTTAAAGGGTGTTCAAGGGTTCGTTTGAGTGTGTTTTAAGGGGATTTGTGGTTTCTTAAGGGGCTTCCAGATGTGCTTGAATGTGTCTCAGAGGTTTTTAGAGTTCATCTGAGCTGAAACTGTTTGACAATTAATCACTTAGATGATTGGCAGAATAAGAATGTGTGAATATTTTGATTTGATTCATTGTTTTAGTAAATTTCAAACATCAATTAATAATGAAACTAGCAAGAGTGTGTGTGTGTGTGTGTGTGTGTGTGTGTGTGTGTGTGTGTGTGTGTGTGTGTGTGTGTGTGTGTGTGTGTGTGTGTGTGTGTGTGTTGTGTGAGACCCTCCCTTACCTGAAGTGGCACCACTTGACTCACAGATAAGACTGTAGTATGATCGCTTGTTCTCCCTAGCAACACCTGGCTGACTTTTGAGTGCAATTCAGTTCAAATACAGCTTTATTTATTATTTATTATTATTTATCTCTGCAAAGGGTGACTGTGTGCAGCAGCTTCACCACCCTGATCATCACACACACACACACACACATACAGCAGATAAGAAAAGAAAACACACACTCAGAGGCTGTGAGTGTACAGACACTAGAGTTCTAGATGTGGACCGATCATGAGCATGAATGCATGTCATCAGCAGACTGAGGTCTGAACTCAGAGAGGTTTGTGTTTATAATAATAGAACATTACTGACCTCCAGCTGTTCATCGCCACTATAAATATTCTGATCACTCCGTCTCACGTTTATCAGACATTAAGAGTTGAACCAGCACTTACTTTACATTCACGTCTTTGTTGCACCACATTATAACAGAAGAACGAGCCCCCGCCCCCCTCACTGTGTCCTGTAATGCAACATCAGCACATCCACTGTGTGTGTGTGTGTGTGTGTGTGTGTGTGTGTGTGTGTGTGTGTACAGGGTGCATTGTGTACACTGGCTGTTCAAAACATTGTGTGACATGCCACCTCACTTCACCTCCACTTTGTTAAATTAGATGAAGTCAAAGGAGAGTTTCGAATATGCATTCAAAAAAAAAAGTGTGATGACACACAGCAGTGTGACAGATCTCTGACTGACAGCGTTTCTGGAGGCCTTATGAGCTGTACAGGTTTTTATAAGTCCCTGTGATGTGAGAGGAATCCACAGTAATCCACTCAAGGCTTCATTTATGAGCGCTGTGGGGGGATTTCACCTTTCTTCAGACCTGTAGGAGTTTCTCAGTTTCTTAAAGAATATTTCAGATGTTTTTAGAGTTTATTTTCTAGAACTGAAACTATTAGTCAGTTACTTGATTAGCTAATCAAATAATCTACTCCTCATAACCGCAGAATATTATGTTTTTACCTTTTCTAATTTTTAATAAAACTAAATATGTAGAAAAGTGTAAAAGTGATCATCTTTCCTCTGATGAGTAACATTGTGTTTCAAGTCGGTTAAACCCGAGAGAGGTTGAACTGCACGAGTCACTGATCAGATCGAGCAGGTGAAAGTGTCTGAAACATCAGATCTAACTAATGTGTCCTGTTCAGTGTTTTCTGTTCATCGGTTTTAAATGTTTCTAAACACTTCTCATAAAATGAGGAAAGTCATGAAGTATAGAGCTGATGAAACAATATGAAATGTTTGTTTGAGCTGTTAAAGAGGATCTCCTGACATCAGGTTAATACTGTATCATCATAATGAGATGTGAATAATGCACACATGTTTTTCATTTAGCACAAAAGAGAAAAATAACACCCAGACTCCCTCTGCATGATTCACACGTTCAGAAAAGCAGCAGAGCAGAAAGAGCAAAGTTTAACATGGCAGGAGGAATCGTCTCCACAGCTACTGATCAACCAGACTGTCAGATGTGGTTCAAGTGGGTGAAGACACTCATCACAACCTACTACACGCTAACTGTAACTGAGTCAAAGCAGACTTCCAGTGGTCATCCTCATGTTTCTGTTCTTGCTGCTATCTCTGGTGTTCAGTTCATTATCAGACAGTCAGCCGACGTGACCGTGACCTGCACGCCGTCTTTTCTGGGATTTTCCCAGTGGAAGTTTCTGTTGGTGTTTTCTTTTTTGTGCCATCATCGCTCATCGCTAACGATGCAGGTCTTCTTCTGTTTGCACCAAACAAATGGCTGTTGTGGCTGGAAACATAAAATACATCACTTCCTGTGTGCCAGAAAATATTTTCAAGTAAGAGCTACTGGGAGCCGAGTATTTAAAGCAGCAAGTGTTACTTTACGTCATTCTGTGTTGTAATCTCATCTGAATCACCACCAAAGTGTTTCCAGAGAACTGGGATGGGCTTCCATTAAACCAGGAAACAGTTTAATATCATTGGCCTTTTTTGACTGAGAGCTCAGTGAGTCCACCTCAGGAGAGGATGGAGAGGAGATACGATAAGGAATCACTTTCTTTGCAAAAATTATAGCAGCTTTTTATCAGAAACTCAAAGTGCAGCTGCAGCAGAGGAGCACATCCAGGCCCCCAAAGTGTGAAGCCGCCTGCAGTGAAGCTCGAGCGCGCTGTCAGTCATTTTCCATGCTGCCTTCATTCTTCACCACCCTGTAAAGTGATGTCAGCTGGCACGATCTGGCACTGTGAAAAAAAACACGACATTTAGGTCTGCTGGTGGTGTTTGCGGTGACGGTGCCAGTGTTGATGTGTCACATCTTTCAACATGACTTCTGTTCATATGCTCGTAAAAATGTGATCTGCATGAAGCAGTTATTTCACAGACTTAAAAAAAAAGCTAAACTCATGCATGTGATAGCATGTGATTATCACACGGAGCTGAATTAATTAAATATTAATAAATAAAACGGAATTTTCTGTTTCCAACATTACAGCAGAAGTTCTAATATCACAGAGGGCCATGATGACTAAGATGCAGATCTCCCACGCAGACTGTGGTCACATAAGATGGAGCTGTGTTGGTGTGTGTTTATGTGTGTTTGTGTGTGTGTGTGTGTGTGCGTGCTTGTGTGTGTTTGTGTGTGTGTGTGTGTGTTTGTGTGTTAAACCTCTGTAATGTTTGAATCGTCTTTGTGTGTGTGTGTGTGGTATCCATCTGAGCGGGACTGGCTGCTCCAGAGATGACTGGCATCTTTCCTGACATGAAAGCACAAAACACACTGAAAGCAGCAGAGCACACCTACACACACGCACACACTGAAAACACGCTGTGGCAGAGGTCTGGCACTTTTGGCAGCAGTTTATCAGGAGATGCATGCTTGGGATGGTTGCAAGTCATCTGGAGAAAGAGTTTGGGTTGCTGTGGTTTCAGTATGAACTTCTGCTGCTGCACTGTCAGGTGTGACTATTGGTCAGTATGGTCAAGTGACAGTTTCACTTTTGTACAACTTGAAAGTTTAAAACAGGTCAGGTTCAGAGTTTATGTGAACGGTTTGATAGTAAAATACGAGGACGGAGCAGAAACAGGAGCAACGTTTAAGGTCAAACATTCATAACTTATTGTCAGGTTAGTCGTTTAGGTTCCTTAAACTCAACACTCTGTTGCTGCATTTTACGTCTTGTACCACCAGAATTTGCTCGCTGAAATTGTGGTGACACTTTACATCCTGCAGTTTACAGCATGACTGTTGTATGAATCAAGTACCAGTAAATACTTATCGATTCTTACTGGTATTTAAATGCAGGTACGGTGGTGGAAAACAAAAACATGGGGACCAATGGGAATAACAGTTTGTCATTTTAAAAGAGCTGCATTCTAAAAAAGTTGCAGAAGTTGTTCAAAAAACAGAAACATCAGTGTCATGACTTATCAGCTTGTGACCAAACTTGATCTGATGCACATCTGTTAACATTTGAAATGTGTGTTTGCATGCTGCATGCTGCCGTTAGAGCTCAGCCTGAAGGTTTTGTTTGGAAAATCCAAAAGAGGAATGATGATGCAGCTGCTCAGTGAAGAGCAGGAGAGGCCGGCAGAGGCCACAGAGGTGCGGTGACACTCGGCAGCTGACAGGTGTGAGTGAACACAACAGCAGGTTGGCTTTGTAAAGCAAACAACCAGCTGGTTCACAGCTGACGACACGTTTAAAAACCCATACCTTTCGTTCACAGCTGTGATGTCACTTTTATTTTAAGACATTTACTGCATGTGAAACCTGAGAGACCTGAGAGAAACCTGAGAGAGGTGTGACTTCTACTTCCTGTTCAAAGATGACTGGACAGACCGGACATGTCCTGTATGTGTGTGTGTGTGAAGATGGCTGCTGGTGTATTTGTGTGTTTTCTCTGCTCCTGACTCTTTGTCTCTGTTGTGTTTTTAAGGAAGTCTGGTTTGATGTCTGGGTCAGTCCTGTATCCATGGCCGTGTGGACGCATCAGTCTGGTTTGTGGACTCCTCCTCCTGGCCTCCTCACCGCTCCTCACTGCAGGTACGACCTCCACCTGAGTTCAGAGTTGTTTTCTTCCTCGTTCGTTTCAGCAGACAGGTGATGAAAAATGTGCTCCATGACATCATTTACACAGAATTCAAGTAAAAGCTGTGTCTGCTCGCTCACAGTGAAACTGAAAAACAAAAGAACGCTTTGAATAAAATCACTTTTTCTAATCAATTTCACTGAGATGTGAAATACTGATACAACCTGAAAACCTTCATCACACAGAGCGACAGTTCAGTCTGTCACGTTTTTCTGATGACTGATTGTGAAATGCTAAATGAACTTTAAGCATCGTGATGCAGGATGCTGCTGATGTTCACTTTGTTCCAGGGGATTTAAACTGTCTGCTTCTTCCTCTTCTCATCGGAGCTTTTTTTTTTTTTGTCAAGCTCACACTTTGTGATAAAATAATTTTTGGAACTTCATTCAAACTGTTTGGGAACTGTGAGAATGTGTGCCTTCCCGTTTCTAACTGTGTGAAGAACACAGCAGTAAAAAGTAGTTTATTTTACTCTAAAGTTGTAGAATCGTAGGACAAAGATAACTTTGAGTTCAAAGTCTTTCTGACTTTTAACTCTCTTCACCTCACACTTGACCTACTCTTCATGTGTTCGGGGTTAAGGAGCAGGCGGGGGCAGTGGAAACCAAAATTCTGCAGATGCAGGCTTTTTTTGAAGGTGAAAGGTGTAGAAATAGAGGATGTGGGTAACAGTGTTGGCTGCTCTGGCAGAGCTGCCCTTTGGGTAAGGTGGTTGTGAGCAGGTTTCACTGAATGAGCAGAGAGTTTCTGGAAAAAGGTCACAGAATGCATTCAGGTGTACGTACACACGTAAATATACTGCAGGCTTCTGAACATAATCCTGACCCTCTCACTCTGTACCAGTCTGTGTCACACTCCCCCGTCATCGATCACCCTCTTACCCCGACACTGTGTCTGCATGCCACTCTTCACAGAGTGCAATGACAAAACAAACACGCAGGCATCACATGTCCTTGCTAATTTGCGAATATTCACAGTGGGAAGCTGTCTGGTAAATGACCTCCAGGAGGATTTACACATGGTGCTAGTGACATTTTTGTTAGACAAACATCAGGTATAGGATAATGATACAAGCAAACACAGGAGACAAACTGAGCTAATCTCTCAGAGCTGCTGGCGGCAGGATGGAGTGAGAAAATCACCTCCAGGATATTTAAGCTCTTCTTTAAAGCCGAAGAAAACAAATGCGTGTGGAGCTGTGCTGCAGAGCTGGAGGAGCTATAAGAAGAAGAGGGTTTTATGGAAAAATAGTTTTAATTCCATAAACCATAAACATGGTGTGAGGTTAGAGGCAGCTGAAAACCTTGAGGCCAGAGTGTCAGTGTTTTAAAGACCTGCTCTCATCACTGTGTTTTGTGTTTCTACAGGCCGAATGGGCAACTGCTCTCACCCCCTGGTGCCAGAACACGGAGGTTTCCGCTGTGATCCGTCCCCGTGTCGAGGTTTCCTCCATAAGAGCACCATCCACCTCTTCTGTGAGCCCGGATACCACATCAGGAGCAAGAACCGAGTCTCCAAGTGCCGCCACGGGACGTGGCAGCCTGCGATACCGACCTGCGTCCCTATCAAAGGTAAGAGCTTTATATCAAGTTATATAGTATTTATATTTATCTGTTGAGGTTGATGTGTTTAGTGCAGTTTAATGAGGGAGCAGACGTGAAGTAAGTTCTCTTTACTCAGAATTCATGTGTGAGAAAAAGATTCACTGACTTGTCAAACAGTTAATCGTGTAGGTTGATTTTGCTGCTTTGTAACTTTACTGTAGTCAGTGGAAGAGTCCACAGTCAAATATACTGTACTGGGAGTGTCTTTGGTCTGAGAATATTTCAGCCATGTCAGTAGTTCTGTTTCCTCTTCTGATGTTTCAGCTGAGTTTGCCATCCAGTCACGTGACTTTAGAATTTCCCCATTATTATAATAATTATTATTTATTAGTCAGCAGATGTTGTCAGACAACTCTAAACATCGCTTAACATTTCCCAGCAGCCCCGGGCATCACAGTGTTCCTCAGTAATTGCCTCACTTTATAATTTATTCATGACTCACCACAGAGTTTTAAGACTGATTAGTCATTTTATGACAGTTCCTTCTTGCCTTGAGTGTTCAGGAAGCAGACAGTGTGTTGTTGCTGTGGTCGGGTTATGGGGGCTGATTCCCAGTGGACTTACCTATACTTAAAATCTGTGTAGAGCATGAGAAGTCATGTTGGGTTTATTTTCAACGTCCTCCTCAAGTGGCTTGGATTGAGATCTGCCTCCTCCATCAGGTCTGGTCTTATCTTTGGGCTGAGGCCTAGCCCCTCTATTACAACACAAACCCAGCAGCGGTGGCTTGCATTTATCTTTTGACCTACTTAACAGAGACGTGCAGACTTGCTCAGGTTCTGCAGGGGAACGTGAAGCTCTTCTTTCCTCACACCAGTTCCGACTTCCTCTGTTGATATTCACTCAAACACGCTACAACAGGAAATCAGAGCGCAGAATGAGGAAGCGGGTGAAACCACCATAATAACCATGAAATATTTCCTCAGTGTTGACGCTGTCAAAGCCTCATGGAAAAGCTGCTGCCATGTTGTCACGGGCACACTTAAACCACACAAATAGATAAAAACTATAGATCCCGCGTTTGATAATGTGTTTCTGTTAACTGGTCTAGTCAGAATACCTGGGGTTTTCCAAAGTGGTGCAGCACAGGTAGTTTTCACACACTTTTTCACTCAGCTTTTGCAATTATATAACCACCAAATCAATGTTTTACAACAAAACACAAAGTTACATGAAGACATGTAACAATGTAATAATGTAAATCTGGGTCAATATTCAGTCCATACTTCTATAAAAAGTAAAAAAAAAAAAAAAAAGCAGTAATGTTTGTTATTTTTGTCAACAGTAGATCAGTTTCTCCAGCAGCTGCAGATCGTTTTATAGTTTTTAATGTTTTAACCTTCAACATCTGTTCTTCTCCTCTTCAGAGGGTCCTAACATGAACTCTGATGACAGAGCGAATGACTCGATGCCCAGCATGGCCACAACAGCGGTGGGTGTGTCCATCTTCCTGCTCACCACCACTGCCTGCCTGGTTGTCAAGTCCCGCCTCTACCCCTGTCAATCACACAGGTAAGAAGCTGTGGTGATTCTCATCAAACAGGGCATCTTCTGTTGTCAGGGGATACGTTGAAATATAGATAATTACAGGACCACCATGTATTTGTCTGATTAATATCTACCTTTATATGCTAACAGTCTCAAATAAGGCTGATTCAGGTCAGAGGTCAGAAGGTTCACCACTTACATGAAGTAAATGTTTCTCTGTCCCTGCAGCCGTCGCTCCTCAGACCAGCTGGACCTGATGGTGGACGGACTTCCTGTCCCCCTCCCCTCCTACGAGGAGGCGGTGTATGGCAGCTGGGGGCAGCGCATCCCCGCCTGCTCCGCTCCAGGACCCACCCAGCTCCTCTTGGCTCAGGAGTCCCCCAGCTGTCACCAGTCATCTCAGTCTGACGGCAGCCACCGCCCCCTCCTGTCCAGCCAAAGCCCTGATAACCCCCCACCCCCATACGAGGAGGTCCAGTCATCGCGTCCCAGAGACAGAATGAGTGACGAGGACGTCCAGCAGCTACATGTCGCACTTTCAGATGACAAAGACACTTGATGGACAGATTGCGGGGTTCAAACTGTTTGTGAGACTGAAGATTTGATTGACAGCTAATTGCTGCAGTGCAGTGTTTACTCTGCAGATGATTACAGCCCAATGACGGCTGACACAAAACACGGACTGACATCAGACTCCTGTGCTGCCTGCACTTTTCCTGGTTGGCTGCAGCTCACCAGCATCAGGACGTTCTGTCCTATCACACGCGAGGAGGACTGAAGTGCATTCATAAATTAAATGTTGATTGTATAGTGTGTGTGTATGAATGTGTGTGACAGAAGAGAGAGTTTATGTGTCGTCGGGTGAAAAGCTTTTATCCAGAATGTCTGATATTAATATGTCTTATAATATATTTTTAAATGAGATTAAATATAAAAATCCCCCCAAACTGGAATTATGAGGTTTTCAGAGGACAGCAGTAATATACAAGAGGAAGTGCCTGTGTGTGTGTGTGTGTGTGTGTGTGTGTGTGTGTGTGTGTGTGTGTGTGTGTGTTTTCAGTGTTGTTCTGGAGACGTCGTCCATCCTTCCCGTCAGTGACGGGGTTGATCGAGGCTTCCGTCGTGAAGTCAGTGTACACTTGCTGTTGCAGAAACCTGCATGTTTCCACGGCAACCGGCTCTATTCAATTTCTCTCTGAGAGTTTTTGTACAGCGTTCCTCTTTGAGTCTAACTGGACTGTGGTGTTGTGGATTTGAAGTCAGCGTGGTGCACAAACACTCGGGTGATTGATGGTGACTTTGTGAAACTCAGTCTGGACCAACAGCATGTTGTGATGTTTAAAAAAAAACAAAAAAACAATGTTCATCTTGTGTATGCAGATATTTAGAGACTTGACAATGGTTGGAAACCAAACGGTCTGTTAAAGTGTTTCTCCTGTGTTCATAAAGTGGTGAGTGAAGTAAAACAATGAAGAATATTTAAGTTAAATATACAGTAATAACATTTATTTGCCCTGGTGGCCTCGGTGCAGACAAAAGGTGCTTTCATTCAAATAGTGATCCAAAAAACTGTTTTCATTACACAACCTGCAAAAAAAAAAAAAAAAAAACCTCTCAGAAGTCGGACCAAACTCCAAAATGACCAGAAACTGATCAGATCAACAGTGATTTGATAAATGTGCTCACCTGGCTGTTCCTCTGCAGAGCGACTGACGCCTTCACAGACCATGAATGTAATTTATGTTTTTGTGCCAACAAATTAACTATTCTATGGATTGTAATACAGATTATTTGTATATTGTATTATTGCACAGAATTCTATTATAAATAAATAAATGTTGATATACTTTGACATGTTTGACATTTTGTTGTTTGTGACTTAATTGAAGTTAATTAGCATCAGCTGGGTTTGTCAGTGCTGCAGCCTGACAGGGACACACCTGACGAGCTGAACACAGCAGATGGACAGGAAGCTTCTGCAAAAGGTAAAGTTTGTGTTTCAGGATTTTTATTCTTTTAATAGTTTGGAGGTTCAGCAGCGTTAACCTGCTTTACAGGAGAGCAGCTGCTAAAACAAGACGTCAATTAAACCATCATGAAAAAAACAAATCATCCATTTCTCCAATCTGATCATTTTTATTAAAAGTGCGGTTTACATTGTCTTCAAAAGTATGTTTTAATGATGAACATGAAAACATGTTTTATCTTTTTCAGATCCTCTGAGTTCCTGATCTGATGATCTGTCTCTTCCACCTGCTGCAGGTCAGTCAATTAAAACTCAGAGTAACAACAAGAGCAGCTAAAGTGTGTGAATTTGTGAAAACCTGTCTGCTCAGTTCACCTTCCCTCGATGAAAATCTTAAAGATCAAACCTGTTTAAAATATATGGACAATTTAATGCAGCCTAGTATGCGTTATGAGATGATCTTGACGTGTAATGAAAGCAGACATCTTATAAATAAGATTGTGTTTTTCCCCCGTCAGTATTTTTAGCCTCACCTTTGTTTAACTCTTAACTGGTTTCAACACGCTCCAGTTAATACATAAACACAGTGAGTTTAAAGTGTGGCCTGCTGCTGTTGTGTCCATAAACATGAAACACATCACTTCCTGTGAGGCACAGGGGTTTCCATGGTAACAGGGCGTCGATTCAAATAATAATTTACAGGAAAACATCATGAATCATTCCTGTAAGAATAATTACTGAACTGAACGTTGGCTAAAAGGTTTGTTTGCAGCAGGGCGGTGGTGACATGTCAGGGTGGTGATTAAAGAGTTAAAGATCTCACTTCCTGCTTCTGAATTGTGTGTTTGAGGAGTTTGTCCACTCTGACCAAAGTGGGAAGTTGGTTGGATGAGTTAGGAAATGAAAAGAAGAACAGCTGGTTCTGTTTACTGTAAGCAGTCAGCTGTGGTGACAGTCAGTCAGATGAATGGACTGCAGTCATTGATAAAGCAGTGTTTGGTTGCACAGCAGACGTTTGGACTCGTCTCAGCAGGAAACACTCAGGTGGGCTTCACAGCATGAACGACAGCTCAGCTGCATCAAGTCTCACAGTAACAGTGAAGCATCATAAGAGAGGAGCTCCGCTGAGAGGGATGCTGCTGTCATTAACACACCTGAGAGTTTCCTGCTATGACATGTCAAAATGTCTCCCTCCAGCTGAGGAAAACACCAGCACAGTGACTCATGTGCTGCATTTGCATGTTATTTTCATTTTTATTTTCTACTTTCGTCAACTTCTAGGAAAATACATGATACAATAACAATACACGTGCTTTTCGCTCCATGATTTAAGACTTTCAGAAACATACAACTGTAATTTCGATAAATTAAAGCAGAATGTTTCTAATCTTTTAGGGTGCTACATCTCAAAAACAGCATTCAGAGTTTTTCAGAGTATTTTTATATTGTGGCATTAAAAAAAACACCACTGCCCAACAAAACCACACACTGTCCTGTGGGTGTGAGGTCGTAGGACGACAAAATGATGCATTAAAGCATGATATTGATGTACTGCTTTTAGCTACTTCCACTTTCTTTCTGACCTACAAATTTTATGAGAAACTGGACTCTTGACAGCTCATGAGTCATTTATCAACCAGCGTTATGTGATCAGGAGCCATTTAACTCCCCTGCTCAGAGTTTGAGAACATCACAGGAAACAACCTTTGAACACTGAGTACAAGAAGAGACTGAGTCAACATGATGGGCTGGATTACATAAGTGGGAGAGGAAACGCAGTGCAGCCATGAAACTGTTACCAAAAAAGGACGAAATGTCGTCCCTGTAAATAAAAATCTCACAATTTCAAAATGGTCTCATTGCAAGACTGCAGGATTCCCCTCCTCACGTCAGAGCTGTCACAAGAACCTCAGGTGTTCAGAGTGTGTGTGTGTGTGTGTGTGTGTGTGTGACACCAGTGTGAGGTGGTGAAAACGGTGAATTCACAGTTACTCAGTCAGGGCTGATGGGAACATCATCGCCCAAATTTGTGATACGTGATGATGAAAGTCAGATCTTTTAATTTAACCTGAACGGGTTGTTCCCAGCTCAGCCTCCGCGGTTTGTGTCTTCAGCTCTTGATTGGCTGAACACACCTGGTCGGGTTAATCATTAGGCAGACAACAACAATCTGTGTGTATTAGGTGTAACAGGCAGGTTGAAGAGTCACTGCTTTATTTACTTATTGAATCATTCATCTTTGGATAAGATTACAGCGCTCGCGCAGATCACTCGCTTACGTTAGAGTACCAACACCACAATGTAAGAAAATACAGCGGTGTAAATAAAGACCATGCCGGCCTGTGGGGTCGACAATGTGTTCGGTTCATAGATAAATAAAAATGGATGTTGTCACCCATGAAGCTTAGCAGCTCAAACAAGCCTGGAATGGTTTTATTTGTGAGATCAGCCCTGTAAAAGTAAATCTGCTGCAGTGACATCTTGTTACTTCAGTAAAAGAGAACGTACACAGAGCATAAAGTGTCCACGGTGCAGTACATTGTATTATTAGAATGGTATTGCTGATACATTCAGATCATAATCTGTATATAACTGTATTATAAATACTGCTGGTTAGTTTCACCTTCAGCTCTGCATCACATTTTATGAACTTATCAGATCGTTTGTGTAAAATCTTTATTTGTAAACTAACCGGTTATTAAACTGGATGTGTCAGAGCAGTGTAAAACTGTTTCCACCACTGCATGAGATTGAAACTACAGAAATGAGGTCTTTGAACATGGTGCACCACGTGTTATTACCAGAGATGTTTCTGTTAAAGGTTGCAGGCTGTGGTGTTATAGTTTAGTGTCAACCACACAATACTGTTGTTTGAGTTCAAATGTCACTCTGACTGTAACAATCTAATTTTCCTGTTTTGACAGTGATGAGGTGATCAGACCTGCACAGACAAACGTTTTCAGATAATCGCTCGTCCCCGTAAACATTTCATCACACAGCAGCTACTGCTTCTGCTTCAACGTCTTTATTTGGCTGAAGATTACATCAGGATAAACAGTAAAAATAAAAAGGTAACATTCATTTTCTCCCCCATTTGAAATCATGAATAAGATGGAGAAAACATTCAATGAAATGTTTTTCACTGGATGATAAAAGGCACAGAGAATTCTGGAAGAGTGAACACGTTCTGAAATAAACATACGCTGAAGCATGACAGGTAGTTTTCAGGGGTTTATATGTAGAAAATAACAGAAGTGTGGCCCGACAAAAACAACCCTCCACATCTCAGACAGATCACGAGCGTCACAACATTTCATCAAACACTACAACTTAAAAATACAACTTTCAACTCTCAGCTCACACGCCGAGGCACAATTTCTTCCAAGTCATAAAATTCAAACTCGATACTATCAAACTAATCAAAAAACATGAATACTAGTGTTTAATTACATTTTAATGGGTATATAAACAAGCTGACTCTATTGTTTGTCTCATAAATGATAATGGCTTCAGTACTACGAGTTAATTAAAATTATCATAGAAAGGACAAACAGCATCAAATCTGCATGATTTATGCTTCTGTAAGTCCATTTTGTTGTCAGACTGACGGGACTCAACAGACAGAGATTGGAAACAAATATTTCATAGTCATGGTGATGTCACCTGTGACTGATAACATCACATTAGCTTATAAGGAGTGTTAGATGAGGTAAACCCCACCCATCCGGCACGTCAGGAAGATTAAAACAAACGCCAGACAACATCACAGTAATATCAGTTCAGAAATCTTCTTCCTGATAAATGCACAATGTAAAAAGGTTTTAGCACGAGAATATAAAAAGACGTAAAAATATGCCACTGAAATAAACGATGCCACTGATCTTTTGTTTGTTGGTGTAATTTGGAAAAACACACAAACAGCAGAAAACTTTCAGATTTGACGGATGCTGGCTCAAAGCAGAGCATTGTGGGAGTTCATGTGCAGAATTTACATGTTTAAATGATCGAAGCACTGACACGGGTAATGTGATCAATTCAAAGCTGCGATGGATTAAATTTAGCTGCTCAGAGAAATATTTTTCCAGACTTTTCTCACTGTTGAACGCGTCTACGAATTTTTTGTCTTTCACATCGACTGCATTAAAATTTTAGCACCGCCAGCTGTTTCCATGAAACAGACTGAGATCAATGAAGGATTCTCACGTTAAATCATGACAGATGAAGCAACTGGGCAGCAATGGGTTAACAGCACCTCCCACCTGCCTTACAACACGTCACTCAACATCCCAACATAAGTGACTTTCCTGGTTCAGCTACAAGCAACGAGGTCACGTCCGACCTCACATCAAGGTTACGCAGCGTGTGTGTTTTTCTGTTCGTGTGCGTACGTGTTTGTGGTGTGTTGCGTTTGTATGTGTGCGCTCAGGTTGCTGTGTTTTCAGACAGATCCGGCAGTGACTTTCCCGCGTTGAGCATGGAAGTCGAGCCAACTCGTGATCGAGAAGAACAAAAGAAGATCAGGTCATGGGCGAGAGAGGTGGCGACAGGTCAGGCGGGCGAGGTATGAAAATGTCCCTCATCAGAGCTGGAAGAAAGAGAGACAAACACACACACACTGTTAGAAGACAAACTCTGTGCTGACATACAGAGGGTGAATTCTTTGTATGAATTAGCATCAGTCTCCTGACAGTCTTAGACCACCTCCAGCAATGATGTGTTTTACTCTCACCTGCAGTATCACAGAGTCCCTGTATACCTCCTAACAGAGGGTCTCTGTCTGTGAGCAGCCGACCCCGCCCTCCAGGTCCCAGGTCCAGGACCAAATCTGATTGGTCGGTTTCATCCAGACAGCCCTGGAGATTTAAAAATGTTCAGAGGAAGCCGAAGTGTGCACGGAGGTAAAACACCAAACTGCCACATCTTCAACAATTTTCACAAACTGAGTGAACTCTAAATTGGACTCTTGACATGTGTGTATTAATACACACTATTTCACTGATCACCACTGATGCTCTGTTCTTCCTGCCTGTGGCTTCCTGTCGTTTACAAAGTGAGAATATTCAGAGTGCTCGATGTAAAATGAGTTCTCATTTGACAGTCAGTCATGTCTCAGCTCAGCTTCAAGGTCAACGCTTTATTAGATCAAGTTATCTTCCTTTGTTCATGGTAACATGTTGATGGACGCTCAATCTTTATTACACACAGTGGAAATTTCTCAGGCAGCGTCTTTGCTTCCTTTCATTCACTAAAACTTTGTAAGCGTCTTTTAAAAGTTGCTGGATAAACACATTTTCTTCCTCTCCGTCTCCTCGTTACTCACCAGTAATCTGTGGCTGAGCAGAAGTTCCTCTTCTATTGAGGAAGCTTCTTGTTTCTGTCTCTTGTCCTGAATCATCAAATGGGACGACAGCTCCTCGTCTGGGATGTGAGTCCTGAAGGAGATAAACCATTTGTTTGTTTTTACAGGTAGAATATTTAAAACCATGTACAACCTCATCCAAGCAGAGAAATAAACTGATGTTAGAACATAGTTCAATATTACAAATACGACGAGCTGTCTGAATTGTCCTAAAGAAGCCACCGTACAGAGGATGAACTCTTTGATTTAGCCACCATGTTCTTTCCTCTGGCGCCACCGTCTGGACAAACTTTACAATTTCTGGTGTGTAAACATTGCAGCTTCACATTCGTGACGCACTTGATGAAGTCTGAACATTGTGCAGTGAAAGCTTTGTATGTAATCAGATCTGGCCTGTCGTACCGTTTCCTGCTCAGAGGGACTGCAGGCGTCCCAGCTGAAGGTTCAGACGAGGGTTTCTCTGATTCCTCAGGCAAACCGCTCAGGAAGGTCAGCTGGAAGTCATCGTCCATGGAGATGTAAGGAGCCAACATCTCCAGATCCATCCCCTCCATGTCCTGAAAGAAGACGGGTGGGAAATTGAAGTTAATCTTCGTCATGGTTTTATTTGTCCTGAAATATTCAACGTTGTAAACTTTATAACTTAAAGATGATGAAGATGTTTCTGCTCTTACGTCCAGTGTGTCTCCTTTCTTCTGACCGTCTTCTGGGCAAATTGCAAAGAACTTCTCCACCTCGCTGGTGTCCATCACCTCCTCAGAGGAGGAGCTCTGTGGACAGACGAGGTACAGAACAAATGAAGAGTGAGTGACGGGTCAAATCAGACGGAGAAGATACTTTAAAAAGCTTCTATTTACCGGCTCAGGATCAAGTGAGGAGGCTGGTGATAGTGATGACGCAGGTGGAGTGATGGGGCTGAAGATGGGTGAGAGGAGCTGTCGCAGCTGTGGAGTGCACAGATCCTGAGGGTGGTCCGGCACAGAGTCTGGACCGGACCCGCTGAAGAACGACAGCTCGACGAAATCTGACAGGCAGAAAACACACAGAGCTCAAAAACCTGAAATTAAACCAACACGTTAAAGACTGAATTTAATCCATGCACATCTGACACAGCGCGTCAATGACCGAACACTTTTCCAGAAACCTTCATGACTGCTGTTCATGTCAATATAAACGTCTTTGTTCTGTCTCACCTGTCAGCGGCACAATGACGTCTCCAGCCTCAGGAGCCAGCTGGAGGAGCTCTACTGGTTTCTCCTTCAGCTTGAGGAAGAGATCTGCAGAGCTGCTTGAATCTGAAGCTGCATCCTCAGTCTGAGCGGTGCTGGTGAGAAGGTCACTGTTAGGTTTACAGTCATCGATGTCAGAAGTCCCACACTCCTCTGGTACGAGCGCTGGCGTGTGTGTTTTAGCCTGACCGCAACGGATCTGCTCGACGGAGAAAACAACGTCTGGCTGCTCCACGGCGCTGCACGAGAAGAAGATGATGTGGAGAGTTACGAAGAGGAAGGAAATAAATGAGATTTCCAGCTCTGTCTCTGTGTTGGAGCCAGAATTGTGTCACATGACCTCGCTGCCTACCTGAGGATGAAGTTAAGGCAGACGACGGCCTCGGGCTGTGACGTCTTGCTGCTGTAGAGGACGGTCGCCTGAGTCTCGGCCCAGACGAAGCCACCGCTGTTTGCCAGGAAACGGTAGTGGCTGGTGTTCACCTGACCTTTGGACAGCACTACACAGTGTGGACAGACAGACGGGGACGTAAACAGATGGACACAAGATGAAGCTGTGAATAAAGATGTGATGTATTCCTCTGTGCAAACCTACAATCCCTGAAACAAAGAAACATTCACCTCACAAAGGCTGTGGAAAAGCTGTGATGAAATCACTGTCAGGATTCTAGTGCAGCACACATTAACACACATATTGAAACTCACGTGTGTGCAGGCTCTTGTTGACGTGATCAGAGTCGAGCGCATGATGAAACTCATAAGCTGAGCGGCCAATCAGATCATCGGGCTTGTATCCCACCAACTCTGTCACCCTGGAAACAGAAAAATGGAAGAACAGGAGAATAAAGATTACAAAAGAAAAAACATCAGAGATTTTTATTCCTTTCTCTCACACATTCATCTTGCGTCCCATCCACACGGAGGTCAAAGGTCAGTGTCAGCAGGTGACGTCTCCTACCTGCCCTCGCAGTGAGTGAAGCGCAGGTCCATGCTGTGGCGGGTGAGGAAGGTGCAGGTGTCCAGAGGGAACTCCACACTGGAGGGGTGAGGGATGGGCTCACACAGCAGAGTCATCACCCGAGCAGCAGGGGGCGACGTGGACCCGCCACCAAACGGACGCATGTGACCCGTGCAGTGAAGAACCTGCAGAGGCCGAGAGGGGATTCATGTAAGACGAAGGACGAGCTGTGCAGAGTATCGCTTCAGATTTACATTCTGTCTCAGCATCAAACTTCTCTGATACTTAAATCGACTGACGGCAAAACATGTTTTATAAAAACGTGTTTAGTACTCAGAAAAATGTGACAAAAGAATCAAGAGTCAAAAGTCATTCAAGACTCAAACGTCGTGATCACACAGCATACCAACATTCCTTTCAACTGCCCGGTCCAGACCTTTGGATCTAATTTTACTTCAGTGGTATGCTGCCGTGGCTTTACATTGCATACATTAGTGTGGCCTTAAAGGATGGACAGGCTTGAATGTGGCAGTGTCGCCTGCATTACCTCGCCTCACCTTCTCCTTCCTGTCGAGTCTTTCCTTTTATCACTCGAGTCTAAAGCTTTCGTCTCTGCGTTTGACTCGTTTATTACAGTCAGAAAAAATGTTTCACTCTCTATCAGGAACACAAACAGGACGTGTGTGTGTGTGTGTGTGCGCTGTAATCAGTGTGTGTGAACGTGTCTTTTACACAAAACAACTAAGTGAACCATGTACACTGAAGAGAACAGGGCAGACTGCCAGGCACGGTCTGACCCACTCATATCTCTTTGAGGCTGGACTTTAGCCCTGTGTGTGTGTGTGTGTGTGTGTGTGTGTGTGTGTGTGTGTGTGTGTGTGTGTGTGTGTGTTTCATTTGTGTCCTCTAAGTAGCTGCTCTTGGCAGTCAAGTGTGTGTGTTTATTGATACCGTACCTTCCAGGTCGCAGACTTGATGTTGACGGTGCGCCCCCTGCTGGTCAGAGTGCTCTTCATCCGCAGGAAGAAGTTCCTCTCGGTCGGCTGCTCCGTCAGCGGCTTCTTACTCAAACCTGAAAGAAACGTGACAAAGATGATGAAGTTAGCTCACAGATGTTTATCAGCCTGAATTCTTTGAGTTTTGTTTCCAAATGAAGACATTTTTATTTTTTGAAAACACAAACAACTCTCCTCTTTAGTGACTGTGGAAACAGTGGATGATTTGTAGAGTAGTTGCTCTGACATGAATTTATGACACTTTATCCCAGTTCAATCTCAAACATCAGCACAGACACAGACAGACTCTCAAATACAGAGAGGTGGAAGTGTTTGTGTAACAATAACACACGTCCAATCTGTTTTTATTGGAATAATAAAGAGTGTGTGTGTGTGTGTCTGACCTGGACGTGGAGTCAGCAGATCTCTGAGCTCCTCTTGATCACAGGGGTGAACAAAGTCGTAAATACTCTGACCCAGCAGCTCCAGCTGTACACAACAACGACAAACAACGACAACTGTCAGTCACAAACAAACACTGACGCATCCATTAAAAGTTCAAATCTATTTAAAACAACATTAAGATGCTTTTTGCCTCGTTAATTTTTTCTTTTTCTGACATTTTATGTTGGAGCTGTCTCTGGCAGAAGGTGACACACACTGAATAATCACTGCAGCCCCACAGCAAACAGCAGGACAGTACGTTTCACTCTGCATTCATGCAGATACCATAACCTTAATGTGTTTCAATGATAAACTTGATCTCAAAACAGAGCTAAGAATAGACGTAGTGGACGGCTTCTCTCTCCGCTCCCCCGTCGCGCTCGAGTTACCCAGAATAGGTCACGTACTGTCCCAGAGGCCTACAGTAAAAACCACCAACTCCAATTGAAGAAACAGGCGTGTAGTAAAAGCTCCAGCCAAGAGTAATTTAGGAATGATAAACATTTATCTTAAACTCAGATTTCAAAATAATTACATCTTCAGTTAATTTGATGAAGGTGGATTTCTTGTGAAACGAGGCTGACGAGGGAAACAATATTTGTTTTTGGTGTCAAAGAGATGATTCATCACATTTTATAATGCAGCTGTGAAAACTACCACCGGCTGACATGGTGGAAAATCTCTGGTGTAAATAGAAATGTTGGTGCTGACTCATCATAAGATCGTCACTTGGAGATGAACCAGAAACAAGAAGGTGGAACTGAAGCCGCCGGATTTGAAAAGACTAAAATATGAACAGACCAGATTCGTTATGATCTGTGTGTGTTTTAATCAACAGACTGTTTTTATTCTATCGTACCTGTGTGATGCCGATGTGTCTGTTGACGTTCTCCGTCAGATAAATCATGTCTCCCTCCTCAGTCATCACCATGATGAAGCCAGCCAGCGCCTGAGGATAGAAAGAGTCCATTGGATCTCCCTCATCCTCCTCCTCATCCTCCTTCTCCTCCTTCTCCTCCATCTCCGCCTCCTCTTCCTTCACCTCCTCTTTCTGCTTCTCACCTCCTGTAAAAACAAAACAGACGTTGGTTAAAACGTTTTTATTTGAGTGTATGTCTTTATTTGTCTGAATGACCTTGTTGGATTTTCAGGAAACAAAATATATTTTCTACTCGCTGACTAACTGTGACTCTGCAACATTTGTGTGCTCTTGAAGTAAGCCCTTTTTCCAGCGACTGGATGTACTGTTGCCAGATTTTAGTATAAAAATCAGTTTGCAGGCATGAACACGTCGACAGAGTCACACTTTGAATCCCTTTGTCACCTGCATAATAAACTCTGCTTTGTCCTTTTATTATTGATGAGTTCATTACTCTGCTCTCACACCTGAGAGCACAAAACAACACTGAACACCGGACACACAAAGTGTGGGAGAGGTTTCCCATCAAGCTGCCTGTGATGCCTGACTGAGCTCACTACTGAAACTCCATCAGACATGAAGGGGAGACGAGGATGACGGAGACACGTCCGTATGTGTCAGCTCATCAATCAGACTGCTTCAGTGTCTGAATAACAGAAACATCCTCACATTTAAAACATGCTAAAGTTTAAGAGTTTGTAAGTTGAATCATTTTGTTTAAACCCAATAAAGCACCAACAGCTTTAATAAATTAAATTAAAACGTTTTATTGCAGAAGTTCATTAAGTATGTCTTCATTAAAATGTAACCTAATGACTGCTATCATTAGATTTCAATTATCTACAGGCAAAGCAGAAATGAACCATCATCCAGGCGAGTCTCATTCATTCATTCAACACGAGTGAAACAGTGAAGACTCAGAAACATTTCAAATTAAAAGCACACACACTATCAGAGGTGACAAAAATTATTTGTGCAGTTTAATGAAAAATAATCTCTGTAAACAGATCTGTGTGTGTAACCGCAGAGTCTGCAGGTCAGGTGTGTTTGTAGTACGAGCCGTACTGACCAATCACGTTTGAGCAGGTTTGTGTGGAGAGTAAAAGAGGCAGAACACACGGCTGCCGTCACCTGATGATGATGCAGATCTTTATTTTGTTTATCTGCTTTCATATGCAATATGAATTAAATAATTTAATAACATAAATGCAGTCTGAAGCCCAGACTTGAAATTTCCATCATGACAAAACCGAACATTCAGGTCAGACGTTTGTCTGAAGAAGCTCCTTACCGGGTCGGAGGAGGCGCTGCATCCACAGGAAGCTGAGGGAGACCCTCATGATGGCAGACTTGTCCAGGTGGGTGGAGACTCGACGTGGGAGCGGCAGAGTGCGGGCGAGCTCATAAAACACCTCCGTCTCCTGACTCCGCCTACACCTGGCTGCATCACGTGAACGCAGCTTCCTCTGCTCCGAACTGGTCCTGCAGGAGGAGGAAGATGGACAGGGAGAAAGAGGAAGAAGAGGAGGAGGTGAGGGAAGAACAGAGAGACAAGACATGAGTAACAGATTAAAACAGGAAGAAGTAAAATAGGAGAATCAAAAACGTAAAGGAATGAGTAGATGATAGGAACAAGGAGGAGGATGGAAAGTCGACGTGAGAGAGGGAGTGGAAAAAAGACGAGGAGAAGAGAGACAGAATGTGGGAATGTGGTGGAAAAACAAGAGTAGGAGAGGAACAAAAAAACGTCAGAGTGGTTCCAGGATCAACACACGAAAAACCAAAATCATGGCTCACTACACGTCTCCTCGGCTTGTTAACATTTTTCTCTGAGCTCTACGAAACCAAGCGTCCACAGTTCAGCTCCAATCACAACACTCTGCTAAGGACACACTTCAGTGTCCAGTTTTATTTCATATCAAACTTCATCAGTAAAGACGAGGATGAGAAATTAAACTTAGAACACACCTAGAACCTCTTCAGCATTATTATATAAGAGTTCAGATCTCTAAAGGTTGTTGCTGAATAGTTTATAGCTGCGTTGTGTGTGGAGAGACTGTTTGGGTTCTTACGTAACAAAGAGTTACATCGTTCAGTGTCCTGGATTTTAAACAAATAAGAGTTCAGGATCAACACCAGCCTCCCCTCAAATGTAGAATACACTGATCGCGGATACTTTATATCATCATCCATCACCGCAAACCTTAACTTTTGCCCTTTTAAAGTCTCGTTATAGTCTGGAATCTTTCTCTGGAGTCTTAAAATCTCTGAGGTCCCTCTGGGATCTCCTCGAGTCCACTTTAGGAACCACAGCGGCGCTCTTCCTTCACCCCTCTGTAAATTCATCTGTAGTGTTTTTAAAGTGCCTCTTTATACGGGTGATCCTGACCAGAGAGTTCAGCTATGTACACATTCCTGGATGTTTTTGATTCCACAGTGGGAACAGAACTGACAGCGAAAATAGAGAAAAAGGTCTTAAACTGAGGGAACAGAGCGTTATTTATTTCAGCCACTGGGAGACTTTCCAGGTCCTCCCTCCCTCTCCCTCCTCGCTCTCCCTTCATCTCTCCCTCGATCCGCCCTGCACCGCTTTGGCCTGCATCAAAAAACATGTGCTGACAAGACAAAAGCAGGGTTTCATTTCTCCAGTGGGTGGATATGCAATCACATCAAATTAGGCATAGAAAACAAACAGCATGAAAACGTTCCTCTGCCCGACCTCACACACCTGCCAAACCACAAACACTTTCACTGGAAGCAACGGCAAACTTATCAAGTGCTGCGAACAGAAAGAAACTAATAATCACCAATAATCACTGTGTCACCTCCGAGAGCTCACCGAGGCTGAAGGACACAGCACAGGACAGCAGCTGAGTGCCAGCTCAAAAATAACTTCTCAGCTGTGACTTAAAAGCAGCAGCTGTCAGACAGTCTGACGCAGGACAAGATACAATATGAAGCGATGATATACTGCTTGTTATGCAACGCTAAATGAAATATTACAACATTTTACAGTAACGACTGACCTCCCTCAGGATTATCAGCCATGAGAACACTGGACTGTGATTGGCTGGAGGACGTCTGCAGATGTGACTTAGTAAACAATCGTTACAGTCCTGATTATGAGATCGTATAGATACAAGAGTGACGATCTGCTTCCATAAACAACAAGCAGAAAAAATATTGCAGAGCTACATTACTCGACTCAGACAGAAAAATGTATTTTTCATTTATGTAATTTTTCACGCAAAAGTAGCAGAAAATGACGTTTTCCTGCTTTTCTCTGTTTAACACCATCTTAAACACAACACTAAAATATTATATAATAATAATATTAATTAATATTAATAATAATAAGCTCTGAGAAACAATTCAACATATTTTCTGGCATTTTATGGATCAAACAATAAATCAACTGATATATTAGCCGATGGTGGCTCATGTTAATGTCAGCTGTGTGTGTCTGAATTACAGTCTGTCCGCCAGCGATCAGATGAGCTGATATTTAAACTGTAAACTTAGTCTGTAAAATAATCACAATAGAAATAGAAAACAAAACACGGAGCAGTATCAGGTTATAAAATGTTTTTCACATGTCACGTTGAACAATTTATCTTACTATAACTTGTCATAACATTAAAAACTCTTACATAATCATTCTCACAGTGTAACGTGATGCTGATCTGTTTTTCTTCTTCTGGCACGGCATCGATACGCCGCTGTAGAAAAATACTATGAGACATTAAAACATATCCGCCTCCCTCATTTAACCTGTTGGGGGTGAAACTTTGGTCGTTACGGTGTTGCCACACACTGAGCTCTATCCTTTAATATTCAGACAGCGGAACATTATGTTCCTGCCAGATGACAAAGGCGGCGACACACCCACACCATCGCATCGTGACAGGTAGTATTAACGGCTAAGCCACCTGTGATGCTGATGATCTGAGAATATTTGTGGTGGAGTTAGTGAAGTTTGTGTAAGATGTTCTCAGCGCCGCTCCCTCACTCTCACCGAGTGACTGACTGAGCTCACAAAGACGCAGCAGAACTTTCCAGAATGGTTTTTTTCACTGAAGCAATAAAACAGAGGAGAATAGATTTATTGCAACACTGATGGCTTTCATGCAAAGCTCTCAGATCAAACACACACACAAACTGTGTGTGTGTGCACATGTGTGTGTGTGTTACAGCAGCCTGCTGACTGCAGCCAAGATATTTCTCTGGAAGGAAAAACACTTTTTTTTCGTGTTTTCATAAAAAAAGATTCTTTGGCAATGTGAAAATGTGAAATCGAGCTCACTGTACAGAGACGACCTCGATCGCTGGGTGCAGCTCTGACAGCAGAGGAGGTTTGGTCTGTTCGTCACTGCTGCTGGGGACCATTCATTGTTTTCACATGACTAAATTAAATCCTTTCCAGAAGAAATTTTAACAACATCTTTGTTGCAAAACACACCTGTCATACTGCGTGACGTGTTTTCTTGGATTTTTCTCTGCGATGTTTCAGCCCCAGAAGAGACAAACCAAACACTGCTCGATACGTCCTTCTGACTTTTTCGCAACTTCTGCGGCCGCTGTAGTTTCTCCTACGTGCTTGGTAAGGCTAGGTGTGTTCACTTTGTAGCAATCTGCAACTTCACCACTAGATGCCACTAACTCCTGCACAGTGGTCCCTTACAACAGCTAATGTTAAAAACTAAAATCTTTATCGAGCTGAGAATCAAACTTTTGAGCTTGTCTTATTAAAATCTGTGAGATTGGCCATAAAAAGCTGGAAAAAGTTCTGCTACTGCTGCACACCTTAACGTGTCGCCTTGTAAACACACGTCCAGCACCTTTCTACAACCTGACAGTCAAGCCTCATCACACACTAAGAAGTAAGAAGGATGATTACATGACCTCGGACCTGTGATGACTTCTTCAAATTTAGTTTTTTACAAATCGCCCAGACTCGTCTGTGTGTCACTGAACTCAGGTACCGAGGACAAGAAGAAAAACAGAAGTCCGCTCAGGAAGACGCATCAACACGACATCTGTCAGCAACTCCAGCGTAAACAAAGTTACTCTGCCTGAATCTAACAGACGTCATGTGTGCATTCTGACACCGAACATGCACAACAAGCTTCTGAAGCAGCATCTCAAGTCAAATGTATTTTTATATTTGAGGACTGTCGTGTTACATCTGACGGGAAGTGCAGCTACACACACACACAGGCGCACACGCAGACCACAAACAAATATGACCCCACACACACACATAACTTCAAACTGCTGCTGAGACACCTGAACATTTCACAGAGGACGACTGAACTTGCAGCACAGACGAATTTTCAAACTGACTTGAACAACGTCACGTAGACTTCATTCTCACAGACTCACCAACGCATGATTCAAATTAGAAAAATCTTCGGGGCTGCACTGGGAATATTTGGACTTTGTCAGGCATTTGGTTTCCAACCTGGAGGTCAAGACTGCCACAGAGGGGTTGTGAGATAAATTTAAGGAGTCAGGGAATGATTAAGAAGAAAAATCGAAACTGCTCAAAACCTATAGACAAGAAGTAAGAAGTAAGAATACTGATTTTTACTTTTAAAAAACTTCAATATGAATATTTAGTTTTAGTTTCTATGACAGCAAACTGAACGTCTCCCAATATGAACTGATCCAAAAAAAGCAATCTGAAGAGCACTCGGACATTTTTCACTATTTTTAGACCAAATAATTCATCAACTGCTGCTACTCATGCTTATCCTACTACTACTACTACTGTTAATAATACTGCTGCTAACAACAAAGAGTCCAACTTCATGTTCCTCTCACTAAAACAGTAACAGTAAGTGTGTCAGCTGGGAGGAGCCTCAGAGAACACACTGTTCTCTGGTCAGAGGACAGAGCTGCACTTTGGCGACCATTTCCTATTGCTCAATGAGTGTGCGTGTGTGTGTTTTTGTACTGAACAGTGTGTGCGTGAGTGTGTGACAGAGAACAAACTGTGGTTGTTTATTACCAGAAGCGGTCCTGTGCCTGTCTGTGTGTGAGAGGGGAAAAACACACACACACACACAAATACACACACACACACACACATTCATGCAGAGATCCGCCTTCATCTTCTTCAACACGCAGGCATGCACAGTGCGATCTGGATGGTAGGTGTGTGTGTATAGGTAACAGATAATACGTAGATCTGCTTCATTTACAGAGAACACGATGTCCTCTGCGGTCCTGAACACGAGGGGAGGGAGGGGAAGATATTCAGAGTGACAACAGAAATAAAACTGTGAAGACGAGCAGCAGAAGAAGAAAGAAGGAGAGCTGACAGAAAAAGGAAAGTATGAGGAAGTCCAGAACAAAGACCCTGATCTCCCCTCCCAAACACACACACGCACTTCCGTTCACGAATGCACACACACACACACACACACACACACACACACACACCCTCACACACATACCAGACATCTCATTTCCCTGTTGACATGTTTTGTTTGGGTTGGAGCGCACTGTTCACCAAAACACAGTGTGTCAAAACAGGGGGAAGGTTTTTTGTCAGTGTGTGACGGCACGTAGCCCACTGCTGCGTTCCACACACACACACACACACACACACACACACACACACACACACACACACACACACACACACACACACACACAGACACACACACACACACACACACACACACACACACACACACGAATATTGACTTCAGAGATGCCAATAATTACACATGTTGGACTGAATGTGCTAGCAGACAATATTTAGAGAGAGCTAGTGTCTTTAAAAGGGCACCCAAAGGCAAAGCAATGCACTGTGGGTAAAAAGTAATTAGTTACTTTGACTGATTACTTAGTTAATCGTTTTAAAATAAAATGAATCCTGATCTTTGGACTGTCGGCCGGACAAAACATTTAAAGATGTGAGAAAAAAATACACTTTGTGACCAAATGATTGAAAAGAATCAACAAGTGCAGCATTAATGGACACTAACCTGCAGGACACTGGTGTTGTTACTCTAACAGTGTTTTACATATTTTTTATTTGAATGTGGTTGTACATAATGCGTGCTGCTGTAAGTAAAACAGGAAGTGTTTCTTACATAATGATAAGATCATTTAGTTGGAGACCAAACTAAATATTTCATTTCAGGTTCATACTCGACTTTCCTTCCGATTTATCTGTGCAGTGAATCTGCAGAAACTGAACTGTGTTATACTGATCGTACCAGACAAACTGCACGCTGATGAATCTAATCTGATGTTATGAAATGAGTGGATCTGACAAACATCAGTCTGACTCGGCGTGTCTCTGGTTTCTTTTCATTAACCGTCCGTCACATGTTTTACTGCTCTGCAAAGCAGCTCGAGACAAACATCTTTTGTTAAGATAATCTGATCTGACCTCTCACCCTCTCTGACCCAGACTCCCTCACGCTGGATTAAAGGAGGTCAGATGTTACTCGAGACTATTGTTAGGCTGAAGACTGAAGGCCGAGCCTCAGGTCTTTAAGTAATGAACAAAACCTGTTAATAAAGACAAAACTTGACTTAAATGTTTGGTTAGCTTCATAGTTTTATTTATTTATATATCGTAATGTCCAACTCTCAGACTGGATTTTATTCAGTTATATTTATTCAGATTTATTTCACCAACTCTCACCGTCCGCTCCAGACTGAACACATTTTAATAACATCTTATGGATCACTACACTTTGATACATTTCTTGCACATTTTAAATATTCTGCATGCTCTGACCTTTTGCACACTACCTGGTGAATACTTTGTATATTCATACACGGCTCTCTTCATTTTAAAATCATATTGTTCATATTTATATCTTCTAGTACTTGATTTTTAACTTTTAACATTTTTTTATTATGCACCAAAACACTGAGACAAATTCCTCGTATGTGAAAATCTTCTTGGCAATAAACCTGTTTCTTGGCAGCTGTTTGTAAACTCGGGTATCAAACTGGCACTAGTACTGAAACAGGATGAAAGTTACCTCCCTGTTGTCGCTATCTGACCCATTTTATGCTGAGTGCATTCAATTTTTCACAAATTTTACACCAAGAACCGACATCAATGAAGAAAGAAGCAGAGGTCTGGAGGCTTCAAACTAATTTTGAAGAAAGACTCAGAAACAAAAGCAGGACAACCATTCACTTTATGGCTGGATGTTTTCTCAGTTCACTGACTGGCCTGTAAAAAGATTGTAAACTGTTTTCTAGAGTTCAGGGTGACTGTGGTCTATAAATTCTTTTGTCGGACCAACAGTAGAAATGAAAAGATCTTCACTTTACTGTCACCTCACACAGAATCAGGCTGTAACTGGTCACATTTCAGGAGAAAGACGCAGCATGTTTTGACTTTTCTCTTTTATATTTACTGACTAACAGTCTGATCTGTCCGAACACTGACACACTGAACCAGGAACCATTTCCCCTGAATAAATACAAATGATATTTTATCTTTTGTTGTCCTGATGTAAAACCCCACAAACAGCAGCATGCTTCACCCTGGGTGTTATCATGGAGTCCTCCAGGTCTCATGAGGCCTCATGAGGACAGGAAGGAGGAAGAGTGCCGTGACTTCTTCCTGTGAAGCTGATTGCTTTTTTATTTTAATTTATTTCATATTTTAATAACTGACTGTGTGTGTGTGTGTGTGTGTGTGTGTGTGTGTGTGTGTGTGTGTGAATGTGTCTGTGCTGCAGGACAAACACACACACACACACAGACACAGGATGAAATGTGAGTGTGTGTCTGAACATGGCTGACCAGCTGTAACAACAACACAGCGCAGACACTGCCGCAGCTGCGAGCCGCAAATAAAGCCCCTTCAAAGGAAGCCTGTGTCATTAAAACAACACTTCACACACTCACACACACTCTCACACACTCAGAGGAGCCGTGATGTTTAAAACCTTCAAAATAAGAGCTCTGTCTCGGAGCCGCATTATGACCGCTGTTGTTTTTCAGCCTCGCGCGGACTCGTGTCGGAAAGTTGCAGCGAACAAACAATGCGTCTGCGCAGAAAACTCGGATAAAAACACATTAAAACAAGATATTTAACAAATTAATCTTACCGTTTGACCGTCACGGCCTCCTCTTTCTCCTTCATGTTCAAACTGGACGCTCAGCTCAGATTTCTGCTTTTAATTCTTGTTTATTCCTGCAAGACGACGCTGAAGACACCGAGCAGTCTCCGAGCTCCGCTAACTGTCAGGACGGCTGCTTCCGCTCCGTTTCAAAATAAAAGTCATCCCGCTGACGTCAGCTGATGTGTTCACTGACTTTCCTCTGGCAGTAACGGAAAGTAACTAAGTATATTGATTCAAATACTGTAACTAAGCACACATTTGAGGACTTTATCATTGTAGTTTAGGTTTGGCTGAGTTGGTCCTTGTCTTGGTTCTTAAGCTTCTTTTTTAAATTATTTTTTAATTAATCCCATGTGGCTTTTATCTATTCTAACATTTTATCATTGGTAAATTGTATTTATTTATTTATGTTTGTAAAATGGTAATAATTGTTGTCTCTTGTTGTTCTGTAAAGCACTTTGTGCTGCATGTCTGCGTGGCATTATTGGCATTATTATAGACTGAAGCTGAACTGAACAAAGCTTTGCTTGAATTTACGTCGGTTACCATCCATTCAACAAACAACTCCATTTAACAAAAGTATAAGAAGGCTCAGACAGGTGTGTGTGTGTGTGTGTGTGTGTGTGTGTGTGGGTTGGTCAAAAAGAAAGAGTCAAACTACAGGTTTAACAAGTTTCACCAGCAGTTCTCTGCCAACTTCAGACAGCTTTTATTTTTATAGGTACTTCCGGCGTCAGTGTCTGACTGTGACTTGACGCAGCCGACACTCCCATCATGGACGAACCGAAGGAGCCGCTCAGGCTCCGCCCACGGCACGTCACCAACCTTCGTGTTTTCTCGGGTCACTTTCTTCCTCCAGAGCCGCAGAGAGGCAGCAACACGGGGTGTGTCTGTCTGCAGCGCCCCCTGCCGGCCACAGGAGAAGAGGAGGTCTCATCCTGCTGTTACCGCGGGATAAAGGTTTTGTTCTGATTTAAGTATATTATAAGTAACGAGTAGTAAATGTAATAAAATAACAAGTCGCTATTCTTAACTAGTAACACCTCATTGTATTTAGTCTTCCCTTCACGTCGTTTTTTGCTGGCAAATTTATTTATTTCTTAGATTTACATTCAGATCTGGTGTGAAAATGTACCTGCAGTCAGCAGAACAGTTACATAACTTTATTGAAATTAATTTAAATGAGATGTTTGACAACTCAAGCAAGATTTTTAAGAGTCTGCTAATTTATTTTTTACACCTCAGTGGACCTGTTCAGACAGCAGAAAAATAAAGTGTAGTCTAAAAGAGTGTGTATTTATTATTATTATATAGAGCTAATATATCAGTGTAACAGCAGCCCAGCGTGCTGTCACTCACTCACACACACACACACACACACACACACACACACACACACCGTTTGTTTCAGGTTTAACGTTTTAATAACAGATCTCCATATACAAACTGGATACAGTGACGTCATTCTGCTGTTATAACTTCCACCAGAACAGGCATATACTGTGTGAAAGCGTGTGCGTGATGCTGTGTATGTGTGTGTGTGTGTGTGTGTGTGTGTGTGGGTCAGTGCATGGGGTAACTGTAGAGATTGCAGATTTTACACATACATACACACATGCATACACACAGAGAAACTTCAAAAACAACCTTAAAACGAAGCATCTTGACTTGATTCAGCCTGAAATGTAAAAAAAAAAAAAAACGAACAGAGGAGGAACGACGTCTGTTCACGTGATGAACGAGGCATGAAGAGGAAACTGTCGGCCTTTAAGCGTTCAGACTTCTGTGGTATCTTTGAAACTTGGCTCAGGTTTTTGTCTCATTTGACTCAACACTGTTTGTTTTTCAGCTCACAGACAGTCTGGGTGCCTCTGAATGTGCAGGTGAATTATTGAATGTGCTCAGGTGGAGCTCCAGCTGGTCCTGTGATCACAGCTTTTGTTCACTTCACTGCTCGTTAGTCTGTGTGATTTAAACAGCACATTAGATTTAATGCTTCTAGAGCCAAATTAATACTATCACCCTCCATTTCTGCAGCGTTTACTCTGCTCTGTGCTTCACCTTTCTCAGAGAAACAAAGTGAAATCTGGGCTTTGAAATCAGCTGAAATGAGACTCCTGTCACAGACTGAAGCGTAAAATTCAAACAAAACCCGCAGGTTGTTTTTAAAGCACAGACTCCTTGGCTGACGAATGGATTAGCACTTTTGACACACAGTGAGTGTTCAAATATTTTGTTTTGGAAATGAATTCTTCAACTGCAGGAGAAACCTTCAATAATCATTTCAAAAAACAAGACTCAAACATTTGTCGAGTGAAACCTGAAGTCTAGACTCTGAGGATCTGTATTTGGGTTTTTCTTGGCCAATCCTGCTTCTGAGCACCTTCAGCAGCTGCGGTAACATCGACATGTTTGTCAGGCTTAAAAATGTAAATAGTGATTTGGGTGGAGGACAAAACAAACATACAAGCAAAGGGACACGATTTATACTGTGAACATTTGTACAGGACTCACTAATTTACCAAGTAAATAAGATATAAAGAAAAAACTCACGTCCCAGTGTTTACGTCTCTCAGAGAGAAAACAGAACAGCTTGTGCAGCATAATTCAAATGTTCTGTGGCTAAACAAACACAACTCACATTTATCTCTCGACACCTGCATGTGTCTCAAATATATCTTCTATGAGCAGATGGCTTAAATTTTAATTTTGATTCCTCACTCATGTTTCATTTTGTCTTTGGGGACCTGAGCTCACTGCTTAACAGAGAAACACACACACATAAAATAAGAAAAGGTGAGACATGATTATGAGGAAAGAAGAGTAGGCGCTGAGTTTGGAAGGATTGATGTGCCGTATGAATATTAATAAATTGACTTTAACGCAGTCAGGAACAAATTTGCATCTCTGACCACCTGTGGATGTGGATGTGAGATCAGGATGTCCACATCAGAGTGTATTTTAACGTTAAACATGGATTGTGCTGCACAAGCTGTTTGGAGAAATTCAAAGTTTTTAAATAATCTTCCTGTTTTAGCTTCAGTATTTTCGGAGACGGTCGACGCTTCAAATCATTTTCATCCAAAGAGAGCAGATCCATTTTTCCTCTTTCTCTCAGACATCGTGATGAAGCATTAATTTAGCCTTAAAGCTGAGATTGACCCCAGAGCTCATGAGCTCATTCATGATACCCTCAGCAGACATGCTGTTGCTATGACAACAAAACCGACTATACGGGCTGCAACAACACACCGGCTCAAACACAGTGCGAGGAAACCTGGAGGTTTGTCTGTTGCTCCAAGGGCATAACCTTGGCTCCTGCAGTCCTGGGAGTTACTCTGCTATTTATAGGCTGTACTTTCAGACAGGTAACTCTATAACTCACAAAGAAACCCAACAAAAATCCACAAAGGCTGATAAAAATACTGCCGGCTTGCTGTACTATGAGCTCCACATTGGCACTGAGCTATCATACATGTGAGACAGGAGTATTTGAAATGGCATGTTCGAAGGAAACAAAACAAAAGATCATGTTCAGAAACACCTTTCTCTGGTTTAAAAGCAGACAGAAAGGGTTTGACATGCAGTGTGTGGATTTTCAGTGAGGCGTTGAGTTGGATATCGAGAACCAGGTCTGAATTTAAACAAGCTCCAAAGATATTACGACCAAATTATTATTCTTTAAAGATGCTTTTTCAATCACGCTTATCGATTCCTGAATGTATGAACCATGTTTACAATATGGCAGACAGGAGTGAGCACTCAAACATGTCTTAATGTCACAAAAGAGAGTACTGATGCAGTGAAATGTAATGACTGCATTCAGCTGATCTGATGCAGGAAGCAGTCTGTAGTCAGTGTATTTATTTCTCTGTCAGTGATGTAAATCAGTCTGGTGCTCGGCTAGAAAGGTGAGGTCAGAGAGCAGTGACAGAAAAATGGAGGCAGGCAGTGATGAGATCACTGCAGCTGTGCACGGTGTTAGAGTCTACAGCCATGCTAGCAGCTCTCTGGTGCTCTGAGCTAAGTGCTAACATCATGTTTAATGCGCATCATCTAACATTTGGAAACTAGCAGTTAGCACAATGATAGAGAGTCATGAACAGACAGATGATCATTTTGACCTGACGATGATGCTAGATTTAAAGTCAGGAGATGTCCAAAGTCAGTAGCATTCATCCTCTTGAAAGCATGAATAGCCGTACACGATATCATGGCACTCAGACAGACAGATGTTGTCGCTCCTCACTACAGGCACGGCTGAGAACTCTTAAATGGGAACAGACGTGGAAAATGTTAACTGCTCCTAAGAAGTGCTGCTGCAGCTTCTGAGTCGAGACAGCAGAATAACAACCCCTCCCGAACAGAAAGCAGCTGACACGAACACAATGTCAGACTGAATAATGAAGTTAAAAACCAAAAGGGACATTCAGTCTGATTATCAGAGTGGAAAGTCTGTCAAATATGATAAAGCGTTTCATGCTGCATGATATTAAAATGCAGTTTTCCTTTCGTCTTTAAAATGCCTCAAACTCTGCTCATCTTTGCACGTCCAGCTCCAGTAAAAACAAACAGAAACAAAAAAAGATCACAAATTAGCTCAAAATCGCAAAGGAAATAAATCCAAATCACGACATTTCCTTTGAAGATTGACATATTAAATCCTCTGTACCAAACATATCCAGTGAATGGCGGAGCTATACGAGCTGTTTCTGCACAGAAGTCAGATCACACACACACAATAACACCCCGCGTGTGTCACTCATGGCAGCTCAGGATGGACTGTGGATATATTGTATGTGCAAATTCTTGCAAGAGGCAATTCAGGTGCGACAGGAATGGAGTCCAAGCCACAGTATATATGATGCTACACCATAAGAGGGGAGAGTGTGTGTGTGTGTGTGTGTGTGTGAGCAGTTTTACGTTTGGAATGTGCAAGAGTGTGTGTGTGTGCATGTGTGAGTGTGTGTGTGTGAGCAGTTTTACGTTTGGAATGTGCAAGAGTGTGTGTTTGTTCATGAGCAAGTAATTCAATAAGATGCTGTTTGTCCACGCATTATGTTCAGGAGAATTAGTATTATTCGGATCTATTCACTCGGACAGTCAGCTGAAATGTACAGCCAGCAGCCGCTCCGAATATTGCTCTCTGTGCTCGACTCGGGTCGCTTTCTCTAAAAAGTCACACTGGACCCGAAATGCTTCTGCCTCAGTCGGCAGATTAAACCCAGCTCGCTTCAGGGACAAACTGGAGAAACTCTATCACACGAAATAAAAACACATTGACATCTTCAAGTTCCCTAAAACAGCAGACATTCAATTTTAACTGTGGTTGCTATGTACAATAGAAGGATCTTCATATATTAATATTCTTCATCTTTCCTGTTTTCTTCACTTCCTTGCTGCCAAGTCATGTTTCCATACACATTTGTCCTTTTTGTATTTATAGAGTATTTTCAGTATTTACATTATAAATTACTACATAGTCTTGTGATAAAATAAATAACTTAAATACAATGGCCGTGGCATTTGCAGTGTCTTTTGCATGAAGGGGAAATGGGAGGTATCGGATGAAGGAGGGGCTGAAGGACGAATGAGCCTGGTCTGCTGTTCACTCCTTGCTGCTTCAGAGCTGCAGATAGAAAGGATAAACGATCTCTGTTTGTCTGATGCAGTCTTTGTGCAGAGAATCACGGAGGGGTGAGGGGAAGGCAGAGGGCCGAAGCACTGGGAATAAACTTTATTCCCACAGTGGCATGAGGTGGGAAACTCTCCCTGAACAGTGTAGACCTGCACTGCTGCTGACCGCCAACATAACATCAGGAATCATTTGGCATTTCACACTAACCTAACTGTGGGTTAAAAATGACTGCTAACAAACACGTTTTATAACAGAGCTGAATGTTTTATCAGGACACAAATGAAAACGTCACTTTGATGTGCAAAAATAGCCATGAAATTTGATTTTTGAACAAAACACAACTACTGCTGTCGCCTTTGTAGGGCAGATAAGAGCTGAGGTTCAATTCAGAAATACAATATATGGCCAAAGGTACATAGACACCAGAATACTACACCTATTTGTGCATTGTTGGTACCAAAATATAGACTGTCCTCCGCTCTTTTGGAAAGGCTTTCCACCAGGTTTTGGAACCTGGCTTCAGGGATTTGCTCCAATTCAGCCACAAGAGCATTAATGAGGTCCAACACTGATGGCTCATTACGTCTGGCTCACAGTCTGTGTTCCAGCTCATCCCAAAGGTGCTGGATGGAGTTGAAGTCTGTGCAGGCCTGTTAACTTCTTCCACCCCAATCTGGGAAAATCATCTCTTTAAAGGACCTGGCTTTGAAACTGGAAAAACACTGTTCAGATCAAAGGGGTGTCCACATATTTTTGGCCATGTAAAGTATTAGAACATCTAAGCTGAAGGGAAGGCTAACTACCTGATATGTTAGCTCGAGTCTTCACTATAGTAATACATTTTTGTTTCTATGATTGCGAGCTAATTTTGTACTTGAAGTCCATCTGGAGATCATTAATCTGTTCCAACGATTCAGGAAGTGTTTCCCACCAAACTGTCCATCGTGGGAGTAAAATCAGCAGGGAGCAGGGTTTGGGTCATGGCATGTGAAGAGAGTAATACTGAGGGTTTAATACTGCAGTGAAGGGGTAGTCTCTGGTTGTTGGCCCCTAATTTGGCATTTGAGGATCAGCGGAGAGGGTGCTGGACAGAGAGAAGACAACGAAGAAGGAGGGAGGAGATGGAGGGAGGGATGAGTGCAAAGCTTCTCCTCCAGCTATACCACTGTGCCACTTGGAGAGTTCCCGTTCTGTGCTGTCAAGTTCTGAACAGAGAGACAAAACATAAAAAAGTTAGACACTACAGGCACAATCAGACCAAGAAGATCTGTACTCCACTCTCCTCCAACTGTCATTTCTTTAACTTTTCAGGAGGCGCAAATATCCAAAAGGTATTGATGTATTTTGTAACACACTATCTTTCTAATTTAAGAGTTAACTGAAGACATACCGCCTTCCCTGGCCGTGCCCAGGTACAGATAAGACCCTCTTGGCAGGCTGTGATGATGCAGTCGTCCATGAACACCAGGACCGTCAGCCTCTCGTGTGCAATCTTCTTGCACACCAGCGGCTCCAGCAGCGGCACCTCATGCATGCGTGGGCACAGTGTGGTGCCCAGGACCTTGGCAGCGTCCAGCCGGTTGCTCCTTGGCGCTACATTGATCTTATCGTTGCTTTTGCTGATGTTGCCCAGGCTGTGGTACCTCTTGTGCTCCTTTTCCACTCCACTGCCGCAACCGGATTTGTCTGACTTGCGCTCCTGGAGTGACAGCGTGGCAAAGCGACCAATGCTGAAAGGGGTGCTGTTTCCTCCACTGCTGCTTCCTCCCCCTCCTCCACCTCCACTACCACCCTCCGACGTGCCCTGGCCCTTGGAAGCATTTGCCACGGCAGGATGGGGCAGAGAGTTGGAGCGAGAAAGGGAGCGAGGAAGTGGTAAGGGGAGTGTTGGCGGGTTTGAAGTGCCTGTGTTAGTGTTGGGCGGATGATGGTGCCCCTCAACCCCTCCACTTCCTCCCCCACCTGAGGTGCTGTTGACCACACCGCTGCCAGAGTTAGACAACGAGGGTCCAAAAGTGTTAGTAAAGGCACGGGACAGCGGCAGGCGTGGGTACAACACGTCATCCGTCAAGTCCCACAGACAGAACTGGGTGTCCTGCCCCACTGAGCCAAACCGATATGTAACCGACGCCGAACCGCCACCTTTAGAGCTGTGCCGAGAAAGACGCGACAACGTGCTGCTCGTTCGAACCCGGCCGAAGTGCATGGAGTTATTTGGTGCCCCCTGGTGGAGGTCTTCCTCGCTGCCACTAAGCTCCATAGGTTCCTCGTCTTCTAGGGAAGTCGTGAAGGGGTCAAATGCCACCACGTTGACCCAGGACTTGTGACCATGACCTCTTGCAACCACGCGGCTTTCTGCAAACGACCAGACGGTAACCAGGTCATCCTCGCCGCCTGTGGCGAGGTATTTCCCATCAGGGCTCCATGACACGCACAGCAGCCCACCAAAGTAGCTCTTCATCACCCCCTGCAGCTCCATCGAGTCAAAGTGGAAGACACGCAGGCAGCCGTCCTGACCTACGCAAGCCACATGCACACCATCCGGAGAGAAGGCAAACTCGTTGAGGCCTCCTTCACCCACAGCCCATCGTAACAACGGGTTGCGAGGCGTCTTGGTTTTGCAGGCGTAGACGGCAAAGCCTTCGCCCTGCCTCAAGAGAGAGTACTGTGGGGCCGTGGTGCCACATGGGTGGTCCACATTGTAGAGGTAGAGGTGTCCACTAGCATGTGAGGCCAGGAACAGGTTATCAGACTTGGGAAGCCATTTTAGACACGTCACCTTGGATTTGTCTATCAACCTCTGGAAAACAGGAAGGAGGAGGATGGAGGAAAGGTAACATAGGATAGATAGATAGATAGATAGATAGATAGAAGAGAAGATGGAAAGAATGGAGGAAGAGAGTAAAAAAAGATATTACAAATACTTCGATTGCAGATTTTCTTGTGCTTTTCTGTGGACACTACGCAGAGTCAACTCACTGCTAAAATTGCATTTGCAAAATGTGAGATCTAAAACACTAAATATAAACTACTGAGATAAGCACATGCAGGAAGGAGGCTTGGGAGGAGAGAGAGAAGGTCTGTAGAGATCAAGAACCAGGCAGCAGCAGAGACAGTGAGGAGACTGAGTGAAGCCAGCAGAGAGAAAACCAGGGGGTGGAAGATGAGGAAAGAAAAAGATTTAGAGAAGCACAACCCAGGGAGGTGAACAGATTCCGGAGACACACAAACACAAAGTCTGCATGCAGTAGTGCACACATACACCCACAATCTCCTAAATTCAATTGGGAATCCCATTAAAGAGAATCCCATTAAACAGACAGAGGCAGTTCAGGAGACAGTAGTAAGCAGTAAAAGAACGTGCGAACAACAGAGCATGTTAGAGTGAAAACACTGAAGACAGAGCGTGTGTCCTCGGCTACATCACAGCATCCAAACCAGGACAAAAATCAATACAGCAATGGCAAATTATTTCTGATGTATTGTAGCAGGCTTTAATCACAACATCACAAAGACTGCTGTTCCCCAGCACAGAAAACACACACACACAAACACACACAGACAAACGAAGTACCTCCTCATTGAAGAGTTTACTCGTTTCCTTCTTGATGGGGTCGAGATACTGGACCTGTCCGGCTGAGAAACCCACAATCAGAGCTACACTCTCTGCTGTGGCAGAGTACTGGTTGAAGTCGTGACATGTTGGCTGAGTCCCCTTGTAGATTCTCTTGTCTATCGGCTTACTGAGGTCCACAGCCTGCAGACAGACAGGTCAGACAAAGAGAGCCATGAGGCATTAAGCAAGAAATGGGAACAAACTGTTTCAGGGACATTTAGAGGTTCTTAAAGGTGTATCATTTGTCCTGCAGACAGCACACTGAAACAATTTACCAGTTACCATCATCTGCTGACAATCTCTCTGCCCGTTTAGTATTTGATGATACGTTTTTCTTTTCTTGATAAATGATCAAATTATAGATGACAAAAGTCACACTGAGATATTTCCACAGCAGAGTTTGATAGAAAAAACATTTTTCATTTATACAAAGGATTGATGGTGAACATCAGGTTTTGGTGTCACAATGAAGGAGGAATGCTTTTTCACGAAAGCTGCTTTGTACGCTGACATTCAACAATTATTCAGGGAGAAATCCAGCAAACAAGATTCAGGGACGCTGACGTTTCTTTCACCTGACAGTGGCCACAAAGGAGGAGTATCACTAGACTGGAAACACTCTTAGTCATGTTATTGGTATATGCACCTACAGCAGACTGAAAGGTCACACCTGATCTCTGAGGGTTTGCTGAAGTCATTCTGGATTACACTGTTGTGCTTACTGTCAAGATTAAAGATCACGGTGCCAAAAAAAAAAAAAACATCATTTACTGACCAAAAATCTGCAAAGATTTAAAGATTTAAAGGAAGAGATCTCTGAACTGTCGGTATGAGCAGCACGAATTATTACAACAAGCTAAAACTGCTTCATATCCAAATAAATTTGCGTTTTGGAGTCAGCGTGCAGGCGTTACTCTTCTCATCAATGATTTCCTCAGAGACATTTTGCATGCCTGAGTCTTTATTGATTCTTGATCAATTTGCTGTGGGTGAAAAAGTGAGACTACACAGTACAGTTTTCATCATCACTTCTACTGTTTTATTATCTCTGAGTCTAAACATTGAAGCCATGCATAGACACACATGAGTTATAGTAGTTTGACTATTTTTGTGACGTCATTGCTTTGCCATGCGTGATGATGCCGGCATTGATAAAAGGAATTAACACACTTAAAATTAACTTCTAGTGGTTAGTGCACATTATGACTGATTATTAGAGGCTTTCCAAATCAGCATTAGTAACAATGCTGACCTTATTAAGCAGATTGGCCATCGACCGGATGTAAACAATCCAAACCAACAGTCTGCATTAGATACTGTTTCTTTGTCAATAATAAATAAATGATAAATTCAGTGTTTCCACCATCAGTCACAGACGGACGCTGACTGAATTTGTAGTAACATAACAATGTAAACATTACATCACTACATGCCAGGATCAGATCAGTACAAGGCATCATCACTGAGCATCAGAGTCAGTATCAGCAGAGGATCCCTGCACCCCTGCTGATCATATGTTAATGTGTCAGAGGACGCATGTTACCTCTGATTTCACTTTTAAATCACTCAGTGTGTTGACAGCAGGCGAGTGCAAACTTTAAAAACAACAACATCTCCTGCTGAGGTTCCTGTCATACTGTGAACTCTGAATTTTGAGGTAATTGTAGTATAATATACTGCATGTTACGCAGTCTAAATACTGACTAAGTGGTGAATGTACAGTATAATGATGCTGATATACATCTTCACTCGCATGTGATTTCCTGAATCAACGAATACTGCATAACCCCAGTTAGCCATCTACACATTATCTACCTGAGTCATGAAGACATTCCTGCAAATTTACTAGCTTTTATTGTACTCGTGAAGAGCTTTCATTATGACCCAGAAAAGAGAAAATGATTTAATCTAAAAAGGTGTGACTGATGGTGTGCAGTCAAAGAGGAGCCTTGACATTTTAAAATCGAGTCAGTTCCCAACATTTTCCCTCATTGATCCATTCCACATTAGAGGAGGAGAAGCTTTTTACATTTGTCCTCCGGTTCCTCCTAAATGGGTTATTAACATTCCTCATTAAGAAGCAAGTGGTGCAGCTAGCTGCAAGCAATCTCAGCCCTCTGTAAATTCCTTGGTGCATGCTAGCAGTGCTAAAAACAAGCTCTGTGAGGAGAAACTGGAGGACAAATGCAGATATTACTCCTTCCCTCGGGCCAGAGATTAGTCAAGAGGACAAACATCTGATTGGAAATGTCAGATTTCTGCCATGTAGACCTACGAGGAATGTGTTTTAAAGCTGAAGCACTGACATTAGCAGTGTTATATGGTTTTAATATCAATATATCATCCAGTCAGTGAGGGGACAGGGAGGCAGCACAGCCTGTGATGCAGTGTGAGGGTCATAAAGAGGGTTTAAGTTTTAAAATCAACAGCATGTTGACTCACTGGTGCACCTAAACATCCCTGTCCAGCATCTCCAAACTCACACAGATTCACATGAGCATGCAGTAAAGAGGACGGGCAGTGTTTAGACAGACACATGCAGTGAATGGAGAGCTGTCACGGTCTTCAGGCTGTTTCCTGCCCGTGTAGTAACACTGCTGCCCTCCTGTAGCGTCCGCTGACTCTGTGCATCCGTCTGGATGATGCACCATTCACTGTCTGCTCAGCCAAATGATCTGCCTCTCCATCTTACACTTCATAACAGGTCCAAATGTAACGTGAGCGCGTGTGTCAGCATCACTCCCATCCAAACAAAAAAAAAGAGAGATGATGAAACACGACCTAACAGCATCAGCTTAGCAGTGCAGGCTAACATGCTAAGCTAAGCCTGACCATCCAATCTGTCACTGAGTGAAGAGCAGGCTCACCTTCTTGATGTTGGTGTACGTGTAAAAATACAGCTCCCTGCCGATGTTGAAGCACACCCGCTCCGACTCCTCGCTCGGGTCTTCAGGCTGCAGCTTGACCATAGAGACCCGGACCGGAGGCAGGAAGCCCGCCGGAGAGGAGTTGGCTGCGGCATTGGAAGAGGATGAGGCGGCGGCAGCGGCAGCGGCGGCGGCGGCAGCCCCGGGCCCCTGCAGCAGCCCGACCCCTCCGCCGGGTATCGGACCAGGTCCGGCTCCTGGGCCCAGCGTGGCTCCAGCGGACGGACCCCGCGGCAGCCCGCCCCGCTGCTGCGAGTCCGAGAGGGTGAGCAGCTTGTAGAAGCCCTCTCTGGTCCGGAACTGGGATTTAATCTCATTGATATCCTTCAGAGCGCCGCCATCTCCGGCCATTTTTAGTACAAACAAGCCGCACAGGAAACTGCGATTTTGACCTGGAAATAATAAAGCTACAATAAAAAGTACTAGAATAGAAATGGGAGAGGCGAAGGCGAGCAGCAGCAGCCGAGCTCAGCTAGGCCGACCAGCACACCCGGTCTGCCCCAGTGCATTTTACACCAGTACCGGCGACTGTACCACTGCTACCTCATAGATGCACCCCGACAGAAAGCCCTTCTCAGCCGGTGTGAGCATCATCTTCGACCGGGTCTCTGCCTCCGTTCATCCAGTGTGCGTAAAGTACGTGCGATGATGCGTCGACTGCTGCTGCTGCTGGCCCGGCCTGGCACTGCGCACTCCCACTAATGTGTCGGGGGGTAAAGAGAGGGCATCCGGCCCCGGACAATTTGCTTCACTTATCCCTCATTTATCCTCCCAGTGACAACAGCACCGCCTCAAAGATCAGTGTGCTACTTTAAGAATGAAAAACTATAACAGGAACAGATTAGAGCCTCCTTCATGTGAACTGCAGAGATCTGACACTGTCATGCTCACACTGATCTGCAAAATATTAAAGCATAAATTACTTTTCCGGAATAAATTAATTCAAATGAAAGATCTGTAATGTACAATCTAAAGTGGCATGAAATTAGTTGCAGATATTATTGACTATAAATTTAGATTTACTGTTTCTTCCACACCTCCATGCCTCCACATTTGTCTTCAGTAGGCTGAACTGCATTCATTTATTATCAAATGCTTTGTTTTACATTCAGCAGTTCAGCATGAGCATGACAGATTCCTGCAGATCAAATACAATCTGTGCTGGCACTAATCTCCTTCTCTACTTCTTCATGAGGCAGTGAGGAACGAATTGAGAACAATTCACTGCTGTAAGGCTGTGAGTAAGTTAAAATCTCACACACCGTCTCCTCATAGCAGCACATTCACACATTAAGAGGTGGACACACCGCAGCTCCTCACTCACGCCATCTAAACACACTAACAGGGGTCTTCAGACGTTATTTAATTAACTCTCACCTTTCATTAACGCTAAACGATTTGCTCCATTTCCTCTCAGTCAATACAGTTCACCTCATCTTGTTGTAATTAACTTTATTACAGTGTAACGGCAGTCAGGAGTGCGTATCTTTGATCCAACACTGACATACAAACTCAGGTTACAAAACACACAGCATGAGCAGCAGCAGTGCTGCTATGCTCCAGTCCTTTATGCTTGTACGTGGTATCTTCAGGAAAGCCATACATTTCAGTCCCTGCAGGCGGCTGCTGCTGCTGCTGTGAGACAATACTGTGGCAGAAAAAAAGTAGATCCTCCTTTAGTGTAAGAGGAGGACCTTCCTTCACGTTCAGTGCAGGTTTTCTCAGTTGTCTGGATTCTGGAGATTGTTCTGGATCTCACAAACCAAGTAGAAATTAGCATAAATAAGAGCACACTCCCCAAAACTGAGGGATAAAGGCTACAACACAACATTCTTCAGTATGAATTTGCAACGTCCTTCCATCATTTCCTTCCTTCTCCTCTTGTCCCATTAGAAAATAAAATACTGTGCCGTATCCATTCCAGTTGAAGTTGAAGAAGACAGATTAAGGTCCTGGGTGGAGGCATGCATGTAGAAGTGGAGTTTCCCATGATGCCCTTTGACAGCAGACGGAGATTCAGGGTAGCATGACGTAGTTCTCAGCAATTTCCAGGACATAAAGGTTGGACAGCCCCGACTGGTCATCAGTCTGACGCGTCTCCAAGATGGCCATCCTGCAGTGAGAAGGTCAGAGGAGGTCCATCAAGAACACAGAGCTCACAGAGCTGCTAGCATGGCTGGACAGTCTCATTCTTATTTTAAAAACTGTGAACATCTCATGGTAAAACAGACAGAATGATCTGTTCTACATTTCCAATTTGTTTGTAACAAACAGAAGCTGAGCTGATTAGCTGGCAGTAGCAACAAACAGTCTGAACAGACGAGGAAATCCAAGCCTGCAGAAACTATTTTATCAACAGAGAATCTAAGCAAGCCGACATTAATACACAGCAGTGACTGAAAACATGTCGTACTTGTCTGACTGCACCAGCCTGTAGATCTTCCTGGGGTCGGTGGTTTCTTCCAGCACTTCACTGAAACCATGTCTTCTTCTCTGCCAGCCGTGACGCCACACTGCCAGCAGTGTGTCCTCAAAATACACTGGACAGAAACACAGACAGAGTTAGTGCTGAGCTCTAATCATGTACAATATGAACCCCCACTGAACTGTCACTGGATGTTCTCACCTATAGACTCAATATCATGAGAGAAGGTGGTGTCGTGAGGCGGAGGCCTGTTGCTCTTCACCTCCCCCTCCAGACCAACTATATGTACCGACTCTGTGGAGGAGAGAAGCTGAGTGTGAATACCACTGAGTGGAAATATGGAGGCAGACACAACATGGACTAAACATAATGCAGAGTTCACATCAACACAGTTATAGGCTGAACTGAAAGTCTTTTTTCCGGTTTGTACTTTTGAGATCTTGGAAATAAAAGCCTAAAAACCTGGACGTTAGGTCTGCAAGACAAGAAGCTGCTGCAGGGATGTGACCCAGTAATACCATAATAGATATCATGAATCAATGATATTCTGTGCTGTAACAGGGTGGGTACAATCTGCAATATGCCCCATAAAACGAGGCCAATCGGACCACACACACCAGAACATCTCCTGATAGATGGAGCATGAAAAAAGGGAGAGGACGGTCTTTGTTCATATGAAAAAGTGCATTCTGCATAATATGTGACTTTTCACATAAACACATGGACAATCTAATGCAACCCAGCACATTTTCCATGCAACATCTATGGTGTTCTCAATGTTAATACTGTTCACATACTTGTGTAGTTATGTGCATCTCCATATAATGTCGGAGAAATTGTGATTATTAATGAGAAATGTTAAATAAAACTTGTGTTACTTACTTTCTATGAGGACGAGCAGTGAGCTACTGTCCAACTGGTTTACTTGAACTACATCTGGGCTAGGTTTCTCTGTAAGAACACACACACAACAACAACTCCATCAACAACAACAGAGTCAAAAGCAAAATGCAGACAGTCTTCTGGTAATTCAGATCATAGTTTAATGGTTGTAATAATGTGCATGAACCTACCCAGACCGGAGTTGGTGAACCAGGATGTGTTGGAGTTGAGATTGATGTATTCTACAATGACTGGCAGGTTGGGGCTGGACCCCCGAGAGACCCCGATACACACCAGTGGGTACTCCTGCTGGGGCACCACCACCATCTCAAACACTCGCACAGGGTTAGGCAGGGGGAAATCAAAATTCTGCAAGCATGAAATGGGGAAGGTGTAAGTGAAGAGTTTAATCTCCTTTTAAACGTCTTCGGGTCTTTAGCTGTGGTTTTTCATCTCACATCGAGCAGAAAACAAAGCAGACAGGTTAAGTATTTTGTTCAAGGACACTTAAACCTGCAACCTTTAAGCCACGGCATGGGGTGTAACTGAGGGAAGCAATGAGTCTATTCTCAAAACTGTAATGATTTTATGGTTAAAATAAATTTAATAGTGGCCATAAAATGCTTTATTTCCCTGCCAGCAGTGATTTTATTAGCTGCTGTCAGTGTTAACAGTCGAATAAAAATGGTAAAAATAGAAAGATAAGTCACAAAGATGAGCCGTGACGACACACTGTACTTCACCTCAACTTATATTTTTGTTGTATTTTCATAATGAAAATCCTGTTTGACATTCAAGAGTTTTGCTCCATCACAGTGTGATATAATGTTCCTTTTTGCTCACTTTTAACTCACTGGAGTCCGAGCAATCGGCCATGATTACAAAAGCAAGTGATAGGACCCTTTAATATATGACCTTCAGTGCAAGATGCAGCAAAACATTTGTTGGAAGTAACATTAGATGGCTGTCTTGAGTTGTTGCACTTGTTTGATGTTTGGCTGTTTCTCATAAGAAATGTGATCCTCTGATGTAGAGCTCAGTAATGGTAGTGAAATATATCCTCCAGAAAAATGTTGAAGTTTTGTATTTCTTGGACTTGAAGTAGTGAAATATGAGAGTACAATATACACACCTTAATGAGCATGAACTTGTGCATGGGCTCGTACCACTGCAGCAGCACTACACTGGACTCCAGACCACAGCACAGGAACACACAGCCTCGCTGCACGTTACTTGCTACAGGAGACAAGACACAAAATACGTAATATTTTAGCTGGTGATCTTTCTAAACTGATCAACACTGTAAAAGTGTCTGCTGTACAGACATCTTCATCCCACTGTTCTGTTTTCTTAATGTAGTTCAAAATCTAAAATTAGCATGCAGCTAATTTAGTTTCAAACTATGCCAAAAGCCATTTAAAGGAGAGCGTCTAACACTCCCACACATGCACACACTTTGGCAGTGCAGGGAATGAGTGCACAGCTTTAATAATATGTATAATAAAAGTGATCAGACATGACTGATTATTTATTTTTGCATTCTGTCTCACCAGCTGAGCAGGTCTTGCAGCCTTTGGTATCAGGTATTTTACACGTCACCGCACATTTCCTGAGGACAAAATAGATCACATAGTTATTACCTGTCATGAACAGATTTGGTTTGCTGGGACAAAATTGTCAAACCAAACAGGAGGCATAGAGTGACAGAAAATAAAGTCCAGTGTTACCTTGGTAACAGTCTGTGAGTCGGCAAGGCAACCATCCTCTGGTCTTTCCGAGCCTGTTCATACAACTCTTTCAGTGAATGGGAATGAAGCTGCGATGATTTACCTGTAATCACAGAATCAGACGCAGTTTGAAAGTTAATTTTATTCATCCTGTTGAGAGTCTCAGAGGGCTGCAGCCATCACAGGGTGGACACAAGTAAACACACCAACTCACATTCATAACTACGACGGTTTAGAGACTGCCTGACTTGGTAAAAAATCCATGTAATATGCAAACCACTGAATCACCCAGTTTTAGCACCAAATTAGGTCACTTACTCCTTACAGAAAAACACATGAATGTCACATGTGCAGAATGACACAGGAAACATGTGGGACACATGTGGCTTGCACACAGGAGACGTCTGGTTTTAGAACATTTTCATGCTAAAATGTGTGAACTTTAGTACATGATTTCCACATGTGCTCCACATTTTGCAACACGTGGCTTCCTTCACGTGATCACGTGTCCACATGCACTGTACATACATGTTGGATGAATACAGAGATTTTGATCAATAAAATGAACAACTGTTGATAGACTGTGAAAGTCTAAAGAAAGACCCTGAGGTGAAAAGAGACATTTAAAGGATGAATTCAAGCATCAGGTTAGTTATTTTTCTTGGTATTTAACTCTTTTTATTTACCTGATACAGACATGAGCACGTTATTAATGGTGTAGACCCACGTACACTTGCCAGGATACAGCTGAAAGAAAAAGAGAAGACATCCACTCATTCACTGCTGGCGTACTGCTCCGGTGTCCCTTTCAAAAGCCTCTGATCAATCGAGGCTTCAATATTTTGCTCTGGAACAACTTTAACAACAACTAAACCAGTCACTCCGGGGAACACGTCTGCTATCTCCAACACAACGTTTGTAAAACACTGATGTAGCTCTGTATTAATTAGATAAAGGTCCTACCAGCTCCATCGTGGCCTCTGAGCCGTTGAGGTTCAGGGTGTAAATTCCTTCCTCTGCCCCCAGGATCAGATGCTGGTCTGAGGTAGAGAGAAGACACACAAGCTGGTCAGACAGATAAAACAGAAGTCTGATAAGATGTGAGAGAGCGTGAGTGAATTCATTGTGTGCTTTATTTGATGATATCACCTTTGGTAGCTGGGTTTTCCCAGGTCGTGGAGCAGTTTATTTTAAGAGGGCAGCCATGGAAGATCTTTTTAAAGTAGACCTGGAGAGAGAGAGAGAGAGAGAGAGGGGGGGGACATTAAATCATTCATTTTGTATCAAGCCACTACATGATGTACATGATGATACCCGAACGACATATTAGGGATGAACATTTGTAATTTCCATATTCAAGTACTGGCATTAAAATTATTACTCAGTACTCACAAAAGGAAAAAAAGACTGAAAATATGGAATATGAATTTAATCTATTCCCTTTGATAACACTGTACACACATGTGAAACACACACCACCGCACATGTCAGACACTCAGCGGTGGAGCTGATATGAAGCCAGAAGAACTTCTGGCAAAGAGATAGAGACTCACAGGAGGTTTCTTCATGACGGGGCTGACGCACTCAGCATGGTGCTAAGAACAAAAAGAAAAACCTTGTGATGAGTGTGTCGTCCATCAACACATGAACATTGTGAAGGAGAGAAGACGTGGATAATCGAAAAGGAAATGGAAAGACGTGTGTCGTCATCTACAGCTGAATATTAGCTTCTGTGATAGTAATCATAAACTGAACGTTTCATTTCTGTTACACCTGAACTGAATTTCATTTTCTCTTATTTTAATACAACTTCTGTCATCTGGGGATATTTCCCTGATATTCCAGCATCATCTGTCCTACCTTTGATGGTGTCTGCCGTCTGCGTATGCCTTTAGGGGGGAGCTCAGGAGGAACGAGGTCTGCTGGGTTTTCATTCAGCTGGACAGGTAAGGACATGGGGTCTGGATCACACACACACGAACACACGAGAAGAAACTGTGTGTAATTATCTCCAATTCATTCATATACAAAAACAATAAACACATGTCATTTTCTTTGTTCTGTAGTTGAAAAATCTCCCACAGCAGCTAAAAACTATTTTCTGGACCTTTCTTGGTGATGAAAGTGGACACACTGATGTCTGAAATATTTCTATTTAGCAAAACACATTCTTGATTTGTAAATATTGTATAAAAGCAAATACTTATTTGTTATAAAAATTAGGTTTATACTGTTGTTTTAAATCATACAGTGTGTACGTGAGTTCCTACTCCTCACATGTTCTGTTTTCACTTCTCTAGTGTGACTTTGCTGCTGAGGCTGGCAGGGTAAAGTTCAGGTTAATGTATAAATAGAAGAAGTCCAGATGAGAGCGAGGGTCAGGGACAGGTCAGAGAGGTGACATTTAGACTCAAGACTACTGATTAAGAAAAATGTTCAGATGCTATATATGTAAATTGTCTGTTAACAATTCACAGGGGTTAAGACAGCCCATTATCGATTGTGTAAGAACAAACAGAGCTCCACGGGGAGCCTTTTCCTCTGTAACCTCTTCTGTGTGTTGAACTGTTAAACGCTCCTTCTTGTACAAGAATAATAAACCTTGATACTTCGAATTCAGTCTTCTTTATTAAAGGTTCACTCAAACTTTATTCGTGTTCATTCACGTTTCACCCTTCAGCATTATGGCTGTGCCTCTTGAGTACAACATAAAGGGGAGGCAGCTCACCGGAATGTCGTGAGGAACGTGGCTGCGGCGTCGGTCGGACATGCGTCCCACTGGAGGTCCTGATGAGAGGGGAGGGGGCGTACAGAGAGCAGGGCTTCCTCGCCCGATCGTCTTCTCCTGCCATGCTTTCCTCTGAGCTGGTCCGTGCTTTGGGCTGCACACACAGACACATAAAGACATGTTGAGCTAACCTAATGCTCTTATCCAAAACAGCTTCAAATGACTGACCAGGAAGAGGCTTGATGTGTCCCAGGGCTCATTAGCTTCTTCTGTCCTGATCTGTATTCTAATTCACTCATTTTTGTCCTTGTAAATAGGATGTAAAGACTGTTTTAACATAGCTTTGGCATCAATACACAGCCTTATTACTTTAATAAACACACATATAAAAACAGCTTTCATGTATGGGTTAATTTATTTGTTCCTCTCAGTAATCACCTTTGGAGGAAGTGGAGGTGGGATGTCATCAGCTGTCATGATGAAGCTGTTGGCAGAGAGAGTGTTGGTTCAGTCTGCAGTGTTAATGATGAGAATACACATTAATGTGGACGTGAGTTTGTGTTTATTCAGCTAACCTGGTGGCTTGTATCGTAGGGCTGAGGTGGACCGAAGGCAGAGAGAGAAAGTGTCAATGCAATCAATGAAATGACTTCGTATGATCGAATGAATCATTCAGGTGCTGCTGTGGTGTTTTGTTACACATGGACTGAAACTGTGTGAGGTTTTCTTACATATCCACGTCATCATAGTCATCGTCTGAGTCTGTGTCCTGATCCCTGTGACAGAAAGAAAGAAGAGAGGTGAGACATCTTCTTTAGTTTTTGTCCACGTCTGTGATGATGATGATGATGATGATGATGATGATGATGATGATGATGATCCTGTTACCTCATTGGACTCTTGCTACTGTCGGTTGATCCCAGTGAAGGTGATAACTGTAAAAAAAAAAAACACCAACATTTATAAAACAGGTTAAAGTCAAGGAGGAATATAATAACACATCTCTGTTCACATCGTATGGATGTTTCTTTTGGGGAGTTTTTATTTTCTTGGTTGTATTTTTGTTGTGTAACTTTTGATACTTCCTGTGAAGAACAGTAAAACACTCCCTCTGTGTGCATGTTAGACAGCATGAGGTGCTGTGTGTCCACGAAGTCTTCTCCTAACGTTAAATGTGTGGTTAGCTTACCGTTGCGTTCGGTGACCCTTTCCTCATCGGCCTCCGAGTATAGATCTGTTCCACTGAGCAGACACAAACAAAAAGATTCAACACAATGACACTGTTAACATTCTCATTTCAGTTATTTTCCATGATGGCTGAATAAACGTGTATTCCTTCACCAGCACTACGATCATCCACAAACTACAGAGGAACAGGGATGAAACAAATCCGCCAAGACAGCTGGATGAGTGAAACGATGCAATGCCTGGAATATATTCAGACATCTTTGGTATTCCTGGCAGCTTAAATGAAGATGAAGTGCTGAGAACAGAAGTAATGGCCTAGAAAATTAAATGCTGGGTTATTTTCATAACCCCTCTGCTGGGTAGCCGTGGATTTTGACCTGATTGGGTTGTTTTTACCCAAGGTTGGGTTAAATATATTGACCCAACAGATTGGGTTGATATTCACGGTTTATTTGGCCGCAGACCCCCATCTTACAAGGTTTTGTAGAGACCCCAAGAGAAGACTTACAGTATATTAAATCTTTTCAAAATGATTCCAAATTGTTCATACTTTTTCAAGATTTGTCAACATTTTTTGAAAGTCAGCTCGGCCTTCGCATCAGTGTATAGATCTCTCTCTCTCTCTCTCTTCAAATAAACTAAGAGTAAAATAGAATTAAAGGGGTTAAACTGATTTTGATGTGAGTAACTACTTTTTCTGGGGACCCCATGGTGCCCACCTCTAGGATCCTTGGAGATTCCTGGACCGCTCTTTTGAGAAACACTGCAGTGAGACAATCATCATTAATACTGTGCTTGGTGAAATTGACTGGTTATTTTGGCATGTACAGAAATCTTCTTATTGGACTCCAGATACAGCGTCTGGTGCAGCACTGTGCATTACATGAGGAGTTGAACCTAACCTGTTGTACAAACTAATTGTTGAATCTTGTTTTTTTTCTTCTCTTTTTTCTTTTCAGCCTGGAACAAACATGGTGCAGTACCTGGCGACTGTAAGAGGTGGCACAGAATACCCATATGTCCTCATGCTAGGTGAGGAGCATCAGTGTTCCCAGGCCTTTGTGGTCATCAGTGGGACAGCCTTGGAGCACCCATCTCTGTTGGGTGAGGGCTCAACTTGCTGTGATGGAGTAAACTGCAAGGCGAGCTCTCACCCCGTTAAGTTCAGGTACCAAAAACTGATGTTTACACTGATTCCAGTTTTAACTGACTGTTTGATTGTTCTAGTTTTTACTGATGTAATTTCCCAAAATATGTGGACTGAACATGTGAAGGGGGCAAAAACCTTTGAACTTTGTTGTTTTTTCGTTGTTTAGCACTTAAATCAATGGCCTTTGCATTATGTCTATGATGCAGCAATGTTAAAAATGTATTTCACTGTTTTAATGTGAACTGAAATGTCCCAATAAAATATTATTTTATTATTAAGTACTTGTTTCGTTGAATAATTTCATAATTTCATAATTTCTTGTTTAAGAACAAGTTCATTGTATAATACTAAGGTTAATGTTCATTAATTAATGCTAATTTTGCTCTCAAACCAACATTTTGATTTTAGCCCACTTCTTTGGTAACATTAACCCAACAACATGGTTCTATTTTAGCCCATTTACTGGGTAACATTAACCTAACAGCAGAGTCATTTTTAAGCCATTTTTGGGTAAACAGTCTCAACCCAACATGCTGGGTCAAGACCCTAACCCAACCCTGCTGGTCTAAAACAACCCAGCGTTGGGTTACCCAAATAACCCAAAATGGGTTATTTTCAACCCAGCAGTTTTAATAGAGTTCATTAAGGTTCATTAAGGCACAGGTGAATAGGAATATTATCCTCTCTCTCTAAATGGATATAAATACACTATTAGTATTGGTTGATGTTTCTATAAACAGATTTTCTTATTTCCTGTGCATCTATGGACTGTAGCTTCTATACCGTCTACTTTTTCTGAATCATGGCACATTTTCTTCATCAGATTAAGAGTCACATTTCCTGTTTTTCTGTCATGAATCACTAAACAGTTAGAATGAAAGTGTTGATATAAAACATGGTTGAATTATTCGTGTTTTCTTACAGCTTATGTCAGAGTTTGTCCGCTCTGCCTGGTTGTGTTTGTTGATAGACTGAATCCTCTTTAAAGATCCAGGCACCACCACCTTAAATAAAAGAGGTAGAAGAGGAAGCGGGAAAGAGATTAGACATCAAATCTTTTTAAGACTAATAGACTTAAATTATGTAATGCGTTGAAATAATGCATGAAATAATCCATAATTAAGAGAGACATATGCAAACTTTCTGCTTAGTTTTAGGCCATACCTCCATCTCATCGTCCTCTGTCACCATGTGGGTCTTCAGTTTATCAGGATTTCGATACTTCTCCAGCAGGTCCAGGGTCAGCTCCTGATTCAGGCACTGCTGGGTCAAAAACATGTGCTGCAGAGAGGCATGAGATGGAGAGAAGACACAAGAGGCAAAGGACAAAAGGAAGATACAATCAGTACAGCTCAGTCCAGTTCAAATAAAGACAAAGTTTACACCAGGAAGAGACTGGATGACAGTCGGTAGATTTTACTGTTTTAAACCTGCAGTAACTGATTTTCTATTTAGTTGGTATGTTTAAGTTATTAACAAACAGTCCAATATTCACTCTCTCAGCTCTGTTTCTGTCTCTCACAGCTTCTGAAGGAAATGTCTGACTTTTTAGCTGCCGAATGCTCCATTATGTTCTCCAACTGTGTCTGTCTGTTGTTTGAGCGGGCAGTGTGCGGGGCTTTCAGGTTTTTTCTCGGAGAAAAGCTGCCTCCTGCAGCTAAACACGACACTATGAAAGCAGTGAGAGTGAATCAGAAACAGTAAAGTTGTGGCCTGATCTGAAACTCTGAAGCTCTTTTTAGAAAGTCTGAGAGGAGACCTGCAGATTTAAGTGATAATTCTCTGCAGGTTCATCAATATGAGCGGCTCATGTCACACTGTCATAAAAATATCAGTCAAAGCTCCTTTAAAGCTTTAGTATCTCTTACAGTATTGCTAAACTCAACCGATTGTCCAGTTTGACACCGTATAAACGTGAGCAGGAGTGTGTGTGAGCAGTACTGACTGAGAGCATCTTGGAGGCGCTGGGTCTCTTCTTCGGGTTCCTCACCAACATGGCTTTTACAAAGTTATAAAACATGGAGGACCTGCACAGGAGATGGAAATAGCTTGACTGATATCATATGAACCATTTACTCTGATTAAATACGACGTATAATAGTGCTTCATTTACCATTTAGACTTGTCCTTCAGTTTAGGAGGCTGGTAGCCGCTCTTGGACATGAGAAACAGGACCCTACAGGAAACAACACGGTAGACCACAGTCAGGCCTCTCTGTCGTATAACAGACATTTCAGTCTGTACGCTGAACCATAACCACAGCTTAGTTCATCACAGTCAGGAGGGGGAGTTTGTTTTTGTGTGTGGAGATTACATGCATGAACATACAGACAGTTTGTCAGATGTGTGGGTGGTGGAAACACTGCGTCCATGTTTTATATGAAACATAACAAGACCCGTCACTGAACATGAATCTTTAATCATATTTGTGTCTGTGTGTACATGCAGAGCTGTACACATGCTCACACACTGTGTGCATTTACCGCAGTGGATGAACGTCAAACATTGGTGGCTGCAGCTCTGCCAGCTCGATGGCTGTGATGCCCACAGACCAGATGTCACATAGTTCGTTGTAGCCGCCTTTAAGCTCCACTGCTGCCACCTCTGGTGCCATCCTGAGGACAGGAGGGGAACAGCAACAGGTGACTTTTAAAATACAGACACTGTGTACAACCAGCAGTACAGATCTAAAGTTACACTGCAGCTTTTTGTTTGCTCTGAAGACAAATCATCATCATCAAACATAAACATAAACTAACTAGTAAAATTTAAATATATATTTCTGGGTTTTGACCTTACCAATATGGCGTCCCTATGAAGGACATCCGCCGGGCCAGAGTGGCAGTGATCTGAGCTGAGATCCCAAAGTCAGCTACACAACAGAGGAAACAAAAGTATAAACACTAACCACAATAACTCATTCTGAATTTTCTTACGTCGCTGCTGGAACTTACAAGACAGATTTCTGTGAGTCTTGAGAGACAGAAATCATTTTAAAATCAAGGCCATGAATATTAATTCAATTTGTATTTGTACTATTTATTTCAGAGTGCAGAATGCATGAGGGATATATATATATCCCGCAGGTCTTCTGTCTTCTGTGAATCTTCATTTCTGAGTTAAAATGGTGTATTCACAGGAAAATCACATCAAAAAGAAGATTAGTGCCCTCAGCAGAATTATGCTTCTGAATGAAACGTTTTGCAGCCGAATATTTAAAGTTGGATTCCGACCACCACAACATAAATTATCAGGCGGCGGGAAACACCGCAGAGACTCATTCAGTGCTAAAATAACGTACAAACGAAGCAGTAGAGACGCGTTAACAGAGCCATCACTCTTGCAGCTGAGTGACTCATTTTAACCACACCGGTGCAGAGCAGTGCAGAACAGAGCAGATAGTGCATACATCCACCTACCCAGCTTGACCTCGCCCTGATCGTTGAGGAGGATGTTGGCACCCTGGAGGCAAAAGAGACAGAGACGAACATCAACACAGACACAACCACAGAAAAACATCTTATCATCCAAAGACTCCTCTTTACCCACTCAGTGATCTTTACTGAACCCACACAGGACGGAAGTCAGAAATGTGCTTAATCTAAAAGTTCATTCGATGGGAATATCTGCAGTGCACTGTGTCAGTGCAGTGCAGAGTGTCTTCTCTTAATTACCTGCTAATTTCCTGCTGCATCAGTAAGCTTCAGTCTTAAACTTCTGTCTATCAGCTGGTTCAGTGACAAATATACAGATTATTTTATTCTTCAGGAACAGATATGAGTCACACCCTGATCCTTAGCACAGCCGGTTTACATCTCACTCCCTGCTGCTGCTGCTGCTGCTGCTGCTGCTGCTGTCACTGCACTGACCCTGATTCAACAGTAATCTTGAAGTTTCATCTAAAGTGCTTCATGACAGATAAATGCAAGAGTAAACTGCAAGTAATGCAAGTAAACACAACGGTAAAAGTGTCACATCACTGTCAGACATGTTCACCTTGATGTCTCTGTGGATTTTCTTCTGTGCATGCAGGTAATCCAGACCCTGCTCACAAACAGAAGAGCGCATTTGTCAACACTGTTTCACATCATGAGCAGTTAATTATGAGGAAGTAACTGTAATTGTGACTTTACCTGTAACATCTCTCTGCAGATGTAGGCAATCTGTGGCTCAGACAGAGGACCGGTCACTGTGGAACACAGTTTATTATTAGATTGAGAAGCAGCATTCACAGTCGACATACCAGAGTCATGACTGGAAAAATTAAGCAATCAAAGTTCATTAAATAGTAACATTTGTACTGATCATTTTACAGGATGCTTTGTATATTGTTTAGCATGTCAGTACTGAGGACTGAATATTTATAACTGCTGTTAAAGCCTCAAATTCAGACTTCATTCAGAAATGATTAAACAGAGGATTAAAGGAGAATTACAGATCAATAAAATAATAATAATAATAAAAACTTCTACTACTATCTACTTAGTTACTTAGTTAAGTGCTTTTTTAAGCACTGAAGAGCTCTTGGTTTAAATTTGTTTTGTAGATCAATCAAAAGTCAAACAATTTGATTTTTTTAATTCGATGATTAAAAACTCTAAACCGATGAAGGCAGTTTCCTCCACATGGTCTCACCATGGTAGACATCCTGCAGGGAGCCTCCTCCACAGAACTCCATACAGATCCACAGTTTATTAGATCTGTAGATTGAAGAGAGAAGTTAATGGCTGTATCTAACAGAGTGTGTATCTTTGAGAGAGAGGAAACACAGGCGGCTTACCGTATGTAGCTGCCATAATATGCCACTATGTTGGGATGTTTGCAGCTCTTTACTATGACGATTTCCTGCTGGATGATAGAAAAATCATCCTCTGTGGAATGAGACAGAGAGACAGGAGACATATTTATTATTACTTTACACACAGCACAGGTGCAGACAGCAGAATACTGGACTCCCTCTTCAGCTTCAGTTTTCATTCCTTAAAGCCAAGAAACTTTCCAAAAGAAAGGGACATTATTGACGAGGCTGAAGTGAATATTAGTTGAAGTTTAGAAGCTGTGGTTAGCAGCTTTGGACCTTTGGTCTCTCTAAATAGCAGCAAGTGTTAAAATGTAAACCATTTCCTCTTATTATTAATAATAAACAGATAAATGTGCTCTGTATGTTCTCCACTATAAACATCTGCCACCATAAACACTGACAGATCCTCACTCAGCTCTTATATTATGTGCTGCTTCCCTGATATAAACATCCCTGAGACAGCAAACAATAAAACAGATGCTCACTGATGTGTGCATATTTTAGAAGAAATGATTAACTGTACGCTCTCTTTTCCCTTTTAGGATAATTCTTAATATACTGAGCTGTCCATGTCCATGCACAGTGGTATGAATGTATGCTTTATCGCCTTAACATCCAATCTTTTGAGTTTTATTATTACATACAGAGACCAAACAACTTAAAATAAAGTTCTGTTGTTTGGATCCATGTTTGTCTCCACAGTGTGACTGCCGCCCCTCCGTGGGGTTTAAAGGGTTTAAATAAAAAGTTGGGTCAAGTTTCCGTTTCTTACAGAGCACCTAAAGCCTGAAAAGGTGATATTTATATTTCAGACTGCAGTGTTTAACTGTGGCATTAATTATTTGTATAAAAGTTACAGGATGAATGTGCTACTTTAATCTGATAAAGTATACATGAAAAGGAATGTTACTTACATTCTCCATAGTGCAGCTTTAATAATAAGCTGAAACACTGAATGAGTCTCTTATTTTACAAATTCAGACTAATTATCGTTCCCGGTTACACAAACCGTTGTGGGAAATGATCTGTGCTATCAAACTGTTGGGGGTATAATTGAATGCAGTTGCAGGATGTTTGCTTTGGTTATTTGTGCAGTCTAATGTTAACGGCTTTGATTTGTATGATTTATGTGAGTGTGACTCTCTCTCTCTCTTTCTCAGTATACGTGTGTGCTCAGCTCGGCCTCTTAGCTCTCACTGCAGTGTAATGTTTGGCTGAAAGCTCCCATAATGGAATCATAATGAGTTCTGGAGCTGGTAATTGTGTTGCATTAAAAACAAGTTTAGGCACTTTCAGCAGATGAAGCTCAGAGAATCTATGACAGGCTGGAAACCTGCTGTTATTATCTCTGTCCGGGGCAGAGGTAGAAAATCTTTCAGGGCACATTTTAGTATCTTATAATAAAAATACTGACCTGGCTCCATCTTGATGACCTTGATGGCTGCCAGCTCTCCATTCTGCTTGTTTCGTGCCTGAACAGAGAAAAAAAAACACACACAGGTTATTATTTTTTACAGTGCAGCTGAAAACACTTTTGATGCCAGCGCTCTGTAAATGTGGTGTGTTTGAGCGCTGGCAGAGCCTCATTTGCATATTTGCTGTCCAGATCAGTGAAGTGTAAAACACAGCCCACTCGATGGCATTAAAGTCTCAGAAATACACACACGCGAGCTCACACTAAAACACACGCACACACACAGACAACATGTATTCACATGCACACACACGCTTGATGACCTTTAAAAGTGTGAATACTGAGAGAGGTGTCACTCCTCTCTGTTTATTCACACTATTTAAAATTTAATTTACATATAAACATTTTATAAATGGCTCCAAGTTGATTTTCTGTTGCAGGAAGCCGATCGTGTAAGGAACTGATGTGACGCTGCCAGAAGACAGACTCGTACTCAAACTGTCCTGCAATGCAGCTACATAATAAAACACACACACACACACACAGTTCATCCAAACATTGAGGCCACACTGTCTGTTTTATACTTTTATCCAGATGTTGTTATTAAAAGTGTTTTTTCAAGGAGGACACAGTAAAGAGCTGAGAGAAGACACATTACACTAAACATAAAATCTGCAGGTAAAACAACTACCAAAATATGCAAGTAAATATATATTTATAGTTATTTATAGACATATATTCATTTAAAAGTTCATCTCTCGGCCACACTGCAATCGAAGTACATTTATTTTAGCTGGTTGGAACATGAGATCAGTTTTATTTTACCCACCTCTGAATGTGAATATTATATTTTCTGTCTGCAGTGAGGCCACTGCTGAGGTTAAAGTCTCAGATGTAAAGACAGATTCAGCTTCAGAGACTTTGCAGCCCATTTCTATGGTAACTGTTGCTTTATTGTCCACTGTCTCTGTAGCCTACGTTATTTTTTGTTCATTCGAGTCACAAAACGTTCACATTGTACATGTATCACTCTGAACCAGAGGCTGAGGTAACTTACTGTAACTCTGATTAATTTGACGATCACTGAGTTAAATATGGCACATTTCGTCATTATTATGTCTTTATGAGTGTAACAAGGATCTGGTAGTGAGCTTGACAGTCACTCAGCAAACAAACAATACAGTAAGCGGAAGATCATCAGAAAATCTAAGGAAAAAAATGTGAGCCCCCACCCACGCTGTTTGTTTGACAGGTGGTCTGTAAGGAAACACCACGGCACTGAGCAACAAAGATGGAGGCACAATGAAAGGTACAAAGGCTCACGTATGAGAGGAGATGACTTCACACATGTACCAGAATGTAGTACTGCAGGTCTGCCCACTTCTCTGAGAGGAAATACCCATTCACGTCGTGTCGCTCCTGAATCAGACCTCAGTCATAAGTGTAGTCGGTCAGCAGGGCAGATAGTACAGTGACACGGAAACTCCACTTCCTCAGAGAGGGTTTTTGAAAACATAACACAGATAGAAGAATAGACAGATAAAAGATATCTGATGAATAATTTTGTCCCTGATATTACCAAGTGTAAATACTTGTGTGACTTGAGTGACACCTCAGCAGCACCCACTGCCCTGCATCATGGGACTACCACCAAAAGACAGATACTGCTCCACGAAGTGTATTTTCAGTTACACATGTCTGATGTCACACACTGGCATAACAAAACAACTCTGCTGTCACAAGTTTCATGAAATGAGCACGCCATCTTGTTAAGATCAGTGTGTATTAAGATGCTAATTCAAAGAGAAAAACACAGCGGCCACCTCCGCTGTCGAAGCACCACCGTCATCATGTCGGAAAATGAAAACCGCCAACAAACGATGCACTGTAATGGAAGCTAACGCTATTTCGCACGTGGAGATATTTTAATGTCGGCGGTGGTCTGTGTTCTTCCTCCCGCTTTTGAGTTCAACATTGAAATGGCACAGTGGAAAGTCGGGGTGTGTGGTCACAGTGGAGGATGGTCATAAACAACTGGCCTACATTTAAATTAACATGTGACATTAACACATTTTTATTTTCAGCGAGCGCAGTTTTTATCTAAGTGTGACCGAAGCTAACGACGTGTTTCTCCTGAAACAATGAGCCTGTTATTCAGGTCAATACACTGACCTCACTGTGGGCAGTTCACTGGAACTACTGTCAAAAAAAGGCCTTTTGAAAACAATGAGCTCTGTCCATTATCCAGAGTAAGTGAGACACTGTTCCTGGAGAGAGATGCCGGGCTTTGAGTTTTATAAATGTGATTGTTCAGTAGTGGATATCTCTAAACATGAGCCATCAAACTTCACTGTATATCCAGACACAGGAGCTAAACATAAAAACAAGACCTGACTGCAATAATAACTGAGGCAGCTGATCTAATGTCAGCTCAGGACAATCAAAATGTTAAATGTTGTTTTGAAAAACTGGTGAGTTTCCAGAGTCTTTAGAAAATTGAAGTGATATTAAAAGTAAATCCACATGAAGAAGAGTTTGTGGTGGGTCACTCACAGGAGAGTGGAGGTTTGTGTCCTAAATATTTTTCAGTTTTTAGACTTGGCTGACTTCAGTCACACGTTGGTTTGTGCACACAACTACATGGTCGGGTTCAGGGAAGGATCAAGGTTTAAGTTGTTCCACGCAGAAACAACAGATACAAATCTCTCAAAGAGTTTTGCAAATCTAATGTTACCATCTAGAAACAACCGTCAACATCAGCATCCCGTCTGATTCTGCTCAGCTGAGGAAACTGCTAACCCTGTCCTAACCTGCTACAGGCTCCATTTTCTTAATCACTGAGTAATTTAGTGTCAAGACTCACTTGTGTTATGTAAAATGTCTTTCTAAGAACGTTTGGTTTATCATTAGAGGCAGATTACATGTACCTGCACCCTGAATACAAACTGAGGCACATGAAGCAGGTAAAGATCTTCCTGGAAGCAGCAGAGTCTGTGCAGTCAAACCGTGTCTGTACTCATGTGGAGTAGTCGTGACAAACAAAAGCACTCAGTGGCTGAAAGTGAGGTAACAATGAAAGCAACAATGACAGTGGAAAACCACTCAATCGAAGGAGACTGTGTGTGTGTTAGTGTGTCAGTGTGTGTGACATCAGAGAGGTCACTGAGAGGAAATATGCCTGACAAGTGATCAGTAAACAACTAAACACACACACAGACTCTCGAAATGGACGTCACAGCGGAAGCCGTCCACAACATTTCCATCATGAAGGGCGCGTGGAGGGGAGGGTCTTTCCTTTCAGCGACCTCTGTGATCAGAACTCGCTCACACAGCACACATAAATAATAAACAGCATCGTGATAGTTGTTGTTGTTGTTGTTTTTTTTTTTAAAGATGGTGAAAGCAGAAAGTTTGATCTGCGAACAACAGAAACAAAAAGGAATGAAGAAGTGGACCCTGCCTGCTTCCTTTAACCTTAAAGGGCAGAGATTTGACCCGGTGATGTTAAAGGTCACAGATGAAATAAGTTTAAATAAAAATCTGACATCAGTGCAAATTCCACACATTCATCACTTAAATATCAATCATACACTAAACTCTTCTTTAACTCACCTTTAATCTGTAATAATAATAATATAATCTCCCAAATTTAAACCTAACCCAAACGTACTGAACCTAACTCCAATCCTTAACCTCAATACCAGAATGAGTCTTTACTAAAAGCCACCTCCTAACCACCAACACAGGAACAAACAAAACATTTCCAACCACTCGCTTGTTGTTGTTGTGTGAAAGACAGTTTAATTAAGCTAAATCACATCCGTCGAACATGACAACATCGCTGTTTTTAAGGTGGATTTAAAGTTGTGGTCTGTAATGCTGCTCCTTTGTTCAGTTCACAGACTGCTGTGACGTGAAAGGCAGAGAACATTCATACTGTATGATTAGTGATGTGGTCCTAACCACTTAAGAGACTCAAACACAAGCAGCAGTGCTATATTCATATTAGTAATCTAGTCTGTGACGCACTGGAAGCTGGTGCAGAGATCGGTGATGGATTTACTATCTGAAATCTGAGCTCAGAACGGGCTGAAGCTTCCTGAGGGAGCGCTCAGCATCACAGACCATCACAGTCTGACCTGCTGAAGATAAATAAGTTTCATGGTTGGACATGAATCCTCTGATCCTGCTGTGTTTTTAAGATGAGAGCGTGCAGGCTTGACGATTAGATTCATGATTGCAGACTCGGTGTTTACTTGTTAAAGGCAGGAAGTCCAAATGAGTCTTTTTTTGCACCAAGTTTTCACACAGGTTGTATTTAGCTAAAGGAAGTTCAGTCACATCCAATCCATCATACGTTCATAGCTGTTAATAAACAGACACAGATTAAATTCATTATTTATCGTCTCATTTGAATGTGAGTCATTTAGAAAACAAGCAAAAATTTGTATAAAAAAATGTAGAATTTATTTAAGAGGTTTAAGCACACACACACACACACACACACACACACACACACACACACACACACACACACACACACACACACACACACACACACACACACAGTTATGGGCTGATGATTGCAATTTGTTTGATGTTCTCTGCATCATGGATGATCTCTCTTCCTCTTTTTTGGGTTAATAATACATCAAGACCAACCAAAATTCAAGCACATTTCATTGTAAAACACAAATGTACACACACACACACAGAGACACACACAAACACACACACAACCACACTGTTTCAGCAGAAACTTGACACAGTTAACTTGACTGTGCAGGCTGCTCCTGCATGTAGTTCACAGCTCATTTATCTCACTTCTTCATTTTGCTTCTGAGGTTGCACACACACCAGGTGCAGCCCGCAGATTCTGTGAGGCTACAGGTCTGAAACTAGAGCTGCACCATATTGAGGAGCAACTCCTACTGCAGTTCAGTAGCACAAGCCACATCTGATAAGGAGAGTCGGGCCTGTACTGTATAAGGAGGAAAGTCCTGACATGATCAGACGCAGAGCTGCAGACGGTTCTTAATCCAAACTAAATCCAGCCTGCTCCAAAGATCCGTTACACACAATTTAGACAGATGAAGCATCAAAAACAGACATTTATATTTAATATTACACACAGGAAGGAACATTTATGAGTCAAGTGTGAGTCAACAGAGACTTTGTTGAGTTGGTAAGAAAACTGTGAGGAGTCAGACTCAAGTCTTCTGACAGGGATCAAAAACTGGCACCAGGTCAAGTGAGGTTCATCTTCCACCACACATTTGACATTTAGTGGATATTTTTATCTTAGTGAAGGCGTTCTCATGAGTAACTTTGGTGAGGACACACAGCTTCTGTGGGTCACGACCTTTTACATTCCCTAAAATGACTCTCAGAAGAATCAAGACCTGAAGACGAATCATAAAAACAGAAAACAATGTGATGAAAGCAGCAGAAGGACGATGAATAAACTCATCAATGTATGATCAGAAAGTAAAGACAGAAGACGCCTTGTGTTGAATGAAGCCTAAAGTCACGTGAGCACAGTGATGCGTTCAGGGCCACAGACTTCCTACTAATCAGCTAACACAAATAGTTCCTGATGAGCAGATTTAAATAAACTGAATGAGTCTGTTTTTGGCAGCGTTTGGATGGATTATCAGGAGAGGACGACTCTGCTCATCCACTCACACTGAAATTGTAGTTTTGACTGAAATGTCTCAACAACGATTGGATGGAAATTGATTCAGATTCATGTCACCTCTGCAAAGAATTATAAGATCTACTGTAATAACTGAAAATCAGACTTCCTCGGAGGTTTGCTCTGGTGATAGCTTCACTTCTCATCATCAGGACAAACTTGTCCAACATCTGCAAAACTCAGCTGTACTTTGTGTTTAATGCTAATTATAATTCATTTTTACGCTCATGGGGATCTTCCTACATGTGCAGTACCGGATTACAGCCTTGCAGAGCTGCTAGCATGGCTGTAGACTCTCGAACATGTTCATGTCATCCGGCTGCAGGGAGCAGGTGTTACAATTACTATATACAATACACACTATAAAAAGATTGTCTATGCAGCTTCCTTTCGTGTTCTTGATGTTTATAATCGTTTAGATTATTCATTAACAGAGCACACAGGTGCTATGATTTATTTTGGAAGAAACACACTTCCTTATGTGAAAACACAGGGAAGTATTTTTACATGCATCGGCAGTGTTAATTACTGGACACGATGAATCTCTTTAATAACAGGAACAGTCTTTACTACAGCTTCAACAGTACTGCTGACGTGCTGCTGTTGGCACAGACACTCTCTGTCACTGTCCAACAAGTAAAACCAGTTACTATTTTCAGCACAATGGTGGGCAGGTAAAGAGGGGAAGTTTTAAAGAGACGTGTGTGTGTGTGTGTGTGTGTGTGTATGTGTGTGTGTGATACCTCAGCAGACAGAAATGTTGTTTGGCTTCATGATGATTCTTTCACAGTCAAAACACGCCCAATGTCCAATTACTTCAGTTACTCTCTTTTCTGTCGTTTAGTTTCTCCATGTTGTTATTTGACTCTTTAATGAGGCTCTCACTCCTGCCACTGTATATACAATATAAATGTCTGCTGGTTGATATAACGCACTGTTGATTCATTAATAATTTGTATAGAAGCTCTTTCCTGGGAACACAGCTGATCACACACAGATCAGGATCAGCCACCATCACACCAAAATACAAAGAAACTTGAATGACATGTTACAAAGAAAACTACTCAGAAAAAAAAATAACGCAGTCAGTTGTACTACACAAATGTGACTCATCCAGAGCCGTCGCCACATCCTTCTCACTGATCTGGATCTCGGTGTCCACTCCTCTCGCTGGGCCTGACAAAGGAGCTGTTTGATATTCTAATGTCTTATTGTGACTCCTCCTTCTACAGGTTCAGACTTAAAGGTGGTCAGGTGTGTCACATTCAGGGGCTCTGTGTCAGAAACAGAATATAATATTCATAACTATAAGTGTAATTGTGGTTTTGTTACCTTAGAATGAGACTTTTATATCTACAGATGCCACTGGTCCACCATTTTGAACTGCCACATTTCTACAGCAGCCCAGAATGGACAAACTAAACTCTGGCTCCAGATAAGGCCACCATGGTTTGTCCTTCATGTGAGGAAGGCGAGGGTGAAGCGAGGGAGCTGCAGTCAGCAGCTACAGCGCTGCATGCCACTAAATCCTAAACTGCTCCTTTAAAACTGCGTCATGCTGATGTACCGTTAAACATCTCAGTGTACATTTGGTCTTAGTGAAGTCATTGCTATCATGGTCATCAATCACACACACACACACACACACACACACACACACACACACACAATCTCTCTCTCTTGCACACTTGCATACACACTCATGTCATCCTGCAAATGCAGCACTTTTGCACAATCAGCAGCAGTGAGAAAGTAGGCCTTTTATTTGCGTGTGTTAGAATGAGTGTGTGTGTGTGTGTGTGTCTGTATGTAGGTGTGTGTGTCCAAATGTGATTATGAAAATCTCTTTGTGTTAAACAGAACAGCAGGGTCTACTGACCCGGTTAGAGGAAGTGTGCTCTCCACAATGATCTGATGGTTCAGTTAGATTTATTGTTGATGTATTGTTACATGACGGCTTAACTAAAGCCTGAGCTTCACAGATGTGCTGCAGACATCGCTCCGAGCTAAATTACAAACCCAAACTGAATCCTGAAGCCACTATAAATCTTTTATTTTGAATATTTTTAAGGTTTAGTGTCTGGTGAGATCGCATAGCAACAGCAGAGAAAAACACTGACCTACAGTTAGAGTCTCATTGTTTCAACATGTTTTTAAAAAATATTATAAATCTACATCAGCTTGTTGTTTGTGGGAAATATAGAGCAAAAATCTGCAGGCTGTTCATCTCTGAGAGTTTTACAGTTACTGCACAAAAACAGTGAATCAAGACTTCAGTAATTAAAGCCTGAAGCAAAGGAACCTTTTAGAGAGTTCATCAGATTTGATCAGAAATGATTACCGACCAGTCTCAGAGACAGACACCTGCACAGACACATCATCCAATGAATGAGCCGTGTTAGCATGTTAGCATTACTGCTCTGAGTGTGTTAGCGCTCATAAACTGAAGTGTACCAGTTGATATTTGAGTACAGTTGAGTTTGGAGTTGCTTTTTAAAGAAGTTTCAAATGAAATCAACATAAAAATAAATCCCGTTGGTGTACATGGCCCACAGATCAGACTGAGGAAGGCTGTTCTACTTAAACACAGTGTCTTGAATGACGGCTGCCATCTTTACCATCACAGTCTGCTGGTGTTAATAACCGTCAGCTTACATCAAATCATAAAAACATTCAGACAAGCTTCGGCCTCGTTTGTGTAAAGCTTTACAGAGGGTTAGACCATAGTACAACACCAGCACACAGTGATTACCCTCATACAGTATGACATGTCAATAAAACATCCACTGAAGTATTTATGTGTCTGTCTCAGTAAATAAAAGCTCTTGATGAAGGTTGAGGAAAGAATACGGCTGAAAAAGTCGATGCTGGATTAAAGTCTGACTTCTGTCACAGTAAACTGCTGCTGAACGCAAACTTAAAGCTAATTATCTGCTTATAAACATGCATAAGAGACGAGAGGCAAACTAATACTGATTTACTGAGAGGGCCAGATGAACCTTTTCAACTGCACCACTAATGCTAATGCTAATGCTAATGCACAGGAAAGAAGGAAACAGCCCACTCTGATGATTTTAACAACTTACTCACTTTTCCACACAAGTCTTTCAGGTGACTGACTTTGTGGAAAGTACCAAGGAATCCTGAAAATGTTCACCTTCACCTTCACGACTCACAAGTTCAGTTTAACATGAAGCCACCGCTGACTGCTAACTCCAAATTCACATCAGCTTTTCAAGGTTTCTGTCGCTTTCTGTGAAGCTGCTTGATGAACCAGCAGAGCAGCATCACAGGCTCAATGAATGAAACAGGATTAAAACACGTCATCGTTTGAAATATAAACCATGTCACACATGTCTACATCTCTGCTCAGGTTTTTGATCATGTGGAAACCGTCATGAGCCAGAACAGGCTGAGAAGTTCTAATGAAGAGCGCAGTGACAGAACAACACGAGCTGGATTTCTGTTCATCGTGTCTCTGCAGCAGCTCTGGATGCTGCAACACGCTTGTAAAATACAAGTTTAACTGATGTTTTCTCTGCATTGCAGTGAGGAGAGGCACCGCTGTTCTCCTGCAGACAGTCCACATACTGTGTGAGGAATGAGGAGATAAAAGAAACCTGGAATAAAATCTTACATATTTAATAGAAATGATGTGTAACTCATGAAGAACGCGGTCTGAATCTGAACCATGTGATGATAAACAGTCTTTTAAAGATGGAAAAGAAACAGTTTCTCCTTCACCTCCTGTGATACATCCACACGTTTAAGTCTTAACGTGTCGAAGCCTCGTCGTTCACTAAATCTTCTGCTGAAAGAAGAACTCATAAAGAAACAAAGAAAACGTTTCTGGAGAAACAAGTTTCTGTTTTGTTTTTTTTTTACACTTCTACAAACAAAATTCCTTTCTGTCCTGTCCAGCGGCTGACCTGTCGAGGTGGCAGACATTTCAGAACCTGTTTCATACCTCGAAACCTCAGAATCATCCACCAACAACATGCTCGTCTGTGATGACCGTTTCATCTCTACAATATCATCAAACTTTGGACAGAGAAGCCTCCGTACATGAAGATGGGAATGGATTCTGCTTTCCTGGAAATAATCTGGCCTCTGTCAGCATCGTCTTGGTTGGGAATCATCATGTTACACTTTAATGTCACGTTCAAGAAGCTAAAGAAGTTTCTGACTCATCAGCCATGACTGTCCTACTTATCGAACAATTAGCACTTTGAATCATTTGTTTCATTATTTACTTTATTAATATTTTATTTGTTCATTTATTTATTAACTACTTTGTTGTGTTCAATGAATTTTCTGTTATTGATAATGTGGTTTGTACAAATTATAAAGTTTAAGTTCATCCTGAGCAAAGGATGTTTGTGCAGCAATGAGGAACTAATTCTGTGGTGAAACATGCAAAAGATATCTTCTGATTTATTGTAAATATAAATATATGTCTGTGTGCGTGCGTGTGTGTGTACATGTGCAGAAAATACATATAAATAATAAGATTTTGTTCTCCTTCAACATTCAGACACATCAGCTTGTTTTCTTGTTAATAAAAGTCGTGTTAACCTGATCAGTGACTCGTCAGATTTAAATGTTCATCATCATATTTGAGTCCTTGACAAACAGGCCTGACCTGTGATAAAAGACGAAACATTTTTTTAAGGAGAATAAAAAATAAAATCACTTTAGAAAATCTGTCGTCCAATCAGGGTCAAGAGTTAAAACACGCCTGGACAAAGCGGCTGAAGCTGAATCATCTCACAGAACGTCTCACACACTGTGTGGAAGCTCGACACTGTTTGTTCATAATTCAGAGTTTAAATCAACTTCTCCTTCAGTTGGAGTAAAATTCTCAAAAAAGAGCTTTCAGCTATTTACAAGAATACTTTCACTTCTTGTAAACCACTTCCTCCAGCAGAGCTTCAGCCTGCACTGAAGTTGTGACTGCCATCAACCAGTGAAACTAAAATCAGTCACACCTTTATTTCCTTACAAACTCATCAAGAAGTTCCCTGTGAGCACAACACCATCTAATCAGCAGCGAGAAACTGAATATCTAATCATAGAGTGTTTAATGTGGGCTGGACTGAGAAGGACTAGGAGATAAGTGAGCAGAAGGAAGACATGCTTGACTTGAGCTGACAAACGGCTCCTTCACACTCTGAATTTAAATTTCTATCTGGAATAAAAAGAAGAACTTCTGTTTCAAATGTTCCATGAAAAATAAGATTTTTAGCTTTGTCACAAACTCAAAGACTTTCTGCTGAGTTAAACTCTGATCTGAGATCAGAGACGCTCAGTGCTGAGCTGGAAGCAGCTGAACTTACTGACCTTGTAAACTTCTCCATAGGTTCCTCCTCCGACTCTCAGCAGGATCTCAAAATCATCCTGAGGGTTCCTGGTGGAGATATCCAGAGCTGCCCGATGCTGGAAATCCATTTTGATGTTTGTGTTGCTAATAATCCTCCTCAGGCATGTCACACACACTCTCACACGCACACACTCACACACTCGGTAGCATCTACATCTACAGGCTACAAAACCTGATAAACTCTGAGAGGACGTGAGCTGCTGAGGAAACACGCTCGCTCTCTCTTTGTCTCTCTGACTTGTGTCGTTCAGCTGCTGTCACACACACAGACACACACACACACACACACACACATACCTTCCTGTTTCTGTTTCTCAGCCTGCTATCGATCCTCCCTCCCTCCCTCCCTCCCTCCATCTCTCACACCTTCCTCTCAAACATTTTTTCTCAGCTCATTTGTATAATCCAATTCTGTTTCCTGTTGGGTGTGTGTGCATGTGAGACACACACACACACATAGTTAGGGGGGTTTCTTTTGTGTGTATAGTGTGTGTATTTCTGTGCATGTGTGGATCAACACACAGAAACAACTTGAAGATTTTAATGATGAAGAACTTTCACACGATTAAACACCCACAACAGCAAAACAAAGATCTGGATCTCTGTGTGTAGGTGTGTGTGTGGGTGTGTGTGTAGGCGTGTAAGTGTCAGTGCACACATGTGCACATACTTTGGGAACATATGTGTTTCTACATTTGTGTGACTTGTAGTTGATTAATGACAGTTGTGCTGTTTGGGGTTTTCAGTGTAAGTTTCAGTCTCAGCTTCACGCCTACTCTGAGATGAGTGTGTGTGTGTGTGTGTGTGTGTGTGTGTGTGTGTGTGTGTGTATGTTGCAGTTCTGCAAGAAGAGCCACTGGAGCTCCCTGTCAGCTTCCTGTTCAGAAGCTTTTCTCCGCAGATAAATAAGGGGCACCCGTTACATCCTGTTAGAAAGTTTAAATCTTTCTCTGCTGTGTGTGTGTGTGTGTGTGTGTGTGTGTGTGAGTGAGTGTGTGAGTGTGTGTGTCTGCTCTGAAATGTTGTTATTATTCATTTAGTGTATTTAAATCACTCTAACAGACAGGTGAAGCACACGTGCACGGCTTCAGCTCTCTTCTTTTTAAAGTTCTTACCTGTTGTGAGAGGACAGATGTGAAGAGACAGGAAGCAGAGGAGATGAAAACATCTGCTCATCATGCTAACAGCTCTGTGAGCCGCAGAGGATGCAGGCTGTCGCTCAGACTCTCACAGACAGAAACAGTTTGTCACAAATGAGAAGAGACGGACTCTTCTCACCTCCACACAGCTGGCCACAGCTGGGCTCTTCTGAAGACGCCTCCTGAGCGCCTGTGGCACAGCTAAATGCTAACATGCCCACAGTGACAATGCTAACATGCTAATGCTAAGCAGTATGCTGGTTACCATGTTAATTGTCTTAGCTTAGCATGTTGCTAACGTAGTAGAAAGTACAGCTGGGGCTGATGGGACAGTTGACCTGATGGTGCTGCTACATGAAGTCAGATGATCGGACAGGTTGATCTCGTGTGGACGTGTGGACACGCTGAAGCTGAAGCGTGACATTTCCACAGAGAACTCGGCTCATCGTGTGACGACGCTGCGTGTGTGTCCATTAAAGGGCTAAATAACACATTTAAAGAAAATCTTTGATGGCATCTCGTCTTGAACATTTGACATTTAACCTCGTCTCTGCTCTGTCTGAGAGGTCTCGGCCTACAGTCTCATTTCTGCCACGTGGCTAACACACACCCACATGTGACAGACGCTGAAGACAGGCCGGCTAACCACAAATAACTGCCGCAGCATCAGCTCAGCCAGGAGAGCAGAGCTGAGGATGAGGTTACTAATAAATGTTTGACACAAACCAGCTTCAACGTGCTGAGAATGAACCGAAAACATTAATAAAGAATTCAGGCGCTGGCGGCCTCGACAGGAAAACTCAAAATAAAAACGATGCACAGAAACTGACCGACCTCTGCGTCTGATCGTGATTCAGTGAATTCAGTTAGAAAAGTGTTCAGATTAGTGAACAAAGCACGAGGCGAGCGTTCAGCAGCTGCAGCTCGACTCAGGTGAAGCTGATCAATAGTCGGTGTACTTCATCTTCCAGCAGCATGTAACATAACTTCCATCAGAAATGTCTCTGTTACACAGACTGAGTTCATTCATGATATTCAGTTTAGACAGAATAACTTTACTCGTTTACTGACGAGTTCCTGCTTTACTGAAAGTAGGAACTTTGCTATGAATCACTCCCAGTACGTTTAATAAAGTTATTTTGAATTTGGACAAAGAGTTTTAAATAAACGCAGACATTAATGTGACGTCTGGAGCAGCACATGCATGAAAACCTCGACTAGACCCGTACTGTAAAATTATTTTCATGCCATTTCAGCGTGCACAGAGCCAACAAGAAGTCAGATGCTACTGAGCATGCTCTGTAACCACGTGGCACAGAAGGCTGACAGACTCTGTCAGCTCTCAGCTCAGTGATCAGCTGTCATAGAAAAGAAATGAGATGACTTCTTAAACAGTTTGTCTGATTCATCCATGCTGGTTTACCCACCTGTGTCAGCGAGGACCGTTCTACTGAAGTGCTCTCGAGCAACACGCGCAGCAGCACGGCTCTGTAGCTGTGTCTGACCTCTGACCTCTGAACGAACCTGACGAACCAACACACAAAGTAAATGTGACGGTCGTTGTATTCCAGTGGTTGCAGTGGACGGAGGAGGAGGTGTTATGGTGTAACACTGTGTGTGTGTGTGTGTGTGTGTGTGTGTGTGTGTGTGTGTGTGTGTGTGTGTGGCCTGGTGCTGCTAGTTCACCAAACCAGCAACCGTATGTACAACATAAATACAGAGGCCTAACAACAGGAGGAGGACACGCAAAGCAGTTATTTACAACAACAAACTGATAGATAAATATTATTTAGCACTTCAGAATAACTTTATATGAGATTATATAAATATAAACATTTATATAAAATCATGTTTTACGCCCTGTGATCACTTTCATGGAGGATTTAACTCAACTTTCTGCTGCTGGCCGATTTTATTAAGCCTGGGAGAGTTCGCTGCCCTCTAGCGGTGACCGTGACGAACTGCAACACCTGAAAGTATCAAGTCAGCGTCAATGCACGTATGGAAACATAACCAACACACACATAACACACGTGCTGTTGTCCTCTTATCAACTGGTAGAACCAGAAATTGCTGAGTCACAGTGCTAATTCATCTTAGTTAATATGTTAATGAGTTCATCCATCAACTGAGCATGCAAGATATCAATTAACTCACTTGTAAATGAGTCTAGAAGGTGACAAACAAAATACTTACAGACAGATATTATCCATTAACTCTGAAGGGAATCATCTGCTTTTAATTTCATCAACAGTTCTTTCACTACTTTATTTTTGATTGCTTCAGTTCGTCATTTTATTTTGAAAGTCTTTATCGGAAGTCGTATTACGTTGCCTGGTCCGCATTGACGCTGCTTTTACTATTTTATTGTGCTGCAGTTCTACACTGTGACCACTGGGGGGCGATAAACAGTCCACGTAAATAACGTATCACAGCGTGAGTGTTGCTGCCGCCCTGTGGTCACAGTGCGGAACTGCAGCACATTTGTAAAACAGCGCCCACTTCCGGTCACTACTGTCAAAATAAAATGACCAACTGAAATAAACGAAAGAACGGATACGACTGTTTTTTTTCTGCCACCATACGTGTAAGTTCTTGTAAAACTGTGCCTTATCCTGGCAACAGCAGTAAAGTTAACTGCTACACCTAAACAATGTAACTGTTTGACTCTTTCAGTTCGTTATTTTATTTTAATGCCCGGAAGTGCTGTTGTCAAATTGAATGTGCTGCAGTTCCACACTGTGGCCACAGGGCGGCAGTAACACTCACGCTCAGTGTTATTTGTGCTGGTTATACATATATTAATAATCGTGTTGTGTTGTGTCGTTTAAATTAGACTAAAATCAACAGTTACCACGTGTTAGATGTGTCAGACGAACGTGGCCAAGCTAACATTCGTGCTAACGAGCGTAGATACCTTGTAGCGGTCCCTCCATTATGTGTGTCCGTGTAGTTTCCGGTCGGTCTGTGTGCGTCGCTCTTTCCGTTCCGACCCTTTTCTCCCTCCGCCCCGGTGCCTTGTCTATTCTGCGGCCCACGTGCGGATTAATTCGGTTTTTCACGCTAAAGTTCGCCGTAAAAGTTTGGACCAAATGTCGTCGTCTTTCGAGCAGATGAGGGCGAACGTGGGGAAGCTCCTGCGGGGCATCGACAGGTACGGACTGACCAAGCTAACGGTAGCTTAGCATGTGTGCTAACGTGGCTAACGTTTGCTGAGTTAACGTTCAGTCAGCGGCGGTAAACACGAGCACAGAGGCTCCCTGCGCCGTCCAGCAAGGTTCTGTTAATATAATGTTTGAACGCTGTTCAAATTATGAACTACAAACAAACATTAGAGTGAATACATTCATCAGCAGCTAACGTTAGCTTCAACATCTCCTCCTAAGAATCACAAAATGAATTTTTTGCTGCTGTGACACAGAAATACAGAAACAAACTCAAAGTGTCACAGCTGCTTCCACACAGATGTTCCAGATGTTACCTGCTCAGGTCTGATGACAGCTGCTTGTTGACATTCAGAGGTTTACCTGGTAGACATCACCAGTGAACCTGCCTTCAATAAGACTGTTCAGACCTGTTTTTATGACCTGCAGTGTAAATATCTGTCCATCACTCTCGATTCACATCTTGTGATCTTGTCTCTCTCTCACAGGTACAACCCAGAAAACCTTGCAACATTGGAACGTTACGTGGAGACACAAGCCAGAGAAAACGCCTACGACCTGGAGGCCAACCTGGCCGTCCTGAAGCTGTAAGTCACACTGAGTCACTGACACTTTCTTTGTTCTCTGCATGTCAAATACAAAATAGTGACTCAACAAAACCCAAATCTTTGTATCATTCAACACTCATGATTCAAACATCAGCCTTCTTCTTCTTCTTCTTGAACATCTCTGCAGGTACCAGTTCAACCCGGCGTACTTCCAGACTCAGGTGACCTCCCAGATTCTGCTGAAGGCGCTGACCAACCTGCCACACACCGACTTCACTCTGTGCAAGTGCATGATCGACCAGACTCACGTATCCTTTTGGTGCCTCTTCATCTGACTGCTTTAGGCTGTATGTGTGTGTGTGTGTGTGTGTGTGTGCGCGCGCGTGCTGCTTCCTTTGGGTCATGGGGGCGGGGCTCTCTTTGGGGTCGGGGCCGTTTCCTTGACTACAGTGTCGCAGCAAGAGGAACGCCCCATCAGACAGATCCTCTACCTGGGGAACCTGCTGGAGACGTGCCACTTCCAGAGCTTCTGGGTACGACACACACACACACACACACACACAGGCAGCTGCTCTCTTCCTCCAGACTTTATGAAGTTTGTGTTCTTCATGTGATCATGTCCTCTTGGTCTCCCTGACAGACGAGTCTTGAGGAGAACAGAGAACTCATCGATGGCATTACTGGTTTTGAGGACTCTGTTCGCAAGTGTGAGTATCATCTTCATCATCATCATCATCGTCTCCTCACAGTGGACGTTCAGTTCTTAGAATAAACTCAAGCAAGATCATTTTTTAACGTCTGTGGAGGAAAACAGGAAACGCCGTCAGCATGTTGAATGAAAGAGACGAGTCTCTGTTCAAACATCGTCATGAACGCTGTCTGTTGTTTCTTTCAGTCATCTGCCACGTTGTCGGCATCACCTACCAGACCATCGAGCACCGGTTACTGGCTGAGATGCTGGGAGACCCGCTGGGTAAGAACTGTGACCGAGAGAGCTCAATGTGCCAAATATTTAATACTCAGTGACAGAAACTCTCACCGTCTCACTGTGTGTATGACTGACACAGACACGCAGGTGAAGGTTTGGATGAATAAGTACGGCTGGACGGAGAACGAGGAAGGACAAATCTTCATCTTCAACCAGGAGGAGAGCGTCAAGCCCAAAAACATCGTGGAGAAGATCGACTTTGAGAGTGAGTACTGCTGCTCAGACGAAGAAACACAAGATGAAATATGTTATATAGATAAGATTTAACATTTAACTAGCCTTTGAGCCGCAAGTGTGAACTCTGTTAAAGTCTGTCTGAGAGGATTCGTCCACACCGTGGACACAGACGGACTCATCGTGTCTTAAATATGTTTTTATATTTGTTCTATATTTGAAATTCAGTGTCAGCAAAACCAGTTATTACCTGACAGACGATGAAACTTCAAACTGGACAGAAACAAAAAAATCATCTTATCACTGACACTCAACGACAGACAGACTAATGTGTCTACATAAAGTTTTTATTTTTACATCGTGATCGTACAGACACAGTTTGTTTGTTTGTTAAAGAGTCAAACCTGTTTTGTTTTTCATCTCAGAATCATTTTATGTTGTAACTTCATTCAGACAAACACAAAGTGTGTGTGAATCATTATTTGCACACAGCGGTGTGTTCACTGACTTCATTTCACTGTGGGCAAATTGTTGAAGATCTTTGAATTTTCAAATGTTATTCAAACTTAAACTCCCAAAACTGACGCCTCTGAAGATGATTTAACAGATTAAGATTTAATCCAGTCAGTGTCAGGATGAAGGAGCACGTCTGTCATACACTGAGTTTATTATCTGTTTGTGACTGAAGTTCATCTTCTTTCTCTTCACAGGTGTTTCCAGCATCATGGCCACATCTCAGTGATACACACACACACACACACACACACACTCACGCTCACACACACATCAGATTGACAGCAGATTGAACAGGTCATTCGTTTTCAGAATCACTTTTTTCTCAATAAAAGTAATTTATCATTTCCAGCCTGTGTCTGTTTGGTTCTCTGAACGTTGTTAAAACGTTTTTTATTTGTTTAAAGTTTCATCAGATCGTTGACTCCTCACAGTGGAAACATTCACCAGCTCTTCACAGAGAATATTTCACTCCCTTCTGAGTGTTGGCTTCATGCTCAGTGACGCTCAGTGTTTGATCTGTGTGTGTGTGTGTGCGTGTGTGTGTGTGGTAACCGCTAACAGCAGTTCACATGTTCTGCAGGACTCTACATGCACCAATAAAATGTTGATTTCATAAATGTTTTGCTGTAAATGAGTCAGTCAGTCAACACGACTTCACAGATTTGAATTAGAATATTTCAATGACAGACAGTGTTCAGATAATAAATGATATTTCAGGACCGGCTCATCACAGGGTGCATGGAGACAAACACACATTCACACCTACAGACAGTTCACAGCGTGCCACAGCAGAGAGAGCTGAGAGATTTGATCCATTAATTCATATGTATGTACTGTGGATCCTTTAATGGATCCCTGAACACATCATCAGGTTTTGGTGATTTCAGGTGAGTCTGCAGGTGTGAAGCTTCACGTGAAGCTGCACTCGTCTCACCTGAGGACAGTTACATGGTTTATTTTGGCAGCTGTGACTCGTGTTCTGCGGAATACAGAAGTTTTATGGAACTGTCAGCACCCTTTGCTGCTCCCTTTGCTTTTCGTCAACATGTGGGCGTGGCTGTTGGCACTCAGGTGAGCGTCTACCTGTGCCTTCAAAGAGGGCGTGGTTTCTGCGCGCTCTATAACTTCAGATAGACGCTCCTGAAGCTCGAAGAGAAAGGGGATCAGACGTCAGAGATCAGGGCAGACATGAAGAAGTCGCTGAGTGTCTCCTCTGAAAGCTCCCTGCCTCCCCTGGAGGATGACGTGGACTCGGTCTGCTCAGACGAGCTGCTCGGCTCTCAGTCCCGCCGGTGGCTGGCGGACCTCCTGACCGCAGACATGCCTCCGGAGAGCGGGGACGTGAACACGGTGGGCCGGGACGGACTGTTCGTGGACTATCACTTCCCCCTGGGAGAGCTGGAGATGCAGTCCAATGTCAAGTGGAAGCGACCAAAGGTAAAAAAGATGCAGACTGAGCCTGAAACACGAACATGAAGTACTGAAGCTCAGCCTGAGGTACTTCTACTGCAGTAATTACAGTTGATGATACTTTATACTTTAACTCAAGAAGGCAATATTCTACTTTTTACTTCACTGTTGTCACCAGGTATTTAAAATAATCATCTCATAACATATGAAGCATGATGATGCATGAACAAGCGTCATGTTGTCTAATAAACAGGTAATATTCCAGTAAAATCCATTTCCTGTAACTGCTTACAATGAATATACACACAAGAATACACACAAGTACTTAGTACATAGTACTTTAACTTCAGTTAAAGTTGTAACATTTTATTTAGAGTGCTGTCCAACATTTTCATTTATGCTAACACAGACTGAATTCATCACATTCATCACACACATTTTGCATGAGACTGTCAGATAACTGTCGCACTTTAAAACACAAGAATACAGACGTAGTTTTACTCTGTAGAGACGATGTAGTGTATGGACTTCAAAGGGAAGAAGTGACAGCTCAAAGTGAAACTTTATTTGTGTTATAAACCTGATTTATGGTTTATTCATCGCCAAGTGGAGGCGTATAAGACTGTAACTCCATAAAGTGCCATAAAGTATCGATCAAGGATCAGGGACGTCTTTATGACACCCTGAGGGCAGTTTACTGTACAGCCAGCAGCCTCATAACCATTAGACAACAGACAATAGACAATAAGTACTAGTCCTCATAAAGTTACTTAAAAGAACAATAACAGTAAGAACAGATTAATCTGTCGGTCGTAGCAGACAGCAGCAGCTTGGCCTCGAATCAGCCAGGTCAGACGGGGTCCTCACCTTGTTCAGGTGTCGAGGGTCATTCAGGGTCACGCCTGCAGTTCTGCTGCATTTTATTAATTTGAATTCAATGCTGAGACAAAAAGTAGAAACACAGAAAGTCACTGTAAGGAACAAACAGAGAGGATGAAAGAATCTTCATATAAAGTATTAATACTCTTTACTCACAGTAATAAACTGTGAACTGTGTGAAGTATTAGCAGTGACTCACACTTGGATCTCTGTGTGAGTTTGACATGAAATAACAGTTATAATAATCACATTTAATACAGATAGAGGAAGGAGAGCAGATGGGCGTGTTTCATACAAATCACATGGAGACACAATAAACACAAACAGGCCTGCAGGGCGACGGGCGGAAAGAAAGAGAGACGCTTTGTCATAAATGTCAGTGTGTTTTCCATTATTACACACTGTTCTCTTCTCACCACACGTTAGAGCTCGGCTCGGTCAGGATAAGATAAAACCAGCTGCTGTATTTAAACAGGATATATATGATATATCATCTCTACCTGATGTAACAGCAGCTCCTCTCTGCAGAGGATGAACATCATTACACAGGACTGCACTGAGAAGTCAGCTGTTTTCTTTTATCATTGTTAGTATCGATAGTGAGGAGAGCAGTGTGTGATATGAAATCAGTGAGCAGGTCTTTCTGTTGCTCTGTAAGTTAATGACAATGACAAAACAAGAAGAATGCTTTCCTTTGTACTGCATGCCTCTGCACTTACAGGTCAGCATCATAACGTCTCTAGAAAGTCAAACATTAACAAAAACATTATGCACATCATTATACCGACACGCTCTCCTCAGTGGCTGTGGCTCGGAGGTGGATCTTCTTTCCATAAAACAATGAAAAATAAAGCAGACTTAATGACTTTATGACTGGATTACTGGATTACTTGCAGTCATTGAATGTCATAAGGAGAAATGGTATGGAGGAAGGAATTCTGATTCTTCACAGAGACGGACACGTGTTTCTTACCTGTAAGGAGATCCAACCATGTGTGTCTTACAGAGAACAATGAGGAGTGTTTGTGATAACACACACAGAGTTTGACTCCTGTGGTGACATTCAGTCATCACACACTGAGGTCGAAACAGTTCAGTCTGCTTCTCTAACATGAGGTGAACCTTCATTTCATCACTTCGCCTTTTATTTATCAAGCTGCTCATCTCTCACACACACACACACACACACACACACACACACTCACACACACACACACACACACACACACACACACACACACACACCATTCCTGTTTAACTGGTACTGGTAACACACACAGTACACACTGTACACACACTACTGCAGTGTAATACAATAACCCAGAAATAAATCCTACCTTCATGAAGGGTAAAATGTTCACGGTTTGGAAATATTAATTGTGCTTTTGCAAAAAATCAAAGCACAGATAACTGCTGCACAAAAGAACTGGTCCTGGTCCACATTAATGCCACACAGCTCTGATCGCTCTGAGCTTTAATACATAGCTGACACTCTGTTTGGCATGAAGCAGGTCAGATACACTAAATCCTGTTTAATTTACATTATCTCATATTTCCTTCTCCACCCTTCTCCCTTTTTTCTCTCTCCTCTCTCTCGTTTCCTCACCCTCCCTCCTAAATGTTTTTAGGAGATCTGTCAATCGCCTCAGTTCATAGTAAATGGAGCTACACGCCTGGACGTCCGCCAGGGAGGACTCAGTAAGTAGCCTGCAGTGTTACACAATACAGAGTTTTCTACAGAACAGAAGAGACACTTCACCTGAAGACAAACACCTGTTTAACCTAATGTGGTCATGTGATATTCTCTGACTGCATGCACCATAATTCAACCTGCCAGTGAAGCAGAGAGCCAAAACATTTCACCCGTTGTGCAAAAGACAGCTGCACATGGAAACAGTGCTTATTAAATTGAAGTGCAGCCTGTTGAGGATGCACCGTCCTGATAACCTGACCTACTTCTCACATCTGTTTTCTTCAGATGACTGCTGGTTACTTTCTGCTATTGCGTCTCTCTCCGTGCATCACTCCCTGCTCGAGAAGGTCATGCCTCTGGATCAGGGCTTCCAGGATGGCTACAACGGCAGCTTCACCTTCAGGGTACATACCTAAACGATACCTAACATGCTGCGGTCTGTGCAGCAGACGTGCAGACCTCAAAAAGTTCATGTTGAACTGCAGTTGTAGTGTGTGTGAGTCCTACAAAGATGGTTTTAGAACAACCAAGGCACAAATGACGAAATTAAACTTAAAGTTTCAAATCTTTCTTTTCTATTTTTTATATATTAAAATTCAAAATGTAGCTGTAACTCTTCATGGCCTTTCCTAAAGTTGATAAAGTTGAACGTAGGCCACTGGCAGAGTGACAAAAGCACCACCCTCTCTCCCGCTCTGTAGTTCTGGCAGTACGGTCAGTGGGAGGAGGTGAAGATAGACGACTTGCTGCCGACTAAGGGCAACAACCTGATCTACCTCAGCTCACCAGAACGATACGAGTTCTGGAGCTCCCTGCTGGAGAAGGCCTACGCCAAGTGAGTCCCTGACAGTAAGACTGTGTGTGTGCATGTGCATGCATGTGTGTGATGTAGAAGTCATTATCTGATTTGGATGTAACTGCAAAATAAGATTAACCTTCACTGAACTGGAATGTGAGGGTAATAACACAAAAATCAACACAAATGGACAGACGAGTGCTTCTAATGTTCTCTGGCATGACCGCCAGAGTTAAAGGACCAGTATAATGATATTCAGGTCATTACACACTCATAGTTATGAATATTATATTCCTTTTCTGTCATATTCTATAAATAGAGCCCTGTAAATCTGACACTGGACCTTTAGGAAGCCGTCATGAAGAAAACTTTGAGCTGAAATTTGACTTGACTCGAATATTTCAGCCTCTAGGCCACAGATTTAGTCTCACGCTTCTTTTTTCTTTTTGTCTTCTGCATTCCTGGGTTTCATATCATAATCAGTTATTTGTCAGCATTGCTAAAATGAGCCTGCTGCATCTGTCCTCCATGTGTCTTCTGTCCCAGGCTGAAAGGTGGCTACAGAGCTCTGGACATGGGCTTCCCTCATGAGGCCATGGTGGATATGACAGGTGGGGTGACTGAGGTGTTGAACGTCGCCTCATTGCCCAGAGACCTGCCGGGCCTCCTGAGGTACCTGCTGGCCAAAGGAGCACTCATCAACTGTGCCAACTGCCAGGTACAGTGAGGAGGGTAGCAGTGGCATGAAACATAGAGACACTGACGTGTTAGGTCTTGTTTAAATCCCCTGACCCGCTGGGAAACATACCAAGCAACAAACATTCCCACTGAATGTTGACATGTGTGTGATGAGTCAGTGTAATTTTGCCTCTTTCTTGTCCTGCGTGTGGGTGGATGTTTTTTTCCCTGCAGGGTCCTTTGGAACAAAGGAATGAACTTGGAATCATGTACAGACACGCATACTCTCTGACTGCAGTAGAAAAGGTAAATGTCACTAAACCAGATTTTAAAAAATGCCTGTTAACATTTTATATATATCTTTTTTAGCTCACAGAGCGTGAATTGATCTTAAACTGGTTGCAGCATATTTGTTTGGCCAAAACTTGATCACAGCCCGCTCACTGTTAGATGTGATGAGAGATTTTAAGTTCTAAACAAATAGAAAGTTTAAATCAGGGTTCAGCAGACATGTAGGTTCATCCTGGCCTGTCCTTCCTACTGCTCTCACCTTTTTTGTCCATTTTCCTCCTCTTCTGTCAGGTGAAGACGGCACATGGCACCGAGGATTTGGTGCGAATCCTCAACCCCTGGGGCAACACAGAGTGGCTGGGGCCCTGGAGTGACTTGAAAAGGTTGGTGCACTCATACAGGAGTCAAATTATCCAGTTTTTAAACTGGTTTTAAAAGTCTCTTTGTCTCTGTGCAGTCCAGAGTGGAAGACAGTGAGCCTCGAGGAGCAGAAAAGACTGGACAGAGTCAGCCGGGAGGACGGGGAGTTCTGGTGAGTTCGTAATGCTAAACGTCTCTCTGTGACATACGTCACCGCTGAATCTTTGTCCACCTTCTGCAAACTCCAAACAAAACACCCTGACATGAGTCTCAGTCACAACAGGAGCCGGCTTATCCGCGACATTGTTTTTCTCACGCACATTTTTAAATTCTTTGTGAGGAAAAGTGTATACTTGTGACAGACGACAACACAAAGCTTCATAGACATAGCAGCTGTAAGACTGCTCAGGACTGAGTCCCAGATCTAAAACTTGACGATTATAATTACTGGACAGAGTTTGACATCAATGTTTTGCGGTGCACAGCTGAAAAACATGCTGGCATTGATCAGGTTATCTGATATTCTCTGGTGGCGATTGTTTGTTCTGCAGGGTGTGTTTGACTTCCGTGTGGCTTTTATTGTTTTATGTTCTGTCAGCTGACCAGTTTCTCTCCCCATCAGGATGTCGGTGTCAGACTTCAGACAGAACTTTGAGCTGATGGAGGTTTGCCACCTGACCGATGCGCTCAGCACACTGGGCTCCAGTGCGCAGCCGTGGTCCTGCATAAAGCATCACGGGGACTGGGTACCGTTCATCACAGCGGGGGGCTCTCCGAGAGGAGGTGACACACACCCCCACCCTGTTTATAAATGACTATTTAATGACAATTAGCCATATTATTACCACCAATTTATCATATTTGAGTAAGAAGCTTCTTTTTGCAGTGTTGATTTACTGCTGCTGTTTGCTGTTAGTCCACACGGCACATTAAAATCCTTCCACCATGCTCAGGAGGAATAATCGGCAGACCGCACACCTCGTCTTTTTTTTTTTTTTACAAAACAGGTTTTATTTAAACATAACGTCTGCACTTGTGTCTTACCTTGTCTGTACACTGTAGAGTTTACTTTCAGCTTAACAAGTGAAGCTGCAGAGAGTCCTGCAGTCAGCAAGAATCCTCCCCAGGTTTGATGTCAATAATCCATTAATTAGGATTACCTGTTGACTCACGTCAGGTTGAAACAAGTTATTTTGCACAGGAACAATTTCACACACTGTCTGTCTGTCTGTCAGTTTGTTTGTGTGGGTGAGGTTATTGATCTGCCGAACAGTGACTCACACATCAGAGAACATGAGTCACACAGCACCCATCTTACAGTGACTTGGCAGATCACAAAGCACAGGAACATTTGACAGCATTTGCAGAAGTTTTCATCCAAGCATGTATTTAGTAAGTTTGTGTGTGTTTCCAGGTCTGTTCTGGCAGAACCCTCAGTTCTACTTTGACCTGTCGGAGACAGACAGCAACACAGAGAACTCTCAGACGACCTGCTCCTTCGTTTTGGCTCTGATGCAGAAATACCAGAGACGCAAAGGCATTAGCCTGTCCATAGCTCTGCATATATACCCGGTACACATGAAAACCTGAAAACAGGCTCACTAGTTTGTTCTGTCAGTGTGCATACATGCATTATAAGTCTGTGCTGTCTCTCCAGGCCCGTTCAAAGAATACGCACCTGACGCCTGAGGAGTTGAGTATGATTCGCCCGGTCCTCTGCAGCTCCCAGTACTCCTCACGTCGGGAGGTTGTTCTTCGTGGCTCCCTGAAACCAGGCCATTACATCATCATCCCTTCAACCGCCGAGCCCAATCAGCAAGGGTCGTTCCTCCTCCGGGTGCTGACAGAGAAGGGCAATGATGCCACGTGAGTCATGGATCAATCTGTTGACAGGTTTAGTTGTTTTCATGCCATCTCTGTCCACCAGGCTCCATCTAACTGTCTGATTCGAATAAAACATGATTTGTTGTTGTTTCTGTCATGATGATAAAAACTTTAACATTTGTGATTATAAATATGAAGATTTTAAGTGTTTTTATGCTTTCTTACAGTCCAGCTGTCAAACCAGCGCCAAAAGACATCTCTTCAGTGACAGAGGTAGGAGACAAGTTCAACATCACTTACATGCAAAGATGATCAGATGTTTTACAGAGTGATGCAGGCTGGGCTCAGACAAAATTCATCAGTGTTGGAAATAAAAGTCAGAAAAGTGACCATGGTTTAGGTGAGTTAAGTGTTAAATTGCTTGATGCATGCAGAAACTGCAGGAAATAAAACATCTTCTTGTTGATATGGACGTTCGGTCACTGACCCACACAGTAACTGGTGGCTGGTACTGCCTGATCCATCTAATCCACCGGTCAGTTCTGTACCACCACTGATTGGAAGCAACAAAACTCAACTCAAACTGCTCAACAGCGCCTCAACAGGTCACAAAACAGAATACATTAACATGTACTCAGTTTGCATATTAAAACCATGTGATGCAATGCACAAAGGACCACAGCTACAAAACAAATCAAGGACAGAAATGACTTTTAATTGACAGTAAAATTTAGATTTTATTGACAGTGACATGTCAAAGTTGCAGTTTGATTTCGTGTATCTGCATGCACCATAATTCAACCTGCCAGTGAAGCAGAGAGGCTGAAATTATGTTTTTGTGGATTAGATGCAAACAAGACTACAGATGTTTGAGTGATGTGCATGTGCTGTATCTCTTCTAGCATGCAATTAAGACACATCACATAATCAAGCTGAAGATTTGTCATATTGACACACACTGACTGAGCTATCCAGTCTCTCCAGATGTTCCCTCGTGTTCACCTCTCTGACTGACTTTACCTTGAATCCTTTCAGACAACGATCACAGCATTGGTAAACAAAGAGAATGTCAGATCTCTGTGCATCCTGACTAAAGAGGGTGAAACGATATCTATGACTGAAAACTGTACAGCAGGCATTCGTTTGTCAAAGTAAGAGGTTGTTTCTAAATTCAGACTGTATTTTTGTCCTGCAGCGTTTGTTTCCTCACCAGGCTGCTCTTCCTTCTCCTAAAGCTACCAAACAACTGTTCAAGAAGCACTGCAACAAGGTGAGATCTACTCACACACTACTGCTGCACACCCAGACCACAGCTGCAAGTAGGTTTCAAGCCTTAGCCTACTTTAATGTGCTACTTGGATGTTTGCAACATTGGAAAACACCTTTAATACCACGCTCAACCCCGCCCTTCTGCTGCTCTGTGCTGTATGTTCAAATACTGAAGGTTATATGCAGTTACTGCTTTTAACCATAAACACAGCTATGTGTGTTGTTTGGAGTGTGTAAATATATGAAGAGGAGTGTCTCTGTGTGTATTACTGATTCTGTGTTTTGTGTCATCAGAAAGGCTTCTGCAAACCAGTGCACCTCCACGGCCTGCTGACTGAGGCCATACAGGGAGGAGGTCAGTGATGTCTGTCTGCTTTCATGGGTGGATTAATAGACTTGTTCAGTCTCGTTTCTTTCAACCGAAGATTGTTTCCCAAATTGAATTCCTTTAGTGACTGGAGGGAACAAGTCATCAGTGCAGAGCTGCAGCAAAGGATTTTCACAGGAACAGCCAAACTAATTGACATTTCCACAGTAGTTATCTCTTTTGACTTTAGTATCACATGTTTGGCGAGGATTTGTCTGGAATCCATTGCTCCAAATGTCGATTAAAACCAGAGCTCGGGCTAAATCTGTATCTTTTCATGACTTTCATGACACGTCTCTTGAGGTTTGAGGTTAGGATTAGATTAGACATTATTATTTTTACAGTCACCGCACTGAATAGTTAGTCAGTGAATCAGCCAGCTGACCTCAATAGTTTCGGCTGCCTCTGTCTCCATCTAAAGGAGGAAATGACAGATGTGACAGACAGTTGTAGGTAGTAGAACTGCTGCCATATCAAGAAGGAGGATGTGTGTGTGTGTGTGTGTTTTTGTGATAGATTGGTGTGACTACTGCATAAAACTTTTTCACCAAAGAATGTTTGGCTTCGTCTCAGGGATCCACACCCACGTCTATTGAAATAAGATGTTTGAGGTTCATTAACATAACAACATGAATATTTATGACAGTGATCCCACCCCTGCCTCAGCATGCATCCTACAACCACTACAAAGCAAAGAATTAGAAAAACAGTCTGATGCTCGTGTTAAGATAACATTTAAAAACTTCTACACAGTTCTTGATTACATGTCCACTGATGTTCTTACTTGTTGTGCTCAGTGTTGGCTGGCAGTGAGAAGAACTTGGCTCTGGAGCACTGCAAGAGTCTGGTGGTCCTCATGGATGTATCCTTGAAAAGTAAAATTAAATCTGAGCGTGCACACAAGAAAACATTTCAGTGTTAGCAGACAGATGAGCCAATCACAAGTAAGTGAAAGAGAGAACAAACAATCAGTATTATTGATCCACCTTACCGCATGGTGTGAGGCTTATTTGTAGAGCCTGGATAGCTCAGTCGGTAGAGCATCAGACTTTTAATCTGAGGGTCCAGGGTTCAAGTCCCTGTTCAGGTGAGGAAGTTTTAAGCTTGGAGCAGACAAAAGTAGAAAATTAATAAATAACCTTCATCTGAAATCCTGTCACGGCTGTGTTGTTCATAGCAGTTATTAGACTGAAGAACAGGTGAGTCAGAATCTGTGCTTTGTCTTCACGTTTCCTTATTACACAGTACACCAGGGATGTCCAAAGTACAGCCCGGGAGCCAATCACGGCCTGCGGTCAAATGTCATGCGGCCCGAGGCTTCATTTTTTTAATATATTATTTATGGCCTGCTAGGATTGTCAATGGTGTAATTTTTTTATTTTTAAAATGTTAGCTTTGCCCCCGGCATCTTCACATTGTCAAATCTGGCCCTCTAGAAAAAGTTTGGACACCTCTGTTGTTACACCATTGTCCCATAATGCACCCCACCAAGTGAAATGTAACAGCAACCAAGAACTTTCTATAAGAGAAGATAACACATCACAGTCTTCACTAATAATATGAAGCATAGTGCTGTTTGTGATGTGCACAGAGTGTGTTGGAGCAGAGATGCTCTCCTAAAGAGGAGCAGCAGTGCCTGAGCCCACATGACACAGATACAGGAAGTGACTCTTCAGAGAGACATCTCTTTTCTTAACTGTCTGCTCAGCTCACAGCTGCAAAAACACAACAGTGAAGAGGAAAGAACAAACACTTAAAAACAACAACAGCTGCAGTTTGATTGATGATCATAACTCCTTTAAATACATTGATTTATTATTACCTGCAGAAACTGTTACTGTAACTCTTACAGTATTTCAGTAGAGACGTCTCTGTATATGATGTGTAGAGATTGTTATGAGTTGTTATTGTCTGCTTTGTGCATTTTAAAACTTCCACGCCTGAACAGGGACTTGAACCCTGGACCCTCAGATTAAAAGTCTGATGCTCTACCGACTGAGCTATCCAGGCTCTGTCACATACACACATCAAATATTCCAAGTCAGGGCCCCAACTAATCAATCTGATATTATACTGAGATTTACAGTCAGTGCAGCATTTAATCTGCTCGGTCCAGCAAGAGTAAAAAACAAATATTACACTTGTGTTTGAGAGTTGTCACTGTCGACATTGTTTGTTGAGGTTTGTCTGGTTAAGTTCCTTGACGTCAGTGTTTCCTCCAGAGCCAAGGCATCGCTCAGCTCAGCTGGCCAGAGTTCCAGTGTCTGTGGGACAAGATCAGGAAGTGGACGGTGAGATTATCAGCACTCACCCAGGAGATCAAATCGCTTTAAATAATTAACTGTGTAACTTCATGATGTTTAACCTCTCTGCAGGACATCTTCCTGGTGTTTGACAAGAACAAAACAAAGCACCTGGAGTATCAAGAGGTCACCCCCGCTCTGAAGGCAGCAGGTAGGACTGAGGACATGAATAAGTATAGTTTATTGACATTTCACGGCTGTGTTGAACAGTTAATGTGTAACTGTGTGAGTACAGTCTTTGCCGGATTCTGATTTTAGTGATCTGGTTCCACATCTGTCAGGGAAACTTATGCGACCAACAGGGGGCGCTAAACCACCTGACTTTACCTCTTCTCTGCTGTTTGACAGAGATCATTCACAGGTGGAAGTAAACTTGTTACACTAAACTCAAGTCATCAGGGTTTAAAATACATTTTTGTAAACTGACTGATGTTAGTAATCCGTAACTTTATAACTTTATATTAAACTATATTATATATATTATATTAAAGTAACTTTATATTAAAATATTTATATTAAAATACCTTCTACTCATCTCTTTTGTTTGGATTCAGATTATGTATGAAGAAAGTGAATATAAAGTAGGACAGTAAACTCAGGTTAAATAGAGAGCACACATGCTGGAAGGCTGTGAGGCCTGAAGCATCGCGGGCACCGTGGCCTTTCTTTGTTTGAAATGTTTAACCTTTAAATAATGCAGCGTGAACTTTGTCCGCTCAGTCAATAAAAATCACACCCACCGTTTGGTTCAACTGTAATGAGTCACTTAGTAAGAATATATTCAAGTACTTCAAACTGCCATTTTTACTTTTACTTAAGTAAAACAGCAGTTAGTCATTAAAAGGTGTAGTGCCACGCATCAACACCTCTGTGTTATAGTAACATTTAGTAGGAATGCTGAAGTGGCATGCAGTGAGCTCTAATCTCAAATTTACAACAGCCTGAGAGATAACTGCGTCACGTGAGATCCACTGACAGTTATGTATCTCACAGGAGGACCTGACCTGCCCACTGTCACTGAACCTGTTAAATGGAGTGATTTATTCTGACGCACTTTGTTTGTCTGGTCTGTCTCTGCTCCAGGCATCATGGTGGATGATTTGATAATGCAGCTGGTTGGACTGAGATACACAGAGCCCGACATGACCATCAGTTACCCCGGCTTCCTGTATCTGCTGATGAAACTGGAGAACATGATCCGTAAGTGAGGGAGCTGGAGAGATGGAGTGCGTGTCACCTTTATACATTTGACCATACAACTGAAGTTCAATTAAAATCTGGTGCCAGTAGCAGCGATTTGAAAGTTTACTTTGGCTCACATCATGGCCCGACAGGTTGGCTCTACAGGCAGGACAAAACAGAAACAATTATTTGTCAGCACAGTTTGAATGTTTCTCAATAATTTATTGTTTTTCTCCTCTTGCAGACAAATTTCAAGCATACGACATGGTGGGAATGGGAACCATAACCATTAGCTACAGACAGGTGAGAATATAGATTTCTATCTGTGCAACAACATAGAGAATAGAGGACTGAAAAAAAACAACTGAATTAGAATTAACAGATGATATATATATTTACATCAGCCGATGAAACCTGTAAATAATAATAATAAAAAAAAACATGACAATAAAGTGTATTTATTTTAAACCTTTTCTCTTCTCTGATTGGTTCCAGTGGCTCCACATGACCATGTACAACTGAACAGATGGATCATCAGGATTTTTTTTTAATTTTTTGTCTATTTTTCATGTGTGATTTTCATGTGTAGTGTTTCTTTTCTGATGTATGCAGGTAGATGTATAGTTCAATGATATACGGGTTTTGTACCATTCAGTCTGTTAGTCTGTAACAAAGTGTTTGGCTTGTTGGGTTTCAGTGTCCTGCTGTGTTAATAAAGATTATAGAAAGAGTCAAAGTATGTGAAGTCCTTCTCAAGCGTTTCCTCTCTTAGCTTTGTTATATAAAAATTACTGTTGCATATTTTAATAGAATTGTTTTATATAATGATTTATGTTTTATATCACAATTTCATGGTGTGTTAAAGGACCAGTGTGTAAGATTTAGTGGCGTCTAGCTGTGATCTTGCAGATTGCGAGCATCAACTAAAGGTGTGGCTGCTTTGATTGACAGGTGGGTGCCATCACACACCGCTGGTTTTGACATCCAGGCTTCATTCAGTCTGCCTCCGCTCCACCCACAACCCACGCCTTTGTCCATTTTTGGATTAGCTGCTAAGATAGCAACAGCATCAAAGCCACCGCACTGAGCTTCACAGCCCCTCTGTGGACGACATCATGGAGACTACGTCCATATTTTATACAGAACGTGTGGTGCAACATGGCCCACTCTGTGGATGGGAGCTCCCTCTCCCTCTGTAGATATGAAGGGCCTATTTTAAGCTAATAAAAACAGGATTATTAGTTTCAGGTGATTATATACAAGCAAAAACATAATTATGAATATTATATTCCAGTTCTGCATATAGATCCGTAAATCCTGCACACTGGTACTTTAAATGTATGAATTTTATTTCTGCTAAGATTAATTCAGCCATTATAGGAACAAAGAGAAATGTCAGCAGGACATGTAAAATAAAATATGATGACCCAGAACTGAGTGTTCCCTTCTCTTTGGCACCACAGTCATTTGGTTAAATGCTGATTGAAATGAGTGTGCTGTCGTTTATGTGCTGTTCATGTAAGTTTGCGTCATCTGGTTGTGTCTGAACTACTTCTGCCATGAATAAGGTCGACTCCCTCATCCCTCTCTGACCTCTGTCAGATATTTAGAGACACTCATAAGGAGGCCTTTTTGAATGTTCATGTTCACTGTTTCATTGATTTCTGAGCTCCTGTTTTTTTAGGTCTAGTTATTTATAGTACTTGGTTATATAGGTCTTCTCTGCAACTTCTCTACGGGTCTGTCTGTATAGTGACCCCAACCACAGGAGATATTTTGAGAAATGACCCTCTGTTCTTTGCTCATGTCTGGAATGTGTAAATATCCGCCTTCCAACATCGTTCTTTAAAGTGAGAACAGTCAAAGATACAAATACCAGAGGCTGTGTGTGTGTGTGTGTGTGTGTGTTCAATATCCTGTTGTGCTACAGTGTTGGTTCAAAGGCATATGATAGTCATATATCAGCCACACCTTAACACACTGTCTGTTTTCCTGTTTCTGTGTCGTTCACCTCTCTGTGTACCAAACTGTACTGTTTCATTTTTCTGTGTTGCTCCCACATGAACTGGGGATTAAACCCCTCACTGCACTCTAGCTTCTTGTCAGACAGACCTCAGGTGGTCATCCTACATATCAGAGCACAAAGAGTACAGCTGCCTTGTGCACACACGACTGTGTAACCACTTTTTTATTCCAACAACCATCTTCAAGTTTGCTGATGACGCAGCTGTGATGGGCCTGATCACTGAAGGAAGTAGAAGCCCTGACAACAACCTCCTCCTGGGGAGATGATAGTAAACTTTGGGGAGAAGCAGGAGCAAGATCACACCCCCTTAAATATCAACGGGTCCTCAGTAGAGAGAGAGTAGACAGCTTCATGTACATTGGTGTCCACATCACTGAGGGCCTGACTGAGTCTGCATACAGGCTGCTGAGAAAGGCAAAGACTGTTTCACCTCAGGCAGTTGAGGAAATTCCAGGTATCCCCTCAAATATGAAGGAATTTCTACTCCTGCACCACTGAGAAGTTCCCGACAGGGAACATCACTGTCACCAAGCATGGCCACAAGACTGCGCATCTTCATCAAAAGAATACATGAAATGTTCATGTTATCTGTGGGATGTGTGCAAACACACAAACCACCCTCACCCTCCGTGTAAACCTCAGCAGCTACATTCAGGACTCATCTTCTCTCTGTTCAGTCCCTCTTTAAAGAAATAAAAACAGTCCACTCATAATTGGCTCATTCCTGCTAATGAGCCCAGACTCAGGCTGTAATTATGACTCAGAGCTGTTGTGACCAATCACAGAGCTGTTAGCAGCAGAGCTGCACTATATAGCATCACATGATAACATCAAAGCTGAGGCATGGCCCTGCTGCAGTCTATATGCTGCTGCGAGCCGCCATGATGCTAATCGAGCAGGACAGCCTGAGTATGACCTACTTCTGTAGGTGGCTCCTGCAGGAGGGACGGTCACCCTGCAAACCGGCCTGCACCTCCTCCTGGCAGAGGTAATGGATGATACCGCAGCTCAGGCCTTTCTGTTTTATGGGTGTCAGTCCTCTGGGTCAGTGGTTTTCAAATTGTTTGGATCATGACCTGGTGATGGGCACAGGCTGCACATGTATCAGCTACTAAAGATTAATTTCCCCTTTCAGGTTGATTCTTTTTTCAGAGGAGGCAGAGACACACTGCACGCTGTTCAAAAAGCAAGAATACATCTGAATTAAAGTCTTCTGAGTAATGACTTTTGCTGACACGTTTAGACTTTTATTTTTTTCATTTCTATCAAAGGGTTAAAGAATGGGAAACAATGATAGTAAAAAATAAATCTGAACTTGTAAAACAAAGAAGCATCGTCTGCAAAATGGTTTAAGTTGAGTCAAATTTTCCCCACAAAATAAAACAAGACTAAACTTTATAAATGTGCCTGTTGGTTTCATGTCATTAAAGTCTAGTTTATCTATTACACAGACATTTGTGTGTTAGAATTTCTTGATTTCCAACATTTCTAAAGACAACAGCAGTGAAACGACAGCTAACACACCACGAGGTGTCACACAGAGTTTGATTTCAGATTGATAATGTTTCATTGTTTCAGCAGCTCACGTTCAAATGTGTCATGAATATTCATGAGCTGTCTGGACCAATAGACGCTACTGCAGTCAATTTACACAGGAACACACAGACTCACGCAACAAGGTGCGGGACGGTACCTTCAAAATAAAATGTCATAACTTCGATGAGAGATTCCCGGAATAAAAAAATAAAATGCACAAATTATCTAAAACAAGCATGAATTTATACGAATATACAAGGGGAACATTGAGGACTATTTAATAACTGTTTAAATGTAGTTCTTATGTTTATTTATCATAGTAAATTAATGCAAGCTGGAAAGAAAAGAGACGTCCTGCACTGAGCGTGAAACAGGCGAAATAAACCACCAAACAAAGACTTTATATTTATTCATGTACTTTTCTGAGGCTCGGTGGTTTCATGTGTATCAAAGTTCAGTCCTTGTTTTAGGCTGAAAGGTGTGACCGGATGCGCGGCTCCCCGGCTGCCGCAGCTTGTCGGCCCGCCGCAGCCTGTAGGAGCGGCCGGTTCCTCCCAGCAGCCTCTCAGTTCAGAGGGAAAGCTTTTCTTCTCACAGCAGAAGCGGGGATTTTCTGACTGCACACGCCGGATATTCATCACATTAAAAAACACACTTACGAGAGAAGAAGGACTCTTTCCTGCCGTGTATCCCTCCCCACCCCACCTGTCTCATTTGGGCCTTCGTTGCTTTTTTTCCCATTTTTATTTTTTATTTTTCCACCTTTCCCCCTGACAGTTTGTCTGTGGCGCACTCAGGTTTCTTGTGCTGACATGGTAGATTATCACGCTGCCAATAACCAATCCTCGGCCGGCGGGGTGCAGACCTACATGGAGCAGGAGAATGACTGGGACCGGGACCTGCTGCTGGACCCGGCCTGGGAGAAACAGCAGAGGAAGGTGAGTGAACCAAAAGTCTGGGCCCAGCTGGGCCGAGTCGAGCCGGGCTGAGCGGAGGAGGCGGCGGCGGGCAGAAAGAAAATGGCAGGGGAGGGATGGGACAGGGAGTGGAGGTCAGAGACCGAGTGCGGGCCTCGGCTTTGCTCTATAAACCCCGCAGCTGCTCCCAATGCCCCACTTTCTACCAACCGCCTCACCTCCCAGCCTGGCTCTCCTCTGAGCTCGTCCCGAGGCGCTCCTCAATGTCAAGCTGTTTCATTTCTCTCTAATTAAATGCTCGTTTCTTCCTCTCCACCTCTGAATGTCCAACTGTTTGCTGCTCCTCTCACTGCTTCAGAAAGGTCCTTTCTTTTCCCCCTGACACCCTCCCGGAAACAGCAGTCAGAATAGTGATTGTGCAGACATGTGTGCGTTAAAACAGTCAGCCTGGTGTTTTTCTGAGGCTTTGCTGCGTTATCAAGGCGCCCTGTCCGGCTGCTGCTGCTGCTGGAGGCCGATAAGACGGACTGAGGCGAGGCGAGTCAGAGCTGACCGATACGAGGCTGTTCAAGGCCGATATACAGATAATTCAAAGTAAAGCTGCTGTGATTCATTACATCCACATCCAGGCATTCTCTCTCTCTCTCTCTCTCTCTCTCTCTCTCTCTCTCTCTCTCTCTCTGTGTGTGTGTGTGTATTCATTTCATTTTAACTCCTGACCTGCCTCATCCTCTCTAAACCTTTCCAAACACTGCTCAGAGATAATCTGTCCTCACTGATCATGATACAGTCCGTGTCTGACAGTTCAGGTGAAGAGCAAAGTCAATACAATACAGAGAGTGAACACCAAGGTGTTTAAATAAATTATACAGGTGTCATGAGCAATGCTAAGTTGAGCACACCCGCTCTGTGTGTGTGTGTGCTATTGTTATATCTGCTGTTTGTGTAGCCATAGAACTAACCGCCCACTCTCTGTGCTGTAGATTTTAGCTTCACTAATGTTCTGCATAAATATTAAGACACCAAATTAAACCACTTGGCACCGTGTGCTACATCAGTACTTTGGCCCAATACTACACCAATCATCACCGCCGTTATCACCAAAATAACAGCCGTATTACTCATCACCACCCCTGAACAATCAGCAATCATTAACATTTACACAGCATTGTACCTCTTTATTTATTTAAAACCAGCTCTCCGCTCTCCTCCAGCTTCTCGTCATCCTCTAATTCGTCCTCCTGCTCGGCAGTTTTTTAATAGATGCTGCTGAGCTGTGATCGATGCTAATGTTCCTCATGCTACTTTGGAACCTGTGTGCAATTTCCCCATAGAGCAGTGATGAAAGATATCCGCTAATATTCACAGGACCGAGGTCACCTTGTGACCAAGAAAAGTGTCAAAATCAAGCCATGATATATTCAAAAACTGGAGCACATGTGGCTCTGATGACATTTATGTCATGGGAAGCTTGTGATGTGACCACATGTAAACCCTCATATCAGCTTCCTGCCCTCATAGGGAGTGGAGAGGCCGTATAACGAAGGATGAGCTAAAGAACCATTGCTTAGCTATGCGGAATGAGTGTGTGTGTTTGTGTGTGTGCAGTGCTAACCAGACTATGCACCCTATCTTATTGTCTAACTAGCCAGATGACAGGCATACCTCTGAGTGGTGTGACAGCATGCCGAGCATTGGATTGTGCATTTTTATTAGGCCACTCAGCGTTATAGCCGTCAACATCAGACATTCCTGCAGTCAATTACCATCAAACCTGGCGGGCCTCGTCCGTCCTTCACTGTTACCTCAGACTTTCTGCATATTTGGCCAGAGATCACACAGGTCAAAGTTTCTTCAAGAGGAAAATCTAACCTACGAATCATTAACAGAGCGAGGCTTGTTGTGCAAACCTGGGCAGGGGTCCATGCCGCTGTGTTCCCGAATCTTCACTAATCAGCAGAGGCTGATAGGTGTTGGGTTGATTGGGAACAGTACAGGCTGGGGACACGTCCGTCTCCCTGCCAAGCTTGAGCTGTGCCGGCCCCAGTGAGGCGGGGGAAGCAAGGGCGAATTCCTGCGGTGTATTCACGCTCACTGTGCCAGTTATTGCGCAAAAGTGAGCAAATGCCTCCCGCAGGAATATCAAGAGACTTGGATAATAATGAGTGTGGGAATGAGTTTGTCCTTGCAGTGTGTGACTGAGTCCGAAAGGTCAAAATCAAGAGTGGTTTGTTGGAGGCAGAGTTTTCCATCATGCTGAGTAATACAAGAGAGGAAAAAGACTGCAATCCTGAGGGTTTTTTTGGCATTCTTGCCTCTATTTGGTGTCCACAGAACATGAGAGACAGGAAAAACTGAGGGAGGAGACAGCTCCATGGCATGTGACAACAGGACTCAGTTTACATGTGAAACCAGAACAGTGGAGGTCTTGGGTTCACACCTCATGTAAAGGACACTCTGAAGATTAGCACTTCATCTGCTTGTGTAAACAATTCTGAATGCATACCCCACCTCTGTTTATCTTTACACTGAACCTGAAGAAGAAAAGTGCAGGTGGAAAGTTAAAAATGACAACGCCGTACAGCCTGTGTTTCTCAGCAGAGCTCTGTCCTTGCAGTGTGTTTCCAGTTGTCCATTTTGTATGTGGAGCAACATTTCTCAACACCCCAGAGTGCTTGGACTGAGCCCAGCTGAGTCCAGCTAAGTGCAGTTTGTTACAGGCGAAGCTCCTCGCCTGACAAACATATTATTAAGTCTTTCTCACTGCTCCTGGAACCGCCACACGTTGAAACATGTCAAACTACGCAGTGACGCCACCAAAGGTTTTACTGTGGCAGGCGGTGCATGCAAATCCAGCCCCTTAGCGACAGTTAGGCTGCACATATTTCTCATGTCATGAGGCAGGGTGAAAGTACTGCAAGGTGGGTGGATGAGCTAACAAGGAAAGCAGCAGTGTACACAAGCCAAAGGGCCTCAGGCCGTCGACAGCACTGATGACTTTTGGTGCTTTTGTTTGTCGAGGCGATGTCCCACCAAACTTTGTTTGCCCCCCATCTGATACAAAATGTTTCACAAAAAAGATCAAACTTGACATGATTAAAAATGTTTTAATTCCCTTATCTGGTGTCAGGAGTGTGTAGCACTGGCTGTGGATCATAATTCAGCTGTGGTCACTGACTCTGATGTTTATCTGTCTTCATTTTCCTATACCAACTCAGTCGGTCATTCTGTTCACACGGCAGTGATTGGAGCTGGACAGATTTTACAGTTTACAGCTGTACACGATGGAAAGATGGGGAGGTAGACGGGATAATTGGATCATTTTCCTGTTCCTTAACACAACCCATCAGATGGTACTCGTGCTTAATGAGGCTTATTTTTTCTGTAGACACACCCACGTTTGCCTCGCTGTACAAGAAGTCACTTTTTTCCTCCTGTCAGTGCAGATGTGTCCTCCAGCGTCACAAAGCTAGCAGCATGAATTAGTTTGTAGCCAGCCTCTTGTGACACACCCCACACACCAGCAGCACACACACACACACACAAACACACACTGATATTTTCTTTTTCTATTACTGCCAAGGTGGGCAGCCGGACACAATGTTAGTTTGTTCTTTTGCCGCCCACTTTCACATGCTTTCTGTGTGACTGGCTGGCTGGCAGGCAGGCGGAGCCGGTTCAGATGGCCCGGGTTGGCTCAGGACGAGCTGTGAGTGACATTTTGTCAGGACAAATGGATCAAACAATGCATCCTGCCATCGTCTCTCGGCGCTGGCTAAGATCTGGTTACATCAGAAGCTGCCAGGCGGCCTTCCTTCCTGCTCCAAAACAACTTTTAAAAGAATGAAGGGAGGAGAAAATGTTTGGGCAGGAAGGTCAGCTAAATAGCCTGCTCGCTAAACAACAATAGACAATGCTCTGTTTGTAGAGAGTTGAAGGAGCGGACGCTTTGATTGGCCGTCTGTTTGTCTTGAGTGATTGGCTGATTCATTGTAGTAGGACCAACCTAATTGGGGTGTGGCAGATAGAAGAGGAATCTGGTCGTCTTTATCTTTAAAGGCAGATATCAGTGAGTCTTTATCTGTAATATAGTTACTAGTGTCTGAGCCTCAGATGAACAGTGTTGAACAGTAAGTCAGGTTAATCTGTATTACACACTGATATGTATGCAGTCTGAATATACATGAAGCTTAATCTGCTTAGTCAGGATCATCTTCTGTCTGATGTATTAGATATTAATATAGTGATTGCAACCTCAGACACCTGTAATAAGACCTTTTTGATAATTGTTGGCTGATATGGCCCAAAAATTCAGATTTTATTGCATCAGATTTATGATCCACATCTTTTCATGTCAGGTACGATGGGTGAGCGACTTCAGTGAGCTGCTGTGTGTCCCTGCATCCGAACAGTCTTAGTTCAAATCTCGATTTTAGGATTGAGCCAATTTTAGAATATTTCAGTTTAATAGATTTTTGGTCTGTTTGTGTTTAACTGTATTTCGAGAAGCATTACAAGAATAACAATGAAGGGGAAAATCTGGTGCACATAACTTCCTCTTTAAAAAGTGGAAATTGAAATGAACCAAACAGAGTTGAGTTAAGTTTGAACCGTTGATGGACAGAAAACATTCAACAGTTCAGACGAACTGATTCATCAAACGAAAATTTCAAACTTCTCAAATGAGAGACCGTGCTGCTGTTCTCTTCTGTTCTGAGATTTGGACAGGTTGTTGGGAAAAGAAGCTGTGAGATCTGAGATCTGAGAGTTCATGCTCAAGGACTTGTAAAAATAATCAGCACCGATCGCATTTTCAGAACCTCTTCCTGCTTGACAAGAATAAAGTTCTTGTCAAGCAGGAAGGGGAAATACGGCTGTAACTTCCTCTTCCACAACTGGAAGGATTGGACTTCTGTTTGAACTTAACACACCAGCAGACGGGCGTTTTTGCACTTTGAGTTGTAACAGTAGATGTCTGCAGGCATTTCGGGGACATGAGATAATGGTAGTGTAGCCTTTGGTCATCCCCTCACTGCCAGCTGACTCCAGGTCAGCTGTGGGAAAGCCCTCCGCCTCAGCTGACCGTGATCCAGACTCAGCTTGTGCACCTAAAAAAATGAACCAGTCAGTCAAGCAGACAGCCTGCGAGGGGACAGAGCACAGAGGAATGTAACCCCTCTCAGTTTCCCCCTCTCTTTCTCTCTGTTCTGCCATTGGCGGCGGTGAGAGAACATGCAGGGGGAAACATTCCTTTGGTGGCCCATTATAGCCTGCTAGGCCAGTGGGAGGGGGCTTTTTACTAAAGGGGGGCGGGGTATCCTGTTTTTTTGCCCGACAGGAAAAAAAAAAGAGTTGGGGGTTTGCAGGATTGCAGATGTGGTCTGTGTGGTGGAGACAGAGGGAGAATCCTCCTCGAGGGCAGAGGGTGCTCGCGGGGGGGCAGCGAGAGTTTCCAGCCGGTTACAATATGGTGGAAGTCATGGCGCCAATTGCAAAATATTTGTTTTCAGAAATGTTTTTAGGCTCCACCGCCCTGTGATTGATTGCACTTTGGATCCATTTGCTTTGTTTCTCATACGGCAAGAGAGCTCAAAGGGCAGACTTGAACACACCGTCCAATCAGCTGAGAGATTGTAGCATACCATGTAGCCCAGGGCTGCTATTGACATTGGTTGGCTGAAGGCCTGAGCGTCGAGGTGGTGGAGCCTAATGTGTTCTCTTTCAAAGAGATTTCTTTACGGTCTGTTTCTCGCCCACTCTTTGTGTGCCACGAAAGCATTTGTGCATTTTTGGGGCAGTGAGGAGGACTTCAGTGCGGCCGCATGTCATAGAAGCCATGAATCCCTGGATTCAGTTTATGGCTGACATAACCTCACATCTCTCGCTAATTGTTTCTGTGTGAACTCACAAGCTTACTTCTTGGCTATTGTGCATAGTTATGAGGATTAGTAAATGGCATTTCCCCCTGATGAATTGAAATTGGCAACAATGGGGACGAAGAATTTCCTTTTGGTTGGCTGCCAGTTTGCATGTCGATGGTTTTAGCTCGGAGTTCAGGCCGGCCTTCTTCATATGTCCTCCGAGTGTGTCCTCGACAAACAAACAAAAAGACTTAAAGGAATAAACAGATTTTTTTTTTTTACAAATAAATTTTTTGATCCAGTCAAACATTTGGTGACAGTTGGTGTAGTATTTCCATCGACCACAGCGCTTTATATTCACACGGTTAGATTTGCATCAGCTTCTTCACACTGAATACTGGAGACACATTAGTCGAGTCAGAAGATATCACCCTGAGAGAAATGCTAAATATTTCCTGGTTTCTGAAGCTTTGCTGCTGTTTTATATCAAGCTGAACATCTTGGTTGGACAGAGCAAACAGTTTGAAGACGTCACCTTTCGATTCGGGGAAGTCTGTAATGAAAATCATCATCACGGCATCTCTGACTTTATTTCTGGTTTCAGGCAGACTGACTGTAAATGTGACGATGAGGTGGAGCTGATCAGTGATGCAGACTCGGTCATGTCAGAGACATACCTATACACGACATGATGTGTGTGTCAATGTGTGTGTTCTAATGCACACAGAAGGCGCGGGGAATGTTGTTTGTAGGAAAGCAGCAGAAGAAAAGGATGTGTGTTTTGGTGTGGTGTGTGTGTGTTTGGATGCCTGTGTGATGGGTGGGGGCAGCTTTTATATTCTGGCTCTTGAGGCTGGGGGTTGACTGCAGTTTGGAAGTGAGGTTTCCCCCACTCTCTAGTTTTCCAGCAGTCACATAGCTGTGTGTTTGTCTGCCCGAGGCTGCCGGTAAACACTGAGCAGTTAAACAAACACAGACCTCTCATGTGCTCACCTACGGCAGGGGTGGTGTGATTTCCGTGTTCATGCATGGTCCATTTAACACGCAGGGAAATAAAGGGAGGAACACAGAAAACAATGTAATATTCAGCTGCAGCAGGTTCCTCATTTACAAACAGCTCAGCAGGGTTTAAACAGATTACAGTAACCTCGCCTCACACCTCCACTGTTGTAGGTGTCTAATTGGGTCTCACTTATACGGCTAAAAACATAAAGAACTTCATACTGCAGGTTATTCAGATGAAGGCAGAGATGTGGAGCCTTTGCATTAAAATATTGATAAATATGGAAGCTGAAACATCTAAAAAATGAAGCATTCATTCATAAAGATGGCGGATATAGTTGCATTGCGTCCTTACTGTGTGACACTGTGAGCTGTCTCTGAATGTCTCTGTCTCACCTTGCATCTCTCTGCTCCGTCTACATGGCTGCAGAGTGCAGATAGCGGCGTCGGTGCGCGCAGCTTCTTTATTCTGAACACAGCGCTCTGCAGCGCTCTGTATTTTTGGAAACAGCCGCTCAGCTCTGTTATCATCGGGCACCTGAGAGAGAGATTCAATAAAAATGTGATCAGAAAAACAGAACAAGAAGCAAAACCCTGTTCACACTGCTGCCGTCTCGAGCTATCCAACACTTAGAAGCGAGGCTAATGCTGCTGCCTGTGTCACACACTGGAGTCTAAAGATAGAGACACATTGCCTACACCATTAGCACCCTTTTTTCAATGCCGTCTTAAAAGGCTTTGTAAAGGTGTACGTGGTTGTTGGTGGGTGAGTTAGTATGTGCAGTTTGGTGAGATGTGTTCTCGTATTGTCGGTGTTATTTCATTAATGCAAAGAAAGTGCTAAATGTACTTTTGAGAGGTTCCTTCTTTCACATTTTATTTCTCGGATCTTCAGACTAACGTGAGCAGTTACAGACATTAAAGTGAAAGAGTCTGATCTGAGTCAGTTAGCCGGACACAGGAAGTGTGTTACTCAGCCGGAGAGCTGTTGTGTTGTGGCTTCTGTGGCTCGAGAGGATATTTGTAACATCTAGATGTGAGAGATGTGCAAGATACTGTGACGGGAAATGTAGGTTCCAGTACCTAAAGCACATGTAGCCTGTGTGTAGAATGAGTGTGTTCTTCACACTGTCTGAAGTCATCTGGAGGTCGGTGACGTGGCTGTGCAGAAACATCTGTCAGGCTGGGACAGACCACCACCACCATCACTTACCCAGAGATTACATCCCAGCTCAGAGGAACAGATTATTTCCAGATCTGACACACATCCATGCAGGATGAACTGAGAGGTGGGAATGATGAGATCTATGTGTGGATGCTGCTTTAGTTTGCAGCCGGTCAGTAAATTATTGAATGAATATGATCAGAGACACTGACCTCCACTCTGAAAACACGAGTCAGCTCAGGATCCAACACACAGACCATGTTCTTCAGATGATATTATTGTTCTTTAGAATAACTCTTGATGGATGCATACATAGCCACACCTAGACAGGTTCTTCTCCCTCTGGGTTGGGTGTGTGAGTGAGAGAGGTAGAGAAAAAAAGAGAAGAGAAGGGAGAGAGAGAATGCAACAAACAGGCCGTGCTAGTCTGGTAACAAAGAGTGAGGTGTGACAGTAAGACCTCATGCTACATCAGGGATACGCTCACACACACAGACACACTCACACACACACGCATGAGCAGACATCTGTTTGGCTGGATCAGAGGTTTAACACCGTAGCTGCTGCGTGCCACACTCGTCTCCCTCCCAGTCTGACGGTGGTACAGACGGTGCTTCAGCTCCAGATGAAGCAATCAGAGCAGCTTTAAGAAGAAACCTGATAATCCTCGGCTCTCCTCCACACAAATGTGCAGGACTGTTCTGCTTCTCTCCGATTGTCAGTATGATCACAGCGGTCACCTCGGTGTCTGGTCACATTTTGTTTTTTGTTCGGTGTGAATTGATCTGGTGGTGAACCTGCAGCAAACTGAACTGAACTCGACCCTGACGGGGAATCACCTGACGAGGCTGCTGGGATCTGTAGGCATCGCTTAATGTTTGTTGTGGAGTCATGACAAATGCCTCCTTCTATCACGGTGGCTTTTAAAACGGGCAGACAGACCATGATTCAAACAAAGTGTGTGTGTTTGTTTCCTTTGCGGCTGTGTCTGATTTCCTCAGCAAGCTCCTTGTTATATTATTTAACAGCTTTCAAACTGGGGCACTGGGCAAAGAGGTGAAGAGGAGAGGCCTGCTGGGACACACACACACACACACACACACACACACACACACACACACACACACACACATGCTCTAAAACTGCCTTTACTTTCCATGAAATACACAGACAAACACTGGATCTCCTGAAGAGATGTAGAAGTGTACCGTGTACAGTTTCATTCTTGATATATTTCATATTATCATATAGTTGTCATGGCTAATGCTAACGATGTTAGCCAAACCAGCCAGAAACATAAACACCTTCAGTTCCTGAACGCTGCAGGATTAGCTTGTGTGAAGTTAAAGCGGTCTCGTTCTCTCCGGGTTTGTACACCTGAAGCAGAAACATTCAGCGGGGTATCAGTGGAGCCCGTGCACATCACAGCAGCATTAAATATTTACTGATTGCGCCTGGCCTTCAGGTCCCTCTGCTTTCATTTATAGCAAGGCCGCTCTGCTCACCAGATAATCCCACGCAACACGTTTCCTCTCCTTCACTGACGCTCCACGTTCATCTCTTCCCTTTTCTCCGTTAGCTCCTCTGTCTTTGCCTTTGAGTCGTTAAGGCAACAGGAGCAGACAAAAGAGGATAACTGGAGTGTGTGCTGCTATTTTTAGGACTTGGCCGGTGTGTTTCTGACCATTGGTGTTACAATTGTTGTTTCAACAGTTCAGCTCCTGGGCTTCGATCTGTGTTGTTGGATATATATTTATATCCTACAATACATATATTTCTGGTCCAGCATCTCCTCGACCTGTTTGTTTCTTTTCTTTCATGGTTCCCTGTGAGACTTCAAGCCTAGAGCTCTTACACAGACACACAGGACGGACGCTCAGGCGTAGTTTTTCTGTTTGTGTTTTTACAGCACAAAGACTGAGCTCAGACACTCCCAAATATTTAAACACTTAGAATGGTGAATTATCTTCTGTCTTCTTCCTGTGAGCTGATGATAGAAATCAAGACACAGGCAGACAAATGTTCTTTTTTTTGCAGCCTGTAAGTGTAACACTACATTTAGACTCACAAGCAGGCAAGCAGAGAAGTGCAGAGAACTTGAGACAGATGGATGGTAAACGCTTACTGCAGGTTCACTGCCAGTTTATGCAGCTGAGAAGACAGACGATCCAAACATGCTGCTGCTCCTGTTGGCCTCGGGGTTCGACATGAAAATGGGAAGCAGAAGGATTCTTTTCCTCCTCGCTCGTATTTTTCTGTTGTTGTTATTTTACTTCAGAATGTCCTGCTGACAGCACAGACTAATGTTGTTTTATTGGTTTTCACCGTGAAATTGTGTGTGTGTGGACAATATTTATGGAAGATTGGTTAATATTATCTGTACTTTGCCATCACTCAAACCCAGAATGTAGAAATAATATTAAACTAAACGAATCCTGATTTTGATAAAGGTCGAGCGATAAAGAATGAATCAGAGAAGAAGAACAAAAGATGATGAGCGAGACTCAGGAGACTGACTGCAGCGCCGTGCTCGTCCCTCTGGGACTTGTAGTAAGTGGATGAAAGAGGAAGGAAGGTTTTTGCGGCTTTCTGTCCCCTTCCCTGTTTTAAATATAAAGTTACCGCATACGCAAACAGTCAGGCAAGCCCTGTGAGTCAGACCAGAGAGACGGACAGATCATCACTGCATGTTTGTGTGTCACCCTTGCCCTAATGGACCAGATGACTTCGCCAAGAGAGGAGGGAACGCCTGCCTCACTATAGATTGAATAAAAGCACAGAACAGGGAGTGTTTTATTGAGGCTGTCACATTAGTCGATTAGTTGTCAACTACTGAAGTTCCAGCGCGTCGATTGAGATGAGCTCTGTTATATATATGTATTATATATAATGTTCACAATGATGTTTTCATTAGTGCTTAATGAGATGCTGCAGGTCTTTGTGCTCTCGTTCAGTCACCAAAGTAAATGTGTGAAATCTGTTGGTTGTTTTTATCAATATGCATGTAACACCATGTCATGCTGAGGAAGTGTTTAAGACAGACCTTCCTGTTTTGTGTGTAAACCATGTTTCCTCTTTTGAGCTCATATTGTATTCAAAAGTCAGCCAGCTGTTGGAGCAGAAAGTCGTGTAGGTCCGTGCTCCGCTGCTTGTCTTAATGTGGGTCAGGGAAGTCCTCTGCCCTCTTCGCCATCGGCCACGAGCCTACTATCCTGTCTGATCCAATCAAAGCTGGCCTGCAGGGGATTATTTAGCTGCCGATCCCCTGGTTAACAAAGACTCCTCTGTTGGCCCTACTGTGACTCACAGCGCTGTGGGGAGTGCACGTCGTGCACGTGGACTTAACTCAGACCCTGGTACCCTGCAGTAGCCTCAGATCAACGGTTTGTCTTGTGTGTGAGCTGAGCGGTCTGGTTTTGACACCACTGCTGTGGAGACATGACGGTTCATCGCTGCAGTGTGAGAATAGCGCTGCAGTGTTTCCTGCTGAGCTCGCCACCGCAGTACGAGACAGTTTGTGTGCTAACACACTCTCTGAACGCCTCCCTGGGATTGATGGCTGCTTTTTGCCGTGATGTTCACGCAAGCATTGATGAGTGCAGCGGTGCTGTTCTCCAGCTGTGCTTTGGTTGAAAGAAGTCTTTTATTTTGTCACATTTCATCCAGGCAGAGGGGGTGAAATCTATTTTGGAGGAGGAGGAGGAGGATGAAGGGAGAGATGGAGAGGTTATGTTGAACAGTGATAGTCTGATGGATGAGATGCTGAAGAATAAACATGATTTGAACAAAAGAAGCCGTGCAGCGATGTGGAGATTAAACAGCTCATGAGTTGGTTCGTACTACAAACACCAGGTGCTGTGAAGCATTTTAAACCTTCTAAAAATAAGATGCTGTAGTCTTAGGTTGCTTAGCAACAGCCCTGAAGCAGGGCTGTGGTACTGATATGGCTGCTGTGGTATCCTGCATGGCCAAACTCTGCATGTGGATTTCCTCAGTGAAACTTGATTAATAAAAGATGCCTATAACTGATCAGAAGCTGTAACCGAATGCAGCTAAACTGAAACCTGCTGCTGCAGAGCAACTGACAATCTCGTTTGAACACAGAGCTGTAGATCTGCAGTGAACCTCCATGTAAGCTGAGGAAATCAGTGTTGATGTCACCCTCAGATGTCTCTTCGTTCTTGGAAGGGAAGCGTCTCAGCTGAACGCTGCTGAGCTTTGAGACAGTCGAGGTGTGAGTGAAAAGGAAGTTCAGCATCGTGTGTGTGTCTGTGTGTATGTTGAAACTATGATGTTCTAATGATACAGAGCTCTCTCTTTGACAGTTATAAATGAATAAACCGTCAGTTAATTGATGTTTTTATATGCGCCGCTGCTGTTCCTCGCTCATGCAGGTTAATTCTAGTCCTCCAGTCTGTTGTTTGTATACAGACACACAGAAAGTGTTTGAGAGGATCAGACTGTCACTGATTCACCGTCTACACATCCTGGACTGCTCCACATACAGAAGACGAGGGGGGGGCTGCTGCACTATTAAAGTCATTTTAAAGGGATTGCATCTCTCTGGAGCTGTGATCCACCCCCGACAAACCAGACCTGCACACTGTGGTAGTGGCCATGACTGAGCCCTGCACCCCGAGGGGCTCGGAGGGGGTGTCGTCTGTGTGTGTGTGTGTGTGTGTGTGTGTGTGTGTGTGTGTGTGTGTGTGTGTGTGTGTGTGTGTGTGTGTGTGTTACATGAGTCTATCTGGGCCACAAGGATCACTGCATTAAATCAACTTAAGCTTTTAGGTTAGTGTGGGAGGAGTGTGTTGATATATAAATGTGTGTTTAGGCGTGTTGACCAGTGTGTGTTTTCACAATCATCACCATGTAACCATTCTTGGTTTTGCAAGTTCCACGTCTGTGGGCAAGGCACAGAAAGGACGACCTAAATCTGCTCTCAGCTCTGGTTTCAGACTGAACGTTGGACAAAACAAGAAAGAAGACTGACGGGGGTTTGTGACTGTTTGACACTTGATAGACTAAACAATTAGCGCAGTGCTAAACACACACACCAGTTTCCTCGTCGTGCGCAGTAGAAACACTATTGTTCCACAAAAATCTGCCTGGTAATCCCTGACCGCCGCTCTTACGGCTCCTGTCTGTTGTGACACTCTCAGCAGTTGATTAATGTCCATTTGCATGCTGATTTGCCCGGCATGTGCCTGACTCTGTGTATGTGTCAGACAGGCGTCGGGCCGGTGAGTCATGGAGCCGTAAAGGGCAGGGTGAGCATTGGAATGTGTGACGGAGCTGGACCGAAGGGGGTGGTTTTGGTTAAACGGGTGTGTGTGTGTGTTTTGTACGGGTCATCAACAAGCGGAAACTCAGAGGAACAAACAATGTGCTGCTCTTTGCACCGGGCCTGGACCCTCTCGGCTCCTTTACGAGGTCTCCTCCCTCCTTCCCTCCTCTCCTAATGACTTGCAGCATCAGGAAGTCCCTGAGAAGTCTGGAAACATTTTGCACAATCTAAATTTAAGGCCTTATCTCATGAGGTATTTTGAGATTTGGTTTTAGTCAGCAATGACATGGCATGGCGTGTTTACTACAGAAGACTCATTTCCTGGTTCTGTCATTTTTATCTTAAAGTCCAGTTTGTCATTTCTGCAGTAGATAAACATCAAAAGATCTTTGATCGTCTTTCACCGTAAGTTCACATAGTAAGAAGTCTGACATGGTGACAGTATTTTTATAGTAGTAGCTCTTCTTCTCATTTGAACCCGACACAGACTTCATGTCTCTCCAGAACTCTGATCAGAGTTTTCTTTTTTAATGCGCTGAGCCAGAAATCTGCAGATTCATTCAGCTTTGTTTGTTCATCGTGAGAGATGTCTGACTTCCTGAAAACACACACAGATTATTGCAGTCAAACGTGAGTCAATGCCATCTAAGGACATGCTTAAACTCCCTTAGACACACGTACTTGTTGACCTGGTGTTTGACCTGAGTCTCCTGAACGTTGGCAGAGCGTTGGGAAGTGTTTTCAGCAGAGCAGCAGATCTTTTAAGCCACTTTTTTGTCTTTTTAACACTCTAACGTCTTCATGAAGCTGCTGTGTCACATCCTGTGTCTCTGTACGTCCATCTTTCTGCTCCTCTGTGCCTCCTTCTGCTTTCTGTTTGTTTCTGCTGCCTCATAGGAAGGAAGGTGTGTGTGTGTATATGTGTGTGTGTTGTGTTTCACATTCCTGCACTTTAAAGCACGCACACACTCTTTCAAAAAGGACATGGATGCAGTCAGGTGATTTTGGAGGGTCTGCAGTGTCACCCTGAAAGTGTGTGTGTGTTTCTGTGTGTTCATTTAATTTAAAATTCCTTATGCGTGTCCATTCTTTGAGTGTGTGTGTGTGTGTGTGTGTGTCAGCAGGGGGTGCACCTTGCTACCCTCTTACATCACCATTGTCGCTGTGACAGGCAGTTAAATGCGTTGCCTTATAAGGTAAAAGCGCGCAAGGCGGGTGAAAAGGAGGAGGGGCAGGAAGAGCCTGTTACCGTGACAATGCTGTCTGCTGCCGGGCAACTGGGCTGGCCTGAAACTCCCGTTTGGCCACATTTTCACACACACACACACACACACACACACACACACACACACACACACACACACACACACACAGAGTCCTCTGTGTTACTTTTTATTTTCCCTCCTTCATCTTATTCGTCTCTCGAGCACCACATGATTTATTTAATATTCACTTTTGTTGTTATAGGAATTTTTTTGTCTCTATTTTGAGAGATGTGTGTGTGTGTGTGTGTGTGTGTGTGTGATCAGCAGCACATGAACAACAAAAATTCCTGTTTTAGTGAGAATGCCAAGAATGAAGATTTGTAGCTGCTGAAATGTCGTGCTTCTCATATCATGCATACACACACACACCTTCATTATTTGTTCACACTCATGAACAAACCATACAGTGTTTGTTTCTGTCTTTCGTCAGACGTGTGTGTGTGTGTGTGTGTGTATGATTGAGGCTGACACAGATGAAGTGATGCTGCTGGCTCTGCACATCTCATGTCTCTGCTGTGCAGACAAATGAAGTTCTTTTCTGAGTAAATGATTAAAATAACGCAGCGCTGGGTAACTCTGTCTTTAAGTTTAGCACTTACTCATTCTATCTATAGCGGCGTTAACTCGCACCAAGCACACACGTTACACACCCTACAGCCAAAATGTGCCATGTGTCTGTAAAAGCAGTGAAAGTGTGATGAGGAAACATTTCAGAAGTATTCAGATTATATTTATTTTTTAGGTTTTTATCTTGAGAAGAAAAGATTTGATCAGTTGTAAAATATTCAGGATGAAAACAGAATAAGAGCTTCAGTTCTCCCACGCAGCGACAATTACTTCTCTTTTCTGACCAATAACTTCCTCTAACAGGCTTCAGATGGTTTTTATCAGTCACTGTTATAAATAGGATGTGTGAGCCGTCGGGTGTGAAGAAACATTTCTCTTAGAAAAGTTCAGCAGCGCCGGGCGCCTCAACACGTCTGCAGTTTTTATAATGCGTGTTTAAAATGACAGCGGAACAGTTAGTTGTTATGTAACGGCAGTATTGCAGACAATGTAGACATCGGCTAACAGTGTTGACAAAGTAACGCTCATGATCATATGCATCAGAATAACTCATCATTTAAGTCTTAATTACACACATTAGCCAGTTTACTGTGGAGCAGGTTAGAACACCGATAACATGCAGAAATCAACAAAGAAGAGATGTAATTAGAGTACGTGAAGGTGAGACGACAGACAGAGGAGAGTTTTCTACCTCTTCAAAATATATAATCTGTCCTGTTTTTGTCTGTAAAATGCCTTTGTGTGTGTGTGTGTGTGTGTGTGTGTGTGTGTGTGTGTGTGTGTGTGTGTGTGTGTGTGTGTCAGTGTGTCATTTGTTACCATAATGTCTCAAAATGAAGTTTTTAATCACATGATGTGAAGCAAAGGACGACAACAAGATATGACTGATTAAAGACGTAGAATACACTCCTGTGTGTGTGCTTGGACAATAATGAGAGCGCTGTGTTTGTGTGAGTCTATATTAGTCTGGTGTCGACTAACATGATGTGGACCAGCAGGTCGGGGTCCTGGTTCAGGTCATGTGACCTGTGATATTTCAGTTTCAGCAAGTTAATTTAATTTTTAAATTTTCAACTATTAAATGAATCACCAATTATTTTGATAACCGATTAATCGTTTTAAGTCATTTGCTTGAGAAAACGTCTGAAGAGTTTCTTTTTGTTTAGTCGTCTGTGACAGTAAACTGAATCTCTTTGGGTTGTGGAGACATTTGAAGACTTTGAAAATTCTTTGAGTTCTCTCAGAGTTCTTGTTTTGTAGCGTTTCACATCATGTTTACCAGTTTTATCTTTTTCCCCAGCAGTTATATTCCATCTTAAACATCTTAAAATGTCATTTCATGCATTGCATTTCCACGCAAGCTGCCAACATTTTTTATTTTTTTTTTACATCTGAAAACCCTTAAAATGCTGGAAATACCAACACCCGAGCTGGCATCAGTCAGTTTGGCTTTGAGTCAACAGCACGCTGTCGAACAAAACCAGGTTTGGTGGAGTGATTCTGTTTCCTCCTGCCTGAACTGATTAACAGCAGAACCGCAAAACTGTCGTGGAGCTCTGGAAAGATTCAGCCAGCGGTTTTAATAAAAGGCCGACACAAACAGCTGACGCTTTGCCCTGCCAGCTGCTATCAGGCCTGCCAAGCTCCTGATTCGGACTGCTGAAACACACACACACACACACACACACAAAGAAATGAGTGTGTAATAATAATAATGACCTCAGCTCATTCACTGATTGGAGAGGTCTGGTTTTGTAATGGGAGGTCAGGCTGAGGAAAGAAAGGGAGCACCGCTCTGGCTACCGGTGGTTCAAGCTGCCCGTACCAACTCCTGCAGCACAGCTGGAAATCTGCAAACTAATGAGTGAAAGGAGCCACGTTTACGTCACAACGAGGCAAAAGTTAACTCCATCAAGGTCAAAGGAGACGTTTGTGTTAAACAGTCACAGTCCTGCTGCCTGCTGTTTGTGTCGGCCTGTTTTAAGCTCACGCTCTCCTTCTCTCTGTTGACTTGTGATAACTTAGCTTGATTTGTAGCCAAGTTGAGGCTTTAATAGTGTGAAGTCAACGGATGTGACCTCTGCAGCAGCAGCAGCACGTCTTTTTAATGATGTCAAGGTCATCGCAGCATAAAGTTTCATGGAGTTGACACATTTATCCAGAAAGAATTCGATGAAATACGGTTCAAGAAGTGAACAATGTTCCTGAATGAGCATCAGGAGGAAGAAGTGCCACGCTCAGCTGTAATCATGTGACTCTGTGTGTGTCTTTAGGAAACACTGTGAGGTGAGATTCCTGTTGTTTAAACTGTGTTGGTCCTTATCTGTGTTTCTGTCCCCTGCATGCAAGGTCCTGTTCCTTTGTGCAGAGTTACACGGCTGCTTCCAGGTGTTATCCATGACCCTGGTTTGCTCTTCAGGCACTAGTCTGGGCCGACCAGGCGCCTGAATGGATCCTTAACTGGAAAACAAACTTCATGCTGGCCGTGTGTGCAAGTGTAACTTTTGTTTCAAGGAATTTGAAATCCGAACAGTCATGACATCACAAAGGATCAAATATAGTTCAATAAAAGCAGCTGAAGTGTTGATACGCCTGTGTAAGCTTGACTCATGTGTGACTGTGTGTGTGACTGTGTGTGTGACTATGTGTGTGTGTTTTCTCAAGATTAGAAGAATCTTTCCAAACGTACGTGTGTCGGTTGTGAAATGACGTCCTGGTTGAGTCATTCAGTTGCATCTCGTGGGTGGTTTTAAAATGGTGTCAGTCATTGCAACACCTGTCGTTGTAATCTTTAACGCACGACACCTTTTGTGTGACTTCTGTTGAAGTAAAGGAAGTGAAGGTGTGTGATAAGACGGGAACTTTGTATTGATAAAGTCTGTGGTAACATTTTAGGTTTTATTTCCTCTCAGTGATGAGACAGAGCAGAGAGTGTGTTATCTGACCTGTGAGTCCTGTCATGTGATCTACAACTTTCAAATTCACAAATCAACCGTCATTTCACACTGAAGTGGGTCTTTTAGTTTGACTCATCTGGACAGGTGTAGCTGCAGACTTGTTCTTCACTTCAACTGTGTGAGCATCAGTTTGTGATCCACCTCTCTACCTCAGAGCTGTTTTAACTGGGCAGCGTTCATCACATCTTTTTTGTTCATTGAGATGAAGTCGACCTTCCTGCTGCGGTTCTGACCTTGGATGTCGAACTTATAATCAGCCCTCTGTGCTGAACCTGATGTTGTCTGTTGAACGCAGCTCAGTCACCTCTCCCCTCTGCAGCCTTTCTGCAGTTAGCAGCACCTTCTCTCTCCCGCTGACCTCGCTCAGTGTTTTATAAGCATCACCTCGGTTATTTGACTCATCGCGGCGCAGCAGGCCTTCACACTCTTCCTGTGCACTCCCCTCGTCGAGCCCATTGTCATCGTGACGCTTCACCGGACACAGAGCTGTAAATCTTGAGATTTTACGAGTTTGCTCAGGGGTTAATGTTTTACGTCTTGTACAGTTGGATTCATTCACTGCATTCCTGGAGAATTAACATGGACATCCTCCGCCCCCGCTGTTTCCTGCGCTGCGCCTCTAAAGACAGGAAGTGGAGTAGTTGGCTGCTGATTGGCTGAGGAGAAAAAAAGTGATGGTGTGATATGAGAGACAAACTAAAGGAAACACTGATGCTGACTCCCTCTGTGAGTTAGGCTGTTCATCATTGTATCACTCTCGGCATCTTTAATCTGATCTCATCCATCTTTTTCCTTTTAGCTGCACTTTAACTCTGTCTCAGTGTCTGTGTGGAGTCACATGACACGAACGAGGAAAGAGACAGGACGGAGGTGTAAATAATTGAACGCTCACCCACATTTTACAGACTATTGGATTATTAGTTTTGAGCTTCTGCAGAAGTCTTACACTAATTATTCATAACTTAATAAACACGTTCAGCAAAAAAAGTCAGGAGTTTGAATGATCAGAGCTGTTTGATCAGTACCTGGAAAATAATAAAAACAATTATCAGATTTTAGTTTAAAGGTTGCCAACTTCTCACCAGTACATGGACATGTGTGACATACTAAAAAATAAAATACTTTATATATATCTATACGTATCTAGAAAAAAAGTGATTGATTGTCATTTTAACACAATCTAATGCCACTGCTATAATAAAGTACATTCTTGCATTAACCATATATAGCATCTCGCAGGCACAGTGTGTCCGACAAACAGATTACTTGATTTCATGTTTGCAGATTTTGTTGCTCTGCTGTGATTTTAAGTTTCTGTCTCTGATGTTTGATGATAAAAGTCTGAGATGACCCAGATGATGTGAAAAGAGGAAGCAGATGAAGTAGGTGAGAGGAGGAGACACTGAAGATGTACCAGAAAGGGAGTCAGAGGGAGGAAGAACATAGCTGGCATTCCTGCCGTCTCCGTCATGTTCAGCGGGGTTGACACTCGTTCATCCAGCAACTCTGTCGCTCGCTTTCTTACTTCTTTCCTTCCTTCTCCGTCTTTCTGCTCTCACTTGTCACCTTCTCCCGTCTTCCCGTCCTCGCCGTGCAGACTTGTAAAAGCAAATTTGAGGAGAAATGTTTGTGGTTTGTTTTGCAAACCGAAGTGGGCGGAGCCTTCCACTTAAGACAACACAGTGAGTGGCAGAGAGCTGAGACAACAAAAACCTATTTGATTTGTCTGTGGTAACTTGGCAACAAGAGGAGGAATGATCCAGACGGGGCAAATAATATTCATCTGGAATGTAATAATCTGTGACATAAATAAATCTGCTTCTATGCAGAATCAATAAAACAGTCGTGTTTTCTAACATCCAGTGTTTGCCAGGCCTCTTCCTCTTCGCTCCCCCCTTCACTGAGGTGCAGACCCGGTTCTGGATAAAAGATCAAAGTCTGAGAAGACATCTCTGAGATCTCCCCCCTTTCTCTCGTCGCCTCTCCTCCCTTCATGTAATCCCAGGAAGAATCTCGGCGTCTCATTAAATCTCTCCTCCGCCTCCTCCTGCACCGAGCTGCCACCAAGGCATTAAAGCCAGCGACAAAAACCCAATTTATCAGAACAACCAGAACATGGTTCTGTCTTATCATTGCTGCAGTGAATATTTTAACCTTCTGCACACACTGAGCTGCTTTTACAGTTTGATTTGTCACATGGACGCCGTCTTCTTAAAGCTCTGTGTGGTATTCTCGTCGACTCCTCCGGCTGATTGCTTCACAGCTAGCTGCACTGATTACCTTGTAAGGAAGTGCGATTTTATTCTCACTTCTCAAACGTCTTACAAGCCGCAGAGATCACACATACTTCTCAGGATTAATATTTGAGCTCTGTCTCGTCTGTGTGTGAAGACGTCTGGCGGACTGCTGTAATGAACTGTATGTACAGTCGTGTTTCTGCAGAGGCAGAAGATAATTTTTAAAGTTTCCTCCAAAATTTCAGCATCAAAGTTACAAAAGAGAAAAAAATCTCTGAAGAGTTTCAGCTGATGTGGATTAAGAGTGGAGCTTTTGTGGTGGGCAGTGACACTGTTATGTAACACTGGAACTATGTGATGTTTGTGAAGCAACATGCCCCAAAGTGAGCAAGTTTTTATTGACACACACACACACACACACACACACACACACACACAGCAGGATGACATGACACTCATATCATGTTGAAATATGCAAACCGAGACGCTGTGAAATGAGTTGATGTTGATTTTGGGTGCAGACAACAGGCTGCTGCTCTCAGAGTTAACATGTGATGACCTAAACATTCCTACACACACTTATTCATTATTACATGCATGTGAATTATTTATTCGTATCATATAACCATTGTGTATAAAAATACTAGTTGGAGGTCCTTGCTGATCCTAAAATAGGTTGGAAGGGACACACACACACACACACACACACACACACACACACACACACACACACACACACACACACACCCTCCATCTCTGTCAGCGGCGGTGCAATCCAACCCTGAGTCGGACTCTTCGAGCAACAAAGACAGGAAGAGGCATAAATAAATGAACAAATAACCACATCGCTTGACACTTTACCCCTTCCCTCCCTTTCTCCTCCCCCCTCCTCCCTCCCTTATTTCCTCTCTGCTTTCTGAGCCTCCTCTCATAAAACGGTAGCAGATTGCTAAAAGTCAGCAGGCGGGTAAACAGACGTCACTCACGTCATCATCATTCATGATGGAAAAGAGTTTTTAAATCTATAATTTAATGTGGCAAACTAATCCTTCTCAGTGATGAGACGTCCAAGAAATGTGTGGACGTAAAGTGTGTGTGTGCCTTTTTACTGTGTCATGGAGATCATCTTACACACACACACACACACACCATGTAAAAGATTGTGTGTGTGTTGTACTCCCCCGTGGGGGATACAGAAATGTGACCGTCATGTAAACAGTCTTCTCAGTCCGCTCTGGTTACCCAGCATGCTCCCACACACTCCTCCTCTTCCTCGTTTCTTCCATCTCGTCTGGCGGCGCGGTGTCGAGGTCGCAGAGTCTCATTAAGTCATCTGCAGGTTCCTCAATGTTTCCAGAAGAGGAACAACAGTTTGTTTTTCACTCTTTCATTTCTCATGATTTACTGTCACGTCTCTTTTTATAAACCTTTCTCTTCCTCCGCTTCCATCTTTCATCATGAACTTCTCAGCCCACATTCACCCATGTGTGATCTCTCATGTATGACATAAAGCTACTTTTAGACATGATTAGGTACCACACACAGTTACTTCACTTTCTAAGTCAACTTTTGAATTTCCCCACCAACATTTCTCACATTTCTGGTCTCTTCTTCCTCTTTCCCACATTCATCACTCTTTCTTTTCTCTCGATCACTTCGCTTCCTCTCTCCTCTCTCCCGCCTTCTGCGTTTCCCCTCCCCTCCTGTCCTTAATCCTCCCTTTCCTTTGTTTCTGTTAGCAGCTATATCGAGGCTCCCCCAGAGAGCTGAGCGTCTGGCTGGACACAGTGGATGAGGCCTGTTGAAAACAGTCTGTGTTAAGCTGTTGACTCACATAATGGCATATCTGAGGGGCATTGAGCCAGCCAAGAAGTACACAGCAATTACATGTTTGTCAGCTCCCTCTGGGAGGTGTGTGTGTGTGCTTTGGTGAGAGATTGTCCCCACATTATGGCTCTGCTTTACTGACTACCTGTCAGCACATGAAGTGAGGGAGGCTCCCTCACTGTGTGTGTGTGTGTGTGTGTGTGTGTGTGTGTGTGTGTGTGTGTGCACACATGTTAATGATCACCTGTCCAGACTTGAGAGGATAATGAGACCAGAACAGCCTCTGCAGCGGATCCCTGCTTCGTCTTTCTTCTCCTCTTCCTCCTCTGTGCTGTCTTTATTCATGATTAGCAGCACTCTGGTGGCCGCGAGTATTTTGGACGTGAGCGTGTTGGCCGGCGTTTCTCCTCTGTAGATCAACTACACTTTGGATTTGGCACTGCATTACACTTATCTTTATCATTCATCATTTCTCTGTTAGAAACGCTGCCAAACGTGTGTTCGTGTGTGTTTGGACACCAACACTTTCCCAAGGCTGCTCAAAACAAACAGCTGTTCACTCGTTTACGTTGAGGCTTCTTCCTCCTCCTTCTCTCAGTTGTCAAACACACTGATGCACGGTGAGGTCTAACCGTGGCCTCCCTCAGGGACGGTGTCGTGTTCCTGCACTGTGACTCTTCGGCCGGGGCAGCAGCAGCTCTACAGTAGCAGGCTGCATATCCAGTTACACCACTGTTGCATGAATGGGGCTGTGAGTGCACAGGAATCTAGAGTGCAGCTATTTTTTTTGTGTGTGTGTGTTTTCACTGTAGATTTATGTTGGAGCTCTGCACGGTTGTAAAGAGGAGTTCTCAGTGTTTATTTCTGAGATGGCGTTTGAAGATGGTGTCTGCTCGACTCTGAATGGTTGTTATTCTGCGTGGACATGCGCTATATGCATGTGCTCGTTGGAGCTGACGTGGGAAAATACCTTCAAACATCTGCTCCGTGTGTTAAGGCGTAAAGATCAGCCGCTCGTCTGGAGCGTTTGAACCAAAGGAGTGACAATAGTTTCTGCTGTGTCGCACACCACAGCCCTTTTTTAATTGGCGTGCCTCTAAGAATAGGAGGCCTTGTGTCAGGCCAGACCAGACTAGTAGCTGAGCTTTATTCACGGGGCCAGCCCAGCATGGTTTTGGCCCAGCTTAGTCTTGTACAGCCAGTCCAGTCTAGTATGGCTGAGTCCAAGTTCCTTGAGGTTGTACCTCCTGCCAGCAGGTCCACATATAACTCTAACTAGCAGTACAAAGCTGCACTTTGGTGCAGCAACAGCCATCTGCTGTTTGACATTTACTTTTTCATTTCCTGACACTGTGTTGTGTCGTGCCAGTGCTTCGGATTCATACAACAGGCTACGTTTGCACCTGGACGCTGGTCAGTAGCAGTTGCTCACAGGCACATTGAAAGCTTTTGTTCCTACAGTAGTAACAGTAGAAAGTTTGCAGGGTTATTGATGCAGAATTCACAAATTAAAATGTAACAAAATAGTAACAAAGTGTGGCGAACTATCAGTGCTGCCTAATTAATTCAAACCAACTCAAAATGTGTGATATTTCACACAAACGTCGTCTCAGCAGCCGGCTTCATCACATCAGAGCAGTGTGATATCAAACAGTCATTACAAATCGAGTGTTTTTGCTGCCTTCATATATGTTGTGTGTGGGGGTGTGTGTGTGTGTGAGTGGACCTTGTGGCTGTCAGTGTGAGAAACTTGACTTGTTTCTATAAATAAGACATGTGGCCTGAAGGTGTGAAACCTTTTGGTATCAAACTTTCCCAACGTTCACAACTTGTTGAAGGTCACTAAATGTGTGTTCACTCACAAAGAAAGCAAAGTTTGCCTTACATACTTTGAATTGACCATGAGAACATTTGTTTGGACAGTCATGCATCGAGCAAGCATCGGCAGGCACCGTGTGTGTTTGCGCCTCTGCTCCTCACTGCTGCAGAGAGTGAGTAGAGATAAATCCACTTTTAATCCCAAAAAAAAGAAGAAAAAAACCTCTGAGCTCTCTTCCCGCCGAGTCAGAGCTGAATCTAACGTGACTCTGGGTGTTTGTTCGTCCAGAAGCTCTGACCCGGCTCTCTCCTCCAAAACTCCCCAGCACTCAGCAGCTGTTTGTCCGCTCTGTCCCTTCACTCCACCCGGTCCTCCACACACAGCACGGCTCAGTTCAAGTTGAGTTTAATCCCGTGTCACTCTGCAACAATATATTATCACTGTACTGTTATTGTTGGGTTTCATTCTGGTGCTTTTTAAAATTATTAAATATCAAAGTGTCTACTCAGTACCGGTCTGATGATACTGGACTCAAAGTGTGTGTGTGTGTGTGTGTGTTTGTGTCAGAGAGGGAGAACAAGTGTTGATGTAGAGAAATGACGAGCTGCCTGTCGCCGTCTAGAGTGAGGTCATCTGCAAGAAACAGGGTGTGTGTGTCCAGAAAACACACGCACACACACACTGCTGACGTCATGCACACAATATAATGCCGTTGAGCAATACCATTGTATTCGACCTGGCTCATTCTTCCCGGGTGAAATGAGACACACCCTTACATGCATCTGTGTGTGTGTGTGTGTGTGTGTGTGTGTGTGTGTGTGTGTGTGTGTACACTCTTCATTATACTGTACATACAATTAAGTTGCTTATGCAGTCAGAAAATTGCACATGCGTTCAGAAATTGGGCGTGAGAATAATTGGTGTGTATGTATGCTTGAAATAGTGAAGTGAGCTATACAAAGATATGACACAAGTGTGTGAGTGTGTGTGTGGGTGGTTAGATTTTGATTCTTGTGTCTCATACATTCCTGTCCAAGGAGTGGTGTGTGTGTGTGTGTGTGTGTGTGTGTGTGTGTGTGTGTGTGTGTGTGGGCGGGCAGTAAAAGGTGTAAAGAATGACAGCATCAGTCGATGTGACTTCATGTTTTTAAGTGTGTGTTTTCACAGTTATCTCATACATATTTTTGTCTTGTCTCTGTGTGTGTGTGTGTGTGTGTGTGTGTGTGTGTGTGTGTGTGTGCGTGCGTGTGTGTGTGTGTCTGCTGCTGCTGCTCACATCTTTGCACTTTAAGCCCCCCTCTTTTCAAACAAATGATGAACCTTGACCTTTGACCCCGTAGGTCCAGTTAGAGATCAGAGTTGAAAGAGTGTTGGGCTCACACTGATGACTCTGGTTCAGGTATGTGTGTGTTAGAAGCCAGAGATCAAACAGCTGACCCCGGTACACCCCATTAGGCTCCCTCTCTTCTCCACACTTGCAGCAGTAAAGCAGTCAGTGAGGAGCCCGTTTATCTGCCATGGAAGGAGACATGTCGGACAACTTAACCACTTCCAGACACACTCACAGTTCCTCCACGACACAAACAACACAGATTTCTGCACCCTGATCACACCCCGTGTTCCCCTTTTGGAAGAAACACATTAGAATGATAATACACATAACTGTGATGAAGATTTCAGCTCAGTTTGATAGACCACGTTAGAAAGGAATCAGTGGATACTAGGCAGCGCAGAGTTCTGTTTGTGGCAGGTAATTTTCATTGTTCCTCACAAAATTGGCACCTTTTAGTCTGCGATGAGCTCATCAAAGTCGGAGTCACCCTGTGACCCAGTTTCAACAAAGCTGCAATTAGCCAGTGAAGACTATGATGAAAACACACTGTTCTTCAGGTTCACACTCACAGGTTCACTCACAGTCTGAACTTCAAACCAGGAAACCCTGTTTTCAAATATTCAGTCTTTTTGAGCTGCTGATGTGTAAAACTGCCAAAAGCAGCTTTGAAAGCCGTCAGCTCAGCTACATGTCAAACAGCGAGGTCAGAGTTCACTCGTAGCTGCACCACAGAGGATGTTCTTCACGGTGGCTACAACAGTTATGTAACAGACACAGAGGATAAGAGCCTCGTGCCTAAATGTAAACCTTCTTAGTCTTCTCAGCCTTCAGCTTGTTATCTGTGTCCTCAGCTCCGCTCAGAAATCCTCTCATCTGATCTGTGTAGCCAACAAGCGCGGCCGTGTGGGCAGCTTTAACTGGATTCACTGCAGCTCGTCCAGTGCGGTCACTCTGTCCAGAGTCATCAGCAACAGAAACGTGATGAATCTCGTCCAGCCACACAGACTGATGTTAAAATGTGTGATTTGAAAAGTAGGTCGAGTCAACATAAAGCTTCATATTTAAAATAATACTGTGATCCGACGTTAATAGACTTTGACCAACGAGCTATCAGGACATGATGAATAAAGTTCAGTCCATCTTGTGCTTGAGCCTCCCTGTCAAAGGTGGTTTGATCACATCATAAAACGATGAGCTGCAGATTTGAACTCAGTGAACGTTGCGTTAGGACAGTCTTGTTAGATTGCACGTTGAGGAAGTCTCCCCACTATGAGAAGCTAACAGTCACACACCGTAGATCAGCCCGTGTGACGGCTCTCCAAAGGCCGTCTGGAGTGTCCTCGAACACGACGCAGAGTGCCCAGCAGTGTGAGGGTCTGACCTCTGACCTCAGGGGGGGAGGGGATGAAAGCGTGCCAGCTGTGTAACGTGTAGCGTGCCATGTTGTACAGAATGTAACGTCCCCAGGCTCTGCAGGTCTCAACCTGTCGCCGTTTGTTTTGTTCCACCGCTCTCCTCGTCACCACTCCCAGCAGCAGCGCTCTTGTTGGAACACAGCCGATTTTGTGCTGTTTTAGTTAAGCTGCTCTCTGATACAGTTCACATTCCTAAAGTTTGAAATCTAAAGCCTCCCAACATGCAGAGACCCCTCATCGTTCATCAGTCTGCTCCGCTGGCTGAGAGGACAGTTTGTCATCGTCCACCACAGAAAACTACATTAACAACAGGAACATAAAATCCTGAAGATCAGTGATCAGATCAGTGAATGTTCTTCAAATAAACACTCTGCTGCAGAGTCAGCGTGTGAATCAGTGACAGTGATGGACGAGCGTCACTCTTGATTGTGCTAAACTAAGCTGGACCTTCCTGTCATTGCAGCGCCACTTCCTGCTGCATTGTAGCTAAGTCTGAGTGTGTGTGAGGTAGAGATGGCATCATCTCTCCACCCTCCCCCTAACTTTGTCTGTGTGTGTTTGTTTATGGGAAATGTATCCTTCCCCTCCGTCCTCTCAGTGTGTGTCCTGGTCTGCTCTCAGCCATATATAATATATATAATTGTGTGTACGTGTGTTGGGGGTTGGTATCGGGCGGTCTGGGGGAGGGTCACAGAGCGAGAGTGGGCTGAGGGAGAGTACAGGGGTCTGAAGGGTGCTATTATCCACGAGGCTCAATGGGCGCTTTGTGCCGGTGGCCACAGTGTGACGGTGGGGAGAGGGGCAGGGCAGCGAGCAGCTCCCTGTCATAATGTTTTTCAACACACAGCGCAGGAGAGAGGGAGGAGAAGAGGAGGTGCAAGACTCACTCCATTGATACTCGCTCACGTCGTTTAGTCTGAGCAGTGAGGTCTCTTCAGAGTTCTCCAACACTGAGACGTTTTGGAGGCTGTCAGTCAGTTTACATGCAGGATGAGATGAAATGATGTGAAAACACTTTATATCTATGAATCCAAATATATTTAAGGTTTTTAATATATTGATAATTATTGATGTGTCTTTCTGTCGTCTCAGCAGTCGGCCGTGCCTCTGTTACTTTATATTGGCCGTTGTAAAACTTCACCTTTCACCATGATCTCCTTCCTTTTCCTCCTTCCTTCACAGGCGGGACGTTCCCTCTTAAAGACTTACAAGTCAGCACTAATGAGTGTTTGCTGATTGACACCCACACAAGAATCTTTGTAACTGGTGTTAAAGTTTTAAGGAGACATTTTTATTTGTGTAGTGTGCAGACCGGATGTTGATGTTTTTTTAGTCCCTTCCCCTGAAATGATGTATCAAGTTTTGGACATTGATGTGCCGTCATGGAGATCTGTTGCAGAGTGACAGAGCGTGTAGAAAAACAGACCCGTGCCCACCTCAGTGCCACGAGCTCCTTCAAAATAAGATGATTCAAAACACATTTCTGAAGAACGCCGGCTAACCGCGAGCACAAACACACAGATTCCAACCAGCTATTGGTGTGTGTGTTCAGATGTGTGTGTGTGCTTGCTTTGGTACACTATTCAGATATTTAAGTGTCACAGATGTTCAGTTTGGGCTCTGTCAGGTTCGTTAACTTCTGGACTTCTGTGTTTTTATGTTGGTTTTATTGTCGGACTGAACCAGAATATGAAGTTAGATTTATTTACGGGTTAAATGATTTCAGAGCTCATGTCATAAGAATTTGAAGAAGGCAAAAGAATGCAGCCTGCAGTTTAACTTGTTGTTTGAGATCAATAGAGTTTCTCCTCCCTTTTTCTTCTGCTGCTTCCTGTCTTATCAGAGTAACTCCCTGACCTCGCTTCCTGTCCATTCAATTTCATTTTCTTTCATTCTCAATTCAAAGTGGTTTATTTTCATAAACATAATGACCCAGGCTCTGAATAATCCTCCTTTTTTTTCTGTTTCTGCTCTCGTGCAGACGTTCACGGCGTGGTGTAACTCCCACCTGCGGAAGGCCGGCACGCAGATCGAAAACATCGAGGAGGACTTCAGGGACGGACTCAAACTCATGCTGCTGCTGGAGGTCATCTCAGGTAACTCCTCTGTTCGACCTTGAATCACCGGAGTCGGCGAGAAATCGAGCTCAGCGGGAAGTTTTTAATTAAACTAAAATGGCTTTAATGTTTTGAAATGTTTGGCACAGCAGCTGCAGGGAAAGCTCACCACACACACAAACACACACTCATATGTCACCGAGCAGTGGCCTGATTTTCAAAGCTGTCTCTGAGCTGTCAATCAAAATGCTTTCAGATGTTTAAGATGCACAACATCTCTGTCCATTCCAGGGTGTGGTCGTTCACAAGTTCCAACCTCAGCTGGATCAGAGGCGTTTAAAAAAACACTGGGAACACCCTGCTTTTATCTGTTGGCGTATGACGGCGTTCTCTCGAGGTTTCTTGTGTTTAATTGCAGGTTGTAGCAGGGAAACTGTTCCTATTGGCATATAGCAGATAATCATTTGAACCGCTGTCGTCCCATAATGAAATCTGGACTTGCATGTGGCTTCCTTTTTCACATCCACTTCAGATTTTTCTGCTGCGAGCGGCGCTAACGTCCCCGCTGTAACTTTAACTGTCCTGACTGCGTGTCGTTCTGCTGAGCCTGTGGAAACATGCTCAGCTCGTGTCGCCACAGGAGCTAACTCACTCATTTTTTTGTTTGTTCCCCTGTGTGTGTGTGTGTGTGTGTGTGTGTGTGTGTGTGTGTGTGTGCATATCCACAGGCGAACGGTTACCCAAGCCTGAGAGAGGCAAGATGAGGGTCCACAAGATCAACAACGTGAACAAAGCCCTGGACTTCATCGCCAGCAAGGGAGTGAAGCTGGTCTCTATTGGAGCAGAGGGTGAGTGTGTGAATGTGACACCAAACACACACTGATGTGTTAGATTAAATCTGTTTCTCATGAACAGTAGAAACCTTCAACATCCGCAGACCTCACTGTAATGTGCCATCTCATCCTTCTCAAAAAGTTTGACCCCAGAACACAAAGGGAACTGTCGTGTTTCGTTAATTTCATTTAATTTGTTCTTTCATGTGACGGACGTACTGAGGCTGACGCATTTCCTTAAAAATGCAGTGAAACTAGTGAAGTAATCAGAGTATCTCAGACTTTCTTTAGTGGTTCCTGTTAAGGATGGGAAGTAATTGAGTACTCACTGTTCTCTCATGATTTTATATAGCAAAATGTGAAAGACCTTCAGCCTTTTCAGTCACACGTCACTCGATCTTTGCACTCAAATTGTACTTACAATTTATTTACTTACTACATAAATATCAGAGCATTAAACAGTCAGAGATTTTCTTACAGAAGCTAAATGAACTGTTAGCTTTACAGGCCAAGGTGTCTGCAGATGAGAAAGTAACAAAGCTACAGAGGTCCAGGGCTGGGCTACTATATCACACTGGAATGGCCTTGCGTGTGTGCGTGTGTGTGTCAGGGTCAGCTGGGGGACTGTGACCTTTCTCCTACTCTGTCAGGACAAACACGACATTCCTGCAGCGTGACACTCCTGATACTGAAGACCGCCGAACACAAAAGTGCTCGAAACACTGAAGTTGTGCACACACTCGGCACAATGTGAACACACGCACACACACACACACACAGTCACACATAATCTTTCTGGCCGTCTATAAAAGCAGCCCACTAAAGGTCACTTACTGGAAACACACAGAGAGAAAAATGGTGACACAGAAGAGGAAAAAAGTGAGGGATGGCGATGACGAGATGAGAGAGGAGGTCGACCTACAGAGACGGCTTAAAGTGACTCAGCTTCGTTTGATCTGCAGACTTCAGTCGTCATGTTAGAACTGAGAAGTCTGGACGAACAGTTTATTCACATTAGAAACATTTCCCACAGTTTGTCACGGCAGACGTGAACTAAGCAGTACAGAAAGTGAGACTGTTCAATGAAACATGAAGAATGTTAGAATGACAGCGATGTGGGATGAATTGACAGCTGACAGTGAGAGTGATAAACTGGAAGATGAAGCAGGTGAAAGCATGAACGGACTGTGTTTGAACTGAGTGGAATCTGACCCACACTACATGCCTTCTCACTAACATGTCACTGCACATGACTTACTGTCCTGTCCTCTGTGTGTGTGTGTGTGTGTGTGTGTGTGTATTAACCTGCCAAAGATCATCTGTGGGGAACACTCACATCATGATATTTGAGAAGGCTGTAAATGTTTTCACTGTGCTCAATGAATTTGATCTGATGAAGTTCTGCAACCTTGAATTACAAATTAAATATTGTCACTGCACGTCACATTGCACAGGTGTGTTGACAGCAAAGCTTTTTGCCTTTCCACATTATTCAAAGTGTCTCCTGTTCTTCAGATAAAACTCTGACTGACTGTATTTTCTATAGAATAAATTTATTTTATGAAAGAAAATCATTGAAGTATCACACCTCCAGGAAAAACTGCAGTTTGGCAGCTGTGGGACGTAAAGTTCAGTGGGTGTGTGGGTGTGTTGGATTATTGGATGAAAGAGTAAAAATGTAAAAACAAGATTTATATTTCACAGTAAAACAAAAAGTTAATGTTAATTGACTGGGGTGACTTTTTTTTTTGCAGAAATCGTGGACGGGAACGCCAAGATGACCCTGGGAATGATCTGGACCATCATCCTCCGCTTCGCCATCCAGGACATCTCTGTAGAAGGTACGACCTCCCGCGCTGTCATTTGCATAAACGTGTTCGAGAGAACGTTCTGCTGAAGGGAACTGCAACAACTCGACTCTGGGAATAATGAGCAGACCTGCAGGAATCTTTGGTGTTTTCACACACATCCAGATGTGCAAGATAAGGATGCACTGTGGGAACTAGAGTGGAAGTAACAAGTTAGAGAGACATGCACACACTTGCCACACACGTACACACACATACACACACACACAGGGGGGGTTAGTAGTGATGGGATACAGCCAAGAGAAAACAGGTCTGTCTACATGACAGCTCATTAAGATTAATGATGATATGAACACTGTTATACCTGCTTTTATTAATATTACCTGTTATAGCAGGAACATTTCTGCTTAATCAGATGAACTTGAATCACCAGTGGACTGAAACAGTCACAAAGCAGTCACCCAAACTTTGTATTTATTTTCCTGTTGACTGGAGAATCATTCCTTCTCAGTTCGGGCTGTAACGACTCTGCGGCGTGCTAATTAAAAGTGTCTGTGTTGAATTAACTCTGGTGGGTGTGGACCACTATCAGGAATATTGAGTCATATTTTTTTCTCCATATTAGTGACGGCAGTAAACAAAAACATCCCTGTGTTCATATTTAGCGCTCTCAAACAGACGCTGCAGTATTTCTCTCTCTGCTGGTTCACAGTTAATGGAATAAAACAATTTACAGACTTGATTCAATGAGATGTCTCTTCAGTGTGTTCAGAGACTAACGCAGACCACCTCCTCCTCCTCCTCCTCCTCCTCCTCCTCCTCCCCTCCTCCTCCTCCTCCTCCCCTCCTTCTCCTCTCCTCCTCCTCCTGCTGTTTCCTCTTCACCTTCTTCTTCTCCATCTGTTTCCTCGATGCAGAGACCTCTGCTAAGGAGGGTCTGCTGTTGTGGTGCCAGAGGAAGACTGCTCCCTACAAGAATGTCAATGTGCAGAACTTCCACATTAGGTAACACACACACACACACACACACACACAGTTGATGTTATTTTAGGATGTTGACAGTCAGTGTTTGTGTGCCAGTTTCAACACACTTCTTAGAGATTTCAACATTTCAGAATTCAGTTCTTTGTCTCGAGGTCAGACTCGCGTCTTCGTGGGACTGTAAAGCTCAGTGGAAACCTGATAAAGGTGTTTATGATTCACTGCAATCTCAAGGAACTTTTGAACTGGATGACACGACTGCCCAACATTTAAAGTTAGTTAGTTAGTTGTCATGGAGACACATGACCACATCTTCTAAAATATGTGTGAATATTTCTGATAATTTGTGTGTATGCATAGATACAGGCGATCAATGCTGAGATAAGGCTCTCTAAGTGTTATTGTGTGAAAGGTCACTTCCTGTTGGAGAAACTGGGACATGTTTCACTCTCTGAGGTAGTCAGGACCGACGAATGATGTGTGCAAGATTTGAAGGTATGTAAGCTGTGTTTATACACATCCATGTGTAGATGTACTCTACACAGCACGACAAAAGGTACAAAATCTTCATATTTTGGAGTCTTGACCTAAAAGAATAAAAAATAATGAATCCAGATCACGTCTAGATGAGAATGACTTCTCACCTCGCCTGTTTTGTAATTTTAGCTCGGTGTAAATTGGACGAGCTCTGCGTTTTGCCCTTTCAGTTCATATTTCACAATGAAAATGTGGTTATGGCTGGTCGCCCTCAGGCAGATCAAGAACAGGCTTTGTGAATGATAGCTGGCAGCGATGACGGTGGCAGTTAGAGCAATTAAACATGTTGCAGCCAGATCAGTGCCAGAGAGCTGGTATCACGTTACTGCCACCCACTGCCTCACACTCATCTGTTCTGTGTCCAACAGCTGGAAGGACGGCCTCGCCTTCAACGCTCTGATCCACAGACACAGACCTGATCTCATCGACTACGACAGCCTCAGAAAGGTACACACACACACACACACACACACAGATGTTATATCATCTTTGTATTTTTATGTTTCTGATGACCTGTAATTTAAAAAAGCTGCTCATAAAATAAAGATCTAATTAGCAAGTTTGCTGTTTTCTGACACTGTGATTGGTCGTTTAGGATGACCCTGTGACCAATCTGAACAACGCCTTCGAGGTGGCTGAGAAGCACCTGGACATCCCAAGATGTTGGACCTTGAAGGTAGACTGAACCATGTTGTGTTGTCCTCTGCATATACGATGATCTGCTCACATACTGTAACTGTTTACAATAACTGGCTGTGTTTACATGCACACAACAGAGCGACTGTCACTCTGATTGAGTTCTCGCGTAACCACCAGAACTTAACTCTCATCCTACCAGACATGCCAAACAAACTACAGACAGAAGACTTCCCAAGAATAAACAACCAGCTGTGAGAAACATTATTAGATATTAAATGAATCTAGATTACAGATTATTATTCTGTCTCTGCAGGCTAAGTCTACAGTCTTATTTCTACAATACAGTATTAGCATTTAATGTGATAGTCATAAAACATTTTATTGTGAAAAGACTTTGAACCTCATCTAACGGAAGGAGGTGACAGTCTGTCCCATTGCCATCTGATAGTTTAAATTAGGATTCAAATGTTCCACGAACTCCCAGTAGGAATATGTTATTAAAGTGAAAAATTGGGCTGATAGAATAAAACATTTGTAAGATATGACAGAAAGTTTGCCTCCGGGCTCTGGCTGTGCCTCAGTCTGTAGGATGAAGGTTAAACTGAGACAAACACACTGAGCGTGTTCTGCTGTCGGTGAATGAATCATGTGACTACCGCTGCGTTACAGTCACAGTGTTGATGTGCATGTGAATATCCGCTCCCACTGTTATTCATTATGAGCTGTTACAGGAGATGAGAAGCCGTCATCATCGGATGGATGGAGCCTCCACACATTCCTCCTCCTCCTGCTCCTCCTCCTCTGTCAGATTGTGAAGTCACTGTCTGAATGTCTTCAGCTCCATCATCAGTGTTGAAGTTGTCAGTGATCTGCTGTATGTCTCTGAGCCTGTGTGTGTGTGTTGTCTCTTGTGTTACTTTTCGTTCTGCCTGAGTTGCGTTTGGACCGTCCTGTCTGGCTGTGAGACGGCTGCAGCAGCCCGTTAAATATGTCTGTGTTTAATATGTGTGTACCTGTGTGTCCTCTGTCCTGCCTGTGTATGTGTGTCTTCATAACCCACGGTCTCCCCCGCCTTGTAGACATTGTGAACACGGCTTCGTCAGATGAAAGCCATAATGACTTATGTGTCCAGTTTCTACCATGCCTTCTCTGGAGCACAGAAGGTACTCCTGACCCTGACCTCGACCTTTAACCTGTTACTAACAGGTGCTGCTTCCTGTCAACATGGCCTCACTCTGTCGACAGCTGCTACACTCTGAGCCTCAACAAGGACACGGGATTGTCGGGGCACAAACACACACACACACACACACGTACACACACATACACAGTGATAGTGTGACGGTGACTGTGCTGGTGAAAGCAGTATCTCTGTGGTTGAACTGAGTCTGCAGACTGCAGCTGAGCTTCTGTCTCACAACAATACGGTTATTCATAAAATATCAAAGTCAGGCTGTTGGTGATTATTGGACGATTGAGTCACTGTAACAAAACGGTGTTTGTACAGCTGTTTCTAACAGCTGGACCTCTGCACGTGTTCTGTACGCTTCACTTTTTGTATGTATGGAAGTTTTACAATCATAAATACTTAAATAGTATTTAGTTTCTTTTGACAGATTCATTGTTTTCTTCTTGCGTTATCTGAGCTCTTTCCTTGTTTTAACTGTGTATGAGCTGTTTAATGAGTGAAGAGCTCTGTGAATAGAGCCTGTGTTCAGATCTTCAGCATACGCTATCCTCTGAGTTTATATTTTTATATTGAGTTTTATGTTTAATATTTAGAGAGTTTTTATGTTTAAAGAGATAAAAACAGTCACTGAACACAGATTACAGTTACAGAAATGATCCTAATAATCAAATAAACGTGTTTCTTATAAATATTTCAGCTTTAGTTGAAGAGCAGTGTAGAAACCCTCCCATCTTTTGTTTCTCTCCTCCTCCTCCTCCTCCTCCTCCTCCTCCTCCTCCTCCTCCTCCTCCTCTCTTCACTCCTCCTCCTCTCCTCCTCCTCTTCCTCCTCCTCTTCCTCTTCCTCTTCCTCCTCCTCCTCCTCCTCCTCCTCCTCCTCTTCCTCCTCCTCTTCCTCTTCCTCTTCCTCCTCCTCCTCCTCTTCCTCCTCCTCCCCCTCTCTCCCTCCTCTCCTCTCCCTGTAGGCCTCTGACAGGAAGCCAGTTGACGTCTCTTGTTTGGCTCCTCCTTTAATTAATTTTCTGGCCCATTCAGAACTTGTTTGTGTGTTTGTGCAGTCTCAGGAGAGGAGTGTGTGTGTGTGTGTGTGTGGGAGTGTGTATTAGTGTGTTTGTGTGATCTTGTTCCATGTACAGCTTGTTCTCCTTCAAGTTGTTGAATTATTTACATGGACTCAGTAACTACAGACGAAGTTTGTGTCTAATAGTTTGTTGTGAATACAAACTCTTTCATCTTCAGACTTTGCTGCTTTCACCAGAATCATATTTCATTCATTTACACACACACAAATCTCATTCAGTCCCGTTCACGTAAAGCAGTTTATTCATCATCTGTTGTGTTCACTTGTCATGTGAGGACGATAACTATAAATTAGCATGTGGCCCTGAAACTGTGTCATCGTCCAACTGCAGTAAAAAAAAAAAAACTTGATTCATGAATTCAAGCTCAGACTGAAGCTTTCAGCACTTTGTGCTGGATCACTGTTTTCATGTTTATATGTGTGTCAGTGTTAAAGACACAAAGAACCAGCTGAACGTCAAAACAGTGAAAGATTCCCGGAGCTCCTGGAGTCTGAAGTGATTTCTCCAGATTAGCAGCTGACGTCTGAACAACAGTCAAAGATTTAAAGATAGACTGAAGAAGTTTGATTCTCCGTCCTAACGAGCTGCAGCTCTCTGAGGAGAAACATAGCATCGTTCTCACCTGAACCAAACTGAAGGACGATTGAATGGATTCTTCCTGACAGACTCACTTTAGCAGCTGATGTGTGTGTTTGTGTCCCGGCATTGAACTTGTGGCTCCAGCGTCCCTCAACTCTCTCCGAGAGGACACTTGTCCTCCTCCCCTCGTCCCCCCTGATGTCCCACCTCTTGGTGGGAGGTGGTGGTGGTGGTAACAGGAGGAACTTGAAGCTGTGGAACTGAAGAGGGAGGCATTATCTCCCCAACATGCTCCCCTCGCTCTCCCATCCTGCAGGGAGCAAGGATCATGTAGCTTTGGGTAGCTCTGGCTTCACTCTGCCTCTCTCTCTCTCTCTCTCTGTTTACCTTTCGTTGACAACCTCTCTCTATCCTGCTGGGTGCTGGGTGATGCGTAGACATCGTGGGTACGCTGAGGCCGGATGAGAAAGCCATAATGACCTATGTATCCTGCTTCTATCACGCCTTCTCTGGCGCTCAGAAGGTGAGCTCCTCACGCTCCGCATTAACACTTCACTGCAGCAAAACAACAAACTCACCAGGGTTTCAGTCCTGATAGGAAACACTGCTCGATGTCTCTTCAGTTTCTCTTCAGCTATTAACACTTCTCAACTTCACTGTTTTATGATTTCTGTGTATAAATTGTTTTAGTTAGGCTGTGCAGTAAATATTTAAACTAAAAGATGAAATATTTTATCTAAAAATACAAAGATTGTTGTATAGAATATTTGAACTTCAGTGTGTACTGTGTTTGTTATTCCAGTGGTACAGTAGTGTAATGTCCTAGGCAGACCTACTGATGTGGACTACAGCGCTACATGAACCTGTAACTAGATGTTTGACGTGTGACTCCTGAGTTGTGACGGGAGACGCATGGAGCTTTAAAAAAACCCACACTCATTGTGGCACATTGAACTAACCACGAGCAGCTGAGCATGTCTTCATCAGTCAGACGACTTCCATTGAAGTTTTTGCACTTTTTTGTGTCTGACGTAATGTTTACGTTTATTTGTGTTCACTGCCTGTGTGTGGAGTGTGATCGCACATGTTAAGACAGCAAAAACTCTTAATTATTAATAATAATAATATATAATAAAAACTCCAGTTCAAGTACTAATAAAAACAACAGACACTTTTTTAGTGAAACTGTTTCAATATGCAGCTTTGGTGAATGTTCTCACTCAGCTTTGAGCGCAGTGAGTGGACTTGATGTCACCATCTTTTATCCAATCACTGTGAGCGCTACTCATCACTCTGTTTCCTGATAGGCTGAAACAGCCGCAAATCGTATCTGCAAAGTGCTCGCTGTCAACCAGGAGAACGAGCAGATGATGGAGGACTACGAGAAACTGGCCAGCGAGGTGAGATTCAGCACGTTCACACCCGGACTGCTCTCAGTCTGGATCCTCGGTGTTTCCCCAGACTTGTCGTCATCGTATTGTTGAAAGTGTCAGAGCTTCGTTCTGAGTCCTCGTCTTCCTCTCTGCCTCCAGCTGCTGGAGTGGATCCGTCGTACCATCCCCTGGCTGGAGAACCGAACCCAAGAGAAGACTGTAAATGACATGCAGGCCAAACAGGAGGACTTCAGAGACTACCGCTGCGTCCACAAACCGCCCAAGGTTCAAAATCACTTCTGCTATATGATATGAGACTAGATGATCTTCTGTCTTCGTCATTGTTTCCTCTTCTGAATCTGTCACTAACACTGAGCACTGACCTCACTTCCTGTCTTCAGGTCCAAGAGAAATGTCAGCTGGAGATCAGCTTCAACACTCTGCAGACTAAACTGAGACTCAGCAACAGACCTGCCTTCATGCCATCAGAGGGACGCATGGTGTCTGTAAGTATGCAGTCATCACTTCTAGAACTCGTCTGATAGGAAACATATGTCAGCCTGTTTCCACTGAGTCCGTATCTGGAGACTTCTCATGCTTATTTGTTACAGACGGCACTTGGACAAAATTCATAGTCCACATAAATGGATACGCTGATACGCACTGACGAGGACAACAGAGAGATTTTTATATAAAATAAAACTCTTTGGATCGGCCTCAGCTTGTCTCAGCTAATGAGGCCTCGTAGTTTGTGATTTCTGCCTCGTTAGCTTCTCTGCACTCAATAAGACATGAAACACAACTTAAAGTGAACTTTTAGTCAGACCACATGCAGTCAAGTTACATGAAAACACACTTTCTTTGCTCTATGTAAGTCTCCACAGGCACAGAAACAGGTGGCAGACTGTGCTCTGCAGCGAAGGATCAGTTTCAGTAATCTCTGCTGTTTGTTCTCAGGATATTAACGGAGCGTGGCACACCCTGGAAGGAGCAGAAAAGGGCTACGAAGAGTGGATCCTCAGCGAGATCAGACGTCTGGAGAGGCTGGAACATCTGGCAGAGAAGTTCCACCAGAAAGCTGCCATCCATGAATCCTGGACCGATGGTGTGTGAAAGTTTTATCACACACACACACAGACACATATTCACGCCGCATATTGAATCACCTTCAACGCTCACACACTCTAAAAGCACAAATTTTCTGTTGGTGTTGAGTCATCAGAGTGAGGCTGCCAGGTCAGATCTGCTCAAAGGTTACATGACTAAATCAGTCTCATGTGTATGCAGGTAAGGAGGCCATGCTGACCCAGAAAGACTACGAGACTTCCACCCTGTCAGAAGTCAAAGCGTTGCTACGGAAACACGAGGCCTTTGAGAGCGACCTGGCTGCCCATCAGGACAGAGTGGAGCAGATCGCCGCCATCGCACAGGAGCTCAAGTAAATAAAGAAAGCATGAGATCGTAAGTCGTGCACGACAGAGAAAAACCGAGTGTCACCTGTAAACTTTCTCCTGCTCTGTGTTCCAGCGAGCTGGACTACTACGACTCTGCCAGCGTCAACGCTCGCTGCCAGAAGATCTGTGATCAGTGGGACGTCCTGGGAGCCCTCACCCAGAGCCGCAAGGAGTCACTGGAGGTACGAAGATAAAAACATGTAGATCACATGACTTCATGAGATCAGCCAAGTGTTTTTCACATCGCTGAGGTCATCCTTTAACGTTCAAAACAAGATGGTGTGTTCGTGATTCTCACTGATGTGCCACAACGTTGACGTCTCTTCTGTTTTCTCTCCAACAGAGGACAGAGAAGCAGCTGGAGTCGATAGATGAGCTTTACCTGGAGTACGCCAAGAGAGCAGCACCCTTCAACAACTGGATGGAGGGAGCCATGGAGGACCTGCAGGACATGTTCATCGTCCATAATATTGAGGAGATCCAGGTAACTGGAAAGTGGACAGTGTGGCAGCACAGTCCAGAAATGTGCAACACATGAACCTCATCATAAAAACAACAAACACAGGCTGCCAAAGAAGATTTACAAAAGAACTGTGAAGCTTACAGCTCTGAGAGCTGAGCGGTGTTTCTACAGATGAATCATGTGATAGTAAACAGAGTCATAAACAATCTTACATAAGACTGATTTCTGTTGTAAGACTGTTTTTGTTTCCTCTCTCAGGGTCTGATCACAGCCCACGAGCAGTTCAAGTCCACCCTGCCAGAGGCCAACAAGGAGCGAGAGGCCATCCAGGCCATCCAGGCGGAGGTGCAGAAGATCGCCCAGAGCAACGGCATCAAGCTGAGCGGAGCGAACCCATACACCACCATCACACCCGAGAGCATCGACAGCAAATGGGAAAAGGTAGGCTGCAGCTCGTTCATTCGAACTTTGGTTTTTGTTGTTGTGAAATCAACTGTCGACATGACGTAAATTTGGGATGCACAAATTGGGAAATTCTGGATTGTTTACAATACGATACAATGTTTAAAATACAGATTTGTGTCATAGCTGCTTCTTTTATAGATGTTTTTGTATGTTTATTTATTTCATTTTATGCCTGAGAAACAACAAATCTACAAATATGAAGCACCTCTGCCTGCTGGCAGCTCAGTCTACACAGAGCTGAACAGCCTCTCACTGTCTGTGCTGCTGCATGGAGCACATCAGCATTTGCATGAAAACAGAGGTGATAATTTCTCCATCGTCCAATTTGGAAATAACTAACAGACATTTAGCCGGTGCGACACAACAGATTAACACCAGCCTGACGTCAGTGAATACCATCTTATTAACTGATATCAGTCAACAAGGCGAGTATGGACCGATACAGATGTTGGGCTGATAAATCCTCCCTGATGTAAACACGCTTGTCGTCACTGATCATACGGAGCAAAATCTGCTGATGTAGCTGCAGTGAGCCAAAGATGGTGTCATCCACATGCTGAGGAGCCCGACATGGTGACTGGAGGCCGAATGATTTCATGCCTTTCTCCAGCTGTTGGTGCAGCTACAGGTGCTTTCTGTTACAGCTGTGTGTGTTTCTCATGTATTTGTGTGTGTGTGTGTGTTTTTGCAGGCGATGGCCATGGTGCCGCTGCGTGACACCGCCCTGCAGGATGAGCTTAACAAGCAGAACTCCAACGACACACTGAGAGCCAAGTTCGCCACTCAGGCCAACGCAGTCGGCGCCTACATACAGGCCAAGATGGAGGTAATGGATTAGTCCGTGCAGCTGGTCCAAGTGCTCGCCATTGTGTTGAAGAGCTTCATCTTTGCACAGCTGCACGTAGTTTGTCACAGTTTTCAGGCCAACATTGTAAAACAGTGAGCTCATAGAGCAAAGAGTCGACGAGGTTCAGGACATGCGGCGATGCAGTTTTACAGTTTGACACAGGTGAAGCCGTTAATGCAGGTTTATTTTTATTAAATCAAGTTTTTATTTATGATCTTTAGTTTTTGTATCAGATCTTTGTCACGCTGCACACACACACACACCGCTTCACTCACAGCTATTCATGACAACACACGTAGACCGAGAGGACTGAGCAGACGTGTTGTACAGGAGAAATTAGATTAAAAATCTTAACTCGCCTGCAAGGACACATGAGACACGTTATTGTCAGGCATCCTCATGAAGAGTTTATTAAACTCAGCTGCTGCTTTTATGCTCAGCTGAGGTAGAAATCGTCTTCTCTGAAGACACAGTGAGGTCTTATCACACATGCTAACATGTGAAAGCTGTTTCAGAGTGTGAGATGAGCTTGAGATGGTGGATGTCCTGGCCTGAAATATATAAATATATCTTCATTTGTAGGAGTCACAGGGCGGTAAACGCTGTGTGTTTGTGTCTGCAGGAAATTGGCAGGATATCCATTGAGATGAACGGCACTCTGGAGGATCAGCTGACCAACCTGAAGGAGTACCAGAAGACCATCATGTCTTACATGCCTGAAATTAACAAGCTGGAGGGATCCCACCAGCTCATCCAGGAGGCCCTCATCTTCGACAACCAGTACACTTCCTACACAATGGAGGTAACACACACATGCACACACACACACACACTCTACGCTCCACATGAATGAATCTGTCCTGACTCGCCATAAAGATGTTTATTTGTGCACGTGGAGTTAATCCTCCCCCGTCTCCTTTTCGTGTCCTCCCTCTCATCAGCACCTCCGTGTGGGCTGGGAGCAGCTGCTGACCACCATCGCCAGAACCATCAACGAGGTGGAGAACCAGATCCTGACGCGTGATGCTAAGGGCATCAGCCAGGAGCAGCTCTACGAGTACCGTGCCTCCTTCAACCACTTTGACAAGGTCAGGGGCCTGAGCTCACGAGTCACGGCTTATTTCACTGTCACAGTGTTAGAGTCGCTGGAAGGACGATCAGTATCAGAACTTTATTTTTGTTGGTATTCTTTTAACTTCTAACCAGGTGAAGATGAAGATTATGATCATATTTTAATATTACACGCAGAATTTTGTGTTTTCATATGAAGATTTCTGCATTGAAGTTATAACATGTCTGAATGAATGTTTAGACTTTACAAGGGGGTGAGAGAGGAGCCAAACGTGTGAGTATTTATCCAGATGTTTCACAGCGAGCACATGTTGGGAGCACAGACTGCAGGTTGTGTTCAGGTGTTAGCAGAGAGGAGAGTGTCAGTGTACACAGACTGTTGGTGACAGCTGAGAGGGCAAAGAGTGAAGAACAATGCGTCCATCCAATCACAGGTCCAGAACAAAACTGATGTCAGGTTAGTTAAAGGTTAGTTTGGAGTTTTTGAAGTGTTTTTTTGTATAAGGTGCTTACCCATAGTCAGTGTTTGACAGTAGACGTGATCAGCTTGACCTCAGTTTGGAGAAGCGGACGAGAGCAGCAGGGAAGCGGCAGTTTGTGTTGTTTGATCCGTCGACAGACGCCGTGCTGGATTGGATGTGTCACCAACTGCCTGTGTGTTGTGGTCGCTGTCAAACCTGATCTCTTGACCCTTGTAAGAGTGAGACGGACACCACCATCACTCACCATGTCACACCACCGTGTGTGTGTGTCACTTCTTCATGCTGCTGTCTGGCACAGTGGTTCATAAACACTCGTCTCTGTGTTCACATCACGTCGGTGTGTTCTTTCACAACACAACAATCTTTGAGTCACATTGCCACGTTTTGGAATATTAACGTGTAACAGTCGACTCCTCCATCGTATCCTGAGTTTGTTTTTTAAATAACTCTTCGGGTTTGTTGCCTCATACAGACACGCATGTGTTGTTTAAGTGTTCAGGTCTTCACGTCACCTGTTGAGTTTTGTGTGTCAGCATTGTCTAAACATCCTCCATTGTCTGTCTGTCCCTCCATCCTCCATGTCCTCACCTTCTCCTTGCATGCTGTGGATCGCATTGGTCACCATCCACCACCATCCCTGTGTTGCGATTGGTTCATCCTCATGATGTGGTGCTCTGTCATTGGGTGTTTGGCCGATCTCAGGACCACAGCGGGGCCCTCATGGCCGAGGAGTTCAAGGCCTGTTTGATCAGTCTGGGCTACGATGTGGAGAACGACAAGCAGGTAGGAGCTCCAGGACAGGACGGAGGGAAGGAGGGAAGGAGGGAAGAGGTGCTGTTTGTCAGGCCTGTGAGCAGGAGAGCGGAGCCACGATCACTGCCAGTCACACTCAGCTCATCAAAATGTTTGAAAACTATTGATTACATTGATTTCAAATGATTTAACTGTATTTAACTGTTAAATCTGACGTGGAAACGTCTGCCACTATTTTTCTTTTTACACATTTGTAATGTTATAAAACATACAAAATGTTACATTTTTTATCTTCACTAACTTAAATTAGGACGTAACTCTGAAGGTAATTTAGTGCAATTCAACTTTTCTCCTTCTACATCTTCAGCTGGTAGTTTTTAATTTTCTAGTTATTTGTAATGAACTGTGTCTCTACAGTCACCTTGAAATGGAAAGATAATACAGCATCAGAACACAAACATAAAAATATTAATGATGTGTTTTCATGTAACGCAGTGCACAGCTGCTGCTTGTCATAGAAGCTGCTCAGTGATCAGTCAGCTCTCCTGCTCTGAGGCTCCCGATGAGCTCCGGGCTCAGTCAGGCGTCAGTCCGTCAGCATGGAGGGCAGCGAGATGTTGCTTCTCTGTTTGTCCACCGGGGGTCTCTGTTGCTTTGTGCTGCTTCAGCTCGACCAGGCTCCCTCTCACTCTCTGAACAGACCCCGCCCCTCGTCCGTCTGTCTGTCTGTCTGTCTGTCTGGTTTTACTTTGTCTCCGAGACTTTCTCTGTTAACTGTTTGTGCTTTTTTTTTAATCTTTTTTTCTCCTCCCTGAACATTACTCACTCTCTCTATCTGTATTCCTGTTTATCACTCCTCCACTGTGCTCCTCTCTCCTCCATCTCTATCTTTTCCTCCTCCTCCTTCTCTGATCACTTGTATCTATCTGACTCACCCCCTCCCTCGTCCTCTTCCCCCCCGGCCTTTGCCTTTGCTGTGCTGTGGCGGCCCACAGAAGCGTTCAGGACAGATGGTCTCAGATGATTTCCGGGCTCTACTCATTTCTACAGGAAACAGCCTGGTACTGCTGCTGCATGAAGCTGTCTCAGGGTGTCTGCAGGTCCAACAAGGTCCTCATTCATTAGTCTGACAAACAAAGTTTTTGAAATTTAATCTAACATCGGTGCATCAATCTGACTCAACGCCTGCAGACACCCTGCTCTCTCCCTGCTCGTCTTAATTTGTCACATCTGTGTCGCTTGAGTCGCTGCCCTAGTGTGTGTGTGAGAGTGTGTGTGTGTGTGTGTGTGAGTGTGTGAGGCTACTGACCGAAGGAAACGTCATTCTTCATGTAGATTTCTGTCCTCTGTGCCCTCATCTGTCTGTTTCCCATTAATATTAACCAGTGATCATGTTGTGTTTGTATATGTGTGTGTGAAATAAACCATCAGGACCACGATCTCAACTCTCACTGGCTCGGTCTGTATCGTGGAGGTCCTGATGGTTTACACACTTACGTCATGTTCTGTCTGCGTCTGTGTGTGAGCACAAAGTGTGTCTCTCCCGGGTTAACCTGTGGACTTTTGGTTGCCAGGGCGACACCGAGTTTGCTCGCATCATGGGTATCGTTGACCCCAACGGCAGCGGCGCCGTCACCTTCCAGGCCTTCATTGACTTCATGTCCAGGGAAACGACCGACACGGACACAGCAGACCAGGTCATCGCCTCCTTCAAGATCCTGGCCGCTGATAAGGTGAGTGTGTGTGATTTTGTGTGTGTGTGTGTGTGTTTACCAGGACGTTCATCATGGACATCACTCACTGTATCACCTCTCCGTTTTGCATCAGAACTACATCACGGCCGAGGAGCTGAGGAGGGAGCTCCCTCCGGACCAGGCAGAGTACTGCATTGCCCGCATGGCGCCCTACACAGGGCCGGACGGCGTCCCCGGAGCCCTCGACTACATGTCCTTCTCCACCGCCCTGTACGGAGAGAGCGACCTGTAGAGGAGGCAAGAGGAAGAGGAGGGCTGGACAGACAAGGGAGGGAGAGGAGGAAGAGGGGAGGGAGGTAGAGAGTTCTTCTGTCAGGAGGCGAGCGTTTGGAAGAGTTTGAGCGGTGGTTTGAGCGGTGGTTTGAGGTGCCCCTGCGTGTGCCGGTTTAGAAATGATCATAAATGTTTCAGCGTGAGCTCGTTGATTGAACTGTAGTTAGCTTTGGCCTCAGCTCCGTTAACAGAACGAGGGTCCGTTTGTCGTAAAGTTTATATGAACAGGCATATCCAGGGGCAGCTGCTCTGTAGTGTGGGTCCTTAGCTTCACCCTCTCTGCCTTTGTGGGATCAAACAGGGGAGGGACGGGGTTAGGACAGGGGAGGGGGGGGACACAAGCTAATCTGATACTTATGCTAATTTTTGTTTATTTTATTATAATTTTTTTCTTCTTGCCAGCGGGTTCAGGGCATGAGGGCGGGGGGCGGGCGGGCGGTGTGGGGTTTGACGTGGCAACTGGCGAGGTTTGTGTATTAGATCCTAGAGAGATATATGCTGCGGGGTCAGGAGGGGGGGGGGGGGGGAGGGGGGTGTTGACCAACCAGAGATAAAATGACATATTTACCCATAATTCTCATGTTGCTGGATAAGGTGACCTGTCTAACCTCAGCTCTTTTCCTCCTCCTGTCTTCGTTTATTTCTTTGTTTGTTTATTTTCTGGAGCAGACGGGCGGGTGTCAGGGCGGGTGTCAGGGTGGGGTCGGGTGGGGTCGGGTGGGGACGATGGGAGGGGCGGGACTCAGCGCTGTACATACTTATTTTTTCAGTGCGAAGAACGACACACACGCGGTCCCAGCTGTCGAGAATAATCGATCACAGGCTTTCCAGCAGGACAAAGCAGAGACATTTATTAAAAAAATAAATAAAATGACACAAACAGAAATTTCAAAGCAGAAATTAGAAGCAGTTTCTCCAGTGGAAAGGTTTGAGCTTCCAGACGTCTTTTCGGGATTTTCTTTTCTTTTGCAATTTGAAAAAAAAAAAAAAAACCTCATGGAACAAGTTGGCAGCCATGAAGTTGAGGCCTGCGTACCTAAAGGCCTTCCTCTGTATAAATCCCATGATGGCCGACACCATAATCATACACAAATATTTGCTTCTGTGAAACTATTCTCCTCCTGGGGTCGTCTGGCATCCGGTGCTTATTTAAATACAAACGAAACATTTATACGATAGAGAGACTGTAGTAGTAAAAGTTAGAACAGTTTTATATACAGAAAGCACGTACACACACACACACACACACACACACACACACACACACAGAAATATATACGTCATGTTAAGGAGGCATTTTGATTGGTTGGATGAAGGTTCTTGCACTTCCTGGCTTTTTAGGGTTACCGTGGTAACGTGCAGTGGACAGATCAGACGTGATTTTTGGATGAAATGAAATAAATAAATAAATAAATGTGCCTGTTGGTGGCTGCAGCCCTGTCCCCCCTCCATCTCTCTCTCTCTCTCTCTCTCTCTCTTTCTCCCTACCTCACTCTCCCACCTCCTCCTCCTTCTCTCCCTCACCCCTCCTCCCCCTCCCCATTTATCTCTGAAGAAAAGGGAAATGACATTTTACTGCAAAGAACGAGGAGAGCGAAGATCAGAGAGGGGTCGTCATGTAAACATTCCATTATGTGCAAATGAAATCTTTAAAAAAGGAAATTGTTATGTAAAAAAAAACAAAACAAAAAAACTATGCAATCATAACGTGTTCAATATCTGCGTTCTGGGGAAAGTCGTGGTCATCAATCAGGCCCTTAGTGAGAGAGCTCCCTGTCTAAATTTAATGATTTCTCCAGTGTTTGTCGGCTGTTAGAGGGGGAGGAGGGGGAGACGGGGAGGGACAGACAGGGAAAGAACTGAGAAGAAAAGACTCGGACCAAAAGCTTGTTTGTTTCTTTCTTTCTTTTTTTTCTTTCTCCTTTTTTTCCCTGCAAGCTCGGAGAGAAATGAAATGAACTCTGGAATTGTGATTTTCCTTTTTTTGTACTCTTTAATATCAAACCTTATCTGCTGTACTGGAAACTGCAACGCCTTCTGTCTCTAATGATAAGTGAGTTTCACAAAGCACACATAAAAGTTTCCTTACAAAATACCTCTGCGTGTCACCATGTCTTTATTTCTTCTCTGTGTCTGTCTCACTGGCATTTATGTCAAACTGTCCAATAATATACTGTCAGCATATTTTTTGTGGTTAGTTCCATGATACCATAACAGGATGTTTATAAGGTTAAAGTCACCCTGTGGAGCTTTTGACCACTAAAATATGTACATGATGAAAAGGAGCATGCGCACCAGGATGCACAATAAAGAGCTGATGGTGGAAACGTTGTGAGGAGTCTAGCAGCGTGACGTCAAAGGAAGAAAGAAGCAAGTTAAAAAACAATGCAGGATTTAAAATATTCAAAATCAGTTTGAATGTATGTAACTGAAATATAAACGAGTTCTAAACCAATGAAAAGCTGATATGAGTTAAGCAGAAGTTTAATTATGAAAGTCCAATTTTAAGTCCTCAAATAAAAACTTTTATCCACAGACAGTAAGTCTGTCTCTGCTGTCTGTCTGTGCTGAAGCCTTCAGAGGAGAAGTGGACTTCATCGGTGTGATGTTCCATCTGTCTCACCTGTCCAGGGCGCAGTGTGCTGCTGATGTTCACAGGTGGACCGCTGTGAGCAGGAGTCCTGCTGGTGTCACGCTGCAGGAGCGGAAATGGGCAGTACCTAACGGGGGGAGACGGTCTGATCCGCGCGGGCAGCACAGACACACCGACCCGCTTTTACGCGCGAACTTGGAGCAGCGCGAGAGCAGCAAACAACATGAGGAGCGGCTCGGTGACACCCGAAGAGGTGACGCCGAAGTGGTGACGTGATCCGGTCTGTATTTGGACCTCTTGCTCTCCATCGTCAGTCAAGTACAGACTGGCTGTAGCCGCCTCGCGCGCACTGCGCCGCTTTCAAACCTCGGATCGACACGGAGCACGGGGCGCGCGGACACTCCTCCTCTGCTGCACTGTGGCAGGAATGATGCTCGCGCTCACCTTTACCTGCCGCGCGCTGCTTGTCGTCCTGCTCTCAGAGTCGGTTCAGACCGACAGAACGGCGGTAAGACCCGAACCGAACCGAGCTTTATGATGTGCGAACTGCAGCTGAAACCTGTGTGAAGTCTGTGCAAACTGTCAGAAGTTCAAACTCATTATTAATACTAATAACTACAGGATAGAAGTTTAGTTAAAACTCAAACTAAAACTACTAAAACTACTAAAACTCTGATCTGCGTTTATTTGTGCGTAAAAACAGCTCAGCAAGTTTATGGAGGACGTCACACATCTCTCACTGTCTCAGCTTTGAAGGAGGTTTGGAACAATATGAGACTTTCACAGTACGACAGCCATCTCAGAAAATATCACGGTATACAGTATTAATAAATATTACAGTTATTATCAGTTACACAGAACCTTAAATGAGAATGAGACAGAAGAGTCTGCAACAGCTGAACTTTGTAACCAAAGTGCTTCAGTGAGAGAGAACAGACTGCAGAAAACAAAAGAAGAAGAAGTGCTGAAGTGATTTCTGTTTTTTCTGGCAGCTTCAGAGCTCGTATTGATTTTCAGGATGAAGAGATTAATCTTCATGTTTGATTTAGAAGTTGCCCCTAGTGTGTGTGTGTGTGTGTGTGTGTGTGTGTGTGTGTGTGTGTGTGTGTGTGTGTGTGTGTGTGTGTGTGTGTGAGTGTGTGAGCTCCCTGGAGGACGGCAGGGTAACACCAGCCAGCAAGACAAACCATAAACCCACACACACTCCTGCCAGGCAAATATTTAACCTGCTACTCAGGGGAAACAGACAGGTGTGTGTGTGTAGGAGTGTGTGTGTGAGAAAGTGAGAGCCCTTATGAGACAGAGCCATAGTAAGCCTGTAATACATTTTAACAGTATGCTGTACAAATATCACAGCTACCCTGTGAGTACATGGAAATATGATGAAATATATGAAGATCAACTTGTCCAACGACATCAAGGGAAACTTCCTCAGCTGCCATTTTCACAATGCCGGTTATGAGTGCACCATCTGGGTGCTCACAGTACAGTACTCCATTTTGACATACCGACAGTGTGAATGTGTGCAGTCAAGACAGAAAGTGTACATATGGACGAGCCGGACCGACACCCAGCATGTGTCCAGTTGGAACTACCGCTTCATTTCAGTGAGGGGCAGGCAGCAGAGGGAGCAGGTTTGATCACGGTGGCGGTTGTATGAAGAGGTTGCGGCCTCATTAAGTTAGGCTTTACTAATTTAAACAGAAGAAGAGCGTCTTCTCTTTTTATATTTTCATTAGGAGTATTGAACTCACAGATCACAGCATTGTTATGCACTTTACTGCCAACCGGGAATTCAATAACAGGCCTGTTACCCATTTTGGGTCCAGACAGTTTGGGGATCGCTGTATTAAAGGATTAATGTGGTTTTGCAGGCTTTAACCTTACATTAGTGTGAATGATTTTCTGAAGCTCATTAGAGGCTTTTACATGAATAATTCTGTTCTTTCCAGGCAGCCATCAGTTTGTTTTTGTTTCACTGAGACAGAAACGTGATTTGAAGCCACTTACCATCAGTAATCCGTCAGATTAAGCATCCTGCTACTTTAAGTTCTGGGTCAAGTCTTGTCGTGTCTTCATGCAGTTGGGAGCGGAGCTTTTTGGGAAAATGTTCCTTAATGATGCATTTAAGTGTTTCTGGGAAGCTCTGACAGCTCAGAGTCAAGTTTCCTGACCAATTAGAGTGTTTTCTAAACTGGAGCCTCCATTAGTGGGACGACAGCGTGTATCCGGGCCTTTTTGATCCGCAACCGCCATGGTTAAGATTTGGAGAGGTTTAGGCACATAAACAACCTGGTTATGGTTAGGGGAAGATCATGGTCATGGTTTACAAAACCAATGTTGACAGTTGGTAGGAAACAGGATGCAAACTGCGGTCTTCCATGTTTCTCATGTCCTGAGTGTTTTTGTAGAGCTACTGTAGGTCAACATCACGCTTCTTCTGATTTCACTCCTGCAAAGTCACAGTTTGTCCAGACACAGAGGTGCTAAACACGGAAACACGTAAACTGTCATAGTGTCATAGTCTTTACTACTGTACTTACTGTAAATGAATTCAACTCAGAGGTCGTAAATCAATCAGAGAACTGAGCGCGTGCTTTGGAAATGGTCAGCAGTTAATGTAAAGTGGTCATTTGTGGTTAAAGGACTGAAACATTCAGGTGCATGTAAATATAAAGGGTGCACCACAGACAGTACAGTACACTCAGTACTGTACTGTCTGTACTGTACACAGTACACTCTGTGTACCTGCAGGAAAGCTCTTCATCATCATACATATTTAATAATTAAGTTGACTGCAGCTCTATAAAACAGTCAGTGTGGTCACTCTGGCCGTTTCCATCTTGGCCGCCCCGTCACCAAAATGAGTAATGAGTAACGTTCCAGTTTTTTGGGTCTGTGTTGGACTTTTCATGTCATCCATGTGACAGATGTAGCCTCTACTTTAGATATGAGCTGCTCGTTTTATCTTTTATCGTCCCTCCATGTTTGTTTGTGTATGCAAACTTCCTGCTGCCTGCAAATGATAGAAAATATGACTGTAAAGAGTGTGATTTCTGACCCGGCGAAATAACAAAGATCCATCGATTATAGCCTGTTTCCTGTCTGCCTCTTCACCTGTCACTGCCAAAAAAGGCAAAAATGCCCCCAAAATAACAAAAAGACAGATTTGTTCTTTGATTCTGTCAGTTTGTGGTCTACTGCTCTGTAAAGCTCTTTGTAAACTCTGTTTTTTAAAGGTACTATATAAATAATATAAATAAATATAAATAAAGTTATTATTATTATTAATGTCAGAGAGAGAGAGAGCAACGTACAGCAGCAGGGGCGGTTTGTTCGGGCAGCATATCCCAGCTCCCCGCTGGGTGTCAGCAGGCCTTTCAGCAGCGTCAGTGACCCTTTTCCAGGCCAAACATGGTGTCTCACCATGGAGATGAGTTCTTATGTTTTCATGAAGGAGCCCGTCGGCGGTATCTGGAATGTGTGAAGCAGGAGGAGACAGTGGCGACTTGTTCTCACTTTCTCGGTCGCTCGCTCACTTCCTGTCTCCTCCCTCTCGCTCGCGCTCTATTCAGGCTGTTTTATAGGCCCATGTGGTAATTGTTTTAACACTGAGGATATTGTAGTTGCTGTAGTTCTGCTGGACAGACAGGAAATCCAATCTGCCCAACACTTTGCAGCTGGGCTGTGCCTCCACTACTCCTCCCTTCATCCCTTCATTCTGCTAACCTCCGTCTGCTCTCCTTTTTATTCCTCTCTCTTCTCTGCATGCCTTTCTTAATTCCACTAATCACATTTCTTCCCTTCAGTTTGTCCTGATATTTGTCCAACACCTGATTTATCCATCTATTCCTCTGTTGTACCCTTCTCTCCTTTATCCCTGTATTCCTCCTTCAGTCCACCATCCTTTCTTTATTCTTAGCGCTCTCTCTCTCCCTGAGTTCATCTTTCCTTCTTGTATTTTTCCTTCATTCATAGTTTCCTTTCTGTATTTAAACCTCAGTTTTACAGCTGCTGCCGTCCTCTCCCTCATTCCTCTTTGATGCATCCCTCCATTCTTCACTTGTCTTTCTTCAGTTTATCCCATTTTCCATCTTCCTTCCATTTCTAGTTGTAGTCCTTTGCTCCTCCTCCTTCTTCTCTTCATTCTCTATTCCTCCATCTCTCACTATTTTCTATTTTCATTTCCAAATTTAGTTCCACTATTCCTTTATTTCTTACCTCCACCCCTTCTTCCATTCATCCTCTCATTTCCTCTTTCTATTTCTCCATCTATTCCCTCCTTCATCCTTACCTTCCTCTTCTGTCCCCCTTTCTTTTCCACTGTCTGTCCAGGCATTTGTCAGTTTGTAAACACGTCAGCGTCGAAGAACGAGTGATCTGGAGAGTGAATGGAGAGAGGGAGCAGCGACAGCGAAGACAGCAGTTAATCAGAGACATAAAACGGATCTGAAGCTCTTTATATATCCAGGAAAACAGCTGAGGAGACAGTGATGTGACCTGCTCGCAAAGGTTTTATGGAGGCCTAAACTCAACCTGTACGCTGCCCGAAGGTTGAAGCCCGAATCTCAGCAGACACAGCCACTCTGTTCTAGTGGGTCGTGATCTTGATATCGATATGTTTATATGAGACTACACACAAAAACCCTCCTCAGTATGCCTTCAACATTTATCATGTGGTCATGTGAGAGATTGTCATGTTTAGACTGGTGCTCTGACAGGAGGAAACCTACATTCAAATATTACTTTACTGTCAGCTGTGTGTTGAGTTGTGTGTGGTTCGTGTCGGGTTTGAGCTTGTGATTGTTCTCGTGTTCTGTTTGGACTGACTGCGGGTTTTCAGATTTCAGTAAAACATTCGTGCCTTTATTGTCGTCCTCCTTCATGTCACAACATCTCTCCAGACAGGCAAACTTTACGTAGGCTGGTGACAGGTTTGGTTTCAAAGAACATTTGAGGCTGTCAGACAAGTGTAGAAGATTTATTTTTACTCTTCTGATTATTGATGTTCAGTAAAATGACCACGACATGTCAGGAAACATCATCAGCAGGAACACGAAGTTTAACCAAAGGACGCAGTGTTGACTCCATCAGGACACGGTTAGACTCAAACCAGCGAGTGCTTAATAAAAACTTTATTGATAATAAAAAATTCAGATTTATTTTTCCGTCGATCAAAGATTTGATGAATTTATTGAAACTAGTTTCATTAACACAGTTTATATTTCAGATGTGATCTCTGCAGTCAACACATACGTTAATGTCTCGACATTTACGGCACAGAGGTCTCATTCACCTTTAAATTAAGTCAACACTGTTAAACACACCATAGCAAATTTACTCATGTGAGCTCAGAGTGTGTGTGTGTGTGTGTGTGTGTGTGTGTGTGTGTGTGTGTGCTGTGAGAGAGTGGGGACTGATGGACAAAGAGGCACTGATGAAGAGTAGTAAGGTGGGGTTAGTGTGTGTTGGTGTGTGTGTGAGCTGCCTCGCGTGTTTCGGGTGTTTTCAGTGAGTCTATGTGGCAGCGTGACGAATCTCATGTATACTTTGGAGACGTGTGAAGTTGTGCGAGAACCTGAGCTGAGCGTGTTGTCAGGTACCGATGGTAGACGAGCATGTGGGAGTAATTTAGATCATCGCGCTCGCCAGACTCTCCTCCGCTCGTCTAAATGCTTCAGACACAAACATATACACACTCATATAGAATGTGAAGAAAAGCCAGGACAGGGAGAACAGACAACACGTTAAATGACAAAGTCTGAGTCTGTATTTTGTTCACAGTTACAGATTAAATGATGCTGTGACGACATAATAAAGGTCACAATAATTTGCACTTATTGTTGCTCCTGCTCTGTAGTGTGTTTGTTTATTTGGCAGCTGTGGAGGGAGCCAATGAAATACAGCAGAGGCTGGTATTAATCCTCTGAACTGTATTCAGCCTCACTCAGGACCATTTCAGGCCATCAGAGTGATCACAGAAGTAATTTACTGAAGTTCATCAGCTCATAAAAGAGGAAATAGCAGCATACAGTCTAAAAAGCTGCTGGCTAAGTATCAGGTAAATAAACCTCTTGGAAAGGAAACATGTTTCCATTGGCTGCTTCGAGGTTTTAATAGAGTTATTCCAAAATATTTTGCTGTCAGTGACTCGTTTTACATTTGTGTAAAAGCTCCTGTTTGGTTTGAAAAAAAACTCTTCCTGTCAGGCACAAAGCCAGACGTCCTCGTCCTCCTCCTCCTCCTCCTCCTCCTCTCTCATGGTGCCTGACAGGGATGGAGACACAGCGTTGTTCTGCCGCCATCCTCCCCTCACTTAGTGAAAGTTAGATCATTAGGAGCTCTCATGGGAAGACAGAGACCTCAGATGTTCTCACACATTTCCTGCCTGCACTCACTGAGATGTTTGCATGCTTCAGGTGTGTCGGATGTTGTGACACTCTTCTCTCCCTTGTTCGTTCTGCCTCTGACATGCGAGCAGCCAGTTTATCCCCCATCAGGCTAAGAAGCACTCAGCTGTCATAGAACAGTCAAACGTTTCGACTGATAGACTTCTGTTTGTCGTGCTGCGTCGAGGGTGGAAACATGGATGAGTCGGCCCAGGGTGCACAGACATTTTGGTGTTTCCATCAGCTGGTTAGAGGTTTATTCCAAAATGTCCGTGTGTGTGTCCGCAGCCTTTCCTCATCACAGAGAACATGTGGCCTCGCGGTTGCGTCCTGGACTGCCAGAGGGGGCGCCACAGAGCCGTGTGTGGGAGCAACGGCAGGCTGTATAAATCTCTGTGTGCCTTCCAGAGGGCCCAATGCATCAACACACAGCTCCGCCTCGCTCCACGAGCACACTGCTCAGGTACACACACATCATCACAACCTGCACATCATAAAACAACATACATGCAAACACAGACACAACATGTGAGGACACTGCGTTTAACGTTTATACGAATGGATGAGAAAATTACCCACACCTGCAGCTCACTTCACAATGAATGCACTGTAGCACAACGCTACATCACCACTGATGTGTAGGTGTAAGCACAAATACATGATTATTACTGTTAACCTTTATATGAACAGGGAGGAACACTGAGAGAACGCTCTCTGCTGCAAGGACACTGTGATTACAGATCACAGTAAATACACGAACAGAGCAAATCATCAAATTCTGCAGCAAACAACAAACAGACCAAAGACATCAACATGAGGAACAGCAGCATTCACTGCTCCAGCTGAAAAGAAAGCAGTTTTTCTGTAGGTTGTTTGGTGCATAGTTTCTAGTTCACAAAGTTTTCCCTCATTTTATTTTATTATGATCTCGTTTCTGATGAAACCGACCCACAAAGAAAGAACAACATCTCCTTCTTACTGTGTTCATGTCTGTTTACAGTGAACAGTAATCACTCTTTCCACACATGTGGATCATAATGTCTTCATTTCGCCTTTTCATTTTAGATCCTAGTCAGTCCAAATGCCAGCTGGCCCGGACTCAAGCCCTGGAGCCCAGCACTCACAACAGTGGCGGCCATGTTCATCCAGCTGCTGCCGTCTTTGTGCCAGAGTGCCATCCGGACGGTCACTTCCTGCCAGTGCAGTGCCACAATCAGACCGGATACTGCTGGTGCTCCACGGCCGACGGCAAACCTGTCAGCGGTACCTCAGTGCTCCATGTGATCCCCAACTGCACAGGTCAGATATACTTTATTCAGAGTTATATAACAAATTAAAGGAGCGACTGCACCATTCTTCATAATAATAATGAATGTCATAATAAAATAGAGTTTAGGAAGTTATTTGACATTAGTTTAGGATTGTTTGTACAGCAAATCCTGTAAATCTGTAAAGGGAAGAGTCTCCTGTGTGATGATAATTATGCCTCAGAATTAATGTGTTTACTGTTTAGTGATATGCCACCTTTAATTATCTTTAAGAGGATTTTTGTTCAGTCTCCTGCTGCTCTTCAAGAAGATGTGAGACAATTAAGTTAAATTAAATCTGTGTGAAGCGTTGTGTGTGTTTTCCACACTGAGGTGTTTCAATATTTTCTCCTACACAGATCACATCAACAAGCTGACTCAGATCACTGATGCAGATTCAGCTTCAGTCCAAGGTGAGAAAGACGTGTGACTCCATATTCCATATATCTATACTGAATATATACGTGTGCTGTACGTTCACTGAGAAGCTGGATTTTCCTGGCTGACGCTGGTTGTTTCTCTGCCAGTCACACCTGCAGGAACTTGAACATTCTCAGACTGCTCCACGTGCCAAGACTCCTAAAATGTCTCTCTGTCCGTCTAATTTTGTCTCGTTTGATTCTTCACATGCTCTCCTCCTCAGTCACGACTGTTTCCTTCCTCCTCCTCGTTACCGCTCACTCTCTTTTCTTCTGGTACAGATGAAACTGGTGAAGCAGGGCCGACACCGGACCCCAGGAAACCTGCAGGTGACAACCTGAACCTTCTGCTAAACACCACGACTCAGATTTAAAAAAATACTGTACCAACACTTTCTACAGTGTAATGTCATCATCCAAACTATTCCAGACACATAATAATATTGATTTAATAATCCAGGATGTAATAAAGCATTCGTTCATTTTTAAAGTGATAGTTTGTCTCCATTAAGACTGACTTACACAGAAAACAAACTCAACAGCCAAAACTAGAGCACATTTGTCTGCCTCGTTCTGTTCACTTTCCTTTAAATATACAACTTTAATGTTCCTTAAGGGGATTTTAATGCAGCTATTATTAATATTTTATAATATGTATGGAGAATTATGCAGTTAAAAAGCCAGATATTTCACTTAAGAGGTGGTAGAGGCCAGAAAATAGAGCTAAAGAGAGAAATAATGACTCCAAGTTAATGATACTGCTGTAAATGTGTAAATAAGCTGACAGGTTCTCCATCAATAAATTGTTTCTGGTGCCCCCAGGTGGCCAAAACAAATCAGTCACTGCAGCTTTAAGATGAGTTAAACTTCACTCTGTTTTATTAAAAATACATCTGTCAGTTAAAATTACAATGCTTTAATCAAGAGTTTGTTTTCCAGCCTTTTTGTTTAAACAGTTTTATCCAAGATTTTATTTAATTTGGAGCAGAAGCTGTTTTAATCTTTCTTGTCCTGGTTTGTTTTGGTGTGAATCAGCTGCTGTGAACACTTCGCTGACGTTATCTTACAGTCACATCATGTTGTCTTGTCTAGAGCTGACAGCTCCTCCGTTCTGGGTGACCATCCTGATGAACTCTGATCCCAAAGGAAACCGCTCAGTCAGACGACCTACTGGTAAGAGTGTGAGAGGGCGGACTGCACCGAACTGACAGATGTGACAGAAATTTAACAAGAATTAAATTAAACTATAACTGATAAGTAAAAGTAATTACGTAAATATACTGTAGTAATGTGGTGTGTGTGTGTGTGTGTGTGTGTGTGTGTGTCTGTACAGACAGTCCTCAGACGTGTGAGCGTGATCGAGCGTCGCTGCTCTCTCAGATGCGTTCAGCGCGGCAGGAAGAGCGTTTCATCCCAGAATGCACTGCAGACGGCCGCTACAGCCCCGTGCAGTGTCATGCCGCTACAGGTTACTGTTGGTGTGTGAGGGTGGAGAGCGGCAGGCCGCTGCCAGGCACCTCTGTAAGGTGATCAATGAATCAGTCCGTTCCATAGCTTCACTTCTGTCTGCCTCTCCCCTCATTGGACCTGACTGGTTTGTATAGGCGCCGATATAATTACACACTGACGCTCAGAAGCAATTCATCTTAATCATCCAATTTTACACCAATTACTGTCTCTGTTCCCTCGGTGAGTTTCCCTTAAAGGAAACACACAGAACAAATCAGAAGGTTGGACTCTTCTTCTGTTCTCGGGGATTTTATCTGCGCTGGCTGTTGATGGTTTTCTTTGGTTGGCTGGTGTGAGGGGAAACTCCCCGAGGCCCCATAATGTCCTTTATTTTCCTACTGTAAAGCCGAGTGTACCTATTTATCTCTGCTGCAGTTAATTAAAGAGCATTCACTTTCATCAGGATATTTATCAGAGAGCAGAACTGACTTTTAACCAATGAAATAATACATTTATTTATTTATTATTTATTTATTTATTTACTCACAGTTTAGTTTTTTCTTCTGTCGCTTTGCAGGAATCACATCCCAGACTGCAGTGGGGCAGAGGAGGCGCCAGCAGACAGGAGGTACAAGGACAAACCTCTGCCAGGTAAACGTGAGTTTCTGTTGCACGCTCTGAAAAAAAGGTGATAAAGTTTTTATGTTTTAGCAATAAAATAAAAATCATTTTACCACTTCTGAGTGAAGTGAAAGAAGCACGACCTGATTGAGAACAGAGCAGGTCAGGATCTTCCTCCACAGCACGTCATCAGAGGAGACAGCTGTCGTGTGTGAGGGGTTACAGTGTCCTCGTCTCTCTCTGTCCCTCAGGCTGTCCCGGAGCTCGTAAGAAGCAGTTCCTGCAGAGTCTGGTCAGAGCTCTGCAGCTGGAAGCAGAGCATGCTGGAAGTCTGAGTCCCTCCCAGTAAGTTCATCCTCTATCTGCTGAACATCACAGCTGGTGTAGTGATTAAAGATCTGTGAAACCATCAGAACTCTCTCCCTGTTCACTGATAGTGGATTCAACTATTCAGTGTTTATTATAAGCAGCATTGAATGAGCGTGAACATCATTTTGGACCACAGTTTGTCTTTAATTAGTGACTCTGGGCTGTGTTTAAATGGCCTGAAGAAAAACTCCCTCATGGTTACATGTGATAACTGCAACATGCTGTTTAAGATTATTGTATTGCGTAACATAGGCAAAATAAAATGTAGTTCAGGTTTACACAGCAAAATAAGTAGATAAAATAGTCAGCATCTGTTGAGTATCTAAAGTTCAGCATTAAAGGCACCTTAAAGGTAATTAAACATGTTCATTAGTAAACTCATCAAACATTTCCAGAGTCATTAGGTGTGTTTATATTCAAATGAATTCACTGAATTTTGAGTAATTCGGTAAAAGAAAATGGGAATGAGCGCTCGTGTCCATTCACGACTGTCCTGTGAATATTAGGAGTTGGTTCTCGAGATGAGCTTCAGGTAACAGCTTTAGTACACACTGTACAAACAGTGCAGATACGGCTCATCAAAATTTTACTCCACAGTGCTGCACAAAGCACGAGGCAAGTGATCCTCATTTTCCTTGTTGGACATGAAGCTGCCACATGGTGGATGCATACGTTTCATCTGCACAGCTGTGAGGCTGCTCAGGATGCCAAATGAAAACCAATTTCACACTTGAGTGAACAACACAGACCTGATCAAGTATCTGAGTAACTGATGGAAACTGTTGGAAGAACGGAACAGAACAAGTCCATCTGTTTCTCTGCTCTCTGTCTGCGTCTCTTCATCGATCGACGCTTCAGTCTTTCAGTCGGCTCACCCTCTTCTCATTGTCACTAATCTGCGGCTCCACCTCGCTGTTTTCTCACTAACTTTATACTGTAACATGGTAGGCAGCTAACACACACACACACACACACACACACACACTGACCATGTTTTATATTCATGATTATTTTTCTTCCTATTTGACTTTAATGGATTCCAGGTTAGTTTCGTTCTGATACAGAAAATCGATGCTGTGTTTTTTTATTCACCCTATGACTGAAACTCATTAATTTTGTTTCTTCAGCGAGCTGCCACGTCCTCGTGAAATTTGGTATTTATCGAGTTCTGCAGGAATACTGTAAATAGAAGTACAGAGTTATATTTGGTCTGCGTGTGAACACGCGGGAACACTTTGTCAAGGTGTGTGAAGATGGCGTCTGCTGTGCTGTGAACAATAATAATTTATTAGTTTATGATTTTGATGATGTTACATTACAAACAAACTCTCTGTAGTAAACTTTATTATTTTACTGTGACTCTTCTAAAAACATCTTGTATCATTAACGTGATTCTATAATTTTCCATGGTTTGATAAAAATGTCCATGCCCATGCTCAAAACTTCTTAAACTCCAGATTCTGCATTCTTGTGCAGTATGTGAGACTCGTATCTGATTTTCAGTGGACTGCTCCTTTAAACTGGTGTCTCTTTAATCTCTTGGTTTTGTCTCCACCAGACCCTCAAACACGCCTCCCTCCAGCTCTCCATCTACACCTTTCAACACTCCGACCTCCTCTTCAACTCTGGACGCTGTGTCTCCAGCTGCTCCAGAGGCTCTAGAGTCCTCCAGTCCTGAGGTGGTACTGCGGTGGCACTTCAGCCAGCTGGACGTTGACTCCAGTGGGGTGCTGAGTGAACGTGAGGCCCGACCTCTTCGTCAGTTTCTGCGACGGAGGCTGAAGCCACGACGGTGTGCCAAGAAGTTTGCTCAGTACTGCGACAGGGACGGAGACCGAGGCCTGACACTGGAGGAGCTCAGGGTCTGCCTGGGCCTCTGAGGTGGATCACAGCCAGGTGAGCGCGTCCCAAATAACTGACGTGTCATCGAAAAACAGACAAATCATAGCCGCACATCTTTAACCAAACACTAACACTAACTCAGCCAATACAGGCAGAAGACTTCAAGTTTAAACCTGAGCCAAGACACGGCACAATAAAAGGTGGCGGATGGCACAGTGGGTTAGTGTGCCTGTTCTGAGCCAATCAACCAGTTAACCTGATTGAGAACAGGTGCAGCAGCTGGGGCTCAGTGTGAACCTGCTCCGCTCAAGAAAACTCATTTGTAATGTTTAAATCAGCCACAACAAAAAAGTCCCTGAACATATTGAACGGATTATTTAAAATTCTGGTCCATTCTTCTGTTCTGACAGCATTTCTGCTTCAAGCTGTGTTTCAATTTGTTGCTGATTGTTTTGAGTTTGTCAGCCTTTCATTTTAGTGCAGCCTGGTTTTAGTTAGACTTTTATTTCTATCATCTCACTGATGCCAATTAGATGATTAACCCTTTGCAGATAACAACGTACAGGTGTAGATGAACCTACAGAGAATCATGCAGTTCCCCACGGCTTTATAGATCTTCTTAGTTTCAGCTCTCTGTTCATCTGTCCGGCCACAACTTCTCACTGTTGTGCTCATTATCTGCTCAGCAGCAAACAGCTGAGAGACAAAGCAGGAGAGCAGCAGGTGAACATAACGAAGTATTTAGCTGCTAAAGAGACAGAGATTTCTTTGTGGAGGTGGAGGAGACCAAAAACAGAACTAAAAGATGGTGAACATGGGTGATCATGGTGCTCTCCTGGCTGCTTTGATGCATATATATGTTAGAAAGTGGTCAATATGTCCATTCACAGATATCTATTAAATTATTACATAATAACTCATTAATATCACCAAGTCTGTTCTCCAGTAACTCTTCATTACCTTCTGTTTCTAATCACGATTGAGGGTTCAGTACTTTGTGTGTCTTATTTCAAATCTTACCAGACAACAGAGTATCATATTTCATAAGGCGATCATAAAACAGATGCTTTTTTCACCTGTCTCACACACACACACACACACACACACACACACACACAGTGTTACCGTGGCTCCTCATTGCTTCACACTGGTCCTGAGGTAAAAGCGTCTTTTTCTCCTCCAGGTTGTTGCTCCTGTTGATCCCAGGAGAGCCGAGCTTTTCAGGCCGGCTGCCAGACAAATTACACCCACCAATGTCTGAGTGTTTATGTACCCTCTATAAAATCAAAACAAACGTGGGCAGCGGTAAAATGGCCCGCTTGTCAGCGAGCCATCAGTCACAGTTCGGCCGTGACACCAGCTCACTAATCAGGCGGCCGCAGACGGCCGTGACAGCTCGAGGAGTGTGTGTGTCTGTGTGTGTGCTCGATGACTTTCAGCAACAGGGGAGCTGGGTGTTATTACGAGTGTGTGCGGGTCACTAGCTCACTATTCAACCTGGACAAAGAGTCTTTTTCCACATGAATATTTATGGCATTTCTGTTGACATGTACAAAACAAAATATCTGGTTTATACAGAGAGCTTATAGTGTCTTACTATACAGATCTCATTGACCCGCATGGAAAGACTTAGAATACAGTGTACTCTGTGGTACAGTGGAGACATGAAGGGAAGATGACAGAAAACAGGAGCATTTCATGCTTACGTTCAATGAAAGACTGAAACATTCAATCTGATTTTCCAAAACTGCAGGCCATGCTAATTAAAATGCAAATATCATTTTCAAATTAAAAACATGTTTTTATGGTTCTTCAGTCTTACAAGACGTTTTTCACATCCACGCAGATTGACTCAGTTTCAACTAAATTAATTATGAAATACATGATATATATATTATGTAAAAGCTATCAATTAATATTTTATTGTTCAGTGGAGAAACTGAATAGATATACAGTATGTACATATATTTTTTATATGTTTACTATATTATTATAAAGACGCTGTTAGTCACATGGGAACTTATCTACACAAAATATTGTTTTTGTAACAAACGCTGTATTGTAAATGTTACGTTGGAATAATTCAGAGTTACTAGAGAAGAAACATTTTCAATAACAAAATTCATGTAAAGTTTGAATTGTAGTTGAAATATAGTTATAGCAAAACATGATGTTTAATTCAGTGGACAGATCAATCAGTGTAATTTCCTCTCAACATAAAATCAATATCATAATAAATCGATATATAACAACGGTTTTGACTTTCCGGCCCTCTGTCAGCCATCTTAAGAAGTTTGAGTTGCACTTACAGCCGCTTGCCAGTTGGTGGCAGTGTATGCGATCACATGTTAGCGTCCCTTGTGGCGACTGACGTGCAACTACACCATAAAACCAGCGCACATACAAGAAGCAGCTTTGGAGGAGCAGAATCAGACTTCAGACATCCAGTTTGACTGACTGATGTCTGACTACATGAGAGAGGTGAAATAAGTAAAATGAACATTTCAGTGTTGATTCACAGTTTGTAACAGTTGGACAGAGTCACACTGACACTGAAGGACACTGAAGATGAGAAATGTCCTCTGGGAAATTATTCTGGAGGAGACAGCTGTTCGCTGTTTTCAGTATTCTGTCCATAAAAGTGTCTCTGCTGCATTTTGATTTGTTTGCTCAGCCATCAGTAAACTGGCCTCATATTCAGACAGTTTCCAACAACAAAAATTAACGAGTGAGCCGTTATTATCCAGGATGCTTTGTTTGTTGTCTGTCTTTAAGTTTGTGTGGATTTTAAGGACAGTCCTGAAAGTCAGTTGTAAAGACCAGAAGTCTTTTTAGCCACAAATTCATCATTTAAATGTGAATTATTGGTGTGCGCCAGCAGGAGAAGCCTGTGTGCATCTTACAGTACTGATGAACAACAGTCAGCTTTGCTTTCTCATCACAGAGGTTAAATTAAGTTCAGCGAAAGGTGAGCAGAGGAGGAAGATAAGACGCAGCCAGTGGGAGGATTTGCAGAGATAGAACCTTTCAGACGTGCGGGAATTGAAAGAGGAGCGAGGAGCAGCTGATAATTCAGAGATTGAGCAGAGAGAAAGAAAGAAGCCGCCTCCTCAGAGAGGCTGAGCACCCGGAGAGATGCTGAAGAGGATCTGCTGAGCTGGAGTCTGATCTAGGGCTGTAGTCTGGATTTATTCGTCCTCCCTGTTGGGTTTTAATCTATTTTCTTTCTGTTTCTCCACCACAGAACAATGAGACAAATCACCTGAATCCAAACGCCCCTCCCACCACTCCACTGTCACCTTTCAAGGTTCTATTTATTCATCTCACAAAATCATGGAAATGTCATTGCTCACATCCTTTTTCATCCGACACTGATTAGAAGACAACACATAAATACCATCTATTGTCCTCGCTGTCGTCACGGCTCGCCGCCCGGCTCTCCAGGATACATTATTTATCCTGTTCTCATCTGTTTCGCCTCCGTCCTCACCGCCCACAGGCTGCAGCAGTTCAACAGGACAGACAGGAAACACATCACGGGATGTTAAATGGTTTTACTAATGTTTTAATGATAATTTTAAAATAATCAAAAACATGCTTACTCCAAATCAATAAAATTCTGTCTCTCTGACACTGATGCATCACCATCTCACACTCTCCTCTCTGTAATTTACAGGTCTGCCTCTGAAGCCTTTCCTTTCCTTTGTTTGTACAGACGAGTGACAAATTAAAGGAAAAACCAGCATGAAGTTTGTTTGTAAAGCCACCAGAACAGATCAGTGATCAGTGTGTCCTGACACTCATTCTGCAAGTCTTTCCACTCTCGCTTGATGTTTTAAAGTATGCACTCGCCCACCTGTTGAGAATATGATGAGATGTCTCATCTGACATTAACATCTCTGCAGAGCAGTCAAACGTGCATCCATCTTTGTAACGATGTGATTATCGATGGACAGTCTGATCACGTCCTGCACATTCCTCCTCACATATCTCACTAATGCACGAGCATCATGCTCATCAAATGTCCAACCGTGTTTGCTGGCGTCTGTCCCACAGACCTGAATGCTGATGTCACTTTAGTAACTCTTCCTATTGAAACCAGTTGAACAGTCTCTGTGACTGAAGCTCCTCTTTTATCCAGCCAACAGAGCAGAGATGTTAATTCATTCATTGCAGTGAATGTGTGTGGAACCATCTGAATCCGTCGTGTTTTTCCTTTAATTCGTCACCCATGATTCCTCCTTTCTCCTTGGTCCTTTCTTTCTTTCCTTTAATTCCTGTCTCCTTCTCTAGGTTGAATCCTCACTTCCTTTGTTTGATCAGTCCTTCACTTCCCCGTTCCTTAATCTCTCGCTCTTGTTTGCACTCTGCTCTGCAAACATCCTCACCTCCTTCCCTCCAGCCTCCTTTTCTTCTTCTTTTCCTCTCTGCTTTCTTTGCTTCCCCATATTTTATATTCATATATTGATGTAACATATTTTGATACAAGTTTTGTTTAATTCATATTTTTATATGTTATATTTTAGACGATATATCAGTCTGCAGAACTTTATAAGACACTAAACTGTTTGTTGAAGTATCTTCCAGTTTTTGTTGTGATTGTTTGTAAATGTGATTTCAATAAACTGATGTTGTCGTCTCCTTTTCATGAATCTCAGCAGTGAACTGTGAGCGTTGTTTGCCGGTTATGTTCAGTGGATGTGAATGAAGTCGCCTCATCATTGTTTTGGTCTCACAGGGAGGCTGCTGGTTGCCACAGCAACAGCTGCCCTGCTCGCCGCCTCACAATAAACAAATGAGCTGATAAACAGGAAACGGCGGAGGAACAGCACGTCTCATAACCGTCAAATAAACATTATTTCCCAGGGTGCATTAGCTCCTGTCCAAGTTCATCACCGCGGCTGAAAGTGATTGGATGGGACGTTAACAAGACTTCAACAGTCATGTGTCGCCGGTGATCTCTCTTCTTCTGTGGTGTCCAGACTGAGTGTGAAGGGCCGACATGACACTGTGATCTCCTCTAATGGGCTGCTGGTGTTTGTGTGTTTACTGTCAGAGGCTCTAATGATACTGTCTTCTGTCACAAAGCTACAACAACACCCCGAGGACAGGTGATGGCACAAGTCATTTTGTCACAGTAACAGCCATCTGCTCGTCCGTCCCTGCAGGCAGCCTGCAGAGGTCAAACAGGCAGCATCAGCATTTTCAGCGGCTCCACACTGAAATCCAGTTTCTCATTTTGTAAAGAATTAAAGTTTCAGTCAGACTTTGTACAGATTTATGTTCTTTTAAAAATAAAATCAGTGCACATGACAGTGTCAGCAGAGATCACTTATTTTATTTAAGGACTGAATCAATCTTGTAGCTTTTACAGTGACTGACAGCTTCTTCAATTCAGTTTAATATTGGGGATAGTAAGTGATGACAGTTACCTCGCCCATTCAGCATCAATATTTACAGATGAATGAGCTCATAGTTCAGCAGGCTCTGTTATGAACGCTGATCTGAAGCTGTGCTGACACAGACCAAATCATGTGGACATGACTGAATTAACGATGAAACATGACAGTATTATCTCTTAATTAGCCTAAATCATCTGATCATATTGTCTTCATGTGATGGAATGATACAATATCAGAGATCTCCCACTTACCTGCCTGGTGGCCTCACCACCTGTTCCTGATTCACTAATCAAACACTGCAGTATAAAAGACTCTTCACCTGATCGTCAGCTCTGTTCCTCTGAACCGGTCCTCTCTTGTCAGTTTTGACCTCTGGACTAACTCTGATCCTCCTCGTGGCTCAGAAAACCTCATCAGACGCCCTCGAAGCTCGTCAGCTTTAAATGACTCAGTCTGCAGGTTTGTGCCAGAATGGACAAACTAAACACTGACTGCAGACTGAAGTTTTTCACATGTTAGTACAATACCAACATTGGGAAGGATAAGGTGAGATGAGAGGGTTGTAATCAGCAACAAGTCTGCCACTAAATACCGCTAAATCCTACAGACCGGTCCTTTAAATACGACTGAAATGAGTCAGGCAGACTGACTTGAATCCTTCGCTGAGGTCTAAATGAAGAAGACAGACACATTGCTTGAACCCACACTCATTCTCAGGTTGTGTACAGCTTCAGTAATGCAGTCTCTGTGCTGTGGTTTGTTCAATAACCAGACTGGAGCTTTTCTAAGATGAAATATATTTGTTAGCTCTGGTTAATGTGGATTGGATTTCTTGAGAAAAGGTTTTATTATGGAAATCTTGAGACTTTATTCTTCTGGACTTTATTAATTTGTTGTTACCAGAGAGGCTGGAGGCTGAATTGAAACAGCTCGGTTAGGTAGAGGTCTAGAGCACACTTACTAGACTTCATCCTACAAATAACACACACTGTCACTGACTGCATCGTCTGACATCATATCAAAGGATGACACCGATGGAGAGTGTTTGTATTTCTTATTCTCACATTTATCTTGTCACCCGTTGGAGGTGTGTGGCTCTCCATACACAAACTGAGAGCTGACCACACCCTGTCCTCTCCCCTGCTCACAGCTCCATCCTGGGGGCTGCTGGAGAGGAGGTGATACCAGCAGATGGCGCTCTGGCTCTAAGGCAGCAGTGAGAGCAGCTCCACCAGCAGGTGGGGGGAGCTCCTGCACTCACACACACACACTCAAACACTCCCAAGACACACCCTGATAAAACCAGCCTCAGCAGAGCAGCAGGGAAACACTGCATGCTGATGATGGATTTAAGGAAAACACAGGTATAGATTTTATAATAACACGACTGCTCATGATGGGATTAAAGCCCCGAGCATGAGAGGGAGGGGCGCTGATATGGATTGTGAAAATGATATGATATTGATATGAATTATAGATGAGCTGCAGCATTTAAATGTATAGGTTTGTAATGTTACTGTGGGTGGATGTTGCTGAGAGTGTGTGTGTGTGTGTTTGCATGTTTCTGTGTAGGTGTGTGTGTCCCAGGGTGACAGGCTGAGAGTGAAATGCTCCACTGAGCTCATGCCTAACAAAGAAATGGCCTGCAGGTCACACACAGGCATCAATCTGCCAAGGAGTTGAGATCAGGAACACACACACACACACATACAATTACACACACACACACACACACACACACACACACACACACACAAACACTGCACAATAGCTGCCCAGGACATTTGCATGCTGGGATTAATCTATAATTCATCCAGTAAAATCCATACCTGCCTTCTCTTCTGTTCACAAGGCCACAGAGCGACGCTGTCAAGATGGAAACAGTCTAATGTTTCTAATAAAAAACACGCTGACTGAAGCAGCACATACAATTGCTAATTCGGAGAACACACACACACACACACACACACACACAGAGGTGCAGGCCCATCCATCCATTTATTTTCCATAACCACTTATCCTCACCAGGGTCGCAGAGAGGCTGGAGCCAATCCCAGCTGACACTGGATGAGAGGCGGCCCTGGACAAATGGCTTGTTTATCACAGTGCTGACACACACACAGACAAACAACCATTCATGTTCACATTCACACCTACGGGCAATTTAGAGTCACTAATTAACCTGCATGTCTTTGGACTGTGGGAGGAAGCCAGAGTACCCGGAGAGAACCCACACAGACACGGGGACAATATGCAAACTCCACACAGCCGACGTTCGCCTCTGTCAGTTTTCTAGTAAGTGTGACTCTGTATCTCATAAACACACACATAAGAGAAGTATTCACAGTACAGTAGCTGGAGTGAATGTGATAAAACTGATGCAGCCAGTGTGCAGTCTTAAATAGAAAACAGCTGAGCTGGATGTTCTGACATTGCTGGTGTGTGCCTCCCTTTAGCATCTCACAAATATGAGAAACTGTTCTCATAATTACTACAAGGATGTAATTACAACACATATTTGTTTATTGTGGCTACAAGAAGTCACAGAAGTCATAAAAACTCATCAAGGTGGTGAGGTGCTGTTGTAGTTGCTGTCATGAGTGATATGTCTTTATCAGGCACAAACTTCACTTCCGAATCGTTTCAAGGCAACATTATTTAGATTTATTGCATAAAGTACAAATACTGATACAACAAAATACAGTCTGTGTTCTTTTTATTGCTGGAAAATGTAAACAAAATAAAATTTACACGTGTCATTGTGTCTCCACTGCAGTGAAACGATGCTGTAAATAAAAGTGTGCTGGTCAAACGGTTTGGCTCAGTTAACAGCTACAGTAATATATTGGCAACCTCCCAATGCTGAGAAAATGAGTCAGCAGGAGTTTGTATTCAGCAATAGTAAGAAAATCAATGAGAGAGCTGGAGGACCACGAAGTGCAAGAGCATCCTGAGAAAAGATATGCTCATATCTGGAGGAATAATTGGCTACCTCTATTACCTCAACGAGCTACTGTGTACTTTGACCTTGGGAACGATTCCCTCGGGAAGTATTACAGCACTCATGTGAAACAGAGTCTAGTAAGAAGTTCACAGAGGTGTGTTTTATGTCTGGTAAGCAGAAGGTTGCATTAAAGGTTCAGGATCAGCTCCATACTTACAGCTCTGCTTGTCTTCATCTGTGCCCCCTCAAGATTACAAACTAAGAATTATGAACCTTTTAGTCTTTTTTTTCTCCCATTATCCAATTTAATAAATATTGTTAAATGTCTTTTCAGTACTAATGCATCAGTACCACCTCTTTGATCACATTCATGATGGTTAAAGGTCCTGTGTGTAAGATTTAGGAGGATTAATCTGAGGATTTTCAGTCAGGACTTAGAGTGCATCATAGCACAGAGACTGCACTAGTCAAAGTTACAAACGACCTCCTAATGGCATCAGACAAAGGACTCATCTCTGTACTTGTCCTGTTAGATCTTAGTGCCACATTTGACACCACTGACCATCAAATTCTTTTACAGAGACTGGAACATCAAACTGGTATCAAAGGAACCGCCCTAAGCTGGTTTAAGTCGTATTTCTTAGATCGATCTCAGTTTGTTCATACCAAATGCACACCAAAGTTTGTCACGGAGTCCCACAAGGTTCTGTACCAGGACCACTTCTATTCAGTTTATATATGCTTCCTTTAAGAAACATTAAAAACTACCATTTTGGGTTCAGGAGGCAGAGACAGCTGAAGAGTGACAGGAAATGTGGGGAGAGAGAGATGGGGAATGACACGCGGAAAAGAGCCACAGGTCGGATTTGAACCCTGGGCAGCTGCTCTACCAACTGAGCTAAACAACACCCCATGGTCAACATTTGTAAGAGTAGACTTAAGACTTTCCTTTTTGATAGAGCTTATAGTTAGGGCTGGCTCAGGTCATCCCTTAGTTACGCTGCTATAGGACTAAACTACCGGGGGAGACTCTCTCTCTCTCTCTCTCTCTCAGGGTTGTGCCTAGTCAGGCAAGGTATTGGTTGAAGATGTAGTCACATCTCCCTTTACTGAAAGCTCCACTGATTTGATTTAAATTTGATTAATTAGCAGAAGTTAAGCTACATAACTATGTTTCCATTAGTGTATAATCACCTGAAAATACAGACTGTTGTTTCTGTTATCTTTTGAATGAGACTTTTATATCTACGGGCGCAGCAGTCCTCTTCTGATGTGTCACCCTCATATTTGTAGCCATTGTTTCTGCACCTGGGAGAAGTTTGCTTTCAGGGCTATTTTCCAGAAAGCCAGGTACGTGTCTAAAAATAAAGAGGCAATATCAGCTGAACATTGCACACACTTTCCCTGGAAAGTCCTGTATATGGTGCCTGCTACTATTCATAGTACATCGCATGACTTCTGAAAGGCATTATCCACTGAGCAGTTTGTACAGACAATGTGTGTTTTTGCAAGTTTCTTCTTCACGCTTGGAAGCAGAGGGTGAGGTGAGGGGGATTCAGTTGCAGTCTGCAGCTTCACCCCTAGTTGCCACTGAATCATACACACTGGACCTTTAAACTGAAGCAATTATCCGGTTCATTACTTTTACTGAAATACACAGAATTATATCATGATACAGGAGTCAGCAGAAAAAAACAAAAATTGAAATGTAATCTATCCCCCCCCCCATGAGAACACCTCACCTGCTCTTAGCATTTTATCTCGACGTGGAGTTTCTAGCACAAGCTTCCTGTTTGCACCTGGCTCTGGCCTGGTACCAATGTTTGCATCTATAGGACGAACACTGAGCGATGCAGAGCGCTGCCTCACGGCACCGGTAGAAGTGATGTGAACTCAGCACAGATGGTTGCAGCCAGAGGCGGGATTTGTACCTTCATCTGTCACTGATGAGCTTCACTTAATTAATCCAGAAACGTAATGATGTAACTAAACTTTGATGCCATTAAACTGTCGAGCAAACTAAATCAATTTAATATTTGGAGCCAAGACTGTGTGCTCATGTCTCAGTCGCTTCTTAAAGAGATGAGTATTAACTACCTTAAGTCAAAGAGAACCTTCGTGACCAGGTGCAAAGGGAGTGAAGAGCAAACTGAATGTTTAAGAGTGAAAACAGGAAGTGCTCATATCCAAAGTAGAAATCTTGCGTTTCTTCAAGGCCCATCAACATCCAGCTAATCACCTTTCAAATTGATTCAAATTACAGAACTGATTAACTTCCTAATTTGTTTTCCCTGCTAAGTATCAATCAGATTACCATTTTAAAATAAGAGTCAGCTTTCATTAAAAGGCTGGAGACAAGTCTGAAGCATAAAACTTATATTTAAATTCCAGGCAGCTACAGGTTCATAGCTGTTGAAGTGTCAGTGAGGTGTTGAATCTCCATGTGCTGCAGAGTCCTCTGACTTATATGTCCATAAAAATTAAGTCTTCATTTTAGAAACAGTGTGGTTGTACAAGGAATCAATAAAAGATGTGAGTGGGTGCAAACAGTCACGAATCAGGCAGCAAAAACTCGTCTGTGCGTGTTAAAAATCCTAAAATTGAGTGTGTTTATCCTGAGGCTGTCCACTTTATGAATTTACATGGAACTTTGGCTAGCTGGATGTTGATGTCTCAAAACTTTTCAGTAACTCCAGCCCTGAAACTAACTTACTCAGGCACATCTGCACACAAAGTTGGTGCAGCAAACTCCTGTTTAAGAATCATATATCATCATCATCATCATCATCATCATCATCACTTTCTGACTGATATAAATCAGACAGACCCGTGGCATACAAGATTGTATCATCTGCATATAAATGAATGCGTGCACTATTAACAGCATGAGGGATATCATTAATAAATATGGAGGGACCTATTATTGAGCCCTGGGGAACACCTGGAGAGGATGAGAGAGATGGAGGTCTAAATTTATACAGATATTTAGAGCATTTAGAGCTTTCAAAGTGACTGCAACACATCAGAATCCTGGATGAAAAGCCAACTGTACGCTGGACAAAATGTTATGCTCCACGAGAAAGTGAGTTAGTTTTGCTTGCTTCTAAACAAGTTTCTCAACAAGCTTAGATAAGTGAGGTAAAACGGATATAGGCCTGTAACAATTTCAGTCAGCATGGAGTAAATGGAGCCAACCAACCTTCTGACCCAGCTGGCTTTTTGGGGTCCAATCATTTCAGATCAGAGCAATTCCATTAACACCTCTCTTTTGGGAAGTGTTGGAGGGAAAATGTGTGAGAGGCAGAGTGTAAACAAGATGAAGATAACAGATAAAAGTCCATATGAGGGGATGAGGTGGGTTAGTATGTGAGCAGTTCTTCTTGAGGCAACTCAAATCAGGTGAAACACTCTCACTATTTCTCGATTTTTCTCACTGCTCGCTGAACTTCAACCTCGTGAATTAAATTCAGCCGACAGATCAGAAAAGTTTCAGAACATAAACTTTGTCTAGCAACTACAGCTACAGTAGAAAAACACGGGGACCGACTTTAATGTTCGTGTCACCTTAGATCCAGATCTTTGAATTAGCAGCTCACACCCACACACTGAGGACTTCTTCTCTGCTCAGAGATAATGTGAGTCAGATAAGGACTCTCATTGAACTCACTGGAGCGGAGTGACGCTCCTGAATTACACGTTGGAGATGTGTTTTCTTCCACTCCCTCATCAGTGCTTCAGGTGACAGACATGATAGGATTAATGAAGGTGTGTGTGTGTGTAATTAAATTCTCTCTGATTCTGGATAATGACATGCTAATTGGAGGTAGAAAGCTCAGTGACACTGACGGAGGTGGAGAACTCGGTCACATCCTTTCTTCTGAATCTCATCAAACCAATCATCAGACAGGATCAGGGCAGCAGCTCATTATGACATCAGACCTCCTGAATGTACAACCTGCCCTCTGAAATGTGGCTGATATTTGTTGAGCCAATGGAAATGTGAGGACTCGTTTAAAGCATTAGCTATTTTAGCTGCAAGCAGCAGCTATAAGCTGCCAATGACACCACAGTCTGTTAAATGCTTCGCTCGACAGAACCTCACTGGTATCTTTTCTGCAGTTTGTCAGACTTCCTCTGCTTGGATCTTCTAAAAAAGGGACAATAATCCAAAGCCAATAATCTGCCTCTCCAAAGGACCGAATTCAAGTTGAGGATGAACATTAATGCACACTAATCTCTGAGAGTCTCTCAGATCACTCAAAAAGTATCATAGTCCTGGGGCCTCATGCCCTCATGCCTCAGGACTATAATACTTTTTCTCCATGTGGCCTCTGGCATGAAACGTGTGGACACTCCTGGTCTGGTACAGCGCTGTCCATCTCACACTCACACAGTGAAGACTCCAGAATACCTGAACTCAGCTGTTTGCAGTGTACTCTGTAATGATTGGCTCATTCACAGCTGTGTGGCTCCAGTGCTATTCATGCAGGTGTAAAGCGCCAACATTATAACCTGACGCTTTACACTGTTATCCTGCTCATTACGCTCACCTGACCCGACATATCTGTGCTTATCGTTTCTTCATTACAGAGTAAATAATCACGATGTGCTGTGAATCTTCTGCTGCCAGCTGTCCACGTCCTCAGACTGCTGCAGACTCTCTGACAGTTTACATGATTTTCATTGCAGTTGCCTTTTTCTTGGTTCAGCTCTGCTGCTGTTCAGTTTTGGTTTGTGATGAGCATAAATTTTTATCTTTTCTGGTGTCCAAAGTGATCATTTAAATTATTTTCTTTTGTTTTTATTAGTAACATGTTTGTTGCTTCTTTTTGGATACAGTTTAGTCACATAATTCTCTTGGATCAGGATATAATTATTATCTAACTAAATGTTAATCTGAGGTTTACTGTCTGAGCTACTTCTTGTAGTCTGCTTGTTGCATAGATTTAAGATGGTGGATCACAGTGGCTCTGTTGTTTTGATAATACTTTTTAAGCAGGGAGAAATTACTTTGTCTCGGGGGATTCCCTCAAACAGCAGAGCCATTTCCTACAAATCTAACTGTAACCTATAAATAGTCTGTTCCTTAATCTCTCTGAAATAAACAGAGTGTTAGAGGCAATGTGTGAAAGTGTGATGTATTTACAAAAGGAGAAGACGACTACGCAGGTTGGATGAAAGCTGAAGGAAGAGAGAGAAAACTGAGCACGAGCCAAACGTCTGCTGAGCGTCACAAGAACAAGATTCCTCTGATGCCTGAAAACACAAAATAAAGTTCACAAAACCAGGTTAATATATTCAATCCATAGTTTTATAGGATGAAATGATTTGTTATTGAAACACATGTCTTTCTGACTCTACTGTCTCTTTTGGATTTAATACCTTCCTCCATTTTGGACTTCTTGTCAGCACTGTCAGCACAAACTGCTCCCACCAAAGATGAGCTGTAAAGCAAAGCTCAAATTTCCTTTCCATTGTACTCTGAGATTGCATTAAAATGAGTTTATATTGGTTGATAATGTTGTTGTGACAGAGTCCTGCACAGTATGAGGACTGTCTGTGGTCGTACATACTCGTGCTTTCTTTGTCTGCTCTGCCCCCTTCACTGTCACTGTGTAAAATCTGTCCTGTTGGTGCTGCAGCCAGAGGTGCATTATGAATTACACTGCAGTTTGTTTGCAGATAACATCCTTTTCCACATCCTTCATATTATCCCGAGGCCGGCAGCAGGAGCTGAGTATACCAACAGTTCCTTTCTGAAGTCTTGGAGTTTATTCCAGGTAGCCGTCCTCTCACCACCAGCCGCATGTTTGTCAGCATCTCCTCTGTTCTTTAGTCTTTTTTACAATTCACATTTTTAGCCAGCTGGTGTGCAGCAGACAGGCGTTAATGTGACAATATGAACACACACACACACACACACACACACACACACACACACACACACACACACACACACACACACACACACACACACACACACAGCCCTCCACTGTTCTTGTTACTGTTGAGAGCTTCAGTCTGTGTTGTTGTCGATGTTAGCCTCTCTCTGTCTCAGCTCCTCGTGTCTCTCCGTGTTAATGGTGATGACAGCGGCATGCCAATGCAGGCTAAAGGACTGACTGATGACTCTCATATAAACACACACACACACACTGAACACTCTTTGCATTGTCGTCACTTCTCACCGTAGCGGCTCATCGTCTCCTCTCGCTGTCGACTCACTTTCTTTCCACACTGTCTTTCTCCTTTCAGGGCCTTGTTATTATATTTTTCACACTCTCTGCAGTTTCTTTAAATAATTTTTTTCTCTGAGGGTTTTTCCAATGTTCACCTCCTTTGACATCTCACTCTCTGCCTCAGCTTTAAGATCTCTCATCTTATATTCTCTCTGTCTCATCATCATCTCGAGCTCCCCCTCCTCCTCCCTCATTTTCCGCCCATCACTGTCTCAGTTTCCACAGTCTTTTCTCTTGCTTTCCTCTTACTCTTGCCTCACTTGACTTCTCACCTTTCTCCTTCTCTCCTCAGCCTGCTCATCTTAAATCCTTATATATGCTCCTGACATACAGTGCGTCTGCGTGATCTGAGCTGAGCTGAGTCATAACAACTTTTTGGAAACCCAAGACTACAAACTCAAAATCAATAAACCATTTCCCTGTGAGACCATCGTTTTTCACACATATTTTCACTCTCGTGCCTGAAATAGAAAAATTGATGGAAAATTTGTCTTCAACTAGTCAGAACACAGTGACTCAGTGAAACTGCAGAAAATCTGAATTTTATACTGAGTAAATCCTTCAAACCAGCATGCAGTGCAGAGCTACCTGACCTCATTTGGAGGAAGTTTGGGAATAGATTTGTTTGTACTGTTGCCTCACTGCTCCTGCATGGGTTTGAATCTGCTGGTTGAATTAGGCCTTTCATGCGCATGTGAGGTGAACGGGAGGGTTTGAACTGGTGGGACAGTCGGGGTGAATCTGAGTGTGAACGTGGAAACCTGTCCAGGCACTCTGCCACTCGCCTCGCGTGTGTTTTAACAGGCTCGACTCCTCACATGACCCGACACAGAGCGCTGAAAACGCACGGATGACTCAAATAAACTTTGCTCTGACTCAGTCTGCTGCTCTGGACTTTTAAAAGAAGAGGCTGAATGTTTGTTGCTGATAAACAGAAAGTTGTGGTGCTGGCTGTGCTTCACGAGCATGAGTCATGATGTCGACTCATGATCTTTTGTTGTAGTTGTAACGTTCTTTTGAAATTTCCTCCTGTCGCTGTGAGAATGCACAAAAACTCATTTCAGCTTTAACATGTTTTAATAGTTAGCATAAACAAGCAAGCACATCTCATACCTGCAGAGTCACATTTATAATCTCTGTTGATTTGTGCTCTCTGTCTCCAAACGCTTCATGTTCAAGTCACAAATCATTTCTCCACCTCGTCTCGTTTCATAAAGTAAAAAACTCAGATGGTGCACAAAGGAAAATGCAGCCATGATAGTTAAACTTAACAGAATTTGTACTTTTACTCATCTGATTTCCATCTTTCACTCTTTTGTGTGTCTTACATTTGAGCTGTGAGCCTCCAGTCAAGCGGATACGAGGTCTTTGGTGCAGCCAACATGCCCGGAGCTCAGCTGGAATAAAAAAAAAACAAAACATTCAGATTTCCTGCTGATGGAGCAGTGAAGGACAACCCGTCCACAGCGAGCTTTATCTGTCCGTTCTCCTCCATGCAGCCACGGCAGGAGGGTCAATCAACCTATTTAACAGGACCGAGGAACGATTTCTCCCTTTTTAACGTCCACTTCTCTGCTCTTTCTCCCTGCTCTGTATATTTAAGCTGTAGGTCTTAATCTCTTTCTGTCTCGCTTTAAATCACTTTCTATTTATTTATTTCTAGTTATCTGTCTCTACCTCTCTGGGTCCCTTTGTCTCACCTTCTTGTTCCTTCCTCCAGTTGTGCGTTCTCAGGCAGATCTCCAGTCAGCCGTGACCCGCCCATCACACGATGCTCGCTGGCAAGGCCACTTATTACACTTTAATTTGTTTTCCCATAGTGGTGTGTGCGACAGAGAAAAAGACAACCGAAGGAAAAAACGAGGCAGACACACTGAGATGGGCGAGGAAATGGCCTCACAGCATCTCGAGTCTGATTTAATTTGGATTTAATGCACCATGCTGAGCTTTTTGTTGGTTGGGGTGAGGCTGAAGATGAGGATGTAGTTACAGAGGCAGGAATATTACAATACTGTGATAGCTGAACCTCCCGCCGCTGTGAGAGAGCTGCCACCATCTGTCGCTGGAGAAAGGTTCAACATGTTTCTGTCACTCGGCATACTGAGCAAATCGTTTCATGACTCTGAGAAACATCAGCCAGCTGTCCGATGAGCTCAGCGGCAAACTGAGACACAAAAACTCAAATGAAATGAATTCATAAGTGATGTTTTGGTAGAAAATGGGTAAATATGTGAAGCTGCTTTTCTCATAATGCCATGAGAACAGAGAGCGAGTAATTGTCTCAGTATTTTACTGTAAACAGGCTTTACAGGCTGTTAAACAATTCAGTGTCAAATGTTTGACTAAAAACAGACCCGGGGATTAGATTTAGACTTGAACTCAGTTTTAAAGGTCCAGTGCGTCACATTTAGGAAGCTCTATTTACAGAATATAGCAGAAAGTCCACCATGTTGAACCACCATGACATAACTGACTCTACACCATAGCTTCTCCTGAATGCGTGGAACAGGAGGACGAGTGAGTGAGCTGCAATCTGCAAATAATAAAATGTTCCTTCTTAAAGGCCCATTTGTAAATCTCACACCGATGATCTGTAAACTTAAAATTCACTTCAAATTGACGACGCCTGCCATCGATTTCCCCAAATGAGAGAGAGACGAGATCATGACGATGATTGAAGAGACTGAAGTCAGGTGACACATTATTATTCATATAATTATAAATGTATTATTTCACACTTCTATGTATAGAACATCACATCCTGTTTTTAATTATAAACACCTTCTGTTTGGTAATTAATTCCTCACACCTTTAATTAATATTTCCTGTCACCACATAAAATTCATTCAGTCTTCAGAGGAAATGCATCTCAGACATCAGCATGCCGGCGTAACCATCATAACAATGACTCACCTGTCTGGACTTCAGTTAGAGATAACTTCGACATCAAATAAATACTTTTACTTTCTGCAGAAGTCAAGACATCGTCAGACAGAAGTGTAACTCTGGGTATGTTTGCTTTGTTTGTCGGGTTTTATAATGACTCTCCTGATCTCTTCAGGACTTCTTTTAACAACAGAACTGAAATGACGTATTGAGACAGTTGACTGACTCGATGATGTTTTTCTCTCTTCACTTCTGTCAGTTTTCTGTATTGAGGAGTTGGACGGCTTGGTATCATGCAGCAAAGCTGTTACAAACATGCTGCTAACGTTCAGCATGCACAGTACAGGCAGCACTTTAAACATTATGCACCGTTAAATTGATGAAGACAAGAACAGACAGCTCTGCCCGGCTGTTCTCCTCAGAATGGGAACATTATGTTTGGACAAATTAAAAATCCTCATTAACACCAAGCAGCCGTACAGTAGCATGTAAAATTCAGATCGGTGAAGCGATTCAGGATCATTTACACAGAGATTAGTGTCTTATTCAAAAACAAGACAGTTCATCGGCAGCTCAGGATGATTTATGTTCCTCACACACAGACAGGTGCAGAATATTTTACACGCTTTATGAAATATGAACACATTAATTGATATTTAACATGAAAATTGTTTGAAAAGCCTCCAGAAACTGTGAAAGAAAAAAATTTCTCTGCACCTGTAATTTAACTCATGGCATGACAGAACGCCTCGTCTGATTGTTTCAGGTATTAAAACATAAACACTGTGTGTCTGTGACGTTCTCGCCGCTGTCTCACAGACAAAGAGTGAGAACGTTAAAGCAACATTGTGAAACTGTTTTCATCGTTAAATAACAGATTTGAAGTGTCTCTGTGATTCATACGTCTGTTCTCACACTATGTTTTCCCTCTGATGTCCTCCGGCTGCTCCGCCTCAACTCTCTGTGATTTACAGAGTTTCCTGAGGGACAGTGAAGTAAACTGCTGACAGCTGTAGCTGCTGTTAGCTCATGTTAGCTCAGTCTGTTAGCCGGGGGAGTGTTAGTGTTTGTACCACAGACATTTTGGACCACCGGGATGAAGAAGAAGAGGAGGAGGTTTACAGGCTCAGGGGAATGCTTCACATCATTTAATGTGTTTATGTTGAAGAAATATCAGTTTGTTAGATCTATGTGAACAACATCATAAACTGTATGAAAGCTCATAAGCCTGCACTCTTCACAGTGTCACACAGGAGTGGATGGAGTGGATGTAACTGTCTTGATGTGAAGTGACACCTCAGGTGAGTTGACAGGTCGTAGAAAACACCTTTCACTTTTCTGCTTCTCTCTCATTTCTCTGTTTTTCTTTGAGTCGCCTGAAGCAGCAGAAATTTTTTCACAGACAAACAAATACCCACACACACATCCTTATACACACACACACACACACACACACTGCTACCATCCAGTACAAACATGTGAATACACAATGACAGCACAGTGACGAGGACACAAAGAAACAGAGAGGGCATTTACATACAAATACACACCTACGGAAATCTCAAAATAACACACTTCAGCACACAGTGAGACAATCTGATACACACACACAAACTCATAAAGAGACAGGCATGCAGACACACACACACAGTGCTTTAGTGGAGCCGGTTAGGTGTGATTGTACCTGAGCATGGCAGCAAATCAACACCCTGACTTCAGCATGTTTCTGTTAGCAGTGGTGGAAAGAAAAGGACTGACCCGATGGTACCAACATGAAGTCCAATCTATCACCTGCTCACTTCACAGAGAGTCTGCTCCATCAGCATCCATCGAGTATTTGATTACATTACTTATGATCAAAAACTAGAGCTGCAGGCCTGAAAATCTCCTCCTCTTCCTGGTGGTCCAAAACGCCTGTGGTACAAACAGTAACAGTCCTGCTGTGCTCTGAGCTGAGCCGGAGGACATCAGAGAGAAAAGCAGAAAACATTTCCTCCATAAAATATGATCCAGTTTCAACCAAATCAGTGAAATAGCTGGTGGTGTGTGTGACTCTTATTTTCTGGGAGAAAAACGCTTGTGGCAAGGTAACTCTGAGCTCTGGAGCTCGACACACTTGTGGAGCTCACAGGTGTTCTGATAAAACTTCGCCTGAGGACTGCGTTTGTTCACACTGTGCTTCACTGACATTTGTCTGACCTTCATACTTTTGCTGCAGAGGGAGCAATTACTCTTTCCTCATTCTTCTCTGTTTGTGACTTCATGTAACTGCAGCATCAACCTGAGCAGAAGGCTCATTAGTCTCAGTACGTCTGTGAGAGTATTCATTGTGTTATGAAGGTCAGGTGACTCTGGCCTGATGTCTACACATCAGCAGCAGAGATGATGCGTTCAAAGACCCTTTTTCACAGACATGTCAGACGTTTTGTTGTCGTGTTTTTCAAACACGCTCGTCTCCCGGATCTCCCTGAGACATTCACTCTTATTCACAGAGAGACAAAATGATCTCCGTTTCCAGACAAATCCATCAATTTTTAATTTAAATTGAATTTAGAGGTCCACAGTTCAAATTAATTGAATAAAATATTGAAATCGTTATCGTCCTCAACAGCCTGACAGTTACAGAAATCTCATTTCATATTGAACCTGATGGGGACATTCGTCTTTACTTAAAGGTTTGTATCTCTCTGTGTGTGTGTGTGTGTCCATGTAGAGGCTGTTTGTGTTTCCTGTTTATGTAAAGTTTGTTTTAGTAATCATGTTTTTTTAAATGTTTGGACTCTTAATAAATCTTCCTCCTGTCTTCTGTACATATTTAATCTGTTAGTCAGTGTTAAAGGTCAGGTGTGCTGCTGGGCGTGGCCTAATGATCTCTCACCTGACAATAAACCACCACACCTGAAATAATCACCTCATCATACCTGACTGCTTGAACTGATTCCTGTTTTCATCAGTGTGAAATCTAAAAACAGCTTCCTGTTTTATTTTGTAGTTGTCCCCTCTCTGTGTCTGCAGCTTTACTTCCTGTCTTTGTATTTCCTGTCAGTTTCAGTGGTCTGTTCTGGCCTGAATAGTTTCACCTGTGTTATCATGCTCCCCACGTGTGTTCATCCTGTGTGTTCCTTTGTTTCAGAGTCAGTTTGTTGCATCATGTGTGAAGCTTTGCAGCTCATTCCCATTGTTTCCCAGTGTCTTTGGATCGTCTGTGTTTTCTTGGATTATTCTTCTTGTTTTGGATTCTGCCTGGTTGTGTTGGACTCCTCTCCTCTTGCTGGCCTCATGAACCTGTAAGCCTTTATTCTTTGACTTTTTAAGAACATCCTCCATAAGTATCTGCATTTGGTCTTCCTCATGTCCCCTGTTTGCACACTCATGACAAGAAATGGAATATTCACAACCATGTTCATAGGTGTAATCACCTGAAATAAGAATTGGCCTTCATGACAGGAGGAGGTGAGGTGAGGGGGTTGTGTTTAGTACACAGCTAGATGCCACTATACTGTATACACACTGATCCTAAAGAATAATCCTGAAGCTCAGCCTGTTTTCTCAGAGATCACTCAAAGCTCCAGAGTCACCCTGTATCTCTGAATCTGACTTGTGACCTTGTGTTTCATGTTAAACACGTTAAATGAGGCTTGAACAGTTTAAATAATCTAAATATATAAAGCGGTGTGTTATTCCCATGAAGGGATTTCCCTCCATCGTACAATAACTCATTAAACTGCAGAAACATCAAAGCCCGTCGACAGCCGGCATCTGATGCTAAAATACATAAACATTGTTTATACATGACTTCCCTCTGTGCCTCTCTCTCCTCTCCTTCATATGATTTAATGATAAACATGTTATTTATAGAGAAATCTCTCAACACTGCCGGAGCTCATTTACATAATCGCCACAATAGCATGGTCGCCCAGCGCTCACATGCCGGGACACAAGTGATACATCATAACATTTATCTGCACAGATGCAGGAGTGATGCTGCTGTTCTTACTGTATGTGTGTGTGTACAATACAACACGATGTACAGTGTGTGTGTGTGATACAATACAGAAGATATGCATGCAGATGTGACCCGACCACAAAGCCAAAGGTCAGACTCTTTGGTAAAGATCTCAGAGCTTCTGCACGTTTGTGTGTCAAACTCAATTTTAGATTTATAGTTCAGCTCAGAGGTCGTTCTGGGGTCGTCTAACAGTCCGTTCTCTCTCCTCGGGTTTTAATGATATTTACTAAAATGCATAAAAATCCATGTGAATGAAACATCACAGTATGACCAAGAACTATAATGTTCTTAAATGTTGCTCCACGTTATAAATGACTGCATGTGATGAATGATGGCGCACAGAGCCACATTAATGTACATAAATATGGAAAATTCATTTGTCAAGTCTATAAATCTGCAAACAGCAGTTTCACAGTTTAATGTTGGAGAAGTTTTTTTTATGAAAATGTAAATCTGATCCATTTGTTGGAGCTCACTGTCTGTACAGATCTGCAGAATTGAGTTGATATGTAAATGAAGCCTGAGATGAAGTGAGACTGGAATTTATTAAACAAAATATATTAGTGTCATGTTCGTATGTGTAAACAGACAAATACTAAATATAAATATAAACATGATATTTAACTCTTGGTAATCTGCAGAGGCTTATTAAATACATATTTCATTGTCCATCCATCCTCTGTAACTGCTGCTCCTCCTCACGAGGCCTCAGAAAACATAAATAAATGTGAATAAACAATGAAGGTGATAAATGAACCGTAGAGCTCAATTAGTGCAAGAAAACACACTGTGAACTCACTTTAAAGCAAAATTACAAAAATTTAAACAACAACAGAGAAAAAGCAGCAAAAAACATGTAATCAAACAGAGTGTGGTGGCGGGTGGAGGAGGTGATGGGGGCAGAGCGGCTCAGGCTCCACTCGATGAACTCTGGGAGGTAGATTTAACTCAGCGTGGCTATATAGAGACAGACTGTCTGACTGATTGACTGACTGTATTTCCTGCCTGCTTGGTCAGCAGGCCTCAGCAGTGTGAGCAGAGCCTGAAACGTCGCACACTGGTTAAGTAATTGGCTCGGCTCGATACTTTGATAAATGCCTCTCTCTCTCTCTGTGCTCTCCCTGCAGCCCTCTTCTCTCCTGTTGGCCCGCTGCACCGCCACTTTAGTTATTAGGTTAAGTGAAGAAACGTCAAAGTGTGGAGCCGGTTAATATCCAGATTTAGATATTAGAGTGTCAAGTATGAAAATGTAATGTGACGTCTAATATTAGAAAATGAGGAGAGGATTGTGGAGGATGTGAGCTGTGCTGCTGCAGAGCATCCTGGTACACTCGTAGTTAATCAATTCTCAATTTGCTCTTTGTTTTTCTCCTCTGCTCTCCTCCTTCAGTTTGTCTTATTGACTCCACCACCTTTTCTCTCTGTTTCCTCAATCCTTAATTCTTTTCTGTAAACTGTAAACACAAAACTTCAAACTCCTCTGCCTCTTCTGGCAAAATCACTCTCCTCAAATCGTTTTATCTGTGCTCAAAGCTGAAACCTGAAAACGTTTTAAGAGCTCACACACGGCCTGCCAGTATATATTATAGGTAATAGGAGAAAACCCCCCTCTGGTGTGATGGATCCAGGCTTGACAGGACGTCACCACAGGCCAAATCCATTACCTGTACCAGATTGGTATCTGGGTTTGAGTCAGAGAGCTTCCACCACCATGCAGAGAGAAACGCTCGAGGAGAGAGGAGGCTGCAGGAGGACAAACATTAAGAACCTCTGCTTCATGTTGAACTCCTCTCACGTCTGTGCTCTGTTCTGGTCACTCGATTAAATCACATCATAGGAAGCAAGTGTGAATGTTCGGATGTATGTGATAAAAGGTTTATGCCCTGAGTAAAGGTATGTTTGTATCCATTCATCAGTTTGACGTTCATACACCTGGAAGAAACCTTGGTGGAGGCTGAAGATCGATACACTGATGTTGTTCAGGAGGCGACCCCAGTGAGGATGTGAGATGTAATCTGGAGGAGGTCCAGAGGAATGTAAAGGCTCCGGCTGTGGAGTTTGCTGAACAAATATTAAAGTCACATTCTGTTGAGGTTTATACTTTTGTGATTTGTTGCCTCCAGTGTCAGAGTGTAATCCCTCTCTGGTAAATGTGTTCAGCTGTACTTGAGTATTTATTCTGATTACATTACTTATGATCAAAAACTAACCAAACATCAACCAGGTCACCAGCAGCAGACACAGCAGCAGCTAATATTACTGACTAGTCCAACAGCAGTCAGCCCAGCTCGGCGTCTGTCTTTCAGCCTTTTATTTCACCAAGCTCTCACCAACCACTAAAAGTCAGTCCCAGATTTACTCTTGTCCGGCGGCTTCTTGCTCGCTCACTCTCTCCTTTTCTCTTCTTAGCTTTCTCTGCCAACATCCTCTTCGCTCTCTTCTCCTCTGCCATTATGTCCATAGAAGCTACTGAGCACCGTTACATTGTCTGTTTGCCCAGCTCTGGTTCTGGCATGACACTGGCTCCAAAAATGTCTGATACAAACACTAACACTCCCCCGGTGTACTGAACTCACAATCCAGGCAACCCGGCTAACAAACTGAGCTAACATTAGCTAACAGCAGCTACGACTGGCAGCAGTTTCACCAGAACTAGTGAAATAGTCGGTGGTGTGTGACTTAGTGACGTACAAAGTTACATAGTGTGAGAACAGAGACACCTGACTACAGCGTAACATCAACAGGAGGTAAAATCTGTTTATGAGAGAGAAGTTCATGTTGTCAGATTGGATAAATGGGTTTATGGTGCTGAGTACAAAACTGTAATGTTAACCACCTCTCCTTTTCTTCGCCTCTTTTCTCTCTTTTTTTTGGTCTCACCTAAATTATTTTCTTCTCCTTTCATCTCTCCTCTTTCTTCTTCTTGCCCATCCACCTGCTTCCCCCTTCCTCCCTCCTGTCTCCTTTGATTTCATCCTTTCCTTTCCTTTCCTTTCCTTTCCTTTCCTTTCCTTTCCTTTCCCTTTCCTTTCCTTTCCTTTCCTTTCCTTTCCTTGTCTAATCTTGACTCGTGTCCTTCATCTCTCCTTTAATACTTGTTTCCTTTCCTCTCACAGGCGCAGATCTCCTCTCTCCATCCATCCATCCATCCATCCGCGCCCCCGAGGACCAACCGCGCTCCTCGGCACCCCGCCCGGCAGCGCGCGGTGTGTGTGTGCTTGTGTGTCATGAGGGACCGCAGGGAGGGGGAGCTCGTGTGTGTGTGTGCGTGCAGTTTGTTGAGTGTGTCGGGGCGGACGAGAGAGCAGAGAGAGAAGCGGAGCGCAGCACCGAGGACAGTTTTCTCTCCGGTCTTTCACTCTCACAGCAGATACTATGCGCATCGCATCGAGTGCGTGCCGGCACTAGAACACAAGGTAAGAGACGTTTCTTCACAGTTCTGCTCTGTTTGTGGACACAGTGCGGTTTGTGCGTGTTTGCTGCGCCCACCTGCTCATGCGGGCATCACTGGCTGCTGATTCCAGCCCAGTACGGCCATGTGGAGCGGCCGTGCCAAAAACTAGACTACTGTCAGAGCACGTCTCCATGGAAGTGTTGTTGGCGCTTTAAGAGGCTGTAAATAGGTTAAATGTGTCCTAACTGGCGTGTGTGTGTCTGTAAAGACGAGCTTTGACAGATAATTATCGTAATCTTTGGAATTATCTTGATAACTCGCTCGGCACTATCAGGATGATCGTCCATCCCTGAAGCGCCTCTGTGTCCCGTTTTCTCTAAAGTTTAGGAGCGTGAGTGAAATGCTAAACATGTTGCGGGGATTTTTTTGTGAGATGCACACACACACACACAGAGAGAGAGAGAGAGAGAGAGAGAGAGAGAGAGAGAGAGAGAGAGAGAGAGAAAGGCTGCATGAAGCCTCCAGCCCGGCGCTCTCATCCAAAGTGCTTTAATGAGCGTTTCTGCCCTGCGTGGCCCCGCGGGGACCGGTCAGACTGGGAGCGTGCAGGCAGGTGTTGTGTTCAAGCTCAAAGCCAAATCAACAACACCAAGACTTCGTTTCTGTCACTGCAGAGAGAAAGTTAAAGATCTGCAGGTCTCTGATTTTGGTTTACATCAATGAAAAATCAAATATTTCAGACAAACTGTGAATGGCGCGTTTTAAATGTATTTTCTGGAGCTGTCAGCTGACTGTAGTAACTCTGGTGACACTGCGACTCCTGGTCGCGGAGATCAGCGTCAAGTCAGCAGAAAGAGACGCACGACTTCTGGTTAAACTTTCAAAATAAAAAGTTATGTTTGGGGAGATGCAGAGAGCTGATTTTCAGGTATTTAAAAGCATTGAAGATACTGATTCAGTCTTATTTTGGAGGGCTTTTGCGCGTAATCCACCCTCCTCCAGCATCATAATTAAATGTGTCTGACTGTGAGGAATCTCTACAGTCATAAAGGTTTTATCTTGAAAACCAGTCTGTCTTTTTCCGGTTTCATCCTGTCTGTTTGTGCTGGTCTTGACGCAGCGCGGTGATCTGTCCGGTCAGAGGTTTACTCAGGTTCGGGTTGGTTTCTGCACCTTCACGCTGCCCGGACACATTTCAGTCTCCAGCAGACTCCATGTTACATTTCAGTGTTGTAACTGACCGAGTGTTGCGTTAAGACGACCTGTGGGTGCGGGATTCCAGCAGTAATGTTGCGTAACTGTGCGTGTTTACATGCAAATATTGGATCTTATTTTATATTTCAGGACAGAATGAGACACATCGTGTTTAACTGACCTCAGACTGAGTGTCACTGTGGTCAGCTCTGATGTGCTTCATGATTTTTGAGCTTGTGGCAGATCTGGAGGGCGCAGAGGAGGACGCACAGTGCTCCATTATAGATGTAGAATAGTTGATGCATTGGCAGTAGTTTTAATAAGGAGTGGGCTGTGAGAGATTGTCTGCAGCATGCAGGCTGTGGAGAAGGTGGAGGTGGAGGTGGGGATCCTCCTCCGCCTCCTCCTGCATGTGTGCAGAAGCTGCAGTGGGGCTTCCCTGGGCTTTTCCTTTCTCTCGCTGTCTCTCTGCAGCTTTTCTGGGGGCTTCCCTTGTTTTCCCTGCACCAGCCTTCAGCCCGGCCCTTCCTCCATCCATCTCCATGTCTATGAGGCCACACAACTCCCCTCCCTCTCTCCTTCCCTCCCTCCTTCCCTCCACCCCCACTCCAGTCCTTCCACTGAAGGGGAAAAAGGCTGGAGGGTGCAGCAGCAACACAAAAACACTCTGCATGTTTAGAAAATGATGTACAGTAATGGGATGTAAATATATCACTGAGACAACCGTCCACATCTTTTAATATTCATTAGATTTCATGGACTCAGCTCTGTATGTTCTTCTTCATGTGTGGCTCCTCGGACAGCAGTGTAAACACCAGGAGACATTTCCCTCCTTTGATGTTTAATATTTGCCTTCTGCACCGCTCCAGCTTCTTGTTGAGCCTCGTGCTGCTTTACCTTTTTATATTAGCTGATGGATTATTCATCAGCGTTCCTCCTCCCTCTCTGCCTCCTTCTCTCCTCCTCTCCTCCTCTCCTCCATTATCTCTCTCCGTCTCTTGCTTTCACTCTTGCATTTTCCCATCTTCTCTTTCCTCTCCTCCACCCGCCCCACCGCTCCTCTTCTCTCCCTCAGCATCTCCTCCGGTCCTTTCATCCTCCATTCATTCCTCGTTTCACAACTATAAGGCATTTAGCAGATCCCCTCGCCCTGAGCGTCTCGCGCACAGAGAGGCATATGTTCCTCTGTTTTCTGCATCTTTTAACCTTTATTTACCCCGTGGGTGTGCTGCTCTTTCATCACCGCCCCACGAATCACACTTGGAAGAAGCTCCAGCACAGCCACAACCCTGATGGCTGCTGAGCAGCTCTGATGGAGCAGCTGTTAAAGTGATAATCGGCAACATATTGATGGTATAAAATATTTAATATTCCACGCTATGATTGTACAGAAAGCAAGGAAACCCTCAACAACTGTTCTGAACAGCTGATGTGATGAAGTGACAAGAATGAAATGTAAACTTAGACAGAACTCAAACATCTACTCAACATCTGAACATCCAAACATGTTTTAATTATCATCATGTTCTAGACAGTCATGAGAGACATGAGTCAGTTTGTGTTTGAGTACAGGTCATGACAGAAGTGTGCAAACATTCAACTCAGCCGTCTAACAAGCAACAGTCAGGCAGCCGTCATTAACAGCAGCTTCAGTCATTGATGTAAGTTTACATCAACAGACATTGAGAGTCTCACTCAGCGTCAATGGACAGAAAATCTTTAAACTAATTTCTAAAATTTGGCACTTCCAGGAGCTCAAATGTGAAAATATTCTGCACCTCTTCATCCGACATGACAGGAAGTTGAAGATTTTTGGGCCATCTGAGGAACCTGAAACTCTCAGGATGTTTCATTCATCACAATTCTTTAAATCTGCAGTTTGATTTGTCACGATTTGATTTAATTTTCAGCACTGATCACACTGACATTATTAAACTATGAAGTCTTTATTTAGACCAGCAGTTCATTGATTTTATGACATTTACAAACTCCTCTTTAAAAAGATGAGCTACATGCTACAGTTTGATGTAACCGTCACATCTTTTCTGGAATGAACCAAACTAAGTAATAAACAAACAAACTGTTGAACACAGAAACAGAAAGACGAGTCAGTAGACGATAAAAGGTGTCTTAACAACAACAGTCTTAAAATGTTTGTTTTATTTAAATAGAAAGATCTTCTTTTAATGTCTATTTTGGAAGTCCTTTAAAGTAGTTTTTAAGATCTCATCACTGGTTTATCAGGTGATCTGGTATCTGGTATTCAGCTCCTCTATCGGAGTAGCAATCACTCACTGTCTTCTTTTGTCCTATCACCTCGTTATCCATCTTCCTCCCGTCTCATAACTCTTCCTCCTTCCCTCCTCGTCCTCGGTGTCTGATTACTCTCTTGGGATGCATTCAGGGTTGTTTTTGTACCTCCAGCCTCTCATCCGCAGCGTTTTTTCACAGTTCTTAATTACACAAATGATCCGGCTGATTGGTGCGTAGTGTCTGGGTGGAGGTTGGTACACAGGCTCAGATAAACTGAGACAACTGGATTGGTCTTCTTACTTTTGGCGGCACAGACAGGCTGGCAGGCGGTTAGCATTTGGAGAGAAAGTCTGAAGCTCCGTCACTTCAGAGATTCAACTGTAAACTTGAAGAAGAGACAGTGAGAAGAATCGCTCCCTCATGTTTGGACAGAATTGGATCAGAGACACTGAGCGAGAGACAAACAAATAAAAGAGCAAACAGGCTGATCTTTTCCATCAACACACCTCCAGTTTCATCGTGACAGATAAAAGACTCAGGAGCTTAAGACAGGCTAAAAGCCTCTGGAGCACTGACGTCCAGTAAGATCCCGGAGATGGCCTTTGAAGACAGGCAGGAAATAAAAGCTAGAGATCAGACAGACAGAGCCTTTGAGAGAGGACAGGACACAATGCCACGCAGACAGAAGGACAAACATGCAGACTGAAGCTCTGCTGTCACGTATGCAGCACAACAAACCTGATCTCATTAAGAACTGATCCACGCCACGCCGTATGTGGACTGTTATACCACGTCACCTGACTGTGACAGCACATCAAACTATGAAACTACACAGGCGCTTCCAGATGTGACACCAGAGGGTAACTACAGCTTCATGTTTTGAAGTGTGGAAGCAAGAGCAGCATTTTGGACGAGTTTGGAGTGAGAGCATGTTGCTCATTGTGGAAAAACTCTCTGTGCATTACCTGCCCAGCAGCAAGTATAAAACACAGACACAGTTTGAGGCCAGCTGGTGAACACAGCGCAGCGTTTCGCTGCTGAAGAGAGATTTCTCTCAGCAGTGGGTAGAGACCAAAAACAGAGCTAAAACAGTGAACTGCCTAATGCTGTTTGGATTAGTAGATCCATTTGTAATGGTCAGCGGCGGTCAGTGATAATCTCCTGATGAGTTCCTGCGGCTGCTTCAAAATAAAAGCCGCCGTTTAAACACTTAACGTGAAGCCGCAGCGATAACTTAATAATGCACAGACTGAATATCAAAACCTGACATGACGAGCTTTAAGAGAGTGCAATAGATTCTCTGTATCGTTAATATGCTGTGTGTGTGCGCGTGTGTGTGCGTGTGTGTGCGTGTGTGTCTGCAGTGGTCTCCTGCTGAGCGGCAGCTCCACACTTCTTCTGCTATGAAATCGCCCTCTGTTAACGTTTGAAACTCGACTTATAGAGGCAGTGACACACACAAACACACACACACACATACACACACACACACACACACACACACACACAAACACAAACACAAACACACACACAGAAATGGGTTTTATGTTAACTTTTACAGCACTGGTGCATTATGGGTCGGGCTGAGCGTTGTGTCTCAGTTCAGTGAAGGTTATATAACAGCAGAGTAAGTGAGGCACGTTTCCATTCATGTTACATTCCTCTGCCGTTGAGTTGGTGCTCCACTCTTCTCGCCTCCATCTGTCACTTTTACAATTAACCTCACTCTTCTTCTCTCCCTCTGGATGTCTCTCTCTCTCTCTCTCTCTCTCTCTCTCTCTCTCTCTCTCGCTCTCTCTCTCGCTCTCTCTCCTTCTTTAAATTAATCTGTCGCCCTCTCATACCAGGTCCACTTTATCACTTCTGTATGTACAACCTCACTCATCCCGACTCTCTTTCATCTCCACGGCCTGGCTCTCATCAATATGAATGAGGATTACAGTGTCGTATGCATGGCTACACCGCTGTGACTCTTCAAAGTTTCTTTCTCTGTGGGTGTTTTGGTATTTGAGCAGTTTGGATGTCGACCATGTGGCTAATCTTTGTGGCATCACTCTCATCATCACCGCCTCGCTCGTCCTGTTTTTCTTTTCTTCAGACTGTCGTAATATCAGATACATTAAAGAAAGTTTTGTAACCTGTGTTGGTGTGTGAGGGTCAGTCAGTCAGTCAGTGATACATCCTGGATGGATTAAGACAGTTTGATACGGCGCGGTCTCAGCGGTCCGTCACATCATCGGTCTCTCCTTCATTTTAAAGGAGAGCAACAACAGGAAACAAGTTGGTATTTGACCCCTTTCATCGTGATGACATTTTCTTTTCTTAACTCACTTTTCTTTTCACTGCAGCACTTAGGAAGAGGTTTGAACCCTGCAGGCTGCAGCCCTTTACAGTAAGCTCCTTCAGTTACCAAACAACTTAAAAATGATTTTACAGTGCGGGCGCATCGGAGCGTTCTATTCATGAAGCATGAAGCATGTTTGGAAGTCACTGTTAAATGAGCAAAGAGGAAAGAGACACTTGGTTTCTTCCATTATTTCCTCACATGCTGCTGAATAAATCAAATCTTATTTTTTCTGCAGTGAAGATTTAACATTTGTAAAACTTAAACAAAGAACATTAAAAACCTAATTTAATGTTACTGATATCATGAAGTCTGTGACAAAAGACAAGATGTCTGCCTAAATGTAAGTATGTCAGTTGCCGACTCTCGTCCTCTGATGTGTCGAGTCGTGTTTCCATGGAAGTGTTTGGAACTGACGCGGTAAAGAGGAAGTGACGCCATCGAAAGGCGACCAAATCAAACGCACCCTTGAATAAATGATGTATTCCTCTTTGAACATTGTTGGAAACATTTTAATTTAATGTGAATCTACAAAATATACAACAGGTCTGATCATGTTAATGCATCCGTGTCTCATATTGTCTTTAAACTGGGATAAATGATCACGACGTTCAGGGAATACTTGATTTAAAGGCTGTATTAAAGGATTATATTTCAACATGAAGCAGGACCTCACATGATTTTTAGTGAATTCACTGAATTTAAATGACAGACGTCCCTCATGCTTCCTCCTCATGCTTCCTCCTCATGCTTCCTCCTCATGCTTCTTCGCCTGAGCGTTTGTACAGCAGTCCTGTTTTTCTGTCTGCTTGAGGGATTGTGCGTTATTAGCATGTGTTTGTGTTGACGTGTGTGTTGCGTGTGCGTGTGTGTGTGCAGTGTGTTCTGCACTACGCTTGCCTATTAAAAGCTCAGAGGCCTGGCATTAGGACTCCAGAGAGTTAACAGCAAACACCAGAATCAGCTGCAGGGCGTTTCATGATGGCTCCTTCCATCTCTTCTCCTCCATCATCCCTCCATCCTCACTGCCTCGTGCTTCGCTCTCATCTTCTCATCTCAGTTTTTCCTGCTTCTGTCCGTTGTTGTCTCGACCCTCTGAAAGGTTTTCTCTTCCCTCCCACACCTCATCTATCATCATCTTCTCTCTTCTTTCTCCAATCCATCCACTCATGTTCTTCCCTTCATGTGATTTTCTCCTTTCTTCCACTCCTGACATCCCTCCTTTTTCCATGCATTTACCTCTTTTCTCTCCTCCAATCATTTCCTCCGTCTACAGCCCTCTTCTTCTGTCCTCATCATTTTATTTCCTTCATGTATGTGTTCTTCATCTCCTCTCCTCCTTCTTTAGTTGCGTCCTTTCCTTCCTTCATCCCTTGTTTCTCTCCTCAAATTTATTTTCAGCTCCTTTCCCCTCAAACTCTGTTCCCACAGTCGACTCCTCCGCCCGTCAGTGCCGTGTTGGTGCAGTGTGGAGGACACTGTAGTGTTCTGGTGTGGGTTGGATCAGCTGTGAGTGGACTGTAGGTTTGAAGAGCAAACCTCATCTAATGACACAGCAGAGATGAAAGGTGCCCACTCAGTGACCTCCTCTTCTTCTTCTTCTTCTTTCTCAACCGTCAGGTCGAGCTGCAAGAAACTTCTGCTGCCATGAATTTATTTAATGACCACAGACCTGAAATAAATCATCTGAAATGAGACATTTTGAATAATTAAGAAACACGACTAAGAGTCTGCGGTGACGCCATCAGCAGCAACATACTCATGCTAAGACATGTTCATCATCATCTAACATCTGACGACAGCTCAGAGTAACTGAGAGAATGTTTCCCTGAAAAAGAAGAAAATGATGAATTCATGATTATTTTATTATTTTTCTTTTTAATTATTCAGAAAAACATTTTAAGTTTCTGTTAAAGACCAAAACATAAAAAAAACATTTTGAGGTAGACCATCACCAAACGTCTTCATCCTCCTCTGACTCTCAGGCTCAGTATCTGCCTCCTCCTCCGTCCTTCATCCTCTCCTTTTACATCCACCCCGAAGCCACTCTCCACTTTACCTCTGTGTGTGATTGACAGGCAGTAAGCGTGTCCACTCATGCATTTCCTCTGTGTCCTCGGGGATCAGGACACACACACACACACACACACACACACACACACACACACACACACACACACACACACACACACACAGTTATTAGTGGTTAGTGATGTCATGTGGCAGCAGACACCCACAGTGCTGAGCTGATGTTCAATCTGTTAACATGCAGTTTATTTATGCTCACCTACACTGAGTCGGAAAACGATATTTAATGTGCAGAAAACATTAAACTGATCTTTATTAGATCAGATATTAGACACTCAGCATGTGTTTGCGTGCTGTGTTTTGATTGGTGCTCTCTGCATCGTTTGTTGATGCTCCGCTAGCCTGAGGATGAAGATGCATTAATCCTGTAACAGAACATTTACACTCCACAAGTGACGTGCACATGCTAAAGATGAACATCACCATGTATGAAAGTCAGGCGCACCATCAACCCATCCACCAGACTGACCTCCACCCTCTCACATTCACCTTCGCTACATGCTTCATCGTCAGCACGATGACCCTCTGACATGAGTTTTACATGTGAAGAGCTCTGTGCTGAAGTTAGCAGTAATAAATATGCAACACCTAGTTATACTTTCATAATACCAATAATCTACATCACCTGACTTTAACGGTACATCAAAATATTACACTAAAAATAACCTGGCTTCTGCTGGCAGTGAAATGTTTTCCATCAGAGCTGAAGGTGGAGTTAAATGTTGAAAATATTGGTGATGTTCTTCGTGTATCTTTGCGTCAAACGTCTCCTCAGCCGTGCTCCATTTTGTGCAGAGTGTACAGTGTGTATAGAGTTTGGACCCAGCCAGTGGACGAGCAGCAGGTGGGAGCTCTAATGTGCACAGAGTGATGCATGGATGTGTTCACGAGCTTGACAGGGTCACATGAGGATTGAGGCTGAAGCTGTGGAGGTGTCTGCACTCAGCATACAGATGGGCAGGAGTGGACTGCAGGAGTGTTTTCTGTGGATTGTTTTGATGAAACTCTCTCAGCTGTGAAACGTTTATGATTTGTAATTCATCACAGCTGGCCGAACTGGAGCTGACCGCGGCTTCTGTTCTCACAGGAAACAAATGTTTAACTTTATAAAGCTGCAGGGAGCCAGTGTTTGATCGTTCAGAGACAGAGTTTGGAAAAGAGATTTGACCGTCATCATCTGTCATCTGTTGCAGATACACACAGGGTGTACGAACACACACACACTCCACTTGTTCAACAGATTGCTGTTTTTACACACCGCTGAGGCCACCGCACCTCCAACACACACAAACACACACATGCATGTATGCACAAATAGGCACGATACACCCCACCGGTCCGCCCACGTACAGTCATTGGTCCGAGTCCAGGAACTGTGCCACCAGCTGTCCCCCTATTGGCTGTTGTCCTGATGTAGGAGGTGTGTTTGTGTGTGTGTGGTACGAAGGGCTCACTGACTTTCACTCAGTCTCCTTCTGTCAGTGTCACCCACTCTTTCCTTCTTACATGGACGTCGTAGGACTGAATGAACAGAGCAGATTAAAACATTGTGCGTCATCAGTGCTGCAACAAGAATGAGAAAGAAACAAATGAACTTCTTCAGGGATGTCCAGTCTATCATAAGAGAAAGCCTCTCTCTGTGTGAGTACTGCAGCCTGAGAAGACTAAAACTGCAGCATGTTACGACTCAGCTCGATTAGGGAAAAGGAAGCGGTGTTTATTGGCAAGAGTTTGAATTAATAGACTACTAAAAAAGAGAGAGTGCATGCTGCTCAGACCAAAGAAATAAAAGAGTCTGAACTTCCTAAATGAAACTAAAAAGAGAAATAAAAGCCTGAATATTGAACCTTTACTTAACCAGAAAACCAATAAACAGAGTCATTTTAAACAAAAGTATCTGTGTGTGTGTAATCAGTAGTTTTACTGCACTGGTCCAGTCAAAACTACACACACACACACAAACACACACAGAGGCTGTGATTGGTTATGGCTTAAGTCATCCTTCCTCCACACTGTGACTCATCACACAGACTGTGGCCACACTGAATCCAGTCTGTGACCTCTGTGAAGCAGTGATGGTGTCACTGATGTCTGAATGAATTATTGGTGTGTGTGTGTGTGTGTGTGTATCCCACAGTCTGATGCTTCCTTCGTCGTGCTCTCAGCAGCAGCAGTTACTTTTAATTAATTGAAAAATCAGAGTATCGGCTCCTGCAGGATGCCTCAAATCGATGTTCCAGACTATCTGACGAAAGTTGGTGTGACGCTGAGCAGAATCTGTGCTGCTAAACAAACTGAAGCAATGAGACAAAGAAAAGGCCCGCTGCTGCGTGGTTTAACATCACTGTTGTTATGATTTGTATTTCCGCTGCAGCCTCACAGCGGGCGGAAACTGCACTGACCCGTGATGACTCCTGTGTGACAGCCGAGCCGTGTCATCACCTTTATCTGACGTGGGAAACAGTTTCTCTCGACTCCGAGACCGTCTGGAGTCAGAGGAATGAAACCATTTATATCGAGGAATCAATCATTTATAGTAAATCAGTTTAGAGCAGCAGTGTGGGTTTGTTTCTGCCGTTTAATAAACACTTTTAAAAATGAATGTGAATTAAAATTACATGCAGCAAAGTCGATACAACACTTCAACTAAACTTCAACACATGAGCTGCGGTGGTGGAGTGAGCTGCGGCGGTAAAAGTTTGGCTGCAGCAATCATGAGTCTGTCAGGGTGACGAAGTGTGACATTACTGTAATGAGAGTAATTATACGCACATCAGTGAGGTGCGAAGCTATCAGAACAGCATCAGTGAACAAAGGTAACGCCTGAACACTCACTCCATGACTCAACACTTTAATAATGACAATAATGGACCTCCATCAGGTCAGAAGACTGAATCACGGCAACGTTACTCACACCAAGAAGCTCTGTGATTAACAAAAACACTATACAACAAGTAGATAAAGGTACAGAGAGAAATGATACAAGAGTTGGATTCCAGAATCTAAATATTGACTTTATATCAGAAACATCATCACATATCAAAATCTGCACCATCTTTTTGAAGAAAACGTCAGATATCTTCAGCTCATGCACAGAAATGGGCTCCATGTCACCTTTGTCTATATGAAATCCCAAAAGGTTTGAAAAGCCCCTCGATGTGTTATGTATCGATGTATTGATCGTGGTGGAGTGTGTTACATTTTTTCATTCGTCAGGATGGACACAGGAGGCTTCTGTTCATTTCCTGTTTCCTACCAGCCGTCAATATTAACCACCACCGTCAGTCACTCATGAGAATTATGGTTTTTACTGTAACCATGACGACAAAGATCCCCTAACCTCATCGAGGTAACTGACTCCTGATTGATTTTATAGACTCATCAGAACTCACCGTGTCCTCCTGAGCTGAGTTTGTTGTTTCATTTGGACTTGTTGGTGTGAATGTTGTGCGGTTTTCTTCCTGCTGCTCCGTCACGTTATAAAATGATCCACGTTAAAAGACATTTGCAGATATTAGAAGCTGCAGGAAGGATTGGAATAAACGTCTTCTGCTGATTGGCCTGTCGTACGTCAGTCTGAGCTGCGTCGTGTGTAAGAAGCTTACAGACATCTCTGCTCTGAAATGTAATAATAACTTCTGTTAAACACTCTGAGAGGTGTGTGTGTGTGTGTGTGTGTGGCCATATGTTTGTCAGTGCAGCCCTTTGTCATCAAGGCGATGAGTGTGTTATATAAGACGTAAACATTTATCCTGCACGCTCAGCACGCTGCTCTGACCTCTGACCTCTTTACAGCAGAACCTCGTTGATCCTCGGGCTGTTCAGCTCGTTAGCTCTGATCTGTGTGTCGTGTTTACTGTCACTTTTATTTGATCAGTTTTAGTCCTGAGAAGATTCACTCAGCTCAGAGTCAGTTTTCTCTGCATGCACGACGGTAAAGACAGATGTGAGCCAGTTATATCACCTCTGATCTGAACCTGCAGGCTGATACTGAAACATTTATTGGTCACTCTTCATACTTTTCATATGACAGATTAATACTTCATGCAAAGCAGTGTATCAGGGTTTAGTGCTGAGCTGCTCCAGCTAACAGCACGTTATGAAACACTGCATGATCTGGATGCTTCTTACAGCCTCTGGCTCTTATTATGCAACTGGGAGGTCACTGCTGGTTCTACTGGGTGTCTGCAGTTAGTTCAGCTTCTTCAGTCAAAGAGCTCTCAGCTCCTGTGAACATTTATAAAACTTTGTACTCTCACCTGCAGTTACACGAGGAGAAGACCCAGACAGAAGTTGCTGTTTGAAAAATCTGGTGAGTTTAACAAAGATTTAGGCAAACGTGCCAACAACAAACAACAGCAGGTTCAAACCTCACTAAACGTCACCACTGTTGTGATTTGTTCAGTTTGCTTCAGACCGTCATACACACACACACACACACACATCTTGCAGCTGCGTAGCATTAAGTGAATTAGCCATAATGCACACACAGTGTAACTCCATCAGCACTGTAACAGTTGGTGGCTGTAATGTGACAGAAATGTGCTAATAAGTAATAATAAGTGATGCAAAAATGCCGGTTTAAATACTTTAGAGAGTTTGATAAAGTTTTTCTGAATTGACTCGACGTTCATGAAGCTCTGAGATGTGAAATATGTTTTGATGAAGAAGCTGAATGTAAACAAACAATGCAGACCTCCACAGGACGTGTTGAACTCATAAAACTTGTGCTGGTCTCATTACAGTTTAAGTCTGAACATGACCTGAGGACAAAAATACATTTCTAACACAATAATTCTGTATTTATATGATGAGTGCACATTACTGCCGTCTGTGCTGTAAATAATTTATGCAAATTACCCCCGAGTCCTAAACGAGCTGGTAAATTTGGACCATGGGAAGATGACCCGACTGACTTTGTTTCTCTTCTTCTGTGGTTCCCCTGCAGCATGGATGTGTTGTTTTTTTTAGATGGCGGTGGGGGCGGGGGGTCATTGGTTGTGGTCGTGACCATCGGGGCCGCTGCTCATTGTTAGTGCAGGATAACTACACAGCTCTGGTTACTGCTGAGCGTGGGGCTCACCTCACACACATCCACGGTTACACTCACGCATTACTCACCAATGAAAGTATTTTGATGACTTCCTCTCCGTCCTGTGAACGAGGACATGTGATTAACGTTTTTAAAAACCGACGCTCACAGCGGCGAATCAAAAGCCTCCCCTCCGGTCGTACACGCCGCCGTGGGCCGTCCCTCTGTGTGTCAGCATGAGCGAGTGTTTTGTTCTGCTCATAGTATTGTGTTCGGGCTCTGCTGCTCTTATCTGGCCGCCTGCCTGCACCAGCGTCTGGCTGCTCGTCCTGATAACACTTTGTTGTTCAGTCACGGCTCTCTGTAGTGTCCTCTTTTAGAAACACATTCACATCTACAGTAGACTCAACTTTGAATGACCTCCATTGTCAGTGTGTCGCCACACAGATCAGCAGTGCAGAGGACGTGCAGGGTGGTGACGTCATGAGCACAGAAAAGGCTGAAATGTTTCGTTATCTGGATCCAGCTGTTAACACGTGACGATCTGCTGCTTTTGTTTCACTCTGAACTCAACAGCTTTTGGTTTTTTGGCTACTTGTTGAACAAAGCGAGACGAGATGACCTTGGGCTCTGTGAAACTGATTTCATGGATGAGCTGATTTAAAATAATCCAGAGTTGCAGCCTTGCTGTGAAGCTCCGGGCTCTTTGTTGTTCTGTCTTAATACAACAGTGTTTGTATTAATGTTTGAGCTTTTGTGGCTGATGTTGTTTCCTTTTGTGTTGAAGGTCAAACCTTCCCTGACGCGCTCATTTCATGTTACTCTCTGATTAGCTCATTAACTCAACATATCTGTTTTTAACCTGAACCTCTTTGGAGATGTTGGTCATTACTGGTCTCTTCTAATTGGTGTGTAACCTTTCCTAACTCGAACCTTCTTGGACTTGAACATAATTATTACGAACCTTAACGTCTCTGTAAAGTATCATTGATGGACAGTTTTTCTTCTTATTTTAATCACAGTAAGAAAGTTCCTGGTTCCATCCTCAACCTGACATGCAGGTTCATCGGCTGAATGTGAGTGTGAATGGTTCTTTGTCTGTGTGTGTGTGTGTGTGTGTGTGTCAGCCCTGTGATGAACTGATGACCTGTCCAGGGTGCACCACGCCTCTCTGCCAGCTGCTGCCCCAGTGAGACCGATGTCAGTCACACATGACTCTGAGTGATTATAGTCCCCTCACCTGACCCTAACCTTAGACCTGCTACCTGCCATCTAAATAGAAGCCAGCGTACAGACAGACACAGCATCTGTATGAAGACATGATACTTCACTTCCTGCACCATGTGTCAGTAGATCCAGTCGTTTCTTATGATCCTTCAGGCGTGTTTAGAAAAGTCTGAACAGGCGACAGCAGCAGCTCTACATCAGAGTCTGAAGTGTCTCTGTTGGTGATGGTGGGAGGAAAGAAGAGAGGATGTTTAAGAGAAGAAGAGTCTGATGACTGTAATTCAGCTGAAGACGGACCGGGAGACAGGCAGCTCCATTTCACAGCTATTACCACCGCGTCGCCTGGTCGTCCTCTGAGGACAGACACACAGATCCATTTACAGTCTGCATCAAAACTTCACCACAGCTGGTTCATCAGAGTAACGGTGCTGATGCAGGGTCGTGGTTCGGCTGCGTTTAAGCACCTGAAGAGAAAAAAGCAGCAGCAGTAAATCAAACAGCCCATCTCCTTCAAATCTAAAGGTCACTACCTGACACGCTGAGCATGTTCAGGTCTGTGAGGAGAAATGAAAATAACATTAAATCGTGTCGATGCATGAAACACAGTCACGGACTCCATGTCAAACCGATTCAGTAAAGAAACTCTATTTGTATTTCAGTGTGTCACTCACATATTTGTCTGTCTGTGTCGTGAACAGACTGTAAAATGTTGAATCTCTGTGCAGCTCACAGGTACAGTACGGGTGGTGTGATGTATCCAAGTATTTTGTGTTCAGCTGAAGCAGAGAGTGACAGACAGGTGAGAGGAGGCTGACAGACAGAACAGAACACGGTCCAGAGGCCGTCGGCTAGATCCTGTCAGCCCGATTTATTGACAAAGGAAGAGGGCGAGAGATATATAGACAGAGACAGACGAGACAGAGAGAGAGAGAGAGAGAGAGAGAGAGAGAGAGAGAGAGAGAGAGAGAGACGAGGAGAGAAGTGACAGAAAGAGGTGATGAAGCAAAATCTTTTATCTGGACAACACAGATCATCATCCCTCTCATTAATTTCACAATAATAATGTAAATCATGAGAGTTTCTGAGCAGCTGAAAGGATCCAAACAGGCTGAATATCAAAGTTTGACGTTAAACATAAACCCTGATGGGAGCTGACTGTTAAATGTGGCTTGTTATGTCAAAGTCCTGCTGAGAGCATCTGCTCTACAGTGATGTGAGGACTTCAGGTGAAACAGCTGCCATCATTCAGCAGTTAACCAACCACTTACCCATTAATGACCCAGCCAGGCCGGACTGAACTCACTGCGTATAATGGGACGCATTTATGATTATTGTGCTTTGGATCGCCGTCATTCTCATATTTAACTCTGGAATCAAACAAACTGCGTCTGTGGAGCAGCAGAGTCCGAGCTGTCAATCAGGTTCTGCATCCGTGCGGTGTTGTCATGAAGCCAGAGGGCGAACCAGAAACAAACATGGCCGCTGTGATAATTAACAGTTCCTGCTGTTAAAAAGGCTCTTCAGCAGCTGATGTGTCAGATGATGGAGATTCTCACAGCACTTGAACACACCACAGCAAATGTCAAGAGATCATCACGCCTCAAACCTCGAGGCAGCTGACTCGTCCTCGTATGAACTGTGCTCATATCGTAGTTGGGCAGTTTGGGTGTGCAGCAGCACTTTTTTCATCTTTCACATTTTAATTCAGAGTTTTCTTTTCTGCTTCATTAGCCTCAGTGCATGCCAGATGAAAGTCAGCAGCAGCATGTGTTGTGGTGATATCCAGATGTCCCCTGTGTCTCAAGAACATTTGGAGATGCAACACCTACATGCATCACACCGCTAACGAGATCTGCTCCTTCAGATCAGCTAATGTGCGAGTCAGGAGGCGACTGAGACAGAAAGACGGGGTCAGTGTGAGACGTGATAAGAGACACTGCTCATGGAAAACAAGGAGCTGAGCTGGTGGACGGGGTGGCCGACAGATGACAAGACAGAAGATGATCTAGGATAGAGGATAGATTTATCAGTTATACATTAACACCCTCCACACACACACATGCACACACAGACACACAGTGGTCTGAGGAGGCTGCGTCTTTAATGTCAGACTAAACACAGCTAAAGGCTTCCTCTCCTCTGTGACAAACTCTCTGAGTTTTTCTCCATCTGAAGTCTCTCCAGCTTCTCCAACTAACTGCCTCCATCAAGCTCAAATGCCAAATAGGCCAGTGATTCGCCTGTGTGTGTGTGTGTGTGTGTATTATCTCTTTGTCTCTGTCTTTTAGATTGTGTCGACTTGTTTGTGTTTGTTGTCTCCGTGTCCCCCCTCTCTCGCGTTACGCAGCCGCCCTCCCTTTCATGTCTCTGTCTTCCCCCCTCGGCCCTCTCAGCCTCTCACTTGTTTTCTCTGTCGCTCGTTCGTTCATCCCATCCTCCCTCGCTTCCTTTCAGCCTGTCACGAACGACTCAAAAGGCTTTGTTTTAGAGCGCTGCAGCCTGACACTGAACGGCACTCAGTCTCTCTCTCAGCATGCGCACATTTAAACAGATACAGATACATACAGACTCACACATGCACGTTTTAAATGCTTTATATCAGTTTAATTAGTAATACGCAACATTCAGCCGTTAACAGAGACTCAGTGTGCTTTGAAGACTTTTGAAGAATGCACAAGTAAGTGGCGTTTAATTTTCAGTGTTAAATTACATTCAGAGAAGTCAATAAGAGTGTGTTCAGGTCCAGGTTACTCAGGGTGAGCCACAGACTTCACTGCTGAGCTTCATTTTCTGAAGAGAAGTTTGGAGAGTCGTTGTGAAGTTCAGCGTGGTCGCTCCGGTCGTCTCCATCTTGGCAGTCCTGTCTCTGCTAGCAGAGGCTAATACAATACTGAGGCGGGCCGACATGGTGGCAGGCAGCCACCTGTGATAGAAGCCACCTGTCAATCAAAGCGTCCACGCTCTTAATCCTGCATAACTTTAAGCCTTAATATAATGTGAACAGGTGAGTTGTATATAAATTCACCCTCAGTACAGTTGTCATGAACGGGGAAATTAGCTACAGAGACCAAAACTGTTTTTTGTACCAGGCTGTAAACATGTTTATTTCTGCTGTGAAGTTGGACATTTGAACATGGGGACTTATGGAGACTGACTCACTTCTGGAGCCAGCCTCAAGTGGATGACAAGAGGAACTGCAGTTTGTTGCTAGGTCTCTTTTTAAAGCTCTTTAAAGCAGCTACAAAGAAGTTGAAGTCTGTGCTGATACTTGTGGGCCCCGAAGTGTTTCCACTTCCTCTTTCAGTTCAGGATAATCCTACAAAATCTGCCCGGTGGCAGCCGTTAAGAATACCGATACGGAAAAAGGAAATCTTCTCGCTGATGGGCTTGTTTGTTTATGTAGGTCACAGAGAGACTCAGTCATGACGATGCATAAATCATCACAGATATTTTATTTAACAAACATCTGATATCTCAGAACTATGCCAAAAACAATATCATAAATTTGTTTATTTTTGGAGATTTTAATAAGTAGAGTTATGAATCCAAGCATGACTCAGCACTTTATGGACATCATACAAACAGTGTGCCGTGATGCAGAGCGCCCTGTTATCCCTGCGGAGAGATATTGTTGAACTTTTTGGGTTATCCAGAACATTTGACCCACTTCGCCTGAATCACTGCTGACTGTGAGTCTGACGCTCCACGAGGCTTTTTTGTGACAGGAAGGAAACTCACAGAAAGTAGCACACACACACACACACAGAAACTTACATCCACTGCTGGGATTGAGCTTACTGAAGGGTGACATGTTTGTGTGTGTGTGTGCACGCGCGGAGTGTATCATGTTAAGCAACACATATAAAGTTAAGAGAAAGCGGGAGGGGAAAGATGTGGATGCGATGAGCCGAGATGAGATGAAGTGAGATGGAAGAAGTCACCAGAGGACCTGAGCTCGTCTCTGCAGCTTCAGCTTTACCTCCATGATTGACAGCCGGGGGAGCTGGGACACAGCCGGAGCTCATCGAAGGCGTTCTTTGAACTGTGTTCACTTTTTTATTTACCCAGGGAGTCAGACACACAACACAAAAACGCTCTTCTCTCTTTTAGCACCGTCATTCTCAGCTTGGAGCTGACCAGAGAGCCACAGCCCTGTTTAAACAGAGCAGCTGGCCAGTTAAAGGATGAGACTACTGCTCAGTAAATCAAATTTAATTACACCAAAAGCAGCATTTGTGCTCTGAAAAGTCTGCGTCACACAGCTTATGTCTCTGTGCCATAAGACTCTGCTATCAGCCATTAATCCACCATTATTAATTAAAGTCACACAACGCTTTACGGCACACACCACCAACTATTTCTCTGGACAAAGGACACTGACAGTGAGTGGAGCGACATGTTGTAAAAGAGATCAAACATGGTGAAACATATTCATCTCTCACACACACTCACACACGACACATGCAGCTCTGTTAGACGGAAAACTCACATCAGCCAACAGACAATTTTCCACTTAATTAACTTGTGTTCAGATTTGCATAAATGTATTTCTGTGAAGTGCAGAATAGCTGCAGTGTTCTCATTAACATGCACAGTAACTGCTGCTTTTATACCGGGTCAACGCAGCAGAGCCACTTCTCGTCTCTAAGTGGTTCTGGTAATGGAGCCGGTTTAAAACAATGGGAGCAGAGCGATAAAAGGATGGAGGTTCAACACCATGTAGAACAGTGACAGAGGAGGTCAGATCAGAACAAATTAACCACCTGACCAAATGTCATGAGAGACGGGAGATGGAAACGTACAAAGGCTGCTGTACTTCCTGTGTGGACTTAATCCAGCTATTATTTTTCCTTTTGTCAGCTCTGCACTCGTAATAATTCACTACTTTGCCTTAATAACATTAATTCATTAAAATTCAAGCTCAGTCCATGTATTTATCAAGTATCTGACAATCTGTACTCTGAAATACTACTACTACTACTACTGCTACTACTACTACTATTAAAAACAGATTAAATACTTTCAATCTGAATCGTACATGTTCTACAAATGTGAACGTTTGGTCCAGTTTGGATTAATTCTGCTCTCTGACACACTTTATAAATCCAGATCTTGATGAATGAAGCCATAACACGTTTCAGAATTGTATCCACATGAAAAGATTTCTTATGGTTCCTCCTGAAAACAGTAAAATCCATATTCAAAGCCCGTCTGCTCAGCCTGTTGCTTTCTTTCTTTTCTGCCTCTGTGCTCGTCAGTATTGCTCTTAACTCAAAACTGCCAGACTGTGCAAGTTTCCACTGAGACATCCATAATTTATGACTTCAAACAAGCTGTGTGTGTCTGTGTGTGTGTGTGTGTGTGTGTGTGTGTGTGTGTGTGTGTGTGTGTGGTGTTCCTGCGTTCCTGCATTAGAGTGTAATAGATATACAGATAGATATAGAGTGTGTGTGCAGCTTTCATGTTGAAGGAAAAAAAGCTTTCGATTAGCGGGATGTTTTGTGTATATTGTGTGGAAATAGACGTTGTACAGCTACACACAGGTTCAGACGCATAATTCTATTATTGTTTGAAAGAATGAGCCAGATGTGCTGATGTGAGTCCAAGCAGTCTTCGCTCTCTTCTCCTCTGCCATTTTGTCCATAGAGGCTGCTGAGCTCTGGTTATATTGCCCAGCTCCGGTTCTGGCACGACACTGGCTTATATGATCCAGTTTCACTGTCTAACATTACCACCAGAGGCTCTTTTTAAATTTCAGTCGCCAACAAATAATGTCCTAAATTCAAAGCGTGAGGTTTGTTTCACTCAGTGTGTAGTTAAACTGTGTGTTTGTGAGGCTGCTGGTACAGACACAAGTGGAGCATTTAACACTGTCCACCTCCACAGACTGCAGAGAGACTCTCTCTTCTACCATTCATCATCATCTGTATGCACTGTGAACGCTGCAGCATTGATCCTCTGCATTAGTTTATTATGTGGAAATGAAACCAACAAAACATCCGAAACATTTATTCATATTTGTGTGAGCCACTGGATGTCCTCATTAAATAAGTGCATCCTATGAGCTCTGTTAACTTCCAGATGACTGACAGGAGCCAGCTCACGACTTGTAAATAAAGTGTTTGTATTGTGACTGACATAAAGCTGCAGGGAGCAATGCTCTCATTTACACACTGGCCCGACTCCAAGAAGTATGCGGGTGGGTGATAGCACAGTGTTTGCTATAATTTGATAGCAGGGCCGTGCTATCAATAGTTTTTATTGTTAAAAGCAGCTAAAATTAAGAAATAATAATTATTCTACTTCTGAACTAGTTACCACTAAATAATTATTTATTATTTTAATTATTTAGTTTTTAATTCTCTGTTAATTATTTTTATCATGTGTAAACACGGGACAGGTTTTGAACACAATAAGAATGTTCATGTGATCTGGATGTCGTCCAACATGTGATGGATCCATTGTTTTAGTCTCCATCTTTCTGACACGAGTACCTGCACTCAAAATAAGACTTTGTATCAGCAGTATTGACACTCTGGGGATCAATACGCCGACCCAAACCAATACATGACTGGAATTCTTCCTGGTTTGAACTGATGTTATTTTTAGATTAGCCAATCAATCATCATCTCACCAGAGGCCCTGAAGACCAACCTGCTCCATCCGTTCAGACTCGGAGGATCAGATCACATGTGACTCTCCTCCCTGTCATTGAAGTCTCATTGACTCTGACTAAAATCGTTCCGTTCACGTGGAGCCTCATGCAAACAAGAGTCACTGATGTTTAATGACTCGGTGTTAATCTTGTCATTAGCCCAATTTACTGTAATTATGGTTCATCCTGGAAGTCTTCTGCAGAATGTGGACGACCTCTGGCTCGTTGTAGTGTCTCATTAAATTAATAAAGGCTGTTTGTTCGACTCTCCCAATGAGACCGAGCTCAGCCTGAGCTAATAACTGAGGGGTGTGTGTGTGTGTGTGTGTGTGTGTGTGTGTGTGTGTGTGTGTGTGTTACTGAATGTGTGACTCTACGCAGTCATGTGTGCACAGATGTCTGTCTTAGCAGTCCATGTCTCCCGCTGTATTTTTTAAGAACTTATTTCAACGTGCAGAAGCTCGTTAGCTCTTAATGTGCTAGTTGCCAAGCTGTAGAAAGCTAACATCTGAGATCGCTGAGTTCCCTCCTCCACCTTTCCTCCATCTTTCCACTGGTCGTGCCTCAGAAAGGCATCCCTGCACTGCACATGTATTTTATTATAGCTGTTTGCAGGTGAAGAGACACAGGAGAGTGTGAGCCCACAGGATGTTCAGTTCAGTCAGGTTCAGTTACCTTTGCACACCTTCATATCAAAATTCAACAAAATCTGTAATGACAAAAAAGATTGTTGGACTCTAATTTAAACTTTCCTTATTTATTACCTCTGTAGTATTTAGTTTCAGCTGTGTAATCACAGTCGTGGCTCCAAAAAGAAATATTAGGAAGAGAAGAGCGGATCAGGAGTTACTCCACCTTCCACTAAATCAGCTCTGGTTCTGGTAGAAATAATCCTCTAATGAGGAATAAACCTGCCTCCTGTGTAAACTGTCTGAAGCTGAACAGAGTCGACCTGTGCTGCTGCTGCTGCTGCTGCTGCTCTAATTTATCATGAGAATATCAGGCGGAGCCTTTTTATGCTGCTCTGATAACAAACACACCACCTGCCCGGCTGCCTTCATGAAATAAACTCACCCGTAGACTAATCAGCTTAATGAAATGAAAAACAGACAGCCAGTCGACATTTCTTTACCATCACATGACGGACCGGTTGTTTCCTCTCTCACTGTAAACGTGTTTTTCTGGGATCACTGAGGTGAGTGCTGTCGGTGAGACGGCTGCTGCAGGGTCGACCCATGAAGCTCATTATTTTTAATTAGCCGCACCTTCTCAGTCTCGTTACAGCAGCCCACACAGGTGTGAAACTAGAGGCCAGAAGAAGTGTTTATCTGACATGAACATTGGTGCTCAGTATTAATAGACGGGCTGCTGTGTGGTTTAAAATAAAGTTCTGTGTCTGGATGACTTGCAGAGATGAACTGAAGTGAAATGAAACAGCCTGTAGTCTGGATTTTATAATTACACTCATTTGGTTAACGAAGGCCTCGAGGTGCAGACTGTGCTCATCAAATGCCAACGTTTGTTAAACGTTTGTTTGGCATTTGTTTTTTACAGCGAGCCTCGTGCTGTGGATGAAAACAGCCTTTAGCTGCTCTGAGCTGGTAAAACAGTTTAATTCTCGTCTTCGATTTGAAACTTAACGTCTCTCCGTCCGTCCGTTCCTCTCTCCACTTACTGCCAGCGACTTCCAATCTATTGTTCCCAATCTATCTGTCAGTCCAGCGTCACATTCATCCACTCTGTCTTCATCCATCATTTAATCGTCAGTCTGCACTCGGCTCAGGTCATTATTCTCTGTAAGTGCACATTTGGACCCGGTTCTCGTGGCCCCAGCAGAAAAACCTCTTTTCAGCGCGCAGCAGAGCCAGCAGCTGCTGCTGAGCGCGCCGAGGATTCATGACTTCATTTTGATGTGGGCTGAGCGCCAGTGAGACGGCACAGAGTTTTATTTAGTGCGGGCCAATACAGTGAAAATGAGATCAATTAAGAGATTTAACTGCAGCTGTCTCAGCCATCAGCAGATGTGATGGAGGGAGAGGTGTGAGGATGGAGAGGGGTGATGGAGGCCAGCTTGAGTTTCCATAACACTGGTTTGAGTCAGGAGTGTGCTAACGTGAGATAAGGCTGAGTGGATCAGTCCTAACCGGTCACAGACACTTTTTCTTTCACTCTGGTTATTCTCCACTCGTCTCTCCATCCTGCCGTGGCCATCCATCCATCTGTGCATCCATCTCCTCATCCACCCCGGCATGAAGGCCTCTGTCTGGTCAGTTTATCACTCCATTTATTCTTGTTCTTTTTGTGCTGACTGCAGCCAAGCTGGTTGGCTCACACAAGCTCTGCTTTATCAGCAGAGGACCATCTGTAAGACCTTCAGCAAGGAGGTGGAGGAGCAGGAGGAGCAGAGGGATGAAGGGGAAGGAGGAGAGGAGTGCAGAAGGATGGAAAGGAGAGAGGAAGAAAGGAAGAGGAGTGGAGAGGAAAGGGGGGAGGAGGATAGAAGGTGATAAAGAGAGGAAAGGAGGTGAGGAGATGAAATGGATGGAGAGGAGGGATAGAAAGTGATGATGATGTTGAGGAAACAGTGGTTCAGGCTGGCAGCTGATTTGTTTCAGTCACCGTCGTTCGTCACAGTTTGTCTTCTTCAGTTTGAACTCTAAGATCTGATCTCAGTTCGGTTTTCTGTGTCTGCTCTCACAGCTTCACTTCCTGTTGCAGAGATCGCTGCGGCGTTCGTCGGTCCACCTCAGCGCTGTGCTGCTCAGCATCGATTTTCTAATGATTTTGTTTTCAGACTTTCAGTGGCCTGACTCCGCCTGAAAACACACCTGTAAATCTGCCTCACACACAGCTGAGGGAGGCTGGTGGTAAAGTCGGCTCTCTAACTGTCTGAGGCTCCTTTGACTCTTTTATCCACAGGAGGAGGAACATGCACTAAGAAATGTATGGGCACAGAAACACGTTACAAAAACAGTACCAGAGACTCTTATTTTCACTCGTGAAGGAAACACTCGCTGACACTCTTTAGCATAATAACCTGTGCTGACCAGCTGTGACTGTCGATGTTCGGTCAGCACTTTCTTCACTTGTCAAGCTGGACTGAGTTTAATGGTGTTAAATGCAGCTGATGTGTGTTACATTTGAAATGAGTCATCTTAATGCGCCTCAGCAGCACTGTTCTGTACTGTACGTGGCAGCTGTACAAATGCAGCATGAATGTTGAGCGTTGAGTCATCGCAGCAGAAAAATGTCTGACAGGAAGAAGTGAGAAGATCTGACAGGAAGTGTGTGTGTTCATGAAAAAAGGCTTTTTATACATTTTCATGCTCATTTAGTCGTTTATAGATGAAGGACTGTAATGTGTGTGAGACTGTGTGTGTGATCAGCCCCATGCTGTGAGCTCCTTCAGGTGTTACTGGGAGTGTCTCGTTAGCTGCTGGGTAACTGTGAAAGACCACGACCACCAACTGGTAATCTGTTAGAACAGGAGCACACACACACACACACACACACACACACCAAGATTTAATCGTGTGGCTCTTCTGGTCTTTTATCGAACCAAATTCTGACAGTAAAACAGGTCATGATGCGCTCCTGTATCTTCCTGTAGGCTTGGTATGTACACACACACACCTCACACACACTAACACACACAGACACACACTGTGTGGGGAGCCATCAGGCAGTGGGATTAAATACTTGACTCAGTTTAAAGGCTCAGTAAATGAGTCATGTTAATGATTCTGCCTCTGATTATCGAGCAGCGCGGTCACACGCATGTCGACAGTTTGTGTGTCTGGAATCTGCAAACTGAACCGGGTGGCAGCCGCCATCTGTCTGCCAGGGGACGCTTGTTTTTGGACAGGAGTTTATTGGATTTTTATTGTTTTAATTTTGGAGAGACGAGGTGGGCGTGGACGTGTCTCATCATTCAAATGTGGTGGCTCTCACTGGACTCACACAGATCAGCTTAAACAAATACTCTCATTAAGAAAACATTTTTCATATCTCAGTGTAAACTGAATGTGTCAGTGCCTCTTTTTAGAGCTTGTCTGTCACCGGATGTGATTCAGGAGTGTATTTGGCACCTTCTTACTGTCTTTAAGACAGAAATAGTTTCCTCATTACTCCTCAGAATGGCAGCAGAGCTGCAGCAGCACTTGAGTGTCCATTCACCGGTGATTGAGACGCTGTCGACTCCAATCTGCCTAAATTAAATTCTCCATCCTCGAGGGAGCCGTGATCGTGAAATTTAAGCTCCGTCCTGATGCACCTCGATGTGGTGATCCTTCACTTTCTATATTACTGCACAAGTTTAATTTTTCATCAAGTGATGAAGTGAGATAAATCTGAACTCTGTTTTTATTTAGAAAGTACTTTCAGTTGTCTGTGCCTCTGTGCCATGTTTCTTGGCTGACGTTAGCTCGCGATCAGAACAGCTAACATGGATTGAACTGAATTTTTGGGAGGCAGATTTTACAGACAGTCCAGTTTGTGCACCCACATGTCCTCAGAAGGCTTCAGAATACTGGTTGGTTAGTCAAAGATGTTCCGTTAGCCCACAATTCACTGCAAGAGAGCGACATTGCAACTTTATATTATTGTCCAGCTGAGGCTGAAAATCAACATCCGACATTGGTCGCTTGTATTTTTGTGCAGGCTGTAAACTCTGTCATCTTCCACATGGACTTTCTGCTGCAGAAATTAAACAAAAAAGAATTTAAATGGAAACTTTTCAAGGATTCTTCCAGTTGAACTCAACAAAGATTCAATATTTTATTTTTTGTCTCGCTTGAGATGACTCACAGTGGAAGTGTTTCCTTTGTTCGATGCAGCGTGCTGTAAATATTCCAACATCTTTGAGTACCTAATGCAGCCATTTTGTGAGTGCACTACAGACTGAAGCTGGCTCAGACTATCGTATGAAACTGGAACACAGAATTAGTGTTGACCACCGGCTGTCCTGTCGGACCCCCAGTGAACAACCTCCCTGCTCAGTTTCACAGTGATCACAGTATCTGGGAGGTTGTAACGCGTCTTCACAGGTGGTTTGGTCTATTTTTATCAGCGCACACTGCAGGAGCCAGACATCATTAGAAAATACCTTTTAATGTTTTCACAGACAAAGAAGCACTCTCACCGCGGCATGCGCTCCAGTTCTTTGACGAAGCCCGGTGTGGGCTGCAACGCGTAGGTCGTTTCATATAATTAATGTTCAGCCACAAGTTCAAGAGCCTCGTTATGTCACTTTCCAAACACTTATCTTCTTTATGTTTTATTTCATTTCTGTGCCGCTCGCTTTGTTTCCATGTGGAACGATGATCCACACTGAGCTTTTTTTTTTTTTTTAATGACATTCTTCCTGACACTGTCTGACTCATCCTGCTGCACTGACTCAGCTGGTGTTCATGTATATTGAATCAAAGCTTGGATTACTTGCAGTGGAGCTGTGTATGTGAAGCCTACAGTGTGTGATTAACAGTGTGTGTGGATGTTGTTGACCTTGTCGGTGGAGAACAGGTGGGCCTGCTTAGACCTGATGTCTGTGGTAGTGAATAAGTTGTGCAGGCTGCATCCTCCCTGACTTTGTTTCCTCTGCAGGGAATAAGTAATAAAGGTGTGATAACGTTAAAGTTAAACTACTGGCACTCTCAGGGCTGAAAATGGAAGATGCCAGCTTAGGTTATGGTTGGTTTGGGACATTTTCTGCTTTATTGGACAGTGACAGCTGGAGAGAGGGACGGTGAATTCGAGGTACAGAGAGAGACGATAAAATGCAGCAGAGGCCTGGCAGGCTGGAATCAAACCTGCGTCGCTGCAGTCAGGACCTCAGCATTGATACAGAGTTCACGCTGCAGCAGGTGAGCTGCTGTGGCTCCCTGTGCCTTTCGTTTTTTGAATATGTCCTCTGAATTTGGCCTTGAGGAAGTGTTGAGACGTCATCACGGTGGCTACTTACTTCTCGGCCTGCAGCTCTCCCCGTGCTGCTTTAAACAGCGTGTCGGTGCAGTTAAACAATCCTCTTCAAAGCTACTTACACAAGTTCTGCGCGTCTGTTTTTACCTCTAGATTCAAATAAAATACACAACAACAGTGTGCATCCATTTCCATAACAAGACTCATGCAGATCAGAGTCAGTGCGCTCTGATCACTCCTGAGAAAACATTAAAACCGCACATTCACTTTTCACAACCAAAGTCAGCTGCGTCTTTCGTTGACAGCATCTTCAGATAACAGGATCACTGTGCCGTGTGTGCCGGCTAAGCCTGTGTAACGCTGGATAACATGTGTTGCATCATGCCACATCCTCCCCTGTGCTGTTGCTGTGGCGATAAGAAGAAGTGTGTCTTTAATGCCTCAGAGGGTTGAGGAGGTAACACACAACTGAGGCTGCTGTCTACATATCAATAATAGAGTTAAAAAATAGATCGAGCCTCTGAATGCAACACGGCCGCGTGCTGCGTCGTCTCTCTGCATGTTGATGCCACGTTGGTGCGTGTCAGTCAGCGTGACGGTAAACCCGGCTCAGCCTGGCTCCAGGTAACGACACAGATTCTGCATTTATTTAACATAAGATTGATCTTATATTCTCCGTCCAGCTTTTCTGCTCCCGACACTCAGATCCCGCTCTGTATCTTTGTATCCTCCTCCTCACTTCAGCATGGATCTTCAGATCTCTTGTGGCAGTGATGAACTCTTTTAGGTGACATAGCTCACTCTGTGGTGGCCATATTGGAGGTCGTCAATAGCAACAGTGGCTTTGATCAGCTGATTGAGAGTCAGCAGTGCAATTCAATCACAACTCAGCTGAAATTCTGTCCTGGTTTTGTCTTTTTTTGACTGAACTGAACCCCAAAATAAGTTTAATGAATCTTAAAGGTCCAGTGTGTGGGACCGCTTCGCCGCAGCTTCCCTGTCTGTGGGAAAAACCATGGCAAAGACATGAAACATCAAAATTACAGCCAATGTTTAGGCATCTGTAGATATACAAGTCTCATGCTAATGTAACAAAGTCATAATTATTCCTATTTTCAGGTGATTATACTCATGAAAACTTTGTTATCCTTGTTATGTTCCATTTCTCCCATTTTCTAATAGAGCCCTTCAATCTGACATACTGGACCTTTAAATTGTGTCCAGTAGAAGCCTGCTCATTAATATTGCCAGAGTATCATGCTGGTGCTGTGGCCAGAATATGTTGTTCAAGCTAACCTGAGCCAAGCCTGCAAGAACAGCTCTGAGCTGAGCGCTGAGTTTGGAGGTCAGATGAAGCCAGCAGACCAAAAAAAGGTTTTTCTCCGAGCATCATTTTAATGTTATTATTAAAATAAAACCAAAAACAATGCAGGATTACAACAGTTCTTGTATTGTGTCACGGAGACCTCAGCTTAGCCACAAATGTACCAACATTTACACGTTATATGTTGAATTCATCCTTGTGTTTCACACACAGGAAAAAAACAACTTCATGTTTGCAGTTGCGTCATATCTGAGTCACCCAGAGGAAAGAGTTGGATGTGCTTCCTTAGATAGATTTTCAATATTAGCGTCTGCTGACATCTCAGTCATAAAATTCGTATTAGAGTGTCTGTGCATCCTGCAGTGCAACAATCTCACAGTGGATCAAACCCGCCTTTCGCCTCCGGTCCGATGCAGCCACTCATGCATGCTTGTTTTTTTCATTTTCCATTCCCATCATCCAATTTATTCTTTTTTTTCCATCTCCATGCTTCATTCCCAGGACAGCTGCTGTATATCCACAGCTACTTCCACCGTTACATGGCGTTTGTTGCTCAGGGGCCCTTCAGCAGCCTGGACAGCTATTGATGGGCTCCATTGCAGTTGCAGCACATATTGATTGTAAGAACTGTAACCTCCAGGTCCAATTGAACACACATACTGTAAATAAGGTCACATAAACAGCTCCTACACACACACACACACACACACACACACACACACACACACACACTGTATGCCATAGGTCCAGCGGGACCTGCAGACTGCAGTTAGCTCCTATGGAAACTGAAGCCTACAGGCCTCTGCTGCACACACATCAACAGTATGGAAAATAAAGGAGCGTAAACAAATGTATTATTCATACATCACTTCCTTTATTTCCAAACGAATCCATAATGCATTTATTTCTTATTAACCAACGAGAAGAAGCAGATGAAGTCAGGTGTGTTTACGAGGTGTTAAATGTGTTTCTGCATTTTGTTCTAAAATATTCAAATTAATCTGTTTTAATTATAAACACAAGTTTACTGTTTGAGGCCAAAATGCTGATTAGACCGCACACTGTCTGCTGAGGAAGCACTTTTCACAAGTGTGAATGTGTGTGTGTGTGTGTTTCCTGACAGATATGTGTGGGAGTGTTTTGCTCTCTGGATGTGTGTGTGTGTGTCTGTGTGTGCTCTGACCTGTTAGTGTGAGGGTGAGTGGTGCATGGAGGTACAACATCCTGATGAACACGGCACCTGCTGAGAGACCACCTGGACTATACCAACCTGCCTGACCTGACACACACACACATATTCACACACACACGTTTGATCGAGGGTTGTCTCAGGTGAAGGAACAGATTCATCAGGACAACCAGCCAAGAGTTTGTGCTGCTAACACATCGTGTAGTTTTAACTGACGCTCTAGTGAGCATTAATATCAGTACTAATGATACGAGCTATGAAAGATGTTAAAGAGTTTGCTGTCTGACGGGAAACTGAAGTGTTTAAATTGCTCTCTTTGAAGCAACAAGACCGGCAACTCTGTTTCTGTGAGTTGAAATTTCTGTTTTTGTCAAAGATGTCGGATGTCTTAGAAACCAGAAAAGAGCACTGATCAATATAAACATCAGTTTCCTGTCAGAAAGGTCTGTCTGTAATAAACGGATGTGAGGTGACTAAAACAAACTTTGTCTACAAACAGTCACACATTTATCAACCAAAAATATAAAATATTGTCTTTGTCCAACTTCTTAAATTGTCCAATAATCACATGTTGCTAAGTGATGTAGCCTGACTAGCTCATGTAAGGACGACAGTGTTTGGATTATGTTGGTTAGTTTACTAGTCTTGGCCGTAGTAGCTCACAGTATAATGATCAGAAACTGCAGTAGTGTCAGTGGCGGTAGACAGGAGTACACAGCAGCAGTAACAGCAAATACTGACAGTGGAAGTACCATCCGTAGTAGCAGCAGTAATCGTGACAGACAGATCTGTATTCATTTAAAAAATAATGAACGCTGCTGCAGTTTTAATGTTTCATAAAGAATTATTCTTCGTCTGTCGTATGAGGGCGAGGCCCGGCGTCTGTCCTTCTATACGGTGCCGTCTTTTTTTTTCAGTCTCTCATTCTCTAACTTTCATTTGATGTATTTTTTCCAGAGCGGCTCGTGTTTTCTGTTCTGCCTCTTTCTCTCTCCTTCGTGCCCTTCCTCCTATATTACATGCCATTTCCCCAGAGTGCCTGTGTTGTGTGTCTGAGTTACAAGCTGAAAGATTTATTACAGCTATTTGTTCTTTTTACCTCTCCCCATCTCTCCCTCCGTCTATCTGTCCATCACTGTCTCACACAGGCCTTTACAATTATTTAACCAGCTACATCCTTTTGTCGTCATCTCTCTGACTTTATGTTTCATTGCTGCTGTGTTATTTCTCTCCGCCTCGCGCTGCTCGACAGTCCTCTCATTCATTCCTCTCCTTCGAGCCTTTTCATCTCAGCGCTGCCATCTGTCTTGGCACAAAGGTCTAAATAATGTATCCATTCAAGAGGAAGCCACTGCTGTCAGTCAGTGAAGGTGGTAATGTCAAGCCAAAAAACTTATTCTTGGTGAGGAAATTTGCATCCTCTGCCTGGTCACAGGTGACGGCCCGCAGGCGGCCAGAGATGATTAAAGATGGTTATAGAGCTAAATCTGGAAACTCCATAATTCACAGAGAATATAGGTGAGGTAGTCTAATTCAGATGCAGTCCACACTTCCCCTCAATGCATCAATCATGATAAAATATTCAAAGATAAAATAAGACGTTCCTCCTGTATTTATCATGTCTTCTTGTACATTGTGCACATATTTAACAATATATGACAAACGATGAAATACTCACTGCTTCTCCCTCGAGTGTGTATGTAGACTTGAAGCAACCACACATCAATGTCCGTCTCTTTCAGGTAGTTCTCAGACTTTGCTGTCTTTGTTTCATCCACCAAGAAAAAAAGTCTTTGCTTCATATGAGGCAGTCTGGACTAAACCGCTTAAAGTGTGAGGTGTGGAATGAATAACTCAACAACAAATCTTTTCGCCTTGAATGTCAAAGAACAGAAAAATCACCCGTCAAATCTCTGCAGGTGAAAACAAAAAGTCTCGGAGATAAAAGACAAAACAAAGAGAGAAACCCTGAAAACTTCACAGCTTGGTGCGACACCTACAGCAGAGCTGTGATCAGACTTCCCTCCATCGGTCACGGATGCTGTGATGTTCACTGGGAGCTCCCAGTTCAGGATGGTCAGCTAATCAGACCCAGTAGAACCGCTATAGCTGGGAGATTTTATAACAATGACACGTTTAGTCTCAGATAATGACTGCAGGTATGAAACCCATTTACTACCGAGGCTTTTCATTATCTCAGAACATAACAATATATATTTCTGACCTCATTTTTCCTTCACACTGCAGCGATCAATTCAGACCTGAATCAATCCCTTCACACTGGAGCCGCTCTGCAAAGAGCTGAGAAGACATTTTGGCTCTGAATGGATGAACAAACTCAAATTTTGAGGTCCATAAGCTGGACGTGACGCTCTTTTATAGATCTCATACGGTGTGTATGTTTATGTTGATGCAGTGACTTACATGATGAGAAAGCGTGTGCAGCGGTGTGACAGGCTGTTTGATTGCAGGCTGCACGTTGTGGACAGTAGCACGCGTGTTTGACATCGTTCATAATAACATCATTTTGGTGTAAACTAGCCTCGTCGCTGCCCTCAGTGATTTTAAATTGAATTTTGAATACACATTGATAGAATGCAAAATGAATTATGTAAATCAATGCTAAGCCACCCTTTGCTAATTAAACTACATCGTACTGGCACACCCTGCTCAGACCCTGCCTCAGTATCTGCCTGTGTACCGTAAAAATCCAGTTTATTCACAGTCAGTCAGGACGTGACCTGCATGTTCCTGCACTGCTGTGGAAACCTAATCACACACACAGCTTTCTAACAATATATATTCAATACAAACACTAATACATTATTAAAGCCTCGTTATACAGCTTTCATTGTTAGTGACAAGTCGATCTCCGTCCCAGTTACGCTCAGACTTTCCCTCCTTTTCACCTTACACACTACAGAAAAAACTGCAGTTCCTCAAACGTCCACTTGAGACTGGCTCCATAATTTTTATACAGCTCACCATCGAGTCATCAAGTTTTCTGTTTAATCACATTCTGATAATCAGCTGATTGATTTTTGTCGCTGAATCTGGAGCCTTCAGCAGTGCCTCCAGTTTTCCGTTTTCTTTTTGAAAAGTGACACAGACAGTCCAAAAAAAACTACTTTACATTCTGTGACAAGGTTGCATGATTTGAATTTAAAGTCACGATTCGATTTTCAAATTTAACACAGCTTATTCCATTCATTTTCAATACTGTGGCACCCCTAGCTGTCACGTTAATATGTGAAAGTCCTGCTAAACCAGCCATCAGCCACAGTCACTTAAGGTGTGTTTGTACGGTGCTGAAAGTGATGAAATGAATTCACAAAGTTGCTGACAGAAGGACGGGAAGTGAGTGTGAGAATGAGCAGAGAAAAAGAGCCAAATGAGGAAATAATTAGTTATGAAGTGGCACATTGTGGAGGCACCTACGGTGTCGAGCATCTTGCCTCTGTGTGCATGTTGGAGGCAGGATTTTCCCCGAGTGAGGTGTTCAGTGCACCTGACTGTGTGATGAAGTGCCTGCTATCAGCATGATGAATTTAAACATGATTAATCTGTGTGTTCCTTCCCTCATGTTACGGTACAGTCGCTCTCACACAGAATCACACTCGTACACGGCGCAGTGATGTTTTTATTCAGATTTGTTTCAAGTTTAAATTAAACTGTAACAGGGTAGCTACGTGACGAGGATGAATAGCAGTCAGTGGTTTGAGTTCCTGCTGGTGAAAGTGAAAATAAATGAGAAAAGATGTGATTTCAGCCTGGATTTAAAAGTATCACCGGAGCTCGCTGCTTGAATGTGTAATGGTAAATTATTCCAGAGAAGCAGGGCTTGCTGGGTAAATGCTCACCTACCAAATATGTTCTTATTAAATCAAGGAATAGATAGGCAACTGGCATCAAGGGAACATGAAGGATGTTATATGGAGAAATAAGTCTTGAAATAGAGGAAGCCAGTCCATTTAAAGCTTTATAGGTGAGGAGAGGGTTTTTAAAATCAGCTATTACATGAACTGAGAGCCACTGTCGAGATTTTAGTTCTGCCTTCATATGATCAAGTCTTCAGGATCTTGTGACTCTGAAATGTAAGAGTGGGATCGAATGTTATTCCTAGATTTTTAATTTTTGTAGTTTAAGGTTGAAAATCTGTAAAAAGAAATGTGGATTTGTCTGTCTGTCGGGATGTGTGTATTCAAACGCAGGAAATGATTGCACATGTAGTGATGGATTCCTACCAAGTGTGACTCATTGGCTGTTACAGGAACATAGATTTGTGTGTCATAAGCATAACAGTGATAAGTTATGTTGTGTTTTTTGGAAATGTGATCCACAGGCAACAGGTAGACTCAAAACAAGAGTGGGCCGAGTATGGATCCCTGTGGAACACCACATTTAACCCAAGAGGCAGAAGACATACAGTAGTACTAACATAAGTACAGTAACAATTTGTGTTTATTAATTAGATTAGCTGAACCAGGAGAGTCCCTGCTCTTCATGTGTATCAGCTGTCACATTTATGACACACGCAGGCTAAAAAACATGAACAGACTTGAATAAATTTGACACATGCAGTGGCGAGTAACAGAAGGTTCTTTGTTCTTCGTTTGGATCTACATTTGCTTTCACAAAATCTTCTTCCTGGGTTGACTGAAGGCTTCCACAACGAACAAGACAGCCAAATAAAATACACAGTTTGTAATTAAAATGGCTTGTTTTGTGTCGCATGTGCCAGATAAGACTGTGTAGTGTCAGAGACGCTGTGACTCCAGGCTGGTGAGCGTCACTCAGTGTGACTGGAGGATTTGTTGTGTCTGACAAATAAAGGAAATGATTATTGACTCTGGATGCATGTTCGTAGTTCAGGCCACACCCAGGAAGAATGAATCCCATACAGTCAATACAAGTCTGATTTTCTCTCCTTGTGAGGCTCCTGAAATAAATATAAAGTGGAGATTAACACGGTCAGTCCTTCATAAACAGACCATATTTCATCCATCTAAACCAGCCTCCTTTTATACTGTACAATCCACTGAGGCCTGTGAACAAATCGAGGATATTTTTGTCTCTACACTCACTTGCTTTTCTTCTCATTTCATCGCACTTTACAAGCTCACTTGGCACACAAACCCTCCTCAGTGTTTTTGGGACAGCAGACATCAGAGAGAATCCGTGACAGCAGCATCAGAGCTGATTGGGTTTATCTAGAGCAGCTAGCAGAGAGAACAAACACAACTGTAATTCAATTAGTGCCCTGCCTGAGTGTATGTACTGGATGCCAGATAATGATGGTAGGAAGCAGATGGCCATACTGATTTCACTCCTCTCTAAAGCTATTCTCTTTCTTTCAGATTCAAACATGAGCTGCTGCCTCTAATGTTTTCTGGAAAGACTAACAGACTGTAGTTTCAATGTATTGTGTCAAATTCAGTTGAATCCTCAGTATTTGTATATCAGGACTAACGTTCATGCAGTTCAGCAGTGGTACAAATCAGCCAGGAAAGTGTCAGTCCAGTAAAGTAGTCTTTAACACTTGGCAGGCCTGTCGCTGTTATTTGTCCCTGAATGCTAAATGTGCAAATAGAAAAATAAACTGTCCTTTTGTTTGTGTATTTCAGGCGTCGCCCCACAGTTTGACCTTTTTATCAGAGAGCACAATGCAACGCAACACGAGTAAATCCACAGAATACAGAAAGAAAGGCTTAAATCTCCGGCACAAATAAGAGAAAAAATAAGGCACAAAGCCTGCAGGCAAATTAGATTTGTTTCCTCAAATCAGATCTTTGAGACAGACTGCCTGCACTGTGGTTTACTATTGACCAGATCAGATCTGTGTTTCCAGATATGACCAGCCTATATGCATGGGCAAAACACAGGCCAGATGACTGGATGGATCTAAACTAAACTTCAGACCAAACAGACTCAGACTGACCAAACTCTGACTGAAAGCAGCTGAAAGACGAGTGCAAACGATGTTTTAATTCAGAAAAGTGTGCCACAGACAATCCACGTCTTTGCCCATTTGGTCTGCGAGGCGGCAGAGGCAGGACTACCAAGATGGGCTTCACAACAACTCCTCAGAAACCTGTGGGTGACATGACGGACACAACGTCCATTTTTTTTTCTGTGTTTGGACACAAGAGCATAGCTGGAAGGCTGGCAGGATGGATTCTCCAGTTATCTTGCAATTGCAGCTGCCTCGGATGGTTAGATACAATCTGAATATGCCAAAAAAAAACCCAACAAAAAACAGGCAGTCTGAACAAGTCATAGGAGGAGCGCCTTGAGGGCTATTATCACGACTCTCCACACCAGCCCTCTCCCTTGCTGGACCTGATACTGAATCTTGTAAATTGGATTGTTTGTGGTTGTGGATGTGGGAATTGAAATGCTCTGATGGCCTGAGCTCATAATGGACGTGCAGCTGGTTTTATCTAATGGACGCGTAACCACTAAAACAAGACAGAAATGCTCTTTTTGTGCACTTCAGATGAGCAAATGAAGCTCTTGCTGTTCTCTGTGGAAGTGTTCTGGTAATTGACTGCTCTGGTCTCGTGTTAAAACATCAGCACGTCAGAACTGGAAGTAACAATGTGCTCCCACCAAAGTGGACCTCAAATCTCAGCGAGGAACGTGGAAGAAATGACCTGTCCTGCCTTTCATTCATCTGTATGTAATTGTGGACGTCAGTACTGAATGGACGCCATCAGCAGTGCGCTGAAAAAGAGAGAGATTTTCTGACTGACCTCTGAAGCAGTGGGCAGAAATCCAGTGGGAGAAAAATCCTCAATTATCCGTCCATTGTGTGTCCCTTTTTAATAAATCTATCTTTTCCATTTCTCTCCACCTCGCTGGTTAATAAATGAGTTCTGCTACATGCGTGACAGCTCGGTGTGCTGGTTCAGTAATGTACTGCAGCTAAAAGGTGCAGTCTGGTGAGGTTTGAGGTCTGGCCCTTAACCAGATAAGAGCTTCTTTGTAGAGGGCTGGTAATTGACCAGTCATGGGTTAAGACCAGTGGCTTGTTCTCCGCACACTGAGTAATGAGGCTAAGATGAGACTCATCAGGCTCTTGTGCAGAAATAGATTGGTTATTGTGATTCCCCGGCTTTTAGTGTCGAGTGTCAGGGTAATGTTTATAACCCTGCAAGCTAGAAAGTACAAATCGTCTGTAAACTGGAGACTCATACTGTTTCTTAACACGTAATAAAGGCGACATTTTCTGACAGGCGCTGTCATCGGGCAGACAAAGAGAAGAAATGAGGACGTTAACTGCTCACTCGTGATGTAAGTGTGAGTACTTTAGGTGCTTTACCTGGAAATGTCACGTTTTCTTGGTGTGAACACATTTTACACACGTTACACGGTGTGTGTCTGTATTTACAAGATCACGTGACATACTGTGCACAACTCACACATGGAAACCAAATTCATACACACGAGTGTGAACTGGTTGACTCACTTCCAGTCAAATCATTACAGTTCAGTTCAGGATTGCAGGCACTCTTTTTTTTTTTCTCCATCCATCACGCAGCTCTGTATCCATATGTCTTGTCTGGCGCCTGCTGTGGCCTGTAAGTCACCCTCCGGACGTCCTCACCGCCCCACTGTTAAAAGGATTTCTTGTCATTTTGATTCAGGATTCGTTCTTTTCGTTCTCAGGCCGCCTGTTTCATCAGAAACTGCTTTCATTGTTCAGTCGTGGTCAAAGACTTTTAGGTGTTGTCAAAGACCTGAAGATGAATCGTTGGAGATTCGTTGCTCAAACTGAATTTGTTGGATTCACGGTGTTGCTTGTGCTGTTGTCGTGCTGTGGTGAATAAATGCAGACCAGAGGAGAGGAGATCAGACCTTTGTTCCGTCCCTTCACATCTATAACGTCTGTCCATCTATCGGACCTCCACATGTCACTGTGTCTCCTCATTACTGTTTCTGTAACAGCGCTGTGAGTCTGGACCCATCGGCTCAGTGCTAATGGTTTCCTAAATGGCAGGTAGCATTAGATTATAATGAGCCTGAGTCCAAGGGCGAGAGTGTACGGCTCTCATTAGAGCTCTGTGTTGAACTTTTAATCTGTTCTTTACCTCTTGGGTGGCTCTTGGTCCGGTTCCATCAGACTTCAGAGGTTCGTCTGTGGTTTGAAAGCAAATTAAAAGTAATGGAACGTTTAGCAGAAGTGTACGGCTGTTTGAATGCATGTCCACAGCGACCAGCATCCATCACTGCCTCGTCTTTGTCACACAGCGCTGATCATTTCTTGAGTCTTAAACTTTCTCTGGATCTTTGATTAAACCTCGCCTGTCACCCAGAGTGAGTTTACCGTGCAGCCTCCTCCACTCGGTGTCGTCCATGTTTCACTTTATTCAGTCTCCCTTTATGCATTTATAAGCGTGTGTTTGTGTTTGTGTGTGTTAACACTGCTATGTTGTTACCTGGGAAGAGACACCGGCTTCTTGTTTACTGTTGAGCTGTAGTATTTTATCTGCCCGGCAGGACGAGTGTGTGACTGTGTGTGTGTGTGTGTGTAGTTTAGTGTCCTGATATTGGTTTCTCTTGTTTACTGTTGCACACTGGCAATATTTTGTGTGTGTGTGTGTGTGTGTGTAGGTGCTGGCAGCATTATAACGAGACGAGGAAGGCAGAGTGTGTCTGACAGCCAAAGATAAACAAACCAAAACACATCAAATGTTCTGACTCTCTCTTCATTGTTGACCTCTCTCTCTCTCCATTCATCGTCTCTTTTCAACTGTTGCTCTGTCTGTCCCAACACACACACAAACACACACACAAACACACAAATGCAGACACATACATACACAAACAACATGAGTTATAGTTGCTCATTTTGTCTTGTCTCAGAGCAATGAAAAACAAATTTCTACAAGGCTGAGAGATAGTGTGTGTGTGTGTGTGTGTGTGTGTGTGTGTGTGTGTGTGTGTGTGTCCTAATGTCACCTTCATCCCTCTTCTCCTTGTCTTTCCTGCCTCCAGTCTTGTTTGTGTTCTCTCTGTTGCCATAGTTTCTCTCATACATCACAGCCGGCCTCTGATTGGCTGGAAGGTGTTAGAACAACTTTTAAAATCAGTGTGCAGAGTAAACAAATAGTACCACGTTAAAGTATTTTTACTCTCACTAGAACTTTCTAATCTAAGCACTGCTTCACCAGTTTAACTGTCAGTGTAATCATGTGATGAACTGAAGAAAACTCCACTCAGTTACTGTAAGAAGACTAAATGCAATTTCTTACTTCCAGTTGGTGATATAACTAATTAGGCCTCTGACATCACCGCTGATGTGCTGTGGGACCGGGAAGAATCTGTACTCGTTAATTACAGTATTCTCGTTTAGCAGAAGGTTACAGGAAGCAACGATAATGCCGAGCTAAAGCTAATTAACACAATGTAACACATGACATCAGTTAGCCTGTAGCATGACTCTGCTCACATGATCATGACATAAGTCTTTCCTCTGTTACATTAAGCCGTGAGAGGTTTGTTAAAACATCGAAGGTTTTTGTGCAGAGCACGTTACGTCCTCATCCTGAGTGAATCGCGTCCAAAAGGCCTAAAAATGTTTAAGTCAGTGTGATGGGGGAGATTGTGGCTCCTTCGTTCTAACTTTGGCGTCCACTGAAAGATATTTTTACTTGCAGGAAACAATAATTGAGTGTCGAGACGTTGGCAGAGCGTAGTTCATCATGAAGACATTTTCTCTAGTTTGGTAAACAGTCAGATACCCGAGCTGCTTTCAGTCATTAATCATGTTTGCTGTGCGTACATAGTAAACTGCATATTTACAGTTAGGTATGGAGTGTGCTGCACAGTGATGTATGAGGTAGTGAGGGTCAGGGTTGATGGTATATTCTTATCACTTGCAGCCAATCAACAGCAGCATGTGAGTGATTTGTGTCAGCAGGTTATATATAATTAATGTTAATTGTGTGAGTAACTTGATGAGCTTGATGTCTGTTGGATTTCAGGAGCGGCATTCTCCAGTGAACCTTTGATTCATATCAATAATTTAAGTTTGGAGGAGCTGCAGATGATGTAAGAAGTGGCCACCTGTCAGGCCCGGCGCCTCCAGACAAGGAGATGATTCTTTCAACAAACAGCTAACTTAGCTAACTCCAGCATCAACCTTCATCCTCATCATCAGCAGTGGAAAATGGTCTCACTTGTTTGGATCGCTCCTCAAAGATTCAGCATCTACAGTTAAGTCAATATAAGTAACAAGTTTGTTACTCTCTCAAAGGACCTGGGTCGTGTTTCTATTCCTCATCTTCTGCCTCGTGTTCCTCGGTTCCCAGCCTCTTCAAAGCTGAATGTTGCAGCTGCTTTTCTGATCAGATCGATGGCATGACAGTGAAGTCTAGACATGAATGAATCTTTAAGAGCTGAGATATACTGTATGGGAGCACGCTCATCTTTCTCTTTCTCATTGTGAAGCGTTCTTTCGTCTGACAGCTCTTCAGCTCTGCGTGTTTTCTCCACGATCTGACCTCGATTACTCGACTCTCTCTCTCTCTCTCTCTCTCTGTCTCTCTCTCTCTCTCTCTCTCTCGTGCACTCTGATCAATAATCCAATCTATACGGCCCGTGAAGAAAGAAGCCCTCATTGCTATCTCAGGCACGTACGTCTCACTCAGAGGGAAAGCCAGACAGACAGGTAGTTAGTCACAGAAAAGGAGGCTGTCAGACAGACAAACAGACGGTTGGTGAATTAGCTCCTGAAAACTCGGCAAGTCATCACCCAGACCTTTGAATTCCCACACTGTTTAAGGCTGGATGCTCTCAGATGTCTCAGGCAGGTCCGAATGTTGCAGACGTATGGATCGCACAAACATGGCCGACAGATTAAAGAAAGGGGTGAATTTTCAAGCACTGAAGCGGCTGCTGATGAAACCTCTCAGACCGACCATGTCATTGAATTTTCGCTGTCTAACTGGCAGTAAAACACACTTACTCAAACCCCGACCCTGCTCTCAATAACATCGACTGCTGCTCCTCTTCATTTCCTCAGTCGCAGTAAATCAAATCTCTTCCACCCGGACAGGTTCTTTACTGATCGGAGACAGTTTTGCTTCCTCTTGAACGTTCGCTTACGATTGGGCATCTTCAGCTGTGTTTTTTTCCCGCCCTCACACACACACCTCACACTACACGCTGTTACTGGCCGAGGATAACGTATCCACCGGCCAAAGGTTGACGCCCAGAAGGAAAATGAAGGCTGCGGGGTCTGTGCAGATAGAGACACGGCCAAGTGATGATTGAGACAGATTACTTTGGGTTTATGTGTCATCTTTTTGAGGACAGTCTTGCTCATTCTGCCTCTACAGCTGACAAGAAATTGGTTCGATATTGGAAGGACAGACGGATCTGTGTGTGTGTTTTAAGCCTTCGTGTTTATGCTAATAAAAAATGAAATAGTTTGCATGTACTGAGTGAAACTGTGTCCGCTAATAAAACTTCTTTAATTGTTTCAGGGCAGCTGAACCGCCTCAACCCCGTCAGTCTGGTTTGGGTGAGTAAACGGCCTTTTGTGCATTTGTGTGGAAATATGTGGTGAAACTTACTCTATGCAAAGTTGTAATGAGCGTTTGGTTTATGCATGAACAAATGTTTAATGGGGAGAGATCCAGCCTCACACACACACACACACACACACACCAACACACACACTGATCCAACAAGAGTCTCGGAAAGAGAGTCACGAAGAGGCTGCTTTGTTATTGAAGCCAGCTCTCTCTCTCTCCTCTGGTTTCCTTCATTCTCTCTGAATACTAAACATCTCACTGCTGTTATCCACTGCCAGGAAACCACAGACTGCTGTGTGTGTGTGTGTGTGTGTGTGTGTGTGTGTGTGTGTGTGTGTGTAACTTTACACTGTGTGTGTGTGTATTTCTGATGGCAGTTTCACGTGTGTTGGTGTGCGTGCTGTGAATACATGCATGTGTGTCTTTGAGAGTTGCTCCATCTGAGAACACTGTGAACAGATATGTGTGTGTGTGTGTGTGTGTGTGTGTGTGTGTGTGTGTGTGTGTGTGTGTGTGTGCGTGTGTGTGTGTGCGTCTTCCCTCAGGCCTTTATCTAATGTAGCAGCATGTAACAAGAGAACGGTGACTTGTTGCCAATGACAAACAGCCTTTTACCTCCACATTTGTAGCGTTTGTCTCAAACTTGATCTCTTCGTCTCTCTTCCTTCTTTCCGTCGCTCTTCTTCTTCACGTTTGGCGTCACAACATTTCAGTTTTCTTTCATTTTAAACTTTTAAACGTGTCTTTGCTCCTCACTCGACGTATTTAGGCTTCACGCACAGTTTAGTTACAGAAGATAACTTTGCTAGTTTGAATTCCCAAATGACAACAAGAGATTTTTATTTAGCCAAGTTTGATACTGAGAAAGTGACATCTGTAGACGTCACACATCACGCTCAGGTTTGCAGCAGCAGCCGGCTGGTCTGTGTCTGCTGCTAAATAAAGAACACAAAGTGATGGCAGAGACTCTCTGTGCTGCTCCAGAGATGCTGGATATTTTTAAATTTCAAGTATTTAAAGTTTTTTTTGTGGCGATGACAACTCCTGAGTTTCATTTGGACAAACAGGGTAACAGCATGATGTCTCAGTGTGTGATGGGATGCCTTCACTCGGGGTGATAATATTTGAGTGTGTGTGCATAAAATATCTGTAAACTCAAACATGTTTGACGATGCATTTCCATCCAGTTAGTTGGAAAACATCCGAAACTGTGTCAGCAGTTTAGTGTTAGTATGGAAATTTAGCATCGATCAGACTTCAACAGAAAATCCACTTCACTAAATGAAAGAATCTGCAGTATGAAGGAAATCAGCCTTTTCTCTCCTTTTTATGCTGATTTAAAACATAATTTATTGATAATTCTTGGCTCGTATTCCTCGTCGTCCGTCTCTTCGTGTCGCCACCTCCCTCGTTTTTATCGTTCTCATCATATTTCATGTCTCTCTCTGCGTCTCTCCCTCTGATTACCTCTCTGTTCCATCAGATTTTAATGGTGCCAGTGATTGGGCACCATCAGACAATAAAATGAGCTCTATTCCTGATTGGACGACTGACCTGCAATGATGCGGGCAGCCGTCCAATGGGACGAGATGAGTGTGCTTTTAGAATAATTACCTCACCATCACGGTGATTAATGTCAGGCCATTTCATCTCTTCTCTGAGTTTTCGTTTACACCTTATTACTCTCATTGTGTCACATCATATTACACTTTATTACCTATTAACGTCTCCCGTTCAGTGGAAGTATCTGGACTGTGTGTGTCTGTATGTTAGTCCTGCTAAATTAAACTCATCATCAACTCTCTGTGACAGTAAAGATCTGTGGGTTGTAAATGAAGGATGTCACTTTGCACTTGGGGAAACAGTGATCAATATTTTTCACTATTTTCTGACACTGGAGGAACCAAATAACTGATCAATGAATCACTGATTCATTGAGCAATGAATCATTGAAGCCGCCGCTGTTCTCATTGATTTCTTTTGGGGCGTTCTGCTGGGTTGAAGTGACGTGATTGGAAGTGGCAACACAAAACAGGCGGTTTGTCCGAGGTAGAAGCACAAGCAACGTTATTAAACAGAAAAATCAGATTTCATCAAGTTTCATTAAAGATTTTTCAAATTTTCCACGTCCAACAGTAGAAACAGTTTAAAACATAAATATCTTTAGACACTAACAGCGTTCATGCACAGTGCTTCGGTGTCACAGCCTGCACAGACACACATCTTCTTAATCATTCAGGCTTTGTTGCCCGAGGCTTTCATATCCCCCTCCTTGCTCACACTCCCTCTGTTTGCAGAATACAAATCTGTGAGCCTGCAGGGATTTGAACCCATAACCTTGTTTCACTTTTTTTTTTACACTGCTGCTTCTCGACCAACAATTCAATCTGTTACTTTGACTGATGCACACCAGAAGGTTTGATTTACAGGACGGAAATGATTGAAATATAATCAGTATTGAAGAAAAAGGATCTAACGTGTGTGAAAAAGAGGTAAAATCGATGAGTCCAGCGTGAATATCTGACACGTTAACCACAGCTCCAGATTATATTTCTGTCCTGCTTAAACTCTCATTAATGTGAAATATGACAGCGTGTTAAACATTCACCCATAAAAATGTATTTTCAACAACACAGTGAAATCATGATGATTCGTCTGGATTGTTTTGTCTTTATTTTTGCATTAGAGAGGTCGGAGGAGATAAACTGAGAGACAAAGCATGAGATCGTACACCGCATAAAAAAATAACATTAACTCAAGCTCAAGGCAGAACTGCCAAAACCTGCCGGTCCTCAGTCTCCATAAGTCCCCATGTTAGACAGCAGAAATAAACATGTTTACAGCCTGGTACAAAAACAGTTTTGGTCTCTATAGCTAATTTCCCCGTTCATGACAACTGTACTGAGGGTGAATTTATATACAACTCACCTGTTCACATTATATTAAGGCTTAAAGTTATGCAGGATTAAGAGAGTGGACGCTTTGATTGACAGGTGGGTGTCGTCACAGGTGGCTTGTTGGAGCACCGCCCGCCTCAGGTCCGCTCTTCAGAAGCCTGTGGGCGACATGTTTTTCTGATTTGCGTCCACAGACTTAACACAGCTAAAAACAGACAGTACAGTGTTGTACAAAATAAGATGCAGCACTAATGAAAGATAAACAGAGTGCTGGTAAAAGATGTGTAAGAAACGCAGCAGGTTGATGAACGCTCTGAGCCGACTCTTCCATCCGGTGACTCGTTGGACTGTGTAATCAGTTTTGAACGCTTCATTGTCTCATTGAGGAAGATTTGAACGGCCTGATGCTCTCACAGATCCACAAAGTTCACGTCTCATCCCGAACTCGTACATCGGGCCGACAGCCGTCACCACTGTGTGTGTGTGTGTGTGTGTGTGTGTGTGTGTGTGTGTGTGTGTTCTGCGTGACGTGAACCTTCCTGTGACTCCAAAGGGTTACTGATGTGTGTGTCGTCTCGAATGGTTTCTGCCTGGATACAGCTGTGTGTGGACGGCTGGCTGAGTGGAGGGAGGAGTGGGTGGAGGGTGGAGGGTGGTGGTGGGTAGTAATTGGCTTTCAAGGAGGAGACCAAAGTGGAGTTGGATGTGTGTGTGTGTGTGTGCGCGTCTGTGTGTGTGTGCACACTGATCCATAAAAGGATATAATTGATGATGACTTGAAGAGGACTTGTGTGTGTGTGTTTGTTTAAGATAACACGTTTTCCTTTAGCCTTGTGTGTTCATCTCCATCCTTACACACACACACACACACACACACACACACACACTACTCTCCTCTGTTGAAATATGTGTGTTTGTGACTTCCCCTCAGTTAACACGTCCTAATAAGGTCAGGAAAGCAGAGATGGAACGATATGTTTGTCTTTATCACCACTTAGCCTCATAACCTCTCCTCACACACACACACACACACACACACACACTCTTTGTATTCATTTGCCGCTGCCTCTTCCATTTCTTCTTTCCACTGTGGAAACTCTTCTGGAACTTTTCCAAGAACTCTTTTTTCCCACCGGAGGCTCTTCATTCCAGTGTTGGCCTGTTCAGACTTCCCCAGAGAGGGGTCCATATATATTTAGATGGGATGCACACTGAAGAGTGGAGCTGCTCTGAACGTAACCTTTACTAGAAATGTCATTTCTGTTGTCTTGTCGCTGGTTGATCGAAAAAAAGTCTGAAGTAGTCAGACAGTGTAGACACAAAGATCACCCCGGAGGAGCCAAGCCAAGTGAGGCAGACACAGCAGCAGCTAATATTACTGACTAGTCCAACAGCAGTCAGCCCAGCTCGGCGTCTGTCTTTCAGCCTTTTATTTCACCAAGCTCTCACCAACCACTAAAAGTCTGTCCCAGATTTACTCTTGTCCGGCGGCTCGCTCACTCTCTCCTTTTCTCTTCTTAGCTTCCTAAGAAACTCACACTCATGGTGTGAATGAAAAAAGGAGCTGAGTTCAAACCAAGTTTGCCTCCACACAGCCGGTCAACCATGAGTGTGTGTGTGTGTAGGGGTTTCCTAAGCTAATCGACCGTCTGATGAGCAGTTCAAACGAAGTATAGTCGTGCTTTCACAGCTCCATTACATCCTGAGATTTCACACTGCGTTCCTGAAGCTCCTGTCCTGTTTCTCTTCGATCATGGCTCATCAGTAAAACCAGCCGACCAAGACTTCTTTATGTTGTACCGTGTGTTGTTAGCACATGCGTGTTAATGAAGGTGGCAGGTTACAAAGACAGTCCCTGAAATCAGACTGGACATCAGAGTCAGCTGGCAGTGATGGCAGCTCTGTGCAGAGGAGCGCTGTGAGGCTGGAGGTGTGTCTGTTTATTATAAATCCTCGCTCCCTTCATCGCCTCCTCTCACTCCTCTGCACGTCCCTCCCTGTGGTGGGTTGTTAAGCTTTCCTCTCTCCTCTTTCTGAGCGGTCCCTCCCTCTTTCTTTTTGTTGGTTTTATTTCCCACAGTCCACCTTTCCTCCTCTTCCTCCTCCTCCTCTTCCTCACTGTTTTCTGTTGATATCCGGTTGATCACCTCTCACCTGTTTTTCCTTTCACTCCCCCACATTTTCTCATCTTTCCTTCCTGGATTTCTGTTCAGTGTTTTACTGTTTTATGACTCTCCTCCACCTCCTCCTCTTCGTCGTCGTCGTCATCATCGTCATCTTTCCTGCAGATATTTCTCTCCTTTCTTTGCAGCTCTGAATCTTTGCAAACTACACATTCCTCTCTGCAGTGCAGATTTGTCAGCCCACACCCAAAATCTCTTTTCTTCATCCTCCATCCATCCCTTCATCACTCTGTCCTTCCTCTGTGCAGTGATAATGATGCTGGTGTTGATGAATTATCAAAAATAAAAATCAGCTGTACCTTCATTTTTTTAGACTTCTGTTGGAGCGCCTTAACATTCAACAAATACAGTTCCCATGAGACTTTGAGAGCGTGCCAGTGGCTAAGACTCCTGGGATCTGAGTCAACAGCAACGTCCCTCCTGGGTCTTACTCGCCGCAGCTCTGTCAAACTCTCCGGGGAGCTGTGCTTGTTGAACCCTGACACAACGATCATTGTTTTATATGTTTGTATGATGTGTCAGCAAAAATCCTCAGGAGTGTGTTTCAGAAAGAGACTAATGACACAAAACACACACTTGGCCTTGACACTGTGTTCAGTGAGACATCTGTAGCATTTCTTCACTGCACATCCTTCAGCTTGAAGGATCGGGTTATTGCTGCTGAAGGAAATCTGGAGAGCTGACTGAAGGCTGAAGTTTCAGGAGAACTGGCTTGTCTTGTAGACTCCTCACTCACGTTAACCTAACTGGGTGTCAGCAGTCTGTTAGCTCGTCTTGCATCGCTCTTGGCCAGTAAAAAGCAGTTTTTAGTTTCATCTTTTGTTTTATTGTTGGTTAAAATCATCTCTGTGTCTTAATATGGACGTCTGTGTGGATGTCATGTTAGCTGGTGAACTTTTAACACATCCACTCTCAGTGTTGGTGTGACCAACGCCAGCCGGCATAGCAACGTGCAGCGGTGTCTGCTGGTAGTGGTGTGTGTGTCGGCATGTTACTGCTTGTGTGTGTGTGTTACTTCGTATCTCATGTATCAGGTTATCTTGTTAATCACTCAAATGAAGGCAGGCTTCAGTGATCACAAACACACACAAGCACGCACACACTGCATCATGCCAGACGCCCTCACACATTAAACACGTACAGCATGTTTAAAACATGGCTGTGTGTGTGTGTGCACGCCCCGAGCCTCTTGTTTCAGCTCAGAAAAGGTGACAGCTGATGTAGAGCGTGATTACCACGGAGCGGAGGTTGTGTTTGGGCGTTTGATTAGAGCACACACACACACACACACACACACACTCAGTAATGATGGGAGTATTAGCTTGCTTGGAGGCAAGGCAGGACCATTGTAATTATAGAAGCTACCTCGAGATGGATGGCTCTCAGTCAGACACACACACACACAGGTTGAAGTTTACAGAGAGAGGGGAAGGTGTCTCTAACATTGAAGTAACGTTGTGTAACTGATTAAAATCATGTTGATGTTACACTGGCTGTACTCAGGTGATCGGTGTCTCTGTCATTCGTGCGTGCAGACAGGCGCCGAGCTTCTTGCTGTTGGAGCAGTGAGTGATGTCAGCTGGCTGCTCGGTCTTTGGTTGTTGACCCTGCACTTCAGCTCAGTCCAGATGTTGAGTTCAGTATTTTGCAGCAGCTCAGTTTGGTATCATCAGATTAAAGGACATGTTGAATGTGTCTCCTGAGACGCTCTGTGCAGTCACACATGAGCAACATTTCCATGTTATTGTCCCCGAGCTCTGACGTGCCAGCTGCTGTTTTTGCAGCTAGAAGAAGAAAATCTTTTAAAACTTAAAATGAATCCGGTTAAAGATTCTTTCAGGACTTTATTTTGCTGTTTTGTAGCAACTTACTGTAAATGAAACAATCACACGATCCCTGAAAAAGATGATGCAGAGACGTGGAATTACAAGTGCGGTTAAAACATGTATCAGGTCAAATCAGAAGTTCTGTTATGGTGACGTGTGATGACAAATATCATCAAATGTTAAATTGTTCTAATATTAAACATGAAGTTCATCACGTTCTGTCCCACTCATATCCCCTAACTTAACATAAAAACGTGTGTGTGTGTCTCCGTTAATCAGTGTGTGCTGTTGCTGGCCTCTGAGTCACAGGTTACGACTCTTTCTGGCAGAACCTGACTGGTGAGTCACACCGGAGGAGCTCCAGGAGGAGCTGAGGACTCCTTAGCTCAGTACCTGGCAACCATGCTGCGTTCAAGGCATCCACAGTGCTGAAACATCTGCGCTGAAATACCTGATAGAAACACACTGTAGTGTATCACTCACCTCAGGAATAAATCCTCCATGTGTATTTGTTAAAAATATTGTATGCATGTGTACATTGACTCCAGCTGTAGCTTCACCTTCATCGGTCCATCAGTCAGAGGAATCTGTTTCTAAGCAACATGAGGGAAGATATTTTAAAGGATGTATCTCCCCACCAGCTGATACACACTGTTGATACTCAATCTTCACTTCAGAGCGAGCTCTGCCGGCTGCAGAGAGGAAGACTTTAACACACAAACCTCCTCAAAGAGCTGCAATCAGCTTTTAGTTTTACACACACGCTGATGACGAGTGTGCAAATGATTGTGAGGACACAGAGGGCCCTTTAGTCTAATGAAGTGCTGCAGGAGGAAACATTTTAACATAGTTGGATGGATTAATAAAGAGAAAACACAGGAAGAGCAGCAGGGAGGGAGAGAAACAGGATGGAGGAACAAAAATAGCCCGAGCTGGAGAAGATCTCGGGGCACCGGAGCAGAAAATGTTCAAGTTCAAACAGGAGCCACTCAGTTTGCGCCTACAGGGATCGAACACTGCTACCTCAGATTAGACATTCTGATTCTGAAGTGTTTATCTGGTTCAATCACTCCAGAAATTAAACTTAATAAAAATTATAATATAGATTAAAAAGTAAATAGTCTTATTTTCTATATGTGGATGTTATTTTGACCTGTACGATCTATTGTCGCAGACCATGTTCACCCTCTCAGTATTCGCTGTGGCCTCTTTCAGCAGGATGATGCATCCTGCCACAGAGCAAACGTGTTTCAGGGATCGTTTGAGGAACACAACAAGTGCAAGATGTTGACTTGGACTCCAAAGTCTTCTGGACTGAAACCAGCAAGTCTGATCGGATACCCTGCAAAGTATTAGGCAGGTGGTCAAATGATACGGCTTTCAAATCTTGGTGCTAGTGCCTTTGCCTGAAATTCTGCAAAGTACAAACAGTAAAATGTCGCAATGCAATCATCATTTCTGCGTAGTGCACAATGGCTGTAAAACACCTCCTAATGTAATTAGCACACTACAACAGGTACCTGGTATCTGAACTGAGACACAGCATTAGTTTTCTATTCGTCCTGCATGAGCGAGCTCAAAGTTGACTGAGTCACATCAACAAAAAGTCTTTAAAACAAACATGGACGACAGATCGGCGTTCATCAGCCCAGATGAGTCTCAGTTAAAGTGAAGTGTTTGTTTGAGCTGCTCGGCTGGAGCGCGTCGCTGACTGTTTATCATGAAAGTGTCCGAACACTTATTCAAACACTTCCACAGCTGAAATTAAAGTCAAATGTTTGATCAAACCATCTGCCAGCTGATCTGCGTGGAGCACTGAAGGGAGACGTGATGTTAATTGTGTTTCAGTCTCAGCATTTATCACGTCACGCTGACGGTGACTCATTTAATAAAGTCAATACAATAGATTCGCTGTTGATAGGTCATTAAAACTCAAGGAGGATTAATGAAGACATAAAGAGTTTGTCCATATTTACTTTGCGCTGCACTGAAAGCTGTTCAGAAGGACAAAGTGTTGAATGAAAACGAGAATAAAACGCGGGTGATTGATTGACGAGTTTAGAGACCACAGAGCGACAGATTACATTATAAACTAAAAGATGCTGCTGATCTTCATCCAGTCCAACAGCGCCGCCCTCGTTCAGTTTGTACATGTTCTGACATTTTCTTGGCTCGCAGCCGGACTGAACCGCTGCTTCATAACTGAAGCAGGTTAACATCGGTGGAAAGAGGCACAGATGTGAATTTATTCCAACGTTTAAAAAGTCTGAAGAAGCAGCAGTTCACCAGATTGGACTTTGATCAGTCGATCAACAGACTTCTTTGTTGCGCTAACGAGAATCGTTCAGGCTAAATGTTAACCGATTCATCTCATTTAGAAAGAAGAGTGTGATGTCAGCTCTGACAGCGAGTTTATGACCAGAGTTTCAGCACATATCAATGACTAAATGTTGCTGTAGTTTGTCTCAGACGTCACTGACAGACACACACGTTACACGCCTGTAGTAAATCTGAACACGAGGATTAAAACACGTCCTGCTCACGAGAACATGAAGGTGTTTTAACTGTTAAAGATGGAGGAGAGAGAGAGATGAGACAACTGTAAGACAAGATAAATATCAGTCCTACGGTATCAGGACTGATCGGAGCAGCCTGTTCAGGATCATACAGGTTTAAACCAATATTAAAATCTGATCCTTTCTTTATTGAACTCTGCTGTTTTCAGGTTGCCCTTGACAACCAAAGGGTTAGGGTTAGAAATTGTTTTTGTTTTTGGTTTTAATATGTCAACAACAGTGACACCAAACAGCAAAATGTGCACCCTGAAATACATTTTCATATTCTCAGCAGGGCACAGTAAACGTACGTGCTCACCACGTTAGCATTAAAACATTTCCTGTGGTTGCTTTCAGAGGAGACGGTGAAGCAGATGAAGTTGTTTAACTACAATAATATTGAGTGTTGAGCGCTGCTGTTCGTCCACCTCAGCCTCTCTCTCTAATAACAGCCGTCTCTGCAGTGCGGTGATGATGAACGCCTCAATGATCTGATGCACAGGTGACTGCTGGCAAAATCCGCTAAGCTCAGACTGTAACGAATCCTTTGTTTCTCCTCTGTCTGTCTCATTAGCAAAGACTGAGAGTTAAATGACCGACGTCTGAGATGGCGGGTCAAATCAGCTGCTGCAAACCAATGTGCATGCTGTGAGTGACTTGATACCAGGCTGATCTCCTGTCAGTTAAACTTCCCTTAACATCATTTAAACTTCATTGTTTTGAACCAGGATCTTCAGTATTTTCTTTAAGCAACATGTAAAATTTATTTAACCAACATTTAGGCTTTGATATTAATGACTGATCAGGATCAGGGCAGAGTAAACTGGACGGTTTCATCTCTAAAGTGAGCAAGAGGAAGAGGAGGAGGAGATGATGTGACTGTGAAAATACAGTCACCATTTTGCTGAAACACCCAGCCAAGCTCTCTGCCTACACACACACACACACACACACACACACACACACACACACACACACACACACACACACGCACACAGAGCAAATACTTAAACCTCGGGCACAATCTGTGGAAACTGCAGGACGTGAATAACCGCAGTGGATGTTCTCTCGACTGGCCGAGGATGAAGCTAAGCTGCAGCACTTTATCACAAAATATAGCCTCTCAGCTGCAGATTGACGACGTGTAATGATGTGTAAAAACATGTAGTCTGGTTTTACATTAACTGTCCTCGTGGAGCTGCTTCTTGGCCACTCGTAATAAAATATCAGCAGATTTATGAAGCGCTGTGCTGAGTGTGTTAAGTTAAACACAAACACACTGTGGATGTTTTCATGACGTAATCCAGCTGTTAGAAACACGTCAGTCCTTACAGTAAATATCCTTCAGATTAATTCTAATCTGTGACTGTAAGAGTCTCATCTCGTGTCTTTACTGATTTTCTGTTTATTTACAGTATACTGGTTTTCATGAGGCACACACACATGAACATAAACGTTTCAATCCTGGTTGATTTATTGACGTCACGCCACATTTTACTACTAAAACATCACACATGAATCGACACGCCATGAGCAGCTAATCTGTCTGTCTGTGAGGAGTCATTATGTTTGAATTAAAGCTGTTCTCACACTATGTACGATCACTTGTGACAACTATTTCACTGATCCTGGTGTGGGGAGTGTTTTTGACGACCAGGGGCCTTGGAGGAGCCAGTGTCGTGCCAGAACAGGAGCTGGGCAAGCAGGCAATGTAATCAGGCTCAGCAGCCTCTACGGACATAATGACAGAGGAGAAGAGAGTGAAGAGGCCGGACAAGACTAAATCTGGGACTGACTTTTAGTGTTTGGTGAGAGCTTGGTGAAATAAAAAGCTGAAAGACAGACGCAGAGCTGGGCTGACTGCTGCTGGACTAGTCAGTAATATTAGCTGCTGCTGTGTCTGCTGTTGGTGATGTTTGGCTGACCATGCAGAGAGAGTTGCATATTAATACACTGGATGGATTATTGCAGGAAAACTATGAAAGTACGTATTCACTGGTAGTCATCCAGAAAACTCCAGCCTGGTGCTTGTACTTCAAAATGAAGCAACATGTTTCATTTTCTATCATCAGGAGATACGAGATAGATATGAGATGAAATCCTCCAGACCGGCTTGGCAGGATGCAGCTCGGCATCCTGGGGGATTTGGCGTCAGCATCTTGTTATTACGCCTCTGATTCGCCCGCACCACAGCAGGCTGCATGGCTCTAATCTCATCTAATGCAGTGTGTGTTCATATGGAATTGATGATGGTATGTTGCCACCAACAAATTGTTTTTAACCCTCTGTCATCTCTTCTCCCACCTCGCCTTCCAGTGTGGCTGGCTGAGCTCACATCACATTCCCAGCATCCTCTGCAAATTACAGTTGAATGTCAAGTAAATGGTTTCCACTGAGCCGTGTCATCATAATCCATGTTTTCCACGGCACAGAGGGGAATATACGGGGTTAAATGTGTGCGATGGTTTAGCAGAATATGTTTTATGGTGCATTATGTTTCTTGAATGATATCAGGGGGCGTCGTGGAGGGTAACCCCCTGCTGTGTCTTTATAACACGGCTAAATAAACCAGCAGCCGGCGGCTTTGACAAATTCATCTGAGCTTCTTTTATGTAAAGGTGACAGCGGTTTAATCAAGGTGACAAACAGTGACAGAGCAGGTGACTCACACTGTCAGCCTCAGTTACTTATTAGTTACATCATTCATGCAGGTTTACAGTATGTGCTTTAATGTCTTCAAAATATTAATACACTTTATGACACAAAGCATTTAAAACATTTTTATTGTACCAAAAAAGTGAATCACAATGTTCCTCTGAGTCTCCTGAGGCTGCAGCCTGACAAAGCATGTAACCTACTTTTTAAGATGCTTATTAAAGGGATAGTTCTGACTTTGTGGGCCTGAATTTGGTAGTCAGGCAGAGTATTACCCACTCAGGACACTCCCAGTTTGTAGAAGCAGGCAGGAGGACGAGCACAGAGGCTGAATGTGGTGACATGAAACGCCTCCTGTAGATATGTGTTCAAACTGACTGACAAAAGGTCAGTAAAACACGAGATGTATTTACATCTGTGTGGCTCGTCTGTTGCTCCAGCACCTGACACGACGCAGACAGGTTAGAGTGTTTTATTTTCTTTTATTGGTGCACGAGATTAACACACCCCGGCCGATCGCAGGCTTCACTGTGGACGCTGCTGCCCGGCATATTTCTCCACAGAAGCTGCCGCCCAAATGTGTCTTGTTCTCTCCGCTCTCCAGCTCCTCTCCCAGGTCCAGCATGATCTATATTAAGAAGGGAGAGTGAGTAGTCAACAGTATGCAGGTGCACCAATTACTCTCACCTGGCGCTGCTCTCCTGAGCCTCCCCACAGCTCTGCCCTGCAGCTGATGCACCACGCCCCCTCCACAATCATATGAGTGCTGTACATGACGAGACAGAGGAACTCTGGACTGAAAGGAAGATGTAGCTTTAGCCTGTGAGGTGTCTGATCTGGTCTGCAGTTTACTGACTGTATTAATGTTTGCACTGCTTTCAGACAGTAAGCATCGGTGTGTGTGTGTGTGTGTGTGTGTGTGTGTGTGTGTGTGTGTAAGACCACTCTGACCAATAACGACAGCATAAACTAATCATACAGATCAATAACATCAATTTTAGTAATTTACATTGAATTAATTTTCTCATTAGGCTTTTTGTTTCTGTTTAGATGAATTCAGATGTTATCTGAATAAGAAATTAATTTGATACGAGACTCAGTTTGATTTAATATGTTCTCTTAATGGTTTCCAGATCTGTTGTAATGAGTGACCGCATGTGTTGGTGTTATCAGGAATAATTAGATTTCTGTATTTTCATTCCTTAGAAAACATTCATTCAGACAGATTCAGACTGTCTGTTGGAGATCTTTAGGAGAGTCTTTGTGTCCTGGAGGTCTGTATATAATGTCCAACAGGAGGGTTCAAGGGTTGAAGGGGTAGAAGAGGGACGAGAGGAGAAAACCAGGTCATAGATGGATGGAGGAGATGGACTGTTGTCGGCTGATGGTGGGAAGACAGGAGGGACTAAACTGAGTTTGAGAGCCATCTCTTCATCTCTCTACACGATTAGAGCTGTTGTGGTTCTTTGGTTGTATGAAAGAGAGAGACGGGAAAAGAAAAAGAGATGTGAGGGGTGTGAAAACTGAGTCAGAGAGGAAGTGGACAGATAAGGTGTTGTGTAAGTGCAGAAATTAGTTCAAGGCATCAAAACATTTTGTTTTTGCAAACTAAAAGGAAGTTTGCGGTGACTCCAGACTCATGTGGACACACAAATTAATGCAGGTTTGAACTGATGTACTGATGATGCAGCTGTAAACAGGCTCGTCTGCAGCTGTAGAATAGAGGACAAATGTCACGGAGGTTTCTGGGACGAGGCAACCAAACATGGAAACGTTTGGGGAACACTGAGAACGTCTATTCTGATCTCTAACTCTGATCAGACTGTGTGAAGATATAAATCCTCTCTCTCCATCAGATGGACCCTGAATATGACAGTGTGGGTCTCTGGTGGGTCCAGTATGTGCTGTGTGTCCCCAGAGGAGCTCTGCGGGAGGTTTTCTGTATAATTTTACCCTAATGATGTGACTTCAAGGTCACCTGTTAGATCTTAGCAGGAGCTGCCTTTATACTGCAGCCTTATTACTATACACAAAGAAGTATACAGACAAGAAAGTCACATTTTAGTAAGTGTCTGTTCATCACATCTATTTTACAAATAAGCCACACACACACACACACACACACACACACACACACACACACACACAGTCCAACTCCATCACAATCAGCCTCACAGTCTTCTAAATACCACCCCAAAGACACTCTGCTTACATTAGCATAAATCAGCAGACTAAACATATTTCTGCTGAGCAGAAGGAGATTTAGTGAAGAAAGAATTAAAGGATCAGATCTCAGGGAGCGTTTTGTTCTTCTCTAATCCAAACCGCTTGTAGTACAAAACGGATCTGGCTCTGACTGTCGCTCCGATCAAACAGTTTCATCGTCTTTTTAATTTGAACGTTGTTTTTTTTGGTTCTTTATATTTACATAATACTTTTCTGTTATATAAACACTTCTTCAGTAAAACACTGTTTAACACACAACAAACATCAACAAGGTCACCAACTGCAGACACAGCAGCCAGCTAATATTACTGAGTAGCCCAGCTCGCGCCTGTCTTTCGTCCAGCTCCAGTTCTGGCACGACACTGGCTCCTCCAAGGCCCCTGGTGGTCCAAAACACCTGTGATACAAACACTGACACTCCCCCGGTGCTCTGAGCTCACAGTCCTGTACAACGTGTCAGTGTCAGTTAAACCAACGCCTGCTCAGCCACCTCTTCTATCTATTTAACTTGACTGTATATGTGCCGTACTTTCATTACACTGCCAAAGTGTTTGTCTTGTTTCATTCGCTGCATGGAGAGCAGCAATCGCAGCGAGGAGAAGGTTTACATTTCAAATAGCTTCCCTACATTACAACATGTACGTGCAGCATTACACGTTCATTTATTATACTCAGTAAAATCGTGTTTACGTTCTTTCACTCGGAGCGAGAAGGTTTACACAAGAAATGGCTTCAAAATAGCTGAAAATGAGATCGCTCATACTCAAACTGACCAATCACAGCTCTGCATGATGCTGTATGTATATCTGATGTTCACGTGTTCTTATTCTGCAGATAAAGTACTATGGATACATGTACCACAGTAAAACATGAAGTACAAACAGCGTAACGTGAACACGGTCTCCTCGCAGAGCTCAGTCCTGCTCAGCTGTGAACACCGAGCTCTCTGAATTATTCAGTGTGAGTTCACAGAAGAAGAAGAAGAAGAAGAAGAAGAAGAAGAAGAAGAAGAAGAAGAAGAAGAAGAAGAAGAAGAAGCGTCGTCTCAGAGGCACAAACTGTACAGCCGGCTTTTCAGGTTTCATTACACGATTATGAAAATCATATTTGATGCAATCATGAGCCAGAATTCAAACTGAATGTAAATCTGCTGCTGAGGAGGCTTCGCGCCTTGGCTGAAGCGCTCACACTGTCAGATATTTAAGATGAAAACACTCAGTGATAGTCACTTCAGAGTTTTAGTAAATAAAAAGTCATTTTAATGAACTTTTAGTCAAAATGTTTTTTTTTCTTCAGCGTTTCCTGTTTCAACAATAAAATAGACACGATAAGATAAAAGTTCATGACACTGTATAAACCTCTCAAGTCTAGGAACAAGTCATCTGTTAATGCAGCCGACATCTCTCCTCTGCTGAGTGCCGTGGTTCTCTGTCCTGAATATTAAGCTTCTATAATGCATAAAGTTGTCAGTTTGCAGGTCAGCTTGAGTTCGGGTCGTTGATTAATTGATATTTTTGTGGGTTGGTGGTTTGGCCCGGATTGTTTGCAGTCATGAAACATGTTAGATCTGCCTCATCAATGAAAGCTGAAATCTAAAGGCCACAGGAAATCAGATCTGACATGTTTAGACTGACATGAAAACGTCAGTTGCAGATATAATTGTGTCATTTTCAGTTTGATAATCTTTTGGTGAAAATCTGTTCTGGTGACCATCCTGATGTCATGTCATGGTTACAGCCGCGTCATGTTCTGTCAGTCTTATGCTCACTCTGTCCAGTGCAGCAGCATGTGACGTTCAGAGTTTGTCAGCTCTGTCCTGTTTGTCACGCTGGTTTGAGTCCTGAGCAGTGGATGTCTCTCTGCAGAGTTAAAACGCTGTCATCTGTCTGAGATGCTCCGAGAGGCCGGCACAACAACACACACACACACACACACACACACACACACACACACACACACACACACACACACACACAGCATGTACACACAGGCTGCAGAGAGGCAGAGGAGGTGACAGATTAGTGTAGGAGAGGACGGAGTGTGTGTTAATTATTCAGGAGGAGTGTGTGTGTTTATCGATCTATAATCTATTTGTTCATTCATCAGCATTTATCAGGCCTTCTTCCTCACGTATGAGCTCTCAGACTTTTATCGTTCTGATTTAACAGGATGAATTTCAAACATCTTAATTAGCATCAAGTGTCCAGATTCAGCATGAATCCACCTGAACGTCCTCCTCTGGTCTTCCTCCTCATCTTCCTCCTCTCGTCTTCCTCCTCATCTTCCTCCTTGTCGTCCTCCTCTTGTCTTCCTCCTCATCTTCCTCCTTGTCGTCCTCCTCTCGTCTTCCTCCTCTCGTCGTCCTCCTCTCGTCGTCCTCCTCTCATCTTCCTCCTCTCGTCTTCCTCCTCATCTTCCTCCTTGTCGTCCTCCTCTCGTCTTCCTCCTCTCGTCGTCCTCCTCTCGTCTTCCTCCCATCTCTTTCTCTCTCTTTCCTCTCTGGAATATGATTCGCCTTGTTTCTTTCTGTCTCTGACAGAGAGCGACGAGTGAGCTGAGCAGAGGAGGCAGGAGGCATGTACCTGCCCTGCTGGCTTTGCTCCCTGAGCTCCCCCTGCTCCTCCTCCACCTCCGCCTCCTCCACCTCCTCCTCCTTCTGCTCCTGCTTCAGTCATCTATTTTAGCTTTTCTCAACTTTTTTCTATCATGGCACTTTAAAAATCTCACTCGGTCTAAATTGTTTAAAATACTCTACAGTCGCTGTGTATGCTAATATGATCAGCAACAACGTGTTGTCTTCTTAGCCTTTATTTTAAATGTCTGACCTGTGCGTTCTCTGACACTCGGGCTTCATCATCACTCGCTCTTGTCGACTGTGTTGACACAAACGAATAAAATACTCTGCATCTGTCTGGGGAAGGATGAAGCAACCATTGCTTGATTTAACTGTTTCATTCCACACAGTGAGGATGTGGAAACCGCTCTGGTGTCAGTGAACAACAATTAATAGGCATGTCTGTTTAGACCTGAACTATCGGTCTGTGTTAAAATACGTATGTAACAAAACATACAGTACGTGAAGTAACGTAACTTACGTAACGTCAGCTGTCTCCGGGGTGAAAGCTGTGTGCCTCCACCATCTGCAGACTTTCTGCCTCTTTATACTGCGTCACCTGAAATTCACCAGCACACAAACACCCAGAAATGCTGTGGGAGTGACATCAGGAACGAGCTGGATGGGAATGAACTGGGAGTTCTTATTTGTTAGAGAATCTTCTTCAGAAACAACAACAACACACACACACACACACACACGTTCACGTGGACATGATGAAATTGGATCAGTGTCAACAGCAGAGAGCAGCCCAACTGGGAAATAAGGAGGCTGAATGCGGTGACTGGGAATAGATTGACAGGAAAATAGATGAGAGAGGACGAGAGGCCGAATATTCAGCTGGAATGATAAGGACACAGAAAAGAGGTCAGTGCAAACAACGGACCAACAGAGTGTAATTAGGGAGCATGGAGAGAGGTCGAGCACTAAAAAGAAACACATAACCAGAGCATGATTAGGAGAGAGAGAGACTGAACATGACGAGGACGGAAAGTGGAGAGAAATGTCCCGTGAATACATAAACAACACACAATTAGGAGAGAAAATGAAAGAGGCGGATTGAAGCTGAACACAATTAGAAGGAAATGAGAGAGAAAGAGCGGCTGGGAGTGTTTGGACGCAGTAATCTGGAAAGGAAGAAATTAGTCTCAGAGAGAAGTTCCCTCTTTATTTATTGTGGACGACCTGACAGTAGTTTACACAATCATCCCGCGCTGAGTGACTCCATCGTAGCGTGGCGTTTGCCTCTGGCACTCCTCACAGTCACGACTAACAAGTGATTTATTGTATTTCCTGGATGAGGAAGAAGAGAAAGGATGCGAGGGAGTGTGGATATGCTGGAAGTTGTAAACAGCTACGATGAAAATGGAGAGCTGAACTCTGAAACCTGATCATCTGTTTTTTGGCGCGCTCCTCAACTCATCTGCTATTACTGAGTGCTGGTCTGTTCTCTGTTTTAAAATCTTTAAAATCAGCAGAAACTTCACCTGCGTCCACGACAGTCGTGGCCATCGTTGCCTCTCTGTCTCTGCTTGGTGTCTTCCCATCAGCCACTGTGGCCTTGGTGCTCTGCTTTCTGCCTGTTTGTCTTATCCCAGCGACAGAGTTGATCGAGTAATGTTACATGCACCAAAAGATTTGAAATCATTTTGATGGTACACTGCCGTGTAGAACTGGCTGAACTGTGTCTTTATCGTTCCCGCTCTGATGAGATAAGATGAGATGAGATAGACTTTATTGATCCCACTCTGGGGAAATTCACTTGTTACAGCAGCTGTGTGTGTGATGTGCACGAGGCGGATATGAAATTGGCCACGTCTGTGAGGCACATGACGCTACACGCTCTCTGTATACAGCTCTGTTTAGATTGTTTTATGATTGTTGATCGAGTGCATCAGAGAGCATTGTGTGTCTTCATGAGTCATAAAGCATTATGAGCACATTAAAATATAGACGTCATATAGGCGTCAGTGTGACTGCAGTATTTCGTCGTCTCTTCTCATTGTCGGGGAAAACTTGTTGAGTTAATTAGCTCTAAGAAGTCATGTAGATGAAATAATACTTTAAATTGTAGTCGGGAGGCCGACGGGGAAACAACAAAACAGTTTTTAAGCTATTTGAAGTCATTTGTTAAATAAAACGAGACATTAAAGGTTTGAAATCAGCGCTGTGAAGGAAGTAATGACTCTGGTTTGAGGTAATTATTTAAGTCATGTTGTGGATAATAGAGAGCAAAGACATTTAACAGGTCAAACCAAATGATAATGATGTCTTTTAACCACCACCATGATGAAGTGAAGAAATGATAGTACCCTGACTAAACCTGAGACAAAGTTTTACTTCTGTGTGTTATCATCATTATTATTATTATTTCTGTCTTTTTCTTCTCGTCTGGTTAATCACACTTGAAATAATTAAGTGGTGAATGACGTCTGTTGTTTCCTCTGACAAATCTTCAGTAAAGAGCAGAAGTGATTAATAAAGAATCGCCTCAGAAAATATTCTGCTTGTGTGAGAACAGAGAATTAGTAAAAGCTCAGAATTAATCATTTTATGAGAGACTAAAAAAAAATGCAAAATGCAAATAGATGTTTGTAGGAAGTCTTCTGTACGTCGGGCCGCAGGTTCTGCTGCTCTCTCCAGAGGTCTGACTGTCTCTGAAGCTGATAACACAAACATATGAAAAAATGTAGACGTACAGTACACACAGATGGTTCTTCATGCACGGCAGTGATAATTAGCAGTCCATGTGCTTGCTAATGAGGAGTGGAGCAGAGAATGCAGCTCAGCAGGGTGGAGGTGTTTGTCTCAGGTGGTGTGGGTGGAGGTGCACAGCTGGAAAGATAAAGGTATTGGGCATCAACTCGTCTGTTTGCCTTCACCTCTGACTGTGTGCAGTTATGAAAGTTACCTCACAAACATTTAGCACAGTTTATCTTTGTGGATTGTACTGATGCGGTCACACTGTGGTCATGTGACGTGTGGCGTTCAGTGTTCTGGTTTTGCTGGTCTGAAATATTTTCATGGTGGTTCAGACGTAGCCTGAAGGAGTCGTGTCAAAAATGGGGTCCTTCAAGGATTTTAAATGGGTCTCTGAACGAGTTGCTTTTTATTTTCAGCCTCAGCCCGCTCAGTCGGTCGATCCACCTCCTTGGTCCAGACTGAAATATGCCGACCATCACTGGATGGATTATAGAGAAGACGTTCGAGGTGGAGGAGGAGAATCCTAAAAACTTTTCATGTTCCCAGACAATGTATTCTAATCCAACAACATGGATTACTATAATATGTTTAATAGACTTTGGGATGAAAATCCAGAGGAACGTATTTAAAGGTAAAACTACATATTTTTTAACGTGTTAACTTCTGTTAGCATTCACTCTGCACTCTGAGCACAATGAGAGAAGAACATTTGGTTGATAGCTGCCTCTGACTGCTGCCTCCTCAACAAGACAAGTTATGTAACTTTGTCCAAAGTCACAACAGAACTTGTTAAACTCTGTTGTTGATGTGCGTCCGTCTGACCTCCTTCACTCAATAACTCTTGAAGAAGTGAGCAGAGAGCTGCCAGCCTGATTCAGCAGACTGATCTTGAATTCTGTGTCTGTGAATGAGAAACACTCGCTCAGTGTTGGTCTCTTTGTCTCTTTGTAGAGTTTTGAACTCTGCTCCTGTTCTTAGTGACTGCAGTGAGTAGTCGGTGTAGTTTTCTTCTCCTTGTTTGTGTTCTTCTGCAGAGTGAAGGTCTGAATGTAAAGTTATCTCTCTTTACTTTAGCCTCGGCGCTCCGCTCTCTTTAAACTCATCACTTCATGTCAACCAGAGTCAGTGCTGTTGACATTTAGCACTTATGGGTCAGTGCAGAGTCGCCGCAGCTGATTCAGCATCAACAAATTCATCAAGTGGTTTCAGCCAGCGGACCTGTCGGGAAAAACTGAACGAAAAGCGTCTTCAGTGAGCGCAGCCTTCATTTCACAGACCTCCATCCGCTCATCCTGTGGCCTGAGGAGCTTTTTCAAATAAATGGAGTCAACAGATTTTGTTTTCAAAGAGCCACTTCTGTACGCATGCGTGAATATAACCGTCCCGTCTGTCTGAACATCTGCATGTTGAATGATCGCACTGCTCCTTCATCGAGTTTACACGATGCAGCTCTGTGTCCGTTTACATCTTTGCTGCAAATATTTAAACACATTCAGACGTGAGATGAAGATGCAGGAAAGTCTTAAAGTCTTTCTCAATAACATTTCCACTGGACGTATTGATTCTTTTTTTAAAAAACAAAACCACGAAATGCTTCAAAAACTGTCGATTTTTATGATTTGGGGAATCAAAGCATTGTGTGTTGGATCAAATCTGATTTCATTGAAACGACAGACAGACAGCTGACACTCAGAACATCAACAGACTTTTATTGTCTCTCTGTGTTTTTCCTTCTCATCATAGTTCATAACTGTTGAGCTGTAACTATTATACTGACACTGATGTTAACGCATCACTTCCTGTTGGCACGACTGACCTGATGCTCTTTATTCACCTGCCAAGACGTGAAAGCTCCAGACGAAGATGAAAGCTGACCTGACGCTGCACTTTGCCACAAACTGCAGAGGCTGCAGCTATTTTCTAATTAGTAAATGAGTAGCCTTTTATGTGGTTTGTGTAGAGGAGCTGGTGATAGCATCACAGGGAGTAATACACTCTTACCCAGCAGATTTCATTAAATTGATTTTTTCATTTTAAGCTACTCAGACTGTGGTGGTAAAAACGATGAGGTAGGAAGCAGAATTTAAATGATTAAATGGAAAATGAAGTCGATATGATGGACGGGTTACAGACAGCAGCCATCTAACCTAGCTTAGCATAAAGACTGGAAACAGAGGGAAACAGCTAGCCTGACTAACTCGTGATTTATGTTACGTCACGTTGCTGTCACTGATATATTTGGACATACTGCAGGTGTGCACACCTGCTGTATGTGCACACCTGCAGTATGTGTGCAGGTCATGGTAGTGTGACATTTTCTTCATGTAAAGTCTGTTTACATTCAGACAAATGGAGGCGGCAGGTGCCATGCAGACTGTAATATGATCTGAACATGCCAATGACACATCTCACCTTCTCTCACCGTACAAAGAGTAAGACTGGTCCTTAAGACTGGTCCTGGCACATTGCCTGGTGGATTAATGGTATTCTGGGTAACGTAGGCGGGACAGAACAGTAATTGCTGGAAAGACTCAAACAGCCTCATGATGACTGACAAAAGACAACATGAAGATAATGAATGAATTACTGAAAGGTAAATATTTAAATATTAAAGTAATCTGCTCATGAAGTCTCCTCAGATTCAGTTTATTGTTTTTCACAGAGGAAATCTGAAAGACTTTAAATAGTTTGTGTTGTTTCAGCCTTTAAATCCCAACCAAACCTCCCCTGGAGAGAGAGGCCGTGTTCTTCAGAAGAACTCCATCATAACGTAATTTATTTTTACAGAGATGAAAGTTGTTAACAGTGAACTGTGGAGAGTCCGGAGGGGAGAAATCATTTTCTCCTGGAGATTGCTTTACTCCAGACGATGCCTCATCCTCAGCCTCTCTACAACCACACACAAATAAATGGCCTGACACAGCAGGATCCCTCGCCATAAGTTACTGAAAAATAATATAGAATTTCCTTTAGGGACATGGCGAGACAAAGGGGCCTTGTTGCCACGGTGACCAGCGTTCAGATGGATTGGGCTTTGACAAATTTGTCCTTGAAGAACAAACTAGAAAACCTAAATGGAGCAAACCAAGCTGCAGTCTGGCGGATGCTATTTTCAGTGAGTTGTTTGACTCGACCTTAAAATACAATAAAATGTGTCAGCGAAATAAAGAGACAGAGAGAGAACAACGCCCGAGAGGTGACGGCACGCAGAACTGTATCATACTACATGCAGCAGAGGAAAGAGAGGAGGCAGCTCTGCAGGGTGAAAGAGCACAGCGATTAGAGAGGCAGCTCAGAGCAGGACATTATCTGCTGCTGAACTTTAGTGTCTCCGCTCCTGATGAATGCGTCCGTAACCAGCGCGTTGGCGTCAACCTTTAGCCGAGACATTTATGTCAGCGCCGGCCTGAGCAAAGGAAGGAGGAGGAGAAGAGTGGAATCTGATGTTTATTAGAGTATCACAGACAACGTCACAGACCTTGAATTACACTTTTACACACACCTGATGACCACGACCCACTTCACTGTGTCGATACATTACAAACACACACAAACACACACATACACACCTTTTTACACATGATAAAATGACAGCACTGAAGCTAAAGGAACAAATCCAACATTCAACACGTGGATCCAAAGAAAGAAAGAATGAAATCCAGGAGGCCTCATCCATAAAGATCCAAGGTTAAGGAAAGCTACTGTGATCATGTGTGTATGACAGGAAGATGGAGATGCTTGTTCGCTCTCCAGCTGCTAGTCCTCACTGGTCTGTGCTGGACTTGAACCGTTCACCCTCCAGTTCCTCGTGGACTGTCTGGCATCTGAAGCATTCTGCTTTCCATCTGTAGTCCGAGTAGCATCGACGCATCACGTCTGAGCGAGGTTTGGTTGCATTCAGGTAAAGAGTCTGTGTGAAGAGCGAACGAGGTCCTCGGCTGTGGTCTAACAATGATCGAGCTTGCACAGATAAGTGCATGAACACTTATCTGTGTTCATGCAGATAAGTTATCTTCTCTGTTTATCCTCTGCTTCTGCACCAGAAGCCCGGAAACATTGTCCCCAGAGGCTACACCACCATCAGACCATAGCCTGGAGGCTCTGGCAGGTTCTGTCTCAGACTTCTCCCTGAAGGTTTTTTTTAACTGTGGTACTCTTAAAGAATCTTACATTAAAACCTGAAAGTTACCGCTGACCTTTCAGAAACTTTCAGTATAATTTACAGCAAAATGAGCTCAGAATCTTTTAACGATTGAACTATTTCAAGGTGGCATTTTCCTTCAAGGCTTCATCTTCTTTCTTGTGTTAAGGATCCACCTCTGTGCTTCCTCATCACTCAGAGATCACACAAGAGTTTGACAGTTTAACTTCCTTTTAATTTATCATCTGTTTTACTGTGAATGAGCCATAATTCACTGAATGAACATCACAGCTGAGACCATAAACTCCTGAGATCATAAATCAGTTTGTCAATCGGACTCTTGTTTGGAGCCGTAGGGTCGCTGCTCCTGCTGACATTTCTGCCTTGGCTTCACTTTTCTGACCTGGAGGCTCTGTCCACTAATTATACTTAGACTCAGACTTAGACTGCACCTTATTGATCCCTTTGGGATGACTCCCTCAAGGAAATTGAATATACAATATATACTGGTGTGTGTGTGTGTTTGTTTGTGTCTGTATGCCCTTTCATGTGGCGTTAACTACGTGTCCCTTCGATCCACTGAGTCGTATCAGATGGGTTAACCTTTGTGAGCAGTAGGTCATCTCTTTGTCCATCTCGGACCAGCCATCCCTCTCAGCAGATAAAGAGCTATTGACAGAGTGAAGAGGTTTCGACGTGTTAATGGAGGTCGAGACCTTGTGAAGCAGGAAGCTGAACACTAACTCTCCAGCCGAGTCCCCAAATTTCTAGACGGCACAGAAATGTGAAAATTTATTGGACACAGCTGTTGGATTCAGTTCAGCCGTCAGTGTTTCATAATTTATTCTGCACTGATTAGATTTTGTACAATGATAAATACGACCACATCATTGTTATCAGGCAGACTGCAGGATGTAAACACTGAAACCCAGCAGTGTAGATATGATGTTCATTACAGGAAAATAACAGACTGTTTACATTGTGTCTGTCTGCTGTTCAAATAACAGCTATCATGCAAAGTTTGGCCAAACACAAAGAGAACTTTTCACAACATTTTTATCAGCGTCCTGCACCTGAACACGCCTGTTGGATTTGCACCAGATTCACCTTTTCAGCTTTATTTGCATTTTGTTGGCGGTTTGAGGGAAACGTCCTGCACACATTTCTGCCTGTGAATGATTCAAAGTGTGAAGCAATTTCTGACATTTGAAGAATCCTGATTTTTTCAGTCATTCAAACTTGAACTGATGGAACTGTATTGTTTTCACATTTATGCAGATTTCAAGGAATATAAATAAATACAGTCTAAATACAATCAAATAGATGCAAATACTTCATAATAATTCATGCCATGATTCAGTGTGGTGACTTTGTTTTAATGAGAAGCACCTGAAGGCATCAGGTTCACTTCTTGGATCCAGCCTCTAAATATGGACCCAGTTCAGTCGTAATATTTTCCACGATGCTGAACAATTGTAAAAGATCAACTGTTGAATCACACAAACATTAAGAAAGGTGTCATGTAAAAAGTTTATTTACACAGAAGTCGTATTTTCTTTTTTTGTATTCAAGCACATTGTAGAATTTTGCATTCCTCACACGATATCTGTGACATTTGACCATTTTTATTCAGCAGACGTTACAAACCCTGCAGACACTCGCTGCAGACCGGCTGTGAAAGTCTGTGAAACTCTCTGTGAGATAAAACTGCTTCAGGTTTAGCGGCTCATAAGTTTTTGTGTGGCCATGGTCAGAGAGTCTCTGTCATCATCTCCAGCAGACGACTCTCACCAATACTCGTATTTAATAATACAATATATGAGCGCGATGATACATCTGTCTCTCTCTGATTTTCATCATCAGTCCGTTTCTTCTTCTCTCAAACCATCTGTCATTGTGTCTAGGTGGAAAAACACCACACACATACACACACACACACACTTCAACATCCATGTGTGTGCATTTGTGTTTGTGCTCATTATCCGTGACCCATCTCTCTGGATGATTGCTCACCTAATTAACTGACATCTAAACAAATGAGACCTGATCGCTGACCCATCTATCTCCTGTCGCCTTTTGTTCATCTCCCTCTCTTCCTCTGTCCTTGAGCTCATGTGGGATGAGGCACTCCACATTCATGCTCGTGTTTGGAGTGCTTTAGTTTTTTGTTTTTTCTCTCTCATGTGCGCCTGTGGGAGTTTGCAGAGTTCTGAAGATGCTGCGGGCATTGTTGCCTCTGTTTTAGCTGTGAAATGTTGAAAGCAGCACCACGAGTGAAAGCCTCTCATCTGTTAATATCTCTCTCTCTCTGTCTGCAGCCTGCCAGTGAGTAGGAGCTCTATGTGGATCAAGAGTTAAAGAAAAAGCACCTGAGACTAGTGGTGAGTTGGCTCTCCTCTCTGGCTTATGTTTTTTTTTTCTTGTCATGTTTCCTTCACTTGGGAATCACTGTAACACTGTAACGCTGCCATCAGGACGGGGCCTCTCGCCCAGTGTCAGCTGGTATCGGCTGCAGCCCCCTGGGGTTGGTCGGTTACAGAACATGGATGGATACCGTGATGTTTTTTGGTGTTAACAAATCTGCGCCAGCTGAAGGCGTGACAGAGTCGTCTGACTCTCAGATGTGGAGCATTGCAATGATTCAGACGAGAACAAAAATAAATTTGGATTACTGTCTTGAAATTGAAAACATACGTCACCTTGATTCAAACTCTAAGATGCAGCGTCGGGTATGACATAACCAGAGAATGAAAATTAACACTTACTGTGTGTCTTGTTTAGTTTTAATGAATCGTTAGCCATCCGATGCCTGGTTATTGTTTAGGCAAGCAGCTGTGTGACGTCTTTTTAGTTTTGTTGCTTGTGAAATGTCTCTTACAGAAGCCAGCGTGTGTTTCCAGATGTTCACATTGTTCAGATTAGATTCTGAGCAGTTTTTGTCTCAAGGCTAATCATTTCATTACCAACGCAACTACTCAATTATTCATTCACATAATGCAAATGTTTTAGCTTGATAACCACAGTGTCTTCTCAGCTTTTCTGTGTTGTTGACTATTGATTAACGTCAATGAAGGCGACATAAACATCAGCATATGTTACACCGTCCACTTATAAAGTCATGAAAGCTTCGGTGGGTCATTTAAACTGACTCGAATCTTGAAGACAGCCAACAAGACCGACGCCGGATCTTCTTGTCCTGCTTTGGTTTGGATCATTTCCAGTTGTGCGTGTGTGAAAGAGAGAAACTGTGTGTGCAGATGAAATCACATGCTTTACCTGCAGGAGGTAAATTTCATGTTAATGTGTGTTTCACGCCGTAATGGAGATGAATGCTCTCGCTCTGTCTTACTACGTCGCTTGTATGAGAGGAATTTTTATTAGCTGAGATCTGTGTGCGTATTTTTCAGCATAGATCCTGCAGCACGTTTTATATTTAAATGTCATTACACTGTGTAATATAGATTACAATGAAGATCCTCATGATACTGCAGAGTGACTTAAAGAAGAATGTGAAGAGGCCCTGAATCCGTTTTCGAATTATTAGATTGAATCAATTTAATTAACCGCACAATATGAGACAGACAGACAGCCTCACAGACATATGAACACACACACACACACACATACACACACATGCAGAGTCAGACATGTGTGCTGACCAGTGACCAAGTGGTTGAGGGCTAAAGCAATGCATTCTGGGTAACAGCAGCAACAGTAATGGCTCATTGGTTACGTCCCACGGCAACCTAAGTCATGATGAATGGGTGCTGCTGGGGGTCATTACTGTATGTGTGTGTGTCTTTGTATGACTTTGTACTAGTTATTAGTGTGTGTAGGTGTGTGTGTGTGTGTGTGTGTGTGTATGACATAAAGATAATTCATGATTGTGTTCCAAGTGTGTCTTTTTCTCTACTTATTCTATGTGTGTGTGGTGTTCATGCATAATTGCCTGTCTGTCTGGTAATTAATGTTAATGTTCAGTGTGTGTGTGTGTGTGTGTGTGTTTGTGTGCTCACTTCTATTCTGGGTTTGCCAGCTCTTCTCACCCTGAGGTGGTTGAAGCTCAGAATTCATGTCAAATGATCAGAAATCCAGCTGCAGCAGGACTCGTAGTCCGTCACTGCGAAGCACACACACACACACACACACGTTTACCGTAATATTACTGCAAACATGGACAATTTCACTTTAATGTTTTCAATATTTTCAATATTTAAACATTCACTTTTAATTGAGAATAAATCATGTTTTATGTGTACTTCAGAACTTTGCTGCATGCAGAGAATCGAGGACTGCAGTGTTAACAACAAAAGTGACTTTCTGTAGGCTTTAATAATATAAATTATAATATTACACTTGTGCACTCATTTTAATTTTCTCTTTGGGGAGTTCACATGTTTCTTACATCCTCCAGCTCAGCTCTTATTAAACCTCTCTCTCTCTCTCTCTCTCTCTCTCTCTCTCCTCTTCCTCTCTCACCATCTCCACTCTCCTTCATCTTTTCCTCCTCTGTTTACTCTCTCCTCCTCTCGCCTCCTTCGTTCTTCATCTCTCAGATTCGTCACCTCTGCCTCATTGTCCTCGCCTGTCAGAGCTGCAGTTTAATAGGATGTGCATGCAGCTGTGTGTGTGTGTGTGTGTTTGTGTGGATGTGTGTAGTAGCCAGATGTGTCAACACAGTGGTAAATCGCCTCGTATTAACCAACCAGGCCTTATCAGAATGATTTGTGTGTGTGTGTTTGTGCTGGTGTGCGCACGCTCGCTGGCCTGAATTCTCCTCATCAGCCAGATGTGACAGTGATAGATGTATTTATGGATGGAGTTAGGCAAACCGTGGCTTCACTGAATGAACTAACAGAGTGTAGCATGAAAGTGTGTGTGCGTGCTTGTAAAATTGATGAGTCTCAGAGGTGTGTTTCCAGTAATAGAGAGCATGAAAAGGACATATTACCATATTTTAGAAAGTGAAATATTGGAGGAAGTTAAAAATGGAAAAGGGCGAGGCCGCAGCCTCGGCTCTGACTCTCGACACTGTCGCTAACATTTAGATCCTTTAAAATCTCATCGTTTCATATCAAACGTGCTGAATAGGACACTGTATTCTGGCCTCTAAAAAGTGTATAGAATATGAAATAGGATAAATTCATGATACATATTTGTAATGATGCTTTTTGTTGCATATACAGATGGATACATCATTTCTGTAAAGTTTTTTAAGCCTAACACTGCGTGCCTTATAGACTTGTTTTGCTCAGAACCTTTCACCTAGAAATGTGTCTCTTATTCATGCAGGTGTTTGTAGCAGTACTTTGATGTATAAACTTTGGTTCACACGGTCAGGCAGAGCTCGTTAGTGAGGTTTGATAATGGTGAATTAGTCTTGTGCGTTTGTAGAAGTTTTCCTCTTGCAAGAATAAAATTGTCGAAACCTTCAAGGACCAATTGACTGACTCAACATCTTGAGAGCTTTACTAAAGATTCTAGCATGCATGAGTTTGATTGATTAAGCTTGATTGGTCGGGTTCATTTACGTGATGGCTGAGTGAATGGAGACAATTCTTTAGACTAAAACTTTTTCCATTTTATCTCAACTTTTGAGTATCTTAATGTATCCGTAACAAATGGAAGAGAACACGAGCTTAAGGATCTCTACAATGTGCAAGAAAGTGAGATGGATGGTGGAAAACTGAGTGTTTGGCGAGACGGATGCATTTGTCCTGTTACGTTACCATCTGAGCTGTATAAGCAGAGCTTACAAGCTTCAGCAGATGAGGAGGAGGGAAGAAGAGGAGGAGGAGGAGAGCACCGGCATTTAAATGAGAGAAAACAGAACAGCAGAGGAAACCAAAATGAACATCAACAAATATTAATATTTGTCTTTCAGCTCATTTTATGCTGACGCTTCTCATAGATCAGTAATATCTTTGTTTTTTATATTTTATATAAAAATACGGTATTTAAATATCAAAGGTATTAATGCTTTAAGTTAAATTCAGCAGACAAGATTCTTTCTCACACATATTTCACATTCTGCATGAGTATAAAAATTCAGAAAGTCTGCATCAGAGAATCAGGCGTTGACCTGAGGGCTGTTGAATCGAATCCCTTGTCTGATCTGAGGGAATTAGAGACAAACCGTTTCTCCATCCTTCAGAAACACTGAAGTGGTTCAGTGAAGTTTGTAACTGCTTTAGTTGAGTGGAGAGAGGAAGGGTGTGTTTGTGCAGGATACAATCCCTGGATGAATAAAGAAACACTTCTCCTAACTTTTCTTTCTCTAAACCAGCAAAAGTACATTTGAATTCTGTTGACACGGTTATTCGCTCCTGTCAGTGAAATCTGTTTTAGCCTGAAATTAAATGTGGAGTGTATCCAGCGAATAGTTGTAGTGAATTATTCATGTGGCTCTGCTTCTCTGTGCACTTGTACATTAAGACTCAAAACAAAATGTCCCTTTGAGTATTGTGCAGAATACCTTGTGAGATTTGACAGACTCAGCAGGTAACAAACAGTTCTGTTGTTTGTTCACTTTAATTTATAAAAGACTAAATGTAACGTGTTGTGCATCAGCGACAAAGAAGAGAAGATGTAACAGCACGATAGCTCGCTGTGTTTATGATGAATACTAAGTGTTTATTAGGTGAATATGTGCAGACACTTGTTGTTTGTGTGTTTATGGATTTAAGAATTTTGGCCCCGACCCCAGGATGAGTTCCTAATGTTGAGTATCTGCTGATACTGAGCGCAATCTGATACTTATTGTTTACTTGAAGCCACAAAAGCCTTCTAACTGTGTAATTTAGGGTCTTATGAACATCTCATGTGGTGGTTGGTGAAAAAAACGGAGCAACCTGCAACTAAAAAGTTGCAACAGAATCAAATTTTGTAGAAACAATCAGTGACCAAGCAGTGATCAGACTGGTCAAACTGCTGGACAGTCTCTTCCTCTACGTTTATGAACCCTTTATGTTATAAAGACATTTTAGTGTACAGTAGTAAGAGGCGTTTTCTACACATCACTGACAAACTAAAATATAATATGTAATATAATAGCTTTTGATCGTCCGCTGGAATCCTGGATGGATATTTGGTGATAAAGATTGTGCTTCCTACTTACTGGAGCTGAAAACAGAGCGTCACTGTGATCGATAAGCTGAGCAGCTAATCAAAGGACATCCTGGTAAATCACTAAGAGTCCTTTCAACACTCAGAACAGGCAGAAACATTAAAGTTAGAGCACACGGACACAATTCATCAGTGAACTGTAATTATTTATCTCTGTAGTTCCTGCACAGGATTCACGTTGCCTACCTGAACACTGAAGATGATGCAGTGTGTCATCCAGTGCAGTTTTATCTCCGTGATATGAGCCTCACTGTTTGCTCTTTACACTCGATCAGAGCTGTTTTACTCTAAGTGCAAACCTTTATCCACGGCTGCTGCTTCACATTAACCTGTGAAACACGGAAAACTGAAACTGAAACGATTTTCTCATCAGTGGTTTATTTTTAATCTTTTTTTAGGGAGGACAGGAAGAGCGAGCAGAGAGCTGCACTGAATAACTGCTCACACTGTGTGCAGCATGAAGTCAGGTTGTGTTTGCTCATTATGAATCATCAACTGACTTTTTTTTTTTATCAAATCAGTGTGAGTTTGTTCAGCTGTGCTGCAAAGAGATACACCTGAACGTGGATCAGAGGAGTCTTTGTCATTGATCATGAAGGGAAACTTTGACCTTTCACTGGGTTAGTTTGTTATAAAACTGTAAATGAATTCAAAAATAGTTTTCGTCTCAGATGCACAGATACCTGGAGATGGAAGAGAAGCTGAGAGAGCTAAAAACAGAAGTGAGTTAGTAATGAGGGACGGAAGACTTTATTTTCCAACCACAGTGCAGCCACAAATACACAAAAATGAAAGGCTTGAATGCACCTCAGGACTGACAACCGCGGACTCTCACGCACAGATGAGGAGCTGTTTGGCAGCAGCCTCGGGACTGAAACTGTCTTTATAGCAGAACACAATAGAAAAACACTGAGAGGAGAGCACCGAGCAAACACGCAGCCCAGGCCTCACTTTCCTTTCTCTGTTTCTCCCTCCGTCTCTCTTTCCTGACATTTTTCTTTCGCCCTATTTAACCTCATTTTGTGCTCCGAGTTTTCATCTTCTTTCACTTTGTAGTCACTCTGCTGAAGCTCTTATCTAATGTGACTTTGTGTTGTGTTGTTAGAGCCTCCTGACTGAGACTCTGGACTGTTTCTGTGGTCAGTGAGGAGCAGCAGGGGAAGGTTTCATAAGGAATTAGGGCCTTCAATCTAGAGCATGAACAGGATTTTTATTTTCTAATATAATAAATATTTTGAACATCTTTTATTGTCGCATTAAGAATCCAGTAAAACATTTTAAAGCGAGGATCAGGAAACATGGCAAACTTCCACCTGTTGCTCTCTCTGGTTTGATTTTACCACCTTTGTGGAGTCATCAGTGGATCCTGAAGCTTTCAGCTGAACAGCAGCTCGGCTAGCAGACATTTCTTTGATTTTCAGTCACGTATTCACACTCTGCTGTCAAGCTGAAGACCACAGAAAGATTTTGCGTTTGCATTTTTAACACCGTCTCTTCTGGCTCTGTGAATCTTAACATGACATTCTCACCGTCCTCTGTCTTGTGTCTCTGCTCCGTCGACTGACACTGATTGTCTCCTCCAAGAGAGCGAGGCTCAGCAGGCATAAAGAAAATGATTGTTGAGAGACCAATTTGCTCCCTGATTTAGCCTCACTTTACCCTAATGAGGAGGAGAGAGGGTGGAAAAGAGAGCCTGTGTTAGGCTCCCTTTGTGATTTAGACTTTGTCATATGAGCTTTAGTCCCGGCGGACACTGTAAATACCTCAGCCTGACTTTATGATGGCAGGAAGAGATCAACAGACTGCACAGCAGGTGCTAATAAAGTGAGGTTAAGAGAATAAGAGAAACACCTGCTGTGTCTTTATAGAGGTTTTATAGATGCTGAGGAGTGATTGTACAGAGAAAGACGTGCAGTATCTCCTCCTGTTTAACTTTAAGCCTTAATATAATGTGAACAGGTGAGTTGTATATAAATTCACCCTCAGTACAGTTGTCATGAACGGGGAAATTAGCTACAGAGACCAAAACTGTTTTTTGTACCAGGCTGTAAACATGTTTATTTCTGCTGTCTAACATGGGGACTTATGGAGACACTTCTGGAGCCAGTCTCAAGTGGTCGACAAGAGGAACTGCAGGCCACTTCGTCCCCACAACTGTCTGAACAACAGTTTTATAGTTTGGGATGCACGTTGCATCAAAAGTTGAAGACAGTTTGTGTCTGGCAGCAGACGGGTGGTGCAGGATCGCTTGTCGCTCCGCCTGTCAGACTGTCCATGCGTTCCTATCTGCCTTCTCACCGCTCACTGGAAATGAATTACAAGGCGCGTCAGTCACTTCCTGTCTGAAAAGACCTTCAGAGTCCTGCAGGCCCGACTGAACAGAGAGCAGAACTCTTTTATCCGTCTGTCTGTCTGTCAAATCAGAGTTTTGGTTCTGAGTAGGCTGAGGAGGCTAAATTAAACTAATGCCCTGCAGCCACTTATTCATGAAGTGATATATGTTGCCACGCCGTTTGGTTAAATGTGTTATTTATGTGAAACAGTGCACGTCTTAGATAATGAAGTGAAATTCATTTAAATCAAATTAAACACAGTCTTTGAATTTTAAACGCGTCGACTGTTCAGTTTAAACAAACGGCCTCATCTGTTTCAATCATTTCAGCCTCTGGCATTTTGGCTCGCAGTGTGAATCTCTGTTCAGTTTCAGGTAATTAACAGTTAATGTGGTGAAGCCGTGAGTCCCATCAGAGCTGATATCCTGCATCCTGTTGTCAGAACAGCTGGGTGATGAATGAGACGGCAGGTCTGCAAATAAACATGAATAATTATACCAGTGTCAATTATTTCAGCATTAGTGGACGTCTTATATTAGACATTGGACACATCACTTCTAATTTGATTAGTCCTCATGTACAGAAAACCAACCAGCCATCCATTGCACACAGACTTTGCATGTTTTTAGGCAGGACTGCCAAGATGGTGGTGACCACCACACAGAGCTTCACAGGTGACATCACAGATAGGCCGTCCATGCTTTATACAGTCTATGATGCTAACATTGTCTAACAGTTCAAACTACCTTCACACACACACACACACACACACACACACGATGGAGCGATGCATGAGTGTGCTTCAGTGTTGTTCATAATTGTGTCTGTGTGACGGAGGCCTTGCCTTCTTCTGAGAGCTTTGTGTGGCGGAGTCAGTGCAGTGTTACTGAGTTACTGCTGATGTAAACCCAACATCTCCTCCTGCAGCTGCTCCTTCACATTAAAAGCATTCACCTGGTGAACCTCAGCACGGCTTTCATTTTAAAGAAGCCACAGGAAGTGAAATTTATTCATCATAAAACCGTGAAAAAGAAAACAACAGTAAAGATTTAAAGCTTTTAATCTCAGTCTCAGCCTCAGTGAGCTGCAGGCGACATGCTGCAAACCTCCAGCTCAACACTGAAGTAAACAACTTGTTTTACTGTGAACTGCTGGAAACTCCTCGCTCTGCGTGCACCGTGAAGTCAGAGTGCGACCGCACTGATGGAAACGATCGACTTTCATCAGTGTTAAAACAACATGACGCGGCGAATCCCACAGTCTATCTGGATGAACGTGAATGAAACTTTACTACACGACCTCATCTGTGAACAGTTTCTGCCTGAGTCACTTCAGATTTCCACCAGCAATGAAGCCTCCCATGATCCTGTGCTAAGGTAAAAACAGTCTGCTAAATACCACGTACCAGACTGTGGTACCTGTCTGTGGCACCTGTCTGTGGTACCTGTCTGTGGTACCTGTCTGTCTGTAGTCTGTGTGAATAATACACAGACACATCAGGAAAAGTTCGTCCATATTGGTGAGCGGCCTTGGTTCAGTTTTTGAATTCCCTCCACGTCTCCGTGGACTCTGTTGAATGTAGGCCGTCCATTTCTTTGATTTCTGCTTGATTCTGGTTTATTGGAGCTCTTAGAAAAGTTCTGTTAAAAGCTTTTTACTGATCGAATGAAACAAACACACGTTAACGTGAACACACTGCTTAATGCTCTGTTCATTAGTTTGAAGACTGAAACATCATGACTGCACTTTTCTCTGATTTGATTTAGTCTAATCATCTCTGTGTGTGTGTGTGTGTGTGTGTGTGTGTGTGTGTGTGTGTGTGTGTGTGTGTGTGTGCACGTGTGCATATGTACATGTGGCTGCACCTACTGAGTGTTGCTAAGCAGCATCTTGTTGTTGCCAAAGTCTGTTGTCTTGTAATCTTTGAGAATTCCCATGAGAGAAACAGAGATCGGGATATGAAAAGATTAGGACACACATATAACACACACACACACACACACACAGCTGGGTCCGTCCTGATCTGAACACCTGATTGGTTTGTTCTCAGAGGCATGAACACATGAAGAAAACAATAACAGCTCACGGTCACATGTGCGTCTCTTCTGGAAAATTAATGAGTAATTAGAGATGTCAGAAAGCTCAACGTGGAAACATGAAGTCACAAAGTCGTTTTCTGAGTGTGTGTGTGTGTGTGTGTTTTCTCTGGAGGCTTCGCGTAACAGACCACAGAAGAAGAGCAGACAGGCAGACGGTAGATGTGACAGCAATAATCAGCAACCGTTGGACCAGTGTGTGACACTTCATGTGTGTAAAACACATTACACACAAAATCCTGCATTGCACATTTGTTTTGTAATTTTACAAGCAAACCTTCTACAGACTTATAAATGACGTCATTGGTACAGGCAGTCAGGAAAGTGGCCACACAGATGTCTACAGAGTGACAGCCTTTTGACCAATTTAACTGGAGACACTAAAAATCAACAGTTGTTTCCTGTTGTGTGACGCCCAGTCTTTGCTCTCTTTAGTAGAAAAACAGTGACGATGGTCAGGTTTAGTCTGCAGCCCTGACAGTGAAATATGATCCAATAAATCCAGTTTGAGTTACAGATTGATGCTTTGAAACACTCATCAGACGCCGCGGTCACCCCAACACTCACATCAAAGATGAAAACCTGTTTAAAGAAGAGAAACTGTATCAAACACACACTGTGGATCACACACACACACACACACACACACACACAAAGGACTTATCATGTGATCATGTGAGGCCTTCACCCAGAAATCCCATGATCCTTTGAGTGTCAGACATGTCACAGATAAAAGAGACATACAGCAGCCGTAAAGACTGCTGAGAGAGAGATAAAGAAATACTACAACCACTGCTTCTATACACGAGTGTGTGCATGTATGTGTGTATGTACACACGTGTGTGTGTGTTCATGTATGAGCATATGTTCAGGTTAGCTGCTCTCAGATCAGCTCATTAATCACACTAACTGGCCGCCTGTGGTCTGCTGCTCATCCATGTACACTCTGGATTTTGTCCCCTGAAAATGATGCAGCGTGCAGCATCTTAGAAGATCTACAGGACGAGCTGTGTACCACATTAAATGTGCACCAATATTCACAGTATTATAGAATATGTTTCAGATTTATTTGTCACATGCAGATTAACACGGTCAACAGTACGATGAACATGTCAGACAGATAACAGTGTGAAATCTATTGTGACATGTTGATATCTGCACAGCTCTGAGTTGTCCATGAACGCACCCTCACAGCTCATGTCTGTGTTGTGTTTACAGTCGTGGTACGGCTGTGGTTCATGTTTCATGTCACATTATTTACCGTAATGACTTATCGAGTTCTCACTTAACCCTGATTATCACGTGACTTCTCATGTCAATAAGAATGAAGTAATGACTCACAGGTCGAAGATTCAGCGTGTTGACGGCTGTCACGTACTAGATACTGTAGGTAGATTAATTATATTATAATATATAGAGAATTATTATAACATTGGTCGAGATGGTGGTTGTTTATACATCTGATACAGTCGGTCACTTTATGAGAGAGAATGAGGTGGAGACTGTGTGTGTGTGTGTGTGTGTGTGTGTGTGTGTGTCCTGCTGGTTACACAGATGCCTCCATTTTGGTGTTTTTGCCAGATCTCTGATGACATCACCTCCCGTAAAGGTGCACCACACCCACCAACAAATCCCAAAATTTGATGATTTTGCAAATCAGACGTGAACATTTGTTAAACGACGTTCCTGTTTCATCTGCGCCTTTCATTACGGAGGGACAAACTTTACGGTTCATTAAAAGGTTACATTAATTACATCTCTGTGAAGAAGGCACTCAGGTGGACGGATGTGTCGTCCCTGCCTTTCCACCTCACCACATAAAGGTCAGACGACTCACTGCACAGGCATTAAACGATGGTGTGAAGAGTCCAACATTTCATGGACTTTCATTCATTTCCTGGAGAATCAAATCTAAACTTAACCACTGAGCCAAAAATCAGCTTTTGTCATTCATTAACTGGTGTTTAGTCTGAAATGTGTCCCTGAACGCAGCCTGAGACCCAGAGACACAAACACCAATTTTATTCATAGAGCAGATTTCATTACAAAGAAACTCTGTCTGCTTCGTATTGAAATACGCTGCAGACTTCCTTTGGCTCTGATCAAAATGAAAAGTTCATTCAGTCGTCCTCCATGTTGGTGTGGAGGCCAATTAAACCGAAACTTTGTGCACGGCTGGAGGTGAGGTGAAAATCTGTGTGGAACCTTTAAACCCAGAGAAGTTAAAATATTGAAATAAACATGTCAGCCTGCCTCTGTGCGTCCTCTGATGTTTCCCACTCGTCAAGTCAGCAGCAGATGGTGTTATCATCACATATGCACACACACACACGTGCACACACGTGCACGCCGGCTTCCCTCGTTCCACACACAAAGGCTGAATCATTCATTAACATCCTGACAGCCGGGCTTCACTGACGTCCTCTCGACAAACACTTACGATCACTCCCTCCGAGAAACCAGCGTCATCAGAAAGTTCTTCTCTGAACCGTCTCCAGCTGGACTGATGTGACAGAGGTGTGTGATGAAGAGCGCTCACTCATCAGATTTCCTTTAACCTCACGCTGCATTCATGTTCAGGATCTGATATCATTGACAACAAATAAAGTTAAAACCAAAAGTCCTTCCTGTCACATTCTCATTCAACGGAGTGGTCTGCTGCCTCTAATCTGAAGATTAAAGACTTTTAATCTGCCTGATGTTTTGGCAGCGGCTCAAACAAACGTCCTTTACAACATAAGATGCTGCAGAGAGGGGAGGGAGGGCGTCAGGTTGGATGTTTATTTGTGAAGTGAAGTGACAGTTTTCTGAGCGTGTCGCCGTCTTTGTCTTCTCGTCATGTACTCACACACGGCAAAGTGGGATTTTATAAATTTGGATGAGGACGGTAAAATGACTTCCTGCCAGCCAAAGGATGATTTCATTGACAAATTGTCGTCCATTTGGAAAGCTTGTGTTAGTGTGGCACAGGAAAACAAACAAACAGAGTGAAGAGGACAGTGACGGGCAGAGAGAGAGAGAGAGAGAGGACAGAAATAGGCTGAGAAAGCACCGGGGACAAAAAGGCTCTTTCTTTCTTCAAAGTTTCAAATGTTTCCCAACCTTCAGCTTTTAGCCCTGCAGGCCTGCGGAGGTCCCACATCTGGGCTGCTGTTTTTCACCCAGTACAGACTGACAGGATCTCATACACTGTGCTAAAATACAGCACACCACATGAGGACTGTCCTGACCTGAAGAATAGCAGCGTTTGTTTTTAAATTTTTATTTTGAATCGAACTCCCAGTGTGCAAAGAACAAATTCATATCAAACCTTTGGTCTCTATTAACGGCTCGAGAAGAAGGAGAATTTTCAAAATAAAACATCCCGTGCAGACTCCCCAAATGGGAAACACTTTAACTACGTGGCCTGTTTACTCATGATAAACCAAGAAAAATGACCAAGTCTGAGCAAGTTAACTAATTCTGGTGGGCAAAATCCTTCTCGAACGTTCCTGGTGGGGAATGGATCCAAACAGAGTCGTGCTCTGTGAGATCCAGAGGAGCAAATGCACTTTGCATTCAGGTAGCAGGTGTGTAATTTTCAGCCTGAACTGACACTTTGAATGACACTTTGCCTCTTGTCAGGGAAAAGACCCGTCACTGTAAAACCTCAATGACTGCGAGTCGACTGTGGAGTTCTTGTCGACTCGCAGTCTTTGAGTGGTTTTACAGTGACTTCTCTTGCACCAGCTGATCGATGACACTCGTGAATAACGAGGATGTCGGCTGCAGGTTGTTTCAGGTCAGTGCAGTGCAGGCCAACAGAAGGTGACGTCTGATTTCTATAAAGAAACTAATCATGTTTGAGTAAGGATTAGAGAGGATTGTGGTTTGATGAACAGGTTCGATAGCGGATTAGAGTTTGATAAAATGGGATTTGTTTGGCTTAAGCAGCTCCAGTGAAGTGCCCCGCTTCAATCCTCCATGATTTGAAATCCCAATCAACTCCAGAGCCTGTTCTGAATCTGACCTCTGACCTCCTCAAGGAAGGTGACACACATAAAAAACTAATTACCTCCCCAGCAGAGCGGGCTGTAAGTTTAAGTTTAAATATGTTTGTAGACACAAATTAAGATTTCACTGAACTCTGAAGTCAGGAAGACTTTTGCTGTTCCTCCTGTTGAATGAGCCTAAATCTGTGATCGAATCTACCGAGTTTGTTTGTTTGTTTGTTGCCATGGAAACCCTCAGCATGCCCAGTCAGTCTCAGCACAAATTACTTATTGATATGAGACATCGATTTGTCATTTACGGTTTGATTTGCTCAGCGGAGGATGGAGGGAAGGAGGGAAGGAGGGATGACCGTGACTGAGCAGCCTTTAACAGTAGAAGAGATTCAGCCATGAGTCATTACTGAGAGTTGAATATTATAACATAATATTCAGCTCAGATTTCAACTTAATGACAGTACAGAGAGTTCAGAAGTGTCTCTAAAGAAAGCATGATGACTGCTGGCTGTGTCACACACAAACAGCTGCTGTTTGTGTGAAGCAAATTATCGGTTCAGTGATGAAATGTTGATGTAGATGTGAGTGAAGTTCAGCACACACACACACACACACACACATCTGTTACTGTCTTTGTAATGTAGTCAGTCACATGTAACCAAAGAAATGTGAAGACTGGATTATTTTTGGATGACTTCATAACTTCCTCCGTTAACGTCCTCTTTGTTTTCTTCTCCTCTGCCATCATGTCTGTAGAGGCTGCTGAGCCCGGTTACACTGTCCAGCTCTGTTTCTGTTATTTTTTGGTATAAAAGTTACACAGTGTCACCTTCAGTAAACCTCCTGGAGGGTTTCCTTCTTCCACTGCTTAACGTCTTCTACAAGCTGCAGCTAATGAAGCTGTTATCGCTCTTCTACATAAAGCAACAGAAAACATCCAGCTAGCAGCGCGTCATCATCGTGTTCATCATCGTGTTCATCATCGTGTTCATCATCATGTTCATCATCGTGTTCATCATCGTGTTCATCATCGTTTTCATCATCGTGTTCATCATCACGTCAGATTCAGCCACATTTAGTCATTTAGGCTTATTAACTATAGATCGAGCTGACCTGAAGTCAGAAAGAAATTTTCAAAATAAAACACTGTGCAGACTCCAGATCATAAACAGGAAACAATTTAACCACTTCCTCATGGTAGAAGCACAGAAGAATGACCAAATGTGAGCAAGTTATCAATATCTGGCAGACAAAACGCTTCTCAAACATTTGTGGTGGAGAAAACGGCTGCAGCAGCAGCAACGTCAGAGTCATGTCCGGTGAAGAGACTGTGACTGTTCAGGTGGTTCGGCTTGCTTGCTTCTCTTCTCTCTGCCTCGACCTGATCGGCTCTCTCATGTTTCTGTTGTGTCAATGCTCAGCAGTGCAGCAGGTGAGCGCTGTGACATTCAGCCCCTGAAGTACACTCAGTCTGTCAGCCTGTTACATCGAGTGCCAGCTCGCCTCAGGCCAACACACAGCAGAGCCCACAGCTTAGTGTGTGTGTGTGTGTGTGTGCCACATAAAAAGACAATCTGTGTGTCTGCAGAGCTCCCCTTGGTGCTGCACGTCACACACACATATTACAGTAATGGGTTTAAATTCTCGTGGTCACCACCTGAAGAATGAACAGGAACGATATCAGCAGCAGCGATCGTTGTTTAAACGAGGAGACGATTACAGTCAGAGGCTAATGAAGGCTTTTACTGTAACAGGCATGATGGGAGAGGAGATATACAGAATGTGTGTGTGTGTGTGTGTGTGTGTAATGTAATAATACAGTAGGATTACTCTGTTGCTAGTTCATAACTTCAGTTTTATTTCTGTGGTTCCTCTAACTGATATAAAATCTCATTTGTTGTAGTTGTAGGGACACTTTTTAATTTACAGACGTCCAGTTGACTTCACTGCTTCATGAATCTTTCAGTCAGTGAACAGCAGCTCAGTTTGTCTGCAGGTATCATCACCATTCAACAAACACAGTAAAGGAGTTTTTTTCTTTCCACAAATATATAAAATGTCTCTTCACAGCGGCGCGGTGCTCCAGTGGTCAGCACTGTCGTCTTCACAGTGAGAAGTTCACAAACAGAATTGATTTAGAGTTGAAGGCTGTGGCAGTGTTTGACTTTTCATAAAATGACAAATGAAGAATTCAGTTTCTTTAAACCATCTGTCACACACCTGCTCTCATTATACACACGTTTTTATTCAGTGTATTTTATATTTTATTTTTCTTTGCTCGTCTGTCAGAGCTCTCAAAAATGTAAACTCTGTTTTTAAAGAACAGGAAGTCGTCAGAGCTGCAAGTTTTCAAGGTGTGAATGTGAGCAGCTGTCCACGGCCAGTTATGAATAAATTAAATCTCTAATTTAATTAATAAACAAACTCCTGCATTTATGTTTGCAGCCTGAGCGGGATTGACCAATCACGTTTGAGCGTGCTTTGGTTGCAGGTGAACAGCCTCTCTCTCTCTCTCTCTCTCTCTCTCTCTCTGGTGATCGATTGCCCCGCCAAACCTCTGCCCCGGTCGCCATGGCAACACGCTGCACCTGCACCCCCGAACAATGACTGTAAACACGTTTACGAGCTCGATCCACATCATTCCCGGGGTCCCTCCTCCTCATTGCGCCTCCCTTCCTCCTCCTCTTCCTCCTCTTCCTCCTCCTCCTCCTCCTCCTCTTTCTCCTTCTCCTTCTCATTTCTTACTTATTACCTGGCTGTCACCCTCCCTTCATTAGTCCTCCATCACTCCCTCTGCCCTTTTGATCCTTCTTTATCCTCGTCCGATACCACTTTAATCATTTTCCAATTACTCCTTTGTCTCCATCGCTCCTTCTATCCCTCCTTGCCCTCCTTTCCTCCCATCCTCCACTTTCCCATCAGTCCAGCTGCCCTCTCCTCCTCTCATTTCATCCGTCCTTCTGTGCCTCCATGACTCCTCTCGCTTCTTAAATCAACCCTTCATCCTTCCTTTTGCATCTCCTCATCCACCTGTCCACCTCCTCTGTCATCATTTTATCCTTGTATCCTTCTTTCTACATCCGTTTTATCCCTCATCACTCCTTCTTCACCTCCCATCTCTACGTTTATCCCTCTGCCAGCTCCTCCGCTTCTCTTTTAATTTCTCCATCAAAGCCTTCACTCCTCCTGCTTCTCTCTTTGCCCACCAGCCTGTTCCTCCTTCTCATCCATCACTCCTCCTGCCTGATCTGTGATCTGTGCTGGAGGAGAAACAAGAAAAAGGAGGTGCAGTCATTAGTCTGATTTCACACATCGCTCCGCCGTGTTCGGTCCTTTTCATTAGTTTTAGTTTGATGATTTTTAATCATCGTGTTCGTCTCATAATAACATTTTCTGAAAATGAGTGGAGTTGAATTAATCAAAACAAACTGAAGGTGATCCGGTTCAGGATGAATCTGAGAGTCTCTGTGGATGTTAAACAGGAGACGAGTGAAAGAAAAGATAACACCTACGTCTGACTGATGACATCACTTTACCCACAAACCACCTGAACTCATCACAGATTTATGTTCTGTTAGCCGACTATGAGGTGACATTTTGAGTTTCAATTGCCCATTTTTGGTTGAGATTTAAAGTGGAAATAGACTTTAGACACCTTTGTTGATTGCTCGGTGTAGAGTAACAACTGTCTGTCATTGGATACACTCTCCTGACATGAAGGCTCGATTTCTGGATTTATTGACTGAATGAAAGAACAAACTTTTTTTTTGAAACAATAATAAAACCTCTAACTATGTTAACATTTAAGCAGACACAGGTGGAAGGAGGTTTTCTGATGTCGAGCAGTGGAGGTTTAGACTGTGTGTGTGTCCTCTGTGCTTTTGTTCAGAAATGTTTCACATCAGTTTATTTAGACTCAGTCTCACACACTGTGCTCTGTCCTGCTGCAGGAAATACTCACTGTGCACCAACGCCGCAGCTGGAAACAGTCCAGAACTAGAACACTATTTATTCCTGTTTGAACTGTAGCTGACTCTACAACAAAAGGTCAAATGTGTGGCAGTTTTTTTCTGAAGTTTCAAATACCTGTTATGCAGGTGACCCAGGACTCCCATCACCCATCACACGGCTGTCAGGCTCAGTATCTTAAGGACACTTTAACTGGTGGAGCGGGAATCAAACCAGCGACGAGCCTCAGCTGAGCCTGGAGAACAAACTGACTCTGTGTGACACTTTTCATCTCTGCGGCGTGATCCTCGTTTCGCTCTCATTGTTTTTGTTGGCAGAAGCGTCCTGATGTGTTCAGAGAAGCAAACAGAGAGAACAAACATGTCGAGTAGTTACACAAACTGAATCCACACAGAAGCTGAATATCAAATAAATATCTGACTTTCAAAATATTTACTGCGTCTGCTCGAGCGGTCAGATTTATCAAAGGAGACGTACAACATTTATAAATCTGACCTTGTTATTGACCTCACTGTCGTAGCAGCAGGAAGTCGTCGCTTCATCACAGCTTCACTGAACGTCTTGATGCAAAGTTCAACGATCAGTTTTGATCTTAAGTTTATGACCACCAGCTCGTCCTGCCGCTTCACCTGGATGATGGTTATGATCGGTCAGGGACAGTCTGCTGTCAGTCTCTGGGCTCTAACATCACCAACAAACATCAGTCAGTGCTGCCGAGCAGCTGAGCGTTTATTTTGATGGCTTACGTTAATGTCGGTGCTTTTTTTTAGGTCTAAACTTGTCTTGCAGCTCACCCAGGGAGACAGTGAAAGTGAGCTAATGTTAAACACACCATGAACCGTGCTGCCAGTTAATTATTGCTGCAGTTTAAATTAATAAAAACAGTCTGAAGTTCTGCTCTGTCTGCCTCCAGGCTGTTTTCTGGTCAAATCAGTGACAACGGTGCTTAGTTTGTCTTTCGTGATTGCTATTTGTAACCAACAGTGAATTTCATCATCTCTCTCATTTATGAGCAGAAAGCAAAGTGACTTCTGCAAGAAGGAGGAAGCACTCAGCAAAATGCTTTGTGCTAATTCAAAACACACTCCATCAAATCAGCCTGAATCTACGAAACATTTACGCCTTGGAGAGGCTCCTGAAGTGTGAACATCCAACCTGATCCTGGAGGAAACCTTTGAGATATTCAGACTGCATCTGTGCTATTACTGCCACTGAGGCAAAGCTTAAAAAGGAAAACTGAATTATTCTAACAGAGAAGAGAGAGATGGAGGTGTGTAAACAGAAGGTGTCGACAGGTGTCGGTGCTTTCCTCCTCCTCACAAACGGATGGATGGAGGGAGGAAGAGAGGTGGAAGATTAGGACAGGGTTCAGTCCATCTGTCCATCCTTTGGTGTCATGCTGAGGTTTAAATCTCACCAGTTGGTGCTGTTACACACTCACTCACACACACACACACACACACACACAAATACACCTACACACTGTGTTATAGAGATACATTTACACACACACATTACAGTACAGTACCGTCGCCTTCTGTCAGTGTGTGTGTGTGTGTGTGTGACTGACAGACGACAGGAAATAAATGCATAAATATAAATCGTGTGTTGTCAGCCTGTTTTTATCGAGGTCATCATGACTCGTCCTCTCTCCACCTCCTTCTTTCTTAGAGTTTCCTTCATTGGTGCGTCTCTCTCTGTGTTTGTGGTCTGAATCCTCTCTGGCCTCACGTATAATTGCTGTTTTTGTTTCACACGTGTCACAACAGAAGTCCAGGAGTCACATGATGCTACTCGATTAGTTTTGACTGCATCACCTGGTCTTTGGTTTGGCTGTAGTGTTTTCTGTCACTTCCTGTCCCACAGATCAGGTGATTCTCGTCCCTCTCCTGTTGGACAACGCTTCCTCAGTTCTCGGCTAATTAGCTGCTCGCTGTATTCTTTATGTCGACAGACGTTAGCTCAGGGTGAAGCCGGCTAACGTGGTTTTACGCATAGCGAGCGTCGATTAGTCTGCTGTCATTTTGTGTCTCTGTAAACTCCTGATTTGGTTTTGTCCGTGTGTCGGTGCTGAATCTTCCACGTCCGTGTCCTGATGAATCTTCAAGATGTCTCCATGCCTTTCTGACTCCCACTTTTCTTCTTCTTCTGAATCTCCCTCCTCTTTCTCCAAGGTCACAGTCAAGGTCACTTTTAATGCTTCTTCTCAGAGAACATTGACCTGTTTTTTAAGAGACTCTATTAGAAAACAGTCTGATCTAAAATAAACGAAGCACCTCCCCGTACCTTTAATCTCTCTCTTCTTGATCTCCTCTTTGTCCTCTTTGTTGTTTCTTCGTCTTCATCGATCTTCCTGTCGTCTTCCTGTCTTCCTCACCTTCAGTTTCTCTCCTTTCCGTTGTCCTCTTCGTCTCTTTCTGTAACTTCGTGCTGCGTCTGTTTTTCTGTGTACCGGTGACTCACCACCATGAATAGACTGTATCAGGGTCTCCGCTGAATCATGTCGCTTGTTTTCTTTCTCCTTTGTTTGTGTTAATGCTGAAAGTTTGAATGCACCCACGTTTTATTAATATTCAAGGCCCTGTGGAGAGTCTGCTCTCAGGTGAGCGGTGAAAAACATCGTATGAATGGAGACGTGAAGGTTACGTGAGTGAAAATCAGTCTGTAAGAGTTGGAGGTTCTTTGACGTGCTCATCTCTTTATCTGAAAACACGACCGGAAACAAGATTTTCTAAATACTGAGGTGACGTCAAACTTCAGGTCACTAAATTCTGTAAATTCCAGTTAAATAAAATCAAAATAAAGCTGCTTTTCTTTGACTTTTATCTTCATGATGTTTGTGTCGCTGCCACTGTTTGATTAGCTTTGTGTGACGGTTTTACAGCCAGGACACCAGCTATAGAGATGTTAGCTGTAGCTGCAGACATGCCTGCGTGTCTCCCTGTGACAGCTTTGACCTTCATCCTCAAACTTCTTTCTGTTATTTCCTTCAGTCTGAGTCCTCAGAGTCCTCTCATGTTTATCAAACAGCGTCAGGCTGTGCACAAATCTCTCGCTCAAGTTGAAACATTTTCCGCTCAGGTGGACGTGTCTCAAAAGGTGTGTTAGAGCGAACACAAAGTCACACTTTTCTACGCTTTTCTTCTGTCTGCCTGTCAAAACAAAACAATGATCAAAATCCAGCAACCAGCCAAACATCAACAAGATCAACAACAGCAGACGTAGCAGCCTGCTAATATTACTGACTAGTCCAACAGCAGTCAGCCCAGCTCGGCGTCTTTCAGCCTTTTATTTCACCGAGCTGGCTAACAAACTGAGCTAACATTAGCTAACAGCAGCTACAGTTGGCAGCAGTTTACTCCGCCATGTTTCTTCAAAGTTCTCTCCAGTGTGTCTCAGACTAACTTGTTCTTTCTTTTGTCTCTCTCTCTCTCTCTCTCTCTCGTAGGTGAGCTACACCACCCTCAGCTCTACCCAGCGCCTCCCCCTCCCACCTCCCTCTTCCTCAGCCTAATCCCATCATCCTCTGCCTTACCTTTTCCCCCCACTTCTCGTGGGAAACCAAACGCTGCCATGTCTCTCTTGGCCTCTTCCACCCCCTTCCTCCTCCTCCTCTTCCTCCTCCCACTGCCTCCCTGCCAGCCGGAGTCCCAGCGCAGCGACCCCAGCCTCCCCCCTGACCTGGAGGGGGTCTCCTCCTCCATGTTCCCGTCCTCCTCCTTCTCTCCTTCCATGTCTTACACTAACAGCAGCGTGGTTCTCGGGAAATGTGATGACGTGCCAGTGTGTAAGCCCGGCATCCTGCTGCCCGTCTGGAAGCCCAACCGGCCCGGCCTCGGCGACCAGGTGGCCCGAGCTGTGGTCTACTTTGTGTCCCTCATGTACATGTTCCTGGGAGTGTCCATCATCGCAGACCGCTTCATGGCGTCCATCGAGGTCATCACGTCACAGGTGAGAGCGAGTGACGAGAGCAGACTTCCCTCTTCATCCATTTCCCATGTGTAATAGTGTGAATGACCCTCAGCTGCTTTCAGACAAAGAAGTGGGTTATGTTTGTGCAGTGTGTGTGTGTGTGTGTGTGTGTGTGTGTGCTATCCCAGGCGGCCTGTAATGGTTCAGTAGTCGAGGTTGCGCAGTCATCAGCACTGTAGTAAGGCAGAGAGAGGGTCCATGGAGGTTTGAATGGAGGCTGATGTTCAGTATGAGAGAGCGGGACGAGGAGACATGAAGGTCAGCTGGAAGAAAAGATGACAGGAAGGAGACAGGAAGGAGAGAGGAAGGAGACAGGAAGGAAAGAGGAAGGAGACAGGAAGGAGACAGGAAGGAAAGAGGAAGGAGAGAGGAAGGAGACAGGAAGGAGAGAGGAAGGAGAGAGGAAGGAGAGAGGAAGGAGACAAGAAGACCATAGTCGTAAATCACCTCTGTACTGTGTTCCTGCTTAGCTGCACAGCTAACTGGGCTAACCAGCTAACCATGACCTGAGAGCATCGTTGAATTGTCCAGCAGACTTCTTTATTGAAGTAACTCTGCAGTTTACATGAAATGTTTCAAATACAGTCAGAGCTGGAGATGAAGCAGTGGATTCATCTGGAGCTTTTGTTTGTACCTCACATGTTCTGCTGCCTGAGCTGAACTTTCTGACCGATGAGGTTAAATCACTTGAACCTGTGACTGTCACTGGGTCCACAGTGAGCTTGTTTCAGTCTGGCTCAGACTTTAAACAAAGATGAATAAATGTCAAATTCTTTAACCTTTATTCAACATGTCAAGCTGAACAACAACAGATTAATATTTAATCCAAGTGAATAAATAAGTGTGTGTTCCTATGTATTTATTTATGAAGCACAGCACAGCTTACTGCTGTGCAGGTGATTCATATAGACATTGCAGTCAGTTATAGTGTGTGTGTGTGTGTGTGTGTGTTGTGGCAGTGCACCTTGGCAGTGGTTGAGTGTTGCTTTCACACTCATGTCACCCTCCTCGTGACATTAGGAGTGTGAACAGGTCATGTTGTTGTTGGTGGTCACTAACCTGACTGCGCCTGATGGTTTGCTACACAGAACCATCTGGACACTTTCAGAAAGTACAGGCCTGATTATTGGATGAATGATCTGTCAACCAATCACACCAGTGACTCCTGTAACATAATCAAACTCCAGATTCAGAAAAGCCAGTGTCAGCGTCGCCCTCGTCTTCTCTGTTTTCTGTGCTCGTGGTGTTGACACACCTCTACACTCTTCATCGATTTTGGAATCAAACCCTCGCCTCAAACTCTCGCCTAATTAATCAGCTTCACCCTCTAAAGTTAAATTTCTTGTTTACAGCGTCACCTGAGCTCGCCTCTGCTCCATCTCACTGTATTTACTCGTTCGTTGGACATTCGTTGGCATCGCCTCTGATTTTTCTCCTGCGTTTAGTTTGGCGGTTGGCCGACACTCGATAAAGATGGTAATGCATCTGAGAGGAAAAGCAATCGGTTTGCTCTTAATAGGAAATGTCTGAAATAATGACGGGACGTATAGAGAGCAAGCAGAGGTGATACAGGCGACCGCAGCGGGCGGAGGGAGGGTGGATGAAGAGAGATGAAAGGGTTAGTGGAGGAAAAACGCTGTTCATCCTTTTCAAGATCGATGTGAATGAATGTTCTACGGAGTATCCCACAATCCTTCACTGTGGCAGCCCAACACCTCTTTTGGAAGAGGGATGGTTTGACCTTTAAGTTAGTGTGTGTGTGTGTGTGTGTGTGTGTGTGTACTGCAGGCATTTGTGTGTCCAGATCAGTGTTTTATCCTTCATATTTTCTCCTCCACTTCATTCATACTTCATATTTTGTCTGATTAACTCATTGTCTGCTGAGAAGAACAAAAACCAGACGTGACCCGACGTCAGTATCTTTGTGTGTCACAAACCATGGCAACAAACGTGTCCCAGCCATGTGCATCACTCTCCAGTGTCCTCTGGAAACAGCTTCCATTCGTCTGTGTTCCTGTATTTATTTGTGTTTTCTTAATTTGCATTTGACCCTCAGGGCCACCGTACATGCAGTTTTGTGTGGATTAATAAGCACAACTGGAAGTTTAGACGAAGATGAAGATGAAGATACTGAGCGCTTCTCTTTTTAATCAGATCATTCTGAATAAAACAGTAAATTAATGTTCAGCATCAAAAATCAGGTTAAAGTTTAAAGTTTCTCACGTCAATCAAACTGTGATTTCTTGCTCAAGTTTTTCTGCTTCCTTGTGGTGCTTGTTTTTTTAGTTACCACTTCTTGTTTTTCCTCTTTTGTCTACACAGAAAGATAAACAATACCTGAAATATGACACACGTACCTGAAAGAACCCTGTGAAACAAATAACTAACGAGACTGTCGGGTCCTCACGTCTTCTAATTTCATTCTAAAGGCTCTGCACGCCCACACGAGTGATTTAACTCATTCTGGATGATTAGAGCTGATCTCAGGTCTGTGTGGGTGTATTTGTGCTGACTGTTTGATCCTCCGCTCGTCTTTGTCGCACCTGTTAGAGTGAAACTAATCACACCTTTATTATTCTGACCTGACATTCACCTTCAGCCCGAGCAGACATCTGATCACAAACTTTTAAAGTTTGTTAGAGAGCTCATGCGCTGTCAGTCAATTTGTGTGTGTGTGTGTGTGTGTTTGGGCCAACAGGAGAAGGAGGTGACCATCACTATGCCGAACGGGGAAACATCAGTCGCGACGGTTCGCATCTGGAACGAAACTGTGTCCAATCTGACGCTCATGGCTCTCGGATCCAGTGCTCCAGAGATACTGCTGTCTGTTATAGAGGTACGTACACACACACACACACACACAGGAGGCACACACACTAAACGTCTAGATGATTATAGTGGAAGAGTGAAAGTCATTTTCTTCATTAAGCGAACAGAGTTGATTTTGTCGGTGAGCGGGGCGATGCTGGTGGGCGGATTCCTCTGGAGCATTTTGTAATTATTTTCTTTCTTGCAGCCGTAAAGTTCTTCAGGTGGTGTGTGTTGTGTTTACTGAGGCCTGCAGGAATATTTCCAAGGTACAAAAATGTAAACGAGAAATCAGAATTCAGCTCAGGAATCTTCACAGAAAGGCTGAACATACAGGCACATCCTCAGATTCCTCTCCAGCTCTATCGATCTCGAAAGATCATGTTGTTCAGTCTGCTTCAGTGTGTGTCATCATTTCCTGTCTCTTCCCTCCCACGCCTCTCTCCAGGTGTGCGGTCACCAGTTCAAGGCCGGTGAGCTCGGGCCGGGAACCATCGTCGGCAGCGCCGCCTTCAACATGTTTGTGATCATCGGGATCTGCGTGTGGACGATCCCCAACGGCGAGTCCCGCAAGATCAAACACCTGCGGGTGTTCTTCATCACCGCCTTCTGGAGCATCTTTGCCTACATCTGGCTCTACCTCATCCTGTCTGTCATGTCGCCGGGCGTCGTGGAGGTGAAAAGAATTAAAGTGCTCTGTTAGCTTTCTCTGTCGTCCTCTTTGTCTCTTCACCTCTGCCATTCGTTATGGTCATAGAAGCTGCTGAGCTGCTGACACTGCCCACATTCACAGCTCTGTTTCTGGCACCGACACCGGCTCTGCTCCCTCTGAGAATTCCCTGCTGGTTCCTCGTTGCTCCAGGCTGGAAAACGTCCTCGTCCCGGCAGTCCGAAGCTTTGCTAGCGTTGTAAATACCAAAACTCCCATGATGCTTTGAGCTCCCAGTGTAGGGAACAAGTAGAGCTTTCTGTTAATAATGGAAAATAATTGTGACCGGCAAAGCAGAGTCTTTTGAAACGTCAGTTCAAACATGACAGCTCATGAATGTTCATCGAGCTGTAATTAAACTTTGGAGGCTCTGCTCCTCGACAGAAACAGTTTTCTCCTTTAGAGAAGTCTGCTGTAACATCGCCTGCTGATACTGATGATAAACTCTTCATGATGCTCCTTCCTCTTCCTCGGGTTGTGCTGCAGCTGCAGAGTTACATCAAACAAGCTGAACAAAGATCATAAGACTGTGTGTGTGTGTGTGTGTGTGTGTGTGTATGTGTGTTTCAGGTGTGGGAGGCCCTGGTGACCCTCCTGTACTTCCCCGTGTGTGTCATCCTGGCTTGGATCGCCGACCGCCGCCTCCTCTTCTACAAGTACATGGGCAAGCGTTACCGTGCCGACAAGCGCCGCGGCATCGTCGTGGAGACCGAAGGAGACCTGACACCCAACAAGGGCGGCATGGAGATGATCGCAGACGGCAAGTTCCCCCCACGTGGGGGCGTTGTGGCACCCGCCGAGAACTGCGGGGGCGGGACTCAAGATGGCACAGCGGGCGCCGCGGCCAATAACATCGGTGGAAACCTGCCCAACTCCAACAGCACGATGGTCAACGTGGAGAGCAGCAAGGAGCTGGACGAGAGCCGCAAAGAGGTGAGAGATGGAGAGGGAACAGGTAAACAAACATCTCTCTGCCACATATTGATATTCATAATGCTCCACCAATGGTTGGTGCAGAACATCTCATCAACGTTTATTCAACATCAGTTTAAAGAGAGTGGGAAATGATGAAGAGGAGTGCGAGGGGAGCGGTAACAGCAGATTTAGAGATGCTGTTATCACTGCAGATTGTGTTCGGTAATAAAGCTGTAATCTCATTTTTAACATTGGAAACAGAATTTCTGCAGCCGTGATTACGACATGGCTGGATGGAAAATAACGGATCATCTCCCTGCAGGAGACAGTCAGCGTCTCGGAGAGAAACGTTTCCAGCTGAGATGAATGGCTCCAGCTTGGATTTCCATTCTGTTCTGTGATAATTGTTTTTGTTAATGCACTGCTCAAAAGAGGAGAAGGAGAGGGAAAGAGATAATGGAGAGGAACACGTGGGAGGTCTGACTGACAAAGACTGTCAGACAAACAACGAGGTCAAGGAGAAACGAGCAGCGAGCGAGAAACGTGCTCACAACAACAGCTCGTTCCTCTGAAAAGTCTCAAAGATTTAAATCTGTCTGATGTTCAGCTACTTAAATCCAGTTTTTAGGAATTACTGGAAAAATCTGGTTTTGTTGCAGAGTTGTAGTCAAGACCACTTAAGACTTCGAGGAGTTGAGACCAAGTCAATATGATTGGAGGTTGTTAGCTGAAGTGCCTTTTGAAAGTCAGTGCCAAGAATCGGAGCACTTCTACAACAATCAGTGTTTGTGTGAGCGGCCGCGCCTGCTGTTCATGATGCATGTGGATGTTTTTTTATTAATGAGTGCGTCCGCTCGTCTCGTCCTCCAGGTGATTCGTATCCTGAAGGAGCTGAAGCAGAAATATCCTGACAAAGAGCTCGACCAGCTGGTGGAGCTGGCCAACTACTACGCACTGCTGCACCAACAGAAGAGCAGAGCCTTCTACCGCATACAGGTAACACACACACACACACACACACACACTGTTCATAAATAATCCCTTAAGTGAACATACAAGGTTGTCCAGACCTACAAAAAGACATAAAGTAGTTCAAGGACTTCTCAGGATGAAATTCTTTCTCTGATTCTGAAACTCAGAAAATCTGATTTAAATTTAAGAAAACAGAAAAATACTATATAAATAATTTAAGTAGTTTATCTGTATGACTGACTGAAATGTGTCATTAATGGGATCTGATTGGTTGTTTACAGTATGTCTATAATTTTATAGAGATGAGCCACATTTTTAATTACAGATCATTACTGTAATTTTACATGACTTTGTATGTAATTTAAAAGAAAAAAAACAGAAAGAATTCCATAAATATAGTAAATAATTTAGACGTTTTTGTAGAAAAATGAGAAATAAAAATAATAAAAATAACAGTTTGGTTAAACATTTACAGATAATTTGAGAGATTTGTACAAATGTAATTATTTTACAATGCGAGACAAATGTTTGAGCATGAAAGTTTAAACTTTATGTTACATTAAAAGTCATAATGTGTCACTTTAATTTAAGACATTTGTGTCTCTTGATGTGAAAGAAAACAAATGTGAAGGACGCTGCACATCTTTTAACCCCTCGTCCTGTCCGTCTCCATCAAGGCGACTCGTATGATGATCGGAGCTGGCAACGTCCTGAAGAAGCACGCGGCCGACCACGCTCGCCGCACAGCCGTGACCGACGAGGAAGCACCAGAAGAAGAAGACGCCGGGTTGTGCAGCCGCATCTCATTTGAAAGTGCCCACAGTCAGTGCATGGAGAACTGCGGCGTTCTGACGCTGGCTGTGGTCTGCCAAGGTAGTGAAATAAATAAGTCATAAGCTAATATTGAGTTCACATGAATAAGTTAGAGGACTCAGGCTAAGACTGCTGCGGTAATAACGTATAAAATCTGTCCTTTCTTTAAATTAATGCTTTGATCTCTCAGAGTTTTATTCTCTGAGTTTCATTTTTCTGTAATCTCAACTTGAAGCTGCAGTGTGGTGAGTTTCACACCAGCTGCTCTTTAATGACGGGATTAAAGCTGAGGTAGAAGAGAGCTCACATCCTGCACTCAGAAGAGTGTTGGCAGCGTCTTTTTTATTCCACTCACTCCTCTTTTCTACTTTTCAAAATCAGCCAGGTACATTACCCACAATGCAGCTAGCACTTTCAGGCTTAAACCTTTCGGCAACACAGCCTCATCAGATTTCATGCAGCTCCACTGAAGCCACAAAAGGCTTCATACAACCTTTTTTCACGTACACAGATACAGGTACAATAACTCAGAAGATACTGATCCAGTCCTGAAAGGACATTTCAGTCGGGTTTAGAGGTTTGTGTAAACGTTCATGATAATCTGTTTTATACGTTGTTATATCAGCGCCTAGTAAACATCTTAATAAGTTTATCTCTGCACGTCTGTCCCACGTTGGGTTAACATTAATGAGGTTGGACAGAAGCATGATAAACTGCGAGAACTTTCATCCACTGACTGAAAGTTTACCGTTCTTGATGAGCTGTGAAGTTCTTGAACTCGTTCCTATTAAAAGATTAGAGGCGTGCGCTGCTGAGATTGATGCTTAATTAGAAAGAACAGCAGAAACAAACGTTGTGCTCAGTACATGATGTGGATCATGATGAGTCCCAGTACAGATAAAATAAACACTGGCTCTCAATTGTTTCTCTTTCATGCTTGGAAGAGAGCGATGAGAGGGAGTTACCTACACCACCTGATGCTACTAAATGGCACCTTTAAATACAAGAAGCTAGATAGATAGACTTTAACTGCAGTCTGCCAAACTCGCCTACAGATGACAGTTTGCTGTGTGTTCATTTGCTTTTATTTCTGCTCTTTAGGCGGTCTGGGAGAGAACACCTTCTATGTGGACTACAGGACGGAGGACGGTTCAGCCAACGCTGGTTCTGATTACGAGTACAGCGAAGGAACGTTGGTATTCAAACCCGGAGAGACTCACAAAGAGATCAAGGTGAGTAAAGAGACGAGTATGAAGAGATATTAATATGCTGTGGGAACGGAGCACTGCACCAGATAAGACCTGGACCTCTTCACGATGAATTGAGTTTGACAGTTAGCGGACCGCACACTATTAACAGATGAAGTCAAGTGAAACTTTAATGATCTTTGTGAAGAAAGAAGCCGATCATATTCATTATGAAGCAGGAGGTCTGTCAGTTCATTATTAAGCTCTGAGCTCAAAGTCGTCTTTGTTGGAAGATTGTAAATGATACACTGAATATAAATGCACCAGCCTCTCAGGCCTGCTTTAGCCGATTTACACACAATGAGGCACCAGATTCACCAAAACGCTGGTGCAGGAGGCGAGCTTCACTTGACGGAGCTGCATAAACTGCTGCAGGCTCCTGAATAACCTGCAGCGTGGCTGACACCCAAAGAGATGAGAGCGAGGAGAAAGAGAGGGAGATAAATGATGAGAGTCACAGCAGGAGAGAGACAGGAGGATGGCTGAGGAGAGACAGAGTCAGGCCGAGGAGAGACGGAGTCAAGCTGAGGAGAGACGGATGTTGAGATTCAAGGACGGGACAGAAATATACTGCTGCTACTGCGATATTGTTTGAAGCAGAAAGTTGCTCGGCTGTGAAAAAACTGACTTTTCTTGAAAATCTGAAATTTTCGGTCTTGTTTTATTCTTCATATTTCTACAGGCGCTGTTAGCTTATCACTCTTTGGACTACTATAACAAGTATGAAAAGTGTTTAACTGATTGATTAACTCTATTAGTACTGTGTGTTTCACAAATACTCCCAATACTACTGCTGCTTAATTATCAGTCCTCACATACATCACAGTTGTATTAATGATTGCTGCTGTTCAGCGCTGGTTAACTAATGTTTAGTCCACCTGTGTTTTTCCTGCTGAGCAACCAGCCCATTGTACCTGAGATTGTAAGGTGTTGTAACGGTGGAGAAAGGCAGTCAGACGAGACACCGGAGAGAGCAGACAGACTGACATCACTGACAGGTGATGAACATGAAGCAAAGGCAAGAAACAGGGTCAGACAGGAGTCAGGCAAACACAAAGAAAAAAGACAAAACTAGACTGTCTGGACTGCAGAGGCCTGAGGATGGCAGCAGGTGAGCACCCTAAGTGCAATTTAGAAAATATAAAGTTTGAGCACATAATTACAGATGTTATTGCTGCTCAAATAATTCTGCACGGTTACTGTAAATAACTTTGAGTTTAATCTGTGAAGAATCAGGAAGTTACAAAATCAGCCCGAGCTTCAAAGTTCACCATCTTTGATTACAGATGTTCCCGAACTTTTCTCTGCAATCTGAACTCGAGATCAAACAACACAGTAATGAATTATAATCATATAGGATGAATGCACGAGGTAACTGCAAGGCGATCTCTGCTCAGATTTTCAGGGTTTGATGAAAGATCAAAAGGAGCGTGAGCGGAGAGCGCTGCGATAGCCTGAAGAGCATGAGGGGGGCGGGACATTAAAAAAATAGACATATAGATAGATAGAGATATAAATTGGCCTATCTACTGTGACTGAGTACATTACAAAGGTCAGTGTCATCCATTTCAACAGCATACAAGAGGATTAAATCGATCACTGTGCCACAAATGAGCAGCAGGGAAACCAATTAAACTTGAATGTCTTACTCCACTTTACTGCTATCAGTTCCACTGTGTGACTGCCACTGCACAGACTGTTAAACAAACTCTTTGTTTGTAATGAAGAGTCATCATTGTCATATTCAAAAATAGGAGGCAATCGTTCGAGAATCTAATTTGCAGCACAGCGATGAAAGGCTTCATTTAAATATGTGAAAATTAAGTAAAGTGCATAGAGAAGCACAGCACAAAAGATCAGTGCTGGTGCAGTAGCAGCAGTCATGGTTGACAGTGCAGACAGTAGTCCCATCAGGTTATGATTTCAGTCTACTGTAACATCTGCCAGACGGTAACAAAAAGAACACTGTAGTTCTTTAAGATGCTGTGAACCTTCTTCGGGAGGTAGAGCAGGTCGTCCACTAATCAGATGGCTGGTGGTTCAATCCCTGGCTCCTCCAGTCTGCATGTGCTTTGGCCTTGGGCAAGATACTGAACCACAAATTGCTCCTTAAGGCTGCACCAGCACCGAAAACTGTTGCCAGTGATGAGCTGTGCCGCTTCCACCACTCTCTGTAGTGATTTTCGGCTGTGGACTCCCAAACCAGATTGTGATGCAGCCCGTCAGCAAGCTGTCGATGGTGCAACTGTAAAAGTTTGTGAGGATGCTGGCGTTCGTGCCAAACTTCCTCAGCCTCCTCAGAAAACAGAGCTGCTGGCAAGCTACATTCCTGTTAATGTCTGCTGCACTGATCGTCAGATTATTTCAATATACGGTATTTCTTAGTTAAAGTTTATTTATCATTGTATGACACAGAGTTGTTCAACAAAATGCAAATTGTAGTCTCCTTATGTGACTCACAAAACAAAAATTGTATAAATGAATCAATATTAAATAATGAAAATGTTGGTGGTGTGTGAGGAAAGAATCTGCTCTGAAGTCAGCGAATACTTCTGTATTGCTTGTCAGATGATAGCAGGATGATCAAACTGTTCACTGTTCTCCTCAGATCAAAACTAAAAGACATTTTATTTGATTTCCCAGCATTTATTCATCCACATTAATAGCTCAGCTGAGGAAAGAAGCTCTTTAGTCTGGTGTTATGGCAGCAGATACTTCTGTATCACTCGTCAGATGACGGCAGGATGAACAGCCTGTTTACTGTTCTCCTCAGAAAACTAATAGAAGTTTTGTTTAACTTGCCCACATTCATTCATCCAAATTAATTGTTCAGCTGTATATTGAAAATAAATAACTGAAGCTCGATCAACAAGTCTGAATCCCTGAACTCGAGTAATGCCTCAGAGAGAACAACAAAAGTTCCCTTCTTCAAGGCTGCAATGTGCGGACAGGTGTGCATGAAATGAAAATTAATTGTCATGTCTGCTGGATGATTGAAGGTCTGAGCTGCATCCTAAGCGTACAGATTGAGCACGGCAGTAACAGCGATGAGACAGTCAATTATTAAAACTCTTTCTAATAGAGAGTGCTTTCCTTCGTCTCTGTCGTCTTCGTCTCTTTGTGTTGCATCGTGGCTGAACTCCAGAATATATTGAAGTCTGAACACGCGGCAGGACGTGGTCCGGCTCATTGGATTACAATGCCTAATGCCTAATCTGATTTGGGAGTGCCCACCTGTCAGTTAATGTGCAATGGCACAATCAGATGATAACAACCTCATACAGATGACTGTTGTAACTGGAGCCTCTGTTTATGTGTTGGCTGATGGAGATGACTGGCTCTCCGCCCTGCCTGCTCTCAATATTCAGCACAGACGTCCAAACTACACTCAGGCATGTAAGGGTTGATGTGAGTTCACTTTAAATTCAGAACACAAAATGAAACTGCAGTTCACATAGTGATTTCACAAGTGTGGGGTCTTTTTTTCTGGCAAAGAAATCATTCTCCTGTGAAATAAAGTTCCACCTCCAGAGCTCCTGAGTTTCCTGACTTCAAGGTTCCTACATAAAACTTTGACATAAAAATTCTTCATAAAGTTGTGTATCTATCAAACATACATGCCAGGTTTAAATCACTGTAACGACAGACACTAGATCTGTTTTTGACCCTGTCACATCTTCTTTTCATACTTTTATACTCACTTCCTCTCTCAGTGGAATGTCACGTCCATATCACGCATTTACTGTAATAACTAGCAAAGATTGAATACTTATTTCTGACTGGCAGACAGGAGTCTGAAAACGCATATTACAGGCAGAAAAATGTCATCCTGTCTGGCCACAAATGTTCTTCTTCAGCTAAACAGTAGCTAAAATCTGTTTGTGAAATAATTTTAGGAGAAAAATAACAACGCAGTAACAGAAACTGGATTCATGTTTGATCAGCACTGCCTAGTTTGTCGATCTGGACGGACTCACTGAGAATAACTTCCCGATCACAAGGAACACCTGAAGCTCACCCTGATTATCTATTTACTCTAAATGTGACCATGATTTACTAAATGAATATCATGCTGTGTGGAAGAAGACTTGAACCTAGAGACTGAGACCATAAACTAAACGGAAACTGTTTACTGAGCGATTATATCAACTGAGAAGTCAGCTCATTTTCTCCATAAGGCTCAGAGTCACAGTGTGACTTCTTTGTTGCAGCCAATGGAGCTGCCCCTGCTGGCCATTAGAAGGAATGCAGGTTTAAGATGCACTGCCTACAACCTTAAACCTTAAACAATATATACACTGTTTCATTTTTTGCCAGTGTAAGTACAATAATGACCCCCGACCTTCTGTGCCTCTCTGCGTCTCCAGGTTGGTATAATTGACGACGACATATTCGAAGAAGACGAGCACTTCTTTGTGCGCCTGCTGAATCTGCGCGTTGGCGATGCAGAAGGGATGTTCGAGAGCGATGAAGTGGGTGCCCTCCCCAAGGCTCGCTTGGTTGAACCCCTGGTCGCCACAGTGACCATCCTGGATGACGACCACGCCGGTATCTTCACGTTCAGCGAGCGCATGGTGAGGGTGAGCGAGAGCGTGGGCACCATGGAGGTGACGGTGGTGCGCAACTCCGGTGCCCGCGGCACCGTCATTCTGCCGTACCACACTGAGTCCGGCACCGCTAAGGCTGGAGACGACTACGAGGACGCCCATGGAGAGCTGGAGTTCACCAACGACCAGACCACGTGAGTCAAACTAACATTTTACTCGTTTTAGCTAATATTACTTACTAGTCCATAGAAGTTGCTAAGCCCGATTATGTTGCCTGCTCCCAGCTCCTGTTCTGGCACGACACCAGCTCTGCTCCCCATCAGCAGTTGATTTTCATCCATCTTTTTTGGCTTCCCGCAGCACATAAACTCTTAGGAAACAATGTGTTGACTTTCAGATTGCAGGTTTAGACCTGTGAGAGAGGATAACAGTGTTTCTATGTTCGGTAATCCCTCTCAGGCGAGTTTTAATACCTTCATCCAAACAAAGTTTATATTTCAGAGAGCTGTGTAAAACACAGACTGTACACAGAGACGAGGAAGGCTCATCCTCATTTTGTCTCCTCTCCTCTCATTTATTCTCACCTCTTTCCTCGCCTTTTCACCTCTTTCAGCTCTGTCTCCCATCTCCCGCTCTCATTCTTCACCCTTGTGTTTGCCGCACAACATTTCTATCCATTATTCATCAAGGCCGGCCTGAGGGGAGCCTCAGCACGTTCAGGCTGAAGCCTCTCCAAGTTTCTGTGAACAGAGTTTGTGTGTTTGTGTGTGTGGTGTTCGAGGCTGACCTTTCTTTTCTCTGATTGTCTCTGAATCCTGATCACAGAGTGATTGCAGCGTGAATGTAATGTGCCTATTGGCTTCTTTAGCCATGCTACCTGAATATCTCCAGGGATGCTGATGTCGGCCAGCATTCCACGTTAGTCCAGAAATATTTCAACAACTATTAAATGGATTGCGATAGCATTGCTGTAGACTCGGGCCTTGTTATCACACTCTTGGTCTGAATGGGTTGACACATACAATAGTTGCATAAGAAACTGTCTCCCATCTCTGAGGATTTCATAAATAAATTACTTTTTATTCTTAAACTTGATGGTTGTTGTTGATACAGAGTGTAGCGTGAGAGTTTCATAACCTTTGAAATGAGGACAAGAGAGAAGAATATACAACGAGATTTATTTTTTATTATTATTATGTTGATTATGTTTCTCAGTCCTAATGAGAGAATTGACCCACCTGTCAATCAACTTAAGGCATAACTTTAAGCCTTAATATAATGTGAACAGGTGAGTTGTATATAAATTCACCCTCAGTACAGTTGTCATGAACGGGGAAATTAGCTATAGAGACCAAAACTGTTTTTTGTACCAGGCTGTAAACATGTTTATTTCTGCTGTCTAACATGGGGACTTATGGAGACTGACTCACTTCTGCAGCCAGCCTCAAGTCGACGTTTGAGGAACTGCAGTTTTTGGCACTTCACATTGACTTCACTTGACTAGAATATGCCAGATGAGTTTGAATCGTTGAGATCTTTGTGGCTGGTTGTGTTTGTATGTTTGTGCAGAAACGTGACAAACAGACATTTTCATGTGATGTTGGTCCCAGCAGCTCGACACTGATGTAAACCGGCAGGTTCACTGAGCGACAGAGACCTGAATGAGATGAGACAGGCCGAGTGATGGCTGATGGGGGACTGGATGGACCTCAAGTGTGTTTCTGTGATGATGGAAAACTTTCTATCTGTCTCAGCACCACCATGGCTCTGCTGTTAATGGGGATTTTGTTCCAGATTGTGGTTAATGATCGTGCTGTCGATATGTCTGGATATATGTCACCTTTGCCCAAAGCCTCAAACCAAATACCTGGAACATTTCTGCTGCTGGATTGACAATGTTGTCGTCTTTTTCACCTCAGCTGCAGCCACAAGCGTCCTCTTTCTGCCCCTCGTGGCCTCCTTCAGCTTCAGTTCCACTGCTGATTACTGACAGGCCTCCAGAAACTTTTACTCTGAAAGCTGCTGTGGCTGCAGTTCCACACGACTTCATGCCTGTGCAGCCTTACCTCTCTGTCTTTGTCTTGTGAGGACACTCAGACCTCAGTGCGCCCTATCAGGAGAGCAGTTTTTGCTCCAAACATGTCATATAGAATCATAGTAAAGACCTCTGCTGGGAACTGGACTAGTTGGCCCACGTCTGTCTCCGTCCTTCAGCCTGTCCCTGGAACCAGAGCTTTGCTTCATGCTGCGCTGTCATCGTTAGAAACTGGATTTGTCAGGATCAGGATGCTGGACATTTTCTTCCTCCTTTCACTTCTCTCCTTTCTTCCTCTCCATACATCATCTTTTTTCTTCTTCTGCCCATCCTTCTATCCTCTCATGCCCAATTTTCACTATGAGTTGGTTTCCATAGCGACATTTCATCCGGCAGTCTTCAGAGACACTAACAGGTCCTGTCATCGTCACGTCCTCTTCTCTAATATCAAACATCTTTCCTCATTCTTCTTCTTAAAGATCCTGCACACGCAGCATACGTCATCGTCAACCTGTCGTTTCCTGTTTTGTCTCTTCTTCTTGGATTTAAAGTAGCTATGATCAATATTTTTCAATATTAACAGAGCTACAGAATATTCATCACCTGCACACAAACATGACTCTAAATTAATAATCATCTTCCTCCATAATGTGTGTAAATAACAACTGTCTGCTAACAAGTTTAACATATCAGAGTCCAAAAATAATAATAATACAAAATAACTGGTGGCAAGCTTCATCATCATCATCATCATCATCATCATCATCATCATCATCATCATCACTAGCTCTGTCCTCTCATAGTTTTCTCTCTCTTCTTCTTTTGTTGAACTTTTTTTTACCCTCTCCGTCGCCCCTCTCTGACCTCGAGCCATACCACGCAGCTTCTGACCGACCTATCGATCCTCTGTCCTCCTTCTGCATCCGGCTTCCTTCAGCTCTGATTTACGCAGCAGCTGATCCTGATCAGAGTCAACAGGAGGCAGACCACCATGCGTGCAGCTACACACTGTGTGTGTGTGTGTGTGTGTGTGTGTGTGTGTGTGTGTGTGTGTGTGTGTGTGTGTGTTAATACATGTTCATGGGCTTTGAGGTTTGCAAGACCAGCACATCGATAACATGGATGACTGTGGCGAAGGCCCAGCTAGCACTCCATTACTTATGGATGAAACGCTCTGTTGCATTTGTGTGTCTGTCACTGACTGTGTAGGAGTGTGTGTGCATACGTGTGTGTGTGTGTGTGTGTAAAGTTCATGCATCCTGTATAGTGCATATACAGTGTGTACAAGTGTGTGTATGAATGTTTCCCAAAGATGAAATTGTATGTTTGTTTACTGAAATCTGAAACATGACTGACTTTGTTTGTGTCTCTTTCTCTCTCTCTCTGTGTGTGTGTGTGAGCAGTCAGACCTTCCAGGTGAGGATAATCGATGATGAAGAATATGAAAAACATGAAAACTTCTACATTGTGCTGGAGGAGCCTCGCTGGCTGAAGAGAGGAATCTCAGGTACGTAAACACAGTGACGTAGCTCCACAGTCGTGGTGTCATTATCTACAGACACTGACGATAATCGTGACATTTAAAAATAACATATTGATATCATGTTTATAATACACATGATAATAACATCGTAAATTATCTGAAATAATCCAGCGCCTCTTAAATCAGTTCTAACTTTGTAGTTCACACATCTTACAGCTGGTTTCTGTTACAAATGGGCGTAATTCAATGAAAGTTTGTGACTGGTAGTATTTTTATTTTAAGTTTTCTATAGATATCACGTCATTGTCATTCTTTGTGGTTTGGACTAACGAGGAGTTCTGAATATAATAAAATAAAATATACAAATCATAAAATGAGTGTGATGTGATAGAAAGAGTATGTTGTTGTGTGAAAAGGAAGATTTTTAGTGTAATATTTGATTTTTTTATGTTACGGTTTATGGTTATGGCTGATGAGAGGGCAGGAGGAGAAGAGAAAAAAGAAAAGAAATGGCCAGAGAACCTAAAATAAAGACAGAAAATACCAAATGAACCTAACATGAGCTGTTTGGTGTGTTGTGTTTCTGTGCTTCAGTCTGCTCTGTTCTTTTGTCTTTTGTTTTGTCTGTTTTGTTTTTTAGCTGCTTCACTGATCCACTTTACCCAAAGAGATCAATAATGTTGGGTCTTATCTCAGGCACAAAGACACACACAACTACACACAACTAGACACAACGACACACACATTCAGAGACCCATCGATTCATCCATTAACTGTCATGACAACAACACAACCGCTGAGACCCTTTGTGATGAGTGAAGAGAAAGAAACACACAGAGTGTTTATTTGAATTTCAGCCGTCACAGCATGTCATCAACTAAAGACACTGTGTGTGAGTGTGAAAGATTAATCTAAGACAAAATAAGTGTGACTGTGTGTTTGTTTCATCTGATCGGAGTTTGATCTATTTTTGAATTTCTAGGATGAATGTGTTTATAATTATATATATATGTCATGTACTCTATACTTATACTTCTTCTCTCGTCTGTCCTCTTCACAGCTCTGCTGCTCAACCAAGGTAAGACCACCTGATTTATCCACAAGTCACACACCACCAACTATTTCACTGATTTTGGTGAAACTGGAGAAAATGTTTTCTGGTTTTCCCTCTGATGTCCTCCGGCTGCTCCGCCTCAACTCTCTGTGATTTACAGAGTTTATGATGGACAGTGAAGTAAACTGCTGCCAGCTGTAGCTGCTGTTAGCTCATGTTAGCTCAGTTTGTTGTCTGTGAGCTCAGAGCACCGGCAGAGTGTTTACAAAGAAGGTTTGCAAACAGGAAGCAGAGCCAGTGTCGTGCCAGAACAGGAGCTGGGTAAGCAGGGGAATGTAACCAGGCTCAGCAGCCTCTGTAGACATAATGACAGAGGAGAAGATAGTTTCCATTTCATTTTCTGTTCATCTGTTGACAAGGTTAACGTGAGCAGAAAGGCGATCAGTCTGAAATATCTGCAGCAGGTTGATCCTCATCTAAACACCAAAGAGAATAATAAATTCAGCCTGACTCAGCGCTCAGTCGCTCTGTTTGCTCTGCTTGCTTCCTGTTGATTTGCCCTCTTGTCAGGAAAATTTTTTAAAAAACTGCTGCTCCACACAGCACGTCGGCGTCTTAACTTGCACAGCTTACTGAAAAAAAACTTGTTTATACCGTCTTATTGCCGCCCTGCTGTTCTTGCCACAGTTTATTCTGTGGGTTCATCAGTTTCTAGCCTGTAATTATTTTCACTTTAATGAGTTTACTCATTCATAATTCATTTCTTCTTAACTTGGGTTTCGGGACCTCATTACCAACAAATTTGTCACGTGAACTTTGGTGACGTCACTAAAAAGCGTTCAAGTGTTAAAAAGCTTCAGTTCTTATCTAATATCATCATCGATAGACACTCATTACTGTCAGAGATATTTATTCCACATCACTTTAACTGATGCACCAAAGTTTAAAAAGTATAAAAAAATAATTTATTTCCATTTGAAGCGCTGCCACAGTCGTTTTTCCTGCTCAGGTTTCTGCTCAGCTCAGGACTTTGTTTAATCTGCACCACATTGTAATGGCCTGGCTCTCATTGCTGGCATCTCTTGTTTAGCGCTGCTTTGGGGGAGCGATGGGTATTTGTCTGTTTACATTTGGATCACAGACGAAATGTTGTGCATCTCAGCACAGCACGGCAGAACCGTTTAGAAGTAAATGCTCAGAAATGAGTCGGCGCTCCACGCTCCGGGCTCGTTTTGTGCGCCGTCACTTTGTGTTGATGCAGATATATCGCCGTGTTTGTGGCCTTTCTTAGACAACCAAATGAAGCCTGCAGTGGCTGTGCGTTTGTCATATACAGTATATCATACTGTAACTGATATTATATTGTTTTTATGTGTGTGTGTGTGTGTGTGTGTGTGTGTGTGTGTGTGTGTGTGTGTGTGTGTGAGGTAACAGAGATTAAATGTGTTCGTTCAGATGGAGATTGTTCTTGGATTTCATCCAAAATGGAGAGCGGAAGACTGAAGTGAAGTCTGAGCTGAGAGTTACAGAGTTTCCTCACGGACAGTGAAGTAAACTGCTGCCAACTGTAGCTGCTGTTAGCTAATGTTAGCTCAGTTTGTTAGCCGGGCTGTGTTGGACTGTTAGTATTTGTACCACAGGCGTTGTGGACTACAGGGAAGAGTGGAGCGGAGCCAGTGTCATGCCAGAACCGGAGCTGGGCAATGGAGAAGAGTACAAGATAAGAGTAAACAGCTGTCCAAGTTTAGCACAGCTGGATTACACTGCACAACAAACACCTATTTCTATGTAATGTTGCTTTGGGGTTTTTTGTTCTGTAGCCAGCCTTGAGTGGCCATTCGAGGAGCTGTGACTCTTAGGACTCTTTTGAGCATGGTTGTGTGTTTCAGACAGCTTGAAATAGTGTCCATGAATGCTGCAGGGACGGCTGCCATATGCTCCTACAGTCCTTTCATAATTAGACACGGTCCTTCTATAATCTGTGTCTGCTCTTCACAGTCTCTCTCCACGTCTCCTGGTCCCTTTATTTTTCTGTCCTCACACTCCTGAGCAGACGGAGGGAATAAGTTTGGCCTCTCACAGTGTTCATCTGCTGGCTGCTCTCTCAAATACTGTGTGCAAACTCACAAACTCATCCACTCAGGTGGATCGATCACATCTGTCTTTATATCAGCAGACCTCATATCGAGCACATGCTGTCTTCAGTGTTTGATGTTTTTGTCTTAATTGGATGCCAGACGATAGAAAAAGCAGTGATAAGCAGCGTTTAGGTCTGAATTCAAGCTGGATGGAGGGTCATCATTTTGTTCTTTGGTTCCTGACCCGGAGTTGAAAGTTACACCGTGCAGGAACAGACGTATGAATGAAATCTGTTGTTTTATGGTAGAAAAGTAAGTGTGACACAAACTGAGACAAAGTCTCACCACGTACCGTGTGACTTGCATGTTTTTGTTTTTATAGCTGTCAGTTACGGCGCCAACAAACTGAGTGTTCACAGTTTGGAAGAAACTTTCCACCCCTGCTCTTCTCGTTCCTCTCTGTAGATCCACCTCTCTCATCTTTCTGTATCACTGTTGTTGTTTTCCTGCTTCCACACAAACACACACACATACACACACGCACACACACACACGTACACACACCATCCATCTGTCATCTTCTCATATCCATCTCCCACGCTGTGCGAGAACACACATGCACGCACACACACTCGTGTGTTGATGCAGCTCTAAATGCAAAATGCTGAGTCATAATCTATTATTGATAGAGGTAGAAATGGAAATATCTGTGACATTCAATCCACGGTCTCTGCTGGTGTCCTTATTATTTCCTTCCCTCCCTTCCTCTTTCCTCCCTTTCCTCCCACAGAGGGGGCAGAGGGGCAGATGAGTGCCGAGGAGGAGGAGGCCCGGCGGATAGCTGAGATGGGGAAGCCCATCCTGGGAGAGCACAGCCGCCTGGAGGTGGTCATCGAGGAGTCGTATGAGTTCAAGGTGCTTCATTAATCCGTGTGTCTCCCTCTGGATAAACAGCGCCCTCTGCAGAGTGCAGTGCAGAGTGCAGGGTGTGGTTGATTGCAGCCCTCAGCAGCCTTTAAAGTTTATTATGCAGCCAGATCATTTTATTGTAATTAAAAATAATAAAATGGAAAGAGCTGCAGGCAAAGAGCTGTGAACATCCAAAATGTCCAAGTGATATTTGAACACTCTAAAGCCAAAAGCCAGAGCAGGAGTCGGCTCTGCAGACAGAGTTAGGCCGTGGACATGTTATATAACCCACCTGCACACTCCATCTGACATTAGACAACCCGGGTCCTAACCCTCTTAGCGGGCAGCTCTAATATGAGTTTAAATTATTTAAAAAGCTGAAGTCGCCCTGGAAACAGCAGCCAGCTCGAGGCGTGCAGGATTCAGACTCTTGGCATGCACACAGTGTTTGCCTTACAGCCTTCCCCTGTGCACCAAGAGCAAAACTGGAGGAAGTGGCCTGTGAGCGATCCAAATATTTGAACTGTGCATCGAGTTCAGGTGTATTTTAAGCAAATGACAGCAGCCACCAGCACAGCTGCCACTGTAAGCAATAGAAACAGTTTTAACAGGCAGAGTCTCAATTTACAACAGAGATGTTAAATAGCTAATCTGTTTTAGTAGCTCTTAAAAATTCAAATGATGGATCCTCAGTTAATTAAATGTTTCTGTATCAAGCACAGAGAGAAGTACTGTATCGTTTTACGACTCCCAGTCTGTGTGAAATGCACAGGATAAACGATTTGAACATCCGCATCAGCACTCGTATACTGCATGTAAATGAAGCAGTGGGTGTTTTACAAGTTTCAAAAATAAGAACAGCGTTCATCTTTTGTCACAATACGCAGTGAAATCTTGTCGCAGGCTTTGATTGTTTTACACGTTCCCTAAATAGCATACAAATTAATGAACATAAAAATACTCAGAAATGGAAAAGTTCAGCTCAAACAAATAAATCAAACACTCGTCTCACTTCCAGCCAATTACAGACCACAGACTGAATTAATTACAGGAGAGAACACAAAGAACCAAACATCAACACAAACAGATAAATGAGCGCGCGTTGTTCGATCAACACTAAAAACAAAGTCCACCAAAACTCAATATTCTCTTCCACCATTTGGTTATGAAGCCGGTCGACCCCTGCTGGACGGATAATTGGGCCTGTCTGTTTTTATTTGTGGTTAGCGAGATCCAGCTCAGGGAATAATGCAGTTCAGCGTGATTGGCAGTCAGATGTGGATCAATACGAGTGCACTGAAGCTGCGTGCACAAATCAGAGGAGAGAACTGATGTGCTGGTTTCTGATGGATCGACGTGGAGAGTGTGTGTGTGTGTGTGTGTGTGTGTGTGTGTGTGTGTGTGTGTGTGTGTGTGTGTGTGTGTGTGTCTTTGTTTTTTGAAGAAACAAAACATGCAAAGTTTTCCTTTAGTTGTTGAATGGAGGTTGGTTTGGTTTAAATTATAGTAATAATAATATGATAATAAACTTTATTTACAGGGTTTTACATGTTGGATCAGGATTAAAACATTTCAGGTCTGCAGTGAAGCAAATAAAATCAGACAATTAAAAGTACAACATCAGTAATATAAAAGGTAGTTTTAATCCAAAGCCTTTTAAAAGTTTGAGAATGTTTAAAAGAAGTCACTGGTCCTGCAGTTCAAACGAGTTTTCACTAACAATGTCTCAGATATGTTGTATGACAGACAGACGCAGCCCCCTGTCCCACTCTGTGCCCCCCGCCCAGCACAGCTAACAAGCACCTGAGTGTCTGTGTCACCTGTCCTCGGCTGTAATTGGTTGCTAATGAAGTGTGTTGTGCTTCTGATTGGCAGAGCACCGTTGACAAGCTCATTAAGAAGACCAACTTGGCGCTGGTGATCGGCACACACTCCTGGAGGGAACAGTTCGTGGAGGCGGTCACTGTCAGTGCAGGTGAGCTGTGTGTGTGTGTTACATGCGTGAACAAACAGCTGGACGAGGAGACTGAGACTAATAAAACAATCAGCTGCTCTAAGTGTGATTAACGTTCATGATTCACTGTTTTCTATGATCGCCTGAAGTTCATCATTCACCACCTCACGTCTAGTCCAGTACTGAATTAATCAATCAATTAATTAATCAATTAAAATAATAAATGTTTGCCAGCCTGATAAATTTAAACGGTTGAAGAAAAATACAAAATATGGAGTTAATTCAGACAAATAGCAGTTTATAGTAACTCTCTTGGATGTGATTTTCCTCCGAGAGGTCGCCTGTAATTAAACAGCCAGAGGAGCCTGTGTGTGTGTGTGTGTGTGTGTGTGTGTGTGTGTGTGTGTGTGTGTGTGTGTGTGTGTGCACTCTCTTACAGTTAATTACCTGAAATGTTTTTGGAGGAAACACGAGGTAAAGCTTGTTGTGGCTGTGTGCAGCATCTACAGACAGTACAAGGATGAAATAATGGGACTGCCAGCTTCACAAACCTCCGTACAAAGAGCTGTCACAGATTACGACTTTCTAAAGGGAAACAAACCAACTGAGTTTGATTTAACTTGGTGTGTTTTGAGTTAATGAAGCTCATTAACAGTAGAAACAAAGACTTAACTTGCCTTTCACGTATTTGTATTGACTCAGCTTCACAGACTGCTCTGCTTATGTAGCAAAATCAATTCAAGGATCTTGTTAAATCAGGAAATATCAAATATGATAAGTCCAGTGTCACCTGTTAGAGAAGTTCAAACACATGAATCAGTGTCTTTATTCAGCCATGAACATTGGTGGGTGTAGGATTCGTAATTCAAGGCCACCATCTAGTGGAAGTAACACTTCACTGCAGTAACTCTTCCACTATGGAAGTAAATCCAAAGAGAAGTCACCAGGTGAAAGGTACAGACACAGCTTCACCAGCAGCTTCAGGCTGCATGGAGAAGAGAAAACAGTTTGAAGAGGTCAAAACTTCACCAACACTTTGGTGTGCAGCTCAGACTTGACCAGCCCAAGTTCCTCCACACCGAGCGCTGGCTACCTGCGTCTGCATGACAGCATCTGTGTGATCGTCTCTGTGACGTGTCTCATGTTCCTCCTGGTTTCCTCCTCTCAGGTGATGGAGATGACGATGAAGAAGGTCGCGAGGAGCGGCTTCCATCTTGTTACGACTACGTCATGCATTTCCTCACCGTCTTCTGGAAAGTTCTGTTCGCCTGCGTCCCACCCACAGAGTACTGGAACGGTTGGGCCTGCTTCTTAGTCTCCATCAGCGTCATCGGCCTCCTCACCGCCATCATCGGAGATTTGGCGTCACACTTCGGCTGCACCGTCGGGCTCCGGGACACCGTGACCGCCGTGGTGTTTGTGGCTTTGGGAACTTCTATTCCAGGTGAGAAAATATCAATATGTCAAACAATATTAGCAGAACTTTATGTCCCGATGAAGTTATAAATCAAAGTTAAGCCTATAAAAGAATAAATATTCATGTCAGAAAGACCACACTGTGATATCCTCGGGAGGACAACAGCTCATTGACCCAGTTTGGTCATCACCTGCCCTGTATGCAAATTTAGACTGATCTCAACGCTTTCATCGCCAAGAAAGTGAGAACTAGTCTAAAGTCTTTTAAGATGTTTGTGTTTCTGTAGAAACTCTTTTATCCCTCCTCTTAATTTTTTTCCTCCTGCAGCTTCCTGGTTTTTATTTCCACCCGACCAAAGTCTTAACTCTTCACAGCTGTAATATAACACTTTACAACAGTGTTAAAACTTTCGCCTGGAGAAGCAGCACTGAATGTGTTTTAGTGTTTTAGTGTGGACTTTGGGCATAGACATGTAAAAGGCCTCCTCGCCCCGCCCTTACAGGAGAACACCCCGAGTGAAAGAGACTCTTTGTAATCGTTCAGGTCTCGCTGAAGTTGTTTTATCTGTCTTTGTGTCTTTCTTTTGTGTCTCTCTGTCATGTTTGCTCACTTTGTAGTGAAATGTTGTTTCAAACCTCTGTTTGTGTGAATGTTCATGATTTGTTCTCTCATCACAGACACCTTTGCTAGCAAAGTGGCCGCCATACAGGACCAGCATGCTGACGCCTCGGTCGGTAACGTCACCGGTAGCAACGCTGTTAACGTGTTCCTGGGGATCGGCGTGGCGTGGTCGGTGGCCGCCATCTACTGGAAAATCAAAGGGAAGGAGTTCAGGGTGGACCCAGGGTCGCTGGCCTTCTCCGTCACACTCTTCACCATCTTCGCTTTCATCTGCATGGGCGTGCTCCTGTTCAGACGCCGGCCCTCCATCGGCGGAGAGCTGGGCGGCCCAAGGGTCCCCCGCCTCCTCACCACCCTGCTGTTCCTGGGTCTGTGGTTCCTCTACATCCTCTTCTCCAGCCTGGAGGCCTACTGCCACATCAACGGCTTTTAAAAAGGAGATGGAGAAAGTTCTGGAAGAATATTGCACAGCAACACACACACACATATACTTTAACACAAAGTCCATACAGTCCACAGTTCGACATGAAACAAGTGTAAGATTCATCTGTTTAAAAAGCAGCCTGGAGGTGTCCTGGTCTCTGATGCAGGGATGCTAAAATACAAAAGATACATGTTCAGACACACACACACACACACACACACACTATATGTAGGCATGTGTAAACAGATCATAACGCACACGCACAGTTACAGGCATGATAAAACGGCGAGAGGAAGTGTGAGGGGCGAGGAATGTGAATATAAAAGGTTAAAGCAGCAAAGTCAGCGGAGAGAAGACGGAGAGAGGACGGAGGTGATTGTGAAGTGTTAGAGGGTCGGGTCAAGTTGATTTTATAAGCAGGTTGGAGAAGTTGTCCTGTAAGATCAGATCCACTGACCGAGAAGAGGACGTGTGTGTGTGCACGTCAGACAAAACGTATCCATCCGAGTCTCTTCTGTATCACCAACGTACAGCTTCATGTGTCTCCACTGAAGAGGTGGAGCGCTGTGTGAAAAAAACGAGTGGAATGTTTACAATAACAATAACATAAAGTTTGTTTACTACCGGAGGTTCTCATAAAGTGGTGACGCTTGTCTAACACACTGTACAGAAGACGGTTCTCCACACGCGCTGTAAATAGTAACGTGTACATAGAGTGTCGTGTTTTCAGTAGGCAGGCGGCGGCACCTACGACTGAAGAGGTCAGAGAGGACTGAAACAACGATCCCCGAATATAGAAAGTCAAATTACAGCGATAACAGGTTTTTAAAATTCATGCACAGACTGGAACAAATCCCAAAACTTAAAGATGAGCGGCCTAAAATCTGAGTGACCAAACAAATGAAAGAGAAGCAGGTGAAGTTAAAAAAACATCCTACATGTGTCTTGACACATGGATGGTGTCCATGGCAACCACGGCCCCTCTGACAGCGACAGGGATTTATTATTTTTTGCATGTATAACCAGATACGGAGCATCTTCACATGAATCACATGTATACTACGTAAAAAGGGAAATGCACCTGTAAATGTAAATGACATCCCTGCATTTGTGCGTCTGCTCAGTGATGTTACATCTTCCTGTATAAAGCTGAGTGCAGGCAGGCAGGAAGGTGGAGGAGGATGGAGGAGAAGGAGAGGTGTTTTGGTCTGAGAGGAACAAAAAGGACTTTTTTTTTAAACTCCTCAGAAAGACCAAAACTTAAAAACAGACTGGAAACTGTTCTGAGCTCAGACACAGTCATTCATCACTGTGTCAGCGAGGGTGGTGACAGACTAACCCGTTACTGTGGCATGTATCCTGACAGGCTCCGTTAGTGACAGCAGCATGGTGAGACAAACGTGCATGGATGGTTGAACGAGACTTTACAGTGTTAGTTTACTTTCAGGAGTGAAGCTTCTGTAGCCGGTAAATTATTAAGATTACAGTCTGCAGCATATCGATTAGATTAGGATCCTAATCTGCGTGTTAATTAGGACGCAGGATGCTCGTCTGCACCATGCTGATGCTTCAATGTAACACCCATGCAATGCCTTATGGATAACTGTCACGTGGAAATCTAGTATTCAAGCTTTCAGCTGTACAAACTGTCCAGGCTGCACTTTATTTCATGTGTCTGTTTTTTCTTTAGTCGACTGTTGGCGTGCAGCTCATGAAGATCATCCAGGTGAAATCGCCACATCAAGGGATCGTTGTAATTTGTCCATCAGTGCTCAGAGCACAGTAGAAGTACCAGACATGCTAAAAAATAACTTTCCATTTAAATGGAAAGTCTGCACTTTGTTTAAAAGAACTAACTACGGTCTTTGTTTACAGTCTGACAGCTGACAGGACCACAGAAACTCTATAGGAGAGCAGCAGTGTCACTATAGGTTTAAATCAGATAGTTTATAGTCATAGCACATTAGCATAGGCTGTTTTCAGTGGAAAACGCATTCGAAAACACTGGCCTTTAAAGGCATGTATGTGTTGCTCAGTATTGCATGGCAGAGTTGGAACAAACGTTCACAAGCTACTGAAACTACCGGCTGCTAAACACATGAAATCAACCAGAGAGCTGCAAACACGGAGCTATCTGCAGACCGTCTCTGATCCACGGTGACATCGACACACCGACATCTCAGCTGTATCACTGTCAACACTGACGCGTGAAACTGAGAAGCCGGTGCGTGACAAGACGTCACCGCAAACAACAAAGTGATAATGACATTAACATTAGACAAGAGTCGATTTATCATGTTGACGCATCACAGTTATTAAAACTGTAAAACTCACTGCCTGATATCAGTCCCATTAAATATATTTCTGCAGGTGCATCACAAACATTTCACCCACAAACGATAAGTGCTATACAGGTGGAAACTGTTATTATGATATCAGAAAGATTCGATTAGTTTACCCTGAACTAACTCTCCTTTGTAAACTTTCTAAAACCAATTTTGTATCTTTTCCTTGCAGATGTAGCCGAGGTAGATTTTTTTTGTACTTCTAAACGATGTTTAGAGTAGTATCAGTATATACAGCTGGTAGTGTAGATGACATCATTACTGAATTTAGTGGATTTTGATATATTTTCCACAGCGAGGAAGCTCCCCTTTGAACTGCTCAAACAGTGTATCATAAGCGAAACTAAACATCTAATTTACTGTCATCCGCTGACTTGTGTCTATGTTACTTATGTATATTTCTTATCATAAGATGATTTATTTAGATATTTATTTATTTACAAGAAGATTATTTATCTATGGATAAGCTGTGCCGCAGGTCCTTGAGGCGAGCTGGTTGGAGTTTAGTTCAAGAAATGTGGTTTCAATGTGCAATACAGAAGAACAAAAATCATCTTATTTCGTTAGCAGCTTTGACGAGAGGTCAGTTCACATCTTTTTCTGCTCCAGTGTTTGTTGTAACCTTCTGCCAACGTACATTTCTTCATTGGGTTCTCTTGAAGGAGGAGTTTTTGAGTGTAAGTAGCATGTTTACATGGAGAAACAGTGTGGAACATTGCCAGTATAATTGTCAGTCTCTGGGTTGTTGTGAGCTGAAGAGGGACTCTTTGTGGATGTTAAAGGTGGTCAGTGTACTCTACTCACTAAACCACCAGGTGGGACCAAGATTACACATCACACACACACACACATGCACACACACTTGTATGTGTAATCTATGACTGGGTAAAAGATGATCAACACCAGCGGGTATGGATCCTGTACCCGGCGCGCCCAGCGTTGTCCCAGCAGCAGATGTGATCCAGATGTGGCTCAGCACCCAAAAACAGAACTGTCTACAATGTCCGGACAATGTTCAATGTTTCCATGAACTTCTGTACTAACTGTCTGGTCTGGCTTCGGCCTTTGCTGTTCTGTAGCTAGATGTGATGCCTCCCCCTCCTTCCCCATCCAGCCTCCCCTCCTCCTCCTCACCCTCTCCTCCCTCAGTGTGTGTCTGTGTTTGCTTCCCCTCCGTGTTCCTCTGCAGATGCATGATGACTCCCCGTGTACACGTGTTAGCAGCATGGTCTACTGTGATGGACGCCTGTCGGCATATTTTATTGGGTTGATCACCCACAGTTTGAATCCCAAGCACCAGAGGCTCTTTGTGAATAAGCAAGTGGCACACACACACACATACACACAACCACGATACAGATATACTGACGACACACACACACACATACATTTACAGATTCAGTGTCCTCTGCTTGTTTTTGTTCCCTTTAGAAGCTGTGAAAAGAAAGCGTGCTCTGTTGTGTCGAGGTTATGTCTGCAACGAGCAACATCCCAGGTCATCTTTTTGTTTGTTGGTGTACGCTATTTCTCTGTCTGTGTAAGTGTTCCCCCTCTTCCTCTTCCTCTTCCTCTTCCTCTTCTTCCCCCATCACTCCCTCCCAGGTCTTGCTCTTCAATGTGTCTCTCTGTGAAGTTTTTTCCTGTGATGATGAAAATTTCTCTCTCTGCCTGAACCTTTGTAAGGAAATAATGACTGAGTTACTACAATATCTTGTGATAGACATAAACATTTATTCAATACTGTAATAAATTATTAACTGAAGATGATATTTAAGTTTTTTTATGAAATGTGGAAAAAAATTCTTTGGAAAAAAAAATGACAAGTTGTTTTTGAGAAAATGGCATGAGGTGTAATGTGTTACCGAAAGAAAATGAAGGTCTTTAATCAAGTGAAGTTGACCTTATTGGAATATAGTTTATTTATTTTCAAGGCGTAACGTGTCCGAGTCTTTATTTCTGCTCTGCATGAGCAGTCACATCCAACATGGACAGACTGTGAGACGTGTTGCAGATTAACCTGTGTGTGCACGGCGCAGGAAAAATTAAATACTTCAATAAATTTAAATATTATATAATTCTGGGTGTCGGTAGGCTCAGTTGGTAGAGCATCCGCCCCATGTACAATCTCCCCCCATTCCTGTAACTCTTCAGCTGTATCTATCCAATAAAAAAGCTGCTCAAATGTGAGCACTTAGCGTCTTAGCGTTGGCTGCCAACAGTGCAAACATTTACACACCACTTCAGCTTTATTACTTTCAGCACTGAGATTAATTTGATCTATTAATCTTTCTGTAAATTTATGTTTATGCTGTCCAATAAACAAATCAACACAAATACACTACAAGCCCTCAGCATGAAAGAAGCAGCATCATAATGTGATAATAAAGTTTAACCCATTAAATGATTGGCTTAAAACAGAAGGATAAGAGTCCAGAGGACATCACAGTTATTAATGCTGTAATATTGACTGCCTAATATCATCAGTCACATTAGATATATTTCTGTGAGTCATCATGCTCTGTGCTGCAGGTGCATCACAAACATTTCAAATGATGCTTTAAAGAAGTGCTTTACAACTGAATGTTATTATTATACACGATGAGCAAAGCAGAATCTGGCAGAGCAAACATTAAAGGAGCTGCAGTGAAACTACAGCACAGTCTTCAGGTTGGTTTTAGTTTGGGATGGATACAAGTTAAAAGGAGAAAAAGGTTCTGCAGAAACATTCAATAAAGCAGAGAGACGATTTTTCTCCAGCTGTTCTGTGGACACATCAGATGAATTCTGATCACTGTGACAGAAATCAAGTGTCACTGCTTCTGCACACTGCACAGACTGCTGATAGACTAATGTGCAGCATCCCAAGTAACAGTCAAGGAACATTACTGAACATTTACTATCTGGTATAAACAAAAAAAATACCCCTCATGAATCAAACCGTCTGCAGATATCACTGCTCTGGATCAACACAATTCAAACAATTAAGAAGTTAGTTATGTGTAACTGTGCACACAGTCACAAATGAGTTCAGGTAGTGACAGACATCCAGAGTTTAGCTGCTGTGAACAAGTCAGCTAACATTATAACTGATGACTGCTTGTTCTTTAAAGGTTGTAGAAAGTTTAACCAAACAGGAAATGTTCTTCAACACAGGTATTCATACTGGAACAACTGATTATGTATTCATACTAATGAGTGTTTACTGCCCTCCGGTGGTCACTGATTACTTCAGCTTGGTAACTGTACATTTACAGTATTCACCCAAAAAATTTGGTAATCTGTTGGGTTGAGCTACTTTCTTTGGATGCAGGGATTAATATGTTTTGATAATAAATGGTACATTAATACACATATTCTACATGAATGTCTTTTTATTATTTATTTATCACTGAAGAATGTGGTGTTGGTGCCTCTGTGACCACAGGAAAACATTTAAAATCTTTCGTTTCAGACTGAGTCAGTTTGGTGACTGTAATTTAGATTTATTTATTAATGTATTCTTTTAATACTTTACCCAACAATACAAATGAAAAAAGAGAAAACAAATGAATCTAATTAAGCATTTAAAATTATATATAAATGAATTCAAATATTATTGAATTATAGTCTCCTGTGTTTTATTTTGAAAGTATCCACCGGAAGTGATTGCTGGGCCTTATTACGCCGCAGTGCGCAGCTGCGGATGTGACGCGTTTAGCTCAGCTCGGTGGTTAACCCGGTCAAGCTGCATGAAAGACGGACAGACATGTGGAAGACTCGTTAATGTTCGGCTCACAGTCCGTTTAGCTGATTCATCTTTGAACGAACGGTCGTTGATTCGTTAGTTACCGGCTCGGTCCGTCCGGTAGACGGTTTAAATCCCCCCTGAGCTCGGAGTTGAAGCTGAAAGTCACCGAGGAGGAGCGGAAGAAGGTAACGATCGCTAGCGCGTGCAAGCGCCATTGTTTATGAGCAGCCGGAGAAGAAGGCCTCACACACTGACTTGAACACATTAAACTCACCGTGCGCGTATTTAACGGGTTAGTTATTAAAGGTTTCACTGTGAAATGTGTCTCTAAAGAGGTTTGTGAGCTACAAACGGCCTCTGTGGTTCTCCTGACGGTAGCTAACGTACAGAGATATCCCGCGTTCATCGGTTAATCCAGGCTGGACCGGCGGACTGAGGTTTGTCCTCAGCAGCAATCACACCAAATAATCACGACAGACGGCGTGTGTGTGTGTCTGCTGGCTCCAAAACAAATACATGACCAGCTGCTCTGCTTAAAGGTTAATAATAGATATCTGTGAATATAATAATATAGAACAGCTGATCTGAAGTTTGGTCTGATTAAATTTAAAGTGTGAGGAGAGGAGCTCCCGTTTGGCGCGCTAACGCGCTGCACGAGCACTGTGGCGCTATTTGCACCTGTTGAGCCACCAGAGGAGGAGGATGCTGTATCATGTGTGCTGTATCAGTGACCTGAGGCAGGACTAGTAATATGATAATATGACCTGTTGACCTCACATAGATTGAATAATAATAAATCACCGGCTGTAGTGCATGGAGGGTTTGTGGGGTCAAAGGTTTGAAGTCTATAAATGCACCTGGCTGCACCTGACAATTAATAATTAACTTGAATGTCAATGCTTGAAAAAGCAATGTCAACCTCTCCCAACAGGAAAGGCGAGATGTCCTACTATTCGTCGTCCCGCAGCTCATCTCGGGCCACCGACTGCAAAGTATACGTTGGTGACCTGGGCAACGGTGCTGCCAAGGGGGAGCTGGAGCGAGCGTTCAGTTATTACGGCCCGCTGAGAAGCGTCTGGGTGGCCAGAAACCCGCCCGGGTTCGCCTTCGTGGAGTTTGAGGATCCCAGAGATGCAGAGGATGCTGTGAAAGGCATGGATGGAAAGTGAGTTGTAATATTTCAGGATACTTTGGAGAAAAAAGATTAAAAACATCTACAATGATTAGCACTTAAATCTTCTGTGTTGCTTTGTAATAGACAAAATAGTCACATTTTCTGGCCTCTCTCATGCTGTTGTTCTCCTCAGAGTTCTTTGTGGTTCCCGTGTTCGCGTAGAGATGTCAACAGGCCTCTCCAGGAAGGGCCGTGGGCGCCCCAGTCGACGCCAGTTTGACCCCAATGATCGGTGTTACCAGTGTGGGGACCGGGGTCACTATGCCTATGACTGCTACCGGTTTAGCAAGAGAGGAGGGCGTCGCAGCAGGTGAAGGAATTCTGTCTGATTTGCATGTTTAAAGACTCTTTTTTTGGTGACTTGCAGCTCGTGATTTGTTGCTCTGATGCAAACAATATTTACCATCACAGCAGAAGACAAAAGAGGTGAAACTAAACTTTTTTTTGTCTTTCCTTTCCAGGTCTCGTTCTCGTTCTAGGTCTCGCTCCAGGTCCAGGTCCCGTGGACGCCGTTATCGCTCTCGCTCCCGCAGTCGTAGCCACAGCAGGTACGTCTGCAGCGAAACACAAGACGCAGCTAATAAGATAATAACAGGAAATTCTGGTCAGCTGTTTACAAAATGAAGACGGTACACAGTCTGAAGGACGAGGTCGATAATTAGCAGGTGTCATTTCTAAAGCATGCCTCATCCATGAAAACAACCAAGATCGTACTGTCTGTATCGAGTGCATCCAGCCAGTGCTGGCCTCATGCTCAACCTCAGAAAATCACATCACACTAGATGGAAGTCACTTTGTAGAATGAGCCTGTCTGTTTTTGTTACGACTGTCAGTCCTAACAGATGAGACGTGTTTGTCCTTTTTGTGACTGTTCTTCTTTTGTGTCCTCAGGAGCCGCCGCAGATCTCCTTCCTATTCCAGACGCAGGAGCAGGTAAGCTCACAGCTCGTTGGGCTTTGATTAATGACGGCGGTAGTACATTCATTCTTTTGTATCATTAGGAGAGACATTAGAGGGATGTAGCGCTCCTCATTAGGGTTGTTTTAATCCAGTTGTGCAGCAGCACCTGATAGTCTGGATGATTCTAACCTCCCTCTGGGATCAATTCAGCACACGTGCGATCATGTTTTCAGCCTTACTCGTCGTTTATGCCTCGACTGTTGCCATCGTTTCCACCTTAGCTGTAATTAAAGCCTAATTAATTTTCTGTATCGTTAGGTCTGGCTCCCCAGCCCGCTCCAAGTCCAGGACTCCAGTGAGAAGGTAAGAAGAAGGTTGTGTAAGCTGCAGGAAATCATCACAGATGTGTCTGAAACATGCAAATGCTTCTTTTACACGCAGAAGATGTTCGACTGTTGGTGTGTTGGCTTGCTCGTGGGCTCAAAAAGCAATAAAGTAGTGACGTGTGAGTCGTTCCATAGGTTAAAATTCTGCTTCTCTGGGCTGCACGAGAGCGAACATCCTGCTGTCGTCGTGTTTCCACACAGAAACTCTACTTCAGTTGAATGATGTCCGCTTCAAATGAAACTGTGACTGGACATCTGTGTCTCAGTTTCAGTCGCGGTTTCAGAACCGTTACACCCCAAACTAAAAGACAAAATGGAGAGCTTCTTCACACTACGCAAGCTGCTGCAGCCTACAGTTACACATGGTGAATGGTACTTATATAGCGTCTTTCTAGTCTTCCGACCACTCAAAGCACTTTACAGTACGTATCTCATTCACACACCGATGGCCTTCAGGAGTAATGTGGGGTTCAGTATCTTGCCCAAGGATACTTCGACATGCAGGCTGGAGGGGATCGAACCGATCGTCTGATTAGTGGACAACCCGCTCTACCTCTGAGTCACAGCCACCCACACATACATAACCCCCTTCTCTGCTTAGGTGTGCAGAGATGTTTGTATCTCACAGAAGCATAACTCCAGCTTCATCTTTCAGTAGTGTGACGTGTGAATGTGTTTCTCTCTCTGCTCCAGTCGCTCCAGATCTCGGTCTCGGTCTGGCTCTGCACCCAGAGGACGCTCTGCCTCCCGATCCCGCTCACGATCTCAGTCCGCTAACCACAAGAGGAACAGGTAAACCCCTCAGTCTAGACGTCTCTCATTCACTGAAACAGCTTTAGGCTTGTCTAATACATTTCTAGTGCTTAGTCCTGCCAGCTGTCAGTGTTTTTACCAAGACATTCTAGATGTGTGTAACACCTCAGTAGGTCTTTATAGAGTTGTCATAGTTCAGACAGTTATCTTGCGTTCCAAGAGAGGGTCAGTTAAGTTGTCGTAGCCAGGGCTAGGTGCTCCATCCTAGGCAGGGAATGACTGCTAAATAGATCCTCCATCCACCCGGGAGCATCACGCTGCCGCCGAACGACTGCCACATGACGGTGAGATGGACGACCAGCGAGACCCCCCCACACCTCGTCGACACTGAGAGACCTGCATCTTCTGCGACGTCTTCTGCCTCCGCTGCTGGCCTGTAGTGGAGTGGGAGGGGTAGAGGACAGACACCGGGCCTTCTGTCTGCTGTAGGGATGTTTAAGTAGATGAAAGATTAGAAGTCTCTCCTGTGCTCCCTTTTCCAGCTCTGCACTGTCTGCACTGTTTAACCTCAGTGCAGCGCTCAGTCAGAACCGCTTGACCTGAAAAAGGAGCACATGAAAGACACCGCTCGACTGTTAGCAGCTAAAAGCAGTGAGAGTCACCCGTATCCTCTGTACCCACCTCAGACGTAGCTCTATTCTAAATCAATGAATTTAGGCTGACAGAGCAAGAGAGAAAATTTTACTTATTGGATTGACAAGTGTTAAGTTAAGATGGTCAGAGGTAGAATTGTAAATGTTTTTCATTTTCTTTTCTTAAATTGTAATTCCCTATTTTGAATTTGGCTAGCTCAATACAACATAAATAAAAATATTAGCTGAGATCAGATCGACACCTTTGGTGTGACTTACGTTAAGCATCTTTGCAGCACAGTTTTGTTTATTTTTCATATTTTCTTTAAAGCGTGTGGTGGGAGCTGAGCACTGCACTGACACCGCAGCTGATCCCAGGCCCAGGGTCTGCCAGCTGGCGGTGTGTACGTCCTGCGGGAGGGTGACTAAGCGCTGACCTGAGATCAGCCTTCGCCTGCATCTGGTGTTAGACAGCGAGAAAGAGGTCGACCTACCGACCGAACCCTCCCCACAGTGAATGGGCGACCGTCTGTTCAACCGACGCACACGCTCAGACGAGATCAGCCCATGCACACATACAGTTGTTCTACTAGAGCGAGCCAGCCAGCCAGCCAGCCAGCCTTCAGACGTACCAGAGGGCTGACCCACACAGATCAGAGTTCGACCACTACCTTTTTAAATCCATTACCTACCTACCAGACCCCCCTACCTACCAGAGTTCTTCGGCCTCTGTCTTAGCTTCTGAAAGTGAGAGAAAGAGCTGACGAGAGATCAGTCTTCAAGAGCCTCCCAGCGCAGTGTCTCTCCGAGTTGTAGTCATCCGTCCTTCAGTCCTTTCATCCTTCGCTTCTCTGTACTTGTTGTTTCTGCCACTGTCTCCAAAGGTAACCAAAAATCAAACCCCCTGACAAGCTCATGTTCATGGTGAAAGAAAATGCACAGGCCTGATGTAGTCTGGAAAACTGGGTTTTACATGTAGAGCTAAAGTTGAGCTTTTTAACACGCATGCTCAGAGTACAGATGTGGGGCTGCATGTGAGAGTGTGTGGATGATTGAGTGAGTCAAACAGAGGAAGGCAACATGAATTTTAAAGGGCTGATATCTCTGGGGAGGTTATGTTTTTCTACTTGTGCCATACATGTCGCCACATCATTACCATTTTAAGCTGCTTCACCATTCTAGCATTTATTCTAGTCCTCAGTCAGTGCAGTAATAATGGTGGATTTTCCTTCACTGGTGATGGTGTAGAACAGTCTTCATCTGTCTGTGCTGCCTCCACCTTTTTGTGTTTGTAGCTATTAAAGGATTAGAGACTGTCAATGACTCCTGTCATTTGAAGGGTGTTTTTTTTTTTTTTTTTTGTTTTGTTTTTTTTTTTGCCCTGAGGGGTTCAATTATGTATTTGACTTCTTAGACACACAAAACACTCGAAGACAGATAACCAAATAACGTGGCTTTTGAGATGAGCCTTGAAGAGTTGAGAAGTATTCAGTTAACAAATATGAGCACCCATCCAGACATGACAGAAGTTTGTATTAGGACACTGAGTAATGTGGCTGTGTTTTTCTGATCATTCTTCCAGCCTCCCCTGTGGCGAGCTAACGTCTCTCTGTTTCTGTTTCAGTCGTTCCCGTTCAGCAAGTCCAAACCGAAGCGCAACGCCGGCAGACGACTGAGTGAAGAAGACTATTAGTCCCCCCTCCCTCCCCTCATACCGCTCTCCTTAACAGACAGACCCTCCACCCCTGCACCCCGTCAGCTTTTTACAGCCCTACAGCAGCTGTTTTTTGTACTTGTCTGTCTCATCCCGGCCTTTTTTAAGTTTGATTTCTCCCCAGGACTGTAATCTTTGTGCAGCCTCAGATATAGTCAGTACAGCAGACATGAATCAGTTTCCATTTGATAGAGATTGTTTTAAATGTTGCTGCTGCTGCTGCTGCATGGGTCATCGTTCTTCTCAGAAGTAAGTGTAAAAGCAGCACCTCTGTTAAGGTAATCCTGAATGTTGCAGTTGACTTTTAGCAGTGATGTGGGCAGCTCGTACAGTAAACTGACGTGGAAGACGGCCCAGATGATGCTTTAGGGTGAAAAACTGCTTTTATTCCCCAAGATTTGACCTTTAAAATATTTTTCCCATTGAGAAATCGGCAAATGACTTATTATTTTGTAACGCTCCAATTTGAGTTGCGATGTTTAACGTCTCTGCGTCACCGTGATGGCATGAGGAGACGGCCTGCATGCCTTTAGACATGACGTCACATTCCTACTGTTTGTTGTTTCTGTGCTGCACTGCCCCTTTTACGAACTTCACTGTGTGCTGACTAGATTGTTTCCCTCCCACGTGTTGATTTTTTTTTTTTTTTTTTTCCTGATTTGTTCCTGTGACTTCTGATTTTAAACTATATTCAGTGCTTCAGTTTGGTTTCTGTAAGGGCTGCTTTAACAGTTTTGTTCTGTTCCTGACTTCTATGGTAAGACAGTGGCAGTTTTATTTTTGAATAAACCTCTTCAACAACACACTGGTCTCATTTTGTCCATCACACATGAGTTTTATTTTGTAAACCTTAAATGCTTTCTGCAGGATCTACAGGAAATGATCTATTGCAAGGGAATGTGTCTAAAATATCAGCAGTTTTCTGTTGTGTCATTAGTGCTGTAACACTTTGTGCCATTAAGAGGAATATACAAAATATTTGAAATTACAGATGTAAAAACTGGTTGATTTACTGCTAAAATGTTAACCAAAGTACATAAACCATAGTTAAAATAATGAAAAGTACTTAAAAATATTAAAAACATTAAATTCTATCTCATAATAAACGGCTGCATCTGTAGCTGCTTGTGTTGGAGAGCCACGAGTTAAAACCGTTTTCACACTTCCTGTCTTTTCATTGGCTGCTCTTCGAACCACATTTTGATTGGCAGCTACCGTGAGCCTATCAGAACGCGCGTTGCCGTTCCACTGGGCGTGTCCACAGAGCTTGGTTTTTCTTGACTTTTCCGTCCATTTCAGTTGCTCGTCACTAGCACCGCCACCACCTTTTTAACCGGGACAACATGGCTACTGCGGCGAGCCGTTACTACAGCGAAGACGGCAGGGCAACGAAAAGACAGAAAACCGACGGGATGGCCACGGTGAGGTGTTTCGTTCTTTGCGTGAGCAGCCCCGCAGATTAGTTTCAGATTACGTAACGTTCGCGGTTCGGTTGTTCTCGGTGCTGTTTGATTCATTGTGGTGCGTTCAGGGGAAAAACTGTGTCACGACTCGTCACAGGTCATTAACTACACGTCTGTGTGGCGGCCCACTCCACTTTTATCACCTTTGTGCATTTAATGTCGGATATTACACGTGTTATACTGCATTACGAGGCATATACTGTCCGTATACCTGCGTTGTAGCCGGAATGGGCTCGTCTGAGGGCGGTTTCTCCTCAGCTCGGGCCTCGGCCTCAGCCCGGCTTTGTTCTAGTACCGGTAACGTTAGCAGCGTGCTAACCGCGAGCTACCTACTGTAATCTGCGTTAGCATCCATCAAACCTGTACTTAACATGATAGTTTGATTAAACAATGATAAGACAGAGGTATTAAATTAAATGTTGAAACAGGACACGTGCCATTCCTGCACGAAGTTCGCTTTATCTATTAGCTCCGTTATCTCTGTTATCTGATACCTGAGCAAATAAAACGTTTATTTCAGCTTTTTTTACAGTTTATTTTTTGTTTATATGGCTGGAAAATGTTCATTTACTGTCAAAGAAATGTATCTGTGGATGATTTTCATCTCTATTCGTGGTTTAGATGTTTAAAAACGCACCTAACTGTAATGAAAGGTATATTTTAAGATAAATATGCACAAAATGATACATTAAACATCTACCAGTGAACATTTCCAGGCTAGTCTGCTGTGTTCGATGCTACACGTGTCTTTAAAAAAGAGATAAAATGAAGTACAAGGCATTTAAACACTGAATGTGTTTAATAATTGTGTTTTCTTGGTCGCAGGGATATGAAGATCCTCACAAGACCCTTCCGTCCGTGGTGGTGCACGTCCGAGGGCTGGTCGATGGCGTCACAGAGGCCGACCTTGTGGAGGCCTTGCAGGAGTTTGGAGCAATCAGGTAGAGAAAAGCAGATTAATTCTGCTGTATTGTCCTTAATGTGGAGTTTAATTCAGCCTATGTTACATTTATGGCAGGTTTGGAGCAGGATTTTGACTGCAGCATTGCTTTTGTTTTGTAGCTACGTGGTTGTGATGCCCAAGAAGCGTCAGGCGTTGGTGGAGTATGAAGACATGAACGGATCCTCCACAGCAGTAACTTTTGCTGCAGACAACCAAGTTTACATCGCCGGCCACCCAGCATTTATCAACTACTCTACTAGCCAGAAGATCTCCAGGCCGGGAGACTCTGACGACTCCAGAAGTGTTAACAACGTTCTCCTGCTCACCATCATGAACCCCATCTACCCCATCACTACGGTAAACACACAGATTTGGGTTACTGTGTGTCTCCACGTACAGCAGCAGTATTTACTGCAAGTCATCAATGACACAACACCAAAGACTTGATTCTTGTTTATACGGCCGACAACTCACGATTGTCTCCATCGCTCAGTCTAGAAAATGTCCACATAAACAGAATTTGCGTGTTTAAAACAAGGTTACATTCACATGTGTCATGATGTTGTGTTCACGTTGAACATATTTAACATGTTGTGTGTTCACAGGATGTCCTCTACACTATCTGCAACAACTGCGGGCCGGTCCAGAGAATCGTCATCTTCAGGAAGAACGGCGTGCAGGCCATGGTTGAATATCCTTCACGTACGAGTGTGTTTAGTGTTGTGAGCTGTAACCCTGAGTGAACAGCTGTGAATGTACCCGCTTGAACCGCTTTGTTCCCCCGATACAAAGAAAACCGGTTAGACGACGCACTAAAACATGCAGGCAGATTTTTAATCCACCTTCTGTGAGGTAATCATGATGAGGCGTGTGCACATCCAGTAATTATGTGCAAGAACAAAAAAGACCTTCCTCGGGTAGACTGCCAATTATTGTGTGATCCTTGTGGTGTGTTGTCTCTGCTGATACTTCCTGCGTTGTCCTTAACCACGTCGTTACATTTGACTCTGTTCAAAGCGCCCAGCGGGCCAAGGCATCGCTCAACGGAGCAGACATCTACTCCGGCTGCTGCACGCTGAAGATCGAGTACGCTAAGGTATTACTGCCGAACACAGCACAGTCAGTGTTCATAAACAACAACACGGGTGTGGTTCAGCATGAACATCGTGTGATCGAGCCTGAAGCATGCTTGGTTTTTCATAATCAGGTCATGAAACCACAAATCTGGCATAACTAGATCCTCCACTGATCCCTTCATCTGAAGCATTAAATAATTCAACACATAAAGTTGCATTTGTAGCATGTGGTGATGAAGGCTTCAAGAGTCTGGAAAACTTTGATGTAGGTGCCTTGAAAGTGCTTGAATTTTACTCTACAAACTGTACAAACCCTGAATGTAATTTAGACATAGCCAGTTAAATTTGTTTCCAGTCACATTAAAATCTTTTAAACTGGTACATCTATGATCTGTGTAGACGAGAGCTGCAGCACTTCTTTCATCTGCGCCGTGTGCAGCTTCACTTCATGGCAGGAAAAGACGAGCACACTGCATGTGTCTTTGTCTGGACTACGTGTCTTGAAGTTGTGACACTAAACACGCTCCTTTTTGCTTAGATTTGGGCTACAAACAAACCAAATGTTTGAACAGCTACACTGTTGTTGCCTTCCGTTTCTTGTGTGTTCATGTAAACTGTCCTTCCTCAGCCCACTCGCCTGAACGTGTTCAAGAACGACCAGGACACCTGGGACTACACGAACCCAAACCTCGGAGGCCCAGGTAAAACCTCAAACACAGAACACACCGCAGAGCATTAGCTGAGTGCCAACACACGCTTTGTAGCTTAGAAGCCTGATACTGTTCAGCACCCTTACTGCCACTGTGAGGAGTTTCAGCAAGCGGGCTGCTGCCAAGGTGGAGGCTACACCCTTCACTGATAATGCTGCTACAGATCCATTTAAATTCTGTTCAGTAAACTGATGTGATGTTTTAGGAAGAACTTGTGTGGCATTATGACTGAAGTGTTCTTCACCTCTCCATGCACACTATGGTCAGGGTTCATATGCAGGAGGAGCATGAGATCTGAAATGTTGAATTAATACCCACAAATCAGCTGAACGTTTCAAAGAGTGCCGAACTCTGCTGTGTGGTAAGAACGGCAGGAACGCGTTTAATGAAGGCATGCCTCGTCGCTCCGTGTCTCCAGGCTAACATTCTTCTTTGTATAATGTTGCTTTCACTTTGACCTGACGGTAAGGCCATGCACCCGTCAACCCTCAAGGTCAGGAAATGCCTGAGTCTGTGTTTAAAATGAGTCTGAACAATCTGAAGATCAAACATGCGTAAACAGATAACGACGTCCGCTGTCACAAGAGGCTGCATCCATTTACAAAAGTTACTTTGAACGAGGACAGCCTTTGATACTGACATCATATTTAGAAGTTTAAATCAGTAATATTGTAAAAGTGTTATCACGTCTCGACAGTAGACTGAAGGAAGTAAAAATGTTCTATTCACTGCTCTCATACGTTAAATATGAGTAACGCTGCTAACAAACACGTTTCATTGATTGAAACTTTGATGAGGTGGCTGTGTTTGAGTGTTTTGCCCTTTAAAGTTAATAAATGAGTTTCAGTGTGACTTTGCATTAAGACTTGAACACTGACACTGAAATATTCAGTTATAAGTGGCTCATAATTAAATTATCTTTCTTTTTATTCATTTGATCTGCTTCAAGTTGTTTATCCAGTCAGTCTGCATTCACGGCTGTTTATATACATCCTGTCCCATCATGTCATTAGTTGGGCTGCTTCCTCGTCTGAGCTGTAAAAAAGCCTCGCGTCTCCTCCTCCATATCTGTGACAAACAAGTCCTCAGTTGATCTGCCGGTAATGATATGCTATGTTCAGAAGTCAAAGCACCAGAACAGGTCCAGTGATCAGTCAAATCCTTCACCTGTGCTTGTATGTGACTTTTATTTCATCACACGTTCTCACAGATCACGATCTGTCTCATAAGATCGGAGTACAACAGAAAAACTGAAGGCCGTGCGTCTGCCTCGCTGCCGCAGCGGTTAACACCGTTTAGAAGAATTTGTGGTCAGTCCAGTTTTCTGTTTACTTTAACATGCCTGACACTGAAGACAGACGTGCTGTTGTCTGACGGACACAGCGGAGTGACGAGTGTCACATCTTTAAGAATCCTGTGCACACTTCAGCCGTGAAAACAATGACCGGCTGCAGCCAAAGTCAAGTTTGTTCCTGCCTTCCTTACCACACCTGAACACTCTGCAGGTTTCTGGGCTCTTTTGGGGTAAAACTGGTTTATTATGTTAAATTCTGGACACACTTACTTCAACTCTGACTTTAAAAGCAGTGACTGGAAACATTTCCCTGCCGCAGAGTCTGATTCTGGTCTGTTCCACTGTCCACTAACTTCTCCCACCTAAACAAACCAGCTGTCTGATCACTGTCATATTTTCATCAGAGAAGTGAGAACAGAGGCACGGACCAGCATCAGTAAACAGGCTGCCTGCAGCGTCATGTAACTCTTATCTTCTCCCACTAAACCGGTGATCAGCACATCCAGACACATTTTTTTACATTTTTTGGAGTTTGTGCTCAGAGCGAGAGGCAGACACATGCTGACAACACCACCAGCACTCTGCAACCACCACCTCAAGTATCCACTTCTTCAGTGAGGACACTATCATACAGAGGTCCCCTGAGACACACGGGGATAAACTACAAGACAGCACCCATTCACCATGACGATGTAGGACTGATTACCCACTCACTCCTCATCTCCAGCACAAGAGCCCCGAAGACTGCGCACACTTCTAGAGGGTGGTGGAGCTTTGGGCACTGAGCTACACTTGGTCCCTCCCCACCTTGTTTTTTCTTTTTTTTTGAGACACAAGTGAAAGACACACTGAAGCAGGCCAAAGCTTGCACCCACCACCAACAGCAACAACTACACCCAATGGAGACTGATACCAGAGAAGACACCCAAACAGAAGGTAGTGACAGACATCTACTGATACTAACCAGTCGACCGAGGTCACATGTTGTTTTTAAAGCCCCGGCCCTTCCTGTACTGTTTGGGGCGACACATTCAAGCCGTAAACCAACTGATCCAATAGATGCCTCACACCACCACCACCACCCCCGAATCAAGCTGTAGCCAGTCACACTGGAGTCATCAACACAAGACAACTGATGAAGACACTGCTGACAACACCACCCAGCACACTCAGCCCAGTCAGGCCCATTTTTTTGTGTTTCCTCCCACGTGGAGTTCAGCTTCTATCTCTTGCTCTTTCTCCTCATCTCATCTTCTCCCTCCTCTGATTTTCTGTTTAGCTGTCCCTTTTTCTTTCTTTTTTTTTTGAGTGCAGTTTTTTTCTTAATATTTTAAAGTCTCTAGAACCTGTGTAACGCCTTCCATGTGATGCAGGTTTGGCTATTTGCGGCTAAGAGGAGCCAGCTTCCCAACTGAAATGTTCTCTATGGCAGCCTCACGGCCGGCCGGTGGGCGAGCGCTAAGCGGACTATTCCACAAAAAGGGAACAAAAAGGACGGAAACGCCAACCAGCCCGCCAATTTCATCTTGATAAAACCAGGAAAGGATCCTGAGGTGGAGAGTTGTCTCCCTGAAATGGATAAGAGTATGGGATGAAATGAATTGAGTGGAGAGTGGTGGAACTACTGCAGCAAATATCTCCTTCCCACTGTTTGTAAGCATGCAGTAAGTAAATCGAGACGCTCCTCAGGAAACATAACTGCACAGCACCACATGACTCCAAAGCCCAGCACCCAACATCGCCACACAAGACTGACATGACTCGATTTTTGTTTTTTTATTTTTCCCTCTCATGCAGGCTTAAATCTTTCTCTTTGTGGAAGAGGGTGATGGTTGTGGTTCTGTCGGAGCCTGCATTTCTAATGTCACTCAAACTTTCTGTATGTCTGCTCGCCATTCTCCTGTCGTTCCCTCTGTTGGGATCTGTTTTGTGTGGGTCCCTGGACTTGTCATAGTTTCTCTGGGGAGTTAAATAATCTGAAGTAAAGGGGGTGGGGTGTTAATCCATGTAGGATGTGCTTGACCAACCCTGTTAGCGTCACATGACCTGTAAAGCCAGGAGAGCCACAGTGGCTGCTGGCGTCCAAATCTTTAACAAGCTGCTTTTTGCTGATTTTAAAATCTGCATGAGCCCGGTTGGTCGCCTGCAGAGGTACCGAGCCATCCGCATTTCATAGTTAACTCATGTTTTTTATCCAAACGAGGACAGACAGCTCTGTCACGAGCCGTCTCACTGCACTCTGCTGACATTTTAACCGGGTAACCTCACGTTTACCCGGGAAAACAAATGTACCTTTTGATTAACCTGGCTTCCATTCTGATTGTGTATGATTATTGTGTACCTGTACAGATGGTGATGCAGATGGCAATGGGAGCAATGCAGGTGTGTGTGAGCGTACAAACCTTTACTTTTAAATTTAGACATTTGTGATGCTTTGATTATCAGAGTGACTGTTTGAATCCTTCTTCACTTCCTAGCCCATCCACATCCACCTCATGTTTGCTCATCCCCCCCCGTCCCCCTCTAAAGCTAAAGGTTTACCTCTGTGGATGTTTCTCAAAGGCCTTGTGTGTTTTCGGTAATTTCCATAGAACCTAATATCAGTCTCGCCATTTTCTACATCCCCATGCCTCCCCTGTAATTTCCCTAAACTAATTTTAATCCAGACAAACTTGAATCAGGATGATTGTTTGACTTCTTTGATTGTTGTAGCCTGCCTGCAGTGTAACGTGGGGGGGTTGTGTCTGTATGGCTCTACAGGCAGGATGAGTCTTGAATGCATGCGTCTGTCACAATACTAATTTTTTAAAAGTTATGAAGTTGACAGTATTTATCTACGTGATGTGTGCAATCTTTGGCATCAGTCAGTTTAGCTCGATGCCATAGTGTTCATTCATTATCATGTAGAGATTGCAGCCAGTCTTTGTCTCCAGTCTCGTCCAATCATATTTATCTGTCACCTTTTTGTTTCTCTACTTTCCCCCCTCTTTGTTTTGTCTTCCTGTTCTTGTAGAAGACGTGAATGCCAACCCCAACAAGCGCCAGAGACAGCCTGCTCTGCTGGGCGACCACCCTCCAGAGTACGGTAAGGCTCTCAGGCCCGGCCGGCAAAAACACTCAAACACACACGTGATGACGACGTCTGTCAGCTGACACATTCTGTGCAGACTCTCTGCGTTCTGAGCTTGATGTGTTTAGGATAAATAAATGAGTTTATAGATGGGTCCTCCACACAGTGGCAGTTAAGTGGTGCTGTGTCATCTTTTAAGCCCTCAGCTGTGACTCGACATGTTTCAAAGGGACCAGGCAGTGACGTTTTTCTAGATTAGCAGTTTTATTTTCTGTCCTCTCACCTGCTGCCTTGTTCCTCAGGAGGTGGTTACCATGGCTACGACGAGAGCTATGGATCCCCGCCCTACGAGGGTCGCCGCATGGGTCCACCAATGAGAGGGCGCGGAGGAAGAAGCTACGGGCCGGGATACGGACCTCCTCCCCCTCCTCCCGGCGAGTACGGCGGCCACGCCGAGTCTCCGGTCGTCATGGTGTACGGACTGGACCCCGTCAAGATGAACGCAGACCGCGTCTTCAACATCTTCTGTCTCTATGGCAACGTGGAGCGGGTCAGTATCTGATGTGATGTTTCTATTTCTGCAACGTTTGAAGCTGTGAGCTCGTCAGGCAGACGAGCGTGGGGAGAAACTCATCGAATATTCGTCATGAGCACGACTTTAATGCTCCTCTGTTCAGAGAGAACTAAATACACTATAACAGCCAGATAAGATGGATGGAGCCCTCATGGAGCCGTCATGCTGCTGCGTCTGCAGGAATGTCCCTCATGTTACAGCTGGAGATAAGTCGTATAACTCGATAAGACAAGTCGTGACGAGTTCATGAGACTTTGTATCTTTGTATGATTTGATCTGAGTAACGAGTTCTGGTAGAATTGTGGATTATTCTGAGAGATGATCTCAACATGAAGATAAAAATACACATTGCACACAAGCAAATCAATATTTGGTCTTTAAACGAAGAGACGATCCTCAGAGGAGTCACACTTCTCTGAACTGCTCCGCTTTAAAATAGGTTTTATATTTTTAATCTTTGTTTCTTTTTCATATACTGAAGGTCAGATATTTTCTCTCTGTCTGTTACCGCACACACAGTTTGTCTTTGTCGTCTGTCATCAGTCTCCTGAAGGCAGGGTGGAGCAGTGAACTTAAAGCAAACCTGTCCATCCTGTCCTGTCATTCCCTGCAGGTGAAGTTCATGAAGAGTAAGCCCGGAGCGGCCATGGTGGAAATGGGAGACTGCTACGCAGTGGACCGAGCCATCACTCACCTCAACAACAACTTCCTGTTTGCACAGAGAATGAATGTGTGGTGAGTTCACCTCGTCCACCAACGCAAACATCTGGACGATGGCGTTCTGTTAGAGAGCTAACACTCCTCTGTCCCTGCAGCGTGTCCAAGCAGCAGGCCATCGTACCCGGTCAGTGCTACGAGCTTGAAGACGGCACGAGTAGTTTCAAGGACTTCCACGGCTCCAGGAACAACCGGTTCACCTCACCGGAACAGGCGGCCAAAAACCGCATCCAGCACCCGAGCAACGTGTTGCACTTCTTCAACGCCCAGCCAGATGTCACGCCAGAGGTTTTCTCTCAGGTCTGTAGCAGAGGAAACCTTTGAACAGTTCTGTTTGTGTTTATTTAAAGCGATGCTGCGATCTCTAACCATGAATGTTCTTCAGATCTGTGAGGAGATCGGAGTGAAGAGCCCCGTCAACGTCAAAATGTTCACAGGAAAGAGTGAGCTGCTTTCATTCGTTTGGTTTGAATTCAGATATGACAGAATGTGTCATAACTCACCATCATACATCATGTGTCTGTATCCTGACGGTGTCGTTCTGACCTGCAGGTGGAGCAGCTCCCAGCGACCGCAGCGCTTCAGGTCTGCTGGAGTGGGAGTCCATCAATGATGCCATGGAGGCTCTCGCCCTGATGAACCACTACCAGATGAAAAACGCAGGTAAATGTTCGCTTGTAATTTTGCTTGTTTCAGGGCTGAAACATTATCATCGTGTTTGTCGCTCTCATGTTTCATCTCCTCTCTCCTTGCAGCTGGTCCGTACCCGTACACCCTCAAACTGTGCTTCTCCACCGTTCAGCACGCCAACTGAGCGCGCCCGTTAGCCAGGAAGAAGACGATTGGTCCACCATTCCCCCGTTCACATGTACTTTGACCATGACCGCTTGTAACACGCCTGGGGAAAACCAATTTTCAAAAAACAAATAATGTGAAATCATTTTCACGACAGTTAAGTGTAAACTCGTCAAATTGGAATCTTTTTGATATTTATTCCCCGGCTGTGCGTTAGAGTATCAGTACCTGTGTCTTCAATATTAAGTTGTCCTTTTTACTTTTTGTATTATGCTCATACAGTAACCGACATGTGAGAGACGACTGGTTTTATGCTCGAGTGGTTCAGTGGCAGTGCGTACCATGTTTTCTTTTGTTTTTGTAAAGATTTGTCTTTTGAAACTTTTATTATAGTTTTTTCTTTGTGTTTTAATTGCTACTTTACTCAGTTCTGCGTCTCCGTGTCTGATCTGTGCAGATGGAGAATTGTTTTGTTCTAAGAAAATAAAAGAAAATCAACTCAAAGTTTGTTGCTCGTCCTTCTCCGCCTCTTCCTGTCCTCGCACGTTTGCACTGCTCCTCATTTATCTGCATCAGCTGCTCACCTACAGATTTCACTGCACTGAATGAAAGATGAAGAACCTCAGTCGCAGACTTCCACATCTGTCTCTGTCGCACATCTACAAATGATTTGCATACAACAAAAACCATCCTGTACAATTCAGTGATAAACTCTACGCTCTGTGCTTCACGCTCTGCGTGAAGAAATAATCCAGATAACTAAATGGCGTTCACACACGTGTGTATTTTCCTTTTTATACCATGCGAAGTAAACCATGAAGTCATCTCATCAGTTAGTTTATTTAACCGTGATGAGCTGTCAAACCTGCAGCCAGTCTCCAATCAGCACAAAGATTTAAACTTAAACTAAAACACTCATTCCTGATTAGTAACTGAACATTTAGTGTCGCTGTTGATGCACACTGATCTCTGAATCATAGTGACTGTTTTGTAAATGGTTCATTCATTCATTTGTCTTCGTGCTGAAATAAAGTTCCACACCCTGAGGTGTTGTTATGAGGAACGTTCACGCTGAATGTCTCACATTCAGAGGAGGTGTACTGTGACGACGTGTTCATGAGCGTGTCCAGTGTTGGAAGGTTTAGTGACAGCTAACAGCATCCTGTCTGATCATCGCTGTAGATTAACGTGTTTTATTTCCTCCAGTGATGAGTAAGTTTCATCAGTTTTCTTCAGATCTAAGTGACACTGTTGCTTCAGTCTGATACTAAAATGAGCCACTGATGGACTGTTTGTGTGACAGCAGCACATTCCCTTCACTGTGTCTCTGATTCATCTATACCTCTGTGCATATAATTGTTTATAACCAGCTTGATGATAACTCTGCACGAGCCCATCTTGTTTACATTGAACACGTATAGGGGGGTGCACCGTTCCTGGAAGTACTGCAATACCAGGTCGATGCGTGGAGTGGACGGAGCAAGCCCCTATTCCATCTCCCTGTTCCAAAAATCAATTTAATATATGGTCCCCGGGTAGGGGACGTATCAGATATTAAACTGATAAGAACAGATACTACACTTGATCTTAGCCAAAAGGCCGAGAAGCGATACCGACATGTCTGCAGAGGTAAACACGCCATTCTCCGCACACTCAGCCTCACTGACGGTTTGAAGTTTGACTCATTAAAATATATTTATAATATAAACATGAACAAACACACCGCACGAGGCGGAAACACTCAAACACACAGTTAATCAGTTAAAAAGGCGGGAAATCTGAGTAAAACGTGAAACTTGAACAAAGTTTGGTTGTCGAATATGCAAATAGACCGCGCCGTCTGGTCACGTGACAGAGTTAGTCCAATAGGAATTTAAAGCGTCATCGCCGTGTTATTTACCGCCACAAACAGAGCTGTAGCTTTTTATTTTAACATAAATTAGATGTGATCTGAGCTGTAAATAAAAATAAACTTAAACCGAGTAAAAATAATAAAAAGAAATAAGATAAAGTTTGATCTGTTCACTTCCGGTCAGAGAACAAACGGAGCTGCGCCGCCCTCTGGTGGAGAGCGGAGTGAACTGCAGCTACATGTTTGACTCGGTGAGAAAGTTTATGCACATACAGCGACATCTGCTGTCTTTATTGTTTTAAAAGAGACACAAATACAGATCTACTAGAGCTGACACGAAAATCACAGATTTCTCTGAATTTGAAACTGAGAATAATGTAAGAACACAACTTAACAAAACATATAACACGCGTCTGATAACACACGGAATATTAGAATAACATTACATTACATTTATTATGAGCAGCACAGGAGATGTAAATCTCAAAGTCAAAGTTTAAACAGGGATAGGACAAACTTTTGAAACATTTCCAAATAAAGTTTAAATATTTCTGTCTTTCTTTCTCATCTCAAACTTTTTGTAGTTCGTTTGTTTCACCGACAAAATCACAAAATAATGAGGTTAAAATATCGACAGTTTTGTTGAAGAACAAACTGATTTAGAATATAATTACAACATTAATAACAGCTCAGCTGTAGTAAAATGGTGGCGGTGCATCGAGCTGCAGGTGTTTCGGTTTAACGAGTGACCGTGTTAACTGGCGACCGCCAGAATGCGTCTGTGGTTGTCATGGTTACGATAACTAATGAAAACAGGAAGAACAGGCCTCTGTGTATCATGATTAACAACATGAATCATCTAGTGCATCAAATGTTTTAGACGTTCCCACATTAAACTTTTTAAATGAATCCAAACGTGACGAATCCAAATTTATTATAGAACTTTTCAACAGCAGCCTGAAACTAAAATAAATGAAATAAATAAATAAATTATTCATTAAAACACACCTGGGCGGGGCGCGCGCAGACACACCCACGTGTTGGCTGCAGCTTCCGGTCCATGAGGCGGTGTTGCCTGTGAGCTCGAGCGCTTGCAGACAGTTCACGTGGACTCTGATCAGTTTGACAGACGTCAGCTCACAGAAACGTAAGTGATGATTTTTGTTTTTAAACAAAAAGTTCATCAGCTGTTTAATGCAACACGTGACACGCACTGTGGCGCTCATTGGTTGAGCATAAATTAACATGCAAATTAGTTTCTTAATGTATTAGTTGATTAATTAATTAATTAATTAATAGTCAAGTGTTTATTCAGAGTCACACGAAGGGCAGATACTGAAAGGCGGACAGTCGGTGGGCAGAGGAGAAAGTGAAACTGAAACTAAGACAAACCACCGACAGCTCTGCGACAGCTCTGCGACTGAGAGCTGCAGAAAACCTCAGAAAACTACAGAGCTGCAGTTTGTGTTGGATTTTGGTGATTAAATGTTTTTCCACAGCAGCTGTGAAGCTCAGATGAAGCCGTGATGGAGCTGTGATGGAGCTGTGATGGAGCTCTGTGTTCATCAGGATGACGGTTGTTTCCCGTCAGAGTCTGTCGGGAGATTTTAAACAGCCAATCACGTTACTCTGCTGCTGTGCCTCGTCAGTGGGGAAACCAACAAACCCACAGTCTGTTATCATCATGTTCATTTGTATGAGCCAACAGAGCATCAGTCCTTGATGAAACTCTTCTTCTTCTTCTTCTTCTTCTTCTTCTTCTTCTTCACATCTTCACCTTTTAGAAGCTGAAGTTGGTAATATTTTAAATTCCAGCTTTAAAGAACCTCTGTCAATGATCTAAACATGCAGCAGAGTGAGTTTGTGGATCGACTGAACAGATTAAATAGTTTGACACACCAGTGGATGAACTTTGCCCGACATTATCTTGCTTGATTTTTATCTTTGTAATGCGTGGCACCAAAGTGAGATCTTACGCCTCGTTCTCTGCGTCACACTTCTGTCGATTTGTGAATAAAATCTATATTTCTGTTTTTATTGTTGATGAATCTGTCGATTGTTTGTCTGACGTCCAGATCCTGCGGAGGACTTTAGTCTCCTCCTGTTGTCGTCAAACTCACCGTGTCGTTTTTCTGTCTCGTCTCTCTCAGACAGTCAGGCTGCCGCCATGTCGTCTTCAGATGGTGTCAGCCCTTCTTACACCACCCTGTCCATCAGCCACCCGGCGGAGTTCATCACTCATGTGGAGCTTCACCGTCCAGAGAAACTCAACTCCATGAACAGAGCGTTCTGGAGGCAGGAACCTGTTTGAATTCACATTCATCAAGAACGAACAAAACAAATTAACACGACTTATTTTTTATATGCAGTTCTTACGTGTTTAACTCATTGTTAGTGTTTCAGTCTGGCTGGATGCATGAAAGTCAGGTGAACGGCAGCATCTGTTGACGGGAACTTGTTTCCCTGCAGTGAGATGGTGGACTGCTTTAATGAGATCGCCATGGACGCAGACTGCAGAGTGGTCGTGGTTTCTGGAGCCGGGAAGCTCTTCACAGCTGGTACGTGTCAGACTGTGTATGTTTGTAATTACGCTGTCTTTGTAGTGAAGTAGTATTTAACCTCTGCGTTGTTTTCACCGTCCAGGTATCGACCTCACTGACATGGCCAGCGACGTGCTCAGTCCAAAAGGCGACGACGCAGCCAGAATTTCTTGGAACATCAGAAGAAAAGTCGTCAAGTATCAGGAGGCGTTCTCTGTCATCGAGAGGGTCAGACCTGAAGAGTGGTTCTGTTAATCACACTAAGAAATGTATGATTGGACCTGATTGTGTTTGGACGGCATTGAACATGTCGTTTTCTTCTTGTAGTGTCCAAAGCCTGTTGTGGTGGCCATCCATGGAGCGTGTATCGGGGGAGGTAAGACTTCATCAACACTGTTATAGAGCAAGTTCACAGCTTTAGAAACCAGGGACTGAATCACATAATAAGTGGTGCTGTCAGCAGAGGTTGTGTAGTTTAAACTGTTCACTGTGGATGTTCTGTTGCAGGCGTTGACCTGATCTCAGCCTGTGACATTCGGATGTGTACGCAGGATGCCTGGTTCCAGGTGAAGGTACGAACACGTCCATCTAATGTTCGTGGTTTGGAGATGTGGTACGAAAAATGGGAAATATTTGCTTGAAAAAAGGGAAAAAGAAGAAGAAGAGAACAGCTTGGACCAACTAACAGGAGGAATGGACCAGCACATTTTTGTTTCTAGCCGCCATGTCTTTGTTTCTACATGTGTGGTTCCCACCATGAAACACAGGAGGTGTGACAGATGCTGTCTGATGTGATGCTGTGATCCTAAAAGGATGTTCGCACAGTCTCAGTGTGTGTGTTTGTGCTCGGCTTCACAGGAGGTCGATATCGGACTTGCGGCAGATGTTGGAACTCTCCAGAGACTTCCTAAAGTCATCGGCAGCCGCAGGTAAACATTTGAATGAATTGAATTGGTTGCTATGGCAACACACAAACATTGCACACAGTGTGCACACATTAAGATATAAATTCACATTCATACAAAGCTTCCTGCAGCTTTAAAGTTGTTTTTCTATGTAAGTCCGTATTGTTGTCATGTGACTCTCCAGCCTCGTGAACGAGTTGGCTCTGACAGCGAGGAAGATGTTTGCAGATGAAGCCAAGAGCAGCGGACTGGTCAGGTAAAGAATCACACACCTGTACAGATGTTTTCTATCATTAAGTAGGATTATTTGCACTGACGCTGTCAGCGTTGATTCTGGCACATTGTGCCATCACCTCTGAAACCTTTACTGCTAAACTGATTGACTCAGACACGCTGGAAGTGATACTGTTTATAAGCTTCTCACAGCTTAGTGTCACATTTTGAAGTCAGCCTCTCGTTTCTTCTCCAGCCGAGTGTTTGCAGATAAGGAGGCCATGATGGCCGGAGCTCTGGAGATGGCCGGGGAGATCGCTGCTCGCAGCCCTGTAGCTGTGCAGGGCACCAAAATCAACCTCATCTACTCCAGAGACCACAGCGTGACGGACGGACTGGACTACATGGTGAGAACAAATACAAACTGTTTGTTGTGCCTCAGTCACAGCACCAAGCTGACCTTCATCACTGCCTTGTTCATTCTCTTCCAGGCTACCTGGAACATGAGCATGCTTCAGACTCAAGATGTGATGAAGTCAGCTCAGGCCGCCATGGAGAAGAAGAGTCCTAAGAGCATAGTCTTCTCCAAGTTTTAAACTAAACTAACCCAAAAATCTGTAACCTCTTGAAACCACCACCAAATATGATGATCCTTCCAAACTAAACTCAGCTTTCCATGTGTGCAGGCAGTAACTCTTTCTCCTGGTGGCCTCTGACAGACTGTGTAATCTAAAAACTGGGTGACAATAACAAAACTAACAGTTTGATTTGATACTAACCTGAACCTGTGTCTCATTCACCAACGTCAGCCTCTTAAATTTGTTCTTGAGAGACTCAAAGTCTCAGTCAGATTCATCAAATGTTCCTAAAACTGTTCGTACTTCTTATAACGTTTCCATCCTCCTCGTTAGTTGAAAGAGCGTGCCAGTTGTTTCTAATTACCAAAAGTGAACGCACTGAGTCTGCAGGCCGGTGTGCACACAGAAACCAGACATTGTGTTGAGAGAATGAAGAATACCTCAATAATAATGATGAAGAGAGTGGACCACTTGAACCAAACAGAAATACTTCAATAGTTCTGATATTAAAGTCCTGCTGCAGGAAGTGAGCAGACAAAGATGTTTTATTCATGTAAGTAGTGGATATAAAATAAATAACATTTTATCTCAAAGCTGTAAAACTGGAACATGTGACCATTTTTTTTTTATAATCTATTAAAACTCCGACTGAGGTGAAACCTGCAGGACTTTGCTGCAGGACTTCCTCCACTGTCCTGTTCAGCTGCCCCACGACTGACCTCAGATGATACAGAAAGCTTCAACACTGGCCACCATCTCAAGACACTTGAATTAATACACCAAAAGAAAAATAATGAATTTAAGTGTTTATGTTTATTTATTTTTTATACTGTAATTATTTGTAAAATAATAAAAAACAAATGACAAAATTACTGTAATTTAAATTCTATAATATGACAGAATTTGAAGAAAACACAAACGAGCACTTAAATGTTCCTAAGTGTGCGTGCAGATCCCCAAATGAGAAAACATCTTCAGAACCTTCATTCAAACTGTTTGTGGGTTTGATGAAGAAACTTCCTCTAATGAACGGTTGGCTGGTGAATGAGTTGTTGACACTACTGAGCTAATCCTAACCTGACCTAACGTCGTCCTTCACTGTAACAGCCAGTCTGTATCTGTGAGTGACTTCTCACAGACTTGATCTAATTAAAGAAACTCATCTTAAATATCCCTGGTTGCCTGTTATCATTATTATTATTATTATTATTATTATTATCACCTGTTACCTGTTATTTGATAAAACTGCATCATGTCTCAGTGAAAATCCTCCTGAGTGTTTCCTCCTCCAGCTGCTCAGTCTGCAGAAACAGGATCACAAAGATTCAATCAGTTCTGTGAATGCTGCTTTTGGATGTAATGCACAGCTGTGCTGATATTCAGTATAACAGCACTCCTTACAGCGTGACTTACAAGTAATCACAACGTCGATGTAGGTAAACATTGAAGAGTTTCATTTTTTATCACTTTTAGCACTTTATATTGAACATGTATAGGGGGTGCACCGTTCCTGGAGGTACTGCAATACCAGGTCGATGCGTGGAGTGGACGGAGCAAGCCCCTATTCCATCTCCCTGTTCCAAAAATCAATTTAATATGTGGTCCCCGGGTAGGGGACGTATCAGATATTAAACTGATAAGAACAGATACTACACTTGATCTTAGCCAAAAGGCCGAGAAGCGATACCGACATGTCTGCAGAGGTAAACACGCCATTCTCCGCACACTCAGCCTCACTGACGGTTTGAAGTTTGACTCATTAAAATATATTTATAATATAAACATGAACAAACACACCGCGCGAGGCGGAAACACACAAACACACAGTTAATGGGTTAAAAAAGACGGGAAACCTGAGTAAAACGTGAAACTTGAACAAAGTTTGGTTGTCGAATATGCAAATAGACCGCGCTGTCTGGTCACGTGACAGAGTTAGTCCAATAGGAATTTAAAGCGTCATCGCCGTGTTATTTACCGCCACAAACAGAGCTGCAGCTTTTTATTTTAACATAAATTAGATGTGATCTGAGCTGTAAATAAAAATAAACTTAAACCGAGTAATAATAAAAAATAAGATAAAGTTTGATCTGTTCACTTCCGGTCAGAGAACATACGGAGCTGCGCCGCCCTCTGGTGGAGAGCGGAGTGAACTGCAGCTACATGTTTGACTGTGAGAAAGTTTATGCACATACAGCGACGTCTTTATTGTTTTAAAGAGGTCTATTGAAATATATATTAAACGACACACAACATACATACATTACCATCTTTGCTACATAACACCAAATATAACTCTCGACTTTGAGCCCCGTCGGCCTCCGTACGGGCTGAGGCGGGGTTGATAACCTCTGTAGCCGCTCTCTGTTGTGTTTGTTGGATGGTCACTGAAACGTAACGTACCGGCGCTCACAGCAGTACTGTCTCTCCGCCGTTTCTACGTTTACAGCCCGGCTAACCCGGACTCGAACCCGGACTTGGACCCGGATTTGGACCCGGCCTCCGCGGGACGACATGTTGTCATTCATGGTCAGGTCAGCTGTGAGCAGATGTAAGTGAACCGACACGACTCGTCGTGTTTTAAACACACACACACACACACACACACGCGTATAATACATGTATGATCACAGACAGAGCTCCACATGTTGACCGTGCAGGTGTTTGTCTGCTTTATTTGACTCATGTCGATGATTCACAGATTTAAAGTGTTATGTGGGTGAAAGTTCACAGAGCAGAGCTCAGACTAACAAGCTGCACGCGTGATGTTTGTTCATGGTTAACAGGTAGTCTGTAAGATATCAGAAAGTAAAATGTGTTGTTGTTTTTTTGCAGATGTTTGTCACGTGAAATAGTAAACAGGTGTGTTCAATGTGACTGATTAAGGTTCAGGTCAAACAGCCAGGCTGCACCAGAGTCTTAATCAGCATGACTGGAAACACCCGGGGGACTGTTGGACGTCAAAATGCGGAAAATGTGTTTTTACGTGATCATACTCCACGTTGTTGTGTGACCCTTTTGTGTGGTGGACAAAATTGTTAGAAGAACACTCAGACAAGATCAAGAAGAGGACAAGATCACTTCATGTTTCTCTTTCAGTGATGCTTTCTTTGCTGCTAAGTCCTTGTTCACACAGTTTCTGACACAGTTCTTGAAGACACTTGTATTTAGTCACTGTGGCGTTGATCTTGTTGAAGTCTTTCTTCGGTCCTTAAGACTGAGAGTTTTGAGATGCTTCACTCGTCTGTCTGAAAGTTTCTTGTTTCTACCTCCTCTTTTGGTTCTGGTGTGAGTTTGTGGCATCATGGCGGTCTAAAGCATAATGATGACATTGTACATATTTCATTTGTTTTATGGAGATTTTAATGACCAATTCAACAAAAACAACTGAAACCTCTGAAGCTTAACAAGTGATCTGTTTTTATGAATCAAAATCTGTATTTCTGTGTCAGGATAGTCTTTTTTTTATTGCAGTGCAGAGTAAAACGTTTAAAATCTTAAATTAATTTGATCTATATAACACCAAATCATAGCAGAAGTTATCTCCGGTCACCTCTCATAAAGAGCAGACTCAGCACTTCTCACCGTGAACAAATATTTTGCCACAGTGGGCACGAAAATCTCAAACAGATCATGTGCATGATTGTGTCCTCAGAACAATCTAAGATTTGACACTGGTGCTACGGTGAGCTCAGGACAAATGTTTGACCCTGTGTGACCTCCGTACACTGTGTGGCACACACACACACACACACAGAGGACAGTCCCATCCTGTGGTTACAGTCACTCTCATTGGTTGTTTTTGTCTCTCTCAGACAGTGGGAGGTGGTTCTGCAGTCAGGCTGTGGTCAGGGCCATGTCGACTTCAACCGGTGCCACTTCACCTTACACCACCCTGTCCATCAGCCACCCGGCGGAGTTCATCACTCACGTGGAGCTTCACCGTCCAGAGAAACTCAACTCCATGAACAAAGCCTTCTGGAGGCAGGAACCTGTTTGAATTCATATGAAATAATTTGTCTTATACAAGTCAAACATGACGACTTACAGTATTTCTATGTTGCCGCTGACTCTTGTTGTTTCCCTGCAGTGAGATGGTGGATTGCTTTAATGAGATCGCCATGAACTCAGACTGCAGAGTGGTCGTGGTTTCTGGAGCCGGGAAGCTCTTCACAGCTGGTACGTGTCAGACTTTTATTACTGACGCCGTGTTTGTAGTGAAGTAGTATTTAACCTCTGTGTTGTGTTCACTGTCCAGGTATCGACCTGGTTGACATGGCCAGCGATGTGCTCAGTCCAGAGGGCGACGACACGGCCAGAATCTCGTGGAACCTCCGAAAAACAATCGCCAAATATCAGGAGACGTTCACCGTCATCGAGAGGGTCAGACCCGAAGAGCGGTTCTGTTTATCACACAGAGAAATATAAGACTGGACCTGGTCATGTGATTCTTGTTTTCTTCTTGCAGTGTCCAAAGCCTGTTGTGGTGGCCATTCATGGAGCGTGTATTGGGGGAGGTAAGACTTCATCAACACTGTTATAGAGCAAGTTCACAGCTTTAAAAAAAAGTGCTGAGCATGTATTTATATATTTGATTCTGTTGCAGGCGTCGACCTGATGACAGCCTGTGACATTCGTCTGTGTACGCAGGACGCCTGGTTCCAGGTGAAGGTACGAACACGTTTATCAACTGAGAGAAGGTCAAAGAAAATATATTTAACTGACCAGACGTTTGACATGTCTGGTAACATTTGTTGTTCCTGTCGGATGTTCGCACAGTCTCAGTGTGTGTGTTTGTGCTCGGCTTCACAGGAGGTCGATATCGGACTTGCAGCAGATGTTGGAACTCTCCAGAGACTTCCTAAAGTCATCGGCAGCCGCAGGTAAACATGTGAATGAGTCACAGGGAGTCTGCTGCAGGCTGTGTGTAGTTACGCATGTGATGGATCGTGTAAAGTATTTAAAGTGACAGAAAACATCAAATAATGACTGAAAATCAGATCAGCTTTATTGTTTTTAGCCGTGAACTGAGAGGGACGAGTTACAGATGCAACAAATGTGAACTGTAGAAATGAAGAAACACAAATCTGCTTTTTCTTCATCACTTGTTTTAATTAAGAGCTAATAACTCAGTAATAACATGTGATTACCAAAGTAATAACCAGGTTATAGCTTGGTTTAAAAAAAAGAGGCAGAACTGTTTAATAATAGTCTGAGAAACGTTCTTCAGTTTCTGTCAGCTGCTGCTGAGTTTTGCTTCATCATGTTCTCGGCCTGGTTCTGGATTTTAATCTGGTTTGGTCAACATGACGATTAACTCTGAACACTTTCTCCAGCCTCGTGAACGAGTTGGCTCTGACAGCGAGGAAGATGTACGCTGATGAGGCCAAGAGCAGCGGACTGGTCAGGTAAAGAATCACGCCTGTACTGATGTTTTCAGACTGTTTGTACTGAAGTCTGAAACCTTTGTTGCTGAATTGAGAGACCGCCATGAAAAGCTCGTCGTACTGTAATGTGAGTCTCAGTAAACCTGTTGAACCCGATTTGTGATACAAACACCTGCAGTGTGCAGACAAATCAACATTTAGTGGTTCAAGTTTATCTTCATCATCACTGCACAAGAATTACTTCTAAATAATTAGTCACATTTTGAAGTCAGCCTCTCGTTTCTTCTCCAGCCGAGTGTTTGCAGATAAGGAGGCCATGATGGCCGGAGCTCTGGAGATGGCCGGGGAGATCGCTGCTCGCAGCCCTGTAGCTGTGCAGGGCACCAAAATCAACCTCATCTACTCCAGAGACCACAGCGTGACGGACGGACTGGACTACATGGTGAGAACAAATACAAACTGTTTGTTGTGCCTCAGTCACAGCACCAAGCTGACCTTCATCACTGCCTTGTTCATCCTCTTCCAGGCTACCTGGAACATGAGCATGCTTCAGACTCAAGATGTGATGAAGTCAGCTCAGGCCACCATGGAGAAGAAGAGTCCTAAGAGCGTAGTCTTCTCCAAACTCTAACAGGAAGCAAAAGCTGCTGTTTTACCTCCACTGTGGCCTTCCTGTGGGACGAGAACTACTATTCTTTTTTTCTACATTGTAACATCTGGAAGCTTTCGATCAGTGCAGACCATCCGTCTCCCAAAGATTGTTTGTAACTTAATCCAGACATCTTTAACTTCAGGTGATCACTTACAAACTGTGATAATGTTGACAACAAGCAGAACAATTTAAATGCTGAACTAACATGAAAATATTTATTGTTTGTATATTTGAGTGACTTTGACTGTGTAGACTTATTAAATCTGAAAGTTAAACACGATGAAATGATTCTTGAGCACAAAGTCGGTTTAAATAACTTAAAATACTTTATTGATAAAACTTTAAAAAAATAACTTAACTTGTACAAAAGAACATTCACAGTCGATCACTGCCGAGTCGTCTTGGCACGAAGTTTCTGTAACGTTTTCTGTGAAGAGACAAAAATATTCTTCAGTCAGCTTCAACATGAGCAGCTCATCATCTTCATATCTGACAGTTTACAGCGTTTCACCTTGTGGAACTCTTTGGCCTTCAGCCTGTTCGTTGCAGACGCCTCCTGTCGGCTCCTCGCTGCTTTCTGATGCTTCACCTCCTCCAGCTGCTCGTACAGTCTGCACAAACACATGCAGTCTTTTAGAAGTCATGCACACAATCGACAAACATCAGAGCCTCGTCTGTTTGTTGTGCAGCTCAGCTACGTTTACTCCCGCTGGACCACGTGGAGCTTAATAATAATCTCACATCACCTCTGAGTCCTCTGATGCATCTCAGTAACATCCAGCTTCCTCTGCTCCGGGGTGCAGATCTTCATCTCAGACACCTTCAGCCTGCAGTCGCTCACTGAGGGAACAGAAACATACAGATACCTGATTTAAGAGATTTACATGAAAGTCGACAGCTCCTTGTTGTTTCCTGTAGTACAGTCTAAAAAAAGCTAAGCTCTTTGTGACATTTTGAAACAGGGTTTCTGGATTATGTACGTGGCAATTAGAATAAAAATAGATTTAAGTTGTGATACTGTGTCCTGACATCTCACTATGCTGCATGTTGGCCAGTGTACACTTCCTCTTTCAAATTATATTTTAAATCCTGAACTATGCATTTGAAACTTTCCCCCCTCAGAAACACTCGAGGCTCAGACTCGTGGTTTTACCTGGAGGACGACGCTGGACCTTTTTCTGCTTGGAGCTGGACTTCTCAGACGTCTGTTGCTCAGCCTGTCCTCCCTCTGATTTTGTGTTCGTCTTAGGCTGAGGTTCAGTCTTAGTCTTTGATTTACAGCTGACAGGTTGAGAGTCTTTAGCTTTAGACTGCTCTCTGGGTGGAGCTTGGACCTCAGGCTGGACCTTTGGACAATCTCTTTTGGACTTGATTTCCTCGACCCTGTGGGATGATCTCTGGAGCAGAGCTTGGCGTTTCTGCTGGTGGACCTGCTGCAGGTCTCTGCTCGGACCCCACTGAAACTCCAGGAAGGTCACTGAGAGTAGAGGGAAGGAATGAAGTTCACAATGTTCAATGAAGAACAGAAGGAAAATCCCCCCTGCAGAACTCCAACAGTGATTTTTACCTGGAGGTGTTTGGTTCTCGTCCTCTGGAGTCTGATCCACTGACACAGAGTGTGACTCCTGCAGAAGACGAGGTTTGTGTTCAGAGATCAGAAAGTTTAAACACACACAGCTGACTCACACTGTTTAAATGGACAGTCACCTCTGTCTCTGGACCTTTCTGTCCTTCCTCCATCACCCCGTCTGGATGTTTGTCGTCGCAGACTCCGTCTTCATCAGTGATGGTCGTGTCTTGGTCCTGCACCGTTGTGTCTGTCAGGCTCACGAGTGTTATCTCCGACTGCTCCAGGATGCCTTTCTCACTGACAGCATCCTGATAAACAGGAGAGACAAGAACATAACTCAGACGACGACATCTGAAAGATGCTTTTTTTTAAAGTGAGTGAACGGTAAAACATATTCGTACCGACAGCTTCTCTGAGGCAGGACGAGCAGTCTTCAGGTTTGAAGTCTGCTCAGACTCCCGCTCTCTGAACGGTTCCTCAGGCTGCAGCTTCAGAGTCGGTGCATCATCACACACGGTTAGATTTGACAGACTCAGAGTGGTTAGTTCCACCTCATGGGGGTGGTGCTGGGAGGTGATGAGCTGGGAGAAAGACTCATGTAAGGCGTGGGACGGCGTCAGGCAGCTGGGCGGCTTGTCTGTCCTGAGGCGCTCAGGAGACGGTTCAGACTCGACGGACGGGTCGTTGTGGGTTTCAAACTCTTCAGACGGAGCAGAGACGCTGTGTTCGCAGCCGGGTGGCCGACCTTCAGGACAGTCAGGCACAGCATGAAAGCTGACGGAGGGCCCGGCTGTTTCGTTGTGGGTGACTTCAGCCATGAGCAGGTGGAACGAGTCTGAATCATGAAATGACGACACATGAAGAGTTCAGTTAACTCGGTACAAGATAGATTCAATTAAAACCCTCAGGAGGCTTCTCATGTTCTGACTGAAGTTCATCCACTTTACTTCAACCTTTCAGACCTCACCTTCAGTCCGCTCTGGGCCCAGGTCCATTGGACTGCTTTGGTTCTGGTCCTGTGGATTCACAGCCGGGTCAGAGGCGCTGTGTGACGACGCTTCAGGAGGCAGCGCTGGGAATGACGGCACACTGGCCTCAGTGGAAACATCGAGAGCCACGCGGGTTCTTTCACCTACAGACACAGATCAAATCATACTCCTAGTACAGTCCATTAAACACCTCACTCCTCGTACACTCCTCGTACACTCCTCGTACACTCCTCGTACACTCCTCGTACACACCTGAGCTTCCACTGTGGTGTCCAGCGGACTCGTCCAGCTCTCCGACCAGCGGTCTCATCCGGCTCTCCTCTGGACCTTCATCCAACCACGTGGCCGATTGCTCTGACATCATGTGACCCATCAGCTGACCCGCATAGAAGTCGTGGCCACCGCTCAGCCAATGAGAGCTGGACTGATGGGAGAGTCGACCAATCATCCGGCTCAGAGTGGAATCCCATCCGCCTTGATCGAGGCCCACCGGCAGCTGACCGATCATGGACGAGTGAGCCGATGGTTGACCGACCAGCTGCTCCATGGTCGAGTCCCTGTGGTCGACAGCCAAGCAGGATGATTGGTCTGCCAGCTGGCCAATCAGAGGTCTGAAAGAGTCCTGCTCTGTGCCCTCAACTGAGAAGTGCTCCAGGATTGGATTGACTGTGTTGTCCCATTCCTGTCGCACAAACAAATCATCAGGTCAATGCAGCCAAATATTCAACTAATTATTTATTTACTCAGTTTTTAATGAGTCACTGACCAGGACGCTCCTCTGTGCTGCTGCTGCGTCTGAGGGACGAGACTGACTCATCTCTGAGACTCGAACCAAAGACTGCTGAGAGACTGAAGAGCCGGGGTCGTCCACATGAGAGCCTTCACTGTCTGAACAACAAAGACGACATCAGACACTGCACCAACAGAACTTACACAGTATCAAATACTTTTTCATTTGTTCACCGAGCAGACTTGTCTTGCGTGTCGTCTACCTGCGGTTTTCCCGGCGCTGAGGGAGAAGTTGAGCTCTCTCGTGTATCGGTCTATGATCTGCTGGATGCTGCGGTCACTAAACAGAGAGTCGACAGCCGGAGCAGGACGGGCTGCAGTGGAGCTGTTCATCATGGAGACATTTTGACCCGACGGAGAAGAGACGTTCAGCAAATTTGCTCCTCCATCTTGTTCCACATGAAGTCTGATGGACAGAAATTTATCTAATGAAGAAGAGGGAGAATAAAAAGAGTCAGGCGATAACGACGCTTGTGGTTTATTAAAGATGAGCTCTGTGAATCTCATTGTGTCACCACATTCACGCACAGCAGATAGTGAAGTTTTTTATTTACAAACTTCATTATTCGAGCTGCACATCCTAAAACACAACACACACACACACACTTCTGCCGTCTCTCACCGGTGTTTATGTTTGGCTCGTTTTGTTCAGGATCTGTGGTGATGTAGCTGCCGGTGGAGATGGTGGTGGAGGAGAGACAGTCAGAGTCCAGAGGCCTCTGTGCAGACTGACACACACACACACACAATATAAAAATGTGTCAGGAGATAACCAGCCAACCGCCCGCACACCCACACACACACACCAGAGCTCAGTTCAAGTGTAGAAACCATCATGAAATGTATTTTAATTAATACATTCAGGTTCAGTAATGTGACATCATCGCTCAGTACACAGACAGAAACAAGACACACACATACACACACACAAAAACAACACACAAAAAAACAACACACACACACACACACACTCACTAAAAATAAAAAATAAAGCTTCTCGGGTTTAATCAAAGGCTGAGGCAGATTCTGCCTGAGCTCTCAGATTTGGCTACTTTTCATCATCGATCCACGACACGTGAACCTCAGAAGGTGTTCAGTCTGTTTCTGGAGCTCTGAACTATGACCCAGTTTGAAGAGCACAGAAACGCTCACTGTAACTTCTAATCAGACTCTGCTGCTGTTGGTCACAGAGTCAATGATTTGTTTGAGCTGGTTGTTACCTCTGTGAAGGATCTGTAGCTTGTGATCGCAGGTCCGGAGTAGTCAGCTCCTCTGCCAGAGTCAGAGGAAAGCCGTGACATTATCCTCACGACTGAATCTGTAAAAACACGCAGAAATCTTTCATTTTCAAACACGGTAACTTTCCTCCCATCTGTCTGTTGCTCTCCTCCGGCCCTCTACATACCAGATGACTCTGAGGATTCTGGAGATGTTCCGGCCTCCATCACCAGATCCAGATGGCTGTACCTCCTCAAGCTCGCCTCTTGTCTTTCAGCAGTCCGCAGCTCACTGCTGGACCAAGAGGGCGTCTGCTGAGTCCTGTCAGAGGACACCGATGAGTCGGACTCCTCCTGTGGCTCCCAGCCCACAGTCTGTGAAGGAGGCTTCACACTGTCCTCCAGACCTGGAGAGCACGAACATCGACAGTCCAATCACTGACATTCCTCCATTAAGTTAGTCACACAGTTTATACAGCATGTGTGTCTAAGCTGACCTGTGACCAGGCTGCTGTTGACCAGGCTGCTGTTGACCGGCGTCTCCACCTCTTGAATAGCACTGAGCTCATGTTGTTCAGTCATCATCTTCATGACGCCCGGCCTGACGCGAGTCACTGGAGGCTTCGCTGCTCGAGGAGGAGGTAGGAGGCCTGACGCTGGGAGAGGTCCAGCAGGAACACTGCTCTGAGAGACGGGGTCTTAACAGAGAACAAGAAAACATCAATGAAGCTGCAGCGTTTGACGGAGGAAAATATTTTCCTTTTGAAATGAAACATTTACCTGTGTCAAGGCTGTAAGATGATGGCTGTTGAGGAGAGTCATCTTCCTCCTGCGGCTCTTCTAGATGTGATAGAGTTCCCCCGTTAGTTTCCTGTATGGCTCGCAGCAGTGATGCAAGTAACTGACGTCGAGTTGGACCGATGCTCTCTGAAACCGGCATTTCACTGGAGACCTCTGCTGCTGGCTGCAGATGAGAAAACACGGGAGTTATTTTTCTTTCCACTTATTTCTTCATACGGCAGTTTTATTGTCTCAGCTTTGTTTGTGTAGAAACAAACTACAAGTTATCTGTACTGTAACAAAAACACCGGGGTTCACTTACCTGTGCATCAGTATGAATCAGAGCCTGTAACGTCTCCCTCTGTCGCCTCATCTCCTCCATCTCCACCTCCCGCCTCTGCCTCTCTTCTTCTTGTTGCTTCTTCTGCAGCTCCACTGCCTCCCTCTGCTCCAACAACCGTCTCTGAACCTCCTGCAGCTCCCATCTCTGCTTCTCCTCCTCCTTCTTCTGCCTCTGTTGCACCTCCATCGCCTCCCTCTGCTCCAGCAACCGACTCCACCTCTCCTCTTCTTGCTGCTTCTGCTGGAGCTCTACTGCTGCTCTTTGCTCCTGCATTCGTCTCTGCAGCTCCTGTCTCTGCCTCTCCTCCTCCTCTTGTTGCCTCAGCTGCAGCTCTACTGCTGCTCTTTGCTCCTGCATTCGTCTCTGCAGCTCCTGTCTCTGCCTCTCCTCCTCCTCTTGTTGCCTCTGTTGCACTTCCATCGCCTCCCTCTGCTCCAGCAATCGTCTCTGAACCTCCTGCAGCTGTCTCTGCCTCTCCATGTCGTCCTCTCTGGAGCCCAGGAGCCCAGTCAGCAGGGAGACATGTGGAGGCGTTCTATCTGCGATGCTCGGGCCGATGGCTTGGACAGGATGAGAGGTTGGCTGGAGCAGGATGCTGGTAGACTCACGTGTTGTGGACAGTTTGTGGGGCGGTGGCTTCATGGTGACTGAGACGGGTTTCACGCTGTCTGGAAGGTGCTCAGTCACTCTCTCCATTATGTTGTCAGTCAGCCAGGTACAAACATCGGGTCTCTGGTTCTTCGGTCCGTTCCAAACAGATTCCACTTCAGCTGGAAGCAACCTGGAGCAAACCCTCAAACTGGAGCCAGGAAGACGGGGAGGTGAAACCTCCATGTCAGCCTCTCTGGTAGTGACTTCCACAGAGGGTTGTGGTCTGGCAGGGACGTATGCAGGCACTGCAGGAGTTGTCGGGAGTGACAGAGGAGCAGGAAGATGAACAGGCCGAGTACTGTGTAGCGGCGGGTGAACGAGTCCTGGAGGCACGATGGAGGGCAGCGACTGTTTGTTGGTCATGTTGTAACGAATCTGTAGAGCTCGCTGGTATTCCTCCAGGCGCTGACGAGCCACCTCCACCGACCGCTGATGAATTCTGAAATAACAGAAGTGGTTTAACGAAGAATGGTGAAGTCAAGTATCACAAATTTACACCGCAGGGCTCTACAATCACTGTACAGCATACAGCACACTCTGTTCTTAGACCTCCTATAACTGAAGGTAATTAATCATTGATCTGACTGGTTAATCACAAAGAAGTCGTTTGTCTTCAGACTTTAACACACCTGTTTTGTTCCAGCAGCCTCTGTTGGTATTCTCGAATCCTTCTGCTGTGTTCATCTTCACCTGGAGGAGGCACCAGCTGTGTGGAGGTGGAGGTAACAATGATTCCTCACTGTTCAGCAAATTCAACATCAACGACAAAATGAGAATTCAAACTTCACCAAAGGCAGATGTACCTCAGTGGACAGAGCGGAGGAGACAGAGGTGACTTCCTGGTCGAGGACAGGTACTTCTGGTTGGTTAACAGGCACTTCCTGGGTCACAGCAGCCTTCAGTTGCTCTCTCTCCTGCTGTGCTTCATGCAGCATCTGCTCCAGTTTGGCCCTCTGCTCCTCTAACTCCTGGATCAACACCACCTGCTGCTGCTTCTCCTGCTCGAGCTCCACCTCCTGGACAAGACAGACAAATTTGAAGAGTGACCACTGCTGAGCTCAAAACACATTCTGTTTTGACCAGACACCCAGTGAGGAAAAACATTTGAGGTATCAGACGTGTTAAAGAGAACACAAGCTGTGACTGAAGAGTGAGAGCTCATATTTATTAAATCCAGACAAGCAGGTTGTTCTCGATCATCACCTCATCACCACCAGCTGAGAGTGATCTGTGTTCCTCTGCTGGATGTAGAAATAACATCCAGCTGCCATGTTTAACTTCACTTTGCTTTTCATGGTTCACTAAAGAAAACCTTCAGCGTGTTGGCTTGTTTTCAAAGCAGAAAAGTTGTAAGTCAGGAGATGTGAAGTGTCTTCAGAGAAGGTGTGACCACTCTGCTCACACCTGCCTGCCTTCCACTGAAGCTGGACTGATTAACTAACGAGGAACACCTGGATCAATTCATTCTGACCAATCAGAAAACGTCATGAAGCTGACAGGACAATAACAAAGTCTTTGAAAAACTTTCAAAGAAAAAGTTTCAAAGAAAGAAAAAAGTTCATCAGCACTCGATCTTCAACTTTCTGCTTCTTATATTTGAATTCTTTGTTGTCATTTAATGCTTCATGTTTCCAGTGAGAAACTGACTTCTAGTGTCTCAACATTTTGTTCTCATGATGTTATTAAAACATTTGTTTCTGTATTAAATCTACGTTTACAGTGCACAAACATCATTCCTGCTCTGTATCATATAATAAAAATCAGCGTGTACCCTTTTCCTTTGTTCGTCTGTAAATTCTTGGAGTCGGACAGGAGCCGAAGTCTCTGCTTCAGCTGACGGCTCTGTTGTGTCTGAAACTGCTGAAATTAAATATGAAAACAGAGAATTATTAATCTCACTCATGTCTCTGTTTTCTACTCTTTACCTGAGAAACACAAATGGAACAGAGCTCAATGAGAGAGGAATGAATTAAAAAAAGATAAATGAGTTTAAGTAAAACAAAGCAGTTTTAAACATATCACATTGTTCACGTCGTTCCAGATTGATTTTTTTACAGTTAATGAATTACCGAGTGGAGAGCGGGCGGGTTCAGGGAGTTTGTCTTTCTCCTCACTGGTCAGAGATCCCGTGTCGATGGTCGTGTCTCGCTCTGGTATCTGATCGGTGAAGGCGGTCGGTGACTCGGCTGCGGGGACGTGACCGTTGTGTTCGCTCCAATGAGTCCGCTGGCTCCTGATACGATCCAAGAGTTTCTTCAAGGCCCGTCTGGGAGCAGGTCTGGAGGTCTCTGCTGCGAGTACAGAGAAACACTGAATGCAGTTCTCACTGGGTAAGCATGAAGTTTTAGGTGTATCTGGAGCTTCTCTTCACCTTGTGCAGATGTTTCCTGCTCAGTGCTTCCAGCTTCTTGCTCAGTGTCATGGTGTGTGTTTTCTGGTGCTGGTGTGGGGATTTCATCCAGTGTGACATCCAGCTCCTGGTCCTGGTCTTGGCTGCCTGTGGACAGAGCTGGCAGAGGCTCCGGTACCAGCTGGAGCACCAGATCACCTTTAACCCCTGTGATGAGACACAGTCAAGGTTAACGCTCAATACAATGAAGATTTTAGAAACACTACACTGAACAGTCCTTACTCCTCTCTCCTGTGTACATGTCCTCAAAGGCAAACTCCATCTCCCTCTGGAAGTCCTCCCTCGTCTCATGTCTCTTGTAGAGAGGCTGGAAGATCTGAGCAGGCATGTGTGACACCTGCTGTCTCCTCCTCAGCAGGTCTGTCTGCTGCATGTGCTCCAGCTCCACAAGCAAGCGCTCACGGTCCTGCACGAGGTGTTCCCTCCTCAGAGCCTGCTTCCCTCTGAGACGAGCCTTCTCCAGCTGCTCCTCTCTCCTCTGCTTCTCCTCCCTCTGTAGGTCCTGCAGTCTCCTCGCCTCCAGCTCAGCTTCCTCATGAGCGTTAGGCTGTGGACATAAATACAGCTCAGACAACTCTGACAGGAGCAGGATGAACAAACACGGGGTTATGTGTGTATGATAATCAGAGTTTACCTGTGTTTGGTCTGCCTCTCTGTCCACTGTGCTCTCAGGCATGTGGTAATGCGTAGCAGCAAAGGAACTCACATCAGATTTCTTTACCACATGAGACTTCTTTGAATCAATGTTCTGCTCGGACAAGAAGACAGAATAAAACGATGTTACCTTGAACTCTGCTATCTGCTTGATATCTGCGATACACTGCACATAAACTTTACAACAATCTCCCAGACTCATTCTTACCAGAAACTAAAATCTGGCCTTCAGATGTATTTTAGTCCAACTTAAAAACAGGAAAAAAAAACACTGTAATTCTCATACTGATCATAAAATCACCTGAATGGGGTTTGGTGGCGGCGGCGGGAGGCTGGCCACTTTTGCCGCTCTCTCCTTTTCTGCCTGTAGCGCCTTCTTCCTGGCATTGATGGAACTGTAGAAAAAACAAGTTCAGTTCATTCTGAGTAAATTCAAACATGTAAAGTAAAGTTTGTGTTGCTGCTCACCGGTTTTGCCTCTCATGGTCTTTAAGCCTCTGTGATTTGAGCTCATTCAGAGCTTCTCGATAACGCTCCTCTGCTTTGGTATGGTTTTCCTCCTCCCTCTGAGCTATGGCTGCCAGGTCGGGTTCCTGTAAATAAATCAAAGTTACCACACAGTCAATGACTCAGACTCTGTATTCATATTCTAGTGAGACAACCATAAGTTGATCTTTTTTTTAGTGTCTCCAAAATCATCTTATATGTTGTTTACATTGAACATGACTAAAGTTTCCTTCAGGGCTGTGACAGCTTCATTAACAGTTGTGTCGTCTTCATTCATCCACAGAAACTCACAGTTGTTAATACATGGCATAGCTGCTGTTTTTCTTGCTTTATACGATCACAGTGTTTTCTCACGTTTTCTTTTGCGCTCCTGTGTCCTTGGCCGAGAAGCTGGAGGCTCTCCTGGTAAAGTTTCTGCAGTGTGTTGAGTTTCTCCCTCTGCTGTCGCTCCCAGTCGTCCCTCAGCTCCTCCTTCAGCTGCTCGAGCTCACGCTGCCGTCTCAGCTCGACCTCTCGGCGGATCTGCAGCGCGATGTACCGCTGCTGCTCCCGCACCTGAGCGTCAATAAACAAGAACACAAATAACAACCAAGTCTGAAAGACAGAATCTGATATCAAAGCAAAATATTACAGGAAAAATGACCTAAACAACCAAAGACCATAAACACAACAGAAGAAAACAAAGACATAAACTCTTAAGTGATGAACTCTCCTGTTAGCTCAGTTTGTTGCAGCGCTGCAGTACATGTGGGTCCAAGTCCAGTGTGATTACAGTCAACCTTCTTTGTATTATAGTGCTGCAAATTAATGTGCAACATGAATACAGTTTGTTCATTCATCTGATAGCAAAAGAATCTGATAACTTGAATCATCTAGAACTAAACTTCTCTTTATTTTAACACATTACAGCCTCAAGGAGACTAACATACAGTTTAAACACCATCAGACTGATTGTCTGATGTTTTACAGACATATTTCTATTTTTCTGCCTCTTTAATTTGACCTAAGTGAGCCGATGGTAAAAGTCTGTTTACTGTGAGGACACAGCCATGGATCAATGTTGATTATTGAAATGTATTCATAATTATTCATAGCACGCATGTTGGCTTGAATCCCGTGTTTACAGTCTGATAGACAGATGTGATCTCAGATGTGAAGCACACAGAGCAACAATGAAGATGAATTATAAGGGACAATGTTTGGAGGAAACTCAGGGGAGATTAAAGAGATCAGACTTATTTAAACCGGGTTTACCTGACAGTAAGCCTGAGTTGTACATTAAGCCTGGTTTATCCCTCACTTGTTTATCCCTCTGCTCCCTCAGAGTGAGCAGCTGTCAGTTCATTAAAAATCAGTGAAGCAGACAGAGGACACACTTGTTGTGTTGTTACCTCCGACATTACCTGCTGTATCCGCAGCTTTCTCCTCCTCTCATGCTCCTCTCGTATCAGCCTGGCCTCCTCGTTGGGGCTCAGTCTCAGCTGGGCCACTTTCCTCTTCATTTCTTTCTTCAGATATTCCTCTGCTGGACATAAAAACATGAAGGAGGAGGCAGCGTCAGCTCCGTTAGCCGTGCTAACTAACGCCGGCTAACTTCACCGAGCTGCACCATCCGGAGTCAGGCGGCTTCTTTTAAGAGACATTTAAAGTGTGGAATAAGTGTTAATCTAGCACATAAAGGCTAAAAAAAGAGACTAAATCGAGGCCAGGTGTTTGTTTATCATCTGTAACCCGGGCCAACCCGTGCCAACCTGATGAACTGGTGAACGTTTTTGTCCCTAACGTCACATCCGGCGGTTTAAACTGCCCGCCGCACAGTTCCTGCCTCCTTCTCGTATTACACACGTCTAAAATAATTTATTTAATCAACAAATTAAATTAAAACGATTAAGTAATCTAAACACAAAGGAACATAAAAATACTAAAACTGTTTTTATGTTCCATTTTGTAATGAAACTGCCTCTAAAACCAACGAAGAAGAAGCGCCCGTTACCGCCACGGCAGGGGGCGGTAGAGAGCGTCTGTGACCGACAAAGAGAGCGAAGAATGAGCCGCTCTCTGCTACTGCTGGAAAATACACCGCAACTCCGCTGAATAACCTTCATATCTGCGACTCTCTTGAACAACAGAGGTGAGATTTACACGAGTACAAGGCTGTGCTGTCATCCGGACTTTTCCTTCAAGCTACGAGCTCTTTATTTATCCTGTGAGATTAGCAAGAGGCTAACGGTGGCTAGCCTTCCGAGCTAGACGCAGCAACACACAATCAAATGTAGCTAAAGCAGCCAGAAGCGGTTTATTTATTTATAGACAAACCAGCGCCACTCAGATATAAACTAACAGCTCATGTGGAGTCCTGAATTGTTTGAATTTACCTGAGTGAATGAATGAACATGGCAGGTTTTAGGTGTAGCTGACTGTCTTTGCTTCATGATGACTGTCTGTGTGTCTTCCTCCTGTCAGCCCTGCCATCATGTCTGGTGGTCCAGCAGTGAGGGTCAGCATCGAGTCTTCCTGTGAGAAGCAGGTGCAGGAAGTGGCCCTAGATGGAACAGAGACGTACGTCCCACCTCTGTCCATGTCCCAGAACTTGGCTAAGTTGGCACAAAGAATTGACTTCAGCCAGGGATCGGACTCGGAGGAGGAAGGAGCCGAGGGCGAGCCCAGGGACCGGGAGTGGGGCAAGCAGGAAACAGAGGAAGAGGAAGGTAATGTATGCCTCGACAGAAAGCAGGGAGGCAGAGGTAGATTCTGACAGCAGCTGATGGATCTATAACTGACTCTGTTTCTCTGTTAGAAGATCTGACCAGTGGTTTGTTCACACAGGCACAGTGAAGTTTCAGCCGTCCCTTTGGCCCTGGGACTCAGTGCGTAACAACCTGCGCAGCGCCCTGACAGAGATGTGTGTGCTCCACGATGTGCTCAGTGTGGTGAAGGAGAAGAAGTACATGGCCTTAGATCCCGTGTCTCAGGATCCAACAGCTGGCAAGGTAAACTGCTCAAGAATATTGTTATCTATTGTCACTAAACATCTACAGGAGGAGCAGCACTGATGAAATGTTCAAAAATGATGATGGTCTTTGGTTTATATTTCTGTGAAGAGCGGTGCATCTTCTCTGGCAGTCAGTTTTTAATGTTTTACACACTCTGTTCATGCAGACTCCGCAGGTGTTCCAGCTGATCAGTAAAAAGAAGTCATTGGGCACAGCAGCGCAGCTCCTCCTGAAGGGAGCAGAGAAGCTCAGTAAGTCAGTTGCAGAGAACCAGGAGAACAGGCGGCAGAGAGACTTCAACTCCGAGCTGCTGCGACTCCGCTCACAGTGGAAACTCCGCAAAGTGGGAGACAAGATCCTGGGAGACCTCAGCTACCGGAGTGCAGGTGATAAGGCCCCTCGTGTGTTCTGCACAGTAATGTGAGGAGATTTTTGACTTGTAGTCTAACATGCTTCGACTGTTTACCCACTCAGGCTCTCTTTTTCCTCACCACGGCACGTTTGAGGTGATCAAGAACACTGACATTGATCTGGACAAAAAGATCCCGGAGGATTACTGTCCTCTTGACGTCCAGATCCCCAGTGATTTGGAGGGATCTGCTTATATCAAGGTGAGAGGGAAACAAGGCATGGATCAACATGTGTCTGTTCTGTTTTATCTGGTGAAGTGCTCATTACAGACGATCAGCATGTTTCACTCAGCGCTGCATTTTTATGTTAATGGCAACAAGACAGCAATAAGACAACAATCATCCTGAGGCACCGGTGAATTATTTGAGTTAGTTATGTATAGAGGTGGCCTCTGCTCATCATACTACTGTCACCTGCTAACAGCCATGTGTTTTGTAGTTGTAATAGTCCTGTTGTGTGTCCTGTTTATGTCTTCAGGTGTCCATCCAGAAACAAGCTCCAGATATCGGTGATCTGGGAACCGTCAACCTGTTCAGGAGGCCGCCGAAGGCCAAAGCTGGTACGGTTCAATACTCAAAGACTTCTGGCAGATGTTTTATAACTGGTTCAGTAACTGTGTGAATCTCTGCCTGTAGAACTAGTAAATGTCATCAAAATTCTCTTCACCTGATCACTCTTCATCCTGCTGTCATCTCCTCTTACCTTCTTCCCTGTCTGTGCAGGTACCCAGGCGTGGCACGTGAAGCTCGAGGCGGCTCAGAACGTCTTGCTCTGTAAGGAGATCTTTGCTCAGCTGTCCAGGGAAGCTGTCCAGATTAAATCGCAGATCCCTCACATTGTTGTGAAGAATCAGATCATCTCACAGCCCTTCCCAGGTCAGAAGCACACGACAGCATCAGTTTACAGTCATAGTTCATCCAAAGTTCAGTTGACTGATGAAACTTTATTAATCAAACATTCCTGCTTTATGTTTTTATCATCTCTGTGGCTCTGGATCAGCTTTAATAAACACACTTTTTTTCTTTGTTTGTTCCTGTGATTTTTAGGTCTGCAGCTCTCCATCTCACTGTGCCACTCCACGGGAGAGAAGAAGAACCAGCGGGCGTCCCCGGAGAAACCCAAACCAGACGACCACCTTTACGTACTGGAACACAACCTGCATCAAATGATGAGAGAGGTAAACACTGCATGAAGTCCATGTGCATCTCACCAGATGTTACTGTTACACTGTAAGTATGAATATACTGAAAATATCAACCCATACTTCTGTTTCAGTTCCACAAGCAGCAGCTGAGCTCTGTGGTGATGCCACATCCTGCCAGCGCCCCGTTTGGCCACAAGCGCCTGCGCCTAGCGGGCCCGCTGGCCTACGACAAAGCTGAGATCTCCAGCCTGCAGCAGAGTGAGGGGTTGCTAGAGAAGATCATCAAACAGGCCAAACACATCTTCCTACGCAGCAGGTGAATAAGGAGGTCTGACATGATGACAAAAACGACTGCCAGTGGTGGTCATAACTTTACATCACAGCATTTTAATCTACAGTGATAGCACCCAATATTCAACCATGCAGCTGTATGTATGTAAATATATCATGTAAATACAGGTGGAAGTGGAAATTTCTGCAAACAAGTAATATTTGCAGTAAACAAATATGCAGTATGCAAATAACATTCCCAACATGTGCCTCACTATGTGCACTGCCACATTTGGCCAAAAGGTGGCCTACTCTGTCTTTGATCGTCACAGTTTTAAACATTTTAAATGTTCAGGTATTTTATTAAAGTAGTGTCGTCTTTATAACGCTGAGTGAATCCCTGCTGTAGACGTCGTTCCTTCATAATGAATGTTTGTGTTTGTGATCTCCAGGACGGCGCGGACCATCGACAGCCTGGCCAGCCGCATAGAGGACCCTCAGATTCAGGCTCACTGGTCCAATATCAACGATGTGTACGAGTCCAGCGTCAAAGTGCTCATCACCTCTCAGGGCTACGAGCAGATTTGCAAGTAAGTGTGGAGAACCAGGAGAGGCCTCAAATGTCACCCATCTCATATAGCACTCAACATGTTTTCTGTGTGTTTAGGTCCATCCAGCTGCAGCTGAACATCGGTGTCGAGCAGATTAAAGTGGTGCACAGAGATGGACGTGGAATCACGCTCTCCCACCAGGAGCAGGAGCTGCAGGACTTCCTCCTCTCACAGGTATCACAGACGCCTTCACTCACAGTTGGTGGAGGCTGTAAGCAGTGCGTCTGACATGACTTCACTTGTTGCATACTGAGCTTCATGTGTTCATCTACAGATGTCGCAGCATCAGGTGCACGCAGTTCAACAGCTGGCCAAAGTGATGGGCTGGCACGTGTTGAGCTTCAGTAACCATGTCGGCCTGGGCCCGGTGGAGAGCATCGGAAACGCCTCCGCTGTCACCGTCGCCTCTCCCAACGGAGAGTACGCTATCTCAGGTGAGACGGGGGAGGCTCAGAGGTGGAAACGTCAAAGTCAAGTCTGATGCAGCTGTTTGTGAAGCTTTATTGTTGCTGTTCTAGTTTATTTTACTTCGTCCGCTGAATGAGTTATCAGATATCCAGTACAACTTACTGGCTCAGTAGCCGAATAATGTTGACCTATCAGTTTCATGAGGCTTTTGTGTCATTATCACAGAATCAGGGACCAGCATGCATTGCAGCACAGATAAGCTCTTTTACATTTTGACTCAGTGGGCTCAATTTTAAGGAGAGCAGCCCTTCTATTGTTCTCACTGTTGCTATCTTTCTTTGTGGGAACGTGTGGAGCTGAATGTAACTGGGCCACACCCAGCCTCTGCTGACTGTGGAAATCTTGAAAGAAGAAGGAAAACACTCAAGATGAGAGAGACAGGTCGACACAAGCCGAGGGATCGTTGTCAGAGCAAATCTGAACGCTTCACCACGAGATAAATCCACGAACGTTTAATTTCAACATCATAAATTAATGTTAACTACAAACACCAAGCAGTTGATGATAAAGTAATACTAAATATCCTCACATAACCAAGAATTAAAGGTGTTTTCAGTCCTGTAGTTCAATTTTACAAGAGAAGTTCTGGTCTGCTTCGTCTTCACACTGAGCATGAGGAGTAAACATGAAGTTAGACATCAGGGCGTCATCAGGACTCGTGTGGGGAGGTTTAGCAGCACTTTAATGCTTGTGGTGTGTATTTATGTCTCAGAACTCATGAAAGAGTATTAGTATTATGAGACATGTTATGAATAATGACTAGAGACAGAACGAAAAGGGGCGCCTTGTACAGTAATGATTGAGGGCTTCACGCACTTTTAATGAAGTGACGGAGTACAGTACAGGCACAGGAGTTTTAACAGCTTCTGACAGTTAGTGAGGGAGAATATCCACACTGACGTGCAGATCCATGAAATCATAAAATCCAGTGGCTGGTTCAAGTGAATAGCACCAGATTCTGGTTTGAAGCAGACCACAACAACCCTTTTCAAGTGGTCTTGGTTCAGTTCTTCAGGTCTGGTGTGACTGCACTAACCTGGCAAACACACCAGGGTCCCTTAAAATGAAACAATCGGGCTATGTGTGAAAGCACCCTAAGTATGGATGTATTACCAGAATATTTTAGTCTGATTCGTGTCTGTGTGTGTCTGTCTGTCTAATCAGTGCGCAATGGTCCAGAGAGCGGATGCAAAGTCTTGGTCCAGTTCCCTCGCAGCCAGACCAAAGAGCTGCCGAAGAGCGATGTCATCCAGGAGGCCAAGTGGAGTCACCTCAGAGGGCCGTGCAAAGAGGTCCACTGGAGCAAGATGGAGGGACGAAACTTTGTCTACAAGATGGAGCTCCTCATGGCCGCACTGACTCCCTGTCCTTAGATACATCGTCTATCTGCGGACTCCATTACGTGACCCGACCGTCAGCTCCCACAGAGAATCCACTTCATGTAGAGATCTTCAGCCACAACGTTGTGATGAAATAGCAGCACGTTGTTTTACAGACACGACAGCCTCGTTTTCCTTCTTTTACTCAACTCATGGACTTTTTGAACACTGCCATAAACTTCCACATCCAGTAGTGTCTACTCTGTTTTTAATAATGTGGAGTGTGTGTATACCTCAAACTGTTTGATACAAAATAAAAAGCAGAGTCTGTCTGTGCGTATTTGTGCCCTCTTATACAGAATAAATCTGTGAATGAGATGTTTTCTAAAGACTTCTGGTAAACCTGTAAAATCTTTTTAGTCTGATTCATCAGTTTTAAGAACTGTGTGTGTGGTTTTAGTTCAGGTTTAATTTAAGTTTAGAGACCTGAAAAGTCGTCTCATGATTCTCCATCTCTTCTCGCTGTGTCTGAAGTCTGATACAGACTACCTGCTCTATAATTTAAGTTTGAAAGAATCACATGATCCGTTTGCTTTGACAATAAATAGAGTAGCATTGTTTTCCAGTGTGAGTGACATATTTACATTCAGTGTCAGCAGTGAGATGTAAATGAATATTTAAGACAAAATGTAAACATAGGACAGATCTTCTTGATACAGTCTTTGAGAATTGACGAGTCATCTTCTCTCGTGTCTCTGGCACAGCGAGACGTCCATCAGAGAGGCTGCAGCTCTGTTGCGTCATTTTCTGCATAAAGGAGGAATTAAGCTTGTCAGTACGCAACATACTTATGTAACAGACCTTTGTACTCAAACACAATGGGTAACCTCAGCCCACATTCATACCAAGGAAGCTATATTTAACATTTCACATGATGCAGCAGTAAAAAAAAGTAAACTACTACCTCAAATATATTTTTGAGTTTATGTTTTTAAGCAGGATCTTGTATATGTTTGTTTAAATAACTCTCATCATGGTGCTGTCCCTCAAACTGCTTTGAATGTTCATAAAGGTTCGAGTAATCACAGCACTTTGGTTTATTCTCCCATTTTTCATGAGCTGAAGTGACGATCTAAGACTCCTTCTCTGCACACAAAGGGTTTATTTCTCTCAGGTTTTGTTCACACATTTGTTCTCCTTGGTCTCGATGACCCGTCCACCTGCCAGGTGTGGCAGCATATCAAGGTGCTGATCAAACAGCATGAGTGTGACACAGGTGTGTCTTGGGCTGGTCATAATAAAAGGCCGCTCTAAAATGTGGAGTTTTATCTTGGAAAAGGATATTTAACGGGCGCTGAACTGCGCTGAACTCTGCCTCTGATTGGCTTATCCTGATATTCAAACAAAGGTGACAAGTACTAACCAATCAAAGGCAAGACGAGAGACGGGACATGACTTTGCCCTCCTGGAAAAAACATTGGCATCTGTCGCCTTGTTTGAAATAGCTACAATACAGTGCCTGATAAATTTATCAAATATAAAAGTGCACATTTCAGAGTGGCCTTTTATTGTCCAAGGCAAACCTGTGTCACACTCCGGCTGTTAAATCATGAAAAATTAGAGCAAAACCTTCAGTGTTTTTTCACTTTACAGATTTCACGTTTGCTTTACCTGGCATCTGTTTCCTGCGTCTCCAGGCTACTATCTTCCTGTAGGCCTTGTCTAGTAGCCACATGGACAGCATGAGAAGGCCAGCCAAACAGGCCAGTGCTAAGGCAGAGACAGACAGGTACTGTAGATCTTCATACAGGACCTCTGGAGGACAGGAACACAGGAGCTCAGTCATATTTACTCAGGTCACATTCATTCAGGTTACTACAAAACAAGCCCTGGCACTGAATAGACAAAGATGTTTTAATATCAGGAATTGTAAGAAATATTTAGATTATCATGTCAAGGTCAGAAATAGTTGTGTGTCATCCTTTGAACACTAAAGTCCTGTATCAGGTTATAATCCTTATCAAAGGTAGACAGATACATTCTGGTTTTTCCTGATGAATAACTGTGATAGATTCAAAGTCCCTGTTATAAGATCTTTCACTGCCTTCACAGATACTGGAGTGACAGTCATAAAGGTGCCATAAAATGTGGAATGTTGCCAGTTTTGTTTTCCTATTAACTTCATTCATTGTTCAGCTATCTTCAGCAGCAGAATACGCTGCGGTTGAACATGCAACCTTCTGGTTAACAGGCTTCTAATATCCACAGACAGGCTTGGGAAACTTGGGCAGGGCAACTTTCATCATTCTTTTACCCAAACAAATGTCACCATGATACTGTTGAGCAAGACTGCTTCAGACTGTGGTTTTTATTTCATGCTTGAATCAGCTCATCCTGTTCTTCCTGCTCATGTGTTGTTTGGAATGTTCCTGTGATGCAGAGAGACATTTTTCACTCACCGTTGACTTTCAGGACATGTCCAGCGTCTCTGCTGTTTCCTGTTGTTTCTGTGACAGTGACCACGTAGTATCCGCCGTCCTGCAGCCGCAGGTCTGACAGGCCCATGGAGCCATTCTCGTAGGGCTGCACTCTGCTGCTGTAATCCACCGTTATGTTGGTGTACACCCCCGGCTGCCAAGTCCCTATGGTGCGGCTCACCGCTCCTGACATAAAAGTCCATTGTATGGTGGGGATCCCAATGCAGGTTACATCCACTGAGAAAAACACATCCTCCTGCACCGACCGGGTGAGGCTCCTCTGGGGAGAATTAATGGAGATGGCTCCAGCTTCCAAAGAAACAGAGATGAAGAGATGTGAATGTTAAATACAGATGGAGATATGTAGATAGATTGACTTTTACCTTTCACAGTTTTAGCTACTGTTCAACCTTACAGATTAGATAATGATTACAGCAGCAACATTTCACTGCATTACAAAATACTGCTCCATAAAGAAATCAAACATTACCTCAGGTTTTGCATCTTTTAACAGTTAGTCACTGTTTCTCTTGCAACAGTTGCTGTGACTCACTAGTTTTAAATTCCACGTGCAGCCTGAAGTGTGCTATTCTGTCCCCGCTGAAGGAATGAAACCTGTCAAACAAGCTGAATATAACCAGCAGGATTGGCCCCGTGCCTGTTTTGGCTGCCCCTCATTTAATATTCTCACAGGAGTTTCAGTGTTGGATCTGGTTCTTCTGGTGGTGGTTGTTTGTTTTAATGAGGCACTGGCCAAAAGTTTAACTGAGAATACCAACGGTGACTAAGACACAAGAAACAAGTGTGGGAAAGAGTACCTGTCCATTTTTTCACTGTTAAAATCATGCAATAAACTTCATCGCACATGTATCCAAGTTCTTATCGTGGTTCTGTGTGAGTAAGTACTCGTCAGAGCCTCTATCATAGCTGTGTGCTCTTTCCACATTCTTTAGATAGACAGATGAATGTGAACCAGGACAATCTGATGTTTACATGTACACCTCCATGTGTTTGTCCTGATGCACAGTTTCAGACACAAAACCTGAGACACTTTGAGTTCTGTGTGCAGTTTCTATTGGAAGGGCTCGTCCTATGTATTTAGTCCTGAACAAATATAGCATTGCCATACAGGCATGCTGTCAAACACAATAGTCAAGTATGTGAGCTCTGTGCGGAGAATAATCATTAACATGCGCTGGAATGCTTACCTAGGTGACACATATATAATGTGATGCTGAGAAACACAGCAACATCTTGAATATCCCAGAGCCTAAAATGCCACATTAGAATCCCAGACCCATTGGTCGCACCACAGAAGAAGAATCTCCTCCGGGTTTTGTTACATCCTGAAGTATTCCTCTTTTTTCCTCTTGCTCCGCTCCTCGTTCCCAGGATCTCCTTTCCCACTGTTCCGTCTGCAGCACCCTGTTTTGATGAGAAATCACAGAGTCCGTCAGAGCAGTGTGGAGTTTCCCTCCTCTCGCTCTCAGCGCTGTGCTGGATGTGTCTTCATACCTGTGCAAGTTACTGCCAGCCAGCCCACACCTATCAGACAGGTTGAGCCAGAGATTACTGAGCAAACATGTACTCAGCGCGCTGTGATCTCACACATGCTCACACCTCCCACCGCATACACTTCAAATGAGAGAACTATAGAACAAACACACATACATCCTCCTTGGTTTACTGATTACCACCAACAATCCCTCCCCGCCCAGAAACACTCACCTGTTTACGCAGACACACTATCTCAAAATGAAACCAGGATAGGTTGAATCATGCGGTATTCACACACTGTGGCACACCTGGTAAAACACGTCAAACAGGAAGTGTGCATTCACACATGCTGTATGCAACAAGAAACAAACACACACTGAACTGACCTTTCAATTGCAGAAGGCTTTTATGCTTATTAAGATAGATGTCCTCAGAAACTCTCTCGGCCCCCTGAACATAAGATTGTAAAACAGCTCTCAGTTATAGCAGCTGCTACTGGATAATCTAATCTATCTATTTAATCAGTTATGCTAATAAAGCTAACTTGAATGTTTATTTTATTTTATTTTATTTCGACCAAATATAAAAATATTTTCACGGGCAGAAAATCATTTTTAATAATTTCTTTAGTTTATATAATTTAATTTCACGTAGTTTAGCTTTAGTTTACGTTGACGCAGGGTCACGTTACGCAACGTCAAGGGTCAAACCGTTACGTACCTTTGGTAAATTAGCACGCGAAGCTAACGCTGTCACAGCAGCGTCTATAAACATTTGCTCGGAGCGTCGACGAAACTTTATGTAAGTTTATTTTACAGACTAAGTTTATATTTGTTTATGGTGTAACATATTTTAATCAGTTATTAACTATTAACTTAACAAACTGCTGCTGGATATTTTCGTGTGCGTAACCTTAGCGCGTCTTTTGCTTAGTCACGTCCATGCTAATTTCTAGCTAGCACGTCAACATTGGCGTTTGTTTAACGTTAAATTATTTTTTTCACCTCTTGTTCAGTTAAAGTGACTCGTTTTAATACTTCAGTCTCATCAGGGCCACAGTGGTAGATGTCATGTTAGTTTTGTAGCTCGGTCCAGGCTGACTTCGAGCCGCTCTGACAGCGGGCTGACCTGACGTCCATGTACCGACAGGAGGTAACTCACTCAAGTCCATGTTCGAGTTTATCCAGCGTGTTCAGTTCACGGTTTTGTTAATATTGTCGACCAGGAAAGTCATCTTATTGTGTCATTTTAACCAGTTTGGCACAGCTTAATGTGACGGTGTGGTTAGCCGTCTTAACGCTGCTGGTAACGTAATTTAGGCTGTGGGACCTTTGAGCTCCTGACATGAAACACTTCAGTCAGGACTGTGAGCTTTTACGTGGACCTACGTTACTATTTGATTTACTTTTCGTGACACTGGTTTCGCTGAATAGTCACTGGGTTGAGGGACTAAGCAGAGCATGATGTGTCGGTAAATTATATCTAATAATGATTGCATTGCTGTGTGTTCACCACCTTCACTACATGAAAGGCCGTGAGGTGTAGGTGTTACTCCACCCCACCAGAGGCCGCTGGAGGAGCTCCGTTTGTTGTCGTGTATCGTAAAAACATTGTTCTACTCAGCCGTTTACCTTCATTACACCGTGTTAAGTTAGATTTTAATGTGTATATAGATTTAATTCATGTTTGAACGTTTCTATTAACTAAAATTTGATGTATTCGCTGTTTTTACTCTTCGGCTTCCTATTGGACAAAAGTATCACGTGACTCGCAGGCGAAGGCATTTCCGCCCGCTCGTTTCTTTTAAATATCTCAACAAAACGTTGGATTGTCAAATATGAACTTCCTCTAAATATCTTGAGTGACCCGCTCCTGTCATATTTGATCTCACACACTTCTTGTTTAATATTTATTTTCTGGTGAACCGTCAGTGAGGCTGACACCTCGAAGAATGACCTCCTCTCCTCCGAGCCTCTGTCGGTATCGCTTCTCGGCCTTTTGGCTAAGATCAAGTGTAGTATCTGTTCTTATCAGTTTAATATCTGATACGTCCCCTACCCGGGGACCATATATTAAATTGATTTTTGGAACAGGGAGATGGAATAGGGGCTTGCTCCGTCCACTCCACGCATCGACCTGGTATTGCAGTACCTCCAGGAACGGTGCACCCCCCTATACATGTTCAATATAAACAAGTAGTGCGAGTGTTTCAGAGTTATGTTCTCTATTTGAAAAGGCTCCACGTGCTCACATGTCGCATAGAACTGATGAATTTCAATGGTTAAGTATCTCAGTGACACAGAGAGTCAAAGGGAAACGTGAAAATCTTCATTTATTTAGTCTCACTTACTGTTTTGTGTTTTAGTATCATTTGCCGTCTTGTTCTCATCTGACTGTACAAAAGCACGTGTTAGCAAAGGTACTTGATATTGTTCAGGTTAGTTGTAGTGTCTGAATGGCTCCTCATTTGTATTTGTGTGTAATCTGTCGCTCCTGGCTGAACGTTGGGTCAGGTTGGTGTTTGTGTGTTTCCCTTTAACTAGAGGAGGAGGAAGAACTCCAGCAGCTGAGATCTGTTTGTGGACATCGAGAAAAGGTGAGCAGCAGCTTTTGTTTCACCTCACAGGTCTTAGCTTAACGAACAGCTGGCAGCAGCATTGCAGCTCCATTTCTCATTGTTTGTTATTTATGTTAAACAGGTCTGACAGGTCACACACACACACACACACACACACAGTTTTTTCTTGGTTTGGTAGCATGAGTGTGTGAGCAGTATAAAAATAGCTCCGAGTCAGCTCCTATGAATAACAGCAGAACTGGCAGCAGACGTTAACGTTCGTCTCAGATGATCTGTGAGTTTTTAAACTGTTTTCCCTCCTGAAGGCGTCATGTGTTTACTGCAGTGTGTGGAGATGTGGCTCAGCAGGTAGAGCGGGCTGTCCACTAATGTTGAATTGTCTTTGGGCGAGAATGAGAGGCTTTGCTGGACCGCTGTAACAGTATTTAATGACGTGGTTGTGTCTCCTGCTCGTCTCGCAGATCATGACCTCTCCAGAGATCGCCTCTCTCTCCTGGGGCCACATGAAGGTGAAGGGATGCTCCTCCAACTACAAAGACTGTAAGGTCTGGCCCGGAGGCAGCCGGGCCTGGGACTGGAGGGAGACCGGGACCGACGTGAGTGCACACTGAATAATATGAACAGACACCTAGCGTGAGATGCTAACAGTGATGACAGAGCTCACACATTATTTTCCCGTCCAGCATCGTCCAGGAGTTCAACCTGCGGACCTGGAGGAGGTGCTGAAGAAAGGAATAGACCTGCTGGTCATCGGCAGAGGCATGAGCGAGGCTCTGCAGGTGAAACTCAATCCAAGATGTCTGATTTAAAAAGAAATATCTTCATGGTCAAATCATCCTGATTCTAGCAGCATATCAGAAGAGATGGACGGCCACACTAATGTTGTCTCTGGTCTCAGGTTCCCGCCTCCACTCTGGACTTTGTGAAGCAGAAAGGTGTCGACGTCAGAGTCCTGCAGACAGAGAAGGCCGTCGCGGAGTACAACAAGCTGGCCGGTCAGGGCGCCAAGGTGGGCGGGGTCTTCCACTCCACCTGCTGATGATGTCACCATTGCCTCGCTGAGATGATACACAGAACACGAGGCGCAGCCTGTAGTGCATCGCTGCCCTCAGCCTCTGTTCGCCAAATGTAAAGCTGGCTAGCTCCTCTAGCTCTCAGCATGACCACAGACCTGATTTAGATTGAGACTAAACGTCTGAATGCTTCATATGAAGTGAGCGAGCGCCGATTCAGACCAGAGACTGTTTGCTGTGCTGCAGAAGAGCACTGACGAGTTATGAATGAGGCCTGAGATGACTCGGCTGTTTTTAGGATGAAGATCTGCTCGTCATTGATGTAATCGAGTTACTTTTAGATCAAACTGAAGACACAGTTTTCATATAACATATCATATGTTGGTAATGAATGTATGGATGTTTTTCAGGAGTTGAATATGTTTGCTTGTTTGCTACAAAATAAAACTAGAACATGAATCATCAACTTCACGAGTTTCTTTAGAAGATTTGTACATACAAAAATATTCCCCGTACACGTGACACGAGTGAACAAAGATCCAGTGCTTCCATCTTTTCTGCACAGCTCTGACTGTAAATGTGTAAAATACAGTGAACTCGACATGATGACGAGCGAGCAGCTGCGTTCAGTCCAGTTAAATCTGAAAACAGTGAAAGTCTTTCTGTCGCTGTGAGCTCCGTCAGCGTCTGGTAGGTTTGGGCATGATGAAGACTTTAACGGGTTTGCTGAATGGAATGGTGCCCTCTACAGCGGCCTCTGGCGGCGGGAGGCTGTCGATGCTGTCGCTCCATCCCAGCTTGGAAGGCGAGGAGGAGGAACTGTAGGCCAGCAGGAGGCGCACTTCAATCTGAGACGGCTCTGAAGGAGAAAGACGAAGAGGGTTGAAGTCAGTGTCGATGCAGCCAATTCTGACTCATTCATTAATCTTTACTCCTCTGAGATGAAAACATCAGGTGTGTGTTATACTGACCTGTCCATGCGGTGTGTGAGAGGTAAACCTGTGTGATGAGTCTGTGTCTGGCTGGTCCAGGCTTTCTGAAGTCTCCAGGTTTAGGATGGATCACATGACTCTGACCATCTGGATACAGAACCTGACAAACAGAAGGTGTTGACGTTCAGAGCGAGCGAGCAGGTGACAGCAGACAGACAGGTTTAACACAACTCATCTGTTAATATGAGAAATATATTCCGTCAAGCTGACCTGAACTTTCACGGTGTTCTGGGGGTCTTGGACGTGCTCCAGTGTTGCATCAATGTCTAGCGCCACCACCAGGCCAGACGTGAACCTCAGCGGGTTGTCAGACTCCCCCGTTGGCTCAATGATGGTGGCTGTCGCTCGATGAATCTGACAAAAACAAAAAAAGTGTTCACTGCTGTCGAGTAGAAAGACATATGTTAACGTCGTGTTTCTTCATCATACCTGTTCAGGCTGCAGTCTGAGCTGCAGCAGGCCGCTCTGTCTCAGGGTCGTCTGGAGAATCTTCACCAGCTCCACGGGTTTACAGGACGACAGCCGGGGCATCAGCTCCAAAAGTTTATCCACAAAACTGTCCTGAAGGTGGGGCAGCTCTGTCAGAAACTGCCTGAGGGTTACAGACAACGTGGGATAAAGACAGTGAGAGGAGAGTCAACATGTTTCATATAGATTAAAAAAGATGCACACAGATCTCACCTCTGAAAAGACTCGATGTCCTGCAGAAACTTCTCACAGCTGCTGATGAGCGGCTCCAACCTGCAGACAAATGACCAACTATGAAACATCTGCATGCAGGTGGAGTCTTACATGTATATGATCTGTGTGTGTGTGTGTGTGTGTGTGTGTGTGTGTGTGTGTGTGTCCGTCCTGACCCCTGCCTGGTGCGAGCAGTCAGGATGAGCTGCAGAGCTTTGGCCTGGAGGCGGACATGATGGATCGTGGCGACCTGTCTGTTGTCCAAACCGCTGTACAGAAACTCCAGCTTGTATGTTTCCTCTAAGATCTGCAAACAAACACACACACACACTTAATCAGACAGAACTCTGCATGAATGATCTCAGGTAAACATGAGTGTGTGTGCTGACCTGTTGAGCTGCCGCCGTGGCCGTGACGTTTTGTTTGAAGCAGAGAGGAACAGCCATGTTCCACAGCTTCTCCTGCAGAGCCTGAGGAAACGTCGAGCGCCTTAGACTGATAATGATGTTACCTTTACACCAAACACCTGCACATACTAAAGAAATAACGCAAAGGCCTCCCAGAGAAATACAAGTCACTCCTACCTTCATGAGCAGCAGCTGGCAGCGCAGGTATGTCGCACAGAAATCAGCAGCTCCAGCGAGCTCCGTCTGCAGCTCGCCAAGCCGGCGCAGGTCCCTGCAGACAGACAGACAGGCAGGCAGACAGACACAGACAGGACAAGATGACATGATTACTTAGCTCCAATTAAAATATTATGTGTGTGTGTTTTTGGACACATTACATGACCAAAAGTCAGTGAATTCAGGGATTTAATCCATGCCCAGCCCAGACAAACATTTGGAATGAGTCATAAAGAGGTCAGTGATGACTCGTGAAATTTCTGCCGTACTTTATCTGTCGAGGTCAGCTTTAAGTAGTTTTACTGTGGAGTGGAAACACCTGAAATCAACAACAGCTCAGCCACAAAGCAGATCACACCAAGTCAGAGAACGAGGTCAAAGAGCGCTGAAGCCCTCCGCACAAACAAATCACACACTGTTTGTTGCATCACTCACCAAACTGCTGCTCGACCGCAGCGCTAACAGTATGTGGGAGCCGCTGCACGCAGCCTCACAGAATACCAAGAGTCAGCTGAAGTGGTGTGAGGCGTAAACTCGACTCTGTGTGTGTGTGTGTGTGTGTGTGTGTACCGTATGGTGAAGTCCAGCAGGTCCTGGGCTCCGGGTGCTTCCAGGTTCTGGATGGTGCTGATCCTGTTCAGACTCTGCTGAAGGAAGAGCTGTGCTGACTCCACAGAGCCCAGACCACAACGCGAGTCCACCAAGTCCAGACCGTTACCGGGCAACTAAAGAGAGGAGGACGGTTAACGGGACACACAGAGTTTATCATCGACTGTAAAGGGACGTGTGTGTGTGTGTGTGTGTGTGTGTGTGTGTCTGTGTGTAGTCTGATAAAATACTGATGAACTGCAGCTTTGTCCTGTTACTGAACATGTTAGTGGATCTGATTGTTCTAAGATCTCAGACGTTTTAAGGAACCTGTGAGCAACAACAGTCTTTTTGCTGGTGTCAATAGTTGGCAGACTGTTGATCTGAAGACTGCGTAATTTCATTTCTCACTCTGAGTGGTGGTACGAGGTGCGACAGGCTGTCCCTCAGGTAGGCGTAGTGTCTGAAGGTGTGGTCGGAGAACAGCGCCGGCATGGTGGGACACGACTTGGCAGCGTTGAACACCAACACGAGCACTGCGATGTCTGAGATCAGCAACCAGAGTCAAGAGAGAAGAACAACAGTTCATGGTTCAGACAAATCAAACAGTCGTGTGTCCGTCTGCCTCTGAGCGATCAGGTGACGTGGAGACAGAATGAGGCTGATGAGATCTGTGTGAAGGATACAGGCCGGATCGTCCATGTCCGGCTCTGGTGTGTCGAAATATGGGTGTGTGCTGAGCAGTTCAGGAACCAGAGGCAACACCAGCGTCGGGTGACGAGAGCCCAAAAACTTAAGACACCTGAGAGGAGAGAAGAACATAAAAACATCAGATCGACAAAGGACAAAACAAAACACGTCTTCACCAAACAAAGTCTTACTTCCAGACGGAGTTGCGGTCGGTGGGATACTTGTTGAGGTTCTTCAGCAGCTCCAGCAGAGCGAGCTGGATACACTCTTTAGTGGAGACGTTGGTGAAACAAATTAACTCATGGAGAGCTTCTCTGATGTCACGAGACGAGTCCTGGAGGTCGACAAAGACTTCAATGTGATAACAGGTACTGAGTAACCAACAAGAAAATACACTGAAGGTTTTAGTCTGTGTGTGTGTGTGTGTGTGTGTGTACCTCCAGCACAGCCAGCACGGTGTCCAGCTGGTCCTCTCTGAGTGTTATGTGTGTAGAGATTTCTCTCAGCACGTGGATGGACTGCAGCCTCACTTCCTCGATCTCGTCATTGAACATGTCCACCAGGAAGTCCAGACACTTTTCGGCGAAGCTGGCAGACGACCGGGCGAGCTGACACAGCGCCTCCACGGCCGCGATACGGACCTCTGAAATAATATTACAGAATAATATCAGCTGTGTGTCTGAACATCACGTGTATGCACTGGGCTCTGCTCACATCTTGAGACAAAGACACACTGCGCCATGTTCCACGTACCAAACATCTCGTCCTCCAGGCCGTGAACGAAGGCGCCGCAGGCCCCCGAGGCGATCAGGTTGACAGTGTTTGTGTCCAGTTTCTCTTTGGGGGCGTCGTCGGCCCACTTCCTGCCAGAGGAAAACTCTCCAGAGGTGAAGAGTTCTTTAGCCCGTTCATGAGCCGTGCGCTTCCTCTGCACACAGAAAAAAGGACGAGCAGAAGGTAAATTTCTTATTGTGCTCACAGATTTTAGATTTGTAAAAACAGATACCTTCAGTCACTCACCCTGAGATCTGACATCAGCTTCTTATCCAAAGTTTGCTCCAGGAAATGAGGACTGACCTGCAGCATCGAGCCCTGACACACAGGAAAAGATTTCACTCTTTAAAGTTCAATCAGAAGCTCGTTCCTGACTTCAGTGTGTGTGTGTCGTCCTGTTCCCTCACCAGTGTTTTGGCAGCCTGCACTCGGACCATCCAGGAGCCATCGCTGACCATGTGACTGATCTTCCCAAATGCGTCATCGACCAGTCGGATCTCCTCATTGGACGACGGGATGGGCACGATGCTGATTGGACGGACAGGACGGTGAAAGTCAAATTAGGCAGCGTCGCTACGAACTACCAACAACCAACAACCAAACATCAACTTTTAGTGTTTAGCTAACCAGATCAAAACATCAGCTCACAATGTGACAAATATAACTCGTGTTGTGACTCTTTCACAGTCAGTGTCTGACTGAAGAAACAATTCTAACAGACACGAGTGGTTTGAACGCAGCGTACACCTGAGAACTTTTCCCTCCTTCATGCTGTGAAGCAGTGAAGTCACTCTGAATGTCTCAGCTCTGCTCACCTCTCTGGGTACAGCTGGCTGAGCACCCAAACCATCTGAACTGCTGCAGAGCGGACCTGCTCATAATCATCTGACAGCAGCCTGCAGGCCTGCAAACACACACACATTTACACGTTTTACAGCCACTACTGCCACCAGCATACACATCAACCACGGTAAAACTATTATAACACTGTGTGAGTTATCATGAGGAAACTGTTGTATGAATTTATTTGATTTACTTATTTGCTTTTGGATCTGTTGTTGTATCTATACATTACTGTATTTTCTATGTTTTAGGACAGTTTTCTTAAGGAAACAATAAAAAGCACACTAGCTGTGTTACCTGGTCATAAATGATCTCGTGGATCTTCATTCCTCTCTCGTGCAGCTGCAGCTGGAAAACAAACATTAGCACACAGAATGAGATGAGTGACACAAAAACAATCACTGGAATGAGGCTGGATTTTAGTGAGCGCACGTGTCGTACGTGTCGTGTCCTACCATGGATTTGAGGGCTCCGGTGCGGACTCTGGGGTCCTGGTCTCCAAAGTAGTCGCTGATGATACTCTGGACGTCCCTCACGCCTCCTGGAGAAACATGTGACATGACATGAGGCAACAGAACCATGAGAATGAATCGAAGCACAACAGAGACCCAAAGATGTGAGTTTTCAAGACGTGACTTCAAATCTTTTGACTTCTGTACTGTAAGTCGACTGTAACGGCAGATAATTTAACAGCATTAATTAAAGATGTACCCTCCCTGTAGATTTAAAAGCACTGAGGATGCTTGATTGATCAGGATTCAGTTAGTACAAACCCAATGATGTGGCCAGTCCTTCGCTGTCTTTGGTCAGAGGAGAGTCCACCGTGCCGAGACATCCGAGGAGCTGCAGACATTTGTTCCTCACCCCGAAATATGTATCAGACAGATGCTGAGAAGAAGAAAGAGACAAACACACGAGAGTTTTGATGCTTTGTGCAGGAAGTCCTGTTCAGTCTGTAAAGAAGACTGAATGATGAGTCATGTGTTTGAACTGTGTGTGTGTGCGTCACCTTGCAGGCCACCTCGATGAGCCTCTGTCTGACTGCAGGACTCTCAGGCAGTTGTGTACCGATGACCAGCAGAGTGTCCAGCAGCTGAGCGAGGACCTGATGGGACTCTGTAGACACACAGAGTGACACACTGAGTGTGTGATTAGGTGAGTAGAAAGAACCAGAGGTTAAGACGTGTCAGTGTGTCTTACTCTCATTGCTGAGTGTGTTGATGGCGTCGTCCACGATGCAGTCGGGGCTGAAGCCCTGAGTTTTGGACAGCAGACCCAGCAGAGAGGCAATCTTCAGCCTCACAGAGTTATCTGTCTCCTGGGAGAGGACGACATCAACAGCAGTGAACTCAGATCATCTTCATGACTCCCTCAATACAGTCATAGATTATTCACACATATTCCCACTCGTAGCTCTTTACCTTGTAGTAATGCTCCAACAGGATCCTGACCACTCCCTCCACGCTCTCCGTCTCTACAGGCTTGCGTGCAAACTGCAGCAGGTACTGCAGAGCGTCAGTCGAGTTGGTGGCCTTGCAGAGGTCGATGTGCAGAGCCGCAGACTTACTGGGCTTGGACAGACGCAGCTTCTTGGCCGGAGTCTCTTCATGAGGAATCTGTCAACAGAAAACAGTTTTTAAGTTCTGACGTACCGAGGCAACACCTAGATCAGCTGCTATTATTTTTATTATCATCATTACTATCATGTCTCCATTAAAGTTTATAGTTACAGTTATTGTTTTGTTGTGTCTCTCTCTGTCACTCAGTTTATCCTAAATTTATTCATTCATTATTTATCAGACTTTCCTTCACCGTCAGGACAAAACTTCAACCTGCCGTGTTTATTTATTTCATTTCATATTCTTTGACCTCCTCACTGCTTCATACGAGTTCCTTATGAAATCAGCATTTACAGCAGTGTGAGTCCAATTCATGAAAGAAGAGGTTAAACGATCACAGATGTAATCACAGGTGTGTCTTTAACAGGTGAGGACTGCAGAGAGAGTATCAGATGTATATTAATACTAATAACAGGAAGAGCAGCTGTGTGCTAACAACAAAAGAATCAAACCGACTAACGTTAGAGTAACGTTAGAGTAACGTTAGACGTTGTTAGCTCGCTGTGAGTTCACGTTAATTTATTCACATTAACAGCAGCCTGCAATCAAACTCATAACTGCCCGTAAACGGTCGATTTATTCGGTACAAAGACGCCGAGCCGAGCCGAGCCGGGACCGTTAGCCTCTTAGCATTAGCATGAGCTAAGATGCTAACTTAGCTCCGGGAAGCTCTCGCGGACATTCTTCATGTTTTTTATTTCTCTGACCTCACCTGAACAACTCTGGAAAATTCTTCATAAACTCTCTTCTTCAGGTGAGCTGCCATGTTCAGGTGAAGATGGTTAGCTCGGAGCTAAGCTTTCATGTTCGGCAACAACACAAGAGTGTCCTTTAACACTACCCGTAGCTACGGCAGCAAAAGAAAAACGCGTTTTGTAAATTACGGTGAAAAGACACACATAAAAAGTCGTTAAATTGATTTTTTCTGTGACATTTAACGAGATATCAGAATTATAAACCCAGGTGTTTGAAACTAAAGAGCTATAATCATAACAACTGTGATCAGTCTGTGTTTAAATACCTGAGTTCCATGATCCTGATATGTTGTCAAAAATCAATTTAGTAATTATAATAATAGTTCAGTCAAAAATATATATTTTAAGTTGTTTTACATTAAATTGTTATTATTAAGACGGCAACCAACATTTTTTGTAGTTATTCATTAGTCTGATAAGTATTTTCTCAATTAATCAATTATTTGTTTAGCCTATAAAATGTCATAAAACAGTGAAAAATGTTTATTCAGTTATTCCTCACATTGAAGAAGCTCCACCAGAAATTGGTTGACACAAACTTAGAAACTTTTTGTGACTGATTTATTTCATTTAGTTCATGTAACACAGCCAAGTTTATTAATAAAGTTCACAAATCCATTTTCTAACTAATAAATAAGATCATAATAACACAGCTCAGCCCAGATTAGCCCAGCACAGCTGACACTCCAAGACTTTTGTCTCTAATTATCTGTTTGTGCACAAATTAAACTAATTAAAACTGAAACTAATTTGGCATTAGCCTACCTCTTTTTTGTTCTGTTCTGTTCTTTCCATTTTACGTTTGAAACTCCTGATAAAAAAACAGTATCTGATACAAACTGTGTTTCCTGCACGTTTTACCTTCTATTAAATAAAATATTTTTGTGGTCTGATAAATACTTTAATCAAAAAGTAAAGAAACTCTTCTCAAAGCCAGAAATAACACAAGAACAGGTACAGCGATCAACAATCAGTTGATTTCTCGGAGCTCGGTGCCAGCTGCAGATGTCTTGGCCCTCTTACGGTCTCCTTTCCACGTGAAGAATCCCACGATGAGCACCATGACCGGCAGGGCCACGCAGAGCACGATGCGGCTGATGGGCAGGTAAGAACAACCTGAACAATCTGAACAACCTGCGGTAGGTGAAGTAATCTCGACAGGAGGAGGATCTTCGAACAGAAAGGCAGATATGAAGTCCAGAAACACCACCCTGCTGTTTTCTTTGCTGTTCACCTGACACCTCCACCTCCTGTTGTTGTCTTCCCGCCGGAGCTTTGTGACCAGGGTGATGTTGCAGTGATTGCGAACAATCAGCTCGTACCTAAGAAATAACACACACCTGTCATTCATCAGAGGTTGAATACATTAAATATCTTTTATATATTTTGTATTTTACTGTTTTTAGTTGTAGGATAAGGACTCATCACACATATAATTTTACAAAAACACATTTCTCAACATTTGGTGAGTTTTCTTTTGTGCTATTTTTAATTTAATATTTAAGTTTAATGATTTGCCCATCAAACTTTGTTTCTATTTGCATTTGTTCCATCATTAAGGTGAACACACACACAAACACACACACATATATATTATTATATATATTATATATTAGTATTTTGACTTAATCCCACACACACCGCCCTGCTGCCACAAATGCTCTCTACAGCACCAAATGTGGATGAATCCACCGCTGCAAATAGTCTTTCAATTGTTAGGAATGACAAAAATAAAATTCTTCATTACCGTTCTCTCTTTACTACAGGGTAAAAATGATTGATCATAAATGTCATCTTCACACATCACAGTTTAAAGTCAGACGTGATTGCTGACCTGCTGTCTTCGTGCAGCCTGGTGCCATCCTCGGCCACCCATCCGAGGTTGAAGCTGCTGGAGAACGGCTTGCAGTTGCCAGCGTCGTAGAAAGTGAACAGGACACAGTTCAGGGTGAGGTTTCTTCCAGGCTTCAGGTCAGTGATGGTGGAGGGTGAAGTGATGGTGAGGAGAGAGAGGTAAACCTCAGTGATGATGGTTTCTTGTCTCAGGCAGGCATAGGAGTTGGCGTCGCCCTCACTGAGGTCACGGAGGCTGAGGCCACAGCTGGACGTGAGGGACATACGGCTGGCTTTGACCGAGTCCTCCTTCACCTTCCCTCCACTGACCTCCTTGGTGTACTCCACCTTGCCTCCTTTGTAGGAGGTCCAGGTGACGAGGGAGCAGTCTGAGGAATTCAGTTTGGTACATGGCAGGACGGTGTCATCTCCAAGTCTGTGGTACAAAAACACTGCCTCTTTTTCACACCTGACACCTGAAAGACAAACTTAAATTTAAATAAATCCCAGCCAGACTCATCACCAGAAGACGACCAGCACTGGTTCCCAATCCTCTGTGAGATTTATGAGCCGTTCAATCAAACAGTGAAAGTTTCATTTAAATGATCTTTAAGAAGTAAAAAAAAATCATTCCTGAGAATCCTGAGTCTTGAGCGAAAGCCAACACGAGGAATGAGAAACTAATTTATTTCATCACTTTAAGATTTGCTTAAATTTTTACACCTCACTAGGTTTGATCAATTGTAATTTTTAAACCAGAAAAGAGAGTCAGTGGGTCTAGATTTACCAGAGGCCTGGACATATTCACAATGACAGATCATATGATTTGTACAAGCTATGACAAAAGACATAAGCGTCTGACTCTTTGAGTCATTTTTACTTGTTATAACAAAAGTTGTAACAAGTAAAAAAGAGAATTTACACATTTTAAGCTGCTTTTTAATTTCCTAAATTTCAGCTAAACATGTTGGACAATATAAAATATTGAATAAATCTGAAACATCAGATTTATCTTGTCACCCTTTAAGTTGGACCTGACCCTGAAGTTAAGAAACACTGGACTAAACTCAACATAACGTGGTTAAAATCACACCAGTAATGTCATAAAATATGAGCCATTTTTTCTGCAGAGCCACAACTTTAACTTTTCATACTTTAAGTTCATCTGATTACACTTCTTCTCTAACTGGAGTGAAATAAATGTTACCTGTGAGAAGCAGACAGGTGAGCAGCAGAGCTCTCTTCAGGTTTTTTATGTCCGTCATGTCTGTTTTCACCTCCACGGCAGCTCTGCTCGTCTCTCTGCTGCTGCTGCTCTCTTTAGACCACTCACTTCATTTCCTGTGTTATACTGAAGGGAACAGGACGTACACTTCAGCCTTCACCTTCATGTCATGTATTAAACATAGTTTTAGTATTCATGATTATAATTAGACATCAGATATGATATCCTGCTAGAGGACAGTGTGTGATAAAACCTGCAACATTTAATCTGCTGTTTGATTAATGCAAAGATATTACAAATGATTTGATCAGCATTATCTGACCAGCTTTAAATGCAGAGAAAACTCTGGAAAAAATGCTGGAAGAAGTTCATAAATGAGCCTTGAGCTGAGATTTAACAGTGTTCAGTCAGTACGAGCGAACAGTGGACAGCTCCTTCTTTGTCTCACATTATGTTTGAAAACATGATACCTTAAATATTAATTTTAAAAACTTACTCATGCAGTTCATATGATATATTTCATCTGTATTGTTCAGAGAGTTTAAACAGGCCGAAGTGATTTCATCCTGCTGGCAAGGAGAATTATTAAATGCTCAGATTTAATAGTTTTATTGACTTACTGATGTGTTTTTGTTACTGGATGTTATTGCTTCAATATTGTGTTTAATAACATTAATAAGCTCCAACTATGAACTATAATCATCCTCTCTGTACTAGACTCTAATAATCCAATAAAGATGCCAAAAACTATTTTAACGCGTGTAATTATGAAAATGAAACAGAACAGAACAATAGTGATGAAAAAGCACATTTTCAATTCAAAGAAAAACCAAAGCTTCCACCCATGTGGCCTTCATCATCTTCCTCTCTCATGTAATGAAAGGTGTGAATGCAACATTGTGCATTTTTTCTCCCTGCGGTTGTTCGAGGAGGAAGTTTGATTCTGCCACATTGTGGTTAAAATACTGTTGCAATGTTTTTCTTTGAAAAAAGGAAGAAAGGTCTGAAAAGATTGATTTTTTATTATCATTAACTTCAAATCTTCCCAGACTGTTTGTGTTGTTTAACTTTATTTTATTTTTCAGGAGTCTGAAGAGCATCAACACAGACCGAGTGTCGACAAAACAATGAAAAACACAAGCTGCTCTGTGAGGCTGAAAACAGACAGCTAGTGTCAGCGTGCAAACTTTCTCACAATGCTGATTATGTCATAAATTATAGCTGAGAATGGTAGGAATGCCTTTAATTTTTTATTCATATTTAGTCTAATCAGATTCATCATCTGGAGAACATGAACGTTATTACTGAGATGAGTCTCGGTAAAAAGAGAACTCTGGAATTTACTCCAAGGAGTCAAGACGAGCTGCAGTAAAAGAAATCAGAAAACTGTGGATGTGTAGATGCTTCTGCTGAAATGCCTGATGCAAAAGCTCCAAAGTTAAACTGTAATAATTAAAAAAACAAAACAAAAGATTTTAAAATGTTGAATACAAGTTTAATAGTACAAAGTCTTGTGTACAGTTTAAAGGTTGAATGAAGTGTAGCTGAAAGTTTGTGGGAATAGTGAAAGATGAAAGTAATGTAAAATTTTAAAAAGTATGAATGGAACAATGGTGATTTCTGTAGGACAAAAAGTACATAGGAGTAGTTAGGTACCAAAAGAACAAGGTGGAAAAATAATAATAAAGATTTAAGGAACATTAATGTGGACGCTGATTCGGCATCCACACTGATGAAGGTGACAGTGGCTGAGAAACAGTTCAGAAAGTTAAAAGGACAGTCTGTAGTTAGAGAGTAACACTAACACCAATGTGGCTAAAGAGAGGACAGGTCGGAGTTTAACCACAAGACCACGGGACAACATCTACGAAGTTCTTCCAACAAATCAAACTCAGTATTTTATGACGCAGCTCATTAAAGAAAGAAATGAATATGAACTAGTTCAGCTTTTGGGACTGTCTTTAAGAGAGAGCTGCACATGTTGTCTGCCATCTTGAAACAGTTCATCAGTAAAACAGCAAGAGAAACACAGCTGTCTGTAAATCCTGAAATACTGATGACAGAGAAGGTTGTGAGGCCTCGCCTGAAGAGATCTGTAGCTACATGTTAACTACCTGAGAGGGCTACAGTCTGGTCTTGGTCTGGTCTTGGTCTGGTCTCAGTCTCGGTTTAGCTGGTCTGGACGGCAACATTCAGTTTCCCCACATACGTACTCACACAAAGACGAGAACGTGGTTTCGCTCTAAATTAAACCTCTGTGTACTCGGGTCTCTGTGTGTGTCGGGTCTGTATTTAAGCTCACACCTCAGAAGTTTAAAATAAATCATTGTATAGGAGGTTTTCTGTCACATCAAGCTGGTGAGTCACTCTGCTGCTGTTGACCCAGATTTCATTGTCAGTGTAAATGCTCTCAGTACAGACACGGGATGCTTCTAATTTTATCTTTAGAACATAAAAATGTGAGTTGAAGTCCTTCAAATACAAAAAATGTCAATAAACTGAGTAGACTGATTCAAACAGTCAGCAGGTTGGACGTCTTGATGAAAATGAGTTTTGTTCTGTTTATTTCACACCTTGGTCTCACAGGAAGTGCTGTGACTCGAGGGCATGCCGTTCAGATACCCTGTGCTGTATGTGGTGAACTCCGAGGACGTTGCTCCACTTTCTGCTGACATGCTCGCTCATTTTATGACCTTTTTAATCTGGGTTGTGGATTTCCCAGTGTTGTGTGTGTGACGCAGTGTTTTTCTTCAGTGACTGAATTCCCCTCGGCTCGATAAATAATACAGAACTGTGAAAGATGTCATATCAAACGTTGTACAAACATCCGATTAACGTCATCAATTAAATTCACTAATTTTGGATGTTTTTTCTCAAAATCGCTGAATTTCCACATTTACCGTTCAGAAGAAGAGACGTGCGGTGAGGCAGCAGCCTGCTGAGCCTCACCATGGATTGCGCAATGACTATGCAGTAAGACGGTATTGCTGTCTCTCTGTATGTCGGTATTAAAATGTTCAACTACTTGTACTATATGAGCTGAATTTACATAGTTTAGCTGATGTACATGATGTACAGTGTTTTTTTATCAACAACTGTAACGTGTTTCTTGTGCTGAGCGATCATAAAACGCCTGCGAAGAGGCACTAGGTGAGGCACGCAGTTCTCCTGCCTCATGCTAGGGGGCGCCGGTGATCCCAGAGATCACGACGCCTCGGCTAAAGAATAATAGAATTAGTGGAAGCAAGCTACAGTAAATAGTTAAGTGAAGTGCAGCCTGCCAGTTATTCTTTCATAATGTTTAGCCTCATTTTCAAAATGGAGGAGTACATATATAAATTCAGGAAATTTTCCAAAATGGACTTTCAATCGAAGGAGGAGATAATTATTAAAGGAAGACCAATGTCGGAGTTAGGTATGCTGCTACATTTATAAGTAAAGGTAAGACGGTTGCCAATCAAATGGTGAATAAGCTGCTCTGTGGGGCGGATGACGTCAGTGTCTCACCAGCCATGAACATCACCGCACGTCACTGATTACATCACAAAATGGGCGTTTTCACCTGCCAAAAATTGATTGAAGGCATTTTCACCTGCCAAAAATTGATTGAAGGCATTTTCGCCTGCCAAAAATTGATTGAAGGCCAAATACATTTAATGAAAGGTGATTGTTGCCTAAATATGACCTGATCTCATCCTGGAGCTTCATAACATCAAGATCTGAGCTCACAAGACAGCTTGGAATTCTTTAAAAGGAGCATTACAACACAAAATGGGCATTTTCACCTGCCAAAAATTGATTGAAGGCATTTTCGCCTGCCAAAAATTGATTGAAGGCCAAATACAGTCAATGAAAGGTGATTTCTGCCTAAATATGACTTGATCTCATCCTGGAGCTTCATAACATAAAGATCTGAGCTCACAGGACAGCTTGGATTTCTTTTAAAGGACCATTAAGTAAAAGTAAAACTGTTGATTTATGTTGCATCATATTGTTCAGGTGTGCTTGTTGTTTATTTGATTTTACTGACACCTAAACTAATTAGAAGACAAAGTAAGAACACATCAATACGTGATGTGGACCCATCCATGTATCTTTGAATTGCTTCATATATATACAGATATTCAGACGCTCTGCTGACCCCTTGTGTCTAAAATGTTCAAAAGCAGACCCCACAATCACAAATATTAAAAGAAAAACTGCAGGTCTTTGTAGAAACAGTCTGTACAGTTGTCTCTCCGTCTCATCACCACCAGGTGAACGTCAGTTTGTAGAAGTAGTCGTAGCTCCTGGACAGGAAGCTCTTCTCCATGATGTGAGGCTGGATGCTCACCGTGTAGCCCTGACTCTCGATGTCTGTCTTCACGCAGTCCAGCAGGTCTTTAACGGATGGGACGGCCTTCCAGGGTCCGAACGTCACCACGGACTCTTTATCCGCCTCCAGGCTGCTGATGGCGTTGTCATAGCAACCCAAATCCTCCTCTGTCCGCAGCACACAGATCATGATGGTGGAGTGGCGGGCAGCGATGGCCTCGGCTCGGGCGATACGAATCAGCACCTGGAAGAAAAGTGACATCAGTGTGATCAAGAGCTGCATCCATGACTGCATGTTTACATCTGACAGTTTATTTCATCTATCATTTCTTTTATCATCCCTGAACCAGATCTGCCTTTAACATCAGCGTCTTCCTTTTTATGCTCACATGTTGTACTGTTCTTTTATTTCAAAGCTTTTAGTAGCTTTTTCTGTGACGGTCATTTTGTTTTATATTTTTACTTGTCTTGATCTTAACCTGTGTGTCCGTCTGTCAGGTCTGCTGCTCTGCAAAGCTCTCTGTTTTTTTAAAGGTGTTGTATAAATAAAGTTGTTGTGAGAGTCAGTCATGTTGCATACACCTGTCCTCTGCTGTAGGACTAAAGGTAAAATCAACCTGACACAAAATGAGCCTACGTTTAGGCGGTCACACAGTCTGCACAGCAACATGTCATTAAAACAACTCAAATATTAGAAGCTCCAAAGTGAATGCATGAACATGAACTGAATGTAACAGATCAAACTCACAGACAATGTCTGAGAGCACATAGCTGACTTTATTCAGGAGAAGCTAACTGTTGTTGTTGGATTAAGATGAGCATAGTTTTGTGTTGCCAATGTTTAATGAAAAGTTACTGTACGTTTCAGTTTTGCAGTGAAATAAAGGTGAGTTCAGGTAACAGCCTCACATCATTTATGCAAATGTAAAGCTGTCATGCGAGTTTGCAACTAAACAGGAGCTGGGTGGTTAGTAAAAGATGTTTCTGGATAATATGTGACTTCTGTCAGGAGAGTAGAAACACGATGAGAGCTGGAAGCTGGAGACGGCTCTGAATTCATAGTTACATTTCATTATATTCATTATTTAGTTTATGTTTTTATGTTGAGTGCAGCTCACCTCGATGTTTTCTTTGTAGTGCGGGACTCTGGAGAGGAACTGCTGCCTTCCCACAAGCTCTCCAAACATCTGAGGAGTTTCCTCCAGACGTTTGATGAGTGGTTTGATGTTGTAGTACACGGCCTCCCTGTGAACCTGCAGACACACACAAACACACACACACACACACACACACAGGTTCACACAGCACTCTGTGGTAACACTGTTAAACTAAATCACATCAGACTGTCATCACAGACCTCCTGGATGTTCTCTGTGGGCAGCCGGTCTGACCTCAGGAAGTCGAGGATGGCTCCAAAGTGTGAACCGTCGCGGTCAATGAAGTGTTGATGAAGTTTGGGCTGTCCGCTGAACATCTCAGCCAGCTTGGAGTCGGGGTGTTTCCTGAGCGTGCTCAGAGAGGTGCTGAACAGGTGACCGCCGACATTTAACTGCACGACTGGACACTGCTGAGGAGAGAGACAAAGAATTTATTTCCATTTCTTGCTGTTGCTTGTGTTAGATGCTGCAGAAATGATGGAGAAGTGGTAAATAAAATTTGATTCAGGCTGCAGCTAATAATTGTTTTTTTTTGTCTTGACCAGTTATTTTTAATTGTTTCATCTTCATTAGAACAATAGTAAGAAATGTAAAAATGTGATTCCAAATCCCAAACTGACGTCTTCTAATGTCTAATTTTGTTTGACCAACTTAAGTTTATTATCGAACACTGAAAGAACAGATGATGTTCAAACTCACATTTCTGTTTCACGTCAGTCTGAAATTCAGTTTAACTTTATTTCAGACAAAATGAGCAAACGTGATGTAGAAAACAAACAGAACATGGCAGCTCATGAATGACATATTTACATTAAGCAACAGCCACACACACACACACACACACACACACACACACACACACACACACACTGTGTGCTCAGTGACTGGGACACCAGGAAGGGCGTCAGTGTGAGTCACTGACACATTGATTTGCTCAGGCTGATAAGACCACATGCCTCGACTGTCTGTGATGTCTGTCAGTCCTGAAACTTAAACTTCAGTTAAACTTCAGTTAAACTTCAGTTAAACTTCAGTTAAACTCCAGTTAAACTTCAGTTAAACTTCAGTTAAACTTCAGTTAAACTTCAGTTAAACTCCAGTTCCAGCAGCAGAGACCTTTTAATACAGTTACTGAGGTTGTAGTTTGCAGTAGAGTTAAACTGGAGAGGTGTTTCAGTGTTATGTAAATAGAGTGGCCAAAATATTATAAACACACTCCTGTACGACAACAGCACACACTGAGACCTCAGTAATAAACACAAAGTTAAATGTTGACCTCTCTGACAGTGTCAACAAAATCTGAATCATTATGCTTCATGAAAGTTGAATTGATGTCAGAGTTGTTTTTGGATCACACTGAATCTGTCTGAAATGAGCAGTAACACCGAAAAACACAAACAATAATCTATACACAAAAAAGTATGAAGAGTTAGAGGCAGAAACTTTAACTAGATTAACTGGATTCAGATTCCTCTCTCTCTCTCTCTCATACACACACACACACACACACACACACACAGGCTGTTTGGCCTCTCGGTTCGTTTCAGGCTGAATGAAAGAAGAAAATACCTGCAGTGAATACTGAGCTCATTCACCGCCTCATTGCCCTCAGCGCTCCCTCCACCTGTGCAGTGAGCTCACAGCTGACAGGTGTAGAGCTGGATGTAGCTCCGCTAAACATCCACGCTGTGACGGGAAAAGTGTTTTTCTTACCGGGTGAGCGGGTGAAGACGGTTTTCCAGATGATTTGTAGTCCGGCAGACTCATCTTGACTTCAGCGTTTGTTCGGGTGAGAGCTGGAAGTTTTTTACACCGCTCAACAGGTGAGGCAGGGGGTGTGGCCTAACCCGGACCTGGAGCTTTTAGTGGTGAGAAGAGGAGTCACTTCGCGGGAAAACCTCGCACCTTTTTTCTAGTCTTATAATCACGATTATGTTAATTAGAAAACTGAAACACACACGAAGAGACGATGATTGTCTAAATCTTTGTTTTGTGTGTTTACCATATTTTAATGTTTGAGGTTCTTTCGTCCTGCTGTACATGCAGCTTCAGGTACGAGGACATGAAGCAGAGTGAGACATCTCACCTCCTCTGGACAGACAGGTAGGCATCACGTGACTACAGCAGTTTTTCACTCTTTGAATGCAGATTATGGAGCCAGATTATGTTCTGGTCTGAGTCACTTTGGTTCAGTGCAAACAAAAAGGACATAAAGACTCAAAGACTTTTCTTCAGACTGTGTAAAAAGGTTTCAGAGGTAAAGAGAAGAGCGTGCATCACTTTTTAAAGGACCTTTTCAGAGTGCCTCCAGCAGACAGAACCTCTGTATATAAAATCATAAAATGATGAAACACTTTGAGCTGCTGGTATCTACTCTAAGATTAAACATCATAGCTACGTTTATAATTCAGCGTTCAGACAGGAAACATTGTGACAGTGACGACAACACGTTGAGTGTATTTTCCAGATTTTATTGTTTTTGTACACAAAAGTCAGAGAGTCTCTCTTCCATCTGTTGAAACGCTTGAAAACCTGAAAGAGACAAAAACAGACGATTAAAAATCAAACTTTAAGTCGTTCATGTCCACAGAGGAGTTTGATCATTTTAAAGAACAAGCTGAGCTAAAAACAAATTAGAGGACGAGGCCACAGTTTAGCTTTGTATCAAAAAGATAAGACATGATGGATTCAGAACTTCAATGCTCTTTCATCCAGCGTGAATCGAATCTGACGACGTGTCAAATAAATTTTATTTAAAGAAAATCAACTTTCTTTACCAACGAAGCGTTTTTATGTTTCCACCTGACAAAAACATTCAGGTTGTTTTAACTTCACTCACTATAGAGCATCAAACAGCCATTAATATTTAACTTTTAACTGATCGACCTTAAGATTTATCTAATCCTGTTAAACTGTTTAAAATGTTAAAGTTACATTATAAACATTAAAACTGAAGGACATCCTGTGAAAACGTGTTGATTTGGACAGAACTGAGCTTCATTTGTTCTGGTCAGCAGACTTTGACCAATCAAATCTGTGTGCGTACGCTGCTTCAGCCCTTCTCAGACAAATGCCTCGATGTCTTCAACTGAAAAGACTCCCTGATCTGAGGAACTGGAGCAGAACCACAGAACGTGGACCTGAACCAGTAACCTCAGAACCAGACTGAGTCCTGCTCCGACTCGTCATCGTATCTTCACTGAAGGGACATAAAACAGACTACAGGTAATATTGTTTGTCTGCTTTGTTATTTGATGATATCTTCAGATTAATTTGTCCTAAAAAGCTCCAAGTTCTGATCGAGGCCCGCAGTATGTAAATAACTGTTTTCCAGATAACTCATGATGTAATCATGTGACCCTGCCGTCTCACCCTCTTATGCGGTGGGTACAGGTGTTCCCTGGGGCATGACGGGCACCTCTGGCTTGGCCCCCTTCTGCTCAGAAATGGGTGTGGTGGGAAGGGTCTCCTCCTTGGGCTCCACGATGCTGACGTGGTCGGGCAGAGGCTTCTTGGGGCCGATCTTACCGCTGGGGTCCCAGGGCAGCATGATCTTCACCTTGATGCCCAGCACACCTGAGGAAGACGAGAAGGCACGTCAGTAAACATCAGTGTGTTAGTGCTGGTGAAGTGCAGACTCCTATGGACTGAAAATCATCATCCGGTTTCAGCACCAATAATCTAACAGGAAACTCTGTCGGGTCGGGCTGTACTCACCCTGCCTCAGCAGGACGTGACGGACTGCTGTGTCGACGTAGTAGTTGACGGGGTCTCCGCTGTGGATCATCAGGCCGTCCACAAACTTCATGGACTTGGCTCTCTGACCCCTCAGCTTGCCGGACACCACAACCTCGCAGCCCTTAGCGCCGCTCTCCATGATGAACCTCAGAACACCGTAGCATGCCCTGAAACACAGGAGGGTAAGAGCAGCGTTAACACACAATTTACACAGAATCATGCAGCGTTTTCCTGATATTTTAGGAAGACATGAGGATTTAACAGAGTGTATATACAAAGTTTTAAATATCTGTATTTAACTTTAGTTAATTTGTCTCTAATTCTACTTAAAATTAGCTGAGTGCAAGCAGAAGCAGCTTTCTTTGCTACGTTACTTCATGCAGTCACCGTGTGTGCTGCTTCGACCCTTCTCAGACAAATGCCTCGATGTCTTCAACTGAAAAGACTCCCTGATCTGAGGAACTGGAGCAGAACCACAGAACGTGGACCTGAACCAGTAACCTCAGAACCAGACTGAGTCCCGCTCCGACTCGTCATCGTATCTTCACTGAAGGGACAAAAAACTGAGACCCTGAGAGCAAACGAGGACTCTTACAGGGGGCGGTTTCCGTCATAAAACATGTCAGACATGCAGCTTCAGATTATCTGGCTTCTTTTTGTTTGTCAGGTGTTTTTATTAGAATATTGTAGAGTATTTGGGGCTGTGTACTAAATCATATTTCCACACCTTAAACATCAGTTCACCATTATTCCTGCTTCATAGGACAAACAAGCAGCTCAATCACAGTCCTGATGTCTTGATGCCTAAGCTCTGACGTGTCGTTGCACTCAGCTAAAGCAGAATCCTCTTACAACTACAAACTCACATGGACTCTCATCTGATCAATGATTCACAGAATAAAAAGTTAGAAACGTCCAACAAATGCTAAGAAGACTGTAAGAATGAAACAAAAGCAGCGTGAAGTGAACAGACGCGACAGTCTTGGTTTATCATGTTCATCCTACAGATCAGATTTAAGTTGTAAATCCGTACAGTCACAGTCTTTGCTTACCTACGCACAGCCAGACCTCCCAGCAGCTTGTAGCGCAGAGACTCAGCCTGAGCGATGGCACACAGACCACGAGTGGCAACTTTCTCAGCATACAGCTAACAGAGAGAGGAGAGGAGAGCTCAGTCAGACATGCTGCCAGGTTACAGGAAAAACAGAGTCAGAGTACCGTGTGTTTGCTTTACACTGGATTGAAGGTAGATACATGACTTCCAGAGAGAAGCAGTGACACTGATGCTGTCAGGATGTTCATGTTTCTTGGATACACTCAGCTTTAAGAGAATATTTTGGTTTGCTTCGACCCTTCTCAGACAAATGCCTCTGTGTCTTCATTTAAAAAGACTCCCTGATCTGAGGAACTGGAGCAGAACCACAGAACGTGGACCTGAACCAGCAACCTCAGAACCAGACTGAGTCCTGCTCTGTCTCGTCATCGTATCATCACTGAAGGGAGGACAAACATCCTGAAGCCTTTACACCTGCACTCCATTTATTAAACCTCATGACGTCTTAATATTTGAATATTTCTTTTAGCGTTGTTCACTTCTTCGTGTGACTCGTCCTGGTGTCTTTACCTCCACACTGCCCTCGGGGAAGCCGAACCTCTTCTGGACCACAGCGGTCAGCTCTCTGATCCGACGGCCCTTCTCTCCCAGAACATTCTGGGTCCTGCAGACAGTTAAAGACATTCAGGGTTACACCGTGATCTTCACAGCAGTAAATATGTTAACATAATGTTGACATGTGGACAGACGAGCTCCGATCACCTGCTGATGCATTCCAAAATCTATTTTTCACAGCAGATCAGTGTGCAGCCCGGCGCAGTGCAGAGCAAAAAGTGAGCCGGTTCTGTTTATGACAGTAAAGTCTGGACTCTCACCTTGTAGCCAGGATGATGATCTCAGTTCTGGTTGGAGTCACACGCACCTCCACACCGGAGTAGCCATCCTCGGCAAGCTCGCGAGTCAGGAACTCGTTCAGCTCGGCCTTGAAGATACCGTCTGAGACGAACTGAGGAGAGAGAACAGGGTGAGCTTTCACACGATAACACTGAACACCGAGGATCAAAGTATTAACAGTATTATTACTAAGTACTAATCAGAGGTGGAAAATCCACTCCTCTTATATCTGATGTTTCTGGATTAAACAACATTTTCTAAACTTTCAAGACTTTTTGGAAGTACACTCGTGCTGCTTCGACCCTTCTCAGACAAATGCCTCTGTGTCTTCATTTAAAAAGACTCCCTGATCTGAGGAACTGGAGCAGAACCACAGAACGTGGACCTGAACCAGCAACCTCAGAACCAGACTGAGTCCTGCTCTGTCTCGTCATCGTATCATCACTGAAGGGAGGACAAACATCCTGAAGCCTTTACACCTGCACTCCATTTACTCATGTGTATATGTTGAACTCATAATAACTTTAAGTTCACATATTTGTAGCACCACTGAAAAAAAAAAAAAACACACGCGCCTCTAAAAGTTTCACAAGCTCAGAAACTGTTTCCAGCTAATCGAGTCTCAACACATGAAGTCACTATCAGAAACATCAAACACACTGAGATACATAACTTACAGTTAACGGGAAGCGGATGGAAAATTGTAATAGTAAAAGTAACTGAAGCTGACAGATAAATGTAGTGGAGTACCTCAAACAGTAATATACGTATTATAACAGTACAAAAACTGACTAATAATACAGATTATGTCCCATGTTTCAGCCAGTGTTAGCTGTGAATGAGTAAGTCAGATGCAGGAGTTTAACTCGTTACTTCAGTAACTTAAAGCTGTGCAGGTAACATTAATGTAGGTCTGATAAATGACACCATCACTGTAACCGCATGTCAGACCTGCTTTAAGGGGCATTTAGCTCAAATAAAATGCTGCTGTTAATTATTTAACATTACAGACATTTAAAATTAAGCGCCTCTTCCACCCGTTTGACGCTTTAATCCGCCGTTTATGACAACATTAGTTATTAAATCAGACTTTCTGATATCTGTCGGTGTGTCTGAGCGGCTAGCTATCCTCCGTTCATCTGACTGAAGCTAACGTACATTAGGAGAGCTGAAACTACATTAAAGAGCCGAGCAGACATATTTTAAACATTAAAGCTTTGGTATGATTACAAACAGCCCGGCTCAGAGGTGGAACTGACGGGAGGAGGCTCGTCTCGGCCCGGTTTGTAACTCATGCCCGGCTGCGGCGGACGGAGCCATGTTGCTATCAAAGTGTCGAGGACGCAGCGCCGGGAGCATCTGGATCAATCCTCTCCGGACAAGAGGCGGACCAGCTCGACTAACACCGGGGAGAACACGAAACGTTTGTATCCTCACCAACACGACCTCATTTTAACATTAACTCGCTGTCTGTGTGTGATAAACGGGGATAAAACTGTGCTAACCTTCCTCTTCTTGGAGATTTGCACCGCCATCTTCCACTAGGCCGTAGACAGGAAAGGACCCGCAACGGACACGGAAATGCTTTTATACCAAGATGTCTAACTTCCGGTGACGTTTGGTCCAGACTGTTTCTGGGAGTTGTAGTTTTTGTAGTGCAACAAATTTACGTTTTATTTAACATTTATTGTACTTTAATACTCAGTTTTCTTTACGTTTGTTATTATATTATTTAAACAGTTAAATCATGTGATGATGCTGATGTTATAAACTCATAGGAGTTGTGATCTGTCCTGTTTGTTATAAATAAAATTGATAAAAACATTAGTTAAAGATCTGAATAATTCTTCTGACACTTTATAAAATGTAAAAATAATTACCTGTGCATTAACGAACCTGAGGGCGGTAGTAGTATACAAAATAGTAATTAAGTAATTAATTTGCAGCATGAAGCGAGGTATTTGTAACTTATTTATTTATCCACTGTTTACATTTAGTCTGTTGTACATAGATATGCATATACTGTCATATCCACCTACCTCATGTACAGAACACAACTGTAGAAACCATATTTATTCCTCCACCTGCACCATTGCACTCATCATCACTAGTCGTTTACCCAGTTTACAAATGTCTATAGATAGATACACATGTCCATATATATCTATATCTATCTATATCTGCGTCTACCTGTCATGTCCCTTGTCTTTTAAACTGTACTATACTACATACTAAACTATATACTAAATTGTACTACACAGATATGTATATACTGTCATATATAACATGTCTGTATGTACAAAGCAGAGCACAGTGAACCGGAGTCACATTCCTCGTGTGTGCTCCGGAACCTTCATTGTCGGAGCTGAACAGCGTGACACTCAGCGGAAGTAAACAACGCGGTCGCTGTCTCGTGTGAGGAAACTCAGATTTCTGTCATTAGTTTGATGAAACGTGATGTGAAACACCGAAGAGACCGAGCCGTGAGCTGTGTTTACATCTGTAGCTCTCCGTCTGTCGCACCGTTAGCTCGTTAGCTCGCTCGCTATGCCGTCGTCCTCCCGTAAGTGCGTCTTCCCGGGGTGTCGTAACTTACAGAACAGCTCGGTGACTTTGTTTAAATTCCCCAGAGACGAACAGCTGAAGCAGAGGTGGGTTGACTTCGTGGTGGGTCACGGTGACAGAGAGCTGAAGATCACCACCAACACCCGCCTCTGCAGTAACCACTTCACCCCGGCGAGCTTCACCAACTTCCAGCGGAGACTGCTCGGATTCACCGACAACCCGCTGCTGCTGGTGACCGGGGCCGCACCGACCATCTCCCTCCCCGGGCTTCACCCTGCTGCCCCGCCACCATGTCCGCCAAATGTAAATGATCCTGTGTGCTCGTGTTTTAATGACAGTAACTCTGTTATGTTTTTACATCGTGTAGCCTGGCACCTTTCAAAACCAGCAGCTCCTCAGCTCTTACTGTCTCCACAGGTGAATAGTGCATAATATTCACATGTATCAATATATTTGACTTGTTACGCAGGTGACGGTGTGTCGGTGTGGCAAACTGCAGACAGCCAGCAGAGATGTTGGCTGTCAGACGGATCTGTTTGTGGGGAAAAGAAATGTGGCCACACAACAGTCTGAAACACGAGGAGACAGAAAGAATACAGGTATGTTGAGATATCGAGACTGTCTGTGGTGTCAGCGGACAGATTGTATGTATACACTGTAAAACAAAACAAGGTCATCTGCCGCCATGGCAGAAAAAATGAAGATAAATAACAACCTACAACAGTTGCAGGTGAAAAAACTAATTTCACTGAATTCTAATGATAGATAAATAACTTTATTGATCCAGAAGAATCAGGTTTATTGCCAAGCAGGTTTCACATACAAGGAATTTGTCTTATTGTATTATTTTAAAAAATATAAGGATGATTAAAAAACAAGTATTAAATATATAAAAATATATTTAATTTATTTAATATGTTTTTAAAGAAAAGAGCTGTACAGTTTGTGCAGGAATATACAGGAAGGAAAGAAGAAAACGTCTTGTGTTATAGCTGCAGTTACATGTATTACAACACAAAACAGACACGCAATATGTAGTTTATGTTACTGCTGTAAGAACCTTGAACACAGAGAGGAATTTACTGAGATTACAGACTTCTAGTACACAACAACAATTTGATGGTGTTACAGTGAAGGTCAGCCATCATGTACAAAACACACAAAGAAATCTTAGTATCGTTCTTTGAACACATATTCTACACACAGCTTCTCACACTTAGATAAACAGCAGCCATGTAGACATGAAATAATAAACACAGGCGTACCACCACAGCAGCAGCCTGACTCATTTTGGCCTGAATGGAATGGAGCCTTAATCAGTAACATTAGTAACACTTCTGTTTATTATATAGTGGTCATGTTGTTGTGGTGGAAGAAAATAAAGAGACTGTGAAAAAGAAGAAACTGTCTTTGGTAGGTTTATTACTGCTTTCATGAAAGAGGACCAGAACCAACAGAGTGACAAGGCAGTCTACAAGGAATCAGTGAGGAGCGCATCCTCATCAGCATTTTTATATGTGAACAAGACAAAGAAACCAAGGACTGAGTTCTGGGGTACTTTCCAAAGGTCGATCATGAGTCTGATATAAGAAGACAGTTCATGTGCAGTTCACTAAACTGTAGGCAGGAAATCGCAGATGACACAATGCTGCGCTGCATGAAAGATTAACATGACATAGGTGACAGTTCCCCTATAGTTGTTTAGTGTGTGCTACTGCTGCATGTTCTGCAAGTCAACATAAGATTTGAACAGGAGGTGTCTCTCGTAAATCATTCACTTTTAGCCGACTACATCATAACATTTTTTTTCATGTTCTGACAAACTCAAACATTTTGATTTTTGCTTTAACACACGTTTTTTTCTAAAGCGGAACGAACGCTCACGGACTTTCCGCCGTCGGAACTGAACGGCGTGACACAAAGTGGAAGTGAACACCTCGCTATCAGCGGGAGCTGCAGGAAGGAAGCCGGAGCTGAATTTATCGTAAAAACTCGTTTTAATCTGTTAAAATAATCTGTTAATGATTCGATTAGTGATTAATGAAACATGTCTTCGGCTGAGTGTTTGAGAGAGTTTGTCAGGGAGCGGCTAACTGCTGCTGCTGAAGAAATCTTCATTGTCTTTCAAAGAACTATTGTCGAGTACGAAGAAGAGATCGACCGTCAGCGCAGACTGCTGGATGTGGTCTGGAAACCTGAGATCAGGTTACACAGGATAGGTGAGGACAGCTCCGTTATCTTTCACACACACACACACACACATATACATAGGGATGCACGATATTTATCGGCCGATATGGGGAGAAATTACGTCATTTTTCATCGATCTGTCAGGTTCATTTTAACCGATAAATGCACTAGAAAATTCCCGCAGAAATTTTGAGAGTGCCGAGTGGGCTGTTGCCGGGGGTCTGTATTGGAAAAAGCACACCTCAAATAGTTATTTTTAACATGTTTATTTACACACATGAGCAGCTAATTCTAGCATTAGCTGCAAATGTTAGCAATAAGCATGTCTTTACTACCATGAGGTAGAAGCTTTGTAGAAGGTTAGTGTAGTAGTAATGTCCTAAATGAGCTGAATCTGGTGATATAATTTTTATCTCTTTAGTACAAAATTTGTGGAAGTAGTTAGGTGTGTGTGTGTGCGTGTGTTTGTCTTGTCTGTGTTGGTCTGTGTCTCTATCTATGTGTCTGTGAGAGAGAAGGATAAAATGGCCGTCATTAAAAATGTAGCCTTGATAGTCATTGATTATATAAACAACGGTGAAAATGGCCCCTCCCCCCTCTCCTCCCTCAGGCAGGCTTGAGGTTGCCAAGCAACCATGGCCAACTGCTGGGCCCTAATCAGCAGAGCAGGTAGGTGCACCTGTTAGAATGTCAGTTGGAAATGCCCAGAGAGAGAGAGAGAGGGAGAAAATGCTGAAACGGGTCAAACTGTTTGGCCTATCATTGAACCGACTTCACTGTGAGCGTCCTGAGCTCTCCCTGAACGTCTGCATATATACTTTATGTGGCTACAGTTAAGAAATGGGACCTTTGACCCACCAATGACAATCCAGGATGAAGTAATATTGCACCAAGAGGTCACACTTCACTTTCAGAGCCCCTTTGTCTTTATGTAAACAACCAGGACCTTCATGGTTGATTTCAAACTAAAGCAGAGACATAGGAGTAGACATTAGCAGCGTTTTTTGGCGCTGGAATAGAAATTTTGACCACAAAACAGCAAAGACGTAAAGCAGAGAGTTATCGGTATCGGCCATGAGAAGCAGGAAATTATCGGTTATCAGTATCGGTTGAAATTTTTCATATCGTGCATCACTATATATACACATATACACACATATATAACACACTGTTTGTCTGTACCATCCTGCAGAGTTCCCACAGCAACATGTCTATCAGCAGGAGGAGACTCTCACTGACCAGGAGAGGACCAGAGAACCTCCACAGATTAAGCAGGAGGTGGAGGAGGTCTGCTGCAATCGGTTTGAAGTGGTGAAGAGTGGCATCTTTATGTTGATTCCGCCGTATGAGAGAAGAGACCACACTGAATCAGAAAGTGACGACCTGCCCCTCTTTGATAACTCTGATGAAGCTCAGAGCAAATATGAGGACGGAGACGGTCATGAAGACTTAACTAGAAACGCAGTGCCAAAACCAACGAAAAGACGTGAGGCACATAGAAAGTCTTTTCAGTGTGACACCTGTGGGAAAGAGTTTAACTTCAAGTGCAGACTGGACAAACACCTGAGAATCCACACAGGTGAGAAGCAGTGCTCGTGCGACATCTGTGGAAAAAGATTCAGTATGATATCAGTGTTGAACGATCACATGAGAATCCACACAGGTGAGAAGCCATATTTATGCAACACCTGTGGGAAAGAGTTCAGACACCGCAGCGCCCTGAGGATGCACGTTAAAACCCACACAGGTGAGAAGCCGTACCCCTGCAAGAGGTGCGGGAAAACATTTGTCGTCAACTCGGCACTGAAGACACACATGAGAACTCACACGGGTGAGCGTCCGTACACGTGCAAAACATGCAGCAAAACATTTCGTATCTATTCAGCGATGGTAATACACACAAGGACTCACACAGACGAGAGGCCATACTTGTGTAAAACATGTGGGAAATGTTTCAGACAGAGAGGTCACCTGACCGTCCACATAAGGACTCACACCGGTGAGAAGCCGTACCTTTGCAAGGTCTGCGGTAAAAGATTCTCCAGTGTGTCCATTCTGTCGAGGCATCGAAGATCACATTTAAAAAGTTTGGGGGCGACTGTGGCTCCCAAAACTTGTGACGACCCCAAGGTTGGTGGTTCGATCCCCACTCTCGCTGCTCAAAATAGATTGCCACGGTCGAGGTGCCGCTGAGCATCTGTCAATTTGAGTGTGTGACCGTGTGCATGTGCGTGTTCCAACAGGTGCCAGCCTGGATGGGTTAAATGCGGAGAAGTAATTTCACGTTCAACATGATTAATAAAGTTTATTAGATTATAAGATATGAAGGAGACGTTCTGTTCTAGTTAATCTGACTGTGCAAGATGATTTGTTACATAGAATCACCTGGGAAGGACAGAGTTCAACTTCATGGAGGAACACTTCGTGGTGTGGAGCTACATGACTGAAGTTTTTCTCAGATCACGTACTTGAAAAATCAGGTGAGCATCAAAATACAGAGGAGAAGCCACCGAGCTGACGTGCTGTGGACTCATGTTAACCGTCTGAATGAACTCTACTTTTGCTACATCTGTGTGTCTTGAGTGTAAATTATTCAAGTTCACGTGATAGTATTACTTGTACACTATTACAGTATTTCTGTAAAACAAGCCTAACCTCCAGTACTGCACACAAATAACGTGAAGTGAATAAGAGTGTGTAAAGTATAATAAATTACATTTTTCAAAAAAACAAACAAACAGCGTCTTCTGTTTTTTCTCTGGCATTCTAATGTACAGTCAGTTCAAAAGAGTGACGGGCTGATCTGGAGTCTTGTAGTGACTGTCCAAACTTCATACACAGGGAGGTGTGAGGTGGATTATGGCTTTTTCAGGTGATGTTCCTGGCTGTTTAAAAGTTGTGTGAGTACTGTAACTTACATTTCTTATCCTGTATGGTTTATGGTAAGAATCGTGTGATCCCTCTACTGAGCAACCCAGAACTAACAAACGCTGGATTTAAACACCTGCTGCTCCTATAACTAGTGACACACACACACAAAAACAAAACTCCACCTAGTGGTTAGATAGAAAAAATACCCACAGGTGGTTCCTACATGTTTGTTTGATGGAAATACATTCATGTAATCAGAACAATTATGACATCTGTGGTTATAATAGTTACTTTGGAGGTTAAGATAAAATAATTTTACATTGAGGTTTATTGTTTTTATTTAGTTTTAAATTAAAGCCAGTTTGTTAAATCAAATCAAAAAGCTCCAGAACCTTCACTGTTGGCATGAAACAGCGTGACACTCAGCAGAAATAAACAGCAGTCACTAGCAGCACTAACATGTAGATCCATCAGTGCAGACTGTGGGACATCGTCTGGAAACCTGTGACAGTTACACAGGATAGGTGAGTACAACTGTTTAGATGTGTGTTGGTACTGACTTGCTCTCATGTTTGTATTTACCATCCTCCAGAGCTCCCACAGCAACATGTCTGGATAGAGGACGAGATTCTAGCTGACCAGGAGGACCCAGAACCTCCACAGATTAAGGAAGAAGTGGAGGAGGTGGAGGTCTGCTCCAGCCATGAGGAAGAGCAGCTTGAAGTGGAGCCTGAGAGTGACACCTATATGTTGATTCCTCCTTATGAGGAAAGTGATGACACTGAGCCAGAACCAGAAAGTGACCAACAACTTTATAACTCAAATGTGGACCAAGATGCTGAACTGCAACAGATTAAGGAGGAGCAGGAGGAGGAGGCAGTCTGCAGCAGACATGTTGGGGGGCAGACTGATGTGAAGCTGGAGACTGACACCTTTGTGTTCATTCCTCCTTATGAGGAAAGTGAGCACTCTGAAGCAGAAAGTGACGACCAGCTCTGTGATCAGGAGAGGAACTACAGTTTGGACCAAGAGGAGCCAGAACCTCCAAAAGTTAAAGGAGAGCAGGAGGAAGTCTGCACCAGTCTGGAGGGGGAGCAGCTTGAACCAAACACTTTTATGCTGACTCCTACTTGTGAGGAAAGTGACCACACTGAACCAGAAAATGATGAGCGGCTCCTCTTAAACGACTTTCATGTAGCTGAGAGCCAAGATGAGGACGGAGGCGGTCATGAAGACTCAGGATCAGCTAGACATCCAGCGGCAAAACATCACAGCCCCGACTTATCAGAGAGTAAAAGTAATGCTGAGACAGGTAAAAAGTCTTTCCAGTGTGACACCTGTGGGAAAGAGTTTCATCTCAAGTCAAAACTGAACAGACATGTGAGAATCCACACAGGTAAGATGCCACATTCGTGCAACACCTGTGGAACTAGATTCAGTCATATATCAACGTTGAACGCTCACATAAGGCTGCACACTGAGGGGAAAGGTTTCAGATATGGAAGTGCCTTGAGAGTCCACATGAAAAGTCACACAGGTGAGAAGCCGTACCTGTGCAAGAGCTGCGGGAAAACATTCAGTGCCAGTTCAGCATTGATCAGACATGCGAGAATCCACACCGGCGAGAAGCCGTTTTGTTGCAAGACGTGCGGGAAAATCTTCAGTTTCATTTCAGCGTTCATAAAACACAAGAGGATCCACACAGGTGAGAAGCCGTATTCATGTCAAACATGCGGGAAAGGCTTCATACAAAGCTGTCACCTGACCGTCCACATGAGGAGTCATACAGGTGAGAAGCCCTTTTCATGTAAAACATGCGGGAAAGGTTTCACACAGAGAGGTCATCTGACAGACCACATGAGGACTCACACAGGGGAGAAGCCATTTTCCTGCAACACCTGCGGGAAAGGTTTCAAACATGGAAGCGCCTTGAGAGTCCACATGAGGACACACACAGGTGAGAAGCCGTACCTGTGCAAGACCTGTGGAAAAACCTTCAGCGTCAACTCAGCGTTGATCAGGCACGCAAGAGTCCACACAGGTGAGAGGCCGTACCTGTGCAAGATCTGCGGGCAAAGATACTCGACAGTGTCTGTTTTGGCAAAGCACATAAGGTCACATTCAGGAACGTAGCCTCATTTTTACCAAATACGTCACAGACATTCAGCTCTAGTTAATCTGACTGCAGAGGGGAGTCATGGGAAGTCTTTGCTGAAAAGGGACCAATCAGGATCAATGAAGTAAATAAGAAAATTACATTTACGTAGTTTTCTTTTTATTGTCATTGTTTTCTCCTGAAGAGAGAGTTCAGTCTGTGGCTTCTTCACCTCATTGGACTGTTAATGTTCATGTTTGTGTCATATTAATGTTGTGTTGATGTTTTGATGATTGGGTTTATGGGGTTTTCACTGTTTTCATCATGGTGTAACTAACAATGTGACAACTGTGGACAAATACTCCTGTAGTGACCAACAACCAGTGCTCATGTAATGTGTGTTTTCTTATAAATAAAACAATGTTACCTGGATCAGAAGTACTTTTTCACATGCAGAAATTTGTCTCTGTGTTTTGGTGCATAACAATCATTAAGTAAAAATATAAAGAACAAAAAGTCAAGTACTGAAATATGTAAATGTATGTTTTTAAATAAAGACTGCACAGGAATGTGCAAATGTTCACGGAATATTTTAAATGTGCAAGATGTGTGTTAATGTAACACACAGAGTCAGTAGATACTGTGTAACACGTAAGTCTGGGTGTCGTGAGGTTTTGGTCCTGATGGACTGAAGCGTCCTGCTAGTGGTGAGTATTTCCAAAGGTTTGTGTCCAGGGTCATTTTAACATGGGGCTTATGGAGACTGACCCACTTCTGGAACCAGCCTCAAATGGATGTGATTATACACGAATAAAAACAGACTTATGAATGTGACATTCAGCCATTAGACCCCACACTGTACCTATGTGACTCTGATCAGAGCTTGCAGTGAAAAGCCTCTCGTGGTTTGTTGGGTCAGTGAGTTTGAGTCCACCGGATAACGTGCATGAGCTCCATGTGAGTGCCAAAAATAAAGGATTGTTCCTTTAAACAGACGCTCGCTTCACCTTCTGCCCGGTAGGGTAGACGTTATATTTAACCGCGTTCTTCGTGTGGCTTACTGATAGCTAAAATAATATATACATGAATTTAATACGATTATAGACGCTGTTTTTTAAATCTATCTTGGTTAAAAACACGTTTACGCAAACATTTCCCTCGACATGGGGACGTTTATGTCGCAGTAACACCCCCCCCCACATAAAGCGGTGGTATCGTCCACTCCCCGGAAACACCGGCGACAGTCGAAAGCTCTGGTGAAGCAGCAGAAGACGTGATTTATCAGACAACTACGAGCTACCTGTGAACAGTAAGTGTGTGGAAGTGTACAACGGACCTGTGTGGTGTTGATCATGTGAAGAAATAACTCTCTTACACTCGGGTTTATCGGGTTCAGCTGGGTTTGACGCGCTTTGACGTGTGTTGACAAACCGGCTAACGTTAGCAGTGTAGCTCTGACACCCGGCGGTGATCCGCGAACCTGCGAACAAAAGAAGTCTCCCAGCAGAGAGGACCTGAGCTCTGTGAGACAGTTAAACTAACAGCGTGTGTTTCACGGTGTAATTAAAGTTTTTGTGACGTTTGACCGACGACCCGAGGCGGGAATCAGCCCCGGCTTGTTGTATTAGTCATGCTAACCCCGTTAGCTGCGTTGAGCTAGCATCAACGGCTGAATCGTGATGCTGTTTAATTATTATTAGAATTATTATTAAACATGTTTAAATCATCAAATCCAGCCTGTGAATCAGATCACATGTTATTTTGTTGTTGTATGATTTAAAAATAACAACTTTAATATTTTCATATTTCAAATTTCCTATCATCATTCAAACATTAATCTACGTTAAATAACTCACCTCTTCCTCTTCAGTCTGCCGTCTTGTCTTTATTTTAACAGTCGTCACAGACAGACATGTTTTGGGGTGAATTATGAGTCACGTTAGTGACAGCTGCAGCCATATTGTCCCATTTTAAGGACGACACACTGAACGCAGATCTCTGTTTGTGGTCGGCCCTCTCTGACTGTAGATTCGCATGTAATGTCACCATGTGATGTGTCGTTAATGTTTGAATGCACTGCTCAGGCACAGCGGGCTTTTCAAAATAAAGGTGTGTCCAACCTCACCTGATAACGAGCTACACCTGCACATGAAAACACTCCATCCTGGTAGATTACTGTGTGATGTGTAAGTGTGTATGTCCACTGTATGTCACATCACATGATGTTACATGATATTATGAAGCTGTGTGTACTCTTCATACTCATCTATCCGTGCCTTATTTAAATAATAATAACTTGTCTGTCTGAACATCTGCTTTTAAAATGTTGTGTGTCCAGAAGAGTGCAGGGTGTTGGAGGTGGACTAAGATGCTCAACAATCATTTGGCTGTTGTGTTAGTGTCATGGTCACTTTTGGCCACGTACTGTACAGGACCAAACATTCTTCTTCCATGTAATTTGGCAGATTGAGTTTTTCAGTGCTGACGGAACACATTACGTGTACATTATGTTTTCTATTCAGAGTACTGATGATATCTTCCTTGTGTTTCTTACGTGTCTCCCCGCAGGAACAATCCGAGCCGCGTGGCAGCCATCGGCACAGTATCAGAAACGCTGGACAAGCTTGTAAGCAGCAGAGGACGAAGCTAATGCAATCAAACATTTACACAGTGATAATACTAATGCAACTCCTCAGCTGTAATCTCTCTGACTGGATGAAGGCTTGTGTGTGTGTGTGTGTGTGTGTGTGTGTGTGTGTGTGTGTGTGTGTGTGTGTGTGTGTGTGTGTGTGTGTGTGTCTTTTTAACTGACGCTTTGTTTTCTTTTATTTCAGAATCTCTTAGATTTGAATGGACAAGGCAGCCAGAAGTACCCAGGTATGACCTGCATCCTGCATTTTACCCTGAAATAGATGATATGGTTGTCTTGTCATATAGAGTGTGACAGTGGAGATGTCTCACTGTCCACATGTGATTTTTAAAAACATCTCTTACTGTGTGTAGCCCAGCTAGTGAAGCCCATTAAAGGTTCAGTGATGCCTGTGAAGAAGAAGAGGAAGTTCCCTGATGCAGATGATAATGAGCGCAAGTGTAAAATTACAAGGTAAACAGACTGCACTCACACTCTGTTTGTACGTCTTCATTCGTTTTCTACCTTGGGACTCAGTGAGATTTGTTATTTTGTGGCTGAATTCTGGTCCTGGATGTGTTCTGTGGCGTGCTGGTCCAACCTCTAATGAATAGTTGTTGAGTTAGAGGCTCTTTGTTGGAGAGGACAGCCACTGGCTGAACCCTGCACTCGCCTGAAAAAGGACTGGCAGGGTTGTTTTTCACCTGGCAGGCGACGTACTGAACCCCTCACTCTGTGTGTGTGAGTGTGTTCAGAGTTACAGTATGTTCCTTTCTACTCTCTCGGGGAACACGGCACTCAGCACATACTTGTCCTCTGAATTAGCGCTGCTTCAGTACACGGGAGGAGGACTGTGGCAGCGAGGTGTCGAACTCTCCAGTTTATTAGGTTGATTATTAGGCGGTTCTAAAATACAAACACTGATATGAACCAGAAACTGGTCTTGTGTCGTTGATAAAAATGATGCCAAAATGGGAGTCCGTCCTCTGCAGGCTACAGCTCCACCCTCTGTATGAAGTCATTTTTCACACAGTGGTTCCACTTGTTGTTGTGTCTCTTTGGTCGTGGTGGCATGAAGTCGTTAACCTCATATTAAAAAGGATATTTTCAGACTGATGTATGTCTTTATGTAGAAGGAAAGAAAGTTGACCCCTATAGGTCAGAGTAGATGTTGGATTTATAGATTATGGAGATTTCACAGCTGTCAGTAAAAGCTGTGTCTATTTCATGATTTTTTTATTTAAAACATCAGTGATGGTTCCAGTTTACTCCTAAATGAATGAATGAATGTTTCTTATCAATATGATGAGAGTTTATTTATTTGAAGCTGTTTTGTGTGTCTGTCTCGTAGTTTCACCCGACCTCAGATCCGTGGTGCCAAGCCGATCACAGAGAAGCTGTTCTCCAATAAGAAATGCCTGGCCTGGTTTCATGAGTACGCCGGGCCTGACAAAGTGGTCGGTCCGGAGGCCATGGAGAAGTTCTGTGAAGACATTGGTGTGGAACCAGAAAATGTGAGTCCCTTCAGCTCTCATCCTCACCCTGCTTCTCTTCTTGTGACCTGGGAACATTTTTCCTCACCATTTCCTCTTTCCTGCAGATTATCATGTTAGTTTTAGCCTGGCATCTAGACGCAGTAAATATGGGCTTCTTCACAAAAGATGAGTGGCTCAGGGGAATGACAGTATTACAGTAAGAAAACTTTAATTTGTATTTAACTGCTTTTGTTGTCAGTAGACGTGTAAGAAAAACTGACCTTCACTTACCTGCAGGTGCGACTGCACAGAGAGGTTACAGAGCAAACTGGATTACCTGCGCAGCGAGCTCAACGACTCTGTGGTCTTCAAAAACATCTACAGATATGCCTTTGACTTCGCCAGAGTGAGTTCACTGTTTGTTTGTTTCACTGCAATTTAACCTGAACATCTTGTTTTTGCTGACCTCCAGTGGTTTACCTCGCTGCAGTGACGTACAGGGGTGCTTCAGATTGAGAATGAGTCCAGATTTTAAGAGACAACGTGCAGCCTCGCCTACAGTCAGATTAAATATTACCTGAGAGCTACAAGACTGAAATTCTCACAACATTTCTGTCCTCGTGTCTCTTGTCTTGTCGTCAGGATAAGGACCAGAGGAGTTTGGACATGGACACTGCTAAATCCATGCTGGCCTTGTTGCTGGGGAGAACCTGGCCTCTCTTTCCAGTCTTCCACCAGTTCCTGGAGGTAAATCTTGTGGTCTTGCGTGTTTCATAGAGAAAAGTTCATGGCAGTTTCACTACAATTGCAGTTCTAGCTGTTATGAAAGAACATACAGGGACTTTAAGAAGTTTATCTTAGCAAAATAACTCAAAACAAAATCTTCTCATCTCTCCCGCAGCAGTCCAAGTACAAGGGGATGAATAAGGACCAGTGGTATAACGTTCTGGAGTTCAGCAGGACCATCAACACAGACCTCAGTAACTACGATGAAGATGGAGCTTGTGAGTATACGAGCGACTCACTAACAGCTTCAGTTAGTGTGCTGTGATCTGGTGAAACGTGGCACTGAGCTGTAAATCAGAACCTCCTCGTGTTAACCCGTCAGGATTAAATCCAGTTTCACTGGCTCCTTGTTGAGTTGCTACCGTTCGTCTAGAAAATCTCTGCGTGTACTCTCACTGAGCAGAGCAACAGTTATATGACACTGGCTAATATGATAGCTTTCTGCATTTAGACTTTGGTTCTCTCTGCTCCCTTAAAGTTCATCACTGCCACTTTGCAAGGAACAAGCAGGACAGACTTCAGTGCTGAAATAGGACTTATTATAATTAATATAATTAATTGTTTCTCTAAGAAATAAGTGTATGCTGCGTTCAAGTGCTGTCAGAATAAACCAGTATTTGCTGTGAATGTGTTACTTACACTTGTTTTAATTTTGGAGGAACTGTTTTAAACTTTTATCAGGATCCGGTTTTGTAGTTTTCACAAGTTGCTCTGATTTCTCAGATTGAGCGATATTCATATTATTTATGTCCTGTTGCTCTCTCTGCAGGGCCGGTGCTGCTAGACGAGTTTGTGGAATGGCAGAAAACTTGGTCAGCGTCGTAGCGGACGGCAACACGACACCAAAAAGGAGAAAGAGGGAGAGAAAACAAACGCCACAAACGCAGGAGGAATCTCTTTATCCAGATCCAACCAACACTTTGATACACACACACACACACTCACATACAATATGGACTACAGAATCATCCTCGTGGACTCTCGGTACACCCACATCCCATCAGAGATTGTCTCTGTGCAAAGAGGCCTTCCTCTCACTGAGTCGAGTTTTTATAGTGTTAATTTGGAGAAAAGGAAACGTTCTCAAAATATAAATACAAAAAAAAAAGAATGAACTGTGAGAAGAGAAGGGGAATTTATGTTTTCTTGATAATTATTTTTTCCCATTTTGTGTCTTGTTTGTAGATGTTTTCACAGTAATAAAAAGGAAATGGAAGTATGACGTCTTCTTCTCAGTGATTGGTGCATTAAGAACACTCAGGTCTTGTCCAGCCTCATATCTCCATGTGGAAGTGTGTCCTCTCCTCCTTCTCTTCCGCTCTCTCGTCCAGTGGCCCGGCTGATGCAGCGGCCATGATGGCACTGAGTCGTGTCAAAGAGATGGAGCGCTGTCTCAGCCGAGGGGCGGGGCATGGCTCGATGGGGGCGGGCTCTGGCAGGTGTGCATAACGCTGTCCGTCGTCGTCGTACTGGTACAGACGGATGATGCGACGAGCCGGGCGGGGCGCGGAGGACGCTGGTTCTTCCTCCTCTGTGGTGCCACTTTTTATTGTGTCCTCCTGTTCTTGACTTCCTATCTCATCGTCTTCACTGCAGCTGTCTGTCTCTCCATCACCTCCCTCCTCCTCCTCTTTCTCCTCATCTCTTTCTTCTTCCTTGTTACCGCCCGCCTCCACGCTTTCTCTCCTGTCCTCTCCTTGCTCACTCTTCTCCTCCACCTCTTTCTCCTCCTTCCATCCTTCCTTCTCATCGCTTCCTTGCTCTTTGTTACCTCCCAGCTCCTCCATACTTCCTCTCCTGTCTCCTCCTTCCTTGTTTCTCTCCTCCTCCACCTCTTTCTCCTCCTCCTCGCTCTCTCTTCCATCTTTCTCCTCTCTTTCCTCACTACACTCGCCCTCATCTGTTTCTGTTTGGCTCCCTCCATCTTCTGATAGATAAAACACTCTTTCCTCCTCCTCCACCTCCTCTTCCTCTGTCACTCCATCACACACTTTATTCTGTTCCTCCAGACTTCCTCCTGCCACCTCTTCCACCTCCTCTCTCCTTCGCTCTTCTTTTATGTGGTCACATCCCTCCAGATAGGCGGTGGTTTCCTGCCGCTCCTCCTCCCGCTGCGGTTTGTGCCTGAAGCTTCTCTGAGGTTTGGCGGGAGGAGATGAGGTTGTACTGTGTGCAGAGGTGTCCGCCTCAAAGTCCTTGTTGTCACACACTGGTGGCAGGTCGGTCATGTTTAATTCAGAGTCACATGTGGCAGTTTGGCATCGTTGTTTCCGCAGTGATGGCAACCTTGTGGTGACAGCTCTTAAACACCTGAGAGGAAAAAAGTGGTTATATTTACACTTCTCTTCATATTAAAGACATCTGTTCTATAATTTTGTGAGGGCCCTGAACACACCTGAGAACCCAAGTCCTGCTCAGAGCTCCAGCACTGAAGCCCACCACAAACGTCAGCAGCACTGATGCCGCCACAACACTTGCGAACAGCTCATCTGAGATGCTGTCCTGGCTCTCCGCCTCAGACCCAACGTCCCTCCTGAACCTGAAGGCACCACAGCTGCTGTGGTGTTGCTCATATTCGCTGTCCTCTTGGTTCTTTTGATTGCTGTGACCAACGTGGAGCTTGTACGGCCACAGTGTAGTTCCCTGTGCGTGCTGCATGAGGCAGTAGTACAGGCCGCTGTGGAGGATGCTGGTGTTGGGGACCACCAGGCTCCCGTCACTGTGAATGAACACAGGGTCCAGTTCACTGTGGGAAGCAGGGGGCTGAAGGTCTCCAAAGGGGGTGTGCCAGTACTGGGCCACACCTACACATGACAGGAGGAGCAGTGACAGGACTCTTTATGAAGCAGAGTGGATTATGACTGAAGTCAGCTGCTCAGGTGTGAAGGCAGGACTCTGTACTGACCTGCGATCTTTCCGTCTCCGCAGTTTAAAGTCAACTCTGCCTCCGGGTGACCTTTGACCCTGCAGGTTGGTGCCACAGTTAGAGCTGCTCTTTCTGGATTCGCTGAGGCAGCCAGAAAAGCTGTGAAAGTTAACCAGCTGGTTAACATTTTGAACCTGCACAGGAAGTACGAGTCAGGTGAGTTTTTATGGTTCAAGTGCAGTTAATGAGTTCTAGCGGTGCAGCTAACAGAAGAGCAGAAACTGTTTATTCATATTTTGATATAAACTCTGAACAAAACGCAGAATATGTTGCAGCATGTAAACTCTGCTCGTATCAGCCTCGTTCAGAGCAGCAGCACCATCATGTCCAGCAAACAAACTGTAAAACTGTAAAAACTCTCTGTACACTAGTGACTCAAAACAGCAAACAAATTTATAAATTAGCTGGTGAAGAATGTGGAACATCGAGCAGGTAAAGAGCCCAAAGTGTTGGACCTAAACTCATCAAACAGGAGGCCTGACAAGCCGCTGTAAAAGAATCTGACAGATCTGTAACTGGACGGGAGTGAAGTTTAGTTTGTGAATCTGTTCCCAGAGCAGCCCAGAGAACAAACAAACCCTCAAACCTTAAACACTTCTGTGCTTAAAGGTCCACATATAAAGCTGTGTCTTTATATGTGGACCGTCAGTCATAATCCATCTACAGAGTCATGATATTTACCTCAGACAGCTCGGATAATTTCTTCTTCTTGCGGACGTGTTTTCCTCTTCGTGTTCGTGGACGTGTTGGTGTTACAGTCTCTCTGTGAAGTGTAAAGTACAGCTTCTCACATGACACTGGATGTCCTCTCCTCTGATGGTGTTAAAGATTAATACCATCACGGTGACAGTGACAATGACTAACATGATGATTGTGTTTTCTTCCTGTCTGCTTTGAATTCTGTGCAATTGTTTTTGTCAGTGGAGTCTGGTGGTGAGTGACAGCGATGGAACAGCTGTTTCCTTTCCTTTCTATATTTCTGTCATATTTCAAAGTGGTGTCATCTCATACTCATCCAAATAATTTATGCTCATCTAGCTTTTCAATTTAAATTTTATTCTGGTCTCTTTAATTCTCAGACAGAATGACAGTGCAAACAGCAGAGGTGGAGCTCAATCTGACTTCTTTCACAACCTGTTGAAAGCTCAACAATGCATCTTAGACCATTGCTCATATTAAGTTTCATATAATCTTATCTGCAAAGTAACTATTGTAACTACAGCTGTCATACACATGTTTTTGTTTTATGTTAATAATGCTGTCTTCAGTTGATTGTCTTGTTTTCATGAAACACAAAAACTAGAAGATGCTGGTCTGTTGAAAAATGAACATTTATATTTGTCATACACTCTTCACATCACATAATTCATATAACAGCCACTGCAGTGCTGCAGAAGTACTGCTGCCAACAGAAATACATGAACTTTATATTAATATATTGACATCTCATCTTTTAAAAAATAATTTGCACTCGATCACACAGATGTAGCAAAAGGTCAGCTCGGTGGTTTCTTCTGTAGTTTGATCCTCACGTGGCTCCTCAAAGCTACACCACCTCACCTGTGAGTTCTCATGTGGTCTTTCAAGATGTTGCTGTGTCTGAAATTTGTCCCACATATGTTGCATGTAAATGGCTTCTCGCCTGTGTGGATCCGTATGTGATTTTTCAGCACTGATTTCTGGCTGAACCTTTTCCCGCAGGTCTTACAGATGTACGGCTTCTCGCCCGTGTGAGTCCTCATGTGGCTCGCCAGGTGAGTGCTTCGTCTGAAACGTCTCCCGCATGTCTTACACGTGAACGGCTTCTCACCTGTGTGGATTTTAATGTGACTGGTCAGCACTGACATCTGATTGAAGCTTCTTCCACAGGTGATACACAGATACGGCTTCTCACCTGTGTGGATTCTCATGTGTATGTTCAGTTTGGAGTTGTGCTTAAAATCTTTGCCACAGATGTCACATTTGAACGGCTTTTCCTCTCTCTGAGTGTCTGATGAGTTAAGCCTGTGTATGTTGTTGCTGTGGCTTCCACTTTTCTGACATCTTTTCTTTGGTTTTGGTTTCAGCTCTGTGTTTCTAGTTGATCCTGAGTCTTCATGACCGTCTTCGTCCTGATCTTTGCTCTCAGCTTCATGACAGTCATCAAAGAGGAGCTGCTCGTCACTTTCCTCATACGTAGGAATCAACATGAAGGTGTCGCTCTCCAGCTTTAGCTCAAGCTGCTCCTCCTCATGGCTGGAGCAGACTTCCACCTCCTCCACCTCCTCCTTTATGTGTGGAGGTTCTCTGGAGCTCCTCTCCTGGTCAGTGAGAGTCTCCTCCTGCTTACAGACATGTTGCTGTTGAAGCTCTGGAGGATGGTAAACACACACATGAGTGTGTTATATGTATATATATGTGTGTGTGTTATTACAGCTTTTCTCCATTGGTTTGGCTCATTTCTTGAAAAAGAAATTACATTCTCAAAACTCAAAGATCATTTGGCTTGTCTTCTATGATTGCAGTGCAGATCTGTCTCAGTGTGATGGCATTATTTGCCCTCACCATTCATTCTGTTGTGAACAGCTGCCAAGTGTTTTGGAGGTTTGTCCATGTTATTTTGAGGATGTAATTTCTGTTTAAAGAAAGGAGCCAAACCAGTGTAGAAAAACTGTAAGATAACGGAGCTGTCCTCACCTATCCTGTGTAACCTGATCTCAGGTTTCCAGACCACATCCAGCAGTCTGCGCTGACGGTCGATCTCTTCTTCGTACTCGACAATAGTTCTTTGAAAAACTCTGAAGATTTCTTCAGCAGCAGCAGTTAGCCGCTCCCTGACAAACTCTCTCAAACACTCAACTGCAGACATTGTTGATTAATCACTGATTGACTCATTAACGGAGCTGTGACGCCTCCGAACAGCTGATTGAACACATCAACATATGCAGTACCTGCTAGCTTTGTTTACTTCCGCTGAGTGTCACGCTGTTTCATTCCGACAGTGGAAGTTCGGAACTTTTCGTTCCGCTTTGGATGGATGGATGGATGGATAGATAGGGGGACCAAAGAGCTCTTCTCTCTGCCTGATGAAGGTGTTGTGCAGTGTGTTGTTCTCCTTCCCTCCATGAGCAGCATGTCTGCACATTCACTGAGACAGACTCCCTTACATAGTCAACAAACTAACACACAGTCAAATCACACTCCCAGATAAATGCTATATAATTAAAATAAGGCTCTGGGACAGTTGATGTCTGATTTATACATTTTCCTTTATGTTTCCTAGTGTGAATTGTGAATGACTTTTTGTTGTACCAAGAACTCATTTGTCTTTTTGCCACTCTGCATTTGAATTTTGTATTATACAGATTCGTAATAAAAAATACTGTAGTGTCTGGCCTGGGGTGAAGTACAGTACTCATGATGTGAGACATGTTCATTACAGTAGAGGCAGAACACCTTCATGCAGCTGAGTATGTAATATAAATACTCATGCTCTAGTATTCTAGACAGCTTCACTGACGTTATAATTACAGCTCCCAGCAGAGGTCAGTGGTGTTTAACAAAAGCCTTGAGACAAACTTTCCAAATTGATGCAGACAGTAAATCTCTTCCAGCAGTCCTTTCAGATCAGCTGACCTTCAGGATCACCTGATCCAAACCCAACTGAGATGGTTTAGGACGAGTAAAGGAAAAGTAGCTTAGAAGTGCCTCTGCTGCTTCCTGGCTGATCAAAAAACAGGCAAAGACGTGGATTGTAGGTGGACCTGAGGCTACTGAGGTCACTCAAACAAGGCCACCTGTGATGACACCCACCTGTCAATCAAAGCGTCCACACTCTTAATCCTGCATAACTTTAAGCCTTAATATAATGTGAACAGGTGAGTTGTATATAAATTCACCCTCAGTACAGTTGTCATGAACGGGGAAATTAGCTACAGAGACCAAAACTGTTTTTTGTACCAGGCTGTAAACATGTTTATTTCTGCTGTGAAGTTGGACATTTGAACATGGGGACTTATGGAGACTGACTCCCTTCTGGAGCCAGCCTCAAGTGGACAAAAGAGGAACTAAACTAAATAATTTGTTTTCCACGTGATTCCATGTGTGTTATTTCATAGTTTTGATGTCTACAGAGTTCAAAATAATAAAATATGAAACAGTTCTGAGTCGTTCAGTGTTAATGTGCGCTGTAAGTCCGAAGTGTCCGTGCTGCGCCTGAAGGCACCACAGTGCAGTGAAGGCGGGTCGGTGGGTTTGAGCTCCGAGCTGGAGCTCCTCCTGTCCTGTGTGTCTGCGTGTGTGGTTTAACTCCGAGTGTTACAACCTATCTGATGTCCATCTGAGAAGATCCGCACATCACCGACCTGACACCGGAGGGAGAGAGGGGAACAGACCCGAAAACCTCCCGGGAGAAGAGAGAGAGAGCAGGCAGCCAGTAAACACATCACCAGGTAAAGTTTGATGAGTTTAAACTCTTTAACGTTCACAGTCACCTGAAGTTTGTTATGAGCCTTTATTCAAGGCTCCGCTCTCACATCAGAGAAGTTCAATTCAGTTTAATTAATTTAACCGCGAAAGTTTCACACAAACTTTGACGAAGATACAAAGAAACGATTTATGGAGCGTTTGTCGGAACTTTAAATAAAACCCTGAACGTTAGCACAGAAGAACAGCAGAGATGAAAGTCACTTTAAAATATGTTTTAATGCCGTCTTGGTTTCGTTTTCGTTTTTTTCCACTCAAGTTTAAAAATCGATAAAAAAAAAATTAAACAAACAAAAACACTCGCTATCTCTCAAGCGAGCATGCGTAAACAAACATACTTCCGGCTGTAACCTTCAAAATAAAATACGCAATTTTTCATTAAATGTTATTGTTGAGTTATGTCTGAGGCGGAGGATGTTGGTTGTTTGACTAGTTTGGGGTGTGAGATAGAAACATGTCAGCTGTCAACCGTCACAATTAAATTTTATTCATATAGTTTCAAATCATAACAGAGTTGTCTCATGATGTTTCCATTTAGAGATTAGACACCACAGTCCATGAGCAAGCCATATAAAAAACATATAAAATATAATATCCTGATATATTTTAATATCTAGTGTAGAGGTCTGAGCAGTCTGTGAGCTTTCATCAATAAGCAACTTATTATATTCGAGTCAGGCGGGTTTTATTGTATTTTCAATATATACACACAGTAAATGAGAGTGTTTCTACCACAGTGCTACATGAAACATGAAACATAGTACAGACAGGGTGACATTAAAGCACACACACATTACAACATAAAGTACAACAAGGGCTGCATAAAGTGCAAAATATGTTCAGACAAAAACAAAAAACAACAGACAGACAGAGCATAACAGACTTGTATGTGCATTATGCTACACATGGATATGTGCAGTGTGACTACAGTTAGTTTATACAGTAGAGAGGGAGATATTGAATAAATCTTAACTAGAAGATTTGACTTTATTTTACTACTTCTGTATCATAATCACACAAAATGCAGATTCATTAAGAGGAGTTTGGTGCATCAACAAGATAATGTAAGAAAAAAAATATTATTATGAGATGATTAACAATAATGTTAAATAAATTCCACCACAAAACATTGAATAGAAGCCGCTGCTCTTTTATTTTGAAGGCGAATTTCCCTCATTTCCGGCGTGATTTTTCGTGCGTGTGTTTGACTTCACGCAGCTGAAAAGCGTTTAAAGCTTTTTCTAAAAATGTGCATACAAAGTTTTATTTAATTAAAGTGACACATAGGACAGTCTGTTAATGATGCGTTCAGGTACATCACGTGTGTTGATGCTGTCTGTGTCTGTCTGAAGTGCCCACATGTGGCCACACTTTAACATCTGCACTGAGCTGCTGTTGTTATCTGCGGTGGCACGTCTATTGGTGCCCACATGAAACCACACCCATGTTTGGCTGCTTCTCCTCTCTTGTTGCGCCATAATCAAACCTCTGTGTCTGAAAACACTGGAGGCCTGTTAAAGTTCAGCTTCATTCACATCAGGAAACACTTCATCAAAGTGTGTGTTCACACAGAGAATGAATGAAAAGTGAGCTGGACAGTTAAAGAGTTTAATACTTCAGGACAGAAATAAGAAGTTAATGTGGAAAAGCTGCAGACTGACGTGAACAGGTGACTTCACTGTCTGCCTGCTGTCAGGAAGTGTTTCTTAACAGCTGCTGACACTTAAATCCCTCCAAACTTCATATACTCTGTTAGTCTTCATGTAAAATCTAAAACAAAACAAATCTCAAATATTAACATCAGTATCTGCCTCAGAAATCCAGGATCATCTGGTCTTGTTCGATCAGCTGTCTAGAAAGATTTTCAGTTTGTCACGTCACAAAGTAAATTTTATATCTGGGAAACTGAAACTTTGCAGCATCGATGAATGTTTCTGCATCAGTGTTTGTTTGTTAAATAACTGAGTAACCGACTTATTTCATCAGGAAATGTTCTGATGAGTAGATTAGTGGGTTGACAGGAAACTCAGTAAAAATCATATTTCATAATTATTTGGGAGGAGACCTGCAGCTCAAATTTGAACATTTACTGCTTTTGTCTCTTCTCTGCTGCTGGAAATGAAATATATATTTGGATTTTGGACAACTTGAAGACATATTTTCTGACATTTCCTCTGTGGATCCGCCCTTGTCTGGAGCTTGTATATTATATTATATGTTATATGTGATAAAATAATTGATCATACTGTACCAGACTACCACATACCATCAACAAATCCTCTTTACTGCGTCTGTGGGGCGTTGTTGATGTGAAGATCTGATTGAATCATATCAAACCAGCTAAACTAAAGAGTCGAGGCTCAGAGGAGTGTGCTGTGTTTGTGCTGTTTGTGCTGTTACGAGTAACAATGGTGTCAAACAATGCGACCTCCACCTGTACAAGCAGACCAGAAAACGGATGAATGTTTGTTTGATTGTGTTCTTTGCAATATCACAGATATTTCAACATTCATCGTTGGATTAAATACACTTATCTCTTCTCGCCTCCCTCCTGATGAGTCATGTCTCATTCATGCTGGTTGCAGTGAAAAAGTTCAGATTGTTTTTTTCTATCCAAACTTCTCTTGACCTCTCTCGTCTCTCTCCTTCTTTATTTAAAGCCGCTCGTCTTCTCTGCCGTCCTGTGAAGTCGTGTGTTAGCGGGACGGTTCGTGCTCATGAGCACGAGCTGATGTATTTGTTCAGGTTTCATGATGTTGGAAACATGCTCACACACACACACTCTTTTGTCTGCTCTGTTCAGCATCCTCTCCGTGTTTAAGTGCCTTTAATTGACACTGATATAATTACTGGCCAGCTCATGAGCTGTCTCCATGGTAACCAGCATCCTGGCAGCCACTGATGAACGAAGTATTAAAAGTACTCATTGTGCAGTAAAATGTTGTGTGTCCTCAATCTATATCAACAATCACAAATATTTTTATTTTTGGGTAAACTGTCACTTTAAAATGAAACTTTAGTCGTCATCCGGCCTCCCGTGTCTCCATCCTGACCAAACACTCACACACTGCTTCCGCTTTCTGTCTCATATTATTCTTTATTTGGCTGACAGGAAGCTACTCTGAGGACACACACACGCACAAAAAGCCACAAAAGTTTCATTATGTGTTTGCTTTGCTGGTGATCCGTAGTCAAACAGTGTCCGAGTTTCTGTTTGTCGTTCAGCCTCATGACTCGTGGGACTGTGTCTGTGTGTGTGTGTGTGTGTGTGTGTGTGTGCACTTCTGTTTGTGTTTGTGTAACGTGTGTGTATGCAGTGTGTGTATGTTTGAGGAGTGTTTTTAAAGTTTTTCAAGTAGAAAGATATTTTACTAATCCTCCATCGTACCATAATGTAAACAGTGATCAGCTGAGGAATGTTCACTGTGTGCTCTTGAACCTGTTTGAATCGTCCTTTGAAGTTTTACCTCAACACACACTTTTAGTCTCGTCTCTGTTTTTGTTCTAGTTTTCCTGTTTTACATCATTTATGGCAGATAAATATCTGAACGTACAGCACAAGCCTTTTGATGTCTTTATTTTAAATAAATGAACATGTTAATTACAGCTGCATGGCTTGAGGCTCTTTTGGTAAACACAGTAGATGATTCTGTGATTTTCCTCCCATGTCCGCTTGTTCCTTCAATAATCCAGCAGATAATCTGAAGGTTTGAACTCTGTTTGATCTCACATATCTTTTATGTGATGAAGCCGTCCAGTAGAATTCAGTTTATTCACACTTAAAATGCCACAATCACGAATAATGAACAGTGATTTTTCCAGGATTGCTCGAGTATCAGTATCATACTTTGTATGTTTTTGAGTAAGAATGCATTTAAAGAGTTGTTTGTTTCACTTAAAAGTTTCAGTGGTAAAACTTCAGGTAACAGTATAATTCTTCTGTATCATCGTCAGCACGTCGACTCATTTTTTATTAAAACTAAACTGAGTTGATAGAACAGCTAGAAAAACAGATATTTTTACTTACTGTAGATTATTTCCATAAGATAAGCGGTCTGTCAGTTCTCCTTTATGTAATTGTGTTTATATATGTTTGTATATGATATGATGATATGACACAGACCGTGTGTGTGTGTGTGTGTGTGTGTGTGTGCAGGGGGATGGTGGTTCCATACGAGGGTCAGTCTTTCTCTGCACTGAGGAGGCAGTGTCAGGAGAACGGACAGCTGTTTGAAGACCCTCTGTTCCCAACGACCGACCAGTCTCTGTTCTACCAGGACAACGCGATCGGAAACGTAACCTGGAAAAGGCCTAAGGTAAGAAAAACATTGTGAAACAGAGACGAGCTGACATTAGACAAACAAGAACAAATGAAAAAACATCCTCCGGCAGCTGTCGCTGCACCGCTGATCCACAGTGCACAGAGACAAGAAACAGGGTCAGAGGCAGGGGACAAAGGCAGGGGACAGAGACAGGGGACAAAGGCAGAGGACAGAGACGGGGGACAGTAGGTGTGGAAGGGGGATGTTTGGTCATGCGACAAATACAAAGGAGAACTAGATAAAGAGAGGAGAGGCTACATGGACTAAACAGGGAGAGGAATTCACTGAAATCCCACCGCAACACGCAGAAATGTTGTTTGTGTGTCAACATGTGTGCATGTTGTGTTTGCTCTTTGAACAAATATTATGTAACAAATGACAAACATATATATATGAGCATACATTTAAACATGTGCATGACAGAAAAACATGTTTAGACGTCTCTGTTAGTTACTGAGGGACAAAAAATTTAATCTGTATTTTTGTTTTTGCAAAAAATAATTCATAAAAATGTTCCATGTTCAATCCATGTTACATATTTAACTGTAAATCCATGTTTTAAAGCTCATATGTCCTGATATATATATTTGATTTAAATTTGGTAGTTTACTGTACTGTAGTTATACTCCGTATAGAACTTTTTATCAAGGTGAAACGTCAATGCAACGTTATGAAATCGTCTTTTTTTAAAGCAGCCTTATGTGTTCGTGGTGTTTTGGGGTTAGTTGTCATCTGAAAGGTATCTCATGTGTGCAGCAGCAGAAGGTTATCAGTCCTCTGACACAAACTCAAAGGTTTCCAACACACCTGAGCAATAAAAGAGAAAATCAGTCATTCTTTCTGCTCTGTTTCCTGTTTGCGTGTTTTTAAAAGTCAGTTTAACTTTTCTCTAAATGAATGTATAAATGTTAAATAAAAATTCATATAAGAGAGGAGAGGTTACATGGACTGAACAGGAGAGGAATTTATGGTATTTACTCACTGAAATTCCACTTTGTTGTGTGCACATTGTGTTTGCTCTTTGAACAAATATTTGAGCATATGTATGAGCAGATATTTTAACATATATCTTAGCAGATATTTGCCTGACAAAAACTCGTGATGTCTCTCTGTTAGCTACCGAGGGACGGCAAGTTGAATTTGTATTTTGACTTCAGTGATTCTCACGTTCAAGTTCAAGTTTTCTGATCCAGTGATCAAATTTTGGATTTGTAGAATGTAATGACGCATGCAGCCGTTCTATCTACCCTGTTTCCTGTTTCTACAAAGCTGCTCAGCTCATGTCAGGAACAGATCTCAGTAACTGGAGCAGAGAGTCATGGAGGTTCAGAGGAAGTCGAAACTAATGGCTAAATGTAAAATGAAGAGAGGAACTTTGAAGATTTGCATGAGTTGATTTATTCTAAGAGAGTGTGAGTAGTTTAAGTAATGGCTGCATTCAAAACTGTTCATTTCCCTTATTTCTCAGTCAAATCCAGTAAAAGACACCGAGCAGTCCAACACAGGCTGTTTCCTGATGTGAGACCTGTTCACTCTGAAACATGCCAAAACCCTGAGGCTACTAGAGGGGAAACTTTCCTTTCATGGCAAAGCTAGAAATCACTAAATCTTTCATCTCTAATGTGTTTTCAGTGAAATTCAGGGTCTTCTTGTTTGGCAGCAGCCCTCGAACCTGCAGCGAGCTGTAAATATTCAGCCTGTGTCATGTTAACAAAACTAACATGAAGATTTCCCTCTGTGTGGAAAACCACAAAGCCAAACGTGACTTTTCTCAGAGACTTTGAGTCACCCGCTGCATCTCGCTGACCTATATTTGTTTTTAGGAATGTTTTGATGCAGTGCAACAGTAACCACTGCGTGTTTGTACTGTGTTACATTAAGATGATGGAAATGTGACGCTCATTATGGAATTATTGCTTAACAGTATTCCAGCTTCTGGCTATCTGTGCTGTTTACACTGAACATGCATGTCTTTGTAACACAGATTCAAACTTAACTCAGTCATAAGACCGTCAGTTCTTTCTTTCAGGCAGGTGACATCAAATTAACTCTTTTCAGGCGTCTGTGAAGGTTCTCGTCTTTCTCTGAGGCAGCTCGACTCGGCTGTAGATTTCATCCAAGATTCTTCTTCACTTCCCGAGCAGCATAAAAACACACCCGCCTGCCTGAACCGCATATAAAATGCTTTTATTGTCAATCATTGATGATCTGAGCTGCTTAATAATTAAACAGGAAACTTAAAGCTCCAATTGATGAACAGTATTGATTTGTTCAGGGAGCGGAGAGAGAGAGAGGAAACGTTTGCATTGTTTCTCCCTAAACTTACCGTCTCTCTCTCTCTGAGGAACGGAATAAAACCTCAGTGTGATGACGTGTTTGACAACGATCAGTTGTCTTTGGATCACTAACTCATGGAGAAGAAGATGGTGGTCATCAGAGAGATCAGAGCCGATCTGAACATATTTAAATCAAACTTCAGTCCTTTTCTTATTGAAGTCTGCTGTCACAGTTCTCTTATTAGCTCTGTTATTATGTTATTATTGTTGCTATCATCATGATCATTATTATTATTATTATTATTGTCATTTGGGTGTTCTGTGATGCTGAATGCTGTTTATCATCAGCCGAGTGCACAAAATATTCAGCAGCAGAAAACCCAGCAGTTCATACCTGATTATTTAGTAGCTGATAAATGATATGAATGATATAAATTCTGCTGATAAGAAGCCAAAGTTAAACTTCCGTGTGTCGTGTGGTTAAAGTGCTCTCTGCATCCGCTGTCAGGACTCACCAAAGAACCTCGACACTGTAACACACTCAGTGTTTCTGCCGAGGTGTGTCAGTTTCAGCTGCTATTTCAGTGTGTCAGATAAATATTTGAATAACGTTTATGTAAATAAAAGTGTCAGATCGGACTCGGTATGAGCAGATACTGAATATTAAAGGACTCAGACCAGGATCTGGTTGGTCACATATAACTTTGCAGTCATGCAGTTTATCTAGAAAGCTGAAAGCTCAACACAAACACATGAAGGAGTCCATTTTTACATCCACATGGGCTCTCAGTCAGTGTGAAAATGTCTGAAGATACTTTATTCATATCGCTCTAATGGGAAAAGATTTATCCTCTTTTAATAAATAAATAAGTAGATAAATGTTGTAGTTACATTTGGGGGCGTTAACATGACACGTGTGTCTTGGTTGATACTTCTCATCAGATTCTTAAAGCGTCTCGGATGCAGGAAGTGGTGAAGTGTGAACAGTGTGTGTGAAACCACAGTACTGCAGATACTTCATGCTCAGGGATCGGACACGCGTGCCACCACTTTCATAAACGCACATACACTGAATGTGAAAGCCCTCAGAGCCGAGCAAAGTCAGAGAGTGTGTCATGTTTCACACAACACTGATCTGTCTGAACAAAGACAAATCATCAAATGTTTCATTTATCAGGCCTCATTTGTGTTAAACTGTAACAATGCAAAGACTTTCAGCCGCTGTGACGTTGATGATTCAGACAGTCTCCATCCAGTTTGCAGTTAGACGTGTACAGTAAATCATTATTATGAATTAATGTATTCAGACTTACTCAACATCATCATGTTTTCATTGCTGTGGATGTGCCAACATTGTTTGGATGGATGACGAGTGGAGACGAGAACGTCCAGACTGTTTCTTCACTCTGAGTTCACGTGTGTCTTTTTGTGGTCGTACAGATCAGTACATTTATGGTACTCTTTGTGTGTGTGTGTGTGTGTGTGTGTGTGTGTGTGTGTGTGTGTGTGTGTGTGTGTGTGTGGGCACACACTTAAACAGTACATGTACTTAAAATACTTAAAATAGCGGCCTTTAATTTTGAGAATGAGCGAGGCGTTTGAGATCCTTTGTGTATCTTTCTTTATATACGTCAGTCAGCTGTGCAGCATGTACTTAAAAGAATACATGCTAAATCTGAAGAAGATGTTAGCTTAGCTTAGCATAAACACTGGAAACAGAGGGAACAGTTAGCCTGACTCTGTCCAAAGGTAACAAGCTCACTTATTAACACATTATGTTTTATTATTTAAGATAACAGGTCAATAAGTGAACTCTGTCGACCATGTGGAGTCTGTGTCTACATGCTTAGTGGTCTTAGTGGGTGTGTGCTGCTGGTTTATACCAGGCCTATCATTTGGCTCCTGTCCTGACAGTCTGCCTCTCGTATGCTGTATGTTTAGCTTTGAACGTTCAGAAGCGATTTATACTTAATCAGAGGGCGGTTTAACTCTGTATTTACCTTTTATGATGGTTGACTGAGTGCCCCGGCTCACGCCCTGCTTCACATTCATCCACGCCCGGCAGCTGTCCAGTATGACCTCCTCATTGTATCACTGAACAGCTACCATGCAGCTACAGGCACCACACAGGAAATACAGTGTTCAGTACAAACTTCAGGACTTTATGAATTATTAGTTTGTTGAATTTAGTCATCAGAAGAAGAAAAGGTTAACACTGATTGTAATCGTCTTTATCTTTGCAGGAGTTATGCAACGACCCCCATCTGTTTGTGGACGGCATCAGTGCCCACGACCTGCACCAAGGCCAGCTGGGAAACTGCTGGTTTGTGGCTGCCTGCTCGAGTCTGGCCTCCAGAGAGGCGCTGTGGCAGAAGGTGAGACAAAGACTCAGAGGCGCGATGTTTTCACTGTGGTTTTGTAATCGTGGCTTCATCAAAGCAAACGCAACACAAGTACAAGAACAATGAACAAGCAGCAACAACAAGCAACAACACCGCACAACAGTTCAACATTCACCCAGCATCCTGATGGATCGAGCACCACATGACTTAGTCACTGCGCGCGCATGTGTGTGTGTGTGTGTGTTGATGGGTGTGGGCATGTGTGTATGCAGTATATGGATATATTAGATTTGTGTGACTGGGTGTGTGTTTACCTTAGATTTGTGCACACTGGCTTTTTGTGTAATCCAAGTAATTCTCTTACTACACACACTTCCTTCTCTTACTAGTTTCTTCACAAAGAGACTTAAAATATTTAAAATTAAAACGATTTCATCACAAACTGGAGATCTGCACTGCACAGATCTGTGTGGCAGAGCTGCAGCAACCAGAAAATAACAGCTTTCATCCATGAGGTGGCACCAGTAACCTTCATCAACAACCCTGATATCCAGAAATAATAATACACAGAACATTTTTTTCTTTTTTTATAAAAGTGTGTTTTTAAAAGTTGACAGAGAGACAGAGCTCTGATCTCCTCAGGCATGTCCGTCCACAGTTTTGGAGCTCTGAATATAAACACTCCTTTGTGACTGACACGTGAGGATCTCAGGGAGCGAGAGGAGACGTAGGACACTAGAAGTTTGTGACACAGCTGGAACATTCAGTGATGTATTAGTATCTATAACTTCATACAGTGGTCTTGTTGTTAAGTGCTGGGACAGCATGAAAATGTAATACAACATTTGCACACACACTATAGACATGATAAGAATACAGTATTGCAGTCATAGTTGTGTGTGTGTGTGTGTTTGTGAGTTTTTCCCCTGTTGGTTAGCTCAGTCTTCCTCTCTGGTCTCGGAGGTCCTCTGCAGCTCTCAGTTTTCCATCAGCTGAAGGAAACTAAAGCCCGTTTGAGGAGTTTCCTCGGCGGAGCAGCCAGTTGTCTTGACACCCGCCAGTGGTCCAAGAACACAGTGGTTCTGAAACACTTATTAAACCTCTGGTGTGATTAAATTACACAAATAAATTACACAAGCAGCTTGATGACGATTATGACAACATTTTGTTTTGTTTTTTTTCTGAGATGAAGAGACTCCATGAGAGGAACACGTTACAATGCTGTGTTACTGTCAGGCTCCGTTAATGTGGAAAATCTGACTGCACTCAAAATGGGAACTATTGTAACTTCTGAGCAGATACTGCAGCTGTAAATACGACATGCAGGAATGTTTCCCTGCGGTTTGTCCTCTGTCCAGCTCAAACAGAGAGAACTGCAGCATTGTTACTGAATCAACTAATGTTCGGATGTTTTTTGTCTCTGACTTTGTTTGCTGCTTTTAAAGCAGAGGTACTCATGACACTGAGGCTCTGGGATTGGACATAAAGCTAAAGTCTGGGCTACACTGTGCCATTGTGAAAGATTTTTTAGCCTAAGAGATTCCTGGGCTAAGTGCAGGGCTAACAGATGTCTTAGCCTGGGCTAAGAAGGTTTCAAGTGGGCGATCGCACTGAGAAATGCGTTGCAAGCTAAGCTATTGTTTCCTGATGGTACAGCACGCCTTGTGTGAGCTTGACTCGGTTTTAGACGCTGTTAAAATTTAAATATTCTCAACTTTTTAACTCATTGGTGGAGTCAACAGCTTTGCCACTTCACCACTCCCTTGCTGTCTTGGCGCCGGTAGATGTGATAAGAACATCAGGACAGATGCAGGAGGCTGTTAATACTAATGACCAAAACTCACTCAACACAACATGTGGAAGAGAGGGTGCTACTCACCATCCTGTTTCATGTTTTATAGTATGTTGTGACCACAAAACCTTTTTATGGACTTTTCTCCTCATCCAAAAAAATAATGTTTCAAATAATAATAAAATAATAATTCAATTGATTTCCCACAGAGACATCCATTCCTGCTGAATTGAGAGTCTAATCATAAAACCTTTGAGGCAAATATGTGAGCTCTGTTTGTAAGCCTCCCTCTGTCCAGTAACAGTCAGCACCAATGAGAACACACAGACAGCTTTCAGTCGATATTTAATAGATGTCACTGCATTGATCTCTGTTTTGTGTCAGGCCGACGGTCATGCGATGTGAATATTTGATATTCCATTCAGTGCTACTCGTTCTGCATTGCGCTGTGGCTCTAATAAATAAAATACAACAACAGCAACAAACAGACGACAACTCAAAGAAGAAGTTACACACGGCGTGAATATTCAGCTGGTCAGGAAATGAATGATTTATTTACAAGAGGAATCTTTTGATTGTTCGTTCGTGTCATCACAAGTTTTGTATCCAAAACTCGATGATTTCATAAAGGTTCCATCATGAAATAATATTCTGCTGTATTTTCTATGAATGCCCGTTTCTGTGCCAACTTTAAACATGTTTCTATCTGATGATTTATGTTGAGGATGCATTGATGTTTTCTTAAGTAAGTAAGTAGCACCAGGAAACATGCAGGAAACATGCACGAACATGCACGAAGATTAGGTTCAAATAAAGTGCATTCATACTTTCTCTTTTAGTATTCTTCATCTCAGGTTTTATGTTTTGAACTAAATATGTGTGTTTGACTCTGCTGCTGAGGTGACAATAAATGTGACTAAATGTGACAATGAACTCTAACAAAGTATTTACGTCGTGTGCACAAAGAGGTAGAACTACAATCATGGTGTTACTGCACAGTTACAGGTCGATCAGTGAGTTTTTCAGGGAGACTATTTAAGCTGATGGATTTCTTTGATTGCTTGAAAAAAAGATGCTGCATGAAGTTTTTTAAAGGTCAAAGACCGGACAGAGTATTGCTGGCAGGAATTTACTGGCATCATTTGTCTGGTGTGAACTCCACCGAGCAGCTGAGGTTCGCTGCCTCTGCTCCATCCTTGAAAGCAAACAGGAAGTACATGACCTTCCTGACCTTGGCCAGCTCAGCGATCCTTTCGCCGAACTCCTGCATGTCCGCCTCCAGCCATTTGAGCGGCGAGTCCTCGGGGTCGGCGGCGTTTCGCCAAAATGTTCCGATTGGTTCCAGCAGCTGACGGGTCATCAGGTTGGTGAGGTCGGGCGTCCAGTGTTGGGAAATGCCAGTGATGGTGACGCGACCGTAGGCGATGAGGGAGAAGTACCAGCGGGAGAAGTTCAGCTCCTGAACGGGGAAGTCCAGCCGGTAGACGGCCTCGTGGGGAAGAAGCAGACGCTCGCCGTCCTGACGTTTCTGTCCTGACCGCTGCAAAGACGACACACGAAGACGCATCATCTGCAGAGGACATGACAGAAAACAGGAAGAGAGAAAAGAGAGGGAAAATGTGTCAGTGCTCCTTTTTATCCTGTGGTGATGGATCCACCACAGGAGGCTGCAGACAGCTGCAAACTGTGTGTCTGAAAATTGAAGCATTTCGACTATTTTTAGGTCTTTTCACAGATTTTCAATTTTGTTCAGTTCAAAGACATCATCATCACTCTGATATTCAGAAACTTTGTCCTGATTCTGCTTCTAAATTATGTTTATTCACTTGAATTTGGGTCAGACAACATAAAAATAAACAGAACAGGGAGCATTTATATACTGTATGTGCATGGAGTATTTCTCTTTTCATGAATTGTCTAGTGTTTCTAAAACCACGCTTTTTCTATAAACAATATTTTCTCATTTATATGAAGCCTATAACGTGATGTGGGAAAGGTGAAGGAGTTGATCTAGCAACAGCTTTGTGAACTTTGCGAGTGATAGTTTTCAATTCATCTTTTAATTTACCAAGGAATGGCTTTAAAAAAATGAATTTCATGAAGATGACTTAATAATTCAGCTCATTGTGACATAAAACAGAGAAAAGTTTTACAGCTAAGATGACTGTTGTTAAATGTGTTGTTGTATCTGTGCAACAATTAAAACTCCAAAAACATTTAATTCACGTTTATATTCAACTTTATATTCAAGATGCACATTTACATTTGATCACAGGAGCTGCTGACTTCCACTGTGCTGAGTTTGAGTGTCAGGTTAGCAGTCGGTCCGTGTTTGAACTCATCTGATGAGTCAAACTATTGATCGTTACGCCGCGGACATTCACAACTTAAAGAACAGATGATATAAGTAAACCTGTTTGAAACCTGTGAGAAAAGTTTAAATATTCTTTAACATATCTGTAACATCATCAGTAATGACTCTGGAGATATGAAGCTGAAGGATAATGCTCTCATTAACAAACATACAGACACATAACAGACTTTATGGTGAGAAGCTGCACTCACCTCTGTCAGTGCAGTGTCTTCTTTAAATTCCAGCACCAGCGTGTTGGAGGGAGTCTTGGCGCTGTCCATGTCCAAGTTCAGAGTTATAATCCTGGGTCAAAGAGTGTGCGAGGCCTGCCTCCCTGTGTGGATGGATGGATGCTGTGATAGCTTGAGCTGTGGTGGAAGTTCTGTTTTCCCCCCTCTCTCTCTCTCTCCGTTTTATCACAGCCTCTCTGTCTCCCCTCCCCTTTCCAACTCTTTCCATCACAGTGTTGCAGTTCACTTTTGTCCCCAACCTCCCATCCCCCCTCCTGCCCACAGGGTGGTTTGGTTAGGACTCATTGATTGGTGTGCCACATAAGATGAGAGAGGGTAGAGGAGATCAATGTGGAAACAGCATCAATGAGAGTAATTAGTTGTCTTGTTGTGTTTTAATGTCCTTTAACGGCTGAAATCTGACATTTCTGCACCTTTTTCAGACGTTTAAATACATTTAAAAACGCCAAATGTGCCCAAAGTCGAATCATTTACCTCCAGATATTTTAAATTTGATTTGAAATCTCATAATATGAAATGAAAATACTGTCTGAGGTTTTCCTTAAAGGTGCTAAGGAGGTTGGTGATGTATGAGGATGCTAGGCAACAGGAGGCACCAATGACGTACGTTTTCCTGAGGGCTTCTGGGAGCTCGACTGGTTTTGGCTCAGTGGATCAGTTATTTATTTATATCATTCACTTCACACACACACAAACACACACATAATGATGTGTGTGTTTGTGTGTGTGTGTGTCAGCAGATGTCAGTGTTAATGTGTCGTCAGCAGGGATCGTCACACAGGATATGGGTGGATGGTATTCCCTCGTTAAAAACATAAATACTCAGTCGCTCCTGTTAATTATAGGCGCTGAAGGTTAATTAAGGGGAAACATGCGGAAAATCTGATGTTTGTCAACTTTTCATGAACTAACAGAGACAGCTGATTTATTTCTGAGTTTATTTAGAAGAGTTTTAACAGACAGACTTGATATTGTGAATTTAAGTCAGTTTTAAAGAATCAAGTGATTTTAGATGCTCTTGCTTCTAATTTATTGTTTTTACTTTTGTTACCTCGTACGTGTGTATGTATCTGAACTGGATATTATTTGTCCTCTTTTATAGTGTGCAGCAGTTGTATTTGTCCATTTATGTTGCCTATTTGTTAATACAATGCTCTAATGCAGTGATGTTGTTCTTAAGATGAATGTTTTAGTTGCATCTTTTAGCTGAATTTAAAACTTCAATACTTTTGTTGACGTTACAGCTTTTATAAAGTATTTTCATTTTTATTTTATATATTGCTTTATGTTATAAATCTGAAACCAATCTGGACCAGAGTCACTCGTTAAATTAAAAGGCTCCTGGGACAAACGAATTCAGGACCAACTTCTTTTCTACAGAGAGGTCAAAGGTCAAATCCAGAACAGCTCACTGCATGTCTGAATATTCATTCTGGATCATACTTGATATTTTTAAATAAATCCTGAGCTCTGATGAAGACTCATGTGTTCTTTCTGTTCCCTCAGGTGATTCCTGACTGGAAGGATCAGGAGTGGAACCCTGAAAAACCCGAGACCTACGCCGGGATCTTCCACTTCCGGTTCTGGCGTTTCGGTGAGTGGGTGGATGTGGTGATCGATGACCAGCTGCCCACGGTGGACGGGCTGCTCGTGTACTGCCACTCCAAGGACAGCAATGAGTTCTGGAGCGCACTGGTGGAGAAGGCCTACGCCAAGTAAGTATATCCACGATGTGTGTTTGTGTTCACTCAGTCCAGTTTGACCAGGTGGAGTAAAACTGGCCTGAACTCAGAGCTTCATGAAGCTGCTTCAGGTTTGAGTCACATTAGATTGTCTATGAGAGGAAATAAAGCCAAAATGGTTTCTCCCTCTTCACGACTAAAACTGAAAGTTTGGGTTGAAACAGAGACACTTTCAAGTTGCATTATGGGAAATGTTGGATCTTGGATCTTTAAATTGTAATTAATGGTGACTAAACTGATGGTCAACAGAATACTTAACACGTTTTTTATTAAAACTTATTATTGTTAAATGCTAATTAGAGAGACTAAAAGTATTATTTTATAATATATACACACACATTGGCAGGAGACGCCCTGCTGCACTGTGAATCATTTCAGGTTCACCGCAGTCAAAGGAGCGACAACAACAACAAGTTCAAACCGGTTCCTCGTTCTTTTTACAGCTTATGTTGGATTCAAACAGGTGGTGATGTGACGCTGTCAACAGGTGACACAGCAGGTTCAAGCTGAACACTGAAGATGAAGATTAAGCTTCATTTTCTGCTGCAGACTTTTCTTAAACTTGTGGATAAAAGTCCAGGAATGAATCAGCATAGATGAACGTCTGTTAATGTTAATGTGTGCCTGTGTGTTTTTCAGGATGTGTGGATGCTATGAGGCTCTGGATGGAGGCAACACGGCCGACGCTCTCGTGGATTTCACCGGCGGTGTGTCAGAGCCGATGGACTTGATGGAGAACGGCTTCAAGGAAGATGAAGAGAAACGTAACGAGCTGTTCGAGAGAGTCCTCAAAGTCCACAACAGAGGAGGCCTGATCAGCTGCTCCATCCGGGTGAGCAGAGCACAAACACAAACCCTCTCAGCTGACTGAAAGCTTTACAGGCTGACTGAACACTCGTTGTCGTGTCGTTCCAGGCGGCCACCGCAGAGGACATGGAGGCCAGGCTGGACTGCGGCCTGGTGAAGGGCCATGCCTACGCCGTGACAGACGTCCGCAGGGTGAGGCTGGGCCACGGCCTGCTGGCCTACTTCAAGTCGGACAAACTCAACATGATCCGCATGAGAAACCCCTGGGGACAAAGGGAGTGGAACGGGGCCTGGAGCGACAGGTGAGGAAGATGTTAATGCCTGGATATGCCCAACGTGAAGAGACAAGACCATCAGTGAGAAGACTAATAGAAGATTAATTATCAGTGACTTCAATCTGCTGATTTGTAGTCCAGGTGATTGGACTACAAAATGTTTGAGCCTTTAATTCTGTCCAGTTTGGAAACACACTGAAGTTAACACGTCATTTCTCATTGCTTTGACATGTTATCTACACACATTTCTCATCCTTCTGTCTGTTTGCAGCTCTGAAGAGTGGCAGAGGGTCAGTAAGAGTGAGAGGGAGAAGATCGGCGTCACCGTGCAGGATGACGGAGAGTTCTGGTGAGTTTCAGTGCAACGCCGCCCCCTGTTGGAAACACAAGGGGACCTACAGTAACGCTCAGGCATCTGTTATACTGACATTTGTTCAGTTTCAGGTTGATGTGCTGGTTTAATAATTCCTCCAGTCCTCCAGGACTGACGCTCGTCCCGCTTTCTCTTGCAGGATGACGTTCGATGACTTCATCATTCACTTCACTGACCTCATCCTGTGTCGTCTCATCAACACGTCCTACCTGAGTTTCCATAAGACCTGGGTGGAGGCCGTGATGCGCGGCTCCTGGCGTGCCCACAGTGACCCGCTCCTGAACCGAGCCGGAGGCTGCATCAACCACAAGCACACCTTCCTCCAGAACCCGCAGGTGAGTTCAAAACTTCTCTGTGCTTACTTTAACAATATGTGATGTGTGTGTGTATACAGTTTGAGAGTTTCTTGTCTGTGTGTGTGTAGTACGTGTTTGACGTGAGGAAGCCAGAGGACGAGGTCCTGATCTGTCTGCAGCAGAAAGACCGCCGAGCCACGCTGAAAGAGGGACGAGGAGAAAACCTGGCTATTGGCTTCGACATACACAGGGTCAGACACATTCCTGCATGTTTCATCGTGATAGATCCTGTAAAGACGGAAACAAAGTGAAGAGAGAGTACAAACTGCTGCTGTTTTCAGGTGGAGTTAAACAGGATCTACCGGATGCACGCCACCCAGAAGAAGGTTGGTGGGAGCACCTACATCAACTCAAGGTCTGTGTTTGTACGCATCGACCTGACTGAGGGCCGGTACGTCATCATACCCACGACCTTCGACCCTGGCCTGGAGGGAGACTTCCTGCTTCGCATCTTCACAGACGTGCCCTCCGTCTGCAAGTACGAACCCACTGTTTCAGTTTGAATTCAGCATTTTATTCTGTATTTAGAGACCTGAAGAGGAGTGATGTGATGTCTGTCTGTCTGTCTGTCTGTCTGTCTCCTGTAGGGAGTTGACTCTGGACGAGCCTCCAAAGACCTGCTGGTCTGGGATGTGTGGTTATCCCTCTCTGGTCACTCAGGTCTATGTTGTGGAGGCTAACGGACTTGCAGGACAAGACGCCGACGGAGGTAAATTTGAGTTATTTTGTGTATCAAAGATCATTTAATAATCTAATAAATCTCATAAACTCATTAAGTCATTTGGTGTGTTTGTGTCTCCAGTGTCTGACCCCTACGCGATCATCCGTTGTGAGGGAAATAAAGTTCGCTCTCCGGTCTGTAAAAACAGTCGCAGCCCTGTCTTCGACACCAAGGGAGTCTTCTACAGGAAGCACGGCAACAAGCCAATCAGCATCGAGGTGTGTGTGTGTGTGTGTGTGTGTGTTCACAGTAAACTGTGTTAATGTGTGAGTGTTTGTGTTAAACTCTCCTCTCACTCCGACTCTCAGATCTACAACCACAACGTGCTGAAGGACACCTTCATGGGTCAGGTGACGCTGCCGGCCGAGCAGGGCGAGTTCAGACAGACGCTGCACCTGAAGGGCAAAGGTGATCGCCGTGAAAACGACCTCCCCGGGACCGTCACCATTGAAATAATAACCAGCTCGTTGCTCACCAAAATCTGAAAAAGTCTGAAAAGTTTACCGCCAAACTGCCAACGACTTTGTGCACCTGTCCGGGTAAAAATCAGGATCAGAGTTTACTTTGTAGAAGATTACACATCCAGCAGGAAGTCTGTCGAGGTCATCAGAGGAAGTGATGAAACACCCTGATTATCTCGCTGTGTGTTTACAAAATGACGTACCTGCTGGGTGCTGATGTCACTTCCAAACATTGTTTACAATTCTTTACTACGTCTATCAACCACTACTTTCTACTTTTTACCGTCTGAACCGTCTTATTCTATTTTAACTTTTATTTGAATCTACTCATATTTATGTCTTTTATATCTGATCTCAGTGTTTTTCACGTCTTCACTAAACCGCTCTGTGTTACTTTAAGAGTACGATACAAATGAAGTTGCCTTGAACGTCACGTCATGTTCAGACAGTCAGCAATGCCAAAAATCTCCCGCGTGTCATGAGCCGCATTAAATAAATCTGTTCACTGATGCTGTGACATCAAACCAGGAAGCCACTGAGCTGTCGGGACACGTAACCATCCCTGAAGAGCTGTCAGTAAAAGATGATTTATTGACATCACACTTGGCTCACAAAATGGCTTTGTATCACTGACTGTGCCCCGAGCTCATGAGGGTTAACCTGCCAGTGTTTACAACCAAACAACCGTAAATTGATACATATAACTAAATATGATGTTTTATGATATTAGTTTAAGTTGAACCTTGAGCATGTTTCAGTATGTGATGTGTTTACAGTATAAAAGTGGCAAAATAAAGTGAACTCAAACCAGACGTTTTAAATACGGTCAGTTTCTGAGTGTGCTACCAGAGACGTCCTGTCAACCCTTTCATGGTGTCTTCACTCATTTCATACATTATTATGGTAAAAATATAAATTATAGCTGCTGTACCAAAGAAGACGACGTTTTCAGACCGTCTCTCCTGGAAGAAAAAGAGCTGCACTCATTTCATAATTTGTGTTTCACTGCTATGATAATGTTGATAAGGACTGAGTGTGTTTGGACCCGTACCAGCCTACCATACATTTAAAGGATATGGACAGTGTGTGTAGCTGCTCAAGGACACCTGGGGGAGCCACCTGAACCACAGCCAGCCGACTCTGAGCAGCTTTAAACATGTTGACTTCGACCTCTCGGTGTCGGAGCTGAAGGAACGACAGCAAACGGAAATCTCTTTACAGTTTTTCTTTTATTTTGCCAGGAAATAAATTATTCAACCTTAAAAAATATTTGAAACAAGCAAAAAACAACGCAGCACATGAAAGAAGTTTGAACCGCTCTCCTCCCACGCTCCAACAAACACAAAGTTTAATGTCTTTACTCTCATGTAGTGACAAACATTCAGCTGGTTTAGACTGCGACTGATTGTGTCGTGAAACAAGGCTACAGGTCGGTGTGACACCCTGTGCAGGCCGTTAAAACTGAGCGACTACAGCTCCTCATGATGAAACACTCGACTGAAGTTAAAGCAGGCGTCTCTGACCAGGAGCTAACACTGATCACTGATTGGACAAAATATAACACACACATGATTTGACAGAATGACTAAAATAACACCAGTACCTGTGACTAAAGAAAAGTTCTCATGGAGGGAAGTGACATGCTGAAATACTTCAATATGTTTTTGTTCAGTTTGTTTAAAGCTCAGGTTTCTCTCTCTCTCTCACACACACACACACACACACACACACACACACACACACACACACACACACACACACACACACACTCTGTGTTTCTTATAGTTTGAATAAAGACGTTCAAACTAAAAAAGGAAAATAGTGACAGTTAGAAAATAATGAAAAATTAGAAACACCTTTAAATATAATGTTAAACTGTGACCTCAGAAATAAACATGAAAGAATTGAGTTTAATTAAAATAAATGTGGCAGGTCTGTTTTATTAGATCACCGATTCTGATTCTCTCTAGAGGAACGTGGACGAATCTCTGACTGAAACAGATTCATTTAAAATAAACTATCAGGTGAGCTGAAATGTTACAGTAGGTAAAGATGAATGGTCGGTCATGATGGTGGCACACGGTGCATAAAGTATTAGACCACATGTGTACACGATAATGTTCTGGAAACAACATCTGTCCAGGTGTTTACACTGAACACGAGGAGAGTCATTAAAGGAGAAATGTTTTGTGTTTGTGTGTTATTACAGGGCTAACCTACATTTCCCAGAATGCCTCATTCCACTGCGTTCAATCATATTTAAATGTAAATAAAATATAAACAGAGTCATCTGTCACCAAACTGTGACTGTTTTCAGGTGGATTTTACAGAAAGACGTCCTCTCTGCTTCAACAAACACTAATTATTTTTAGCATTGTTTAAACAGGCGGCGCTCAACGCTAATTTACATTTCACACTAACTCTGTGTACTTACAGGATGTTTTAAAGTTTAAAAACAGGAAGTCTGATCCACTGTGTCTGTGCATAGAGAATAAAACTGCATAACGTGACTGACGGGAGGAGTTTCAGCTCATCAACACCCCCCCAAAAAAACTGTCACCATATTTAGAGTCAATAAAACAAGACGAGTCTTTGTTTTTGTTTTGACAATCTGCAGGTTTGAATCCAATCATTAGAAAATTAATAAAATCAGGCCAAACTCTTTCTTCTTCTCTTCAGTGTGAAGAAGAAACAGGGCGGAGATTCTTTGAATGTGCACAAAGAAAAAACAAAAACATTTCAACAGACAAAGAAAGTAACATTCTTTATAAATATAGAATAAATATAAAAACATTCACTGTTGTCTTTCCTCTTCCTCGCTGCTCTACACGTCACACACACCAGAGAATCAGTCGAAGCTTTCAGGACAAACTCGATGATTTTAAATGGACGAGTCGTCTTTCTTAAAAAATGTTTCTGACATCTTCTGATCTTCTTCTTCCCTTTTTCACTCGTTGTACTGAAGTTTCTGTTTTAACTGACGGGCTGAACACGTGCAGGAGAGCTGCTGTATGAAGTATGATTCAAAATATTTAAAATGAATGTGGACACCAGTGTTGATGTGACCGCAGTGTTTCAGTTACTTTCAGGCTTGTTTGTCTCACACACACACACCACAGACACACACACACAGAAAGACAGAAGTCAGCAGTTCTCTCGCAGCGCCTTTTGTCGTTTGACTCTCATCTTAAACTGAACCGCATCAAAAATGAGTAATGTAAAAAAAAAATATTTTATTCACTTTTAGTTCTCACAGAGAGACTCAGAGAATGTTTCATGTTTGTTAAATAACTCGGGTTCAGATCTGCTCTATCTTGATTTTAGACTCTGTAGAGAACTTAATGTTAGATATTTTGAAGATAACTAGTGAACGGGTCGTTTTGATCTCTGCAAGACAACCTGTGTAACTGAGGCGTTGTTTCCAAACTACTTCCAAAAGTATCTTTGGCATTTCTGTGCTTGTCTTGTTACATATTTGCGGTGAACTGATACGTCTGTTAACACTGGCTCTACTGCAGCTATCAAACAAGATCAACCTATGACACCTGAAGGACTGATCCTCCGGTCGGCGTGTCGATGTGTCTTTGAGATAAACGACAGTTGTTTGCTGGCCAGTCAGCGCCTCGCATGGCAGCTTCACCTCCATCAGTACTGCAAGACGCTTTTAGCTACAGGATGAAACTCCCAGCAACTTTGAGAAAGACGTCTGCATCACCACATCAGCTTCAGCTGAGTGCCGTCTTACATGCACGGCCATCAAAACAACCTGAACCGATCCTTCTCGATGCTTCAGAGGAAAGCAGATCGTGATGAACGGCTTCTCCACAGAGAGTGAAAATAAATTAGAAAACTATGACTGACACGTGACCGAACATTTCTGCACATTTCTGCACAATCTGTGCATTTGGCCAAGAGGTAAGAAAGGGCAACACACACACACAAACACACACACACACACACATCAGAATGGCTACATGAACACTACATCATCACTACACCATCATTCTCATTGGAGGGAAAGACCCCAAAAACAGCAGCTCATTCAGTTTACGCCTCACTGAAACACGTTGAAGTCGAAGTCGAAGTGAGTTTTTGTCTTTTTGTAACATAATCTAGACGTGTCGCTCTTTGATGCAGTCAGCTGGTATTTAATCTCACAATGTTCAGAATGCGGGCCGTTACACACCAAATAAATAGTTTGCAGTATGATCACTTCCCGGCACAGACAACACCTGTTCACCTGTCGACACACTTTACCTGCCACAGGGCGCCAAGACTTCAGCATTCAAACAGTCTGAATGTCCCAACACGTCCACACACAACCACAAAGTGTGACAGATCTTCCACTGAACACAAAGAAACAAAAATCATAAAGCAGCATGCTGTTTCAAAGTGCACACACACACACACACACCTAAAAGACCAGATACACACCATGCACCCAAACACACACACAATTTGGCAAAATACTCCTCGGTAGTTTCGTCTCTCCTCCTTGACGGCAGCTTTCACTCTTGGCGGCTTTTTTTTGCATTCCCAGTTCAAAAATGACAAATATAGAAGAGCAGGGATGCAAAATGGCTGCCGCTAAGATGGCTGCTGCTGCTCTGGCATTAAGTGAAAGCAACGGATTGATATCAGCTTATAATGTTTGCTCTCCATCCCCTCCTCACTGCTCCTCCTCCTCGTCTGCAGTCTGTTGCTGATGAAAGTAAGGCAGGAAGTATTTAATTTTAATAATGTCACTATTTGATTTTTTCTTCTGAGCTGCTGACAGACGGCGCACGCTGCAGTGCCTCTCCTCTGATCGACACTAGAGGGCAGCAGAGACAAACAGACAGTCCGACGCCTCCGATAACACGCAGGTGTCTCACAAACACAAAAATATCCACATTTTTGCTGAAAGGCTTCTCCTTCGTCCTCCAACAGTCCGTACTTGAAGTCAAACACATCCTTTTGTTCCTCGTCTCTCTCCTCCTGCGGGTTTTTAAAGCGCCGGTCGCAGGCCGGGAGTAAAAAACGGAGTAAGAAAGCGCTCCCTGGCTCGCTCGCTGCCTATGCCATGTAGATGAAGGTGTTGATGTCTGCCTCGTCCCTCTTTATGTACTTGTGCTCGATGAGCCACTCGATCTGCTCCTTGATCATCTTCTTCTGCGGCAGGAACATGTTCTTCAGGATCTCCACCAGCTCCGTCTGCAGCTGGGCGTTGCTGATCCTCTTCCTCATCTTCATGATTTGGATGATGGCCTCCTGGACGAGAAACAAAAGAAATGTTGACCACCTAACCACTGCACCCACAGCCGTGTGTAATTCATGCTCCACAACAACAGGGGGCAGCATTGCACCTCCTGTTACCTCAAACTTTTAAAACATTTAATCTTATCTGCAGCTGAAACAGCTGAACCAATCACAGTGAAGCATGACAGCGATGGTTCAGTATACCACGAGAGCGTCGCCAGGAAGTCAGACTGTTGTCTGGATGATTCAGATCAGAACCACAAATCTGCAGCTGAAGGCAGACGGTGTCTTTTTAACAGAGATGAATAATCAAAAACAGCTGTGTGATGCTCGTGTCTTAATTATGAGATTAACGTCACAAATCGATGACCGTTCGAGTCGTGCTGCCTTCAGATTCAGGTCAACAAACTTCAGGAGGTTTTCACACAGTATGACGCAGCTGTGGACGATCAATGTTTACTGCTTCACCAGCGTTTAACCGCACCAAATAGTCGATGTTGCCACTGAAATGTTAATTAGAAATACTTTATTTACATTTGAAGCATCACTCCATGTCTGATGTGTATTTGCCCGAGGCATTTAGTTTATTATTGTTGACAGATGAGCTCAGTCAACACTAACAAACTGTCAGAGCGCTGTGTGCAGCAGTTGTTGCCTCATCACGTCGACATCCTCAGAAAAAAACAGTTTGACAGTGACAAGACAGAGGACACATAAATAATTCAATCACTCACGTCGGCTATAAATCGAGCCGTGTTGTGTTTTTGTACCTGAGTCCTGAGTATTCTGAGCTGGACGATTCCTTCATTCTCCTCCTCTCTCATTCGCTCTGTGGTCAGCTGCAGTCGACCAATCAGGTTGATCTTCCCTCGCTTCTGGACTTTGGAGTTTTTGCTGAGAAAATAACAGACAGACAATCAGTAACTTAAATATTTTAACTTTACGGTGAGTTGGTTCATTTGTTTGGGAATAAGATACTGAAACTATTTCTTCTGTGCATTCATGATTATCTGAATAAACCATAACATACATGAGTGAGAACTCCTGGTTGACGTAGAAAAGCGTGCTGTCTGTGAAGTCTTTGGGCGAGTTAACTGGAGAGTCATAAGACAGGACCTGCCTCTTCAGCTTGGGGAAGGCGACCAGAGACTGAACAGAGAGGAGAGAGAAGTTTAAGATGTGAAACATCATTAGAAATACTGCCAGTGTGTGTGTGTGTGTGTGTGTGTGTGTGTGTGTGTGTGTGTGTGTGTGTGTGTGTGTGGTAGTGACGTTTGGCAGCCTTGGGCATGTTTGTTCAATCCCAGCTGTGTGCAGTGTTTTCTTACCCATGAGGCTCATTTAACCTCAGTAAAAATCTAAACTCTGTGTACTTGTACTGTATCTGTGAATGTTTCCTTCTTGCTCTGACCCAGAGTGTGCGGCGTAGCTCTGCGTCGGGCAGCTCTGTGGCCAGTTTGAGGTTCTCGAAGCTGATTCTCTCTCTGGGTCGCTGGTTCCAGGCGAACAACACCGCCAGCTGGAACGTCGTCACCTCCAGGTCGTACTGACCCACCTCGTTTTTAAAGGTGATCTGAGGAGAAACACGAGAATGTATTCAGATTCATTCATTAAGTTTCTGCCGGTACAGCGGATCTGAACCGCTTGTCAGATCGTGTCTTTATGGAAGCAGGAACCGTGTAATTTTCTCCTGTTACAGCTCACTCACAATGCCATTGGACATGAGGTGATGCCAGTGGAGTTTGCGCCCGCTGTGATTCCTCTTGTAGAAGTCTTCCACCTCGGGGATCAGGTCCTCCAGCTCCGTGGGCAGCGAGACAAAAACCTTCTCACTGCTTCGTGACCAAGCTCCAGCGTTCAGGATCTTAATGTTCACGCTGTCCGCTGCAGGGGAAAAGTTAAAACATATTCTCTCATCAAGACAAACATTTACGTTAGAGAGGTTCGATCTGTTGAATCTCTTGTCAAATAAATCTTCATTCACCAAAACAACTCTGCAAGCATTATCTCGAGAAGGGAGGGAGTGTGTGTGTGTGTGTGTGTGTGTGTGTGTGTGTGTTACCTGGAAGAGCCAGCTTGTTGTGTTTGTGCATCTCTTTGAAGACCTGATTGAGATCCTCCGAGACCTTGATGTCCTGAAACATCCTGGCCAGCTTGTTCACATAATCGGCAGGCATTCCTACTTCCTACAACACACACACAAACACACACACAGGACACCGAACGACACAGAGGATTAATTCATACATTTTAAAATTTTAAACACCACCAGAAGAAACTTTGAATGTGAAGCATCAGTAAGACGAAAAGTGTAACTCACTCTCAGCCACTCCACCATGTTCTCTTCAATCTCACTGTCTGCTGAAATGTCCAGGATCAGGCGCCTGGTCAGGTGAGCTTTGTGGTATCGCATGAACACGTCTTTATTCTGGACGTACTTCAACACCAAGAGCTGCGAGGAGAGACGCAGGTGACATTAATGTCATGTGTCATGTAATGAAATGGAAGTGAATCAGCCCCGGCAGGCAAACAGGACAGAGACTCACCACTTCTTTGAGTTTGAGCTCGATTTCCTCTGAGGTGAGTTTCTTGCTCAGAGGAGTTTTCCTCAGCAGCATGTCACAGTAGTTTGCCAGCAGCTCGGGACACTTTGACTCCGGCTGAGTCTTCATACCCACGCTGGTTAAGATGGGGATACACACACATTTAACATACACACAACAACAACACAACTGGACAGAAAAGACGATCCTGCATAAACACACAGCTCCTCCTCCTCACCCTTTCTGTTTCAGAGGCAGCTCCAGTTTGAAGATTGTGGCGTCGTTGACAACAGCCTTGTAAGCCTGCAGGGACCCAAAAATTATAACCCATTAATACTAAAGCAAAGCCAATCAGTGCAGTTAGGTCAATTGGGTTGTGAGCAAAACAAGACATTTGAGGATTTTTCACTTTTTTCTGACCAAACAACTAATCCGTTCATCGAGAAAATGATTGACTGATGAAATATAATAAAAAATAATCATTAGCTGCAGCACTAATCATTTCCCAGAGTTCAGTCTAACTGCACAGTTTCTCCTGTTCAAACTCAGTTTCCAAATCCCGGTACTGTCCACTGTAACTCAGGAGGTTTTAAATATTTAGATTCTTCACATTTTCATTGAGCCGATTAGATTAAATTTCTTAGTTGTGCAACACTGTGAACGTCAGATAAAACAGACCTTGTCTCTTGCAGTGAGGAAGCGTGGGTCGTCCTGGAAGGCCTCCTTTACCAGTTTACTGAAGCGGTTAAACAAAGTCAACAGCTGCTCCACATACTTCTCAGAGTCCTAGACAAACACACACACACACACATTGTTGTAACTACTGTACATGTTGTGAAAGCTGTTCTCCAATATTAACTTTGTTCTGTTAGTCACTACATATTGTATGTCCTCAGTCTACGAGGTCTGGAGTTGTCAACCAAAATGCATCCACTGAATGACAAGTAAATATTTATGCTGTCAGGTTATGTTTTAAAAGAGGTAATTATAATATGACTGCACTGAAATTATAATCCAACAGTTCTGTAAGTGTTTGTTGTGATTATTAATCACATTTTAATCTGCAGCAGAATTTTTATTATTTTTGGCATCCTGCCACTTGAAAACTTGTTGTGAGTGTTTGTGCACGTACAGTAGTGATAGTCTCAGCAGTAGCCACCATGTCGGCCAGTCCAGCATTGATGATATGTTCTTCCAGGTCTTTCAGCATGGGCTCGATCCCGCTGGGAACCTTGTCCATGAGTGAAAACATCAGGTGCAGTTCTGCTCCGGGGAAGAACATTAGTGTTACACGCAGAAAGAGGGGAGAGAGAAAGGCTTACTGACTGAATGCTAAACTTCCTGCACTCGCAGGCTTCTGTGGACTTTACGGTTGCGTAACTGAATTCCAGGGAAGAGGGCGGACCAAAACCGCAATTCATGTCCAAGTCCAAGTCCACTTTGGGCTGCGAGCAAACTTTCTACAGACATAAAGAGTCTGCTGCTGGTGGAGGCTCCAACAGACTTTGTTCAAGTTACACATTATTCTAAACTACTACTACTCTGCTGTACTCCTACGGATACTACTACTAATATTATACCAATCATATAACACTACTGCTAATAACTGGTGGCAGGAATTATAAGACTGCATAGAGGTCAACAAACTGTAACTGTGTTGTTCAGCTCTATTGGCCAAAGTTATTTCATCTTTAAAATCCTGCTGATGAAATAATGAATGCCATCACATGGAGCAGACGAGGCTTGCTACAAGTACTCACTGTCTGTCTCGTTGCGTTTGATCATCCCTGGACATTCAGCTAGGATGGTTTCTTTGAACGAGGTCACCAGAGCGTTCACACAACACTCCATAAGCTGTGAGAACACACACACACACACACACACACACACACACACAAAACAAACACACACCATGAGGACGACTTTGAAATCAATAAACAGGCATCAAAAACATTTAATGAGACTCCTGAAAGGTCAGAGTCTTCATTCAGGACAGGTTTGGTGCCGTTAATTGAAGTGAGACCAGGAAAATAAAAGTGCCTGTGTTGAGACGACAGATCCTGTCGGACACTTACTGCTTGAACAGAGTTACATTCACGACGTGTCTCTAGATATCTAAGTGCTCTCTTCTCCTCTTCTCTCAGCTTTGCATCTGCCTGCAGAGAAACATCAGCACAAGACACAGATGTTAAAAAACGTGCAAACACTGAATAAACCAACAATTAAAACTCTCTCATACACACACCTAAAGTAACAACCTTTCTCCTCACATCTCACATCAGCAGGCAAAAAAAAAAAAACGAGCCCACACAGAATCTGTACAGGCGGACAGACACCTCTGCAGATTTTAAACAAGTAGATATACTGCTTGTTAAACTCAAACACATCTCCACACTCATGGGAATGTGTGTGACAGTCGTGGTTGTCGCTGTTTTCAGTTAGCATTAAGATCAGAGTTAATGGTGCGCTGAGAAAATATGTAAAAAATGACACGTGTTAGAGGTTGGTTAGGTTACTTTAGGTTGTGTGCTGCTTATTTTTGTTCAAATAGATCTTGTCTGTGCTGGTTCACAGCTGAAAACTGTAAAATAAATCCACAGACTTATGAATATGATCAAGTTGGACATTTGAATAGGCAACACAGAAGGCTCCATGTGTCTGTTGTACAAGTTACTGGCATATTTCTTAAGTGGACTTGTAGGTAAGTTATCAGCGCTCCTTCTTTCATCAGAGTATTTGTTAGTGGCATATCACTATTATCGTGGCTTACATATTTCATGTAGTTCTGGACGCCGTTCTGTTGCAGGTAGGACGGTGCCTGTGTTCTGTAAAACCTCTCTGTGGAGTCCAGGTATGCCTTCTCAAAGTTATCCCTGTAGATCTGCAGCTTGTCTTCTGGATTCGAACACAAATTCACTAGTAGGACAGAAAGACAAAGAATGGGACAAAATATGGTCATTAACTTTCGTGTCTTTTGCAGTATTCAGTTCATCCATCACGTCCTGGATATCCGGGACTCTGTCCGTCTTACCGTATGACTCTCGTACACCTATAACAAGCTGGGAGTCGAAGGCCTCCCCCTGCCTCTCAGCGTGCACCAGCTTCATGGCGCTGTCCTGCAGGCGACTCTTTATGTTGGAGAAGATTGACTCGTTCCACGTGTCCAGCATCAGCTAGATAAATGAAGATGAGGTGTTGTAATAAATGTGCAAAAATATTAAATATTAAAGTCGCTCTCTGTTTCCTGCTCTCCAAGAATAGTTGAGCCAAATTTATTTATGAAGTGCTTTTAACAAAAGTTCTTCCATCTGCAGCTGAATCATATTCGCTCACCCACCACTTCCTCCCCTACAGCACTTTATGTCAAAATGAAGAGAGAGAGCTCACAGGGATCAAATATCACATGATTCATACTTTAAGTTGTCTTTTCAAAGGAGGATCTTTATCCTAACCTACTGTCAGACACATCCTCCTCTGCATCTCTTCTGTCTTTTACTCCTCTCCTTCATCATGTTGCTTCTTGTCTCCTCTAACTTTTCTATCCCTCTTCTTCTCGTGCAAAATGTTGTTGCCCACATTGACTTTCTACCTGCCTCTGCTTCCATTGTGCTGCCCTCAACCTGTCGGGTTTTCCCACCTCTCCTCTCACCTTACGCACGATGCTGTCCTCCATGTTGGTTTTCTTGTTGCTGCCCTGTTTGCCCATCAGTGTGATCTCCAGCTGACAGAAGGGTTTGGGCAGGATGTCGCACTGGGTGAAGAACTTCCTCCACTCTACGATGTAGGCCTTTAGCAATGCTGTGTCGTCCTGGTGGCTAAGCACCCGCTGCCATGGCAACAGATGCAAAGAGAAGTTAGAGGTGATACTGTTGAACCCATAAATACTGAAACACCCTGATGCTGTGTTCCCTGCAACAGCAGAGACAGATAGCAGGCAACCTCTCATCACCTCAATTTCAGTGTTAGCAGTATTAGAAAGTGCCGTTGTGATGCTTCCACGGTGGAGATGATTAGATCTCAACTTCAAATTGGCTCTCTCATAGTTGAATATCTGGTTTTATTCTTGTCTTAGTGCATTAGAGATGAAGACTGACATAATGTATTACAGTGATCTTAGAAGGCAGAACAAGACTCACGTTTCTCATTCTCTCTCTGCATGTTTCAACTTGCGTTGCTGTTAATCTGATGGCACTCAGATCTGAGCCGTGTTGAACTGGCATGTTGAATTGCGGGCAGTTTAAGATAAACGGATGCCAAAAACCAACCCAAACAGAGTTATACAAATGTGACTTACAGCCTGTGCTTGTTTGATAAAATCTAGGATGTCCTCTTTGAGGGCTTGGTGGATTTTGGCTGGTCCTTTATCGTCCCATAGACACACAGCATGGACGTCTCTGCAGGGCGGACAAGAAAGAAATGAGATATAGTTTGTTCAAGTTCGTCATTAAATGTGAATGAGAGAGTTTAAAACAGCGTATCTGACTACAGTGCAGCAGTGTGACTTTCACTAAAGTGACAGTGCAGACTGAAGAGCTTTGGGAGGTCCTGGCACTCACCAAAAACTCATGCTGCAGCAGTTATTTAGCTGTGACAAAAACATTTAAACATTTTAAAACATTTATGGTTATTCTTTCCAGGACAGAGAAAGACGATTTTCTCCTGGAGAAAAGTTTCTACTAGAAATACAACCTGGAAATAGCAATAAAAAATCATCAGTAGATTATATCATATGTTTTTGAACAAGAATCTACAAAATCCCCGACAGATAAAGCAGAGACGGCTGGTGGGGAGGAGGTGAGCTATGAGTCACACCTGCATACAAAATTCAAACACATGGAGGGATTTTAAATAGAAAATAATCACTAGAATTTTCAGAACAGCAGAATTAGTATCTATAATAGGCCAATCACATTAAGCAGAACTGTGGAGAACACACTGCCAATCACAAAAAACTTCAAACTTAATTCAAGTCTCTCTGGCGGCTTAAAATAGTTTCAAAATGTAAATGTCAGTCGAAGCTCAGAGGAGAACAGCATGTGAGTAAAAGCAGGGAGAAGTAAGAGTGTCCGGGTTTTAATTTCAGCCCAACGTCACGGAGAGTGCTGCAAACAGACTGAGCTGTTCCCTTGTGGAACGAAGTTTGTAGGGCAACAAACCGACACTGCCAACTGCTGCCTGGCAGCCTCTGCATACGATAATACATATCTGAATTCTGCTTCAGCTTCTCATTTTTTGTGGTTTTTGTCTCAGCATTTGTGTGTGTGGCTCCTTCAAACTCTCAGGAACTCTCCTAGGCTTTTACGCAACATGTCTCGGTGGTATGTACTTGCAGAAATATCTCCTGAAATGTGACCTGTCTTTCCAGAGCTCTTGGAGGAGACGATAAGCGGTAATTAAACTCTCCCTCTTCTCATCCTCTTTCTCAACACCAAAAAGACAAATCACAAACTTCTTCTTCTCTCCACGTTTTCGTCTTTTCTACTTAAGGTCAGATAAAACATTTTATTTACATACCACAATATTACAGATCATAATCTTGCCTACAATCAGTCCAGCATATGACACCCTCCGTCTGCAGAACCTCAATTTGGATGAGACAACCTCCCCGCAAAATCAGACAGCTTGCAGGTTGTTGTAGATGTTGCATAGCAACAACAATAATGTAATCCTCCTCACACCTGCTAAATTCAGAAAATGCCTCACAGCTTTGGGCTAAATCAAGGAGGCACCAACATCATGTCAGGTAACATGACAACACCCAGTTTCATGGGAAATTCATCAAAGCATAAATAATGTCCATGAATGAGACTTGATACATAAAACCGGCTGCAGCAGCTTTCTATAATAAGAGTCAAGCTTTGGAAACGAGACACTTCCATCCCAGTTTACGAGCGAGACACGAGCTTACCTACAAATGTCTGACATTGTGTGGGGATTATGTGAAGTACAACACCTGTTGGTGAGAACTAAGCCCATCTATTGCATGCGTGTGGCTGGCAGCAGCAGCAGCAGCAGCAGCAGCAGCAGCAGCAGCAGCAGCAGCAGCAGCAGCGTCGATCCTGCATTGGACCACTTTCTTAAATAAGACAGAAGGACCTAAGGGACGAAGCAGAGAGCATTTCTTACGAGAACAAGTCGAACCACTGTTGCTTGGTGACGGCCTCCTGTCTGAGCAGCTTGAGAACGATGGGCCGCATCAGATCCCACTTGTCCTCAAACTGCAGGGACCCCTTGTTCTGGAGGAGAGATGTGAGATGGGTGGAGTGGGAGGAAGAAAGGAACAGCAGTGAGAGAGGAGATGTTTGGGCGAGAAATGCAAAAATGTACAAAGACATACATAAAAATGCAGTTAGACCGAGAGCTGGGATCAAGAAGGATAATGAGATTTTCAAATGTTACTGCAACTGATTCACTTTAAATAATTTTACATTAACTGAAGCTAGTTTTTAACTCAGGAATGCTTTTCACACTTGTATCAGTCTGTATCAGCTAAAGTGTGAGCCTCGCATTGAACGACTGGTTGTGTTACACGAGAAAAATAAAAGAAATCTGATTACTTTAAGATAGTATTTCTTTAAAAGGGTTTCCATTGGTCAGTACATTCATTCAGACGCTTCACTGTGACACATTTGATCATCTTTGAGATTTTTCTACAGTTTTAGGTGAGGAAGAAACTTTTCAGATCTTGATTGGACCTGATTTGAAAAGCTGCTCCGAGCTGCAGGGTTGTTTTGGAGCGTCGAGTACAACAGGGATATCCTTAATGAAAACCTGGTGAGAGCTCAGGACATCAGACTGAGCTGAATGTTCACCTTCCAACAGCACAATGACCCTCAGCACTTGGACAACACAATGCCAGTGTGAATGCCTCGACATGAACATCTCCAGACAGAACCGAAAATGTTCTGACCAGCCCGACAGATCTGCTCGAGAAGACCGTAAGAAGCTGTAGTCGCTTCTGAAGGTGCTTGAACTGAGTGCCGAGTTAGATTTCATTTGTTTCTTTTTCAGAAATTTTTAATGATTACATTGATTGATGAAGGAAAATTTATTTTAAACATGAAGACATGAAGGTTCTTCCTGAATGCACCACAGATCGATCAGCTCTTCATTTAAGCTGTTTTGTACTTCACTCACTAACTCGACGCCTGAATCACCTTAAACATATTTCCTTGCAGGGATGTGAGAAGATGATTTTCCTTATTCACTGACTGAGATTGAGTCTACCATTAATTAAGTAATCACTTAATTTAGCCTATTAAATGTCGGTTTCTCAAATTACTCACTAAACCAAGGAGATATTCAGTCTATAATTATAATCACAGAGAGGCTGCAGATCCTCGAACTGGAACCAGACAATGTTGGCATTTTGCTAGATGAACCACTTAAGTGATTAAGTGAACGGTTGGCGGTACATTTTTAGCACTCCTGCATCTTTATAACTTCCTGGTGTCTTTGGAAATAACACACATGAAGACTAAAAAAAATCAACCTTAACAACATGATGCTGGTTTTTCTTTGTTATTAATGATTACATCATGAATATTTTGAGCCGGTGTTGTGTTAAAGTCTGTTACCGTGTCTATGTGGGTCCCCCTGTTCCCTTAGGTCACCCTAGGTACTGGAGACACTACCTGCCGGGGAACACACTTCATCACCGGGGACAGGTGTTAACGTGCCGGTGAGGGGTGGTCTACCTGGTCTACAGGTGATTAATTTAATCATGTTCAGAGATGAACTTGCTCAGTTATTATCGGTTCTACTTGGATGGATGACTCACACACACACACACACACACACACACACACACACACACACACACACACACACACACACACACACACACACACACACACACACACACACACACACACACACACACGGTGTCAGTCCGCTAGCACGTTAGCAACACTTAGCTCAAATAAAGGACTTTACAGTTAGCAGCAGCGCGGTTCTGTGTCGAAGTGTGTTTCCCGTCCGGACCGAGTTCCCCATCCTCCAACAACAGTACCGGGTTCAGGGTCTCGGTACGGGTCTTGTTGTGGCTATGCCGTCGTCGAGATGCTAAACTGGGGTAACGGTCGAGGTTGAGTTCAGGTTCAGAATAACAGAAAAAGGCGGTTTGGGTTCGGTTTGAGGATCCGGTTCTGTTCCAGGCGGGGGGACATACATCGCTGGGAAACAGACTCCGACACAACACCGGACTTCAACAACGACAACGGTGGCAACTGTGACTTCAGGCGCACACAATCCTGCGTTTATTTCACACATTCACACTATCAGGGCAAATACGTACATGAGCCTTAACGGTGCAGATATAAAGCTGCGCTATGTGCGCAAACGGAGAGTTTAAATCTGCGCACTAATCTGGGAAATACGATATATTCAAGTGCTTCTTACCTTTAACAAATTAGACGTCGCCATGTTTCTTCAACTTATCACCTCGCGGAATCTCGCGAGACAGGTGCTACAGCTGGCTCGGGATGACGTCATAGTAACCTGCAGGCCGAAACACACTTTGTTTTTGCTCAAAGACGACAAATTAACAGAAACTTCTTACAGTGGAGGACCGCTGGACTGTTTTATATATTTATACTTGTTTATATACTGCATGCACCAAGCTGCTGCCTGTAACTGAAGTGTGTTGTGCAAAACCTTGAACACCATTATTATTATTTATTATTTATTCATGTGAATGTAATGAATTGTAATGTGAATTTCTCACTCATTAAGTGTCATCCTGTTTTGATTTGTGTGGATCTCCTGTATAATATGACAGTCAGAGTAATGTCAGGTTCAACAGTTAGTGATGATCTCAGTACAAACATTAATCAATATAATGGGCAAAACTTTACACCATCCATCCATCCAACACACAAAATATAATGAATTTAAATGAAATGAATTCAAAAAGAAAGAAAAAACATTTAGCACAAATTAGCGCCTAAAAACTCACAAGGTTTAGGAGGCAGAATTTTCGAGCAATTAACAAGTATATTGTTTATTATCTTTATCTTGAAGCTGGTCGACTTTTGAAAGTATTCATTGGAACTGTTACTGTCTGCCTTAGTGGTGGTACAGGTACAGGTAATCGAGGCTGATTCATACTCACAGCGTGTGTTTACACCTCCGATGTGGTCTACACTTCCCTCCAGTGGTCACAGTGTGATCTGAATCATTATTGTGTCAGCGATAGGGAGGCAGCTCCGCAGAGCTACAGTCTATAAAAGAAAAGCTACCACAGAAATGGAAACACGTGAAGTTACCAGAGTAATTCAGAGTAGTACAGGCATCACAGAGGTGAGTTATGTGGTATCCAACCTAGGGGGCCAGGGTCTTCCAAAGGGCCACAAGATAAATCTAAGCGTTCAGGAAATAAAAACTTTCCCTGAACAGATGATTATGTTTCATGGATTTCTTGCATGTTTTTTTGTTTTAATTTACTTAATATGAATCAAATAAATGTAATGGAGTACAAAGTACAATCTTTCTCTCTGGATTGTGGAGTAGAAGTATAAAGTAGTATAAAATGAGTAGTGGCAGTAGCAGTAGTTGGGTACAGTACTTGAGTACTTGAGGTAATGTACTTAGTGTCATTTCCATAAAAACACATTGATGAAGCACTTTTCCTCCAGCAGGAGTTGTTATCTCATCAGCAGATAACAGCTGACAGTGAAAACAAGAGGAAGCACAGTGATGACTTCTTGTCTTTCATCATCTTATCTTGAAGTGCAGCGGGACGTCTTCAACACATTACACACTCACACGTATCAGAGAAAGAGTAATCTTTGCCCTCAGAGTCAGTTAATCATTCAGCTCTGACACCGTGAAAGTCAAAGATTTAAAAGCTTTGTGACAGAGGAGTCCTCCATCACTGCTGTGGAAACATGGACACCGAACAGTCCGAGGATGTTTCCAGAGACACGAGCTACAAAAACCAGAGCGATGGACTCATGGAGAGGATCAGGAAGTTCAACACCAAAGACGTCTTCACCTGGTGAGTGGACAGAGGAGGTGAGAGGGAGAGAAGCAGGTCAGAGGGATAATGTAGACCAAAACTGTATTTTTTATCATATTTAATTAGATTTCAGTAAAATTACTGGTTTGAAAGTATGTTTAAACAGTAACTAAGTACATTTACTCAAGTACTGTACCATACAAAGATACTTTTTTGATTACCTACTCGATACTTGTTACTTTACAGGTAATAATTCAGATGTATCAAAGATTGAGATTAATAATGTAAAGTATGACTTCTCCAGGAGTATTCATGAAGAAATATTGTAGTTTTTACTGCATTTTGGGTCAGACATATACTTACATAAGGCCTCCTTCTCTCTCTCAGGCAGTTGGCCAAGACGCTGGCCATGGGTCAGGGCCTGGCTGCCCTCATCTGTGGGACGGCCATCTCCTCCCAGTACCTGGCCACAAGCTTCCATGTGAACACACCGATGCTGCAGAGCTTCTTTAACTACGCTCTGCTGTTTGTCACCTACGGCCCCATACTGCTCTGCAGGACAGGTAACACCACCACCTCTCTCTGAACACCTGAGATATATCATTTAGCATGTAGCTATCTCATTAAATGTCCCTGTTTTAAATGTGGCAGCTCATGATCTGCCCGCAGACAGCAGCAGTGATTCAGTGTCAAACTGTCCTCAGGCTTGGTGGTGAAACAAACGTCAGTACTGAAGTTCAGGGGTGTTCCCCTTTAAAACGTAGGGGATGGAAATATTTTACAGATTCTCAAGAGAAGATGGTGGAAGTACCTTCTGCTGGGACTGGTGGACGTGGAGGCCAACTACGCTGTGGTTAAAGCATACCAGTACACCACCATCACCAGTATACAGGTCGGTGTATGTTTGTGTTTTTGTTTTGTGTCTTTTAATCTATTTCAACAAGAAATTTTGAGCTATCATCAGTTTAAGTTTTGAATGAAATGTGTGTTTTTATTCATGTTTGTGTCTTCCTGTCTGTAGCTTCTGGACTGCTTTGTGGTCCCGGTTCTGATGGTTCTGTCCTGGTGGATTTTGAAGACACGCTACAGGCTGGTCCACTTTGTGGCCATCTGCATCTGCCTCCTTGGGGTGGGAGCGATGGTGGGAGCCGACCTGCTCGCTGGACGAGACCAGGGCTCCAGTAAGTAATAATTCTGTGATCAGGCCTTTTACTGTAACTTAAACTTAAAGAGGAATGGTATACATCAAGTTCTGTTCAGCTCAGGTTGCATTATGGGAAATGTAGGCAGCAGGCTTTGACAAGGAAGAAGAAAGATATAGGGAATAAAAAACATAATCTCTGGACAACAAACATGCCACCATCAGGCCTCTCAGTGTCATTTAACGTTGTTGAATCACAGTAATGACCCGTCTTCTCTCTGCAGCCTCGAACATCTTGTTAGGTGACGGTTTGGTGCTGCTCAGCGCCTCGCTGTACGCAGTGTCCAATGTGTGTCAGGAGTACACAGTGAAGAACCTGAGTAAGGTGGAGTTTCTGGGCATGGTCGGCCTGTTCGGCACCATCATCAGCACCATACAGATGTAAGTGTGTGTCGGTGTGATCAGTCTTAGGACTCATTAAACGTCACGGTTAATCTGGTGTCATTGTTTCCTCTCACACAGGGTGGTCCTGGAGCGAAATGAGGTTGCTGCCATCCAGTGGAGCTGGCAAGTTGGTCAGTGATCATCTTTGTTGTGTAGAGACAGAGATAAAACACCTCAAGTCTTCTTTCTCAGATTTTCTTCTGACTAAAGTGAAGAGTTGATCAGCAGCAGGTGAACATGAAGGGGCAATAAGTAACCCGAATTTGCCCCTTTTTATCACATGACCAGAAGAACCAAAACATTTTCATGCACTATCAATCAATCAGTATTCATACTGAGCATACTGAGGGATAGAAAGACCACTGGCTGCAGGTTTAAAGGTCCAGTGTGTCCGGTTTATTTGTAGAATATTGCAGAAAAGGGATGATGGAATATGTTTTCATGAGTGTATATTCACCTGAAAATAAGAGTTGTTATGTTTTTGTTATCTTACAAACCAACACTGGCTCTAAGTAAGGCCTTTCATGTTCATGAGGAGGTTAAAGCGAGGGGTATTTAGTTGTTTGCCATTACATCCTTCACCTTTAATACAGAGTATTCAGTGTTGACAGTCAGTATGTTTCCAGTTTTTTCTGTGCTGAAGACTAAAATCAGGTCTCTGTAGGCTGTTTGAGAAGAATAAGAATAAGCACATTTATTTAATGAACGTTTGAGCTGTAACTATAAACTAACAGTTGGCCGTCTCTCCTCTCAGGCCTCCTGTTCTCTGCCTTTGCGTTGTGTCTGTACACTCTGTACAGCTGCATGCCCATCGTGGTGAAGCTGAGCAGCGCCACCTCCGTCAACCTCTCCCTGCTCACCGCTGACCTCTTCAGCCTCTTCTGTGGGATCTTCCTCTTCCAGTACAATGTGAGCACACACACACGACACACACACACACACATTTCTGATGGTGATTGCATCGATGGTTTTGGTCTTCACATGCCAGTTGTTGACAATAAGTAACTAAAAAGTATCAGTGGACTTCACGTTCAGGTTCCTTCCCTCCTTTCTGTGTCACAGTGACCTGCTGAATGTTAACGAGGCTCTGCGGTGTTAATGAGCAATAATGAGGGTTAAAGTGTAATTTCAGTGGCATGTGTTTGAGCACAGCTGCATGCATATACACAGTTCATAAACTTGTGAGTCCGAAGTCTTTTAAATAACCTTTACATGACTTAAACAGGTTATTTCATCATGAGTGCATCTGAAAATTACACAATACAATCACTTACTCTGGTTTACCCTCGGCTGCCCTCACATGAACCTCTACCTGAACCAGCCAGTGAAACTTTTAATTCATTCATTTACTTAAAGTGTGCTGCTTCATGTGTCTGCTCCACTTCATTTGCAGATTAAAGATCTCACTCTGACGTGCTTTAAGAGTGTTTCTTAACTTTTTACATCATGTACCACCTCAGAAAACTTTTAGAGTTTACACAGGAGGCAGTGAGGAGCTGTTGAATCCTGAACTAAACTGGCTGAAGCTCATTTGGTGGAAAAGGAGTATTCCTGATCTGCACTCTCTCTAATATTCTCTCTCTGTATTTTGGAGCCACGAAATGTGACAATATTTTTCTCACAGCTTGTTTCTGCTGCCCCCAAGTGGCCACAAAGGTTTAAAGTTAAAGACATGAAATAAAAAAGGTCTGAATGAACTTCTCAAGTTCACAGGAAGTTGTCTTGTCTTTACTCACGTTTGTTCATATAATTAAATGTAACCTGTCCTCTCTGCCCCGCCTCAGTTCTCTGGACTCTACCTGGTCTCACTCGTGGTCATCATCATCGGCTTCATCACCTTCAACGCTGTGCCAACACCCACTGACGACACAGACTCCACCTCCTCCACCTCCTCCTCCTCCTCATCCATCTGTGAGGAGGGTTACTATGACAATCCTGTGGCCACTCAGGATGACATCACCAAACAAGAAGTGACCGTGAGGATCGCCACCGAGGAGGAGGAAGAGGATGGAGAGGAGGAGAGGAGGAAGAGCGCTTCAGAGTCATCACAGAGCCTCCGTGATGAGGATGTTGTTTCTGTTGGACGCAGCACTAAAATGTGAAACCTGTCGATATGTTTTTTATACTTTTGAACACTTTTATTTATTTTTGCAGAGAAAATGCAGAATGATGAAATTAATGAGGAAAAAAAGGAAATAAAATAAAAACAGAACACACCTCATCCACCATGCTGTTATATAGAAATACAAATAAACTCCATGTCTTTTCTAGTGTTTGTTGTTTGTGTTCATTTCTTACAGACAAATTAAAGAAAGATTATTTTTATTTTGCATTTCAAGAAGAAACTTCACATTCAAGATTAAAATTAAACTTGTGAAGATAAATCAAACTACACGTGTTAGAGCGCGTGGCTGCCTCCACAAAATGCTTTGTGTCGATGAATCGCTGAAATTATTCTCAGTCCACAAAATGTTTCATCAGACTGTGCTGAACGTTTGCACAGAAAGAGAGGAACGATATGTTTAACTTGATTTGACTGAGCGGAGTTGACTTTATTCTGAGGCCTGACACTATAATATTAAAAAAAAATAACTTTATTCTCATAATGTAGAATAAAAAAGATTTTGTTCCTTTAGTTTATTTCCTTATTTTTTATACGAGCTGTCTTTAATCGACTGGCTGTGGTTTATATAAACATATAAATGTTATAGAAATATAAAAAAACAACGCTGTTTTCCATTCGATCACTGTCATATGTTGTTGATTGATCTGACTTTGACCAGTAAAACATTTATTTTGCTCTGAATCTGGACAAAAACGTTGAATTATTTCTCGTCCAGATGATAAAAAATGATCAAACCTCGTGATCCTCCCTGACATAACGCATTACAGTCAGCAGACAGAAAATCTTCATAGTGCAAATATATAAAATGTAAACAGAAACACAACAAACCAGTTTACAGAGTGTTTTCTGATCTGATCTGATCTGTGCAGGTAGAAAAGGTTATGGAAAGGTTAGGGAAAGGTTAGGGAAAGGTTATGGAAAGGTTCAGGTTTGATTGACAGTTTCTAAAACTCTAAAACTCATCGGCTGAACAAAGTTCTCAGTTGCCTGAAGTCTGTTGTCACCTTTAAACCTTTTCACATGGTAAAACACAATTTGCAGATCTCACTCAGACTTTTCAGCAAAACTCTAAACACATCCTGCACTCTAATGCACGCCATCCAAATCTGTAAATACAAATAGAGCAGACATGTCATTGATTAAACACAACCACTCAAAAATGATTTCACTTGTTTCAAATGACAAATGACAACAGTCATAGCCCACGTTCTTGTCCATGGACTGACAGTGAGGGACTCAGGACTTAGAGTGCAACCCGATTTTCTGTGTCCACCTTAGTAAGGACACTGCACAGCCCTGAACATTGTGCTTTCCATTTGTTTACAGTACTGACTGCTCAACAGATTCTGACTGGTTGCAGGTTCATATCAACAAAGAACAAGAATTACAGTATCACAGAGACAAAGGACAAGTTTGTGAGATGCAAGGTACAGGACTGTAAAAATACAAGCAGGAGGAGGAACAAAAAGGTTGCAAAGAGCAAAGCAGAGTAGTAATTTCAGGTAAAACTGTTTTGTCAATAGTGCTCGAGGATGAGGTTTTGTGTTTAATGTTTTAAAAAAATGGAGCAAGGTTTCAGAAACTGTGTTTTAGCAATTGAGAAAAACTGTAAAAGGAAAGTAACAGTGAATGTTACAGATGGGACGTGAACAGCAGCCTCCAGAGTTTTAAAGTCAGATGCAGCATAAAATGAAGCATGTCTCAGTTCATTTTGTTCTTTGGTGTATTTCATCAGTGGACAGTGGACCATTCTTGGTCGGAGTCATAATCACTGTAAGAGACTGAAAATATTACGTTACTTCATAAATCTATAAAGTGTCTTCTTCTCCTCTGGTGGTAAAATTCCTCTTCAAGTCTCCTCAGTCGCCTCCTCCTGAGCTCCTCTGGGCTTGCCTCCTCCTCTGTGGGGTGGAAACCAGAAGGAGGTGGTGCTGTTCGTCTCCGTCTTGTTGGTCCTGAAAAATGAGAGATGACTAAATTTGTGCCACATTTATGTGACTTTTATTGACTTTAACCTGATGATGTTTGTTTGTCTGACCTCGGTCATTCAGGCTGTTCCTGATCGCCAGTTCAATCTGCTCCTCCTCCGTCATTCTGTCCAGGTCGGTTTTGATGTAATCAGACGAGTTATCTGCCGTACAATCTTCATCCGTACCATCTTCTGCTGTCTGATCTTCAGCCGTACCAGCTTCTGCTGTGTGATCTTCTGCCGTATGTTCTACGACTGTACGATCTTCAGCATTCTGCAGACTCTCTGGACCAGCCCCACTGTGACCTAGACACACACACACACACACACACACACACTCAGCTGACTTCTTGTTGTGTGTCCTCCATTTTATCTTGTTGAAGATTTCTGCCTGTGGTCAGTCGATTCCTCCGTGGATTTAAGTTACAAACTTTGGTTCTGTATGTTTTTACTCAGACACTGTCGTACCTGAAAAGTTGAAGTATGTACTCGGCCGTGGATCATTCACATCTGAAGACACAGACCCTGGAGGAGGAAAAACAGACTTTTGTTCACATACATTAACTTGAAGACACAGTTTGATCTGTTAAACTTTTAGTTTTTAACTTTTAAAATTACGTTAAACAAATGAATTAACTGCAAACGTGCAAACAGAGAGATTCATGGCCGATACATGACACCAAATATTATTTAACAAAGGAGCATACAGAGGCGTACAGACCTGCACACGTCTCCATGACGATCTTCAGTGGACCCAAAGTGTACAACAGACCCACCAGGATGCCCGACAGGTGACCGATCAGAGAAGTCCTGAAGAAGACAGACCACATGAAAAATACTTAATGTGTGACTGATGACTGACACGTCTCCTGGTTCTGAAGAGCTTCAGCGTTATTTAGATCTTTATTAAAGTTCAGTATCTCAGCGATTAGATAGATCAGGACTAACTCCACCCAGCTCACACCGCCTGGGTTGTAATCTTGTTTTGTTGAATTAAAACTAAAAAGATTCAGTTTATTATCACAGGAGACAAAGAACACCTGCAAACATTCAAATTTTAAAGGTTGAAATGAGAAAATTTAGGATTTATTTCCTTCAGAAATCACTAAAATGATACATGTCTTATCTATCTTTAAAGCTTCATATTAATTCACATACTGTGTGGATTTATTAGCTGCAGCCAAGTCACATTCCCCATTTTCCATTTATGAAACATGTTACAGGTTACATTACTTAACACCTGTTAAAATATAAGACACATAGCCCCACTGCACTCAACCATGTTCTCCAATGCAGCCATCAAAGTTCATGCAGTGTTTTTACAGGAGGAAGATCTGAGCAGCTTCATTGTCTTTTCAATCTATGAAATCAAACCGAGCTTGTCTCAAGTTTTCTTTCATGTAATCAACCTAATCAATCTACAGAACTTTTCAGAATGTTGTTTTCTTATCTATCTAAACATTCCGACATGTAACGAGGACATACCATGTGACATCCGGGGATAAACGGGGCTGTAAATCATGGTACCGTTGTTTTGGGCGTCACGGGCTGAAAAGTTTGGGCCTCTGATTTAGACGCTTTTATTCAAAGCTCACAGGACCCACAGGAGCAGCTTCTGGTTCATCTATCAGTACCAAAAGCATAGAGAATCCGGTGGACTTTCAAAATAAAATACCCCGTGCAAACTGCCGGTCGTAAAAACAGACGAAGCGAAACTAATTAACTACGCAGCATACTTACACATGTAGGAGAATACCTACACATGTAGGAGAATACCTACACATGTAGGAGAATATCTACACATGTAGGAGAATATTTAGAAGAACATAAACCAGGAAAATCTGAGCAGTAAACAAAGTCTGGCGGATAAACGCTCCCGGTGGAGTTTGAAGTCGATGCAGGACGGACCAAAACAGACGTGAGAGATTTGACTAAACTTAAGCACCGTGTTCGGATCCCGCCCGGTGCGCGCATTATACTGTCACTGATTATGCGCGTGCACGCTGTAAACACTGCCATTGGCTGTAGAGTGTGACAACATGTCAATAAACAGCAGCACACACTTCTTCTCTTCCGATCTACGTTGATTTCACAGTGACCTCTGTCAACTCTGAAAGACGGAAATCACAGAACTTTAATCCACGATCACACTGAGGATAACAAGCTTTGAAATCTTAGAACAGTGTCACCGTGTGTCTGTAGTTTGTACCTGAGAAGCCGACAGCACACTCGTTGCTGTGGGCCGAGGCGTCGATGAGGTCCCACGGTGGATCGGGCTCCTGGATGAGTTTAGTCAGCCACGCCTGCAGCAGCAGATAGACCAGCCCGGTGAGCAGAGAGAAGACCGACAGCAGATAGAGGAACCAGGCTCCACCCAGACGTCGCTCCAGCCTCGTACCTTTCCACAGGAAGGACGTAGAAGTAGAGGTGCCAATCATCCACGTGGTGGAGGGGAGACAGGAAGAGATACAAACATGTTCAAGTCTGACAAGCTTCTTTAGAAAACTTTCCTTTGACTCCGCTGACACAGTCTGTGTTTCCAGAGTCACTCCTGATGTGATTACCTTCCCCAGGTGAGCAGCAGGGAACGTGTAAAGATACACGCTGAATCCGAGCACCGCCAGCGTGACAGCTGGGACGTTACCCGAGCAGAACCAGAAACGAAACCGAAACCTCAGAGGTCCGTGAACGAGGACTGACGTCCCGAAGAGGACTGTGGATCAGAAAGAGTCCTGTGAGCTCTCTGACCATCACACTGCACACAGCCCAGTGACATTATTAATAAAATACATCGATAAATAAAACGGACAGTGAAAACTACAGAGATCAGGACGTGTCCAGAGTCAGGAAACACAACTTTCGTGAAAATATTTTTCCACTTATCAACATTAGTTTGTTTATATATTTTTTGTTTTACATGAATTTGCATCTTTGCATATAAAATAAATGGAAATGTAGCAACATAAGTATCCTCCATATTAACTGTGTTTGCCCTTCATTTAGTGTAACTATTTTATTGTTTCTGTTGATCCCAGCATCAAACACTTTTCACAGTACACAGATTGGACCAGTATGTGTAACCAGAGTCAGTTTAGTGCACGTGACAGCTTCACAGTCAGAGTTATGCATCACAGGAAATAAAAAACAAGGCCTGCCATGAAATGCACCCTCACCTTTTTACCTGAGCATCAGGCGCCTTTAACAGCACACATCTCTCTGTCCCTCTGGTGGTCGTCTAATAAATGGTCGTATAATAAATTCGTCATTGACGTCAATAAACAAAACACACTACTACATCCGGTCAATACTTCCAAAGTAAAAGGGTTGAGTTTATTCTTTAAGCCTGACACTATAATATTGAAAATTTGACTTTGTTCCTTTCTTTACTCTTTATATGAGCTGCATCTAATTGATGACTGTAGTTGACATGTTTTTCACGAAGTCCAAATATAACATTTATATGAATATATAAATATTATATAAATATAAAAAAAACAACGCTCTGTTTTCCATTTGATCACTGTGATATGTTGTCGATCAATTTGACTTTGATCAGTAAAACACTGAGACCGAGCCGATGATCGATTAACTCCCTGACATAACGCATTACAGTCAGCAGACAGAAAATCTTCATAGTGCAAATATATAAAATGTAAACAGAAACACAACAAACCAGTTTACACTCTTGAACACTGACCTATGACGCTGAGTGTTTTCTTATCTGATCTGATCTGTGCACGTAGAAAGGGTTAGGGAAAGATTAGGGAAATGTTAGGGAAAGATTAGGGAAAGATTAGGGAAAGATTAGGGAAAGGTTAGGGAAAGGTTGTGGTTCAGTTTAAAAGGAAAGTAACAGTGAATGTTGAAGACGGGACGTGAACGGCAGCCTCCAGAGTTTTAAAATTAGACGCAGCATAAAATGAATTTTGTTGTTTGGTGTATTTCATCTCATCCTCATGTCATGAAGTCTGACAGTGGAGTCGACATCCATTTAGTGTTTTCATATTTTGATTGTCCGTTTTAAACAAAGGAGATGCAGCGCGTTCAGTACTGAACTACTGAACAGATCCAGGCTGGCTCTTTCCTCGTGTCTTTATGCTAAGCTCACTTAAGATATTCACTCAGTGATAAATCTTTTGCACCCCAACAGAGAAGAAGATAACGCAGCTACAAGATCTGATGCATGAAATCAGAAAGAAGACACGCAGAGTCTTCAGTAAGCCCAACACCAGACAACAAAATCACTGTAAGAGACTGAAAATATTACGTTACTCCATGTTTGTTAAATCTATAAAGTGTCTTCTTCTCCTCTGGTCATAAAATTCCTCTTCAAGTCTCCTCAGTCGCCTCCTCCTGATCTCCTCCAGGCTCGCCTCCTCCTCTGTGGGGTGGAAACCAGAAGGAGGTGGTGCTGTTCGTCTCCGTCTTGTCGGTCCTGAAAAATGAAAGATGACTAAATTTGTGCCACATTTATGTGACTTTTATTGACTTTAACCTGATGATGTTTGTTTGTCTGACCTCGGTCATTCATGCTGTTCCTGATCGCCAGTTCAATCTGCTCCTCCTCCGTCATTCTGTCCAGGTCGGTGTGATCTTCAGCCGTACGATCTTCAGCTGTACGATCTTCAGCCGTACGATCTTCAGCTGTACGATCTTCAGCCGTACGATCTTCAGCATGCTGCGGACTCTCTCGTCTAGTCCCACTGTAACCTACAGTACACACACACACACACATTTATTTGACTTTTATTGACTTTAACCTGATGATGTTTGTTTGTCTGACCTCGGTCATTCAGGCTGTTCTTGATCGCCAGTTCAATCTGCTCCTCCTCCGTCATTCTGTCCAGGTCGGTGTGATCTTCAGCCGTACGATCTTCAGCCATACGATCTTCAGCATGCTGCGGACGCTCTCGTCTAGTCCCACTGTAACCTACAGTACACACACACACATTTACACATGTGCACAGTCCAATGAAATGCAGACACCGACTAACAGCTGACTCCTCAGCTGACTTCTTGTTGTGTGTCCTCCATTTTATCAGACACTGTCGTACCTGAAAAGTTGAAGTATGTACTCGGCCGTGGATCATTCACATCTGAAGACACAGACCCTGGAGGAGGAAAAACAGACTTTTGTTCACATACATTAACTTGAAGACACAGTTTGCATTAATATTCAGATATATACATCTGATCTGTTAAACTTTTAGTTTTTAACTTTTTAAAAGACTCCAAGTGACGTTATAACAAATGAATTAACTGCAAATGTCAGACAAAGTCAACACCAGCTTCCTGTGGTCCGACCTCAGTCTAATGCAAGTCAGAAAGAAGCAATAAAACAGAGAGATTCATGGCCGATACATGACACCAAATATTATTTAACAAAGGAGCATACAGAGGCGTACAGACCTGCACACGTCTCCATGACGATCTTCAGTGGACCCAAAGTGTACAACAGACCCACCAGGATGCCCGACAGGTGACCGATCAGAGAAGTCCTGAAGAAGACAGACCACATGAAAAATACTTAATGTGTGACTGATGACTAAATGTTTTATGGATCTGCAACATCTCCTGGTAAACTCTGAAGAGCTTCAGTGTTGTTTACATCTTTATTAAAGTTCAGTATCTCGCCTGGGAGTGATTAGATAGATCAGGACTAACTCCACCCAGCTCGCGAAGCGGTTGGACACTTGAATAGTACCCAACACGTAGGTCACACCGCCTGGGTTGTAATGGTTATTGACGACCTTCAGAGCAAACAGGACGCCTAGAAACAGACAGGAGCGAACTAATGAGGACGGCTGGAAGAAACACCAAGTTATTTATAGAAACATTTATATGAAATATTCAGCTTGTTGTCCACACATTTAAAACTAAATGTCCAAATTCTTTAATGCTTCATGTGATATAAATTCACATACTGAGGCTAACAAGCTTTGAAATCTTAAAACAGTGTCACCGTGTGTCTGTAGTTTGTACCTGAGAAGCCGACAGCACACTCGTTGCTGTGGGCCGAGGCGTCGATGAGGTCCCACAGTGGATCGGGCTCCTGGATGAGTTTAGTCAGCCACGCCTGCAGCAGCAGATAGACCAGCCCGGTGAGCAGAGAGAAGACCGACAGCAGATAGAGGAACCAGGCTCCACCCAGACGTCGCTCCAGCCTCGTACCTTTCCACAGGAAGGACACCATGTTGAAGTAGAGGTGCCAATCATCCACGTGGTGGAGGGGAGACAGGAAGAGGCGACGCCACTCTTTAAGATTGTAAACATAGTGGAGGTTCACACAGGCCTGAGGATGGAGGATGGATAATTAATACACATACATACATGCTCAGATACTGCACATGCACAATCTTCTTTAGAAAACTTTAAATTGACTCCATGGTCACAATCTGTCCTTCCAGAGTTACTCCTGATGTGATTACCTTCATCAGCTGAGCAGAAGGGAACATGTAAAGATACACGTTAAACCCGAGCACCGCCAGGGTGACGGTTGGGATGTTACCCACACCCTGCTGGAACAACTCGACTGCCAGTAGCAGCAGGCCCATCTGGAGACCCCTCTGCATCCTGAAAACCTCCTGAGGAGAGAGAGATAAAGAGAGAGAGAGAGAGAAAGAGAGAGGTCTGAAGGTTAACTCATTGCTTTGCCTGTTTACATGCTGTATCTGGTTTGTTTGTTTTATTGGGAGGTTAACATGTGCAGGACTGTTTGTTGGCTCAGACCGTAAGTCCACTGGTTTTCTCTCTGCACTCAAAGATCATTCTGCTTCACATCATGTTAATGCGGCTACAGCTTAATTAATATCAATAATTAAAGGGACAGTAACCAAACATGAAGTACAGGATGTGAAGTTTGTGTCACTAACTGTATTTATCAACGATCACGTCGACTTCATAGTTGCATTAAAGGTCATTAGTTTGTAAATATGTCTGCACCTTTGACAGTGAATTCCTCATTCTTTGTTTTGATCAGCTGATCCAGACAAAAATAAAAACATCCTACAAACTCTGACAAAACGTTTTAAAATCGTTTTACTCACCTCCCACCGACTGTTAAAGTTTGTCTTTATTTGTTAGTCTTTCAGGAGTTGTTGCAGAAACACCTTCATCAGACAGATACGTTTAGCCCGCCTCCGTGTGCGCGCTCCCGAGCCAGAACCAGAAACGAAACCGAAACCTCAGAGGTCCGTGAACGAGGACTGAAGTCCTGAAGAGGATCAGAAAGAGTCCTGTCAGTTCTCTGACCATCACACTGCACACAGCCCAGTGACATTATTAATAAAATACATCAATGAATAAAACGGACAGTGAAAACTACAGAGATCAGGGCTTGTCCAGAGTCAGGAAACAAAATAATGATAATAACAACAACAACAATAATAATCATGATAATAATAATAATTTTCCTTAAGATTACTTTTTATTTACGTATTTACTCAAGTTGTTCTCTTATTTTGGAAGTGTTCACCGGAAATAACAATACAATATCATGTCTCATTGACGCTAACTTGATTTTAAATATGTTGCAGTTCCTCAATGTGACCACCAGAGAGCAGCAAACACTCAAACTCCATTAGAACCAATACAAACATCCGTTACGTGTTCCTCGGCGTAGCCGGTCCTTGCCTCCCGTTTCACGTCAATAATTTAATTTAATTAAAACTAAATTTAAACAGTTAAGTTTGAGTTAGATCGCGTCTGTTTGGTCATTTGTTCATGTGATTCATGGATTCATACACGCTGCAGTGTACTGGTACTGGCGCGCTTTGTCGCCCTCTGGTGGTCGCAGTGAGTAACTGCATTAATAAATTGGTGACTTGACGTCAATAGGATAGGATAGAATTTCAAAGTAAAAGTTGTAAACATGGGTCAGTTTAACGGCGGGGCTAGTCGAGCTAACCTCTACATTAGCACGTATCATCTTCTTATAGCATAAGTAACGTTAACACAGTGAGCCAGGCTACCAGAATGTAGCATGTGCCGCCGGTGTGTCCCTCCCTGTCGGTCCGCCGTGTTGACAAACGTTACGTCACTGCCAGTCATTAGTGCCGTGTCGTTAGGCGGGGCGGGGGCTGCGTGTTTGTTGCTGTTGTCGTGTTGCGGGACGTGAAGACACTTTTCGCGCGGTGGATTATATCAGCTGATATCTTCACACCTCCGGTAACCGTTTGCTTAGCCGACATGGGGAACTGTCTTACCGTGGGGCCGAACGAAGCGCTGGTGGTCTCCGGTAAGTCCCCCCCCCCTCTCTGAACCGAGCTAACGGAGCCAGCTAGCTGTCATGTTCATGTCAGAGCTAACGGTAACGGACGCTGTTAGCGGCTGTCAGGTGTCATTTCTTACTTTTATTTATATCAGGATGATTCAAAAATCTCTGAAACAAACTTCATACCGTCCGCGTGAAGCTGCTGAATGAGTTTTAACGGTGATAACGGCTGTAACGTCTTTAGCGAGCAATGCTAACACACGTTAACAGTATTAACCCATATTAGCACAGATGGCTAAAGTGTCTTTAATTAAAACCTTAAATCATTAATATCAGAGTGAGTTTATTAAAGCTGCGCCGTGATGAAGCTCCATCGAGGCCCGCAGTGATGTTACACCTGAAGGGGGCGGGTTAGCTGGTCCTCCATCAGCTCCATCAGCTGCATCAGCTCCATCAGCTGCTGTACTGATGAAGCTTTATGTGATTAGTGAGAGAAAAACTGAGGAAATGAAGATAAATAATATATTTGTGCAGCTTTGTAAAGGTCAGAAATAAATAAATAAATAAATAAAGCTTATTATTGTCACGTGGACAGCAGCTGCAGTGAAGCTCCAGAAACAATCAGACAAAGACAGACAGTGAAAAACACAAATGTTACATATAAGACGTACAGTGATGTCAACATGTGCAGTAACATAAATATACATCAGAGCTACCACAGGTTCTTCATCCCAACACCTGTAACTCCAGCACAGCTCTACAGATTTATGATTTATGAGTCATTTCTTATCCACCTTGTAACAAGTGAATTTCCACGCTGTGTGATCATTAAAGTCCATCTTGTCTTATCAGGAGGAGTGCCATCGTTGGAACAGATTTAAAGCATCCTGCTTTTATTCCACAGTCCAGGTCACATTTTAGAGCTCTGAAACTGTTCAGTAATTCAGGAAGTAAAGACTAACAATCAATCATTATTAGACATCTCACATATAAATGTTCAGTTTACACACGTTTGACCGACAGAAGTCTGAACAAAGTGACTTCTAATTCTCTCTGTCTTCTTCTCCACAGTTTAATATCGACGTGTTATCTGATGCTGGATACATTCAAACATGATTTGTCGTCTTAATATTCCGGTACTTCCTCCCTCAGGTGGTTGTTGTGGCTCTGATTCGAAGACCTACGTGGTGGGAGGCTGGTCCTGGGCTTGGTGGCTCATCTCAGACGCCCAAAGGTGAAAACACAGTCTAAACACGAGGTTATCAAAGAGTTTCAAACCTTTTGACTCATGAGCAAACAGGTCGCAGCTGAAATGAGCTTGTGTTGTGTATGTCCACACACACTCAGTCCGTTTATCTGCAGGTCGAACACACACACACACACACACAGTGAGTCAAACAGGTTCAAAGGTCAGCTCAACATTCACAAGACGTTTCTCTGTTTAATGTTTCGCAGCAGTCGACTCGTTAGCTGGTTAAAGTGTTAAGACAGATTATTTTATGTGCTGCATGTCACTGTGCAGCAGCGTCACGTGTCAGGTTGTGAAGTATTCTTTTACTGAGCAGTTAAAGTGGTCTGAAACACACTGACCTGTTCTGACAGTGAGCAACGTCACTGAATTTAAAAATGGATAAAAGCAGTAAATTCTCACATTTTGCGAAGCGCTCCACCCTCTCCTGGTTACAGCAGAGCTCAGGGTCCCCGGTCAGCACCTCACTTCCTGAGTAATGCTCTGTTGTAACACTCTGTACTTTATTGATGTAGCTTTAGTGTCAGTAAAGCTGCAGATGAACTGATGGCAGCACATTAAGGTGTCACAGCAGACTTTTCAGTTCTCCATTAATCTGAATGTCGGTGCGTTCAGGCTGCAGTGGTGGTTTTATTATTTCACACTTAACTGAGCAGAGACAGAGACTGATCACCACCACGACATGAAGGAGTACAAAGAGATCTTGGTGTTGTTCACTCGACTAAGAAGTTTGTTGATATTTTGATGTTCTGTGTGACGAAAAGGAAGTAATCAGTGTTAAAGACTGTTATGCTCTCTTGTTCGTGCTCTGTAGGTTAACTCTGGAGATCATGACTCTGCAGCCCCGATGTGAGGACGTGGAGACAGCAGAGGGTGTAGCCATCACTGTCACAGGTGTGGCTCAGGTAAGACAACATCCCAGCATCCTCTCTGATGGACCAGGCCTCAGCATGGAGATGTCACGATGTTTAACGCTGCTGTACAGAGAATATAACCCGTCACATGATGTGGCTCGATGTTTTGACCTCTCTCTGTCTTCTTCAGGTCAAAGTCATGACAGAGCACGACCTGCTGGCGGTGGCTTGTGAACAGTTTCTGGGTAAATCAGTGATGGAGATCAAAACTGTGGTTCTGCAGACTTTGGAGGGACATCTGCGCTCCATCCTCGGTACGTGTTTTAAAGTAAAGGATTACATTAACGGATGAAAACAAGGCGTGTCGACATGAACATGTGGAGACACTGACACGTCTCTCCTTTGCAGGTACTCTGACCGTCGAGCAGATCTATCAGGACAGAGACCAGTTTGCCAAACTGGTGAGGGAGGTAGCAGCTCCAGATGTGGGCAGGATGGGCATCGAGATTCTCAGCTTTACCATCAAGGTGGGTTGAAGATGCATCAGAGCGTGGTGCTCCGACAACAGCCAAAACATGCAGCTCATGTTAGAAAAACACTGCCTCATCATCAATCATGAGCTGATGAAAGAAACAAGAAGGAGAACTGTTCGACTGTCACTGCAGCACAGAGCGAAAACATTTGTTGTTCAGTTTCCTGAGTATCATGATGATGCTGTTTACGTGATATTTTTGGCCACAGTAATCTGCATGAACATTTATCACATCCTCAGTGACAGAAAACCACGAGTTGTAGACTGGTGGGAAGTACGATCTGTGGAAGTGATCAGAAGTTTCTGTTTGTTGGTAACACACACACGCTGAGCGTTCTGTTGTATCATTTCTGTATGAAGCAACACCGTGTGTGAGTCATACAAACATGATCCGCTGCTGCTCGTTACAGAAATCATCTCTGCTCTGTTTATTGGGTTTAAATAATTAATCAGCAGGAGACTCCCTCTGAAGAGTTTACTGCTGTTGATTAGAGCTAATTGAAGTGCGGTTCACAGCTACTGACCACAGTGTTTTCTGAAAGTCCATCAATTAGTCAGGATGGTGTTTGTGCTGTGTCACGACCAAATCCTGGTGACAGTTTGTCTGTATTATCTGTAAACTCCCCTGTAGCGAGTAACTCTTTGTATGAGGGAGCTTCATGAATGTGTTGTGTCAGTGTTTGCAGGAAGCTGAACTCTGTGTAGGCTGACCTGTTTGTCTGTGCTCGCAGGATGTGTACGATAAACTGGATTACCTGAGCTCCCTCGGGAAGACACAGACTGCAGCCGTCCAGAGAGATGCAGACATCGGCGTGGCCGAAGCAGAGAGGGATGCTGGGATACGGGTAAGGAGGATGTAGACCGTCTCCAACCTTCTCTGAGAATTAGTTTCAGTTGCCCAACAACCAACTGAACACTGCTTCATCGTCTCACAGGAAGCCGAGTGTAAGAAGGAGATGATGGACGTGAAGTTCCTGGCCGACACCAAGATGGCCAACTCCAAACGAGAGCTGGAGCTGCAGAAAGCTTGTTTCAACCAGGAAGTCAACACTAAGGTGTGCACCCTGTTAAAACTGTGTGCTACCTCAGGTGTGTGCGCTTCAGAGGTGTGAACATGTGTGCTGATGTTTTCAGAAAGCCGAGGCTCAGCTGGCATACGAGCTGCAGGCGGCCAAGGAGCAGCAGAAGATCCGTCTGGAGGAGATTGAGATCCAAGTGGTGCAGAGGAAGAAAGAGATCACCATTGAGGAGAAGGAGGTCGCCCGGACAGACAAGGAGCTCGTCGCCACCGTCAAGAGGCCCGCCGAGGCCGAGGCCTACAAAATGCAGCAGCTGGCTGAGGGGCATAAGTGAGTTTAAAGGAGCATTCAGACAGTTTATGAGCTTTTACTACCAGTAACACACAGATCACTGAGAGAACCAACACAAGTGTTAAAAAGACGACTTGGCAAGATAATTAAAGATCCGAAACATCAGCTCTGAGTTCAAAACACTCATCACAGCTTTGTTGTTTCATGGTTTTGGAGTAACAACAATCTTTTAACCTTCATAGTCGACATGGCAGACGAGCCTCCAGGTATGAGCAGTGAAAAATACCAGCTGACCAAACATACCAGTTTGTTCAGGCCAAATGTTTTGAGAGGCGTTCCTGTTGATCTTCAGAAACAGCCTCCACATCTGAACTATCACTACTGAACAAAAAAGTGCCTGAAATGTATCGTCTGAGAAATCTGATTTTATGTGAGAGAGACAGACAGAAAGATGTTTTATAAAGTTACTTTACCTTACATCATCAGTCAGCACGTCCGGTACAAGAAGAGAGAGCAGCGCTGTCACTTTCACACAGCTTAGTCTCACAGCAGGTCCAGAGCAGGAAACACTTTTTTCTGTGCTATTGATTTGCAGACATGCATCACTCAGCATAATGTCTCCTTCACTGGAACAAATCAGATGAGCTGCAGCTGTGCTCATTTACATCTGTAGTCTGTCCACCATGTTGTGGAAAAAATATCTGTAGTGTTTCGGTCATTTGTCCTCACAAAGATCAGAGCTCACGAGCTGCAGAGCAGAACCATCACTGCACGTCTGGTACTAGTTAAAGACAGACTAGCAGGGTGGATGATTATCTGTCACGCAGACTTCAGACTCGTCCTTCCAGCCTGAGCTGTGGTCATGCAACCTCCATTTTGTGTTTACACACTGTGCAGCATATTGTGTGATAGGAGCCGTTGTTGACAGTGAATCGTTGTTTCACGTCAGGATGAAGACGGTGCTGATAGCTCAGGCTGAGGCAGAGAAGATCAAGAAGATCGGTGAGGCGGAGGCTTGCTCCATCGAGGCTGTGGGCAAGGCGGAGGCTGAGAAGATGAGACTGAAGGCCGAGGCCTACCAGCAGTACGGAGAAGCAGCTAAGACGGCGCTGGTCCTCGAGGCCCTGCCAAAGGTAAAACATAGACGAGTTCTCCAAGTGCTTTTAACTTCAAGAGAACTTTTAATTTGGAGGTTTATTTCTTTTTTCGGTAGTTTTACAACAGTTTAATTTTAGAAATATAATTGTTCACTTTCTTCCTCAGGATTAGTTAAGAGGATCGATACCACTCTCACCTCTGTCCCTTAGAGGTAAAGCTACTGCCACGAGACAGTTAGCTTAGCATAAGAGCCAGCAACTATTTTGTTACATTTTATTTGTTGAATCCTCGACATCTCACCACACGAGCACCTACAGAGCTGCAGCATGCTTGTTTAGCTTTCAAGGAAGTCATAATGCAGCTGTATGTCCATGTTGAAACCTTTAACAGGAGTAACATTCAGCTCTTACCCTGAGCACAGTTTGGATATGAAACCATGGCTGCATTGTGATCACCACAGCATCTTAACGATGCATAAGTCATGAGAAGATGACTGTATACTGTATCACATGATTATTTCCTGCGCACAGTAAACACTTACAGTAAACTGTATCTCTGCAGATCGCTTCCAAGGTGGCGGCACCATTAGCCAAGACCAATGAGATCGTCATCCTCAGCGGGGAGGGCAGCCGCGTGACGGGCGAGGTGAACCGCCTTTTGGCTGAACTTCCTGTGTCTGTCAACGCTCTGACTGGAGTGGATCTGTCAAAGGTAAGTGAAACAGTGTGGGTGTACGGACAGTATGACTGAACTATGAATGTATGAAGGATTCAGATCAGATCTGGTGGTTTGGTTTTGGTGCTGCTGAGTTTGTAGGGAGACGCTGAAGGACTTCATGTTTAACTGATGTTTCTGTTTTTACATGAAATGTTGATTTCTTCGTTCTCACTGGCGGCTTGCTGTGTCAAGTAAACTGACCTTTAAATATAATGTTACATAGACAGGAGCCTGAATATAAGGGGACAAAAATCAAGGCCTTGAAAGTTTTTAAAACAGACATAAATGGACGTGTTATTGAAAGTTCTTGAATTTCTATCGTTCTATAGTTCTGTTGATATTTGATGTTAGTGAATGTTCACGTTCTGCTACAGTGACCTCGATCTGTGCCTCACTTTTCTGTGTTGGATCTTAGTGTGTGTTGTTGTTGTACAGGAGTCCATCATATTGAAGGTGTTTCTTATATTTTGGCCCTCTCGTGTATTTAAATCAGGTGGCCAAAATATCAGAAACACCTCTCAACATAATGCAGTCCAGTTTAGCACCACTGCAAACAGTGACAGTGTCAACAAAAACTGAAACATCATGAGCTTCATAAAAGTTAAATTTGTGGCAGAGTTGTTGTTGGATCATATTAGATTGTTCCTAATGAAGTGACCAGTCAGTGTCTGTTGCTGTCATTAAATCATGATGTTGATAAATTCACATGAACAGTTTGTTTACTTCAGTCCTGAGAGGAGGAAGTAAAAATGTTTTACAGCTTCAGATGTTGGATTTTAGCTTTTTGAAGACACTCCAGCGTCATTCTGTAAAATATTTTCCTCAGCGATTGGTGGCAGGTTGATTAATTTGTCCTCTCTCGACAGATCCCGTTGCTGCAGAAGATGACTGGTGCTCAAGCCTGAAAACCGCCGACTCCACATGACTTCGGTATCTGTTGTATGCACTCTGATGGACTGCCTTTAATACACTTGAAGAATTTTGTTGTTTTATACGTACACTACTGTATACTGTATACCAAGTGAATTTTGGAAACCTCTGGTGCCTTACTTTATACAGGACCAGAACATCTGCATGCACTGCTGCTCATTCAAAGAAGTTTGATTTAGTTTTCACATATTTTGTGTTGTGTTTTTGTATTTGAATGGTAGATATGTCGGCCCTTTTATATGAAATGTCATTGAAGAGCAGAGCCCAGATTAGACCTGTTGGCTCTCAGCACCAGGATGAAAGGTCATGTGACCTGACAGCTGGTGTTAACACCTTTTCTTTGGTATTTCTATATCGGGGCACTGCTTTTTCATAAAACGAGGCCTCTGTCATCACTTCTTACCATCCGTACGCTGCAGGCCTGTTAGTTGATTTAAATACCTCTTTATTTATTGTTAGGCACATCTGCATTCCCTCGATAATCTGAATCTTTTGTAGTTGTTTGTAATCATAGAGCGTTCTTTTATTGTACATGTTGTAATTTTGAACTAACAGATGTTATTCAGGTTATTTTCTGAGTGATTTTTTTTTTTTCGATGTAACGGGTGCTCACACAGCTTAAAAGAAACTCCTTTCATTCAGAGTTTAATTGTTATTTATGAAATGATCCATGGTTGATATCAGGAATGACTTATTGTCATTATTATTTATATGCTGGCAGGAAAACAGGAAGCAAATTCTGATCTTGTGCTGATATGGTTAGCTTGTAATGTGGTCCTTTTAATATTTATTGTGGGTTTTAATGTAAAATGTTTGTAGTTTTGGCCTTGATTCAGTTTAAAAGATAGTTGGTATTTAAAGGAAGATGAAGCAAATTGTAAAAATGATTGGCCGGTGTTTTGTGATGAAATCTGTTTAAAATGTGGACGAAGCTTCATGTGAGTCTAAAAATGAAAGGCCAAACAGTGATGCCAAATAGAATAGATCGTCTTTATGTTTTATTATATCAGAAGGAGGCTGCATAGTTTATCTGCTTACTTTCATACTACAAATATCTGTAGATGCTAAGCCATGTTTGACAGAGTGTGTCAACAAACCAAACTTTTACACTTTTCACAGAAACACACTTTCTGTTTGTCTACGCTGATTTGTTTTAATAACTGTGACATCAAAATGTAGAATGATGTTTTAGTCGAGTTTGTTAAGTTATCAAACTATGTTTTATCTGTTCAGTGATTTTGCTGTTTGTAAATGGTCACAATGCTTTTGTTGTTTTGGGCTCTGATGCACCAAACGTTAAGCTCCAATGATCTAATGCAGCATTAGATGTCTTTAGGATAGACTAGAGAGAGGTTGGCAGGTATGGCTGAATTATTTTCTTTTGTGATTTTATGTGACAGATATGTTTAATTATTGGACATAACAGATTATAAAATGTATTCTATCCACTGAGACACTTCCAGAAGACCTGGCACTGAATTCTGGTAACCAGAAGCTGCACTCAACCTAAACTAGTTTGAACCAGTGGTAGTTTTATGTGTGGCTGAAGAAACACAGAATTCACAAAGGACTGTTATTATTGCTGTTATTATATAGTTTCTGCTTGATTTATGTTTTGTCTTATTCTTTGCTGACGTAGTTAACTTGAATATTGAATACTGTGACCATTTTGATTTGTTTAGCTTCAAACGTGTCCCACTGTATATACAATGTTATTTACAACACGTACACTGTGTCTCAAACAGCCATGAGTTCCTGTATGCTCTTGCTGCATGTCATCTGTCTGTACTCCGAATAATCAGTTCACTCTTAGCTAACTGTCATTCTAATAAATCAAAATGCCATAATTGATTAACTTTTTTGCCATTTACTACTCTGCAAAGTTTATTTCAAGACATTGCAAGCATCATTTTTTTTCACTCCTGACTCTGATGTATAAAGACATACATAAAGTTAAAACTATTCTTGTAGGTTTTGTGTCACTTTTCTATCGATTATTGAGGCCATTCTGTTTATTTTTGTATATTTACGGAAGGCACAAAGACCAGATTCATGTATTGCCTAACCTCAGACTTCATTGTGTCCCCTCCACCTCTGGAATAAAACCTATGCCAGTTTGTTAGGTAAATTTGCTTGAGTACAATAATAAATATGACACTGACAGGCCATTCTGCACAATGATTAGACACTTTTTTTTTATATAGTTTTAAGTACATCTTTGTTGCCAAAACATTTTATAGTGCTGCAGAATTCAACACTTCCCTACACTGCCTGCCTACGCCCTTTAAGCTCCAGTCATGCTTCAATAATAAAAACCTGCCATCAGTGTGAATTATTGGACAGGCGCTATCCGTCGATGCCTAAATGCAGAATCGGGGGTCCTTTTTTCTTCTGCGCATGCCCGTTAAGTGTTGCTGCCGTAGCCGGACAGCAGCAGCAGCAGCGCGGAGAGTCAACACACCGGGGATGTTTCTTCACTTATAACGACAATATCCACGTTATATCTCCACAACATGAAGTTTCCTTACTCGTAGATTCATGAGGAGTGAGTATTGTTTTCTTTAATCCGCGTCGCGTGCGTGTTTTCCGTCAGAGAGAGGCTGAAGTTTGCTGAGCAGCTGGCCTGCTCACCATCAGCACAAAGAAGCTGCTCATCTGTTGTTGCTGCTGGACCCGAGCTAACCTCCTGAGCGGTGTCATTTCACCGTGTTTGACTCATTTTATGGCTCCTCGCTCAGCACAGCTCGCTGAAATAATCCAGCTGTCTTTATTACATTGTTACTGACGTTAGCTGGCCGGTTTAATGTGCTTAGGATGGCTAGTCAGATGGCTAACGTTACCTAGCTGCAGTCTGGCTGCTGTAAGTGAAGCTCGCTCTCTCCCCACGGGGCTGTTAAATATTTAAATCAGACACGTTTAAAAAATCTGACAAAGGTTAATTTATGCGTTAGCCTTGAGGGTGATGCCACGCGCAGCTCCGCACGCTAAGTGTGACCCGTGTCTGTGGAAAAGGTCACACCATCCAGCCTGTTAATGAAGATCCTCTGCTCCTCTCAACAACACTCACCACACTGCGTCATCCCGTGGCATACAGAGGATGGAAAGGTGGATCCATGTCAGCACAGAGCCGGATGAATTTAGATCAAACAGACAAAGACAGCAGTCTCAGTGAATGTTACACACACGCAGCATGAGCAGTCTGTCAGGTATCTGAACAGTGGAAGTGAACAAACGATGAATCACAAACATGTCTGCAAATCTATGATGAATCTGCAAAATGATGCATGAGTGAGACATCAGGAAACGTAATTACATCCAGAGATCCTCTCCCAGTGAAGAGATGAAGATCAGACCTGCAGCACAGCTGCAAACAGCCATCACTCCCCATTAATCTGACACTGTAGCTCTGGGTATTAGCTAATGGAGGCCTGGGTGTTTGCTTAAACGCTCCCTCTTGTTGTGAACACTGCTTCTTTGTGTGATACCTCTGATACAACAACATGTTTCAGCTGGTGACTATTACAGCAAAGGCCTGAGCCATGTCACTACTGTCACCTTAGTTCATTCATAAAAGGTTAAATTTGATAGTTTTATTGTTCATTGATTGAAATCATCAAGCTTGAGCTTCTAAGCTGTGATGATGGATTATGAGACCGTAAATAGAACTGATTTCGCCATTAAAACGTCACAGTTCTGTTAACTGTAAAGGCTCAGGCTATGCTGTTTGTCAGTGAAGTAGTGAGTTCAGAGTTGATCTTTCAGTGCAATGTAAACCAACATCATCAAAGCTGGAGCAATGCGTCTCCAAAGGTAAAACACCAGAGTAAGAGAAGTTCCTTTCCCCCATAGCTTCTGTTGGAAACACCAGAGGAAGCTCAAACTGTTTAAACTTTCTGTATCTTTATTCTCAGATGTACAAATGTGACTGTTTCAAGATTTAAAAAATGTAAACGTGTCCGTTAAAGGTCCAGTGTGTCAGATTTATGGGGGTCTGTTCACAAAATAGACAGAAATAGAATATGAGATTCATAACTCTGTTTTTTTATTCATGTATAATCACATGAAAATCAGAATTATTAGGCGGCTTAGAATGAGACGATATCTACATATGCCACGGGTTCTCTCTGCCACAATGATTCACTGTTTCTTTAATGTTCTTGACATTAAAACCTACTGCCAGTCTGACCAGTAACTTGATTTTTCTCACGGTTCAGTCAGACTCACGTATGACTGACTGATTTGCAGACTGTGTGTGATTCTTCACTCTCACTGTTGAACTACCTAAATCTGACTTGATGATAAAATCTTAATAATAATCGCCTGGAAGGTTTTTGGACTCGTCTTGTCTGTGAGGTGAAGCGCTGCTTTGTGTGAGCAGGTATTCAACAAGACGACCAGCTGTTACATTAAAATGTGTTTGGATTCAGGATCGATGCTTTGATTTTACAAAGTGACCTACAAAACGTTCAGCAGAGGAAATTGTGTTTCTTTTTGTGCTGCGTGTTTGATAACCGGTTGGCTTGCAGCCTGCCATCATGCTGCATCTGTGTGCTGTTCTGTTGAAGAAAGAACACATTTTCCCGTCTCTATCTCGGCTCTTTGCTTAGCCGCAGGGTGCACACAGTCAGCTTTTACACAACTGTGATGTCAGTTTATTACAAGATGCCATTTGCAAAAGGTCAAACTGTACTGGATGCAAAAATGGGCGATAGCGAAGTCATTTCACACCACCGTAAGTGTCTGTCAGCGGCTGACTTGTGCCTGCTCTGTTTTCTCCCCAGTATGGTGAGGAGAAGGTGTCCCATGCTGCATTAGTGGAATAGTGACATGCTGGCCTGTCTGCCAGCATCAGGTGACCCTACCATCAGACTTCTCTCCCGCACGCAGATGAACACTGGACTTCAGAAATGTAAGTGCTTTGTTGTCACCATGTTGTGGTTACATTTCCTCATTGCTCAGCATTAAAGACCAGACAATGTGTTGATGGTGCAAATTTTAATGCAGTTTGAGGGTCACAATGATTTCCTAATTTCATGACGAGAAAGTGACGTTACGACTGAAAACCTAAAACCTTGTGGTGGGTAAACATTCAAATGTGATGAATCAACAGACTCTACCTGCAGGGTTAGTTAAATTAACAGTGTAACTGATCCCGGCGTTACGGGTTGAACCGTTTGAGTACAGAGGATTTCTTCTGTGACTGTTGTGCCCTCCAGCTCACCACGTATTTGATGCATAACACAAATGGAGGCAAAGTGAAACACCACGTCAGCTTCAGTGACTACAGATCTGTTCATGGAGAGCTGAGGCAGATAAACCTACTAACCTAAAGCAGCTCACGCTACTTCCTCTCACACAGCGTAGTGTTACTGTATATTTCAGTGTGTTGTGATGTATCATCAGATCCCAGTCTGTGTGCTTTGCTAGGCATTTCTGGTTGTCTGATCTTGTATACGTTGCAGGGGAAACTACACAGAAGATGAGATCTGCCAGCTATCCAACCCCAGCAGAGTTGGATGCCTATGCTAAGAAAGTTGCCAACAACCCTCTGACCATCCAGATCTTCCCCAACAGTGTCAAGGTACCTCAAAGGAAGCACATTCGGCGCACTGTCAACGGGCTTGACACATCCTCGTCCAGCCAGCGCCACAGTCCCTACCCCTCTCAGGTCAGCTCCAGTAGGGGCCTACTGGCTGTCCTCCGTGCGCCTGCCAAAGGCATCATCAAAGAGTCGGACGGTAGCCGCGCCCAACAGCTTCACAAGGCCATCATGAACCCTCACAGTGGGCCGTATGCCACTCAAAGCACTTTAAATCTTCCTCAACCCGCTCCTCACCTACAGGGCCCGTCCCAGCCTGCGGCCCAGGTGGCCCAGAAGCAGGGCATGGTTAACCCACAGGCGCTACAGCAACAGCAAAGCATGACTCACCCAATGACTTTACAGCAGCCTCAAACTATGCCTCACCCACAGGCTTTACAGCAAAGAAGCGTGGCTCATACACAAGCTCTGCAGCGGCAGCAGAGTCTGTCCCAGGTTCAGACTTCACAGCAGCAAAGATTGGCTCACCCTCAAGGCATACAGAGGCAACAGAGCCTGCCTCACACTCAGGCTCTACAGCAGCAGCCGAGCCAGTCTTGTCCACCGGTCGTACCACAGCAGCATCTTTCTCATCTGCAGACACTAAAGCATCAACCGGCTCCTCCGCAAGCTTTACTTACACAACAAGGAGTGACTCAGGATCTGCGCCACATGTCTGATGGAGCTCAGCTTCCGAGCCTGCAGCACACCCAGGGGCTAGTTGGTTCACAGCCCCTCCCCCAGGCTGTGGGTGCAGGACCTCCTACCATACCTAATAGCCTCCAGCAGCCCCCGCCGGGGGCATACGGACCACGGAAGCTCCCTGACGCAGACGCCCCACCAAATGTAACTGTATCTACCTCCACCATCCCACTATCCATGGCAGCCAGCCTGCATCAGAACCGGCCTAGTGACCTGAGCAGCATTGTGCACCAAATCAACCAGTTGTGCCAGGCACGGGCTGGCATGGGCACCACCTCGGTCTGTGAGGGCCAGATTGCAAACCCTAGTCCCATCAGCCGTAACCTGCTGATCAACGCCAGCTCCAGGGTGTCGTCTCACCACCCGGCTCTGGGCTCTGTGCCGAGCTGCCTCATGGTGGGACCCCCAGACAAAGCTACAGCTCAGACTCCCAGTGTTGCTCTCCATTCACAGCCCAATATAGCTGCTACAAATAGTATACAGGTACCTGCCTTTCACACAGACCCAGAGAAGGTACACCTGCAGCAGCAACAGCAGCAGCAGCAGCTTCAACACCATTTACATCAGCAAAAACAACAACAGCAGCAGCAGCAGCTACAGCAGCAACATTTACAACAACTACAGCAGCTGCAGCAGCAGCGCTCTTGGGCTCAGCATCAACTGGCCCACATGCAGCAGCCCCCAGAGGGGGCCCATCCCTGCAAGAACCCCAGGATGGAGCCTCCATCTGAGTGTGCGTTCCCCTCTCGAAACCTCAGCTATTCCCACAAGCTACCTAACACTGCACAGTCCTTTCCTCTGAAACACCCTGCAGAGAAACCACGGCCTTCATCCCCTGTTAACTGCCCCGTAGGTTCTATGCCTTACATTAATGGCCACTACATGCAGCCACCGTGGGGCAGCATCCCAGCCACAGCAGGTAACAACGGATCCGGCCCTCAGGACCTCCCAGTGGCTTTCCAGGGGGGGCAGGCTGCTGCCTCCACAGACCGCATCCCAGGGGCAAAGTACCGGCCGGGGAAAGAAGGCCCTCCTGGCCAGTCCAAGTTAATGCAGAATGTGGATTTCTTGGGAGGGGACTTCCAGATGCCCAACTTTCAGGAGCAGAACATGGATGTGATGGAGAAGATGCACAGGTCAGCCATGGGTCAAGTTCAGGAGCCCAACAACGGCAGAGGCGTCCACAGTCATCACCCAGGCTACCACTAAAGTGTGCGTTTATCTCCTCCCCTCCTCCTCGGTGTGTTTTGAGTTTTTCTCAACAGCTACTTTCATCTTCTTCTGTGGTTTATTCTTTAAGATCTTGCAAGTGATCAATTACATTTTGTTGCTTCGGAGCTTGATTTGTAGACCAACCAGGTTGTGATATTTCAAAGTATTCCTCAGGTCTTAAGCCATGTCGTACCTTTGTTGCAGATGAAGGGTTTTTGAGATTGTTGTCCACTGTTGAGTAGAATTCCTCTTTTCATCACTGGCATGGATGTGCTGCTCTTTGTTCGTGTATATATGGTGTTCTGATTTATTCATTTGCAGCTTGCCATAGGTTTGTCACAGTGCTTTTCCTCAGTTGACATGGAACAACTCAACTATTTTCAGCATTTGTGGCCTTACAACTGCCCAGAGGCAAGATTTAGGATGTCCTTGTGTAATGTTTTTATTTGAAATTATTTATCCTCTTAACAGGTTTGTCGATCCATTTTTAAATTGGAAGGTTACATGTATATGCAATTAACATGACTGTTGATAAGGTTTTTCTCTCAGCAGCTCCCGCCCATAGTTGAGGTGTAGACTTGTTAACAGACCCACAACTTCTCTATCAGGAATACAACATGGCTTCTGAACCGCACCGTGAGTGGTCCAGGTAGTTCTTGCATCGTTCCATGAGTGATCAGTGTGCAGAAATGGCTAACTGTCACTACTTAGCAGAGTTTGTGTTAAAAACAAGACAAAGCCAGCACTAGCAAAAACAGTAACATTCTCCATTTCAGAGATTTGAGTAGTTTTTCTTCCATTTGGAAAGTCTCAAGTGCCCTCGTGTGTAATATTTCACGAGTTGCTTTTGAAGTAGTTTTTCTTTTATTCCAGTTTTTGTCGTATTTCTGTAGATGGTCCTACTTGAACTGTAGAAATTACTTTTTAAATGTTATGCTTAACATTTGGCAAAAGGAGCAGAAACTCCATTAGCCCCTGTTTGTCTTTAGCTAATGTGAAACAGAATGGCATCCCATTCATATTAAAATGGCGTGTGTATGTCGGTATATGAAAAAGCAAATTGATCACTTGCAAGCATGCAAGTACTTCAAATAATGCAAGCTGGGAAAATGCTTCATTTCCCATCCAACACGTTTCCTCACCACTTTACTACTGTAATCCAAGTGAACTGATGTGGTGTGGACGTTATCTGTGTGGCTTGTGGTGGGCTGTTCATCTGCGAATCACTGGCCTCACCCTGTGTTGTATTTCTGCTACCTATAAAGGAAAAAAAATTAAGGACTTTTAATGCAGGTTATGTTTTGCTAGATGTTTCTAGCATGAAACTGGACCCATTTCCTCCTCTAGTCCTTTTTCGGGTTGATGTTGTCTGGGCGTACACTGCTCTGCTAGCCTCAAGCCTTCTGGAAAAAGCCTTAAATGTCACAGTAGTTATCCTCTACTCAATACTTACCTTAACTGACTTTCTTTGCCAGAATCCCAACTTAAGTATGGCTTCATTTTAAGGAAGTATTTTGTTTTCTCCTTCCTTTTGGTTAAATCTGTTCAAACTGTACTGTCAGATCATTGGGCGGTGTTCATGTATAGTGGGAATGAGTGATGTTGCCTTAAAGGAAATATTAAGGCGATCATGCTACTCATACCTGTCGATTAATCACCTATCCCACTGTCTTAAATGTTGCCTATCTATCGAGGATTTAAGATGATTTTAAGAGTAAAATATGAATAGTATTTAGCAGAATTAATAGGTATGTAGAACAGGGCTGTAGCAGTTATTTTAAAGTATTTGGACTGTGTTTTAGTTGGTATACTTAATAAATATCCTTATATAGTTTAATTTATTTTTTTGGACCACTGCATCCTGAAGCCATAGGAGTTTTCACATTAGGTGCCATAGGAGACACACATCGACGCAGACAGTGTAAACTGAATTGTCTGCACTCAGAGGCAAATAAGAGGTTTGCATCCATGCTTTAATCTGATGTCTTTCACCACGCCGCCGCGGAGCATTTCTTTCTTCTCTGAATCATTCTCAGAATACAGTACAGGTCAAAAGGGAGAAAGAAAGGCGAGATGATGATGACGACGATGATGAACGTCATCTTCAGAGAAAGACAGCTGAGATGCAAGCCGTAGCTTTTCTGGATTCTGGTCTTCATACTTGATGGCAGTTTTTTGTTTTTCTGGCTCTCATTTTTGACGTGCCTGCCCCTTAAAGCTGCTATTGACTTTAATCTTAACACACACTAGTATGATTTGTGTGTGCGTGTGTATGAATAGTAATGATGTATGGGCTGTATCAGTGAAAATAAGTTCCTATTTACGGGATGGGCACAGGGCAAAAATTGCCACCACTAAAATGCTGGTAAATTTACTGATGTTTATTCTACCAGCGGTGTTTGGAGATTCTGCTAAATATCTAATAACTGACCAGTATTCAAAGTGGCAGAGGTATTTTCAGGAGTCTGACCCTAAAGGCAGACGCCTCCCAGGTCTGTTTGGGTTTCTTAACTTTAAATCAACACTAAACTAATCGACAGACCTGCCCTGTTTATTTTGAACTGCCTCGTTACAGCCCGACATAGTCAGGTTCTACAGTTTCATATGAAGTGCCTCCACTGGGCTTAGTATGGAGAAATGTGTGAATGGGTGCTTGCGTGTGTGTATGTTAAGCTTGGGTACTTGCACACAGGTGTGCACGCTGACAAAGGTGCACGAAGTTAATCTCTGATGGGGGACCAAGCTACTTAGTGTAACTACTGATACTGTGTCATGGACTGAAGTCCTGAAGTGTGCCACGATTCCTAGACACTGTCGGGATGTGTGAACTGTTTGCTGCTGACTCACTGACCAAAGTGACCAAGCGTCCCTCTCTGTAACCACCCCAGCCAAAAGCCTTGGCAAAGCTTGTATTGGGAACTTGTGTTCTGACAGTAATAAGCAACAACCTGGTGACATAAAGGAGAGCTGCTGCCCTCATTTGGACGGTTAAAGATAAAATCTTGTGAAGTAAAAGTGTAAAGATGTGAACCGAGCATAAAAAAATCTAGAGCGAGTGGTTCCTGTCTGCACAGTACACCCCAGTTTGTTTGTTTTTGTTCGCCAAGCAAGATTCAGACGTTCTACCCAGAACTTTGTACGTTTGTGGTTCCATTTTACAACCTTCTCATGCAGAAACAGTACATGTCAATATGCACTGTAAAAATCTAATCTACTTAAGCACATTGTAGCTCACCATGTCAGTTTACTCAGATGGCAATATTTATTGGGGCACAGGTATGTAACAACTCTCTCTAGATTTATTTTTACTCCAGTTAATATGATCGCCTTTGATTATCAAAGACCTATCATGTCGTGAACGGTGGTGGAGGGGGGCTTACTTTCTCTACTTTGTGAAAATGTGATATTCCAGTTTTGCCTAACCTTCAGGAATAAAATGTCTTGCACAAACATTCCCCCTAACCAAAATAAAGTTTGCAAACACAAAGCTTCTACGAGTGAGTCACTTTGTAATGTTCATATAAAGAATGTCAAGACGACTTCAGTGCATATCAGAAATACATTCATAGTTGACAGTGTGCTTAAATCAGAAATCAATTCTTCTACAGGCATGACAAACATTTACAACAGTAACAAAACAGTTAGTGCAAATTGTGACTAAGAAGTTATTCACTGTAATTATGTACATGTATGATTATGAAGAAGCGGTGGGGACAATATAAACAGTTGCTGTGCTATTAAAACCTTTTTGCCTGATCTGTGCAGTCAAGTTTAAAATCAAACATTTTAAAAGGCCCAGTGTGGCAGGTACCGCCGGTGGTACGTGACCATCCTGTGATGGCACTTGGAGGAATATTTGAAATATTTTTATTGAAATAAAATAATTTTAAAACACGTGAATGAATTAAAACAATGAGGTCGATGATGCGTTGTCCGGTTAGTTAAAGTGTGACAGTCGGATAGTAAGTGGAGGTAAAATTGTTCAAAAACTCCAATTATGGCTCCGAACAGGAAATATTATGAAGAGAAGTACAGATCTGGTTATTGAACTGGTTTCATTGAGGATTTAACAACAGTTAATACAAAATAATCTTCAATGGGGTCAGCCTACGTGTCTGCCTAATGTTTTCTGAGATGGTATAAAGACTTAGAGAAATACTTATGTAGGAGATCTGTTGCCAGAAATGAAGTATAACTCAATTATATTTTCCATTCGTGTATAATCACCTGACTGCCATGTTTCTACAGCAGCCCAGAACAAACAAACCAAACACCGGATCTACAGAGTGTCATGGCCACTGCAGGTTCTCCTACATGCTTGAAATGAGAGCCGAGGGGTATTCATTTGGTTGCAGTTTTCAACCTCACTGCGAGACGCCACTAAATCTACCAACACCCTCCTGCCAGGCCTCCCAGCCTGCATCCAGAACACGGGTGGCGCGCCTGGTCTTCAATCAACCCAAAAGGTCACGTTACCCCGCTGCTCATCGAGCTCCACTGGCTACCTGCAGCTGCCCACACTGAATTCAAATCACTAATGCTGACTACAAAGTAGTCTCCAGTTCTGCGCCCAGCTACTTGAGTGTCTCTGCCACTTGTATGCTCAAAGCAATCCAAACTTCTCTCGTCTGTTGTTCCCCGTTGGTGGAACGTCCTACCAGATCAGGGTGTCCCTCTCTCCGAGCACTACCTCTCTCTCTACAGCTGTCTCAGTACTTGTTGCTGCACCAACGTTTCCTTTTCACACTGTGCACTTGATTGTTTCCCTTTTTTGTAAGTCACTTTGGATAAAAGTGTCAGCTAAATGTAACTGCTACACACTGGACCTTTAGTTAAACTTAAATTGTGATGACTCTAGGGATTACTGTATATTTCTTGTTGTCGTCGTATGCCACGAATCCTCTCCAGGAGTGGATTTAGTCTCCACGGACTCCCTGAAAGATTAAATGGTGAGTCAGATTAGTGACTTCTTAGCAAGTATTAGAAACAGCAAGAAGAGATTGTGTGTGTTTGTGGTGTGCTGCTCTACCAGGAGTCTGGACGTTGCTTTTCTGTGGCATTTTCATACGATCCCCAGGGTCTTCGTCCTGGATAAAACCGAGATCACAACGCCATCGTTTCCAATCCTTTTCCTCCACCCTGAAGTCAAAGAAGATTAATCATAAACTGATGTTACAAAACTGAAGAGTTAATTCACCACGTCTCTAGTTACCCACAGAAGTTTTCATGATATCTTGATGCCAAAATATGAAGATGGAGTTGAATTTTGTGGCTTAGAGTATATATAAAAGCAGCAGACTTTAGAAACAATGCCCTGGTCACTAGATAATCCACTGACTCTGCTGTTACTACCAAATAAATGCTGTGACAACGGTCTGCAGATCTTTCTGGAAAGGTTAAAGGTGCATGAACTCACACGACAGCAACAACAACTTAAACTTGCATGGTCTCTGCATGAGGTGAGAAGACATGTTTAAAGAGGCTGATCTGTGTTTAGTGTTCTGTGTGCTCAAGGTTCAGTGACATCATCAAACAGACGATTAACAATGGGTGTTAGTGTCCACAGTTGACTTAGAGAAATACTTTCCCAGACAAGTTTGTACAAACTTAAACAAGGCAACTTATTCCCAAAATATTCTACACCTGCACAGCCTTACAACAGGACATAATATCAGACATACCTGAAAAATCGACGACTCTTGCCCTGCTCGCTTCTGATACACACCATCTTTGATACTCCAGAGAACAACTTATTGGACAGGCACTTCGGCAAAGACTTCTCGCTGTCCAAAATGGTAATAGCCCTCTGAGGATGTGCAACAAAGAATCTGCATGTAAGCTCTTTGGTGTTTTTCAGGGGTTTGCACACAATATAGAAACACTTCATCATATTTCAAAGCTCTTCTTCATAAAATATAAGTATCTGAGATATTTACTCAGTTTTCTAAGATGGATCAGTGTCATTCAACCTAAATTTCCTTTGTAGGATCTGCTGATATCCAGACAACCTTATGAATAATCCCATGAGATCGACCTAATCCTATGAATGTTTGTGTGAAGAGCTTCTTACCTGCAGGTTCCAGATGTTTTCACTTTCTTCGTTGATTCTTTCGACCGTGTTTCCCATCACGGCTATGAGCATGTTGAGCAGCAGGATGTAAGTGAGCACTATGTACAAGATGAGCAGGACGTAGAAAACCTCCTTGTACTGAACATGATCAGTGAACTCCAGATCTCCCATCCCAATAGTGAACTTGAACAATTCCAGTGTTGTGAACTTGATGTCATTGTAGCTCGGCTTCTGGCATTTAAATGGCTCCAAACCGAAGGACCTTCCACGTGTGCCATTACGCAGTTTATTAGCAGGAGGGGGGTCTTCGATGAGAGCAACAATAGCTGTAGATAAGGAGAAATCACAAGTCTTTACCTTGGAAAATATCTTAAGTCTTTATTCCAAAGTCATTTGGAGACCATCAAAGTCTTACCGGCAGAAAATCCAAAAAGCAAGACGCTATAGACACATAGAAAATGTAACAGGTCAACCAGGATCATCTAAAAAGAGAAACAGACTTTAAAAACAGGCAACCATTTGTGAAACTTTCGATTACTAGAACTTAATTCTTACTCTCTGCATCATGACACTGTACATCCCCAGCTGTTTGGAGCCTCTTGAGTAATAAAGAACGTTGACCCAGGCAACAGCCAGCGAGACCACGAGGAGGCCAACGTATTCTCTCCGTCCAGAGACGTACAAAACTGCGCAGATCAGAAGGAGCATCGCCTGCAGGAAGCTGCAAACAAAGACGAGTGGTAAGAAAGCAATGATATTCAAAGCTTTGGGTATAAGATCTCATGAAAGTACTTACAACAGGATGTCACTGAATCCATCAGTGTATAGGGAAGTGAAGTTTGGGGGGTTCCTCTTGAAAACATTTATCTGTGGGATCATGAAAATACAAATAAGTTTGATACAAATTTTGAGTGTTTTTGTGAGTTACTGCAGCAGATTTCTCACCGCTTTATAGAAAAACCACATGGCTCCAAGGACACTGATAATCTCACCAACGCAGCGGAGGTAGTCGATTGGGACGTCTTCAATAGGAAATGGAGGCTGTGGGTCAAATAATATGCTGATGATGTTTAACTCTAAACAGGACACGCTTTGTTTATAGTGGATGGTCTTTCACCTCACCTGTCCTTCCTTTCTGTAGAAGGCCACAGTGGTGAAGATGATCACGTATATCAGGTAAGCCAAGAAATTCATCAAGAACAACTTGGAAGCAAACCTGTCCCACTTATCCTTGAGAAGACTGTGCAGAGGCTCGATCTGGAGCATCGCAGGACGATTCTGAAGCAAAGTTCACAGGTCAGTTAAAACACTTATCTGAAAAACACAGATTATCAGTTAAAATAAGGTCAAATATGTATTTCTAACCGGAATTTCACTCCCAAAGACGACTATCTCCAACACAGAGTTCTCTTCGTCGGTGTCAATGGAGCTCATGTCGTAAAGTGAGGAGTGAACAGGTCCGTAGACCCATTCTGTGAACTTCCTGGACAGCGGCCTCATCTCCTCATCCGAGAATTCCCGGTGCAACATGTGCTTGAACAGCTGGCCAATGAGAGGTCAGAAAAGAGTTAACTATCTATATTATGTCACAAGTTTTAAATCCACACAAAGACCTTCAAAAGAAAAGACGTACCCCGATCTTTCCTTGCTTGGCTGCTAACTTGAGAGGAGTCAGCCCCTGATTGTTTTCAATCGCTTCCAACTGGACTTTTCTCTGTTTCTCAAGTTTGCTGTGCTGGATAAGGATCCCGTCATAGATCCTTTCAATCATATCTGTGTTTTCTGTTGTATTGTCTGCGATAACCACCAAACTGTGCAAGACAGTGTTTCCTTGTGAGTCTCTGTCAGTCAGGTCTGCTCTCCTGTACGGGTTCTCCATGAGGAAGGACACGATGTTGGGCTGGTTGGTGCAGGCAGCCAGTGATAAAGGAAGCTCTCCTGTTGGAAATACACAGAGGGGAGTTAGTGATAACATCTGGGAGCGAAAATGTAAATGGGTATTTTTTTTTTAGGATGTATTTACCTACCAAAATAAAAACCTGTTCCTGCATCATGCTGGAAGAATTTCCCATTGGCTTTGGCTTGCACGTCAGCTCCTTTCTGTACCAGCAGTTTCACGTGGTCAAAGCTTCTTCTCTCGATGGCGATGTGCAAGGCTGTCTGACCTGTGACAGTGAGATCAGTGTGTGTGATTTAGTGACGTCTAGTGGTGTAGTTGTGAAGTGCGATCCCATCCGTTCATCTGCATCTTCCATGCTTGAAAGAGAAACTACGGTGGCTATGAAACGTGAAAACGCCTTATCTAGAGCCAGTGTTTAGTTTGTCCCTTCTAGGCTACTGTAGAAACCTGGCAGACTCTGTGGAGGAGGCCCTGCTGTCTCTGTAGATATTAAAGGCTCATAAACAACTAATCTTATTTTCGGGTGATTCTACACTAACAAAAACATAAATCTGACACACTGAACCCTTTTTGTTTCACATACCTTTGTAGTACGGATCTCTGTAAGATGCGTTGATTAAATTTTCTAAATCTTCAGTTTTCTCTGCGATGTCAAGGAGAAATTCAACTGTGTCATTTTTTCCATCCTTTAGATTCAGCAGAGCTTTCAGGAGTGCCGTTTTCCCGTTTACTTCATCTGAAAGTTCAGAAAAATGCACAAATTACCTCGTTTTGTTCATTACAATATTTACATCTTTACTTATACTTAAATAAATAATAATAAATTAGTACTAGACCCCTAAATTTACTTCAAGCCTCAAAAATGAATCTTTATTCAGACATAAGAGTTTCATGGACGAAAGAGGATTCACATCCAGCTCCTTCAGGTTTATTTCTTTGAAAACATTTCAGGCGTTACACATGAGAAATTTAATTTAGTTTTTATCCAATAGCCATCAGCGTCATTAGTGATGGCTGTCTTAAACAAACTTTGAAAACTCTTCCAGCCATTAGCAAACAGTCGCGTTTGGCATGACTACATGCACTTCACTGCTCAAACATTGTTTCAAGGACACATGGAGACACTAACATGGTCACAGATAACAGAAGGACACTTGCGTTGGTTGCCAGTTAAAAATAAGACACATAAAACTGTTTTCTTACTTACCTGTGAATTCTGGGCTCGTAAGACGTTTATGATTAACTCGCAGGTAGTCGAGCAGGCCGTGAAGCTGACTTGTGTCTCCCTGGGATGCTGCTTTAAAGACTCTCTCCCTTGTGAATGCTTTACCATCAATGTTGGCATCACTGGTAGGTCTGAAATGTAAAAAAATCAACAACTTATTCAATTCAAATCAAGCTCAATGTTATCAACTATGCAATACTTCAACTTATTGTACTGATATTTGTTCCAACACTGTATGTCTTTTCAACTATTAAAGTATTCATGAGAATAAATTATTTTAGAAATTGAGCACAGACATTACAATATACTGTATGTATGATTATGATTATTAAAAATGATCTATAGCACATGTCTTGTTTAGTCTCTTTGGGAAATCTTCCAGGACAAATAAAGGCTTTAAACAAACTGCTTCTTTACCTGGGATTTGCCACCATGTCACCTGATACTGACCTAGTCCCTACAGGTTTAACTGCTGTGTTGACACCCCCAACAGTCCGTATGCATGATTTTACAATGAAATGTCATGTGCATTACCTGTGAAGAGAAATAAAACATCTGTTCTTCCCCAGTAGAACCAGTTACCTGGACATTAGGACGTTGGTATCCATAGGTGCAGGTTTTATCTCTGCGTTGTCTTTTCTAAGGAGCCAATCCAGACTGTTCCCCTCCTCCTCCTGGCCTTTGTTCGGCTCCTCTCTGTCCGGCTGCTGTCCATTGTCCATCTTTTTCCTGTTGATAACCAAATCTTGACCGTGTATAACAAGAAACTAAAGTGTTAGCTTGACAAGAAGCTCATTAGCTGTGATGAGCCACAGCTGCACAAGTGTAGAATTGCAAAGGTCATGAGAAGCACTGATGAGTAAATGGTGTCTGTTACCTTGATCACGCTCCTCCCTTTTCCCGGAGGGCGAGCCTGTTGTTTACTTACCAGCAGTTTTCCACTCATAGAAAATAATAGCATGCTGAGATCATGGCACACCTGATGAATGGTTATTTTACTATGTGACACTCTATGATTTATTTAATGATGTTTAATGAGAAATACATTCTCACTGTTTGACACACTGCTGATGGTGTTAAATAACACCTAAATGTTTTCATTCAAACTAATGTACCTCAGCATGTTTGACACGTGAAACATTATTAGTCTGATTTGTGTATCTATCTTTAATATTTATTTATACATCTTAAAATATAAATGTGCTTTTACTTTGCAGTCTTCTGGTTTTATCCAGGTTTTGTTGTTTTTATTACATAGATTTGGTTTGTTTGAAATTTCTTTTGAGCTGTTTTTTTCTGTTGGGGATTATTATTATTTACATGTTAGGGCTTGGTAGTCTACAGTGTATTCATTATTGTACCTTTCACTAATCAAAGGAGCAGAAGCTCTTAACGTTTAAAGCTGATTTTAGAAACTCAACAGTTCTTCTCTCTCCTCATTTCCATGAATAAAATAAAAACAAAGACAGAAAGAGGATTTGTTTTTTTGTAATGCTGTCACAGCTGAGACTACAGCTCGGGCTTCAAACCTATATTTGATATTAGAATGATATTACATAACATTTTTATGGGAGTCAGCTGAAGATGTGATTATTAAAGCCTCTGTACAAACCATGCATGTGGGTAGCTGTTTACTGTATACATTTATTAAAGGTGCGGCTATGCTGTGCAGCGTTTGTTTCAGTTTAACAAAACGGTTCCACACTTCTTTAAAAATATGACGCTACTTTACTCATTACTGTTTCTATATCGATCAGGAGAAGCTGCAAAAAGCAATAAACAGACATCCATGTTGCTACTTTGGGGAAGAATAAAAAATAATTTTGGTCATTCATACCAACAACGTCACAAGGTGTTTTTGGTTTAACTCAAAGTGAAATGTTTCCTTTCAGTTCTCCTGATGACTGAAATAACTAGAGGTTTTCAATAGTGGCTCAAGCATTTGGCAAAATGCAAAATTTAAATGCAAATCTAAACAAAGAGGCGGGTGGGCGGTGACAGAGATCTCACTGGACTGGCCTTATAATGAGGCATACTGGGCCCAGCTGTGTCCCATGTTGCTGATTATGCTGCATCAGGTGCAGACACATTAAACCACACAGAAGTGAATCATTGCGTGCTGATATTGTGTCTCTTTCACAAAAATCTACAAACTGACAGTGCCATGATCACTTAGATAACTTTCCATCAGAGCGCTGTTGTTGAAGCTGATCACCTTCAGGACACGTTAGCTGTGTTTTTCTGCATGCAGAGGAGACCTTCTGGCTTCAACTTCAGCACACTAAAAACAAAACTATTATCAGGGAGCCGATTTGATTCTCAGAGTGTTCCTGAGTGCAGCTGGTCTCCCTGACAGCTCTATAGTAGACAATGTAATTATGCAACCAGGGCTGAGGCAAGGAGATATTAGTTTGTTACAAAGATGGGTCTACAGATCTGGAGAAGAAGCAACATCAGCATCTGTTCAAGGTGAGACGGTCTTCACAGTCAATGAAAAAAATGAATGGTGAGTTTCAGTAATACTTCAACATCTAATGTAGAGGCACGTTTAGAAACAAAGTTTTGCAAATGTTAAACATGCAACAAATTGTTTGATTTCAAAACATATTTCATCAGAAAAATCTGAATTAAACAGATGTCTGAGGCAGAAACGTCTTCCTTCTGAGTCTTTTAATGTATTTATTTCCTTATTGGACTATTTATGCCTTTTTAATTTGTTGATGGTAACAGACAGGAAATTGCGGAGAGAGGTGGTGTGACATGCAGCAAAGCCATGAGTTTGAATCAACACCCGGATGCTGCAGCAAGGACTGAGCCTTGGGTAGACTCATATCAGGTGAGCAACCAGGGCCCTCCTGAGTCTTAAATAGCAGCACAGAGATTTTTAGGAAGACTAAGTCAAGTGTCAAGCCTCTTGTGGTCGTAATAAACGTTCTGTCATCTGCTGTATGCCTTTCAGACTGCTTTTCTCCTGATGTTGCGATCATAGACTGGTTGTGATACATTTGATGTGATGTGACATTTAAAGTAAGTGAAGTCATAAAAAGTTATTATTTTCTTAGCACCTCCATGTATCAGTCAAAGTTAGCCAGCAGATGTTGGTAGCAAAACATGGAAGGTTAAGTTACCTGACTGTTTTCATCCTCATGGTGAGGAATGTAATGAGAAAACACGAAAATCCTGTTTTAAAAAAATAACGTAATCATTTTCATTGAACATGTATAGGGGGGTGCACCGTTCCTGGAGATACTGCAATACCAGGTCGATGCGTGGAGTGGACGGAGCAAGCCCCTATTCCATCTCCCTGTTCCAAAAATCAATTTAATATATGGTCCCCGGGTAGGGGACGTATCAGATATTAAACTGATAAGAACAGATACTACACTTGATCTTAGCCAAAAGGCCGAGAAGCGATACCGACAGAGGCTCGGAGGAGAGGAGGTCATTCTTCGAGGTGTCAGCCTCACTGACGGTGTCAGTCTGAGGAAACTGTTCGAAAATTAATAATAATTAAAGATGAACGACAGCTGATGGGAATGTTAAACTCTCAAAGTTATTTTAAATAAAAGTTCAGAGAGGATTGTTGTCATAGAAAATGTTTGTAACAAATGTTTCTTCCTGACGCTCTCGGGTCACGTGCTGTCTTTTAGTCCAATAGGAACTCGAGGTGGGAGGAGCCCGGTTCAGTTTAAAAGACGTTACCGCGTGCACAGCTGTGTGACTGACGTTAACGTGAACATGTAAAACACTGACCGAGAGGGAGCTCCGGTATTCTCCGGCGGACATCAGACCTGACTGCCTGCTCCACATGTCAGTCACACAAACACAAACAGCGCGCGGAGCAGCGACAGATCAGCCTGCAGCACATTAAAACGACACACTGTGACGTGCAAACCGGAGAGAGACAGCAGAGGCAGCGCAGGTGTTTGTAATGAAGCTGATTAAAGTGCGAAGAAACACGCAGCACAACAACTCTGACTGTGTTTGAGCTGAACGGAACCGAGCCTCCGTTACTTGACGTTTATCTTTGAACATGTTTATCAGGGGAGAGCGCGAACGCAGTCCCCCACTACCAGAAATTATGCAGTCGAGATTCCCACATTTGGGGAATTCGCAGAGGTCAGCTCCGCCGGAGTGCAATGGCTGAGCCTCGCCCTGGGTGAACCACCTTCTTGATCATGGTATCTCCCCTGCCAGGTAAGTATGAGTTGTACAGCTCAGAGGCAGAGAGGTCTTTGCGGGGGGACGACGTCTCCGTGACGGTGCTGACATTAAACAAATACAGAAAACGACCAGAAGTGATCAAGCCACAAACAATCAAAGCGGATCTTTGGTCGTATTTGTTGTAAATCGCTGTATAAACGTTCATTGAAGGATTATATCTTTACACGATGTGTTTTCCCGTCATGCACTGCGAATTTTACGTCGAATAGATGAAAATTCAATGAAAAAACACGTCACCAAATCACAGCACGGTAAACAATGTCACCTACAACCGCAAACAGTCGCACCTATCTGCCTCACACTTCACAAACCGAGCAGTAATCTCTTTATTTGACGATCTTTGACAAAACGTTTAAAGTTGGGAGACGGAGTAATAAACTGCGCATGCGCCAAATCCGATGCTCCTACCACCCAAAGAAGAGACCCAAGAGAAACCGTTTTTATTCGTTAAATTAAACTTCTGGTTCGCTTCAATTAAATAAAAGACAATTCTCTTCCTACGTTACTATTGTGAGTAATCAGACCAACGTCTCTTAAACCAAATAACGGCTCTTTTTAAATCTCCTTCGACTGTTTCCATGGTGACAAACGGAGCTGCAGCGCCCTCTGCTGGATGAATCAGGTGACAGCAGCCCCGTGCAGCAGCTGCAGCACATGTCGAGGCTCGTTAACTAAATAAAGTTTATTAAAGTACTAAAGCTGCCATGAAGACTCCGTCATTTTGTCCGTGCACGTGATTGTAGTTTAATTTTAAAGTCTTCCTGAACAAGTTAAAGTGTAACTGGCTCTCTGTGACTACAAACCCGCATTAAAAAAAAAAAAAAAACTAGCGGGGAGCGGCCCTTTAGGCCTATTAACGCTTAATTAATCCAAATGCAGCTGAGGCAAAAACACATTGTGACCACTCGGTTATAAATGTCGTCGGTTTGTCCACACGGTTCATGAACCTACCAAATTCACCGAATTTGCTCGTTTTTACTTCAACCTGTGTGCTGAGAAATTCACCAAAGTAACACCTGAGGCTAAAAACACGACGCCATCACCACCAAACCACGGCCAACGTGTGACAAGACGAAAAAGAGTAAACTCACATAAAGACGTCCTGATATCAAAAACACGTCTTCACATCAAGATAAAAAAAAAAATATGTCCAATAACTCGGTAATCCGTCGACCTGATGGTCAGAGGTCCTGATATGCAAATGAGCTCGACACCGCCTCTATTTAGTCAATCAGGTAGTTCAGGACTGTGTGACGTCACAGGTTAATTACTGGACTTCAACGCAAAACACACAAATCTTAAATTTAGATTTCCTTTTTTAATCTGTTTATACCTGATATGTGAGATTAGATTATTGATTGTGGGTGATTATCTTCATAAATTAGGTTCATTATGTTGAGACCAGTGCATTGTAACTACACACCAAACATTACATTAAACATCATCACTCATATGGTACAACAATAAGTAGACATTGTCCAAGTCAACATTAAAGTCTGCTCCATTTATTTTTAGACAAAGTGTTATAATTAACAGCCATCATCAGATCTAAAACATTAAAATGTCAGCTTCTGTTTCTTTCAGACTTTACATCAATAAAGTGACTCAATAACATTTAGCCATCATATGAACAAAGAAGAGTTCATAAAACATAATGTTACCATGGTAACATCATGACAACACGTTACAATGTTCCACATAGTGCAGTACATATATACAGGCAGTGGAAGAGGCCTGACGTAAACACTGACACACTGTCACATGTGATGTAGTGAGATGTTTTCATACCTGAGATTCACAAACAAGCTCACCAAGTTTAATTCATCCAAACATCTGAAAAACATATTTGAGTTTTTACCTCTGATGTTGTTTCCTTGTATATTTTGGAGAAATTATGAATTTATTAAACAATGAACACCTTGTACCGTTTTTGTTGAGAAACAGATAGATGGCAGCTGTAGAACTGTTGGCTGTAGCTTGACATGTAAATGACCAGATCTACATATGAGAACTATCCAGTCCACATAAATGACACACATCCAGCTGTTCCGGGCGAATGCCAAACTAATCAGGAATTCATGTGAAAAAACTGAGAACACTCTTCTAAAATAAATCAAAGAGTTACACAGCTAAAACCATCTTTGAATGACAGCTTCATGTTTTAGCTTCCTTGTCGAGTCACTGCTCGTCCAGCCAGAACAGAATAATGAAGAATGGACTCCTCACTGAGTGGTATTCACCTTTACAAACACGACAACGCCTTGAAATGTGATAGACAATCTCATGAAAATTACATTCTCCCACAATGACAGTGCAAAAAAAACACATCAAACAAACAACCTCTCCTTTTGATGACTGCAAAGTTTGAATTTAAAGCTGAAATTGTCACATGGTGTCAGTATAACGAAAACTTCCTGCCCCGAGGTCACACCGTAAATCTCCTGCTGGTTCAGGCAGTAGACGACCTCTTATACTGTAATAATATTTACTGTATACACACTGTACTGTTGCACTTTAAATAGACAATCACACACACCTGATAACTGTATAAACATGTACACATGTACCACATCCTGACACTGACTGTTCAGATATTTAAAAGCTCTCCGTGCCGTCAGTCTGATGTCCTCATATCCCATAACTCGTAGGGCAGAACAGGTATAACTTTCTGCCTTTCAGTTCTGTAGTGTTTAAACCAGTAACTGAAAAAATTTTTGGATTAGTCAATCAATGGTTTAACAAACTGAATGATTCCTGAGAACTGTACCAACATGAGTTTTACTCTACGTCTCGTCTTAGATGAACCAACGCTTCATTTCCAGTTTAATTCCAGTTCCAAGAAAAAAAGACTAAAAATCTGATTTTTGAATCGCACATTGGTGAAAGCCTTGAAGATGAGATGAAACTTTGATGAACAGTGACTGTGCTGCATCATGGGATAGTGGTGAACTTATTTCCTCAAAGTAACACCTCTGTCCAGGTCTCCATCGCCAAGTCAGCAGCCAATCACATCGCTCTCTGCCGGAGAGTTCCTCCTTCACTCTTTCTGCTGCCTGTTATGTCACAGTTTCCTGACAGCAACGGATCAAGCTCTGAAAATAAAAACAATTTTCATGCTTTGAGGCCATTTTTTTTTTTTTGTGCAGGTTTAGTGGGTGTTTAATTTAATTTGAGTTTACTTATGTGGCTCAAAATCTCAAGTTTGTCCCAGAGTGCTTCCCGAAAGAAAGAAACATGGTGGTTCAACATGGCGGACTCCATATAAGAGGACCCACACTGTCTGTAGTGTCTCATTCTAAGGTAACGAAAACATCATTATTCTTATTTTCAGGTGATTATACACTGATGATATCATAATCGTGCATATTATATTCTTCAAAACTAAACACTGACAGTAAAACAGACAGTCAAACTTTTCTGTTTCTGTTCTAGGAAATGGTTTGCTCACTCAGGAAACAGGTTCTGCTGGCTCAAGGTAATTGTCAACCTCGCATTTTGTTGGCCTACACCCTTTCCTCCACTTCTAACTCTTTGTTTCCTCTCACTGCTCATCCTTTCCTCCACATTTCCTTTAAACAATAAGATGTACATCTCTATCCACAGTTCAACCAGTTTTAACTGAAGATGGTAATAACCTCTTCAACACAATTTAGGCCCTCAATGCAGTCAGTGCATGAGGATGCATAATAAGAACATAACGTTGGATAAAATTGAATTTCTTAAAGAAAAACAAACATTTTTTTTTAACCCATCACTGAATACCCACCTTTCATCTCAGTTTCCATCTTGCTGTCTTCAGCGGCTGAGTTTGGATGGTTGCAGCTGTTCTTGGTCACTGTGGAGCTGCTGGCAGACTCAGCTGTGTTTGTTTTTCCTTGATCCGGTTTCGCTGCAGCTCCGGTAGGTTTAATCCCGTCCACAGCGTCCATCTTCACCGGACAGAGAGTCTGCAGCAGACCCATGGCATCAAAGTTTTCTCCGGAGCATTCGCCTCGTTTCTTCAACAACTCCAACACCTGACATTAGAAAACACAAAAAATATTATATGCTACATTATTGTTTACACTATTTCACAGTAGCTTGATACAGTATTCAGACACACTAACACACCTTGATGTATTTGTAGGACTTCAGTTCACTGATGTTCTCATCCAGGAAGAGGACATACAGAGAGAGATCGTCCCATTGGCCATCAGGTCTGGGCAGGACACCCACTGTCGGCAGTGATTGGTAAGTTTCCAGAAAATGTGCGTACCCGTGGCAGAAGAGGGGACGGAGGCTGGCGTAGATCACCACAGGAATCAGTGCAATGAACAGGATCAAGTTTACCAGACTGGAAACAGAGTAAAACAAAATCAGTTTGACATGTTTCAATGACAACATGGATGTGTTACTGTAACAACATGGATGTGTTACTGTAACAACATGGATGTGTTACTGTAACAACATGGATGTGTTACTGTAACAACATGATTACTGGAACTGGAAACAGGAACCAGGATGGAGACTGAAAATCTCAAAAACTTGAGCTTCACAAAGGCAGATTTCATCGCAGGGTTAATGTTTTGGAGTACATATATTATGCATGTGTTCATGTTATTGTGTCCACTCTTTTTGAGTGACCCTCCCACCTTATATTTGATGAAGCACATTAAACACACTTCAGTCTGTTTCTATCATAACCAAACGGTGTACTGTTCAGACAAATACCTCAGCAGAGAGAAGACTCCTACAGCGATGAGCTTACACTGCACCTTGTCGGGGACGCTCGGGTCGGTGATGAGCAGTCCGACGCGCAGCGAGCAGCCAAACTCGTCTGTGATAGAAGCCAGACGGAGATAGTAGCCCAGGTAGACGCAGGCACACAGCAGGGTGACAAGAGTCAGGCAGCGACACAGCAGGTAGTAAAACAGCAATGTCCGCGAGCAACGCTTGGTCATCAGAAACTTTTCCACCAGCGGGTAATTGAAACAGCCCTCGGTGGGGTCGGTGTTCAAAGAGCTGAGAGGAAACACAGAAGAAGAACATTTAAAATCTTAAAACTTAAATGCTGTTGCACCAAAATAAAGTGTGTCCTACTGTACCTTTCTGATGTGAACAGTCCTGACGTGGCCATGCGTTTGGCCAGAGTGACGGCACGGTTGTAGCACCGGTCCAACTCCTCCATGATGAAGCTGAGGTCCGACTGCAGGAGGGGCGCCGCAGAAAATCTCCAGAACAATGCCGGGGTGTACATCAACACCGCCACCAGCAACAGGATGTAGGGAAAGAACTGGAGACAAGAGCCATGACAAGGGTTTGAGAAGAATGTTCGCAATAACATGACAGACCTGGAGAAACTTTGGGGTGTCTGATATTGTCGGAATCATGGCTTGTACTGTACTCTGTCTGTTCTTAGTTTGTGCTGCTGCCTGGACTCTCTTCATCTGCATTAAGATTTATTCCATCAGTGTGTTTGTCAGCAGTTCAACAGTTTTGTTCAGTGTAACTGGATTTTAGATGTAAATGCACGTTTCAAATCAGTGATGTGTGTCTTTATTGTAAATATCAAATATCTGCCCCCTCATTCATAAATAAATGAAGGCCAGCCTGTAACTTGTATACTACAGAAACAACACACTACGACAAACCACAAAATAACACAATAAAAACATTCATCCAATCATAAAGACAGAAACGCACCAGTAACAACAGTGTCAGATGTGAGTGTGCCCATTCTCATCAATGACCGAACCTGAACTTAAAGCAGGAAGTGGAGAACCTCCACAACTTGACTGAACTTAACTTATTAATAATCAGCTGTTTTTCATCAGATTTCTGTAGCCGTAGCTGTGACCGTACGGGTATTTTTAAAAACACAAACTTGTAAATATAAAACAGTGATTCAAAAGGAAGCATTTTTTTTCACAAGAAGCAAAAATGAAAGTACAAAGTTTCATTTCTACCCACAGTACATTATTACTGCACGGCACGATGACTCATGAAAACACACTGTCAAAACATGCCTTATTGTTCTGCAGAAGGCGTGCTACAAAATATTTTCCAACATGGAATGTGTGTGGACAAGTTTCAATCATTAAATTAAGACTAACAATAACACATTTGTATAGTGTAACCCAGTGTGTGTCAATGTGTGTGTGTGTGTACCTTGTGCAGCCACAGAGGTAGAGTGTGTGTATGCACGGCTGCCCAGCAGTACGAGTCCACATAAGCTGCCTGCCTCCAGGAGAAGTTAGAGGGAGCAAAACAGCTGATCTGAGTACCTGAAAGAGACAGATAAAAACACAAAGGACATTATTAATCTTCTCTAATGCCTAAACAACATGCAACACTGCTGCCAAATACAGGATTATAATCTGTCAGGTTCTCTTAGTGGAATAACCTCCTATTCCGGACCTGAACCAGCCATGATCTGGTCTTGGAAGAGGCTCCATACCAACCACACTTACCAACTGAGACTTCTTGAGCGAAGGCCAGAGAGATGAGGAGGAGGGGCAGGCCGACTGCCACACAGGTCACCATCTTGTCCACAGCCAGCTCCGTTCGGACGCTGCGGTATCGAGCCTGGTTCGGCTCCTTCAGCAGAAAGTCGCTGAACACGTACTCTGTAGCCACGTGGGCGATAGCCATCTCACTGCTCCTCTGTTATCTCCAGCACATAAATAACAAGTCCTGCAGACACACACACACACATGGAAAACTCACTTCTGGTTTCATGTTTCAGACTTGCATTTTTGTTCTTTTTTCTCTTCTCTAAAATTCTGACATGTTCCTAGGACTCATCATTTTATCTTCATGCCCTGCCCCCATTTACAATCTGTATTTCTTAATAGTGAACCAAAAAAACTGCCTACGAGGCACGTTTGCTTTAATATAAATGATGAGGGTTTCTTGAAATCTGGTTGAGACAGTTAACATAACTTGATTTGAGTCATAACTTCTTATTTGCATCATAACCTTAACTTCTGATTCATATTTTTGATCTTTAGACTCATTGTCTGTACAGAATACTGGCGTGTTCCTCCACACTGACTGAAGCTCCTTTTGCCTTTTTGCAAATTTAAATTGTTGAATGCAAAACGAGGTGAAGTGTGTGTGTGTGTGTGTGTGTGTGTGTGTGTGTGTGTGTGTGTGTGTGTGTGTGGTAAGTTGTCAAAGAGGCGAGTAAAGTACAGTATAGATGATGTTTACTACTCTGGTGGCTGCTCACTTCTCCAACCTATTTGTTCTGCTTTCTACTGAAACTCAACACAGTTTACTCGAAACATTGAAGGCTTTGACTGACACTAATATTTGTGAAAAGATCATCTTAATAACTCCCAATAACAACATTTACTTATTTACCTTTTCTCTCAGACGTAGGTTTTCACATACAAGGAGTTTAAATTTTAAATCAGCATATCACTTAACACTCAATCAAAAACTGATAAAATACAGACAGGCGTGTTTGCACTGAAATAAATATTCATATTTCTTTACAGTCTGAGTCATAGCATCGTATTCTTCTAATTGTGACCTCAGACTTGTTGTATTAGACGGAATAACCTGATTTACTGGCTGCTTGTTTGATGGTCAACAGCTGTGAATCATCGTTCACCCATTTTAGTCATCCCCACTCCAACACAGCTGAGGCTGCTTTGTTTCTAGGAATTTCTTGGTTAGGTTAAAAATTGTGAAACATGTTTATAACACCGAGGCTGGAAACAACTCGTGATTGCATGTTTACCCACAACATCACCAGGCTCATGCGTTTGTCTGCAGCTGGTGTTTTGCACTGTATGGTAACATTTGTTTTTGTCAATACTATTTAGTTATTGTATTTTTCTGCGAAGCATGCATGCACTTCATTTGGAAGCTACCTTAACTCAGTGCATTGTGTTTAGCCATGAGGTGCGACTGATGAAGAAGCACAAACAGACTTCAGCATCACTTTTAAAAACCTTCACTTGAAAGTTGTTCTTAACTCAACACATTCAGGTTGTTTACATGCATCAGAAGAAACTCCCGCTAAGATAATTAATTAATTAATGTTGACGGTAGCTCTTAATTCATTATAAACGTGATGAACTTGAACTCACCTCTCGGCTCCCGCTAACTGTTTTTTTCGTCTATTTAAGTGTCATGGCCGCGATTAAACATGCTCTCCTGCAGAAAGGTCACTTCTAAGGTGTTTTCCAAGCCCGGAGATAAATGATGTGGCAGACTAGACGTTCAACAGATGAAACAATAACCACAACTTTCGAGTCTTCTTCCTGTAAGACATAAAACTCCTTCCGCCCTTCTTTAAAAACAGATGCTTTCACGTGCAAATCGAAAGCTCGGATTTTACATCTGCCGCCTAATGCTGCATTCAAATTCAGCTCGTCAGTTTGTGCTTTAAAAGTCGAATATACGGCATTAAGTAGGCTTGTGTTTATTACCCATGGAAATACAATAAAAACAAATGAGGAAATCAAGGTTTTGTATTGATTTGTCATTAGATACTGCTTTATTATTAGACACACAAACACACACACACACACACACACACACACACACACACGTATAAACAGGTATTCCAGTATTTATATTAGAGTAGAATATAAACAATAAAATAGAACAAACTACATAAAGGTAGTAGTAGTATCATTATAAAGGGGAATAAAAATGATTTATTATTATTATTATTTACTTTGAGATCACATTTTTTGTACTTTTGTGTTTGGACAGAGTTACAGCTTTTAAGATGTCCCAGCATCTGACATAATCACGTTTGTGTTTTGCAAACAGCCACTGGTGTGTGCGGACTTGGACTAGCATTCATGAGCTGTGGCTCCCATCATAGGGATCTGGAACCCTCCATGAGCTCTCAGGATAAAATCTGTGGGGTTGTGAGATGATTCACAGGATGAGAAAGAAGAAAAATGCAGTTCTGCCAAACAAATTATTATTATTGTTATTATTTTAAATATTGAATATAAATCTAAAAAAATATTTATCTAAATAAATCTGAACAAGTTGTCATTACATTAGGCTATAAATACAAAGGACAGAGTATCAGTATATAAATCTGTATATAAAGTTCTTATTTACATAAAATGTTCCAGACTTTGATGTTTGTGCTCTTGTAACCATCGACAGTAAAAATAAAAAGCTTGTAACTGGCAAAGATGTTGATGAGCAGTAAACTCAGATCGCTTAAAAAGCCCAAACTGTGTCCAGATGTCGGATTTTCTGCAGCCTCTTTGTCTCCCTGTGGCAAATATGTTAGTTACAGGCAGCAGCTCCGTGAAGTCACCTTGTGGGCAAGTCAGCACAAGTGGCTAAACTCAGAGACGGGCTTACTGACAGGTTCTGCGATCGGGTGGTAGCAGGACAGAGTTCTGGTTGACATTGTTAATGGACTGGCACTTCATAGTAAAACTGATTTTGCATCAGTGTCTGCTCCACATAAAACTCCAACACATTTACTCAATTTTTAAATGTTACAAAGCAGCAGAAAAGTTTGTGTTTTGCTCATTTGATTGTAATATTAAGTGTTATGTAATGCTACTCAAAATTCTCGACTCAAACAAAACTTAAGAGTAAACAGCTCGTCCGTAATTTACTCGGGCAGATTGGAATTCCATCCTCTGGTTGTGAGATATTTCCAACGGTCCGTGAATGCACCATCTTCCTGGGCAGCGTGACTATGTGCGCAGCATGCAGCGGGAGCTGCTGTACGGTGCTACACAGCAGACTGCTTGATACTTCGTGTGGATACACTGTACAAATAAATATATAAATGCAAATCACGAGAAATAAAACGTCAGTTTGGATCCATCGTTCACAGCTCGGTTTGGTTTCTGATCTGTGTGTGTGAGCCTGATGAAGAGATGAAGATTATACGACAGGGACGGGGTGTATTCTGGGAACATTTGAGGAATAAAACCAAAATAATTTGGAAATGTTTTTAATGTTGGTCTATCGCAGTGAATTCTGGGCATTTCTCCTCCCAACTTCTGGAAGCTGCGTCAAGCTGTCGTAAAACACGTATAATGACACCGGAAATGAACTTACTGTGTGTATAAAATAAAGGCGGAAAGTGTGTCTCTCATGGGAACAGCAAAGACAGATACACACAGCAGGCTGTTTAATGTAATAAAGACGTCTTTAGAGTAGCTCGTGGAACTAATAGTGTCACACACACCCTAAATTTAGATTATTTGTTTGGCGAACAACCCCAAAAACGTTTTATTTTGAAAGTCTTTCCCGGAAGCTGCAGCCCCTCGTACTGCCCAGCTTGACACCGGTAGGCTCTTCACTCCCTCCATTCATTTCACTCGCACACAGTCGCATCCTAGCAGCGAGCCCTCCCCTCCTGTTTCTCTCCGCCTGGAAAGATGGCTGCTCCGGTGGTGGTGAGAAGCTCCGGCCCGGCGCTCTGCCCGAGCTTCGCGGAGGTCTGTTCGTTCCTGGAGCGTTACGGAGCGGCGCTGGATCTACCTGAGATGACTTTCCCGCAGATGGAGAGGTATCTGCGGGACACTACGACAGGTGAGTAATCGGTTGTAGTGGTGGTGGTGGGGCGAAGAAGTGGTGGAAAGCTGCGACACTTGAAACCGAAGGAGAAGGGGTCCACCACTACCACCATCACCATCATCGTGATGATGATGATGATGAGGAGGAGGATGACGAAAAACGTTGAGTGTGTGGCCCGGCAAAGCAGCGTTAGATTGAGAGTTTAGTCAGCCCGCCTGTACGCCTTCTCACCGGGTGTCGAGCCCGTTTTATCTCGAGCTTTTTTCCGTCCAAGTTTCTAAGGAAACATTTGGACACGGAGGAAGCGTACACAGCTAACACGGAGCTAGCCCCACTCCAGATTCCACACACTTTGGACTGTGTTGTATGTTTGTGCTAAAGTTAACCGGAGGAGACGGACACAGACGGGAGTACACGATGTGGCGAGATATCCTAAAGGTGATATAGTAAGAGTGAAGTGTGGCAGGTCGTCGATAATGTTGTCAGGACCGATATTGATCTGTTAAACTTGGAGTGGGAGCCATGATGCAGCACAGCATAGTGACCACACACAGCCAACCAGCTAGCTCCGGAGTGTTGTCAGGTGTAATTTTTCACCGGCCTTGCCTCACAGGCAGTCGGACTGGAATGACATCAATGTCCCTTTGTGTGTCTGTGTTGGTCGTGTGCTCGCTGCAGTGATAGTCTCTCCTGCCGACGTGCTCCATCTTTAACGGCTGTCACACCGGAGTGACCGATGTTAGCTAAAAACATGGATGTTATTTATTATTTTTTTTTTTTTTTTTTTTACCGTTGGTAGAGTGGCTGTCAAATATGCGCAGGCGCAATAGGGACTCTAGCGGCAGGCTAACTGGTTAGCATATAGGATTTCGTGAACTTTGAGTTAAAGTACAACACGAAGCTCTTCATCTCTTCGCTGAAGCGTTTTTATTTATTAAACTGACGTCTGACACTCAGAGCTGTCATGTTAGCAGCTCAGCGAGCCGTGTCTGCCAGTCTTTGCTTGTTAGCTGGCTACTTTTCAATTACCGTTAGTTCTGTTGCTTAGCTTCCAACGGTAAAGTTAAACATGAAAGCTCGCTCATATTCATCCCACAGTCTGCTGTGATGTGTTTCTGTGATATTTCAGTAGGGCATGGTTAAATGTGTTTTTATAGCCGGGGCGCATAATGATGTGAAAACGTAGAAACTTTCAGTTTAACGTGCCAGTGAGAGAAAACTGGAATTTCCTGTAAATTCACGGGCTCCGTGACAGTCTCACGTTAACAGCCTCTTTTGTCCCAGGGTTGTTTTTTTTAGTTACATGTGTGGTTATAAATGCCAGTGGAAATTTTCATCATCATGGAGGCAGAACAGGTAGTCATAGCAGTGTCATGACAACAATAACCAGAGGACAGATGCAACAATAGACAAATAAAAATATGTACTAATGTATAATAAAGAAAAATAAAAAGTAGTTTGATGCATTCTCCATTGAAAGTTCACATAAATATCTCTGCTATCAGATTTTTACAGAAGTGAGGTTAGAAACATCCTCAAACTTCAGCTTCTTCTTGAGCCATCTCATCCTATTAATAAATAACTTTCCAAGTGTGACGTGCTGAGTCTGTACTGCAGTGGTCTGGGTTTGATACCAGCCCGGGCCCTTTGCTCCGTGTCTGCCCTGCCTTTCCTGTGTCTCTCTCCAAGCTGCCACTATCTAAAAAAAGACGAAATGCAAGAGTGATGTAAGTTATAGTAAACATCAATTTACCCAGCAAGCACATCTCCAGTTGTGAGGAAATAATAAAAAATAACAGAAAAACACAGTGTATATATATTATAAGCAGCATAACAACATTGACAAGTGTGTCTCCTTTTTACTGTTTATCTCAAGGCATTTGAGTTGCACTGATTACGAGGCTATGAGCTCCCAAACATAGTCTGTTTAAGTCAGTATGAACACATCATTCATTCATTCATGGCTGGAATTGTAATTTTCCAACAGCTGCTGGTAAAACTGTGAACTTTATTAACTTTAACTTCATTAAAATGTTGACCAAACCATGAATGAAAATCCTGTTCCTGTTTGATCTGTGATGTTTCCCCTTTAGCCTCCTAAACAGAGAGGTAAGGGCTCGGGGTCAGCTACAGAAAGTCGTGCTTAAGGGCACGTCAGCAGGATGAATGTTTGTAGTGATTTATGAATCAGTGTTACATTTCTGATCATCCTGTGTGTCTTCCAGTTCCTAAACCCCTTGTGGAGCTCCACGTCAAGCTGCTCAGAAAACTGGGGAGGTCTGTGTCTACTGACCGCTGGGAAAAATACCTGGCTAAGGTGAGGTGTGTGTATGTGTGTGTGTGTGTGTGTGTGTGTGTGTGTGTGTGTGTGTGTGTGTGTGTGTGTGTGTGTTTGGCTGCAGATTCCTTTTAGACTGACTGCACTTGACATGAGTAAACATGAAGAGGTTCAGCTTTGTCAGTCTGGAGTGCTCACTCGCTGCTCAAGAGGCACTTCTCAGGTTTGCGCTCCAGTTTCTCACCTGTGGCCACCAAGTGTTAATTAGTGGTAGTCTTTTGTTGGCAGAAGAGAAGACATATGAAAGAAGATTAAACCGGACATATTAGTTTGTTTAGGTTTGTTATACAGTGACTACATCTAGTTGTTGTTTCCTGTAGGTTTGCCAGGAGTTGAACAGTACCTGGGCATGGGAGCTGGAACAGAAGGGCTACCAGGAAATGTCCATGGAGTGCAAGTCAAGCATCCTGAAAGTATGACCTTCCCTGTTTTTAGTAAAAGTAATGAGTGAACTAAAAAGAAATATCTGCAGCATCCCCACCGACCTTCTCTTGTCCTTCCTCCTCTTTCCTCACCTTCAGTATCTGTGCGAGTGTCAGTTCGACGACAACCTGAAGTTTAAGATGGCCATCAATGAGGAGGACCCGGAAAAAATGCGTCTGCAGCCTATAGGTCGGGACCGGCAGGGCCTGATGTACTGGCTTCAGCTGGACCAGGAGCAGAACATCAGACTGTACACGGAGGAGCAGGACGACCAGGACGGATCCACCTGGAAGTGCATCGTCAGGTAGTACTGTGATGTTTTAATCTGGTGGATGTACCTGATGTCACTGCTGGATAATATGCTGCAGTGTCAGTTCACCAGTTCATCCTCCAACTCTATTTAAATCCTGCTCTGCTCTTATGTCTTGTCTTCTCAGGACACGTAATGACCTGGCTGAAGCTCTGGAGCTTCTGAAAGCACAGGTTGAACCAAACCTGGATCAGGGCCAGGACCAGAACCAAGCTGGACCAGAGAGCACCAGCCCTACAGAGAAAGATGCAGGTGTGTTGGGTGAATGAGTAGATGTCATTTTGGATTGGAGGGTTTATATAATGGATGGAAAAAATGACTTTATTACAACATCCTCAACATTAAACAACTGAAAAATCATCACTCTACAGTAGCAATAATTATGTAAAAAAAACAACTGAAAATATACAAGAGACTGAAGGACTGAGTGTGTGTTTGTGTGTGTCATGACCATTTAGGGGATGAGGCCATCGGAAAAACTAATCCCGAACCCTCCAAGACCACAGAGGAACACACTGATAATAAGAAGGCTGACCCTGTAAACGAAGAGAAACCACTGAGACCAGGTACAGAGACTAAAAAAAACTTCTAGTTATGCCACTTTTGTTTGTTTGAACCAACAACCCCACAGTTCCCAAGCCAAGTCCCTGTGGACTAAACTACTGCTGCCCCTCAAAGTACAGATGTTGTGCTTACATGGTAAGAGTTTTAAACCTCAAGAGCACCAAACAATTTTGTTTTTATTACCAAAAAAGATGGATGGGAAACCAGCCAAAGTATCTACTACTGCCAGCTACTTTTACTATTTCACCTGTCAGATAAAAGAAGAGAAAATGACCTGATGATCATCAACGTCTCATTTTGAGTAAAACTGTTGTTTGTTTTGCAGTGGTGAAGCTGGAGCAGACGCAGCCTATCAAGCAGGAAAACACTGAGGCTGAGGTCAAAGAAGAGAAGACGGACCACAAGCCTCCTGTCTTTGACAATCGTGTGAGCACGATCACCACCATCATCAAAGCGGAGACCAGAGATTCTGACGGCCCCAGGAATGCCGTATCGGTCGTCATGGCACCAGGAGCGGCTGTGACAAAACCAGAAATTAACAAGGAAGTGGAAGCCGAGCGGGCAGTCGTCAGGAGCAGCCAGCAGGCCAAGATACCACTGAAGAAGAGGGAGCTTAAGCTGGCTGAGAGCTACCACAGCAACCACCTAAACAACAGTAACAGCAGCAGTATTATTGTTTGTAACCCTTCAGTGATCCAGACCAAGGACAGTCATGGAAGAGACGGGAAGGTGCCTAACTTATTAGCGCCCCCTGTTGGTCAAGCTGTCTCACAACAGCAACTAGTGGTCACTGCGTCGAGGCAGGAACTGACCAATGGGAGAGCATCTCTCCTCCTGCCACACAAAGAGGGACAGAATGGAGTCATAGGGGTCATAGGTCAAGTTGGAGTTGTAGGTCATGTAGGGGTCATCCGCAGCCCGTCTGAGCGTCACAGAGCCGTTGGTGCTGAGCAGCAGGAACAAAACGGGCCAAGTTTAGACCACCAGGGCTCCAGAGCTGTGGAGGAGGAGCGGGAGGTGAGCCGGCAGTCAGTGTTGGTAAGGAAGGGACCCATTGAAGGGGAGGCACCGGCTTCCACTCTTATTCCTCATGTAGTGATGGAGGCTCAAACAGCCAGAAAGCTACCATTTCCATCCATAAAATCTGATCAACTCCCTGAAGTCGTAGAGAGAAAAGTGGATTCGGTTAGTGTTTCCTCGTTGTCTCATTCCACAGAGGAGCCCAAAACACAGACGGCAGAAGATCAGGGTAAGAAAACAACAGAGGAGCAGTTAGACAGGGGGACGAAAACAAGCCACAGCAGTCATCAGCAGAAATATGACAACCTGGACGAGAAGGAGGACAAGAGACGAGAGGCGTCTGAGCGTCCTGTGGCAGAAGAAGGAAGTAAAGATGACCATGAAAAGAATAAAAGCACTTTAGGAAAGTTGGAGGCAGATTTAGGGAGCACCGTTCCACCGCTGAAAGTAGACCAGCAGGATAAAAAGGACCACCAGGGAGACGGGCTCAATGGTGGTCTGGCAGCCCCGTTTAGGGTGAAGGACCCTGGGCTTGGATCAGAGGAGAAGAAGAGTCCCCGTGAGGAAGCCTCCTCTGAGCTCCAGAAAGAAGGAATCAGATTGAAGATCAAGATTCCTCCTCACCGGAGAAACAAGTTGAGGGGAAAGGGGGGAAAGGAGGAGGAGAAGGAGAGGGAGCAGGAGGTGCAAGAGGAAGGGAGGCCACTGAGGAGATCTGCAAGGATTTGCAGGTATGTGTGTGATAAAATATGAAACTGATGCATCAGAGAATAAACTCTGTATTTGTCTTTGTCCATTGTGATCACAGCTACAGCTGGTTTGATTCTGACAATAAATTCAGCTCCGTCTTCATACCTTTTTTCTTGAAGATCATCTGCTTTGCCAAAATGCAGGCCAAGCTCGAAGGTGGCCGAGAGCCAGAAAAAGAAACCACAAAGAAAACAGGCACTGCCCAGCAGAACGAGGGAAGAGGAGGAGGAGGATGAGGATGAGGAGGAGGAAGAAGAGGAAGACGATGAAGAGGAGCAGGACTCGACTACAAAGAAAGACAGAAAAACAGAACCTGCCGGTCAAATCAGGAAACAAAGGGTAAGCGGTGTGTGTCCTGTGAGAGTGAACACATCGACCTGCTCTGTTATACCTGTTTGACTCTTCCTCTTCTTCTGTTGTGTTTTAAAGGGTAAAAGGAGGCATCGACGCCCCCGATGGTCCAACATTCGTTCAAAGAGACGCAAACTAAATGAAGGAGGCGAGGTGGAGGACAGAGGGAGGAAGCAAGGAGAGGAGGAGAGTGAAGGAGGGAGCGACTCAGAAGAATCCTGTAAATCAGAGGAGATTCCCAGCGAGGACGCCTGCAGTCACTGTGGCCTGCCCAACCACCCCGAACTGGTGAGAGAGTGTGTCTGTGTGTCTGTGTGTCTGTGTGTCTGTGTGTGAGATGGAGGCTGTGGACACCCCTAACCATACAGTGTATTTCCATCTTTGAGGCAGCTTTGGTAAACGTCTTCCCTGTTTCAACATGTCGGTGTCCTTGTGCACAAAGAAAGAAATGGTTTTCCCAGTTTGGTGTGGAGGAATTTGACTGGCCTGCACTCAGCCCTGACCTTTGACCTTTGGGATGAACTAGAACACCGCCATCCCTGTTGTGTCTCACTGATACTCTCGTGTCTGAATGGGAGTAAATCCCTTCAGTCAGGTTCAAACAACTTGTGGAGGCTTGTGTGTCCGTATACTTTGATCATACTGTAGTATACTGCTGTACAGGTAGCACAGATGATGTGAAAGGTTTCCAAACAAAAAAAAAATCACATAAAATAACCCAACTGTGTGTGATTTGTGTGTGTGTCCTCCCTCAGATCTTGCTGTGTGACTCCTGTGATAGTGGATACCACACTGCCTGTCTGCGGCCGCCGCTCATGTTGATTCCTGATGGAGAATGGTTCTGTCCACCCTGCCAACATGTAAGCTGTGTGTGTGTGACAGAGGCAGGCTGACATGCAGGCACACACATATCACATTTGACCTCTTATGTAGATGGATGGAAAGATGGGTTAAATATTGAGAGCGTTCATATTGACAGTAAGGCTGGGTTGTGTTTTTGATGTTAGTAACTGTGTAACACACGACTCAGACCCTCAGTTATCTCAGTATGTTTCATGTTGTCCAAACACAAGCAGTCAAATAAGAACCTTTCCTTTAAAACAGTCTAAAACTGCCAAAATATGAATCAGCAAATAAGATTTTAGTTCTGATGAGATGAGTCATGAAATGAGTTTTGGACACATTTCAGTGTTGAGGTTTGATCTCCAGCCCGATGAACAAGCTTTCAAACAGTTGACAGATTTGTGGTGTTTGGTTTTCCTCCTTTCAGAAGCTGCTGTGTGAGAAACTGGAGGAGCAGCTGCAGAATCTGGACAGTGCTCTGAAGAAAAGAGAGAGAGCAGAGAGGAGGTACACACACACACACACACACACATTACAGATAAACTTCTGAAGAAAACTGAAAAATGATGATGGATTTTGACCCTCCTTTCTCTGTGTGTTTCTCCAGGAGGGAGCGACTGGTGTACGTGGGAATCAGTGTGGAGAACATCATCCCTGTGAGTAAATCATGTGTGACTTTTAGGATCTTTATTCTTCTTCTACCCTGAAACCATAGACAGTATAAAATCACGCCCAGGTTTCTGAAGAACCGCTGTGGCTCTGGTGGTTCCCATCTTGGCAGTCTTGCCTCTGCCGCCTCCCGGCTGATCTAAAAATAAGAAAAGAAAGTACAAAAGTCTGAAATTCAGTTTGCACAGCCTAGAGGCTCTAGAGTCTAGAGTCTCAGTCGATGGATGAAATTTAGTAATTATTGATTAAAGTGGGTGTGATTGTCACTGAAACCTATATTCATTTCTGAAGTCTGTCATTTTAGATTTTTAAAGATATACAAAATCAAATAATTTGAACTTTTTATCTTTCACCTCAAAACTTCAGGTTTTATTCACAAATTAATCAAACAAACTGCATACAAAAACAACAGAACAGTGATTTAAAACCTAATCTGTTTCTAACTGGATGTTTCTGAGCAATGAAAAATAAAGGTGTTGGTATTGCCATGAAACAGCTGTGAACTTCCAACACAAAACTGACCTTTGAACAGTTTAAACCTGTGCGACAAACTTGATATGATATTAAACATGGTTTGACTGTCTAAGGAGGGAGATGAAGAGGAAGAGGAGAAATCCACAAAGAAGAAAGATCCCAAGAAGAGCAAAAATCTGGGGAGGAGATCAACCAGGACCAGGAAGCACATCAGCTACAGGTGGGTGTGGGCTGGTGGGGTGAAAGGCCCGGCAACGTGTGGACTTTTCTTATGTTGCATTCAGTGTTTCTCATCAAAACACACCGTGTCATCGGGGTGTAACAACAGTATGGTTAGTTCCCTTTCTTAAAATAATGTGACCTCCCTTGTATGTGTGTGTTGCAGGTTTGACGACTTCGACGACGCCATTGATGAGGCTATAGAGGAAGACATCGGGGACATCTGTGGCGGTGAGTGCACAATTCAAAACAAGCTGCAGCGTTAGAAATATTCTTAAACTTCTTAGAGTGCAGATATTCTGAGCCTCTGTGCGGTTCAGTTTTGGGGTTGGTGAATAAATCTGTATTTGCAAGAGGTGATCTGTGAACCTCAGTTTATATCACACTGTATATTCATCACTAACATGATTCCCTCCTTGGAAGACTGGGCAGGAAACAACAACATGAATAATGGCTTAGTGTGAATTAGTTATTCCTGTAACAGCATAATACCAGAATAATGAGACTGACACACCTAAATGGAATGCAGCCATTGTTCATGTAGAGCAGACTTTCTGCTGTTAAATGTCAGGATGTGGTGGGAGAACGAGCTCTAGTTCAGTCAGCGTGTTAAATACCAAAACAAGTTCATAATCAATGAACAATAATAAATTCAACCCTAATCTGTAAATTTAATATAAAACATCTAATAAAAGTTTGTATATTGATAAAAGTTTCACCACACGAAGACGACTGAGAAACTTTCTTCCTCTTTTTGATGACTGTGCTGCAGGAGCAGAGCAAGGCAAAGACATCACAGCCATCCTGTCAGAGGACGGGAAGACTCAGCGGCCAATCAGAAGCCAGGCTCGTTCTGCCAGAAACAGGAAGAGGAGGAGACTGAACGACCTGGAGAGTGACAGCACGGCGGCAGAGAGCGAAGACGAGTTCATGCTTAGCAACAGGTAACACACACACACACTTTCACACACACCTTTTTAAAAAAGCATTTTCCATTTGACTCATTTCTTTTCATCCTTGTCCCCCTCAAAGCTCAGAGGACGAGGACTTTGGTGTGTCAGGGGCAGATGATGATGAGGAGGAAGATGAAGACGCGGGCAGCGACGTGGGCAGCTTGGAGAGTGGGACACGGCCCAAACGGGCATTAAGAGGGGTACCTAAACACCGACCCATCAAGACCCAACGCAGAGGCAGGAAGCGACTGAGGCGGCGGCGGAGACGCTCCTCTGAGGAAGAGGAGGAAGACACTGATGAAGAAATGGGCGAGTCTTGCTGAAAGACAGAATATTTGACATTATTACTTGATAAATGAATCAATAATCTGAATTTCTCTCTCCATCTCCAGACTCGGATCAGTTCAGTGACATGACTGACAGTGACGCTGACAAAAAGAGGCGGGGACTGAGGCGAGGCCAACGCCAGCAGGTCAACTACCGCGAGACGTCTGAGTCATCAGACAACTCCAGAGCCTCCCCCAACAGGGACAAGGTTAAACCCCGAGGCCGACCACGCAAGGAGCATCTCTCGAGCGACTACAGCGATGGTCAGTCACTGCTCGAAGCTGCGGCGTCATTTTACTTTGAATTCATGCAGGTCAAGAACCACGTTAAGAGAGGCTCAGGTAGAAAATGCAAGCTGTCCTCTGAAGTTGAACTGAGCCCAGTTCTCTTCACCATGATTGATTACCATGATGCAGCTTGTCCAGGCCCTTGAGGACTTTGTAGTTCCCCTTCATGTTCCCGAAGCCCTGCTTCAGAAGTATCCCAAAATATTTTAGATTATTTGGTACCACTGAAATTTACTTCTGTAACCGTGTTTAGATAAAAATCACCTCAGATCTGGTCCAGTATTTATCTCATACATTGAGTTTACCTAATGCGACATCAGGGGCACAGACTTCAGCAAACTATCAAACTGTTTGAAAGTCTTTGGTCAGAAGGTCTGAGGCTCACCTTACTCCAACCAACAAATCCTTTCTTTTTCTTTCAGTGTCGCCTTCCTCCAGAGATTCTGATGAGGAGGATGACTACGAAGACGAAGAGGAAGACGAGCAGAGAAAGAGAGTGAACAGGAGGAGAAGAGGGGAGGAAGACCTCCGGAGAAGCAGGACAAGAGACAAGCGGAGGAGATATGAAGATGACGAGGAGGACGATGGAGAGAGAAGCCGGCAACTGAAAAGGAAACTGTTAGAGAAGGAGAAAGACAAAGACAAGCGGAGGAGGTTAAAGAGGACAGACAGAGAGGAAGAGGAGGACCTGGAGAAGATGGGCCGGGGGAAGAGGAGAGAGATTCTGTCACAGCAGCGCCGCAAACGACTCGCTCAGATGCTGAAGAAACGGCGGCCTTCGACGGACGAAGAGGATGAGGAAGATTCAGACGAATCAGAGTCGTCGTCAGAAGAGGATCGTCCAATCCGCAAAAGACTCAACCGCATTGACTCTGACGATGACGAAGAGGAAGACGAGGAGGAAGAGGAGGGAAGACAGAAGATGACGACCAAAAAGTCTTCAGCAGGAGGAGAGAGGAGGGCCGACAACAAAAACGACAGCGACGCTCAGGAAAAGGGGAGGGGCCGTAGCCTGTCTCCATCAAACGGACATCGGACCTCCAGAGGCCCGACGAAGCCTGGGGCTGGAAGTCCCACTGTGCCCAGGGACAGTGCAGGATCAGGCAGGCAGGGCAGGCACAATGGCCCCTTACATCCAGAGGAGGAGGAGGAGGAGGAGGAAGAGGAGGAGGAAGAGGAGGAGGAGGGCCAGTCAGACTCTTTAAACTCTGTCCAGAACAGTCCGCAGTCATGATGGCTGTGTTTGTGTGAGTAACGCTCGCTTCTTGGTTTCAGCTGTTTTTTTTTCTTTTAACTGTCAGGCCTTTTTACCCACAAACCACCTTTGAAACTGGATATCTCTCTCCCTCCACCTCTTTCTCTTCCCCTTCTTACTCTCCTGTCTTGCTCTTCCTCCTCGCTGTTGTATTGTGGTAGAGTGCTATCCACCATCACGTGCTGTACGTCACAACACAAACTCATTTACACTCATCGTCACCTCTGGCAGGACCGCACGCCAGCCGGACCAAAAGCGACGTCGCACCAGGACTGGCAGCACTTCATGTTTTCAGTGGACGCACTCACACACGGTTTACTCGTGACCATTTCTCTGAACTCTTTGAGTCACGGACGTCTTTCTGGTGGGTCCACGCGTCAGGATGATTGAGCGTTCATCCCATTTGGGCCTGACTGAACCAGACACGGGAATCTGTTTGTAGTGTACCTCATCCTAAAGCACTTCATCATTCTCATAGCACTTAATATCCCGCCACCAAGGAGAGTGTCAGGGTCAAACCGAACACTTTGGATAGAGAGCTGCAAACCCAGCAGATCATTTTGGTTTGATTTGTTTGTTTTCAGATTTCTGCCTCCACCCAGCACAGTGGAAGTGAATGGATTTTTTTTTTATTGTCATGGTGCTACTGAAACGGCCCAGTAGCCTAAGACGTGTACAAGATGACCACATCATCCACTGACTTCCAGTGAGGGGACATTTGTCCCTCCTCTCTGTGTCCTGTCTCTCTCTTTCTATAATCTAATAATCTTATAACTGTTTTTAAATGCCCTTTTTTCACTGCAGTGAGCACCACAACACTCTGTTGTGTTGTGGCGATGGCAGAAATCTGAGACAGTCCCCTCAAATGCTGCAAAAATAAATATGACGTGACAACATAATGATGTAAATTTGTCAGTGACAGTGTTATTTAAATGCAAACTACAGAAATAATCAGGCTTTACTCGAAGTAAGCAGACACACTGACTACGACACACTCACTGTTCAGAGAGCGCAACACTAACGGTGCATTGAAGTACTCTAAGTAAAAAAATAACAGTGATAAACTTCAAACTCCAAACATTCTCAGTCACAGCTTCTGCTGGTGAACATTTGCTGCTTTTCTTTGTCTAATGTGATAATGAACTGAATATTTTTCAGTTTTAACGTGTTGGTCGGACAAAAAAAGAAGTTTGATGAATCACCTGATCACTTCTGATGGGCATTTTACTCTTTTCTGACATTTTATAGAACAATGAATCGATTATTTGAGAAAATAATCAGCAGATGAATCGATAACAAAGCACTAGTAAATATATTAGTATAACTTCCAGCAACTTATGTTGATTTTTCCTGGCTGCTAACCAGCAAAAATTGTAGAGTTTGTCTCTGAGGTCCATTATTAAAAGCCTGCTGTGACATAACAAACAGAGATACACAATAATAATACACACCACAGTGCATTCATGGAGGGCTACTGTTTGCTGCAGGGGTTGCAGAACTGTCCTCCGAGTTTAAATAGTCAGCCAAAGTGTTCGGTTTGAGACTCACTCATTTGTTCCATATGTTCATTAAACCTTGGCCTGGTGGGACCACGTTTGCTGTACATACTTTGCCTGTACGCTGTTCCTTGTAAGATAATAGTTGTTCTGTTCTCTTAGTCCTCTTGTAAAATATAGTGTTATATTTTCTATATGAAGGAGAGGAGGAGAGATGCTGCTGTGAGTGATGTGTGGATCGATAAGGTTTCAACTGCGAGTTCATCGACGGTTTGCATGTTTTGTTTGAAATTCTGCAGCCGTTGATTTGTGTGAAATAAGACCAGCGTGCAGCCCGTTCATCACTGAAATGTCACAGAATTGTGAAAAGAGCTGAATGTTGCTCTCTTTCAGCCCCGTGTCGCACATCTTTAAAGATTTTTAACATTTCTTCTCCCTGAAGGGGATCCCAGGAGTTTTTAAGAAGGAACAAAGCTTTATTTATTTTTTGATGGAGGCTCAGGTGAGGAAAATGATCTGGTCAATCAAACAACTGGTAACTTTGTTTTCTCCACCAGCCATCTCCGCTCCTGAACAACCACCATCATGATAGTAAAATAAGTGTCGGGTGAATTTTTGGGTTGACTGTGTGGACATACGATGGTGTCTTTGTTGGGCAGAATGGAAGAATTCTTTTAACTTCAAACAGTCAAATCACTGTGAAGGCTTTAAATGACTTTTATCCTGCTGTTCACATGAACCGAGCTGGTTTCTCTCTAGATACTTTGTAACGATCCCCCACTTCAAAAAGTTGGACTCAAAAATGAATTGCAGATCTTCCTTTCATTTCTTTCTCTCAGTTTTCAGAAGTAGTTTTGATTTGAAATAGAGGAAACTCTGAGCCTGTATTTGTCAAACTTCTGAGAATTACACTTAAAAAAAGTAAACAGTTCTTTTCAGAGTGTGAAGCAACTTAATTGAACTTGCAACATTGATATCATTACATATATGTTCAGAGCAGAGGTGACGACTTCTACGTCTGCTAAAAATATAGAAGTAAAGAAACCCTTCAAATCTCCACTGGCAGTTAACAATATAATCTATTTAGAATCTATGAATATGAAAAAAGGTATGACGTGATGGAAACTGAAATATAAACAAAAAGAAAGCCAAAAGAAATTTGACTAATGCATCAGAAGAATGAAGCATTTGGCTCAAACTACCTGATTCAGAGTTCTACATTTTGCTCCAGCTGACGTTTTATTCATCATATTTTGTACAGTCAGATTAACGTCCCAGAAATGTTTGGCTCTCTTTGTTTTTGTACTAAAACATCATAAACGATCTGCCCTTCACTAACTTTAAGTCATAAACGTGATAAATGAATTTTATCTTCAGGGCTGTTTGAATGATTTCTGCTTTTATCTTTCACTCAAGTTTGATAAATACGGCTCGGATCAGTCTGCAGCTCTGGTTGTGATCTGATGCGACGAGATTCACAGCTGACGTGTTGAAGAGAAACTGAAATGTCTTCTCTCTGCTTCTGATGAGAGTTTCTTTTACTCTGATTCCAAACACAGTACAAAACAGTTTTCTCTTTGATCTAATCAGCTTTCAGGTGAAGTGATATATTCATTTTAAGAAAACATTATTTTATCTCAATATGTCACAAAACAGTGACCAATAATTCATTTGAAAAACATCACATCACATCACTATTTTTTTTTTTTTAAAGTTGAAGATTCCCTTTTAAGATGTGTTTTCTGTGCACGGTCACAAAACAGACTGATTAAGTGGAAGGGATTTTTTTTCACATTTCATATGTGGGAGAAAAAAAAGCTGCTGTCACCCGTCAGAGAATATAAAGTGGAAAACTGATATTTAAAGGTCAACATGAAACTGAAGACGCACATCAAGAGAATTGCAGATAAGAAGGAAGTTTATTTTTTCTACTTTCATTCCATTTTAAAATCGACGTGAACTTTTTAGTGAGTCAGGCACTTTATTACCGTCGCCTGTATGTACCAGTCTTATCTTAATGAGTGCAATCTGTAAAAGGTCAATAACTCATAGTTTCTGTAGCCATGTGAGTTCACCAGTAATCTTATTTATTAGATCATGGTCTGAAACTTTGTTCATAACAGATGTTTGTGATCATTTTGAAGAACATACTGTGATGATTTAAAAGACAAAAATCAAGTCTATACCAGTCAAAGATCAGATTATATTAGTGGTTTACAGTGATCAAAACCAGTTGATTTATTTTACAGAAATCTTTAGAAAATTTTCTTTTGTTTGGTTTGTTTGCAGAAGAACATCTCAGTTTGCCAAAGTGTTAAAATAAGACTGAATAGTTGAATTGGTCGTTACTGGGTTTGGTACAAGCTTGGTACATACTGGCCTTGCTCACTCACTGTCAGATAAATGTGAGTTTGTGGCATTGATTAAAAAAGTGGCTGCATTTTACCGCCAGTTAAATTATTAAATGTTCTTTCAGGTACTTTCCTGACATTGTTCAGGTGATGAGATAAGATAAATCCTCGTTGGACAGGGTCTAATCAGCGTGAAAATCCCCTTGATTCAGAACTGCAGGAGCAGCATCTTGATCATCACAAATGTTTTTATATCATTTACAAGCTAAACTGGACTCTGAAGATTTCCCCTCGAGTCAGAACCAGTTCTTTAAGAGTTTGTTACCCAGATTAGTCTCCTCTCCTCATGGTGGGAAACCCTCCGACAGCATTTGGACATACAGGATGGTAAACCACCCCTCCTGTTTTAGCAGTAAGGGGAGATTAATGTGTTTATGCCACCAGCCCGAAATCATTCCACTGAACCTGACGTGTATCTCTGTGTTTGCCACTGTGGCAGAATCTGTTGGTTTTAAAATGTTCAGTCCAACTAATCTGGATTCAAACAGGCACTACTGGATGTAAGTGCAGCTCCTTCCATTTCTCTGTTGTACTGTTACTGTAGTATCGCTGTAACATAAATGTTTTCTAAGTTATTAAAACCAACATCCCAGGCATCTCCTCAAAAACACAGTGTCTGCGCCTTTCTCTCTCTCTCTCTTTGTGGTTTATCCTGCCGGAGAGAATTTGAAACATTTCTGTGGATGTTCAGCACATCACAAGTGAAATTCAATATCCCAGCTGACCATCTGTTCTCTGTGTAAACTACAAATTTCTCACATCCACCCTCAAGATTTTCAAGGTTTAATAAAACAAAATCTAGATTCTGTTTAAGTATCACTTAAATAAATGATAATAATTTTTCAACTGATCTAAAAGGGGCTTTTATGTCATTCCTATAATGTTTTTAAACAGTGAACTGAACCATGATCTCCAGACATCCAGATGTGTGACGATGCCATGGAGACTTTTAGTTTAATTTCATCTTGTTCACATAAAAATATGAATATAAAAATAAAATTAAATTAAAATTAAGGTTACATCAGATGTCTACCCATAGAAAGATTTTAAAGCTTTATTTTGAAAGGCTTCACCGGAAGTCTTACACTAGACTGTGTTGTGAATGTAAACACGGTCCTCTGGTGGTCACAATATCTAATTACACAACCGTATTACCCCAAAAGCAATATTTCTATCATGTTTTATCACTTTGTTTACATTCTAAGTATTGATATAGAATTATGTCTATTTAAATGTATCAATTAATGCTTCCTCGCACTCACAACAGCGGCAGACTATTGCCATTTAAGTAAAAGCCTTGCTAACTTGGGCTAACTGTTATTTAGAAGCTAAATCTCAGACGAGTGTGACCTTTGTGACATGAACATATATGTAATTATTGTCTTGGCTCCTGTGGAGTCTCCTACAGTGCATAAATGTGCGGTTACAAGTCGCCGTCGTCCCCCGCTGACAGTTTAAATTAGCTTTTTCTAGTAAAATAAAAGACTGTCGCTACGTGAATACGGATGTTACGTACGTAGCGGTTACGCATTTTTTCGTGAGTTGGAGCGCTGACTTATCTTGCCGCGATAGTTCAGCTTTGAAAGGTCGCCAGAGAGTGAGGAGCAGCCCGTCCTCATCGGGACATCAACACTTTGCCACCGTGTGTCTCCACGCTTTGCACCGCCTGCGTTGACTCTCCGGCCGGCTCGTCTTCGTCGCATTAATCCCGGAGAAGAAGCGCGATAGTTTGTAGCAGTTTATCCGCCTCCGGCTGTCGAGTATTTATCTACCGAGAAGTTAAATTAGCTAGCTTTGTGGCACGAAATAGGTCACACGGCTCCTTGTTGACAGCGCAGCCTGGTTTTCGCCTCATCCAGCGGGCCCGCAGACGTTACCGGTTACACGGGCGATGGTTTTACTGAAAAATCTCCGTCCTCCCACCGAGGGAGTGCGGCACGAGCAAGCCGAGACCACGGCGGTGATGGACGGCCAGAAGCTGGGCTGCGGCACGTTGTACGTTGCCGAAACGTAAGTGATGCACATGGCGCTTGTTTTTGTCTCTGACCCGGCGGTGTCAGCCGCAGGTTGGTGTTTTATCGGTGTTTGGTACAGACATTATTCTAAATTATGTCATTATAAAGGATAAAACGCGTGCTACACGCTACACTCCGCGTGCTAAGCACTTCCGGAGTAGTCCCTTTCAAAATAATTATTGACAAAGAGAGGAGCATGTTATTGTTTTTCGAGCACGGCCAATAACATGCTCCTCTCTTTGTCTCTTAACATTGATGACTAATTGTGTCTAATACTGGACTACACTTACTGTAACGTTACTCCTTCAGTGTTTGTGGATTAATCAATTATTCAATTAGTCAGTCGACAGATAATTAGATTATATTAACAGTTAATTAATGGTTTAAAACCTTCAGCTAATCAATAAGTTGACAGTTATAAAATTAACTGTTAATTCTTTGATTTCAGCAGCTTCTCAGATGTGAATATTTTGTGGGCAGTAAACTGAATGTCTTTGGGTTGACATTTGAGGACGTCACCTTTGCTTTGGGAAACCGTAATCAAGATTTTCTGATTTTTTTGGACCAAAGAACTAATCTATGAATTGAGGAAGTGATCGACAGTTTAGTCAATGATGAAAATAATCATTAGTTGCCCTAAATATGCCCAATATTTGCAGGTCCCAGCTTCTAAAATGTGAGGATTTGATGCTTTTCTTTGTTATATGTAATAGTTAACTGAATGACTGAAGCTTTGGGCTCTGTGACATTAGAATGTGCATTTTCTGCCATTTTATAGTTAAAATGAGAAATCCAGGATCAATCAACGTTCATCGTTAGTTGCAGCCCTGCAGTCAGGACCTGTCAGCAGTTTCAAACTCATTACATTGATTTTTAATTAAACTTTTGTGGGAGTCTTGGTGAATCAACAGTGCCGCTTTGAAACTGTCCAGTGAAGCTAAAACAGGTCATTAAATCTACCTGACGTTATGTGTGTCTGCACGTCATATGACTGGCTCTGCAGCATTAATAACTGTCAGCTTTGTGTGTTTTCTTTTCCTCAGACGCCTGTCGTGGTTTGATGGGTCAGGGTTGGGCTTCTGTCTGGAGTATCCCACCATCGGCCTGCACGCCATCTCCAGAGACGTCAGTGCTTACCCGCAGGAACACCTGTACGTCATGGTCAACGGGAAGCTCGGGGGTGAGAGTGACGCAAAGTCTAGAATTTGTCTTAAAGGCTTGATTGGTCCAGGACTGTCTTCTGAGTTCTGCTGTGACGTCAGTGAACTGTTTGTTTGGTGACTAAAAGCTCCTTGATCTGAACACGTGTTCATCCTTAGATGTGATGAACCTTTTTATGTCAAAATATATTTGGCTTCTGATGTTTTCGGAGGAGTTTGTGGTTCTGTAAGGTGGACTCTGTATTAAGATAGATGACAAGCAAACCCTCAGAACTGTATACATGCACGAGAAGCAGAGTGACATAATGATTCGTATATAACCAGGAGGGAAGTTAAGACTTGGTGTCTCCTGACTGTATGACTTTCTAACTGTGTGTTGTTTGTATGTTTTCACCTGTCATCCTGCCAGATGAGAATGAGGCAGAAATGGCAGCGAAAGCAGCTGAAGATGAAGGAGAAGATGACGACAGTAACAGCAGCAGTGGTGATGATGACGAAGAAGGAACGATCACAGAGATTCGATTTGTGCCCAGCGACAAGGCGGCATGTGAGTGACCGCAGAGAGGATGAGGGTCAGGCAGATACATCGACATCACAGTATATCTGACTGATGCTGATCCTTTACTGTGTGTGTGTGTGTGTGTGTGTGTGTGTGTGTGTGTGTGTGTTTTACATGCAGTGGAGCCCATGTTCTCAGCGATGTGCGAGTGCCAGGCACTGCACCCCGACCCAGAGGATGATGACTCTGACAACGACTTCGAAGGAGAAGAGTACGACGTGGAGGAAGCTGGTGAGGACACACACAGTTGCAAAAACACACACACAATGAAAATACAGTATAATATAAACACAAACATGCTGTGGACTGAATATAAAACACTGACTCTTATTTCCTCCTTCTCTCTCTGGTTGTCTGGATTCTTGCAGAAGCAGGTAAGACATCTGAACACCTTCGACTGAAACTTTATTCTTTATGAGCACAGAACAACAGAACAAATGTGTCTAAGTATAGAAACAAATCCAGTAATGCTGTGATGATGCACTGACACACACACTGCTGACCTGGGTGTCCTGTCACTGTCCTCTCTCTCCTCCACCACCCAGAGCACGGCCATGCCGACATCCCGACTTTCTATACCTGTGATGAGGGTCTGTCGGCGCTCACACAGGAGGGTCACGCCACCCTGGAGAGGCTGGAGGGGATGTTAGCCCACTCAGTCGCTCAGCAGTATCACATGGCCGGAGTCCGAACCGCAGAAACCAGCGCCGAGTTTGAAGGTTTGAGTCAAACCAGATTTTTTATACATATAACATCAGTGTTAATTATTGCAGCTACTTTAGAGTTTACCTTAGAGTTTGTTTTAGACACATTTCCTTCTCATCAGGAATTTCTCACAAACTATTTTACTATCATTTAGTAGCTTCTCACTTGCAATGTCTAGCTGGTCTTTTACATAAACCTGCAGTGAAAATTAAAAGCATTACGGCTGTTCTGATAAGATTTTGTTAAATCTTGAACTCTGTTGTTGACAGATGGTATGGAGGTGGACGCAGCAGCGATGGAGGCCGGTCAGTTTGAGGATGCGGATGTCGAGCACTGGTAACTTAACATGAAATGAAAGATTTTGTTAAAACATATTTGCTGACAATCTGACCGGGACAGATGTTGTTTATTGTGCAGTCTGGTTTATTCGTGTGTTATCTGACTCTGTCTGTAGATGGAAGTCATCTGAGCAGCCAATCAAAGCTCCAGTGTTGCATCATGCGATTGGAGAAGAGGACAACAGCACTTCTTTAAGGCTCTTACTCGTACTCTTTCTGTTCTCACTGTCAAACAAACCTTTCTTCGTGTACTTAAAGTCATCTCTCTGTTTTTTGTAGCTTCCTAACTTTTCTCATTGAGTGTTGAGCTCTGGTGTTTTCTGCTCATCCTGCTGTCGCCTCATCTCTACTAATTTTGAACAAAGTGCTGTAATCTGTCAACTCAGCTACTGTGGATTATTGAGACGCAGCCCCACGTCCTATTGTTGACTGTAAAAAAAAAAAAAAAAACACTGAGTTTGTTTGTTTTGTACCTAACGACCAATTTAATATCTGTTTTTTCCTGCAGAGGAGCGTTAATGTCTTTGTATGAAATTGTCAATAAATGCATAGTTTTTTGTATGAGTGTGATTTTTTTTTTTTTTTTTCTTTTTCCTCCCGTTTTATTTATTATCGCCCAGCTGTGGTTTAAAAGTTAGATGACAGACATAAGAGGACACGTCTCTTTTGGAAACTGATTCTTCTGAAATGTTTCCTTTTTAAAATTTCTGAAAATTAACTTTGAGTTTCACTGCAAGTATGAAAACTTAAAAATTCCCAGAGGCCAAGTTGATATCTTTGACCTGTTTTCTGTGAGATCCTCACATCTTGAAAACATAAAACCATGACAAAAAAAGCTAATCAAGTAATCGTCTCAGCCTTATTGGGCACTTTTTAGACATCAGTCACTCATTCAGTCATATTTCAAAACCGTGATCACAGTTTAATCTGGCTCCAGTTTTTACAGAGAATTTATCAGTTAAATCAAAAACAAACAATTTGTGTACAGTTCATTTCTACACTGCACAGTAAGTATAAACTTGCAACTTTGTTGAGAAAAGTGCTACACAAAGTTTATGATTATGTTTTATGTTTGGCTTAATGTATAATATTTCAGTTACAATAGTTGTGCTTTACATTACGAGAAAACAGGTACATAGATGTTAATGTGTTTTATCAGCTGTGTGGATCTTAATTAAGATCATTTTTCATGAGTTGAAGTAAAAGAACTCAGGCTCTGATTGGCTGAACCTTCCCACAGAGACAAACTGAGGTGAGTCATGGTATCTGTGTGAAGCAGCCATAATTCAGGATCTTATAAATGCCTTTTTTCACTTTCAACAGATTTTAAATTTATGACCAAAAATGGGAGAAAAAAACTTTAATGTGCAGAGAGGAACTCTCAGATCTTTTATTTCAACTCTGCTGAGTGTATAATCGTTTATATTCCAGTTAAAGATATTTGACACTATTAGTGTTGCACAGTTGGAGAGGTGATACTGGCTCTCTGAAGAAGTGTTAAAGATTTTAAATCAGATGAGTTTAAACTATTTTTGTGCTCAACAACTTTGTAAAGTAAAAACTTGGCCAAGTTCTTTCTTAAACTAAAAAACTAAAATTAGAGTCTTTCTGTTCGGCTTCTAAAATGTGCTCTTGAGGTGAAATCATCCAAAAGATCTACTGTCAGGATCCATAAAAATATATTTAAAAAGAAACTTTCATGTTGAAGTCTTTTAAAAGTGCATATCAGTATTGTTGTCCTCATTCTAAAAACAGCAGCAGGTTCACAGTCTGTCACAAACATCTCTGAGTCTGAGGTGCTTCTCGGCGATGCTCATGTCCTCTTCTTGGTTTCCAGGGGCAGATGGAGAGACGGTGGTTTCTTTGACAGCTGAGGAACGAGTTTATCAAACAGCAGCACTGAACTCATCATACCTGCAACAGCAAGAATGTAGAAGAGATGAAGATGAGAACAAAGCACATTTTAATATTCGCTTTGAGAAGCAACAACATGTCTAACGGGACATATTTGATGTTCCAGGTGTGAGGACATTTAAGCAGCTCATCAGATCTGTGTCAGCAGACTTAAAATCTTTGAAGGCTTTTTTAGAAAACAAATCAGTCAGCCTGCAGGTGCCTTGATATGAGTGTATATCTGTGTATCTTACCCAGCAGCGGGCCCAGCCAGTAGACCAGGCAGTACTCCAGGAAGGAGTGTCCACTGCAAGGGAACTGTGTGGAGAAGGCCAACGCTGGATTAAACACAGCTCCTGTCACACTGCCACCTGCACACACACACACACACACACACACACAGATACAAACACACACGTATTACTTAAAATGCAAGGCCACTGTTCATGTGTTACAAACAGGTTAAATGTACTCTTAAATCAGTCTGTTCTCTGTAGAAAGATTGAGATTAATTGATTGCTTTATGTTCACTGAGGTCAAACTGAGGTGTAACATGTTTAATAAGAGATGATAGGTTTGCATATGAAGTGTGTTCACACTGAAAAAGTCTCAGTTATTCTCAAAGAAGTCTGCTTTGTTAGAACAAAACAGGAGATTATATTAATTTCTTGTCCAGTGTATGACGATTGAAAAGACGAGATACAGAGAAACCAGTTTTAATCAGCTTCTAACACTCCAGTGTTGACGTCAACATTCAGTACAGCTCATTTACATATTCATGGTTTAATTCACAGGTAAGAAAACATAAATGTGGCTGAACTGTTCAGGGAGTCTATATCAGTCATTAGTGTTCAAACAGTGAGTTTGTGAAGGACGATGTGTGAGATGTGTACACACAGTGCAGTGCTTCATGATGCACATCAGACTTCAGCCTGTCTGTCAGCTCACTTCAACATCAGAGTGATAACACACTGTATGTCTGTGCTGAGTTTTGATGCAGTTATTTCACACATATGAACGTGAAGAAAGTTCAAACTGCTGCAGGAAACTAACGAGCTGCTGAAGTGCCAATGAGCCTGACCCTGAGAGGCTGACCTCTGATTATCAGTCTAATTAATAATTCACATCACACACATCATGAATCAGAGTCATACCTGCATAAACCACTGTCGCGATGACCGCAGCTACCATGTGCACGCGGTATTTCTCCTCCACAGAGCGCGTGTGCGTGATAGCGGTCTGCACCGCAAAGGCGCACGCGAGCTCCACGGCGGCGGCCTTGTGCAGAGGCGCGTGAATGGGGCTGATGCACCGGTAACCGAGCAGCTTGTGTCGCATGTGCAGTCCCGATAACCCGATACCCCAGATCACCGGCACTGCGGCTCGCGCAGCTGCGGCCGCGGCGAACTGACAAGCGATCCGTCGCAGGGCGCATCCGCCCGATAACTTCGCGTGGTACGCGTGCTCGAGCGCGCCGGAGGGGTTCCCGATGGCCCCACTGAAGGTGAGCCCGTGGATCACGGACGCCAGGTACGTCAAGGTGAGCGCCAGTCGAGGCTCGATCCCGCCCACCTCTGACAGCAGCTTCAGCTCGTGCGTGCAGCAGCACAGCTGGAAGGTGGACACGAGCTCCACCGCGTACACGGAGAGCCCGGTGCCCGCGAGGGCCCTGCTCAGCAACCTGCGGGTCGCGTCGCTCAGTGCGACAATCCCCGCGAGCACCGACAGAGACACCGCCACGTCTGCAGTCATGTTGGCGGCTGGTCTGCGCTCTCTATCGGGGCGTGTCTCCTCCCCGGCCTCCGGTCTGTCTGTCCCTGGATCTTGCTTCCTCTGGTGGATGGAAGCATCGGCTGTAAAGGGGTGCTGCTGCTGCTCTATCCCGGAGGATGCGGGGTCCACCCGGCAGCAAATGAGCTTCAGCTCTGGTAGCTCACATGGTGCGGAAGTGGTTGAGGTCTGCAGTTCCCCTCCTCCTCCCTCTCCTGTAGAAAATGCTGCTCCTCTTCTTCTCTGTCTGTCTCCTCATTGTCTCTGCTCTTCCCCACACTTACTTCATTCATTGCTACAACACCTTTGTCCAGTCCAAGACAGAAAGAAAAGCAGAATCCTCTTTAAGGCCACTCACTGATCTGTTTCTAATTGTTGTGATGCTACAGAGACTTCTTCTGTTTCAAATGATCATTTTTCAGTATCATGTGTGACATCAAAGTAGGTCATGTTATTCACTTTTAGTATAACAGTTTCACTTGATATCACACTAAACACTCTCTACAAACAAAACAGTAACTCCACACCCAGAGGGCTGTGCTGTGTGCTGGTCAAAAAGTGATGAAGTGCAGTGTGACCAGGCTGTATGATCACATGAGGTAATACTTCAGCTTATTCATTTAAAAGTCACATATAAGTGAAGGATAACATTTCATTGATTCATAATCTAATCTCTCTTTTTTTACATTCTGTGATAAATAACAACCCTGATGTGATGACGGAGTCACCGTGGAGTCTCTCAAACAGCTCAAACTTCATTTCATTAGAACTTTAAAACAAAGGTACTGAACTGAATTACATTATTTGTGTCTGACACGCTGGAGTTCCTCACTCTCATCACTAGATGTCGCTGTCCTGTTATTCTTCACCTCATTTAGTGTTAGAGCTCCATAACAATGAAAATGTGTTTTTCTGTTTTACTGAGGTAAACTTGAGTGGAATGTCAAAATGTAATCTGGATTTTCCACCATAAGGGAGAAACTGTTTATATTGTTTATATCATGGCTGTATTAAAATCTTATTGTGTTGTTATGTTATGTGTTTAATTCTACAAGTAACGCCTTCTTCAACACATTTTTTAGTGTTTGTTAAATTAATCTGTTATGTGTGAATATTTGGACCTTTACTGGAAGACTGTAAGCTTCACAGACTGCAGAGCTACACCAGAAATTCAATGTTTGGCAGTTAAAGTCAGTTTTCCTCAGTAAGACTTGGTGCAATCATAAATGAATGACAGTGTCTGAGTCACAAGTAGAAAAGACCAAACACAAGCACCGTTTGCAAATAGTTAAAGAAATTTATGGTATTGACCTTTCTCTGCTGAAGACATTGTGTTTTTGTCTGGCTTGACTAAAGTCAGACAAAGCTGCAGGATGTTCCATTTTGTTTGTCATGTCAAAGGTTTCCCTAATAAATTTTAAAAAATCACATAAAGAACAATATAGATTTATCTTGTATAATTTCTTTAACTTTTTACGTTTTCTATCAAAAAAAGTGAGAAATCTGAATGTTTGAGTTAAATGACGTGAGTATATCCTCCCTCTATACCACCCTGGAATTACACACATACAGGCTGTGTATCTAAAATAATATTAAAAGAAATAAATATAAAAAGCCTACATAATAAAATAAGCTAGATATTTGTTTAAAAAAACAAATAACAAAAATCAAACAAATACATACTGAAAACAACAAAACCAAGATAAAATCTAACAACAAAATAAAATCTAAACATAATATATTTTATATATTTGTAGAAAAATATGTTCAATATATAGAGATTGAATCATTGTTATTTTGATTATTTGTTGGTTGTTATTCCTTTTCTCAATCTCTTACAAACGTATCAGATGTTGTTGAATTACACTGAATATAAATTCCTACTTCTTTCTAGTTGTTGATTCCCTGGCAGATTTACACCTGAATGCACCGCCCTTAGTCAGGTCTTACAGGAAGTTGGAATGTCGCACTTTTTTTTAAGCTAATTTAACGCACCACCGCTCACTTTCTCCTAACGGGCTTCGGACTTTGAGCCGACATCCGTAACAGCCAATCAGCAGCGGGCTGTTGCTGAAATTAACCAATGGCGTGCCCGGAGCGGCGTGCAAGTGGGCGGGTGTTTCGGTGCAGCAGGCCTCTGTGCTTCTAGCTAACAATAGCTCTGGGATCGGCAAGTTTACTGTTAAAAAACCGACCAGCAGGGCGACAGAGCGGAGCTGAGCCCGGAGGAGAGCACAGTTCACCGAATACATGAGACGGCGTGTCCCGGTGTCGGAAATTATCACCCAGCAGTGTGGGAATTTACATTTGCAACCAAACAAGTGGTGAGTGAAGCTTTCGACTTTATTTCTGCAGCTCACATTCATCTCCATTCTCAGCCCGGGCATGGTGCGGTGTGAATTAGCGGCTCATTTGCGTGTGAATAGGAAAGGGTTAATGGTTACTGTAGGCTGGGATCACACTATTATTCCCTCATTGTTTATCTACATCCATATATTAACGCCCCGGACCCCCACAGGCCCATCAACTCGCACACAGCGCACTTGAAGTCAGCCACGACGTGGTTATAACAGCCGGTGGAGGACGGTGTGATTATTTTTTTATTACACCGGTTTCCTCCCAGTTTACCAGCTGGCTGTGATAACATGGGAGTTTTATCTGGCGAGCTGATAACACAGCAGGGCGAGTATCAGATGAGTGAATGAATGAATGAATGAATGAATGAATGAATGAAATGCTGCCTGGTTCCACTTTTTCCATCCCTGAAATCCACCTCAGAGGAGATACCTCTGACATGATTCATCAGAAAGTCCATGCGGTGTCCAGAGAATAGACAGACACACTGCTCCTCTCCCTCACTGTAACAATAAAATCTGATATGAATCAGATTTAACTTTATTTTTGAGCTTTTAATCTGCTCTAATAAGTTTTAAGCTGACAAATAATCAAGATTTAGAGTAGTTAGGAGGCTTAAATCCTCTCTTATCTCATGAAGTCTGTGTACTACTCCTTTAATGTCACTATAAAGACGTGTGTGCAGCTCTCAGTAGTGACTTTACTTTGACCTCATTCCTGCAGATTCACGTCACCTGCTGTATCTTGCATTGCTGTAAACTTTTCTATGATGTGTGCACAATAATCTGAAATGCACCGGGGCTCTTGTTTCCACATGGCTCAGCAGAAATCAGTGCACTTCTCCTGATCCTGGAGAGTTCACTCCGATTTATGTGCCATTAGATTTTTTTGGGAGTCACACAGCATGTATATCTGCTGCTTTTTATCGATCAGACAGGCAGACCAGGGCGCTCTAACTCTCATTAGGCATTTTTATCAGCATCAGGAGTAAGCTCTCTTCTCATTACTGCAGATTGACCCTTTAAACTCCTTTTTTCACTCAGCTGGATAAATAAACTCATCTCTTTGTCTCTGTATTTCTGTCAGAGTATAAAACCTTTCTCAGGCTGAGCTGACGTTTTACTTTGCTCCTTGTTATAAAAGTTTTATCTGACTGACCGGTTTCCTGGATTAAGAAAGGCTGTATGGTGAAGCTGATTAAAAGTGTTGGTGGATTCGTTCCTGAGCCGTTTGTCCCAGTGGAAGAGAAACTCGGTGTAATAGTTTAACACCTGACGAGAGAGTTTAAATGGTTGCAACAATTAGTCGATTAATCGATTAGTTCTTTGATTTCAGCTTCTCAAATGTGAATATTTCTGGTTGTGACATTTAAGGTCGTCATGTTGAACTTTGGGAAACAGTGATCAACATTTTTCACCATTTTCTGACATTTTATGGATCAAACTGACATTATTGATTACTCAATAATAAGTTAACTGTGAGTGCTGATTAGTTCATATACAAACTAGGACCTCGACTGGAACTACTTTTGTCTTTAGACTAGAACTATATTGATAATTCATTCATCCATTTTCAAGTAAAAATGTCTGTCTTGGTCCAGCTTCCAGATTTTCAGAATTATTTTTATTTTACTTCATTGTAAACTGAATATCTTCTCATGTGACGGAGCCAAATGATTAATGCTTTTAAGAAGCTGCTAAATTTTGAATCCAGCTCTAATTTGATGCTATATGATCAAACCCTAGAGCCCGTTTTCCATGACTGCATAATTACATCACATAAAATATTGTTCAAGAAAAAAATCTGGAGCTGCTTCCACTCGATCATTTATTGATACACAAGCAATCTTTGTTAATTGAACTTAAAATAACTACTTGCCTGTGTCAGAGGTGTTTCCAGACTTACTGCCGGATAGTTGAACCCACATATTGGTGTAGAAAAAGGGCAGTGGTGGCACAGCAGTTGCCATGGATACCTGGGCGTGGCTTAAAGGAGTGCTTTATGGCCCCTTATGAAGCAGGAGGCCACCCAGTTGTCGCTTTGACACCTCGACAGTATGACGGAGAGAGGAAGGCTGGGAGGAGTTAATGACCCATTTGGCTCCTGTGGCTTTGGGCATGGCTACTTGAAGAGAAAGAGGACTGTGTGTGTGTGTGACTGTGTGTGTGTGACTGTGTGTGTGTGACTGTGTGTGTGTGACTGTGTGTGTGTGACTGTGTGTGTGTGTGTGTAGGCCAGTCTTTGGGCTCTGTCTCACCTGTCATTGAAGTTATTTTTAACACCGAGACAGTTTGTTTGGGCTCTGAGTGAATTAGACCTGCTGACCTACAATACAGGCTACTTACTCACTCACACACACACACACACACACACACACACACACACACACACACACACACACCATCAATCTTAAAACTAGAAGGGAAACTCAGTTATTTCCTGGGCAGTATTTATGTTGTAGTGGTTTTATGAAAACTTATAAATTCATATGAGGAAGTTGTTTTGATTACCATATTCTTTTCAGATATGTAGCCCTGATTAGCATATTTGGATATGTAATTTATTGAACTAAGAACTTTACTATTATATTTTTACTTGTAGGAATTCATCTTTTGATAAATCAAAATATCAAAATCTCCTCCTTCCTTTAAATGATATTTTGGGAAATAGACTTATTTACGTTGTTTCTGTGAATTATTGTCCAAAGGGAACAAACCTCTCGACTCCCCACGTAGAAATGGGCACAGCTTCGTAGAAGAGTGGTATCATTCTTTTTATCTAACTGTCTGTGAGAGAGTGAATTACACAGCAAATTAATTCTTTATCTGGTGTTGGCAGTGTTGCGTGCATTTTCCTGGAGTGTTGTGGTGAAGAGGGAGCGCTTCAGAAAACCCCAGGAGATGGACGATGGACGATGAGGCTTCACTAGACCACCTCAGTGATTTCTGTAGCATGATTATCTGCAGATATCAGTAATGAACTGGATTAGTCATTAAGATGGATTTTTGTCTTTGCAGTGCTGACACTCACTCACCCGCTGTACCAACAGAAATAGTAATATTGGCTGTTGAGCAGCCTGCCTGTAGCTGAATAATGGATAGTCTGTCTGCCTGGAAGGCTCCTGGAGCTGCTGAGCGCGGCGTCTAGACAAACCCCAACAGCACAGATCTGCATGCACCCTCTCCGTGAACAGGCTGAATCCAGATGGAAGCGGTGATCCTGGATTGATTTCTCTTTTTTTCTTCTTTAAGTATTTTATCCAGTTCATTGATGTGAAGGCAGATGAAAGAGAGGGCGACGCCGCGTCTCTAAGCTGTTAATGATATGCTTCAGGATCAAGAAGATGGTCCTGATACTGTTGGTGTAATTATGAACTATTCCACTCGACTAGCTTCAGTTCAGTTTCGTTTAGGAGTTTGTTTGATTGGAGAAGGAAAGGAAGAAGCTTTTCCAGAGGGAGCTCCATTCAGGGGTAACATCAGTGTAATTTAATCCATTTTCTGTCAGCAATGATCTCTTACTGTCTGTTGCACTGCAGGTTTGCTCATCTTGTCCTCTTGCTTTGGTTTGTGCTTTACCCTTTAAAAACACTAAAAAAAATGCCTGTGCCGTCTCCACGTGGACATAAAGAGCTGCTCTGTAGCTTGCAGACTCTGCACAGGGCTGATCTCTGAGTGTGAATGTGTGCTGCTGCATTCGGAGTTCATGATGAGTTCATGTGTGTCCATGGCAGCTGCAGAAAGAGGAGCTGATTTCATAGGTGTCTGAGTTCCACACCTCCTCACCAGCACATGGATCAATGAAGGGAAACGACATTGAAGCATCATCAGCCTCAGTGTTTGTTTATTCAGCCTGGACCAATATGTTGATGACACTGGTTAGCTAATCTTGCCATATTAATTGTGTCATACCGCTGACTTCCTCTGATTTTCTCTATTTTAAGTCACCACCTGCTCCATTTAGCTGCGTGATGAGATTACAGTGAACAGCGGCAGTGCTGCCTGATGGGAGGTTCTGGGTCAATGACATATTTGTAGCTAAAGCTATTTGCAGTCTTCTTCGGATGGAAACACCCTGTTAGTTCAAAATCATTAGATGAACCCATGAATCCAAAACTGAGCATGGACCAGTGTGTACGACTTCGAAAGCCTCAGCCTCTCCATCGTAGCATGACGGAGAACAGCAACTTGCAAATGGACAAAAAACATAAAAGGTGATCATACACTAATTAAAACATATTTACACACACACACACACACACACACACACACAAGCGAAAAAACTTGAACATGAACATATCTGAGAACTGCTGATACTAAAGATAGTCGAGGCCAAATCCCAGCTTCGTCCAGTGACCATATGGTAGAGGAACCACCCACTCATTGGGACCAGCCACACCTTCCTTTAACACACACACACACTCTCCTTTACTTTTAATCAATGCTCTCCCGCTGCCACATACACACATCTCCCTCACAAACTCACACGTGTGTGTGTGTGTGTGTGTGAGAGAGATGAATGTGTCATAAATTACAGAGTGAAAGTATGTCTATAGAAGAAGGTTGTCTCACGACTCAGTGTGTGTGTGTTTGAATATTTCAGTGCTGAAGTATTGTATTCACACCCTGCAGCCTTGCATCCATAGAGAGATTGTGTGTGTGTCTGTGTCTGTGTGTGAGTGTGTGCGTCTGTGTGTGTGTGTGTGCATTACATCATTACACACTGTTTCTGTTGGACAGTGGAGGTCTGCTGGGAGATGAACACATGAGTTTGTGTTTTCAGCACATGACTGAGGCAACCCCAAACATAACATAAGAAGCTTGATGTGTTTTATCTGAGACTTCGTCTGCTTCTGTCGTATTTAAATATAACTGACACAGATATTATGGACGTTTTTATTTTGAGGCGCACGTTTTGATGTGGTTGCCACTGATGGCAACTAAAGGCTAAAAACTGGTTGCCAATGGCAACCTGGAAACCGTTACTCGAGCCCTGAAACATTTACTTTGTGCTCTCAGTTGGGAGGAGTGGAGCTCCAGCAGAGTAATGACCTAACAAGATATCTTCAGATGCCAACATCATGATATCATTTTTATCCTGCAGCCACGAGTGACGGCACAACGTCTGAATTTTCAGACAGAAACTTGTCTTTTATTTCTCTGTTTTATCTCCTCTTCATCCCCCTCTTCTCTCTTTCCTTACTATCCTCCACCTCATCTGTCTCCTCTTCCTTCCTCCTGCTTGTTTCACCATTCACTACTCATGCACCTTCATCTTCAACCTTCAGCTATCTTCCTCGTTACTCGTCTTTTCTTTTTCAGTCTTTCCTTCCTCTCTGACCTGCATGACTTCATGGCTGCTTTCCACCTCCTCGTCCTCCTCTTCACCTTGTTCACTCCTCACTCCTGCAGTCTATCTGATGTAACCAGTGAAGCAACAATAATACTGTTATCTATAAATACTCCTTCATCTCTCTCACTGTCAGACAGGAGATCTCTCTTTTTCTCTTATCTACGTCTTTCCCTCTTTTCTTTTCTTCTTTTTTCTCTTCTTGCCGTGAGATTCTGTCTCTTCCTCTCATATTTGAAGCAGAAGGAAACTTTTTGGGATGTCTTAACAACTAAGTTTAATAAATCATCTGTTTATCTTCACTGTAAAGTTTATTTACATGGTTTAAGAGCTGCACAGAAAGTGTGACTGAACAGGAAGTGAAATATGTATTGAAGATGTGTGTATGTATTTCCAAATGAGAAAATTTAAAAGTATTTCAAGTTGTAATCATCGAGATTTCAGTCCAGTTTCATACTTCAGCAAACTGCTGAGCAGCTGCTTCAGAAATCTGTCTGTTTGTAGTGCAGCCTAACAAACCAAGGTCATTTTAATTAAGAAGTCAGTCAATAATAATTACAACTGTGATGTGATTTAACAGTGCACACAGCAGCCGGTCGCATCAAAAGTCTGTTAGCTAGTTACTGTGGCTGCTTCCAACTTCTCCCTGACGGATTAAAACTGATCCAAGGTCAGAATGATAGTGATCAGTGCTAACATAGATAACATACATATAAACATATAGAGTATAAATACAGTGAGCTTCCTGTCAGTGAGGCTGACATCACTGATGGAAACAATGAGTGTCGAGGTGATCTGAATTCTGCATGAGAATGGCGGACTCCGCCACAAACATGTTGCATGAATTTAGAGAGGTGAGGACATTGAATGGTTACAGATAGCAACAAAAAACATGTTTCATGTAATGAATATCTTGAGTTTTATGATTTTAAACGGTTTATTAAACAGACAAACTTGTTTTCACAGTATGCACGTTGTGTTGTTTGTGTTGGTTCATATTTTCTTTCCAGAGTCTCTCTGTGCCTCCTTCCTGTTTTTATTTTTTCCACAGCTTTATCGCTCTCAGGCCAAGATCCGTCTCTGTCATCTCTCCCATCTTGTCCTCTCCCCAGGGGCCGTTTCATGCTGTGTTCTCACCTCCGTTTTAACAGAAAGACAAGAACAACACCCTCCTCCCTCGCCAACACACATCCTCTCCAAATTTTAAATATGGCCAGTCGAGTGCATCAGCTTGCCCTCTACATGCACTCTGTCCTTCTCTTATACTAAATATGAGTTTTTATTACAGCATGATGTGTCAAATACTATGAAATACACCTAAGTGACACCAAAGAGCCAGACGTTCAAAGTACAGCTGAAAGGCTGATTCATAATCTGTTAATTTGTTAATTATATATTTAATTTCTGTTGGACAAACATTAAAGTTGGCTCAAGGAAACTGTGACGGACATTTTAATGTTTTCTGACATTTTATTAAGTGACTCATTGAGAAAATATTCAGTAGTGGGGTCAGGGAAACTTTAGGAGGAGAAGGCAGGTCAACATACATTATCTGAATGATGCAGCTCAGCACTGTGTCAGTCTTTTCTACCTGAACCGATCACCAATATTGGTAGGAAAGCCGTCCATCCTCTCGTCCACCCGTCTCTAGTTTGTGGTTGGACAGTCTCATGAGGCTGTGACCATCCTGCAGGTCACCATAGGTCATTTTATTGTGAGGTCAAGTTTCAGAAATCAAAAATGCTTTCACTCCAATGAAATGGCCACAAGAGCAGTGTCGGCTTTCCAGTCAGACCAAATTTATTCAATTCCAAGAAGATCCCAGTATGCAGAAATATTCAAATTCACACATTTATGTTTTTGGCCCAAAGCAAACCCATCAAACTTGTTTCCATTCAGATGTCTTGAGGTGAGAAGTCCAGTGGGTGCCTCAGGTGTAGTTTTAAAACTGAGCCCACGACAGCCGAGGATCTTAGCATCCACGTGGTTACTGATGCTGCGAGACCTCCGGGTATGTAGTTTCAGATTTTAGGTGTTAGAATCCAACATATTTTCATGTCTCTGCCAGCTGCTTGTCAGCATTCATCAGATATCGGTGTGCTCGGCACGAATAATTAGGCTTTCGGCCACGAAACACAATTACTCTCACATTTCTCTGCCAAGTACATTACACGCACAAGTAGTCTGAGTTATTGTGTGTGTGTCTGTCTGTGTGTGTGTTCACCTCACAGATAAGATAAGGCAGGCAGTCGGAGGAGAAACAAAGCCAGTTTAGAGGGCGACATGTCGGATTTTCTGTTGTGGTCGTTGATGCTTCAGCCTTGACTTGAACAGACGAAGCTAATTTGGAGCTCAGTCTGTTCTAATTATTACGTTACTAATGAGTGTGTGGCCGTCAGACTGCAGTCAGTACCTTCTGTCTTCACCTGGATACAGCAGCTCTGAACTCACTGCTGTAATTAGCTTTAATCAGTCCATCACAGTATAAGCAGCTCACCTGTACATGTAGCTTAGCAAGTGGATGTATGATTAGCGAAGGCTAACGCTGTGCCAACTGTCACTGAGTCTGTGTATGTATGAAACACAGGTGAAAGAGCAACACACACACACACACACACACACACACACACACACACACACACACACACACAGTTGGTGTAATGTGGCATATCAACACGGTAATAAGCCATAATATAGAGCTACATGTGCATATAATAACCTTCTGGCTGCTGGCATTAGCTTAGTGTGTGTGCGTGTGTGTGTGTGTGTGTTGTCAGTAAAGTGTGAGTGTGTGGACAGCTGCAGGGCTGACTCTCACCTCCTGCCCTCCTTCTGTTTGACCTCCTTCTTCCCTCTGTTCGGCCTCGTCTCAGCCTCCGATGACACCGACGTGCCGTGTACAAACAAACGGCTTCCTGAGCTGTTTGTTTGTGTGATGGTGTGTGGACCTCTTCTGAAGGAAGGCGGGAAAAGACTCATTGATATATTTTAATGTTTTTGTTCCTTCTTTCAAATCGTTATCTAAAGGTTTGCCATCCAAAATGTTGATCACTGTTTCCCACAGCCCATCGTCTCACGTCTTGTTTTCACAGAATTTGGACATTATTTCTTGACCAGATAGATTCGAGTGTATGGTTTGTGTGTTTGCAGGATCAGCTGATCAGATTGCAGTGGTGGTGCTCTGATGTCTTTCACAAACGTGGCCATCTTCTTCTTAGCGCTGTCAATCATTTCTCACCATGTTCAGTCGTGTTCTCTCTCTCTCGTGTGCTGTTTCTGTCGTGCCCTTTTCTTTGACTGTAGGACTATAAAAATGTGATTTTTTTATTAAGGGTCATAAAATGCGAACGACCCAGGAAGTCCTGTTCTTTGCTGGCCTGCTAGCATTTGTTTCCCTGTAAATCAAATCTGTTTAATGCTGCGGATGTTTGACAGACAACAGGAAGGAGATATGTTAATGAAACTCGCTTCATGTTTGAATTCCAGGTGCTGCTGAGCACTGATCCGTGTCCTGATGACAGATTTATGTTTTTTATGAGCAGGTGGAGAAAATGAAATGGTTTTAACTGCTGTTAATGAGTTGTTCATCACCTTGTCACTCTCTTAGTTGAGGTTCAGTGTGTAATGGCAGCTGTCTCTCTGTTTCTGTGCAGGCTGACGCTGCCCCTCTTTGGCTTTCTGTGAGAGGAGCGACCCCGACACGACGTTAACAGGTAAACTTGACTGGTGTAACACAAACTGAAATCCTGAGGCTGATCTGTGGGTTCTGCTTCGTTTGGGGCACGCTGGCAGTGAAAAATGTTTTCACAGTGACTGAGACTGATTAAACAGTTTGGTACTGTTGTTTAGATAACCTCTCCATGTGATGCAGTGATTCATCTTAATTCTGATAATTTGGCCTTTCATTCTTTCCTCCATCCGTCACAGTTGATGGACTTCCTGGTTCAACTTTGACCTACAGTGCTTGCAACGGTCACACAGTTTTACTGAAGTCACTTTCAGTTTTCCTCGGTTTAGATATTCTCACCAGATGACTGGTTTGTTTACAGCCCGTCTGATCTGACTGCTTTTTGTTGCTCTGTCAGACTTCAGCGCAGAGATGTTGGCAGATCTCAGCGCTTTACTTTGATGAGCACAATGTTGTTATAACTAAAATTATGAGCAGTAATTACAACAAAAAATAAGAGTTAAATTGTCCTTTTATAACGATCCAGAACTGACACAAAGATAAATGATTTTTAAACTATCCTATGATGCCAGAAGTATTTTAAGACATTTTCATCCAGTGCTGTTGTTGTGTGATGTCTTCTGCCAATATGACAAAAAAAATAAGTAAATAAGGACACGCCCTGAAAAAATGAGTGTTCAGACATTTTAATGTCTGTTTTAGATGTCTGACAAATCCTAAAGTTCTCTATACACTGATGCGTCTCTAAATGTTGTCAAAGCGTTATGTTTAGGCGGTCCCTGTTCCTTTGTGAAACGTGGAGCTGCTGCTCAGTCATCTGTCACAGCAGTGATTTTCCCGGTGACCGGCTGTGGTGCAGGTTAGCACGCAGACGCGCTGTTCATGACATCATTCATCTCACTAAAGACATTTCAGAGGAAACACGCAGCAGCGCATCAGTGGACACTGTTGTGCTTCACATTATGTAAGTTGACTGTAATGGGATTCTGCTTTACTGGCCTGATGGCTCCCAGCATGCACTGCAGCCTCCATTATTTATGGGGTTGCCATAGTAATGGGGGTGGGGAGGGGCGGAGTCTGACAGCTGGTAGATCAGGGATGGAGATAGACCTCCCCACCCCCCGGCACACCTGTGTTTGTGAGAGTGTGTGTGAGGGTTGGGGTGGTTTTACTGCGCTCATGAGAACAGCGACTCGGAGGGTTTGCCATGCATTTTTTATGCACTGCATCATTGTGTGTGAGCTCTGAATGCCTGTGAGTGTGTGAGTGTGTGTGTGTGTGTGTGTTGGGAATATTACCACAACGTGTGAGTATTCGTCCATGTGTAATCTGTAAATCTGTAAACCTACAGACTCAAATATTTCTTCATGTTGATGCAGAAATCTTAGAAATCCAGCACCATAAAGCTGCACAAAGCAATACAACCTGGGAGGCTCTCGACAGACCGCTACGGCCGCGAGGCGAGGGTGGAGCTTTGATAGCTTACACAGAATACAGAACATGAACTGTGAAGAAGACCTTCACACAACTGTGCACTGCACCATCTATTAGCTAGAACTTTGGAGGGTCACTGGGAGAGTTGGGTGCCGACCTCAGCTGTCAGTGGTCGTGAGGCGGCACACAGTCACACCTAGAGGACATTTTTTTCTGTTTAGTTTTAACATCAATAGATGTTCATCTGTGTGTGTGTGTGTGTGTGTAATACCTTTGAGACAGGTTTATCACTGCTTTCAAGTGTGTGTAATATGAAGCTTGTGTCTTCAGAGCTGGGCTGAGATCAACTCAGCATCACACACACACACACACACACCTTTTTGGTGTCTATTGATAGATGAATAATAGACAAATAATGTATGTAATCTCTAATATTTCTATAAAGTATTCAAAGTACTGCTGTTTTTGCCTCCATACTGCCTAGTACAGTGACGTAACAATCACAGTCTGGATCAGGGCTGCCTCGGACGATTGTTTTTATTACTGATTTATCTGTCGGTTCGGCTTCCTGGAGTTTGAGGCAATGTCTTTGTGCGTCAGTTTACAAAATAAAAGCAGCAAATGATCATAACTCAGAAGATATAACAGAGCTAAAACAATGTTTTGAAAGTAGTAGCTGAACCTTTCTGTTGATGGATTTGTGTAGAGAACGAAGTGAAAGAACTCAGTCTCAGTTCTGGACTCATGTTGCTGCTCGGCTTTCTTTCTATTCTTTGATCCCTCGCTCTGTATTTTCCTCCCACTTGCCCCCTTTCCCCTCTCTCTCTCTCTCTCTCTCTCTCTCTCTCTCTCTCTCTCTCTCTCTCTCTCTCTCTCTCTCTCTCTCTCTCTCTCTCTCTTCCTATTTTGTGTTCTTTCAGCATGTCTCTCGCTCCCGCTGGTCCACTTAGCCTTTTGTCCTCTTTTGTCTTGTTCTTCTCTTCGTGCTTGCTCATTGTTGGATCACCAGAGAGATTAATCTTTTTATTCATCTTTTCAGTCAGTCTTTTTAAAAATCTTTTATTTTTTATGTCTTCCTTCCTGCACACACACATTCACATGATAAATAGCTGTAAGCAGAAAAACTTCCCAGACAGATTAAACAGAGCGAGGGCTGAAGTGATGATGGAGAGACAAAGAATAAAAGCCACAGAGGGTTCAGCTGCTGTGAGTTTAAATGGACTTTACATTTCCTACATATTCATTAGCTCTCATGCCAGTAACTTCTAATTTAAAAGAAACAGAGAGGCTGAATTCAGGAGAATGAAGGTCAAACCTGACAAACTTCTGACCTCTGACCTGTGGAGTCCGACAGACAGATTTGATCTGGATATCAGGAGTTACCAAGTACGGGAGCTTGTAAGGGATACAGCTGGTTGTGTGAATGAGTTCAACATCCATTTGTTAGCAGGGATACACCCTCCACCCTACATGCAATATATATACGGTACACACACACACACACACACACACACACACACACACACACTGCAGTGGAGATAAATCAGTCATGGCGTCCAACAGATTGCTGCCCAGCAGAAGAAGGTTTATACAGTCTGTCTAATATAAAGCTGCAGGAGTGTGTGTGTGTGTGTGTGTGTGTGTATGTAAGTTTGCATTAAGCCTATTAACATAGAGGACTTTCCACTTAAGGTTCTGCAGTGCACTCTGGGATTGCATCGAGCGCTTCACTCCGGTGTTGGGGGCGTCTTCACCTTCTCTCCTTCAGCTTCTCGTCTGTCGGTCTTTGTCTTCTTTCTCTTGTTTGTTTCGTATCTCTTTCCTTTAAAGTCGGTCCTAAAGCTGTGTGTCCTTACTGAACTCTGCTGTGTTTTGTCAGTCTGTTGTAGAGCAGCTGTCCGAGCAGCACTTCACTGCACAGCCTCTACATACTTACCTTTTCTGTTTGTCTCTTTCTGTATTTGTTACTTGTTTGCTGTGTTTCCATTCGACCCATTAACCACCTATCCTCTCTCTCTCTCTCTCTCTCTCTCTCTCTCTCTCTCTCTCTCTGTATGTTCCAGCACTTCCACTTCCTCCAGCTCTTCTGCTTCTTGTAAAACCAATCAGGTCCACCTTGGAGGGCCAATCAATCACAGGCAATGAGTCAACACTGACCAATCACAGCTGCTGATTCAGACTCTTCCCATTAGTTCAGACGCACAGAGAGAGTCAGCGAGGCTCAGTTGATAAATCATTAAGGACTTCTGTAATGCTGTTTGTCTTCCTTCCATCTGCTTCATGTTCATGTGAGGAGGAAACACTTTGCACAGAGTTTACATTCATGTTCTGCAGCCGTGTTTAGTGTTTGAGTGTTAGAGAATATTCTGACAGTCGACATCAGTAGAAAATGTGATGATGCAGTCCAAGGCCACGCCTGTAAAATATGATATGAACCAAACACAGTGTGTGTTTACGCAGAGCATTGCACACTGAACAATATGAACAAATGGACTGCATGGCTAACATTATTTTTTATATATTATTTATATAATATTTGAACTATTCTACGCAATGAGTGAACTTATTAGGAAAGCATCACTGTGTGTGTGTGTGTGTCTGTGTGTGTGTGTGTGTGTGTGTCTGTGTGTGTCATGGGCACCACAGACCAGAAACATCAGGCCTCTCAGTCGGGGGTGTTAATGTGACCTTGTAGTCCATGTCGGTATTGATTATGTAGATCTGTGTGTTTGTAGGAGTGTGTGTGCTAGCTTTTTATTGGTGTGTTGTGACATCACACCCATCATGATCAGGACAGTGTACACACACACACACACACACACACACACACACACACACACACACACACACACACACACAGTCACACAGTTTAACAGCATCTAGTTTTTGGCATCTGAACTGGCTGATTTCACATTAGAATATTATTAAATCAAAGATCAAAGATCAATGCTCTGATCTCAGCCCGTCTACCTTTGAATGTTGATGCTGCTTGTCGACCCCCGACACACATCTCTGTTTATTTTCTTCCTTTTTTCAGCTCTGTGTGTTGGCACTTCAGTTTTTGTTGTTCACATCTTTAAAACTATGTGCTCGGAGCTGTTGACTGTTTTAAATAAGACTTTGTTCACTTGAGCTTAAACTTGGCCCCTAAACAAGAGAAATGGCATCAGACCCTGGATGTTTGGATGTGAGATGAACTGGGAGGGTTTCGTTTCGCAGGCCTGTCAGTTCAGATGCTTTCTGGTTCAGCAGATCGCGAGGACGGGGGAGAGGAAACAGACACGAGTTATGATGTATTGAATTAGAGGAGCTGAATGCAGTAATAATAAATAAATAAGGATAGGGGTGTGACGCAGTGAGCCCAGAAGAAGTGGCTCTGGATCTCCGGTCTGTAAAATCTCAGTTTAATGGACCGGAGAATGAAGTTCTGAATTATAATTTTTACGAGTGTGTTTCTGTTTTTATGCTCTCATAAATGTCAGTCGTGTCACAGTGTTGACCCAAATGGACATAAACTGTTGTAAAATGACTTTGGCAGTGATGCTGGTTCAGTTTGACAGCAAGTGCAGTTGGGATCATAATCAGGACCCAGTTTGTCCGGTAGACCAGTGAAGCCTTTGCTCATCTTATCACACGTCATATCTGCAGAAAGACGACCTCCAAAGTTCAGGTCAGTTCACTCTGACACTCTCCTCCTTTCTCCTTCCTCTCTTTCCTTTTAGTCTTCCACATTACACTTTATAGATGCTGAGACAGCTACACTGATGCTCAGCTTACGTCCAGTTTTAAGCCATGCAGCAGCATGTCTCCATGGTTCACCACACTGGTCCAGACTGAAATATCTCAACTATTGCCATAAGATTTGGTTCAGACATTTGTGGTCCCCAGAGGATGAATCTTGACAGACTTTGATAATATACTGCCTCTCCCTCTAGTGCCACCAGCAGGCCAAAATGTTTCATTTATCCTGCAAGCTATCTCAACATACACTAGATTAGTGGTTCTTTAAAACTGCAGGTGGGGTGTGGATGACCGCAGTGAAGCTCAGTTAAATGAATATAATTTATGTAGGACAATAAACAAACAAGAGCTCGCTGCTGCTGTCGTGCTGACTTTTATTTCACTAAGGTTCAGCTGGGATCTGTCCTGTAATACATCATCCACTCCTCAGTTACTCTGCAGCCGGTCGTCTCCCATGTTTGACTTGTGCGACTCACATTTTCGTGTCTTTGTTCAGTGTCTGTGATGAGAAAACGTTTCCACACATCCTGGTCATAGTTCAGTCATAAAGTCATGTTGCAAGATGCAGCGTCTGTCCTGATTGGCTGTCAACTAAATTCAATCACACTGAACAGTGGAGGAGTGCCAGTGTCTGTTTCAAAAGCCGACTTCACTAAAATCAGCTCCAGAGTCGAGAGCATCGGAGCAGCAACCAGAAACGAGCCGTGCTGCTCTGTTTCCATCACAATTAGATTTGTAGTTTGGAAATTTTCTCTCAGTTTACATCCCGACATGTTGTTATCCTTCATTATTCTGTGTGCGGTGACGGAGCTAAAACTGAAGTGCCTCCACCAACAAAGTGAGATCCGACTTTTCTCAAATCAGCGACGTTTAGCGGACGACTGAATGTAAATGATCCAAGGACAGTGGTGAGCAGAGACCGCCCAAATGATCTCAGTGGGTAGTGTGCCAAATTGATTATGTATGTTTTTTTAACCAGCACACATCCCCTGGCACACACACACACCACACACACACACACACACACACACACACACACACACACACACACACACATTGTGGCCTCATTTGGCCCCTGAAGGCAATATGCTGAGGCGGGGCTGGACAGATGGTTGTATGGAGCAGGATGTCCCTGTGTGTGTGTGTGTGTGTGTGTGTGTGTGTGTGTGGGATGCTTTGCTTACAATAACCTGCATAATCAATGTGTTGCTCATACACAGACAGAACGACAGCTAGTTAATCATATCCTGTGTGTGTGTGTGTGTGTGTGTGCGTGTGTGTGAGATAGCTGGCCGTGTGTGCACACAATTAGCACAGACATAATTATTTTGTATTTTGCTATCAATGCGATTTTAATGAGTTTTCTAAATCATAAAAAATGTGAACTTGTTTGTCTGTAAAGTGAAATATTTTTTATTTATTGACAAAACCTGAAGTTTAACTTTCAAACAAATGTGCAGGGGTGTGTTTAAGTTGTCATGTTGTGACATATTTTAGTAAAAATGTAATTAATTTAGACAAAAACAAAAACAGTATTTTCATACACAAACTTTGTCAGAACACAATTAAAGGAGAAACTAAGGTTTTGGATCGCGGCCCAGCTCTGGTTCTGGAACATTTGGCTCTGTTAAGACTTTCGGCCTAAATCAGATTTTTTGTGTGTTCAGACTGGAATCAGGTTTCATGAATCTGGACGGCTCCAAAAAACCACATGGAAACTTGAACCACATCCTGGTGGTCTGAAATTCGACTGAAGTGAATTTTTTTGTGGATGTGGCTCAGACGAAATCCTCCAATCAGACTTTAAACTGAATGATGATGTCACTCATAAAGCGACATATAAACCACATCAACCTGCTGTGACTGTGGATGACACATGCTGTGGACGTCAACCAGGAGTCGGGACTAGATGCTGACCTGCTGCGTGGTTAATCCCAAAGTGATGTCATTAAATGTCTTGTTTTGTCAACAGTCCACAGATTTACAGTTTGATTTACGGTCCTATGAAGCCGAGAGCGGCAGTTAATCCTCATAATTTAGAAGCTTGAAAATGATTTATCATCAGCAGACACAAAAAAACACATGGTTTGAGCATAAAATAACAACACAGAGACGCCTACAAACTGAAAAGTTGTCTAACAGGAGAACCTCTCGTTTGGAGTGGGGACGCAATCTGAGACGACCTGAAGCACAAAGGATTATGGGTAAAATGAGAGGGATTTTTGACATCTGAACAGATTATGCTCTGTAGTTGACGTTCCCTCGGGCAAGGCACTGAACACCTCCAACTGATCTACTGTGTGTGTGTGTGTGTGTGTGTGTGTGTGTGTGTGTGCATGCCCCCTGCTAAGGTACAGTCTGTTATTTGGTCACACACCCTTTTTGTTTCTTTTCTTTTCTCTGCTGTACTCTTTACTTCCTCTCTCTCTCTCTCTCTGTCTCTCTCTCTCTGTCTCTCTCTCTCTCTCTCTCTCTCTCTCTGTCTCTCTCTCTCTCTCTCTCTGTCTCTCTCTCTCTGTCTCTCTCTCTCTCTCTCTGTCTCTCTCTCTCTCTTTCTATGTCTCTCGCCCCATCCCAACCAGGCTTGTCATGTCCTTCGTTCATGCAGAAGAAAAATCAACCATCCCCCTCTCCTGTTCTCTCATTTTCTCCTCTTTCTTCTCATCTATCCTTTATTTTATGTTTGGCCACGTCCTCCTCTTCAAAATTACCATCTGCTTCTCTACCACATACACACACACACACACACACACACACTGATTGTGGCCTGACAAAAGACTGTAGGTTTGTGCTGAACAGCCTTAAAACACACTCTCAGATGTGATTGATAATTGATGAACAGGCAGTGTGTATGTGTGTGTGTGTTTGAGTGTGTGGGGCGTCTGTGGCTCCAAGCCTGTTTGTTCGTTTATTACTCAAACAGGAGGAAATAGTGCATTTGTTGGGGACTATTTTCAGCAGCGGATTAATCCACATTAGGGTCTCTAGTGAGTATTTGTTGTAGCAGGACGGTGTGTGTGTGTGTGTGTGTGGAAGTGTGTGCAGTTTTATATTCATCAGGATGAAAAAGATGAAAAATGTCTTGAGCACAGAAGAACAGTCAGGATGAACAGTGAATCAGGGACTCTCCCGAGGTTTGAACTTCAAAGACCCAAATTATGGTGTGTGTGTGTGTGTGTGTGTGTGTGTGTGTGTGTACTTGAAAATAGACATGAGGTTGTGTGCGTACATTGTGATTTGCACGTGTATCCATACATACTGTGTGTGTGTGTGTGTGTGTGTGTGTGTGTGTAGTCTGGTGTGTAAAATATGTAAAAATATACATTTGAAGTCTGGGCCTTGGGGTTCGTCTGGTTACCGTGACAACGTGATGTTGGAGTCGACTGCTGACAGACGAGACAAAACATGATCTGTCTGTCTGTCCTTCCTTCCTTCCTTCCTTCCTTCCTTCCTTCCTTCCTTCCTTCCTGGTCTCGATCAGTCAAACATGTTTGGTGCTGCTGTGAGTGTTTCAGTTGAAATCAGTCCTCTCCTCTTTTGTTCCTTTGTTGTGTTTTTGGCCAGCGGGCCACAGTAATGTCTCCATCTCTTCTTTCATCTGTCTCTGTCTCTTTGTCTCTTCCTGTCTTATTTATCTCCTGCCATGCTTCACACACACATGCACACACAAACACACAGGGGTTGTTAATGCTGTGTGTGTGTGTGTGTGTGTGTTGTAACAGCAGGAGCTCCAGGAGCAGGCAGGGGCTCTGTGGCCTCGTCATGCCCAGAGACACTGAACTCTTCTGTGCTACGACTGGGGTGGATCCCCCCTGCTTGGTCTGCAAGCTCAGCTAAATGCTTAACAAGGATAGAGATATAGTGGGAAGTGTGTGTGAGTGTGTGTGTGTGTGTGTGTGTGTGTGTGTGTGTGTGTGTGTGCATGTGCATGCAGCAAAAAAACAGCTGCAGTACAGTAGAAAATAAAAATATTTGCAGAATTGATCTGCAGTTAAATCTAACTCTGTACTTAGATGATTACCAACATCCCACAATAGAAGCTGGTTCATTGAATAGCACCCAAATAAACAAACAGTGAGACACTTTGGCACATTTTCACTTGTTTCATGACACTCTTTATTTATTTATTTAAGATAAGTGATCATCTAACAGCAGGAACATAACTCTACAGGCGGTATGTTGGCAAATGTGCATAAATACGTTTTTCTACTTGTACATCGATGTTTATATCTAATGTTTTTTTTACTATAACAGCAGCCTGTCTCACATTAAATTAAATGTAAATAGATAGATAGAAATAAATATATAAATATGTGTGAAGAAAGATAAAACAAGCATGGATTTGCAAAAGATGCAACCGTGTGCACGGATGCATTCACAGACGCAGCCTCAAATCTGTGAATCCATTTGGAGTCCCCTTTTGCAGTGGGCCACTCCCACTGCTACACCACCTTTTAACCAACTGACATAAAAACGACCACACACTTCACCTCCATGCCAAAGTTTGGCTGGAGGCTGGTGGATGGAGCTGCTTTTGTGCCGTGTGACAGAGCGCGCTATGGAGCCGCTAGTCGCTGCTAAAAATAGGAAACACGTATCCTTCAGGACGCATCACAGAAACTTAAAGCATGAGATTGTCGAGCAGTTGCAGGCGATGGTGTATTGTGTGAAAGTACACACGTGTTTTGGCAGTTCAGTGTTCTTACTAGTAAATTTTTTGCCTTGACAGCAGGAATAAAGAGATGCTGGAGGTGAAGGTGAAGACCGCACTGTTTAAAATGTAAAGACATGCACTAGTGTGTGTGTGTGTGTGTGTGTGTGTGTGACTGTGCGAGAGAGTCTTCTTCCAGTAAATGTAGCTGCAGAGGCTGACATGGCGTTTCCAGGAAGTGCTGACAGTTCATTGCAACTCTCTCCTGAGGTGTGTGTGTGCGTGCATAATGTGAGTCTATGTACATGGACGTGTGTGTGTGTGTGTGTTTGATTTGAATATCAGCGCCTGTTTGATTCAGTTTTGTTGCCTTCTACAAGTGAAATACAAAGAGATGGATGATTTCCTCTGATTAATGATCAGATAAGTGTGTGTGTGTGTGTCTGTGTCTGTGTGTGTGTGTCTGTGTCTGTGTGTGTGTGTCTGTGTGTGTGTGTGTGTGTGTGTGTGTGTGTGTGTCTGTGTAGTGAGTATTGATTGATTGACAGCTTTTTGTGACTTTTGAAATGACTATGTGACTAATGGGCTCGTTAGGAGAGCATACACACCCACACACACACACCCACCCACACCCACACCCACATACTCACACACACACACACACACACACACACACTTGTCTGTGAACACACTGCTGGCCTCGGTGTTTCCCCTCTCCTCAGACAGAGTCGTGATCCCAGATGCAGTAATGTGTTTTTTCTTGACTTGATATCAGGTTTTGTTGTGATGAAGACAGCAGAGAATAAAACATGAACTGAGCGATTCTCCATTTTAAAGTTGCACTAATCAATATTTTGATGGTAAATATGGATCAAATGACTCCAACGTGGACGTGAGCGGAGCTGATGGGCGACGTACTGCCTGTCAGTTTTGACTCTATTTTCCAGCAGGAAGAAACGTCGTCCTGTCTTGTCACTCACGTTCTCTCATTCATGTTTGATCAGCACCGCCTAGTTTGACAGTTTGACCTGAGTTTTGTGAGCCCAGCGTGTCGAGCGGCACAGGCTCACTGAGAATGTCGTGAATGAAGTAGCCGCGCCCTAAAGCACACCCTGCTTCATGGTCTGTTTTCCTCTAAATGGAACCATAATTTACTAAATGAACATCGTGCTGTGTAGAAGAAGACTTGAGACCCTAAATCATGAAGAAACTGTTTACTGAGCGAATAAATCAGGTGAGAAGTTGGCTCACTTTTTCAAGGCTCATGAAATGTGACTTTTTTTTATTGCAGCCAAAGGCGCTGCCCCCTGCTGGCCATTAGGAAGAATGCACACTTTCACATTGGCTTCACGTCACAGATTTTATACTGTTAATGGCAGGGACGTCTCCAGATCTGTATCTGCTGTGCAGCCCTGCTTTCCTTTATCGCGGCTTACAGTGCAGAAACAACATGACAGGTGGAAGGTCGCATCAGCTGTCATTAATTAACTGTAATTCTGTGAGTAACCTGATGACGGGCCAAAACTAAACCTGGCTGTCTGTTTGTGTCTTCACTCAAGCAAAGATCATTTGTGAAGTTTCTCCTCAGTCACATCTGTCAAAATTGTGAGATCTTGTGAGATTTCATTGAAGGAGTCTGGAGATATTGTGGTCATGACTTTAGTGATAAAATCAGTTGAAATTAACAGTGTGTTCAAATTACAGTAAATGGAAATCAGACAGAGTGTTTCATGTGAGTTAAGTTGTCCTTCAGGAAACACTGTTCTGGTCACATGTTCAGTGTGTCTTGAGTTTTCACAGCTGTATTTAGAGCTGTCGATCACTCAGGACACATTTAAATGGTGTGTTTCCAACAGAGTGATAAATCTTTAATGAAACATCAGCTGATCTTGTTGAGTCCTGGTCAGGAGTCACATCCCATTGATTAAGCTCATTAACTTTTTGGACCAGTGTCTTCAGTGTTTAGGTGTGTCAGATTTGGGTCAATATAGGTAATCTAATTGGACAGAGTTAGAGACTGGCTGGTGAACACAGTGAAGCAGCTAAAGAGCCAGACATTTGAAAACACAGTGTATGATAGACTCACATTCGTCATCAATTTTATATTTTATCTGGTCCTGATGTGTCAGATGTTCACAGTTTGTTATTCTGTGTTGCTGGTTCTGGCCAAACATCCTGAGTGGTGTGGGTCAAAGAAAGGAGAGATGAATGAAGCCAAAAAGTGAAGGTTCAGTAGGTGAAAAGTAAAGACTGAAAAAAAGTTTGAGGTGGACGAGAAAAGACGGATAATCCTGCAAGGTAACAGCAGGAAGCAGAGTGTGAAGGGAGGAGGGAAGAAGGTCGGCCATGACAGCTCAGACACACACTGTAATCATCCTCTCTGTGTGTATTTGTGTTTGTTTGTGTGTGCGCGCGTGTGTGTTGTAATTCTAGATATCATATAAAGTCTCTGACACCATGATATTTTCTCATCAGTCAGTCTCACACTGTGTGCACTCTGTCATAGACACTACACTGTATATACTGTTGTACTGTGTGTGTGTGTGTGCACACAGTAAACACAGACTGTTTGTGTTGTGTTTGATGTAGTTGGTCTGTTGGTTGCTGTGTCCGTTGTCATGGTTGCAGCTTCTCGATATAGGTTTGCAGCTTTTTGTTGAAGTTCTTCAGATTATTCTCAGATAAAGTGAACAAGAGATGAATCAATGAAGAAAAATCTGGAGTTTATTTGCTGCTCGACATGTGTTTGCTCATGCTGTGTGTTGCTTTGTGTTGTGTCATTGTGTTTCTAGATAGTATGTCTAGTCTAGTCCAATGTGACGTCTTCAAGTGTATTTTTCTCTTGACAAACAGATGAAAACCTAAAAAAAACTGACTAAAAACTGACTCTAGATCGGATGTTTTGTGTTTCTTTGTGCATAGGAAGAACTGGGTGAAACAAGGTGGTTGCAATCCATAACTACACCACTAGAGGGCACTAACGAAGTTATTAGAATTGATAAATAAAGCTGTACTGAGCAGTGTAAACATGAAGTCTTGAAGCTATGTGCTGAAGTAACTCTGTAATGGAGGCTTCAGGCTTGACGCTGATATGATAAATCTGAAATGAGCTCATATTGTCTGATAATCAGATTTATTGGTGTCTAATCTTCACAGCATGTGTAACACGTTTTAATGCCTCACCTTTAATGCATGTGTAAATTACTGTTATGTGACCACGCTTCACGGGGGGGGGTCAAAGGTCAGGAGGAGATCAGAGGCATGCAGGTTTACCTTGCTCAATGACACATTGTCAGAGAGAGATGAGTGATTTAAGGGCAGTGTGTGTGTGTGTGTGTTTGGGAAAACCCTGTGACTGTTCTGAAACTCACTTTAGTCATCCTCCAGTGATCATTTTTAGAAGGTCAGTGTGTGTGTGTGTGTGTGTGTGTGTGTGTGTGTGATGTAGCAGACAGTGTGTGGGTTTGTTTGATAACAGGGCTCTGCTGAAACTGACAGCAGTGTCTGAAATATGAGACCTCTGTAGTCACATCTACAGAGACTGTGTGTGTGTGCGTGTGTGTTGTGTGTGTGTGTGTGTGTGTGTGTGTGTGTGTGTGTGCGTGTGTGTGTGTTAAAGACTGACAAAGATTTATAATGTTACTGCCAGGTTATTTTCAAAGAGGCTATTCTGAGGTCTAAAGGTGGTTTAAAGCTGTGATTGTGTGTGTGTGTAGCTAAATACACATGTTTGTGTGTGACGTGTGTGTGTTTTAGATCAACAGACAACAAAGGGGGCATCACTTCTCTGTGACTGTGATTGTTTGTGTGTGTGGCTGTAAACATACTCCACAGCTGTATGTTTCTGTGACCCGGGGTGTGTGTGTGTGTCTGTGTGTGTATCTCTGTGTGTGTGTCTGTCTGAGTGTTTGCCCATTTCCCACTTCCTCATGTGACTCACCTTGTGACATCATGTTGTGACATCACTGTCTATGGGGGGCGGGATTGGTCAAAAGGTGGACAGAGGCTCTCAGTCTCAGTGTGTTCAGCATTTTCTCCTCATACAGGCTGATTTCTTCTTCTCTTGTTTTACTCTGTCTACATCTTTGTCTGCCTCTGCTAAGGTAAGAGCTTCATGCTTTTATATCACTGTGATTGTATTTAAGCCTTTAAAACTTTATTTTGACACAGACAGAACAGACGGGTCATCATGTGTGAGGTGAAATAACAGAGGTCCTGATGGTCCAGGACTCGATTCATGAGGGAGAGGTTCACTCATTCATAACCTTAAGTTCATTCTGTCGGCTTTAGTACAGAAGGAAATACAACAGAGGTCTCTAAATATGTAATAAAGAAACCATTTTAGATTCAGATTCAGTTTTTCCTCCATTTGTCACATTTTTAGTGGCATGATTTCGAGGAGAATCTCATCCAGGGATTGTTGGGATAGTTTTAGGTCTTATCTTATTTTGGAACATTTTATCGTGCAATGCTCACCCTGAAGATAAATCTGTTAGTAAACTGCTGATGTTGTCTTTGCTCATTACATCTTGAAAATATTCAGAATACTTTTCAGTGAAATTCTCTCAGTCGACTGATGGAGGAATTTATTTTTTTCTGTTGGTGTTCTGAAGATTTTACCGTCCTGCCGGGTAATAAAGCATCACATGCGTGCTGCCATCACACCCCTGCAAACAGAGCAGCTGCTGATCAAAACTCAGCTCAGTGGGATGTTTTACAATTGATGCTGTAAACTGTTCACACATCTCTGAAGTTTTCTCTCCCGTCTGTGAAAAGATGCACAGTGAATGTTAGAGATAAGGTTCTCTTCAGTTCTTTTAGTGATCTTTGTTGTTACTTCACTCATCAGTATCCCAGCATGCAAAGCACACCTGGCTACAGGCGTGTAGAGTGTTGTAGTTAGACCAGATTCAGGTCTGGTGTGGACAGTCAGGGTGGTGATGTGGAGATGCAAACATACATTCAGTCCTTCATTGAGCTCTATTGATGAGAATAATACTGTAGCAGCACACTGAGTACAGAGCAGCTTCCTCTGCTGAGTTCAGTGTTTCTGTAATGAACCTGTAGCTGCTGAAAACACCTGCAGGGACCTGATACTGCCAGGACTGTGTGTGTGTGCGTGTGTGTGTGTGCGTGTTGTCAGTTCACATATCCCTGATTCTTTATGAATGAATGGATCATTGATGAGTCATGAACATCCTCAGACTCTGTCTGTGTGTTGATTTATTCTTTGTCCTCTCGACCAAACACCTCTCAGCTGTGTGTTCGTTCTCCAGTCCTGGTCGTACTTAAACAAGCTGCTCGTTTCCTTCTCACAGCATTTAGGTCTGAGTCAGTACACACACACACACACACACACACACACACACACACACACACACACACACACACCATGGTTTAGTCAGCAGAGTATTTGTAGATCAAATAGACCACTCTGTGAGCAAATGGAAACTCTTTGTTTGTGTGTCCTTTCTTTCTTTTTGCAGCTTGAACTTAAAAAAATGTTTCCTTAATATTTCTGACTGAATTAACAAAGAAAGGTCGGTCAGTCAGTCAACAGTATTTAATATCTGTCTTTCACATTGAGGGTTTGTTTTCATGAAAAGCCTCTTAACTAATTACCCAGTTGTTAAGCATCATGGTTGTTAAGCATCATGGGAAACCCCAGCAAACCCCAGCAAGAGAGCAGAGACAATAATAAATAATAAGCTGCAGGTTCTGGGTTCGATTCCAGCCCACAGCCCATCACTGAATGTCATTCCCTCATTCTCCCCAGTTTCATGTCAGTCTTCAGCTGTCACTCTCCAAATAAAGACATAAAATAAAAAGAATGTAATTAAAAATAATAAATGAACATTTCTTTTCTTCAGCACTTTACTTTAACTTCACATGAAACAAAATATAAAAGAAACACAAGACAATATCAAAATTATTTAAAACAGTCAAAAAAAAAAAAGATAAAGATCATTATTTATTTATTCATATCTTACAGTGCAAGAACATGAATAAGTGAACGAATGAATTCTGAATGCTCTCCTGTGATTGGTTGATTTTCCTGCCGCTCACCCTGCCTCCTCTTGTGATTGGTGTGTTTTTGTGCAGGAGCAGCCGGCTGCAGCCTAGCTGAAGATGTCTGATAATGGGGAGGTCGAGGACAAGCCCCCAGCTCCACCCATGAGGAACACCAGCACCATGATTGGCTCCAGCAACAAGGACCCCGTCCCCCTCAACCACGGCTCCAAGCCCCTCCCACCAAACCCGGAGGACAAGAAGAAGAAAGACCGCTCGATCCGATTCATCCTGACAGGAGGAGGCGATAAGAGTGAGTACTGAGATCACTGTGAAGTATGACGCTGGGCTGCCCTTGAGCAAAGCACTTTAACCCTTTAATGACACACAGGAGAAGACACTGGAATGAGTACAAGTCACTTCACATTTACTGACTCCAAAAAGACACATCCTGATAAATCATGTAAAAGATTAAAATTTAGGATGTCTGTGGATTTTGAACTATTGTATCTCTTCTTTGAAAAGTATTTCTGGTATGTCGTCCAGCTCTGAGAGATAAAAAGTTATTCAGCCACAAAATAACCTTGAAAATCAAAACCGTCTTTTAGTTGTGCTTTGTGGAATGCTCATATTTTTGCCCTTTGTGCAAGATTAAGTTTTTACATGTGTGAGAACATTAAATACTAGAACCTGAACTAGAGAACACATAAACTAACACATGTTGACCTGTTTTTAACCTCTTGGTTTAATGTGGCTCTGACATTGCTTGGCTTTGGTATTAAGCCATACTTACTCTAACGGCTTTTTAAAGTCGGACACTGTGGTCCAACCTCAGAGGATCTATTCTGTTTCACAGGTTTACATGCTGACTCAGCTTATTTGGTGGTGCAGGTGGTGTTGCTTGATCACACGCTGAGGCTGCAGTGAGTCATTTGAGCCAGTCCTCTTTTTTTCAGGCTCCTCGTATCAAAACTTGTCTTTGAAGAAGTCCTTTAGCACGGACATGTGAAGATTTAATGTGTTAACATGAGTACAGCATAGCCTGATGACAGCTGAGTCAGAGTAGAGTTTGAAAATCTGAGCCTGAGATGTCCTGAACTGGCCACCGTACAGAGGATATCTCTGCTCATTGGGTATGAGCAGCATTATAAAGATGAGGATCAGTCTGCTCAGCAAAATTTCTCCAAGATGAAATGAGGTAAAAATAAATATTATAATTGTAGGTTACAGTGTGACAGCTACGCCTCATCTCACAGGAGCAGTGTGTAAATGCTCAGTGTTTAACTCTCAGTGCCTGATAATAACTGAATTATTTCACTGAAGCATCTTAACATGTTATTTTCTGCTACTTTTCAAGTGTTATGGAGGTGATTGATGGCTTAAAGAATTCAGGACAATAGAACAAACACATATAACTGAATTATAGTTATTAATTAGGGAAACATAAAAGTGTTTCTGCTGAACAGACAGCGACAGAAACAAAGTGTGCAGGCTGCAGTCTTCACAACAATCGAGTAGAAAAAAAACATTGAATAAAGCGTGCAGTGTTCCCAGCAGTGGATATTCTATAAAAAACAATGTCATCATGTTTACAGTGTTACTCTGCTCATGGAGACAGATGAGTTTGGCCTTGTTGTGTCAGTACTGAGAGCAGATACACTCAATTATCTCCTCATAACCCACAAATTATTTGTTTCTTCGTCCATACAGTGACTCTGTTCACTGGTACACTGCACCTGTACTGACACTGACAGGTAAACACCTGTTAATGATGCCTCTGTTCTTTTTGCTGGATTGGTATCGATCCAAGACTGATTTTATTAATCAGATTAATAGTCATCCCGATGCGACTGATCCACGTTAAACGCGGCAGTCTGAGGTTTGCAGCTCTTCATCTGACAGCTCACCGTGGCAGCTCCTCACTCTGCCATTACTCCCTGACATGGTTCCCTTGGGGCATCGAATATGAGGGAATTGTGCCTTGAAAGTCCTTGAAAAGTCATTGAATTTGATGTTAAAAAGGTAGGGGCACCCTGCAGCCTTTATTAGACCTCCATGTTCTGAAATCCTTCTTTCTATTTAAACAGTAGTTTAAGTCTTCTATCCAGAAGGCTGTCATGCTGTTGCTGCTTTGGTTGATACGGAGATGTGGCAGTACTGTGCCAAATATTCATGGAAAGGAGTTGTATGGATATTCTTAGCATGTCAAAACATACTGTATATGATACAGCAGCTGGTGTTTACTCAGCGATCACAGTTTGGATCAATATTTGTTGTAAATTTGGTGAATCTCGCTTTGCAGTGCAAACTTTGTGCAATGTCACATTATATTATTTTATCTTTTGAACAAACTGAAGATACATTATCTCATGTAGACGTCTTCAGAAAGTTCTGCATCCTGTAGGTTGAATACTTGCACTGTGACGCAGCAGCAGTCGGCATGTTTGCATTAACTGTAACTTAACACAGCTCTGATACAGCTCAACAGGGCCAGAGAGCAAAAACAGTGAGGCTGATATGAATGAGATAAAGTTATAAACAGTAACACCAGACTACAGAAGTACAGTTTGAATCCTGTACAGGGACGGCAGACTCAGCCACAATGAGAACTACTGTGTGAAACTCTGACCTGACCTTCAAACTGTGCAGATAAAAGAAGTAGTACTGTATCAGTTTTACATGTCGGTACAGTCAGTATGTTAATGTATTTATGTATGTCTGTACTACATGATACTTCAGGGGGTGCATGATGCTGACCAGCTGCTGCTAAACTGCTCTGTGACCTTTTTCCACCTAACTAAGCTCCCTTATGTTTCTTGAGGTTTCCGTTATTGTCGACAGAACTCGCCGTACGCTTCCACACGCTGGGGCTACACATTACCCATGATGCTTTGTGGGAGGCTGCGAGTCTTGCATCATTGTTAGTCATCCCAGGGGGATCTGCTGTGCATGATTCTCGGTGGAGTTATGATTTCCCAGAGGATCAGCTTGCATTGCGTTTCCAACATATGGTGTCTCCTTTGTTATCTTTCTTTCCCCTTCCTCACTCTTTGTGTATTTTTGTTTCCGTTCTCTTCTTCCTCTTTGTCCCCTCTGTTTCTTAATTCCCTCTCTTGTGTATTCTTCAGGCTTTCCCTCTCTGTCTGCCTCTGAATTTCCTCATTTTCTTTTTAGCATTTCCAGGAATTTCAATAAACCTGGATCTCTTTGTATCTCCTCTTAAAGATGCTGCATTTAGGATTTTCTGTTACAGTTCGTTTATTAAATTGATTCAAAAGCATCTCTGCTCCTCTTCTGCGGACTTTTACACCTTTTATTCTGAAGGAAGCTGAACACTGGATTATTTAATCCTGCGTCCTTAAACCTGAAAATGAGATTATCCTGAAGTTTAACCTGATCTGTAAACACCACATCATGTTTCTTTTTTCTTGCAGCCTATAAGAAGAAGGAGCGTCCAGAGATTTCTCTGCCGTCTGATTTTGAACACACCATCCATGTCGGCTTTGATGCTGTTACTGGGGAGTTTACTGTAAGTGTGTGTGCTGTTGTGTGTTTGTTCCCCTGTGCGTAGTAACACTTACTAAATTTACAGAACTCAACCGCAGTGTGTGTCTGTGGTTTGTATTTGTTCGCCTGGTGTGTTTACATCACTTTTTAATTGCTTACCAAAGGACTTGGGTTCATTGTTGCATGCCCGTGTGTGTGTTTGATGCACACACACACACACACTTGGCAAATGAACATTTTTAAATAATGACATTAGACAAAGACGCCTTGTTTAGCTGACTCACTTGATCCGCCTGACCAAGCTCTTTCAGTTGGGAGTTATACCGTGTGTGTGTGTTTCTGTGTGTGTGCACGCGTACTCAGAGCTACTCTGTCCTTTTCTGTAATCTGGGACATATACACACATCTATATGCACATAAACATTTGTCATTTTCACTCAAATCAACATAACCTAAATATAATTCAGTGAGTAGACCACAGCAGAGCAGTGCGCAGAGACACTGGACGTATGGATGAAATGATGGTTTAACATAAAGGAAAGATGAGACCTGAATGGAGGAGAGTGTGTGTGATGGACTGACCCAGACAGACGAGTAGAAAGAGACCTGGAAAACAAGGAGATGTGACCCAGTTATGTGACTGAAGTACAAATATGACAAGACTGCCTCGTTAGGACACTGTAGGAAGCCTGAGAGTGTGTGTGACTGTGTGTGACTGTGTGTGTGTTTGTGTGTGTGTGTGTGTGTGAGTCCTTACTACCAGGTCTTGATCTTGTATTGTGTTGTATTTTTCACTATAAAGCGATGGGAATATGAAATTTGACACAGCTCATAAATAAGTAAAATACACGGTATGCATGGAATATAAAAGTCATATGTCAAATGTGTGTGTGTGTGTGTGTGTGTGTGTGTGTGTTGTATGTGTGTAGGGCATGCCAGAGCAGTGGGCCCGGCTCCTGCAGACGTCCAACATCACCAAACTGGAGCAGAAGAAGAATCCCCAGGCTGTTCTCGACGTCTTAAAGTTCTACGACTCAAAAGAAACGGCCAACAGCCAGAAATACATGAGCTTCACAGGTACACACACACACACACGCACACACATGTATACACACACATCTTCCCCTTGTTCTTTAACTGTCGTTGTGTTTATCTCTGCAGATAAAAACACAGACGCCTACAGCTCCTCCACCACAACGGTAAGACCACGTCTGTCAACACACAGTTTCGGTATCAGTCACATCATCTCTGCTGCAGCCATCAGCCTCACTGAGACTGATCAGACGTCAGATTATTTTTTTACTGCTTGAAATGAGAACTGTCTCTTTCAAATCAACTTTTTGGAAGCTGCTTTCATAATAATTTCAGGAAGAAGACATTACAGGGAAGTCAATGTCGAGAGTGACGTCATACTCAGTGGACACAGAGGTAGCTGATTAATCACTAATAACAACTAAGTGGAATTACAGTGTGTTATTTATATCAGAATATAACTTACATTAAACAAGAAGTTAAATCTAAAATCTATAAATAGGAGCATAACTAAGATAAAGAGAATACACAAAAGAACATGACACTTGATATGTTTATTTCCTGTACAGTTTATCACAGTCAGCTAAATTTACCAGGTTTTATTGCTCCTCAGTGCGAGCTACATTTACTGTGAAAGTTCTTCTGCTCACAGAGTCGTGCTGGCAGTGCTTACATGTACCAGGATGCATTGTGGGCTAAATTATGCAACATTTACAAGCAAATGAATTCCAGCAGTTTGATCATTTCTTTCTCACACATATGTATCGCTACCTGAAGCCGCCTGTAGTTCTTCCCTCTCATCTTCACACCACTACATCACTGTACGTGTAAAATGACAGCACTGCTGCTGGAAGAAGAAGAACAGATTGTGCAGCTATTTCTCGGTCAATATAGCACACAAATGAGGAATTTATGGCTTCAGTTCAGTACATTTACTAACCGTCCACCTCGAACGAGGTGAATTTTCTCTTTATGAACCCAGGACATGAATTTTTCAGTTATATTTTCAGAAATTTCTATCACCGCTTCTATTAGTTTCTTTTTTACTTTCTGTTGTTACATTATTAAATGCATCATCAGGTTTCAGGCTGATTTTGGATTTGAACTAAATGAACTGTGGTGTCGTTGCTGATGCAGCTAATCAGTTAAATCAAGACATGGCAGATTTGATTTCTTTTAAATTTGCCTAAAGGCAAATTTGAGGGCAAACAAAGTTGATGGGAAATTTGAGAGGAAACTTGAAGGGAAGTGGAACCTGTCTCTAGTCTGTCAGGGTAACAAGGAATGAAAGGATTAAGAGAGGAAGGAGGGAGACCTGCAGTGTGAGACGATGAGGAGATTAAAAGAAGGAGTGGAGGAGACAAGGTTTAATCTACCGTTTGACATGACAGACCGGAGAGCACGGGAGGGGAGGAGATGCAGAGCCGTGAAGCGAGACGGTGAGAGGAGAATAAAAAAAGGAGGTTAAAGACATTGTGCAGGAGGTTGAGGTGCAGGAAAAATCTTCTGTACCTGTGCTGTTTCCCCGTTTCCAGTCTTTGTGCTCAGCTAAAATAACTGTAACATGCTGACAGACATTATAGTGGTACAGCTCTGACACTATATGTTGTATTGTGATATCTAAAATGAATTTGTAATTAATTTGCACTCATATTATGTAACGTTTTTTTATTTAAAGTTTGAATGGACACAGGTATTCTGCCTGACGCTGTGCCACTGCATTTCTAATTCAGCTTTAAACTCCGGGGCTCTCATTGAAATACATGAAGTTTTTTTTTTCTTGCCGGAGTGTAAATGTTATTAAAGGTGCCTTTAAACGAACTCTGAAGGTGAGACTAAAGAAAAGAAGAGAGGAGGAAGTGATGATGATGATGCCACTCCTCTTCCTCTCTCTCTCTCTCTCTCTCTCTCTCTCTCTCTCTCTCTCTCTCTCTCTCTCTCTCTCTGTAATTCTCTCTCACTTCCTCTCTCTCTGTCTGCATTGTGAATCAGCACTTTTCCTCCTTTCACCATTTCCACCCTGCAGCTTGGCACTGTACGAAGGCCAGACGATCGGAGAGACATAGGAGGAGAGAAGAAGAGAGGGATGGAGAGGAGGATGTGTGACTAGTGGCATCAGAAGGCAGATGACCAGAGCCTTGTGACATCAACAGTGATGACGAGAGGAGGCGAGAGAAGGGAGGAAAACAGGCGAAAGGCAGAGAGAAGTGAGGAAGGAAAGAAGGTTGGGAACTCAGAGAAAAAGACGAGCAGAGAAGAAGAGCTAAAGTCGGGTAGGAGGACTTTCTGCACCGTGAGATGATGAAGTGCAGAGGAAGTAAATAGAAGCAATGATGGGTCTTGTATCGCTGGTTGGCTCACGGACGATGATGCTCACTGAGGCACCGCCTCTTTCTCCTGTGACATCACGCAGAGCTCAAAGGCCGTGTCGGAGACGCCCGCCATAGCAACCGTATCCGAGGACGAGGATGAAGACGAGGCCGAGCCCCCGCCGGTGATCGCCCCCAGACCAGAACACACCAAATCAGTAAGGATGCACACACACTCTTTGTATACCTGTGAGGACCATCTACAACTAAACCCAATCCCTGATGTGATGTAGTCTGGACCCTCTTTAACCTCACCTGAACCTGATTCTAATCCTTTAAATCTTAACCTTCAGACCTGTACACTAGTCCTCACTGCTACTGTACACACCACACACACCTGCACTACAACTTGAGATAGAGACATCTGTCGATAAACACACTCTTCTCTTGAGGCTTTATGTTATTTTAGTGGGACAACGACAACGAACAATGTTCAGAGGAACTTCACCTGAAAAAAATAACTAAGAATTGTAGTTACAGAATTAAAGTGTTACAGATGATTGTCTGTATGAGTTGTGTTGAAACACTTGAGAGATTTCCTTTGAAGCGAAGTGCACATGAGGACAGGTAAATGAAGGTGTAATACTGTTACTGTAATACTTATGGAAGAATGAAAGAAGGTTAAAAAATAAAATAAGTAAAATGGAAAGAGGAAAGAAAGAAAAGGTTGGCAGATGGGTGATGTCAACATTACCTCCATTAGTCAGCGATGAATCCTGGCCTGAGCTTAAATGTCTGTGATTTTAGCTCTGACCATTAATGCTAACACGCATTCACCTCCGGTCTTCCTGTAATTTAAGTCCAATTGCAGAGACTTTGTGATTTAAAAGTGTTTCTAATATAGCTTACTATTACTGAGTGGAAGCAGTTCAGCACCATGTGACTGCGAAGAAGAAAAAAAAGTTCATTGTAAAGTGATTTTGTCTTTACTGGTCTACTTTTGTAGATTTCAAATGTCTGTGTTTCTAATTAAATTTTAGCTTAATAATGAACTAGTAATGAACACTGATATTAATAATAATAATACAATATGAAATAGTGCACTAAAACACATTATACTGAGCTAAACATTGATTAAAAGCATTTTTAAAAGGTGCCAAACATGGGCTGGTCTCTTCCAGAAGCAGCTGCTATATTCAGTGCCAGTTATCGCTTCATCTGACAGCTCACAGAAGAGAGAAGACAGGAAATGTTGAGCAATGGGATGATATTTTAGTCCCTGTCAGACGTCAACTGAGTTCACCCAAATCTCTCCCATTTTATTGCTGGATAATTCACACATGCTGAACTTTTGAACTTTTGAACGGCGCTGCGACTTACCTCAACAAACAAACAAATGCTTTGTGTATATATAAAGATATATATGAGTGAAACAGTACTGAAACAGCAATGTGATCATCCCTCAGGTATAATACACACATAGACACACATACATTATTATTGACACACACACACACACAGTATGGCGCTCCATACATCAGCTCTGTCCCACTCTACACTAAACAATCCCAGATGAGTCATTTACTGATGTCCTGGTAGCTCTCATTCATTAGATTTCTCCTACCCATTAATCTTTTAAATGGACCTTTGTCCTGCTTCACTTCAACTCTCTAATAACATCTAGGGACAGGGGTGTGTGTGTGTGTGTGTGTGTGTGTGTGTGTGTGTGTGTGTGTGTGTGTGTGTGTGTGTGTGTGTGTGTGTGTGTGTGTGTGTGTGTGTGTGTGTGTGTGTGTGTGTGTGCGCAGTCACAAGAGAAGCAGAGATTTTTTTTTATTTAGAAACTGTTTTTCAAAGGAGCTTTCTGTTCTCTGCTAGGTCAAGTCAGGAACACACACACAAACACATACACACACACACAATGTTACTTATCTGATAAGAGGCCTCACCCTCTCCATCCACAGCAAACTTCAGTTAGTAAATTTCACCCAGTTGACATTTCGTTGGTTACTTGAAGCTGAAACACAGATTCAGTCTAATAAAGCAGTCGTGCAGTGAATCGTCCCGTCATGAAGGTTTCAGATGTGTTCATTCACATTTTGGAGGTTGCAGTTTGTGTTGCGTTACACAGAGGGATATTTCTGTTATGAAATAATATGAACACCTCTCAGTACAATGCAGTATACTCACTATATAATACTTTACCTAATATAATGCAACACAACAGCACCACAAACTGCAGCTTCCAAAATGACACAAACTGAACATTATAACCTCCTGAAGGTTGATTAAGTGAAACTCAAAAGTATTTTATAGTTTTCCATCATAGAAGACAAAGAAAACTTGTGAAACGTGAACTGTTCGGTGTTTTTTTCTTGGAAATTAACAATTAATTGATCAAAATTATGACTGTCATTTAACTGATACTGCTAATTAACTATTTTACCACTGTCACATTATCACACATTCTGATCCATTCTGATTGTCTTGTCTTTATGTCCTTTATTCCTTTCTCACACACACACACACACACACACACACACACACACACACACACACACACACACAGCTTCACAAATTCCTTTTTTATGTCCTTTCCTCTCTCAAACACACACACACACACACACACACACACACAAACACACAAATTGTTGCTCCTCTGTCAGACAGGTTGGCGGTTGAGAGGCTGCTACCATGGCGCCACCGCTGTTTCCATAGTGACGAGTCTAGTCCACCTGACTGGAGTTCCCACCAGCACACACACCAAACACACACACACACACACATACTGGTCTCTGTGTTGTTGTTCGTCTTTTCATCCCGGCAGTCTAAAAGCAGAGCAGCACTCAAATGTCTCACAGCTCTGTTACAACGCTTTGATTTGATCACTTTTTTTAGATAACACAAACTATTCAATGTATTAATTCTATTTTAAGATAAGAAAATACAGTATTTAAGACTGTAGACTGTAATTGTCAGAAATCTTTTGTTTGTGTTTGCAATGATTGTTTAAATCATTGTTATTCATTCAGATATACACCCGCTCAGTGATTGAGCCCCTCCCTCCTCCTCCGACCAAAGATGCTGCGACCTCTCCCATCACCATGCCGACGGCCGCTGCCGCCACTGTCACCCCTGCACCTCCAGCAGAAGGAGCTCCCAGCAGCCCTCCCAGTGCAAGCCCCGCCCCCGGGCCCTCTGTGCCCCGCCCCCAGGATAAAACCAGGAAGAAGAAGATGTCGGACGAGGAGATCCTGGAGAAACTACGTAAGACTCATTTGTACACTCAAATCCACACACAAACACACACAATGATACAAACAGCACGTTTAAAACATGACAGAATGATGATCGTCGGTTCTCCAAATGACGTGTGGAGATCTGGAGAAAATCTCTGTATCCAGGTTAAAACATCAGGCGGAAAACCTGAAACCAGAGAAATATTCAACACTCACATCTGGGTGTAATGTTTGGGTGTCCACATACTTTTGGCCACTTGTAATGATGCATCAAATGGACCAGTGTGTCGTCAACAATGAAACAAGTCCACACTCTTGGTTTTAATCTGCTGATTCGTTTAAAGGAAGCAGACAGAACATGGTGATGATCTGTAGCTTTAGTCTTACATTGTCTGTTAGTTATTTCTAGAAATAATATTTGTGAGTTCTGTGGAAAGAAAGCTGAAGAGTAGCAGCGGCTCCGCCTGGTTAAAGGTCAAAGTGTCTCCTGTGAGACTGAAATCAATCAAAGTCGAAGGTACTCGAGGAAAAATTTCAAGCTTTTTATGTGGAAACATTAAAACCAATGAAGTGTGACCAGTTATGAATCTACCAGGGTCATGATCAAAGAACCCGGGGCCACTACGGCAAGGACTTGTACACGGGGCAGATGATCTACCAACTGAGCTAATCACACCATGTCCTGTGATTTAGAATTGTTGTCTCTATAAATAGCCATTGTTATCACGTCCTTATTCTGTAAAAGTAAATCGTCTGATGTTGTTTTTACCTGCTGTAGTTCAGGGAGGACAGAGTCTCTGTGTGCTAATTTTAGCCTCGTTAACACTCTTAGTTTTGACATCACATTTATATGCACACACACACACACACACACACACACACACACACACACACACACACACACACACACACACACACAGAGGGTTGAATTTATTTTAGGTTCAACTCAGGTTCACCATCACCACGTAGTTTGAGTGACATTTTCTCATGTGAGTTTGTTTCATTATTACTTACATGGTCTGCATACATACTGCTTTTTTCTTTAGGCCTCCACATCGTGATGAAAATAATGTTTTTACGGTTTGTTTGCCAAAGTTCGTGAGGCACTGAGAAAGATGTTACATAACATTATCTCCTCTAACAAAGCGTGCAGTGTCTCACAGTGTTAAAGACTGTAGTTCACTGAATGTTCAGTCTGTTTTTATTGTCACGTTTCCAACATGGCGGCCTGGCTGTGCTGTCGAGTGTGGACTTACACCACCGCAGCTAACAGATGCTAATAGAGGACGTTTTCTCAGAAATGAACCACAGATATAAAAGAATTTGAATTATTCTCAGTGGTTTTGTGCTCAGACCTCTCTGGAGAGCTCTCATCCACTAACATGAGCCAAATATGTGCATTTACAAGTCAGCCAGAAGCTTCAGTCATATTTCATTCCCTTTGCCTTGATTTAATGCTTTGAGATGATGACATGAAGAAGAAAACATTTATCTGTATGAAGTTGGACCGGCGTGATAATCACAGTCCAGAATACACAGCAGGCAGCAGATGGGAAACACGAACACTAAAGAACTAGATTAAGTCTTGCAGTCGTCCAACGTGACTCATAATGAAATGATATATTTTTAAAAGTGTACTCTGAGCTCCAGCTACAGACATACAGCCAGTTATTGTACAGAAGATTTTATTATGACAGCCATAATTTTTATATCATGTCCTAAAGTTTGTTGGCATTTTATGCCATGTGTCTGAGTATACTTTATCTCTCATTATTATACAGCTTTCAAGATCAAATCTCACCCAGTTTCATAATGATACATAAGATAATGTGAAGTATGTATAGTTTTAAACCATGCACAATAGTCAGTCGGGCTTCACAATAAATCAGCTTCTGCAATAAGTTTGTATTTTTTAGTACAATCCCCAATTATTCATGAATTAGAAAGTCAATGATTTTTTTAAATAAAGCCCATTATGACTATCACACACTTTCCATCCTCTTTCTTTCTTCCTCTCTCTTTTCTTTTTCTCATCACAGGTTTAATATGAGTCGTGAGCAGATTAGTGACAGTGACTTTTGTTTAAAGCCCAAAAGACTATGAAATTAATTATTTAAGAAGAAACATCATTTTGTGTTAATGAAATAGTATTGCCAAATCCTGTACTTAAAACACAAAACAAATAATAATCCCTGATAACATAATAATTAACATATTTTTAAAAAGTCTGTACATATTTAAAATCCCGGCCCAACCCTCAAAAATTAAAACACGTATTTAAAAACCTTCTTCCCGTGTTGAAATGTGTTGTTGTGTATTTGTACCTCGTCAATTAAAGCCTGTATATTTTTTAAATCATGCCCCACGCCTGTCCAGATGTGCTCAGATCTCCCGCTGCTGGTAAGACCAGGATACTGCCTGTCTGTCTGTCTGACTCTTTGATTGACAGACCTGATATCCACTGTCCCTGCCCCCACTGTCCAATCCTCACGTCTGATTGGTCGTCCTCTCTCTTTCCATCATCCAGTCTCCTGCGGTTACAGAGTGACTCCAAGTTTTGTCCTCTAATCACTTTCCTACTGTGGACTCTGATTACTGCAGACTGAGCTGCTCCAGCTCTCCTTTCTCTCTTTATCCCTTCTTTCCTTTTTTTATTCTTTCCTTCCTCACTTCATTCTTCCTTTCCTGGTTGATTCCTTCCTCACTTCATTCTTCCTTTTCTTCTTGATTCCTTCCTCACTTCTTTCCTTCTTTCTTTATTGATTTCCTTTTATTTCTTTCATTTTTCTTACCTTCTTTTTTTTTTTTTATCAAAGCTGTCTCTCAGTTTTGCTTTTCTTTCTCCCTCTTGACCTTTTTCTTCCTGGATTTACTGTTTTTAAACTTTTTCATGAATTTCTTCATTGTTTTCATTTTCTGACCTTTGGTCAGTTTTTCTCCATCTCATCCCTCGCTCCTTCTCTCCATTTTCTTTTCTCTCAGCTCTTTCTCTCAGTCAGCATGCTGCATTGACCTGTGATGAACATAGAGCAGAATTTGGATGGATAGAAAGACACACGACTGTTCTTTCCATTCAAATTGAGTGGTTTTGTAAAATCAACATAAAAAATCATCCAGCTGTGGATTATCGGGCCGGATTTTCTTTATCTTGGTCTCTTTCAGATTCATAAACGTTTCAATCAATAAATTAGTTTTTTCTTCCTTTTCTCTCTCTGTTTAACTCAGGGACGATTGTAAGTGTTGGAGACCCCAAGAAGAAATACACTCGCTTTGAGAAGATCGGACAGGGGTAAGTAATGATTGGTTCACACACTAGCATGACATTACATAATGCTTTTTATTCACACCTGCATTGCAACACGGCGTGACATGTAACCGGAGCTCTCTGCTGTCTGTTTCCAGAGCTTCTGGGACTGTGTACACAGCTATAGACATCGCTACAGGACAGGAGGTAGGTTTCCTTCAGCAGCCTCCATGTTTGTGTTCCTCTGTTCTTTGTCCTCCTTCAGTTAACAGCTGTCCACGCCTCTTGGTTACAAAAGGAATACCAGCAGTGCGAAGAAGCGGAGGTTGTGTTCAACTTTCTTGTTTTTATCACTTTGACAGGCTGGATCATAAAAATGTGTCACAATCTATTTTTACTCGTCTTTTTAATTTTAATTTGATCACATTAACCTTGCTGACACTTGTTTCCCCCGTAACATCGGCTGCTGCTGGCTGATAAACCTTTCTTGTCATTCGTCCTCCACTTCATCAGTCCCTTTTGTCACCTCGTTTATCAGCCACACCAGAAAGTCTCAGAGGAAGCTTCAGATACTCATCTGCCGAGTGACATTTTTGGCTAATGTAAGGTGGACAACAAAGTCATATATAATAATAATAATAATAATAATATAATAATATAATGTATATTGTAATAATATTATACATTATATAATAATTAATATGCACATCAACTGGACAGCGTGGTCTGCAAGTGATTATTGACAGTGATGACATGGATTAACGCCCTCACTGTTTTTGTTAATCTGTCAAACTTGCCTTCAGATTTTTCCGTCATTGTTAAAAACATTCAGCCAGTGACAGAAAATATTCTGCAGTTTTCAAAAGCCATGATTAAAAACTGGAGGATAACGTTTCTAACAAGACGAGGAGTCTGCAGCCGTGCTGGCAGCTCTGTGAGGCTGCATACAAACTACAGCTGAGGCTGATAGGAATGTCACAGGTTTTTCAGGTTTTAATTAAAATTTTGACCTGATGATGGAGCTTGGTGTAAAGTCAGGAGATCACCAGAGTTATTACAATTCACCCCGAGGTGACATGAATATGTGAGCCAAATTTCACAGCATTCCATCCAACCACCACAAGGTAGAGGGACAGTCAGAAGATCATTGATGCTCTCATGAAAAACATCCATCCAACACTTACTGAGATTTTTCTGATCACAGGTGGACGTCCATACAAACATAAATAGATGAAAGAATACAAAAATATAAGACTCAAATTCAAAGAATGTCTTAACATAAGGACTTGGGGAGCAGAGAGACACTTTGAATGATTAAGGAGGAATCGACTTAAACGTCCTGAAGTCAAAGGGGAGGTAGAGGGAAATAAAGTTCACTTGGATGATGAAGATGACTCAGAGAAAGTGATGATGGTAAAATGGGCTAAGTTAATGTTCCAGACTAAGAAGGACAAAGGAGTTTAAATTGCAAATTTAGGGAGAAATAAAGTTCCAACTGACTTTAAAGTTAAGTGGGGTGAGGGAGGAAGGTAACTTGTGTTCATCCTGTGTGTTGGCCTGTAATCAGGTAAAATTAAGTGGCGAAGAGAAGCAAAGAGACAAGTTCAGCTGGAGTTTCCACAGTGAGAACATTGTGGCAGTTACCGGATTTAAGTCTGGCTTCAATAGCTGTGACTTTCAGGTTAATTTCAAAGGCGCTCAGCTCATCTGTCATGATAATCCTCCTCAGTTTCACTCTCTGGGGATTAGGCTGTGTGCTCACTTTTTAATGTCTGTCAGGCTGCGCTGCTTAACAACCTTTTACTGCCTTTGGATTTAGATATTTCTTCTTCCTCGCCACCTTTTCTGTCTGTCTGCCTGTCTGTCTGTCTTTAGTTTCTTTTCCTTGTCATCATTTCGTCTTTTGTTCCCTGCCCTCACATTATCTTTTTCTTTCATAAACCCGTCAGTCTGTCTTTTATTGTATTGTACTCCTCCACATTTTATCGAACCTTTCTGCTCTGTTCAGTTTCAGTTCTGTGTGATTCATTTGGATGAACTGAAGTCAGTGAAATGTCAGATATTTAATATTTCTCTTTTCTCTCAGGTTGCCATTAAACAGATGAACCTGCAGCAGCAGCCGAAGAAAGAACTGATCATCAATGAGATTCTGGTGATGAGGGAAAATAAAAACCCAAATATAGTCAACTACCTGGACAGGTTAGACACACACACACACACACACAGAGGCTCACTGTGGTTCATTCTTTCATTACACTCTGACATGTTTCCACTGACGAGAAAAGGACAAAAAAACATTTTTTTTTTTTTTGTGGACACTTTTTGTCTCGCAAAGTAAAAATCATTTCTCGGTTGTAGAAAAGTCAATCTTTCCATTTCACGGGTCTCTTTGATGATTTCAGGCCAGTTTTCTTTTTCTTTTCTCCTTTCAGGAGTCATTCCTTTTTTTGGTGCCATACTTAGTTAATATTCTGCGGAGGTCATTTTTATAACAACCTGACCTAAAAATTGTCAACCGTCTGCCTTCAACCAATACCAATGTTTTCACTTCTGCATTGTTACCCTCAGAATAGATCACATGAACTCTGATATCTACAGGTGACTGTCTGTCAGACAATGAGAAATATTCATTAAGACACAGTGAAGGAACAGTTTAATGGAGGCTGCAGCTTTAAAAATGGAGGATTTATATTTACCACCGAGCTGTGAACTGTGAGGGCTCAGTTCAGTGTGGCTGTTGCCGTGCCAACCCACTGGACATGTAGGAGGGAGGGGTGGGTGGGTGTCTGGTTGCCGTAGTTACCTGTTTGTCTTCAGAGACATTGAAGACCACATGCAAGACTGTAATGCTGTCATCCCCATGGAAACAACATTTTTACTGACACTGATTTACTGTGTGTGTGTGTGTGTGTGTGTGTGTGTGTGTGTGTGTGTGTGTGTGTGTGTGTGTGTGTGTGTGTGTTCTTTCTTTCTTTCTTTCTTTCTTTCTTTCTTTCTTTCTTTCTTTCTTTCTTTCTTTCTTTCTTTCTTTCTTCATTTATTTATTTTATTTAATGTCATTTGGTACATCATAATCCATGAAACACAAACTGATGAATAAAAACAACCAAGAAAATTATTTATTAATGTTCCTGTTATTATATTAGATTATAATATTTTAGTTAAATATAGCGAGTTTCATTTAAACACAGGTCCTATCATTAATATCATTATCTTCATATGTTAATGTTTTCTATAGTTACCTGGTGGGTGACGAGCTGTGGGTGGTGATGGAGTACCTGGCTGGAGGTTCGTTGACTGATGTCGTCACGGAGACCTGTATGGATGAAGCTCAGATAGCTGCTGTGTGCAGAGAGGTAAGAGTCATGAAACACAACTGACACCATCAGCTGGAGGATCTCTGGGGCTGTCGATACTACTCAGTACTGGGTTATTTCAGTCAATACCTTAGAGCTACTCAGCCCTAATGATCTTGTAAAGTTTTATCATGAGCTGTTCAAAATTTGGAACATCCCCAAAATAACAGAGACTTATAGATAACGACTGTGGAGAGCTAAAACAAGCTCCACCATCTGCCTGGGCCCCGATTTGTGGAATGACCTCTGTGAAGACATCAGTCCAGCAAGCCTTTTCCTCTTTTAACAAACTCTGTCTGTCTGTGTGTCTGTCTGTCTGTCTGTGTGTGTGTGTCTGTCTGTCTCTCTGTCTCTGTCTGTCTGCAGTGTCTCCAGGCGCTGGAGTTCCTCCACTCAAACCAGGTCATCCATCGAGACATCAAGAGTGACAACATCCTGCTGGGCATGGACGGCTCCGTCAAACTTAGTCAGTCTACAGCAACTTGTTAATCCTTTATCTCCAGTATATTGTTTTGTAGTTGGACCAGCAGAGGGAGCTCTGACTCTATTCAGACCAGTAATGAAGCTGAAGTAGTAAACATGGAGGAAATGGTTACATCAGGCATCAGCGATTAGATTTAAACGTGTGTTCAGTGGGGGAGAAAACATTTTTTATGCAGATTAATGAAACATCATTTCAAAGGTTTGAGTCAAACCAAAGTGTGTGTTCATCTGATGTGAAACCACGGCCTCACTTTGTCCTCTTTCCTCTCTCCAGCTGATTTTGGGTTCTGCGCTCAGATCACTCCGGAGCAGAGCAAACGCAGCACCATGGTCGGGACTCCGTACTGGATGGCTCCAGAGGTCGTGACCCGTAAAGCCTACGGCCCCAAAGTGGACATCTGGTCCCTGGGAATCATGGCCATAGAGATGGTGGAGGGAGAGCCGCCGTATCTGAATGAAAATCCACTCAGGGTGAGGATAAGTGTACTGAATGTGTTTACTGTAGCCTAAAGAGATGAACACAATGATGTGAACAGCTATAAAAGCAAATATGGATAATTAGAACATAACACAACTTCTGAATATTATAAAAACTGTTTGACTTTAAATATTTACTGTATTATCTCTATAATATCTCTATTACATGAAACTTTCCTAACAGGACTAAACTGAAAGTTTCTTATCTTTACACAGTCGTGTTATACTCAGTGCTGATATTATCATAGTAGTTACAAACTCTGCACATCACAACCTGATTCTTAAATCCACCACTGGATGGCACCAAAGTAAAAGATAATAACATCCTACACACACACACACACACACACACACACACACACACACACACACACACACACACACACAGTGGTGTAATGTGTGTTTGCATGTTTATATTCATGGGATATAGTTTCAACATGTCACTCGTGTGTGTTGCCTAGGCACTGTATCTCATAGCAACCAACGGGACGCCAGAGCTGCAGAACCCGGAGAAACTGTCGACAACATTCAGAGACTTCCTGAACCGATGTCTGGAGATGGACGTGGAGAAGAGAGGCTCGGCCAAAGAGCTGCTGCAGGTGTGTGTGTGAGAGTGTGTGTGTGTTAAATAAATGGAAACTAGAATGATAATGACAATACTGGCAATAAAAGTAACCAATGTTACTGAGATGTACACAAAGAAATTATATTGCGAGCTCCACAGTTCATTCTTTACCAGAAAACAACAGTTGACAAATCTGTCTTGACTTCAGGCTAACTAGATTATTTTATGCACTGCTGTGCAGTTTGATCTCTAAAATACTTCATATTTTAAAGCTTAGTCGTGCACTTAGTTGCATGTAACCACTGAACAGAGAGACAGAGTCATAATTTGGATACATAACATCTATAAATCTGCTGACCCGTTGTTTGGAGGGTCGGTGACAGGTTACTGGGCTGTTTAGTGACGACACAAGCGGCAGAAAAATCCATTTACACTCAACTAACATCGAGCGCTCTGTCTGTCTCGAGTGGCCTTCAGACATGGTTTGAGAAATTGAATCCAGCCTCAGACAGGCAGACAGGTGTAGGCAGGTGTGTAGGTGGAGGTGTAACTGGGCAGCAAAATGAGTTATACAACTGTGCGATGACTCAGAGCTCCAAGGTGAAACTGGAACTTGTTAAAGAAGTTTATTACAAAACAGAATATGAAGGCCGTGATAGGTAAGCGTACGCGAGGACAGCCATTATTACATTTCATTCATTCATATTTTAATTGATGAATCGACTGGTGCTTTCTCTGTCTGTGCACAAGGAACTAAAATATTTCTCTTCTCCCTCCCTTCTTTTCCTTCCCTGTCTCTTACCTCTCCTCTCCTCCCTGGTCCTCTCCTTCTCCCCCTTCTCTTCTTCCCCTCCCTCAGCATCAGTTCCTGAAGATGGCGAAGCCTCTCTCCAGTCTGACTCCTCTCATTGTTGCAGCAAAGGAGGCTGCCAAGAACAACCGCTAGCTAGCTTTGCACTCATTATTTTGTCTGTCTACCCCCCCCCCCCGTCTACCATCCCTCCATCCTCTCTCTTCTTTCCTCTTTTTCATGTGGGAGGACGGTGATGGCGGCTGGCTGGGTTACAAAACTCTTTGATGGAATGCCTATAGTCTTTCTCTCTCTTCTTCTTCTTCTTCTCCTCTTTTGTAACCTGCACCACCTGCTCCTGCACCCTGTGACCTTTGACCCTAAGCTTGACCTCCCTAATTACCCCCCCCTGCCCCTCGCCCGCCCCTCAGCCTCCCACAGGGAGAATTTTTTGACTCTCCACTGGACTCGGACAGGAAGATGGGAGCGGAGGGCTAACTGGATGACATCATTGGTTGATCTGTGCTCAAGTGATCGGTGTCATCGGTGACATCGTCACCCCCTCAGCCAGTACGAACAGCCCAATATGAGAGCCCAAAGACTCATGGGAGTTTTTTTTTAAATCAATGTTTGTTAGTTTTTTTTTCTACCTTGTCTGTAAAAGCTGTGGACCACCCCCTGCTGCAGACTGTGTGTGTGCATGTGTGTGTGCGTGCGTGCGTTAGCTAAGGTCCTAGCTTCCTGTCATGCATCTGAGTTTCAGTCAGATTTATTTCTTCTGTTTCAAAGAGAATTTGTTGATTTTCTCTCTTTTTTTTTAAATCAGCTTTTCTCTGTATGTGTGTGTGTGTGTGTGTGTGTGTGTGTGTGTGTGTGTGTGTGTGTGTGTGAGAGTGTGTCTATGTGTATGTGTGTGTGCGTGCGCGTGAGTGTGTATTTTTGGTCATGGGGGGGTTGTGTTGGGACATTGATTAAGTCGATTGTAGTGTTTACCTTCTGTAGTTTTTGACACGGAGCAGGTGAGGTTTGGTACTTTGTCTTGTCTGCAGTGTGAGCTGTGAGCTACAGATTATTAATATGAATTATAATAAAGAAAAAAACGAACCCAGAGCCATCGATGGACTGAGTTTAGACAGAAGACAGAACAGACATTTTGGCTCCAAGATGTCTTTCCAGGAGGACCAGTGTTTATATTTTTAGGACAAGTTTTTCTCATGAGGTTGTCACAGTTGCTGATATCGGACCAGCGTTTCCCATCGTACGGGTACCTGCAGGGCTCAAAATGAGACTCAGAGTGCAGGTCTGGTTGTTTGCTTGTTAAATTTTCTTACTGCTGTCAGAGAAACTGGATCCTGAAAGAAGAGAGATCTGAGAAAAGGAAGAGAGGCAGCTATTGTTGTTTTTTTGTTTTTGTTTGACATGAATGAAAATCACTCCACTCATTTATTTTTGTGATAGATTGTAGAAAAAAACCCATGAAAATTGATGCAGCTGAACCAGAGATTAGATTTTTCCTGCTGCCTACATTACCCACAATGCAGCTTGACTGCTGACTGTTTTGTCCTGATCACTCTTGAATAAGTGAATCACAGTAAACATCAAGCATGAAGTTTTATTCTCATTTCACTCATGTTGTCTTCATGTCAATCATCCGACACCGACAAGGCAGTAAATGAGCGTTAGCTCCGAACACTCACGTCCTCCTTTAAAGCTGACATGGTGTCAAAAAGCTTCAGAAAGCATCTCAGATTTTCTACATGCACAAATCTAAAATCAGGTCATCTTCAGAAATCTAAAACCTAAATGCAATGTACAAATGTATAATGTTTACCCATAATACTCGGTCCATCTGCGGCTCTGGGACTTCACTGTCTGCGGACTCGACACTGAGACTGTGAGGGAGAGAATGTGCATGTCAACAACCTTTTTTATACGGTACGTTTAAGAAAAAATAATAAGTGAGTTGTGATAATGCTGAAACGTAAAGTGACGATACATGAAGGATGCTTGTGTACGATAGGAGAAATCATATCTTAATCCTATTTTCAGAAGACAAATAAATGCTGCGATGGTACAATGTTGTTGTTTTTTCTGACTGTTGGATCCCAGGAACCCTCTGAACATACGGTGTATATTTTACATGCAAAAAGAAAAAAAACAAAAAAACAACAACAATGTTTCAGCCTTTGTTTACGGACTCACTGTTTTTTTTTTTATAATTGATCAATGTCAGAAAACGAGTTCATGACCTATTTTTGTTTTTTTCTTTTCTGTGATTTAAAGCAACAGCGCCTTTCTTGACGACAAAAAAACATCCTGTAACTGATCGGTCACAGGTTCAAATCCTGCAAGAGCCAAAGTTTCTATCAGCAGCCACGGTTGTTCGCTCTGCATTTGAACATTTGAAACACCTGCAATGTAAATACACACCACACATTTCCAAAACATCGATTCAAATCTGTTCTATTTTGCTCTCAGCTGTTTTTATTGATTTATTTTTTATTTTTTATGTAGTGTTAATGTACCTCTGGCCTTAAACTGTTTCAAAGGTGCAAGACTACTTTAGTACCAGTCTGATGGCAACATTTTGAGGCAACAGTGAATAATGTTGTCAACACTTTAAGGCTGCAGCTAACCATGATTTTGGTTATCAATTAATCTGCTGATTATTTTCAAAACATTGTGAAATATCAAAAAGCAGTGAAAACGTGCTCATCACGGTGGCCACGTGATGTTTTTAAATGTCCTGATTCATGCAACTGACGCTCCAAACCCAAATACAGCTGATACAAAGTAATCAAAGCAGAATGTTTGGCAAGTAAATCATTCATCGACTGTCAAAACATTTGCAGATTAATTTTATAATCAACTAAGTGGGGAGAGAAAAAAATAATCAAAACCACATGTTTGTGATCTTTGTGTGAACCGTGACAGCACGCAGCTGTTTACACTGACTGGATTAAATCTGGGATAAACTGCCTGAAACTGTTGCCACTGTGTGTTTGTGTTACCTGGTCTGAATCCCCCGGACACCGAGCTGGACCTAAAGAACTGTTCTGTGGTTTTACATTGGATTTTCTCTGAGATGACTCTGTCTGAAACCAGGTGTATGTGCTCTGTATGTAGTTTAGAGTTTTGCTGTTGAGAAACACTGAACAGAGTATTCTCAGATGTGTGTCAGTGAAAAACCACAGCATGTTTCTTTGAATTACCCTTCAACCTTTAATTTCAGTTTGAAGGGGTCATATCAGTCTGTCAGTGTGTGCTGATGTGATGGATCAAACTGTATTTATGATGAACCTGCTGCAGTGAGAGATGAGTTTCAGTGTTTGATACATTCTCAGTTAAATAGTTGTTTCTTATCTAAACCTTTTAGGAAACGTCATGGCAATAATATAACACAACAGGAAGATTCATTTCACTAACATCCATTTGGTTAAATTGTTTTCAGTGTATAAATCCAGTGGTTTTCTCTGCCCTCTCTCCCAGGGGAAATATTTTTAATACTCCAGCATTTCAGTATGGAGGCAGATCCACGATTAGCTGTCACATCATGACAAGCCAAGTCATACTGACATGTTCAGCAATTTTCATTTTTAGAGCTTTAGTTTGGCCAACAGACAGCAGGAAGGTTTCAGTATAGATAATGTGAATGCCACTGCAGTTTCTAAAAGACTGGAGCCTGAATTTCTTCCACCTGCATAAACACACTTTTAGCTGCGTGTGAGAGTTCTGCTTCAGCTGCAGAAGAGACACAAAATGGCTTCAAATGACACTGCTCTTATGAAAGAGGATCCGTCCATGATCACCTTTTTTTCTTTAGTTTGTTCCCCAAGAGAAATTATCACAAAAATGTGACGACCATCACATCCAGGCTGATAAATGAGCTGCTTTAGGAAACAAATGGACCGCAGATGGCTTGATGATGTGTTACAAATACTGCTGGACCCTAAACAAGTTGAATATTATGAATTACTTTGGTAAAAATAATAATTTGACTGTATGAAGTGAGCATCAACAAGCAGGGCACAGTTCTCTTACGGGGGATTCAGACTTGGTGCAGTGTGAAGGTCTAAGAAAGGACTGGGTTCAGTCCAGAATGAGGTGGTCAATGAAGTCTTCACTCCCCAGTGTATCAGAGCCATAATTTATCTGTTTATAAGTCATTTTTGATTATTTGAAACAACTCTGAGAAATGAAAAGAATAAAACTGTACAAAAACTGAATGTCTGGTCTGCTTTTTATTTTAACTATCAGCTGTAGATGGACTCTCTGTTAAAGGATCCACATGTCATTTTGTTTGTGAGGATGATTTCACCATTGTTAACACACAATCAGGGTACTTTGACTGAAGCTGAAGACTTCAGACATTTGACAAGTGTTTGTCCTAAACGTGTCTGCTCTGCCACTGTTAGCTGAGTAGACCAAATGATTTAAACACTGGGATTATTTTCTATAACGTGATTTCTTAATACTCCTGAAAACTCTAAAGCTTTTCTGTAAGTCAATTATATGATTACCGTTCTTTGCTTGAGTCTGGGCAGAGCTTAGATCCGTCTGGCTGTGTTGGCTGCCTGCAGCCATCCTCCTGCCATCCGTCTCACTGTGAAATTAGATCCCACCTATTTTTTTTTCTTTCTTCTAAAAGGTGGTAATTACTGATTGCTGAGCTCTGCTTTCATCTGCAGGCTAACAGTGAATGACTTCTGTGGTGGAAATGAGGCTGTGCTGCAGTGTGTGAATCAGTGTTAACTGACTGAGGCACAAACACCTGTAACTGTAAAATTAGTAAAAATGTGTATTTCCTCCTTTCACTCTCCTGTCTTATTTTATCTTCAGATTGCTTCGTTTCACCTCCATCCCTTCATTCCTTCAGCCAGATCCTTTTTGTTTAATCTTCCCACTAATAAGTGTCTGTTTTCACAGTTTATTTTAATCTATGTCCTGCACTAATGTATGTCCTGACCTCGCCCTCAGCTCTACCTTCTACCTCCTAACGTCTTCATCTGGACAGTCTGTCTGTGGCAGTAATCTTTCTCAAATCCCTCAGAAGATAGTCTTGTTGTGTCAAACCAATATGATGATGTTATTTTTGAGTTACAGACCAAACCTGCGCTGCACATTCACATGGACACTGCTGTGCCACATCTACACCTCAACGTGGAAAATGCTACCTGGACTAAGCAGCACTGGGAGGTTTTTCCCTGAGGAGCTGTGGAAGAAGAAGAAGTTGCTGCAGGAGTCCTTGAGTCCTTGGTGGATGAGTTCATGCCCATTCCTACCGTGGAGGACTGGAGGACCATCGCAGACAGGTTCTGTCAGTGCTGGAACTTTCCAAACTGTGTTGGCTCTATAAGTTGTAAACGTGGTGGTCCGAGCACCATACAGCTCTGTCTGCTTGTACGTGAACTACCAGGGGATGTTCTTTCTCAATTTACCCATTATTACTGACCACAACAGTCTCCTGTTGCCATGGAGACTTAGTTCTCATTAACCAACTGTAATTGTCTTCCAGACAGAAACAGTGACGCAGGATTTTGGCTCTTTCTGGATGTTCTGCTCTCTTTATTCTTCTCTTTCTGCTTCCCTCATTCGTTCAGTCTGTTCTCCCTTGTGCATTAAATATTTGGTCTCTCTCACACACAAAAACACTTGTGTATCTTCCTCTGCCAGTGCAGTGTGGAGAGTAATGAGGCTGGTTTCTGCTGAGGTGGCAGAGAGGAGGAGTGACAGAGTGTGACGCATCATGACAAGGACAAACAACCACAGAGGGTGAAAGTGAAATGAAAACAAGAGGAGTGTGAAATGACAAAGAAGAGATGTGAAATTAGATACAGAGGAGGAGTGTAGCAAAACAGGAGGTTTAAAAAGGGCTGAGAATTAGGCCAACTGACTGTTTATCTCGAGGTGTCCACCTCCTAATATTCACATAACAACATAGCATGGAAACACACTGTTTACCACATCACTGTATGCTGTAGCATTAAGATCTGCCTTCACTGCCCAGCATAACGATTGAATTTAAAGTTTATATTAATGAATAATGTTTACACTAAAGTACATCCTTGTTTCTCAGGTGAGATTGTCTTTGTCTAAAGACAGATAAAGACAGCAAAGGTTAGACTCAGCAGTAGGCAGTGATTGATTACTCAGTCTCCTGTATGTGTGTATTTGCGTGTGTGTGTTTGTATGTGAAGACAGAAAGGTGTTTAAGTATGAGAAAGAAAGTGTGTGTGTGAATATGCCTGTGTATGAAGGCCTGTGTGTTTGAGGGTCTAGTTTTGTGATTTCCATGTTGTTTCTTCATGTGTTAGAAGTTTGCCTTCAAGGCTTTCTATCAGAAAGTTGTTGTTTGTGTTACATGTGACGCCAAAGGTCAGTGCTTACTTATTTTTTGAACACAAACCATGATCTTTTCCACAAAGTTTTGTTGCCTAAAGCTACTGCACCAAACTGCACGTGAAAATAATGAAACAACACGAAACGATGAAAATCAAAGAAATGTAAAAATAAGTCAACTAAAACTAAAAAGTCAACATTGATTATAGCGCTCACACAGGACACAACATCAGACTTAGTTCTGGTTTTCACCTCATACGACTGCAGATGTGGCTTAGAGTATTTTGAAGAGACTCCTATATTGCAATATATGGCAATATTGGTCATTGCAGAGTCATTTACTACTGAGCTGGAAGTGGAAGTGTGAATGTGTGAGAGTTCACAAACGTAGGGTTACCACCTAGACTGATTTTACACCTCTTTATCTATGTGTGTGTGTGTGTGAGAGAGAGAGAAAGCGTGTCCTTATTCCTAGTCATTTTTGCAGTCATGCAATCTGCTGTGTGTGTGTGTGTGTGTGTGTGTGTGTGTGTGTGTGTGTGTGTGTGTGTGTGTGTGGTTGTGTGTGTGTGTGTGTGTGTGTGTGTGTGTGTGTGTGTGTGTGTGTTGATTGATATCCCATGGTGTTGCAGTGGACCCCCACCTCCTCCTCTTCTTTTATTGCTCGCTATTGCATAACAACCTTCACTGCAGAGGAAGAGCACTGCAGAGTAGACACACACACACACACACACACACACACTACTCTGTACAATCTCTCCTCTATTAAGCGTGTTTACATTTTAATCATTAATTTGATGCTTTGCTCATTACAATGAAAACACAATGAGCTCCATTTTAAACACATCAAACACGATCACAGAGGTCAGGGGTCAGAGGATAGCACGAAATTCAGATTCAAATTCTTCTAGTAACATTTAACTCACCAGTTTCGTTGCTTACACACAGCATCAACCTTAGACATAACTTTTCAGGGCAGAAAATCTCCAATCATTTACCTCAGAGACACTGGGTAACTTAAACATTTGAATTTTCTTGTCACTTCTGCACTTCTTGTCTCTTTGCTTGTAACTGTGTGGCTGTACTAGACACTGTTGTAAAGCTGTAGCTTGTGAATTTTCTATGTCCAAAATGAACTTCTGCTGAGGAAAGGTCAATCTAAAGGTAGTGAATTTCTTTTGTGTTGTGGAAGGTGGAAACCAATACATTCAAGCTCGAGCAGATTCAAGCAGACAACCAACATAAATTTAGAATAATTCACCACCATGTTGTAGCAAAGCAGCCAAACAAGTCACTAAATCATTATCAGGCTAACGTTAGCTAGCTATGGAGTTGTGAGAGAACAGATTGAACGCTGACTCGCATCGACATCTCTGACAGCACCTAGTATGGGCACGTGACAAAGTCAACAGAGTATCTCAGACACCACCTTTTCTGTTTCATATAATGTGTCTGTAAATGAGCAGAATGAGTGTACGTCACGTACGAGCAACCAGAGCTGTCTTGTCTTGTCTTGATTTCTGAAACTCCCCACTTACTGAAAATCAAGAACACCATCCCTTTGTTATCCTTTATTCTCCTTGTGTTTGTGTCCCATTTAATATGGTGTCATGGCAGTTTCACACGGCTCTCTATGATGATGAGTCAAGAATTATGCCACATCTGGAGGTAGTACCAAAGAGTACCAAAAGTGAGTTTAGGGTCGAGTTGTACCGTGCTACACCATGCAGCGGACACAAGGCTTAATTCCCAGTGTAATACATTGTAGTCTGGGTTCAGATGCCGACCTCATTCTATAGCCTGCAGCTCTTTTTCTGTATCTCATGTTCATGTGTCAAACTTCTCATGATAGACCCCAGAAGCTTAAACCTCTCTAATTCCTACAACTCATGGACAAATTCTACAAACTCAGGCTCTTAATTTCCCCTTTAAGAATAAATATCACTGCAGTCTGTTACATGTGAGCCTGACTGACTTTTTGTGAGGAAATGTGCTGAGCATCAGAGCTCAGAGTGCTGCTAAGGCATACATCGTGTTTAATGCTCCTCGTGCCACGGCCAGCAGGGATCTTAATGGGCTGTTTATCACTCTGCATGCTGCAAGAGAGGGAGGTGAGGAAAGAGGAGGAAATGGGTTTAACTGTGAAGATGACGGGGAGTGTGCAGAGAATGATAAACATGACGACACAAAGAGATTTGATTTTCCATTTGAACGTGTCGATCAAAGAGAGGCGAGTGGAGGGCAGAGAAGAAGAGGAGTTGTCCTCTTTCTTTTTCTTCTGTGTACGGAGTGAAGTCTCATTTCATCTGAGTTAATTGAGACCGAGAGAGGAATGTCATTTGATAGAGCATTATGTTACAGTCAATACATGCTGACTCAATGTCATCCACTGTGAATCAGTTGAAGTCTTTAGAAGTTTAGTTTGTCTCTTTAATTTGTAGTTTTATTCATGAACTCTGGCTCAAATAAGTATGAGCAACCACTGAATTCAAAGTCCTCATCAGCATTGTCAAAATCAGGCAAATAATCAGTCATGACACTGAAAATCTCTCCAAGGCAAAGCACTTTTGGTCACGTCTACACGTGTTGCGTTTATTAAAGCAGACAGACAGAATAAAGTTTTTCGTTGTCAGCAGTGTGATGAGATGAAAGAAGCAGAATCATTACTTAATCTAAAACTGGCAGGTATTTCCTGCTGAGAGCATTTGAGATGCAGGTGGTTGTAATCAGTAACAAACACTTGGGAGTGAACAGACTCTGCTGTCGCCAGTACACAAACTACATTTGCTTATGATGGATTATTATGCTGAACATTCAGAACTGTCTGGATCAAAATCTGTTTGTTATTGTGCTTTGTTGACCTGTGTGTCATCACCACATCACTTCATCACTACGTCCCACAGGTTTGGACACAGTGATGTCCCAAGTTTTCTGTCTGTGTCCAGCTCTTAGACTAAGTGTTTGCTTGGTGAACAGATGTCTTTTACTGTCTGTCATCACTCTTGGACTGTAATAAAGCTGTTTCCTGTGTGTGTGTGTGTGTGTGTGTGTGTGTGTGTGTGTGTGTGTGTGGAAGGCATCTCCTTGGTACAGGTTGCTGTTGTAATGGCTCTGTTACCGTGGCGACCCATGCCTTGTTGACCAGATTCAACGCATTATGATTAAAGGTGCGCCAGGTCGCCATGGCAACGCTCTGCGTAGGAGTTACATAAGCGGAGAGAGGGGACCCCAGTGATTGTGTGTGTTTGTGTGTGGTTGATATTTGTGTGTACATCTCTTTGTGAGCTACACTGTGTGTGTGTGTGTGTGTGTGTGTGTGTGTGTGTGTGTGTGTGACCTGAAGGAGGTTTTAATATCCTGTCATTTCTTCTCTTCTCTTGCGAAACACTTGATAACTTGCTGTCTGTCTGTCACTCTTTTAACCTTCATTTATCGAGGGAAATGTAACAGGGTCAGTATTCACTTCTGACATGCTTCACATTAATACAGTTACACCTGGGAACTGCCCAGTTCAGCCACAGTGTGCTGCTGTCGGGCTTTGAGCTGCTCTCATGGAGAAGCTTTGTGTCTTATTCAAGCGACGTAAACAGTAAACAGCCTGAGCTGTTTCATTCCTGACCTCGGAAACGGAAGTAAACGAAACAATCACACCTCAGGGTGCATTTAGAAACTAAAATGACGATATCGTCTTCAGCACATAGATCACACTGTATTTGTCCAGATGTTGATGTTTCTGAGCACCTAAAGGTTCAGTATGTAAGAGGCTCTAGAGATTATGGAATAAAATATTCATAATGTAAACATACAAATATATATAATGATGCATTACTTGTTATGAACATGTGTAAAGGTGTGTCCTGTCAAGGACACAGGCTTCATTAACTGTGTGTTGACACGCTGTTTCATCTGCAGGCCTCTAGATTTAAAAGATTTGTGACTCAGTTTAATTTAAAGTTTTCCTTCCATTTCAAAGTTGAAGATATTTCTTACAGAAACAGCGATCGTCTCTCTGCAGCAGAGTAAATGTCTGTGCCGCACATGTTTGTTCTGATGCTTTGTGTTACAGAAAAGCTGAGTTTGTGCGACTATTTGAAATTCAGACCAGGCCAGGTCTGATGGTGGTTGTGTAATAACAACACTTCCTCGTGTCTGGAAATGTCTTCTGCTGTGCTGTCAGCAGGTATTTGCACTGTTCTGCCTGCTGTAATGGATTTACTACCACAACAAGAACACTGATGTAAACGAGGGACACACACATTCAGCAGCGCCGACAGGCCCATTTAATGATGTTCATTCCTTACACAACTTTGTTGCTCTGTTTGTGGTTACATCCTGTTGTGATGCTGCATCTTGCAAAGAAAGGCTTTTCATTACATAAGGTATAATTAAATAGAGGACACAGTAATACTTTAATTTACAGTATCTCTGAGGAAAAAATGATGTTTTAAAAACTAACAGGGTTTAATTTTGACAATATTCTGGCTACAGATACAGTTTTGGTCAAATGCTAAGGAAACATTATATATAAAAAGAATATGCAGCTCAGTCTGTCAGGAACATGTCAGCATAAGTCTTTTGTATATTCAGTGAATCATTTCTCTTTCACTATCCAAGGTTAAACCAGTCGTGAGCAGTCAGACGCATATCCATTTTCTAATGTCATTTTATTTGTTCATATACAGTAAAATTCTACAAATTAAGTAATACTTGAACACATTATTGGTAACATATGCCTAATAAAATGCTGCCATGTTTTAAGGAATAAAATGTTGTATGAATCAGGCCCTGAATGATGTAGGAACACACCAATGCGTGAAAAAAGTGATGAAACATTTTTTTTCTTTAGTGTCTCACCTTAAAATAAGAAGATTTGATATTAAACATAACCTCTGCCTATAATTGATTGTCTTAAATTATACATATGTTCTCTGTAAATTAATGAGTCCCACAGAGCGTATCGAATACATCTCGTTACAATAAATCAACAAAACAAAATAAAACATCAAATTAATGTAGATTTTTTTTCTGACAATATTACAAAATCCTCACAGATGTAAATTATATATTTTTATTGATACTTTCAGTCTTTGTTGGGTCATTTGATTATAATTAAGACGGACTGGTGGTGACGTAAGCAACAGGTTGGTTGGAGCCCCTCGCGGACGCCTCGTGCCTGCAGTTCTCCTCCCCTCCTCGCGCAGCCGGAGCGCGTGCTGGTCCCGTACATCCCCGTGTCCTCACAACGAGCTCGAGAGGCTGCACTGCTGCTGCACGAGACTGCTGCAGCACGGAGCTCGTGCGTCAGACCGCGTTTTTAAACGTTTTCGATAAAGGTAAAAACGGACGGAGGTAACGGACAGCCGAGCTTCAAACAAACGTCCTTCAGGTGAGAAAATGTTGATTTCTTTCTTTCGTGGTGCGTAGTGCCAGCACTTGAACGACCTTTACATTTAAACTGTAAATATCAGTTTGTGTTCAAAGCATTGAATACTGTTTTATTTTGAAACTCTAAAATGTATTTTAGAGACATCAGCACCGTCTCAGTGTTTGTGTGTGTGTGTGTGTGTGTGTGTGTGTGTGTGTGTGTATTTCAGCTTCTGTAGGTTTAAAGCAGTTGAACGATATTTCGCTGATTGAGGACAACGCGTTTGATTTTCTTCTTCCTGTGGTAAACATCTTTCCATTTGGCCGTTTCGTTAAAACATTGGCACAATCTGACCTCAGAGCTACGACTGATTTTTACATGTTTGATTTAAGTTGATGGCTGCAAACGTGTTTTTACTCCAACTACTGGAAAGTAAGTTTGATTTTACAAATGAAAGAAAAACGTTTGATCAAGAGCAGGTTTCTGATTTTATAAATCTTTATTCGCTGCTTGTTTATTTGCACTGTGGAGTAAATGTATAGTTACTGTCTGTATCATTGCACTGTTAATTTTCAAAAGCACTGCAGTCTCAAAACATGCTTGTTATGATGTTTGATCATGACTGTCCTGGTTAGAGAGCATGTTTAGTCCTTCTGCAGTGTCTCCAGCTTGTCACATGTCATGAACGTTGAGCTCCAGCTGCATCTCTCCTTCAGATGGCTGATTTTTGTTGTGATTGACTGCGGATCTTTGATTTGACCACAAATGGTGAATCACGTGTCTGTCAAGCTGCTTCATTGTTATCCCATAGGTCAATACAAATCAATACAACACACACACACATTGCTGCTTATTCAGTACAATTCTTAGTAGTCAAGGGTTAGGACATCAGATACACATTTATGTATTCATCACCCAGCCAAGGTCAGTTCATAGACCTACAGCAGTGTGAGGAGTAATGGCTGTGAATGGGTATGATAATGTATGCTCTTGTTTTTATCATCACCATGGGGACTTACAGAGATTAAGCGGAAATCTCTAAAAGTCCCAGCTTGATGTTCACAGTAATACTGCATGTGTGCATCAGTTTGTTTACCCACAGTCATTTAATCACATTGACAAACTGATAATACATCATCAGACATAATCAATTCAATAGCCTGTCCTCTAAAACTCCAGGTTTTGGATGCAAACAAAGATCTCTCCTGCCCTGATGTGCGGAAATGAAGATTAAAGAAGTGATAGCTGATCAGAAAGGTGCTGTGTTGATGGCATTATTGGCAGAAATGTGGAGAGGGTCAGACAACAATCTGTGGACTCTAATTCAGGGACTAAGTAAGAAAAATAAGGAAGCTATGACAGCATGAGCCCACCTGTGTCTGTATAGACTGACAAGATCAAAAAGTGGCTGATGGTATGTCACTCATGGTACTCACTACTGTCCACTGCTATACTGCTGCTTTTCTCACAGTATGTTTCTCTGTCATCGACATCAATTCCCACTGGCATGTACTGGTTCTTACTGCCGTATGCTTCTGCCTCACAGTAAGAAGGTTCTTGGTTCGAACTTAAATTGCCTGTAGGTGTGAACGGGTGTTTGTCTCTGTGTGCCCTGTGATGAGCTGGTGACTTGTCTGGTGACCCCGCCTCTCACCCTAAGTCAGCTGGGATAGGCTCCAGCCCCTCACGACCCTGATAAGGACAAGCAGTTAGGGAAAATGGATGGATGGTCAAACTCAGACCACAATAGCTATGCTGGTGCACAGAGCTAATATTGTGATGTAAATATATCGCTGACAAAATGGCATACAACCTGCCACAGGACAAAAACAAGAGCACAACATCGATAGTCACATTATGTTATTATGAGTGTAAATGTTAGTGGAACATGATGTAGGTAACAAACAGCTGTATGCAAGTAGAATGGCAGTGGAATCTACTGAATCAGCATATGACATCTTGACTGTGCAGTAGGTAAGCACACAAGAAAATGGATGAGGAGGGATGTTTCTGGGAACAAATCACAGCATGCAGGTGTCTGAAATATTTCTGAAATGATTAGTCTTGAATTTGCAACCTAGTCTGGTTCGTGATCCTCTTAAATCCCCAAATTCTTGAAGGTTCTTTTGTGTTTGGTCATATTTTACATCCACGTTTCACTTGTGAGCTAACGCTGAGAGATGATGAACACATTGTGTGCTATTATATATAAACTGTAATACATTTCAGACACATACAGTAGCAGTTCCCCTTAGGACCCACACACCTGGAGCAGACGTCATGTAAACACACACACACACACACAGCAGAGAGCGTCGTGATGCAACAGCTCCTCTGAAGCTCTGCAGCACAGCACAGCCTCATGACTGACACGAAATGTCTTCACTGTCGTCATAAAAAGTCCTGTTTACTTTCTGCTGAGCCGTGTGATTCTGTGTGACGTCAGTGTTGCTCCATCATTTCAGGCTACAGCACAGCAGACAGTGGTATCACCGATCTGTAATCTAGATGTAGACACCCTCACAAATAAAAACAGAAGCAGATTAAAGATACATTATCTGTCATATATGCTCAGAAACTACAGATTGAGCATTTTAAATATGAGTTATCTGACATTGCTCTGGAAGTCTGTCATCTTTTTGTTATGATCTGCACCCGAATGAAATAATCAAAGTCAACTCTGACTTGCCGGAGTGGGCTGATGCCTCTGTGTACAATGACGCAGGGAAAAAAGGCAGATGATTGGACTGACAGCATGAGGTTTGAATCGGGGGCTCCTCAGCTGGTGGATCGAATCATCACGTTGAGGTGGAACAAAATGTTTCTCTTTTGTGAAGTCACTTGGATTTCGTTGGTTTTGTGTTATTAGGTCAAAAACTTTTTTACTTAAAACTTAAAATATTTCCAGAGAAATAACCGGAACTGCCTGTGTGTTGTTGTTTTTTGGCTGAAGTTACACAGCTTTGGTCTTATTGCTTTGGCCGAGCTTCTGTCTCAGCAGCTTGAGTTGAGAGTTTTGCCTAAAGGCACCGCATGCTTCCCAGCACGTCTGGGAAATCAAATCAACCTCCTTCCAAGCTCACCCAGCTCTCTGACCTTTCATCTACGGACATGTCTGCGACGGTTCTTTTATTTTATTTTGTTTTTCCCAGAAGTCAGTTAGTAAGAAATCATAAATGTAGCACTGATTACAGGCAGAATTTGAGCCATACATTCAAATTTAAAAGTTCTCAGAGTTCCCATGTGCATTGTTTTTATAAGGTTCCTACTAATCCTTATTTAAATTTTCTGTACAAGTTAATTAAATTGGGTGTATTACTGTGAGTGAATATTCCCACAGGCTGACAGGGATCCCAGCCTAGCTGTAAAAAGCAATTAAAACATCCTCTGATTTCCTTTGCACTGCGACTGTGATGACGACAACATGTAATGAGCAGCTAAATGAATAAATCAATATATTGGTTAGCTTATCATTAATCTGCCATGACTCATTAACATCATTGCTGATACATGCTTCTTCATATTCTGTGTGTGTGTGTGTGTGTGCGTGTGTGTATTCTCTGCTGTCTGGTTTATGTTCAGAAAGTGAAAGACAGAAGCCAAAAGAGGACAAGCTGTTCCAACACTGAGAAACTCTGATGGGAAATGGAAAAATAAAAATATTTGGGTTTGTTTGCCAATTCTGTTTTTAGTTGGGTTTCAAAGGAAAATGCTGATTCTATTTTTTTAAAGAGTAAATGAATGCTTTATCAAATTAGCATGTCATTAATGTTGTTTGGGTGTATGTTGATGTAGAAACTGAGCCCTATACACCATGGTCTGTAATAACTGCCAGATCTAATGAATTCATTCATTATTCTTACAGTATTGACCTCAGTATGATTAGGAATCTAAAACTATGTTGTTGTTGTTGAGGAAAGATTGTGATTATGGCCTAAGATGGAACATAAACTCCAGTGTTTGGCTTGAAAATCTGGATGTAAATCTTTTAATATAAAGTCAGTATGTTGTGCAGACAGATAGTGTGCTTTTTATTAGTGCTTTCCAGCTAATATTGAGTTTACGTATTGTTGAGAGTCACCATTTCATACAAAGAGAACGAGCACATGCTGCGGTCGTAGTGGTGTTGTTGTTAGCTATGGTGTGATGTGTTTGGACAGTGAGTTAACAGCAAAGAACTGATTGGTCTGGGTACAGAGAGCTGCATTGTTTTATGTGTACTGTCTCCTCCGCGCTCTATCTGTGTCTTCATCCATCTATTTGTATGTTCTGTCGTTTTCAGCACAGTAGTAATGTTTCCTCCTCCAGTGTTGTGTGTTTTGCTGCATCATTTTTACACAAAAACGGATGGATGCTTACACATCGAAACACACATACACACTCCTAGCTTCACCCGGGCACCAATCACAATCAGCTCCAGGATCTGCTGCTAGGCTGCATGTCGGGACCACAATAACTCATTGTTTTGTTTAGGTCTACAGTAGCTTGTGTCATTTCACATGCAAAGCAATGAAGCTTGTTTATTTTTCCACCACAGTCCCACTGACAGCATGCATGTTTATTTTTAACTAAAAAAATCTGTCTCACTACATATTTCTTTCTCTGCACTGACCTGCTTCGCATTCATACATCTAATACTCATACCCAAAGGGATCATTAAAGTTTAATCTAATCTTGTGCATAATCACATCCTGAAACCACAGTTGTGCAGCTCCACAGGAGCAGCAGGGATTAAGTGCCTGGTTTAAAGGCCACTCCACAATTCTCCGGGGATTCAAACCTGTGTCCCTGCAGTAACAAGCTTCTGCTGTCACTGTTGGAAGAAAACCTGGTTTGCAGATAAAACAGAAGTTGTAAAAGTGCCAGTTACCTTACGAACCGTGTCCTGTTCTTTTATAGTAGACGATTTCTGTCAGTCTGCTGCCAAGTTAATCTTGTTTTGCTGGATTTACCTTTTATTGTTTCCACATTGTTATTTTCCCTTCGTGTCCTAGGATGACTGCAGTGGGAGAGTGACTGAGATAAGCACATTATATATGGGTATTTTTATTAACATTGCTCACACACCACACAAGCACCTAAATGCACATAACTGAGGACTCGAGCATTGTTGTAGCAGTTAGTATAATTTATTCCACAGGGGCCAATTAAATTAAATAGACACAACTCTCTTTCTAACACACACACACACACACACACACACACACACACACACACACACTTTTCTACTGTCAGGTATTGGGTCTCTGTTAGTTTTGCATTTCTGTCAGTTGAAAACACCTTTAAAAAAAAAAAAACACTGTAGAATTGAAATCATTTACTGTGGCTCTGAAATATGAATTGTTTTGCTGTTTTGTTGTTTTGCATCTGTCCTGATTTCACACTGGTAGGTCGAAGTTACTGAAGTTGTATTTTAATTAGAAATTATAGGTTTTCATTTTGTCCAGTGTCTGGATCCTTCTGGAAATAATGGAGTCCTTAATTGATGATCATCCAGAGTGACGGCCACTTTCTTAGTCATACCTGTATATTGCAATTCAGTGCAACAGTTCTGCATAACATCTCTAGTTTAACTTTAATTCGGTTTAAGGTGGGTTGTACTGCACTGATGTTGTCTTCCCTGTTTAAACATATGGGGGGTGCAGAATATGAGAAACTCTTCACGACAACATCATCACTCACTCACTAATCAGTGCTAAAACACAGGCATCATAAGAGTAGACTTCACAGCAGAACAGTTGTACTGGATCGCATTAGATAGTGTACAGGTGTACCTAATAAAGTGGCCACATACTTGTGTGCAGTGGCAGTCTTGGATGTTTTGGTGCCCCAGGCCAACGCTTATTTTGGGCGCTGAGTTGGAGTGTTTCCATGGAGATGAGTGAGATGTAGACTCATGTTTTTAGCTTGTTATTTCTTTACATTTTGGTGAATCTGCAGCAGTAACAGTCACCCTGAATAACCTGCTAATTGTTCATGTTTGCACTATAACCATAGATGCACGATTATAATCTCTGAAGTACTTTTAACATCTTTCATGATATTCATGAGGTTGGATTTGAAGTTATAAGGAGCGTCTATGATTCCTAAGAGTATTACAATAGTCTGAATCTGCATTAACCTCTCAGCTCCCTGGATGCTGTATGAGGACAGTCCATGTGAGCAGGTACTATATTTCCATTTGTACTCATCCTTGTCAGGTTATAATTTAATTCTTTGGGGGGAGGGGGGTGCACGAGGCAGTCGGTGATCCTGTCAGATGTAATAGAGCTGAGCAGGCAAGTGAAACATGACAGATTGCTAACCCGTTCTCTACCCAGCTGCCTCAATTCCCCACATCACCCAGAGATGAAGACGTAAGACGGCTCAGCTACAGCTCCTGTGACTTTTTCATGATGTGTCTCTGGCTAAAGCTGTGTTCAGACCCACAACAGCAGAGTTGTTTGGGTGTAGCAGTTGAGAACCGGTTCCAAATTGTCTGATTGGAATCATATCAAATCCTGTTATTGACACAGACGTGTTTTTCTGACCGTTTTCCATTGCAAATTAATGACATCAAATGGAAACAAGGAGTCATGTCAGGAGGAGAGAGAGGAAGATGCTGTCCAAAGAGTGGCTTCATTTTACAAAGAAAGATGACAGCAGTGCTGTTCAATGTATTTGATGCTCTATGCAAGAGCTTCTGTACTGAGCAGCATGTCCATTACTGAGGGTAAATCTTCTGTTAAAATAACATTATTGCCACACAGGCAAAATGAGCAGATTCCTTCTTTGACAAAGAAAACCTAAATGGATAGACTATGGCTAACCAGTTTGGTGCTTTTGCAAACCTGTGTAGCTCAACATTTTTTCCACACAGAAAATTCATAGATTCATAATGGCATTGATATCAATAAAAATCTTATGAGTTTCCATCATTGTGGCAGTGTTGCTACAGATAACATTTGGAAGATTTGAATGGGAAAGCCCAGATGGCAGGTTGAATCTTTTGTCTTTCATTTTTTTTTTTTTTTTTTTATTAAAATGGATTTATGGGTTTGTGGTTTGTCCAGTCTGTTCTTGGTGCATTGCAGCTTTTGAACTGCTAAGTGGACAGTTTGAAGCCAGAAATATGCTTCTAATGTTAAAATATAAGCTGGCATTTAGGATCAAGTTTCAACAAATTAAAAAAAAACTGATGAAAGTTCTTTCTACTGTAAGAAGTGATAAATCAGACCTCGTTCAAGCCTGAATGGTTCCTTACTTCATGATGAATCCCCTTTAACTCCTGCCGTCAAACAGTTTAAGATAGTGTGTGTGTGTGTGTGTGTGTGTGTGTGTGTGTGTGTGTGTGTGTGTGTGTGTGTGTGTGTGTGTGTCATTAGATAAAGAACCAGACCTCAGCGCTCTGTTTAAACTGACATCCAACCTTTCCAGGTTATAGTGTGCAGGGCTGCTCTGGAGATTAGACAGGTCCACTTGTACAAGCAGAGCAACACATTTGACAGCTTCAGTGGTCATATCACACCTGGAGTACCTGCAGAGAAATGCTTAATTCTCCAAGCTGTCCAGATATCTCTGAATACAGGTTTAAAGGCTGAGTCACAAGAGCTCAGTAAGGCTCTGGTTTTGTACAGTACATTTGACATTGATTATTTTGTTTTGTCTAATTACAAAAATAGTTAGAAATCTCAGTGGTTTAAACATGTTACAGGAAAAAGTTAATATGTAAGATGGATAGATTAACTGAGCCCTCAATGATGAATTCATTTTTTGTATTTGACCTAAATATTATCAAGTCCTTGGTCTCAGCAGAGGATGCAGAGGCACTTTGTTCACTGAACACTTTCCCAACAATCAGTCCTTTTTGAAAAACTAGAACAAGGTTTGTAAAACTGGAGCAGTCATGAAAAACGCTTCTTTTTTGTTTTCCTGAGTCAGAAGCAAAAAAATTTGGACTGATGTTGTACCTTGTAACTGAAATCTGAAAATGTTAGCGATCAGTGATTATTTTGCACTCTGTTGTTCATATTCTGATCTCTGTAATTATTCTGTGTAATATGAAAGGCGCGGGTGCAGATAGGTTCTGCAGGGATCTCTATCTTGTATTCACTTAAAATGAAGCTCTGATTTTAAAACCACGAAGCCCGTCCAAAGGTGTTCTTTCAGTAATGATGAAAAATGTAACGATTGAAAATAAAGAAGTGGATTATTTACATCGCAGATTTAGTTTGTTCAGTAAAAAACCCCTCCTCTTCAGATTGTTTGTTTTCTTTAGTCAGTGAGTGTGGGGCGTTTGTGACTTAAATATTTTGATGGATTATGAAATTTGTTGCAAATTGATTTTATGTCGAGTGGCTCTAAAATGTTCTAACAGTAATAATAAACAGGTCTGCACTTAATGCTTGTCATTTAAATTGACTTTTGGAAATGCTACTCATCCTTTAATCCCTGCACAGATGAAGTCAAGCCTGATACGCACTGAAGATGTTGTCACAGGCGTCATTATGACAGCTGTGTTTGTTTGTTGTTTGTGCACAGGATTTTCATGTGTGTGGGCACCTGTATTTGTGTGCTTAGGTATTAAGTTCATGTACTTGGATGTGTGTGCAGTCTTGATTAGAGATATGAACAGCATCCAGAGAAAGAGGCACACATGGCAGGTTCCCACCTCTCCTTCTGTATTTTTCCCTGTCGGTGTGATCCCCTGCCTGGGATCAGAGCAGTGCTGCCTGTCTGACTGTGTCAAACACTGACTCTTACCTGCGTCATGTCGCTCCTGTGGTGCTGCAGTGGTTCCAGCTGCCGGCTCACAGCTTCATGGGCCCGGGGTTCTGGTCCCTTCTATGTAGGTGTGAATGTAATTATCATTCTGTGTGTTTTAGTTATTTAAGCACGTTCCTGGGAGGAACACTGCCGTGATCTTTGGCAGCACAGTGTTTGCAGATTGGCAGATAGTTTGCACTCTGTGCTCCTGTGAGAAAATGAAACTCTGGAGAGGCCTCTAAGTTTAAAGGTTGTGATGTTAAACTACAACAGTTTAGTTAGTGGTTATAGTTTGTGCTTCAGATCATGAATAGTCAACATAAGTCAACAAATTTTATTTTTATAAGCCCAAATCTCACGTCTGCCTCAGGGGGGCTCCGCAGTATTTGATGACAGCTTTGAACACTCGACATTCTGTCAATCAGCTTTTCAATTAAACTTTTTCCAGGCACCCACCTGGTGACTTGTCCTGTATATAAATAGAAAAGTGCGTGGACAGCTGACCTTAGCTGACTTTAGCTTTCTTTGTAAAGAGCTGGCTGAATGAAGTGCTGTCCAGTCATGTAGTTTGATGTCAAGCTGTTAGAGTACTGGCCAGTGTCCAGAGGCTGTTCAGAGAGAAGGAGGAACACTGACAGATGGACAGGGGAGGGAGGAGAGAGGACGGAAGAAAAAATGAGGTTAAGACAATTAGTTGAGAGACACTAAGCCTGAGGAATAAAATAAAGAGAGCAACTTTTGTAGCATCATAACACATTTTAATCTTCAGCATCTTGTCCACCTCCTCCTTTCTGTCAGTTTTCTCCTCTATTTCTCCTTCCCTGCCTTCCCTCCTTCCTCTCTGTGCTATCTTTATCTGTGCCCTCACTTCATGAGCAGCAGGGGTTTTGAAACTTTCTCTGGCTAAATTTAAGAAATGTACTCTCCTTTTACCTCAGGAGCTCAGAGCTTCTTTAAAGTGTGTCACTGCGCTCTTGATGTCACCACCTGTCATACATCTGATCTGACCCACTTTGGGTCCGGACACGTAGTTTATAAAGCAGTGAAAGTAAAAAAAAAAAGGTGCACTAGTATTGACAGGAAAAAGAGAGAGGCTCTTATCAGCTGTCAGAAGTGGTCTGGGTTGAAAGATGCTTGAGTTTGGTGCTAAAACACACATTTGGATCTGTTGTATAAGCCTTTAGAAAGAAAGTGACTGCAGAGTGAAGGGATCCATTTACAACACCACTTTTGTCACCATACACAATGGAGACAAAGGACCTGGCTTACATCACATTCAGAGCTGAAATACTTAAATCCATAATTCAACTGTCCATCAATAAGTTTGTCTTGTATAACATTAAATACAGCAAAGATTTTGTAACTTGTCAAGACCAAAACTGGGAACTTGAGTAGGGCTGCCTCAGATTAGAGATTTTCTTGGTCAGCTAGTTTAAATCATTACTCAGCTAGTCATTGCATGATTCAGATATAAATGTAATTATCAGAAATCAAATGATTTGAGTTGCAGGGCTGAGAAAGAATGTTCTAACAATATACCACAGCCAGACGGCCGTGCTGTGGATGCCCAGGAACGTGGCCATAATGTCGCTTCTAAATGAACTACCCTCATGTTAAGTTTGGCTTGTATTTAACACTAAAAATAAAGATCCCTCATTTAAAACTACAAATGACGCAGCAAATAAATAAACTCACAGTGTGTCCATCATCACACTGCACACACAGTGTGATGATGTGATTTCTTCTACTTCTGAAAATACACAGACAGAATAAACAGACACTGCTCAGGTAGGACAGATCAGGAGAGTCTGTTAGCTATCATTCGGTCTCTCCTTGAGAAGTTTCAGTGTTGAAACTAGTTCAGATTCATTTTTTATCACCCTTAGCTGGTGGGAAATATACCAGCCACTGACAAATAAATGTTGAAATTCACCAACAGCTCTGTAGTAAATCGTTTTTTAATCCACCTGTCACTTTAATAATTTAATCAGCATTTGGCTGGTAGCTTTTTTTCTCCAGACTTTTCTCACGGTTTAGTCGACTATTCGGGGACAGTCTCTGCTGTGATTTGAGGAACAGCCTGAGCTGACCTGGTCTGGACTGGTCCAGTAACCTTGTCTATATACCTGATGACACCTGCACCTGCTCAGTAGTAAAACTGCTGTCAGGATTCAAAATCAGGTAAACAACTCTCTCTGAGGTCATATTTAGTGTCACATCATGACGTGCTCTCGACTTTGATGGAAGTTAAGAGAAATAAAGTTTGTCCATGTGGACAAAGCAGTTTGTTTTTAATGTACCCAAAATGACTCTTGGCACCACTTTATTTCACAAAGTAATTAGACCCAATTAGTCAGTTAATTAATCAGTGGAAAATGAATTGGCTGTTATTTAAGAGTGTTGGTCAGATGAAATTAACCATTTGATTTGGGAGACTTTGGAGACTTTTGTGCCTCTCTGACTATGTATTTTATTTGTCACTCATATTACATGATGCTGTAACTCTAACATGCATTATTCAATGTGTGTGAGTGTGTGGAGACGTATAGTAGTGTAAGGAGAGAGTGAGTACATCACAGCTTTGATGGCTCCTGGTGGTCGTTTCTTTGGTTTCCCTCTTCTCTTCTACTCCATCTGGTTCTTTCTTGTTTACCCCTCCTCCCTTCATCCTTTTTCACAGCAGTAATAATAACAGATCTGATGTCACAGTTGCCACGGCAACTGGTGTGATGACTTGGCTGGTTGAGTCGGCCTGGTCGTCTGGTGGCAGACTTCAGTCACAGACACAAAAAAGAACTGAACAGAAATGAAAATGAAAAGAAAGAAGAGTACAGTTAATATGAATTACAGAGCAAAGACTAAAATGTAATGGAAAAGAAGAACTGAATGTGATCAGACCATATATTATAATTACATGAATTAGGATCAAACTATAGCCAGTGTTTTAAATTAAAACTGCCATTTGTCTTTATTAAGTGTTTTAATCTGGAGGTTTTCACGGGTTGGTGACTGTCTCATCTGACCCAAGAACCCAACAATCCCGGCAGGCCTGATAAGGCACATTAAATCAATAGTTTGATGACAGAAGAGCGCTTTGTACTTAGTTTACTGATGGATTAAAACATTTTGGGACTGTGTGTGTGTGTGGGTACTGTGTGTCCTCATACAGCTACAGACATCAGCATCTGTTATTCAGTCCTGATGTGCCGTAGCAACGCAGTTAGTGTGTTTGGGATCAACACAACAGTACTTACAATCTGTCAGCCTTAACACCAGGCTCACCCATACAACTATATCTTATTACACACAGACACACACACACAGACACACACACATACATAGTGCACATGTACTTATGATGGATTAAGTAATCAATCAGCAGCATCAGTTTTGCTAAACCAAAACCAGTTCACACTTTGGCCAATAGAATATTTATAACAGAGAATGTGTGTGTGTGTGTTAAGCTGTTAAGCCGACCTCTTTGTTCTTAACTCAGACACACTGTTAAAAGCTGCTGTACCTACATTAAGCAGATTTAGGCCACCTATCTGGGTCTGGAACACATCAGGATCACCATTAGTAGAACTACAGACACGAGGAAGCTCAGTGGTTCACTGGATCTGATCTGTGATGTGAGAGAAAGTGAAAATTTGATTATCATTTAGTCAGTCAACAAAATTTAATTGGCAGCAATTTTGATAATTGATTATTTGTTTTAAATCATTTATTAAATAAAAGTGTCCAAATGTATTACTTCTCATGTGAGGATTTGCTAGCTTCTCTTTTATATAACTCTGTTGACTGCTGATCAGACAAAAAGACAAGGTGGGCCGGGCCTGAGGGTGTTATGGACTTTTCTATCCTTAGGTTACACGAGGTGGGCCTTGAGGTCCTCGGCAGTATTAATTGTTTGGCCTTGGTTGAGAACAGTAGGTGCCAGTCTATCTCAACACTGTGGTGGTCAGGGTTGAAGAGACCTATTGCTGACTGCTTAGACATAATAGAAAGCTTGCTGTTGACAGTCCAATCTGCATAAACAGACATCTGTGTCTCCAGACTAGAATATGCTGACAACACCTGTATGGGTAAAGACATTCTCTATTATTACAGCATAAGACATCAGAGGCTCCTGAACACTTTCTTCCCTCCTGACCTCACCATTGACCTTTGACTTCAGCATTTTCTCCACAACAGAGGGGTCAGATTGGCTGATTGACTGTTGATCACTGTGTGGCTGTGGTATTTGGTTCAGTGGAGCAGTAGATGTAGAGCTGTTGTGTAACTGTTATTGTAATTATTATCATTAAACCACAAACTGCTGCCACAGTTGTTGTTGTTCTTCTTCAGGGTCATCAATAAAACAGATCACCATTATTATCCACTCAAGTCAAACCTAAATAGTTTACCAAGTATATCATGTAGGACGTCCACATGAGCGGCATCATTATCGATTAGTCATAAATAACTCAGTAAGTTGATTAATTGCTTGGTCTGGAAATCCATTTTGTCATTCAAATAGCTTGTTTTATCCTGCCAATATTCCAAATCACAATGATATTCATTTTACAAATAAGACTAAGTATTAAAACATTACTTTTTTCCTCAACTGATTTTCTGTCGTCTGACTTTGACAAAGACTTTGTAGCTGGTTGGATAATCGGCTGGTTTGCAGGCTGACTTGGGGTTCATTAAATTTCCTTATGACTGGTCTAATTATAGAGTTATTGAATTAAATACACCATGAAGGACAGCTAACTGTGTTTGTTTGTGTGTGTGTGTGTGTGTGTGTGTGTGTGTGTGTGTGTGTGTCTGTGTCTGTGTCTGTGTCTGTGTCTGTGTCTGTGTGTGTGTGTGTGTGTGTGTGTGTGTGTGTGTGTGTGTGTGTGTCATAAATAACCTGAGCAGACACATGTTATATCAGATATAGGTCAGTGTGTATTTCTGTGAAAGTAAATCTATCTTCTGGGTTAGTTAAAGCAGGCCACAGGCATAAAACCAGGACTGCAACATATACACGCACACACACACTGACACACACAGTCCTGCTGAGTCTATTTTTTTTTTTTTTACTATAAATACATTTTAAATTGATTCAAACTTTTTCATTTCTCCCTCCCAGGTGAAGGTAGCGTGGTGTCCAACAGCCCAGGATTTTCTCCCTCTCTCCTCTCTCTCTCCTTATCCTGTTCCTTCGTCATCCTCTTCCTCCTCCTCACTCTCACTCTTTCTCTCTCTCTGTGATGCCGGGCTGTGGGTGAGTGTTTGCCCGTGACCAGACTGAAGCTGGGGAAGCTAAAGGTGGTGCGGCGGCAGCTGCTGCAAAGGTAGAGAAAAACACACATGCCTTTATAAAATGTATTCTGATTACATTATTGGTCGCTGTGCAAACCGTTGCAGTAACTATGGAGATAGGTAGCAGTCATTAGTCGTATATATGCACTTGAAGCCAGCACTCATATTAGTCACTGTTAGTTAAAGGCCCACTGTGTAGGATTTAGTGCCATCCAGCAGTGAAGCTGCTGACTGCAACCCCTTTGCCTCACCTTACCCTCTCCTTAGTGTGAAGGAGAAACTCAGGGCACTGCAAAACGTGTGAAAATACTAAAGTCCTGATCTAGAGCCAGCGTTTAGTGTGTCTGTTCTGGGCTACACATGTCGAAACATGGTGAACCTCATGACCGTGGTGTCTGTAGATATAAAAGTCTCATTCTAAGGTAACCAAAACACAAAGATTCTTATTTTCAGGTTCATAGTTAAGAATATTATATTCAGTTTCTGTTTTATTCTGCTTCTTTCCAGAACTAGTGCTGTCTAGCTTTGCAAATAGTTTGAGCTGTTGAGGTTTTGAGATCTGCTGCCAGCATCTTAAAACAATATAGCTAAATATAATTTCATTAATTTTGAAGCAGAAAATCAACATTGCAAAAACAAAAATCCAGCATCAGTATCTCTTTCTAAACAATGTCCTGCTTACTCAGGATGATCCACAAACTTTGCTGTGTACTCTTTGTGGAGAACTGCTTGTTCTGATGTACGACAGCCTACTGTCCGTCTGCACAGAAGGATGAGTCACAGTGTTTCGTTCTGTACAGAGATAGCCTGCATGCATCATCTGAAGAGGGCTATTTTCTTATTTTTGTGGGAAATTGGTATGATTACTGTATGCTGGTTAAACACAGTGGCCTGAGTTGAGGTTTGGTCGCATTTCATTAAATTTGAATCCACTATCAAATCCAATATCTGACTCATTCGGATTCCTTATTAAAATCAATTTTACATTTCTGACGTAAGTTAAAAAAAATCTCTCAAAGTCTCACCTGAGATCTGTTAATTTTATTGACTGAGGAGCCAGCTGCTTGGTTGATTTAAAACTTTTATTAGTGGCATGATGTGAAACGTTAAAGTGACATGAGGTTGGACATGAGTGAGAAGCATCTCCACTTTCTTGGTCTTGTTGAATGACAAAGCACATTTCAGCCTGCACATCCAACCACACGTGTCAGTGATGCTTGACAGGCAACACTTGCTAAACTCAGAAGCTGCTAAAAAGTGTGATATGAGATTTGTTAGCATCTTACATCGGTAAATACGTCAGGGAACCAGATCTGAAATAGAACCTGCTCAGTTTCACCACAATATAGGTGGTAACAGGTAGTATGTTCTTCAGTATTTTCCAAAATTTCATGTCTGTGTTTTCAATATGTTATAATGTTTCAGTTTATTTAAATTAGTGTCTGGATGCTCTGCTCCAGTAACTGATATTTACTTCACTGGTTAATTCCTAATTTACTGTACCAGGTATGAACACCAGCCATTTGTCTCCTGCCTGGCCGGCCTCTACGGTTGCCAATGGAGACGATACCAAAGAGCCCGGGCGCAGCCAGGAGAATGCTGCTGCAGCAAGGTAAACACACACACACACACACACGCACACACGAAAGCAGTAAGTTGAGTTTGGTTAGGTTGCTGATCGTGCAGAGAGTATTGATTCCCCAGCCAGTTTTCCTCCGTCCAGCCTGCTGACTCCAACAGTCAGTTACTGCTTTTCTCTGAAAAAATATCAGCACATATATACACTGTGTCAGCTCATCAAGATATACTGCTTCCATATGCACTCACTAATATGATTGACTTCCTTTTGCCAGATTGTGTAGCGGCAGGGAGTTGCTCTTTTCCTCCCATTTATGACTATAAATCCTCATAATACTGGAAATTATATTTTCACTTTAAACCTTTAAACATCATACATACATGCTAAGATTCATCTTTTTATGAAAAACAAAAACATTTGATCAAAGTTCACGTCAGATATTCAGCAATCATTCAGATAATGTGTGTTACAGGTGGAGTGTGGCAGTTTTGGCCTCCTGATCCTCACCTTCTTCCTGAGTTTTTTATTCCTCTACTTCTGGAGTGAAGCTCAGAACGACTACAATGACTTTGACTGGTAGGTCACACACACACACACACACACACACACACACACACACACACACACACACACACACACACACACACACACACACACACACATACTGTGCATACATGTTGGTATGACTGTTGTGATTTGTAGGGAAAACTTGATTCACAGCATGTAGCAGTCTGTATGTGATAGTTTTTTTGCCTCTTTAGGTTTAACTTTGGGACTCTGGGTTTCTGGTTTCCCTGGTCTCTGGTCCTGCTGGTTGTTGCTGCTTCTCTCTTCACATACATCGCCCTACTGTTGGTATGCACACTGATATGATTTCAACATGTCTAGTTTAAACAGTTTAAATGATAAAATATCCAGTAAAATCTAATATATAATCAACAACAAATATCATAACAAATATCATGTAAGACATGACAATTGTGTTAACTATGTTCAGGTGCAACACATGCTGAAGTTGAATAGAAACCATGTTGGTTCTGAACAGCTCTGATGTGTTTTACTAGTTAACATTTTGTGAATAAGGTTTCAAAAGAAGCAAATGTACAGTAGGAGGGTTATTATGTTAGTTTGAAGTAGCTCTATATAACAATATTTAATATTTTTTATTCCATTGTTCAGGTGCTCGCAGTGTGTCTGCTTTCTGAAGGTCAGAGGCTGTACCTTCACTGGAGCCACAAGGTATTTATTACACACACACACACACAGAATAAACACATTTTTTTGTGTTTTTGTGCTCCCTCTTCTTATAAGTTGTCATAAGTTGTGTTTCCTCATCTTCCTGTGTTTTTGTCAGACTGGCATCGTGGTGACATTGGCCTTCTCCGTCACAGCCACCGCCATTCTTTCTGATCTCTGGAGCAAAGAGTGGAAGACTCTCCTTCTCTCCCTGCAGGTTAGTCAGCCTTGACTATTTTTATTGTTTGCTGTCATTTGTGCTTTATGTTTGAGTGAAATGACATTTTGGCCGATCCATTGACTTTCTCTTCCTCTTTCTTTCTTCAGGTGACAGCACCTTTCCTCCATGTGGCTGCAGTCGCACTTATGGCGATTCTGTCTTGGCCAATAGCGTTGCACTTCTTCCGCATGAACAAAAAAGGTGAGCAAGCTGATGAGTATTCATCTTTGTGAACAGTGGAAGTTTGGTGGGTCTTTAGCTCTCTTTAAGAATGTCTACTCGCAGTAGTTGTGGATCTATCTTCATCTGTCTTGATGTTTGGGAATGTTACAGAGAACGAGAGACAAGAATAGACTTCTAGTGACAAGCACAACCAACCTCTCATTGACGTAACCGCAGTGACTGGAGGGATGAAAGGGCAGAAGCACTTCGTTGAAATGACATATTGGCTGATTGCTGGCAGACGGTCAAAGGTTCGGCTCTAAATGCCTTACCACTTAGTAGTAGTATCCACTCGCCAGGAATAAAACCATTCTAAAATCAAGCATACCCTCAGAAATGAGACACACAAGTCTGGCATGGATTACACAGCTGTAGGCCTCCCTGCCATCCTTCTGTCTCCATTTCCTCTTAACAGAAAGTCAATGTTTATTTTTCCACTCAGTATTACTCTCTTATCTTTGCTTCCTCCTTCTTTCATTCACTTTTTTTTTGGTCTCTCGATCACTCTGACGTCCTTTCTTACCTGCTCTCTCTCTTATAATGCTGCCTGTTTCTTGTTACTTTTCTCTGGGTCACTCCGGCTGTCTTGCCTTATGTCTGACTGCTTTTTCCTCTCCACTGAATGTCTTTGACCTCTATGTCTCTCTGCGGCTTTCTTCTTTCTTTGGTCTCCATGGGTACTGTCCCTGGTTGCCATGGTGATTCAGCGGGTAGAGTGATGCTGAGTCATGTCGGGGGGGTCTCTCCTGGCAGGAGATAAAGGGGAGAGAGACTTGCCAAAGCACAGGATGTAATATAGCTCTCCCCAGTTCTATTGTACTGAGATGAACAACCCCACCAAGCCTGCATGTTAGATGTGAAAGGGACGATTTAATGGAGTAGTTTTACTATTTTTTTTTGATGCCCTGGCATCACTGCTCAGTGTGGTTTCAGGTGAAGCACAGTAAGGGCAGATTTTTAAAATCTGGTTATCTGAATAAACCAAAAACATTTCAACATGTTTCCAGTTGTATGTTTGAACAATTATCTCGATAATAATTTAGTTCAAGATGCTCCTATATAATATCTAGATTGGTCAGTTTCCCAGCAGGATTTGCCTCCTAACCAGACGATCGTCATTCTGCTTGTTGCCATGGCTGCTGTTCAGCACCAGACCACCATGCTGATCCTATCAGGAAAGATTTACTGTATATAATCCTGATTAAGTTCCAATTCTTACACCAGCACACTCCTATAACCCTCAACTGAGCCATATTTAGAGGTTCAAAGGTATATGGTTTCTGGATTTGTTTGTGTGTACGTGGTGCAGTATACTGCAAGTGGAGTTGTCCATGTCCAACATTTAGTTGTCCTGAATTGTTGTTGTCCTTGTATTTAGAGATTAAATAACAGAAATCTGTTTAAAATTCAATGCACATGTCTTTGTGATCTTCAGTGCGTCAGGTAGCTGTCCTGGGTCTCTACCTGTCCGTGCTGTTCTTTCTCTACCTGGTCCCTCTGGGAATGTACTCACCCTGCATTAAAGAGGCAGGAACGCTGGGACCTGCTCCAACACTCATCGGACACAGAGGAGCTCCGATGGTAAGACTGAACTGAACCGAGACAGCTGGTCTTAATTCTGTTTTAGTGTGTTGGTTATAATCATATTTTAATCATCATCTGAGATCTGGAGATGTGGATATAGTGTGTATTTTTGTGACTTTGTGTATGTGTGTGTGTAGCTGGCTCCAGAGAATACTGTGATGTCATTTGAGAAGGCCGTGGAAGCAGGAGGAGAAGGACTGGAGACTGACGTCACCATCAGGTATGAAGGGCTCTCACCCTCTCTCGTCTGTATGTATTCTTGTTATACTGAACAGGAATACTGAACAATAGTGAATAAATATATAATGTGCATCTTCTACACTTTATCTGTCATGCATCTTTTCTGGACCAGTCTTGTATATAACTGCTTTTGTTGGTTTCCATTTCTTATTTCTTGTGGAATGTGAGAAGAAAAATAAGAAACAAATACTAAATACTTCTGATAACTTAAAGGTGTTTTGCTGACTCTCTTTTATTTGCATCTTATTTTGGTGAGAAATATGAAAACTTTATAGGACGCCTTTTAAATAAAAGTAAGAACCATCTGAAGTGTAGAAATGGTTTATCATCTACTTCATTAAAAAGTATATTGTGATTCATTTTATGGCCACTTGTATTCATGTTGATTACTTTGATTACTTTGTTGTAAAGACCATGAAATATATTTTGTGTCCTTGTTAAGCAACACACACGTTAAAAGCAGGAAAACGGTTCACACGTAGAGTCAAACTCAGATTACTGTTTAATGCTGCCACCTGTGAATGGACCTTGATTAACAACTGCCTGATTAATTGATCCAATTATTTAAATGTACGATCACAATTGTTACAAGGGAGACCAATTATGTTTCACCAAAAGTGAAATTATTAAATCATTAACAATAACAACAGAGATCACAACATGTCCTCAGTGGAGCAGTCAGTCAACAGTGGACTGATGCCGAGCCTGTGCCTTGATGCTGATTGCACAGATCAGATGCTAGCGTGCCACCTTCAGCGCTAAGGTGATTACTGCCATGCTAATCCAGTTAGCTGTTAGCCCTCCCATTAGCCCACGGCTGGAGAAAGGCACACACTGAAAATGGAGATTAGCAACATGGTATGACTCAGTGCTAGTGGGTTAGCTTAATAACATGGTGGTGGTGACCCTGGTGAGTCTGGTAGTTCCTGTGTGTGTAATGAGGTGTGTGTGTGTGTGGTCTGCATGAATGATTGTTGACTAGGCAGTTCTGTGTAATTAAACTGTCAGGGGCTTTTTGAGGCAGTCTGTTGGTGTGTGTGTGTGTGTGTGTGTGTGTGTGTGTGTGTGTGTGTGTGTGTGTGTTTATGGGCATGTGCATAACTGATCACTCGTGTGATTAATTAAGATGATGGGCTCACTGAGATTGCTTACTTAATTTGATTGCTGGTGTTTTGAGCAGAGCTTTGGAGAATTAAATGCTTATTGGTGACTTCAATCATTCTCTCTTCACCTCCACTCATTTCCTCTCCTCACCTTTTTCCCGTTCACTCCTCCTCGTTGCTCTCCTCACCTTTCGTTCATCTTCACTTCACCGCTTTGCCTTGCTTACATCACGATTCCTCACTGTGACACTCTTAATATTACCGTCTCGCTCTGCAGTTATGATGGTGTTCCCTTCCTGATGCATGACTCCACTCTGAGGAGAACCACTAACGTTGCAGAGCTTTTCCCAAATCGAACACACCTGGATGCCTCCATGTTCACCTGGGCCGAGCTACAGCTGCTGAATGCTGGCAACTGGTTCTTATCGGTGAGACTAACACATAAACACCCGGACACACACACACACAGAGATGATTTTTAGTGAATTGTCAGAATGACTAAACACACACACTCTGTTACAGAGGGATCCATTTGGTACTGTGTCGACCCTGTCTGAGGCCGACTGCTTCCAGGCCCAGAACCAGTCTATTCCCTCACTGGCCCAGTTCCTGGAGTTAGCGGCCCGTAGCGGCAGACTGGTGCTGTTTGACCTGCGCAGGCCACCGTATGGACATCCCTACAGTCAGTCATACATCAACACCACCCTGCAGGTGGTGCAGGCCCACATCAACTCCTCACAGGTAACTGTACAGGGAATACAACTGATGAGATAACTTCAGATCAGAGTCCTGAAGTCTGAAGAGAGAAAGTCAGAGTTTAGTTAATTTATGTATTTTGACAAGCTGGACATCAGAATTCACTCACACTGGTGTGCCTGAATATTTTATCACGTTTTCACAGTCTTATATTTGTTGTATGCTAGGAGAGCAGTGCTGTAACACTAAACGGTCCACTAAAATGTGTTTGGATCATCCAGAGCCAGTGGCTCGGGACATCTCAGGATTTTTAATATCTTCAAATAGTTTTTCTCTGTTACGATTGTTCCAAGCGGTGACGATGCTTGTTTTGTACGTGTGATGTGTTGTTTTGTAGGTGCTGTGGCTGCCATCTGAGGACAGGGAGCTGGTCCAGGCTGTGGACCCAAAGCTGCAACAGACGTCTGGAGAAAAGGCTTCTATTCAGGAACTGACAGACAACCACATTACCAGACTGAACCTGCACTACAGCACCATGTCACAGCAGCAGATCAGGTACACACACACACACGCACGCACACAACAATGGGATTATATAAACCAATCTAATGAATAGCTGCATTCATGTAACAACGATGTATGTATGTATGAATACGTTTAACTTTAAAGATCATTACTGACAGATTTGAACCCACGTTTCATAACGTCACACAGAAGTCACAGTTTGTTTTTCTTGCTGTAAGCAGACACTGATCACCACAGTGTACAGGAAACAAAGTCCTCGTGCAATGAACACTCACAAATGCTTCCACTAATAGAAAGAGAAATAAGGAATAAGGAGACAACACAGATGTGCACCAGAGAAAATTATGAAATGCCAAAGCTAAATTTGTAGCATGTTTGTATTACAAAGTGTCTTTTCTGTTTACACTGAGATATTTACATTCATTTGCATTTCCAAAAGACGCCTGATAAATTTTACAGAATACAGAAAATAAATGGTCCCTAAATATAAACATACAGTACATTCAAGCACTCACATCCATCTACCATAAGTCACCTGAGGGAAACATGACATTTGAATCTGTCTCTTCTGTTTGTGTGTGTGCATGTGTCAAGTTATGTAACTCAAGCTACAGATGGCCACCGTGTCCTCTGTGACTTCATCTTGTTGCTTGTCGAACAGCCTCAGGGAAGTGAGAAGAGGAAAGGGAAGGAGAAAGGAGAGGGTAAAGGGTAGGTGAGTGAGAAGTTCATGGTGGGAGAGAGAGAAAGAGCAGAGCCAGAGGAAAGGAAAACCTTGGTGTAGAGCAAGGTATTTGGTAGAGGAGAGAATTGGTTGGAGTGATATGAGAGGAGAAAGAGGTGAGGAGGTACAGACAGGTTGGAGATGGGAATTTAAATGAGAGGAGGTGCTTCAGAAGAGAAGAGGGTACGAGAGGCTTATAAGTAGTACAAGAGAAACGTGTGGGAGGTACTTGTACACAAACAGAAGCTGTGGGAGAACAATCTGGAAATAAAAGGGCTTGAAAGATGCTCGAATGACTCAAACATTGACGGTTTTTAACACTGAAATAGTTTCCCCCCCTGGTGTTGTTGAATCATCTTCACTGTAATATGAAACATGGAAATATCAGCTTTGATGGCACTGTATTTGTCATCAGCTCGAGATGCCTGGTTGGATGAATCATGTAACAGTTGTCTCGAAGACATCAGTTTTCTGATTAATATAATAAGAGTGTGGTAAAACCTTACAATAAAGATAAGAATGAAATCTAATGGACAAACTAAAGCAGGAGTCATCAACTACTACTTTAAAAATCTGTTTATTTAGGCCTAATTAGCCTATTGTTGCTTAATATTATTCAATAACTGTTGGTTTTATCAGACTCCTAAAAAACTGTGAAATCCATAATGATAATTAGACAGTTAACTAGAAAATGCTCTATGTGTTGACGTCACTGGATCTGGTTTGTGTTTCTCACTCCTTTCCCCTTAAAAATGTTTTGTTATCAGAAATAAGTCTAGATGGAACTGGCAGTGTTTCAACAACTTTATCATTTAACAGTTTTGAACTGACCCTCAGTGTGATGATTAGAATAATTTCTCTCTGTTCTCTCATCCTCTGTTTTTCTGTCTCAGTCTGTTTACTTCAGCAGATGATCATTAGACTTTCAAAGGACACTTTCATCCTAACTCACTGTGTGTGGGTGTGTGTGTGGGTGTGGGTGTGTGTGTGTGTGTGTGGGGTACCATTGTGATAAATTACACCACACTCCCTCTCCCTCTCTCATCTTTCATGTCTTCTTTCCTCCTCTTCTCTTACCTTCCCACCTCCTTCTACTCCTCTCTTCATTTTGTATTAATCCTTAATCTTGGCTCTCCTTTCTCTGAAGTCAATTCAAATCAAATAAGCTTTGCTGGCAAGAATGTTGCTACATCACTGCCGATGCTACATTACATCCTTTAGCAGATTTATAAACAGGAGAAGGTGAGCAGAGGTGAATGAAGGATGAGAATTGTGTATTTTCTCTGGTTATAGGGAGCAAATACATACAAGATGGGAAGGTTACCCTAGTTTTTGTGCTGATTTCTGGACATACAGTATGATGCTAGCTTTCTAGGTCAGTAAATTTTCTGCTCTCATTGAGCTAAAGCTCCGTCTCTGGCTTGCAGATCACAGTGAGAATAAAGCCTATCATCACTTGGTAGCTATGTTTGCTTCCGAGGTCCGGCTGTGTGAGTGTGTACATCACTGTTTTCTTCATCTTTTTTATCAGCTATGGTGGTGAGATATGGGACTGTGTGTAATTTAGTTGGGTGGGATGTTGAATTTTTTTGTAATTGTACGGGGTGATGACTCACCGGCTCTCAGGACCAGGTGATCCTGGATTTTTAAAACAACAAGTGTAACAAAATAATCTTCTCTCTCTCCGCTCTCTCTCTACAGTAAGTACCAGTCAGAGAACATCAGTACTAACCTGTATGTGATCAGCCAGCCGTGGCTCTACACTCTGGCCTGGTGTGCAGGAGCTCAGTCCGTAACCACCAACTCCATCCACATCCTGTCCAGCATCAACAAGCCGCTTTTCCTCATGGTGAGCAGAATTAATTTGGATGTTATGATCCCCGCTGTCCTGAATAAAGTTCACATCATATTTCTTAAATGTTTGTGATGTTTAACATGATCAAAGGAGGTTGAAACTCTTAAACCTAAACTTTATAAAAGGTGTACTGTGTGTCTGCTTATAGCACCACTTTTACTGGATAACCCTGAGTCATGAAAATAAGATATAAAAATATTTAACATGCACTTGTCATGTCAGACTGAGAATGCTCTTCAGATCATGATATGTCTGAGATCATCTGCGCTACAAGCTCTATTTTATCGGTGTCCAAATTGTGGAGTGTAAACCATCGTCTTTGGACTGCAGGTCTTCAGGAGACCTCATCACTGCCTCTAACTTTTCTCAGACTTAGGATCTACTTTCAGTGCTGAAAAGCTCTGAATGACTTTTAGATCAACTGACGCCCCTTATTTTAAGGATTTCATTCTGACTCGATAACCTTGGGATGTTTTGTGAATGTGTATTTGTTAGTATTTTAGACATTTGCTCGTATCCACTGTGATTACAATAGGACATTGTGCGTCAGCCTGAAAATCTCTCCGGCAGGTATCGTGGGTGTTTGATGATCGAGCCTGTGACTTTTGGTTACATAAACATCTCTCATCGCCTACATGTCTGTGTAAATTCAAATGAGTTTGATTGCAGTCCAAGCCTGATACTTTATGGTCACCAGAGGATGTAATGATATCCATGTCCACACTCCTAACACATCTGAAGAGCTTCTGTTTCAGCAAATGTAATCAACCCTCTCTATCTCCGTCTCTCTCTCCAGACTCCAGAGGAATATAGTTTGATGTGGATTCTGACTGATGCTGTGTCTGCCTTCCTCATCATTGCAGTATTCATATTCCACTGGTGGGTACACACACACACACACACACACACTGCTCTCCTAATTATCCTCCCCTGCTAATTGTAATGTCTGGTGTTGGGGTGGTGAAGCAGGGTTGAGTCATCTTGGCTGCTGATGAGGTTTTCTTATTAATATGTAATCGGAGATGTCACTGTGGCCATTTGATGTGGGGAGAGTAAAGTACTGAAGGATGAGAAAGTGTATGAGTGAAAGATGACTAGAGAAAGACAAGACAATACAAAAACGCTACCTGGGAGGAGCTGATTTATTTTTCAACTTACTCATTTATGTCGTATTGGCCATGAATTATATCAGTTATAATATTTGTCTTGCAAGTTGAATTGCAGAGACACTGTGGCAGCACTAGTCTGCTTTTGGTTGGAGAGCACAAGAGTGAAAAAGATGAGCCCAAAAGAAGTGAACAGTATTCATTGAAATATCGGGGGTGATTTATTTTGTTTGAACACTCATTTATCGTTTGAGAATTGAGAATTCTTGTCGTTCTTGTCACACTTACACACACTTTGCATAGTGACAGGTCCGATCTTTAGAGGTGAGAAAAAGCTCATTTTCTCTTCTTTTATTTACTTTTCGTGTGTGCAAACAGGTGCCACACTGAGTGCCTTCCTCGAGAGACTGTTTGAAAATGTACATTTATCTTCTTGTTATTTAAGTGATTATAATGTCTCGCCTCTATGACAGGCGGTTTTCACTCCACGATCAAGTGTGACCGTTCAGAACTATACCCGCTCTTGCACATGGTCGGATGACTCGTACAGTCTGGTTCTTTCTAAGCATAATCTGACCGTGAGACTGAGGCTGTGTCAGTGAGGTTCATCCCCTCCTGTCAGCCAGATGAGGCCTTTCTCCACAAAGGGCAGAATATATTTTTCATGATGTTTTATCCTTTACTTTAGTTGTTGTTTAGCATCGTCTCTTTCATCATCAAACCCATCTTTTTCCCTTTTATACCTGGGCTTTAGTCAACGTTCACCTGGACCCCCTCTCACACACACACACCCTCGTGATGCTCAGTGTACACATCAAAGCAGTTATAGTGGGACTATAGGGCTACATGTGGCAGTGTCAAAGCACTTTAGGAAACACAGAAATACACCTGGTTGTTCTGTGTCGCTCTGATCTCTCTCTTTGCTGTGTGTGTGTGTGTGTGTGTGTGTGTGTGTGTCACAGGTGGAGAGAGCGAGGCCTACCCTTCTGGTCCGGCAGCCGTCAGACTCACGAAAATGGACCGTACAGCAAGTTCAGGACAGGTATGAAAACATTTTGTTGAGGCTTTTGTTTCTGTATCATTGTGGAGAGTTTTACATGTTAGTTTCATTTCAGTTGTATCTAATGTCTTCATCATGTCTCCATCATGGCAGATATTAGCTGCAGTTACTGTGATTCTGGATCTTTGCTGATGAGCCGGTATAGGATATCTTAATGCTATACTAGTCTTAATACTTGATTGAGATGATGGTAAAAGGTCTTTTGTCTGTTCTCTTTTTTTAAATAAACCAAATGTTGCTCTTAAAACTGAATATTCTAACTTATCTGTCCATTTGAAACATTTTCTTTAAAATCAGCAACTATACATTTTATATATGGGAGTGTTATAAGTGATCCCACACTGGGGAGATTTGCATGTTACAGCAGCTCACAATGCACATGAAGAAAATACTCTTAAAGATAAAATTCTATATCTTCTATATCTTATACACTAGAAAATTAAATGATATAATATATGGACATTTTGTTGTAAGAGGGAGAGGGAGGATTTAAGGAAACACTCTCCTTTGTTATGTTCCTGGTATATCTCGTCATATTTCCCAAAACGTAGCTTGGCTCAAGCTGTGGCCTGATCAGCAGAGACAACATTTTATCATTATTTTATGATTAACGTCTTCTGCATGCAGTGATCTCCTGCTGTGTGTGTGTGTGTGCGTGTGTGTGTGTGTGTCAGACTCTTCAGAGGCCATCTGTGTTCGCTGGAGCCCCCTCCACCACTCTGATCCCCCTGCCGGAGCCTTCGTCTCCCTCCCCTTGGTCTTCAACCCATGACCCCCTGCATGTCAGCCCTGCATGTCAGCCCTTCAGGAACCTTGTATGAACCTGAACCCTGTTTGAACTGTACAAGCTTCGACGTTTCTTGTAGAAAACAAACACAAAGCCTCTATGAAGCCTGTAGAGAGATTTGTTAAATGACTGTGGGGATTAAGCTTCATGAGGCAAACAGCAGCAAAACAATACTCAAAGTGGTATAGACACACACATCTTAAACAGACCTCAAACGTTCTGTTGGTGTGGGTCGCTCAACATGTCATATACGCATACATTCTCTGATTAGAGAAAATAAAGCTCTCATGGGTGTAGCTGTAAGAGGCTCCATGACTCCATATTGTAAATCCCATAACAACCATAAATTACCTCCATTAGAGAACTACAGTATGCATGGCTGTCTCACACCTAGTTATTTTCATTTGTACTTGTATTGCTCACATTATCCGTGCTTGTCTACCTGCCTGTATTTACCCCTTCCCCCTGCTCGTGTATGTTTCTCATGCACCCTTGCCTCAAGCCCTCTCCTCCAGTATGGCCTCTGTATTACCCACAATGCTCCTTGACATGTAAAGGTAGAAACTCTAAACTGTTTGATCTTTGCCCCCCTTTTGCAGAGCTGAGTGATGTGTGGTCAATCTCAAGCGTCAACGTCCGACCTGACCTACGGAGCACGCCCAGTTCACCCAGCACCCCTCACCTGCCCACCATCACGGAGGAGTGACGGGGGGAGAGACAGAGAGACGAGAGAGAGAGGAAAGATACAAAGATGCAGATGATGAGAAAGATAGAAAAAGAGACAGAGAAAAGTACCCATATTTAATATTTTTATACTTAGATGCAGTAAACAAACAATACAGTGATAAAAGTTTGCAGAAATCATGTGAAATAGTAGAAAATTGTGTATTTGTGTAGGACCCCATCACATCACCCCAGAGTAACAAGCTGATTGAAAATGTTTTTAGGATGCCAAATGTCTCCAAATAACAGAAGAAAAGTGAGCAGACTTTTGTAACCACAAACAGAAAGGAGAAAAATGTTGAGGTAAAATAAGAGACCGCAGACTCTCTTGTCTTTCTCCACTTCCTGTCTCATCCTCTCTCAGTCTGCGGGCCGACTGCCTGCAGGAGCCAAACTGCTGAACCTCATTCACTGATGTGCCATCAGGAACGGAGCAGAGAGACTATGGACACGAGCCCAGGAGCATCAGTGTTCATTTCCATACTGTAATCTCATACATGCCATTAAAATGCCTGGGCACTGAGGACACTTAGACACTAGCCCAGAGCTAGCTGACATGCTTGAGAACATCGCTCATCATTCAACACCACCAGCTGAGCTCAACAACGCAAGACATTAAAGAAACTAAACCTCTCAAAAGAAACAAGAAAACAAAGAATATTTACTGCTGTAATAATACAGCCTGCTTTCACTCTTTCCGTCTCGTATTTCTAGTTGATAAAAACCAAATGTCTGTCAAAGGAAGAACAGCAGAGCGGAGGTGAAGCTCTGAGTGAGTGAAAGCTGATGGTGATGAAAACTGAAACTTCAGAGCAGGAGACATCTGGACGATGATAAAACTGGACTTCTGCAGGAGCTATACTTTTTCATTTTCAGCTGTACAGATATCAGGTGCATTAGACCAAACCTTAAACCATGTCTTAAAATTTTAATCTCTATGTGTGTCTGTGAGTTGTTGGACGCAGTGTATGAGCTGTACACTGTTGGACTGACAGAATGAATGTAAACCTGAGCTTTGAGGGTGGGTATTGTTAGTTACTATTTTTGTTTTGTACTAAAGTGAATGTATTATCAAGTGAGGCCGTGTTTCTCAAAAGCATATGAGGAATGTTTTGGCTCGTCAGTTTGGCTGCACATTTGTGCCAAATGTAGAATCAGCTTCTCTAAATAAAGACGAAGATGCTTTTGAGAAACCAGACCATGTGCTCTTTTTATGAGGCAGTTAATATGCTTTCTTCTCAAATGTACACACAGAGTATTTTCTGGAAGAATGACCATATAGTCCATCTGTGCAGTGTTGTCCTAACTTCAACTGATTTTGGATCCGCGATCCAGAGTGTCTTGTCTCAGTTTTCAGGTGTGACGTTAGGGGCCTTGATCTTCTGAGGGGTTTTTGCCTGTTTGCTTGACGATGTTGGAGAAGAAGCTGGATGTTCTGCAGTAAGTGCCATTTAAAAAACAAGACAAAAAATGTGGCTTTGTTTTCATCGTTTAGAATTGTTTTATCCATCCAGCACAGTAAATGTACTGGAATTATTGCATCGGAAAAAAAACAATATTTTCTGGCAAATCTCCCTGGATGTAGGTGTCTGTTGCCAGGAGTTGATGTAACATGGTTCACATTGGGCTCTTTGTTAAATTTAACCTGCAGACACAATTTTACCCAACTAGCCTTTCACTGAGCATTTAATCTCCCATTCTGAGTCATTCTTGGATAAATATTGAACATATTAAGTTAAGCGCTTGCTTGGGTTTTGGCTTTTGGTCTCAAGTAGTCTTTGTGTGTCCTGTACCACCCTTCAGTCTCAACGTGGACTCACATTGGCTGTCGTCCATCTGACTGAGGTGGTGCTGAAGCATGTTTGAAGGCAGATGAATGTTAGGCGGCAACATGAGGGCGACACACGACCTCACGGTTGCTGATCACAGTGCAGAATGACATGACTGTCTTAAGACTGCAAGTGCAACAAAGCAACTTAATGTACTGTATTGTATTGTAATATGAATAAGTGGTTAGCACTTAGTTTAACTGTATTTGTGTTCCTGTTGAGAATATAGTAGCTGATCTGTTGGGTAGGCTAAGCATTTTAGCTACAGTTATTGATCACTGCACAGCCATATTTATTCTATTGAATATGTTTATCACTTATAAGACCGTTCATTTTAGGTGAGTGAGTCCGGTAACAGAAGTACATTGAATTTCCTTTGGAAATGCATTACATTTCAAACCTAGCATGTGTTGGATTTATCCAACTTTTGTTTTATGGATGCTCTCTCAAAGATACCCCCTCCCCACACAAAATCTACCTTATTAGTGTCAAACTGAAACGGTGTCTGTAAAGTGACTTCCAGTGGTGAAAACAATATTCTAACATCCATGGAAACTTTTGAGTTTCCTAACACAGTCAGGTTAAATGGCAGCAGTCCAGAGGTCAAGAACAACTTAATATTAGTTACAATCAATCTGCTGCGAAACTTTCAGCAGAGCCACACACAAGGTGATTCTTTTGCTCTTTTTGACCTCTGGACTGCTGCCCTGTTTTCCTGACTTCAGTTTTAGGAAATACAGACTGTTTTTTAAGAGACTTAACTTTTGCACAGACCTACACATTTGCTTGGTACCTGCAACCCAACTAAGCAAGAGACCTCTTTTTGCGAACTTATCAGTTATCCTGAAAACAGAGGTTTAACCTCAGGCTCTGTTTTTGCTTTTAAATCTTATCTTAAATCTTATATATATTTAAGACAAACATCCAGTTAAGTTATGGCCCTTGCATGCTGCTCTGCACGTAGAAATCTCCAAAGATGCTTGGAGATACTCAGAGGAAATGGATGTTACAAACATCAAACATGCGTTTTGTTTGGCCCACAGACTTCCACTGGAGGCAAACAGCTTCTCATTGTTTAAACTCAGAGCCACCTTCACAGAGATTTTCTTGGCTTTATTATTATTATTATTATTATTATTATTATTATTCTGATCTCATTTTCTGATCCAGTCCATCAGTACAACATACCTGCTTTGCTGTCTTGATGCAAGAATAGGCCGTAGATATAAATTTTTTTTTTTTTTTACATGCCCGTGTGATGGAATTACTAAATGGAGCTCTCCTTTGTCAAAGCTGTTGGTCCTGACTGGAAGCTGTGATACTGTTGGCTGTTGTCATATTTGTCTTTTTTTGTCTAAATGTGACAAAAAAAGTGAGGAGCTGCCCGCTGAAACGTGAGACATAAAATATTGGATCTCTTAAAATCAGATCTTCTGAATTAGAAAATCACATTGAAATCAAAAGTCTTTGAATAATGCACTGCAGTACCTGGTACTGAGGAAAAATAACCTAAGATATAATGAAATAGTTATATTGTTATTATAGTCCAGATGCCATTCTTTCAAATGGTTATTTTTTTGTAGCATTTTACATTGTGTGCTGTACTGAACAGCTATTTTTATTTAATTTTATAGAAGCGTTTTTGCTTTTGATTTTCTTTTTCTTTTTTTACTGTAACCGTTCTCTTGTTGTAAATGCTTCTGTCATCTAGTATTAAAACATTAGAAATAAGGTTTGGTTGTTGGTAGCTCTGTCTGTGGAGGTTCTCCATCACATTTAAACTTTCGTACGCCTGAAGTGAACAGACTCTACTGTGACTTACTTTTTTGGGCCTTGATGTAAATATTGAAAACCATTTCTAAAGTGGAAACTGTTCTAAATTTCCTGGAACAGGATGTGATAAGACAAAAGCTTTTTGGTTCTACTTATCAGCTGTTGAAAGTGAAATTGGATCCACTGAGCTTCTGTCTTGTTACATGCGCCTATAACATGGAAAACCAGTGCTAACTAACATTATTTCAGACTACAAAGAACACACCCATGACCAAGCTTTGTCACATCCATCAGAAAATGTTAGGTGATGTAAACCAAGTTTCAGTAGCGGTGTCAGACACCATGCTACAGATAACAGAAACTATTCACTCAAGTCAAAACAAATTTATTTGATGTTTTATACAAAAATGAGAACACACAGTACACAGAGCATGAGATCACTACAGGAAGTCAAGATGTTTGTTACACAGTTCTATATAGACAAATAAAGCAAAGTGAACACCTTAAAGGTATCAAATGGAATGGTTGGCACTGTTAAAATACCAATGTATTTGTTCACCATGCTTTCAAGACAAAACCAGTGCAGGTTAACGTATGAAGGGTTTGTTACAAAGACATTCAATGAGACAGAAGTTAAGACAGGAGAAAACTGGTCGTCTGTTTTTAATGGACCTTTTTATTGGAGGTGAGGCCGCTGGTGAAGAGAGAGAGCCACTGGGTGAGTATGATTTTATTCTTTTTACACACGTTATTCTGGGAAGAAATGACATGTCCAGGTGAGCTTCTTCCTTTTTCTGTTTAAATTTGTTATTTTGTCTGAAACTTTTAATTAAATTATAGAACATGGCCTGTATGTATAAAAGTCTTAAAGATCTCAAACTGTGATTATTCAGTGCTCAGACTCTAAAGTGATAAAAATGTTAAATAAGGACTACAATCATGCGTCACTGAAATAACCAATTCAAGGCGTCAGAGAATCATCACAGCTTCATGCACATTTCTAAAACGTTTTATTCAGAGCAGCTTCTCACATAATGGTCCAAAATCCAAATCAGGATCCAGGAATGTTTCTTTGAGGATCTCTTTATATCTCTAATCACCAGTACATTTCTGATTTCATTTAAATGTCTGTAATGTTTTTTTTTCATGCAGATCAAAATGTAGATGAAAAATGTCTCAACATTTATATTACATGCAATTTTAAATAACTGTAGTAAAAAAGTGTAATGTTTCTATATTACACTGTCAATTTCCCTTTTAACACAAAGACAGAAAATCTAGACTGCAGAGTCGTAAACTCAACTTAAGTGTGTATTAAGACAGTAAACTCTGTAACAAAAGTTTAAAAAAACTACAGGACTGTTGAGTGTGACAGTAATTTGACTTTAAGTAGTGTGTTAGATGTGCAAACCTCTGATGAAGACTGTGAGATGCAGTTGTAGTTTTGTCAAACTACAGGAATGTCACAAAATTCCCGAACAACAGAGTAATATAGAAATATAGACACAATTAAGGCGAAAAATGTAAAACTAGAACACAAACAGCTGACAATAATCTACAATATTAAACAAAAAAAGAGGTGTAAACATAAACTGTAAATTAAGTATTAAAAAAACAGAAACAGCAGACCTCTGTCTGTTTGTAGTGTGTCACACAGTTTTAAATAAATTAGACCAGGTCCCTTAACGACACTTCACTGTTCACTGTTTGGTTCCAAGGCCAGAGAAACAGATACGTGTTTTTCTAAAGCTAAACAAGAAAGAACAACTAAACAACCTTTGACTTTGTCAGTATTTCAAGATGCAGTAATAAAGAAGCTTTATAGCTTCACTAAAGCTTCTGTGATGCTCAATACAAACAATAATGTTGGATAGATAAAAACTTTGATACTTTCAGATCCTACAAAACATCCAGCCTGAGACTGGTGCTACAGAGGTCAGACGTTTTCTCTCTGTAAAGACTTTTTTTTTTTTTTCAGTTCAGCTGCACGTCTTAAACTTTCAGCTGAATGCTAATGTGTGACCATTTCTGTTTTACATGCAGCGTACATCAAATTAAAAGACTTTAAGACCTTTTGTAAAGAATAAATATTTTTTTTTTTTACAATCATCCCAGTCAGGAACAATAAGGCCAACAATGGATTATTTATATTTACACAGTTTTTAGGAACACTAACTAAACATTGTATTTCTGTACGAGCAGTACCATACCAGGAGGACCGACCTGTTGGACGGAGAGTTTGGACGTTTCAGAGGTAGTCATCCTCACTGGACGGCTCATCCTCATACAAGTTGTAGCTGTAATGACAGGAGCTGCTGGGGCCTTCGCCGGGGTCGTCACTGCTGGCAGCTGAACTCTCCCCGGTGAGCTTCGACTCCTCTGAGGTAGCAGAAGGACTGCGACTCATCCACCACAGCTGGTTGGCAAACGTCCGTCCCCAGCTGCAGGGCTGGCCAATAGGGCGCAAGAGCCGGATGAGCTCAGTGGCCTCCTGCCAGTAAGAAGTTCACTTGCTGATGCCCCGCCCGGAGCGCTGCTTGTTCATAGTGGTCAGCATCTGGCTGATGTAAGAGGTCAGCAGGTCGTCCATCTTGTAGCCCTGCACACACACACACACACACACACACACACACACACACACACACACACACACAGGTAAGTCATTCTTGTTTTTGATTCTTTATTGTAGTTGTTGTCATGTAATATGTAATCTGAGTATTTTTCTTAAACATAACAGTAAAACATTCTCATCACATCTTCAAATGTCTTTTAAGATCAGCTGTCCTGTGACGATGTTTGATATTTAGTTGATAAATTTTCTTTCATGTATATTTCAACAGCACATCAGTACAACAGCCATGTCACACCACTCTGTGGTCCAACTTCCTCTGCTCTCATTTTACAGTCATTCCACTGTGATGTTTTTCATGATGGATGATAAACCACAACAGATAAAACTACACACAGCAGAGTTGTGAATATGACTGCTGTGCACTGATGGAATTAATGATGTGGAAATTTACGCGTGTGTGTCTGTGTGTGTCTGTGTGTTGCTGTCACCACCCACCAGTGAGGTCTCACACAGCAGTTTGCTTCCTCTGACCAGGTTGCCGATCGTGATGTGGAAGTAGGTGTTCCCACTGCTCCAGTTGGAGATCTTGGTGAAGGGGTAGGTGATCAGGACGTCCTGCCCGGATACACAGAGAGGGGTAAGTGTCAGTTACAATGCCTTCTTAAAGAGTTAATGCAAGTAGCATTGATGGGACATGGAAGCACAGGGTAACATGCTCTTTGCACCCCGACTGCAGGTGAACGTGTTTGTCATCATCAAGCAGCAAAGTCCAAACGCGGCTTAAAAATAAATCCTTTAACACACAAACACAAACCTTTGTCTTCGGGTCGATGAGACTGACTCCATTCTTGTTGATGGCGATCAGCAGAATCTCGGGGAAGTTGGGCTCTGTGGTTTGCTAAAAACAAAAGACAGATTCATGTATGACGTGAAAATGCTTTTCTGCAAATCTGATGTCAAATATTTGTTTTAGGTGACACAGAAGCAAAGACTTCTTGTTTGACTAATCAGCAGTTTACTCGCATATTTTTCCTGCATCTCTCTCTAAAGGTGAAACATCCAGTCTGTTCAGTCTGCACTAACAATGACCTCTGTAACTGGCCTCAGAAGGTGGAGGGTACAGAAAGAGGAGCATTGTTTTTATGTGACTGATTGACTTTATTTCTCCTGAATACTGCCAGAAAAGCTCACAACAACACAGTGTAGATACAGTTAGTAAGTTCACAGCAGTGTGAGTTCAGCAGCTCCCTGTGGACATTATGCTTCACTAAGTGCTCCAGAGAGAAAAAGTGAGGCATCTCTTTGTGACATGCATCACAGGTTCATTGTTCTATTTGACACAAAAGTGTGTTTGTTACACGAGACAGATGTCAAGAAAACTTAGTGTCTTTGGGTTTCCCGTGAGGGAAACAAGAAGATAACTAAGACCCGGGAAGCACCCAGTGAGAGCTTCAGACAGGAAGTGACAGGCTCAGGGGTGTTTACCTTGACCTCAAAGAAGGCGGAGCCAAAGGTCTGCCATTTGTAGATTATCTTCAGAAAGATCAGTTTGGCCTCTTCCCTTGATTTACCAGCGTGCTTGTTAAAGTATGCCACCACAGACTGTAATCAGACAAAACAAAAACTGACAAATCTGTTTCATTTTTAGTTGCTAGACTGAATATTTAGCATGTCATTATATTGAACACTTGCAGTTTGCCACTATCTTATACTTACTTTGAGTTTAAAAAAAAGCGTTAATATAATCTAAAGTTGTTATTCTAAACAGAGCTCTGTTTCCTGATCAGAATTTCTTTCTACATGTATGACAATTTTATTTTTAGGCTGACAAAAATAGGATACGGTGAGCAAAGGTAAAAAAGTTAATTAGAAAGTTGATATTCAATATCAATGACTACAGAAAACAGTTTTGTTTATGGGGTTTTGCAGGTTTACCCTTTTCCAGTCATCTGGCGACATCTGACGAATGAGATCCTGTGGGACCAGCTCCCGAAGCATCTTGGGAATTGTAGGAAAGTGGGATTTGTCATCCTCAAATTTGACACGGTAGATGAGTGATGCAAGTTGGAAAACTTCTTCTCGTGAACACTTGTGGTAGCCACGCAAGTATTTAGGCAGCTCCTAATTAAAAGATCGTTACAAAGGGGAAGAAGTGTTGCAATTATATCCACAAAGTTCAGGTCTTGTATAGATAAAATGTCTTGTCTGGTTTCATAGTATAAATCTCTGACCTGGTAGTAGTGAAAGATGGAGTCAGCGAAGGAGTCCTTCCCTGGAACTGTATTGGTCCACAACTTTTTCATGAAAAACACCTGATAGGTCAGAGAGGGAACGATTCCTGTGAGGTGGGAGGGAGGGTAAAATATTAATTAATGTTAGTCCAAAGTTCAAACCACAACTCGATCTGACAGTCGTTTTTGTGTCCACAGAGGTTTAAAAGCAGATACGAACCGTCTTTAGTTGGTCGAGATTTCTTGATCCAGTCTGTCAAATGTCTGACAAAGTCAAAGAAGAAATCTCCCTCTGGCACACTGATCACCTACAGAACACACAGCTTTATCGTCATTATGATCCTACAGAAATTGCAGTAAATTATCCTTTTGACAGCTTATCATAACAAAAACAATCTTTGGGTAGAAAAAGCACGAATGACTAAGATCAACCACAACAGATATCCACTTGTGAGTAAACTGAAAAGACGACACCTTCTAGAGAATAGTACAATCCCTCCCAGCATCTCCTCTGACCTTGTCTGAGATCTTGACGAAGAGGCTGAAGCCTTCAGGAGATTTGAGCAGCAGTCTGGTTGAGATGTTCTGACAGAATTCCTTTGCTTTTGTGCTGGACTCCACCTCAAACGCCTGCAGGTTGGAGACACAATCAGTTATCAGTTATTATCAGTTATTTTTTTTTGACATTCATATGCTGCTATGTGTGTTTCATACCTCGTCTGTGTCGTCAGGGAAGTAGACTTTGTGGAAGATCTGGGTTGTCTTATGCTGGATGGCCTCCACTTCAACCAAATGAGGAGGATACTTCCTGGATCCGTTACTGTCACCATGACAACAAAAGGCAGCAAAACGGTTATTCACCAGGTTCTTTCACAATTTAATGGTTAAATATTACATCTGTATTTATTCATACGGTGAGGTGCATTGTGTCTCCACCGATCAACTGACCGAAAGGTTACCTCCTGACATGTTTTAAGATATTTAAGAAAATACTCACTAAACTGAAACTTCTCTCTTCAGCAGATAAATATGAAAACAGTCAAACTCTCCACACTCATTCTGCACAGAAAAGCTTCAAAAAGTAACAATAAGAAAAACTTTTTTTTTTACCGTAGAGCTTTGTGCAGCCTCTGCATGCAGTCTCCAGACAGCGGGTGGTGTCTCTTGGACTGGAGGAAGCGCTGGATGTGCGGCAGCAGTACGTTACTGGGAGGATACAGACCGGTACACAACCACAGCAGCTCCCAGCCTTTCTCCTCGCTGTATCTGCAGCAGCACATAACTCATGTTCAGCTATATAAATATCTGCTCTGTCTGCTGTACTACTACAGCCACAGTGATGACTTAATGAGTAAAATGTAAGAATATTTGGGTTTGGTTATATTGTACCTCAGTAGGAAGGAAAAGAGAAGTGACTCTAAATGAAAACTGTGAATTAGCTCTGTGATATTATCGTTCATACTGGAGTGCAGTGATTAGTGATTCTGCTGTAGGTTTACATACTTGACGTGGTTGTCAGTGAGCTGCTTGATGATCTGACAGTAGATCTCGTCCTTTAGAGGTTCGGCCTTCAGCGCTCCTTCAAAGATCTGGTCTGTCAGCTCGTTGACCGAGCGCGTCCTCTTGGACGGGTAGTCGCCCATGTACTTCATCATAGGTGGGACAAACGTCAAGGAACACAACAACCTGACCAGATTAAATACAAATAAAGGATCTACATGGATGTGAGAGTGTGTGTGTTTCATTTCATCATCTAAAAACATTTTTGGAACATTTTGAGTGAATTTTGTGTTGACATTGTTACTTCAAAGGAGACGGATAAGTTCAACTTGAAATGGTTGAGACAGTCAAACTGCATCACATCAGCTGTGTAAAGGATATCTATGAAGGACATGCAGGCGTCCTGAGCCAGTTCTTCGTGGTTGACGACCTTCTTCAGCAGCGGCAGCTTGAGAGGCTCTCTGGTGCAGCTCCACATCTTGTCCTTCCCACGATTCTTAGTGACCATCACCCTGCTCAGGGTGTGTTTGGGAGGAGGCCTGGAAGGATCAGGAGGAGTACATGGGTCACATGTTGACGTGACTGCATTTGAATTTGTCAGAAATAAGGTTGGATCATTTAGTGAAGTCATGTGACTTAAAGGTAAATGAAGAACATTATGGCGCTAATTCCTGAGATGTTCATTATCTGAAATGACTTGTTTGAGTCGACACAGAAGGAATAAACGCAATCTAAAACATAAGGGACATAATTCTCTTCATTAGCGTGTGTGTGTGTGTACCTGAAGTAGTCGTATGAGAACTCCTCCAGTGTGTATGGATTCATCCTACCATCAGTCTCTGGCATGACGAGCTGTGAAACACGAACTGACTCCTGTCGCTGGTCCGGTGTCATGGTTACCAGCGCCTGATTGGTTAGATTAGTGTACATCAGATTACATTCATGTGACAGATGCTTTTTGGTTTAAAGTGACAGCAATATGATAATAGTAAGATTTCACCGTTAACTTAATGTTAAATTATTTATAACTTATTTAAAAATGTATTTTTATTACATTAAAAAAAAAGACATGACACCTTTCTGTTAAGGAACAATTTAGAGCATAAAAGCTTTGTAGCTCTTACCACTATGTCCTGCTGAGGTCGGGTCATGGTGGGCAGGACATAGACGCAGTCGGCTGGGAAATCTCCTCTCTGATTGGTTCGTTCGTTGACGCCGTGTGCCCAACCAGAGTTGAGAACCTGCTCGCCGGTGTCCTGGTCCAACAGGATCAGGTCTCCCTTTAGGAAGCTCAGGAACGTTGACTCCTCACCAGCTGTGGAAGGAGGATTGGACAGAGGTGAGAAGATTAACTTAAAACTTCTGTCTTCTGTTCTGTACGTTTAAGTATTTCAAGTACAGAATATATCTCTCCAACATATAATGTACTACACACACACTTTTTTCACAACTTACTTGGATTGGGGTTGTCCTGAAGTGCCACCACAAACTTCGACCTTTTCCTCAGGCCTTCCAGGAAGGTCACCACCAGGTCACGGATGTCCTCTGCGTTGTTGGAGGTGAAGGTGTACTCCTCTCCTTTGATGGTCGCCAAAGTGAAACTCTGACTCTGCAACTTTCCTCCCCTGAAAGAAACAAGTCCAGAAAAATAACAGACAGACATTTAGAAGGATGCAGGAGGAATGAAATATTTAACTTCATCTGTTGAGTGATTACAGCTCCCAGCATGCCTCACCTGCTGCTGGAAACTGCAGTGATTTCTGGGAAGGAGAGCTCTAAGAGGACCTGCTCCTGCTCGTCCACAAAATAAACCCCGGTCCAGTTGACGGCGACGATCAGGTCGTTTTTAGGCAGACTGGGACCTGAGAGGAACAGAAGAATGACTGCTGCACCAATACAGATGATAGATCCAGTACATCGTCAGAGCGTCGTCATGGTGACCATTAATGACTAAATATATCTTCTTGAGTTCTGATCCTCTGATCACATGTTCATGTGATCACATGTTCATGTGTAAAGGTTTGAGACACTCACCTGAGAACTTGAAGGCTTCGTAGAAACGAGAGAAGAGCAGAGGCCACTTGTGGCGAGCGAAGTCCACCACTTCCTCCTTCACCTTCTGAGAGTCAAACCTCTTCTGTGTGTAGATTCCCTGCAGACCAAGAGAGAGAAATGTTTTATTATATCCATGTGTGAATAGAACTACAGCCAGCCATACTGCTAACCACTCTGTGAGGTTATGCACTGTCTTACTGTAACAGCCAACCATGCCTAGAAAAAACTGCAGGTTCCCCACTTCACTGGAGGACAATGAGAGACTTTGTCCCAGAGACAAGCACCTTTTTGTGGGCCGCCATAATGAAATGAGCCCATTTCTCCACCGACTTGGCAGTGCTGATCTCTCTGTCGGGGATGTAGGAGGGGATGAGGCTCAGCAGGCGCTCCAGAAGGATCTCTGACCCGTAGTCGATGTAATACTGCTGAGAGGCCAGTTCTGACAGGTCATCCTGGAGACACAGAGGGACGCACACTGATACGTTTGTCTGGACTTGCTCTAAGCTAACTGTCTGCTGGCTCCAGCTTCATACTTTGTGTACGGACAAGACAAACAGAAACGCACCCTGTCACAGCGGTATTCTCCAAACTTCACGCCCCTGATGGTTTGTTGGTAGATGAGGTTAGTAGCGACCTGGTCGTCAGACGGGCAGTGCCATGGCGTGAAGATCTCCTTCCTGAAAAACAGCCTCCAGGGAGCGTTCCTCTCCTGGGCTCCCTGCTCCTTCGCGTACTGCTCACACTGGGACACGGCGTCCATCACATGATCGTTCCCACTGCCTAAAGATGAGACCTGCAGGAGGAGAAAATACATTTACGTCTCTAACTACAGGTGCTACTGCTGCTGTCATTTACTGCCAGTTTGTGAACTCTGCACCATTCAACTAACTAACTAAATGTTCAGGCCCAGTTTCAGGCACTCTGGACATTTTGCCTCATCCTCACTGCTTCAGACTGTTTGACTGTTGGATCAAGTCTTTATTTTAAGATTAAGGTTTAAGGCTTACTGGTTTAAGACGCATAAAAATACTGAACAATAACTTGTATCTGATATGTATGGACTTTAAGTTGAAGGGCTGGTCAGTGCCAGTGATGGTCCTCACGTGTGTGTGTGTGTCTGTGTGTGAGTGTGTGCCCACCTTGTCAAACAGTGCGATGTAGAGCGAGAACCCAAACCGATCCCGCAGGTTGATTTTGTCAGACAAGGCGCTGCAGAGCTCCTTGGCCGTGGTGGCGGAGTCCGTCAGCAGCGTTTTAGTCGTGCCGTCCATGAACGTCACCGGCAGCATGATGGGCTTCTTCGACTTGGTGGCCTGGATGCAGATTTCTGAACTTTAGTTGTGTTGGTTTCCAACTGAAAAGCTCAACAGTGATCACTGGAGCATTCTGGGTAATTTTAAACAATAATGTGCTAATAATCTGTGTGTGTGTGTGTGTGTGTGTGTGTGTGTGTCTCTGTTTGTACCTGTAGCTCCAGCCATGACGGAGGTTGTGTTCTCGTCCCGTTGACAAATGTTCGTCTCAGTCTCTCTTCACAGTACGGAGCGTAACCCGGCGGCCCGCTGTTGATGAAGTTCCTCAGGTACTGAAGATAAACAAAAAAATGTGATTTTCAGAATAAGACTTCTTCGTTTTGTGTATTTAAATTTGAAAGTCTGGATGTTCTGACCTTGACAAACTTGTCTGAAGGAGCGAAGCAGCCGACACACAGAGAGATGAGGATCCAGCCCCGAGCGTGAGAACTCTTAGACGGGTTCTGACTCAGCTGCTTACAGATCTGACAGTAGATCTCATCCCTGACACACACACACACAATATTTATTTAAGTTTAGAAAGCTCCATCGTGTGTGTGTGTGCATGTGTGTGTGTGTGCCTGTACCTCAGAGCTGGTCTCAGGATCCCGTTGCCAATGATGAAGTGAAGTTTCTCCAGGTTGGATGTCGGCCGGTCCTCCAGCATGCTGTTGCCGTGGAGACTGTACTCACCATCGTTTAGGCGCTTGGTGACCTGAAAAGCATCACACACTCTTATCACACTGCAACACGCTAACTGGAGATGAAACTGATCTGAACAGTAGTCAGATTTTATGACCCACTTTTTCTCTCACCTCCTCTGTGATCTTGGATTTTTTCTTCAGGGTGAGGGACACCAGTTTGTGTCGGACACTGTTCTTCTTGTGGCTCTCAGAGTGAGGCGTCTGTAGGCAGGACAAGACAGGAAACAGCTCACAGGCTGTTTAACATGACCTTGAATTTGAAACTGATTTGAAATCTCCTTACCTCTCCCTCCCCCTGCAGCGCCTGCAGCTCCCTCTTGTAGGTCTTCTTTCCCAGCGTCTCATAGATTTTGGTCATGACGGGGATCTTCTCACTTCCATCGCTGATGGCTGTGTGGTACTTGGGCTCTGGCAGATCTCCCATGAACCTCAGCACTGTGATCCACACCGCCAGAGCCGCCTGTGCCGGGACAGATATCAGAAATTGATGCTTTGCTTGGTGCATTTAAATTACTGCTCTCCAGTGATTTTGTCACCTGATGTTTCAATGAAAATCACACACGGTGTTTCCACCAGTAAACGTTGTCTACTAACAAGTCTAATAAATTCTCATATATTTAATTATACTCAACCAAAAAAAAAACATTTAAAGTGCCACCCAGGCGTGAGCATCTTTCAGAGAAACAGTAAACATCTGTTGTGGGGTCAGAGGTCAAAGGTGACCTACCAGCTGGTCTCCCTCGTCGTCGTGGAACAGCAGAGGCTGTTTGAGAGGCCGTCGAACGTAGGTGTGCGTGGTGGTGCCCTGGAAGTACGTGGCAGCAAACTTGGCAAACTTGTACTCCGATAAATCCTCCTCGTCATCGTCCTCAGGCAGAGGAAGAGCCTCGTCAAGATCTTCCTCCACCAGCTCGTGATGGGTCCGCTCCAGGTCCTGCAGAGCAGACGAGGCTTCAGTCACTGCTGACTGGATTCATTCTGTTTTGACTAGTTGAACTGCATCTGTGTCTGCAGCTGATTTACTGTGTTTCTGTGACTGGGAGCTGACAACTGTGTAACACACTGTGTAATACTGCACTGCTTACAAATAAATAAATGAATCAATAAATAAATAGCTTCTGATGTTTTTGGATCAGTAAACTCTGTCCAGGCAGCATCAGTGCCACCTGGGATCATTTTCATGTCCGGTGTAGTCAGTGATTTTCTCTGTCTACACCGCTGAGTCAAAAGTGTCTGCAGTTAAACTCTGTCACCTTGAGACCAAAAACACAACAAATATAAAACAACATTAACGTTACTGTGTCAGGAAGAACTCTGTCCTGTCAGCTCACCTCAAACCCGGTGGGCGCTTGTCCCTCCTGGCCCGGTAAAGATGCCGTCGTCCCCAGGAAGCCGAACATCTTGTCCACCATGTCGGAGTCATTAACTGGCTCCAAACGGGCCTTCTCCATCTGCTCCACCATCTCCTTCTTCCTCCGAGCCTCCTCCTTCTCCTTCTTCTCCCGCTCAGCATCCTCTTTGGCCAGCTGGGCCAGACGCTCCTACAAAATCAGCACAGTGTGTGTGTGTGTCAGATCCTGAACCTGATACCACATTACACTTTTAAGATGACACATTAATGGAGGATTTTTAAATGTCAGAATTCTTCGTTGAACTCTCGCCTGGTGTTTGCGTTCAGCCTCGGCCTTCGCTTTCTTTGCAGACATCTGATTCCTCAGTTTGGCCTCTTCAGCCAGACGCATCTTCTCCGCCTCGAGCCGCCTGTGGTACTGAAGGGGAGAGAAAGGAGGTTACCAACCACAGCCACAGCCTGCTGTTAACACCTCAGATCAGGACAAATGATTTGAATGGAACACAACTGTAGTGAAGCAGAAAATAAATAAATTACAGCGACCTTGAAATTATACATTAATGCAGTACTATGCAAATGTATGTGTATGTCTGTGTGTGTGTGTGTGTGTGTGTGTGTGTGTGTGTGTGTGTGTACCTCTCCCTTCAGCCTCTTGTACAGCCGGCGAGCAATCATTCCTCTGGTGTAGGCCTGGATGGTGATGACGGCCCACAGCCGGTGTCTGAACGCTCGACGCACCAGGTAGCCTCGACAGCGAGCCTGGAAGCCGGTTATCCGCTGACGGGCCACGTGATACGACGCACACAACTTCCTGGAACGAACCAGAGCCTGAAGGCGAGAGAAGCCCGCTCGCATCTGAAGGGAGGAGAAGAAGAAGAAGAAGACGAAGAAGAAGAAGAAAACAGGAGGAGTTTACACTGAGCTGCATGTTTGTTTTCTTGGTGTGCGATGTGGCTGTAAAACAGAAATGCTCCTCACAGCTCCGTAATTCTTCCTGCACTGGTAGCCTCTCCACGTCTTCTGGATGAACACAGCTGACTTCCTCAACTTCAGGAAGTTCGATCTGATGGCAGGAAATGAAAAGTCTTTACATGGCAAATCATTTGATGACAGACACAGAAAGCTGCAGGATTAAATCTTTTTTGGAGGCCGACCTGTCCTTGAAACCTCGAACCACCTTCTGGATGAGGATGACCTTGTCTGTGATGGCCTTGTCTCTCTCGATCTCCAGCAGCATGTCGTGGTGATCCTACATCAGGAGAGAAAACCAACATATAAACACAAAAAGCACCTTCTGCTGCTCTGATTCATGAGTCTACAAACAGCTAGCAGCTAACGTCAGACGCTCACAGTGACAGCTCTGCCAGGCTGATGGGACTTTTCGACCTGCTTCTATCTCTTCTTCTTGTGATCTGTCCATCCGCCCTGTCAGGGAAGTGTGGGCGCTGCCCTGCCATCACCTCCACGCACTTTCTACTTCCTGTTCAGCTTCCTGTTCAGCCTGTCCACTCCATGTTCATCAATCAATCTAACCCCGTCTCTTTAACGTATAGAAGTGTGTAGCTGCGTGTGAATTACTGTCACAACAGTTTGAAAGTTCTGACAGAGCATCACAGTAGATATTTAGACCCAGTTAACACCCAGTTGTTGTGTCGCTGCTGACCCACACTGCGTGCACACACACACACTTTCATACAGAAGCCGCAGCCGTTGCTCCACAAAAAGCCAAAATTAAAAACTTCTTCCTCGTCACATCTGCTCACGAGTCTCCGGCTTCCTCTGTACATCAAGACACATCATCAGAACTCTGATTCATCTGAGCAATAAAACAGGGGGCGCTGCACAGACCGTTCACACACTGTGAAAACAAACTGCGGAGCCCGTCAGCTGATATTTTCATTTAACCTCCAGGGAAAGAAGTGACGGCGTCTCCATGGCGACCAGCTAACGGATGTACCTTACCAGTGACCTCTGACCTCTGGACGACATCTGTCCTCACTGGGCAGGAAACCAAAACACACACGCAGCGCATACACATATAAAGTTTCAAAAACAACACACACACACACACACACAGACACAGACACACACACACACACACAGACAGACACA